>OX454419.1:68850807-71663060 GCA_949715475.1 Microchrysa polita
TGGAGCTGACTGGGAAACCTAGAAAAAAATTTGAATTTCAAACTAAACTAAATATTTTCTGTATGTCGGCTATATTATCAATGTTGTCTCAATTCCTTTTTTATTATTAGCAAGTTTTTAGTATTCAGTGCAGCTCTAAATGCGTTAGTTAGTCTAACATCAATAATCTCAACAATAATCTATGACGTTGTGATTTTGACTGAAACGTGGCTAAATAATAATATTCTTACTTCGGAAATCGGGTTTAATAGTTACACAGTTTATAGGTGTGATCGGAATGCTAATACATCTTCTAAAAAAGACGGTGGAGGCGTTCTTATTGCCATAAATAAATCATTAAAATCCACATTAATAAATTGCAACTTTAATAATATTGAACAGCTTTTTGTTCGTATTTTAACAAAACCAGTAATTACGATCGTTACGACGGCCTATTTACCACCAGATGCAGCACCTGAAGCGTATCAAATGCATGCAGAGGATATTTTGAACACTGCCGAAGCACACTCTGGAGCAAATTTAATTGTTACTGGAGATTACAATTTGGGCAACGTTAATTGGTCATCTGACTCATGGTCTGTAAGCAATCGTAACATTAAAAGCTTAGAACTTATCGATATTTTTGCTTTCCTAAGCTTTATTCAATATAATAAAATCAAAAACTTTTGTGAACATATTTTGGATTTAGTATTCTCAAATTTAGATAATGTTAATGTAATTCAATCTAACTTTCCATTAATACCAATTGATGCTTATCATCCAGCATTAGAAATAAATGTCAATCTCCCATGTCGTCACTTGAAAACTACGGATAGAACTTTTTCAACTTTTTTATACCCTTCGCTCATAGAGTGAAAGGGTATATTAACTTTGTCATGAAGTTTGTAACGCATTAAAGGAAGCATCTCCGACCATATAAAAAGTATACATATATGATCAGCATGACTTGGGGAGTCGATTGGAGCATGTCCGTCTGTCTGTCTGTCTGTTACGACGCGTTTTACTCGGCGGGTATTGAAGCTACCAAGCTGAAATTTTGCACACGTGCTTCTTATTGTTGCAGGCTGTTTGTATGTTTGATTCACCCAAATTGGATCACTGGGTCATGGGGTTGCCATACAAACCTATGGCTCCCCAATTTGAGTTCTTCGAAGAAAAACTTTTTTACAGAATGGGGGTTTAGTATTTAATCACTAAATTTTAAACGAAGTTTTTGGGGTCTTGATTTACAATATTAATTTAGTTAGATCCTTATAGACAACACTCGCAATAAAATAAGCGAAAAAGTTCGAATTAAAAACATTTTTTCAATTTTTCACTTATTTCAAAATTTTATTCGTATGCATTTCGGCTCCAACTATGGGGTAGCCATCATCAGCACATACTTAATGACAATTGTTGTATTACATGTTATGAATGCTGTTCATGTAAAATACATACATAATGATGTTAATTTATATCACAGGGTGGTTAAAAAAATTTGGAAGTAAAAGTTTAAATAACGAAACGAAATAAAGGGAATATAAAGCAAAAATAAATGAAAACAATATATATATATATTTTTATTATTATTATTTATTATATGAATATTCCTCAAATACAATTCTTGTTACATAGAATGTGATAAGCAAATGCAAACAAAAAGAGAAAAAACTGGAGTTACAACAACATATTACAATAAAAAAAGCATTAATAAAAAGAGAAATAACATATAAAATTGCATTCTGTAATTTAAAAAATTAGTATCGAAAGCAATTAATTAGGAAAAGAGAAACTAAAAACATAGGAAAGTCAAGAATATAGTAATAAGAAAATAAGTTAATAAGGAGTATGGAGGCAAAGTATTAAATAATATAAATATAAACATGAAAAGAAAGCAAAGTAATAAAAAATAAGAAAGACGCAGAAACAAAAACAGACAAAGCCGATACAGCGTTAGACTGGAAGGAAGGAAACTTATTATGGAGGCCATAACATTCAAATAGTGAAAATTTCTTCAAGGTCATAGTTCAAAAGCCAGGACTTAACCTGCAACAGAAATCTGGATAAATTACGAGTACCTACTCCTGATGGGAAGTGGAAGCTTATTGAATAATCTAGGTGCTGAGCAACTATAGAATTTTAAAAAACTAGTTTTATGGTGCCGAGGAACATTTACTAGGTATAAACCATTCAGACGTAGATTATATAAATTACAAAACATACTAAAACAAGAAAACAGATAAATTAAATAAATACTACGTTACGAAACGGAATAAAGTAAACAAATTAAAATAAATTATATTGCAAAGTTGGGCAGGTACAGGGTAAAATGATGATTTTAGTTCCTCGTTTTATTTGATCAGGTTGAACAGTGGAGAATCGATGTCGCCGTTACACAAATTCATTAAATTGTTAGAATTTTTTATATATAGGAATTCGTAAGCGTCAAGTTTTCTTGGATCGGAAACTTTCTTCAAAATTTTTTACATTTTCCTCAAAAGATCTTATTTTATGTACCTCAGTGTGATCCAGATTATATATGTGTGATGCAATGGCTGAGCGTACGTCCTTATTACGTATACTTCTCATGTGCTCAGAAAAACGAGCCTGAACAGCTCGTTTAGTTTGCCCAATGTATCGTTCATTGCATGACGAGCATTGGATCTCGTAAATACCACTGCGCTCTTTGACGGGGATCTCATCTTTAGTTGAACCCAAAAGAGAGCATAATTTATTTGGATTCGAGTTTACAAGTTTTAAGTTCACTTTGTCAAAATTATCTCTCAGTTTGTTTGTGATGTTCGGTACATAAGTTATAGCAACAAGACGTTCGTTTTGATTACATTGTTTCTTGTTTTGGATGAATAATGTAGATCTTTTCTCTTTCCTTATTTTGTTGCTCGTTTTCTTAATTAGATTGTCAACTAACGATTTCTTGAAACCATTAACGTCGGCTATTGTGGTTATATGGTTATATTCACTCATATATTCAGAAGTGGACAGTGGAAGTCGAATAAGTCGATTGATCATAGAACGGAGTGATGCAATTTTATGAGCAAAAGTGCAGTATGAATCGGATGTGACATATCGTGCAGTGGTTGTTGATTTTCTGTACACTCCGAAATCGACCTTTTTACCCTGACGTTTTAATTTTAGATCCAGAAAATTTATAGTACGATCCGTCTCATTCTCCAATTCATACGTAAAGTTGATCGTGTCATCGAGAATAAACCCGAGGTAAAACCCGTCAACAATAATTTCATTAATTTATCGTCTGAGACTTTTAATGAAGACGAAGTGGAATTACTAAACCGCGGTCTCAATTTTTCCATCAAACCCAATAATAGCCCTTTAACCCGGGAACACTAATGTGAGTCATTTTGACTCACATATAAAAGTTTTTCACTTGCCCATGAAAGGGCCGTACGCACACCGCCTTGCGCTACTTATGTATTCCTCGAGAAACTAGTTTTGTACTGAATTTCATTGTGAGTGGTCGATTTTGTTTTCGTGGTGACTAGATATAAGTGTTTTCCTGCAAGCCAGTGAGTCAGATTGGCTTACTGTCGATTCTGCAATTACAAAATAAGAAGGAAGACAAACACATTTTGGGCTAAATGCAGTGTTCCTGTATGCGGTGAACATACAAAAAAATATGTTTCCAGTGCAATCAATCGGAATCGTAAATGTATAGCATTATGATCGTTCATTTGTTGAGGCTGTTAAAATCACAGAGCTCTTTTTTATGGCTGTGAAAGTCAATGATTTCTTATTTTTTTCTTGGTTAATAAAGAATTTTCTATGAACTAAATTATTCTTAATTGTTTTCCTTTGCTGTCTATGATTTTTATTCACACTCTCCCATTTTATGTAACGAAAATCTCATAGTGAGTCAAAATGACTCATGGTTAGTAACAAGCGCCTAAAATTAAGGTTAGTGTTCCCGGGTTAATTGATGTTATTGCTGACATTGAATCTGCGATACAATACAAACCATCCAATGTCAAACAAGACATTAGGAATGCAGCTGTTCCTCTCATAAAGGGAGAGCGCATCATCAACAGAAAACAAAAACATCACGCGAATAAATGGACGAATGCGCTTAAAACCCTGAAACAACGTAATGTTTACTATATGAAATCGGATAAAGGTACTCAAGTGATTGCTATGAATAAAGTGGATTATGACAGACGTATGCATCAATCTATAACCGAAGACAATTTTACCTTGTGCCGAAAATCTCCTTTAAACGCGATGAAGAAAGATGCAAAATCTGTGATCGCTACATAAGACTTTTGAAACAAACAAGTATTCGCTAATTGTTTCTAACCCTCAAGTTTCATTAATGTATGGGCTTCCAAAAATTCATAAGCCAGGTGAAAAAATGAGGAAAATCGTATCATGTGTAAATTCACCTTTTTCAAAACTTTCGAAGTTCCTTGTAGCAAAAATGAAACAATATAAACCATTTGAAGGTTTTGCTGTCAGAGATTCTTTCGACTTCGTAAATAAAATACAACACGTTGAAATTGCCGAAGACGAAGTTATGATTTCTTTTGACGTAACATCGTTATTTCCAAACGTCCCAATTGATGTCGCAATTCTCGCCTTACGCCAACATCTCTACAAATTTGATCTGCCGGACGAAATCCTCGACGTATACATGACAGCGATCGAAACATGTATGAAGTATAATACTTTTCAATTCCGTGGAAACTTTTATTCTAGCGACTTTGGAAGTAGCATGGGCAACAGTTTATCACCATTAGTGGCAGAGGCATTTATGTGTCACTTTGAGACCACTCTGAAAAACAATAACCAGCTACCACGCATATGTTGGAGATACGTAGACGATACATTCGCAATTGTAAAGAGAGACCAAATTACAAATTTTCTTGATATTCTCAACAATCAATACACGTCTATCAACTTTACGTATGAATTGGAGAATGAGACGGATCGTACTATAAATTTTCTGGATCTAAAATTAAAACGTCAGGGTAAAAAGGTCGATTTCGGAGTGTACAGAAAATCAACAACCACTGCACGATATGTCACATCCGATTCATACTGCACTTTTGCTCATTAAATTGCATCACTCCGTTCTATGATCAATCGACTTATTCGACTTCCACTGTCCACTTCTGAATATATGAGTGAATATAACCATATAACCACAATAGCCGACGTTAATGGTTTCAAGAAATCGTTAGTTGACCATTTAATTAAGAAAACGAGCAACAAAATAAGGAAAGAGAAAAGATCTACATTATTCATCCAAAACAAGAAACAATGTAATCAAAACGAACGTCTTGTTGCTATAACTTATGTACCGAACATCACAAACAAACTGAGAGATAATTTTGACAAAGTGAACTTAAAACTTGTAAACTCGAATCCAAATAAATTATGCTCTCTTTTGGGTTCAACTAAAGATGAGATCCCCGTCAAAGAGCGCAGTGGTATTTACGAGATCCAATGCTCGTCATGCAATGAACGATACATTGGGCAAACTAAACGAGCTGTTCAGGTTCGTTTTTCTGAGCACATGAGAAGTATACGTAATAAGGACGTACGCTCAGCCATTGCATCACACATATATAATCTGGATCACACTGAGGTACATAAAATAAGATCTTTTGAGGAAAATGTAAAAATTTCCGATCCAAGAAAACTAGACGCTTACGAATCCCTATATATAAAAAATTCTGACAATTTAATGAATTTGTGTAACGGCGACATCGATTCTCCACTGTTCAACCTGATCAAATAAAACGAGGAACTAAAATCATCATTTTACCCTGTACCTGCCCAACTTTGCAATATAATTTATTTTAATTTGTTTACTTTATTCCGTTTCGTAACGTAGTATTTATTTAATTTATCTGTTTTCTTGTTTTAGTATATTGTTTTCATTTATTTTTGCTTTATATTCCCATTATTTCGTTTCGTTATTTAAACTTTTACTTCCAAATTTTTTTAACCACCCTGTGATATAAATTAACATCATTATGTATGTATTTTACATGAACAGCATTCATAACATGTAATACAACAATTGTCATTAAGTATGTGCTGATGATGGCTACCCCATAGTTGGAGCCGAAATGCATACGAATAAAATTTTGAAATAAGTGAAAAATTGAAAAAATGTTTTTAATTCGAACTTTTTCGCTTATTTCATTGCGAGTGTTGTGGTCTATAAGGATCTAACTAAATTAATATTGTAAAAACTTTTTTATTTGTGTACCAATTTCAACCAAATTTCACACAAATGTGTCTCTATAGATAACACAAAACATATGCGAGAATGGATAAAATCGGATCATCGGGCCATGGGGCTGCCATACAAATCCAACCCCCCAAATTAGGTTCTTCTAAGAAAAACTTTTTTATTTGTTCACCAATTTCAACCAAATTTCACACAAATGTATTTCTATTGATGACACAAAACATATGTAAGATTGAATTAAATCGGACCATGGGGTCATGGGGCTGCCATACAAACCAAACCCCCCATATTGGTTCTTCTAAGAAACATTTTTTTACACCAATTTCACAAAACCTTGAATTAATGTGTCTTTATCAAAGCAAGTAAAAAGTTCAAAACGATTGGAATCGTACTGTGGGGTCATGCTCTGGCAACCCCAACAAAATTTTCCGAGTAAATATTTTTATTTGCCAACTTATTTCAACCAAGCCCAAAACTTTTGTCGAGACGGAAGAAAAAGAATGAGGAGGGGAATTAAATACAAGTCATAGGTACGCCCGAAAAAAATTTTTAGCCCAAGCCAAGGGTATCCAAATTTCGGCCGTGCCCGAAATTAGCCTCGGCCCCGGGAGTTGGCCAGCGAAGCGAGTAGGTGTAGTGAAATCTAGTACAACATTAAATCATAATCTAGTTTTACATTTAAGTAAATTATAGTTCATTGGATTATATTTTTTGACAATAAACTTAGTTCTAAAACTCATCATGGCGCAGCCGGTCATGGAAAAGTGACATTTAAACGAAAACTTTAAAATCGCCATTTAAGTCACGTTAATTTTTGAGAAAGTAATCGTGAAATATCGTAAGATATTAGTGGAATCCGGAAATCGGAAAATAAAAATATTAACCAGTGTTAACAGTCTTTAAAGCTGAAATAAAAATGGATTTCGTGAAGCCCGCTAGCCTCGTGATGAAAGGCAACATTAGCGAGGAGTGGCGACAATTTAAACAGGCATATGAAATTTACGCAACCGCAACAAAAACGGATTGCGAGTCTGACAAAGTTCAGATCGCTCGATTCTTAAGCTGTGCAGGTGTAGACGCCGTAAAACTCTTCAATACTTTCAAATTTGAAGATGACGAAAAAGCGAAATTTAAAGCAGTTCAAGCTAAATTCGAAGAATATTGCAACCCAAGAAGCAACATAATATTCGAGCGATATAAGTTTTATAAAAGATCGCAATCTGAAGGGGAACCATTCGACCAATTTTTGACCGATATCACAAAATTGGCAGAAAATTGTGAATTTGGAGATCAGCGTGACAGTTTAATTCGAGACAGGATCGTGCTCGGTATTACAAATTTAAATTTGCAGTCGCAGTTACTAAAAGTGGATAATCTGGATTTGGCGAAGGCTATGGAGATGTGCCGAATTTCAGAATTGACAGAGGATCAAGTAAAGGAAGTGCAAAAACAAGAAATACATAACCTACAAAATATAAGTACAAAAGTAAATTATCATAGAAACAAAACTAATGTAAATTCTTATAGGAAGAGTACTAATCCGGGAAGTTCAGGACGGTCAAATCAAACTCGAAATAACTTTTGTGGACGGTGTGGCAGTCAGCACCAAATACGCTGTTGTCCTGCTTTTGGAGTCAAGTGTCGCAAATGCGGGTTGGCAAATCACTTCGCGAAGGTATGTCGTTCAAATGTACATAAAAATAAAACGAAACAAGCAAAAAACATAAGCTGTGTTGGTGAAGATGATGATGGATCTTTTTCAAGTAGTGATTTTTATATCGATAATATTACAAGTAAACGGCAGAATAGGCAGTGGGTTCAAATTTTGCATATCGGAAAACAGCCTATTGAATTTAAATTAGATTCCGGGGCAGAAGTAAACACTTTACCACTTAGCTTGTGCCAACGATTAAAATTGCTACAAAAATATAAACCTGTTCCTGTAAATATAGAAGCATATGGAGGTACAAAAATACAAAATTTGGGTTGTGTCAAGTTGCCGGTACAATATAAAGAAGAATCTAGGTTATTAGAGTTTATTATAGTAGATGTTAAGGCTAAGCCTATTTTAGGGTTGGAATCATGTGTCGATTTAAAATTAATTAAAAGAATTAATCAAATTGAAAATAATACGCGAGATGATTTTATCAAAAAACATAGTGAAGTATTCACAGGCGTTGGGCGATTTCCTGATAAATGCACACTTGAATTAATTGAAAATGTAACAGCAGTTCATAAGCCACCTAGAAGAATTCCCATTTCTCTTAGGAGTCAAGTAAAAAGTACTTTAGACAAAATGGAAGAAAAGGGGATAATTTCCAAACAAATAAGCCCGAGTGCATGGGCACATAATATGGTTGTAGTGGAAAAACCGGATAAAACTCTAAGAATATGTCTTGATCCTAGAGAATTAAACAAATATATAAAGCATGAACATTTTGAAATTCCCAAAATAGAAGATCTGTCAATAGCAATGAATGGGATGAAATATTTTAGCGTTGTCGATTTAAAAGAGGGTTTTTGGCAAGTAGAACTTAGCGAAAATTGTAAGGAGTTAACTACATTTAGTACGCCATGGGGTTCGTACCACTTTAACGTGCTACCTTTTGGTATTAGCATTGCACCTGAGAAGTTCCAAAAGTTGAATTCTAAATATTTTGGGAATTTGCCTGGAACTTTCATTTATATTGATGATATATTGATTGGAGGGAAAAATTTAGAAGAGCATAACGACAACTTGGGTAATGTCATAGAACGAGCTAAACAGTATGGTATTAAATTTAATGTTAACAAATTGCAGTATTGCGTAAAAAATGTTAAATATTTGGGACATGTATTGAGTGAGCACGGTTTAGCACCCGATGTTGAAAGAGTGTCCGCTATCAAAAATATACAAGATCCAAAAAATAGGAAAGATCTCGAAAAAATATTAGGAACGATAAATTATTTGCGTTCATTTATACCAAATTTAGCAGAAATTAATGCACCTTTAAGGGCACTGCTTCGTAAAAATATTGAATTTGTTTGGACAGATTATCATTCAACAATTTTGAAACGCATTAAAGAATTAATAAGCAAAGATACTATTCTTTATTCATTCGATCCAAATAAGGATATAGTAGTTCAAAGTGATGCATCTAAAAATGGCTTAGGGTGTTGTTTGATGCAAAGTGAAAAACCGATATGCTATGCATCTAAAAGCTTATCAGATTGCGAAATAAACTATTCTCAAATTGAGAAAGAATTACTGGGAATAGTCTATGCTTGCACCAAGTTCCACGATTATATATATGGAAAGAAAATAACAATTCATACGGATCATAAGCCATTGGTCGCGTTGCTTGACAAGAATGTGAGCCAGATTCATTCGAACAGACTTCAAAGAATGAAGATCAAACTTTTGAAATATAGTTTTGACGTTAAGTATATACCAGGAAAGTACTTACATTTAGCAGATATTTTATCGAGAAATGCAACTCCTGATAGGGAAATAAGTACGGAGTCAGTTTTCAAAGATGTTGTACATACAATCAGTATAAGTCTAGAGAAGAAATCACTTTTTCAAGAAGCAACAAGAAGTAGTAAACAGTTTTCGCAAATTATAGGGTTTTGTAGACTAGGTTGGCCTGATACTAAGGAGAAAGTCCCAGATACTTTGAAATTATACTGGAATTTGAAGAACGAAATATATTTTGAGGACGGTTTGTTATTTTACGAAAATCGGGTAATGGTTCCACCTGAGCTTCTAAATAAAACTTTAGAATGGATTCATCAGTCTCATTTTGGAATGTCCAAAACAAAAAGTCGAGCCAAAACACTATTTTTTTGGCCTAGGATGAATCAGGACATAGAAAATATCATAGCTAAATGCAGAATTTGTGAAAAATTTGCAGCAGCAAATTCTAATCAGCCATTAATGAAATATCCCATTCCCGAGTATCCATTTCAACGTGTTGCGTGTGATATTGCACAAAACGGTGGAAATAGTTATTTTGTATTACAGGACTACTATTCTAAATGGTTGGAAATAAAATTGCTCAAGAATCAAACGGGGACTAACATAATAGAAGTTTTAAAGGAAATTTTCAGCACGCATGGCATACCCGAAGTGGTTATAGCTGATAACCAACCTTTTCATTCGATAGAATGCCAACGATTCTCAAAAGCTTGGAATTTTGAATTTAATTGTACCAGTCCGCGATATCCTCAAGCGAATGGTCTTGCTGAGAAGGCAGTTGGTATAAGCAAACAAATTATCAAGAAAGCTGTTGAAATAGGTTGTAGTTTTGATGAGATGCTTTTAGAATATAGGGCCACTCCAATAACGGGAATCGGATATTCTCCTTCTCAAATATTAATGAGTCGAAATCTAAGAACGCAGTTGCCAATTAAAAAAGAACTTTTATCACCTAAACTAAGCCTGAATGTTAAAGAAAAGCTTGAGAATAGGCAAAATAAATACAAAGAATACTACGATAAAAAAGCGCATAGAAAAGAATTAGTTTTGAAACCAGGAGATAACGTAGTTTTTAGAAAGAATAGTCGTTGGGAACCGGCTAAAGTTGTAGGAAACCATGTTTCACCTAGATCTTACGTAATAAGAAATGAATCTAATAGGGAAATTAGAAGAAATACTAAACATTTAAGATATTCAGCAAACTCACCTAATTTTAGAGATCAATATGAAAATTTCACTAGTCTTAATAAACCAGTAAATACAAATCAGACTGAAAATGAAAGAAATCCAAATCACCCTTCAACAACAAATAGCCAAAACTATGTTACGCGATATGGTCGCACTGTGAAGCCACCTGACTATTTTCGAAGTTGATTACAAAAAAAAAAAAAAAAAAATATTAAAAAATAAACATTTTGAATTACATACATAAAAGTTTGGAGTCCTGGGCAGCCTTTGATTATATGTATAAGTTAATTAAAGAAAGAATGTACGAATATTAGTTAAAACTCATTAATTATAGATTTTATTGTTTTATATTTAAGTTCACATAATGAAATACACATTAAAAATATATATCAGTAAAGAATAATAAAATAAACACATTTGTACAATAATAGGATGATTTAGATCGTTATGTTAATAACTTAGAAAATAAGTAACAATAAATTATGTATAACTTTTAAAATAGAATTTTCCAAAAAAAAAGGATGGAGATGTAGTGAAATCTAGTACAACATTAAATCATAATCTAGTTTTACATTTAAGTAAATTATAGTTCATTGGATTATATTTTTTGACAATAAACTTAGTTCTAAAACTCATCAGGTGAACCCCTTAGTTTGATTTTAAAAGGGCCAATTATGTCCCCTTAAATGATGATTTGCAATTAACTGGTCTGAATTTGAATATTTTCCACTCGATGTTGCCGTATCACACTTTTATGATGTAGTCAACAATCTTATAAGCTTACATGTGCCACGTTGTCATGCTGTAAATGATAGCTTTCCAATTTGGTTCTCAACGGAACTTAAACATATTATACATGAAAAGAAAATTGTTCATTTGAATTTTAAAAAGACCGGTGATCTGAACTTTTATAATAAGTTCTAAATTTTAAGGAAACAATGTAAAATGCAAGTGAAGCTAGATTACCAACGCTACATATATAAATTAGAATCTCAAGTTCCAACAAACATGAAATTCTTTTGGCGACATATAAATGCTCGTAAAATTGATAGTATGGATTTCCTGCCATCATGCATCTGAATGGAGCTCTGAACTAACTGAAACGGTTAATTTGTTTGCTGAAAATTTTTCGAAAGTTTATAGTTTAGAAAACTGTCACTATGACCCGATCGTGGCGTATAACTCTCTTAGCTTATCTGGTTTATCAATAAATAGTGAGTCTCTTTTGAAAAAAATAATGAACTTAGATGTTTCAAAGAGTGCAATTTTTAAGTCGGGAGATAAAGCTGACGTCAAAAACTATCGCCCAATCAATATTCTGTCATGCATCCCTAAAATATTCGAGAGCCTGGTCACTGACATAATAACTCCGCTAGTGAGACCTTTGATTATATCTAATCAACACGGATTCTGCTCAGGTAAGTCTGCAGCCACTAATTTGGTTGTTTATGAGGGTTACATTACTAAATCGTTCTTAGATCATTCATCAGTGTCTACTGATTTAACTAAAGCGTTTGATAAAATTAACTTTGAGCTTCTTGTAAAAAAACTTAAATGCATTGGATTATTTGTGTCGCTTATTGATTGGATAGATGACTATCTTAGAAATCGATCTGTCAAAGTGAATATCGACGGTGTTTTTTCGAAGCAATTTACGCCGACTTCAGGAGTTCCTCAGGGTTCTCATTTGGGTTCTCTTTTGTTTTTATTGTTTATGAATGATATCAACAACACGGTCTTTGAGGATGTGGAAATTTTACTTTTTGCGGACGACTGTAAAATATTCAAAAGAATTAGCAATTCTAATGATACCTTAATACTTCAAGAAAATTTAGATATTTTTTTTTTTTTGTTATTGTTCATTGAATAATTTGGAACTCAATCACTCAAAAGTAAATATATTATTTTTAATAGAAGCAAAACTAATTATCAGTTTGTTTATTCGTTCAATAATGTTCCTCTTTCGCAAGTTAACCTGATTAAAGATCTTGGTATATTGCTTGATACTAATTTAAACTTCACTGACCATATAAATGACATCTGTGAACAGGCCCGGAGAATGATGGGATTCATAATAAGAAATACATCAGACTTTAAAAACGTACATGCTCTTAAAACATTATATACATCTCTGGTTATTAGTAAGTTGGAGTATTTGTCTGTTCTGTGGAATCCATGTTATATTACACATGCTAATAAAATTGAAAGCATCCAACACAAATTTCTTAGATACATTGCCTTTAAGATGCACATATCGTGTGACAATATTAATTATTTCAATATACAACACCAACTGAAACTTAACACACTTGAGGTGAGGAGAAGTTTTTATGATGCAACGTTTATTTATAATATAGTTAATGGTCGCATTAATGCACCAGAAATACTCAATAAAATATCCTTTAGAGTTCCTAATAGATTAACGAGACATCATGAACTATTTCATTTACCAACATTTAGGAGTAACTACATTATCAATTCGCCGATTGAAAGATTAAAAAGCATTGGTAATCTAGTTTCAAATCATTTAGATATTTTTAATACAAACAAGGATAAACTACGTTCATTCATTTATGACTTGTTTGAGTGAAGTTCTTGTAAATTTGTAAATTTTATTTATTTAAAAGTAATGAGATCTTGTTTCTTTTATTTAGATTCATTTATTACTACATTATATGCTTTGTTTGAGTTAGGCTTATACAGTAGCAGTATTTTCTTTTTTTTATCATTTTATTTTTTATTCTTATTAGAAGTTGAATATTTTCATTTCATTTGCTTTCCTTTTAATTAAACTTTATTATTTTTTATTTTTTTTATTTTATTTTTTTTTTCATACATACATACATTTTGATGAAAATTATAAATCCTATTAGTTATGTAAGTTGTTACTTTAAGACAGCATAAACATTTTTTATACTTGTAATTTAAAGGACAATAGTCCGTTTATAATTGAAATAAATAAATAACATCATATCAGACGGAAAAAACTGCAACAGATAATATATATGGACGAATATAAAACAAACCCATATATGATCACCTGAAAAATCTAATTCAAAAAACCTAATCGGAAACATCGTGCATTTCGAAACACGCAAAGATTTATCACCAAAATCAAATCAAATTTGTCCAAAGAAAAATTATAGCCCTTCATAATAGTCTTTATTAAACAACACCTTTCATTCCTCACTTCACACATTTTGCCTACCAGAATACATACGCCTATCATAATATTCCCAAAATAATTATTATATTTAATTTTGATTATTCCACCGTAAATCCCCGTAGGATTATTGCAAATCCCAATAATAAACTCATTAAAAATAATTTCGCCGTACGCACTTCAATATGGTGCGCGTCTGATGTAATCTTCGTATAGAGAAGAGATATCACACTATTGCAGTGCATATACCATCGTACGCCACTGGCTAGAATTTATGGTAATAAAATTGACAGCAAATATTGCTTCGATCGACGCGTCCATATAAATTTATCTAACTATCTTTGATTCTGGCTTATCTGCATCTGCTACGTGCTGTAAATCATTTTCTTATCACGTGCTAGACGTGGTTTTATGAGTTCTGCATCGGTGCTCTGGTTTTTTTTCGGTGCTCTTTGCATTATATGGTAAACAGTCCATGTAAATTCAAATAGTTTTCCGTATGTACATAACATTTTAGGAAAATAAACCGATCTCAAGGAACCTAAACACAGTATTATAACGAAATTATTTTGAAAAAAAAAACCTTTAGATACCCTAATTCGATTTCAAAATCAAAACATTTTGACATTATGTGAGAAAATCTGAATTACATATGTAAGTAAATATGCATGTAGTTGTGAAAGAGTTAAAAAAATTTCATTTATATTTCTGAGTCATTACATACGTATGCATGGTCTATTTTTATTTAAAAAAAAAACTAATGAGGAACAATACGGTGGTAATAAATTAAAAAGAATCAATTTCGCAATGCGGCATTTGCTCTGATTAGGTAGTTACTTATTAGGTAAATTATAAATCACGGCATGGATTTCATTATATTTTGCCGCCTTATCATAAACGTATGATCCAAGCTCGCCATCAGCCAATTATTTATCGGTGTCTTTTGATTTTTGCTTGTCATGATGCTATCGTGGGAAAAGAGTTCCGCACAATTGTATTTAATAACGTGGCGTGGCAGAAATTTGGATACACTTCACTTTATTTCGGGCTAATGGTTTTCGCGCAACCCTAAATCACTTGTGCTAAGATTCCATCTCCTAGATTTTCTAGTTGTAAATCTAGTGAAAAAAATATTACTGGAAATCTAGTTGAATTTGTTAATAGAAATCTAGTGTGGATAAATAGATATCTAGGACAAATAACTAGAATTCCATTCAAAAGCCAAACTGGATTTCTAGTAAAAAAAAGTGGTTCCAGTCAGATTTACTAGAACTTCTAGTAAATTGTACTTAAGATAATCTAGTGAATCGTTCATTTGAATTTTACTAGACGATCTAGATAAATCTGAAAGCATGTTTAGACGATATTTGACGTATAACAACCTGATTCATCTGAAAATATAATGACAAATAAACATAACTTATTCGGGAAAATCTATTTTATTGTTATCCTTTTTATTGGCTGTTGTACAAAATTAGTTAGGGTCAATAAATATAACTAATTTTGTTATGGAGTGAGCCTTAGGTACATCCATGCGATTCTCCGGGGACTTCAGTCTTTGACATTACTTTGCCCTAAAAATAAAAGAAAATATGGACAATGCATCTATTAAATTAAGTATAGTTTTAAAAATGAAAAGAATAACATGACGAAAACGATTAAATTAAAATGAAGAGAAATTAAAATCTCACAAAAACAACTCTGTTGTAAAAAGTTTCCGCCCGCGCTGGTTTGGTGGAAGCTAATTTCTTTCAACGCTTATTGGCGGGGAGCTGACGAGGGTGCTATTTGCTGCTATGCTCTTTTCTTGATCAGATTTAATCTCGAATCTTCCAGCCTTGTAAATAAAATGTGTTTTACAAACTTTTTTTGCTTTCCTTCGTATAAACGACCTTTCCCATTTTTATACAGTAAAGTTCTTTCGTAATTTTCATAAGATTGGTGTTATCCTGCAATTACCCATATGAAAGCTCCCCGCTAAACAACATTGCAAGAAATTAGCTTCCACCAAACCAGCGCGGGTGCGTTACGCGGTACACACAACACAGACTCCACACGAATTGGCAAATTCAGCGTGGTCTATCGCGGCGGAAGTTATTTCACAAATTCTGACGCATACCGCACCACTCTGTTTTGGTGGAAACTATTAACTAATTCAATCACTTTTGAATGCATATCCTTGCGAGCATTTTGGCGGGATTGTATTATATCAATCCTTTTTGCGGCTGACAACTTTTTCTTTGGCGGAAACTTTTTACAACAGAGTTGTTTTTGTGAGATATCATATTTTTTTTGCAGTTTTCAATTGACAAAATCAACTTAACATAACAATAAATGAATGCGTTTATTTTCTTGAAATGAAGACGATATTCACTGCCCTTTTATCACGACCATGTTTGAGAACATAATAACAATAATAACCCTCTTGGTAACCTTTGTAACCTTAGCGTCCTTCGTAACCTGAGGTGTGTGTGTTTTGCGAACCTCTACCGTTTGCTGGAAGCTTTAGGATCATCGGGATGTTATTTGTTCATTAAATATAATAGTAATATGTACGTACTCGTATAAGAGACGAACCAAATCTGGAACTTTGAGCCCTTGCCGCCACTCTTGCAGACGCTTTACAACTGAAAGCTTTAGAGAACATATACAAGGGATTGTTTGAAACAGTCCTACCAAATCACAAAACTATACGATTCTTTTCTAGGCATTTTTCGGGCCTATCCCCGACTTTTGCAAAATGCTTTCTTTAAAACATATAAAAAGATTTAAGCGAGAAACTCTGTGTATTTTTTCACATTTTCCGCTGTATCTTTTTTTCTACTCCACGGATCGGAGCAAACGATAGCCTATGCACACCTTCACGACAGACTCTATCAATGGGAAAAGAGACCAAATCCCGAGATGCCCTCTGCAAGGCTGTAGCCCTGTCAATGAACGACAAGAACAACGAGAACAAGATTTTCGAAAAAAATGCGATTTTCAAACTCTTATATCTCCAGTGTTTTTCATCGTATCTTCTTGAAATTTTCTACACTTCGTAAGACGGCGCGAAGGACAACCTTTACCGAATTTGAACACTCAGGACCAACCAGGGTCCGAGCTACAGAGGTCCGAAAACCCGTACTTGTTCCGTCGTGTAAACATAGTCTTAGTCGCTTCTCACTTTTGATTTGTTCAAATTTCTTCGTTTTTCTTTGGCGGGCGGGACGCTCCCGCGTCCTTAGATTAAATTCAAATGAAGAGAAATTTAAAATTGGCATACATATGTATATTACAAAAATAAAAATAAAAATTCATTGTACTTACCATTATATTTCTCCAAATTATGATCACTAGGCGAGACCCACAGTAACTGCAGCCGACTACAACGCCGACACCAAAAATTACATGAAGACTTATAGTCCACGTATGGGACTGCTTTCGTCGCTGCTATGCTGTTTCCATTCTGTCTGCCGTTTCACTCTTTCGCTGCGTTGTTTTGTTTGTTTATCAAAATATGCAATGATGAAAGAGAGAACAAAATATATACAAACTTATTACTTTGTGTCCCAATTCAGGCAATAATTTTTTTTACTACTTACCTTAAAAACTCAATTTCGCAAACACTTGGCAATACACTTGTCACAACGGAAAGCACCCGGTTTGTTCAAAAATTAAAGATAAATTGTTAAAACATTAGCTACATAACTAAGACGAGAACGGACTATGCACGTATGCACTTAGAACTACACACTACTTTCTAGTAGATTTTAATAAATTTCCAGTAACAATTACTGATATTCTAGGAATATGTTATGTTTTACTAGAAAACTAGTGAAATGTAACTAGATTTCTAGGTTTCTTATGTGATTCAGTTGATTTTACAGCCAATCTAGTAAATATCCTTAGATACTAGTTATACTGCTAGATTTCTATTAATTTTTTTCACTAGAAGTAGCCTAGTAAAAATTACTAGAAAAAAGACAAGGCCCGTATTTATGAACATTCCTTCAAGGAGACTTTTTTCTATGAAAAAGTATGGGAAATGACATTTAATTTATTGAATTTCGGCATCCTTGACCCAAGGTCTCCTTGACCTGTGGACTTTCGCATAGCGGCGGTGACATCAGGAACAAAGCACAACCCTGGTCAAAGGAGACAAAAAAGTCTCCTTGAGTTAAGGAATGTTCATAAATACGGGCCTTACTGTGTAGACTCGTGTATACCCAAAGATTGGTTGAAATTAGTTCTTAGAAGAACGATCCTTTTAAAAATTGGACCAATTTCTTACGATTTTGGCATGATTTGAATAAATTTTACCAAATCGCAGAATACTAAGGGCAGTTTGAATGAATTCGAGCTAAAATTTACCCTAATTTCCAGCACTTAAGGCATTAAAACTGTAAGAAATAATGGAGCTAGAATAGAATGATGTAATTTTTGAAAGAATCGTATACAAGCACCTCACCTTGGCTTGGAAGCTGGAGAAATGGCTTTTTCAGTGCCGGCAATCTAATGTACTCCTTAGCGGACAAATGCATCAAGATGGGCTTCGCGGATTTCAGAGCCAGTAACGGTTGGTTGGATTACTTTAAACGTAGACATAATATTAGTTTTCGGAAAATTTGTGGTGAGAGCGCCACCGTTGATGGCAAAGTCGCCACGGAATGGAAAGGTAAACTAGGTAAGCTAATTGAGAACTATATGAGGCCAGAAATGTATTCAATCCGGACGAGACCGGGCTCTTCTACAAGTGTCTCCCAGAACGAACCATAGCTGTCATGGAGGCAAGCTGAGTAAGGATCGCGTGACTCTCTTGTCGGCTTCGAATATGGATGGCACTGAAAAATTAAAACCACTAATGATTGGAAAATCAACAAAACCCAAAAACATCGAAACATTCCCTATGACTTTTCGGACCAGTAAAAAAGCTTGAATAACTCGAAATTTATTCAGCGAGTGGCTACAAGCTTTGAATTGAGGGGTATAGTATCAAAACCGGCTATCTCCACTCTACCCAAATTTTCAGTACGAGCGATTTTCTACTACGTTCAAAATAGACAGTATTTCCTCAAAGTTTTAATTGTAATGAAAAGTCTATGTCTCCACTAGTCGGAAAATTTAAAAAAATTGCCTAATAGTTAATCATAAAAGAAGTTTTAACATAAATAAAATTGGAGATTGCCGGTTTTGATTCTAACATATGGAGATTGCCGGTTTTGCTACTAATGTAAAAGGAGATAGCCGCTTTTGATACCAAATAGCACAAAATCAAATAATCTAGTATAAGGTTTTTTGTGATAGGAATACTTCCGGTTGTGCGAATTTGTTATTATGTTTTATAGGAGGACTCCCAAGGCTCCAAATTTTCAGTCATTAACAAAAAACCTCGAATAGGACCAATTTTTCTCGATGCTGCGAAATGTAGACATTGAGTGCATTCACGTCGAAATAAGCATTGCCGAATTTTAGAGCGATTTTTACTTATATTCTTTCCCACCAGAAGGCACACAAGTGAGAATTAAAAAAAAATGTGCTATGTTACGAAAGTGTTGGAGCAGTTTATGGTTATGATAAAAATTTAAGGTTTTTAGGTTCATTGTACTTAGCTATCTTGCGAATGGAGAGACACACAGTCAACCGAGAAAATCAGGGAATTACAGATGAATACTTTGATTACCACACATCTTCGGATGATTCGGAGGGGCCGCAGAGACAGACTTTTCCTTACAATTGGTTTCCTAGCGAGGATGATGAAAGAAACTCGTATATAGGATCTGTTATGATTGCGATTTTTTTGGTGACATTATAACCTGCAGTGAATATCCGCAGTCTTGACAGAAGCTTATCCACATTTTGGGTTTACGGGTTGGTAAACGAGAATCTCCTGACTACAGTCACACGACCTTTGTCGTGACTAATGCCGTGCCCGAAGCATAACCTTGGACTTGGCACCATGCGAATTTTTTGGTTTTCCAATTAAAGATTGAAAATTAAAACATTGGCAGTCCCTAGAAAATATATACTAAGCACTTTACTTGGTTTTTAGAGACATTCTCTTCGAGGAACTTCAGGGTGCAGGGAAGGCATCTCTTTGCCAGTGCATTGGTGTTGGAGGAGAGTATTTTAAAAAAATTTAAATATTTGTGCCGATAGGACTAATCACCATATTTTTCGCAGAATATGCTCAATAGTTTTATGACAGACCCAGGATATGAAACTTTTGATTGACGTCATTTAATTTTATTTAAACTCATGCTTAGAATTTAATCATAACATGAAACAAAATTTGTATCCCTTCGATTGACTTAAGTTCATTTAGGTCAACCTCATTGGTATATTTTTCAAATTTGTAAAACAATCTAAACTAGAGTAAAATCCCGGTTTTAAATTTTTTTAAATAATTCAACGGAACCGGAGACTGCACTTTTTTTTTCATTAAATGTGTTGTGTTAACCAAAATATTAAACATCTGGAGCAAGTGACGAAAGACTCACTTGATCTGCGTTAGAATCCCTTTTATTTATTGAAACCTTGATTTGATATTAATTTTCAGTTTAATTTAAATCTAAACTACCGCTGACAACAAAAATCGGATAAATCGATACTCTTATTAATTTAGATATTAAAGAAAATGCGCTGTCGTCACTACATGCACTAAAACTGTATCCTTTTGCGAATCTATGGGTACAGCAGCTGCAATAAAGTCAAAATACATAATAATTTGAATACTTAATCTAACCATTTCCAAATGTTTTTTGCATCACATTCTTCAAGGTAGGAGGTACAAAAAGAACACAAAAAGGAAACCACAGTATATAGAACCGATTGCAAATACCTGATCTATAAGTTTTCTATTCTATTTCCAACAAAAATCGTACACAATTTACGTGTTCCTGTATAATTTACCTATGATTTGGAGATAGCCGTTTTTGATTCTAACATGCAAGTGGAGATAGCCGTTTTTGAAACTGAACATATTTTTCAATAGTAAAATTAACATGGATATACGCTTATTTCCAATAAACTGATAACATTTCTAAATAGCAATAATATTAATTAATGAAACTACATCATTAGGTCATTTTGTCGAAAAAGTGGAGATTGCCGGTTTTGATTCTATACCCCTCAATTAAAGTATGGAAAATTAATTAACCCTTGTGTTGCCACCCGGGTACCCGGGTACCCATCTTGATACGTTTTGCTAAATAATTTTTTTCCCAGGAAAGATTGTCCAAAACCTTCTCGAATCTCCATGATTTAATCGAATTTGTATCGAAATTTGCATTCTACGTATTTATAGAAATTTTTTAAGTTAGAAAATTTTGCATTTGAAAAAAATAACACGTACGAGCCACCCGGGTACCCGGGTACCCCGATATAAAAACAATGATTTTCGTATAGAATATCGTATACATATTTCGAGTATATCGTAAAAATGCGTCAACTTTTGTACCTCTAGCGTTTCTTTGATCGTTGCTGTTAGTAACCACTTCTATTACAGTAGGACCCCGATAATACGGACCCCGAAAATCCGAAAGTTCGATAATCCGGATTCGGTTTTGTGCCAAATTTTGTTTAAATTTTCATAAAATTCGACAATTTCATAAAGTTTACTCAAGTTAACTGCTATATATAAACTTAAGATAAGGCTAATTTCGAATAGGTACGTAATTATTATTTATCGTTAGAATTGTTATCTCTTTATGATTTGAGTATAAATACTGTCCACCAAGGTGTAAATTAGTGCATTTCGAAAATTCGGATCATTCGATAATCCGGATAGGGTCCGGTCCCAAGCAATCCGGAATATCGGGGCTCTACTGTACTGGCCTTCCTTAGTACCTTTCGATTGTGGTTTTCGTTCCATGATTTCGCATGACTTGCTGGTTAGAAAATCACTCTCCTATCATTAGCATAGCTAATTCTTCCGAGAGCTGGTGTAGAAAAATTCTGCGCCCGTTGGTTTTTTTTTTTGCAAGCATATCATTGTTTTCATAGTAAGTAACGTACGTGGTACCGGTGATATGGTAATGGGAAGAATCACCGCTTTTTTCTTATTCGGAACATACGAACAGATGGTACCTCCTCGTCAAGTCCAAAAGCGTCGACAATAACGGTCAACAGTTCGTCAGTTTCATTTCTTGAGGAATGCATTTTTTTTCCAAAATACCGACGATAGTGAGATTCCGTGACAGAAATTTTCATTGCTACTCTCCTCCTCAGCGTTTCTTTTGTCGTCATCGTTTTCTTTTATTCGTCCCTCGAAACTCTCTCAGCAGTGACTGAATGCCTAGCTTCTTCACGCCAACGGCAATAATATAGTGCATGTTTTGGATACGGTAAGTTCTCTAAACAAAACTACAATCTATTCTTAACTTTCCTGGTAAAAATAGAAACAATTATTTTCAGCTACAATGGAGTTTTAGCAAGAGTTTCATAGGGGAGTACCCAGGTACCCGGGTGGCAGATAGTGTAAGTTTTTTTGGGTGGCAACACAAGGGTTAATTAAAATTTAAATTTAAATCAGTGTAAATCTATTTGCTAGGTAATGCTAACAAATCTCATGTGTCTAGTTTATTACATCCAAATCTTAGATTAAAAAAAAATTTTACGAAATAAAAAAGCTATGCATGGTTTACATTGAATCACTTTAAATGGCCCAAGCTGTATTCATACTATAAGATTCTTTGATAAATTTTAACAAATGCCTTAGAATTTGTCGAGTTACAAATTTGCATTAAACAAAACTTTTTAGTAAACTTTAGCATTATAGAATTTTTTTAATTGTTATAAAACCTTTTAGAAAATACCACATTTGACACTTTCCTTAAGATTGTAAGAGCTACAAACTTATTATATGCATACCACTTGTCAGTACATGTTAGGTATAGGTAGGTAAAAGTGGTGGCTTAGGTCAAGCAAACCAGAAGCCCAATTAGCGCAGAAGGCGCCGTTTTGAAACCACATATTCCGTTAAACTAATAAAGAAGGAGGTTACAGAAGGTTAAATGTCATGAGTGGAGAGGCGTCTAGAGCCACGCAGTACAATTGAGGAACTGAAGCAGCTCCCCTATTTTCGCCTCCGACGCATCCTAGACTATCAAAAAACGCATGACCGAGCATTCGATAGCGGGATCTAGCGAGACCTGGGCATTTGCAGAGAAAGTGAGTTAGAGTTTCTCTCTCATTTGCGTTATCGCAACTACGACAATGCGCAGTACATGGTACTGTTATCGAAATTTAATGAAAATTCTTTGAGCTCTTAACCCTCTGTAGCGCGCCCCGATAATTTGACAAAACAAAAAACTACTCACACAACGTGTGCCACTGTTATGGAAAATGTCTTTGACATATTGCGATTTCCATAAGCGCATCTTGACAGTATTTTTTAACGATCAATGTACATATGTATCTTTATATCAACTGTTTTGATTTCAAACTACTGTTTATTTAAAATTTCTCCCACCTTTCAAATGGGAATCAATCGAAATATAAGAGTTAAAATGTTAGGGAGATGAATGTGAAAAGTCGGGGGTTTATTTCAGTTCATGAAATGCAAAGGGGTAATCGACATGAGAAAACACTCATAGGTGCCATTTATGGACCTAAAAATATCGTGAATTTTAAAAGAGACAACAATAACTTTATACATGGGTGGCGATGGTGTTAAAATAACAATATGTGCTCCCCTATAGTTTTGGGTAACAAAACTTGATTATAAAACGAGACCGAGTTCTAATCGTGCGAATAGCACGATGAGTGTATACCCTATACCCATGTACAGACTTAGAAGGCACGCAAAACCCTAAAATTAAATTTCATCTTTTCTGTAGGGACGGGAGGGGTAGATGGTTCGGACCTGGCACATATTTAATATTATATGAAGGCATCTAACAGCTACCGTTTGATACTTATTAGAAGTTTTTCGCGACATTCTAGCAAAAGATATGGCTGAATATAACTGTGTAGGGTATGTAGGGGTAGGGGTAGTCCTACGTTCTCCACTTTCTACCAACTTCAAGCCTATGTTACAATTAGGTATTCATGAAAATTTCAGGTCGCTAGCGATATTCTGTTGAAAAACATTTGTATGGGAGCTAGAGGAACCCTTGGTCCGATTTGGCCCATTTTCAATACCATCCAAGCTGTTATCGAAACAATCATCTGACCTAAATTTTAAAACGCTAGCTTCATTATTTCGGGAGTTATCGTGCGAACTGACAGACACACGGCCAGACAGACAGACGGACATGGCTTATTCGAATCAGGGACCGACCCTGATCATTTATATATATACTTTGCATACCTCCGGTGGCTCCTTTGGGATGTAACATAAATCGTCGTTACAAAAATAATATACCCTATACCATTTTATGGGTATAGGGTATTAAAATGACAACTTAATCAACTTAGCTCTTATTTTTTATATGAAGTTTTGGTATTTTTGAATATTTAGGGTGCCAGGAGTCTTAAAACTCATTTTGCAACGAAATATTTTGATGGGTAAGGTCTGAAAAAGGACAGAAAAGGATATTAATTTATGCTTTATCGCAGATATGCAAGCGGAATGTCATACCAAACGGAACATACAAGAAATTCATGTCCGGTATTCGCTCCCTGTTTCAAGCGCCCACCAGGGCCGGATTTACCCTCTGTAGCGCCCTGGGCAGTAGTCGCGTTGCCGCCCTTCGGCACTAGTTTAAGCTGAAAATAGATCAGTCGCATTCATGGGAAGTGTACAATTTGGTTTAATGTACGTTGGTTTCCGGCGTTTCTGGAAGTAGCAGAACTTCAGTGAAAATTGCAGTTAATTTAATTCTTAGAAAGGTATTTGGATTGAACATCTTATCAAAGCTAATGTTCAGAATGGAGGAGCGGATAGCGGATAGTCCTCCGTTCTCCCGCTAGAGCCCACTAAATTGATTGTTTTCAGTATGGGATCAGTTTCCGTAATGTTTAGTGAAATTTAAGTCAATCGGAAGGTCTCGACTCCCAAATAATGGATATTAAGTCCCTTTTCTCTTAGTCGCAACCATTCTCCAGCTGCAGCCCCAGAAATGGCCGTTTTAAGTACTTAATGAAACCAGCCCGAAATTGCAGTTTCCGGATATATTATACCAGGAAAAAGAAAGTGGATTCAGGGAATAGATCCGTTTATTGGTGGTCAAGACCTTTTGTTATAATAGGGTAGAAATAAAAAAAAAAGGAAAAGTGTCCTGTGTTCTTGGTACCGAGTGTATGTTACTTCTCCTACGCTCTGTGGCTCATTTGGCTGCGTCGCACTCTACGATGCTAGTAATCTAGAGGTCCGGAGATCGAATCTCGGCGTGGTCCAGGAAATCTATAGTGCTTGCAAAGCCCCTTCCAGAGCAAGAAATTATGAAAGGAAAAACTCTAAAATGAAATATGAGGCCAGGCAGATTCGAGAAGGTTTTGGACAATATTTTTTGGGGAAAAAAACATTTAGCAAAAAGTATCAAAATGGGTACCCGGGTGGCAACACAAGGGTTAACTCATTGCCGGACACAACGCCAAAATTTGACACGATTTGTATGGTCAAATGCTCAAAATTGGACGTCTATAGACGTTGTGTCCGGGAAAGTGTTAAGGTAAAAATTAGAAGGCATCGGTTAAACATATTTCTGTAGGAAATTTCGCAAAAATATATTATCATTGCTGTACAAATATTTTATAAACGAAAATTGAACTAGATACAAGAGTAATATAAAAAAACAGTCATCGGTGCTTTAACCCATTAGAACGGTGCTAACCCAACTTCGGTTCGGGTTTTGTTTGTGCCTATTAATTCAATTTTTATCTCGTGTAGTACCGCGAGTATTCACAAATTCTGCTCTGTTTGCTGTGGCAATTTCTTTCAATACCCTGCTGAACCCCCTGGAATTTACATTTAATCCTGCGCATCACTATAATGATACCCAGAACAATCCTTAGATAATCCACATTCACGGTGATTTCACTCTTTCTGCACTGAACTCACCAACGTAGGAAGATAAAAGATAAGATAAAAATGGGAAACAAAAATGTAAGCCAAAATTATAGAAAAACATTCGTTCTGACGGTATTCTTCAGAGCGATGATTGCGGAATCGAATGATGGTACTAGGACTTAAAATCCACAAAAATCACGAACATGACAAATGTTCAGTAATATGGCTAGCCTTACCCCCCCCCCCCCCAGGACAAGATCCTGGTTGCGCCACTGCTCGAAAAAGACTATAAACAGCTGAGTGAACGCACCATGCCCCACAAAAACAAGAAGAAGAAGAAGAAGAAGATAGTGGTGAATTGGCAGGCTGAAGCCTACGGCGGCATTTTTAACGTCGAGGATCAATTGATCAATCGTTGGATTGCAAAAATAAGGGACAAGGTCGGTAGCGTGGCAGAATTTGAAACGTTTACTGACATCAGATATGTAAGTGCGCCATACTGACCAACGGAACGACTTTTGCAGTGTTTTCCTTAATTTTTTTCTTATTTATTTAAACTGCCTCCTAAAATATCGAAATGTGTATATTTCAGACAACATTATTCAATGGATGAAAGTTTCAGAAATATGCCGCCTTTAAAATTGGGGGAATATGGGAAATCCGGTCCTGGATGCAAAGAACATGCAAGGGCAATGTTTTTTCGGCAGGAATTTTCGCGTGGGATAGATTTACAAAAAAAAGGGGGACCACTTCGTTTAAGGAGAAAAATAGTGACCGGCATAACATCTTGAATTAATCTACTTATTTCAAACCACAGGTAGAATATCAACCGACAATTTAAAATGACTGAAAATTTAAAGTTAAAATAACGGGAAATCTTATTTATTTTGTAGATTTTAATTTAATTAATTCCAGGAAATTTTTGGCAACAACCATGATGTCGGAAATGGTTAGGCTTGCATTCCTCCAAATTTTAAATGATGTTGAGATTTTTCCTATTTTTTGTGCACTTTATAGCACCATTGAAATTCTTGGGGTTAAAAACTTTTTTTTTCAAACCTTCCATAAAAATTATAAAGATTTAAAATATGCTTAAAAATTAAAAAAATAAAATCCAGAAATAACAATAAATTTTATAATATGCATTTTTTTGTTATTTCTCGCCTTTATAGTCACTGAAATACTTTGCAAAGAAGTTCGAAAGAAACTCCAATCTCACTCAAATCAATATTCCGCAAGCCAATTGAGTTATACGATTTAAATTAAAGAAACATTTCCCATGTCAACTATAAAAGTAGACTGCAAGTGAACATCACACGCCTGAAACGAGATGTGTAATTTCACTTCAATTTTCCGCATTATGCTTTATTTACTTTGAACTTAAACATAAAATCGGCAACATTTAAAATAAGCCACGTGTCATTCACTTCGTTTCAATTCAACCGTGTTGCGTGTTTAGAGATCACACCCCGGAATTGCACGTGCCATTGTCCGTTCATAAGCAAATATTTTCATTTGATTGCACAACGACGTTGTACACCGCAACGTATCCTGCGAGCTTCTCCACACAGCGACCTATGCCACCCGCTTTGATTCATCATATTATTTTTCTGGTTCTTCCTGGTTACGCAGATAGAACGTCGAGTCGCAAGTATCACATCTATCCCTCTTCTTGGCATTGTGCATTTGTTTAAGTCACGTGCACGTTACACTAAATGTCCTCCGTCAACCAATAGCAGTAGTTACCCTTTTGTGCGAGATGAAAAAATATGAAAGAATTGAAACGAGGAAAAGTGATTTCACGTAACATTACTCCCATGGATCATGGAGGAATGTTGGAATGAGCTGCGCTGAGGTTGTTTTTTTTCCTTTGTGTCTATTTTGAATTTGATTCACCGCCTTTTCTCTTCCGCAACAGGATAGTTTCGACGGGATTAACTTAAATAGGGGGCTTGACGCCGGATATCGCCAAGGATAGTAGAATAACACTCGGGCCTTTTGTTAATGTGCATTGATTTTGTCGTTTGACACGTTCTGTGTTTTGTTTGAGCCGTGCGTCCTTTGTATACAATAATTTGGAGTGAACTAATTTTTATAAGGGTCACTCAACCACAAATAGGATTATCCACTTTAAATATCCTTTTTATTTTCCAAAAGAATACAGAAAGCAGATATAGCTGATTAGGGAAATTCTCTACCTAATGAACTGGTCAACTATATATAGCTATAGAAACTCAATCAGAGCATGGTCGTAGCCCGAGGATGGGGGGGCAGGGAGGGGCGCTCGCCTACCGCGGGTCGATGATTATTCATTTTTCGGGGTCCGGGAGGGTTGAGCCACATTTTGCGTCATCGCTGATAAAAAGCTATTCATTGGATATATTGATGTAATTTATTTTTTTATTAGAGAGTGCGTAATGTTAGCTTTCAAACTTAATTCATAATCAGAGGGTGTATGGCACAGAAGTTCTTTCCTCAAAATGCCTCAAGTCCCCCCAACTGCCGGGAGAGGGAGACCTGAGCATACTCTGGAAAAATTATTGTCGCACAACCATGCGCAAACGTAGCCGCCCTCGCACAAACGATTCCGGATGTGATTTGAAGTAATATTTACAGGATGTGTTTGTGTACACAATATCACTCTTAGCTAAGATTCAAACCAGGCGGGTTTTTATTTAATTACTCCTGCGTCCTTGCGTTTTCAGGATGCACAAACGAAAAAATCAATGCACAAACGATTTCCGATCGATCGATGTCAAATTCATACTTATCCGACCATATTTAAAAAATGGCTGCCAACTTCACATTCGAAGTTTTCCGAAGTGCTATGATGCACAATCATGCACAAACGTAGCCGCCCCCGCACAAACGGTTTCCGAAGCGATTCGAAGAATTAGGCGGCTAGCTTCACATGAGTCCACAGGGGCTGCTAAATGCCAGTAATTTTGGTAGAAATAGAATGGAAGCAGCAGCAGCGCGAAATGTCAAGCACAATGCATTTTAATTTTTTTTATGATTTCCGATTTTGGTAATTGAATTTTTGAAAACCTCCAAAAGGCTGGAAGTAGAATGGACACAGCAACAGCATTCTATTTTCAGCATTTTGGATGCATTATCAAAATTGGACACTGTGTCAGTGGGGTCTGACAGACCCCAGAGAAATTTAAATCTTAAAGTTTTCATAGAAAAACTTATTGAATGGTATTTTGATGCATAGGTATGTAATTTAAGTATGTGTCACATACGCTGATTTGAGCATGAATTTGTTTGAATTTTGTGATTTTGTTAATAAGTTATAGCACTTTGAAAGTGCTCTGGAGTCTGTCAGACCCCACGAACCATTTACGTATGTCTTTTTTACAAAAGTACATTTTTCGTTTTGTGGGAAATTTTCAAAGTATGTTATTTGGAAAACGATAAAATTTAATAATAATAGTCGGGAAGTGTTGAAACTTTGTAATTAGGTACTCTAATTTGGGAAATTAGATATGTTAATTTTGAAGAAATGGAAAATTTAGGGTGTTTTGAATTAGGCGGCTTTACATTTTTTACTCAATTCATTAAAAATTATGCGTTTTTTTTACCTGGTTTTCATTTATGAGGATCTTTCACTATTGTGTCATTACCTTATGTTTTTTGAGTCAAGACATAAATTAATGACTTTTTTTAGCGTATCAATTAGGTGGGTATTTTACATAATGCATAAAGCTTCATCAGCGAACTTGGCTATACACTTGTCGAAACTCTTCTAAGAAGGAGGAAATTAACGGGCAATATTCGTCGAAGCACAGTGCAAAATATTGAAGACATTTTGTGCATTGTTAAGCTCCCCCCCCCGCTGGAGGCTGAAGCCCCAGTCCCCCAATGGGGTGAGATGGTCCCAAAGAGGCAAAGATTTTTTCTATGCCCACGAGCAAATGATCGGAAGACTAAATGCAATTGCAACGAGTGAAAAAAGCCAATCTGTGAAGACCATCGAGGAAAAAGCTGTGAAGAAGATTGCTCTAAATATTGACTAACTTTGGATCCCAATTTAAGGAAAATAATAACGTATTAAATACGTTTTGACTAATAAAAATACAATTTTGTTAAAATTTTAGTTTTTATATTGATTTATTTGTGTAAGTTCAAATTACCCTCAAATTTGAAACCACCTATTTTTTTCTTCCAGATACTAAAAGCTACTGTCCGAATTCCACTTTTTTTATATACCACTTAATCAAAAGGCTTCACAGTTACTTCAAGTTCATACAAATGTGCCAAAAACGCAAAAATTTAGGTTTTAGAGCGATTTTTACCTTGGGGTTTGTCAGACCCCACTGAACCATTTACGTATGTAAAATTTACCTGAACCATCCGAGGGTTAATATTAGGTCATTCGATTATTTTACAGTTTCACACAAAAAACAAAGAAAACTTGCAAAATTGTCACTTGTATTCGATAAATGCTCTGCATATGTAAATAAAATGGATATCTAAATTTGGCAGCTTGTGCGATTGCTGCAATTGTGAAAGTGATTACTTCCTTCAATTTTCATCGCGGACTGCTATTTGGCAGCCCGTGTGGATACCAGAGACAGCTGAAACTGTGAAGTTTTACGGTTCGGATATTTAGACCAGTGAATGGTATAATTTATCGGATTTGAACCAAAAAGTTTACCCAGCTGTTCCTGTTGGGACACTTTTTGATTGGTCTAAGCGTATTCCATAGTCTAAAAGTTTGATGGTGACCGCATACATCATCTTCCTAGAATCACAACCATCTTGTTCAAAATTGGCTGTCTCAATGCTAAAAAAATCAATGCAACTGCAACCGACTATGAAGGAATTCGCGAAGAGATCGGGCGAATCGATGAATTGATGAGAAAAGTTGGTGGAAATGTCCAAAACGACTTAAAAAATGAGTGATGAAAATTGTGCTTTTTGGACAACAAATTTTTCACAGGAGTTTTTTTAAACGCTTTTTTGTGCTAGTTGGTTATGCAATTCATTATTTATCATTTCATATGATAAAATAACTTTTCTTCAGTTTAGAAAGAATTAGTGATCATGCAATTAGAATCCCTAATTCTGGCGAAGAAAAGAAGAATTAAATTTTCAATCGCAAAATTAGCGCATAATACCTAAATGATTTTGTTTTTTTAAAGTAGAAGCTTATTAGCACATTACTGAGCAAAAGAAGGTACGATTCGCTTTGGGCAACTTACACTAAGCATTTTAGGTTTCTAGGTTTTTAGGTGCTGCGCGTATCTATTGTGTGCTCGACTTTGGATCCTTAAAATACAACAAAAAATTATTGAAACAGTTGAAAAAAAAAATTAAAACTTATTCAACCGTCTCTAAAAAATAAAAATATGTACTCCACCACATTTTACAATCTCAAATCACCTAATGACAACACTATAAGCGTTCAACAAAATACATAATAATCTTTTTTTCATTTCTCATCTGTTTGCATAGTCTTATCTTTTATTGTTATAGAAAAATAGAAAAGCCGCGACCATGGCACTTCAATCAAAATGCTCCTACCAGAAAACATGATTTTCTTTCTGGTGTATTTTTTCGATTATTTATTCCAAGTATTTTTTCCCTCACATTCGCGGAAGGTACGTATGTATATCTTCGTAAAAATGAATGAATCTAAAGTGGGCAGGCACAATGTAAAGTGGTGGCACGAAAAAAATAATCTTTTTAAAAGGTTCGTAATCCGTTGGTTGAGGAATGAGAGCAGAGGACATCAGTTGTTTGTAAATAAATCTTTTATAGAATTTATTTTAAGTATGAGTAAAAGATAGTAGAAGAATGAAGCAGTTGAGTAGAATTTATAAGTTTATGTTTGAGTGATTTTCTTATAGACTCGCTTTTAGAAATACGCCTGAAAGTATGCAATTTTCAGGTTTGAAATGAGTATTTAGGCGCATATGCTTGAAATGTCTCCAAAGATGAGTTACCGCACTAGATAAGACACTAACAAAGATAGATAGATAGGTTAGGTTAGGTTAGGTACAGCGGCCGCCAGATTTGCACCCAGCGCACTTAGACCAGATTTGGTCCATTGTGATACCACCGAGAGAATCATGTCTCTACTAACTGCCTAAAAACCAACCCGTGCTTACAATAAATTTATTGAGCAGTATTGGGCTCACATCCCGAAGATCATCGGTATCGTAGAAATACCTTGATCCCAGAAAACGCATTCGTTTCTCAGCCAGGGCGGGACAGTGGCAGAGTAAGTGATGCACACTCTCTTCTTCTTCTTCATCGTCACAACTTCTACAGAAGTCGTTGTGAGGAATTCGGAGTCTTCTCGCGTGCTCTCCAATAGGACAGTGCCCTGTTATTACTCCCACCACACTACGAATATGCTTTCTATCTAAGGAAAGTAGCATCTTAGAACGGACATTGTCTAGCTTTGGCCAGATCATTCTCGTCGTTGCGCATGTCAAGCCATGAATCCATCTTGCATTGGTTCTGCATATTGTAGCGGTCTCTATTAACAATGCACAAGCCGCAGTAGGTGTTTTCAAGAAGGAATTACCGTCTTCAACGCTACCTGCTGACGCATGACGGGCCAAGTTATCTGCATTGCGATTACCTGCAAAGCCACTATGGCCCGGTATCCAGCATAGCGTAATGTTGAAGAAGCGACCCATCTCTCTAAGTACTGAACGACATTTCTCAGTAGTTCTTGAAGTGGTCAGCACTGAATCAATTGATCGAATTGCAGCCTGACTATCTGTGAATATAAAGACGTCCCTACCAGTGATGACGTGACAGCCCAACCAAGTTAAGGCTTCTAAAATCGCGGAGATCTCCGCTTGGAGGACACTACAAAAATTAGGCAGGCGGAAAGACAAATGAATATTCAACTCATCCGAGTGGATTCCTATACCAACTCCTGCATCTGTCTTGGAACCATCAGTATAGATGGAAATGGATCCACTGACCAAGAAGCTGTTACTATCCCAAGATTCCCTTGAGGGGATCAAACTACAATGGTTCCTACCAAAGAAGTGATTGGGAACAGTGTAGTCAGTCGCTAGGGGCAGGTTAAAATTACGAAGTATCGCTGAATGCCCATAGTCCAGCGCTCGCCAGAGACCAGTTTCACGTAGGCGCAAGGCCACTTTTGCGGCCATTCTTTGGCCGAAAATGTCCAATGGGAACAGTCCCAGGACCATATCAAATCCGAATGTAGGAGTAGTTCCAAAAGCTCCTGTTATAAGAAGAGAAGCCAACCTTTGAACTTTAACCAGCAAATTATAATAGGTAGCGGTGCTCAGTGCCATCCACCACACACTAACTCCGTAAAGCAAGACTGGCCGCACAATAGCGGTATACATCCAATGCACAACTTTTGGCTGCAAACCCCAGGTTTTCCCGATGGCTTTCCTACACGAATACAGTGTTACTGTAGCTTTATTCACCCTTTCTTCGATGTTGGGCTTCCATTTTAGTTTCTTATCAAGGATAAGTCCAAGAAATTTCGCGGTTTCAGCAAGCTCAAGTTGAAAGCCTCCTAGTCTGGGAAGCCTAATATCAGGAATTGTGCGCTTTCTTGTAAAGAGGACCAATTCCGTTTTGGATGGATTAATTCCGACTCCACTGAGATTTGCCCAATCCGTTAGGATAGCTAGGGCGTTTTCTAATAGCCCGCTAAGAGTATCAGGAAACTTGCCTCTGACGGCAATAGCAACGTCATCGGCGTATGCGGTGACTTTGCAACCTATTCTTTCTAAGTTCAAAAGTAATTTATTTATCGCTAAATTCCAAAGTAGAGGGGATAACACCCCTCCCTGCGGGGTACCTCTAGAAACATATCTACAAACAGACGCAGTACCCAAATTGCTTTGAATACGTCTAGAGGTAAGCAACATATCCACAAGGGTGCAGATTGAATCTTCAACCTGTAGAGTAAGAAGAGCATCCGTAATCGCTCTGGGTTTAATATTGTTAAAAGCTCCCTCAATATCTAGAAACACCACCATGGTGTATTCCTTATGATGTAGAGATTCTTCAATATAACTAACCAGCGAATGTAAAGCTGTGTCAACTGACCTCCCTTTCCAATATGCATGTTGTGACATGGATAATAGGTTTGATGGAATGGTCGTCCGTAGATGAATATCAATTAATCTCTCTAGCAGTTTCAACATAGTCGATGAAAGGCTAATGGGCCGCAGGTCCTTTGGACTTGCATGCGAACTTCTACCCGTTTTAGGGATAAAAGTAACTCTCACTTCTCTCCAGATAAGAGGAATGTGTACTAAATCCAAGCAAGCTGTAAGTATGCGCTCTACCCAAGGATACGTAATGTCTACACACTGTTGCAAGTCCGCAGGTATAATACCATCAGGTCCAGCTGATTTAAAGGGATCGAAACTTGAAATCGCCCACATTATCTTCTCACGGTTAAGAATAGATGCCGTATCGCACGACTGTATGCGACTCATGGGGAATTCAGGTGAAGCGGCGGCTGCGCTTCCAGGAAAGTGTGTATCAAGCAGACACTCGATAGTCTCGTTACATGAAGACGTCCACGATCCGTCCTCTTTTAAAAGAAAGCTAGGCATAGATGGGTTAGACGCCAAAACTTTCCTGAATCTAGATGTCTCAGAAGACCCCTCTATTTTCTCACAGAAACTTCTCCAAGCACTACGCTTGGCTCCTCTTAATTCTTTTTTAAAAGAACTGAGATGTATCTTATAGGATTGCCAATCTGACTCGAGCCTTGAGGCCTTAGCTTTATTAAAGCTCCTCCTACACATGACCCTTAGTTCGGAAATCTTAGAATTCCACCAAGTTGGTTTTTTCTTACCTGAATGTGATATACCAGGACATGATACAGCAGTCGCAGCCCTCATAGCATCAGTGAAGCGGTTTACCATATCGTCCAATTGTTGTCCATTGCATGGAGTATTTGGAAGCGAAGCCAGGTCCACGAGAAGACTGTCCCGGAACCTAGGCCAGTTCGTCTTTCTGCGATTTAGAGTGAACGATGCCACATCTGAGCGCGCAGCAAGACTGAATTGCAAATACCGGTGATCAGAGAAGGAGTGCTCCGCCGATACTCTCCAGTCGTTGATTAAATGTATAACATCCTCCGATGCCAGAGTAATGTCCAGCACCTCTTGTCTGTTTTTTGTGACAAAAGTAGGCTCACGACCCACATTGCAGATAAGAAGATTAGTTCCCAAAAAATATTCGAGAAGTAATTCTCCTCGGTCGTTTGTGTCTGAGCTGCCCCAGACAATATGATGCGCGTTAGAATCGCATCCGAGAATTACACTAGTGGCTGAAGACGCTGCTGACGCAACGGCTTCCTTTAGATTCGGAGAAGGTAGAGTGCCGTCATGGGGCATATAAGCCGATGCAACCCAAATCACCTTACTCCGTGTCTCCAAACACACTAAGACAAAGTCATTGTCACTAAAATTTGGCAGCAGAAAAGCCTTGATGGCTTTCTTTACAAGAACACAGGATCGCGGTATCCCCTGCCCTGTTACGTAAAAGGTAGTATAATCCGAACAATTCAGACCCTTAACGATATTATTCACAACCCAAGGTTCCTGAATGAGCACAATATCATCCATGCCTTGCGATAGACGATAAGAAATAGCAGCTGACGCTGCCTTTGCATGGTGGAGATTAATTTGTAAAAACCTCAACATTTTATACTGTCTCAACCACCGTTTTGTTCTCTTCCTCATCCGTATCGGATTGGAGAGAGTCTATTGTTGGAGACGGCTGAGACGCAGTATCCAATGCAGCTAAATCCGAGCATAACGAGATGCAATCGTCCTCCACAACCTCATCAGCAGACTCGGAAACTGTCACTGGAAAACACTCAGTGGCGGGAGCGACATCTACACCCTGTTCAGCGGAGGTGTGTGCCACCCTATTGGCTTTTTTAATATCGCCCTTGTAAACCTTTAGCTTTAGTTTAATAAAACCAAAGCTTACTATTCCACCCGACTGAATAAGTGGAGCCAGGGATGGCTTATTGATTAGTAGGACCGCACATCTGCGGTCGTTGACTGCATCTTCCAACTTTACGATTTGCCAATCGTCTGTTGGGATGCAGGGATTGCACAGTCGAATAATGTGCAGGATTTGGTCCTTGTCGGACACCAAAGGGGGCAGCCATACGCGGGCCCTCGGACGTGTGGGAATGTCGGCTTTATCCACGACCTCCAGCTTGGCACCAGGCCAAGGTTCCCCTGCCTTGCTTATCGCATGTTTGAACATGGAGACCGATCTCGGATCTGCGAACTTCATCAGCTTCACGTGACCCTGAAACCAGCCTCCATCCTCACAAACCGGAGGAGGTCCTGGAAAAGCCTCCATAGCATCCTGAAAATTGATGGTTAGAATACCCTCGACCAGACACCATTTCTCTACCGAAATGCCGCCGTTCGCTTCATTTCGATCGATTATGGCTACCTCGATCCAACTCTTTGCCGCTGCTGCGTATGATAGAGTTGGTTCGTCTGCCGTGACGACTTTTTGCCGCTTTAAGCCCTTCACCGGACCTTCCGAAGACCGCTGTCGCTTAACGACCAGCTTGTCCTTGGGAAGACCGGCGATTACACCAAGCGCCCATGCAAGTGATTCCTTCTGCTTTTCCGTCCTTTGCGATATCTCAATGTCTGAGATGTGATCGCGAACCCGAAAAGCATTTCTCCTCACTCGCGATGGAGCCTTTGATGGGGCAACATGGTTTACACCCTCCGTTTTATTGGGACCCGGCTTCACCAAAGCCCCAGATCCGGAAGGAATTTGACAATCAGAAGCTCCTGACGAAACTTCCTTCGTTTGACGGTCTCTCGATGCACAAGTGCTCTTGACAGAGCTACTGGTATTCGCATCGAAAGATCCCGCTTTTGGAGAAGAAGCCCCTAACGGGACTTCTTGGCCACCAGATGTCAATGCTCTTGACGAGGCATTTTGACAGGTGGGAGCCATGTTGCGATCTTTAATAGAATCCATTAGAGACCGAATGATATACCAACCGTGGAAAAGTAAATAGAACTGGGTACGTAGGTCGAGTGTGCGACACTACTGCCCAGCTTACCTGGAGTCGCAGTCCGCGACCGGAACCAGCTCTAATTCTGTAGCTTCTGGTCGATTTCGATCTTGCAGGAACAAACACTGGCGCAGCAAGCACCTTGAATAAATCCATATGTGATGTTCACACACACACCTAAAAAAAAAACACGCACAGCATATACCGTGAACACTGCGCATATATGTGGGCTAAACGGGCAAGGGGCGCACTCTTTGCTATCGCAGCCTCTAGTGTTGCTTGGGTAGCAATCACTTTGGGTGGACACAAGTACAAGGCTGGCGACGCGAGATCAATAATAATTATCAATAGATGGACAAACGCGCACGAAAACTGATACGCACACAAGAATCAGGTGCAGGCGACGGCTGCAACCGTGTCGTCAGGCTAGCTGTACCGTTAACGGTTACCTCTTGCCAACGAAAGATAACACCGTGATTTCACTTTCGCACAATTTGATAAAAAGCACACGATATCACGAATTGCCGAAACGATGAAGATTGTCTTTAATAATGACAGCTATCTGACCACTTTCATGAAATACAAATGAAAATAGACCGCGTATTTCACTTTGGAAAAAGAATACTGCGACGCACGCACGCACTCACGACTTGACAGCTCGACAGTCTCTCTTAATCTCTTAATCGTAAAGATAGATAGATACATATAACTTTATTTAGTTCAATTTTGTTTTTATTAAAAAGTTATATGTTAGAGATACAGCAGACTAAATGTAAGTACATACTATGTTCAACCAGCGAAAAACTTGAATTTATGTCTCCCGTGAAAAATTGTGGTGTGGAGACTTGCCTTTTATTCACAAAATTTAAGATAAATATGCACTCGCCGTCTGACTGATTGTCGATTACACCTTTTCCCTGTAAAATAAAGTGCAACTGCATTGTTTCCGCTGGTGAAATGTCAAAAATGAGTGTGAACTTTCGTGTGAAGTAATTACCACCAAGCGAATTCGATTTGACGATCATCGAAATTTTGACAGTATTTGCATGGATTTCACGTGAAATGAAAATGCGACTAGGAAGTGGTATAGCTGACAACCACATCACACTCCGGATTCAGTTGTCGTTGAAACGTTACACAAGGTAGTCGTCAGCGCACCGAGCTCCTCAAGGAGTTATGTTAAAACAAGGCTGATACAATACCATATGAATAAACTGCTTATTTTTAAGGACTAACAAGGAAACGTTAAAAAAAGCTAGTTTTAAGACACTTATATCTAACCCAAACTAAGGTGACCAGACTTCCGAAGATCCAATGCTGTACACATGCTTGCAAAATGCAGCTTTCACGCCGATTTGGAGAAACACGAGGCTACCACCATGATGCATGCCCTAAAATTATCTAATTCTTCTTCCCTTCATAAATGATATCTTCGTTAACAGAATTGAAAAGGAATAGTACCCGATATTCTCGGAAATATGTTGTAAACTTTGGGATGGCAAGGTTCTGTTGATACTAAAAAGAGGGCTCTAAAGTTCTCACAGTGGCGTAGATAAGCGGGGATTAATCCCCCTGGTCACACATATTTTTTTATACTAAAATAATACAACTCTAGTTCTGTGCTATTAATTGATTACATTTTGTAACAATGTTTACCAAAATGCCATCTTCAGAGGAATTTTGGAACTAAGCCTTTTTACCGTATTTTCAATTGCATAATTGTTAGTGTCTTGGCTAGAATTTTGACAATTCCTAGCGTATACTGGCGTACATAAGATTTCTCGTTGTTGCAGACAAACCTTTAACTCTTCGTTAGGCGCGCACCCATTTGTCACGTGGTTAGGCGCGCGGGCTACAATTGTACCCCAAATTTAAAATTATATAAAAAATATTGTTCAATTTTATTTATTTTTTCTTGCTCGGTCTGTGGTCTCTTGATTACTGTACAGATTAAAAAATATAAAATCTTTAATTTTTTATCAAAATATATATAATAAAAGAGGGCAAAATGCAGATTAGTCCTATTTTTAGTCTTTTTTGACATTAACTTACTTAGGTGAACAAAATAGTTACTTTTCAAAATGAAAATCCCAAAAAAGTTTATATTCTCAGAAATCAACAAGAAATCTTCGAAATGGAACACTGAGCGAGAGAATGCAGTTAAAAATGCCCAGTTTGTGGAATTGCAAACTTAGCCCATTTTTGGGTACCCAATATTAACAATTTTTTAAACTGGGAGTACAGTTTCTTGCTAGAAAGCTAAATATATAGTGGGTCAAACTGATTGAATTTTACTCACAATATTCATATTAACTGTTCTCGTAATATTTGTAATGTTCTTGGTGAGACTAATTTATTCTATGTTCTCATTTACAGGTTTATCTTAAGATTACGGTACTTATACTAAGTTACACACTAGCTGCTACATGATGAGTGCGTTTATACTTAATGCTTAACTCGACTTATGTTACATCTCCCCTTTTAAATTATTTATTAAATATAATAAAAGTACATTTATACTCTATCTCCCCATTTAAGTTTATATTATACATTTTAATATTTAGTGATTTCATATTTTGATGAGATGTATTCTATGTTTAGATTTCTTTCAATCTATAAAGTAAATTCAATGTAACATTTTTTTTTATAGAAAACTAATTCATATGTATCCTAATACTTCAGTTAATTAATTTTAATACATTATTGACTTATAGGGAAATATATATTTTTATATAATAATTCTTGTTGTTTATTATTTATTTTTATGTTTTTATTTTGATCAAATTTTTTTTTTTATATCAGTGCGCAGGATAGGGTCATCATTAAGGTATAGTATAGTCCATATTTTATTGTTTATTTTATTTTTCGTAAAACTGAGGTATTACGTCTTAATGTGCTGCCATTAGAAAGTTCAATCCAATAAGATCTTAGTGCTTTATCTTTATTTTTAATAATAGCCTCTACCCAATGCTTGCCATTTTTAAACCAAACTTTTTCACCAGATAAAAAATTGGTATCTCTTTTACGCGTGTGCCGATTATAATACTTAGAGGTTACATTACTTTTATTGTGCATTTTATTTTGAATATCCTGACTGTAGTTATGTTTAAACATATCAATTTTACCTGGAAGTCCTGTTCTTGTTAATCTGCCCATTAACAACTGTGTTGGTGCTAGTCCTATTCCATCTACAGGGGTATTTCGATACTCTAATAGGCTTAACCAGACTTCTTTGTGTGTTTCCATGGCTTTTTGTATTAACTGTTTTGCCATTTTTACCATTCCCTCAGCAAATCCATTAGATTGAGAATATCTTGGGCTAATAGTAATAAGTTCAACATCGAAAGTTTTGCAAAAATGTCTAAATTCATATGATCCAAATGGAACATTATCCGCGATTATTATTCCCGGTATCCCAAAATATGCAAATAAAGTTTTAAGCTTATTAATTATTGCTGCTGCTGTTTTATTTCCAAGTTCAATTATATCTAAGAATTTAGAAAAGTAGTCCGCTACTATTAAATAAGTTTTATTTTTAAGTTCCATAATATCCATTCCTAGTTTGTGAAATGGAATTTTCGGAATTTCATGAGAAATCAGCGGTTCTTTCGGAACATTTGTTCTATATTTTTGACAAACTTTACAAAGATTTATAAGTTCCTCAATATCCTGGTTCATACCAGGCCAATAAAGTAGTGTCCTTGCTATTGATTTGGTTTTCTCCATACCAAGATGTGAACTATGTAATTGATCCAACACATATCTTCGTATTTCATGAGGAACTAGGATTCTATCATCCATAAACATTAGTTCACTTTCAACATACAAGCGGTCTCGAAACTTCCAAAAAAATTTTATTGACTCAGGAACACTTTTCTTTTCCTTAGGCCATCCGTCAACTATTGTATTTTTAAGTTGTTTTAGTTGGGGATCTCTTTCAATGTGCTTTATAAATAATTCTTTTTTAGAAGGGCTAACGTTGATTGTATGTATGACATCATGAATGTCAGGTATTTCTGGGTTTTGGGCATCATCTTTTATAAAGTTACGTGAAAGATAATCTGCTATATAAAGATATTTGCCAGGCAAATATTTAAGTGTTAAATTATATTTAAGCAAACGTAATTTCATACGTTGCAATTTCGCAGATGGTATTTTGGATATATCTTTTGTTGCTATACCCAAAAGCGGCTTATGATCTGTTACGACTGTAACACTACGACCGTAAATATACGTGTGAAATTTGTAACATGCGAAAACGATCGCCAACAATTCTTTTTCGATTTGCGAATAATTTTGCTCAGTAGTAGTTAAGCTACGTGAAGCAAATAAAACCGGCTTGCCATTTTGCATTAGACATGCTCCTAGACCATTTTGGGATGCATCTGACTGAACTGTTATCTCTTTCAGAGGGTCAAATATCTTCAGTACTGGAGCATTTATAATTAGCTTTTTAATTACATTAAGACACTCAGAATGATTTGGAAGCCAGGCAAAAGCAACGTCTTTCTTCAAAAGATCCCGCAGTGGTTTTGAAATGTCTGCTAAATTAGGGATAAAACTTCGAATGTAGTTTATGACTCCGAAAAGGGTTTGAAGTTGTTTTTTGTTCTCAGGTGGTTGCAATGCTTCAATTGCCTGAATACGGCTATTATCTATTTCAATGCCGGCATCGCTTATTATGTGACCTAAGTAGTTTACTTTACTAACCCTTAATTGCAACTTATCAATATTGAATTTTACATTTCGTTCTCTGGCTCGTTGCAATACTTGTTTAAGTGCAACATCGTGCTGTTCTTGTGTTTCTGTTGCTATCAAAATATCGTCTATATATATTACAACAAAAGGAATATCTTTAAAATTTTCTTCATTCAGAAATTGAAAAACCTCAGGGGCTATTTTAATACCAAATGGTAAGCGTTTATACCTGTAACAGCCAAAGGGAGTTGCAAATGTGCAAAGCTTACTAGACTCTGGGTCCAACTGAACTTGATGAAACCCATCCTTCAAATCTAACACTGTAAAAATCTTTTTATTAGCTAACTTCGCGATTATTTCCTCAACTGTGGGAATATAATATGTTTGATCTTTTACAGCTTGATTTAAATTACAAGGATCTAAGCAAATGCGAATCTTCTTATTTGGTTTTTCAATAATGACGACGTTTGATACCCATTCCGCGGGCTCACTTACTTTTTCAATAACCCTGCGCTCACATAGATCATTTAGTTCTGTTTTTACAACTTCTGTTAGCACTAAAGGTATGCGTCGAGGTGCACACACAACGGGTTCACAATTGGCCTTTAGTTCAATTTTGAAATTATGCGAAAATTTACCTAAACCAGAAAAAACATCTGCATACTGGGTTAAGATGTCTTCTTTAGATTTAACATTTACTGAATCTATTCTTTTAATAAGATGAAATGCTACACATGCTCTTAATCCAAGTATTGGTGTTACATTTTTGTTGACGATAACAAATGTTAACACTGAAGACAGTTCTTTTATTTTACACTGTAATTTAACAGTTCCATATGAATCAATGGAAGATCCTCCGTATGCTTTTAAATTTAAATGATTCTCTTCAATTACATAATCCTTTATACCACTTAATGCACTTAAAGGTAATGTATTAACTTCCGCGCCTGTGTCTATTTTAAATCTTATTTCCTTACACTGAATGTTTACTGTCACGTACCACGCTTTTTCAATTTTTGGCTCATTAACACATTTATTTTGAATAGCATCCAGGTAAAGGTTATTTAGTGAACTTTCTAACGCGGCTACAGTTCTACACATTTTTGCGAAATGATTTTTCTTACCGCATTTCTTGCATACTTTATCAGCTGCTGGACACTGCTTTCCAAAATGATGTTCCCATCCGCACTTGTTGCATGTTTTCTTATGCTTGGCACTACTCGAATTGCTACGACTGTTACTAGAATTATACAAATTGTTAGATTTTCTTTTGTTATTGTAATTTTTTATGTGATTTGACTTATCTTTACATCGCCAACCAGCTGGTCCGTTGTAAACTTCGGCAATCCGTGATGTATTTGGCTGCATTTGAGTTAACTGCTCCTTCGATGCTTCTGCTGCTCGTACGATTTCAATTGCTTTTTCAGAGGTTAGATTTTCAAATTCCAATAACCTCTTCTGGACACTTTTGTCGTAAACGCCCATAACTATCCGGTCTCGTAGCATACGATTTTCCTGGTCGCCAAAATTGCATGTTCTCACCATCTTTTTCAGGTCAATTAAATAATTGTCGAACGATTCACCTTCTCGCTGCGACCTTCCCAGGTACATGAATGTCTCATAGACTTCATTTGTTCTGCTTTTGCAAAAATTTTGAAAAGCGGCCACCACTTCGCCGTATTTCTTTTTCGATTCTTCCGTGAGGTTGAATGAATTAAAAATTTCCACCGCTTCTGGCCCAATGGCATTCAAAAAGACGGCAATGCGCACTGGCTCCGTTTTCTTTTCGAGCTCCGCCGCCACGGAAAAAATATCAAAATTTCTTTTGAATTTATTCCAGTTTTCTGCCAAGTTTCCACTGTCTATGATGAGTTTATCGACTGGTTTTAAAAACTCCATACTAACTTTTTGAACTGGCACTGGAACGTATCTCACTTTTTTGGGCGGGCGACCACGCGGTTTTTTATACGGGACGATTGTCATCAACTTTGTCCGATCACGGTTGAACAACAAATATTATATGTATATCAGTACGAAGTTGATGCAGAATTGACCTGATAATGTAACACTATCAAATAGATGTTTTTCAGCTGGCACTGGAACGTATCTCACTTCTTTTTGGGCGGGCGACCACGCGGTTTTTTAGACAGGGCGTTTGTCATTAATTTTGTCCGATCACGACTGCGCCATGTAATGTTCTTGGTGAGACTAATTTATTCTATGTTCTCATTTACAGGTTTATCTTAAGATTACGGTACTTATACTAAGTTACACACTAGCTGCTACATGATGAGTGCGTTTATACTTAATGCTTAACTCGACTTATGTTACAATATTTACGCTAGAACTGATAAAAATTTCACCCAGAAACTAAGTAATGTTAGTAACAGGCATGGGCGTAGCCAGGATTTCGGTCAGGGGGGGGCAAGCCCAAAATTTTTTAACATCGTGGTTTTCTTAGGAGCTGAAATTTCCGGTCGCAGAAATATTGTTAGCAAATTTTAGAGTAGCCTGGCTTGTGGTTGGATTGATGCAGAGGGTCATGGATTCCAGATTCACCGTGAACGAATTCATTTTATGGTGTTTTTCGAACTCACGACTTACGTGACGGACTATGATGTCGCTCAGATTGTATACAAGTATCCATTTATGGGGATAAATAACAATGCTGGGCGTGCTGTTGATCTCAACACCTCAACAAAACAGCAGTTCTTGGAAATTGGATGTCACTCACACATCTGCGGCCCTAGTTTACTGGTGGACTGCCACGCATGTTATTTCTTTTTGTTTGCTAATTTTAAAGTAAAATATTTAAAATGGAGATGAGAATGATTTTCTTATGCATTCTGATTACATTCAACTGGCCTTCAATATCTGCCTTTTAGAGCGAAGTTTGTCTATTTTCAGTGCATTTTTGTATCTCGGACTGAGTGGAATATGCCACTTGCCACTTTGACGCTTCATACAAATCACCCTTTCTCAAAATATTTATAAAATTTGACAAATTTTCAATTGTCAGTTTATTTAGAATGGAAAGACATCGATTTTGAGTAATTTTGTACGGAAATTGATTTACAAATTAAATTTGCTTAATTCAATGTTATTTCGGCCGAAATATAAAACACTAAATTTAAAAATGAGATAAATAAAAACTTAACGTTGATATAATTCAAAAAATGTGCTCGAATCATAAAATACATATTCTAAACATACTAGGAAATTGGGTTTAATGAATGAAAAGCTCAAGTACATACAAAAGGCACAGCGATCCATTTTGGGGTCCCAACACGGGTTTTCTTTCACTTCACCTATTCCGGTTTTTACAGTTGATTGTAGAATTATTTACAGTAAATTTTGGAATATCTTCTCCCCGAGTTCCCTTGATTAATTCTATGTACGATGTCTAATTTTGACATTAAGAGCCATGGAGGGAGCCGATTTTTATTAGTTCGAAATGCAATCTTCCTAAAATGAGGAAGAATTTTGAGCCATTTTCCTGACTTGTCATTTTTTTGTCATAGTAAATATTTTTTCCATAATTTTTAAAAAATTAGGTCCCACATTTCAAAAATAAACATATTTGCTATGAGCTAGTTGTATGGACACAGACTTATCGTCGAATCGACAACCATACATAAGTAATACTGGAGTTCTAAAAGTTACACAAAGTTCATCCTTCGTCGTTTCGACGACACCAATTTCCAAAAATCAAACTTAGGGGGAGTCCGGGAGAGTTGAGCCATTTTTTGCTTCATCGCGGATAAAAAGTTATCCATTGGATAAATTTATATCATTTATTTTTTATTACATAGTGCGTGTTGTTACCTTTAAAATTTGATTGATATTTACTGAAAAAAATCCATAGTGTATGGCACAGAATTCCTTTTTCAAAATCCTCAAAATGGCTCAAGTCTCCCCAACTGGCGGGAGAGTTGAACCACCATAGAGGGAGACATGACCATACATTTGAAATTGCCCAAAAAGGAATATTTTTGACGGACATGTTAAAATGTTTTATCGTTGTCATCATATATTACGAAAAAAACGTAATCGTGTTCTTTTTGGCTTTTGACTGGACTTAGAACGTTCAATTGAATCCTAGTACAAATTATATGATTTTTTTATGTTAATTTATGTCCACCCGGACGTAATTTCCACAAGTCTAAGAAAGGTTTTTAAGTTAAAGGGGTTCCGCACCTGAATGTATACTCTTAAATCGATTTTCGATACATTTTCCAAAAATTAGCTGAAATTACATATATTTTAAGGGCGGGAGACTTGAACCATATAGCTGTCAGTTTCTATATGGTTCAAGTCTCCCGGTTGGCGCTTTTTTGGGTAAAAATGCTCTGAGCTGGACCACGACTCACCAAAGTAGGAAAACTCATTATATTCTGATTAAATACTTAATTAAGAAAATGTCTGCACTAAAACAAATGTGTTGGCTTCTTATCGAATAAAAAAAAATATAATTATTTGAAAAATTAATTTTTCACTTTTTGTCACGAAAAACATATTTTTCCGTTTATTTTCCGAAACATACAAGTGTCCGACATTTGGACATGGTATTCAGATGTGGCCTAGAATAGGTCACCTTCTGACAAAAAATCAACCTCTAGTCGTTAAATTCCAAAGAATAAACTCAAATGGTTCAAGTCTCCCATATGGTCAACTCTCCCGGACTCCCCCTACCCTGCTTACTTCGTCTAGCCGCAATGTACCCAGCAAGTACATCGGCACGGTAAGTGCTGTACGAAAACTCAGCTCCAAATAATGAGAATTGTCACGAAAAATGGAATAAATTTGATGATGCGTAGTCGATTCGACGAAGCATGACCTTCCGGGGCTAGCAAAGCTGTATACCATTTATCACCCTTTCAGATGGAAATAAGTTGAATTCCACTAACTTCCCGAAGGGACCTAACGGTTGAAATTGTGTACTCCAGCTCAGAAGCCATGAAATGAAACGGGAAATATTTGATCCACGCAGCCACAGTAGCACACTCACAAGTGAAATGTGTGTGCTGGTACGCAGCCTCCGTCAGTTACGAGAGGCCACTCGCTGTCATCTATTTGTATGCGCCTCCTGACTGCAAACTGTCCCGATCATGACTTCTCCTGCAGCATTTGGAGTACTAAAAAAGGCAAATAAATTTTTGAAAATGTTGTATAGTGCAGCGATTTTTTTTACTACATTGATAAGGATTTTTTCACCTTCTTCATCGACCAGGGGGGGGGCGACCGCCCCTCCCTGCCCCCCCCCTGGCTACGCCCATGGTAACAGGTAACATATCCACGCTGTAAGAAATGACTTTGACTTCAACTCCAGGTTTTTCGTTAAAATAGTAGTCTAATTTTTGTACATTTATCTTGAAACCCTTTTCTTTTGTCAAATATTTTACTGTTCCTATTTTCTACAATATTTATAATAATATTTTTATTTTAATGGATATCTATGAGTACCAAAAAAGTAACATGATTGGGCGCACGGGCTACACTTGTAGCCCAGTGGACTTTGATCGCAAAAAAATATTAGTTTCTAGGCTCAATAAATATCAAAAATATTCTTATTCGATTAAGAAGCAACATTTTAACAGCAACTGAGCAGTTCTTATGAATTCGGTTTATATCTTGAAAATGATCGCCATTTAAAAAAGTGTGGGCTACAATTGTAGCCCGCGCGCCCACTGAAGGGTCAATTCACCCCACAACTTTCCACGATTGAACTTTCAAGTAGGCCTGTTCCTAACACCGGTACATTGGATTAAGACCGGTGTTCAATCAGTACCGGGACCAATATTTCGAAGTACAGATATCCCGATTTTTTCAACCATGGGCCGGTCCCGATTTAACCGGGCTCATGGTCGAAAAAAGCAGGGTCATGCTAAAAAAAACCGGCCCATGCAAAAAAAGCGGCTCATATGGTTGAAAAGAAGCCCGGTACTGAAAAAAGCGGCTCATGGTTAAAAAACCGGCGGGGCCGGTGCACCGGGTATGATACCGGGTACTGAAGAAAACCGGTATCCGATATTGAAATCTGAGCAGAACAGGCCTACTTTCAAGGTGTATTGTATTCTGCGTACTTAAAATCTTTAGGCGATTCACGGTTCTTCCTCGCTGTGCCAAACTAATTCCTCCAGAATCTCAGCTAAACAAGCAGAATAGAAACAATCTAAAAACCTTGAAGCAACGGCCTCTTTTTAGATCTTAGGGGTTCTAAAGTTCATTTATTGCACCTCCTCTGTGCTGACAAAAAAATTCAGACCACTAACTTCCTCCATCTTCTGAAAAGTTATCTACGCAACTGGTGCTTATACAAACGTATGTTTTAACACAAAGGGTATAGCAAGGAAGAATAGTCGAAATAAGATTATACACATTTGAAGGAGGCTTGGTGTTTTTGTATGATTGTATTTTCATAGTAGGCCATGAAATTAAATGACAATTGAAAAATAAAATAGAATCGGTCATTTTTCCTAGCGGAACGTCAAGCGCTTTTATGTTCCTGGTGTGGTTTTGCTATATTTCTGTGGTCAAATTACGCGAATAATAATCGACGCGTAGAATTAAGTTTATTTCACACGATCGTGTTTCGCATCAAGTGTTTTTCCGGGGTGTTTGTGAAGTGTGCCGCGAGAAAATCCATTTCAAGATATCACGACACATTCGATGGTTGTTGGCTGCTGCTAAGGTGTCCCATCGTCTTCTTTCCGTCTTTTGCGGGGACAACAAGGAATCTGTAGGAAAAGACGTTGTGCGTAGGTGAGTACACTGAGCTTGTAGTTGCTTGTATTGTTGTTATACTAATTGTGTAAGATCTGATTTATGGCGGACTATGTTTGCTGTGTGTACAGCACGGAAAATTACCAAGAGGTATTCTAAGATTCAGTATTGAGTGAGTGTTGTATGGAAAGGTTGTGGTTTCCCCCTTTCCGGAAAGTTATGATAGTTTGAGAGGTTGTGGTGTCTCCCCTCTCAGTGAGATGTTTAGAGCCGTGTGGGCTTCACCTCGGAGTTGGTCCCCTCCGATTGAGTCGTTGAGAGGTTGTGGTCGTCCCGCTCTCAGCGTTGTGTTTGTAGAAAGGTTGTGGTGTCTCCCCTTTCTACTTGTGATAAACTCGAGAGGGTGTGGTGTTCCCCCTCTTTGCACAGAGTTTACGTTTTGGAGAGGTTGTGGTGTTTCCCCTCTTCATGTTGTGTTGACGTTCGTAGAAAGGTTGTGGTGTCTCCCCTTTCTATTGGTGGTAAACTCGAGAGGTTGCGGTGTTTCCCCTCTTTGCACAGAGTTTACGTGTTGGAGAGGTTGTGGTGTCTCCCCTCTCCATGTTGAGTTGATGTTTGAAGAGGTTGTGGTGTCTCCCCTCTTCGTGTTGTGTGAGTGAGAGGTTGTGGTGTTCCCCTCTCTGAAATTTGAGTAGAGGCGCGGTGCTCCGCTCCGGAGTTGATCCCCCTCTGTAATAGCTAGGAGGTTGTGGTTTCCCCCTCCGCAGTCTACCATAGAATACCGAATGAGAATGTTTTCGCCAGAAGTTGTGTGCCTTAGGTAGAAAGGCTTTACTTCTGGATATAGAAGAATTGAGGATGGTAGTGAAGTGGGATTGAACCAAGGAGAAGCAGCCGAATCAACCGATACATCCATTCTGCGTCTACCTCGCATTGCCGTTGAATACCTGAGCCAGAATCAACCGATACAACGAGAAGCCGATGACCTATGCTGCGATGACCGATGCTGAGACGACGACGCCGACAAGTGGTTCTCCTTCGCTCTCCTCTTCTTCCTGTTTGTTGGCCGGGCCAACATAAAGATTTGAATTATTATTCGTTTTCGTTTCAAATAACTTAATATCTTCAATGCGTGTAACTGCAGGCTCATTGGTTGTCTTTTTCTTATTACAGATGGTATCAGGCGGTATAGATCAGGTGAGTACCGTATTTTATGCATACAAATGTCCAGTACGCCATGTTCATTAAAAAAAAAAAAGAAAAAAAAAAAATTATATAACAAAATAAAGTTTGAGTCTCTTACACATTAAATTTAAAATAGATTTCAGAAATTTTTTTTGTAATCTATCGATGGCTGCAACTCATGAATCTTGGAAGCAAGAGCCTTGAAATATTCAAAAAATATGTACAGTGCGATGCTGTACAAGTCTGCCAAATTTAAAAACTATATTAGAAAACACAAAAGTGTGGTTTGGGCAACTGTAACTTCCGAACGCGGATAGGTAGGACCTTGAAACTTGGAGTCAAGTCAAGTAGCTCTACAAGGGTGACAATAAATTATCAGCAAATACTCGTATGAACAGTACGGTGCTCTGCAAGTTTTCTAAATTTTAAAATTTTTCTCTCACGAATTTCAGAGATATGGACAATTTTCAATTAGAAAACTCAAAATTGCAATTTGGGCAGCCGTAACTTCCGAACGCGATTAGGTAGGACCGTGCAATTTGGAGGAAATGTGAGCGTCAAGTAGCTCTACAAGTGTGCCAAATTTCAGAAACATAAAAATTCGGTTATCTCGCTATAGGGTACAGGGGTCAAACTTTACACCTTAAGAGCAGTCAAGATTGATCGCAGGCTTCACCGAGGAGCTTATCTTGAAGCGATCAGGTTTCATTGTGTGGCTTGGGGAATGCTGTACATTTCCCAATGCTGTACGGCAGGTCCAAATGCTGTACTGTACAGCAAAATGCGGTACGTCTGTTCAGCTTAACCTAAACCTAACTAACTTAATTTAAAGTTTAAGACTAAGAACATTTGCATCAGACACTAAGGCCGCGCGCAGACTAAAGGCGTATTGGAGCGTGGCGTAGCGTCGCCCAATACAACGCGGCCTTAGATAAAATCGATTTTAACCCTTCTGTCGGCACAAAGGTCTGGCCAGACCTTTGGCACTATATTTTGGTCAGAAAAGTATAGAAGATGAAATCGCAGCGACTCCATATTTCATGATATCCTAGAAAAATATGTTTAGAAGCATTTTGCAACAATTTGAAAAAATCGGTTGCAGTTTTGAGTATGTTTTTGATGATTTTCAATTTATAGTGCTTTTTGATACCCAATAGGTCTGGCCAGACCTATAGTTTTTCCCCCCATTCTTTTCTTGAGGTAAAAAGTGCAAATATGAAATTCTCTTAAAATTCTCCTATTTATGATGTAACAATGTCATTAAAATTCAATTTCTACTATAAACGATAAAAATTTCTCAGAAGTTCTTTGAAAAGCCGTGAGGTTCGGGAAATAAGTATATGCCTATTTTCATCACGATTCATAATATCAACTAATCAACTGAGATTCAATTCAATGAAATTCAAACCAGTTTTATTTCCTTTGTAATAGTTAGGACTATGTATGAGAGACTCACGAACGTCTTTCTAAATAGATTTGACAAAAAAATTTACGAAAAATTTAGAATGAAATGATTTTCGCGCTTAAAAATTCCCTATTTCTTTCCACCTGCTTCCCTAAATCTGCAGGCTAATATCGAGCTAAAATCTGCTAACAAAGCGCCAAATATTTGCCCAAAGATATTGGTATTGAAAAATGCGAACAAACTTTCTACTAGATATACGCCATGAAAATAGAGAAACAAAAAAAGATGAAAATAAGGGAAAAACATGTTTACAATAATACCACCCCAAAATACGTCCACATAAAAACGTTACTAGTGTATCTACAAAATTGATTTTGATACTTTTAGTGTTCAAAACTGGCAGTAAAGAATCGATAGAATGATTCTACCGATAAAAATTTCACCTTTTCTAAAAAATAAAATTTTTTTTCTCAGTAGGTCCTAATAGCCAGACCTATTGGGTATAGAATATGCATATTGTAGTAGGTGCCGACAGAAGGGTTAAAAATTGGAGCCTCATAATTTCACCATTTTTCGCTTTGAGAATAGAGGAAAAAAAAGAGATCCTTTGTCGAAATTCATCCAAAAAATTCCAGTTTATTATAATAATTAAACATTTTAATAAACTGTTTAAAAGGCAGAATCAAAACAAAGTATAACTGTTAATTGAATTGTGAATTATAATAAATTTCATTTCTTCAATTTCAGTTAAATCCTTTTTCTTCTTAAGGTCTGGATAGACCTCGGGCGGAATGAAAATAAAATTTTTGTCCGCAGCGGTTTTATCAATGAAAATGCATACTTACTGTCGTGGCACATGTGGCAAATGTTGGGGAATTCCATAAGCTACAATCCGAAAAAGGTTCCAAAATTTTTCTCAGCTATTTTATGTATTATTTTTCGATTCCCCGGTCATTAGATATTTTTCACCATGAAATGACCGGGGAATCGAAAAATAATACATTAAAATGGCCGAGAAAAATTATGGAACCGTTTTCGGATTGTAGCTTATGGAATTCCCCATAGCATTTGCCACATATTCCACGACAGTAAGTATGAATTTTCATTGAGAAAATCGCTGCGGACAAAAATTTCATTATCATTCCGGCCGAGATCTATCCAGGCCTTTAGAGTGAATTAGAAGCTTTTGAAAATTTTGATTTCAGCTTATTACTCCCATATATGTATTATTGCATACGAGAATAATATGCACTCACGAATGCAATTGAATAACAGAATAAACTGTCTAATGCTTTTTTCATCCCTCTGAAGTAAAATTAGTTTTAAAGAACAAATATGAAGTATATTTGCGTCAGAAATAAAAATATGATTCATTCCATTTCCGAATAAATTAATAGCAAAATATGTATATTAGAAAAATAAGAAATACAACAACAACATTCCACCATAAATCACAGAAAACGACTATGTCAAATAAACAAATATCCCAACTGTTCGGTGAAATCAAATAGCAATCATTCGGTTGGTAACTATTATAAATCTGAAGCATATTTTGGCCTCTTTCGCAACCCCCGGGATCATAAAATGGACTCGAAATTTATTGCCGTAGGATTAGTAGTGTTTTTATTTCGGCACACATTCCCAACGCCCCGTCTCCGTGTTATGTGCGTATTGTATGCGAGTATGATGATTCTGGCCTAGAAAATACCAACAACACTTAAAGGGTGACTTCGTCCTTTAGAGAAGAGACATATCACCAGTACGAAAAGACAGGGACATGTCTCAAATTATTATTGTTGCACAAAGCAGAGGGTGATATCGTTGTTGCGACCAACGCATCGTCATCATTGTATCGGTATAGCAGCGATTCAAAACCGCCACCCAGTATTGAAGACTGTTCACCGCACTGCCGCACAATGGAAGAACAATTACGATACCGGAGATGGAAAAGAGATAATGTCGCTGGTATTTTAGCATAAATTGACACTATTTCAGATCCGAAATATATGCACGTAACGCCCCACGCCAGATGGTGTCCCCGAGATATGAATTTCGTGAATTGATGTGAAAAATTGATAGAGGAAATTTCCCTTATAGTACTATAGTAGAGCGAATGATAGTGTTGCTTCCGATTGGATTTGGGTATCAGTTTTTAACTGAAAATCGGAAATTGAAAGTCATTGGAACATGCAATTATAGGATCAAGTTTGGTTAATTGAAATGCAATAGCTGGACCCATGTATTAGCCGAACTAGTATGACAGTGTTTCTAAGGCATACCACGAATGATTTGATTTGACAGATTTTGCAGTTGCAACTATACAAGGTAAAGCACTGGCTGCCATATCTAGTACCTACGACTACGAGTAGTGGTATGTGGTATCTACGGGCAAAAGATGCATTCAACTCGCACAAAACATATTTCAAAATTGCAGAATGGAATACATACTCGCATAATCTCATGGCTAATTTATTATTATAATTTAACATAACCTCGCTACGTTTTCGCTTTCACCCTTTCTGCTCGCTCCGCCAGCATTGAACTCACTTTACAAAAAGTCTCAATTCAGGAAACAAAAGTTTTCCGATTCCGCCCATTCGCGCGTATTCTCCTTTCTTGAGGTTTTTGTGAGGTTTAATTGATTATTTGGGGCCATAAAAAGGGATTTTTAAAAGAATTACTTTTTGGGGTGGTGTTTCTATTGCAACCCATGACACCCATGTTTCGATCTCATCCGTTCATATGTTTTTGTGAACTCGATGACGTTAATGTCAGTTTTCGATCAAATGGGTCAATGAAGAAAAGGCATTTTTTAGCATGACCCTCTTTTTGTAGTAGGGTTTCTATGCCAGCCTCATGATTCAATGATCGTTCCAATTCGTTCTGTTTTGTGTTTTCGATGAGAATATAGTTATGTGAGTTTTGGTTAGGATTGTTCCACAAAGAAAAATCTTTCTTGTGAACTTATTTTTGGGGGTGTAGTTTCTATGAAGGCTCTGTAACCTACAATACGTACCCTTTCATAGTTTGAAACCATCTAAAATTATCAAGGACCCAAATTTTAGCTAAATTGGTCCAATATTTTTGGAAGAAAAGCATTACCAATACGCATACAGTAGAATTGAATATGTCAAAAAGACACCGTGGTCAAATCTCGTTCGTTTCTAGTTAGATACATTTTATATGAGGTTTTGGGTAGGATTGATCTTTGAAGGAAAAAAATATTTCTATGTTATTTGTGGCCTATCAGTTCATCTTCCTTCCTTTGTATTAAAAACATTCGAGCGCAATAGTCGACCTGCATATTCGACAAAGGCTGAAAAATGCAGTACTCTCTAGGTTTCAGCACGCTTGCCTCACGGGGTGCATCCACAGAAACGGCCCTCCACTACAGTTTTCATTACTAACAATACACGATAGCCACTTTCCTCGAAATAGAGGGAGCTTTCAACAATATCCGTATAGAATCTACTCATGATACCCTCACGGAGTCAGCAGTGGGGACGGAGTTCGGCCAATAGATAGTGACTCTACTGGGTAATCCAACTTGGGAAACAGCCAGTTGACTAAATTCGTTTTTAGAGGCACACCTCAGGGTGGTGTCATCTCTTCGTTACTGTGGCATTAGTAATAAACAAAATCTTAATTAAACTTGATGGAGAGGGTATAAAGGTGGTCGCGTGTGCTGATGATGTTACATATACATATAGTAGTATCAGGAATTTGCCTCTCCGTAATCAGTCAGAACATGGTAAGAGCCCCCGGGTTGGCCAGCAACTGGGTCAGAAGCTGTGGCCTCGGGATAAACAAAACTGATTCTTTTTACAAGTTACCCTCTTTTGTTTCCTTAAATGGACAACTTACACTAGCCCTATTCGACTGAAGCGGACATTGATCCTGTCCAAGTCGAATGAAATCGGATCAAAATTTCCCAATTGGGTAACAGCTGACTATCGTCTCATCTGGCCGCAACGCGATATTCTGAATTATAAATTGCATTTGTAATTAGGCACCGTGCGAGATACAATTAAAAGAATAAGTAGCAAGAAATATTAAAATCATTAACTCTGAATAAAGTTTACAAACCAAAAATACTGAATAACTGAAAATGACATACGGGAAATTTTAGGGAAATTGTTCGCGTATGATCCAAGTCATACCCTGGATCAACTTCCAGGATTATCATTTTGTATGGGATTTCCAATAAATCTGGAAATGATCCAGTTCGAAGTATCTGGGAGCATGGGCGTAGCCAGGGAGCAGGGAGGGGCGGTCGCCCTCCCCTGGCCGATGATTATGAAAAAAAAATCCTTAACAATGTAGTAAAAAAATTACTGCACTTTACAATGCTTAAAGGCGTAAAAATGCGAGTTTGAATCCAGATACTTCGTAAAATTTTCTGCTGCTGAGACTGTAGTCTCAGATGCCTTCCTTGCCGCTCCATACTGCCGACGAATGCATGACCGTGATAGTTTCCAGCCAGGTGGCACGGACAAATGAACGGCAGTAAGTGGCCACTCGTAACTGACCAATTATTCCAAGCAAACCTCTGTCAAATATTATCTTATCGACGCCAAGGAAAAGAATGGAAGGGGCGAGAATTAAACACCACTCATAGGTACGCCCGAAAAAACTTTTAGCCCGTGGAGAGCGAAGGGTATCCAAATTTCCGCTGCGCTTCGGTCTCGTTTTCTTTTGCGAGAATCCCATATTTTCATGTGTTTTCATTGCATGGCTTCTGAGCTGGAGAACACAATTTTAACTGTCAGATGAAGTCGCTCCGGGAGAGTAGAATTTATCAACATTCCATCTGAAAGGAAGTGAGAAATGGTATACAGCTTTGGGCAGTTAGGGACCTTGTAAAGAACGAATGGAACATTACGCTATCAGCTCTCGTAAGAAGAATTTTCTTGTTCTCCTTATCGACACTAGCGACACTTATCTTACCGTCCGCCATATAGCGGGCACATAGCGGAAAATATCGGAAACACAAATGTTCCCCCTATGAGAACGGATAGCAGAACAAGCCTGAAACTTAGATATCGCAAGTGGAATATGCAGTCCCAGAGACAAATATAACACGGAATATAGACGAACTACAGTCTAACACGCAGAAATTGGAGGCCATTTGAATGTAATCAGAATCACCAGTGAATATCTAAGCGCGTGCAGGGTCATATTCCGTTAAATGGTGTAGAAAGTCAATCTCGACTGTCCTTTCTTTAAATTTGGCTTTAAAATAAAAAAAGTAACAGGCGTGGCAGTCCATCTTTGGACCAAGGTCACAGATGTGTATACGTGACATCCAATTTCCAAGATCTTAACTGCTTTTTTTTTTGAGGTGTTGTGATCAACAGCACGCTCAACAATGTTATTTATCGCCATCATAGATATCTTAATCCATCATAATGCGTCACATGGGTCGTGACCCTGTGCACCGACTACTCTAAAATTTGCCTAACATTATTTTCGTGACGGACAATTTCAACTTCTAGGAAAATCCTGATGTTGAAAAAATTTCGGGCTGCCCCCCCCCCCCCCCCCTGACCGAAATTCTGGCTACGCCCATGTCTGGGAGTTGTTTTAGACCCAACGCTTAGCTCGAAGTTAAACTTGACAGACAATCTTGAATAGAAGGTTAGTTATAAAGCCAAATGTAATACTCTGGCCCTACACCGCAATTGTACGCCTCATCCTGACAAATGGGAAGCATGTCTGGTGGCCAGCGGTCAATAAATCTTATAATAAGCGTGTTTTTTTGTAAAAAAATGTGCAGGTTAGGGTATATAAGCACAAAAGAACGATTTGGGTTAAAAGCTGTTTAGATCTATTGCACAAACCATGAACTTTGTAAAAAGCTGAAGGTTCAAAGTTGTGATAAATAAATAACCAGTAAATTAACATGTCTTACAAGGCTGTGTGAAGTTAGCCAGTCATGTTTTTGAAATTAGGTCCTTTTGCTCGGTGAACCGTTTGTTCTACAGCGGCTACGTTTGTTCTTGATTGTTAACCAATTAATATCGTTTGTGCTTCTCTAATTATTTAATTATAGCAACTTTAAAATTGTGAGTGTGAAGTTAGCCAGTCATTTTTAAATATGGGTCGGAAAGGTATAGGTTTGGTATCAATCGAAAGCCAGACGTTTGTTCATTTTGTAGGGCGTTTGTTCATCCTGGAAACGGAAGGATACAGGAATTATTAAGGAAAAAGAGATTAGTTGTGACGTCATCTTCACTCAACCAACGCCATCTACTCAGCTCAGCTGTACGGGCAACCCGTGTCCCGCGAACAATTTATGCAAGATCCACACCATCATCGTACAGCTGAGCTGAGTAGATGGCGTTGGTTGAGTGAAGATGACGTCACAACTAATCTCTTTTTCCTTAATAATTCCTGTATCCTTCCGTTTCCAGGACGAACAAACGCCCTACAAAATGAACAAACGTCTGGCTTTCGATTGATACCAAACCTATACCTTTCCGACCCATATTTAAAAATGACTGGCTAACTTCACAGTCACAATTTTAAAGTTGCTATAATTAAATAATTAGAGAAGCACAAACGATATTAATTGGTTAACAATCAAAAACAAACGTAGCCGCTGTAGAACAAACGGTTCACCGAGCAAAAGGACCTAATTTTAAAAACATGACTGGCTAACTTCACATAGCCGTCTTACAAAACCAACAATGAACATTTAACCAATGGTTTTGGTATTAGCTCATGCTTTTTCGTGTTAGAGCGCCTCTGGTTGTCACATCTGTAACAATTCTTCCGGGTTAACTTTGGTCAGAGTACGTACCCTCGATACATTACTGGGTTTATCTGGGTTGCAATAGTGTAAATTGTGATGCTGTTGGTATAAAGTTATGCAACAGGAACGTTGTTGATTAATTAATTTCAAGCATCTATTAATTTTGAAATTTCGTAATCATTGCCCCCATTTTTCCAACGCCCCTACTACGAAGTTACAGCACTAAGCTGCGCATGTGCATGATTTTGTTTATTTATTAATTTTCCATATAAAAATCGTATGAGAAATGTCATCTTGTAGCTTCGATCAAGTAGTTACCATAGAAAATATTTTGGTCCCGAAAAAAAGTCGCATATCCAGTGTATTTTGCGGTTATTTGCATTTCCTTTTTAGATTTTCTTATTCATTGAGTTACCCTAAACTAACCTACACCCGAGCACAAAAAAACACGCCTATTGTAACGAAGCTGGGCAGGTTGTAAAGATTGGCATATCTTGGCATCACAGGGGGTATACGAATATGCCCAAAGGATGCGTTGAATATGATCCTACATCTTCTGCCTATCAACCTTTTTGTCAACTAGCGGCATGTAGTGCCGTCAGGATCAAGAGGTCGGGTCGCTGGATTGCCAAACCATATGGCCATTCTGAAATTCTCAACCAACTGCCACTATAGAAATGATCAAATCTACAACGGATTGTGCCGTGACTACACTAAGTTTCGGGAAAAACTTCGATGTCAAATTTCCGACCAGCTGCGAATGGAGGGGGCTGTGGCGCAACCACGGAAGGGGCTAAGAGGGCTAAAGCCCTCCCAGACCCAGAAGTTAAGAAAGGAAAGATTATAAAATTAAGTATGAAGCAATGCGTTACGTAGCAAATTTGATAAAAAGTATGAATTGTTGTTCTTGGAGCATAGGTTATTCACCAAGTTCGATGGTCTGTACAAGTTCCACAATTGCTACCAGAATTTTAAAAACATACTTGTTCGAAAAATACGAGAGCAAATGCATAGGTATGAGGGGTTTCGGGCACATACAATGTCTTCAAATTAAATGTTCCGGAAAAAAGGAAAATCTGCCTGCTTTGATAAACTTGATACAAGCGCAAGTATCGAAACTTTCGTAATGTATAAAGAGCCGCCATCACAGCAATTCACACCTAAAATCAATGGTTCTTTGTAAGATGGAGTCTTTTCAGATCTCCCACTGTCTATTTCACCTGAGAAGATAAGGTTCTCTGCAGCCATTAGCATGACATTAGTCCAACTTAGGTTTATATTTTGTTTGTGCCTAAATTCCTATTTTTACCGTGTAATACTCTACATTCCCAAATCCTGTCTTAAATAGGTACGGCGGATCATTCGTTTCAGTAACCAACAGCATCTTTTGACCTTATCCGTAAAACGTTTTACACCAAAAATGTGTAACCGTAGATGCAACGGGAGCTTACAACACAACTTGCGGAGAATGACTCTAATGTCCAGTAAGATGGATGTGCTTAGCCCCCTCCAGGACAAGATCCTGGTTGCGCCACTGGGAGGGGGAGTGAGTTGACAAGGGATTACGATATCTCCCTTTTTACAGATGGGCCCAAAATACATAGACTGTGGTGTGGGTGCAAGAGTATTTTGTGGCACAAAATATTTCCTCTCATTATCTCACGATTTCTAATCGTAATTGGCGGAACATTAGAACTTGTATAATATCAAGAATGGTATGGCCATCCTATGGCCGGAAAATAACATCTGACCAGACCGCGTAAAGATATCGCCAGGCTGACAGCGGTTATTACTATATGAACATTGGTCAATGGGGGACCATGTAGCAAGGCTGCGTATTCCCCACAACTCGCACTGTCGCAGTTGCGATAATGCCAATGGAAGAGAAACTCTTACTTACTTTCTCTGCGAATGCCCAGGTCCCGCCAGATCCCCATACCGCGCGTTCGGATGAGCGTTTTTAGCAGTCTAGAAGATGCGTCGGAGGCGAAAATAGGGGAACTGCTTCACTAAAGCTCTCTGAATGGCTCTAGATGCGTCTTCACACTTGAAATTATATTTACTGAATCTTCCATTTTTAAGTAGCTCAACGGAGTTTGTTGCCTCAAAACGGTGCTTTTCGTGCTAATTGGGCTCTTGGCCTGTCTCACCTTAGCCACCACTTTTACCAAGCAAGCAACGAGTTTCAATAGAATAGCCAAATTTATATATGTTTGACATATGTATGTATGTATACAATTATGAAATAAAATACTAAATAATATTGAAAAGCAATATTCTTTTTAGAAATTGGTTCAGTTATTTTTCTGGCCCACCACCGAGTTCTTTTCCCTTTGAAGACACACGTTCAAACGAATTGTCTGCGATATAATTATAATTTTGTTTGATAAAATCAACATAAAGGGAGACGACACGTTGATGAACTATGAGGAGCTTGGTGAATAAGCGTGCGAGGGTGATGACGGTATGTAACGAAGGGACGTCGGTTGCCTTTTAGCAACGTCAGTGTCAGATTCAATTTCAAAGTTGATTTCTCAAATGCCTTTCACATCAACTTTGGCCATAGTAATGGTCTTGTCTTGCACGTAGACTCGCATATGCACACGCAAAAGTTCAAGTTCATTGCGAAAAAGGATTCTGAATGTCTACTTACAGAGAATTTCATTTAAGAAGCTGTTAAATGTTTACGCTTACGGTGCACATTTATTATAAAATATGTCTGTCAGTATAAGAATGGAGGACATTAATTTAAATTTAAGAAGAATTTCGTGTTCATTTGTAAATTTGAATATAAAGAAAGTTTCTGTAAACTATACAGAGGATATCGACATTTTGAAAATCGTGTTATCTTACTAAGAAATTATAATTGTTTAGCCGATGAACTTCTTACACCTGCTCTGTATTCTTGCCGCCTACAGCGACGTCGAACTATGTATTTTTAATCAGCAGTCTTCTTCTGGAACAAGAGTTTTGGCAGTCGCGTCAAACTGTTGGTGTAACTTTACGATGCTTTATCTCTTTTCAATCCTATCCTCAAACACAGAAGTGCAATTTAGGCAGCTGTAGCTTCCGTACGCGGATAGATGGACCGTAAATTTGGAGGAAACACGAGCGCCAACTGGCTCTACAATTGCAAATTTTTCAGAGATCCCGAAAGACTTCCGGTTGTCGAAAATGAAAGATTGGCAAACATAAAAGTGCGATTATCTAGCTAAAGCAGACATGACTGATCACAGGCCTCATCGAGCAGGTTATTATGTAGTCACGCCTGTAGAGAGGGTGGGGGGAACGGGGTGATTCCCTCCGGGCCCGAGATTCCATAAGGGGCCCGGATTTTGACACAAAAATTATGCTTCAGTGTTTTTTTTACATACAAATTGCTATTTTGAGGTCCTGAACTAAGAACCCTTATAAATACTGTTTCTAGCGTTTTAACAAGAATACATAACAAACATACTCTGCTCCCCTAGTGCCTAGTCTATTATTGAATTTATAGGACTAGGGGCCCGAATCATTATATTCAATCAAGAAATCAACATGATCGTTTCGTTACTAAATTCAATCTGCCCTCGCCTTTCGAAAGTGCATGCTACTACGCTACTACGTTCGTGTAAAAATAGGAGTGTGTTCGAAGTAAGCCCCGTACAGCGAAATTTTTCTAGAAGGACTTTTCTGGGCGATTATTATTTTGTGTACGTACGGCTGCTGCTATAATAAGGTAAGGTAAGGTATAATTTCAAGGTACCACCACCCAGATGTTGATCACTTAAATTATTGAATCTTAATTTCAATCTATCTATCAGTACTCGCCAACTCGGTAACAACAAATTTTAAGGTTTATCTGTACTATAGAAAACCGCGAATTGCTTACGAAATAAGTAAAATAGGAAAAAAGACGTTTTGTAAATTCGTGGCGGTGTGCATTTCGAAAGCCACTTTTATATAGTAAAAACCAACAGTCTGGGCCACTGCGAGTGTGCTAATAAATTACAGATTTGAGCTCCCCAAGCATTTGTTAGAACTGTGAACTGTATCCAACTTGTTTTCCTAAAACCTTTGTAAGGGTTGAGGTACATATTAAACCACAGCTGTTTTCATTGAAAAATCTTCATCCAGAAAAAAAAATAAGCATAGCGAATTGGTGGTTACATATATACCGCACAGAAATAAATTTGCCTAGTTTATTGCATTATACACTTTCTATTTTGCGTGTAGTAGGTACAGCCTTCATTATTCATCTGTAAAATGAACACTTGAGCCAAACTCACCCGCATAGTCTTCAAATCGAATTAAGAAATTATATTTATTTATGATCCTATCCTATCGAGAATGACTGTCGAAAATTTCAAGGCTTTCTTGATATCAAAGTTCGAATATAGGTTGGCATCTTACTTCACCAATAGAATAGAAGTTTTCTAAATAATTTTGTAGGGACAAGGGAATCAATAATTTTTAAAAAAATTTCTTGGGAGAAGTAAATGCTAGAAGACTACTAGGCTACCAGTATCGTTTTATGCGTCTCTTGTGTAAAGGGCACGACCATTCAATAATACAGTTTTTATTTCATCACGGGCAGATTTTAGTAACAAAACTTCATACTAGAAAGTTGACCCTGTAAGCAGTCGCTTTTCTATTAAGTTTCGTTACCCAAAAATGCACGTAAAACGAACGAACATTATTTTAGAACGATATTGGGTTTTGCAGTTCCTTAAAATTCGCCAATCAACTATCGAATCATCTTTAAAATATACTTAAAAAAATCACACACAAGTGTTGAACTATCCAGTCAATCCCGTTTTTGTGAGTATAGCATGTAAAAATGCTTCACGAGTGAATTCAGCTCCTGTCAGTTTTTTGGTAAGTGGCTTATCTGGTATAATTTTTTTATTATTTTTCTACAATTCGTATTTTTCTAAAAACCCATAATTTTAGCTCCAAGAACTTAAATTTTAAAATGCGAAGAAGACCGCTTTAAAACACTCTTCAAATATCTATAGACTATAGAGGCTCTCGATTAGAAAACTGTCAGATAACTGAGACTGAGCCGCTTCAGTGAGGACGCCGAATTTTGAGGTGCTCCGGATTAGAGGCCGGACTATAGAGATTCCACTGTCCAATTTGTTTAAGGGCCGATATGTCAAATAAAAATTTTCTTCGATTTATAATTTTGTACCGGGCCGGATTTTCTCTCCACGCCCCATTATGTAGTCAATTAGGTTTCATTGTGTGACATGGGGAATGCTGTACATTTTGCTGTACATTTCCCAATGCTGTACGACAGGTCAAAATGCTGTACGTCTGGTCAGCTTAACTTATCCTTCTCATGAGATACGTTTTGGGAGCAGTGTGTGAAGTGGGTTTGTACCTCAGTGAAACACATAAGTAAAGAACTTTCTGTCACCATTATCTCGAACACTGTAGTAAAGATTTATTATTGAAGAGAAATCTGCAAACAGGCCTCTTATAGTCAATTTCGTGCAGGATGCAATTCGAACCCAAGCCCCTTTTTTAATTGTTTCTTTGTCTGATACCATTTTGTGGTTAAAAACAACACCAACAGCATTGTCTTGCACTGAAGTTTCTCGTCAGTTTAAAATCCAGATAGAGAAAACGCTTAAGAAAGTAAATCTCATAGGGCCATTCTCTCAAAACTCTTATCGAACGGTTATCCTTATCGCATAGAGAAGACACACACAGTTTTTAGAAAGCTTTTGCATTATACATATAGGTATTGAATGGAATTTTTGTTTAATTCGCATAGTTATGTTATCTTTTGCTCATTTACGCTGTTGCATGAAACTGCACAATGATTTTTCCAATCTAAGATTATGGCGTTACCATGCAAAATTGGGCGTAACAATGCAAAATAAACAAAAATTCCATTCAATACAATTGAAAAGCTTTCTGAATATTGTGTATGTCTTCTCTATGCGATAAGACTAACCAGCCGATAGGTATACTGAATAAGAGCTATAAGAAACCGGGCCATAAAATGATAACTTTTAATCAAAAAAATTAATCACTTCACACTAAGAGACAGCCGATTTTCAAAAGAACTTCAAGCATGAAAAGTGTAACACTTCTACTGACTATAAGAGGCATTTCTTGTTGTATTTGATCCCTTAGCAACCGTTCATTCGAAGATTTCAATTTTTCATTCCACGAATAATATAAGAAATTTGAAAATCTTTATCTAAACCGTTGTTGAACTGTTGTTTGAAAAAAAGAATAATAATTTTTTTTTCTTAATAAAATGATGGTTGTTAAACTTTTTTAATCAAGTTAAAGTTCACAGTAAATTAATTTAATTTAAGAGATTGTTCTTCCAAAATCGTTCAATGTCAAAAGTAATAACATGCCGTTGAAAAGCGATCACAGTTAACCAACTTTGGAGATTCATTAGACAAAGGTACCGTTATAAAATTATTTTTTAAATGTTCAGTTCAAAATCTTAAAAACAATTCCTGGGAAATCGATTTTTATAAGCCAAATATGCAGCCAGCAGTTTTAGTAAATTTATTAATCTGGGGGTACCACAGGGTTCTGTTTTAGGACCGCTTCTGTTCCTCATACGAGTATTCATGATCTCACTATTTGCAAAACTTTAAAAGTAAACTTACTGCATTTGCTGATGATGTTGACTGCTCTTTAAGCAATAACTCAATGCTTAATATTATCTGCTATGTTAATCATGACTTGGAAATACTTAGGCTTTAGTTCTCTTCTCATGAGCTATCCATTAGTGAAAAAAACGAAAATAATGTTCTTCAATTTAAGAGGTCCCAGCTCTGGGTCGATCACTCCTTTTTATTATCATCTGAAGTGCAATCGTTTTCTGTTATCTAATGATCCCTCATTTAGCCTATCTAACCATGCTACCACTTTTAATTCCGAATGTTTTTGCTCTGAAAAATGCTTCCCAATCGAAGTCGTCCCCTGTTTTAAGTACCTGGGGGTAACTGTGGATAGTAAGCTGAACTGGTTGAATCATATTTCCAACTTGTATAATTATGTATTTCTCATTTGTGATTCGTCAAATTTATCAACTGCGCCAATTCTGCCTACTCCAGGTTTTAAAAATGGTATATTTAGTCTCTTTCACTCTAAGCTAGAGTATGGTTTATCTTGTTGGGGTGGAACCTATAAAACCACATTAAATCCTGTTTTGTTAGCTCAAAAGCATGCCATTAGAATTATTTGCAATAAAAATAGACAGCACAGTAGCTATCCTCTATTTAAGGATCTAAACATTTATCCAATAATTAATTTATATTGCTTTAAGATTTTAAAATTATTATTCATTCGCTGCGGCTATCTTCATGCTCGTAACTCGAATTTTTACGATTTACGACTGAACAACGCATTCTTAGTAAACGTCCCCCGATGTACAAGAGTTTGTTTTTCAAATTTTGTTTTCCTGTTCCGCCCCAAGGTTGTTCAACAATTTATCTTTCAGTATTAGACAAATTCGAGTCCTTCCTAAGTTTCTCAAAGAGATAAAGATGTGGCTTATGAGTCATGACTCAGACATTTGTGCAATTTTATATAATATTATGGTTTAGTGTTTTATATAGGCTTTAGTTATATTAAATGAGTATGTATAAAGGCTTGTTCAGACTATATGGCAACATACCACATATTTGCTGCCATATGATTGCCATACCCGTGTGAACACTCTCCATATGCCCTGCCATACGAAAAAAAATCGTATGGTAACTGCATACCATATCGTCCCATATAGATGTTATCATACCGTGTGAACACCTGTTGCCAGATATCTGGCCCCACTTTGCCATATGATTTCATATGATAAGCATGTCCATCATATGAAGAGCATCTGGCACTTATTTTTCGTGGGTTTATCACATTGTGCTCAGCATTTACAGTACTTTATGCCAATTTATTAATTTTCGTTGTTCAGTAAATCAGTTCTGAATTGACTGTAAAATCGCAGTTCACTAAATTGTGGTTGTATGTACACCCAGAAGAATTCGTAAATATTATTATAATACAATAATGCGTGGGAATATACATTGCATATATGACAGAGTGAGTTCGTTCGTATTTGTATACACTTAATCTCTACTACGCATTGCAAGCAAAATGGCTGACGAAGGGTAAGCTCACTTTTTCAAATTTCAATTTTTATACCCGTCACTATATAAAAGAGTATATTCACTTTGTCATGAAGTTTGCAACGCCAAGAAGGAAGCATCTCCCACTATAAGAAGTACATATATTATTGATCAGTGTGACAAGTGAAATCGATTGAGCGAAGTCCGTCTGTCTGTCCGTCTGTTGCGACGCAAACTAGTCCCTCAGTTTTGAAGCTATCGGGCTGAAATGGTGTATACAAATTTCTTTTTAGTGTACGCTGTATATATGTCGGAACGAATGTAATCGGGCCATGGGGTCATAGGGCTGCCATACAAACCAACCCTTGAGAATTAGGTTCTTCTAAAAAAAACTTTTTTCTTTATGTACCAATCTCAACCAAACTTCACTCAAATGTGTGCGTAGTAAAGCGTCAAAATATATCTAGGAACGGATGAAATCGAAAAATTACCTCATAGGGCTGCCATACAAACCAACCTCTAAAAATTAAGTTCTGCTAAGAAACACATCTAGGAACAGATGGGATCGGAACACGTCATAGGGCTGCGGTAGAAATTGTTAACACAAAAGAAGATTAGGTTTCATTCAAATTTGACGAGTATTCAAATTTCGGCCGCGCCCGAAATTAGCCTCGGTCTCGTTCTAAGCTAATTTTACAATTTACATATTTAGATTGCAAGCGAAGAAAGGTGTTCGAAAACCGAGAACAGCGGAGAAAGAATGGGATGACTCCGATACGAATCTACTGATTCACTCTGTTGAAGGAGACCACATCTTTGGGATCCATCAAGCGAATATTATAAGACTACTCGGAAACGAGAGTCGACATTCGAAGATATTGGCATCATTTTAATCAGATAACAGATGGGATAACCTTCGAGTTCAATTCAGAACTTATTCTAAGAGAGATCCCATAAAAGCGGCCAACGCACATCAGAAAGTTATTCTGTCAAGTGGAAATATTATGCGATGAAATTCCTCGGTGTACTTTACAAACCATCTCAAACAACAAGTAGTGAGTGTACTTTTTTTTTGCTTCTTTCTTCTTTTCTCTCTTAATTTTAACATCACCACACCAGCAGCGGCAATGGCTGCTTGCATCGACATCTTAGAAGTGACCAACGTTTGCCGTTCGTATGGCACCATACAAAAAGTGTTCCATACAGTGTGAAAACTCGCCATATAGTGTGAATGCCCGCCATATTTGCTACCATATATATGTTACATTTGCAACTGGTAACGAAGCTGCCATACCAAAATCTGCCATATGTGGCAGTCAGTGTGAACACCCTGCCATACGTACGGCAGCAAATACATGGTAGGTTGCCATATAGTCTGAACACGCCTTAACGTTGTTTTAATGTAAATACATATTGTAAACTCTTTCTTGTCTAAACTACTTATATTTTTTATTTCTTTTTTCTTCTTGTCTCTTTTGCCTTAGGACTGTCCATTTTTAATTTAATTTATTTTAAACTTGTAAATTTGTATGTTTCTTTTTTTTTATAATTATAACTTGTTAATTAATTTTTAGTATTATTTTATCTAATTCTATTTTTATTTTTCCTTACGCTCTTCACCTCACAATTTATATTTTTTGGCTATTTGTTATCTTTTTGACATTCGAAACTAATTTTTATAATTCTAAAATGTATTTTTTAGAGAAAAATAAATAAAAATCTAAAATATCTAAAATTAAATGTGGGTATGCATTATTACAGTGTTCACTATGTTTCATGTTTATAATGTAATGTTATATCACATTCAAAAAATTTCCGGAGGTGTCCAGACCCCCTGGGTCCCTCCCCTGACTACGCCCTTGCTTTTAGGTAGGTAATGTAATGTAGGTAATGTATAAAATTATGCATCTTGAAGACCGATTAATCTATAGAAGTTACAATAAACTAACGATATCTAACGTTCAATTCCATACTTAGTTTAAAACTGGTTGAATGAACGGACAAGTTTAACTTCCTATCGGATGCTGCTTAAATTAACTAACCACAGATGTGTCAATGCCACGATCAAACCAAATCATCATTACCATTACGTGAGTCTACCTTTCTTCGTCATGATCACTTGCACTTTTCTGCGTCCGTATGGTGGTACCTAATAACCAGTTATTAATTTGGTTGAACTTGACCGATTCCAATCTGATCGGACAAAAAGTTCATCGATGTTTCGTCTTAATCACACGGTTATCTTGTCTTAGGGTGAGTGCACATTAAGTAGCTCGGATTCTGCCACGGGCTTACAGTAAATAATACATTCAGTAAATCTCATTTAAATATTTCATATAGAGCTTTTAGTAGGTAACATTTACCGCAGTATGTATAGTTACTTGTTTCAGCGGCTTTTAGAATAATTAAACAATTTCTCATACGCAGTTCGCTTCTACAGAATTTGAGTGTAGTGACTTTGGAGTTAACTTATGATTATGAAATCACAATTCATAGTTTTACCAATTATTATAAATGTTGATCAAAACAGGATTTACATATATAATTTAACTAAACTTAAATAAAACGTTTTCTTTTTGCCTATTCTGTAACCATGTTGGTTGACATGCTCATCAAAAACAGTAATTTGTGCGCAAACATGTACCTACCCTAAAGTATATTTCCTATACATTGTGTTATCGATCATAAGTTTTACGCCTGCGTCTTTGCTGCCAATGTACTCAAATAAATTCACAACGGCTAACTATAGACGCGTTCTAGATTTTTTAAATTGTATTCGTGTGGAAGTTTGGTTGGAAGGCCATTTTGGGTGCCTGAGACCGAATGTTTAGTCGAACATAACGTGGTCGCATGTACATTATGTACTTGCAACGCAAAACTTAAGTGGACTGAAGTGTCTTCCATGATTTGTAATTAGGAACAAGCTTCTGTGGATATAACCTTAATTTTTTCATTTATTCAGTATTGTTGCGGGAAACAGTCTAGTAAGGTCAATGATATATTCGGTAACCTTAACCGAGAAAATTGACTATACAACGAATAGTGAAAAATATAAAAACGAACTACATATTTCATTTTGTAGTAGCTGGTATAGGTATTATTTATATTTCCTATTCAATTTTTAATATAGATACATTAATGAATTAATGATTGATTTATTTAGTTTTATTACATATTATACATTATATTTAGAAGCAGTATAATTACGCTCAAAATTGTCATTTTTTTAATTTTCCAATTATTCAGTTGAGGTTACTGGCTTAAATTCTTTGTTATATAATGTATGTATATACGATGTACGTACAATGCGTAAAGCGTAAGTATATAAGCGATAGGATGTAGGTACATGAAATGGTAATGAAAATACAGAAAAAATACATTTAAACACATAAAAGTGTTTTGTGAAGATAGTTGGAAGATGTCCAGCTCTGTGGTTCACGGTTCGATCAACACACCAGGATTTTTTTTTGCAATTACCTACATGTGTAAAAAACTGAGGGCCGAGTGTAGTAAATTTGTTAAAATTTTTCTAAACATTTCTTGTTGACGCTTCTACAAAGACGACCATCAGAATATGTATTCGAAAATACTTGGCATCGGTATATTGCAAACCTGATGCCGGCCCCACACTGCAGAAGATCCATCCAAGATCAGTACCTTGGATTCCCCCAGCCATACTGATAACAGTAGCCAAAATATCAAACAAAAAACAAAATTGAATTACCCCATCGCCCCTGTCGCTTCCAGACGTGTTGTTTACACGTAACGATTTGGTCTTGTTCCGACTTGTACTTCCGCAATTTTCCTTAAAACCAAACCGCAACTTCTGTCTTCTGCACATTGGGAACAATAGGAAAAGTCATGCCACAATTTATTATTTGTTATCAGATCGCGTAGATATTAGATAAAATAAATACGTTAGTGCAGAGCCGACTTTAGACAAGACAGCTCCGAGAGCGAAGTTGGAAGAAGGATTTTACTCATTATTATGTCGCAAGTTCACGGCGAATGCATGGATTTAATTGGATTAAAATCCAAAACCGCCAGTGGATAGGCTAATTTAAATAGAACGAAAATCTATTTTAAGTGGTGCTCACACGAACGCGGCACGAATTCGCAACCGAGTAAATCGATGGAAATATGCAGCACGGTACAACCTGGTGTTCGGATTTGTATGAATTGTAGGTATCTCTGGATGGGTTACATTAGACAATTTTCCGAAAATATAGAGTATAAATCGATTATCGCATACCCGAAAAAGAGACCGCCACTTGGGTAAATTTAACTAGACGGTAGACGGATAAGTCGTACATCTTATCTATAGTGCTCGTCGTCTTGTTAGTTTTATGGTATAGACAAGACGCAAAGCCTGTACATTATATTAAATTGAGTCTTTGTTTACTTTGCATAGTTACGCCATGGTATAACTTTTTATACCCTTCGCACATAGAGTGAAAGGGTATACATTAACTTTGTCATGAAGTTTGGAACCATAGACATACATACTGGACCGGACATATGCTTAAAACGTTGAAGCATTTTTGTGCGATCCGCGCCTATGTATGTGTGATATGGTCATAGGCGCCGCAAAAAAAGTATAAAATGAAAAGTTTGAGCAGCACTATCAATTATTGTTGATTCAAACCCTAACTAGAATTTAGAGGAAATTATTTTGCAAAGTTTGAGTATTTCATCTTGGAATAAATTAACTCATACAAATGCTTTAGCATTAAAGATACATAGAATTATTATTTAGATATGTGTAAATGTGAAATGGAAAATTATAATATTAGATGATGTTGCATTATGATTTTGAAAGGTCCAAAATCGATAGTTGCTGTTTTTATTTAAGCTATATTTAGACATTTGACGCCAGCAATAGTTACGTTTTTTGGTATCGAGGTTTACTCTGACTCAAAACTCACGATCGTGTTTAACAACGCTGCCCAAAACTACACGGGATGTATAGCAATAAAATGAGCCTGTTTCTTAAATTTATTATAAATAAATAACAGGCATGACTGTCCGAATCTGTACGAACGCCGCAGATGTGTGACATCCAATTTCCAAGATTTTGCTGTTTTTTTGTTGACGGGTTGAAATCAACAGCACGCTCACCAGTATTATTTATCCTCATAAATGGGAACTCGGTTAACATCTGAGTGGGATTATCGAAAAACACCATGTATAAACTGAATTTGTTCACGGTAAAGGCAAGTACTATGCTCACCGAGCGAAAAACTTGCATTTATGTCTACCATGAAAAATGTGCCATGGAGACATGCCTTTTATTCTCTAAGATAAATGAGAACTCGCGGGCTAATTGATTGTGGATGACACCTTTTCCCTGTGAAATAAAGTGCAACGGCATTGTTATCGCAGGCGAAATGTAAAAATACGGTGTGGAGACTTTCGTGTAAAGTAACTACAACCAAGCGAATTCGTTTTCACGATCATCAAAATTTTGACAGTATTTGCATGGATTTCACGTGAAATGAAGATGTTAGTACCTACTCTAAGTCTCCACCCCATGACCCTGTGCAACGAAGGCGCGCGCACTAGCCAGACTACTAAATATTTTGACTGCAACACTTGTTAAATTGTTTTTGCATGGGTTTAAATTCATGCGGAAACGCAAAAATATTTCAAATGAGGAATAATTATGCGTTGAATAAAGCTCTGTAATGTGTTTGCACATAACGTTAGTCAAACATTTAAATTTTTGTTACTTAAAAGACAATTTTATATGTTATTATGCAATGGCGAAATTATCCTCTATGAATGTAACAACTCCACTTCACATGAAAATTTCCACACCGGTTTTGACGGTTTTTGACATTTCGGCAGCGAAACAATGCAGTTTCTCTTTGTTTCACAGGAAAAGATGTGGTCGACAATCAATCAAAACGCGAGTAAACGTTTATCTTAAATTGACTAAATAAAAAGCAAGTCTCCACGTAATTTTTTTCACGGGAGACCTAAATGCAAGTTTTTCACTCGGTGAACTCTGTACATACTTTTAATGTAAATTTAAGCTTTGCTGAATTTTCTGGTTGAAATTTGAAATATAAACTAACCTGTAAAAAAGGATCTGGTTTTATATTAGACAGACTAACGAAAAGAACCGGAGATTATTTCTGATTCGCAAAATTGTAGTTAGGGAATCAGAACGGCACAACACAACTGTTTTGTTTCGTAACCTCACAATTTTTTACAATGACTGTGATTGATGGCAAAAACAACATTAGTTTTTATCAGCATTTTACCTGGATTGTATTGCCCCATATGGTTTCAGCGGCTAGTAGCTCAAAATCGGAATCAGGGTAATTAAATAGATACGTCGAAACCACTCTCTAAATGATACACATTATCATTATGATTAGACAAAAACAACGACACAATTTTAAGGTAATATGTATCAACATTCAAAGTAGCTAACAGCAATTTCTATGAACATTCTAAAACGTAATTTCGGTTAAATTTAGTTTAGTTTACCTCCGAAATATTCTAATTAGTTCACAATTCGAATCTTTCGCGCCATATTTTTATCATAAACAATCACCAAAAAAGGTTTGAGGTGAAGGTAAAATTGGAACGATTGGAACAAAAGAACGAGAAAATACATACTACACGGCGCTACTGTGAATTCACCCGAATTTTCCGAGAAAAAATCACTTTTTATCTATGAAATATGCAACTAAAAACATTCTCACATATTTCATTTTCACCGCCACTAATTCAGTTTTTCGGATTAATAGAGCCTTTTACGAGATTCACTGGTTAGCATCATGAAAAATACATAGAAATCCGTGCCACGCATGGGAAAGCTCACCGAAATCATATTTTTACCGAAAATATTTATGGCACTGATAGTACCATCTATAAGAAGGTACATGCGATATTCAGTAATATGTTGTTTACACCTTACAAGTTATCAGTTTTCCAGCCGACGTGGTTAGCTATTAAAAAATCTTCAATTTGTATCACCAGAACACGAAGCTTACACGAAAAATGAAATTCAGGCTCAAAGTTTTCGGTAAATCACTTGCACAATTCTTTACAGCGCACTTCATTATTTAAGTTTAAAATGTTGTTAAGGGATTTGAATTAATGAAACTCACTAAAAACTTTAAATTTTAAAGTTATCCCTGAATACAATTCTTAACGATGTGAAAACAGACGGGGACTTGTCACTCATGTCAGAAGTTGGAACGGAACGGAATGAGCGAATTCCCCGCAATTTTCCAGTGTTTCTCAGCATTTTGCGGAAAAGAGTTTTGTAATCAGATTTTGATAATGCGATTTTGTTGTACTAAAAATAAGTTACAGTATAATTCCAAATAAGTGCTAGCTTTAATAATCCAGGAAGAATGTACAAAAATGAAAAAAATGCGGAATCAACGTTAAATGTTCAATGATTTCTTCCGAAAAAAATCAGTTGAGAAAAAAGGTTGAGAGCCAGTGTTATAATCGCAATTTTGGACAGCGACGTGAGAGGGGAGAAAAAAATTGCCGTGTACGAATACGGGAAAATCAAAGTATGTGTGTGGCTTCACGGGTTGCAATAGAACGATATGCTTTCTTCTTATCCAGTATGTATATCTATGTTTGGAACGCATTGAAGGAAGCATCTCCGACCATATAAAGAGTATACATATATGATCAGCATGACTTGGTGAGTCGATTGGGCGATGTCCGTCTGTCTGTCCGTCTGTTGCAGCGCGTTTTTCTCGGCCGCTATAAAAACTTCAGAGCTAAAATTTTGCACACTTGCTTATTTATGTTGCAGGCTGTTTGTATGTTGGATCACTGGGTCATGGGGCTGCCATACAAACCTAGCCCCCCCCCCTCCAATTTAAGTTCTTCTAAGAAAAACTTTTTGGTTTATGAACCAATCGCAACTAAGCTTCATATAAATTGATGTCTCATAAAATTTGCAAAAATTAATGAAATCCGACCATGGGGTCATGGGGCTGCCATACAAACCCAACCCCCAAATTTGGTTCTTGAAAGAATAACTTTTTTATTTGTCCACCAACTTCAACCAAACCTCATACAAATGTGTTTCTATTGATGACACAAATCATTCGTGAAAATGGGTGGAAAGGAGCCATGGCGTCATGGGACTGTCGTACAAGCCCTCCACCCCCCATATTGGTTCTTCTGCGAAACATATTTGCCATACCTCAATTTCACCACACCTGTTATTAATGTGCATACAACAAATACTTGCGGCGCAAATCCGGGCCCTTTCTTTCGTATGCTACATTACTTTCCGCAGTGTAGAGCCCTGGTTTCCGATCGGATATTTTCATTTGGTGCCGTAATAGTTCCATAAAAAGTTTTGAAGTAACCCCACAAAAACAAATCTGCAAGTATAGAATCTGGAGATAGAGCAGTCCAACAGGCCAGATGTTCCTCTTGAAATAATTATTGTCCCGCACTGTTCAGATGAAATGTCTTGCGGTATGGCAAGGTGATCCGTCTTGCTGTAACCACATGTTTGTCGTGTTCTGAACAAAGGAGCGAACCCAACATCGTCATCCAACATTTCTGGATATCGCTCTCCATTAACTAACTGTCAGTGCTTCGCCGCTCGCATTTTCAAAATACAGGTCGGATTATTATCGCCTGTCATGTGATACCGCACCAAACAGTGCATTTCTCAGAATGCCCGATTATGCTAATTTCCCCTCTATCTGAATATATTAGTTAATTAATGAAGAATTTTGTTATTGAATGAATTTATGTGTGGAAATAACTACTTTGTTTATTGTACAAAAAGGAAGATTTTCGTTAAAAGGACTTACCTGCTGTCTAAGGTCGTTAGTTTAAATTCTCAAAATTTGAAAATAAATTCTCGACAAACAAACAAGTTAGGCTAAATCATTGGCATAGATAGCTTTTCTGAGAGGGAGGGGATCATTTTCCAAGATTGCTTATATTTTTACGGTTATGAAATTAGGAATTTCAGAATAACAATTTCTGTATTTATTGCACTTCAAATTAGCAGTATTTTTCAGTAATTTTTTTAATTTGCAAAATAGAGATCAACGAAAAAAAGCGTTCTGAAAATTGAATTTTCCGCAAAAATTGTGACACTGAATCGATAATTTGGCTTTCTTACAACGGTAAGTGAACCCACAGTATTCCAATTTTCGTACAAATGTTTGCTATTGCGATTGGAGTATCAGAGCTTTATATTGGGTTAGATTAGAACACTTTGCATGGCTGCTTTTCTTCCCGGAACATTTCAAAACAGGTATTAAAATAAATATATATCTCCAGAAAAGGGAAATTGTGAAGACGAGAGCTAGTTGGGAATGCCCAGTATATGTGGATAAAGTACAGCTTTTGTGTTTTTAAATCGGAATTCTACGTTAACTCAGAAATTCGTGGGTAGATATTTCTAAAGTTTTCAAACTAGCAGATATCTTCAATAAAGGCCCTAGCTTTGACTGATTGTTTGAAAAGAATACCAAAAATGCGAGAAGCACTTAACATTTGGACCGTAAAACATTCGTTAAAAAGTCGTGGAAAAATTGCTATTAACTCAAATTTAAACCTCTAATTTATTTGCGCCTTAATTTAAATCCCAAAAACCTAAAAAAAAAAACACTGCGGACATAGTTTATTTTCTGTTACTACTTCCTTTTCCATTTCATAAAGTAGAAAGCTGTAAAAGAAAATCAGTCGAGTCTCTGATGCTGCTCAAATATTTTACAGTGTTGATTTTTGGTACAGTGTAGCAGACTGAGCTTCGGAATTTTAAAATTTACAAACATTTTTTCGTATGGTTTGTTTATACTTTTTGTTGTCAAAAACTCTTTCTAATTTTTTTCAAATTTGTATATCTTCTCGAAACCCCTGAGATCTTCACGGAACCCAAGGGTATCGCGAAACTCCGTTTGTTTGCTAATTTGTATTCGAATTACTGCCTGCATACGAGTATGCCTTTCCAGAAAGTCAAGAGTTTCTTTGCCCTACTATATACGATAAAACCTTTCGACAAATTTTAAGTTATAAAGAAGAAAAAAGAATGTTGATAAACAATAAAGAATGCTGAAAAATTGGAAGCCGTTTTGCAGCGTTTTCTTTTTTCGCATTAGTTCTCCACTCTCCTGAAAAAAACTTTATAATCTCATGTACTATGGAAATTGCGCTTCTGTGGAAAGCCCTCCGTGTTCCAAATTATTTTTAAAAATTTTAACTGAACATTAAACTTTCCGGCAACAAATTTTCAATCAGTAGGTACTTACATATAATTTTTCTACCAGCACTTCTAGATACGCTTCTATTTAACAATTGAAACAATTGAAATTTGAGGAAGTGCTGAATCTTTTATTACAGTTCTGAAAATTCGTTCACATTATTATGAAACACTACACACGTTGAATAATAAAATAATAATAATAAAAAAAAATGAGACCGAAGGGGGATTGATCCCCTTGATCCCCCCTTATCTACGCCACTGGGCTAAATTAAGATCGGGAACCTTGTAATAATGGATATTTTACTTATAATGCTACAAATCACTCTTATTCGAAAACGGGCCTACTTCGTACCATAGCAAATCTTTTAGATTTTCCGTTTATTTTTGCAAAATTTGAAAATAAAATATTAATAAACGAAAAAGTTATACAATGCTCAGATCGTATAAAATACAAAATATTTTCTACCACTAGCATATACATACTTTAATTTAAACTTTTTCTGATTATTTTCTTCTTTTCAAGTTAGGTGTTTGTGTTTTTTCTTCACGTCATTCACAAGATAACAACGTCGCAAATAAGAAGTTAACTAAATTAGTTATTTCATACATTTCCGACTATCAATGTCACCAGGAAACTGCAATAATCAACAATTTATCCGATTACTTATATCAAATTGTTGAACTGGTTTGCACTCCCATTTCATGGTCATTTTGATGGTGCGGAAATCAATTTTCATTATTGTTTGCTGAAATTTGATCAGTTCGAACATATGTTACATCGAGTGACTATGGTTTTTGTTTGACTGTTTCCAAGAAGTAGCTAAATGCACAAAATAAACGAAACCGAGGCTAATTTCGGGCGCGGACGAAATTTGGATACCCTTCACTCTCCTCGGGTTTAAAGTATTTTTGGCGGACCTATGACTTGTGTTTAATTTAATTTCAGCTTGTTAACTTCAATACCCACCGAGTAAAATGCGTTACAACAAACAGACAGACAGACGGACATCGCCCAATCGACTCCCCAAGTCATGCTATGTATGTATACTTTTTATATGGTCCGAGATGCTTCCTTCAATGCATATAGGAACTTCATGACAAAGTTAATATACCCTTTCACTCTATGAGCGAAGGGTATAAAAAAAAAGCAAATTTGAGATGGATTTGATTGAATTGAGATTACAATAAGCTAAATAAAATTTTACCACATTTCAATGCCGCTCTGTCTATTTGCATACTTGAATATAAAAAACAAAACAGATAAATGGCAGCCAAGGAACCGGAGAGGTTATTAGCTGGGATAAATTCAGAAAGCATTGGAAAATTAATCTGCTACCGTCCACATCAATGCTTCACCAGGAAGGAAGCAATAAAACAATGTAAAATATATATAAATCAAAAGTAACGCGAACGGCATAATTTGTCTTTTTAAAGACTCTTCTCAATTGTAAACAAGTGAGGCGCAAGTGTATGCGAACATGATGTTTCAGTGATGTCCACTTGTTCGCGAGCAGTTGGTGAACAATTTTTTCACGTCCACGAGTTTTGCAAATATTTTTGGAGCAATTGTTATGCGTCCCCATTGTAAACAGGAGAATTTTAGATTAGACAATTAAAAAATAAATTATCTAATTGTCTAAAATAAAATAATTTTTTAGAGGTTTATCTTTGGTCACTTAAAGATAGATATATATAAGTTATACGCGCTATTTGTATACCTATAGTTTTGAATAACAGAAAGAAGTAAGGAAAATCTCGGAAGGACGGCACAGTGTTCAGTTGTACTTCTACAATAATTATGTTTTAATCCATTGTGGGCATCATCATCAATGTGGCACGATAGCCCGACGTCGGGCCTTGGCCGCCTGAATCGTTGACCTCCAATTGTCGCGGTTACGTGACCTCGTCCTCCAGTTTCGGAAGCCCAGCAGCTGGTGGGCGTCTTCACCTACGGAGTTCTCCCAGCGAGCTCTCGGTCGTCCACGCAACCTCGCTCCGTCAATTCGTTGTGCGTTCATCACTTTCTTTGGCATGCGATTATCGTCCATCCGTTGTACATGCCCCGCCCATTGCAAACGTTGAAGCTTCACGATTTTCGATACTTCCAGCTCATCGTACAATTGATACAACTCATGGTTGTACCGGATACGCCATTGGTCTCGCTCGCGAACGGCCCCGAAAATTCGCCGAAGGACCTTTCGTTCGAATCGGTCTAGCAAAATTTCGGAGGCTTGGGTGAGGGTCCATGTTTCGCAGCCATAACATAGCACGGGTCGGATGATCGTTTTGTACACGCGGAGCTTCGTGTTCCTGTGCGCAAGTTTCGAATTAATTATAGGGAGGACCGAGAAATATGTCTTATTGGCTAGTTGTATCCGTCGCTTAATTTCGTCGGTTTCGTTGGCGTCCTTTGATAAGTTACAACCCAGATAGTTGAAGTTGTCTACATACTCGATATTAAGGTCCCCCACTGTGATGCTTGAATTTGCTGGCGCCCTTGTTTTCGATTGCATCATGGCCTTTGTTTTGCTTTCGTTGATATGTAGTCCAACTTCCTTTGCGGCGTTATTGAGGTTATGCAGAAGGCTTTCTGCATCACCCAACCTTCGAGACATGATGTTGATATCGTCGGCGTACGCTACTAATTGAGTCGACTTGATGAGTAGCGTTCCGCTGCTGTCCATATTCATGGCTCGAATTACATACTCCAAAGCAAGGTTGAAGAGCGTCGGCGCCAGCCCGTGGGCATAGCGTGTCGATTTAGTTTCCCAAGGGAGAAGATATAGGTTGTTGAAAGACTCCTACCGGTTCCTATATATTTTTCAGTTGCCAGTTGTGTTGAAACTGTTCTATACTGCTGGAGCTTCTTATACAAAAACAGGAAACATCCTTTTCATTATATAATTTAATTTATTTTTTATTATTGCGACAAACAAATACACTAGAATCCCTTGACCTCCTCCTCCGCTTTATGGATCGACACCGGCTTCGGCAACAAAGAATCAACGATCACAGCTTTCCTTAACGGGCTTCTTACGACGATCGATCTCTTTTCATTTCGATTTTCTTAAGCACTTTTTGGCAGATTTTCGCCGAACAAACCAATTACAATACGTTCAGCTGGCTTACGACCGTGCATGTCAAAATTCATTTTACCGCTGACTTCAGGGTCTTTCGAATAGTCGGAAAAAACATCACTGGATATGCTAACATTAAATCTTTCATTTCGCTTAGCACAGGACACTGTCCACTGTAATTTTCGGCAGTAAAGTTTGTTAAATAGACGGCAATAAACGTGTAATCAGTAAAATAAAGAAAAAATGGCTTCCAATCGACAAATTAATCGCACAAGTTATAGAACACAAACATAACACAAATCACACGGAAAATAAAACTGTCCAATAATATAATAATTAAATAATTAATCTTATTGCGGAGCAGTTTATGAACGGTATTCGAGCGAACAAAATGGATTTTTGCTCAGCAACTGTTCAGAAAAAGTTCAGTAAAATGTTGCGCAACTGTTCGTAGACAATATTGTGAACTTTTTTGAAACAGTTCATCAACAAAATGTTTACAATGGAGACGAGACTTAAGTGATTTACGCAATAAACACCGTAAATAAATAATGTGCTAGGTAACCCGAATTTCATATTTTTTTTATTAGAATACCCTTCACTTTCCTCGGGCTTAAAGTTTTTTCGGGCGAACCTATGACTTGTGTTTAATCCTCTCCTTTCCAATTTTTCCTGCCGTTTTCACATAAGTTCCGTGGCGTCGATAAAATAAAATTCTTGTCAGGTTTGGTTGGAATAAGTGGGAAAAAAATTTCTCAGAAAACTACGATTCCGAGTATGATTCCATTTGTTTTACATTTTTTTTTGTTTTGATAATGACGCATTAAGATTTTTTTAAATTGGTGGAGAAAAATGGTTTTTCAGGGTCCATCTAGATTGATCGCCAAATGGATGCGCGTCCAAAAACTGGTATCACGAAAGCCATTTGGTTGCTACTTAGCATCTACACTAGCAACCAAATGGAGACAGAAAATGACATAACCAAAATTTCATTTTGATGATTTTTTATAAATTTATTTATCAAAATCGAACTCTGCGCGTTTGAATTATTACACGGCCATTCAAGAATTATTCAATTTCACATAAAAGAATGAACAAAAGTTGCAAAATTGTCACCTTGAATTTGACAAGCGGTTGTCAAAGCGGTTGGTTGAGTTGCCATATTGAATATCAAAACTGGACGCACACCCAAATGTCGATCAGTTTGGATGCAATGGGTGAGGTTATAAAACACAACGTTCGCGTACCGTGCCGCGTTTTCCGAACCGTTCCCTATTTTGTTCTGTAAACGCATAGATCCGGATCAGACTTGGTGTTCCCATCGCCATCTCTCGGAAAGTGACAAATGTGACACATCACAGCTGATACATTTGGTTCGAAAACTAAAATTTCCAGTTTCAAACGAGATGCAGATAAATTTTATTTTGAGTATAAATTGTTTAATAAATAAATGAGGGCGAAAATGCACAGTTCAACGGCACATTGTATACTCCGCAAGGGATCTGTTGATAAAGAGAAAATTTCAGATCCGTAACGGCCGGTTCATTTGAAATTTAAGGAAACGTTGTGCGAACCGGTAGGGGAACGGTGTGTTTTATAACCTCACCCAATGAGAAAAACCATTTGGTTGCACGTGGCACCATTTAGCGATCAATCTATGGACCTTTAGAATATCCAAAATGGGGAGTTGGGTTTCCATGGTAGTCCCATGCCCCCTGGGCCGATTCCATTAATTATTACATATGTGTGTTTGGTGGCCTCGACAGAAATGCACTTTTACGAGTTTTGGTTGAAAGTGGTGCACAAAAAAAAAGTTTTTCTTAGAAAAACTCAATTTGGGGGGTTGGGTTTTTATGGAAGCTCCATGACCCCACAGTCCGATTCCATCCATTCTTACATATGTTTTGTGACATCAATATAAACACATTTGTATAGAGTTTGGTTGAAAATAGGTGCACAAATAAAATTTTTTTTTTAGAAAAACCAAATTGAGGGGGTTGGATTTGTATGGCAGCCTTATCACCCCACCCCCGATTTTAGCGATTTCAACATACAAACTGCCTGCAATAAAAAGAAGCATGTGTTCAAAATTTCAGCTTGATACCTTATAAAATGGCCGAGTAAAACTCGTAGCAACAGACGGACAGATGGACAGACAGACGGTCGAAAATGCTTCCTTCAATGCGTTACAAACTTCATGACAAAATTAATATACCCTCTACTCTACGAGTGAAGGGTATAAACATTTTGAACTTGAATTTCTCGATGAACATATAGGATTGAAGCAAATATGAATCCATAGAAAAATTCATATACATACATAACTATATTGAAGATCAATACCAGATTTTATATGTGCAGGCAAAAGAGCAATACGGAAAACGTGGGGGTTAAAACCGCGAATGATACTCTGGATTTACAAAGCTGTGGCTAAACCCCATCTGACCTATGGCCCGATAGTCTGGTGGACTAAAACCAAGCAAAAAACCTGCAGCAAAGTTGGCATGACTATAAAGACTGGCCTGCGCAAGTATAACCGGCGCCATACGCAGTACACAAAGAGAAACTACTTGACCTGCCACCACTATACCTCACAATCACAGAAGAGGCAAGAATGGCAGCATACAGATTTCAATCATCGAACATGTGGACACGACTAAAGGTAGGACACTGTCGGATTACAGAAATCATTGCAAACCCTATCCTAGATATGGACAGCGATTATACCCCGGCCATGTATACCTTCTACTCCAACAATCTAGCGTCAATACACTGAAAAAAATGGTTTAGACTTTTTATCTAAAGTGAAGTAGTTGACTTAAATTTAGATAGTTTTACCAAAGAAATAGCTGATTTCTCTAATCTTCGTAGCTGAAAATACTATTAAATTCGTTCATTTAACCACGCAAGATTAGAAGAAAAAGTTTAGTCAATTCTTCCACAAAAGTTGTTGATTGTACTATTCAAATATAAAATTTAACTACAAACAATCGTTCTTTTTTCTTTAACACAATTTAGCTATCCAACATTTAACAATTTATAGATAATGAATAGCTGTCTTTACAAATGAATTAATTGAATTTGCAAATATAGTAGATGTTTCAACTAATGACGAATAGAAAAATTATCCATATCTTCGTAACTGTTTCAACTACATAGAATCATAAGCTGAAAATCAACGCGAACTTTAGATGAATTCGACTATTTCTTTAGAAAACCATTCTAATTTTTTTTCTCTGTGTAGTCAGGGAAGAATGGAGTAAATTGAACGATAACCATCTATCAAAACACATAGTGTGGGACACAGATGGGTCGAAGACAGACGAAGGAACAGGGGCAGGAGTTTATACTAAAACCAACAACTGTAGTATATCCTAACCCCTAGGCCTAGGCCATCACAAAACTGTCTTCCAGGCAGAACTAAACCTTGCAGTAGGGGAGAATACTCGAAAGGGATACACAAACAAGATCATATATTCTTTCCGACAGTCAAGCTGCCATAAAGGCTATTTCAAGTCTCAAAACAATCTCTAAATTGGTTTGGGAATGCCAACAGAATTTCTAAAAGCTATAGGATTGTGGATTCGAAGCCGACTGCACTCGTATTACATTTTTTATTTTTTCGAACGGTTTGTATAAATTTGCTTATCAATTTTATACTATTGAAGAGTAAGCTTTTTACCCAGAATACTTATATTTTTAATATAGTTCATTTATACTTTTTATAAGGTCCGTTGGTGTAGATTTGATAAAGTTTTTATATGGAAATGTATGAATATATGTTTATATAAAAATTACACCAAAATTTTCAGCCGTGTAGCTACCGAAACAACGTCACCTTGAAATGGGTAAAAGGGGATCGAAGGCAACGAGAAAGCGGATGCCCTTGCAAGAGAGGGTTCCGAACCGAACTACCCATCACTGGTCCCAAACCTGCAATCAGAATTAGTAAATGACCCATTATGACGCCTCTGTAAAGAAGACGAGAAATCAGCCTCGCACGTTATTTTTGAGTGCCCTGCTCTTATGAGCTGGAGACAAACCTTCGTTGGGGCTCAGACCATTAGAATGGGCGTACCCAAAGTAAACCTGGTTAACCTTCTTCTAAGCCTTTTACGAAGGACAGAGCTGATAACCTGAAACTCAATACAATAAGGCAACAGGCTGTAACATTGGGTGTAACCAGCCCAACCCATCATAGCGCCTAATCCATCCATCCATCCATCCATCCAAGATCAATACCCCACCCCTTAGATGTTTAGATATTTTAGTACTAACTGCATGCTATTATTATTTTGAATGTATACACATAAAAGACTTTCTTTAAAATGTATGCTAAGCAAAAACATACATTCGATATAGATTCTAGTTGAAAAGAAAAAAAACAACAACTATCTTATAGTACATTATACACCACATAGTATGTATCTATAGATATAATGCTCCTCTGTTATACATGACTGTATCTGTATTCGTATGCCTCAACTTTATGCTAAAATCCTATCCTTCAGCACAAATCTATACACATAGATAAAGTAACCCACAAATATGCATTTTTTCTTGCCAGCTTCTAGAGTACAACCGCGCAATCACTTTCCATTTCATATTTGAGTTCAAGCACACGGAAAAGCCAATCAATTTAATATTGATCTTGACATTAAAATCACTCGATAGATTTTTATTATCTAACATGAATGCTATACATAAGCAAACTCTTCTCAAGAGGTACATATGAGATAAACGTGCACAGCTGTCGTATCTTGTGCTATCCAATATTTACAGCGATAGAGAAGGCAAATCGCCGCATAGTATGCGGTGAATTAAGGCAAGGTGATTAAATCTTCTTGGGTAAAGCTTTGTAGTTCGTTAGTATACTTTGAATCTGCTAATGAGTCTATGAATGATGCGGCAGAAGGTTGATGTGAAGATGAGAGTCACTAAAACTATGTATACCACATTTATATACTTGTGTGTATGGATGCTCTATCAAAAGTTGGTTAATGTCCTTGAGCCAAACTCCGGATTCCCCAATAAAGTAAACTCCTGTCGCAATCCGCTAAAAGGACCGGTTTTCCATTCCTTGACATTATACCACTCAATCGAATAGTTTTATAACTTCAAACTAATTCTGTTTCGAATGTGTGGGGACGGGAAAGAGACCGCATATACTGGTAATAACAAAACTCTCTCTTTATTATGACTTGCTACAATTGTATTCAAGACATCGAGAGCTAATAATGCAACGGGCATCGAAATTATGCTTTCCGATGTTTACATTCAGCCAGCTAGTTTATCGAAAATTGGGTCAGAATAGTTCTGATGGTTTTTTGCAGTTAAACGCATGCCTCAATGCATCATCATCATCCAACGAAACCGCTGAATCCAATTAGAACAGAAATGGAGTACATTATTCCTACATGACATTGCCTTGAAACTGAAGATTCGTTTCACCAGTGATGGGTTTTGTGGGCCTTTATTGAATTTAACATTTGACAACAAAACGAAAGACTTAAGCCAGAAAACTAAAATTAATTTCCAATATTCAGTGACACAGAAATGCCCGAAAAAAGAATGATCACGCAAAACGCATATGTATTTTGAAAATATATTCGATACTTCTTCCCACTTATCTTTCAATCATTTTCTCAACCCTACCCGACGCCGAGCTTTCGTATCTACTAGATTTGCTACCAATTAGCCGTACACACTATACCGATAGAAAAATCACTTGTACTGTGCCGTGCTTATCAACGTAAAAGCTCAATCGTCTGCTTGTTTTGAATGGGCGCCGGTAGTTTGATCTCATACGAAATGTTACCTTGTTTTCCTTTTCAACTAACATATCGGCGATTTCTTGGATGCTGCATCCGCAGCTTTGAGGCAGAATAATATGTGCGTCCGAAAATTGTTTGTTAGTAGTGGTAGTACGTAGAGCGATGATGTTGATAGCATTTTGACCATAAGATGTTTTGTACAATTGAAGCCTTTAGTAGTTGGCAGATAGATCTTTTGGCGATCGTGGTCGCGGAGAAGAAGTCAAGAAGGGATGATCGTTATCGGATTGACTTGTAAACAAGATATTGAATTTTTATCGAACGTAGCTTAAATTTATATGTAACACTCGAATTTGTGTTTAGTTTACATTCGACATTAGACCTGTAAGGGTGATAACGCGATTCGGTTCAGAAAATTTTCAAATTCGAAAATATTTAATGACAGCAGTCGCATTAAACAAATAGTCTCGATCGCGCGCGCAAGGAATAAAGCCTAAAAATACTTTTTTTATACTTTTAAAAATATATTTGGTGTTTACATTAAGTGTGTGAAAGAACAATACTAACAACGAAATTTGATAAAAGTGCTTAAGTGATAAGAAAATTTGAAAAAGATTTTAGTGCACAATAGTGTTGGACTACCAATCATATTCATCCAAAATGAGTTCAATTCTTACGCAAAGTAAACTCCTTTCGCAATCAGCGAAAATTGTCGGAAATTTTTCGCCGATTACACTTATTCTACTATCGACCATTGTTGGATTTATTATTATGTACAATCGACGACGATCGCGAATGGTTAAATTGATCGAGAAAATACCGGGACCTTTGGCTTTGCCCCTGATTGGAAATACGCTGGAATCGAATGTCGATCACGACGGTAAATATTGATCAAATTTTATGGATATCAACTCTTAGTATATTTTTTCTGTGCTCGCATTTTCTTTGTGTCTTGTGTTTTATTTGTGCCGGATTTAAGCAAATATTTGTGCAAACAGAAAAAAGAGCATAAAGAAAACGATCTCTGCGTTTAATATTGACGTGAAAATGTGTGAGATGCAGTGTTAATTATTTATCAAGTTCAATATAATGTATATGGGGAGTGATGTGGTTTTCTGAAAATTTGGAAGTTTGCATTTTTTGAGGGTGTTGTGCAGTATAATGGAAAAATATGGGGCAATAGGCCTATTATGGAGTTTTGTGTTTTTATGGTGTGAATGAAATCGAAATAGATGGTATATTTCAACTTATTAAACAGAATGGTAAAATGTGTTTGTTGAGTGAGATTAGCTGAATCTTACATTTAAGGAACGGTAGAATCTCGATAAAAGAAGTTTCTCTGTTTATGCTTCGGTTGCTTTTTTCTTAATATTAGCATTTTAAATTAAAAAAAAAGGTTTCGAATATACCTTGAGTATCTGCAAACGCATTAAGGCTAATTTTACGCATAGATGTAATGACAAAATTAAAAACAAAACAAAACTGCTTTGAGGAATGTTATTCTGAAAAAAATATCGTCGGCTTGAAATATGATTTTTATGTTCTTACTTGCTTACCATAGTTATATTTCAACGTGTGTGATTTTGTTAAGTCACTTGAACCAGTTAACGAAATTAAAATGAATTAAGAATATTAAATTTCAAAGCACATCTAATTAATTCACTTGGATGACGACAAGGAACGTTTAGTTTACGCTAATTCTATTCCTACGTTATTACAATCAGTGTTGCGAACTTATCTCTTTTCCGGCTAACTGGGCTATTTAGCCGGAAGAAATTACTAATTCCGGCTGGCCGGATTTTAGTCGGAATTGATTTCTTTTGTCCGGTTTTCCGACCAAAACTATTTTATAAAATTTTAAAATCTAATTTAATTTGAAAATATAATAAAATAAGAAACTCATCTTTCAACATTCCAAGATGAGCACGTATACAACTCTTGAAATTAACATTTATTAAAATAAAATTTAAGCAGCAAGGAAAATTATTATAATAAAAAATAAATTGCCGTTTAAGATTGGTAGGCCTCACTTGGCCCACCCTATAAGTTGAATCATTTAATAATTTAATTTAAAAAAATTGTTTTCACTCGCTGGGCTTTCTGATAGAATCATGCAACTAAGATTGATGCTAGCTTGCAGATAATTTGCGAAATGAAGAAAAGTTTCGTGAATAAAATTTGTTGAGTGAGTCCTGGGGCATGTGGTTGTTTTTGTAGAGAGACTGTGGAGAAACTGTGCATTTTTTTTTTTGTGATAATTATCATAAAATCGATCAAGAAAAGCCTAAACGCAAATTTAGACTAGTGAAAATCTAACCCAGAGCAAAAAAAAAAATTACTAACGGCGGCGATTGCAGCATATTTAATAACATAAAAATAAATAGCAGGCGCGACAATCCAGCATTGGACTAAGGCCGCAGGATGTGTTAGTGACATCCTATTTCCAAGATCTTATCTGCTTTTTGTTGAGGTTATGAGATCAGCATCAGCTCAGCAGTGTTATTTATCCCCATAAATAAGTACTCGTTTAACATCTGAGTGCGATCATAGTCCGTCACAAGTTCGTGAGTTCGAAAAACACCATGATCCACGGTGAGATTCGAACTCATGACCCTGTGCACCGAAGGTGCGCGCACTAACCGCAAGACCAGCCAGACTACAATATTTAATAACAAACTAGAGTTTTTATTGCAGTTCTTCCTAAGAATAGGTACTAGCATCGTCATTTCACTAAAATCCATGTAAATATTGTCTAATCGCTTAGTGGTACTAACTTCACATCAAAGTCTCCACACCGGTTTTTGACATTTCACCAGCGAAAACAATGCATTTGTACTTTATTTCACAGGGAAAAGGTGTCATCGAAAATCAATCAGACCGCGAGTGCCCTTTTACATCAAATTTCGTGAATACGAGTACATATATGGCAAAGTCTCAACGGCACAATTTTCACGGGAGACATAAATACAAGTTTTTCGCTCTATGAACATAGTACTTACCTTAAAGGAAAGACCGTTGTTTACTTGTTGTACTGCAAAGGAGATATAAATTTATCCGTTTTTTATTATAATATGTTGGATTTACAATTATATAAACCTAGTAGTTCACCTCGGACGGTATAGTGACATTGAAAAATACATTATATGTGCCAGATTTACGTTCTAATCTCGTGTCAATCGCAAAAATTGTGGATCGGGGCCACGAAGTGACTTTCGAGAAAACGCGTGCCGTCGTGAAGAATCAATTGGGCAAAACGATGTTAATTGCCGAACGCATTGGTGACTTATTTTTCCTCCGCGAACGCGAACAACGCGCGAATGTTATCAACGAAGATATGAGACCCAAGACCGAAGTTGAAATTTGGCATACTCGCTTGGGGCATCTCAACACCCGCGATCTGTCAGTACTCGCCAAGGATGGGAATGTGAATGGCCTGAAGATTAATACAGCGATAAACGAAATTAAATGTGAGTCATGTATTGCCGGAAAAATGTCAAGAACTCCTTTTGGTTTACGCGAAAATTACTCGACCGAACTTCTCGAGCTGGTGCATACGGACATATGCGGACCGATGCGTACGCAATCATCGGGAGGCGCACGCTATTTCGTTACTTTTATAGACGATTATAGCAGACTATGCATCGTATATTTTCTGAAACACAAAAGTGAAGCCATTCAGAAATTCAAAGACTATAAAAATCTTGTCGAAAATCAACTTGAATGTAAAATTAAAGCGATTCAGTCCGATAACGGAGGAGAATTTGTCAATAAAGAAATGACAGATTTTCTAAAAGATTCAGGCATTCAACAGCGTTTAACAGCACCCCACACGCCGCAACAAAATGGTATAGCTGAGCGGAAAAATCGCACTTTGGTCGAAACCGCGCGTTGTATGCAAATCGACGCGAGTTTACCCCCATCACTTTGGGCAGAGGCGATCGCAACGGCAAATTATACGAGAAATCGGTGCCCTACAAAGGCGTTACCAGACGGGATAACCCCAATTGAAAGATGGACCGGGAAAAAGCCGAATCTCTCACATCTTCGCTCATTCGGCGAAAAAGTGTTCGTACTCGACAAGTTCCCGGGAAGAGGGAAGTTTGAACCAAAGGGGATTCCCGGATTCTTTGTTGGATATGACGATAATTCCAAAGCATATCGCATTTGGATACCCGAGGATCGAAAGATTAGAATATCTCGAGATGTTAGATTCTTGAATGAATTTGAATCAAGGTCATCCAAAGATCGTAACGAACATTCGGAACAGAAACCAGAAAAACACACCACCAGGGAGATAATATTGGACGCCAGCATCATCCATCCTATTCAAGAATCTCAACCTGAATATGTGGAGATCGACAACGAGGCTGAGGTTGCAAGACCGAAGTGGCTCGCTGGCAGACCAAAATTAATAAGAACTGGCAAGAGAGGTCGCCCAAGGAAGCAATATAATGAGCAAGTCGATGACGAAGTCTCAAGTGACGCAGACGCAAGAAACGAAGTGGAACAACAAGAACCCCTCCAGTTTCCAGTCAATGAAGTCCTTGAAAACACTGCTGAAGAAGATTGCACAGTGATGACCGCCATTGAAGTTTCTCTTGACGACGCTCTAAAGAGTGAAGAAAAAGAAGAGTGGCTTAAAGCAATCTGCACCGAAACAAAGTGCTTGGTGGCAAATAGTACCTGGGAGATAGTCGAACGACCAGACAATCACCATGTCATTTCATGTCGTACCGTCCTGTGCAACAAATTCAATCCGGATGGGAGTTTGGATCGACGTAAGGCCCGAATTGTTGCTCGCGGATTTTCCCAACTGCCCGGTATTGACTTTACCAATACTTTTGCCCCAGTGGCGCGCCTGGATTCATTTCGACTGTTAATGGCACTGTCTGCTAAATATGGACTTCAAGTGACACAGCTGGATATCACTACAGCGTATCTTAATGGAGAAATGGATACTCTTGTATATATGGAACAGCCGACTCTACTGGAAGATGCCTTGAAGAGGATTGTCGAATTCGAAAAGGATGAAGTTTTGGTCGCCAAATCCAAACGCATGATCCAAGAACTGAGCTCTGGAGATAAAGTATGTAAACTTCGCAAGGCAATTTACGGCCTGCGTCAAGCTGGAAGACAATGGCACACAAAACTCAGTGGCACTCTCAGATCACTCGAATTGTCACCAACGACGTCTGACCCATGTGTTTATGTGGATCATTATTCAAGGGGAAGCACGTTTGTACTTATATACGTCGATGACATCGTAATCGCGTCTAACAATCCGAAGCGAGTCGACGAAATAAAACGTAAGCTCTCGTCCGAATACCAGGTGAAAGACCTTGGTAATATTAAATACTGTCTTGGAATCGAAGTCGAACAGAAAGAAAATCAGATTTCTATTTGTCAAAGTGGATACATCAGAGAAGTTCTCCGAAAATTCAAGATGTCGGACTGCAAAGGTGTTAAATCTCCGGTAGCTCTCGGCACGAAACTCGAACGAGCTACAAACGCTGAAGGAAACAAAACATGTTATCCGTATCGTGAGCTCATCGGAGCACTGATGTACATCGCCATCGGAACACGCCCTGACATTACTCATGCAGTGACTATGCTAAGCCAATTCAACAATTACAATGGCGAAGCTCACTGGCAATCCGCTAAGAGGATACTAAGATATCTCCATGGTACAATTAATCGGAAGTTAGTGTACACGAAAGACGATAAAGGCATCCATGGATATGCTGACGCGGACTGGGGAAGTTGTAGCATCGATAGGAAGTCTTATTCGGGATACAATTTTTCATTATCCGGAGCTGCAATATCTTGGACCTCGCGCAAGCAGCGAATTGTGGCATTATCATCTACTGAGGCCGAATATGTAAGCCTCTCCGAGGCCATTCGAGAAGCCATTCATTTGTCAAGCTTTGTACAAGAGCTTGGGCTTGACACATTAACCAAGATCACGATTTTCAACGATAATCAATCCGCTGGAAGATTGGTCGAGAATCCCGTTTTTCACTCTCGAACCAAACACATTGACATCAAACATCATTTCATTCGACAAGCGATCAAGACTTATCCTATCAGTATAAAGTTCCTGCCTACCGAAGAAATGACAGCTGATGTTCTTACTAAACCATTATCTGGAATAAAGTTAGACAATTGTGTTCACGGTTTGGGACTCAAGGACTCTTAAATGTTGGTTCATACAATTGAGGGGAAGTGTTGGATTTACAATTATATAAACCTAGTAGTTCACCTTCTACGCTTACTATTGACTTATATTCAGAATTAATTAAAATATGTCATTCGTTGTAAAATATTAATATCGTTAACATCAATTCGGTTATTATAAAATATATTGTTATCTACGTTTAACCGTGTGTATTCTTCACTGCATTTACCTGATCTAATATAATATGTCGCAATGTCATTGTTTTATTGTATGTATGTATTTAGCCAATTTTTGGCCGTTTTCCTAGCTGCACCCTGTTTAGCCGGTTTTTAGCTGTTTTTTTTTTAATATAGGCGGTTTGGCTAAATTTAGCCGGAAATTAAATTTTCTGTTGGCAAAACAATAAACTTATTGTTCAAAACGAAAGACTTTAGTCAGTAACCTGAAATGCACGTAGTCATATTTTCTGAAATTCTATAAAAAATATGGTTAAAGCATTTTGAAAACAATTGGAAGACATGTTTGAAGCTTCAAACAGGTTTTTGTAAAATTATTTGTATTTATACCCCTAGGTCTAGTCAGGCATATACAGGGTGTCCGGAAACTGCTGCATAAACGCACCGGATTGTGATTCCTTATGTGATTTCAAGCAAAAAAAAAATGTACTGAACATTTCACTAATTCTTAACCCTTTAGCTGCCACAGGCATTTGAAGATTTTTGAAAAAATCATTTTCTTGTACGACTTAAACCTCAGTATCTCCAAAGCTAGACTAGCGAAATAAAATATGATTATTACAGTTATCAAATTTACAAATTTACCTGTATAGAGCAGCACGAAAGGACTTGCACTTTGTGTTCATCGATTTGGAAAAGGCATTCGATAGAGTACCTCGTGATCTGATATGGTTGGCCTTGAGAGCACTTAATGTCCCTGAGACATATGTCAGGATGATACGAGACATGCATGATGGAGCTACGACTAAGGTTAGATGCACAGCCGGTGAATCAGAAGAATTTCCGGTGAATGTCGGAGTACACCAGGGCAGTGTATTGAGTCCGTTGCTCTTCAACATCATCATGTGCTACTTATTAACACGTATCTTATATCACGGCCTAGAAATATCTCTTCTTTTTGCCGATGATATAGTCCTCAGTAGCCCAAACATCGTTGCCTTGCAAGCTGCACTTACAAAATGGTGTGACATTCTGGAGGAGCATGGACTGAGGGTAAGTATAACAAAGACTGAGTTCTTATGCTGCTCATTCTCAGACCCAGATGCACCGATACCAGAAATGTACGTCAAAGGAGAGCAGCTTAAGTCTTGTACCAAGTTCAAGTACCTTGGCTCGATGGTGAACAACGGAGCTACATGCGATGATGACATCAAACATCGCACAAAGGTTGGGTGGATGACGTGGCGAGAAAACTCTGGAGTTTTCTGCGATAAGAAAATGCCACTGAAGCTAAAGGGCCAGTTGTACAAAACGGTTGTACGTCCCGCACTCATGTATGGATCAGAATGTTGGACCATGTATGAAGGTTACGCGAAACAAATGACAGCGACTGAAATGAAAATGTTACGCATGTCAGTTGGTGTAACGAAAAGGGACCACATCAAGAGTAGCTACATCCGAGGCAGCTTGTCCATAGACCAACCAATCACCGAAAAGCTCGAAGACCGACAAATGGATTGGTATTGCCATGTTCAAAGGCATCCGCCTGAGAACCCAGCAAAGAAAGCGATATCAATGGAAGTTCCACTTGATGGACCCAAGGCCAGAGGCAGACCGAAGAACACCTGGATGTGTCAAATGAAAAAGCAACAGCAACGCATTGGTCTCGGCGATGACATGATCAGCTCTATAGCTGCCTGTAGAAATATGCTGAGATATTATCGCCAAAACGGGCGATGTGCCTACACTTGTCGAGCAACGCGAAACCATGGAGCGGTATAAAGAACGAGGCAAGGAAGAAGAAAATTTACCTAAGAAATAAAATTAACCGCACTAAAATCGGATAAGAGGTTTAGTTTTTACGGAGCTTTAAAGTCAATTCAATTCTATCCAAACTTTGTTCTGCAATTTGGTTAAATTTATTCCATTCATGTCAAAATCGACCCAAAATTAACACTAGTTTTCTGCACTTAAGGCATTAAAACTGTTAGGAATAATGGAGCTAGAGTAAAATAATGTAAGAAAGATATGATCGGGAAACTATGCGCCAATTTTAAAAAGTATTGTACAAGCACCTCACTTTGGCAGAAGTTGGAGAAAATTGAGATGGAAAAATAATTTGTTTTTGGGTCAAATTACAAAAATTTAATTTTAAAGCTCTGTAAAAACCAGTTAGGTTAGTTGTATTATTTAGGTAAATTTGTTGGCTGTAGTAATCATTTCATTCCGCTATTCTAGCTAGTATAACTTTGGAGATATTGAGGTTTAAAGTGTGTAAGAAAATTATTTTTTCAAAAAATTTTGATTCTGTGGCAGCTAAAGGGTTAAAAATTGGCGGTATCTTCCATGCAATTTTTTTCCTGGAAATCACATGAGGAATCATATTTCGGTGCGTTTATGCGGTATTTTCCGGACACCCTGTATATTCTTTTCCCCCGTTTTTTTTCTGCGGATAAAAAGTAAAAATCTTAAGTTCATATTCGGACTATGATGTCTTATTATTATTTAAATGTTTTGTACTACAATCGACGAACATTTTTCTAGAAGCTGTGTAGTCAAGAAAATTAGCGTACCCAATTTTATCCTGTTGTGTAGCATTATCTAATAATGAATCAGCGTTTGGATCTTAGGAAGTCTAAAAGATGTTCATTTCCTCGATATACTCGTCGTAACAACTAAAGCGCAGTATAGACCTCGGGCGGAATGAAAATGAAATTTTTGTCCGCTGCGATTTTTTCAATAAAAATGCATGCTTACTGTCGTGGAGCATGTCGGAAATGATGGGGAATTCCATAAGCTACAATTTGAATATGGTTCCAAAATTTTTCTCGGCCATTTTATGTATTATTTTTCGATTCCCCGGTTATTTCACCGTGGAAAATATCTAATGACGGGGGAATCGAAAAATATGTAATACATTAAATGGCCGAGAAAAATGTTGGAACCATATTCGGATTGTAGCTTATGGAATTCCCCATCATTACCGACATGTTCCACGACAGCAAGCATGCATTTTCATTGAGAAAATCGCAGCGGACAAAAATTTCATTTTCATTCCGCCCGAGGTCTATTCAGGCCTTAAGTATGGACGATTTGCAAAAGTATAGGTATCTCTTTAGACTACAAGTAACGCAACCAACCAACTGATATTTAGAATACCTGTGTAGGGGTGTACTATAAATTATTTTTCTGAGGGCCAAATTTGAAAAGAGGAGACTTTGAAAATATGCATTTAGCATTGACTTTTTCATAACCAGTGTTAACATTTTAGTCGTTTTCGGCTAAATTTAGCCGGAAACTAGACTGTTTATTAAATCCGGCCAGATTTTTAGCCGGATTTGTTTTTTTTTTCAGCCGTTTTTCTGGCTGCAAGGCGGCAAAATAAAATAGCTACAAATTTAGACTGATCATTTAATTCAAGGAAATTTGTTCACTCTCTAGTCTCCATCAGAGTTGAGTGTATGCTACAACTAGCTAACTATCTCATCAATATACATATACCATTTTCAAGACAAGTTCACCTTTTTCTCAACACAAATTACCTTTACATCAATAGGTAGTGTAGTCATAACGTGATTTGAGATTGCAAAATGAGGTTGAGCTTTTTTTTTGGGTGCTGAGCTCGAATCTGGAGCTTCCCAACAACATTTCGGTGCGAAACATGGCCACAATCCCCAAAAAAAATTTCGGAATTTTTCCGTTTTTATGGCTTAAAATTTGGAAACTACGTTTCTGCGAGAACCTGTTCATGAATATGTTAAAGGAAACATGATTGCGGGTCCGACGCGACATTAATCTTCAAAATGTGCTTCAATTGATACCTACTGGCTTTTTCGACGTTTTTTTGCGATTTCGTGTTCCTGTTTTCCAACGAAATTTTTGTGGTATGCTACGGACTCGTGCTCAGCACCCCAAAGAACATAAGGAAAAAAAATTCTCCACCTCATTTTATAATCTCATGTTCTAGGTTTATCACATGCTTACTACACTACAAATAAAATTACCGATTTGGCTAATGAAATTAACGTTGTAACAAAACAAATAACGATTTAACAATGACAAGTGATTTGCTGAATTATCATTTAAAGCGTTAATTTTCTTTACGAAATCGTTAATTTTATTTGTAGTGTAGTAAGCATGTGATAAACCTAGAACCGAAACCATTTGAAAAGTTTTCAAAAAAAAATCGTTCAGGATTTGAAACGTAAAACGTTACGTTACGTCTTTCGTGAACGTAGGGATGGACTGAGAGAATTTGAAATCTTATTGGGCAATAGGATAGATGAGAAGAGTTTTTCTAATTTTTTCTTCATTATCCTGTCCTGGATTTGGTAAAAAAGGAGCTCAGTCGCTCAAGGACCCTACCCTCGTACACATGATCATAGATCACATGTGCTGAGAAAAAATTTCGTGTCGATTTTCGTTCAGTGCTGTGGGATCTCGTATCCATACTCAAATTGATAATGGAAACAATCGATTTTACTTTGCCTTTCCAGAGCCGTTACTCAAAGACAAACCAATTGAAATGATACCAACTGGTTAGTAGGTTACCATATGAAATCTTTATCTCCTGGCCTAAATTTAAATATTCAGAACAGTGGCGTAACGTTTCCCTAATTTATTGTGCTCGAAATTTGAATGGGGCCCCTTCTGTTTAATTTAACCAGGAAATATTGACAAAGCTTGTATGCAAAGCAGTCTACAAATGAGCAAGAGCAAAGCAACGAAAATCGTTTGCTTTAGCGACATGTTCCAACGTTTTCTTAAATTTTTTGAAGACAAAAATTTGAATTTCCATAATTATTATGAGAGAACTTATAAAATCATCTATATCACTAATTTCAAGAAGAGCGGCGAAAAGGATCCACTTCGATGCAGGGGCGACCAGCGTTTCGTTTTCGGAGGGCGTCCGGGTGCCACAAGAAATACTCAATATTTGAAAATCCCTGGTAACAGTCAATTCATTTCGAAATTATCGCCTGCTTTATCAATCTAATTACCACTCTTCATCAGAAGATTGCTCAGATTTTGGATCATCGGCTAAAGAATTTTGTATTGAATTCCGTAACAATTTGGTAACGCTCACACGACAGATGAAGCGAACTCGGGTCAACAGTTTATTCAGTTCCTTAATAATTTCTGAGCAATGCTCTGGACCCGTGTAACGGAATTTAAATTAAGCTCACTCACGCACGTGATCAAAAATAGGAAAATATTATAAAATAAAAGAAAATCTAATGCTGAGAAATGGTGCGTGGTTAGTGTTAAAAGCCACAAAACTTCCTATAGTCGCATTTGAATATTATGATTCATGATTAGTTTTGAAATAAATTAGATTTATTATTTATGATGGTTTATATCAGTCTGGAATTTAAGCTTGGCGTTTAACCTTCCACTTGATAAGCGAAAAATATGGATTCGTGTATTTTTCTCAAATTAAAGTTTTTTCTTCGGGTATTTTTCATGGGCTACGTTAGAAAGTTCTGCCTCCCCTGCCACTAAAAAACCAAACTAAGCATGCAATTAGCTAAAGTGTAGGGTGGTTTTTGGAAAAGCTGCTTTTACCAACGACATCAAGCATAAATGTTAGAATTTAGTATCCCTGTAGCAAAAGCATGCTATCTAACTGAATTTAAATAAGGGACACGGACAGCCTATAGGTCGGCGTTATTTAAGTTTTAATATTAATTCGTCCTGAAATGTCAATGTTCATTCGAAAAAAAAATGGGTGGTACCCGGACTCATGAACCCCACCCCACGTAGGACCACCTGGCCACATGCCTGGCTTGGAGGAGTGCACCTAGATGCTTATCTCGCAACAGTCATCGACACTAGACTAGAAGTGTTTACCCTAGATCTGAGGATCACGTCAGCTAGCTGACATGTAGAACTAGAGCTTTGACGACACTGTCCAAGTTAAACTACCACCTGCCGTTCATGTATTCGTCTACAAGTTGAATTAAATCGACGGAAATAAAAGTCATGATAGCTTCTCCACAGATAGCGCAATCATCTATAGAGAAAAAGTGGGGAGACGTTTTCCTTGTAATATATTGATTGCTCTGATAACTTATTGTTTCATTGCAGTATACTGTTCAATACCACTAATGAAATTTATTGCTTATATTTTCCGGCTTTAGGGCCCCTGTGGATTGGGGGCCCGTGTTTCACTGAACACATGGAACACCGTATGTTACGCTACTGGTTAAAAAACACTGATCAGAAATATTCGAACTCAAGCCACCATTTTGTTCCGCTAAAGCGTACTCATCGGTTACTATAGTACGTATGTACTTATAAAACTGAATCTGAAGATCTTCTATAAAAAAAATGTGTGAATTTAGTTTGTCAATTTAGATAGAAAAAAAGTCCAAATTAATGAGCTTCATTGAACGGATGGACCGGTTTCGAATTTTAAATATAATCTCAAGTTTAAAGAGAATCAACAACTTCCAACAGTCCCAAATTTCTAACAGAAATTATAAGAAATATATAGGTATCATGTTTTTGTATAACTTATAAAAATAACAGGCGCGACAACCCAGCATTTGACAAAGCCCGCAGGATGTGTTAGTGACATCCTATTTCCAAGATCTTATCTGCTTTTTGTTGAGGTAATGAGATCAGCATCACGCTCAGCAGTGTTATTTATCCCCATAAATGGGTACTCGTTTAACATCTGAGTGAGATCATAGTCCGTCACAAGCTCGTGAGTTCGAAAAACACCATGATCCACGGTGAGATTTGAACTCATGACCCTGTGCACCGAAGGTGCGCGCACTAACCGCTAGACCAGCCAGACTACTGTATAACTTATAGCTAGAACCAAATTTCGGGAATCTAAATCCAAGTGATATGTTTCCTTATTTCCACAAACCTTGAAGCATAAAATTGCTTTTACTACATCCTACCAGAATTCTGTCCATATTGGTAATATTAAGCAATTCAAATTTAAGACACATATAAACACAACCTCTTGTATGACCATTTTTTCATCCTGGCATTATTACTATCCTCAAGTTTCAGCACTATATGGCCACCGCCGAACTAACCATACCACAATACAAACTAAAAATAAAAATGTGTTGGATCAATAATAAACATGCCGCCATCCGCACGCATGAGACTTAATCGCGTTGAAGGTCAGTTTCTTCTTTCGCAGAAGATGAATAAAAAGAGAGCAGAAATGCAAGAAAAAATAATGTGACAATCAAAACGACCGATAAATATTAATAAATTTCAAGAACTAAATGAGATTCTTGAGCGAGAAACAAAACATAGGAACCTACATAATAATATTCATTTATGAACATACTCCCATCCCATGCGGTGTGCAACTTATATATTTTTTCTACAAGTTGTCATGATTTAGGGCTGTTCGTGATTATTGGGCATCATATTTTAAAATTAGCTTGGTTGGACATAAAGGATTTTTTCTTCTAAAAAAGAAGTTAACTTGGTAGGTTAGAGAGCTCTACGAAGGTTATGAATCTGTATTTAGTGTAAAACTTCAAGACAACTCTTGTAAAGGAAGTTAGTAGATTTTTATTGGTATGATTGCTTACTGGATAAAAACATGGTACAGTGAAACACGGTTAAGTGCAACACGCTTAAGTGTAAAACTCTGATAAGTGCACACAATTTTCATGCACCATCCATTCAATGCAATTTTCAATACATTTCAAAACGGATAAGTGCAACACGGATAAGTGCACAACATGCTTAAGGGAACGTAATTTTTTGGTAGGGTTAACAACATTTGGACACGATTCATGATAGATAAGTGCACATGTACATTTGAAAAATTTATTAGTGCAGACGTATCGAACCAGACTATTTTACGAATTTATGCGATCCTAGCCCGAGATATCTAATATTTATGGATTCAATTTATGAAAATGTAGAAGAAAGGAAAATCAGGTCTACTGGATAATATTTGTCTCTAAAGGTCTGGATAGACCTCGGGCGGAATGAAAATGAAATTTTTGTCCGCTGCGATTTTTTTCACTCAAAATGCATGCTTACTGTCGTGGAACATGTCGGAAATGATGGGGAATTCCATAAGCTACAATTCGAATATGGTTCCGAAATTGTTCTCGGCAATTTTATGTATTATTTTTCGATTCCCCGGTCATTTCACCGTGGAAAATATCTAATGACCGGGGAATCAAAAAATACTACATAAAATGGCCGAGAAAAATTTTGGAACCATATTCGGATTGTAGCTTATGGAATTCTCATCATCTCCGACATGTTCCACGAGAGTAAGCATGCATTTTCATTGAGAAAATTGCAGCGGACCGAAATTTCATTTTCATTCCGCCCGAGGTCTCTTCACGCCTTAAGTAGGTAAGTACGAGAATTACAAATTACTTTTTTTGGGAGCAGCTTAAGGCTAAGAACAAACATTGTCTTGATAGAAAAATATTTAGCAAAAGTGGCAGTCTCTTTGTCATTCCAGCGTTTATGTAAGCAGTCTCAGTCAGTCTCCTCTTTTAGATCGCAGGATAGTCGTTAGGTTGTTAGTAAATTTTGATTTTTCTTCTTTTGCGAAGAAAATTTTTTTTGGATGTTGTTTTCCCATTTCTGCAAGCAAGTGGTAATTTTGACATCCATAAATTGTAATTGAAAATGTACCAACAAAAATTATTTTAGTTTATACACAATTTTTTACGTCCCGAAACCCCACAAAAAGCTCGATTCGCAACATCTATGTTCGATGCCCATTTGTTAATATCTGTTGCCAAAGTTCGAATGCTTTACAAAGTCGCTTGTACATGGCTCTGTCAAATTTGATTGTTGAAAACTATAGCCAGGGCCGGCCTCAGTATTTTGTTGGCCCTGGGCCAAATGAATGATGGTGACCAACCAAAATTTTGGCTTTAATTTTTGATTATCAATATTTTTATTTGTTTTATTGTGTTGATATAGCACGACACTCCAATGTCTGTCCTTGTTGGCCTGAATGTTTTTTGCACGCGTTATATCAGTGATTCGCAATATTTTTGATGTCGCGGAAGTCTTCGCATTGCCAATGTTTTTTTTTTTTTCAATATAGAATTTTGATAGTTAATCAACGTTATATATATTACAGTAATGCGAAACTGCAAGCACGAGAGCTGGGAATGGTAAATGAAAATTATACCCTTCCTTATAAATATTTTACAAAGATAAGCCACAAAACAGTTTTCTTAGACATTCTTACTGGCTCGTTACATAGCTCATAGAGTGAAAGGCCATATTTTTAATTTGTCTAAGCTTGGCGAAAAAATAAAAAATAAAAAAATGAAGACTTTGCTTTGGGCGTATAGGCCAAAATAGCTGAAAAAAAAATTATTGTCGGACTATTTGCGCTTCAAAATAAATCCCAAATTCCTGATCTGTTTTATGTGTTTGGCACATATGTACGTCAAAGCCGTAACAAATCGGTCAAGGTGTATCAATGCTTTTCGCTCGCCAAACATTTGAAATACCATCCACCAGATGGGTGCGACTTGACCGATTTTATTTACGAAATTCCAACTCCATTTCTGCGGTTTTCATTCTTTAAGAATTTTATGCTAATTATCGGTAGCCATATCGGAGTGCTTGTAGTAGGCAGCCTAAGCTTTACAATTTTGAAACAGCAATTTTTGAAAATATTACATGATATACAAAATGTATGTAAATTACGCTCCAGGAGGTTTCAGGAAAAATAATCGCTAAGCGATCATCGCATAGTAGCTACTAGCACCACAAACGCTTAAGGTACGTTGTCCTCGACGCGGCCGCAGAGAGTCTAGCGACTCCAGCGGCTCTAGAGCAAGTTTTCTACTCTAAGCAGCCGTCGCCCAAAGCCCCACAAACAATCAAGTGCACCACGTTCACCATTCGTGCATGCATTATGTACAACAAGAGCCGCGCGACTGCTTTCTATATACATGCTATTCGTATATCGGCCGAAAGAATACGACCGTTGTGCGAAACAACTACCCTACCCCAAGCAGCCGTCGCCCGAAGCCTACAAACAAGCGAGTGCACCACGTTCACCACTCATGCGGGCATTATATACAACAAGAGCCGCGCGGTTCATTCATTGTGAAGCTATGTCAAGCGATTATCAACTAAAAACAAGTTTTTATATGCAATGGCCAATGGGCGAGCCGCAGTCGCTAGAGCCGCTGGGGCCGTGCCGAGGAAAACGTACCTTTAGTGTCAACCACAATACATGTGGTATTGTGGGTTACAGTTACAATACATGTGGTATAGTGGGTTACATTTATCTATACATCAACAGGTACCCGGATTGATCAATTGCACGTTTTCAGAACTATACGAGTATAGGGACTAATATAAATTTAAAAAATGTATCTGAAATTAGCTTCTGTATAAAATAATAATTAACTATTCGAACCACATATTAATGTTCAGAATTGACATCCTTGCAGAGCTGATAGTCTCAAGTTTCATTGTATTAAAAGACATAATACTAATCACCGACTATATTAAAGTCGAAGAAAGATTGCAATCCATTAATTTTTCTTGTTTATGATTACTTGTCAATTTTTTTTTTTGCATTTGGATACCTACATGTATACCTACTACATCCATTTATTGCCATTATTGAATGTTGTTTGTCCTGCGTATGGCTTCTGTAATTAATTTTCAGCGATATGATCTCGAATGCATGAATTCTGTCAGAAGATATGTATCAGTTTATTATCCCTGAAAACAATTCGACACCCAATTCATCTTTGTTGTAAACATGTACACATTAGCGTTAACAGTTCAGGTAGGTACATATGTGGTATGAATGTTTGTAAGGAAATAATAAAATGTTCTGCTACTAATTGGTTGATACACCCGGGTAATCGATCAGTTAAATGGCTTCTACTTTTGAATTAACAATTGTCACAATAGTGACATTTGCGTGGATATGTTTTCGAAATGATGACAACTAAAAAATAATTTAACTACAGTAAAATGTTTAATAAGTGTCCTAAAAAAGGAGGAAATTCACTTAGGTCCTTATTTATGAACATTCCTTAGCTCAAGGAGACCTTGAGTCAAGTATGCCAAAATTCAATAAAATAAATGTCATTTCCCATCCTTTTTCATATAAATCATTTATATTCATCATATATCAGGAGTCAATGCATCCTTGATATAAGGCGAAACTCAAGGAGACCTTAAGTTTTCAGTGGACTTGAAATATTATATTTCAAGGAAGGTGAGTAGCTACCTTAACTTCAAGTGAGGCTGACTGTAGAAAATGTCAAGGTATCCTTGAATTTCTCCTTAAATCAAGGATGCATTGACTCGTGAATATAAGTGATTTCTATGAAAAAGTATGGAAAATGACATTTAATTTATTAAATTTCGGCATCCTTGACTCAAGGTCTCCTTGAGTTAAGGAATGTTCATAAATACGGGCCTTAGTATCAATTAAAAATTATTTATGTACAAAGCAGTATTTTCAAACATCAATATTTAGTTATTCCTCCGTTGTTTCTTGTAACATCAAGCAACTTCTTCGGCATTGACTCTGTCAGCGTTTGAAGGATGTGCAGAAGAATTCCTGCCCACATATTTTTTATTTTTCGAATGAAAAAAAGTTCAAAATATTGAATGAATTCCAAAAAATTCCCAACTGCTTCGAAACTAATGCATATTTTTAGGCATCTCAATAATTTGGGACTGAATTGTTTTTGTGTCTTTTGCCCATAATTGGGTTGCTTAGAGCCAAAACTTTGTATACAATTTTGCTGATGTTAGGGTCTTCAAAGTGTTCAGAGCAGAAGAAGCGCTTAGATTTCCAATGACAAATTTGTACGCTTCTAGAGCATCGTAATGGCTATTATTGATGAAATTTTTAATTTTCTAGTGAATAGTTCGGAAGGCACAGCCAAAAACTCGAAAACCTCTTACCCGGTTTAACTGAAGTGTTGCACGCTTCTAGAGCATCGCAATAGGTAAAAAAGTTCGGAAGGCGCAGCAATAAACTCAAACACCTCTTGTCCGATCTAACTAAAAATTTGCACGCTTTTAGAGCATTGCAGTGACTATTATTGTTGACAATTTTTAAGTTCTAGCTAAAATAGTTCAGAAGGAGCAACCAAAAACTCCAAAACCTGTTACACCATTTAACTGAAATTTTGTACGATTTTTGAGCATCGCTATAATCTGGCATGATATAAATAACTCATCTACTCTTTGACGTGTCAGCAGCAGCATGAAGTAGTCATGTCAATTTCAAACGTACAAATGTCCTTGGAAAACAATGTTACTCAGTTAAAGGGCAAAACGATCTCTCCGCTCTGGAGAAATGGTGCGGCTCCACAATCTAGAACTAAGGTGCTACAAAACGATGACATACCTACGACTTCCATAGTCATGAGCTGCAAAGCGAGAGCCAAGTTCCAGTCAGACATACGTCGGTCGGTTGACTACCCAAACCCGCGCAGGTCATTTCGGTCGACAAATATCATCCCCATGAAATCTGTCCACGCTAGAGATACGCTTTCGATTTCCGCTAAAGGAGCGACTTGAAATTCATAACGCGAAAGCTAAAGAACTTAGATCTCACTATAATCGGGAATCTATGCTCGCTAAGCAGCTCGCATCATCTCTTGTTTTTCTTCCCCAACACTGATAAATTTGTTATGTTATTAGTTACATTTAGTTAGTTAGACATCTTCCCGAGTAAAAATCACATATAGCATATATCTATATATACATCCTCGTCGACAGCTGTCCCCTAACTCGCGACAAAACCGTCGGTCAGCAACAATTTTAATTTCGGACGTGACCTACAAATGTAAATATTTGAAACTAATAAAATCAAGTCCAAGAAATGGCACTTAAGTGTTTAAATCTTCCCCTCCATAAAAATTTTTGGCCGGCCATCGCCTTTCAACCCAACGATGTAATCCGCATTCGCATACAAATAAGGTTGGACACCCCTGCTTTAGACCAAACGTCTTAATCTCAAACCTCATGGTCTCCTGGCCCAGAGTCTTTCAAGCTGACATCCATATGCCATAGGGGTATGTGGCAGGCAATTTGGCTTGAAAACTAATGGGTCGTCCACATTCCCATCTGTAAAGATAGTACAGACCAGGGGCGGCGCGCACCATGGTGGGGTGACCAACGAGATTTAGGGGGCCATAAGCCATTAGAACGGTTTTTTTTTTGTACAAAAACTCCCTCATACTACCAAGACTTTGTGGGGCATTCGGTGGCTCAGTGGTAGAAATGACACGCTATGTCTGAGTTGCCGCAGCGTGGGTTCGAATCCCACTGCGACTATGGATGTTTGTTAAATCTACAAAAATTCTCCTAAGGCAGCTGGTTCTTTGATGTAAATCCTCCCGGAGCAACTCGTTGTCACAACGGCTAAGAGCTGCCAAAACCCACTTCGATTAACGAGAAAAAATATATCTCTTGAGTTGCTACAACAATTTCACAAAACCTTGAACTAATGTGTCTTTATCAAAGCAACAAAAAAAGATCAAAACAAATGGCATCGTACTATAGGGCCATGCCCGCGCTTCCCCTAATAAAATTTTCTGAGTAAATATTTTTATTTGCCTACTTATTCCAACCAAACCCCACACAACGGAAGTTTTCTAAGACGGAAAGAAAAGATGGCGGGGGGATTAAATACAAGTTGTAGGTACGCCCGAAAAAAACTTTTAGCCCGAGTAGAGCGAAGGGTATCCAAATTTCGGCATCGCCCGAAATTAGCCTCGGTCTCGTTTTAATTTGTAAAAATTTGAATTTATTTGTTGTTAAAGGCGATAGCATGGTTTATTCATTTTCTTAGATAAATATTTTAAAAAGACATAGGCAGAACAGAAATTTCGTAGAAAGGTGCCAAAATTTGATACCGTATTATTGAGAAAAAAGTGGGCTTGTTTGAGGAGCCCAGGAACATTCAATTTTGTTGTACACAATTTTGTAGGGACAGGTTTTATTTCAAAAGTCTCCAGAGTACCCCACCAACCACTTACGGCTTTCCCACGGACCAACTGTTGCGAAACAATGTCCTAGACCCTCGTATTCCATAGTAATGCAGTATCTCATCACCAGCATAATTTTCTTAGCTCAGACCCGATTTGAATCTACCCGACAAACGTTGTTAATGAGTTTTACAGTAAAATTATTGTCAAAAGTAATTTAAAATATCCAAACTTTTTTTTCTCGATTTCGATGAGAATTTGTGAGGCCATCTGACAAAAATTGTGTTAAATCTTTATCCCGTAGGCTTCAACCACTCGAGGATTAAGACGTTCTCAGGCTTCATCTATTGTTGAATCCCCTCCATTCGCTTTCTAATGGAACTTTCTATGGCAAATTAATGACCCTTTTATTAATTTTATTACCTTCGAAAGATTATCTTCGGTCCCTATCCGGATTTCGTCTAGTCTGGTAAATCAAACATCCTGCCTGATAAAATGAAGTCGGTACTACTATAGTGTGAATGAGCATTTTTTTTTATCCATCCCTATAGTCTGGCTGGTCTAGCGGTTAGTGCGCTTACCTTCGGTGCACAGGCTCATGAGTTCGAATCTCACCGTGTTCCATGGTGTTTTTCGAACTCACGAGCTTGTGACAGACTATGATCTCACTCAGATGTTAAACGAGTACCCATTTATGGGGATAAATAACACTGCTGAGCGTGATGCTGATCTCATTACCTCATCAAAAAGCATTAAGATCTTGGAAATAGGATGTCACTAACACATCCTGCGGCCTTAGTTCAATGTTGGATTGTCGCGCCTGTTATTTATTTTATAGTACAAAAATTAAAGGCATAACATCGCAGTTTACTTAAAAAATACGTAATGGCTGAAATATTGTGTGAATTTTAGGGAATATGTCCTTTATATAAAACTGATATTTCGTATTCGATGAGGTGTGGGAAGTTACAGTAAATTGCATGTTCTATGTGCAGACGTTTTTGCTCGATATTTTTTTACTATTTGCCTTCAACAGTAAAAGTGTTTGGTAGTCAAAGTCTGCCCTTAATATAACCCTAATATATAAAGAAAATTTATGTATGTATCTCAGGTTTCGAAATTACTATAATGTCATATAGTAGTCCAGGGACCGAAACGATCCAAATATAATTGGGTAATTGATATATACAATATATATACATATATATTTAAAAAACTATGTAGAGTCCCGATGTTAGGGCTCCGAGTCAAGTTGTTCTGCCACTGGTCAAGTAACCACTTTCCTCGAACATAGTGATGTCGATAATTGTAAAAGAATCCCACGATATCTTACAGGGATTCTTCACTCGTCAAATAGTTACGTTACGCTTCGATTGGTACTTGTTGTTGTCGTATAAAATTGAGCATCGAATGAACTGGCTAGTTAAGGGTCTTCCTCGTTAGTTTACGAAGCTGAACACTTTTGTGGGTTTAGTTGACCATAGAGCAAGAGCTCTCAAAAAGGAATAAGGCTTCATGCACACGACGCGAAAACGGCTCGCAAGCTCGACACATCGAAATGCATTGGCTCTTATGGGAAGCTCACGACAGCGAGAGCCGTGCCGCTGTCAAATCGCAACTAGCGAGACGTGTTTTCACATATCGTGCACCACAATCCGCAAATTCACGCCTCGCGAGCCGTGTTTTGACTGTGCATGGCTCTCGCTTGCTGTCGCTCGTCATGAGCTTCCCATAAGAGCCAATGCATTTCGATGTGTCGAGCTTGCGAGCCGTTTTCGCGTCGTGTGCATGAAGCCTAAGTCGCCACCACAGAACAACATCAGTGCAGTAATACCACAGATCAGATATACATAGATCAGGAACTTAGAACAAAATAATTTTGCCAGACGGAAACCACTACAAATAAATAATGTGAGACGAATAGAATTTCCATTAAACTGCCCATTGTATTGAGAAAGACAGCTATAGCTAATTTTTGTTTACCAGAGAGTCATAAAGTTTTACTTTTAAGTGTATGCGTGGTCGAAAGCATTAATTGCAGTCGTGTGCGTTAACTTTTTCAATGAATTGCATTAGTGTGTAAATTTTCGTCGACATTTAGAGTTGCCGTGTAATATCAATTCCCTGACCGCAAATGGATTATCGTCAACACATAACATCAAATCGTACTTCTTTACGTACAATAAATCGATTCACAATTTAAGAATGTTTTTCTATATAACTACCACTCTAAATAACACTTTTCAATTAACATTTTTAAAAATTTGCGCACTACGTTATTGTACATACCGAAATGGTAACACCGAAAACGAAACGCAAATGACACAAACCCCGCCCCGGTGCCATTTTCGTTTAAAAACAATGGATGCTCGGTGTTACCATTTCGGTATGTACAATAGCGTAGTGTGCATAATCTTAAAAATTTCAATTGAGATTATTATTTTATTATTTAGAGTGGTTGTTATATAGAAAAGCGTTCTTAAATTGTCGATAATCGTTTTATTGTACGTAAAATAGTATGATTTGATGTTATGTGTTGAAGACAATCCATTTGTGGTCAGGAAAATAATATTACACGGCAACTCTAATGTAGACGAAAATTTACACGACCATTTCGTGAACAATACGACATTTTGCATGCATTTTTTTTAAGTTCACTTGCGTGAAGATCCACTTGGGGACGAAAAATGTTGATAGTTTGTGTTTTTTACATAATTTTCTATGATACGTTAATATAACGAATATGATCTTCATCCTCAATAAACAAATATGAAGTGCTTGTTCACGGGGCATTTCCAGTTTTAGATGGAGACTCCACCCATCTCGACCCAGTACTGAAAACGGTCAATTTGTGTGCCTGTAGCGGGAGAGTGGAGGTGGACTATTTAGGAGGAGATTTTTTTTTTACATTTAAGAAAGAGATCGAATCGTTAAGCTAGTTAGTCTATTCATTCTTATGGATTTAAATGATGCTAAGGGGAAGGCTTCGATTATTCAGTATCTTCCTGTTTGTACACGTTACTTACAGTACACACTCAAAGGTAAAATGTTTTTCAGCCGATTTTAATTTTGTATGGAGTTCCAACTCTATTCCTACTCTATGGTAATACCTTTGCCAGTCTGTGCGAACCTGATAAACTCAGCAACACCTTAGCAGAGAAAATTTTGTAGTGAAGCACTATACCTACCTATAGGAGTTTTCTAGATTAACGGGATAATATTTGAAAATGTAATCCATAACGGACGGAGTTTAAAAAATCAAATGGAAAAATGCGGTTAATATTCTGAACTCAATTTTATAGTTGTTAAGCGCTCAGGGTGGAGAGAGAGTCCTGACAATCAACTAATTTAACCTTACACTGTAAAAACAAGGTTGAATTTTACATCGAAAACTCGTTGAATTTTACACCTTCTTTCTCGCAAAATTACAGTAAACGTTTATTTTCAAAAAAAAATTTATAGTAAACCCACAAAATAGTGTAATATTACACTGATTTTTTAATATTACTCTATTTTGGTTTAATTTTACACCACATTTGGTGTGAAGATGTGTCATTACTTTATTTCGGTGTAACTTTACATTTTCAGTTTATATTTTCATGTAATATTACGATTTTGGTGTAAAAAATGACACCAACATTTGTGTAAAACTAAGTGTGCTTTCAGAAGAAGATGATAAGAAATATTCTTATCGTGGAATAATAAAACTGTCGACTAGGAAGTGGTATGGCTGACAACCGTATCACACTCCGAATTCAGTTGTCTTTGTAACGTTGATGACTACACTACACACCGTAGTCATCAACGCACCATGCTCCACTAGGAGTTACGGTAATCGAGAGAGAGAGAGAGAGAAGTGTGTCACAATACTTTTGTGCATTATAGCATTTTCCTGTATCCCACAAGTGGCTTGTTCTGTGTGCAGAGTCTGTTCCGTCCGAAGTGCGTTCGTGTGAGCATCATCTTATTGTTATTGTTAAAGCGCTTTCTTGCTCTTGAACCGAAGGGGGTGTAGCAGCTCTTTGCCGTTGGAATAACGGGTAGCTCCAAGACGATTTACATCGAAGAATATTATTATAAACCCAGACGAAAATTTACATATTACCCGGTGTAAATTTACATTTTTTCCAGTGCAAATTTGCTTATTATACCCTTCGCTCATAGAGTGAAAGGGTATATTAACTTTGTCATGAAGTTTGTAACGCATTGAAGGAAGCATCTCCGACCATATAAAAAGTATACATATATGACCAGCATGACTTGGGGAGTCGATTGGGCGATGTCCGTCTGTCCGTCTGTCTGTCTGTTGCGACGCGTTTTACTCGGCCAATTTAAAAGCTATGATGCTGAAATTTTGCACAAATGCTTCTTTTTGCTGCAGGCAGTTTGTATGTTTGAATCGGTAAAATCGGACAATGGGGTCATGGGGCTGCCATACAAACCCAAATCCACAAATTAGGTTCTTCTAAGAAAAACTTTTTTATTTGTGTACCAATTTCAACCAAATTTCACACAAATGTGTTTCTACTGAACACACAAAACATACGTTAAAATAGATCAAATCGGACCATGGGGTCATGGGGCTGCCATACAAACCTAGCCCCCCAAATTAGGTTCTTCTAAGAAAAACTTTTTTATTTGTGCACCAATTTCAACCAAATTTCACACAAATGCATTTCTGTTGATGAGACAAAACATATGTAAGATTAGATCAAATCGGACCATGGGGTCATGGGGCTGCCATACAAACCCAACCCTCCATTTTGGTTCTTTTAAGAAACATTTTTTACACAAATTTCACAAAACCTTGAATTAATGTGTCTTAGTCAAAGCAACAAAAAAGGTCAAAACAAATGGGATCGAACCATGGGGCCATGCTCCCGCATCCCCCAATAAAATTGTCTGAGTAAATATTTTTATTTATCCACTTATTCCAACCAAACCCCACACAAATATTGTTTTGCCGACGCATCGAAACTTTTGTGAAGACAGAAGGAAAAGAATGGGGGGGATTAAATACAAGTCGTAGGTATGCCCTAAAAAACTTTTAGCCCGAGGGGAGCGAAGGGTATCCAAATTTCGGCCACGCCCGAAATTAGCCTCGCCCCCGGGGGTTGGTGAGCGAAGCGAGCAGGGGGCGAAGCCCCCTAGTTTTTGTTTTAATTTACATAAGTCTAAGAGCAAGTTTACTTATTTATGTGTGCAAATTTATTTATTACCAATTGTAGACACTAATTTTGTAGTATATTTACACCGTGAAGCGTAAAATTACTCTCCTTCATATCGTGGTGTAAATTTACTACTATAATAGAAGGAAAAAAAGTTTCCTCCTATTATTGTAGTAAAATTTTTTCGAGTGTACTTAGTTATACACACAGCAAATTCAGTTGATGTTTCTTGGGGCTTCTTATTTATTCTTCTATATCGCTCAAATGTTATTTCAAAGGAAACGAGCATATGCATGCAAAGATCATGCCACAATGAGTGCGACTACCACACGTGCAGCGCACCATAAAAATACATAATTATGAGCAGAAATCTCAATTAAAAAAACTCTAATTAACCTAACAATCAGCATAAGCCTAACAGATGATTTTTTGAATGTACCTATGTTTATGTCGCTGGCATGATTTTTTGCACGTCAGCTGTTAACAAATTAGACAATTATCTAACAAAAAAAAATGCAACAAAAACCTTATGCAAGACTTATTGGAGCGCAGTTTTCAGCTCGTAACCTTGTCAGCCAATATCTAGTTCATTATCAAACTACCGGTCATGCATAATTTAATTTGTTGAATTTTTTTTCCTTATGCAACTCCTGGTCAAACGAAAATAAGGGTAATTTGTCATCGTTTCAATTACTTGATGCTTATTAACACTCATAAATCAGACCTTATTTAGACACACTGTATATGTGAGAAAAGTTCAACTGGCAATTCTCAACACCCATAGGAATACTCGTCCATGTCTGCATTGTACCTACGAGTAAAATTTCCGGCAGACATCCGAATATAAAATATTTATCAATTTGTATTATTTGTATTATTATACAAATTAAAAATTCATGGATCGGCTACTGCAATTTAAGTGATTTGTGTCATTTACTTTTCGCGCTTCTTCAATGACCGCTGAACATCACGATCGCATCGTATGCGTCGCGTATATTTTGACCTACACGGGATGCATTCTTGGACAATTCAAGCGTACGTTCACTTTATCGCATCGCCATTTATTTTGATTTTGAAGGTTAACTGATGTTAAATATAACAATTTATTAAAATTTTTCGAGATTCTTTTGCGTGGCCGCGCGCCTATATGACACGAGTAGTCATTTGGATAGCTACGCGCTTGCTTAGCATGTTCTGAATTGCTGTTATGATCCAATCTTTCCTGATTCTGTAAAGATTAATTGATTCAAGATAACCACCGGCAGGCAAGCTAGCATATTTTTTGGATGCTATGGTACATTATACATTTTCAATACCATTTTAGCTCCTCCTGGCACTTATTTAAAATGTAGAGTCAGGCAGTATATTTAAATTAATAAAATACACGCTTAAAATTCAATCAACCGTAATAAACACCTCTCGGAATATATAAATCTTGTTTGTCGTCGTATGTAATTTTCTTCTGATATACATTTATTTTTATTATAATTTACATTACAGCCTTTTTCGCATTAAGCGTTTTAGGACAAGGCAGACACGGATACATGTCCGTTTCTTTTATACTAAATATTTCAATGTGATCTTTTATAAAAGAGCAAAATCTTCTGAATGTATTTAAGCTTTTTATAAGAATCCAGTTTTTGTATGAATTTCGAGAAGGTTCTAATCATTTAAATTCAATAAAATAAATTCCTATACGGACAATATACCTGTGTGGACCTAAACTGAAAAGCCGATTCAAAATTATTTATATAAATGTAAAAATACATTAGGTATCTTTGCGTCAAAAGAACATTTCGAATTCCGGTTGATAGTCTTGAAGTGAAAAGAATAGAATTCAGGTAGTGGTGTATTTTTATGAAATTTGAGTAGAAACCTGTTCTTTATATTCTCCAGAATACTTGCATGATAACAATTCTTTGGATAATTGAAATCTGTCCTTGAGCCATGCGAATGGCATTGATTCTTGATAATGTTAGCACGGGGACGAGCTATAATAATATAAGGAATCAATAATATAAGAATATTTCGAAAACGGTTGTATTTATAGGTTTCCGACTCAATTTGTTGACAAAGAATTTAAAGTCGTTGTATTGGAACTATAAGGCTTGGCCATGTATTAATCAATACCATTTTGGATGTATAGCTGGTTTATAGTAAATAATCATAAAAAAAGATATCTATCCCGAACGAGCTAACATTGGTAAATCCAATTTTTTTGACGCGAACTTTGTAATATGTAATTTTATTTTTTTCTGCTGGTGTGCATACTATCATTCATTAGACTTATATTTATCAAAGAACTACCCATGTATACGCAGTGCGTTGGGAAACAATCGCATAAACGCCTTGAAGAAGTGATTTCTCATGTGATATCAAAAAAAAACGAGACCGAGGCAAATTTCGGGCGCGGCCGATTTTTGGATACCCTTCGCTCTTCTCCGGGCTAAAAGTTTTTTCGGGCGCACCTGCGACTTGTATTTACCCCCCCCCCCCCACCCATTCTTTTCCTTCCGTCTTCACAAAAGTTCCGTTGCGTCGACAAAACAATATTTGTATGGGGTTTGGTTGGAATAAGTGATCAAATAAAAATATTTACTCATAAAATTTTATTGGGGGATGCGGGAGCATGGCCCCATAGTTCGATCCTATTTGTTTTTCCCTTTTTTGTTGCTTTGATTAATTAAATTAATTAGGTTAAAAGGTTTTGTGAAATTGGTGTAAAAAATGTTTCTTAGAAGAACCAAAATGGGGGGTTGGGTTTGTATGGCAGCCCCATGACTCCATGGTCCGATTTGATCCATTCTCACATATGTTTTGTGTCATCAATAGAAACACGTTTCTGTGAAATTTTGTTGAAATTGCTGCACAAATGAAAAAGTTTTTCTCAGAAGAACCTAATTTGGAGCGTTGGATTTGTATGGCAGCCCCATGACCCCATGGTCCGATTTGACCCGTTCTTAGATATGTTTTGTGTTATCATTAGAAACACATTTTAGTGAAATTTTGTTGAAATCGATGCACAAATAAGTTTTTCTTAGAAGAACCTAATTTGGGGAGTTGGGTTTGTATGACAGCCCCATGACCCCATTGTCCGATTTTACCGATTCAAATTTTCAAAAAATAACAAGATTACAATAAAATCTTTACTCAGGAAGCTAAAACCTCCCTACATAGTCTACAACAGAAAAACGCATTTTCCTACATCATTTTATCATAACACCATTTCATTTTTATTGAATTAAATGCAGAAAACTAGGGCTTTTCATCTCGAAAAATGAGTGACAAACTTGGCGAAATCCACTCGTTTAGTTTAAGCCAAAATAAATATATCCAGCGCATTTCGATCAAGGGTTCTTGCAGTTGAGTTTCTTTTTTTCTAAGGAGGAGTTTTCTGATAAGCCATACGATAGTATTCATAATCGTAGCAGTGGCCTCGGAAATGCTACTTTTGCCACCATTAACCTGAGACGCTAAAATTGTTAATACAGAACTGAGGCGCATCAGTGCTCTTCCAAATGTCGTATCAAAAGCTATATAGCTTAGATGTTAAAAGTTTAACCCTTTCACTCCCAACGGGACAATACGTCCCAGCCAAAAATAAAAAAATTCTAGTGGATACATGGGCGCTTGAAACTGTGTTAGCATTAATCCCATTGGTACTATCAAGTATACTCTATAACATAAACGCAGTTAGAGTTGTTTGTCGACAATACTGATGTTTTATTTGAGATTTTAGTTACCAGCTACCATAACGCGTTTAAATTTTCAAGTTTGATTTCGATAAAATAATCGGCTTTGCTATATTTTCCTGCATTTTGTGTGTTTCTGGCGATTATGTACTTGGTTCTCTATCTGCTAGTTGTACGGAATAATTTTGAAAGAAACAAGGTAAATTGGCATTTTTGTTTGCTTTGAATTGTCTGGGATATAATGTCCCAATGGTATTACAACATGGGTCAATATGACCCAATGGTATGGAAACCAACAACTGCTCTAAAGCATATGCCTGTGAAGCTCGTAATGGGGGAATAAAGTTTTGGGGGCCACGCGATTTCAACGGTTATATTTACTACCTAAATATATACGCACGGAAAGAGGATGCAAATAAGTACATATAACGAAAATACATTAAAGAACGAATGGTTTTCTAACTCTGTGAAAGCATTCAAAGTAAGGACATGTTACTGGCATTTGATCAATTCTTCACTAGTGGAAAACTTTTGAGCGAATTGCTATGCGCACCTGTTGGCACAAGCAAGGAATATGCCAGTATTTGCCAAAAAGCTTGTCGAGAAGGGACGGTCAGAGTTCAAAATCAAAATAAATGGTTGCTATGTGGTTAGATTCGAATGAGGTACTAGTAATGAGTAACTGCCACAAACCAGAGACGGAAATTATAAAAAGGAACAAAAAGATGGCTAGAAAAACGATACCACCTGCCATTGTGTTAGCTGATCAAAAAGTTCAGATATATGATTTTTACAGAAAATCTACAAAGTGGTGGAAAAAGCTTTTTGTTATAAATCATTGATGGCAGCAGCTGTAAATGCCCATATAATTCACCAGGAAATTACATGAAAGAAATCTAGGTTTATCAACTTCTTGGTCAACTTCGCTGGGCAAACGGTATTGACGCCAAAGTACTGACAGCCAACGTTACGAACAGAGAAAACTCATGCAGAGCATCAGCGATCATATGCCAGTACCAACTAATGGTAGACGTCGTTGCGCAAAATACACACAGAATAAAATGGACAAAAGAACGAAATTTATGTGTTTTAGTCCAAACCATGCCCAATGAATCACAGTCTTATATGATTTATATGGAAATGAATTGAATTACACAAAATTGTTAAGAATATAACTTTGTTATCAATTGCAATATTTATTTTCACCAATCCGACATTTTAGTTTATTTGAATACCGGTGGGATATATATTCCCACTTTGAAGTACCAGTGGGACAATATGTCCCATTACATTTATCGCTTTCCCCCCTTTCCCCATTAGCGTGGATTTTTCTCAGTATTTTTTCATTTGTGCTTTGGTTATATCAATGAGTTAAAAATGCCAAGGGGAAATCGCTGAATGCAAAACCGTCAACGATTTTTCTCAGTGCTGCCCTACTTCCGGGACCCAGGGCAATAATAATATTTTGCACCGTCAAATCGAATTTTACACCAGCGCAGATTAATAAAAACATTAATGATAAGCATTTTTATACCCGTCACTATGTGAAAGGGTATATTAACTTTGTCATTAAATTTGCAGCGCACAGAAGGAAGCACCTTCGACTATGAAAGTATATATATTATTGATCAATGTGACGCGAGAAATCGATTAAGCGATGTTCGTCTGTCTGTATGTCCCCCCGCAGGGGGTCGGTGTCCTTACGACATCAGCCAAAATGGCTGAATGTAGGGGGACAACGATCTTTGGTGAGCTGCGACACCACGTATCTGAGCAGCGCAGGGAGGCCCCTGGTACAGTTGATACGCCATGGCGAGGATTTGTACAAAGACCATTCGGGCGATGACGTTCCCGAGCTCCCTAGTCATGTACGGGTGGCTCTTGGCGTGACCTACCTCCTCCCAACTTACGGGAGGGAAGTCACTAAAGGCCGAGCACGTAAACGGTGTTCCCTGGTGGGGGGTGCACCATTACGGTTAATCGTGTGAGCCTCGGAGCTGGTGGCTTCGCATAACCCGAGCCTCGAAGGGGCTAGTCAGGGAGAATGGCCTGGGTTAAAGATGCCCTCGCGCCTATATCTGACTAGTTTGTGGATTGATGACCACACGGCCCGAATCGCATTGCTGACTAGTAAACTGAAGGGGCCGCCCGGATGTGAAAAGCAGCGCTAAGAGTCTGCACAGACTCGTAGTCACAGGTTCAACGAGCCTGGGAGATGCACATCTGAATTGTACGTGAGGCTTAACAAATAGGAGGCCGAAAGAAGATCACACCTGCTATAGAGAAGTCTTTAGCGAATAGTGTAACACGGGGATGGGTGTGCCCAGGGGACCATGGTCCTTGCCCATCAAGGTGTTGGACTCGTGGTTACCCGAGAAATCGAACTGGTGATGCAACCCCGGGGTTGGGTTCCTGAAGGTGAGTGCATTTGCCGGATGGAGAAATCCCCCTCTGACAAAACGACCTTGTCAGTAAACACCGAAGGTCCAAACAGTCCGAACGACCGGGAGATAAGGCCGAAAGGCTAGGTGCTCCCCTGACGGTATACCCGTAGATGGTAAACTTGTCTGTCTGTCCGTCTGTTTCAATACAAACTAGTCCCTCAGTTTTGAAGCTATCGGGCTGAAATTTTATGTTCAAGTTTCTTTTTAGTGTGCGCTGCATATATGTCGGAACGAATGGAGTAGGACCATGGCGTCATGGGGCTGCCATAGAAACCCAAAATTAGGTTTCTCTTTATGAACCAATTTTAGCCAAACTTTATCCAAGTGTGTTCCTAGTAAAGCCCCAAAACATATCCAGGAACGCATGGTATCGGAACACTACGTCATACAAACCAACCACCAAAAATTGGGTTCTTTTAAGAAAAACTTTTTTCTATTTAAAACAGTCTTAACTAAGCTTCACCCAAGTGTGTTCCTAATAAAGCCTCAAAACACATCTAGGAACGGATGAAATCGGAACACTACGTCATAGGACTATCAAACAAACCGGGAGGTTGGTTTGTTTGACAATATTTAATTCTTGTAAGAAAAACTTTTTTTCTTTCAAACCAATCGTAACCAAACGTCACCCAAGTGTGTTCCTAGTAATGCCTCAAAATATATCCAGGAGCAGATGGAATCGGAACACGTCATAGGGTTGTGGTGTGTTTAATTCAAGTGTGACGGGTATTCAAATTTCGGCCGCGCCCGAAATTAGCCTCGGTCTCGTTTCTTTTTTTTTTTGCAAATAAATTTCAAAATTTTTCATCATTTATCTACGAAAAATATTTTTAATATGATCTTGCGATGATATATTGCATCGGAGCTACCATAATCTATAGGGGAGACAACTCGACCCTTTCTGCCTGCTTTAGTTAGCTTGGCTGTTTCCAGCAATTTGCAAAATCTGTATTTTTATTTACAGGGTGTCCAGAAACTACTGCATAACCGCACCGGAGATTAATTCCTCATATGATTTCCACCAAATGATATACCCTGAATTTTTAACCCTTTAGATGGCACATGCATTTGAAGATTAAACAAAAAAATAGTTCACGCATCTCAAACCTCAATATCTCCAAAACTAGATTGTGTAGCGAAATAAAATGGTGTTGATAGTAAGTAAACAATTTTTCCTGAAAAGTCAAAGGCAACCGCACTAAAATTGAAGAAGTAGTTTCATTTTTACGGATAGCTTCAAAGTAAAATTTTTTTGATTTCACCCAAAATCAAAATATTTTTCCATCCATTTACTTCAATTTCTGCGAAAGTTAGGTGTCTGTGCGAATCTTTTAAAAATTGGCGCATAGTCTAACAATCACATCTTTCTTACATCATCAACTAAGTTTTCGGAGCCATCCTATATATAGGACAGTGTAAGCACATAGGTAGCTATGCGGATACTCTGTTTTGGTATGATTTTCGACAAATTACTTAACGAAAATAGCAGTTTGACCATGTTTTACGGACGAAATGTGTTAAGTGAGTAGTTTACTCAATATGTGTGCTATCTAAGAGACACATATGACTCATGGGGTTTGTAACTTTGCCGTCTATGAGTCATATGGGCTTCATAAAATATAAAATTATTCAGTTATTTCATGATGAAATAATCGTCGATGATTTAGTTATAAGTATAACTATACAAAACTTTTAATCGACGTCAAAAGCAATTAAAAAGTAGAGTGAAGTAGGCCATCAATAGCTACCCAAGCCTCGCTTTCAGAATCTTGATCTAAATTTTTCATCATGAAAAATCGAAAACTCAACAAAAGCCTCCATGTGCATCTTTTTGCGATCCATGGAACTTTGAGCTTCTAAGCGCACTTTGTTTCAATAATTTTGATAGTATATTTATAAAAAAATATAAGCATGTCGTTCGAGAACCACACTAACATCTCCAATTTTCTAAAATTTCTGATTTTCGGAATATTTTTTTTTATTAAACGACAAAAAATTGTTTCACGAATAGTTTACATTAATAGAGAGTTTTAGTATATCGTTCAAAATATTACGATAGGACGAATAGGCTTTGACATTTTCTATGAAAAAATCTCTTGCCTGTCATACGCAAAATAGTATACCACAATTTTTCAAATCCCAAATAGGCATAGGTGTATTTTCGTGAATTTGAATGACTATAAACAGTAAGAATTGTGGGTTCATGATATTTTATTTCTCGGCTATGCCTACTTCGAACATACAAAATTGTGGTATACTGTTTTGCGTACGGCAAGCAAGCGAATTTTTCATAGAAACTGTCAAAGCCTATTCGTCCTATCGTAGTATTTTGAACGATTTGCTAAAACTCTCTAATAAGAAAATTACTCCTGTATCATTTCGTAACGTGCAAATCATGCCCAATGTCCAATTCGCTACAGAGGGTCCAATTTTTTAGGTGTCCTATATATAGGACAGTAGGCATATCTGGGTTAAATCATTTTATTCTAGCTTCATTATTTCTAACAGTTTTAATGCCTTACATGTGGAAAACTAAGGTTAATTTTATGCCAATTGTGCCAAAATTGAGGAAAATCGTAAGACAATGCGCCGAAAAATAAATGTTTAGGGTGTAGAAATCAAGCCGATTTTAGTGTAGTTTCTTTTTTAAGGGAAATTTGTTGTCTGTAATATAATTTTTGTTCAGTATTCTAGTTTGTGTTGTCGTGCTCTCTGGCCCTGATCGTTCGGTCGCTACTCTGTGATATAGAGACTCATATAGAGAAACGAGTTTCTCGACTCGGCATGGTCGCACGTTTATTATTCAAAATAAGGTAAGAAATATACTTATCGCAGAATAATAAACTAAAAATGCGACATTAGAAATTGGTATGGCTGAAATCGTATTACACTCCGAATTCGGTTGTCGTTGAAACGAGTGTAAGGCAACACACGGTAGTCGCCAACTCAATATGCTCCACAAGGAGTTAGGGTATAACAAGAGTCGGTCCGCATTAATCAGTTATATTTTAATATTAATAATATAAAGACGTCTATTAAATAAAATATTTTATAAATAATATTTTAATTATTTAATTTTAAAGCAGACACTACGTACAGGTTAATCAGTATGACCAGGGCAGTCGATTGGAGTGCATATCCGTCTGTATGTCCTCTGTCGCGACACCGTTTACGCGGCCAACACTATTAAGCTATCGAACTGAAGCAAGCTGCAAGCTGATTGCATATTGGGTTCGCTTGAATCGAGGTCAGGGGCTGCCGTACAATCCCAATCTCCCCGATTCGGTTCTTTTAAGAAAAACTATTTTTTTTTTAAATCCCCCATGTCATGATGCCGTGATAAAATTTTTCCGTATCCAAATAAGAGACATATTTTCCGAGTTTCGGCTAGAAATGATTTTTGAGAGAAACATTTTTTCTAAGACAATTATAATTATGGATGTGGGGTTCTATGGCAACCTCAAGATTCTATAGTTCAATTTTGATCGTTCGTACTTTTATTTTTTATTTCAATACAAACTCACTTTGGTGAGGATGGTTTAACATTGATCCTTAAATAGAAAAGTTTTTCTTAGAATAACCTTCTTTTGGATTTATATGGCAGCCCCATGACCAAATAGCTTTTCCTATACATTTCAGTAGCCTAAAACCATCCCGCAATATCAAGAATTCTACACACCAAATTTCAGCCAAATCGGTCCAGTGGTTTAGAAGGAGATGCATTTCGAACGCATGCACAGTCGAATTTTATATACCATTTTCAAGACAAATTCACATTTTTCTCAACTCAAATATAGTTAATACATTAAATCAAATTAACGATTTGACAAATTAAATTACGGCTTTAACAAGTGAAATTAACGATTTCGCAAATTAAATCAACTCTTTAACAAGACAAATTAACCATTTGACAATGACAACTGATTTGCTGAATGAATAACTTGATTTGTTAAAGCGTTCATTTCCCTTGTGAAATCGGTAACTTCATTTAATGTATAGTTAATTTGTGTTGAGAAAAATGTGAGTTTGTCTTGAAATGGATAAAGAAGATATAACAAAAGCAGGCAATTACTCTTTTCTTGTCTTTTTTCACATTAACTTACTAAAATGGACAGAATAGTTACCTCTGAAAATACAAATTCAAAACATAGCACATTTTCTGGGTATCCAATTTAAACAAATTACTATACTCGGGGGATTCACACTTCTGACAGAATTTATTAAATCCCCGAATTCATTAACAATTGTACCATATTTTACTGCAATTCGAATATTGCCAGTACATTTTGAATTTAGTGAGATACGATTCGACCTAGTATCCAGTATCAAATTATGGCGAGCGAAAAAATATAATTTTATATAGGACTAGACCTGAAGATGCCCGGTTTGGGCGAAACGTCGTCATATATAAAGAATAAAAAGGGATTTAATATCAAAAAGACTAGTTTTATGCAAAAAAAAAGAAAAATTATAACCAAGAAAACAACTAGTGAATAAAAATCAAGAAAAGAGTATCAAATGTTTTGCCTGCATTAATTTTAATCTACACCTAGATTTGTTGGTAGTCGCTATCGGCTATTAGGATCAGATTGCATAAGCTAGCTGTAAGAAATTTGGACCTTCAACTCCAGGTTTTTGGTTAAAAAATAAATAGTATTCAAATTTTGGTATATATATCTTGAAGCCCTATTAGGCCAGTCATTTAACGATTTTAGGTCGCAAAAAAATGCTCGGCTCTGTTGTTTTGGGATATTGTTGGGATAGATACCAGAAGTGTACCACCAAGTTTCCAACTTCGAAAAACCTGTATGCTAACCCTAAAAAAACCTCAAAATTTTTTTCGTCCGTTTCTAGATATGTTTTGAGACTTTACTAGGCAGACCTATGACCCCATGGTCTGATTCCATTCGTTCTGAAATATATACAGCTAAGTAACTGGTTTATAACTTCATGTCACATGACTTTCTCCGCAGAATGCGCATTTAAGCCAATATTCAGCTCGGAACATGACTGAAATTACAATTTCGAACTTTTTTACAAAAAACAATGTTTAAAGTGCTGTATCTTGGGATCCTTTGTGCCTGAAAAGCTGGGGTTACACTCAAATTAAAGAAGATTTTCTTAGCTTTAACAGTGCAGTGGACAACTTACTTGTAGGAAGCAGTTTTTAGAAATAACAAACAAAAATATGGAAAAAGTCCGAAAATTTTTAGGTTTTTTGAGGGTCACGGGGTTAGCACAGGTTTTTCGAAGTTGCAAACTTGGTGGTACACTTCTGGTATCTATCCTAACAATATCCCAAAAAACCAGAGCCGATCAATTTTTTTGCGATCTAACGCCTTATATTTCGGTTTATTAACTGGCCTTGTATTAGACATTTTGCTGCTGCTACTTTCTATACAGTGTGTCTCACGACTCATGGTACATAGGTACAATACTGATAGCACAACTCATTTGGGTAGAATTAATGTTCCACATGACCCCTCTATCTTTAACCGTTATAACTTTTAGCATTTTTTGTAAATAGTGTCAAAAAACTCGACTTTCCGAGCAAAATCACAATTTGCCACACTCCCAAATATTTAATCCGAAATTTGACTTCACTTTCTGAAACTGCACAAAATTCTACATAAAATAATTATTTTCCCAATTAAATAATTTAAAAAACTTCCCAGATATCATATCATTCAAACTTTAAAGAAATTTGAAAATATATTTTTCATTGAAAATTCAAATCGTAAAATCGTAACGGTACTTTGAACTGACAAATGTACAAAGTTGACAAAAGTTGCCTCTTTATATTAGCTTTCGAACAACATATAAAAATTAGGGTCTTAGGATTTGAAAAATTGCATATCTTACGTGCTAAAGAGAAAAAAAAACTGTTTCCAAGAGAAAACCAAAGTAAACGTTTACGTTTTCTCCTGGAACGACCTGCAGCTTAGAACAAACTGGTGATTATCGCGAAAAAAATAAGAAAAAGCTTTTAGTTTACCGACCTATACTCTGCTAGAGAATTGAAATAGTAAATGGTGTGCTGAATAGCTCAACAACTTGTATGAACACTTACAATTCAATTGCATTCTTTACACTCGAAATCAAACACCAATGATTTTCTTGTATATTTTCGTACGTCAATTAAACAAATTGGAAATTTTTATGAGAAATAAGTAAAGATAATTTTCGTTTTTCATCCGTTCGAAATTTCGACAGCTTTGCTATGGGACTCAGCACGCAATGCCTATTTTCCCCGCGTACTTTATAGAAACAAAAATCGTACGATAAAGTTGTCTTGTTCGTCTTTCCAGTTTACTCAAATTATATACTTGGTTCTTAATTTGTATAAAACTTATAACAATGAAAAAGTTGTCTTATCAATCTTAACCAAAATTAATGAAATTATTTTATTTTATTTTCAGGTGAGTGATATAGTGTAGCGTACAGACGCATCGTAAGTATAGATTGTACGTTTTTATCGTAACACATCTCTTCAAGCGACAAAACACAAACATACCATTTATTTTTCAATTATTCCATATGCATCGGTTCGGATAATGGGCGAAGTGGACCTCGTAGAAAATAGGTCCTGAATCCGAATACGATGAGCATTTTCACTAGTAAGGCCCGGGTTGGAAAGAATGGTAAACGATTCTCAAATCAGGACACTTCCTTTAACATCAAATACTAATTTTCAGCTTAAAATCAAATTTTGCACAAGCGCAGATTAATTAAAGCCACAACGAATTTTCTCATACACATTTCAAAGTTTTTTCATTTGAGGAAAATTTTTTTAATGGGTTTCCGTCAATGACGCCATATGGCATCAGCGAAATTTTTTACATTTTATCGCCCAGAAAATTACCGCCCATGAAAAATTCCTTGTGGCTATTTAAAACAAGTGGATGATTTAGCCTACAGTTTGGCACATTTTCTTCCTTCATAATTTTAATATAATTACATCATTGGCGGAGAATGGGCTTATTAATTGATTCGATTCCAGGTAATAAAAATCATTGAATGACAATGCTGCAAGGATTTATAGCAATCAATAAAATAATTTCTTTGCACAATTCAAATTAGACTAGCGCTAGCAGGTGGGATCGATGCTCCGGAATGTTCCATATACATAACTAAAATTCAGCTATTCAAAATAGTTCTCAAACACATTCAAACATAATTTTGTCAAACATAACATCCACATTCTTGAAATTGACCCTGAAGATTATTTATAGCCACACAATTTTGTTAAACATATGCTTTCCAAATCTCTTTTCAATACAGCAAATTATGTAATAATCATAATGCTTATGATAATTTATTCCGTTTGGGGTCATTCGCACGACACTATACATATGTACTGTGACCAGTTCATTCGAATAAATTAATATATGTATATGTAATGTTGTTTGAAGATTTGCCTTCTGTCCGGGAAAATATGTTGTTTTAGTTTCAAATTACATGCAAAGAGAAACGAGCGAAAGAGAATATTCTAGAATTTAGATCATGGCTATATTGGGGTAAACTGATCTCATGAAATGTCTTCCTCCGTGCACAGGATTGAGTGACAAATAAGACGGTTAAAAGTGCACTTCCTATGGTGATACTGTTTATATTTATTTCCTACTGAAATCGGAACAAACACTGCATACGAAAAATTGATTGAAAATAAATCTGAAAGTTACTTGCTTGAATCTTTCGTTTTTGAGAATTTTTTTTGCGAGTGTCGCAAAGGACAGCTTGTATCCAAGGAATTAAATCTGTCTCTAGATTCTTTAGCATCAGTATAGTGATGTCAAGGTTGTGTCTTATCTATATATTTTCTTTTGAAAGCAATATTATCGACATTTATATCGAATGCGAAGTTAAATTTCCTTCAATCGCCACAGATGAACTTGTCGTGACATGTTTTTAAAAGTAAAAAAGAAAACCGCGACAAAAAGTCGGAAATTTGCCTAATTACCGTTATATTCCACGTTTTCGAAATTGTCGAAATTCCGCAGTCTAAAAAGCTCTTCCGTCATGATTTCGACACAACATCTCAAACGCACTTTTGTACGAGTGTATATCCATCTCAACTTCACTACATATGTATACATACTTGTACATTCACAAATTGAAAAATAATAACATAACGAAGCCACCCTAAAACTTTTCAAGCAATATGAGCTCTAATTACACAAAAACTTAAGGTTACAACTAGGTATATATACATATACGAACACTCAAAATAATATGATGCATAATATTCCGGCGCCCAAACCCCGACGCATGTCAGGCTATCTTGCCACATTGATATACATTATAACATTCACTATTATTATTTCAAGTGACAACTTTTGGAATCATTATGGTCGCACAATAGCTCTGACCATAAGCATGTCTTCGGCAGTATAGTACGTGGCTACTTGCATGGATGCCGAGTATGGTTCACACCGCACCTTATCGTTTGTAGCTGTAAAAGCAACTCTCAGTCGGCATATTAGGAAGTGAACGAAAAAATGCATTAGTATCTTCAACATCAAACACAATAAGTGTCAAGGTTGCAATTAAGGCAAAATTCAATTTTTAAGTTTTTAAGTATATTTCCAAGTTGTTTGACGAACTAACTTTGTGTGATTGAAGATTTTCAAGGGCTTTAAGACCAATGTATTAATGAAATGATAACTCTGTGACATGTGGCAGAAATTCAAAAATACAATAAAACTTCGAATTATGGTGTTATTGGCATTAACATTGATCAAAGTGGCCCTTGGAAACTGTGCGACAAAATCAATATAAATAAATCGGGAAGTCCCAAATATTAACCTTGAAACTGGGCTTATTGTATGTACGTAACACTTTTAGCTTATCATTTAATTAGTAAAACTTTATTGTACACTTATAGAAGTCAATTTGATGGTTTTGGTACATTGATAGCGCATATTTTCGAACTACACATGAGTTGTGATATTCGTTGCCTTTTCCTAAAATGAGCATCTTAGTGTATATGTGAACTCAAATTTCGAAATATTATTAATTACTATATTGGAGATATGACCTGTTCTACCTATAAGGGCCACCAAGCCGTCATTTTGACGGCAAAGCAATTGAACTACGTGAACTACGCGAAGAATACGTACGGAAGATGGAAGGACCATAACCTAGACTAGACAAAAATAGACATTCTCACAATACCAGCCGAAATCCCGCAAGTGGGCCAGTGTCATTGTGGCACAGGGTTTGGTGGGTTGCGACACCACGTACCTGAGCAGCGCAGGGAGGCCCCTGGTATGGTTGATACGCCATGGCGTGGATCTGTACAAAGACCGTCGGGTGATGACGTTCCCGAGCTCCCTAGTCATGTATGGGTGACACAGCATGACTGACTTTTTTCCTATTCCTCCGAAAAGTCAGCCATACCAGCTTACACGACGCAGTGCTTCCTCGTAGGGGAGAAACACATTATAAGCATACGTTTCCAGTCTCGGAGCTGGCGGCTTCGCATAACCCAAGCCACGAAGGGGCTAGTTAGGCAGAATGGCCTATGCGCCTATACCTATAGCTGGTTTGTGGATTGATGACCACACGGCCTGAGTTAAATTGCTGCTTAGTAAATGGACGGGGGCCAGACCAATGTGAACGGTAGCGCTACGAGTCTGCTTTAAGCCGACAAGCAGTAAACAGGCATAACGATCCTACGGTTGGCAAGCCGAATTCGGTAGGTCTATCGAAAGGGGGCCAAAGGAGGATCACACCTGCTATTGAGAAATCTTTAGCGAATAGTGTACCTCGGGGATGGGCGTGCCCAGGGGACCATGGTCCTTACCCATCTAGGCGTTGGACTCGAGGGGGTTTGCGGTGATAGACAAGCCGACCAGCTAGAGTCGCATCCCAAGGTGGGGTTCCAAAGGGAGGCATCTCGGCGGAGAACACCCTTCCGGCTATCAGTCGGATAAATCTTGTCGTCCCGCAAGGGAGGGAGGTTATGGCCATCAGGCTCAGGAACTCTCAATGGCAAATGCGAGGTAGACGCAGGATGGATGAATACCAGCCGAAAGTATCTCAGAAAAAAAAAAACAAAAGTATACAGACTAATTGCAATAAGAATCGTACGTTTGATTATTGCACATATTTTGAAAGAACTCTTTGTGGAAAATGTATTCTGTATGTTACAAAAAAATATAATTTGTAATCAATGTAAATCGGAATAACATAAAAATATATTGACCATCAATTTCAACTCAGATTTACTAGTTCAGTTTACATTATTACACTTTCGCAAGCCGATAAAACGGCTAGTCGTCAAATGACGGCGCCGGCCCTCCTAGGTATGATACAACTGCCGGCCTTTCCAGTGTTAAATGGCAATATTTTCATATGGTTAAAGCAGGGGTGTCAAACTCAGAACCTGACGCGGGCCAAATAGATTCTCTTCAGGTTTGTGTGGGCCGCAGTAGGATCATTTTAAAATGTTTATATAATCCTAATACGAAAGTTGAAAATTGAAAGTTGAAAGAAATATTCTATTTCTTAAATATGACAGAAGTCTGGATCACTATAGCGGCTTCGGGACTATCTGTGAAAACTTCCACCTTTCGAAAATTTACAATAAAAAAAAAATAAAACGCTAAATTTGATTGATCAATAAGTAGCCACTATATATCAATTAATGCCAAATTTTGGACAGATGATAAAAAAAAATTTGGGTAATTGTTATATTGTAATATCACATCCAGGTGATTGTTAAAGCATTGCCGTTTTCCCACATAAATATCAAATCAAGTTCGGTAAAGCCAACGATTTTTTTTAACTTCATTTCAGGACAGTACAGTTTTATGAAATGGTTTAGTATTTTCCTGTACAAAAAAGATTAGCCGCTTTATAAAAGCAAATAACCATCAGCAAATTGTTTGTTGTATTTAGAGAAAAATTACTAAAATACATAGTTTAAGTTTGCATAAGCCACTGACTTTCTGACAAGTCTTAGTTTTTTTTAGACCTGACTTTAACGTAAGGTCCCCAGATGACTGAAACGTCAATGCTGTACCCACACTACCTATTAGTGGGATTCGATTTAAAGACAAATTCACTATGGGAAGGTATCTAAAAGTTGTTGTAGTCGTTAGCCCTTTCCAAGATTTATTTAATAATAATTCCAGTCACTCAGGTGCTCTAACATTTTATGAAAAGGGACAATCTAATCGAAAACATCAATATCAAGTGATCCATTTCTTCCTTGTTAAAGTCGAAATGCTGCGAAACAGCAGACGAAAGTAGCATATCGATTTTAAAATGGATGACGTCATTTTGATGCTGCTCTTGAACAGACACCCATTTCAAATGCATTGTGCTGCTTTTGTTTGCTGTTTTCCTACATCTGATGTATTTCATGCATTATTCACTGATCTATGTCCAGCAGAAAAATTCACTGCAAAAGATCTCTCCTCGAGTTGGCGAAATTGGGTCAATCTTCTTATGGGGCTGACAACGGCTGTCCATGACAAAGAACTATCGAACATTTTCCGAACCATACACAATCTCATACGATCTAAAGGTGACCAACCTTTTTTAGAAACCAATGCAGGACATAAATGTAAAGCAAAAGCTTGCGTACAAGTCCGCAACTCAGTGGGACATTTTCATGTTTTTCGTGACGATTTGCTTTTCGAATTTGACTCTTTTTGGGTCGTTCAACAAAAGTTGAACGAAAGTTGAACGTGAGTTGAACCGAAGTTGAAAGTTTAACTTTTTGGGTTGTTCGACAAAAGTTGAACGAAAGTTGAACGTGAGTTGAACCTAAGTTGAAAGTAGCACTTTTTGGGTCGTTCAACCAAAGTTGAACGTGAGTTGAACCTAAGTTGAAAGTAACACTTTTTGGGTCGTTCAACAAAAGTTGAACGAAAGTTGAACGTGAGTTGAACCTAAGTTGAAAGTAACACTTTTTGGGTCGTTCAACAAAAGTTGAACGAAAGTTGAACGTGAGTTGAACGAAAGTTGAACGTGAGTTGAACCTAAGTTGAAAGTTACACTTTTTGGGTCGTTCAACAAAAGTGGAACGAAAGTTGAACGTGAGTTGAACCGAAGTTGAAAGTTAAATTTTTTGGGTAGTTCAACAAAAGTTGAACCTAAGTTGTATGTAACACTTTTTGGGTCGTTCAACAAAAGTTGAACGAAAGTTGAACGTGAGTTGAACCTAAGTTGAAAGTAACACTTTTTGGGTCGTTTAACAAAAGTTGAACGAAAGTTGAACATGAGTTGAACCTAAGTTGAAAGTAACACTTTTTGGGTCGTTCAAAAAAGTTGAACGAAAGTTGAACCTAAGTTGAAAGTAACACTTTTTGGGTCGTTCAACAAAATTTGAACGAAAGTTGAACGTGAGTTGAACGAAAGTTGAACGTGAGTTGAACCTAAGTTGAAATTAACACTTTTTGGGTCGTTCAACAAAAGTTGAACGAAAGTTGAACGTGAGTTGAACCTAAGTTGAAAGTTACACTTTTTGGGTCGTTCAACAAAAGTGGAACGAAAGTTGAACGTGAGTTGAACCGAAGTTGAAAGTTATATTTTTTGGGTCGTTCAACAAAAGTTGAACGTGAGTTGAACCTAAGTTTAAAGTAACACTTTTTGGGTCGTTCAACAAAAGTTGAACGAAAGTTGAACGTGAGTTGAACCTAAGTTGAAAGTAACACTTTTTGGGTCGTTCATCAAAAGTTGAACGAAAGTTGAACATGAGTTGAACCTAAGTTGAAAGTAACACTTTTTGGGTCGTTCAACAAAAGTTGAACGAAAGTTGAACGTGAGTTGAACCTAAGTTGAAAGTAACACTTTTTGGGTCGTTCAACAAAAGTTGAACGAAAGTTGAACGTGAGTTGAACCTAAGTTGAAAGTTACACTTTTTGGGTCGTTCGACAAAAGTTGAACGAAAGTTGAACGTGAGTTGAACCTAAGTTGAAAGTAAGACTTTTTGGGTCGTTCAACAAAATTTGAACGAAAGTTGAACGTGAGTTGAACCTAAGTTGAAAGTAACACTTTTTGGGTCGTTCAACAAAAGTTGAACGAAAGTTGAACGTGAGTTGAACGAAAGTTGAACGTTAGTTGAACCTAAGTTGAAAGTAACACTTTTTGGGTCGTTCAACAAAAGTTGAATGAAAGTTTAACCTAAGTTGAAAGTAACACTTTTTGGGTCGTTCAACAAAAGTTGAACGAAAGTTGAACGTGAGTTGAACCTAAGCTGAAAGTTGAATTCGAGTTGAATTCCAGTTGAATTCAAGTTGAACCCAAGTTGAACCCAAGTTGAACCCAAGTTGAACACAAGTTGAACCCAAGTTGAACTCAAGTTGAACGTAAATTGAGCCCAAGCCCAACCTCTGTTGAACCTTAAATGGCACCCAACACTCACAGGGTAGCACCTAGCCCAACTTCCGTTGAAACCTTGAATGGCACCCAAAATTCACAGGGTACTACCTGTAATGCCAAAAACGTAACGCTTTTTCGTTGCAATTTTCGTGACGATTTTCGATTTATGTGCCAGAGTCAAGACATAAAAATGTCAAAATAAAATGATGTTGAGGGAGCTGCAATGTAGAACATATTACGGCGCATATTTCGCTGAAGATTTGATTTCAGTCCTATAGATGTCTACATTCAAAAGTCACAGCCGTCCAAAGATAATAAAAAAGGATTAAGAATTCGGGGTATGTTTTGTACACAATTTTTGCTGCATATCGCATGGGAAGTCATTTTCCGCTGCGTCTATAAAGTGTTTTCCGGTCATCAACCCTGTAGATACGACGTTAGTCCATGGACGAGTTTGGTTAAGTTGTTAGAACCACTAGCTCGAGACGTCAGAATGCATTGGTTTATATGGAACGGTTGGGAGCCGTGACGGCTCGCTGTATTTTGACGGCTGGCGAGGTGTGTTTTCACCGTCCAGTTCACTCTCGATTGTCCCATATAATCCAATTTCCATCCAATTCAATCCATTTTGATGTCTCGAGCTTACAAGCTCTACGGCTCGTCGTTTGAACAAACCCTAATAACCGAATATTGTCATGTGATGTACCGTAGGCACTTCACACCCGGCCATATATTCTATATTGCATGAAAACTGACCGAAAGTTTATCTTTTCCCTAGGAACTCGCACAGACACGATCCTACGTAAGGTTTTGGGGGCTTAAAATACCGCAGAAATATTTGGAAGTACATATGTAGTGATTACGATCATCATGGAAAAGGACCTTTCGCACCCGTCGTATAAGGAATCTATGAAGGAATATTATCGATAACGAGGAAGGGACTAAGCATCACAATAAAGGTGCTGACAAAATGGTTTTTTGAGTTTAGAAGCAATTTAACAACGGAATTGATCACTTTGAGAAACGAATCAATAGTGTCAATATTGTTAGTTTCTATACCCTTCGCTTTCTAAGTGAAAGGGTATAGGTATTGACTTTGTCATGAAGTTTGTGACGCATTGAAGGAAGCATCTCCAACGCGACGCGTTTTACTCGGCCAGTTTTAAAGCAATGAAGCTGCAATTTAACACATGTGTCGGACCAAGGGGTTATGGGACCATGGGGTTACGAGACTGACATATGTACATACCCAACTCCCAAACTTAGGTTTTTGTAAGACAAACTGTTTTATTTGTGCACTAATTCCTACCAAACCGTAGAAATATTTATGTTTTTGTTGTTGTACTTTTCACATTGACAATAGCAAAATTACAAAATACAAAATCAAAAAGATAGTCGTTACTGCTGATAAGACGAACAATAATACAGAAATATTTCTGGAAATTAGTCCAAAAACCAATAAAACCATGTTTGCTAAAAACGAAATTCATTTTTTATATTTTTGAAAGAAAATTTAATTTTAAAACATACTTTAGTCCTAAGATTAACGCGATATTGAAATTGACTAAGATTACTTTATCTACATGATTAAATGATTCAGTCTGGATCAAACTCTGATTGTCAGAAAAAAATGTTTCCTGCTGGAATTTAATCGGCACCCTCTTTATTGAAACCATGTCCTCGTCATAAGTACGATATTATTAAGGCAAAAAGACGTGTACTAGGATGTCGCGATAACGTGCTTAAATATGAGTCACAATAAAGTAAAATGGACAAAATGACAAAAGAGCACAGCAACGGTATGGAGGCCATTTGCCTGAATGTTTATAATTTATAAATACCCTATTGTGTCTCCTTCCTCAAAAAATTAAGAATAATAAAAAAAACACATAACTTTTTTTCAATTTAAATCTTGCATTGATTTCTGAGCAGATTTTTTTTTTAATCAACTTTAGTGTACTCGTGCATTTCGAAACGTAGAACTGACATAATTTGTGATGTTAGCACTGCAAATCACTTCTAAAACGCGCTACTTCCAAAAAGAAAAGTAATCCCTTGTTTATGCCTTTAACGGTAGAGTCTACCATAGGTCTATGGCTAACCAGCGACGGGACACCCTGTATAATGTTACAAACACTATATATTTCCTATCCGCACATGTACGGAAATTTTGGACCACGCCGAGATTCGATCTCCAGACCTCGAGATTACTAGCATCGTAGAGTGCGACTCAACCAAGTGAGCCACAGAGCGTATCTCATGTTAGTGCGATTAATTTTATTTTTTTTAGGTAAAATGGCTATTGGCTGTGATAATCATTGTATTTCACTAATATAGCTAGTCTAGTTTTGAACAAAGGTATTGAGTATTAAAGTAGTGTCAGAAAATTAAATTATTAAAAATTTTTAAACGTATGTGGCAGCTAAGATTTCAGACTATGTCTGGTATAACTTTTACGCTGGAAATTATATGAGGAACCATTTTCCGGTGCGGTAGTTTTTTGACTATTTGTATACATGCAACCTTCTAAAACGCAGCCTAATGCAAATGTGTGCTAATGTGCAAATATCTTCCATTAATATCCACAATATCTATACAAGGAAACAACCGCGAGAACAGGGTATCTGTAATAGCCATAAAACGAAACAGATGCCAGAACCGCGAATTTCCTATCTCCATACATCGGTCAATATGCCAGAACCGCGAATCTCCAAGCAATTTGCCAAAACCATGAAAGTCTACTGTAGCGTTTGTTTTCAGACTATCCCTCGAAAATAGATGCTTTCTACTAATATTTTATAAAAAATTCAGAGCAAATTAAAATTTTTGATTGTTTTTTCTTAAAATTACGAAAATGTAAATTCGTGACGATATATAAATGTAAATGTTTTTATTTTGTAGTAAAAATTTCTGAGTTTTTTGTCGATAAAAATTTTACTATTACTAGTAATAATGTATTGACCAAGTTATGAATTAACCTTCGGACGGGCGCAATGCATCTGACAGATTAAGTGACCCGTTTTTCTTGCGCCAATCAGCAATATGAAAAGGGAGAGTTCTGAAACTCACAGTAGCTTAATCTTTATCTCTCAACTACCCAAAGCAGTTTTCAGTTCCTATCTACCATATGTCTGAGGGGTGGGAGGGGGGGTGGGGGGGATTAATCTCTCAGATGTATTGCGCTCGATTGTGTTATTTTCTCCTTTTCTATGAAAATTTCCACTTGTTATACTCTTCACATTGCGTAATAACGTTGTGTTGACTTTTAGGCTCACCAAATAGTTCAATAGTGTGTTTTAGTCAAATAAGCTCACAATTTTAATCGGCCGAGTTGTTGGAGGTTTTTTAGTAGTGCAGTCAAAATATCCCAATTCAGGCCTCCAAATAGAAAAAAATAGAGTAAGGCTAATTTTTGTTGTTTTTGAATCAGTGGGATCCCAGGAACCTACAACTGATTTTGCTAAAAAAAAATTTGATCGGAAAGGTCCCAAAAAGGACAAAAAAGGATACTCTTTAATCCTTGACCGGAGGTCGGCATGCGAGGTATCATATCAAAGGGGACGTCGAGTACATTACATATCCGGTGTTTGTTTCCTGTTTCAAGGACCCTCAAAGGAATAAATCGAGCTTAAATGGAAAATTTTCGAGTTTCCCGTGTATCTTTCCAAAGCCATAACTACGAGAATAATTCTAGATGTCCCTACTTTTATCACTTTTCAGAATCTATAATAGCTGGAGATTCTACCATAAAATTTGCTAAGAAAAAAGTTGATCGGAAAGCTTTGAAAAAGGACATAAAAGGACACTCATTTAACACCTTGATCGAACGTGGGCATGTGCGGTGTCATATCAAAGAGGACGTCGAGTGCATTGCATGTCCGGTGCTTGTCTTTTGTCTCAAGGACACTAAATGGAATAAGTCGGGCTTAAATGGAAAATTACGGCTTTAGAAAGATGCAGATACGGGAAACACAAAATTTTTTAAGTTGAGCCCAATTTCCTCCTTTGAGGGTCCTTGGAACAAGTAACAAATGCCAGATATGGAATGTACTTGACATCCTCTTTGATATGACACCCCACATGCCCACCTTCGACTAAGGTGTGCAATTAGTGTCTTTTTATGTCCTTTTTCAGAGCTTTCCGATCAACTTTTTTCTTAGCAAATTTAATGGTAGAATCTTCAGCTATTATAGATTCTGGAAGGTGATAAAAGGAGTGACAACTTGGATTATTCTCGTAGTTATGGCTTTGGAAAGATACACGGGAAACGCGAAAATTTTCCATTTAAGCTCGATTTATTCCTTTGAGGGTCCTTGAAACAGGAAACAAACACCGGATATGTAATGTACTCGATGTTCCCTTTGATATGATACCCCGCATGCCGACCTCCGTTCAAGGATTCAAGAGTATCCTTTTTTGTCCTTTTTGGGACCTTTCCGATCAATTTTTTTTAGCAAAATCAGTTGTAGATTCCTGGGAGCCCACTGATTCAAAAACAGCAAAAATTAGCCTTACTCTATTTTTTTCTATTTGAAATGCTAATATGACTGCACTATTTTTAGATTTTTCAACAAAAACCCTTATGAAATCGATTTTGTCCGTCCGTCTGTCCGTCTGTCCGTCCGTCTGTTCACTAAATAACTCGCGAACGGCTTAACCGATCGTCATGAAATTTGGTAGGAATGTGTAGAATGGTAACAGTCTTTGGCACGAAATACTTAAAAGATGGTAGGACAAAAACAACATTCTAAAATTTGGTAGAACTGTTTCAAAAAGACAATGTAACAATAAATAAAGGTCTAAAATATACAGAAACTTAGTTTCATCCTTTTTTCTGCACTTAATCTGTCAGATGCATTGCGCCCGATCGTGTTAGGATTAGTATTGCGCCCGCGCGCCGGAAGGTTAAAATAAGAAGCAAAACAATTAATTATCCTTTCGGAAAATGTTATAATTTTTGCAAATTGCGTGCTACGTCAATCATATTTGCTACTTGTTAACCAGATAGCTGCAAAATATTGACAGACAAGCAATAGAGCGCTATACTCCGCAAGCGCATGGTATAGTTATTAAGGATACCACAGACGTCGAGGAAAAAAGATTAGAGATTTCCATCACACAAAATATTTATCAATGTTTTTGCGTGAAGATCATTATTTTATTTATTTAAAAAAAAAATCCCGAAAAGATCTATTGCCCCAGGTTCCGCGACGGTTTGTGACACTGTCCTTCCAACCATAAAAATACCAACACGTGATACATAGCTTGCAGCAGCATGCTAACTTATCCAAGTTGAATTGTCAATTGGTTACGGATCCGAGTGTTATGTTTTTGTCTGTATGAATTGTATTAAAAAAAAAATTTTAGCCGTAACGTGCTGTAAAAAAAATTGAAAAATTTAATAATTATAATTATGCTAAATATCGGCCTAATAGGAAATATTACCGTCTAAAAAGTGGTAATAGCTCTCATTAACATTTGATACATTTTAATTATGAAAAAATTAATGCTAATTTCTGATTTTCAACATTAGGCAACAGACGTTAATTATTAAAGTCTTTTTTTAAATTTTGCATAGAAATTTAGCCATGGGGAACATTATTTACGTACACTTAAGTCATAAGACGGTTAAAACCAATTTTCCATCTTAAACAGATCGCCCAAATTGTCGTCGTTCTTTTCTAAAACCGCATATAAAAATAGCATTTATTTATAACAATCGTCTGCAACCGCATCTCCAAAAGCAGCAATAATTCCGACAACCTTGAAATGTACGGACCAATGTGATAATTTACTACGTTCATATTAGGAAATTTAAACCTCAAGCTAACTAAGAAGCAGCCCGGCCCAATTAACACGTTTAAGGTTATTGTTCGCTTGAATATATCAATATAACACGTGCTACACAAAACAGTGATAATGCAACAGTGATAATGCAGAAAATTAAATAAATTTCGGTCAAAATAAAATTATTAATATTTTAACGTTAAGTACTTGCGTTTTAATAATAATTAGCATTCGTTCTTAATACTTCAGAGAATTGATTAAATAAATTCTGCGTTGTTATTGATTTTTACTTAAACTTGTACACTTAATTCATATTTTTATTACTAAGAATTCCTACCTTGAAAAAATGGGCTTTTGAATAAAACCTGTGATACTGCGGCAAATATTTCAATCTCCTCAGAAACGCATCCATCGACATACTAAACTCTATGCACTTAGTGTCAGTCATGTACTTAAAATGCTATAAAAGAATTACTACAAGACATTTCAATAAATGTGGTAAATTGGTAATGAATAATTCTCCTGAGTTTAATGACGATCGTAATACACGTTTTTATGGATGTTTTTTTTTTGTGTAAATATTTAAAGTAGCTTAGCTTATGTCTGGCAGAATACACGTACAGCATGACTTGGTAAAGTGTGTCGTTTAGTAACGCTAATATGATTTTAAGTATGCTGTAGTTTACTGAAGAAGCTTTATGATTTTACAACTTAATTTGTTATAATGGATATTATCGTTAAATGGTATATTTTTTGGTATGATTTTTATGTATGTATTTATTTGTTTTTGACTGCAGTGAAAAGCGATAGTTTGGAATGTATCCATTTCTATAGGCAAATAATGAACGGTTTTTTGGTGTATTTTTAGAAGGTGCGAATAACGAAATCTTATGTTGTTAACATGGATTTACAGTCAAATCACAAATCTAGTACGTCACCGGTAGTAATATACTTAAAATAGTAATAATAATCACATTTTAATAAATAAATTGATTTGAAGTCCAGTAAAATAGATAATCTACAGAATTATTGTAAAAAATCTTTCGACGAGGAACGAAATGTTAGAAAAAGAGACAATAAGACGTATCACGTAGTCCACAGAAGACGTACATTTTATGGATATCTTTTTCCATATTTCAATTTCACGTTTACAGAAGAACCTCGCTAATCTGACGCTCGGTAGTTCGATTCTTCAGGCAATCCGGCCAAACGGCAGCCGGGTTGGACAACTCATCACCTCCATTAAAAGCATGCTTTTTCTATTTCCATTAAAATTATAGTATTTCCCAATTGAAAAAATCCTTATCCCAAATCAAAAAATTCTTATCCCAAATGAAAAATCCTTGTGTGTGAATTAAAATAAAATGAATTTAGGGGGTCTCGGCGATGACACGATCCAAGATAGAGCTGCCTGTAGAAATATGCTGAGATATTATCGCCAAAACGGGCGATGTGCCTACACTGCAGGTCGAGCAACGCAAAACCATGGAGCGGTATAAAGAACGAGGCAAGGAAGAAGAAGAATTTAGGGGTGTTTTAAGTTGTTTCTTGTATTGAATGGTGTGTTGATGTGTGGTTGATGTTATTGAGGATATGAATAGGATTGGCTTCGTGAGGTTGGCTAATGCAATTGCAGTGGTTGGACATTTATGCAATTTTCTACTCGTACGTTAAGTTCCTTGTGTGTGGCTGGCTTTTGATATTCATTACATACGCATACCGATCGAATTCAAATTTGGTAGGAGTGTAGAATAGCACGAAATAATTAGAAGTTGGTAGGACAAGGATAACAGGGTGTCCCGGAGTTTAGAAAAATTTTTCACTAAATAACTCGCCAACGGATCGTCATGAAATTTGGTAGGAATGTATAGAATGGTAGCAGTCTTTGGCAGGAAATACTAACGAGTGTGTAGGGCAAAGATAACAAGGTGTCCTGAAGATTTGAAAATTTTTTTCACTAAATAAGTCGCAAACGGCTGAACCGATCGTCATGAAATTTGGTAGGAATGAGTAGAATTGTAACAATCTTTGGCACGAAATACATAGAAGCTGGTAGGGCAAGGAAAACGGGGTGCCCCGAAGATTTAAAGTCGAAGTTGACTTTTTTAGTTTTTATCGGACATGGACGCATGGGTAGTCAAATCAAAGAACTCGAGTACATTTAATTTCAGTTGCTTCTTTTCAGTTTAAAGTAACGGTAACGAAGTTATGGGGGTTTGAAACTAATATTTATTTTTCAGCTCGTTTTTTTCTAAACCGTTATTGGTTCCGATATGAAACTTTGCACAAAAATAGATAAGCATGAGATAATATGCGCTAAATACTAAGACTGTTGATGTTTGTTAAGAAAAAGTAAATATAAGTAAATTTGCAAAATTTGTATTTGTGCGTTTGTAGCCCAGGTCTGCTGATTAGAAAATTATGATGAGTGTTTTTAGAAAATTACGTAAGGAATATGCCTGCAAATTTTAATTCGAATAACTTTATCTTAACCGGAAATATAGCGAATCAAATATTTAGCAAAGGCGTTTCACAAGGGCAGCGTCTGAACAATGAACATGAAATTTGGTGGGAATACATAGAATAGTGTTTGTCGCAAACACCTATGAAGTTTGTAGTACCAAACTAACAGTGTCCCTCAATAGCTTCAAATGTCTACTTTTTCAAAACTTATAAGAAAGCTTTGTGTGGGCAACGGGCCATTTCATATAAGTTCTTTTTTCTTGATTTGGAGAAACGGTAATTGCATCTAATAAATGTAGTTAATATGTGTAGCCATCATACATAGTAAATCAATTTTTGGATGTGCAAAGTTTCATATCGGAACCTATAACGGTTTAGAAAAAAAGAACTGAAAAATAAATATTAGCTTCAAACCCCCATAACTCCGTTACAGTTACTTTAAACTGAAAATAAGCAACTGAAATGAAATGCACTCGAGTTCTTTGATTTGACTACCCATGCGTCCATGTCCGATAAAAACTAAAAAAATCTACTTCGACTTCAAATCTTCGGGGCACCTTGTTATCTTTGCCCTACTAACTTCTAAGTATTTCGTACCAAAGACTGTTACCATTCTACATATTCCTACCAAATTTTGCCGTTCGCTACTTATTTAGTGAAGAAATTTTCAAATCTCCGGGACACCTTGTTATGTTTGCCCTACACACTTGTTAGTATTTCGTGCCAAAGACTGTTACCATTCAAAACATTCCTACCAAATTTCATGACGATCGGTAGGCCCGTTCGCGAGTTTTTTAGTGAACACATTTTCTAATCTCCGGGATACCCTTGTTATCCTTGTCCTACCAACTTCTTGGTATTTCGTGCCAAAGACTGTTACTATTCTACATTTACACAATGTAAAGGATTTACTGGAAGTTTCTATGGTTAATAGACATCACCGCATGATTCGAATAAATTGAAAAAGATTTCTTCCAAATACGTAGCTCGCGAATTCATATCTAGGAAAAATGATGAGTGCATTTACGAAAATAATGCTGGTTTCAATGGATCAGAAAAGCATTTTCTTTCGGCTCCGGATAATCCGACTTTTGTATCGTTCCGACCCACCCTCTGGTCTCGATGGGGTCGGATTAGCTATGGTTACACTTTTTTTTTAAATATTATGAGATGTCCTGCATACAAGCATACATTGCCTCGCCCGCCAAAGAACGAGGACTTTTTTACCTCGTTTAAAATAATATGAGTATAACCTTCAAAGTGGCGCAAAATGTATCACTCTTTCGCAAGATGCTATAATTTTTCCAAACGGCGGCGTGGTATGATGTGCATTTTTTTTTAATATTTGTGAAAGAGATGCAGAATACAAACAGGCTAGACTCCGCAAGGACATGGAATAATCGGGCAAAAATCGGTCGGTGGTAATCTTCCGTTTTGGCGAATTGACATGCCAGCAAGATCGCCCGATTTAACTATCCCAGGCTTCTTTCTATATAAAGCTATAATAATAATATTCTATAGTCATAGCCAGAAATTTTGTGAAAAGCCAAATAAAGATCACTCATTTTTTTATTTATTTAGTAAAAAAGTTGTATACGAAAAGAAAATTGGATGATTAATATTGCGCCATCCAGTACATGCAATACGACATCGGTAATCACAACTTTCGTTATGAGCCACCAAAACGTAACCGTCTAAAAAGTCGACGATATTACATACACGTACATAGATAAGTACACACATGATTGTGCATTGAACGGCACATAAATCTCCTATTCCGTTTAACAGTACCGCTGAAATTATAAGTTTTTTTTTGGGTACAGGTAGGAAATCTTGCACAGATACAGCGTGCCTTGTAACAGAGAACGCCAGCATGTTGTTATGTCTGATTCTTACCGACTAAACGGACTAAACTTATAACCTCTGTGGGACATTCTTTCAGTATTGTATCACAGGGCAAATTTCAGCTAATCTGCCATCACCACGGGTAGCAGACTTGCGCCTACAATCTTCCTTCTGTAACTGCATGTGAACAAATTGTCCTGCTTACTGAATCCCAGTTATTTGCTGATAGAAGCATCAAACCCACTAGGCTCTCGGGGCTTATATGTTTTCGTCCAATTCCACTTGTAGTTGACTGCCGATATCTCCGAATCTGGGACAATAAAAAAAAAATATTTTGCATCCTCCACAACTCCCTTGCATCTCGGGCATTCTGGCGAGTCGTCTAGCTTAAACCGATGCAGCAAATATTTAAGTGGCCCGTTAAGAACTGGGTCATGTGAAAATGCACATCCCCGTGTCTACATGGGATGTCTATGTATGGGATAAGGGTATGTGTTCATCGGGCAGTAGAGGCGTCATCGCATCGGACCTGTCACCTACTCATAGATTCAAGCCTTTCAATATTTGTTCACCCGAAACTTTACGCCTTGGCGATCGCTGTACAGCCTGCAACTAGGATCGGTAAAGGCATCATTCCGGTTCCGGTTAGGGGTTTTGAGTTACAGGCGAAGCGTAGTGTACTGACCCAAAACTGGTGATGTTACCACCTTCGCGAATAGCAGCCTCATATGTTTGGCATCATTCTTGGTAGAGCCGCTGTGGAACACTTCTACCTGCGCTTGCTAATTAGGACGGCTTCAGTTTTTTGATAGGCGAGCTCTAATCCAACGGTTTTCACCAAAGCCACCTTCATACAAGCCCGGAAGCAGAGCACGGTCATATACTGAAACAACAATTCATAGGCCTGTTCAGATCGAAAATTTACAATGCGGTAAAGGCAAATCGGGTTGGGTCGCGGCAAACTTTACACGAAAAGTATTGGTTCCCGGTCGATTTTCGTCGCGAAAAGTGCAATGTGTCGTGAATTGAAGTGTCTCTAATGCAGTGAAAGAAACGAATCCCGATAAAAAATTTTCCACGTGTTTTCGCGATTTTTATCAGAGCAGACACGTTTTTTTTACATGCGCTGTGCTTGTGTTAGTGCATCGTGCAACGTATATACGACATATTCATAGGCTCGCTTTGTGTGCATGTATTGCTGCTTCCCGGCTCTCTAAATTAAGGTGGCTTTGGTTTTCACCCACAGTTTGATAGTTGTAATCACCTGGCTTGAGTACATTTCGAGCAAATCCACATCTCTTGCGACAACTACGACAGTACATGATGTTCCACAAAAGTGGGCCAAAAACAGATCCCAGCGGTACTCCTGTGACCACGTATTCCTTGTGTCCCACACTAGTGTCATAACTTAAGACGCGATGTGAGAGGTAGCCCCTTATTATCGTGGCTAGATATTCGGGCACACTCATCTTTTGTAGAGTGGCATGAATGTAGGCCCCGTTTGCGGAAATAAATGCGTTTTTAACGGCTAGAGTCATAACAGCACAACAGGTACCCTTGTATAGTGGTTCCGTCGCTATAGTAGTTACCATGGTTATTGCGTCTACCGTAGACCGCGCTCGTCTCAAACCGTGTTGACGGTCTGATAAACGTCCCTGTTCATCCATCACTTCTGACAACCGGTTAAATATAATTCGTTCGAATACTTTTCCCGTTGTGCGATAAGAGTTAGGCCCACCAGCAGGCTCAATTCGTTTTGGAATAAGCACCATATTTCATGATTGCGGGAAAGTACGATCTTTCAGGCAAGTTCCAAAGGCGTCTATGAAATTTCTACGCCCTATCAGGGTTTGGTGCTTTAGCATCCTCAAGACTGGATCCTGCCTTTAAAAGTTCCAACTTTGTAATCGGCGGTGTGAAACCACTAATCGGTGTAAGGATTTGTTTCGCAGGTTCCAATTCCTGTTGAGGAAACAAAGGGGAGATAATATATTTGAGCAGTGCCGGACATTTGAGTTAGAGGGCTTTCCGTCCAATTTTCTTCATGACCACCCTATCAACCGTTCCCCATGGATTTGTGTCCGCATCCTCACAGAACTTTTTGAAGCATAATTTTGTTTGCTCCTTTGAATTGCGAGTTTTAGGGACCTACGGGCTACTTTATAAGCATCGAGCAAATCATTGTACGCTGTCGTTCGTGTCGAAGGTTGACAAAGGCGCCGAGTTTTGAACGTCGCCTACCCGCGCTCCCCTCAGTCCACCATTAGATTTATCACCGATTAGTGATCGAAATTTTTCTTTTGATAAATTGATCGATCATTTGCAAGGCCTTCTGTTCCGCTGATATGTCAACTGTACCTACATTAGACAGGGTTTCATTTCAATGAACGACGCCTCATCGAATCGTCACGTAGACATGCGATCTATCCGCTATCGAGAATTAATTCCCTGATGGTCGCTATGTGTATAATGTTCGCTAACTTGCCACTCCATAGCTGTAACCAACGAACTGATCACAAATGTAAACTTGGTGATGGACTCCATATTTCCTCTTCTAAAGGTGTTAGCATTCCCCGACTTCATTAGAACGATGTCGAGCCGAGAGAAAGCATCCAGGAGCAACGTCGATTCGCCTTTATTTTACCGTCTTCGATAACAGATCTTGTGCTGCCTGGCTGTGATTCAGGTTCAGATGCAAGAATCTCATTTAGGGATTAATTTTGTTGCCTCCTGATACACTGGGCACTTGACGCATCCATTTTGGTGCTTATACTTGGCCCTAGGATACCGCTTTGTGGCGATCCTCTCCACACTTGAAGCGCATATTTGACCTATCGTGCTGACTATTGCAGCCCCTTGCAAAGTGGCCAAATCCTAAATACTTAAAGCATCTCTTCGGACACAATTGCCGTTTTAGCCGATAGATCGTCTATCTCTCCTTATGACTTATGCCTACTTCCATCAATTTGTTGGCTACGTCTTATGATTGTCCTTTTGGGTTCTTTCGCACACTATCCTCAACGACTTCACGGCGTCGCGAGAAAGCTCCATTCTCAATTTCCCTATGGAAATTTTCAACCGGCCGTTCGGACATCCTACCTCGTTGTGATTTCGTCGAGATCTGGAACCTCTGTCCTCATCTCTTGCCGCAATGCTCTTATCCTGAATGGATTCAGACCTAACACAACAGGCCCGTTACCATTGCCTTTTATCTGTCTACCGAATCTCCACCGCTGGTTTTCATTTGAAACAATAGTTCTCCATTTCTTGTTCGGCGAATTCGAGAGACGTTATGGCCCATCTTTTTCAGACGTGCTTCAGACTTCACTCTCTTTAGGATGTCGGCATAGGACATTTTTTTCAGACTCAGAAATGATCATCATGTCGGGTATTTTTTTTTTTGCGGTAAGGACACTGTTTTCTGCAACTAAATTTTAGGGGAAAGAGTTGTATTCGTAGTCGGCACCCCAAATATAATACCTAGAAAAAATTAAAAATAAAATCTGCATCACATTTCGGAATCTCAACTGCTATGCATGTATTACGACTTCGTTATTTCAACTAACTAAGGAACCTTTAAAAATTACTGCATAGACTGACAAAAATTTCCCCAGAAAAGTTATATATAATGCAAATTTTGTATGTTCCGAAAAAAACTGTCTGTGGTATACTGCCCTATTAGAGATTCAATAAATATAAAAATGCGCCACTCCATGCAACGGTTTCATGCAAAGAGTCACGTATATTGATGCTGCGGCGTTTATCGTATTCGTACATGAACCACTCCAAATATGGCAATCGTCCCGTCATTTAAAAGTGACTGTGACGATATCGATTCCTTATATGATAATCTTCATTTCAAAGTTGTTGGAATCTTTAATTTATTTCTCAGGAAATACCAATACGCCAAAAATGCCATTGTGGTTTCATTCAAAATCGATATACAATGTAGCAAGTATAATGCGTAATTAGTTGGCTACACAAACTTCAGCCATAAACGCATTGTGATAGATATCCGAAATTTTGATTAACTGCTATAAACAGTACAACCTCCCATTGGACTGCAAGATGAACCATCAGTTAGGGTCACATTACCACCTGCTAAATACACACATATAAATAAATATTTCAATACAAACAAAGAAAATATCCATACACCACTTCGAATAAGTTTAAACGATATCCGAAAAAAGTACTTTCTTCTAAACGACATTTCGCAGAAGGTGAAAGCCAAGAAAATAGTTAAATTATATTTGTCTGGACCACACTTGTTACCATGCATACTCTTATTAAAACACATATGTCCGAGTGTGTACATGCAGATTGCTTTGCTAGAGTCATTAAAACAGTGACCATCAAAAACAAAACATTATTTTCGTCAGATAAATATCGTGAGAATTACCGGCTAATTTGATACTGGAAACCAACAAAAAATTTAAATCTCGGTATAAGTTGCCTACAAACTGAAGTAGTACTAGCCACAACCGGTAATGCTACCCATTTGTTGTTGTATTTCATAAATTGGATTGGCTTAAGCAATTATAGTTGGTGGCTACCGTAGTAAAATAAAACGGAACAACTGCGGGTGAAGAATTGTATGCGTCAATGCAATTTGACAAAATTGAAGAAAGCTGCCCTTTCCGCACTAGTGAATGAAGTATAATTATAATTATTATAAGTTTATGGAGATTTTACCTTTAATTATGACATGATTTGGAAATTATGATAAATAACTATATGTCGGTACATGATTCTAGTAAATTGGGGCATAGTTAGTTTGTATTAGCCAACTTATAGACAATGATGATGCAACGATTATTATTTTTAAGTACCTACAACTTTGTAATTTATAAATTCGTTCCTACGGAAACCTTACATTTGGAAGGTGTAATGATCAACACATTTCATAAGGAAGTACATTTTCCTTATTGATACCACCTCTAGACGGTTACAATTTATTGAGCTTTTTGAATTCAAAACCCACGAAAAGAACTATGCTCACACACAAATGTTAAATAAGTATGTACCAATTTATCCGAGTAAATAACTCGGTAGAGTATGCTGCCGATCTCAACTCCCCTACAAAAAGCCGTCAAGATAATGTAAATGAGATGTGACTTATGCATCTCGCGCCCGAGGTTCAATTGTGAACTGAGGTTCGGACAATTTATTATATTTTCTAACATAATATATTATAATCATACGAGCACTAAAAGGTAGACTAACAAAAGTGTTGATTGAATGGATAAATATGTTTAAGTATATTGAGTACAGTACCGATATACCTATAGTATGTACAGTAAAACTTCGTTATAACGCTTTTCTGTGGTCTAAGCCAAAAAAGCGCTATAACCGGGAAAACGCTATAGCCGGGAAGTTCAACAAATATACTTCATAGACGCATCCACCTTTTAGGTGAAAAATTTATTGTTCGATTGATACATGGAATGAAATAGTAAGGAAACAGATATTTGTTTTTGTTTTAGACTGGCAACAGAATTCAGTAACACTGAGGTTTTCAATTTATTGACAGATCCTGCCTCTATGCCCATGCTATAGGCAAAAATTGCTCGAATCTTCTTTATTGCAACTAAGACTGCAAATGTTTTTTGGCATGCTTGACGCCTCTTTCTTGTTCTCTTCGGTGTCGACGGTTGCTGATGCAATTACGAGATCTTCAATTATTATACATACATACTTTCAATTCTTGTTATGTCTTTCCCTTTTCCAGGAAATTTGACCTTGATGTCTATTAACGGAACAACTTGGGCTTCATGGTTTTGTTTGTGATTATTACAATGTAAAGATAGACTACGTGCTCAATGAATTTGTCAATATAAATTGTTTTAAGAAAATGAGACTGGGAAAAGAGCGTTATAACCGGGAAATAGTAACGTTATAACGAATCAAAATTCCCTGTAATAAATGCTAATTATATCCGGGAGCGTTATAACGAAGTTTTACTGTATATCTATTTTATAGAGTACTTAGTAATAATCTTTATCCAATACATTTTAGTATTCAACTAACAAACAAATATATTTTATTTTCTAATTTCAGAGCTTTTTATGCGGATGACAGGAATGGCTAAACTATGGGGATACCGCTATGGAATTAACAGAGCATGGCTAGGAGGACCATATGTATTTCTATCGGATCCTGAAACTGTTGAGGTATGTTTTAAGTACGAACCAAGTAGATATATTTTTCAGAGTTAACCCTCAGATGACCGATAACTTTTCCAACGGTTAAGGCCCAACAAGGTCCCCAGGGACCTACACTATACAATGATGCTTATAACAGTTTCATCTGTGAATATTAACTATTATCATTTTTTGGGTTGAGTATTCAATGCTTAGCAGTATAAAATATAGTAAGCAGTTTGAATTAAAGAAAATATAATTTATTTCCTTTTTTATATTTATATACATACGAGTAGTAAAGGTGCTAGGTACTTCCCGAGACCGGTCCTTTAAGAAATTACATGGCACAAACGTTTTGTTGCTTCAAAGTTTCTCAATAAAGGCCAGCTCTTTGTATTTAAGCTGCAATGCCAACTCCAATGTCGTGAAAAAAATATCGGCGTATATAATTCGTCCACTTCTATCATAGCGATGACCCAACCCTAAGACCAATTTTTCTCCCTGGTTGGTTTGCCATTGTCCACCAGGCTGTTTTCCACTGTAAATCATCCCTTTTAAGGGGTAATACGATTTTGCATCGCAAAGCCACCATATGCTGATACCGTATTTTGCTGGTTTTGTCAGTATGTGCTGCGTGAAGTGAGTTCGGCCTCGAAAGGGGAACAATTGCTCGTCTACAGTCATGGACTCGTCTGGTGTATAGGCCATCTCCAAACTGACTATTACCATGGTTCAGATGTCGTCTGTTGCAGCAGTCTTGCTTTCCTGAAGCCTCGTCTGCCTATTATCAAATCGAATAATTCTGTTTGTTGCTATTATCAAATCGAATCATTCTGTTTATTGGCTGTTTTATATAGAGGCAAATGTGTATCGCTCCATAATTCTTTTAGAGGCTCCTAATTCGACTGATGGCTACTCGAATACAGCGAAATCCCTATATATGCGTGAAATTCATTGAGGGTCAAGGGAGTCCATTGCCTTGGTTTTGCATTTGCTGCGCTTTCATTCCCTTTCCTATTTGTCTCGCGGATAATGATGTAAGCGATCAGTGATGATTGACTTGATGATTCCTAAAGGATCAGCAACAGTTCCAGCAGCAGGCCCTGGACGACATTGGCTATAGTTTACGACGTTATGAGTTCGAATGCGGCCACTAGTTGGTGGATTAGCGTACCACTTCTGGAAATAAAATGAGGCCCTTCATTAGGAATTGCTGCTGCAAAGACTGTGGGGTTTTCAAACAGGTACTCATCGTCCGATGAATCTGAATAATCTACTACTTCAACCTGCAGAATATACTCATCATCAGTGTACTAATCGGCAAAGGGATCATTTTCATCATCCTGTTCCAAGTATCTGGTCAAATACTCCACGGCTGCATCTTGGTCAGTGGCAGTCAGGCATTGCAAACGCGTTCGTCGGTTTGTCACCAGGTCTATTTTATCCCATGCACTCATTTTTTCCAATAGTTATTACTTTCTTACAACGGCTTTGATATTGAGGGAGCTTTTAGCGCTATGGTGCGTTGTAATAGCAGCACACACAGAACTTAATAAATGCAGATGCAGCGAGGTCTTCTTTATATACCTTAACACAAGAACTTCTCAGAATTCAACGGTTATTACAAACAAAATCGAATTGGTAAAATCCCATGTGTAGACATTACGAACACACAAATAATAAAAGTTGCCACTGATTACACGAAAATGTAGCGACAATTTTTTTTTTTGTTTTTACCAATAAAATTGAAATGAAAAACTTTTTATCGTTCTCACTACCAACGAATTCGCAAATAACGTGTAAACAATTGCTCTTAATACATGAAGGTCCCAGTGGACCTAGTTGTGCTTCACCGCCATATATCACTTTAGCTGGCTATGGTTAAGACAGAAAATTGTAAGAAAATAATTTGAAACACATTGCATTTGCTTCTAAACATATTGATTGGAGAAGTCCAGGGAGCTGACCCGGTTCGATTGAACCATATTCAAATGGCTCCAAGTTGAAAACGCCATAGGTCCCCAGGGACCTTGTTGGTCATCTAAGGGTTAATGAAAATAGTCCTTACTTATGTCATATAATACACAGCTAGCGCAGTTTTCAATGTTTTAGCTCGCTTGAAGTTAAATCAGTTAGTCGGATGAATCGAATTGTAGCTTGATACTCGTATACAATTCAACCGTACACAAACAGTTTCGCAAGGGTTGAATGGCAAACTTTTAATTTCTGCAATACGTTCGAATGTCTATATAGTCTCGGAGTCATTTGACTATATCATTATCCTGTTTCCAACAAGGTTTAAAATAAAATCGTACATCAAAGACGTAACTGTAATTAGTGGTAGAACACCGAAAACATTTTTCGGAAACACTCCCGCTCCTCTATGATTTTGTAAGTTATGAACTACTCAAAAAGGCTATAGACAGTAGAAAATTTAATTTATTTTTGGATTGCATAAGTACATAAAATCATACCTGCAGCTACCCGCATCTTTATCTCACTCCACGAATACAAAACGAAAGATTTAAGCGAGAAACTTTCTGGATTCACACCATGTGTGCACCGCTAGGAAGGGGTGAGAAAAAAGTTTCTTACTTATTAATATGCCTAATAAATTTTAAAAGATATGATTAAAGCTAAAAAGAAATAACAGCAAAATCAATCTTAATTTGCATTAGAAGTAGAGATTTTTTCTGTTCAAATGTTTTCTTTAAACTCCCAAAGAGTCTTTAAATCGGACAGTCGCTACGACCATGTTATGTCATCATTTTCCCCTGGATTAAAATAAAGAGTCTTTAAATCGGACAGTCGCAACAACCATGTTATGTCATCATTTTCCCCTGGATTAAAATAATGGGTAAACTGAGTTTTGTGAAGATGTAGCCTATCGATCCATACTTTATAGACATCTGGTGTTAAACGTCGTTGTGTTGTGTTAATGTTTCGTCTTTTTCAACACTTTCTCTAATGAGCTCTAGGCTGACCGGTCATCAAAATCGAGGTATTCTTGCAAATTACAGATCTACAACGTTTCCATATCGTGCAAATTTGGTCAGAAGCTTTGTGCCTACTTCGTATTTATCTTTTCGGGCTTCACCGAGAATATATTCAGATAGAAGTTTGGTTCATGTTGGTCCATAAACAATTTTTAAGCAGCGCTTCATCCGTTGTACTCTTTAATGATTTATTAAATCTTAGTCAGTTGAGGACGAATTAAGATATAATTTTTGCAGCTCAACTGTCTGTAAGGCTATCCTCCTTTGAGATCTTAATGATTTTTTCCCCAAATTGGATTCCGTGGGGAAAATTGTCAATAGTTCAGGCATTATAATAATTGGGCTCAACTACAGTATATCAGCAGCTGTGTCCGGCGCTACATGCTATAGGTGCGCAGGGATACCATCAAAACCAGCCACATCCTCAAAAATATATGTATGAGTTTTGGTCGGGATATGCGGACAATTTAAAATTGTTTTCTTCGAAAACCTTTTTCGGGGATTAACTTTGTATGGTAGCCCCATGGCGCCAAAGTTGGACTCCATTTGTTTTAACATATTTTTTTTTTGTGGTTTCGATACAAACACATTTGTATAAGATTTGGCTGGAATTGGTGCAAGCAAATTCTTTGGGTGAGGTTTGTTTGGAATTGGAACACAAATGAAAAAGTTTTTCTTAAGAGAGCATAATTTGGGGGATGGGTTGGTATGACAGCCCTACGACACCATAGTCTGATTCCATATAAATTTAACATATGTTTCGAGGCTCCATTGTATCCCAAATTTATGTGTCTTATTTTAAAAAATATCACAGTTTGTTAATAACTATGCTAAACTAAACTATGTATTGTCGATTTTAAGAAATAGATGCGAATTCCGGCGAAAGTGGCTCATCTCAGATTGATTTTTTTCAGAAGCTTTCCCTTGTAGTGAATAGAGACATTTGTAAATGCTGGGAGTTCGCAGAAAACGAGCAAGTAGTTTATTCGGATGTTTGATAAAGGAACTTTTTTTGCAAGGCAATTTTTCTAGAGAGAGCTTTAGTTGTTGCTGGGCTCCGAAGTGGAAATTAAATATAAAAAAACGCAACAATATTTGCCTGCCTTTGCCTTGAAGCTTCTTTTTACGTGTGAATCGTGGAGAAGCTTTGTCGATATCGATAGTATATAAATGTCAAAAACGTTTCTCCGATAACTGAATTCGTAGTATGATGCAGTTGCCAGCCACACTCTTCAGTATTCGATTCTCTGCTTATTACAATCAATGTTTCCGGCAGTGCTGAGTTTTGCACACTCGTTTCACTGGGCCTGTCTACACGCGGAACAAGAACAAGATGAAAACCGTTTTTTTAGAAGAGATTCGTGAGGAGCAAGGCATTAAATTTTCATATAAAAACCGGTTTTGTTCTCACGATTTTGTTACCCGTGTAGTTTCACGCACTGAGAATCTTCCGAATTTTAGGTATAAGGCTTCATTCAAACGACGAGCCGTATGGCTCGCAAGCACGAAACATAAAAATGCACTGACTTAATATCAGAAGCACACGAAGCATAAGGACGGCTCGCGAGCCGTTTTCTGACAGCGCGTCATATGCGTTCCATATAAACCAATACATTTTCATGTTCCAAACTTGCGAGCCGTACGACTTGTCGCTTGAACGAAGTCAAAGAGAGCAAAACAACAATAAAATGTACAAACTTATGTTTTCATGCAAATTTTAACGAAATTTTCAATATTCAATATTAGTTTATGCGAAATTTTTAAACTGCACGATAATTTTGGAAACTTGTAACGCATTACGTTTTTTGTCAGTCGATGTTGTTTATATTTTTTTTTTTTATTTGTAAATAATTATAATGGGTTGGGTACGATATCCCGTCCATCATATTCCAGTTTTTTTTTAAATCCCAACATTCAATATCCCGCCATTTCAAAATCCCGCCAATTAAAAATCCCGCTCAATTAGAATCCCGTCTAATCAAAATCCCGCCAATGCAAAATCCCGCCATTTCAATAACCCGCTTATTCAAAATCCCGCTTTTCAATATCCCGTCACAAAAGGTAAGTATTCTTTCATAAATCGCGCGCGCGATATTGAAAAGTGGGGCAGAAAGGAATACTTACCTTCTTACTACATCACATTTGCCGTTAAAATATTGATACTGCTATACAGATTGGAAAATGAAAGCTAGTTAGTATTCTCTTATCAGTGAGGCGGTGAGATTCAATTTCAATATTAGTGGAAATACCTATGTATTTTTCCGAATTGACACGAAGTTTGGAGGATGCAGATGCCAAAAAATAGCAGATTGGTTTGGAATTAATTATATCCATGGGAAAAGAAAGAATTGCTCCCAGCTAAAAACCGAGGGGAGCAGTTCCGATCCGAAGGTCGCATCTAAAAGCAAACTAAGGTCTTTAGACGTACCAGCACTTACTTTCAACTAAAGAGGACTGTAAAAAAACGGATTTTTTTAAAAACTTGGCGCATAAACTAATGTAAATAAATTGATAAGTCGAACGCACATCTATATTTTTTTGTTAACAATAAAAAAATTGGCGGTATTTTGACGGGATTTTTTTATTATTTAATAGCGGGATTTTTAAATGGCGGGATTTTGAGGTGGCGGGATTTTGAAATGGCGGGATTTTGTAATGTCGGGATAACGTAAAGCGTGATTTTTTTGGAAAAAGCGGGATTATGAACGGGCGGAGTTTTGTTTTTCGGGATTATGTAGGTATCCCGAACGTTTCTCATAATGCTACGTGCAATTATGTAGCCTTCGTTTTCTCACTTTATCAAATTACTGGAGCTTTCTTTTAGGTGAATAAACTTTTTACCTAAGCTATAAAAATTATGTTTATTAATATCTTAAGTTAAAGGTATAAAAACAGACCTTCCATACCGTCGATTTACGAAAGGATCTATTTCTTTTTCATTAAGCATACGCATACATTTGTATGTTCAAATTGACGAGCAAAGTAAAGCCCCTTAGAAGAAAACATTTCTGCCAACACACCTTTGTATTTTTATTCAGTATGCGTGAATTGCGATAGTCTGAAAAAAATAGTGCGACATTTTTTTGTTGATGCCCACTCTGGACTATGGCAAAGAATTTGTTGGCATTGTTTCTCTAAGGCACATTTAACTACTTATAAGTCTTTTTTCAGAAAATCTTTGTCAAATTCATTAAAATGTTCAGTTCTTACCATGACATCACTAAAACAAGAATTTTCATGGGAAGATTTGTATTTTTTTTAAACCGTCCCATCTCACCATTTGTTTCTTGTTAGATCAAAGTAAACTGGTTATTTGGCTATAAGAAGATTACAAAGATTGACTTATTGACGTACATATACAGCAGTTGAAAATAATATTATTTCAATCATGCGAAAATCAACTAATTCTCTCCTTAATTAGCGACATGATGTGAATTTGCAGAAATACTGTCATATTTCAAAGAAAAGAGTAAATTTGTAAGCTAGTTTAGACTAGAGGATTGTAACTATAAAATTTGCCATTTATGCGTTGATTTTGTTTAGAAGATAATATCGAACCCATAATAATTTTCACGTAAAATAGTTTAATAATTAGATTTTCGGAAAAACGTGTCTGAGTTATAGGTTTTGACCCTGCTATACGAAATATTGGTGGTGCGCGGATTTGGGCAAAAGCACCCCAAAACAACATAAGAAACCAAACAAAGTTTTTCTCGACTACATTTTGCAATCTGAAATCAGCTATAGACTGGACTAAAAGTAGTGGCAATGATATTTAGTATCTAATTATAAATGGCCATTGATATCATATGGTGTCTAAATTATGTGTTTATTTATACTTAAGCGAACCTGAACTCCAACCATTGTTTTTGCTTAATTTTACACTGAAGCGTTAGGTGCGTCATCATTCAAAAGCCACTCGCTTTTAAGACTCAAATGTGAATGTGTTTTAACTGATTGTGCAAGTAATATGTATCTCTTTATCTGCCTCCCCAGGAAGAATAACAAGTACCTATGTTGTATATGTATCACTGACTGTCCTCATACCTTTCGTGATGTTGCAAGGTTCAATCCCGGAGACACTTGACAGTAGAAATCGAAAAATCGACACTATCCCTGCCTCAGATGATTTCCAGTAAAGTCAGGGTATGAGACATACTCCGAAATTGGAGCTGCCACATGTACATTTTTTTTTAAAAATCGCTTCCTCAGACGTCAGACTGCTTTGGATTCATCAGACTTTCGTGCATGTAGCATATGTTCCGTGTACATTTTTACACCTTCGCGAAAATATGTTTTCATTTCCTCAATGAAAAAAACGGTTTTAGTTTTCTTTAACTTAACTATATATTTTTCATTGCATATGTTGTTTAAATATCTACCAATTAATTGTAGTTCGAAATACCTTCGCTTTATGTTTAATAATAATAACAAATTGCTACAAGGAAGAATTCTTGAACGCAAGTCTAAAATTAAAAATAAAACATTCCATAGACCATAGGCTTTATAAAATAATGTATTTCATAAATCAATCATAATAATTATCTGTTCTCATACGGGGTCCCTTAATTGCAACGTTAATTGTGTCCACATTCTTGTAAAGACCGAACGCAACTTGGCTTTTAAATATATTTGTATACAAGTACCATTGTTTTTCAATAATAAGAGTCTATTGACATCATCGAGTATGCAAGATGTTAACACTTGATTGTGTTGGACTTCTGAAAAATGTATCTGGATACAAGGAGCATCTTAAGTCTTTTGCTTTTAGATCGTTCGAAGACCAAATAAACAGTACCTACAAACATTAAGGCTCGTAACGTAAGGCGATCTGCATTTGATGAACGATCGGGCTTACTGATCAGATAAATACCAAGTTCATTGTAAAGAAGTGCCGATTATTGTCCCATAGACATGGTGATATGTTTCGATAAATAACGCCCATTATACCACCAGCATTCATAATTACCGGTCGGCTACGCTTGATATTGCTGTTGACAACGATTAATGGTAATAAAATCGAAATGTAAGATGCGATTGAGATAATAGTTAGCACGGATGCAATTAACAGAACTTGATTTTGAAATTACATATTTTAATAAAAATCTGGGATGTTTATCATAATTGTATATTTGTTTTAATGCGTGTACGTAGTATTTTAGATTTGTATCATATAAGGAAAAGTAACCCGAAGTATTGTCAACTTTATTCGGACAATGTAAACGAAGTCTCGCTTATAAGACATAGGCCGCGCGCAGACTAAAGGCGTATAGGAGCGTAGCGTAGCGTAAAACCTTTCGCTCAATACAAGCGCTGTATTAGGCGACAGGTTTTACACTAGGCTATGCTCCAATACGCCTTTAGTATGCACGCGGCCCAACTGACATATTCGCATGTGCACGATAAACTGTTTTGAAAAATAAATTGAAATCTGTAAACTTCAGAAATTGTAAAATGTTGAAAAAAATCCAATAATTTAGGACGGAGTAAATAACGCAAGAAAGGCAATAAAATTCAGAGAAGAAAAAAATGAAATGCAATTTGGGACCAATTTTGTATAATACCCCTTGGTTCATTCACAGAGAAAAAAATCATCACTTAAATTTGAAGTGAAACATATTAAAAACAAAATTGGATCACATCAATAAATCATTTTAAAAACAAATAGTTTTATATTCAATTTAATATGATTCACTTTAAAGATCTGTTCAAAATTAACTGAAACATCGGTTTAAATATATTCTTTATATAACTTTGTTTTAAAGTTGTTTCATTTTGAAGGCTGTGTCCGTCACATGTTCATTCCGTCGCTATTTTGTTCAGTGCTAGTAATCTCAGATAGCTTAGGTGTAGGAAGTAGGACTAAGAAACGATAGGTAGCCGGTTCGATTCCCAGTAGAAGCAAAGTGAGAAAATAAAGCTTTTAAAATATTGTGAAAAAAAATAAAAAAAATAAAAAAAAAAAAAAAATAAAAAAAAAATAAAAAAACTAAAAAAATAAATAAAAAAATAGAAAAAAAAGGGAAAAAATATTTTTTCACTTTTTTAATCTTACAATCAAAACATTTTAAATTTGTGAAAAAAGTGAAACACTTTTAAAATAAAGTGAAATCACTTTCAAAATAAAGTGAAATCACTTTCAAAATAAAGTGATATTCAATTTTGATTTGATATGCAGCAATTTTAAAAGTACAAGAATCACTTTAATATTTCCACTATTGATTCAAAATGAAACATTTTGGAATTAAACGTAAACGTATATGGAGCCAAATCATATTTGAAAATTTTTGAATCATAGCAATTATTTTTGATTTTATAACGATTTTTTTCTCTGTGTTTATACATTTTGTATTCTATTTCGCCTTCTTAGTTCATACTCGTACTACAATTCCATTATTTGTTTTTCTTAACCCAAAACTAATTAAGAGTCGGGACATCTAATTCTAAAATTTTTAAATTTGCCGAAATGCCTTTATATGGTGGTTGCGAACACGTTTTTTTAATTGGAACATACAGATTCGAATTTCACAATCCATTTTTTTTTCACCATGAAACATACTAAATATAAATATATACATATATGTATAAATATTAAATGGTTAAAATAATATTGTTGTTTTTCTATGGATTCGCCGAAACATGTCATTAACCCAACGAAAAAAGGATTTGTTGCAAAAGTGCTACATAGTCCTCAGAGGATATGGAAAAATGTCCGACATCGTTGGGTTTGACTTTGTAAAATCACAGACGATTAGAAAAGCTATAAGTGCTTTAAAATGCACCTGATGAATAGAATTGAATCAAGTAATTGTATTTCGACGCAAAATTGTTGAACACTCAAATTTTCCATACTATTCCTGCTTCGATGTACGTCGTTTTGAATTGCGTTGTGTGTTTCAGGAATCTCTAAAACGACGCAAAACAAAGCCTTATTGTATTTTGGGCTCTCAGCAGTGGCCGATTTACCAGTAGGCTGGAGCCTAGGGCGGCAGATTTTACGGGGGCGGCAAATTTGGGGCAAATATTTTTTTTGAGTTAAACACATTGTAAACGGTTTAAACCGTGGAAAACTGAATTCCGAATACAAATTATAACGCCAGATATAGAATTTATCCTTTTCATGAGATACGTTTTGGGAGCAGTGTGTGAAGTGTGTTTGTTATTGAAGACGAATCTGCGAAAACGCCTATTTTAGTCAATTGAATGAAATCCGAAGCCAAGCACTTTTTTGCTTTCTTTTTATTTATCTGACATCTTTTTTCAATAAAAAAACATAATCGATTCTATCAGTATTTCCAGGCACAGATTACCGATATGGGCAACCTGGGCAAGTGCCCATGGCGGCAATTTTCGTAACTTTCCGTTCGCTTAAAATTCTGAGAATGATTAATTTTGGAAAACTCAAGGAGCAGTCATAATTAGACAATATCTTAACGCTCTTTTCCTAATCTGTTTCTAGTTACCTAGGCGTATTCCAGGGTGCCCAATCGCACACTTACATTGTAATGTAAATGATACTCGTTATAAAAACTTCAGTTATCCTATGAACTACACTTCACTGCACAAACTTCACGCAAAATTCTGCTAATCTCACTCCGAATAGGCTACTGGTGGAGGTTGGTTCGGTTAAGCTAAAAGTAGAAACAATTTTTGTCACGCATTGGCTTCAATTAAACAAGGGTAGGAATCTAACATATGCGAGGGTGTTTTGAGTGAAGCAATCAAGGAGCTCCAGAATCTACATTAAATGCTGGACATGTTTTTAATATACGAGTACTTTTCTATTTCCTATTTCCCGAGAGCAAGCCTCTTTAAATCCCACCAGATAAAAAAAAATGAGTAATGTCTTTGGTCAGAAGGATCCGCCGGAGAGCGCAAATCGACTCTAAGGATAAGGTTTCATCCTATTCCAGAAGGTCCTAGTTGTTCTTCAAAAGATACAGTCGCTTCCCAAGGGCAAACAAATCGCAAAGGAGGACCAAGTGCAAACGGGATCGATTACCCACAAAAAATGGATAGAAAGGATCAGGATGCCGATATAGAGCATATTATGGCGAACATTTTGCTATAAATGTCAGAGTCGTAGTTCAAAAGTTACATACCTTCAAAGATGCGACAGTAGGATAACAAGTTTTGCAAAGGATTATTTCATATCTGTCCGCGTTCAAAAGCTACAGCCGTTCAAAGATTCCACCTAATGGCAAAAAAAATTGCAAGCGCAAACGATGTCAATTTTCCGAAAATGAGGGACACTTTGGATGTTTTGTGGTGCAATTTCGGGATTTTTAATGAGGGACTCGTTACATGTGGGATTCAAGACGGCCGGCGCCGGCGGCCTAATCTAAGGAAGCAACTTATATCTCCACACACTCTCTGTTTTGATATCCCTATTGTATATTGATCCTTTTGAAAAATTAAAAATTGTTCTGACGTATACATCATGTTTCCATATATTACGCTTCAATCATCATTTAAAGATTTCATACAAAGTCTGAATCAGTTTTAAATTTTTGTATAACGTGAAATGCTGACAGCATTTTGCTTCATAAACAAAATAATTTTTACGAAGACTACATTGTCAAAAATTAGCGTTGGCTCTAAACTAGTTTCTGGGTTAGTTGATCAATTAGAATAGGCAACCCTATACCCTAGTAAAAGCAAGCTCATATTTTTCCGTTTTCTGTTACTACTTTAGTTTTCCCCACTTGAAATTGGCTGAGATGTAACCAGGAATTGGTTTCGGGAGGGGTCCTCTCGATATTATATGCTATATTGACTATCAAATTTTTAAGTAGGTAATATGTATGTATCCATCTTGTGAAAAGGTTTGAAAGAAATTTTGACATTTAAATTGTTAAATTTGTAATTTTTTTCTGCAATACCAACGATGCCAAGAATCATTGAACATAATTAAAATCATAGTAAGCAAGACTTTTGCTTAACAATATCAACGAGTCCTTGCATTTCGTCAAGTTGTCAATTGGAATTTTAACTCTTTTTGAAACAATTTAAAAATAATGAAATTGTCTTACCTTACAGTGCGATATGTCTTCTGCCCAATATTGCATTAAAAGCGGGACACTATGAAGAATAAGAACCTACCCTTCAAACCGACGCTCCAACCAAGGAATTATTAGATCGCTTTTCCTTAATATTTCTCTATCACATAAAAATAGAAGAGTACTCAGGACCCACGAAGTGGAAAGCACTAATCTATTAAGTGTAAAGGAGAAATTTGAGAATAAATGAAGGTCAATCAAAGAAGTTCGTCCTGGAGTATTAATTCTCGACTCAAAAAAACAATAGTGTTCCGCACATTTTTGCAGAACTTGATTGGATGGAAAACGATAAAAAAGCTAAACGCCTTGACCGTTGATTCTGGTAACGTCCCTTCAGTAAAATTCTCGTAGAGCTTAGTAGGGGCGGCAAAATGTGAAGAGCCTACTAGCGATAAATGTGTAAATCCGCCACTGGCTCTCAGCAAACATTATAAATGAGTTAACAGATATTTTTATCTATTCAGAGCCGTGCAAAGGAATTTTGGCGCCCGAGGCAAAGGCTCGCGGAAGCGCCTTCCTATATATCACATGCATAATAGAGAGTTTTATATTAACGTTTAAAACACCGTATACCTAATACGAAATTCCCAAGGAAAAACTCTCGTGCGAATCGTACGTAAAACTTTTACAAGAGTTTTATCTAATATTTCGTCAAATAAAATTTGTGACCCGCCAATTTTGACTGTTTAATGACGTCAAATACACGTAAATATGCCCATGCCTACTTGGGAGATGCAAAATTGTAATATATTGTTTCGTTTACGTAAGGCAAGCGAATTTTTGTATGGAATGTCAAACTATGTCGGTATATTTTTAACGATATGCTAAAACTCTCTATTAACGAATATGAAATTTTAGTATTTATGAACGCGTCATTTTGGGGCTTAATGAATCTTATATGTACTTAACTTAACTAACTTAATGAAGAAATTTTAATTCTAATCCTGAATAAAAAATTGGCGGATGCTTGGAAAATTTCTAAACTTAAACTTAGGGCGGAATTCATAGCTATCACTTATGTAATAAGGATTCCCTTAAGGAATAAGTGTTTTCTCTATATAAGTGAGCCCTTAAGGGAGCTTCGTATTCATAGACATCGCTTATTTGGGCGTTGCCTCATTTAATAAAACGATTCACTTATTGAGGATATCTATTGAAAGTGACAAATATGTAAAATATCAAGTAGTTAAAAATTTTAAAAAATTTCAAAGTGTTTAAATACGGATATGTCAACAAATATATGAATTCATATAAAGTTACAAAGTTGTGTACCTTAACGAATAAGGGAACCCTTTAGGAAACGCATACAGTAGAGCCCCGATATTCCGAATTGATTGGGACCGGACCCTATCCGAATTATCGAATTTTTAGAATTTTCGAAATGCACTAATTTGCACCATGATGGACGGTATTTATACTCAAATCATGATAAAGATAACCATTCGAACGATAATTAATAATATCGTATTCGTAATTTGCCTTATCTTAAGTTTATATAGCATTAAGGGCGGAATTCATAGTCCCCACTTAAGTAATAAGGATTCCCTTAAGGAATAAGGGGTTTCTCTATATAAGTGAGCCCTTAAGGGAGCTTCGTATTCATAGACATAACTTATTAGGGCGTTGCCTCATTAAATAAACGATTCACTTATTTGCCATATCTATTGAAAGTGACAAATAAAATATAAAAAAATATCTAGTAGTTAAAAATTCAAAATTTTTAAAAAATTGCAAAGTGTTTGAATAGGGATTATTTCAACAAATTATGAGTTCATATAAGGTTACTAGATATGAACCTTAACGAATAAGGGAACCCTTTAGGAAACCCTTAAGCGTTTGCTTATTAGTGACTATGAATAGCGTCAGTCCCTTAAGGGTTCCCTTAAGTATAAGTGAGGACTATGAATTCCGCCCTAAGATTGAACAAACTTTATGAATTGTCGAATTGTCGAAATTTAAACAAAATTTGGCACAAACCCGAATCCGGATTATCGAACTTTCGGATTTTCGAGGTCCGGATTATCGGGGTCCTACTGTATACTAAAATTCATAGCATATGTAGCAATTTTGTAAGTGACAGACATTGTTCAAAAATCGCAGAAAAATTACGATTCCTTTTAAGGAGGCCCACTGAAGAAGTAGGCTGACGGGCCCGAGTCAAGCTGTTCCGCCACTGGTCGGCGTATACAACAAAATTCACTTTTGAGTATCGGTGTTAATTACGATTGAATGAAGCAAATAACGGCACATATTACCAACAGAAAATATGTAGGTTTTTCATCATCAATTAATCAGGTCTACAGCTTCCGAGCCATACGGCTCGTCGTATGAACGAAGCCTTAATATGTTAATCGTGTGCTGATAGGTACAAGTTACATGTTTCTGGCTCTGAATGTTAATCAAAACTGAAATTTTCGAAGAAAAGGTGTTTGTGGTGAAATTTTTAAGGACTGTAGGTACTAGAGAAATTGTACGCAAGGAACAAATTGCGCTTATGCCGCTATGTACTGTTTGCGAACAGCCAGATGACCTTGGATAAAACTTTTGACTGATTGTAGGTAACACAACAAAACGTATATCAAATTAAAGGAAAATTTAGTTCTCTGCAAATTTTACAAATTGATAGAAAATTAGGTCAAGCTGTAATACGTGCTTACAATTCTTTTTTAGGATTTATTTATTTTCGAGATAAAGCTGAAATCCTTAATAATTGCACCGTCGTTTTTGTAACATTCACATTTTATTATTACATATTACATAAACTTTTCGCTTTATTTAAAAAATACATTTTCGGGGCTGAATATTTAGGAAATCTGTTCCAAGTAGTTTTCTTTACATTAACCCTAGTTTACTGTTTGGGGTGCAAATGCACCCCAGCGCATGTTTCACTTAATATAACTTCGAAATTTTTCAAGTTTTCATTATAAATTTTTCAATAGCTTAACAAAATTTAGTTTTGTTTTAGTTTTTAACGTTTATACAAATGTAGCTGCATAAACTTATTTTTTACGAATTTTTTGTGGAAGGAAGTCATAGGTTCTGTCGTAGGTGCATTTGCACCACAAATAATTTTTTTAAATTCAGAACTATTTATTTTAATTTTAAATTGATATTTATTTTGAAATAAAGATAATAATATCTAAGTTTTGATCAGAGATGAGAAAAAACTTAAAAAAAGTTAATAATAGTACGAAATTTTGTTTCTTCGGAATGACCTTTGGAGCATCAAATGTGGCTGTGTTCTTGACACGATTTCAATTTGAAACTGATTCATATTTCTCTAAATTTTATAAATAAACAACAGAAACTTAGTCGAATGATCAGAGATACTAATTGGAGAAGAGTGTGCTGACTGAAATTTCGAAAAAGAGTTGGATTTCGGAATTTGCGAACAAAATTTCTCTTTGAGCCCATTAGTTTCGGCCCGCTATTTTTATCTAGGCGAAGCAATTTCACTTTTATAACTCAAGTAATAAGTTCTGCTAATGATGAGGAATCTGAAGAGATGCATAACTCTCGCAAAATCAGTGAATTGGATGCACATCATACGGAAGTTTCATGAACATGACTCTCGTTCGAGTTTATCATGTCATTCAAATATGAATATCAGTACCTGCCGTCCAACCAAACTCAACATGTTTGCCTCCAGTATTTCTAAATTCGCACTCACTATCTGATTTTTGTTTTCCCTATTTAATTAACATAATACACGATCGAAATAAATCAAATTAAAAAAATTTTAAAGTCAGTTAATGCAGAAATATGGGCATACATACTGTGGGGTGCATATGCACCCCATAACATGAAACTAGTAAGAAAATTGTTGCGGTAAACTAGGGTTAAGTGCACTATCTGAAATGCCACACTAAAAATTTGGCACCTGAGGCGACCACATTCCCTGTTTAAAGCATAAAAATGTTTAATTGCATATTTTGGTCATTAGATAGTGAAAACAATTACACTCGTGTATTCAAATTGGGATGGTACTGAAAATACTCATTTTATACCATAATACTCGTACATGCACATACGAGTAATTATCAATGATATAAAAATAATAATTCTCCCATCGATTGTCATCAAATGCCTTATCAGGTGTTTGATATTTCAATGCATTATCAGCTTGCAAGAACCTATATAAACCATCTTTTCTCAGAAAATAGGTAAAGTCTCATATTTACTACAACGACGACACACTACAACAAAAATTCAATAATGAAGGTTGGTCTTTTAAAATAAATGTTGATAACTATTTATCCCTAACAAATTGTTCATTGCAGCTTTTCATTGTTCTATTAGCAATTATCGCATGTGCGTTTGCCATCGAAAAACGACAATCTCACATAGGTACTACTCAATTGGCAGCATCTCCTTTAGCTGCTCGAGATGGATTTGAGTACTATAGTGAATATGCATTGGAATACTATGGGGGATATGATCTGAATTGTGGACATGGTCATTGTGGGTATGGATATGGAAATGGATATGGATATAATCCTTATTATCCCTACTACCCCCACTTACCTCACTTTGACTATTATAATTATTATTAGTATGGTTTTTACTGAAAAATATATTGTGGGGTTGATATTTTCTTAATTGTTAATAAAAATGTATTTAAAAATAAAACTGTAATTTTTCTTGTGTATTTTGACATTGCCAATATGGTTAATTCCAAGCATTTTTTGATTTTTTTTTTTTATCATAAAAAAGAATTGAGAGTACGAATTTATTGGAAACTTGTCTTGAGTTACTGTTTTTGTTTACTATCTATCATTTTCGGCAATCTTCATCTAGCTCTGCCATTATGAAACCGGATATGTGTCAGACTAGGAGCAGCCACATATTTTCTTTAAATGGAAAAAAAATTGTCCATGCTGATGATTCTTTATTATATTCGAGCAGATTAAATTTTAAATTCTAATTATGTTCTTAGTCAGTTTAGGTATGTAGAATCAACAGAATCAGTGGCGGAAGTGTAAATCCTAGTGCCGCCAGTGGGCTAATAACATTTTGCAGCCCCCACTGGGCTCTACAAATAGCTGAAGGGACGCAGACCAAAACTAAGACTGAAAAAGAAGGAGTGGTATTTCCTAAGTTTTCAAAACTAAGGAAGCTTTTCGTAGCTTACCGCTTCAACACTATTATCGCCACGGAACTTCTTTTTAGAGAGAATTAAAACCCTTTTAAAGCATTCTATCGCCAGTGTAAACGACCATACTATACAAGTATGCTTTAAGCTTAAATTGTGGATAAATATGTACGAGTAATCGACACTGAGTGTTCAAGACAACTTTGATGTCGTGACGTTAATTTTGTTTTTGTTGAAAATTCAAACAATTGGTAACACGTTAACGCTTTAAGGAGAGGGATTCACTATACATATAAACTCGCTCGCGTACCGTGCACAAAAGAAGGAATCGAAAAATTACAACTTTACCACTATTTCCAGCTGATTTAAACACATCGCCCCGGCCGGCGCCGGTCGTCTAAGTTGTCCAAAACAACCTTGGCAGTGAAAATTGTTAGACTGACATAAATTAATTTCGGACAGAAAGATGGCTAAAAATAGACCTAAATTTGTTTTTGATGGTCGTCTGAAACACACACATGTAAAATCTTAATAAGCTAAAGGGAAAAAAAATCGGTTAATGGGCAGGAATGGTAATGTTTACGAAATTTCACATTCATGTGATTTCCTGACCAACTGCAAGATTTTGGGGTATTTAAAGCTCGATCTCCTTGACAGATAAATCTAAATCCAAAATGTTCTGGTCCCATAACGTGAAACATACGAACGGGACTATAATGCAACCGTGGCAGATAATTATAAGGTTCGGCAAAGCCAACAACTTTTTAACCGAATTTCGGTACAAATCGATTTCACGAAAGAGCCTAATATTTCACTACTCAGAAAAGGCCGCTTACAACAAATGTATGAAATATATCCGTCCGAAATTTATTGATAGAAAATTTCTAAAACACATATAGTGTAGTATCCAGGTGATAAACCTAGTACATCCGATTGCAAAATGTGGTGGAGACAATTTTTTTTTGTTTCTTATGTTTTTTGGGGTGCTGAGCTCGAATCCGGAGCTTCCCACCAACATTTCGTTGCGGAACAGGGTCAAAATCGTGAAAAACCCTAAATTTTTTGCTGTTTCTCCGTTATTTGGAAAAACTCTGAAACTATTTATTTCTACGAAAAACTCTCGAAACGTTTTGGAGAGAACATAAAAAAATGACGTATCAATTGTAGCTATAACGCTCAACACATTTTAACGAGTAAGGACGCGTTAGACCCGCAATTATGTTTTCTCTAATATGTTCATGGACAGGTTTTCGGAGAAATGTACACTTTCGGAATTATAAGCAAAAAAAGGGAAAACTCCGAAAATTTTGGTGGGAAGCTCCGGATTCGAGATCAGCACCCCAAAAATATAAGAAACAAAAAAAATTCTCTACCACACTTTGCAATCTGAAATCACCTAGTAACTGCACTAATAGTTTAAGTTTGCATAGGCCGCCGACTTCTTGACAAGTTTAAGTGAATTTTGTCGACTTGAGTTTAACACCGCACATTTTTTATTTTTACGCATTTGTGCTGATACACATAGGCTCATTCTCTCGTAGATATTATAGAATACATAGTTAGTCTTATCGCAAAGAGAAGACACAGACAATTTTCAGAAAGCTTTTCCATTGTATCGAATGGAATTTTTGTTTATTTTGCATAGCTACGCCATATTTTGCTTGGTTACGCCATCATCTTATATTGAAAAAATCATTGCGCACTTTCATCCAACAGCGTAAATAAGCAAAAGATAATAATTGTGTGTGTCTTCTCTATGCGATAAGACTAATCAGCCGACAGGTACTGAATAAGAGCTATCAGAAACCCGGCCATAGTGTTTCTTCGACTTTCGATTCGTGTTTTACGGTCCCTTATATCTGCCGCATGACTGCACCTGGATACATAATAATGTTCTCATCCAGAAACATTTCTCCCCGATAATAACATCCAGTGCTTAAATGCCAAATACGCTTAATCATAAACTTATTTTCGCGAAGTCTGCGTTCAATCTTAGATACCAAACTTTATTATGCAGAGACATTGCTAATTAGATAAACATTACAGTAGAGCCCCGATATTCCAGATTGATTGGAACCGGACCCTATCTGGATTATCGAAATGTCGGAATTTTCGAAATGTACTAATTTACACCTTGGTGGACAGTATTTGTACTCAAATCATAAAAAAAGTTAACCATTCTGGCGATAAATTATTAATTTCGTGTTTGAAATTTGCCTTATCGTAAGTTTATAATAGCAGTAAGCTTGAACAAACTTTATGAAATTGCCGAATTTTATTAAAGTTGAAGCAAATTTTGGCACAAACCCGAATCCGGAGTATCGATCTTCCGGATTTTCTGGGATTATTGGGGTCCTACTGTAATTAAAAAAATAAGATTTTGGATTTTACTCATATAAGTATACAAGTAACTGCTGCTTCTTCACAAAACATATTCGGTTACATATCCAATAAACAAACCAGAAGGATCATCTCTTCCGAGGGTCTTGTAGATCCTAGATTAAGCTGACGAGACGTGCAGCATTTTGCTGTACACAGTACAGCATTTTGACCTGTCGTACAGCACTGGGAAATGCACAGCAAAATGTACAGCATTCCTAATGTCACACAATTAAACCTAATTCACTACGTTATAAGCTCCTCGGTGCGGCCTGTTATCATCATGTTGTCTGGTTTTAAGACTCCTGTACCCCGTACGATGGATATTTAGCGGAATAATCGCTCTTTCATGTTTGGCAATTGTTCATTTTCGATAACCCAGAGTGATTGAGAAGGTATCTCTCTGACATTTTAGACACTTGAAGCAGGGCCGGATTTAGCATCTATGGCGCCCCTGGGCAGTAACGAAATTGCCGCCCTCCGCCACTAGATAAGCGTGAAGGTAGTATTAGTCACCTACACAAGGGAAAGGTAGATAAAACCAGTAAGCGTATTTTGTTTGCTTGAAAATCCAGGTGTTTGGTGCACCTCCCAAAATTGTTTTAGTAATGATTGAAACTCCAATGACAACATAGAAAACTGTACAATTCTTATTACATTCGGGTTTCCACTTTTTTTAGAAATGCGTTCATGTTTTCTAAATACTTTTTCAATTTCTGAGGTTTTTTTCCATTGTCGACCGTTTTGGAAATAATTTGTTAATTACCCCAACATAAATAAAATTTCCTATATAAGCATCATATTTAACCAGAAAACGTATACCGAAAAAAACTTAAAATCAAGAAAGCTTACGGTAAATTTTGACCTAATTTGTATTCGGTGAAAAGATAACGAAAACGCATTTGGAAAGCGCTTACTCATGTTATTCAGAAAAAATCACTCGGTGCCTAAAATGCGAAAATTTACGCGTAAAAATTCTTCAAAATTTAGGTAAACCTAGTTACACGATAGAAACTCGAAAAATTGACAACCAATGCCACATTTCTAATATCGAGACTTAGACCTCTCCCGAAACCAAATCCTTGCTTCCCACCGAATTTGAGCTGGGGACAAATTTAAGAAGTAATAGAACACACGAAAATGTGTAGTTAGACGAGTTACTTCCTTGGGGGCGTTTTAAACTTTCCAAAGGATCGCTATTACGAAAAATATTTTTCTTTTTTTTTCAAGTCTGGGGCAATTTTAGAGGCTTAGAAACTGAAAATCAGGTGCTGGCGGCCAAGTACTCGCGTATTTCAAACATTTAATGTGGCTTCAGGCATAATGCTTAAAGTGAAGCCCATGCCTTAAACAAAGATGATCTATACTTCGACCCTAACTGAACTAAAGGCCGCCACGGCATTCAGATTGAATGAGTGAATTTTCGAAGGCGGAATCACATTAAAATTTGAGTTGAGGTTGCTATTGGGTGTTTTTGAGACGAATATGTACATCTAACTAGAATAAATTTAAAAATCAAATTATTTTCTACAAATATGTTTGAGTTTTCAAAATGCATCTTTCCCATCATTTTAGACCAATGAAAAAATTTAAGAATTCGCCGCCCCTCAAATTCTGCCGCCCCGGGCAGTAGCCCAGGTTGCCCATATGGGAAATCCGGCCCTGACTTGAAGAGGTACTTGCCGCTCATATTTCCTCCAAATTTGGCTGTCCACCTGTCCACGGGTTTGGAAGTTTCAGCTTCCCAAATCGCAATTTTGCATTTTTTCCAATTGTCCATAACTCGTAAGCGGACATTTTTGAAGAAAACTTACTTACTTAAGTTCCAGACAGCCGTCGAAATATGCGATTTAGAGAGTAAACTTTGACCCCTATACGATAGGTATTTAGCGAAATATTAGCACTTTTATGTTAGCCAATCGTGCATTTTCGATAACTCGGGAACCCTTTGTCCGACCTTTCGGAAATTTTGCACACTTGCAGAGCTACTTGGCGCACATTTCCTCCAAATTACAAGGACCTACCGATCGTTACAGTTTTTGGAAGTTACAGCAGCCCAAATCGCACTTCTGTGTTTCTAATCGAAAATTGCCCATAACTTGGATATTCTTTAGAGGAATTTTGAAATTTAGCAGACCTGTAGTGGAACGCACTGCCCATATTTGGTGAACATTTTAAGGATGTAGCTGCCAACGTTGTGATGTTATAGCCGTCGATGCGATTTTTAATTTATTTTCCCTATCACATAACAATCAAAATCACAAAACAGCCAATGTACTCGATCCTCTATTAACCTCTACAGGAAAATGCATACTAACTCTATTTTGGTCTCGGCGATGACACTATCCAAGATTGAACAGAATGAAGAATTAGGCTGAGATATTACCGCCAGAACCAGCGATGTGCCTACACCGCAGGCCGAGCGATGCAACGCCATGGAGCGGTATAAATAACGAGGCAAGGAAGGAAGAAAATACATACTAAAGGACTCTACATGGGTTTTTTTTGGCATGTCTGTACATATATGAATACTGGGGGTCGATCTTCACCAAACATGGTATACATTAGCCTTTGATGGCCCTGACAAAGAATCGGTGATCACAATTTCGATGAGTGGCGGGAATAGCGGTAAACTCACTATTGAAGTGAACGAAAAGTGAAGGATGCCTTTTAACTAATTAATTCCCCTCGCTCTCCCCGTGGACGGACTTTGACGAAACTTGGATGGTATAGTTAAGTGGTGCGGTATCGGCACTTATTATGTGAAAGATCTCTTTGGGCACAATAGACGATATGGATACGATATTGAAATCGAAATACATTCGACGAGACGAGTCCTCCAAAAAACCAACAAGTGGATTTTAAGTTTTCGAAAAAGGATATTACCAAAAAGCCCATTTTTCTACCAGGTAACATATTATGGGCATAATAAGTGTCATTCGAAAGACGATGTTTTGGGGCAATGTATGTGATCGGTTGACAAATGCACATTTTGCATTAAATGACACTTTTCGACATTAAAACGTAATCAAACTCACCTCGACTGCAAGGTGAATAAAATATAGTCGTTCTGGGAACTTGATTCGCAGTCGCCAGATTACGTTATCTGTAGCGTAATAAGACCCCAAAATACGTAATTTGCCGCAGATTAAGTAATCTGATGTAAGTGTGAAAAGCTCCTAAAACGAAATAGTAGACATTCTATAGGGAAAAATCGGTAGCCTACCATACACCAAAACAGTATATCACAATGTCGCAAGTATAGGGATGGAGGTATAATCAAGACAAATAACTTCGACAATTTTTACTGTTTAAAGAACCTACTTGGGACATGTAAAATTGTTGTATACTGTGTACGGCAGACAAGCGAATTTTCCTTTAGGATTTCTACTACTATGTCGTTTTATATTGTATGGTAAAACTCTTTATTATTTGCTTCGGACATTTGATTTAAACGTATCTAATGATAAGTCTAATTTATCTGTATCTAGACTTGATTCAGAATTCAGTCTTGCACGTGATTAGAAGTATGAATAACTTTTAACTAAAATATTTGCCATAAAATTCCATCTTAAAACCTGCCGCCCTTGGCTCCATTCTACTCAGCTTACTGGTAAATCCGCCACTGAAAAAATTCCACTAATAGATTAACCCATAGTCATAAAAAATACCCGCCTATTTAATCTATTCAGATTTTAGTTCCGCGAAAGAGTACAATGACCTTTACCAAAGTTGTTATGCGATAAAGCATAGACGTAACTTTTTTCTTCGATTTAGTCCCTTTGAAAAGTCCAGGTTGTAGTAAGAAGGTGCTTCATACAACATATGTATTTTTAGATGTAGATGTAGGTACTGAAAATGACGATTGGTATTGTTTAAAATAAAAGGTCAATATCGTTCATGTTATCGTTTATTACAGACGCGCCGCTTGGTTATTTGCGATTATTTTTCTAATTTTACATGCTACAACTAAAAAGTGTCCGATCTTTTATGAAGTATACTCATTACTGGTCTGGTGCCGGATAAACCACGTGGCAGAAGGTGGCAAATGCCATGGGCTGTTTAAGGGGCCCCGTTTTTTCTCAAACAAAAATTATAACAATCAAGATTAAAACACGTTATCATTGAACAATTTGCGCCAGGGTGTTCCAAAATTATAGCAAGGTTAATGTTGCATAAACATACAGAAATATTTCTTTCAAATTCATGATGGCATTCCCGTAAACCTACGTGCAGTGTTTCAAATTCGCATTTTAGCGGGACATACGATTTTTTAAGTTTATGTTGAGAAATGTATTTGCACACATCCATTCACAGTGGCGTACCGCTTTAAACGCTATGAAAAGTGGGGGCAAAATTACATGTTTAAACATGATTCAAAATTGTTTTACATTTAAGTGTGTAAGATTTCCAAGATTTTTTATTTTAATTAGTGAAACCGAATAAATGTAGAAGGTGTTAGCCTAAATTTGACCTTCTGGTATGGGCTACGTTAGTATCTTTAAATAAATAACAGGCGCGACAATCCAGCATTGGACTAAGGCCGCAGGATGTGTTAGTGACATCCTATTTCCAAGATCTTATCTGCTTTTTGTTGAGGTAATGAGATCAGCATCACGCTCAGCAGTGTTATTTATCCCCATAAATGGGTACTCGTTTAACATCTGAGTGAGATCATAGTCCGTCACAAGCTCGTGAGTTCGAAAAACACCATGATCTACGGTGAGATTCGAACTCATGACCCTGTGCAACGAAGGTGCGCGCACTAACCGCTAGACCAGTCAGACTACAACATTAGTATCTTTAGTATGGGCCTTTTTAGCTAGACGTTTGGTTGTAACCTTTTATGAACTTGAAAGGGGACAATTCAAGCGAAAGCTATATTATTAGACAACACTTATAAAATATTTTCCCAAATTTTATATCTTTTCGGTAAATGTCGAATTAAAAAAAAAATGTCGTCCAAAAAAAAAACTTCTAAAATAAATTCTTCTTTGTCGAATAAATATAATTTGTCTACATTTGTTGTCGGTTTTACTAATTAAAATAAAAAAAAAAGTTTTGGCAAATTTACGTCAATGAAAAACATTTTTGTGAAACCATTTTGAATCATTTTCTAAACAAATAGGTAGTTTTGTCCCCATTTTTCATAATGCTTTGAGAGGTACGCCACTGTGAATGAGGGATATAATTATTATTTGACTATATTGCAAATTGATTGCCCATCAGAATCATCAGTAATTGCATACTCACTCTTCTGATTTTTGTCCCGCTAGAATCTGAATGTGAACCACTGTGCGTCCTGGATCTGTCTCAGTGCGTCTTGGCAATATGTATGGATTTGGCTTTCAGTAATACCGATCGGCGTTCCTAACACATTGTCATTAGAAGTACAGAAATTTCCATTTTACGAAATTTTATCTTGTCGTAAATTCCTCATTTTTGCGAAAGGTTTCAACTTTTTACACGCAAATGTTAATTGTTCACCCAAAAAATCAATGGTGGGCAAGCCGGGCGGCCGCCCGGGGCGCCAAATTTTGGGGGCGGCTTTCCGGCTAGCACTCTAATGAAGAAAATATTTAATATCAATTTTTATTCAATGGAAAGTAGACAGATGAAATGTTTAGAGGCGAAAAAAATCCGCAAGGCAGGAAACAAATTGACACCCACAAAATAAAGGGCAAGGCAAAGTCTGTGGCGTAACGTTTCTAAAATATATTGTGTGCGAAATCGATATGGGGGCCCCAGACAGTATAATTTCGAAGCCAAAATGAATGAAACCCTTTTTTTTGTCCTTTTGACCTAAATAAAAATTCAGGATTAAGCATAATAAATTTTCCAACATTTTTAAAGCACAATCGGCTCGTTTTTAGGTCCGGTTAATGCCATCAACCTGTAAGGGCGATTTTCGATTGATATACTTGATATACGCTTCATATTGCAAAAGATTATGTAAAAATCTGTTTCATCCATGCATCACATGACAAATGTTAGAATTTCATGTGACTTAAACGAATCGCATTGTTAACTGTCAAAGCAGCAATTCCCTTTTCGACGAGTTTGCAATAGAGTGGCTTCGCTAAGAGAAATTCTAGGGACCGGGAGGAAAGATCGAATTATCCAAGATTTTGATTTGTTCAAGTTCGAACTATTATCAAAGTGAAGCCTTGACATTTTTAAATTAATATGTAACACACCAGACTTGCTTGTGTTGCTACCTTTCGAAGCCGATCAAAATGTATACTAATTCGTAGTTAGTTTATTTTGGAAATAAAGAACCATGCAATTCTATTGGTGAATTTACAACGAAACTGAAGAAACGCATGCCTTGGAGCTGATTTTTAGGCAAACAGACGCTGATTTTTGCGGCTGCTGTTCAGGGGTACTCCTTATAATAAGTCTCAACACTTCGCTCTTTTTTGCTAAAACTCGCTCCTCGCTCCGTGACTCTGTGTCACTCCCAGTAAAAAGTTTTTAACCATGTATGGCTTTTCATTAGAGAGATTTTTTTTTGGGTACGGATTTTTTTATTTAGTGAAATTTTAAATTTTTTTTCATTGTCTAGGAAAAATGGCCTTGCAGTATTGGGGGCCCGTTTCCCCCCGAACACATGGAACACAATACGTTACGCCACTAGGCAAAATCCTTGCCTAGCTTTGAAGAACCCACGATTGATACGAGGCGCTGCATTTCGGAATCCTAAAATGCTTTGTATAAGTTGCACAGAGTTAAACTTCAATTCGCCCGATATCTCCTATCATCTAGCATTCAGAGAACAAATTTTGAGCTAGGGTTTCAACAAGATGAAGGCCACTGAACACAGTAACAGAGCCACAATAACAGTTCCTAACAGTTCCCGGACATGTTATTATCGGGATTGATTTAACTAGCTCTGACTTTATTCTCGAAGAATTCTAGAGTTGACACATTTATGAAAAACACACACAAATCCGTCCGTAAAAAGATTCGATTAATTGAAGTTTATCTATACCAAAAATTAACGAACACTACTACAAACAAGCACTATTCTTTGGCACACAGTTTTCCAGAGCCGAGTTTTCTAACACGTGTTAAGTGCATTACTGGAAAAAATCTACTCGTTACTCGCTGTTACAACGACCAAGTAGTGGCGTAGATCGCTTTTTAAAGGGGAAGGATATGGGGTCGGGACTATTCTCTCCGGCATTGGTTTATGGGGGCATAAATGGGCGCTAATATCCGATTTATGCCCCTTATCTATGCCACTGCGACCAAGAGCTGCTAAAATCACTCGATTCTATCAAATCTACTACATATAAATCTGTCTGGTATAGCACTGAAGGGGCGGCAAATTGTCCTCTTGCCCGGGGCGGCGTAAACGCTAGAGCGGGCGCTGAATAAAACCGAAATAATAATTTTAGAACCACTTTATTCGTTTGGTTAATCAAAGTTCCATAGGCCCCGCGCTCAACATTTGCCACGGGCCTCGCGCTTGCCTAATCCGGCACTGTACTGGGCCAAATGTGTCTTCGATGTGTGCATTATTGTTTTCGATTGAATCCGTTGACAATTGACTAATGGAATTTGAATGGTGGAATTATCCAATTTCCCAATCCAAATTACTTGTTAATTTTTTCAATAGATTGTATACTCTTAATACAAAATCAAAATTTATCTTCACTCTTTTTTTTCATTTCTTTACAGCCAATTTTGAACAGCTCAAAATACATTGACAAAAGTCAGGATTATGAATTTTTGCAACCATGGTTGGGCACCGGTCTGCTTACAAGTTGGGGCCGAAAATGGCATTCCCGCAGAAAGGTAAATACAATGTGTGATTTTTCTGTTATATGTATTTTTAAATGTGATACGATGTATTTATTGTTACTAATTTTATTGTTGAATTTGAATATACAACATACACAATTCTTACAACAGACTTTAACTCCGGCCTTCCACTTCAAAATTTTGGATGATTTCATTGACGTTTTCAACGAACAAAGTGCCGTTTTGGCTAAAAAATTGGAAGCTGAGATTGGAAGCGAATCTTTCAATGTGTTTCCATACGTGACATTGTGCACCTTGGATATTGTTTGTGGTGAGTGGTGAAATTACCTAGTTGTAAGTTAGCATAGTATCTGATAGTGTAACTAGATACTTTTTACTAATAGGAAGTATACGAGAATGTATATGCGCCCTACGCATTATTCAGTATAATTTATCTCATAAATTTGATGGTTTTATGAAAAAATGTATACAAAACATACAATTCTATACCGCATAATCATGCTTATTTCAATATGTATGTATGGTACATAAAGTATATTGTAAGACTGTTATTTTAAAAACAAATTGACTATTTTATGTGACCGCTTGGTTAATTGGTCTGTATTTGCTCTTTTCGTATATTTCCTTTTTGCACTATTTGGTACGGACAAATAAAATTAATGTTAATGTTTTGCTTATGTTTACTTGACAGACAATTTTGACCTTTTTTGTAAAATTTTCTTTTGTTTTCATTTCATTTTTGGTCTTTATTTTGCAGAGACGGCGATGGGACGAAGAATTTACGCACAAAGTAATAGTGATTCTGACTATGTGAAAGCTGTATACGGGTAAGTTAACTACTGTATCTGTATACGTGCTATGTGCATACTTACTAATAGTGCGATTAGTAACTCCACGGAGGTTCAAATTAAAAAAAAAAAAAACAACGGTTCTCCTCGCACCGAGAGATTTGAATCTTCGGGACGCAAAGGCTGAGCGACTCGGATACTAGACCCAATTGTGAAAACGACCGTGACACTCAGATCGAACCTTACGAGATCTGACAGTCTTATATGCTATTATGCTCTTACTCACATGTGAAACAAGCTCTCATTTATTTCTTTTCATATAATGAACACACAGGAGTGTTTTTCGATTCTATAGTCATCTGATACTTTTTTAAGGAAAATAAAAAGTGTTTATTATTTTAAAGATTAATGTTCATATTATGTAATTCCTTTTTCCAATTAAGTAACAGACGATTTTATTTACTACTACAGGGCGTTAAGAAAAATCTGTTGGGTGTACTTAGTTTTTTAACTCTTTTTATATTATAGTCACTAGTTATTTTATCCTTTTTCTAGGAAAACTTTCCTAATAGCAAGTTTTTGTGAAGAAAATTTTCTTAGAAAAAGGATACTTATTGTTTGGTCATGTGTATCTAAGTATTTTACCCACAATATTATCTAAGACCTTGGAATTAGTTGAAATTTGGTGATTGAAACGGGGTGATTCCCCCCGGGCCCGGGATTTCATAGGGGGCCCGGCTTTTGAAACAAAAGTTGTGTTTCAGTGTTTTTTACATACAAATTGCTATTTTGAGGTCCTGAACTAAGAGACCTTATAAGTACTGTTTCTAGCGTTTTAACAAAAATACATAACATATATACACTGCACTAGGCTTGGGGCCCCTAGTTTATTATTTAATTTTTACGACTAGGGGCCCGAATCATCATATTCAATCAACAAATGAACATGATCGTTTCGTTACTAAATTTCTAAATTCAATCTGCCCTCGCCTTTCGAAAGTGCATGCATGATTTTATACATACATAACCAATTAAGAAATTTCGACTTCTTCATTGAGTAGTGTACCATTTAAAAAAATTAGTATTCGAAGTAAAAAATAGGAGCCCTGTAAAGTGACATTTTTTTTTAAAACTTTTCAGGACGACTATTGTTTTGTGTACGTATTGCTGCTGCTAATTATTTTTTTTTTTTCAAGGAACCAACACCCAGTTGTTGATCACTTAAATTATTGGATCTTAATTTCAATCTATCTTCAGTACCCGCCAACTCGGTAGCAAAAAAATAAAGGTTTTTCTGTAGAGAAAACCGCGAATTGCTTACGAAATAAGTAAAATAGGAAATAGACACTTTGTAAATTCGTTGCGGTGTGCATTTCGAAAGCCAATTTTATATGGTAACGACTAACATTCTGGGCCACTGCGGGTCCCAAGCAACAATTCGTTTGATTTAAAAAAGCACTTCACACTGTAGCAATCATATAGTACCACGAAATGAATTTATCGTGTGACTTCGCTTAAAGAAATATTTTGATCCGATGGAACATCCTTAAAGCATTTTCCGGAAAGCCTATATCATCATTATGGAATAAATTTAAAGATGGTGGTATAAGACTTCGATAAAACTGTCTCTAAACGTTAACCTAAAAAGATACTCCCTTAAATACTCCACTCTTGTGTTTATTGGATGATACAGCACACACATGCAATAGTCTCTCTAAGTTTACTCACACACATGCATAGCACAGTCGGTTTCATTTTTATAGTGTGACATTCGTATGGTCATCCAATAAATTGTTCACCGCAGTTTTATGAAAGGATGGACTTTGTGATTTTTTAATGAATTGACACTTATGAAGTGCTCTGAAATACATTTTGTCTTCAATAGAAATCCTTGAAATCTTGCATGAAACCCACCCTCACTCACTCTTTGTTATTTTCGGAACCAATTAAGGTGATCTCTGCGCAGAAACTGACTGCATTTTATTGAGAAATGTGTGGATTTAATCAACGTCACCTGATTGATATAGGGTGCATTGCAGAAGATTCGATAAATAATTGTCAAGCATTTCTATAGAATCAAGTAACCATTTGTAGTGTTTACGAGCAATGCTGACTATATGTATGTGAGGTTGACTGAGTGGTAGCGTGTAGGACGGGCAATCAACAGACACGGGTTCGATGATAGCTGCGGAAATTTTGTTTTTCAATTTTTTTTGCAAATTCGTTCAATGACAGAAAATGATGAAAATGACGTACGCCTTTTTTGAAGCATAATTTAGTGCTACAATAAGGTTCTATTGGATTAAAAAACGGCGCCAAATGCCATTATTGGACTATTATTCAGTGGTAATACCCTGTAAAGTGCCCCTAATAATATGAGAAGATAATATTTTACGAAGTATTATAGGGATGAAATTGTTACTTGGGGTGTGCTAATAAATTACAGATTTGAGCTCCCCAAGCATTTGTTAGAACTGTTTACTGTATGCGCCTTGTTTTCCTAATAACTTTGTAAGGGTTGAGGTTCATATTAAACCACAGCTGTTTCCTTTGAAAAATCTTCATACAAAGAAAAAACAATAAGCGTAGCGAATTGACGGTAAAAAATTTCAATGCTTTCTTCAAATCAAAGTTCGAATATAGGTTGGCATCTTACTTCATCAATAGAATAGAAGTTTTCCAAATAATTTCGTTGGAACAAGGGAATCAATAATTTTTTTAAATTTTTCTTTTGAGAGAACTAAATGCTAGAAGAGTACCAGGCTACCAGTATCGTTTTATGCGTATCTTGTGTAAAGGACACGACCATTAAATAATATTTTTTTTTATCTCAGGCAAATTTTAGTAACAAAATTTCATACTAGAAAGCTGACCCTTTAAGCAGTCGCTTTTTTTGTGAAGTTTCGATACCTAAAAATGCACCTAAATCGAACGAACCTTATTCTAGAATGATTTGGCTTCTGTAGTTCCTTAAAATTGGCTAATAACTCTCGAATCTTCTTCAAAATATACTTAAAAAAATGCACACACACAAGTGTTGAACTATCCAATCCAACCCGTTTTTTTTTGTGAGTTTAGTAGTTTCTGTCAATTTTTTTTTTTTTTTGCTTGTCCGGTATCAGTTTCTTATTATTTTCATTTTTCTACAATTCGTATTTTTCTGAAAACCCAAAATTTTTGCTCAGAACTTAAATCTCAAAATGCACTTTAATGAGCAGAAGACCGCATTAAAACACTCTTTAAATATTGATCGTACGACCGGACTATTGAGGTTCCCGATTAGAAAGCCCCCGGATTACTGAGACTGAGCCGATTCAGTGAGGACGCCGGATTATGAGGTTATACAACTTGTTTAAGGACCGATATGTCAAATAACAATTTTCTCCGATTCATAATTAATTTTAATTTTATCGTATGAAAGAGGTGGGCCCGGAATCATTGTCCCCCCGGGCCCGGATTTTCTCTCCACGGCCCTGCTTACAGGACAATCAGTTTATAAAATATTTGTTAAATCTTAAATGAGGGTCCAAAAATGGACCTTTTCCGCTCGTCGAAAAGATTTCACAGGCTCCTCAAGATTTGTAATGTTGATTTATACAGGGTATCCCAAACCCCAACGATAACTCGGTAACCGGTGATAGCGCATTTAGTGAATTAAAAAAAATCAGTCGCGTTTTTTTACAGTTATTTGTATCAAAGAAAAATCGAAAACCCCAGACCTTGCTGTCATTTTTCATCCACTGTAACTGCAAGTCTTAATATTTATCAAATTTTCTTTTTGCGCTGCAACAGCAACAAAATGCTCCATTACCTACACAGAAAAAATAACTGTTTTGTTTTGAGAAAAATGCGACCTTCTTGTGAAACCGATAGATCAAATTCATCGTTTCTAATTCAAATAACTGTAGTGTAAAAAAATACCCTGGAACCTTCCGGTAAGTAATTTTAAAAGTTGGCGCAGAGTCTCCAGTTTTCATAACGGTATGACGTTTGCTTTATTATTCCCGATTGCAGTTAGAATATTTTTTCAAAGACCTGAAACCATGGCAGTTTTTACCCAAAAATTGCAACAATCAAAATATCAAAAGACCTCTGGAGGCCTGTAAAGTTCAGAATTAGTCAAATACCGTTAATTCCCATTCAAAATTGAATACAGGCCTCCAGAGATCTTTTGATATGTTTGCGCTATCACTGGTTACCGGGTTATCGTTGGGGTTTGGTACACTCTGTATAGCCAATATTGATCTAAAACAGATTAGACAAAGAGAAATACAGTAGAATCTCGATAATCCGGCACCCAGGTAATCCGGAACACCTCGTAAAAGCATAGCTCCTTGTAATCCGACACTTGGTCAGTCGAGAGCTTCTATAATCCGGCACCATCGGTGAAAGGCGTGAATACTACAGGAATTTATGTGTTATGTCGTTTTTGTGCATTCAGTAGGATCTTGAGACGTGTTCAAGTGAAACACAAATTTATTTTAATCACAAATATTCAAATTTACGGGCTAAGTAAGGCTAAGTATTTTTATCAGCAAATTGATGATAAAGGATAATTTTGTTGCCAGTAGCGGTTGGCTATACGGTTTTAAAAGTCGCCAATGCATCAAATTAAGAACAGAAACTGGTGAAAATATATCCAATGACACAACCTGCGTAGAAGAGTTTAAGGCTAGGTTCTTGCAAAAAGTGAGCGATCTGCAATTATCCCCCTCGCAACTATACAATGACAATGATGAATCGGGCCTTTACCTAATAAAACATTTGTATCGCGCGACGAACCGACAGTGCCCGGTAGAAAAATTTCGAAGGAAAGAGTGACATTTTTACCTTGTGCGAACGCTTCCGGAGTGCATTGTTTGAAGCTTTTCGTTATAGGAAAAACTCAAACGCCGCGATCGTTCAAGAAAACCCAGCGTCCAGTTTATTATTGTGGATAGCGAAGTGCAAGGATGACAAGAGACCTCTTTAAAAAGTTTTTTTTTATATTTTGTTCAACAACAAACAACAAAGTGGCTAGACGAGCATAACATAACATATAATTGACGGCCATATCGAAGGATCAGCCTATAAAGAAGACCCTGAAGGAATTTGATATGAAGGACATGGTGTTCTCTCTGGCGCAGTCATGGAGTGTGCTTTCCACGCGCAGTATTGTTGCCGCTTGGAAAAATTTGTGGCCAAATATGACCAGCCTTATTAATAACGAGCCGCACCCGATGGCTAACTCCGATTGCCCGTTAAAATCTTACAAAAGGTAGCTGAAGAAATACAAATTCCAGTCGAGGAATTGACAGGATGAATCAATGGGTCAGATGAGAAGAATTTTATTGAACATTTGTCGGATGAACAGATTGTTCTCAAAGCTCCAATAGTAGAAGACAACTCAGCTATTGATGAAGATGATGACCAACATCCAGTTTCATCGATTTCATCTGGAGAAGCTATTCACAGCTTCAATATTTGTCTACAGTGGGCTGAAGAGAATCACTCCAGCTCAAGCGAAATTCTACTTTTAAGGGGAATAAGGGATAGGGCATTAATACGACATTCTCAACAACTCAAATACTATAAACAGTAGACTCGATTATAGTAAGTGGGCAAATCCTTGAATATAACCAGGCTACTATCTGGGGCCCCGGTTATAATAAAAATATGTTTATGTGTGGGGACCCTTCTATAAACAAATTTGTTGCTTATACTCGATACCTTCAATGTAGGGCCAAAAATGTGTATGATGGAGAAGAATTCGTTTCATGAGATTTGGCTGTTGGAAAAGAGGTAAGGGTGAAATTGTTGAACTAACGGATTGTATATCAGACACCGGCTCCTACAGTGGTTCGATTAGATCAAAATCAGAATTCTTTTAGCGCCTAATAACCCTAGCCCAGTCCATAGAAAATATAAAACATTTTTTAACGTTACCGCTTACTAATGTACGGGTATTTCAGACAAATTTATGTGATTGAATAATCTCCTAAATTTCCGAATTTGATGCTGAATTTCCAATTCTAACTTTCTAAAAATTTAAACGCAATTTTGTAATGTAATTTTTCGTTAAGCATAACCATACGTTTGGTTTACAACCGGGTTGGCTTTCTGCGGGGACAAATGTAACTTTATACGGCAAAATTTGCAGGGTCTTTTAGAGTTGATTAAAACCGGATGTTGCCTATAACCGGGGACTACTGTATTGTCGTTTGCAACCATACAAAGAAAGAAAACGCTCAGGATAAACGTATGATAATAACTCATTCCTTATAGTTGATAAAAAAAGAAGCACTATTGCTAATTAGGTGAAAAATATCTTTTGTGGAAAAAGCACAGAAAAAGAGCTTGATTGTACAATTAATTGCACAGTCTATGGCGACTCTTACAAAATATCTTTATATATAAATGACCGTAGCATTTTTCAAACTTCGTTAAGCACTTTATTTATTCGCTACATACCTAAAATATTTTCCATTAAAAGTGGATCTTCCACCAAATAGATACAGCAAGCATTTAACTAAATTGTTCTGTCATCAGCGAGGCATTTTAACTTACACTTGAACTCCTTCCGATATGAAAACATCAAATGGGCGGAGGTCTATTTTCCGCAAGGATACACATTGGCACTTCATGTCAACCATTCCATCATACATATCCGTATGAGTATGTATACGCGTAATCGTATGACTACTTGCTTTCAGCCAAATATAAGTTCGTGGAATATCCTGCAGGGAAGAGTATATGAGAAAGTTATATTTCACCCATGACGCCAAGTTCGCAGAGTTTCTCGACTCATGTCAAAGGGTTATGATTATGACAATGGTGCCTAATGTTCCGATAAATTGCTCTCCGTTGCTCTCCGTTGCTATTATGGATATATTGTTAAGAGGCGTGAAGAAATTAAGGATTTTTTTTCTGAAGCGGTAGGTAATAAAAAAATGTTTCAAACTAAACTATGGCAAATATACGGAACTGAATTGATTTACGGCAGATTATTTTGCAAAATATTAATATTTAACACAGATATATGATTTTCTTGATTCAGGAATCATTGAATATGCAGTGGTGGACAAAAATTGATCACTCGATAGGCCGTACTTTTATGCTAAACATTTTCAAAGTAATGAAAATAGAAGACTGATCTTGTTGTTAACTGTAGAGTTTGCAACAAGTTGACAAAAAAAAAAAAAAGATAACTATCGCCGAACAAAAGAAAAAGATGGTATCCATCCAAAATTGTTTACACAACTATGAAATTGTACAGAATTGTTTGCATGTCTGATAAATTTTACGAAAAAAAAACTTGGCATTGATCTGAATGTAAAAGATTCTTGGGATAAGCAAAGCCAGATGTTTTAAACTGTTCCAATTTGAAACTTCTAACCGACAACCGTTCGGGTACAGAATGTCATACGATTTGAATTGTTTTAATGCTCACACCTTTAAGATTGGAAAGCCATTAACGAAATAATAATAAATAAAATGTGTGAGCATTAAAGCAATCCAAACCTTCAGATTCTATACCAGAACGGTTATGCAGACAAAATTAGAAGTGATAACGTATTCCAAAATTATCCCAACGAACCTTTTACATTCAGATAAATATCAAGTTTTCTTCAGATTTTGCGGACAAAAACGATTTTTGCAAATAATTTCGAAATAGTGAATATTAACTGGAACAGAACTTTTTTTACCTTCTTAGCGGATAAAACCGACATTCCCACACGGTTGACGGCCCGCGTATGGCGGCCATCTTTAGTGTCCGACAACGACCAAATCCTGCACATCATCCGGTTGTGCAACCCCAGTATTCCAACCGACAATTGATAAATCGTCAAAAAGCTGTAAGAAGCCGACAACGGCCGTAGATGTGCGATCCTGTTGTTCAATAAGCCATTCCTGGCTCCACTTATTCAGTCTGGCGTTATCGATGTCGCCTCGCCACTGATTGCTTTCCTGTGGCAGATTCCATGTCTGCGTCTCCCTATGACTGACTTAGCTGCCTTGAATACTGCGTCTCAAGCGTCTCAAATAATAGACTCTCTCCAATCCGATACGGATGGACAAAAGAACGTAACGTTGGTCGAGAGAGCATAATGGTGAGAGATTAATCTTTACCATGCAAATCTGCCTTTGCAGTAGTACTAATTCAGGAAAATGGGTTGCGTATAATCTCATTAGGGTCTGAAGTGTCCCGATTATGCTACTTTTTACGTAATAGGGCAGGGGATACCGTGATCCTCTATTTATTGTCAAGAAAACCATCAAGCTGTTTGCCTAATTTTAAAAGACAAGGTCTTTGTCTTAGTCTGCCTGGATCTACACGTCTGCAGGTACTAGTGTAATCCTCGGATGCGACTCTAATGCGCATCATGTTATCTGGGGCAACTCGGACACAAGCGACCGAGGTGAATTACTTGTCGAATATATTCTGGGAAGTTATCTTCTTATATGCAATGTGGGTCGAGAGCCTACTTTCGTCCAAGTAAAAAAAAAAGCAAAAACATTCATGAGGTATTGGACATGACTCTTGCTTCGAATGATGTTATGCATTTAATCAACGACTGGAGAGTGTCGGTGGAGCACTCCTTCTCGGATCACCGGTACTTGCACTTCAGTCTTGCTGCGCGCTCTGATGTGGCCCGCTCTCTCTCTAAATTACAGGAAGACAAACTGGCCAAGGTTTTTCGCAGACCTGGCTTTGTTTCCAAATACTCCGTGCAATGAACAACAATTGGACGATATGGTGAACCGCTTCATTGATGCTATGAGGGCTGCGACTACTGCATCATGTCCTGGCATATCACATGCAGCTAAGAAAAAACTTATTTGGTTGAGCTCCATTTCCGAGCCAAGAGTCGAGTGTAAGGCCTCAAGACTCGAGTCGGATTGGCACTCATATAAGGGACATCTCAGTTTTTTTAAATAAAGATCTAGAAGGACCTAAGAGCAGCGCTTGGAGAAGTTTCTGAAATTGAAGAATCTCCGAGACATAGATTCAGAAAAGTTTTGGCGTCTAACCAATCTATGCTAAGCTTTCTTTTAATAGAAGACGGATTATGAACATCTCTATGTATCGAAACTATCGAGTGTGTGCTTGATACTCACTTTCCTGGAATCTTAACCACCGCTTCACCTCACATCCATTCTTAACCGTGAGAAAATATATGGGCGATACCAAGCTTTGATCTCTTTTAATCAGCTGGGCCTACTTGTGTTTTCTAACACGACGAAATTTCTTGGATTTATCTTGGATAAGGAACTAAAATGGAAGCCCAACATCGAAGAAAGGGTGAATAATGCTATACTGTAACACTGTACTCCTGCAAGAAAGCTATCGGGAAGACCTGGGGATTGCCGTCAAAAGTTATACATTGGATATAGATATAGAAGATTCGCTTCTGTTCTTATAACAGGAGCTTTTCGCACCACATCTCCATTAGAATTAGATATGGTGCTGGGACTGTTCCCACTGAACGTTTTCGGTCAACGGATGCCTGCTTAGGTACACGGCCTTACGCGTACGTGAAGGTTATACCAAACTTCTCAAATAAGGTATGATTCAAATTGCGTCTCGATGCATTGAAAACATTCTATTTAGTCTAGTACAGATAGCTCAAAACCCAAACATAAAAAAAAAGAAATGTTTGATGCCAAATTGTTGAATACACTGCCCAATATATGCAGAAGAAAGTTACACCAATTTGCGCCATGGGTTAAGGGGAAAGCGGGTGGTAAAGGGGGTAAAATTCAGTTTTTTGCAAAAATCTGGAAAACTATGAATCTGACCTTAAAATGTCCTGAGGACGAAACAACTACATAAAATTACCTTTGTAATGATATACAACACTTTAGACGTTTTCTCGGAAAATTATACCCTACACCCAAAAGTATTATAGTGAAATTACATTTTTGGTGTTTTAAATTTGGCACTGTAACTCTTGATATAATAGACCTATAGGGTGATAAGATCCTATTCATTATATTACCAACAAATTTTGTTTGGTTTGTACCAAAAATTGAAGTCCTCCGACCATTGACGCTCCTCACTTCTCCTAACATTTTTCAAAAATGCATGCCGTCTTTATGAATTGAGCTTCTTTTTAAATTGAGCCAGGTAAATCAAATCTGGTGGGGTGCCTAGTCTGAGCCCCATTATGCTTCTTACCAAAAATTATTACCATCCGATCAAAACTAAGGGTACTTCCCATACAAAGTCAACCAAAATTCTAAAAAAATGCACATTTTTCACTTCTAAATTCTATCTAAAATGGAAAAATAAAATTTACATCTCAGAACGTCATTATAACAGTTAATTGTAGTCTTCTAAATGTATATTCAAAAGTTTGTACCAAAACGTGCTTTATAAGTGCGAAAAATCGGGTTTGAAGGTTGCTAGTACACGTTACTCGATATATTCGGAAATAGCCTTAGAACTAGTACCAATGACCTTCAAACCCAATTTGTTGATACTTGTAGTGTACGCTTTGATGCAAACTTTTGAACATGCATTCAAAAGACTACAATTAACTGTCATAATGACGTTCCAAGAGATAAATTTAATTTTCCCATTTTAGATAGAATTTAAAAAAGAAAAAAATATGAAATTTGTCAAAATTTTGGTTCACTTTGTATGGGTGTACCCTTATTTTTGATCGGGTGGTAATAATTTTTAGTGAGAAGCACAATGGGCCTTGGACTAGGCAGCCTACCAACTTTGATCTGCCTGGCTCAATTTGAAATGAAACTACAGGCATACCTTTTTGAAAAATGTTAGGAGGAGTGAGGGGGGGCGTCAATGGTTGGAGCACTTTAATTTTTAGTTCAAATCAAATAAATTTGTTAGCAATATATGGACAAGATCTTATCATCCTAAGTCTATTTTATCAAGAGTTACAGTGCGAAATGTAAAACTCAAAAAATGTAAATTCACTATAATACTTTTGTGTCTAGGGTATAATTTTCTGAGAAAATATCAAAAGTGTTATATATCATGACAAAGGTAATTTTGTGTAGTTTGTTTCGTCCTCAGAACTTTTTAAGGTCAGACTCATCGTTTTCCAGATATTTGCAAAAAAAACTGAATTTTTACCCCTTTGCCACCCCCTCCCCCCTTAACCCATGACGCAAACTGGTGTAACTTTTTACTGCGTATATTCAACAATTTGGCATCAAAAATTTCTTTTTTTTTATGTTTGGGTTTGGGGCTATTTTGAACTAACTTTTGAACTAGACTAATTGATTACAACTGATTACAACTTTTGTTCCTGATTTCCATAGTGCAAATAAATAAATGATTGTCGACAAGTCGGGAAGACGGCATAGTATACAGGGTGTCCGGAAACTGCCGCATAAACGCACCGGATTGTGATTCCTCATGTGAATTCCAGTAAAAAAGTTGTACGGAACATACTTCCTATTGTAAATGATACGACCGGGTTAGAGTTCCGAATCAGACTGGTTTATTTATCGGTAATGCAAATGCAAGGTATTACTACATAATATACATACAGTAGTGTAGTGTAGTGTAGTGTAAGTACATAACAAACAATAGTGGTATATAACAGTCTTCCCTCGTTAATTTTGAATTCAATTTACATAGTTTTGAAAATAAAAAGAATAGATGAATAATAATAATTTAGAAAATAATATGCAATTCAATCATGATTTTGTAAATATGAAAATAAATCAACAATAATGCAATAAAGAAGTAATTAAGATGTGGTTAAGTAGTCTGATTAAAATGTTTATCGTATGCTAGTCGAACTGGTGGATTTCTTGTTCTTTGTGGTCTCGAAGTACTTACAGGAATAGCAATGGGAGAATTTGCAATGATTGGTGTCGTCTTGTTTCCCTCGGTTCGTTCCAAGCTAGTTTCCGCTGTTAGATCGTTTTCAGGAGGTGAACTTACAGGAGGTGAACTTATATCAGCAGGGTTGCTACGCTCACTTGCATCAATACGGCTACGCTCACTCCACTCAAATTTAGTTTTGTCGTCCCATGATGGCTCAATGGATCCAATTCGGTGCATTTGATCAATGTGTCGCTTCCATATGCGACCATCGTCTAATTTGATTCGATAATGTACCTTGCCTAGCACCTCGATGACTGTACCAAATTGATATTTTTCTGCCCCAAGATAATCACGAACTGAAACACGGTCGTTAGTTTTAAATGATCGCGTGAAAAATTTCTTCTCCGACCTCTTTTCAAATTTGATTTTCGATGCTGGCATCATTATATCCAAACGAGAACGAATTTGACGATTAAACATCATCGCTGATGGAGAGTCGCCCGTAGATGCGTGTGGAGTTCGTCTATAATTCATTAATATGTTTGACAGCTCCTTTTCGATGTCGGCCCGATTGCAAATTATGGTCTTCAATTTGTTCTTGAAAGTCTGGACATTTCTTTCCGCCTGCCCATTTGTAGCTGGGTGATATGGCGCACTTCGTTTGTGAACAATTCCATTCATTTCCATGAATATTCGAAATTCCTCGGATGAAAATTGTGGCCCGTTGTCACTAACTAAAACTTCAGGAATTCCAAACCTCGAAAATACTTCACGGCATTTTTTAATTGTAGTTGATGTCGTAATGTTTGACACAACATATATTTCTGGCCACTTTGTATACGCATCAATCAGAATAAAGAAATATTTACCCATGAATGGCCCTGCGTAGTCAACGTGTACTCGTTGAAACGGAGATTTGGCTGCTTCCCAAACATGCGACGTGGTTTTTCGTGGATTGTTCCGATTCCGTTGGCACTGCACACAAGAGTTGACCAGGTCCTCAATGTCAGCGTCCAATCTCGGCCACCAGCAAAAACTCCGTGCTAATGCTTTCATTCGCGTTATGCCAAAGTGTGCCGTATGTAGTTCGTCCAGCACTTTCTTTCGCAATCCTTTCGGAACATATACACGCAATCCTCGCAGTAAACAACCTTCATGTAGAGTAAACTCCGTCTGATCGATGTTAAAACGTTCTTCGGGCTTCACCGTACGCCCTGTTTGCAAGCCATCTAGCAATTCTCGAACAATGTTGTCCTTCGCTGTCGCGTTTCGCAGCTGCTCCACAGTTAATGGTAAGGTTTCAATCGCATTCAATTCAATTGCTTCGATTTCTTCTGTCTTGTTATTCGTAACTGCCAGTGGTAGTCGGGACAATGCATCGGCGTTGGAATGATCCGTTGATTTACGATATCGGATGTCGTAGTCGAATGATTGCATGAATATAGCGTAATGTTGCATTCTTGTAGCGGACAACGTCGGCAAACCCTTTTTCGGTGACAAAATTTGCGTAAGCGGTTTGTTGTCGGTGATTAGTATGAACTTCCGAGCATAAACGTACTGGTAGAATTTTCGAATACCGAAGATTATCGCGTAAGCCTCTCGATCTATTTGCGTGTAACGCTGTTGAACAGGTGATAGTGTTTGTGATGCGAACTGTATGGGCTTCTCACTCCCGTCTGGATAGATGTGGCTTAACACAGCACCAACTCCGACCGGACTCGCATCAGTTGCCAACACCAGCGGTAACTTCGGGTCGTAATGTGCAAGATGTACTTTCGTCGAAATCTGCTTTTTAATTGTAGAAAATGCCTTTTTGCATTCTGCATTCCAAACAAAGTGAACATTGTCTTTAAGAAGATTACTTAAAGGATACATCGTTGTGCTCAAATTTTCGAGAAAACGGCCATAATAGTTCACAAGCCCAAGGAAAGCTCGAACTTCTTCCTTAGATTTCGGCTCCGGCATTCGTGTTATTGCATCGATCTTATTTTGTACTTTGTGTATACCTGACTTATCAATTCTATATCCGCAGTATTCGATCTCATTCGCCATAAAAACGCATTTATCGAAATTTACTCGCATATTATACTTCTCTAGTCGAGATAGTACGAGCTCAAGACGTTGCAAGTGCACTTCATCATTCGGCGCAGTTATTTTTATATCGTCTAAGAAGACAGATACACCTTCGATATCTTTCAAAATCTGTTCGATTTCTCGTTGCCATTTCGCTGGTCCGGATGCAATTCCATACATCAATCTCGTAGGTTGATATAAACCGCGATGTGTGCTGATTGTTAAAATCTCTCGATCGTCCGGATGAACTTCGAGTTGTAAATACGCCTTGGTGAGGTCGATCTTTGTAAACTTTTGACCACCGGCCATCGTTGCGAAAAGTTCCTCTATCGTCGGAAGTGGGTGCTCTTCAACAAATATGCGCGGATTCACCGTTATTTTGTAATCGCCACATATACGAACCTTATTCCCTTGTTTCTTGACAGGTACAATGGGTGTAGCCCAGCTGGCAGAATCCACCTTCCTGATGATGCCATTCCGCTCTAAATCATCCAGCTCGTTCTCAACAGCGTCGCGTAAAGCAAATGGTAATCTTCGTGCTTTTATGAAGATCGGCTGTATATTTTCTCGCAGACGTATTCGCGCTTGCACATTTTCAATTTTTCCCATTGACTTTTCAAATACTTTCGAATATTTTCTCTTCAAAATTTCGATTCCTTTGGAGACGCGTTGTTGCTGCTTGATGGATGAAACAAGTTGTGAATCGTTCGTATTGTTGAAGATTTCATTCCAATTCAAATGTAACTCACGTATCCACTCACGACCAAGAAGAGGTTTGCGTTTTGATTTCACTACGTACAACTTGAGATTATGTTTTTCTTGACTATTGACATCTGAACTGACAGCAACATTTATGTAGCCCAACACATTAATAGGTGTACCGCAGTAACTGATTAATTTGGTATCGGTGGTATGTAACGCGATGTCCGGAAATTTTTCTCTCTTGTCGTCGTCACTGATAATCGTTACTGGAGAGCCGCTATCGATTTCGAAGCAAATCCGTGACTCGTTAACTTTGAGCATGATGCCAAATTTCGATCGACTGTTGTCGTTTTTGCTTCGTTGTATATTGAACAGCTCCTCCACTGAACTTTCGGATTCGTTGCCGCCGTCTATGTAATTTGTTCGCTTCTTGTCCCGTTTCGCCTTGAAACAAACTTTTTCCAAATGGCCCTTGCCTTTGCAATATGTACATGATGAATTTTTATGTGGGCATTGTTTTGCATGATGATCTAGCTTACCGCATCGAAAACAAAATCTTTTCTGTGGATCGCTAGGTTTTGTATATAGTTTGGATTTGGATGTTTTCGGATTAGACTTTCGATTTTTGTCTTGCAGATAATCCACCGAATCCTTTTGGTGTTGGATCTCCGCTCCACCTTTCGCAGACAACTCCATCGCTTTTGCAGTTGTTAAGGCCGCATCTAATTTCAAATCCTTTGTTTCGAGCAGCCGGTTTTGAATTCGTGTACTGCACAGCCCGAAAACAAATTGATTTCTCAGTGCCGTTTCGAGGTATGTGCCAAAATTGCAATGTAATGCTAATTTTCTTAATGCAATAGAAAATTCTTCTACCGACTCGCCTTCGCGTTGCTTGCGTAGATGAAATCTGTAATTCTCCATGATTTCAAGCGGGTTTGGATCGTAGACTTCCGAAATTATATTTTTGATCTCCTCGTACGTTTTGCTGCTCGGTGTAGCTGGCGCCAATTTATCACAAAGCATATCGTATGTGTCCTGGCCCATGTAAATGAGTAGCAATGATTTTTGTTTTTCACTCGCGTCAAGCACCGCGATAGTTTCCTCAAAACGAGATACCCAGCGCGCCCACTTCATCGTTACTTTATCAAATTTTTCGAACAAAGCAAAATCCGACATTTTGTACGCGTGTTTCGAGTCCTCGTCGCCAACTATTGTAAATGATACGACCGGGTTAGAGTTCCGAAGCAGACTGGTTTATTTATCGGTAATGCAAATGCAAGGTATTACTACATAATATACATACAGTAGTGTAGTGTAGTGTAGTGTAAGTACATAACAAACAATAGTGGTATATAACACTTCCAATTCTTAACCCTTTAGCTGCCACAGGCATTTGGGGATTTTTGATAAAATAATTTTCTTTTACGACTTAAACCTCAATATCTCAAAAGCTGGACTAGCTAGAAAAGCAAAATAAAGATGATGATTACAGCCAACAAATGTACCTAAAAAATAAAAAACTGACCGCACTGAAATCGGATAAGAGGTTTGGTTTCCAAAAACAATCTCTCATGCGCGGTTTATTTCCATGAACTCACAATTCAACATACCCCTAAACATGAAAATCTTGTGTTTTTCTTTCTTTAAACCTCCGATTTCTAATGAGTGTTTCTATGCTAATAAATGCATATATCTATATTGTTCGCGTTATTCTGTTTCACCATACAGCAGCAAAGTAAAATTATCCTTCCGCACTGTTATTTAATGTTTTATTTCCACTGGAACTATCCTATTGACTTCACCATTTGGACTGTGTTTTTAAGAATTCTCGTAAGAAAATCCTAACGGTACTTCAGATTTAAGACCTTCTGTCATTCAAAGAACAAGCAGGCTACTGAAAATATTGTCACCAATTTTGAAGAAAATACCGTTATCACTTACCGAGGTACAGTCATTTTACAAGTGGAACTATCCTATTTGATTGGGAATGTACATACATATGTAAAACTTTCGAAATTGTTAGCGTTTTATAACGTTTGATTTTTTGTGCCACCCTGTATAATAAAAGCAATTCCATTAGACATGTTTAATTAAACGGCGATTAAAAGTTCATTTACTCCGGCAATATTGTATTGTGTTATATGTCTTCATATCTTAACTACGAGTATATTATCCGTGTATGTATTCAAAAGAAGATAAAACATCTTCATCAACAGAAAAATAATTATAAGTGCATTTTTCTTTCACACATTTATCTATAATTTAGTGTAGTTTTGAACAACGTTGTTATTAAGTTAATTAGACAACAGGTGGAAGCCTTAATTCTGTAAATCTGTATATTTGCACTTTTGATTGTGAATTCATAATGCGAGAATAATGCATCATCACATACATGATGATGGTGAGATCGTGACGAAAATATGCAAGAAGTATGTAGGTGCCGTCTTGCATTGTGTGTTCTTTGCTTGCGGTTGCTTAAATGTCTGATAAGATCAATAAAAAGCTATATATACGTACAATTATTAAATACCCTTGAGCACAATCGGTAATAGAAATAATCGCAGATATCAAGAAATGTGGGTTTTCGTGCAAATGTCTTTGATGCTAGAACCTTGACATGATGATGCTGCTTGGTAAAAGGTTACAAGTTACAACTCTTGTGTTACTTGCGGTTTTTTTTTTTTCTTAACTTCTTATTGACTTTTGAATAACATACTTATACGTATAAGCCTGTAGGTATAGTACAAATTTGTGTCTGTTTACGTCCTCTAATTGTTATTTTTTTTCGTACGGTACCAACAAAAGTAAGAGGTAAAATGTATAACGCCATAATGCATTTTAAAATAAAGAAACGAAAAACATACAACATGCAAAAAAGCGGAAATTAATTTAAATTTAATATAAGTTCCCAATAAACTGCGACCATGACTCGGAAAATAAGAACGAGGAAAACAGATGAACGGCAAAAGGTCAAACTACCAGTTTTTGGAAATTATCTTGTGACCTTGACTTTGACTTCAAGCGCTTACCTTAAGACATAAGCGTTAGGTATTTTGTGTGAATGGGCATCGAATTAATTTTCAGTGATTGATAAATGATGGCGTGTAAAATACAAGAGACCACAGACCAACAGGTTTATAATCAAATATGGATATGTATGAAAGTAAAGATTTTTATTCAAATAAGTTTATAAATGATTTCCAAAAGACTTTATTTCTAAAATATGTATTTTATATGATATTACGAGAACTTAAGTATATTTTAACGAACACTTTGATCAAAAATTTTATAAATAGTGGAATATGTTGTGTTATGTGTCGAATAAAGTCAATATCTTAAAGTCCCTTCACAGTTGAACCATATCATCAGTCTGCTAAGGAAGGCATGACGGCGTCTAATCAATACAACAATATAGCCGGCTTTTTATAAAACTTGTATTTGTTAGTACTGTATCCTACAAAGCATCAAAAAAGATTTGCTCAATTTAATTTAGCCTTATCCACTAATTACTAATATGAATTCGTGTATGCTGAATGCCGTGAATCTCAGGAGCACTCAAATACATGAATGGATAACAATATACTTATTGCATCTTTCACTATTAATCCATGAAAAAGATTATATATGTACAGTAGAGCGTCGATTATCCGAACTAATGTTGACAAGGGTGGTTCGGATAAACGAAAGTTCGGTTAATCGAGTCTCCATAGAAAAATTCAAAATACCCAAATGTGAAAGAGTGGACGAAAACGGATTGATTTCGTTTGTAATTATTTCATATGACAACCGACAATAATATTTTGCCTATAAATCGTTCCAAGTTTAAAATGTGCTGGTGCAGTCATCGATAGTAATTTGCAACATATTTCGTCACTTCAAACTGACCGTCCATACTCTTATCATGGAGAAATTAAGAACATTGGCAAACACACGAACACTGAACAATTTGGTCGGGTGTCAGTTAAAATATTGGAGTGAGCCGAAATGTGCTGAATAGGGGAATTTAGGTTTGAGACCTGGGTGCTCAGGGCCGGCCCTAGGGGTGGGCGAACTGGGCGGTCGCCCAGGGCCACCACACTTAAGGGGCCACCACTCTCAAGAAACCTTTACTTTCAAGGGTCACCACTCGGAAAAAGGATCACTCAAAAGGGGCCTCCACGCGAAAGATATGTACTCGAACTAAAGTAGTTCTAAAGTTAGTTCTAAATTTAATATAAAGTGAAATAGCGATGATGTAATTTTACTGATAAAAAATCTGTTATAACATGCATAGAGATAAGACATCCATCTTTCAAAAGAGAGAGAGCTCTCTCTTTTGAAACATATTGCAATATCTGCTCTCCAACGTCACCATTGAGGTCTTTGATGTTTGTTAAAAATTCCAGTGACGGTAGCATGGTTTGAAAGAAGTTTGATTTTTAGAACTCATCGAAAAAAATTACCAATATCCAAGCCCGATAAGGTGCAGGATAAGCCTGAGATTATACCATGAAAAGCCGGTAGTGATGACACAAGAGGCCACTACTTCACGGATTGGTATAATAAGGGAAGAAAGAGGAAAAATAAACCTAGATCAAAATTTTCGAATTACGATATTCGGATCCTTCATTTTTTGCTCTCTTAGACCACGTCGAAAGCTGAGCATTGCTGCCATACAAAAATCTTAAAATCGAGATTAGTGACTGGAAATCTCATACTGTTTCTTTACAAGACGTGACACCTTTAGGTTACAAGAAGTTTGAGTTGATGTTTATCATGAATAACTTAACCACACGCCCGTTATCGACGTCAGACCCATATATGAGGATTGGAGTTTTCTGCATTGAAAACAGGCGGATGTATTATTTATAGGAACACGATGCACTGCGTGTACAAAATGATCGTCTAACGCAGTGCTTCCCAAACATAGTTTCATAGAACACTAGGATTCCGCTACAAATTCTCAAATATAGGAAATGAGTAATGTGGAAATTACTTTTGATTGAAAAATTCAAGGAATGAATAGAAAAACTCCACAAAATGTTGTACATAGTATTAAAATTCTGACAGCAGCAGCAGAAGCCGAAAAAATGACAAATGCGTGTGTTCTAAATTGAAATGTTTCTGCTGATGCGGATGCTGACGCGTCGAATCTATTTCAAGCTTGGTATTTTGAATGTTTTGCAAATGAAAAGTTACACAGCTAACAAAAATTTGCAAAATGTCAGTTTTGTTTCCAATTGGAAGAAATGGTAAATAAAATTTTTTTAATGAATGCCAGAAACATGATCATAAGAGAAGATTAGAATTAGAGGTGATTAAAAAACAGCTAACTGCCAGTGACAGCAGCTCCCAATATTGGTGTAAAACGTTAAAGAGTTTTGATTAAGCCCTCGTCAGTCGCAGATCTAACGTAAGGGGAAGCATTCAGCCAATCAAGATCAGATGCTTTTTGTTTGTGTATTAGTAAGGGAGTAAGGGCCACCATCATCCATTTGGCCCAGGGCCACCAGAGTGCTAAGGCCGGCCCTGTGGGTGCTTATACGTTTTCATTTAAAAAAAATGTTTCATAGAAAACACGCAAATTAGCGTATTTTCAATGTGTCAATTTGTATGGGAATTGAAATGTTTTCGGGCTGTTTTCATACGAAAACATGAAAATAGCCCCAAATTACATGATTTTCCCTGTGAACATATTATAAGCGACAAACTGAAAACGTGTAAAACGACTAGAACTGAACAAAAATAAAACAATCGAATTAATTGAGCGAAGCAGATGAGAGGTTGCTTTCGTCAGACCCTTTATTTTTCATTTTATTCGATGTCTTTCACAAGAAAAGAAGCTGAGTGAGTGCCCATTTCGGTTAATCGAGTATTCCGATAATCGGCGATCGGATAATCGACGCTCTACTGTAATTACATTCGAAGAGATTTTAAGAAGGTGATTTAAGTATGTACATTTCTGTATGCTATGCACTCTCTAGATATGCCATTGACCTTTCAACGAATAATACATCATCTTATCTAAAAAAATATCGATTAAATTTAATATGCTATTGAATGTTCAATAGCTTCTTTTTCGTGTTGAGAGCGGAATAACATTATTTTTTTCTTATATGGACAACATGATTTTTTGGTCACGGCTAGCGGAAGGTAAGATGCGATCAGTTTGCAGCATTCGAACAGTATAAAATACCATGGAACACATGGTACATAAGAAATTGGGTGATAAAAATTGGTATCTTGACATTGATTATATTGGTTTGATATTGAACTCTTTTTTCCTGTATTTTGAGAGTTACCTTGACCGTGTCTTGAGGTATGGTGTCTTTTTTTTTTTCTTTGGCAGCTTTGGGCGCTATTTTTACATCTTGAAGAAATGAAGTGGACAAATGTTCAAAAATAAGTGATTGGCATTCATACAATGCAAATTTATGCGGAAGCGGATGGATATATTTATGCCGATAAAATATCTACATTAATTTTGTCCATTGGACTTAAATAAAATTATGATCTGTTTTTATAGAAGTCGGCCCACGTTATTAGTAGGTTCAATTTTCCCGGTATTACATTATAGTGTTGTCTGAATAAGCATATTTTTCTGTTGAGAACATTTCGCAGTAAATTATCTCAAATTAGCCAGATCCGGATTAACCATAATGCAAAGTAGGCAACTGCCTATGGGCCTACAGCCGCTAAAGGGCCCTCACCCGTCTATGTTGCATGTGCAGCCCAATCACTCAATTTGTTGGAGTGAGAGCTGTGGAAAGGTGCGCTGGAGCAATCTCCTTTTTTGGCTTCGTGCGGACGCTGTATAAATTTTTTCGCGTTCCACTCATCGGTGGGGGACAGGTCCAAGGGCCGATACCATTAAGGCCTTGCCAAAAGGATAGGTCAGCTTTCACAAATCTTTGGAATGTATTGTTGGCCACGAAAATCAGAAATTTCACGAAGCCAGAGGAGGAGAATCGGTAAAGAAAGAGAATGCCATAATGACAGTCGCCTGGGCTGTCATACTCGATAGAATAATCGGTGTTAGCAAATTTATACAACAAGAATGAACTTCGAACTTCTGAAATCGCTTCTAGATTTTCGGATGACCCAAAGAGACATTTATGACGATTATAAGATGGAAGCAAACGAAATAAGTGAGGCTCTAGGCATGACCGATGCAGCGATGAAAGTAAATTTAAACGATTAAAGAGACAGATAGATAGATTAGGCGTAGATTAGATATGTTATGTGCAGAAAAAAACTCAACGCATGGAAGCTTATCGTCAAATTGTCAATTTGGGTTTTTAGTCAATTTCCCTATAAAGACAGACGATAAAATCAAAGGGCTTGTTATTCAACCGACATCGAAACTGAGTTTTCAGACGAAATGGTGCAGTAGTATGACAGTTTAGAGAGAGTTGATATTCATAAAAATTAAAAATTAGGAGCTATTCACACTAGTAGTTAATCTTGCCAAACTACTTAATTTCAGGTGAGTTGTATGGAATTTGTTAGCTCAAATTAAGTAATTTGCACAGATTACGTCATCTGGCTGTAAGTGTGAAAACCTCCTAAATAAATATGATATGTTTTTTAATATACACTAAGACATATAAGTATAGGTATACTTTGGAAGAAGGGCCCCAACTTGTGGGCTCCCTATATGGATTAATGTGGTCCTGGTTGAACTTATAGCCAGAATACCCGATTTCCCATGTCCACATACTTCATGCCAATATATGTACATCACAATCGTCGGCACAATAACAAAATAGTGAATGTGCAAATTCATAGTTTTCAGATAATAAGGGTTCATCAATTTAAACGAGACCAAGGCTTATTTTAGGCGCGGCCGAAAAAAATTGGTCGAGCTAATAGATTTATCGGACCTTTCTTTGACTGGTGTATCGATTCTGTTCGCTCCTACATAATTTTTGTAATTTGCTTTTTGAGTGCGATTGGCAGCTCCATTAAGTCGCAAATCTTTTCCATCTGTGCGATAAAACAATATTTATTTTTACATATTTTTTATGGTTTCGATATAAAGACACATTTATACAGGGTGTGCCATTCATGGTGGAGGGTATTTCAATGGTAGGTAGGGTGGCTCATTTGTGGAAAATTAATATACAACGGTATCCCTCTATTTTTAACCGTTGCAATGTAATAGCATTTTTTGGCAAAATGCCCGACTAATCGAATTAAATCAAAATTTGCCACACCACCAAACATTTTATCCGAGATATGACTTCACTTTCAGAAACTAAATAAAATTTCTAATAAAACGACACCTCGCCCGTTACGAAGTTGCTCGTATCTTCCGAGATACACCCGTTCAAAATATAAAGAAATTTTAAAATTGGCTTTTCATCAAAAATTTAAATTATAAAATCGTATACAATTTTAAAATTTCTTTAAAGTTTGAACGGGTATAAACATAAATGACAAAGCCATCTCTTCTTTGTAATAAATGTAATTTCTTGTGCATTAAGAGCGTGTCTCCATGATTTATTGCAATGTGAAGTTGTATCACGGTGAATACTCGTAATTCTAAAATGCTCTATTTGTCTCTATTTTTGCATCTGAAAGCTTTGGAATTTTAAAAACCATGGCCGTTTTGAAATTCAGAGTCGAGTGTCGTCGTTAGAAGAAACAAGTGTTCTCTTTGATTTTGATTTCAGAAAAAAAATCGAATAAAAGAAAAAAATTGTTTTTTGGTATAATTTAGAGAATTCTTTTGTTTATTTTCGGTTCAAAGAAGTTGAAACATGAAAAACTTCTTATTCTCGATCAAAAAATAAGAAAGAGGCTTAAGCGAATTCTAGACCCCTCAAACCTAAGCGTTGTTTTCATGCTCAATCTAAAATTTAATTGGAGTGTACTGGTTGAACTGCCAAAACAATTGTTACATAATTTTGTTTCTAAGTCACCAAGCCGCGAACGCGATGCGGATTACTGAGGTGATAGCGGTACTATGTTCAAGCTAATTGGCAAATCTTACACTACACCATCCTGTAAAAAATATAAAAGGGTTCCTGTTTGTTACCGATGAACAGCAGCTGCATATATGGAAAGAACACTTTTTTGAGGTCCTAAACAATTGTTTGGACAAGTGCATTTTCATAGGCAGAGAAAGACGTCCCTCAAATCGATCCCGATATTAATTCCAGACCACCATCTAAGATGGAATTAAAGCGGGTTATTGAATGATAGACGCCGGTAAGATCCCGGGGATAGATGGAGTTCCGGTTGAAATATTTACAGCGGATTCAAATGCTACAACGGACATTCTGCTTCCCATCATCAAAGATTGTTGGGAAACCGAAACTCTTCCAGGCGGATGGAATACGGGCTGGATTTCGCGAGGGTTTTTCATGTAGCGACCATATAAACACTCTTTGAATTATTGTTGAGCAATCAATCCGTTGTGTGAAGATCCCCATTACACCGCATGTTCATTGATGATACATTGAAAAGCTAAATTTGTGTTTTAGGTCAGGCAGCCGAAAAAGATGACGAGTTCTCTCTTCGGAAGCATAGTCACAGCAGATGGCAGCGCGGATGCTGATGTGCAATCTCATATCAATATCTTCATTTTGACTAAATGACAACATTTCCAAAAAAAAATTCCAAAATCCAAATATTCGATGCAATTGTGAAATCAGTGCTTATATATGACTGTCCTGTGTGGGAGGTGACCAAACATATAACAAAAAAGTTTGCAAACTTTCGTCAACCAGATCCTACGAATCCACTGGCCGGAGAATTTTTCGAATGATGATCTCCTTAATGTCATAGGCCTGGATTGGATAGGCACTTCTCTCAAAAGGCGAAAGAAGCAATGGATAAGTCATACCCTTCGAAGAACCCGCAAGGAGCCAATGCAAGCGGCCGTGTTGGACGACCTAAATCCTAGAAACACGTGGAGAAGATCGTTTAATAACGATGCTACTTCATTATAGAATAGAACGAGGTAGAATGTAGGCGTAGTTGATGCCCTATGACCCACAAGTTTTTTTTTTTCTCAGAAGAACCTAATTTGAAGGTTGGTTCTTTATGGCAGCCCCTGAACCCATTGACCGATTTGGTTAATTTTTACATGTGTTTTGTGAATTTTACGTTAACACATTCGTGTGAGGTTTGGTTAAGATTAAATCACAAATAAAACAGTTTTTCTTAGAAGAACCACCTTTTTAGTTGGATTTTGAATATAGCAGCCCCATGACGATTCAAACATACAAACAGCCTGCAATAAAAAATAAACGTTTAAAATTGTCCGAGTAAAGTACGTCGCAAAAAAAAAACAGCCCAATCGACTCCCCTCGACAAACTGATCAGATGCGAAGAACAAATTTTATATGTTCGGAGATCCTTCCTTCAATGCGTTACAATTTTCATGACAAAGTCAATATTCCCTTTCATGAGTGAAGAGCGAGGGGTATACTAAACAATTTTAGTCCTTCTTTGGAAATATTGTTAAGATTCATATGAGAATCAATTAATCTTCAACTCGTTTGTTTGTTTTTTTTTTTTGCAGAATCGGAAGCATCATTCAAAATCGTCAAGCAAAAATTTGGCTTCAATTCGACTCGATCTTCCGTTTGACCAATTTGTACAAACAACATGAAAACTACATCAACATTCTTCATGGTTTCTCCAATAAAGTTATCCGCGAACGAAAGGAGGAAGTTCAAAAAATGAAGGCCATGAGTAATAACAATAATAACAATAACAACAATGAGGAGGAGGCATTTGGTAAGAAGAAACGTCTGGCATTCTTGGACTTGTTGATTGAGGCTTCAAAGGACGGTACTGCTCTATCGAATGAAGATATTCGCGAAGAAGTCGATACATTCATGTTTGAGGTAAGTTTTGATTCGTGAACGTAAATGTTTTGACATCAGTATCAACAAAACAGATATTTTCACTTTGGTTATTTGACATTGTCTACTGGATATCAAAGAAATGGATTATTATCTAAGAAATAATATGCATAAATATCGCTGATTGAAAATCCTTTATGACTTAAAGAATATATTGAGAAGAAAAGAACGTAACCAAACATAGATAAGTTATCTATCGTCCTAGCAAATATGTACCATATAGAAAATACAACAGCAACGCTTTCAAATAATTCTTCAATTAGAAAACCCTATTAAACTTTCAGTATTCTACAGCATTAATATGACAAAATATCAACATTTGTAGGCCATTTATATAACTAAGCATTTCAGGATATTGAAGTCTTAAATATTATTTTTAATTTATATCCAGAATCCTAATTTATTTCATCCATGTCACCACCAGACTCGCGATGAAAGTGAATGTAATAGCAAACAATTCTTATAAGTTTGTATTTTGAGGTGGTAAAAGAAGAAATTTGAATAATTTTTAAATGATTGTTTTAATACATAAAAACTAAACACAATGACTTACCGCTTCTTCAGGGTCACGACACAACATCGGCTGCAATTTCATGGACTCTCTTCCTCCTTGGCTCTCATCCCGAATATCAGGAGCGTGTCGTTCAAGAACTGGATGAAATGTTCGGAGACGACAGGGACACACCGGCCACAATGAAAAATCTCAATGACATGAAATATTTGGAATGCTGCATTAAGGACGCTCTCCGTCTCTACCCGAGTGTACCAATGATGGGACGATCTATTACAGAAGATGTTAAAATTGGTAACTATCCATTTCATCCTATAACAAAAATGTAATTCAATGGGTTAATACACATAAATGTATTTGTTTTGGTTTTCTTTCAGGTGATTACACTGTACCTGCTGGAACAACTGCCATTATCATGACATACATGTTGCATCGCAATCCAAAAACATTCCGCAAACCAGAACAATTCAATCCGGATAATTTCTTGCCTGAAAACTGTGTTGGACGTCATCCGTTCGGATATATTCCCTTCAGTGCCGGACCACGAAATTGTATTGGACAGAAATTCGCCATTTTGGAGGAGAAAGCCGTTCTATCTACCATTCTGAGAAAGTTCAAAATCGAAGCAGTCGATCGACGAGAAGATCTCACACTTTTGGGTGAATTGATTTTGCGACCGAAAGATGGACTTCGAGTGAAGATAACACCTAGAAAGTAAGATAGAATGAATGTAATTGAATTAGGGCAGTAAGTAGTGTTGAATTTTGCGCGTATGCTAAGTGTCGTATTTGTATAAATTGTAATTATTAGTAGATGTTAAGTTTGTAAGTGATATTATGCTGAATCCTGTGCTTTGAACTGATATTTTACTGTATATATCTGTCTTTGGATTAATGTTAGTAGATAAGAACAAAATGATGAATTTTCAATATTCTTACAAATGGGTACCTAATTTGAATTTAATCTAATGCGGAACTTTGTTCCTTTTGTACATATATATTATGGAAAATATACTTGCCTAGTCTTTTTATACATACACGCATTGTTTATATAAATTTTTATTTATTAAAATATTTAAAGAATTTTTTACTGAATAACGAGATCACGTTCAAAAGGAACGTTCGCGTTATAATATAGTGAAATTAGCTCTAGACCCAAACATCCAAAAAAAGGAGAAAAGTTTTTATGCCAATATGTTACATACACTGCTGTAAAAAGTTACACTGATTTGTGCCTCCCGTTAAGGGGGAGGGATGGCATTTTTGCTTTTCACAAATATCTAGAAAACTCTTTGTCTCATCTCATCGTAAATTGTCTTAGGACGAAATAACCTACATCTAATTTCCTTTGCAGTGATATAATACTCTAGGTCTTTTCTTGGAAAATTATACATTTTGCACTGTAACTTTTAGCAGAGTCCAGGTAGAGTAATAAGAATTCATTATCATCATCAATGTGGCACGATAGCCCGACGTCGGGCTTTGGCCGCCTGAATCGTTGACTTCCAATTGTCACGGTTACGTGACCTTGTCCTCCAGTTTCGGAAGCCCAGCAGCTGGTGGGCGTCTTCACCTACGGAGTTCTCTCAGCGAGCTCTCGGTCGTCCACGCAACCTCGCTCCGTCAATTCGTTGTGCGTTCATCACTTTTTTTGGCATGCGATTATCGTCCATCCGTTGTACATGTCCCGCCCATTGCAAACGTTGAAGCTTGACGATTTTCGTTACTTCCAGCTCATCGTACAATTGATACAACTCATGGTTGTACCGGATACGCCACTGATCTCGCTCGCGAACGGCCCCGAAAATTCGCCGAAGGACCTTTCGTTCGAATCGGTCTAGCCAAATTTCGGAGGCTTGGGTGAGGGTCCATGTTTCGCAGCCATAACATAGGACGGGTCGGATGATAATTTTGTACACGCGGAGCTTCGTGTTCCTGTGCGCAAGTTTCGAATTAATTATAGGGAGGACCGAGAAATATGTCTTATTGGCTAGTTGTATCCGTCGCTTAATTTCGTCGAGTTCGTTGGTGTCCTTTGATAAGTTACAACCCAGAGGGTTAAAGTTGTCTACATACTCGATATTGAGGTCCCCCACTGTGATGCTTGAATTTGCTGGCGTTCTTGTTTTCGATTGCATCATTGCCTTTGTTTTGCTTTCGTTGATATGTAGTCCAACTTCCTTTGCGGCGTTATTGAGGTTATGCAGAAGGCTTTCTGCATCACCCAACCTTCGAGACATGATGTTGATATCGTCGGCGTACGCTACTAATTGAGTCGACTTGATGAGTAGCGTTCCGCTGCTGTCCATATTCATGGCTCGAATTACATACTCCAAAGCAAGGTTGAAGAGCGTCGGCGCCAGCTCGTCGCCTTGCTTGAGTCCAGTACGAGTTTCAAATAGGTCAGTGAGTCGGTTCTGCACTCTGACCTGCGAGACGGTATTAGTCATCGTCATCCTTGTGAGTCGCACTAACTTTGCCGGTATACCAAAATTCATCATAATGTTGTACAGTACACTTCGATCGATACTGTCGTATGCCTACTTGAAGTCGACAAAGATTTGGTATACGTCGATGTTATATTCCCAGCACTTTTGGAGTAGTAGCTTCACTGTGAAAAGCTGACCGGTCGTTGAGCGACCAGGTCTGAAGCCACCTTGATACTCGCCAATGATTCGTCCTGCGTACGGATTAATTCTCTTTTCAAGAATTTTAGATAATATCTTATAGGGCGTACAAACTAATGATATGCCCCTGTAATTCTCACACTTCAGCTTGTCACCCTTTTTGTGGATTGGGCAGATTATGCTTTTGCGCCAATCTTCGGGGATTACCTCGTCGTTCCATATTTTCAGCAGTAGCACATGTATAGCGTTGGTCAGGCACGTTCCACCATGCTTCAGCAGTTCTGCTGGGATCTCGTCAGCGCCGGGCGCTTTATTATTTTGAAGCGACTGTATGGCAAGACTCACCTTCTCTACTGTTGGGGGTAGAACGGGAGGGCCTGGTTCGGCTAACTGCTCTACAGCTGGCTCCGCGGGGGATGTTGATGGTGCATTGAGGAGCTCTTCAAAATGCGAGGCCCCTCGTTTGTTGACGCTTTCGATGTCGCTGATGATGTTACCATCCTTGTCCTTACATAGGCTTGTCCTGGGTTGATATCCGTTCTTGATTTTATTTATAAGTTTGTACGCCTGTCTAATGTTCTTACTGGCTAATCTTTGGTTTATTTGCAACTGCTCGTCAAAATGTTTGCGTTTCTTACGTCTAATTAACCTATTAGATACTCGCCGAAGTTCGTTGTATCTTTCTTTCTTGGCTCGGGATGCGCGTTGTGTGTATTGGCGATAGGCTTCATTTTTCGCCTCAATCGAGGCCCTGCATTCGTCGTCGAACCAGTCTGCTCGTCTGCGCCGGCCTTTATAGCCCACGACTTCTTCTGCGACCCCCTTGATGCTGTCTTTGAGCTCCTCCCAGAGCTCATGGATGCCTAGATTATTGATGTTATCAAGCATGGGCGACAGTTTTTCCTCAAGTGTTGTAGTATACGCAGCCGCCGTGGCATCATCAATCAAATTGTCAACCTCGAAAATCTTGGCAGGGTTGATTTTCGTTAGGTGCACCGAAGAGATTCTGCACCTGTAGGTCGTCTTTACCAAATAGTGATCGAAGTCGCAGTTGGCTCCTCGATAGGATCGAACATCTAAGACATTAGAAGCCCATCTCTTGCTGATCAGTACGTGGTCGATCTGGTTGACGGTGTATTCATCTGGAGACTTCCAGGTCTGCTTATGGATTCGTCGATGAGGGAAGCATGTAGAGCTTATGACCAGGTTTCTGCCGCTCGCGAAGTCGATAAGTCGCTGACCGTTGTTGTTATTTTCGTCGTGGAGGCTATGACCTGAATTAGTGCTGATATTCCCAGAGGGAGAGGAAACGGGGGAAATTCGCCCCCCCCCCAGGGACTGTGGTAAAATGTACAATACACACGAATTGAAGTTAAATAAATTGTATTTTACATCTCTTATTTGTCCTGTTTGGCGTTATTCAAAACATGTCTAGGCCCCGAGAAGTCACGTCCCTTCAGCTACTTTTCAATTATCATCGCCAAATTTGGAGGTTAGGAAGAAGTTGCTTATATTACTAAGAATCCGAACGCCGATAATCGCAGACAAATGAGTGCTCAACATATCCAACCACCCACCCGCTTTACACCGATTTCGACCCGTTGCGTTGGCTTGCTCTGCTATCCGTTCTCATAAGGAGAATTTTTGTCTTTCCGATATTTTTCGTTATATGGCGGATAGTACAGTTAGTTGAGTAATATTTTGCTAAAAAAAAAATTGATCGGAAAGGTCCCAAAATGACAAAAAAACGACACTATTTAATCCTTGACCGGAGGTCGGCATGCGGGGTATCATATCAAAGGGGAAGTCGAGTGCATTACATATCATGTGTTTGTTTCCAGTTTCAAGGACCATCAACGGAATAAATCGCGTTTCAATTAACATTTTTGTATTTGCCATAACTTATCATCTGTATCTTTCTAAAGCCATAACTAGCGAATAATTCAAGTTGTCACTACCTTTTTCATTTTTTATAATCTATAATAGCTGAGGATTCTACCATCAAATTTGCTAAGAACAAAAATGTTTGGAAAGTTTTGAAAAAGGACATAAAAGGACACTAATTAATCCTTGATGGAACGTGGGCATGCGGGGTGTCATATCAAACATCGAGTACATTCCATATCCGGCATTTGTTACAGGAACCCTCAAAGGAGAAAATTGCGTTTTAATATTCCTGCAGTTTTGGCTTTGGAAAAATATAGATAAGTTACGGGAAACACGATTTTTTTTTTCATTTACGCCCGAATTATCCGTTTAGGGTCCTTGGAAACAAGAAACAGGAAACAAACACCGGATACGTAATGCACTCGACTTGATATGACACCCGTAAATTTTTCATTAAAACACGTTCGATCAAGGATCCTTTTATGTCCTTTTTCAGAGCTTTCCGAAAAAAAATTTTCTTGGCAAATTTAATAAGAATGTAGAATTTTCAGCTATTATAGATTCTAATGAAAAAGGCAGTGACAAATTGAATTATTCGCGTAGTTATGGCTTTGGAAAGATACAGATGATAAGTTACGGGAAGCACGATTTATTCCGTTGAGGGTCCTTGAGACAGGAAACAAACACCGGATATGTAATGTACTCGGCATTCCCTTTGCTATGACAGCCCGCCAGTGGCGATCCTAGGTAGGGATTTTGGGGGTCCAAACCCCCTCCGAAATGAATTGATGCTACAATGATGAATATCTCATTAAAATAAGAGTATCATGGAGGACACATCCGAACCAGTGTTGGCGTCATATATCCTCAAATTAGTCAAGCAAAATTTCACTTCTAGTGTAGTATCCAGGTGATAAAGCTAGTACACCAGATTGCAAAATGTGGTGGAGAATATTTTTTTGTTTCTTATGTTTTTGGGGGTGCTGATCAAGAAGCTTCCCGCCAAAATTTAGTGGCAGAACACGGTCAAAACCGCGAAAAACCCCTAAATGTTTGCTGTTTTTCCCTTTTTTTGTCCCCTAACTCGGAAACTATTTATTTCTGCGAAAAATTCTCCATGAATATGTTACAAAGCATATGATTACGCGTCCAAAGAGACTTAATACGGATGGCGTAACTACGGCAAATAAACAAACATTTTCAATTACACTAAATTCAATCCGGTGACACGCCAACTATGTCGCCGTTGTGTGCAGTTATGCACAGTGTTGTGCCTAGTAAGACCGTTAAGAGAAATGACGTCGCATGAAATTATATGTCATTCGTTTCTCTGACTTTCCCACTTGTCGCTACCTTATATTCTGTATATCGTGCCCACTTCCTTCTATTTTCGTGTGTTCCACTCGAAAGAAAATCTATTTGAAACGCACACATTGGGTGAGGTAACGATACAAAACAGTTCCGCAAATATGTTTGCAGTTCTGATCCGTAACTGCCATTTTGCGGATCAGAAATAATCTCCGCGTTCTTTTCGTTTGTCTTTCTTTGTGGAACATAACGGCTGCATCGAATTGGAAAATAGCAAGTGGCTTTTTCCGCACAGCATGATTCGATGTCATTGTGTATTCGGGGTCCTATATAAGAGGATTTGACATGACACACTGCCTGGATGAGTTCGGTAAGGCCTCTCGCAACAGTGCATGACGCGCAGCATTAGAAGAGGCATCTGATGAGAAGATGCGGAGCGCCATACACTATTGGTCGAAACCGGCTCCAAAATACGCAACTTATGTGTGCCGCATTAATTGCGATGATAACATAAAAGTGTGTTGCTCCCACTGTGGACAAATAGGACGGTGGATCTCTCAAACAAGTTGTTTGACCTTGATGCATCCACCGTCCAACAACAATGTTTTGATACACTGTTTTGTTATACTGTTTTGTGGCGTAACCTCACCATTTGCGGTTGGGCTCAAATGAACATTTCGAAGTTCACGCAATACGCACTTTATCGTGTACATGTTGTACTTACCAAACGGTGAACTCCAAAATCGTCGAAAAATAACTAGGACCAGGACTTTATATCGTGGCTTTCGGTCCCCGCAAAGTTGATGTCCGCTGTTATCAAACGCAAATATGGCCGGTCTGGCGCAGGGCCAACAGGTTGAGGTCTCAAGGACATCTCTTTCATTTTGTTTGTACTTCGAACGAATATCTAATTCATTCACAATAAATTTGACGTTATTACGACTGCGGCGACTCGGATGTCGGTCAATCTCCATACGGCCGCGTAATTCCTACTACATACTGTAATTTAACAGAAATCACCTTACAATTTCGAAATCTCTTTCCATATCCGTAGCGAGCTCTAATTCTTGAAGAGGAAACAGGAAGCGTGGACAATTTGTATGCACTGTAAACATTTTGTACTGAATTGTCTGAATTTTGCCGCTGCCTGCTGCCGGTCTTTTCTTAAATCGTGTTTGTATTCGATAATCGAATATTTCATCCACTTTAGAACATGTTTTGCGCCATCTGGTTTTTCAGAAAGATGAGAACTGCGCTAATTGAAACAGCTGATGATTAGTCGATAATGTAGTTCAATTTGTTGTGTCATGCTGAATAAACGTCAAAAACATTTTATTTAATGGCCAGAAATTCACAGATCATTCATCAAGTCGCCATTTCGAAAACATCGGTCGATTCGATTGGACTGCGTAGTAGAAAAATTTTCAGAACCAGAACCTCCGGGATATCTATTTAAGTTGCCGACTTCTAGAGTGTGTATCGTGTAAAATTTTATCGTAGTGATTTGTGGCGATTAGTGAAAATGAAGGTGTTGTTACTGGCCCTATGTGCCGTTCTTCTTGGTGAGTTTTTTTTTTACGACTTTTCCGTACAATGACGTAGGCCTCACATAACTGGCCATTAATTGCACTGAATATACGGCTAACTTGGTGGTTTTTGTTATCTACTTTCCAGGGGCGGCCGCTGGCCTAACAACGTTCAGTACCAGCAGGTCTCTCGGAGCCAATCAATGCACCTGGGGTCCCAGCTATTGGTGCTCCAACATCACGTAAGTAGCTAGCGAAGCCTCCCTTTCCGCACTATTCTGCCAGATCATTGTTTACGGTTTACGCCATGCAACGACGACGTATGGGGACCGGGTGTCGTCATTTCTACGGCTTCTAGAAACACGAAATTTTTTCTAAGCATCGCAAGTGAAGCAGAAGAACGTTATCCGCTTCAAGACAATGGATTGAGTCGGAATATAAAAAAAATGTACGAAATTGATCTAATTCTCTTCGGTTCTCTGAGTCACAAGACCACATTATGTGATGGTGTGTTGACCGCTTTTTGTTTGGTTGCTTCGGGCTTATCAGTGCCATTTCTTTCTGTTGGCTGGCTAAATCTTTGTTTTGGTTGCTGACGCGAGGACGGTTATCGCGCAACAGTTAGGCAGTTAGTGGCCGTGCGTGACATGATAACCTCTAGTCGCGACACTTGTGCTAATTTTAGGTCGAGCATCTAACAAAAGATGCAAAAAGTGTCAACTTGTATGATTTTGCATCAGCGAGAGTGAGAGTCATTCCGCTGATTTAATGCGATGCGCGGTAAAGTGGCTGCAAAAATCCATTCATCACCAACTGACATTTCCCAGGCAAATTATTTCCATTGAAAAATTGCACATTGGTCGTATCATCGAGTGTGACTAATGCCGAGTCTTTAAAGTTGCGAGAAACACAAGTCTCGTTATCGTAGTGCGTATCCGAGTAATGTCGAATAATGAATTCCAGTTGGTGGTCGCTTCTCCGCGGTCCGCCTTGTCGTTCTTTGTTCAGTAAAGTGCTTGCTTAGCGGTTTGTACATAGGAGCGGGACATGTGGCGTTTGCTAATGCTGTCGGCGATGTCTTAAATGTTTATTTATCACAGCAGCAGCTGGAATTGGCGTGATGCCCATCAATGCGAACGTGTTTGCATGACAAACACGGCAGTAGTTACTCAATTTATCGCGCAACCCACGTATAAACCTGTAATTTGTGTAACATCCAAAATTGTCAAGTGCTGTTAACACTTGCTTCTTTCAAGTTCTCACAATTATTATTATTTGTTTAAATTTTATAGTAAGACCCGATTATTTTCAGTGTGCAAAGTCCTACAATGTTTTCTATCATTGTTAAGGACAACTAGAAACAACTAGAAATTAATGGGCTTTCGGTGGCTCAGTGGTAGAGATGACACTCTTATCTCGAGTTTCCGTAGCGTGGGTTCGAATCCCACTGTGACCATGGACGTTTGTGTTGTCTATAAAAATGCTCCAGCCGGTTCTTCGATGTAAATCGTCCCGGAGCTACCCGTTGTCAACACCCCTTTCGATTCAAGAGAAAAAAAAAAAAAATATCTCTTGAGCCGCTACAACAACAACAAAATAATTACTAGGAACTACCATTCACCACCATAATCAGTGTGGCAAGATAGCCCGATGTCGGTCGCTTGCGTTGACCTCTAATTTTCACGTGACTTTGTCCTTCAGTTTCTGAAGCCTGGCAGCTGGTGGACGTCCTCACCTACTGAGTACTCCCAGTGAGGTCTCAGTCGTCGACGATCCGCTTATCGTCCATTTGTTCTACAATGTACATGCCTCGCAGTCGTTGGAGTTTCACGATTTTTTATACTTCCAGATCATCGTACAATCGATATACCGGATGCGCCATTGATCTCGAATGGCCCAAAAAATTCACTGAAGGACCTTTCGTTCGAGTCTATCCAAGGAAATTTCGGAGGCTTGGGTGAAGATCCATGTTTCGCCACCATAGCAAAGCAAAGCAAGGTCATTTTATACACGTGGATCTAAGTGTTCCCGTGCCCATGCTCAGCGCCCGCGGTAGGGGGGAACAACGCCGGCGGTTGACCGGGGCGCAAAATTGTTGGGGCGGCATATTGACTAGCAAAAAAATGAAAGCGGAATTTATTTAAGTTATGTTAAATGAAAACTACATTGATTGTCGGTTTTGGCTAATGAATGTAGCCATAAGCATACTGCGATTGTCATTGTCCTGCGCCCTGTCCTTACTTGGATGAACTCTTCTAACCGACTTTTCGATTAAGCCTTCCTGCGTTGACTTATCGTCCTCTTCCAGAGGGAATACGAAGTAGAGGCGGCTAGGATAACCCATGTTTGCAGGTGTGTCCGTGTATCCTGCTCAGAATCTGTTCTGGGCCTAAAACATTGAATTGAACTAGCGATTATGGCCTTGGGGGCTTACGTGCTTAAATGGACGTTGGGCTTAAAGCATGCCTGAAATGCCTGCAATTCAACTAGTCGCTCTTCTGCCATTTTTTTGTATCACCTCGTGGCTACGTAGCAAAGTACTTCTGGATGGAAATTAGAGGCGGCGATTTGTCCTTTTGCCCAAGGCGGCGGTAGAAGTAGAGTGGGCGCTGCGCAAAAAATACATCTTATTTGCTAGTTTTATTCATGGCTTGATTTCGTCGGATGGCGTCCTTTGATAAATCATATCGGATTTCGGAATTATGCAGAAAAGTTTCTGCATCACTGAATCTTCGAGATATGCTGTTGAAATCGTCGGCGTACGCTATTAAATGTAACTTGAAGAGTAGCATTCTGCTGCTGTCCATATTCATGGCTCGAATTACATACTCCAAAGATAGGTTAAATAGAGCAGTTGCCAGCTCATCGCCCTGCTCTCTGGCCCAACCGTATGACCAGGACGGGCGACACACAAAGGACACTTGCAACGATCCAGAGGTCATTGTTAAAGTCAATATCACTAACCACTATTTGGTCAGGGCATCTGCCAATTTACCCTTGGACATGACCGGGGGGGGGGGGAGCTGCAGAGATTGGTCTTCTACTGTAAGGTACTCCCAAAAAAGCAAGCGGAGTCATCACTAAGGACGCCGAAAGTACGGACATTTGTAGAAGTAGTTCTGGTTTGGCATATACTCCAACAGTCTAGACATCAGTGATGGTTGGTCCTTATTCCCAAAGAGGGTAAAAGACCGGCGGACGACTGTAGATGGTATCGCCCTATCAGCCTTATCTTTTTTATGAAAACAATGGAAAATATACTGGAGGCCCATATTAGGAACGCAGTTTTAAAGTCTCGACCGCGTCATGTCTTAAAAGAAAGTGACCTTATGTGTATTTCTAGACATTGTGGGTGACTTTGGCAATATGTCCATCGATTCCATTCGAACGGTATAAGACCGAAAGATGCAAAACTGCTCCCGTTTAGAATAATTTTACCAGTATAGGCAAGAGTATATCCTCTCTGCTTAAGCAACTTGGGTCTACCCTTAGCTATAATACTCTCAGATAGGTTATACATCCAGGGTTATGCTGACGACTTGGATATCACGATTAAAGGCAAGCTTAATGATAATTATGTACCTGATTTTAGCAAAGTTGTACCGGAATATTGTATAGCGAATAGGCTATGTGGTAGGCAAATTAAAGCCGCAGTGAAGATATTCAGTGAAAATTTTGTCTAGGAGTTTTTAACAAACATATGTACTCTCAAATTAACGTACCCATAAACATCACGAAAGGCGTCACTTTCTCATATATGGGATGCATATAAATTGTGTGGAAATATTTGAATGCATCTGTCGTACCAAATGTGTGTTGAAATAATATTGCTAAGACCATCTACATACTAAGAAATAAAGTGTAATCCTCTTCGATACGAAAAACTGTCTGCTGCCACGGTTGGTTGGTTGGTAAAAGTGGCGGCCTAGGCAGAGGCTAGCCAAAGCCCAATTAGCGCATAAAGCGCCGTTTTGAAACCACAACTCCATGAAGTTTAACTAGTGTATATGATTAAGGTTAGGTAATGAATTTATGAGTGGGGAGGTGTCTTGGACCAGTCAGTGTTATTTAGGAAGTACAGCAGCTCCCCTAATTTCACATTAGCTGCATCCTCCAAGCCTCCCAGAAAAGCCATACCGAGCGTCCTATACCGGGTTCTGGCAAGTCCCGGGCATTCACACAGAAAGTGAATCAGGGTTTCCCTCTCATTTACATTACTGCAGCTGCGGCAATGCGCGTTGTAGGGGATGCCCAGCCTGGCAGCGTGTAGCCCTATTGGCCAGTGCCCCGTGATAACGGCAGTAAGCTTGGCAATATCTCTACGTGGTTTATTTAGAATCTCAGACGTTCTTTTCCAGTCGTAGGAGGGCCACATCTTCCTTGATATAACGCAAGTCCTCAGATTTCGACAGTTGGACTTAGCAGCCCTTATATAGTGGGTGGATATCTTACTCTTAACAGCCGCCATAGGGACGCAAACACGCTCCGCATGAGAGCTATCAAGAGTGGCACCCAATTTGGCTAGTTCGTCAGCCATCTCGTTACCCTCTATGTTCCTGTGTCCGCGTACCCAGAGTAGGGTGATTCTTTGTTCTTCTTCTTCTTCTTTTAGCGGTACAGAAAGGTGTGAACCGCTGTGTATCTATATGGACTCGTTTTATAGTTCGTCATCGTTTTCGTCCGCAATCTCCAGGGACAAAAACGTGGCAGCTGCAATGGGGTTTTCCCATAGTGAGAGGGGGGTGAGATTAGTGGGTGCAGCTGGGCATTGAAACAAATGGGCTACATCGTGTGGCGTGCCAGCGCAGTTTGGGCATACGTTTAGTATATTTGGGTCTATGCGAGATAGATACGAATTTAGGCGTGAGCAGAAGCCTGACCGAAGTTGGGCTAAAGTCACTCTGGTGGCTCTCGGGAGCCTAATCTCCTCAGGCGAAATAGGTGGTGGGATCGCTGAGAGGACTCTGTTCGTACCTAAACTCGCAATAGACCTACTCACTTCCTCAGTGTGAATCATTGCAATGGCAGCCCGGTATGAATCTTCATCGAAAGGATCCCTTTTGTAACCCTGGACTTCTCTCTCAATGTCACGAGGGCCACGTTTGATGTTACGTGGGGGGGAATTTTGTCCATGAGGTTACGATTAGGATGATCCTCTCGATAACAACCTACTAAATATTGTTTTGTAAGTAGTCGATTGTGGTCACGTATTGGCATCAAATGTGTCTCCTGATGTAGGTGGTCCTGGGCAGACATCAGAAGGCATCCTGTAGCTGTGCGTAGAGCAGCATTTTGGCAGACTTGGATTTTGTTCCAGCTTGTGTTACAGAGACCTTGCGACCAAACTGGCGCCGCAAAATCAGCCGCTGCTCGACCCACCGCTTTGTAAGTGGCTAGCATTGTCTCTTTATCTTTGCCCCAGGTGCTACCAGCCAGTGCTTTAAGAATTTTGTTCCTGCTGCGCATCTTTTCACATACCGCTTCCGCGTGATGAGCTGAAGTCATCATTTTCTCAAAGTGAAGCCCGAGAATTTTTGGATTTGCAACAGCAGGAACTGGTTTGTTGCCAATACGTACCCCAACCGGCCACTTACAATCACCTGACCAGGTGGTAAGGAAGGTCGCAGACGATTTGGACGCTGAGATGGTTAGGCCTCTGCTATGGAAAAAGGCTTCTAGTCGCGCTAAATATCTATTGATATCTTCACGCATGACATCCCTATCCGCTCCCGTGGCGAGTACAGTGCAGTCATCGGCATAAGAAATAACTTCAATGCCTTCCGGAGGTGTTGGGAGACCGGCCATGTAGATGTTAAACAAGGTGGGAGAAAGAACCCCACCTTGAGGAACACCTAATTTGATTTTTCTAAGTTTAGAACGACTGCCTCGAAACTCGGTGAAGGATTGCCTACCAGCTAGATAGTTGGCAATCCATCTTATCTCTTGAGTCGGAACATGCATATTGAGGAGGTTTGCCAGAAGCATGGAGTGATTAACCTTATCAAACGCATTTGATAGGTCAATCGCCACCATGATAGTTCTATGGCAAGGTGTACTGTGGTTTAGTCCGTCTCTTACACGTGTAGTGATCGCGTCCAGAGCGGTGGTTGTACTATGCATGCGTCTGAATCCGTGCTGATGGGGATCTAGCTTTGCATGTGAGACGAGTGTGGGGTGGATGAGGGCTTCCAGCGTCTTTGCTACAGGTGACAGGATCGTAATCGGTCTGTAGGAAGTTCCTAGTTTGGCACTTTTCCCTGGTTTAAGGCATGGGACTATACGACCTTGTTTCCAGATGTCGGGGATGACGAGCGTAGACATTGACAAGTTAAAGACTGCCGTGAGGTACTCAATGGCAGGAAGACCAAGATGTTTGAGCATGGCCATTGAAATGCCATCAGGTCCAAGGGCCTTAGAATTTTTTGTATTCTCAATGACTGTTTTAACCTGGTCCGGAGTATAAATTGGTACGGAGTCAACAGTTCGGCTGCGAATCCGTCTTCTAATTTTGCGCTTGAGGCCATCTGACTTGGGATATTCAATAAATTGTTTATTGAACTGGCTCGCACACTGAAGAGGATTGCTAGTTTCTTTTTTGCCGAAGGTTATGGCTATATTGCCCTTATCTTTTGTGGGGTTCGAAAGGGCACGGACAGTGGACCATAACTTACTGGCACCTTCTTTAAGGTTACAGTCATTGAGGTGCTCGTTCCATTTGGCCTTCTTGTAGTCTTTAACTTGTCGCTGTATTTGGATATTGAGCTCCCGAATTCTGGGGTCACCAGGGTTAGCGCGCCTAATGTTGTCACGTTCATCAGCTAACCTTGCGGCACTTGTTGGGAAGTTTGGACGAACCTTTGGAATGCGCCCTGCAGGGATGAACCGTGCCGCAGCTTTGGCAATGACGCTCCTAATGTTACGTTCGGCCTTATGTATATTGGTGGGAGGGGGAAGCGCGAAGAACTTCGATGACGTGAATGTTTTGAAACCTTCCCAATCAGCTTTTTTGTGATTGACAAAAGTTCGCTTCTCTGACTTGGTCAGGTCAGCTGGTTTGTCAATTCTGACTATGATTGGGAGGTGATCAGAGGGAAGACCGGTAAGTGTTTCCCAGGAGGTCTCACTAATTAGGCTAGCGCTGACAATTGTAATGTCTGGTGAGCTAATACAATTGTTTGCATCACGGGTTGGAGAGTTTTCGTTGAGGGTACAGAAACCTGATGCGTCCAGAGATTCGGCGATAGCTTGACCCCTGGCATCGTTGTGAAGCGCGGAATGCCAGAGTTCATGATGGGCATTGAAGTCACCAAGAATGATCCTGTGCTCTCCATTAAGAAGAGGACCAATATCGAAATGGTAGTTTGTACAACTAGAGTGTGGTGGTATGTAGATGTTAAAAATTTCGATATTGGTGCTCCCTGATGAAACTGAGATGGCTTGCAATTCCGCCGTACCGTCTGAAACTACATCTAATACACGGTAATGTACGGACCTGTGTATTAGGAAGGCAAGTCCACCTCCAGGGTGAGAATCATTCGTGGCGCCTTCTCTGTCCTTGCTTAAGATGATATATTCACCATCAGCGTTGAATGGTGAATTCGCGTGGAGTTTCGTCTCTTGGATGGCTGCAATCAGGATTCTGTACTTTCTCAAGAAGCTTGTGATTTCAGGAAACTTCCCTAGGATGCCATTACAGTTGAACTGCAATATGGACACCGGTGTAAAAATTGCTGGCGGAGGGGCGGGAGTTAAGCTGTGTCTTACGTTCAAGGCAACATTATTGGGGGGAGTAGGGGGCGTTGGTGGAGGGGAGGGGCCTGGTATTACCCGAGGCTGCCCAGTATTCCTACAGCCTGGAGCAACAAATGTACCTTCTATGTAATGACCCATCCTTCTCAAACCGGAGCATCTAAAATGCACCCACTCCGAACAGCAACTACACTGAAGTGACCTGGCATTAGAACCGATACGTCGGTTGCAGACACTACACATCCATACCAAAACAGGGCCTGGATTTGTTTCAATGCCGGCGCGTAAAAGGAGAATTGAGAGCAGCCGCGCCGAGATGTGATGCTCCCAATAAGACGAAAAAACATATATAACGAGTCCATACATATACACAGACATACACAACCTTCCTGCATCGAGACCTTCGAGGCTCTTGCCAGGGAGGCGTTTTGGCAACTCTTGGCCGTTTGTTGTTGCAAACGGGTGTGGTCCGCCCCGAAGAGGCGTATTGCAACTGCAAAATAATAATGCAATAGCAATGGTTGCCAGTAGGACCACGGTAATGCAGCGTGATTCTTTGTCGCGTGCCAAGGCTGGTTAATGCTTCCTCACATACTTCAACAACCCTGGAGGTCGTCTTCACCGATTGTAAAGCCATGATAGCCGCCTGACTATCTGAGCAGATAGCGATATTCTGGTTGTTTTGTATGTCCCTGAGAGCATGACAGGCCTTTATGATTGCAAGCATTTCTGCTTGAAAAATGCTGGCATGATCAGGAAGACGGTAATATTCAGAGATACCTAGTGATCTGCAGAAGATTCCAGCACCCACGCCACACTCTATTTTAGACCCATCGGTGAAGAGTGTGATGTCAAAATCCTTGACCACCTCACTCTCTTTCCATTCACCTCTAGTTGGGAATCTGACATCAAAGTTCTTCCCAAAGCTTAGTTTGGGCACTTTGAGATCCGTTACAGCGTTGCGTACGTCTTGTGGTAGTTGGTTTAGAATATTGCCGTGGCCGTATGGCCTAGCACTCCAGCAGCTTAACGCTTTGAGTCTGACTGCACTACATGCTGCCAGTTGGTTGATAAACAGATCGATGGGTAGGAGATGCAGGATGACATTCAGTGCATCCCTCGGGCATGCTCGCATGCCCCCTGTGATGCTAAGGCAAGCCGATCTCTGCACTCTACCGAGTTTTGTTACATTGTAGCCTTTACTGAGCGCTGGCCACCAGACGAGTGACCCATATGTTAGGATGGGTCGTACCACCGCCGTGTACACCCAGAGTACCATGCTTGGCTTGAGACCCCATTTCTTGCTAAATACTGCCTTGCAGGCGTAAAAAGCGATACAGGCTTTTTTAACGCGCTCCTCAATGTTCAACTTCCAGTTGAGCTTTGAGTCCAAAATAACGCCCAAATACTTCGAGCTGGGCGATAGTTGCATTTGGTGTCCATTTAGTTTTGGGAGTGAGAAAGGAGGTATTTTTGTTTTTGTAGTAAACAGCATCAGTTTTGTTTTTCCCGGGTTTACGCCCAGGCCACAGCTTGTAGCCCATTTACTGACCAAACCAAGGGCTCTTTCCATGATCTGACTAATCACGGAAAGACACATTCCTGATACTATAATCGCTACATCATCCGCATATGCGAACACCTTAATCATCTCCCTGTCAAGTCTGGCTAGGATTTTGTTAATAACTACTAACCACAGTAGTGGAGAGATGACACCGCCCTGAGGTGTTCCTCTGCACACGAATTTAGTCAGATGACTGCTTCCTAAGTCCCCATGGGTTACTCTGGTCGTTAGTAGTGTTACTATCCACGACCCAAGCCGTGGCTCAACTCCTAAGTCTGAGAGGGCCTCATGAATAGATTCAATGCGAACATTATTGAATGCACCCTCTATGTCTAAGAAAGCGGATAACGTGTATTGTTTGTACTCAAGGCTGTGTTCGATGATACGGACCACTTCGTGAAGAGCCGTTTCTGTGGACTTTCCCTTCACGTATGCGTGCTGGGACTTCGAAAGTGCTGAGTTCTCAAGACTTTGTCGGATGTGTAAGTCTATTAAGCGCTCTAAAGTTTTGAGTACGAAGGAGGATAAACTAATCGGACTGAAATCCTTCGCGGTCTCATGTCCTCGTTTGCCTACCTTCGGTATGAAAACGACTCGAACGCGCCGCCACGACTGGTTCTCCCACAGTGAACAAAAATACAAATACATTGAGAAAGAGGAAAAATAATGGTCATTTGTTTGTCGAGTTTACAGGGACAGCTCAATGACTAAATTTGTGCGTTGTCTCAGACGGGTAGATGATGAGGAGCGAATGCATCTTCTAGTAACCCACGTACGCTCATGTACACGCCATTCTCACAAAAATATTTTTTATACCCTTCGCTCGTAGAGTGAAAGGGTATATTACTTTGTCATGAAGTTTGTAACACATTGAAGGAAGCATATCCGACCATATAAAAAGTATGATCAGTATGACGAGGGGAGTCGATTGGACCACGTCTGTCTGCCCGTCTGTTGCGACGCCATTTACGGAGCCAGTTTTGAAACTATGTATCGAGCTGAAAATTTGCACACATGCTTCTTTTTGTTGCAGGATGTTTATATGTTTGAATCACCTACATTGGGTCATGGGGCTGCCATACAAACCCAACCCCCAAATTAGGTTCTTCTAAGAAAGACTTTTTTTATTTGTGCACCGATTTCAATCAAACCTCACAAAAATGGGGGGGGGGGTTAACAAAAATCATAATTTCGTCCCAAAAAAACTTCTAGCTCGAGGAGAGTGAAGGGTGTCCGAATTTAGTCCACGCCCGAAATTAGCCTCGGTCTCGTTTTTACTCCTAAAAGGCTGAATTAAGATCGAAATTGAAATTCTTCCCGCTGCGATTTTATCAATAAAAATGCATACTTACTGTCATGGAATATATCACAAACGGTGGGGGATTCCATAAGTTCCATAATTCTCCTCGGCCAATTTATGTATTCTTTTTCGATTCCCCGGTCATTTTATATTTCGCGATGAAAAAACCGTGGAATCGGAAAAAAAATACATAAAATGGCCGAGAAAAATTATGGAACTGTTTTTGGATTGTAGCTTATGGAATTCGCCACATATTCCACGAAAGTAAAAATACATTTTCATTGAAAAAATCGAAGATGACAAAAATTTCACTCTCGATGTCAGTACTAGGCTTAATGCTATAAACCACTATTATTCGAAAATTGACCTATTTGATACCATGTGCTTGCATATCTTCCAGGTCTCTAGTTTATTTTAGCAAAATTTCCAGTTGTGATTAAAAACAGCGAGCGTTGTATGACTGCGATTCTGTGAAGCGGTTGAGCAAAACTTTCTTACAAATTTTGAAGTCGCTGGCTTATAGAAATCCTGCAAATTTGTATGGAAGTTGTGCCGTTTTCTCGTGTTTTGTACCTGATCGGAAAAAACTTAACTTTAAAGGCTCCGTAACACAACGCGATCTGTGTCCGCGATCTCGAATATTTTTTCGCCGCACGCACTGCCCTCATCGAAGGTAATCCAAAATCCATCTCGGGTCGGCGGAGATACATTCATGTCAAAGAGAATACGATATTTGGTCCGCCAAAATCATATATCTCTGGGCTTTTGCAGGATAGTTGAAAATAGTATTGAACGATTGGGGGTCCGCAACCTTAAAATAGAAGGAAAGGGGTATTTTTGACTTCTAAGCTCTTATTTCCAAAACGGCAAAGTATAAAAAAACTACACAACATTTCTTTCGTAATGATCCCTTCTTGGGAAGAGTAAACTAAAATTAGAGTATTTTCATTTTGGCTCCATAACCCTCGAAAGAACGCACATTAGACCATAAAATTTCGTGTGTGTATTCATATTAGGTAAGTCGAAGATAATTTTTGTCGAAAATTGAGTCGCTCTAATTAAGAACCTCCATTATCTATCCCCCAATTTGAATTTAGCAAAACGGCATGTCCATAACTCCCCCAAAACCTGTAGCGGAAGGTTAAATTTTGGTTTGTCGCCATTTGAGTGTCCCATTATACCACCCACCAAAAAGCATCTCAATCGGATCAAAACTTAGGGTACCTCATATAGAAAGTAACCCACCAGGAGTTTGTTTTACGCACTATTAAGTTTATATATCGAGAATCTTAGAACAAAGTTGCATTGGGTTTTTGTCTAGCGCCTAATTTTCTCAGGAAAGGTCTATCTATGGTATTATGTATACTGTATACATATATTATTTCAAAGGAAACTTTAAATAGTTTTTTTTTTGTTTTCAGGATTTTTTTCTCTATATTTTGCCGTTTTGGAAATAATTGCTAAAAACCCAAAAAAGAAAGACCTCCCGTTTTTTCTCTTTTTCAAGATTGCGGACCCCCAATCGGCCAGAACTTTTTTCCTCATAATCAGGGGGCCATATCCCACCCATCCCGCAAAAATCCAGAGATGTTTGACTTTTGCCGCCCGATGGCCATATTTTGGATTATTTTTCGTCGGCTATAGATTGAATCGACTGTCACTAATTTTGATAGCCTCTAATTTATCTAATTCGAGAAGAAAAAATTAACTAAAATTTGAGGAAAGTATTATTAAATGGAATGCAACCCAAGATAAATAAATGCAAACGTTTTCAGTGATTTTTTTAAACCCATTCATAAAACCGAATATCATTTTGTTAATCATGTGGAATTCCCTTTTCGCTTATTTGTTTTCTTTTGTATGAGATAAAAAGTACCATTTGTGTACACGGATTTTTTTCTTCACATCATACACAGTGATTTACATTAACCGGGGAATTTTCAGAGCAAGGAATGAATAGTTTTTTTTAGATAGTTAAAATACCAATTTATTTTATCAAGTTCTGGAGAACGGAAGAATGAGAACTGAAAAATTATCTTGGTTGGAAACGATAAGACCGTACTACTCGTTTTTTTAGCCAACCAAGATAAATTAATAATGAATGCCTGCCGCTTACATTTATTTACATACATACTTAAATATATCGGAGAGATTAATTTCATGCTAATTTTTTGTATTCATGTTAAAGTATGTGTCATATATCTTTGTACTTAAATGAATGTATGTATTAAAGTAGACTACATAAAATAGCACACATCTACTAAATCGCTTCACCCGCATAACATATAATAACAATTGATATACAATTTCGATACCCCTAATTGACTTATTCTCAATATATTCTTTGTTACAATTTTTCCACAAAATATAAGGGTAGGTACATCGGTTAACAGATTTTCTCCCTAAAACAGTTTTTCACAGGGTCCTTCTAACAATAGAAAAACCTATACGCTTTATAACAAATTACCCACGAGAAAATTAATACAGTTTCAGCTATGCGTACATAGTTGTATGTTGCCCTCCTGGACGTTGATGCCAAAACGAATTAATCTCATCAGTTCAGTTATTATTTTGAACTCCATTGAACTATGATAAGGCATCTCTTCTTATCATTTGCAAATAAATAGAAGCATGATGTAAACTCATTGATGCACTGCGTTGTCATAATTGGGGATGCGGGAATTGGAAGAATACATCCGAGAGATGCACATTATATTATAATATGTACATGCGTCAATTGTCAATTATGCCGGTAAGCTGCAGCAAATATTAGGTTAACTAATAAATTAATCCACGTGGTGTTTGTCATTGTAGATGTTGAATCTCAGTACGAGATTTAAAATGTACAAAGATATCGTACAGTAAACTAACATTCTTATCTTTTCTATCAAATATTCTCATAAGTTTACTTTCTATATTTTTATATAGCCTAGCGCTTTTCATGAATTTATTGAAAAAGAATAGAATAATATACTTTTCTGAAAATGCACAATGACAAATTACATGTGCATTGTTGTTTTGTTTGTTCTTGTTTATATTTAAAAAACACGATTGCTGAAAAGATTTGTTATCTACTTATCACGATCGATAAAAATAATTTTAATTGATATCGTTCTTATCAATATTTTCGTAGATTTTTTTTAGATCAAACAAAGTATTTGTCTACGTCGATAAACTGTGAAACTGGAAACTGTGAGTTTCATGTTATGACTAAACACACAAAGAAACCACTGTCTAATCAAGAATTATGCAAATGTGAGCAAATTATATTTTAAACATGAAAATCGTGACTAATACGGCAAACAAACATTCATCAGAGTATCATGTTCTTGCAGAGTGTTTTTTTTTCGAGTGATAGAACTTTAAATTGAAATAGAGCATGAAGAAATACACTTATTGCATACCAAATAAAATTCATTATAAAGAGAAACTTCTGCCATTACAGCCTAATCATAAAAATATCGATGCATTTCGTCTTGGTTGCCCTTTATATACCTCACTGCCTATACATAATGTATTTATGCATATGTATATCTATCTATATATATGTATATGTGATTTGGGGATTACCCGAAGCAGACCACTACTATTTGGGTGCATTTTCGTCCCCTTACAGTCATCAGTGATTTCCAGAAGTCGACTGATAATTATCGACTTCTTCCTTCATCACTGAGTCCCGTGTGATGAGTAGCATATCTTTGAAGCTAAGTTCCCTCATGGATTCCACACCTATTGTGGATTTACCTAGTATCCTTAGCCTCCTACTACCTAGTGCTGGCCATTCACATACAATGTGTGCTGCCGTCTCAGCCTCTTCCAGACATAGTCGTTGCCGATGGATGGAATCAATCCAGCCATGTAGCCTGGCTACAATCATGCCGTTTCCCAAAGCAATTTTGGGTTCTGGTCCTTGAACCTTTTCTGCTGATCCCTCTTTTACTAAAGCCACAGTCACATTTGGCGAGCTACTAGTACTAGTAAAGTTGCATTCGAGAAATCACCATAGGCGACGACACGTAATAAACAACGAAAACAGTGTCATGTAAATGGGTGACTATGCGTTGTTACGACGTCGTCACCGAAAGTGTGATGCAACTAGACGCGCAACTAGTCACCCTATATACAGGAGTTAGTTGCAAACGTGAAATTACTACGGTGACGACTCCGTAAACAATCAACAAACTGTTGTGCAATTTGACTAGTAGCTAGTCAACAGACACATTTCCTAGATACTAGTGGAATAGGACATGTTCAATTCGACTAGCACCCAGCCAGCGAGTGAATATACGCTAAAATTATTTTTCGGTGGATTTCGAATTAACTGCTCAACCGATCGACACGAAATTCAGTGTGAATGTGTAAAATGGTAGGGTATTTGCTACGAATGCCTTCGAGATTACGAAATGAAAACAGGGTGTCCGAGACGAGGTGCGAAAGTCGATTATTTTATTTTTCATCGGAAAAGGGTGTATCGGCACGTATATCGACATGAAATTCAGTGTAAAATATGTAGAATGGTAGGCTATTTGCTACAAACACTTTTGAGATTACGAAATATCAACAGGGTGTCCTAAAAAAGGCGCAAAAGCTGATTATAATCGGGAATAAATTTTGTTTGAATGTGTAGAATGGTAGGGTATTTGCTACGAATGCTTTCGAGATTACGAAATGGTAACAGGGTGTCCGAGACGAGGTGCGAAAGTCGATTATTCTATTTGTCATGGGAAAAGGGTGTATCGACACGTATATCGACATGTAATTCAGTGTAAATATATAGAATGGTAGGATATTTGCTACATATACCTTTGAGATTGGGAATTGGAACAGGGTGTCCTAAACGAGGTGCAAAAGTAGATCATTTTATTTGTCATCGGAAAAGGGTGTATATCGACATGAAATTCAGTGTAAATATGTCGAATGGTAGGTTATTTGCTACAAATACCTTTGAGATTGGGAAATGCTAACAGGGTGTCCTAAACGAGGTGCAAAAGTAGATAATAATCGGCAATAAATTTAGTATGAATGTGTAGAATGGTAGGATATTTGCTACGAATACCTTTGTAGTCGGGAAATGTTATCAGGGTCTCTCAAACGAGGTGCAAAAGTGGTTGTCATAATCAGCATACCCAACAAACAATAGCTAACAACACAATACAAAAATTCGAAAAACCTGCGGTTACAGAAAACATTCACAAAAAGTGACTGTTTGCTGTGCATTTTCGTCGAAGGGTCGCTACCACTATTTTTTCTATAGTCTGTATCTGCGACTAGTGTCATTTTAGCATTTCAAATAGAAAAGGCAGAGCCAGGCTACTTTTAGTGTTTTGGAATCAGTAGAGGGCCAGGTGTCTAAAAACTGTTTTTGGTAAAAAAAAACATGTTTATCATATTTATTTATAATTGTGACTGGCATATAAAGAAGAAGAAGACGTATAAAAAGAGATGGAATACATTGCATATTAATTACTCGTTTCCTATTTAAAACAACCACAGTGCCAGAGGATGTGAAAAAGACTTGCTCTATCTTTTCTATTTGAAATGCTAAAATGAGACTAGTCGCAGATACAGACTGTAGCAAAAATAGGGGTAGCGATCCTTCGACGAAAATGCACAGCAAACAGTCACCTTTTGTGAATGTTTTCTGTAACCGCAGGTTTTTCGAATTTTTGTATTGTGTTGTTAGCTATTGTTTGTTGGGTATGCTGATTATGACAACCACTTTTGCACCTCGTTTGAGAGACCCTGATAACATTTCCCGACTACAAAGGTATTCGTAGCAAATATCCTACCATTCTACACATTCATACTAAATTTATTGCCGATTATTATCTACTTTTGCACCTCGTTTGGGACACCCTGTTAGCATTTCCCAATCTCAAAGGTATTTGTAGCAAATAACCTACCTCCTAACCTCTGTTCCGATTCCCAATCTCAAAGGTATATGTAGCAAATATCCTACCATTCTACATATTTACACTGAATTTCATGTCGATATACGAGCCGGTACACCTTTTTCCGATGACAAATAAAATTATCTACTTTTGTACCTCCTTTGGGACACCCTGATAACATTTCCTTACTTCAAAGGTATTCGTAGCAAATACCCTATCATTTTACATATTCACACTAAATTTATTGCCGATTATAATCAGCTTTTACACCTTTGTTAGGACACCCTGTTGATATTTCGTAATCTCAAAGGTGCTTGTAGCAAATAGCCTACCATTCTGCAAATTTACACTGAATTTCATGTCGATATACGAGCCGATACACCCTTTTCCGATGACAAATAGAATAATCGACTTTCGCACCTCGTCTCGGACACCCTGTTACCATTTCGTAATCTCGAAGGCATTCGTAGCAAATACCCTACCATTCTACACATTCAAACAAAATTTATTCCCGATTATAATCAGCTTTTGCACCTTTTTTAGGACACCCTGTTGATATTTCGTAATCTCAAAGGTGTTTGTAGCAAATAGCCTCCCATTCTACAAATTTACACTGAATTTCATGTCGATATACACCCTTTTCCGATGACAAATAAAATGATCTACTTTTGCACCTCCTTTGGGACACCCTCTTAACATTTTCCTTCTTCAAAGGTATTCGTAGCAAATACCCTACCATTATACACATTCCCACTGAATTTCGTGTGGATCCGTTGAGCCGTTAATTCGAAATCCACCGAGAAATAATTGTAGTGTATATTCACTTCCCAGTAGAATAATTGAACATGTCCTATTCCACTATTAAATACATTTTACTACTTACTAGTAAAATTGCATAACACTTTTTTGATTGTTTACGACGTCGCGTCGTCACCGTGGTAATTTCGCGCATACAACTAATTCCTAGGTAGATAGGGTGACTATTCACGCGTCTAGTTGCACACACTCTCGGTAACGAACGTCGTAACAACGCGTAGTCACCCATTTATATGACACTGTTTTGTTGTTGACGTCGTCGTCACCGTGGAGATTTCTTGTATGCATGCACTAGTAGCTAGTACTAGCACGGTCTGACTGTAGCTTAAGGTATCGGTAAGTTCATTCCCCAATGTACCTACGTGTCCTTTAACCTACATTAGCGTAACTTCGTTGATTGAAGCACACTCATTGAGCTTCTGGACACACTCCAGTACCAATTTTGAATTGATGTTGGATTGCTGCATGCGCTTGATCACCGATTGGTTGTCGAGTGCTATCAGAATTTTCTTCCCTAGTATCCCGCTTTCCAGAATATGATCCGGCGCGTGCAGCAGTCCAAGCGTCTCCGCCTGATATACTGATACATACTCTCCTAGACCAAGTGAGCATGCAAGATTTAGCTCCTCGGAGTATATTCCAGCCCCCGCTCTTCCGTCCATGAGAGACCAATCAGTAAAAATAGCAACATCACGTGGATACTCCTCGTGTATCCTTCCATCCTCTATGAGAGTGATGTGATGTCTTTCGACTACCCTACATCTTCTCATACCATCTAAAGCAGTACTTCCCAACCGGTGGGGCGCGCCCCCCTAGTGGGTCGTGACGGTTGGCAAAGGGGGGCGTGGGTTCAACTAGAGTGTTGATGTGATGGATTATATTACAACAACCATGAGCTGGTAAAATTCTTTAAATCATGAACAAAATTTCTATATCGCTTCAACCACAATATATTAGCGAGGCGCCTCTGTCCAAAGTCTGTTTGATGATAATTACTGAAATTGTTTAGGAATATACACCGAGGGAAAAACCAGGAGTCTAATACCTTTAAACTCAAATTGAAATGATGTTTCATAAAATACATGTAGTCCCATGATCAATTTTGCTTGTTGACGCACCGGTTTCAACCCGGATCTTTAGGCAACATTTTCAGCCCGCAATAACCGTCTGATCATGTGGCCTCAACTCTTGACCCCATGTAGTAGGGATGTAGGGCCAAATCTGGCCGCTACAGCTGCTACGTTTTCTTCACTTCGTATGAGTCAAATTCAAACGTTTCCACGGTGCGATGAATCGCCCACTCACTGAAGTCATGTTTTATAGTTTAAGTATGGTGTGGAATCAATTCAATATTGAAATGAAAGCTTTGGAACTGTTTATAAATTTAAATTGCGAGAATAGAATCTAAACTGATCTGATTAGTCCAAAATTACTCTTATTATTTGTCAACGTGGCGAATTCTTAACAACAGAAAAAGAATGAGCTGAAAAATGTTTTCTTCCGTCTTTGAGCGAAATGTTCGTTGTGGGGCGCCAGATTTCGCTAACCTTGTAAGGGGGGCATGTACTGAAAAAGGTTGGGAACCCCTGATCTAAAGGCATATAAGTCTCCCTGACATTATCACGAACAATATCAAGGATCCTCTTATGACCTCCGTTGCTACCAAAGTGATGCCAAGTGCCATCTCTTACCATATATATCTGTGAAAAGTAGTGCAAAATCAGGCTCGCCGATAGTTTTTATTAGACGCAATATGCTTACATCTGCAATGAATTTCAGCCCAATATCTCAATAATAATTTAGTATTGTGTTTTATTCCAATATGAAATTGTTACGTTGTAATATAATAACTTATGTTATTCGATTATCAATTTCATTTGAATTGATTTTGAGCATATTTCAATGTAATCTAATATCTGCTGGCCACCAGAGTACAACAAGATGCAATACCAAACAAATCAAGAACTGCCAGATTTGACCATATATGTAAATAAGTATCTTTCCGTTTGTTTTCCGATAAACTTAAGTTTGGAGCTAACACATTCTAGTTTCCATTTGAAAGCTTCAAATATGTACTCGAATGGGTTTACAAATATGTAGACAATTTTCTTGACTTAACGGCTTAAAACGGTTGCAGACATAACCGCCAAATATTTGCGATAAATTTAGAAAGACATGTATGTATGTATGTGTGCCTATGTGGAATATGTAAACGAAAAGTTCCGGAGATCATTCCTTATTCGTAAAATCGCAGTTAGAGGATCAGAATGGACAACATGTTGTCGGAACATATGCGACCGGTTCGGAACCGTACTCAATGACTTCCAATGGTGTTGGAAGATATGTAAAATAGTTGGTAAACAGGGTGGGGAGAGAGTACCCCGCCCTGTGGAACACCCAATTTGATTTAAGCTTAGAACGTCTGCCCCGAAACTCATTGAAGGATTGCCTACCAGCTAGATAGTTAGCAATCCAACGAATCTCTTGTGCAGGAATATGCATTCATTTAGGAGGAGTGATTGACCTTATCAAACGCATTTGATGGGTCAAAATGGTTCTAAGGCACTGAGTACGTTTATTTAGCCCATCTCTGACGCGTATAGTGATCGCGTCCAGGGTCGTGCTATGCATCTTCCTGAAGCCATGCTGATGACGATGAGGTTCTAGCTTAGCATGAGCTACAAGAGTGGGGTGGATAAGGGCCTCCAGCGTTTTTACGACAGGTGACAGTATAGTTATCGGTCTTTAGGATGTACCGAGCGCTTTTCCCTAGCTTGAGATATAGGATGGATAGACAGGGATGGCAAGCGTGGAGATCGACAAATTAAAGACGGTTGTGAGGTACTCATTAGCTGGAAGGTTGAGATGTTTTAGCATGGCCATCGAAATGCCATCCATCCATCTGGTACGAGGGCCTTTTAGTTTTTAGCATTCTTAATGACTTTCTTAACCTGGTCCGCAGTGTACAAAGGCACAGTGTCAACAATTCGTCTGCGAATCCGTCTTCTAATTTTGCACTTGAGCCTATCAGACTTGGGATGTTCAATCAATTGTTTATTGAACTACCTCGCGCAGTGAAGATATTGAGAGATTGCTGGTTTCTTTCTTGCCGAAGGTTATGTGTATATTGCCCTTATCTTTGTTGGGGTTGGAAAGGGCACGGACGGTAGACCACAACTTGGCAACTTCATTAAGGTTACAGTTATTGAGGTGCTCATTCCATTTCGCCTTCCGATAGTCTTTAAATTGTCGTCTAATTTCAATGTTAAGCTCCTGGATTCTGGGGTTACCAAGGTCAGCACGTCTGATGTTATCACGTTCTTCGGCTAACCTTGCGGCATTTGTAGGGAAGTTTGGTCGAACCTTTGGGATACATCTTGCTGGAATGAAACGGGCCGCTGCTTTGGCAATGACGTTCCTGATATTCCCTTCGGCCTTGGTGGGACGAGGTAGCTCGATGAACTTGGTCAGGTCAGCTGGTTTGTCAATTCTGACAATGATAGGGAGGTAATCGAAGGGGAGACCAGTACGTGTCTCCCAAGAAATTTCCCTGATTAGGATGGCACTAACAATTGGTATATCTGGGAAGCTAATACAATTGTTAGCATCGCGAGTCAGCGAGTCTTCATTGAGAGTACAGAACTCTGAAGCGTCAAGAGACTCGGCGATTTCTATACCCCTGGCATCGTTGTGCAGCACAGAATGCCAGGGATCATGGTGGGCACTGAAGTTGCCAAGAATGATCCTATGCTCTCCGGTAAGAAGAGGACCAATATTGAACTGATAGCCAGAAGGCCAACTAGAGTGTGGTTGAACATAAACATTAAAAATTTCGGTATTATTACTACTCCCTGATGAAATTGAGATGGCTTGCATGTCCGCCCTACCGTCGACAGCTACATCTAATACAAAGTAATGTACGGAATTCTGTATTAGGAAGGCAAGTCCACCTCCAGGGTGAGAAACATTCCTGGTCTATCTTTCCGCAGTATAACATAATCACCATGGACGCTGAGAGATGAGTTGAAATGAAGCTTTCTGAATGACAGAAATCAGAATTCTGTGGGAACTTATGAACTCATTTATGGGGATAAATAACACTGCTGAGCGTGCTGTTGATTTCAACGCCTCGACAAAAAAGCATCTACGGGACTATACCGTTAGGGGAGTGCCCAAGCTTTACGATCTTACCTCCCGGTTCATTGGACTGTTTGGACCTCCGGCATTTTATGCACTCACCTTCGGAAACCCAACCCCGAGGCCACAACTCCAGCTGGTTGACTTGGGTAACAACCTCCAGCCACTTCGAGTCCAACACCCTGATAGGAACGGACCATAATCACCCGGGCATACCCATCCCCGAGGTACACTATTTGCTAAAGACTTTTCAATAGGTGTCACGTGTGGTCATCAATCGACAAACTAGCTAGGTAGGGCGCTACTAACCTTCGAGGCTCGGATTATGCGATGCGAAGCGAAGGTTTAAGATGGGCCAGAAACTCGAGGTTACCCTGCATTCCTACAACCCGCTGCAAAATATGAAGTTGCTGACCCGTCTGAACACCTAAGATGGACCACTCCCGACAACAATTACATTCCACTGACCTGCTATTCGAACCAATTCTTTGGTTGCAAACACTACAATACCATACCCTAGGATCTGGATATGTTTCAACACCGACGCGTATTAGTAAAATTGAGAACGGCCGCGCCGCCCAATAGGACGAAAAAAACACATTTCTCGAATCCATACAAATACACAGACTAAATTCGATATAGCTTAGATTTCCCGTGCAGGACTCGTGAGCGACAAGGTAATTTGCGACCCATTTCAATGCTTGCGACAACATAGACGTGCTACGAAGATCTGTAAGAACTACAATCCCTGCATTGAGATCGTCAGTGCAGGGGCACTGGGGTCTGCACTCCGTAATTGATCCCTTCTCATTTTATCATCAAACAATCCGCTGCTATCTCTAAAAGAGGAAGTACTACGAAAGCATGATAACGTGTGAATCGGTGGCCCGCGTCGTCTGTAGAAAATAAAATCTATACACAAAAGTTAATTCATCAGCACCTTTTAGTAATCACAATTTTATTTCAGCAATGCTAAAGGATGTCATGCTGTACGTCACTGCATTCAAACTGTATGGGAGAAACAAACCGTGCCCGAAGACAATGATTCAATTTGCCAAATTTGCTTGGATATGGTGAAGCAGGCCCGTGATCAGCTCGAGAGTAATCAAACACAAGAAGATCTTAAAGCTGTTTTCGAAGGTTCCTGTCAACTCATCCCGGTCAAACTTGTAAAGAAGGAATGTATGAAGTTGGCTGACGATTTCGTTCCGGAACTTGTTGAAGCATTAGCTTCGCAAATGAATCCACAGGTAAATATTTTTTTTTTCTGATGAAGAATAGTCACATAGCAACACCCCCATTCTTTCCCAGGTTGTCTGCTCCATTGCTGGACTATGTAATAATGCAGCAATTGATCAATTGCTCCTGGAATACGAACAAGCAGCGCCCGTGAAAACGGTTACCACCCCAAAATCGCAACCAGCTGAAATTTACGTTGATGATGGCAAATTGTCATGTGGCGAGTGCAGTATGATTTCCACAATGCTTACAACGAAATTCCATAAAACCAGTCGTGATCAATTCGTTAACAACTTGATGTCATTCTGCGGCAAACTCTCCTCATATTCCGATGCATGTTCGAGCATTGTCCTAGTCTACTTCAACGACATCTACAGCGCACTTGAGAAGACATTGAGCTCAGATAGTATCTGCCATATGTCGGGCGTCTGTTCCATGAAATTCCATCAACACGAAGGGGATAACGTTGAAATTCGACCAATGGGCGATGTTGGCGTCATGCCGGTCGAAGGTGATGATATCCCGTGTGAATTGTGCGAACAATTGGTCAAACATTTGAGAGACGTTTTGATTGCCAATACGACTGAAGCCGAGTTCAAACTTGTGTTGGAAGGATTCTGCAATCAAACTGGAGAATTCAGAAAGGAGTGTAATAGTATCGTTGATGAATACTACGATAAAATTTATCAAGATTTGGTTAACAATTTGGATGCCAATGGAATGTGCTTCATGATGGGACTGTGCAAAAAAGGTGTAGTACGATCTGATATTAAACGTTTGTATCCACAACCGGAACCTGTTGATATTCATGTCACTATTAATGAGAAAAGGCCAGCACGACCTCTGCTGGGAGCGCATGAACCAAAATTCACCCAGGAAGAAATCGAAAATATGCAATTGCCAATCGACGTGCTTGTGGGTGCACCGAATGCTCATACATTGGTTGAAAGTGGTGAAATGTGCACGCTTTGCGAATATTTCCTTCACTTTGTACAAGAAGCACTAGCCACGCCCAGTACTGAGGTAAGTTAGATCGCCTTTTGCTTCGGCTGTGGTGTTGATGTTTTAATCATTTTCTAGGAGAAAATCAAGGAAGTCGTAAGCAAAACTTGCAATCGTTTGCCCAAGGCACTTGAAGTTGAATGTCACAATTTCGTGGACATGTATGGTGATGCCGTCATTGCTCTTCTTATTCAAGGAATCGACCCTCAACAGGTATGAGATTTCATAATTATTGCAAGACAGTATGCCTTATGTATTCTTTTGATGGACTTTAGGTTTGTCCTACATTGAAGATGTGCCCGGGTGTAAAAGACATGGAAGTCTTCTCAGTTAAGCCTGTCGAAGTGCAAATTGAATCTGGTGATAAACCATCGTGCCCGTTGTGCCTGTTGGCTGTAAAGGAATTGGAGGACACCATCAAAGGCGACAAGACCAAGGAAAATGTTAAACGTGCTCTGGAAAATCTATGCACTCATCTGCCCAAGAAACTTGCCGGAGAATGCACTGACTTTGTTGATACTTATTCGGCCGAGCTAATACAAATGTTGATCACCGATTTCACACCACAGCAAATTTGCCAGTATTTGAAATTGTGCACGGGTGAATTGGAAGCGCATGAACAACCACCGAAGAGAATTGACGATCACAATGATATCTGTATGTTATGAATTATTATGCTTATACGAATTGTGTATAACACAATTGATTTTGTTCTCTTTTTCTAGTAACGAACGAAATTCAAGACGAGACGGTCAATGGAATGCACGTAAGCACGGTTGATGAAGAATACCAAACATCTCCACAGTGCCTTTTGTGTCAACGTGTTATGAAAACTGCCGAGAAGCTAATTGTTAACAAGAAGTCAAGAGTAAGTTTCTCATTGCAGTGAGAAGAATTTTATTTACTTTTTAAAAAGAAGAATTTATCCGCGAAAGAATGGAGTGTCCATTGTTGCTCTACAATACCAATACTGTTGTAGGGGAAATCTTGGATTGAGGTGGAGCCCTCAGACGTGCTTTTCGTCAAATTGAATTAAATACATTCACTCATCTAGATTTTTCTAACAAACAGGCTTTTAAAACGGCGAACTGGTTTGAGTGACAGATTTCTAGTATCTAGGTTTCAACTGCTAAGTAGCAACTAGAAATGCCAAGTCCTCTCACCATTCTGTACATATCGCTAGCTTTTTCAAAAGCCGTTTTCCCACACTTTCATTCTGGATTTTGCTGCGAATAAACGTAAACCCATCGACACTGTAAATATTGCAAGTCCCAGCTTGACCAGGATACACGTAATGCTGTCTCATTATATAATCTCTCCATAATTTATTACATGACATATGTAAGTCTAAGAGGCGAGAGTTTATCAAACTATGATTGGTGTCCAATTTATAGAGCAGAACAGCATAAACAAAATACTCGGAATATTACAAAACTGCGGAAGTTCTCGGACCGCATTTTTTAAAAATTTTGAGCTTCCGGTCATTGAGTATCTAGTGACTGCGTTAGCTTCTTTGCCTCTATGCATTCCATCCTTGAAATCGAGAAAGTAGCTATGTATGTCTCTGTGCAAGAACTGGAATGGCTTTCCTATTATCTATGTATTGTTCTAAATTGTGCGGGACGTAATTCCGTTTTGTACAACTTGCCCTCTAGCTTCAGTGGCATTTTCTTATTGCAAAAACTCTAGAATTTTATCGCCACTTCATCCACGCAGTCTTTGTGCGATGTTTGATATCATCATCCTTTCTTTACCATCCCGCCAAGATACTTGAAATTGGGACAAGACTTAAGCTGCTCTCCTTTGATGTACATATCTGGTATCGGTGCATCAGTGCCTGAGAACGGACAGCATAAGAACTCTTGTCTTTGTTATGCTAACCCTTAGTCCATGCTCCTCCAGAATATAACACCATTTGGTAAGTGCAACGATGTTAGGACTACTGAGGATTATATCATCGACAAAAAGAAGACATATTTCAAGGCCATCAGAGATACGTGTTAATAATTGCCCTGGTGTACTCCGATATTCACCGGAAATTCTTCAGATTCACCGACTGCGCATCTAACCTTATTCGTAGCTCCATCATACATGTCTCGTATCATTCTGACGTATGCCTCAAGTACATTAAATGCTCTCACGGCCATATCACGAGGCCTTTTCCAAATCAATGAGTAAAAAGTGCAATTCCTTTCGTGCTGCTCTGTCCTTTTCCATCGCAATAAGAATGCACTGATTCTCATCGACTATAGATCGACCTTCGACAAAGCCGCATTGATTTATCATTTAACCGGACAATCTTTCTCTGGGGCATTCGGTGGCTCAGTGGCAGAGATGTCACTCTATCTCTGAGTTGCCGGTGCGTGGGTTCGAATCCCACTGTGACCCATGGATGTTTGTTGTCCATAAAATGCTCCTACGGCAGCCGGTTCTTCGATGTAAATCGTCCCGGAGCTACCCGTTGTTAAAACGGCCAAGAGCTGCCAAGACCCCCTTCGATTCAAGAGAAAAAAAAATCTCTTGAATCGCTACAACAACAACAATCTTTCTCTATCGGTTGCAGATAACTCGCTCGTAAATCTTCAGCTTATGGGATGTTAACTTTATAGCCCTATAGTTGTTGAGTTTGCGTGAGTCTCCCTTGTTCTTATAGAAAGCAAGGAGGAAAATTTCCCTGAAAGCGTCAGACATCGATTGCCCATCTTTGATTTTGTAGAAGAGAACTGTGAGCCAACTAGGTCCGACATTTTTAATCAAAGTTCCGCGGGTATTTTGTCCGGTCCGACTGCCTTTCCGCGTTTCATCTTATGCATTGCCTCCATCACCTCTTCCTCTGAAAAATCTTCGATGTTTGTGGTATTCGGCTGAACATTATGAAAAGCTGTTCGTTGAAATTCTTCATTTAGAAGTTTGTCAAAATACTCTCGCATCCTGCTATACATATTGCCGTATCGTCAAACAGCAGCATTCCTTGCGAGTCCTCCACGTACTTTGGCGCCTGTATTTCTCGATGGAGAAGGAACTCCTTTGCGCTGCAATCCTGAATATTCTGGCGTCGTGCTTAGGCATTTCGCGCAATGACGGTCCTTTGGTCGCATTCTGAGCTTCTAATTCTTGGTAGAATCTCTCAACTGCCTTCGCCTTTGCTTGAGCTACCAAGCGCTTTACTTTCTTCCGGCATTACGTGTAATTTTCGCGAAGTTGAACCCGTTCGGCTTAACTGCTTGACTCACATGTCGTTCATGCTTTGAATGCGTTCGATTTGGCTTGCACTGTTTCTTTGGTTTCGGCGTTTAACCATCATGTTTCTTTCTTCGTGTGAAGTGGACCTTTCGGGACTCCAAGTGCCTTTTCCGCCTAACGTACAGACATTTCAGCGAACTTATTCCACATTTGTATTGGACTGTTCTCGGGGCAGTTAGTGTTGTTTTGAAACTACTCCGTCATTTGATCAATGAATGGAGCTACTACAGGTTCAAAGTTTTCGTTTGTGAGATTGTGCCACTTGATTTTTTCGACTGGCTTGGGAGTTCATCTTTCTTGCTCCTCCTACTTTCAAAATAAATTCTGACAGGAGCAATCAGTGTTGGCTAACCAAAGATTCACCCAAGATCACCTTGCAGTATTTTACCCACCTTCTCATAAAATCGAAGCAGAGGTGGTAATCGAACTGCGTTTCGTGTTTCCTATCTCCGTGTCCACTACTGTAGGTGTAGGTGTAGGGTCCTCTGGTTTTTCACTACTACTTTCTCCTTTGTCCGAACAAGGGCTTCGTATCCTGGTTTCACCTCTGCTGAGCAGAAGTCCTTGAATCGAACGGTTGGCTAACCAGAATTAGGTTGTATTGCCAGGTTATCACTTTTGTTTTTAATTTGTTTGCATTCAATGCTAGTATATTTTATATGATTTGTTTTTGTGATTAATTAATCGTCTTTTGTTTTTTTTTTATGATTTTTAACTGTGCCCAGCCATGTGGCTTTGGTCTTATTAGGTTACATATTATAAATAACTGGTTTTGAGACTTCCATTACGATCGCCCTGGACGAGAGCCACTGCACGTGAAACCACACCACAATCACTCCACTGTGTTGCCACTTTGGCCACAAATCATCAGCACGGTATTTGCGCTTAATGCGCACGAACAATTGAGGGTTATTGCGCAGCAATTCGAGAACATGGACTCAACACGTCCATTCCGGGCGAAAGCTAACGAAAGAATGCTGGTTTTTCACAAACCATGTATTTAGGATGACCAAACCGTGCGATCTGCACATAGTCAAAATAGATTCACCTTCGTAATTTCTGATCGTTGAAGGGCTACCCTGTTCCCCATGGCAATCCTCGTAATCATAATTTGATTCATCCACGTGTCCTCCCTCCATCTCCTCCCAAGAACATCAATTCGGCATCTGGAATTGTTTGAATCAGGGTGTCAACGTCGTTCCAAAATGCCTCTTTTTCTTCTGGTGAAAGTCCCACTTGGAGAGTGTAAGCACTTATTACGTTCCACACCCTTCCGCAGATAACCAATTTGATGCTGATCAAGCGATCACTGCTCTTCGCGACGCTTACTATGCTACCAAGTAAGGACGATGCCAGAATAATGTCAACTCCGTTTCTTTGATTTGTTATTCCATAGTAGTACAATTTGTACTTCTTGGAATTCGTAAGAAACCGAGCTCTGTCGATATGGCTATATCGCCACTTCGTCTCTTGCATAGCGGCCAAGCTTAGTCAACCTTAGTCAAATCAACCAAAATCTTCACATGGTGGTACTCTATTTCAGTTCGGGACAATGATGATACCAGTTCATTATGCTGCGAATGTTTGTGCAAAAATGCACAGTACAAAATCACCATAATACGGTTACCGCCCTAGACAAGCCACTTAGCTAAACTATGCTGATTGCGATTTTGCGCTTCCGATATTTGAGCACAGAATCTTGAAAGAAGAAATATTGTGCCACAGCCTCTTAATTTAAATGGCCGTCAGAGGTTCATAGCGGAGGTTAATAGTTCATGTCCAAGAATTGATTTCTTGGACTGAACACCAATACAGCAAGTAAACTTGAAGTATGACCCGGACCTATTCGAAACAGTAGTCACGGTTTCGATTGCAAACTTGCTGCTTAAAGATAGGGCTCCTCAACGAGTCAGCAGCGGCATACACTTGCTGATGCTCAAAGTTTTAAAGTTGTTGATGGCGAGAGCAGAATACGTGACCACAATCGACTACTTACAAAACAATATTTAGTAGGTTGTTATCGAGAGGATCATCCTAATCGTAACCTTATGGACAAAATTCCCCCTCCACGCAACATCAAACGTGGCCTTCGTGACCGAGAGAGAGAGATCCAGGGTTACAAAAGGGATCCTTTCGATGAAGATTCATACCGGGCTGCCATTGCAATGACTCACACTGAGGAAGTGAGTAGGTCTATTGCGAGTTTAGGTACGAACAGAGTCCTCTCAGCGCTCCCACCACCTATTTCGCCTGAGGAGATTAGGCTCCCGAGAGCCACCCAAGTGACTTTAGCCCGGTCAGGCTTCTGCTCACGCCTCAATTCGTATCTATCTCGCATAGACCCAAATATACAAAACGTATGCCCAAATTGCGCTGGCACGCCACACGATGTAGCCCATTTGTTTCAATGCAAAGCTGCACCCACTAATCTCACTATGGGAAAACCCCATTGCAGCTGCCACGTTTTTGTCCCTGGAGATTGCGGACGAAAACGACGACGAACTATAACCTATAACGAGTCCATATATATACACAGCGGTTCACACCTTTCTGTACCGCTAAAAGAAGAAGAAGAAGAGCAGAATTGCGAGGCTTTACGCACGCTTAGCCTTTTATTTTGTGTTGTTCCAGCCGGTGGGTGGGTTTGCTAATTATTGTGTACAAAATACTTCAGAAAACTTAGCTGCTATTGCAAGCCTCCCCTCACTTTGCGTCACCATTAACTCCTCTTCATCATCCGTCTTTGCCTCCCGATCCCCCATTTTTTTAGCCCGTTCCATAATGTGTTAAAAACAATATATGGATACACGGGCTTACAGCTTTGCTCTTGCGGGGTGTCATCGATCTTCACCAAATTCGGTATACATAATCCTTTGATGGCCCTGACAACGGTCACAATTTTGGTTAGTTGAATAGCGGTAAACTTGCATATGAAGTGAACTAAAAGGCGTCCTTCAATTAATTCCTCAGGCTCTCCCCGTGGACCGATTTCGATGAAACTTGGATGGTAGCTAATTTTATGGGGTCCTTAATATTTTAATATCGGCTGCTATTATGTATGTGAAAGATGTCCATTAAAAAAAATTTAAAATCGGGTTTTCATAAAACAATCAAATGATGAAAATTTATGAAAAACCGATTTTTAAATTTATTTTTGGGGTGTATCTCGAACGATACTAGTAACTTCGTAAGGGGCGAGGTGTCGTTTTATTGGTAATTTTATGTAGTTTCAGAAAGTGAAATCATATCTCGAATGAAATGTTTGGTGGTGTGGCAAATTTTGACTTAGTTCGGCAAGTCGGGCATTTTTACAAAAAAAGCCATTACATTGTAACGGTTGAAAATAGAGGGGTCCCAAACAAACATAGTATAGTACACCAAAATATCCTTTTTTCGACCTAGAAGATACATGTAGGCAAAGTGGGTATCAAATTTCAGGATTTTCTTAATGGAAGTTCTCCACAATATTAATGAAAGTATTTGTAATGCTTTTCGCGGCAATCCTTAGGTCCAAAAAGGGCATTTTAAAGTATAAAGAAGTTAAATAGTCTATATGTGTGTCGAACGAAAGAGGATGCTGAGAATAGCGCATTTTATAAGTTCAGGGCAAATTTGATCCTTCGGGAGCTGCAGCATAACTTTGAATTCTATTATAAAAAATTTATCATCATTCACCTTTGGCTGAAATATATTTTATTGTAATAGTTTTGTCAGGTTACTTTGACAAGCGAAGCAAGATACAACGGAATTCTTTGGGTTATTTTATTCAGTTCTAAATATCTTTTTTCACCCATAATCAATATGGGATAGTGCGTCCGGGACTATGTTTTGAGTCCCGTTTCGATGCTCGACAGTGTAGTACGAGTATGTAGTTAAATGCCTGAAGTTTCAGACTCCAACGTGCCTGTCTACCACACAAGTCTTGTTAGCTCATGAGTGGTTCAGACTTGCATGGTCGGTAATGATAATAAACGGCAGTCATTCGATATATGCCCGAAATCTTTTAACGCTTCGCACCGCAGCTAAGCATTCCAATTAGATAACACTATAGTTGGACTGCGCAGCATTTAGCGATGGGATGTTCACCACCATTATCGTCCTTCTGAAACAAGACACTTCCAACTCTAGTGCAACTAGCCTCACACTGGATATAAAAGCGCCTTGTAAAACCAGGATTGACAAGCACGGGAGCCGAAACTAGAAGTTGCTTGACACGCTTAAGGGATTCACTGGCTTCCGCTGTCCACTTGAATGGTTGTCAGAGGGGCGGTAACCGCAGAGAAATTCTTGATGTCTTTAGCACTTTTGGGCTCTGAATACGTGATAATGACCGAGACCTTGTCAGGATCAGTCATAACCTAGGTATTTGATTTCATTTTGGATGAACTTGCTTTTCTCTACATTTATTCATTTCATCCACATACCCACGTTCGATAAAGGTGTGCAATCAGTATCCTTTTATGTCCTTTTCAGAGCTTTCCGATAAAAAAATTCCTTAGCAAATTTAATGGAAGAATCATCAGCTCTTACAGATTCTGAAAAGTGATAAAAGTAGTGACAACTTGAATTATTCTCGTAGTTATGGCTTTGGAAAGATACACGGGAAATGCGAAAATTTTCGATTTAACCTCGATTTATTCGTGGTGGTGGTGGAACACCGAAACTAAGGAAGCAGTGCAAGCCAAATCGAACGCATTTAAAGCATGGACGAAATGTGAGTCAAGCAGTGAAACCGAACGGGTTCAACTTCGCGAAAATTATATGCAATGCCGGAAAAACGTAAAGCGCTTAGTAGCTCAAGCAAAGGCGAAGGCAGCTGAGAAATTCTACCAAGAATTAGAAACTCAGACTGCGACCGAAGGACCGTCTTTGCGCGAGAGACCTTAGCACGACGCCAGGATATTTAGGGTCGCAGCCCAAAGGAGAAGGAACGCTCGGGAAATACAGGCGACAAAGTACGTGGAGGACTCGCAAGGAATGTTGCTGATTGACGATACGGCAATTTGTAGCAGGATGCGAGAGTATTTTGACGAACTTCTAAATGAAGAATTTCCTCGAGCAGCTTTTCGAGAATTTGAGCCGAATACCACAAATATTGAAGATATTTCAGAGGAAGAGGTGATGGAGGCAATGCATCAGATGAAACGCGGAAAGGCAGTCGGACCGGACAAAATCCCCGCGGAATTTTGGTTGAAAATGGAAAATGTCGCGCTTAGTTGGCTCACAGTTCTCTTCAACAAAATCAAAGGTGGGCAACCGATGCCTGATGCTTTCAGGGAAAGTTTTCTTCTTCCTTTCTATAAGAACAAGGGAGACTCACGCAAACTCAACAACTATAGGGCTATAAAGTTAACACCTCATACACTGGAGATCTACGAGCGAGTTGTCTGCAACCGATTGAGAAAGATTGTGCGGTTGAATGACAATCAATGCGGCTTTGTTGAAGGTCAATCTACAGTCGATGCGATGGAAAGATAGAGCAGCACGAAAGGACTTGCACTTTGTGTTCATCGATTTGGAAAAGGCATTCGATAGAGTACCTCGTGATCTGATATGGTTGGCCTTGAGAGCACTTAATGTTCCTGAGGCATACGTCAGGATGATACGAGACATGTATGATGGAGCTACGACTAAGGTTGGATGCACAGCCGGTGAATCAGAAGAATTTCCGGTGAATGTCGGATTACGCCAGGGCAGTGTATTGAGTCCGTTGCTCTTCAACATCATCATGTGCTACTTATTAACACGTATATCCGACGGCCTAGAAATATCTCTTCTTTTTTGCCGATGATATAGTCCTCAGTAGCCCAAACATCGTTGCCTTGCAAGCTGCACTTACAAAATGGTGTGACATTCTGGAGGAGCATGGACTGAGGGTAAGTATAACAAAGACTGAGTTCTTATGCTGCCCATTCTCAGACCCAGATGCACCGATACCAGATATGTACGTCAAAGGAGAGCAGCTTAAGTCTTGTACCAAGTTCAAGTACCTTGGCTCGATGGTGAACAACGGATCTACATGCGATGATGACATCAAACATCGCACAAAGGTTGGGTGGATGACGTGGCGAGAAAACTCTGGAGTTTTCTGCGATAAGAAAATTCCACTGAAGCTGAAGTGCAAGTTGTACAAAACGGTTGTACGTCCCGCCCTCATGTATGGATCAGAATGCTGGACCATGTATGAAGGTTACGCGAAACAAATGACAGCGACTAAAATGAAAATGTTACGCATGTCAGTTGGTGTAACGAAAAGGGACCACATCAAGAGTAGCTACATCAGAGGCAGCTTGTCCATAGACTAACCAATCACCGAAAAGCTCGAAGACCGACAAATGGATTGGTATTGCCATGTTCAACGGCGTCCGCCTGAGAACCCCACAAAGAAAGCGATATCAATGGAAGTTCCACTTGATGGACCCAAGGCCAGAGGCAGACCGAAGAACACCTGGATGTGTCAAATGAAAAAGCAACAACAACGCATTGGTCTCGGCGATGACACGATCCAAGATAGAGCTGCCTGTAGAAATATGCTGGGATATTATCGCCAAAACGGGCGATGTGCCTACACCGCGGGTCGAGCAACGCGAAGCCATGGAGCGGTATAAAGAACGAGGCAAGGAAGAAGAAGAAAGAAGCTCGATTTATTCCGTTGATGGTGAAACAGGAAACAAAAACCGAATATGTAATGTACTCGTATGTAGTCTGGCTGGTCGAGCGGTTAGTGCGCGCACCTTCGGTGCACAGGCTCATGAGTTCGAATCTCACCGTGTTCCATTGTGTTTTTCGAACTCACGAGCTTGTGACAGACTATGATCTCACTCAGATGTTAAACGAGTACCCATTTATGGGGATAAATAACACTGCTGAGCGTGATGCTGATCTCATTACCTCATCAAAAAGCAGATAAGATCTTGGAAATAGGATGTCACTAACACATCCTGCGGCCTTAGTCCAATGTTGGATTGTCGCACCTGTTATTTATTTTTAATGTACTCGAAGTCCCCTTTCATATAATACTCCGCATGCCGACCTCCGGTCAAGGATTAAAGAGTGTCCTTTTTGGGACCTTTCCGATGATATTTTTTTTTGGCAAATGACAGATTCCTGGGAACCCATTTATTCAAAAACAACAAAAATTAGTCCTCTTTTTTTTCTATTTGAAATGCTATTATGACTGACTGGATTAACAAGATATTAGAAAATACCAGAGAGAATCAAGGAAATTGTGAATATTGAATACCATCAGTAAACTTTGTTTAATACTCTCTCTATGAAATTTAGAAAAGTACTTCACTGGGAACCACTCATTTATATTAGAAAGGACGAATCGTCCGTTCTATGGAACGACCTTTGAGTGTCGATCCTAGGGAGTTTATTGAATATATCATAAAAATATCAATTTTTGCATATGGCACATATTTTACAAACATTTATGATTGAATTAATCAAATCAAAAATAATACATTTATAAATAACTTGATTCATTCATATGTTGCAATCGGTTCGTTATTTTCTCATTTTTTAAATACGAAAGACTTTTCCTTTTTATGAAGGTAGCATTGACTTGACACAACACATCCATTTCATTAACAGGAGCAAATCAAACATGCTTTGGAACATGTTTGCACCGAAATTGGCAAAAAATTCAAACACAAATGCGAAGAATTTGTCCAAAAGCATGGCGATCAAATCACCAACTTAATCATGAAAGAACTCGCACCAAAAGAGATTTGTCGTATCATGGGATATTGCATTTTCTTCCCCGAACCATTCGATGATCGTAAGATTTTCAGCGTTGTCAGAAGCAGTGTACAAATGATTTTTAATAAATATTTATTTCAGTTGATATTGACGAAGCAATTAGTGTTTCGGTGATTGCCGTTCCATCTGAAACAATTGATGACGCCGAACCTCTTATTGGTATGGATGACATGATTGACGTGACTGCTGCTAAATATGTTCAGGATCCACCAACGTGTGTTGTATGTGAATTCATTATGGCAAAGTTGGAAGCCGAACTGAAGGATAAAAAGACAGAGGTGATTGTGTACTCTTTAATGCGTTGCTTCAATTATTTTAACATTTCTGATTTGATTTATTTTTTAGGAAGAAATTAAACATGCCGTTTTGAATATTTGCGCAAAGATGCCAAAGACGGTATCCAAACAATGCAATCAATTTGTTGAAAAGTATGCTGATTTGGTGATTGCCATCATTGGTACTGTTCCGCCAAAAGAAGTTTGTGCTCGGATTAATTTATGCAAGGAAATGAATTATCAAATAACTGGTACTTTGATTTAATTCAAGGTGAATGTGAACATCGCTTGAATACGATTCTTTTTATTTACAGATGAAGTTATCGAATGTGGTGTCTGCCATGGTGCAGTAATGGCCGTGAAAGATATTATGGACCTTAAGAAATTTGATGGAAACAATGAAAAATTATCGCATGATGGTTGCAAATCCTTACCTGGAGAATATTACAACAGAGTAAAATTTACTTGAATATTTTTCAAGGTTTAAAGACTTACTGAGAGTATTTTTTTTAGTGTTTTGATATGATGAAATATTACGGCCCGAGCGTTGTAAATTTGCTCCGTGACAATACTGAAGTATCGCAGGTGTGCCCTACAATTGGAATGTGCTTCAAGAAAGAATCTTCCGGTTTGGAATTCGTGAAAATCACCTCCAAAACAGGTAAGGAATGTCAAGGGAAATTACACCCACATTGGTAAATTAGGCAACAAATCTGGAAATCGTAATAGTTGCATTAGATTCTACTTTACAATTACATAATTTGAATAAGAAAATAATCTTTAATTATTCATTTATGTAGAAAAACCACACGAGAAAGAACCACGTTTGGTTGGCGCTAACGAATGTACATTTGGCCCAACTTATTGGTGTGCCTCGAAGGAAAATGCTGTCATGTGCAAGGTACAATCTTGTTTTAAACCTACTAAGGATTATGAAGTCTTACTTTTAATATTTCTTTCTATTCCAGGCACTTGATTATTGCAAGAAAAAGGGGCTACTGAAGGATGCGTGAACGATGGAAATTACATATTAACGATTAAACATTTATCCGCCTTCGGTATTTCTATCACTTAATGAAACTTTATATAGGAATAAGAATTTCCCCGAATCAAATCTATAAATGATGATGATATCATGTTAATTATGTCTTATGTATTTTTTATTTGCAATTTTATAATCGGGAGCGAAGATTAGTGTAGTGTAGACTATACGATTTCTATTTTTTTAGAGTGTAAAATGAAAAAAATTGATAAGTGATATATACATTTGTACATGGAACGGCTGTTGCGCATTGCTTCGTTTTTTGTTAGGATGATAAAATATGAATGTGTATGTAACATTTTATAGGCATTAATAAATAAATATAAATTTAGTAAACAGAATTGATTTTTTTTAAATTTTATACTAGAGTTGATTTAGTACTTCAACTATTTTTATAGTCTTGCTTATTATCTAATTTTTTTATTGAAGAGCTCCCTAAGTTGCTCGATGACATTCGTGTCCGCACGCTGTGTGGGTATATTGAGCTTTCTTGGAGCATAATGTAATGCCAGTGTTTCATGATTGGAGCGATACATTTGAGAGGAAAATGGAAATGATGTGAGGTTGTGCAGCAAATTTACCGGGGGTTCGGGCGGCGGAATGAAGTTACGAGAATGAAATATTTTTCGTTTCCAGTTGGAGACAATTTTGTATAGCGGATGTTATTTTTCAGGGAAAAGAGTAATTTTTATGACAAAGCAATCAAAAATTATCTGAAAGAATATTAAATATCGAAATTTAAAGTGATAGTGAGTGTCAGCCAGAATTTTGATGACTCTATTTTAAAATACATTTGCATAGTTCGAAGTATATACTCAAGGAAACTGTAATAGAAAAAAAAAACAATAAACCGCTTACTTCCGTCTTCTTAACACTACAGAATATTTTTTGTTTCTAGTCATCTTTATTATATAAACTAGGACTTAATCCTCTGGACTGGTATGCGTATTTAATTTTATTTATAATATAAAGTTAATGTAGATTCATACTTTTAAAAATGCTTCCCTCTATTTCAAACTCACGCCCTGCCACTGGTGTTTTTCTATAAAGTGCACCACGAACCGCAAATCACGGCTCGCGAGCCACAAGACTGTCATTCAGAATCTGTAATAAAAGTAAACTGTAAGATTTGATATTCTTTCTTACATTCGATCTAATCTTTCTTCTTCCTTGCCTCGTTCTTTATACCGCTCCATGGTTTCGCGTTGCTCGACCTGCAGTTAAGGCACATCGCCCGTTTTGGCGATAATATCTCAGCATATTTCTACAGGCAGCTCTATCTTGGATCGTGTCATCGTCGAGACCAATGCGTTGTTGTTGCTTTTTCATTTGACACATCCATCATTCGATCTAATCAAAGACAACAATTGATGGAGCATTCTCAACTACGTTACGAATTATCAGAACACTACATTTAGCAGCGTAAGGTTCTTGGTTCCTGGTCCAATCGGGGGAGCACAGGATCATGGTGATCTTGGTGACTTTAACGCGCAGCTCTGGCATTCCGACCTCCACAACGATGCCAGGGGTATAACTATCGCCGAATCTCTTGACGCCTCACATATGTGTTGACTCAATGAAGACTCGCCGACTCGAGTCACAAGCACTTGTAGTAGTTCTCCTGACTTAACTATTGTAAGTGCCAGCCTAATTAGTGCTACTCGATGGGAGACACGTACTGCTCTCTCGTCCGATCACCTCCCAATCATTATAAGAATTGACAAATCAGCAAGTCTGAGAAGCGAACGTTTGTCAATCACAAGAAAGCCGATTGGGACGGTTTCAAAGCATACTCGCCGGCGAAGTTCATCGATCTACCTACACAAACTAGCGTTCACAAGGCCGAACGAAATATTAGAAACGTCATTGCTAAAACAGCGGCACGTTATATTCCTGCAGGAGGTATCCCGAAAGTTCGACCTAACTTTCCTACTAGTGCCGCTTGATTAGTCGATGAACGAGATAACATCAGACGCGCTCACCCTGGTGATCCCAGAATTCAGGAGCTTAGCTCCGAAATCAATGGACAAGTGAAAGATTATCGGAAGGCGAAATAGAATGAGCGCCTCAATGACTGCAACCTCAATGAAGGTGTCAGTAAACTATGGTCTACTGTCCGCAAGGGAAATATTGCCATAAAATTTGGCCGTAAGAGCAATAGCTATCCTTTTCACTGCGCGAGCATGTTCAATAAGCCATTTATTGAACACCACAAGACTGATGGCGTGAACCGTAAAATTAGAAGACAGCTTCGCAGCAGACATTGACACTATACCATCGTATACTGCGGTTAAAAAAAAAGTCATTGAGAATGCTAAAAACTCCAAAGCCCTCGGACCCGATGGCCATGTTGAAACATCTCGACTTCCAGCCATTGAGTATCTCATGGCAGCCTTTAACTTGTCGATCTCTACGCTTGCCATCCCTAAAATCTGGAAAAGAGGACGGATTGTGCCCGGGCTTCACCTAGAGAACATTATGACGTCAGCCCATCAAGCGGCATCTGTTTGCGAAAAGATGCGCAGTACGAACAAAATCCTTAAAGCACTAGCTGGTAGCACCATGGGCAAAGATAAAGAAACCATGCTAGCCACTTACAAAGCGGTAGGTCGAGTAGCCGCTGAATATGCAGCCCCAGTTTGGTCACATAGTTTATGTGATACAAACTTGTCCAAAATTCAGGTCTGTCAAAATGCTGCTCTAGGCACAGCCACAGGTTACCTCCTGATGCCTGCCCAGGATCACTTACATCCAGAGACACAATTGACGCCAATACGTGACCTCTCCTACTCTCAAAACAGTTTATTGTTGGTTGCTACCGTGTGGATTATCCCAACCACAGTCTCATTGAGACGAACACCTCCACCAAGACATGTCAGGCGTGGTTTACGAGACCTAGTTAGAAATGCGTTAATTAACACTAGTAACAGCAACCGACAGGACTCCATACAGCTTCCGATATTGATTCTCACGGCTGTATCCTCAACAAGTGTGACTCCATAGCCTGGGAGGGGAATGCCAAACTGCTCCAGCGAAAACGTCATCCTCAACCAGTAAGTATCAGTGGCGGATTTACATATTTGCCGCTAGTAGGCTATTGACATTATGCCGCCCGTGTCAAGCTCTACGAAAATATTGCTGATTGACATTCATTTATTCTCAACCTTTGCACTGTAAGAGGCGAGTTGCTTCCACTTCCACCAATGAATTTTCCTATCGCTTTTTCTTTATATTTATCTATCCCATAAAGTTTGAAGAATGCTCAGGATCCACGAAGTGGAAGCAACACGCCTATTACAGTGCAAAGGTTCTTCATAGGGTCCCGCTTTTAATGTACAATTCAACAATACTGATACAATCGATGGTTCAATTTGTTTGAGCAAAAACAACTATCAATAAAATCGGCATTCGTAATTACAACATTTTAAATGAGGTTTTGAAACTACAGTGAACCCCCGCCATTCGTTAAAAATGCGTTAATGTTTGCACGCAAACGAATGGTCCTCGTTTTCGTCACTTGACCTTTGGGGCTCTTTTTCGTTTCCTTGCACTCTTCGAAACATAAAAATATTCTTTTTTTTTTTTAAATCATAGCCACAATTTCATACGTCCTATGTAATTTTTCTTTAATAAAAGTATTTTTTTTCTGGGTTTATCATATGAGCTTGTGGGAAAGATCGAACATAAGGAAGTTTTCTGGGCGCAGGCTGCCAACAAATGAAATCGTGTGCCCACTTCATGTAAGTATTGGGTCATGTTAAAGTGAATTTTTCTGCCCGGTTGGTGACCGTACAAGATGCGAATGATTCCACCATTTCGTACCAGACTGAAGCTTTTTTGGCTTCCAAACATGAAGTATTGGATAGGGGAAAGTGGTTCACGTGAATGAAAAAATATAATTATTAGTTTTCTGAACAAAGATTGAGTTAAAGATTTTCAAATTTCTAGTTGTACAATAAAAATTTTAATCTTCAAATCAAACATTGAAGGATCAAAATACTACCAAAAATATATCTCTTCTCTCCCCTGATATTCAGCTGAAGTGCTACCCTTAATTTTCTTAATTTTAGTACGAGGTGTTTATTTTTTTTAATTAAAAGTTTTCAATTTATGAGACTTATAGCGTTTTCCCTATCTGGATTTTAAACATTGATTTGCCTTTTGCTTATATTTTATGGAGCTGACAAGAAACCGGTACAAGTATAAGATTAAGTTGTTGATGTTTTTTATTAACAAAAAAGTTCTCGGACCAAGAGACCATTAAAAAAAGAAAAAGTGCTTGGTTTCGAAGTTTAGCCTATGTAAACAATTGATTGTAAGAGGCCTTTTCGAAGATTCGTCTTCAATTACAAATCGTTCCTGGTGTTTGAAACTCTGAGAGAACGGTGACAAACAGTTCTTCACTTTTCTATTTCACTGAGGTACAAACACACTTCACACATTGCACCCAAAACGTATCTCATGAGAAGTATAAATGATATAGCTGGCATTGAAATTCGTATTCGGAATTTGGTAATAATAAATGTGTATGAAATGTGCTTAACGTAAAAAAAAATATTTGTCCCGAATTTGCCGCCCCCGTAATATCTGCCGCCTTAGGCTCCAGCCTACTCAGCCTTCTGGTAAATCCGCCACTGGTAAGTATCCATTACCTGGGAGGGAAATAAAAAACAGCTCCAGCGTAGTCGTCATCTCAACCACACGATCTCTTTCCTGACCTGTCACACCTTCAACACTTCACTTTCACGTTACCATTTCCACGTTAGTTCACTCTGTACTTGGTATACTACATGCAATCATGATATTACAATTAAATAGACAGATTTAGCATTATTGAATTAATAATAGAATAAAACAATGTTTTAAAATAAATACTATGCATATTTTAGTAAAACTGTCTATTCATACCTTAAAAATACCGAAAACTTAGTGAGATTGACTCACCAATTGCCTTTACTATTAACCACCCTCAAGATTTAAAGATAACTTAATGAGGAATCTAAAACCTGCATCCCTTTGAAATTATTAGCCACGCGCTCATCAGTTATAATCTGATAATTTTTGATATGATAGAATTTACGTATAAAAGGATTCCCACATCCCAATTCATATATAGCGGTATGTAAATAATATACAAAATTAAATACATAATTCGTTTGACTACTTAATATTAATTATAAATCTAATTTGCGTCTTTTATTTTGTTGGCATTAATTGATATTGACAAGCACTACTGCTTTAGGCAACGTTTTATTTGGACCTTGTGCTTCGAAGGACAGTACAGTAGAGGTTTGTTTTCTAGATTGCCTTATCTTTTCCATGAGCCATGGTAAATAATAGATATGTACATTTATGTCCTCTGCATGTTTTTAGCAATGAATAGTTGTGTAAATGAATATAAAATTATGATATATATTTATGCATCAATCTGTTTATTCAATACAAAAGCCATTTATTTTAATCATTACTTGATGTTAACGAACTTGAAGAATATTCACTTGATAGGCTTTCACTACCTTGTATCATATCCGGATCCGTTATAAGGCATTTCTTAATTTTTTGGCACATAGAACAAAATGTGATATCATTTCTCTTCAAAACGTACTCACCCGAAAGGTCGTGCTGATCGTCAATATTTTCTGGAGAATTATGCTCGTTGCAGAAGAACGTGTTACCGTCACGAGAAGTCTTTAGAGTAACACTTGATGTTGGTGAGCTGGAGTCGACTCTGCTCGGTTCTGTCGACAGTGTTCTGCATTTGTCGCCCATATTTGCTTCAGATTGGTCAGAAGCTTCAGTAATAATAGGTTTAAGAGGATTGTTTTGGAGTAACCAACCTGAGAGCCAATTTATAGGATCCTCTGGGCGTATTGTTGATACTTTATACAATCCATCGAAGAGAGTTTTCATAAAATCGTTATTAGCAAATAGTTCGAGGGTATCTTCTTGTCGTATTGGTTCAATGATTGCTGAAATTTATACAAGCAAAAATGAAAGTCAAAGAAAAAAATGAGTAGTTTTGTAAAAAAAAATCACCATTACCATTTGGAAAGAAATATCGAATTTCCCATTTTGCACATCGTTCACTTTGACTACCATGAACGACTGGTCCATATTTTGCTCCAATTGTCTCTGAACAGTTCAAACTTGGTTGAGGTTCCCTATAAATAAAATTCTTAAGTTATCTTAAGGAAACTAAAATTAAGGAATACAAAAATAATTGGTAATTCTACAGAAGCTCCGTTTCATTGGCTCCACTATTAAATTATTCATACAAATTTTGCTCTGGATTTTCCAACCATTAAAAAATGCAAATGCGAAGATTTTATAAAGCAACAAAATTAAGATTTCGCAATATATACATGGTGGAAACAAGAACCTACTTCAATTCGACTCCAAGAAACCACGTCGATAAGGAAGGTGCATATAGGATTCCATTGCTTGCTTCAAAACTTCTTTATTTTGGTCGCGTAAAATCGCGTATATTGAAAAGAACTTCGTATTATTTTAAAGTGTTGTTAAGTGCATAGTGGTTATAAATCATAAAAATCGTATAATATCAAATCGCGAGATTAAGTTGAATCACTTCGCTACAAAAAACTGTGAGTTATTTGAATATTGTATTAATTTTCGTTTAATTCTGTTGATTGTGGTCGGTAACGGTACTCTCCTTTGTTCTAAATATTACATTGAATATGCCGCGACTAACTAAATCTGATGCGGATGCTGCTGATTGCCCGAAATGCAAAAAAGCAGTAACAAGTGACCATAAAGCAGTATGCTGTGAAGGTTTCTGTGGAAAATGGTTTCACATTGAATGTATAAAAATGAATAATGAGGAGTATAGAGCAGCGCAAATTGTACCGCGCGGTTACATATGGCTTTGCGATAGTGATCGTTTGAAATGGAATAAATACATTAAAAATGAAAATTTAATCTCCCATGTATGTGATATTACGTCTAAAATCGATGATAAAATAGATTCGTTAATAAGTAAAAATATAAAAACTATTAATGAAAACATTACTTCTGTCATCAAAAAAATTGATGAGGACAAACACCATAGTTCCTCACAAATCAAAGTTGCAATGAAGTCGTATGCTGATGCAACAAAAGAAAAACCCCAAATTGATAAAACCAAGATCTTTAATGGCGGGGTTATAGTGAAACCAAAAAAAGAACAGAGTAATGAATCGACAATGACATTCGTTAAAGCAAATTTCAATCCGAAAGAAAACAAAATACCTGTGACATATACGCGTAACTTGAGAGAAGGAAGTATGTTGTTGAAATCTAATAATGAAGAAAACTGTAGGAAGATGTTAGAAAATTTAAAAACTAAAATGGGAAGCGAGTATAGTGTTGAATACACAAATGGTCGTCTTCCGAAATTAGCAATTTACGGTCTGAGCAAACAATATTCAATTGAGGAACTCAAAAATGAAATCGTTTCGCTTAATTATGGCGTAAAATCTGATATAGAGATTAGGTTTCTTCGATATAAAAAATACAAAAAACAAGAAAACAAATTCACTGCAATTTTCGAAGCTACTGGTGAACTGTTTTCAAGGTTAGTTAATAAGTATGTCAATATAGATTTCGCAAGTCATTATTGTGCGGAAGTAATTGATATACGAAGATGCTTCAGGTGCCAAAAATATGGGCACATAGAAAAATTTTGTAAGAACTCCAACGCTATATGCCCAAATTGTTCGGAACATCACAGAAATTCAGAGTGTCAATCTATAAATAAGAAATGTATTAATTGTATAAACAAAGGCAGATATGACTGTAAACATCGCGCTGATAGCAAAGATTGCCCCGAATATGAGCATGCATTAAACATGACTGTTTCCAAAATCAACTATTATTCAACACAATGAATTTGTCCACATTAAAAATTTTTTATGCAAATATTAGAAGTATTCGAAATAAGATTTCTGAGGTTGAAGTAATGGCATGCGCAACAGAAAAAGCTGATGTGATAATTTTTAATGAAACATGGCTTTATGAAAATGAAATCAATTTCTTTAACTTGAATGGCTATACGGCCTTCTTTAACTGTAGAGCTACGACTGGAGGTGGTACAGCCATATATGTGAAAGATAATATAAGGTGTAAAGTCATTTTAAAAGCAGCAGATTACAATATCATAATTATTGAACTCTCCACTTTTGATGTACCGATCAAAGTCGGAACCTACTATAGAGCACCGTCTGAAAATGCACACAATATGATTGAATACTTAGATAATATATACCATCAATATAAAAATCTAATGATGCTCTCTGATACGAATATCGATATCTTAGATTCAAATAGTACTATTAGTAATGAATATCTAGAAATGCTTGCTATGAACAATATGGCACTTATCAACGATAATGAGCCCACCAGGGTCACAGAATCTACTGCGACCTTGATTGATCATGTAGTATCTTCTATTGATAAAAACTCACAAAATATTAATTTGAAATTAACTGATGTAGCAAATTTAGATCACAAAGCTACAGTATTAAAACTTAACAAAATTAGCTTGAACAAAAAACCAATTGAATCCATAACTATAAAAATCCTAAACAAAGATCTCTTTAAAGAAAAAGTAATAAATAAGCTTAATGATTTGAATGTTATCACTTCTAGATTTGAAGATCTTATAGAAATCATTACTAACTCTAAAAATGAATCCATGAAACTGAAGAAAGTCCGTACAAGACACCAATCATGGATCACAATTGAAATAATTCAAATAGTAAAAAAGAAGAATATTGCATATAAGAGACTTAAACTCGATCCAAATAATGAAGATAAAAGAACTTTATATAAAATTTTAAAAAATAAAGCAACAAGGCTTATAAATGAAACTAAACAAAATTCGATAAAAACACAGCATGAGAATGCATCAGGTAACAACAGAAAGATTTGGCAATTAATAAAGAGGGAATTATCAGCAAATTCAGAAAGTAGGAGGGAATTAGAAAGTAATCTTACAGCAAATGAAATGAATACATATTTTGCAGCAATTGAAGAAAGATTACAACAAACAAATTCTACAGCAAGCGTTAGATGCAATAATAATATAAACGATAGAAGCATATTCTTAGAACCCACTAATTGCAGAGAAATTCTAGATATCATTAATAATCTACGAAACGTATCTGCAGGTTATGACCAAATAAAAAGTACTGATATACAATTAATTGGCAATGAAATTACACCATATCTATGTAACTATATAAATAACCACCTAACTGAAGGAACATTTCCGACAATTTTAAAAATTTCTAAAATTAAACCAGTTTTTAAACAAGGAGATCCTAATGATCCATCAAATTACAGACCAATTGCATTGACCAGTGTGTTTAGTAAAATATTCGAAAAAGTAATTAATAAAAGAATTTTAAGTTTTATAAATAAAACAATCAGTTTTGATCCAAACCAATATGGATTTCAAGCGGAAAGTAATACTACCGCTGCTCTCATTGATGCAATGCACTTTATAAATATGGAATTGGATAAATCTAAATATGTCACAGCAATTTTTGTGGACTTAAGTAAAGCATTCGATACAGTGAACCACACTGTGTTATCAGAAATTCTTAACGAACTAGGAATCAGAGGTATAGCAAATGAGTTAATCAAAAATTATCTAAAAGACAGAATGATTATAACAGAATTGAATAATAATGAAACTAGTTCAGAAAAGATTCTAAACTCAGGAGTACCGCAAGGCTCCATACTAGGCCCTACCCTATACCTGTTATATGTAAATAACTTGAAGAATGCAGCACTTAAAGCCAAATATGTAACCTTTGCGGATGATACACTTTTACTCTACTCTCACTATGGAAAAGATGATGCAGAACACATGATAAACCATGATATGATTGAATATCAAAAATGGCTACTAGGTAATAAATTAATAATCAATGTTGAAAAAACCAAATTCATGCTGTTCAAGCAAATCAACAAAGATGATATTGATATCACTATAAAATTCGCCGATAAATATATTGATAGGGTTAAAAAGTATACATATCTAGGTGTTGTTTTCGACGAAAAACTTAGTTGGAATGAACACGTGATCCAAATGAAAAAAAAAATTATGTGCATTTGTTGCAATGCTGAGGCGTAAAAAACACCTCAACATTGAGTTAAAAAACATGATCTACAATGCATACTTGATGCCAGTTGTAACATATGGAATAATGATATGGAGCCAGACAACTGGCGGAAATATTGATTCAATTGGTATAATGTTAAATAAAGCTTTGAAAGCAATACATAACTGGAATTCAAGAACACCTACTGAAGAAGTGTATAACGTTTCGGGAAAGCTCCCTATAGAGAAAGTCATAAAACTAGAAAAAATAAAAACAATCTGGAAAATTATAAACAAAAAGAGTAAAACATCAATTACATTAACTCTAAATAGACAAGTGCATAACTACAATACAAGATATGCTAAAAACTACAGAACACCAGCAGCAAATACAATGAGAATAATAAAAGATCCAATAAGAACTTCAATAATGTTATATAATGGTCTACCACAAAATATTCGTTCTATAACATCTTATGAATTGCTTAAACGAAAATTAAAACAATATTTACTCACACACAATATTCTTTAAAAACCACTTATGCATTTACCAACATTATTTAATTACCGCGTTTCGCGATAGTTAAATGAATTTTAGATTATAATATTGTAAAAATAATTATTTTGCATCCCTTATACCAGTATTTATACTGCCTGGGAATGCAAAAGAAGATTTTTAAATTTTTAAATTTTTCACTTATATGTTTAATGTTTTGTAAGCGTCAGAATTTAGGTGTCTACATTAACCTTCATTCCCCTACTAACATATGTGTTTCCCTTCCATAATCCTAGGGAAATGATGATAATGCTATGATATTATTATCAAACTGATATGTAATGAAGGATAGCGCCTGACTCTGATCCCTATTCCTTGTAAGAAAAAAAAAAAAAAAAAAAAAAAAAAATCGGTCGAACACTCGGAGCTGGAGTAATTAAATAAAGTATTTTATCATAGGAACGTGTGGTTTAAGTAAGGTTGCAACGACTCACACTGCAACTGCCTGTTTTCTTCGCAAGGTCTTTTGAAATCAGTAACAAGTAAAAAATACTACTCGCAATGGAACAAATGAGGGATGCAATTAGTGAGCAGATGGATCGACATAAAGTGAATCAACTCTGTCAATTTTTCGTTGCATTTTTTTTTTAAATTACGTCTAGTTTCCTTGTTAGTTTTAGGCTACAGAAAGTAAAGGAGCTACAATAGAAACCCAAACTCCAAAAGTATGTTCATCTACTAAAACAATTTTTATTTATGGATGAAATTTGAACCCACCTCACATCCATGCGTCCCTTACGCAGATACCAAAAATATTTAATAACAAATGAATTCGAGACATTGGGTCCTGTGGTACCCATAGACACTGACTCCCTATAAGTATGTTCTTCTTGGAAAATGTTTTTCTTTATAGACTTTATATCGAATTGCGAAATATATGTAGGAATTGACGAATCCGCAACATGAGATCATAGGGCTGCGTTAGAGACTCTACCACAAAAGAAAGATATTCTAAAAAAATAACATTTTAATTGAATCTCACGTAAATATGTCTCTAGAAAGTGAGTTTTAAGGCGAGCGTAGTACCAACACCACAAATGGTAAATGTCAGTGAATCGAGCATTCAGATTTAATTCATATAAAATGATACTTGCATTTCCGATCCAATCATTAATTTCCAGTCTCCAATACAATTATCTTTTGCCAAACACATAACTTCTATCGGACCTCTCGTTAAATTTAGCACCATTACATTAAACTCCTCCGTACTGGTTTTGTTACTATAAAATTCGGCCGCTTCATCAGGCGAAAGCTTGAAACATCTTCGATGGATGATTTGAAATCCAGCCTGCCGTAACATTCGAACAATTTCCTGACGATATTGCATGCCATCAGGTTTAATAATGGCCAAAGTAGTTTCAAGGATATGACTAGAATGCTTTTGTTTAGTTGATTTCATATTTCTTCCGTCGCCAAAAAATGTGTTGATACTCGTAATCTTACAAATTCATTGACATCAAAACACTGGGCTCCTAAATGTTTAAAAATTAATGGCAGAGTTAAGTGAATTAATTTATCTGTTTAATTGTTTCATTTTTTTTTTTTTAATTTTGAAAGAAAAATTTTCGGGCTGCTGCTCCCGTGTGCCGGTACGACGGTACGGATTAAATTTTCGAAAATGGCATTTGGTAATTTACAAGTAGTTCGCGGTTAATTGGGACTTTAGCAACGGATATGACCCTTTCACTGTCTTGTATTAACTAATATCTTTTCTTTGGTGCCAAATTTGTATACTCTTCACACAATTGGTGGGGTTACGAAACGATGTTTCCAAAACATCGATGTTTTTGGTCCGATGGTCGATGTTTTTACCATCGATGACTTTGTGTCGATGTTTTTCACCATCGATGGTTTGCGTTTCGATGGTCGATGGTTTTCACCATCGATTGTTTTCAACCATCGATGTTTCTTTCCTCAACATATTTTTTTTTACAACTCAACTTTGTCTTTATAAGTGTATGCGAATACCGTAAAACAACCCAATCAGAAACAAGAAGTTGCAATCCATCAATCCATCTATCGTGAACACTGTACACACAAACAGATAATGTCTTTGTTTATACTCCCGGTAAGGCACAATTCCCAAATGTGGTTTCGCCCTGAAATATTTTGAACCTTTCCTCACTGTTTATGTAAAAATTTGAAATTTAAAGAGGTAGGTATGCTATAATTTTGTCGCTCATCTTTTTTTTTTCATGCACCGTAAAGATACAACGTACGACGGACGGCCGAAGTAAGACCAATTATAGTCTAAGAAGAATACGATATTTGGTCGGAAAAAAATTAAATGTCTTTGCATTTTTTGCAGGATGGTTGGGGGTGGCCACCTAGTTATGAAAAAAAAGTCCTCGTTGAGTTGAGGTATGCAATCTTGAAAAAAGAGGGGCATTTCTTGAGTTTTTAGCGTCTGTATACAAGGACTGAGATGCTTTGGTTCAAACCCCACGACCCGACAGCTTTCGGGTATGAAAACTGGCTATCACGTTTTTATAAATAATTCGCTCTTGATCAATATAATTTGAATTGCTTATGTATTGTTTTAATTTATGCTCAGGTGCACTTTTCTGAATATTTTCAGATTTATCGTCCGAATACAACTCAAGAACTCAAGATATGAAACATTATTTAACATATTTTTTTTATGTTCTTACAATAAAGCCATCGAAATCGCACCGCATGAAATTCTTACATCTCTGGACCTGGAATATCCCTCGTTATAGCCGATACATGGTTACAACCGATGTCTTCATAAACGATATCCATTGCATTGGGGAAAATATATGGTTTAATTCACGAAACAGTCAAAATGACGGCTCCAACCCTTCTAGTGTTAACAGCGCCCGCTCTAGCACTTACGCCGCCCCGAGCAAGGGGACAATTTGCCGCCCTTCGGTGTACTATTGCAGGCATATTGATAGTAAATAAGATATAGACTTCTAGCGCAATTCACCGCAGTTTGTTTGAAATTTTAAAATTAAAGCTTGGTATTGGAGGTCTGCCTCGAAAAATATACCGTGGAAACTTGCCTTCAACTTCAATTAATTTAACCCTAGAGTGGGCGCGTCTTTCCGAGAAACGTCAGTGGGCGCGTGGGGAGCATTTTGCCGCTCCTTTTCAGTGACCATTTTCAGTGGGAATACAGCAACTGAATTAATTTATTTTCTCAGGATTTAGGTAAAACACAAATAAGCAATGACAAATTAACATATTTATTGAAATCTGTTTTGGGAACTTCGGTTTATAAAAGGTTTTGGAAAAAATTGCCGCCTGATGGTAACACCCTCCTTCTCTAGCAGCACTCCGCCCACTGACGACGTACAGCCTTTCGGCACAAGTTCTGAATGAAAATAGGGGCAGCTACTAAAAAGCGCAAACTTAACGAAAGATTATTTTACGAATTTTTAAGGGTGCTCATAGCGTGCCCACTCTAGGGTTAAAATGAATGTACTCTCATAGGCCTGACTGATTGTCGCGATGACTTTTCCAGTGAAATAAAATACAATTGCTTTGTTTTAGCTAGGGCTAAAAGTCAAACACCGGTGTGGAGACTTTTGTGCGAGACACTACCATGTGAATTGGTTTTCACGATCATCATAATTTTAACATCATCATTTTTTCACGTGAAATGCAGATGCAACCCACTCTATATCTTCGCGCGTTTTGTTTTTAGTTCCACGTGCGTGATTTACTTTCATAAATGCGTCATCCAGAAAATTCTTAGAGAGTAAAAAAAGAACTAATTAAATCGGGGGAGCAAAGCCAAATCCCGAAATTAGCATGTCCGAGAAGAAATTAAAAAGGACTGTTGAGTTGCCCTAACTCTTTAAAGACATTCGACGACAATTGAATTCGGAGTGTGATGCGATAGTCAACCATATACCACTTCTAGTCGCATTTTAATTCTTCTGAATAATAAACGTGCAACGGGCCAAGCCGAGTTTCGAAAACTCGTTTCTCTATGAATCTTTTTACATATTACAGAGTGGTAATGGTCACGACCAAATTTCTCACATGAGAGTTTTTTTAAGCGGTTTTTTTAATGCTGTGTTTTCTCCAGAAATTAAATATTTATTTAGTAGGATATATCACATAAATGCAATAATAATTACGTGCTACAACTTCGTCGCCTATTTAATAATTTACCATTACTCTTTAGCAAGAATTAGGGATCATGTAAGCACACATTCAATCAAAATTGCGAAAATAAGAGGAAATCAATTTTCAATTGGGGGATGAAACTAGCACATAATGCTGAAATGCGTTTCTTTTTTTAAAAAAGAACTTAATTAACACATAACTGAGCGAATTGTTCCACGAATTGCTTTTCGGAAGTGAGCAGGTGCTAGCATCACATAAGTAAAATGTAGGCATCTTTTACTGAGCATTTTAGGATTCTAAGTGCAAGATCTCGTATCAGTTGTGGACTCTTCAAAGCCTCACAATAACTATGTAAATTGCAATTTTCTAAAGAGAAAATAATGATACAAATGATAATAAAAAACCATCTTCAACGAATTTTTTAATAAAGTAATTTATGTGCTTCTTTACCTTAAAAACACCACTCCCTTGTTTCGAAAAAAAATGTGCACAATGGTTGTAAAATGCCTTTTATGGGTATCAATTTGTTTCACGCCTTGCGGCATTTTATTTTGCTGTAGTTTCTATGCTCTACTTTCGACTAAATCGAAATTGATATTGAAATTTTCCTTTCGGTTTTTAAGTTTTTTATTTTATTTTGATAGTACTAACCAAAACGCCGCTCCTAAAATTTGGCGCCCCGGGCGACCGCCCGGCTTGCAAAATTTTGATTTTGGTGATTTTTTTAAATTTAATTATCAAAATCGGACTCTGCGCGTTTGAATTATCACACGGCGAACGAACAAAAGTTGCAAAATTGTCACTTTGAATTTGACAAGCGGTTGGTTGAGTTGCCATAATGAATATCAAAACTGGACGCACACCCAAATGGCGACTAGTTTGGATGGAATGACAACAGCCATTTGGCTGCATGTGACGCCATTTGGCGACTAATCTAGATGGGACTTAAGAGATGGCAAATTTCGAATACGAAATTGTTAATTATCGATAGAATGGCTGTTTTTTATGATTTGAGTATAAAACTGTCCACCAGGGTGTAAATTCTTCTTTCTGTAAATAAGTGCATTTAAAAAATTCGGACAATTAGATAATCTGGATAGGGTCCAGTGTCCAGTCCCAATCAATCCGGAATATCGGGGCTCTACGATCTACGTATACATAAAGCTACCCAATACCATATTAGGTCACTCTTGTTTGGGTTGAGGCATAATCAATTCCCTATACGTAATGATTGCATATCCGTCAACATTAAATTAATCATTCATAAATCATTGTGTCTGGTTTATTTCACCGAGTAGGAATGGAGAGAGTGCTGCTCCAATTGAGCAAACACAATACCAGATTCATATGTCTACTTGGAACGATTAGAGAAGTTATATAAACTCTTTAATCGAAACGTATTGAAATTCAACAAATTCCTAAACACAAGAAAAACAACAAAACTCTAGGAAATGCGCATGACAACAATGCCCTAGGACTAATCGACACACATGTGTCACTTTCGAGTGGAGGAGGCTGAGGTGGAACCTCATTATTGTGTTTATTCCAAAACCAAAAAAATTATATTAAAAGCCTAATTCCCAAGTAATAGCCGTCAACATTCGAAATTCCGTGGCAGGCGCTACTCATATTCCTTGCGGAAATCGTCTTACATCAACGTCTTACCGCAATTTTCAATGGTTTTCCTCAAACCCTTGTTGTGTTACGTGACTTCATAATAATAAATAATCAGTTGCGTGTGAAAGTGTAAACAAAATATTCTGAATGTTACTCATGTTGTGATCGAAACAATTGTACAAAATCGTTGCGTATTGTTTGGCAATTATGTGATAACAAATCGCCGGGAAATTGTGCAAAGAAAGAATATTTGAAAAGTGAAAAAATATGTCGCCGTCCAGAGTGTCAGTGGTGCACTTATATCGATTTTTCCCCGTGCTCATGAGGGTGTATTTGTAGTGATTGAATAGGCCAGACAATGTAAATGTAACCATTAAATGCACTTTCGCCCACCTCCTCAAGACTTGATGTTACTATAGCATGCGTAACAAAAGAATTAGTAATATAAAGAAAAACGGTTACAATTGTTGATTTTCGAATTTTGAAAATAGATGATTGAGTATGAAGAAATAATGGTGATTAAACATAAATGTAAATGCCGGATAGTAGTAAGTTGGTTGTACAAGTGCTGCTCCAGTTTTAGTCTGAAATAATTTGCTCGTGTATGCGTGATTATTAAAAATGACCGAAGGGATGTTGACGAATATAGCCGATCAACATCAAACGGACGAATTAAATTTCACTACGTTCACGGATTTGTGTCGTTTCTGTTCGATTAAGAGTGGTCCCGCCAAAATTCATTTATTTGATAAGGAGGCTGAACAGAGGAATATACTTTTCAAAATACGTTCATTGCTGCCAACAAATGTAAGGGCTTCTTTAGACTAGGTCATATTATCATACTTATATTATTATATCCTTAAAAAATAATAGTTTGAAGATTTACAACTAAAGATTTTGAAATTGAAGTAGCAACCTGCCATAGGAACTCACAAACCAAGATCTGGTCATCGTAAATACTGCTATTTGAAACCCAATTAGTCGACTCAATGAATTAGTCCTTCACATGGGTCGTGAGTTCGAAAAACACCATAAACTGAGTCCCGAAGGTGTGCACACACTACACCAGCCAAACTACTTCTTTTTTACATAATTTTGCGGAAATTAGTTCCATTTTACAATTGACTGACATGAAATTATGCAGCTAGTGTGATTTCGATCCGTTGAGTTATTAGGATATTTGACCCTGGCCAGACGGAAGGAGTATTTTATTTTTAAATGACGATGACGTACATAAAATTCTCTTCAGAAATAAAATGAAGTCTCAAAATGAGTGGCGTAACCCGTAACGTACAGTGTTTCATCAGGGACTTGGAGCGACACACTTTTTTTTCACTCCGCTCCGCTCCCGCTCCGACTAAAAATGTTTCGCTCCGCTCCGCTCCATTACAAAAATACAACAAAACTTCATTGTTCTTAGTAAATATTTATTATTTTCCACAAATTCATCAAATCAACTTATATCTACTCACGTTCTATAGAATATGACTTAATAGGTGCGTTTTATTCGATCAAGTACAGAAAAGGATGGCACCAATTTCGTACAAATTTGAACATAAAATTGAGTTGTTCTAGATAGGGTGTCCTGTCCGGAAACTAAACTATCGCATGAGCGCACCGAAATATGACTATTAATGTCATTTCCAGTAAAATATGTGTATCGGGAATATCCCGAATTCTTAACTCCTTAGCTACCAAAAGCATTTAAAGATTTTACCAAAATGCTACCACTAAGACCTCCGTCGGAAAAAATGTATATGATGTAAGATCTCAAAATTTTGTCTTTGAAGTATTTTTACATAGCTTAAATAACTTATCCGATTTTTATTAGGTTTATTCTTAGGAAAAATTGTTGCCTACACCGCAGGTCGAGCAACGCGAAACCATGGAGCGGTATAAAGAACGAGGCAAGGAAGAAGAAGAAGATTCTTATAGGAAAAATTGTTGGCCACGACCGAAAGAAAATATGTTGGTAGTATAGTATGAGTATTAAATTTTTGAAAAATCTGTCTGTGGTATCTGAAGAGTTAATAACTCGAGCCTTTTACACTCCTTTTTGCTGGAAATATAACGAAGAATTATATTTGGGTGCCTTTATGCGATAGTTTCCGGACATCCCGTATAGAACGAGATCTGTAAAATTGTTATGGAAGTTGCGCTGTCCTGTACTCCATTCAATAAAACGAACCTAATTACTAGTTTAAATTAAAAAGGGCGTTCCATTCATCGAGTACAGGACAGGACTTTTCTGTCATGGATGATCTTGAATTTCTTAATAATGAAGAGTGATGATTATGACTAAACGCAAAATCTCTTTTATCACAATAATCCGAAATTTTGCAATTCTCTCAACGAATTCTTCGCCTTTAAATCGTCAAATCGTGCCATAAAATGAAAAATTTCGTCCAAAAAATTATTTTTTTCTCGGATTTTTATTGATTTTTTACTTTGAAGCGGAGCGGAGCGACTTTCAAAGCAAAAATCGCTCCGCTCCAGCCTTTCAAAAACCGCTCCACGCTCCGCTCTTTCGCTCCAAAATTTAAGGTTGCTCCGCTCCGCTCCAAATCCCTGTTTCATATCTTCATTGGAACAAAGGCCCCTAAGCCAAATGGGCCCGCAAAGGACATATTTGTTTTATTCAAGAGCACAGAGCACACACCGAGATTATTTCTGTTCGGCAAAATGACGGATAGGGGTTCAGAGCGACAAACATCTGTTTGCGGAACATACGCAACTCTTTTGTTTCGTAACCTCATCCATTATCTGCAAACAGCCTCGCAACACTTCATTTGAATGGAAAACATCAAACATTAGGCGTGTTTTTCTGTACTCCAGTATAGGTTAGACTAGTGTAACTACATGTCATTACAATAACAATATAGGCGTGTTTGTGTTTGCACTGCGGGGTAGGTTAGTTTAGAGTGGGTGTGAGTGGGTGAGCACTGTTTATTTTTTGTTAAATGTTTATCGCATATATGAGCACACACGTTCCTCGGCACCGTTCCAGTGATGCCCAGACCAACGCGGCACATTTTTTGGTGCCCACACCGGCGCGGCGCAAATAATTCGCTGGGTACTGTCACTCACAGCTGATATCATGTTGTTGCCTTAGAAAAGGTATTATATTTATGTAAGGAAGCGACTTAGACATGATAAAGAAAAATTGCAAGAACTAGCCAAATACGATTATTTTAACATTTATAATCAAATCATGCTGCAATTTTCGTGCACTATATCAAAATATCGCGGCATCTTTACTTATTATGTAAAACCGTAACCGGAAGAAATCAACGTGAAATTCGACATTTTACCTCTCCATGTCTACTTATTCTATGGATAAAATCATTGACATGCGCAAATTGATGGAAATATGCAGTGCAGTACAACCTTGTTATGCCGTACCCTAAAAAAGTTGCGGCTGTGTTCGATTTGATTGTTTGAATTGACTATCGCGTACCCGAAAACTCTTACATCTTATCTTGTGCCCGTCGAATGGTTAGTCTTATAGTATAGAGAAGACACAAAGCTTCCCAAGTAACAATTTCATCCCTATAATTCTTCGTAAAATACTCTCTGCTAACAATGATAGGGTATAACCACTCAATAATAGTCCAATAATTTTTTTTTAATCCAATAGAACCTTATTGTAGCACTAAATTATGCTTCAAAAAAGGAGGACGTCATTTGCTTTATATCATCATTTTCTGTCATTGAACGAATTTACAAAAAAAAATAGAAAAACTAAATTTCCGCAGCTAGCATCGAACCAATGTCTGTTGATTGCCCGTCCTACAGGCTACCACTCAGCTAACCTCACATATGGTCGGCATTGCTCGGAAACACTACAAATGGTTGTTGCTACTATAGAAATGCTTGACAATTCTTTATCGACTCTTCTGCAATGCACCCTATCATACATTTATCAATAAAATAGAGTGAATTTCTGCGCAGAGATCACCTTAATTAATTTCGAAGATAACAATGAGTGCATACGTGTGAGTTTCATGCAAGATTTCAAGGATTTCTAATGCAGAAATTGTGTATTTCTATGTCAATTCATTAAAAAATCACAAAGTCCATCCTTCTATAAACCTACGGTGAACAATTTATTGGATGACCTTACGAATGTCACACTATAAAAATGAAACCGACTATGCTATAGAAGATATAATCTGTGCATGTGTGTGAGTTGACTTATAGAGAAACTATTGCATGTGTGTGCTGTATCATCCAATAAAATCAAGAGTGGAGTATTTATAGAAGTATCTTTTTAGGTTAACGTTTAGAGACAGTTTTATCGAAGTCTTATACCGCCATCTTTAAATTTATTCCATAATGATGATAGAAGCTTTCCGGAAAATGCTTTAAGGGTGTTTTATCGGATCAAAATATTACTTTAAGCGATGTCACACGATAAATTGATTTCGTGGTGCTATATGATTGCTACAGTTTGAAGTGCTTTTTTAAAGCAAACGAATTGTTGCTTGGGTTGAACATTGTTTTGTGGCTGTTTTAAATTGAATATATGTAACTGTTTACTTAGCATAGTTACGCAAAATGCGTAGTTACATACAAGCTTGCATATTTTATTGAATTGAATGTTTACATTGCATAGTTGCGCCATATTTTCCTTGGTTACGCCAGCGTATGAAATTGCATAATAACTTTTAGTAGAATCCTTACGTGATTCCTTACGATGGCGTAACCAAGCAAAATATGCAAAGTAAACATTCAATTCAATAGAATATTCAAGCTCAATTTAGGGACAAACGCAAGCACCAGGATCCTCATTTCCTATCGTATACTATTCATGAATCAAACGGTTCACCTTGTATTCTTTCGGAAATCCGTCGATATATCTGCAATCCTTTGGTGTGGCAGAACGACCGAGGTGGCGCTAGACTCACCACAAAATTGCCGAAAGGATCATCCGTTCCTCTTTATTTTTCCGGTCAGTGCACAGGGTGGTCAGAGATAACCGTCAACCTGGATGTTGGCCACAGCAATTTCACAATCAGCTTCGTACTACTTCGATAATCCGTCGATATCTTTAGAATCCTTGAGTCTCGCAACAAAATTCTCTAAGGTGGCGTCGGAGCATCTTTCCTGCGCAGCTCACAAGGGGCTAACCTATAGATAAGTACAGTAATTCACAAAATGTATGCTTTTGTTAGTTGTCAACCTAGATGTCGGTCACAGCAATTTCACGATCAACTTTGTACTATGCACTTTGGAAAACCGTCGATATCTCTCCAATTCTTCGGCCGAGCGATAAGATCAGGCTCAGGGTGTCGCCGGACTTGCTACAATAGAGCAATTTATTTGTGTAAGTCCAAACAACGAGTAAAAACCTTCCATCCTTGGAATTCATGTTTCCAAAAATGTTACTTCTTTTACTCATCCACTGATAGCATAAAACATTCAAAACTTAAATGCTCGGTCAATACCTAAAGAAGTCATTCCAAATCTACATCTTTTTCGGGTACACCAACATCATGTTGTACTACACTGCACCTGTCAAATAAATTATTTGAATAAAATGACATTAGGTAGCAAATATTCGAACCGGAAAAAATTCTGCAAAACTGGCGAATTTTCACGTTGGTGTGGGCATCTCCATACAACGCAGTGTGTTACAATTTTCACGCAGCGGAAAAATTCGTCGCGAATATTCGCTGACGCGCCGGTGTGGGCATCACTTTAGGGTGCGAACAAATTTTGAAAAAAAAGGGCATGTGTCGATTCTGATTAGCCCGCGTCCGGAAAACGTATCGGGTTGTGGTGAAATTATGATGAGCTTGAAGAGACCATTGTCTAGGCAGTTACTAAGCTAGTGTGCTCTTACCTCCCGGTCGCTCCTTGTTTGGACGTCCGATGCTTTGATCCACTCGCTGTTACGAAGTAGAATGGGGATTTCTTCGTCCAGAGAATGCATACTCTCGGAAATTCAAGACCAGGATTGTAGCCGGTTAACTTATGCAACAACTTACAACCACCTTGAGTCTTAATGAGGGATGACTGTGGTCCTTCTGGACACGCTCACCCCCGAGGTTCGCTATTCGCTATGGACTTCTCAATAGCAGGCGTGATCATCTTTCAGTCCACTTAAAGGATACGCCTAACGCTAAATTTTGACATTTTTTCGCTTGACCAGTGACAACCCCAAATTTGAGGCAATAAATGTTCCCTTCCAACGGCTTCCTCTTCAGAAAAAAAACGCTGCGAAACATGCTCGGCTAAATAAAAATGACGATCCAAAAGGAGTCTGCCTGATCCGTTGAGGTCCGTGGTGTCCCTACCCACAATAAGCCTGCACTCTCGACGGGATACTTTCAACCAACAGTCAAGTCACAGTCAACGGTTTTTTTTTTTATTATTTTGCCAGCCGACTATACGCGCAAGTATACATTGTCTTGTATTACTTTGACTATTCTGTTTTCTTATACAATACATTCAAGCTCTCCGTTTGCCTTTGATATGTTGATATGTTAAGAAAATATAATTTTTATATTTAAGGAAGCATTTTAATTTCATTTGATTAATTTCAAACATTTCTTAATTTTTGTTTTCATTGCAGATCACAAAAGATGATTTTCTTCCAAAGAAAATATGTGAAAGATGCATAATAAAGTTGGAGCAATTATTTGAATGGAAAAATATTTGCATACAAACAGATAGTGTTTTAAGAAATTACGCCGAATCTATGAGAGCCGTGACGGCAACTATCAACTTTCAGGTAATACGAGGACAGGTGAGGAACATTTTTATATTTCTTACTATAGATTAGATCATTATGGTATTTGTATTTTGTAGTACATATACATAAATAGAAACAAGCTTTCTTCCTTCCTATATATAAAGGGTGATTTTTTAAGAGCTTTCGGATTTGATTTAAAAAAAAACACATAAAATTCAGAAAAATTTATGAAATCTTTATTTGGATCGATTGAACGATCTATATAATTTAATGTTTAAAATTGATTTCATGTAAATGTTGACCGCGACTGCGCCTCCAATGGTTCAAACGCTGGGTCCAATTTTGGCATACCCTCTCCAACATATCGGCCCACCAAAAAACAGTCTAAAGGCGTTAAATCGCACGATCTAGGCGGCCAATTGACCGGCCCAAAACGTGAAATAAACCGAACTCGCCTCCCAATTGGGCCCTGGTTTCGCGTGCTGTGTGGCATGAAGCACCGTCTTGTTGAAACCACATGTCAGTCAAGTCCAGCTTTTCCATTTTGGGCAAAAAAAATCGTAATCATTGCACGGTAGTAACATTCCGGCCTCCGTCGTCTTTGAAAAAGTACGGTCCAATGATGCCACCGGCCCTAAATCCACACCAAACAGTGACTTTTTCTGAATTTCTGGAATGCATTGGCAGTTCTTGCAATGCTTCTGGCTGATTTCCACTCCAAAAATGGCAATTTTGCTTGTTGATGTATCCTTTCAACCAGAAATGAGCTTCGTCGCTGAGCACTGATGCACTGATGATTCTTAACCGAGCATTAATTTTGATAATAAAATTCAATAATCTGCTAGCTTTGTTTGTAAGTCGATTCATGGTTAAATTATAGACCACACTGAACATGTTTCCTAGGAACACAAGGCACGAAACCCGCGTGAGTTGCCAAAAAGAAAGTTCCTAAAAAATCACCCTTTATTTAATTGATTTGTTTAAAACTAAATCTGGATGACCATAGTACCTGTACTGCAGTTGCAAGTACATACATATACCGATTTTCTAAAGCTCACTAAATTTATAAAGTTCACTCATGTCTATTTGTTGCCAACCTGATATTTATACATATTTGAATACTTAACAAAACGGCTATCGATTCCTACATAATAATATGGGAACGTGCCACACTCCTTTCTCGCTTCCTACCCATACTCATAAAAACATTTTACTCCTATGGGGTACAAGCTGCAATGGTACAATTTTTGTAACTTTTATCGCTCCCTGGTGCCAACTTTACTTTTTATTAGTCGAAAGTTATGCCAAATGGGGAGAGTTAATGCCATACCTCCCCCCCCCCTTTTTATCATTTAAACATTTCAAATGTATCATCATACATATAAACAACAGTACTCGTACAAAATGATTGACGAATTCAAAAGAATAGAGGTTAGGCTATCTGTTTAAATGGTTGGAGGATATGTCATGGTGGGAGGTGGGGATGCTTTCAACAGGCAGGTATGTAACAACAATTTCACAAATGAGGCAAAACGCAACCACATATACTTTCTACCGGCTTGCCGATTTTAACAACTTCCAGTAGCAATCTCGGTTCCTTACTATACATAAAAACATAAGAACGACTCTTTATCCCCACCTCCCCACCACATGTTCTCTACTAGCACTATCTTCTTCGGATGGGGAGACTTTATTAAATTCCGCTAGTGAATTTAGGGGTGCATTAATAATCACTTTCACTTTACTACAGTCAATGTTGGGATTTGAGAACGTACGAGTATAGGTCCCACTGTTACATTTCTCTTACTCGTACCCTGTACGTTGTCGCACGTCGGTCGTCGTGTATCTTGAAGTCCTGATAGCGGTTTGAGTGAAAGAGCTTTGACTGTGAGTATGTTTACTATAGACACCATCATGCGCATATCACGAGAATCGAATGGGGCACATACGAGTATCAACATACACCTACACAGATGAATCGTCGTTTATGCTATAAGGACCATAAGGACGAAAAGCGAATGAATTCATGTTTTCTTCTAGCCTTTAAATATTTTTGTACAGACATCATCGTATATGAAAGTAAGTTTTGCGAGTGTGCTCCATTGGAAACGGAATGAAAGAGCATAGCAAATTGTAAGTTATTAGTGTAAATGAGAAGCGTTTCCGACGTAAGGGAATATGTATTCGATTAATATTAAAGTACATAATGTATGTATGTTCTGGTTCTGAGGGTAGCAATACATGCAATTGTTACTGAAATTAAATGCTCAATCAGCTGTTAATAACAAATACATATCCCAAAAACTTGTTTCACTATCTATTTAAGTAAATAACAGGCGCGACAATCCAGCATTGGACTAAGGCCGCAGGATGTGTTAGTGACATCCTATTTCCAAGATCTTATCTGCTTTTTGTTGAGGTAATAAGATCAGCATCACGCTCAGCAGTTTTATTTATCCCTAATGCTACCAACTAGTACATATTACCGAATTTAAAGGATATGACCCTTCCAGATAAAAGGATAAAAAAGTACAAAGGAATAAAAACGGGTTAGAAAGTACGTGTATTCGTCCAGTTTTCATTTTGTTTCATTAAACATTTTGTAATAATAATAGATACAGATATAATATAACACGAGTAATATAAAAATCAAATCAAAATAAATGAAAATAAGAAAATTTTGTTGAGATACGTCTCCAATGAACGATAAATTGGACAATCTTGAAGTGAACTTTTGCAGACAAGTTACCAGTGGCGTAACGTACGGTGTTCCATGTGTTCGGTCGCACACGGGCCCCCAACCCACAGGGGCCCCCTAACATAGTGAAGAGGAGTGGACAATTTTGGACTGTAATTAAAAAAAATACTAGATTTCTTATTCATAGACACACTGAAGCTAGATTTAAAGCAGATGAACAAGTTAGGAGTGCTCTTAAATGAAATATTTTTTTTTTACTTCAAAGCAGTTTGATATGAGAACTTCAAGGAACATCTTATTGTTTCGCTGAAGAACTGCATTTTCGTTACCAGGGATGACCTTAGGGAACATTACGCTATCAGCTCTCGAAAGGGGAACTTGTTCTTCTTTTTGGTGACACTAGCGACAAATCGGCAGTAGCCGCCATATAGCGGAAAATATTTGTAACATAGAAGTTCTTCTTATGAGAACGGATAGCAGAACAAGCCGAAGAAATCCCATTAACAGCTCTGATACTAAAGGTAAAATCCAATTAACAGAAAAAAATTCACCGGGTTCATAACGCGATTTAAAACAAAATCCATGACTAAATCTATAAGAAAGATTGGTAAAGTGTGGTTAATTTCGCCTATGTTGCAAAAAAAAAAAACAGTTTTCATGCATCAAATATTCGGAATGTACATTTAAACGGTTTGACTCTAAAAAAAATTATTTCGAACCGCTTACTGGATTGAATCGTGAGGTTTTAGTATATACTGTCGATAGTGTAAATCCTCGCATGTCAGTTGGTGTAACCAAAAGGGACCATATCAACCAATCACCGAAAAGCTCTAAGACCGACAAAAGGATTGGTATTGCCATGTTGAAAGGCGTCCGCCTTATAACCCCACAAAGAAAGCGATATCAACGAAAGTTCCGCTTGATGGACCCAAGGCCAGAGGCAGACCGAAGTACAAGCAGACCATCTACAGGTATACCGTCAGGGGAGCACCTAGCCTTTCGGCCTTTATCTCCCGGTCCCGCTAAAAAGTTTGGACCTTCGGCTTTTTACTGACAAGGTGTTGTTGTCAGACGGAGATTTCTCCATCAGGCGCATGCACACACCATCCGGAATCCAACCCCGGGATTGCATCACTAGCTGGATGACTTGGGTAACAACCTCCAGCCACTACGAGTCCAACACCTTGATGGGCAAGGACCATGGTCCCCTGGGCACACCCATCCCCGTAGTACACTATTCGCTATGGACTTCTCCATAGCAGGTGTGATCCTCCTTCGGCCCCCTATTGGTTAAGCCTTACGTCGAATTCGGGCATGCACACCCCAGGCTCGTTGGACCTGTGACTCCGCGTCTGTGCAGACAACGAAGCGCTGCTTTTCACATCCAGGCGGCCCCTTCAGTTTACTAGTCAGCAATGCGACTCAGGCAGTGTGGTCATCAATCCACAAACTAGCTAGATATAGGCGCGTAGGCATTTTCCACCAAGGCCGTTCTCCCTAGCTAGCCCCTTCTTGACTCGGGTCATGCGGAGCCGTCACCTCCGAAGCTCACACGACTTCCGTATGATGCACCCCCCCACCAGGGGACATCAAAATCGTGCTAGGCCTTTAGTGCTTCCCTCCCGCAAACTATGGGGGGAGGTAGGCACGCCAAGAGCCACCCGTGCATAACTCAGGAGCACGGGACCGTTAACGCCCGAATGGTCTTTGTACAGATCCTCGCCATGGCGTATCAACTGTACCAGGGGCCCCCTTGCGCTACTAGGTCCGTGGTGTCGTAAGTCACCAAAGATCCCTGTCCGACTACAAAAGACCGAAGTACACCTGGATGTGTGAAATGAAAAAGCAACAACAACGCATTGGTCTCGGCGATGACACGATCCAAGATAGAGCTGCCTGTAGAAATATGCTGAGACGCCAGAACGGGCGATGTGCCTACATACCAGGTCGAGCGACGCGACACCATGGAGCGGTATAAAGAACGAGACAAAGGAGAAGAAGAAGTATAAGTCCCTTTAAATATAGTCCTGGAGTTACTTGTATCTTCAATATTTTTCTAAATTTACATTACGTGTACTAATCAGCAAAACTAGTGCTTTCAACCATTTTGTTTAATTATAAATTACACTTTGTGGGGGCCCCCATTTCGATATCGCACACAAGATATTTTAGAAACGTTACGCCACTGCAAGTTACAATTTCACAAGTTCGCTAACTTGGCTAAATCGGGCCCGTAGCGATGAATTGGCCAACATGTGAAATTTAAATCGTTTGTAAAAGTTTCACGACTAAGATCGTCCAACCTATTGTTACATGTAGACGCGCCTTAGTCAGCCTCGTCGTTAGAGAACATATCAATTGTTATTGCACCCGGGCTCGATTCTGGTTGCTTGAAATCGTGTTCGCCTGACCGGAAATTTTTCGCAATAGTTCTGGCTGTGTTTTAATGAAGTTATAGAAGTCAACACACGAAGAATCCATATTGATCTTGACTGTCAACATGGATTTAAGTGTCTTTCACGAACGCAGCCAAAGTTTAGAAAAGGGCGAATGAAAAACGTACTCGATTATTTTTGGACAGATATTGAAATCCAAAAAATATTCCTTTAGTAGTTCTCAGATTTTTAAAATCGAGGCTATGGCAGGTCCCAAAACAAAAAACGCGTGTTGGTGTAACCCAGCAGTTTGGAATATTCTGCATTCTCAGAATCGCAGATTGATTTCAACCTTTCAACGCGAACTGTGTTTATGTTAAAATGAGCGTAAATTTTCACGACCACGCATTTTAAGTCCATTGGTAGTCGTTCACAGGCCGAATTCAGTGCGTTGTGAATTATGTGTGCAGCGCAGCCAACACCAACAATTTGTGGTTTCCATCGTTTCAAAATATGAAAAACATTGTTGCTTCTACATACGTACAATATTTTTCAGAATGAAGCTCTCCGAGCGATTTCCTGATTTACAGGCATATCGACTCGGAGAGTGCAAAAAATGACATTCGACCGGTTTCGATCGAATGCATATGACACAGCACTCTCATCAGGTGCCGCCTCTAGTGCTGTGTCATATGCATTTGAGGACGGCACTCAGCCGGATATACGGACGGCAGCGGAGGGCTCCACGGCTGTTTCGTGTGATGCGGAGGCTGCGTCCCAACATGCATTTATATTACTATTGTTGCTTCTACCACGGTCATGTGAGCCGAAATTAATCGCTACCGAAACCAACAACTTTTTCGGCGATTCCTTTCTACTCGGCAGTACGTTTTATCAATTCGGAAATGATCTGTGCGTCTGACCTTTTTCTGAACAAAGCTCCAACATCTTCACACGTACTCCGATTGTGGAAATAAAACCCCGCAGGGGGGTCGGTGTCCTTGTGACACTCAGCCAAGGAAGGCTGTTTGTAGTGGGACAAAGATCTTTGGTGAGCTACGACACCACGGACCTAGTAGCGCAAGGGGGCCCCTGGTACAGTTGAGACGCCATGGCTAGGATCTGTACAAAGACCATTCGGGCGGTAACGTTCCCGTGCTCCTGAGTTTTGTACGGGTGGCTCTTGGCGTGCCTACCTCCCCCCATAGATTGCGGGAGGGAAGCACTAAAGGCCAAGCACGATTGTGGTGTCCTCTGGTGGGGGAGTGCATCTTATGGAAATCGTGTGAGCTTCGGAGTTGACGGCTTCGCATGACCCTAGTCCTGAAGGGGCTAGTTAGGGAGAACGGCCTTGGTGGAAAATGCCTACGCGCCTATATCTAACAAGTTTGTGGATTGATGACCACACTGCCCGAGTCGCATTGCTGACTAGTAAACTGAAGGGGCCACCTGGAAATGAAAAGCAGCGCTACGTGTCTACACGGGCTCGTAGTCACAGGTCCAACGAGCCTGGGATGTGCATGTCTGAATTCGACGTAAGGCTTAACCAATAGGGGGCCGAAGGAAGATCACACCTGCAATAGAGAAGTCTTTAGCGAATAGTGAACTACGGGGATGGGTGTGCCCAGGGGACCATGGTCCTTGCCCATCAAGGTGTTGGACTCGTAGTGGCTGGAGGTTGTTACCCAAGTCATCCAGCTAGTGATGCAACCCTGGGGTTGTGTTCCTGATGGTGTGTGCATGCGCCGGACGGAGAAATCCCCATCTGACAACAACACCTTGTCAGTATAAAGCCGAAGGTCCAAACATTTAGCGGGACCGGGAGATAAAGGCCGAAAGGCTAGGTGCTCCCCTGACGGTATACCCCGTCGGTGGTTTGCTTGTGGAAATAAAATATCGGACTTAATAGTTCCGTGATTGGATGCATCCGTTGTAATGCAAAGAAAATTCCTTTCCGACAACGTTTTTCAGAACAGTCATTGCATAAGGAACTAGAACATTTGCGACAATTGCTAGAGTGCGATGCAGGTCGGTGTTTCGATTAAAATTATAATCTCAATTCAATAGTAATGCACTTTTTTTTCTTCGGAAAGAAAGAAAAAGGTCGGATAAAGTATCAAAAAAAGGACAGAATTTTGAAAGTATCAGAATAGGAAAAAAAGGAGTCTCCTTTTAAAAACAGTATATGTAGTTGGTAGAATTATTTATCCCCATGAATGGGTACTCGTTAAACATCTGAGTGAGATCATAGTCCGTCACAAGCTCGTGAGTTCGAAAAACACCATGATACACGGTGAGATTAGAACTCATGACCCTGTGCACCGAAAGTGCGCGCACTAACCGCTAGACCAGCCAGACTACTACTATTTATTTGTCAGAATAAGCAAAAATCTTTAGAGGGAGCTTCTTTTAAAACTATAGAACTTTAAATTGAAATAAATCATAGAATGTCTTTAATATTTGTGAACCTATACAAAAAGTCCCTTTCCTATTTATATATGTTAATAACTTTTAAATAAAGTAATTAAAACCCAAAAAAAAATAATCGCAAGATTAGATTTAATTTATGTATTTCATTTACATTAGGTGTGGACTCTTTTCACGACATTTTGCATAATATTTTGGTGTGTGACGGGTGTGACCTGCGCAATTTCCGCTCGAATATTTTCTTTTAACCCTAGAGAGATAATCATATTTTTTACCCTTGAAAAGATAATCATACGTCGATTCGACGTGTTGCTAGTTAACATCCTTATAACTTCTTTGTTAAGAGTAACATGTTGTTAAAAGGTAGATATATAATCATTTGTATTTAATATTAATCTGTTAAACTCATGGTTTTGCAAAATTATCATTTGTCTGTGTATATATTAATTTTAAAAAAGTGGTTCTTGGAGAAAGTGGGCTGTCCTTTCAATAGATTAAAATAAGGGATATCTTTATCGAAACATGCTTTTAGTGGTTATATCCAAGTAAATACATATCCACATTATGAAGATTTATAAAAATGTCAATTCGGGGCAATTAAAATATTTTTCAGTACAAATTTGTTCTACAGTTTTTACTGACATTAAAGATAATCATACGTCGATTCGACGTACATTTGACTTATGACCCCCCAATATCTTAGGCTGTGTGGAACCCAAGCAAATAATTTTGCCACGTAATTACGCCTACAGACATGAATTGAGTTAAATCTTGGAACCAACAAATTATGAAGCTTCACTTATGAGATATAATAAAAAGAAAAATTTCCATAAGTCAATTCGACGTAGATTATCTCTCTAGGGTTGGTGACCGCCCCCCCCCCTTGGCCGATGAAATTTATGGTAGAGTCTGTGGCTTGTTGACGTATACCTTCTCTTTGAGGTAGCCCCATAGAAACTCGAGAAGTGTGAAATATAAACTAGGGGGCTTCGCCCCCTACTCGCTACGCTCGCCAACCCCCGGGGGGCCGAGGCTAATTTCGGGCGCGGCCGAAATTTGGATACCCTTCGCTTTCCTTGGGCTAAAAGTTTTTTCGGGCATACCTATGACTTGTAAATAATCCCCCTCCTCATTCTTTTTCTTCCGTCTTGACAAAAGTTTTGGGCTTGGTTGAAATAAGTGGGCAAATAAAAATATTTACTCGGAAAATTTTATTGGGGTTGCGGGAGCATGACTCCACAGTACGATTCCATTCGTTTTTAACTTTTTTGTTGCTTTGGTAAAGACACATTAATTCAAGGTTTTGTGAAATTGGTGCAAAAAATGTTCTTAGAAGAACCAAAATAGGGGTTGGGTTTGTATGGCCACCCCATGACCCCATGGTCAGATTTTATCAATTTTTAGATATGTTATGTGTCATCAAGAGAAACACATCTGTGTGAAGTTTGGTTGAAATTGGTGCACAAATAAAAAAGTTTTTCTTAGAAGAACCTAATTTGGGAGCTAGGTTTGTATGGCAACCCCATGGCCCAATGGTCCGATTTGATCAATTCTCACATATGTTGTGTGTCATCAATAGAAATACATTTGTGTGGAATTTGGTTGAAATTGGTGCACACATAAAAAAGTTTTTCTTAGAAGAACCTAATTTGGGGAGTTGGGTTTGTATGGCAGCCCCATGACCCCATTGTCCGATTTTACCGATTCAAACATACAAACTACCTGCAGCAAAAAGAAGCATTTGTGCAAAATTTCAGCTTCATAGCTTCTAAATTGGCCGAGTAAAACGCGTCGCAACAGACGGACAGACGGACATCGCCCAATCGATTCCCCAAGTCATGCTGATCATATATGAAACCTTTTTTATGGTCAAAGATGCTTCCTTCAATGCGTTACAAACTTCATGACAAAGTTAATATACCCTTTCACTCTATGAGCGAAGGGTATGAAAATAATCAGAGCACTACTGACCCGGTGGCATTATGACTCGGCGAGGTCAGCGATTGTCGTAAGTTATTTGAGTCAGACAACTCTGATTCTTGCATAGCCAAATTGTTTTTAGGGTTTTTTAGAAAATTTGTTTTCCAAAAACCCCTTATGAAATCGATTTTGTCTGTCCGTCCGTCTGTTCACTAAATAACTCGCGAACGGCTCAACCGATTGTCATGAAATTTGGTAGGAATGTGTAGAATGGCTGAATTCAAATTGTAAGAAAACGACCGGACGGGTAAACTTGGACGACAAGAACCATCGTATGATCATTTCACACTATCCGATCAAAACACGGACCGGCGAACAATAATCACACAGCAAGTATGTATAAATGTTGCCATGCACGCTCCAAAGTTAGTGTACAATGAAGTGACGAGTCGACAAGATTAAAATGCAAGTAAAACACGCGCTAATTGTCTTTGCAGAACGCCTGAACTATTGGTAGATGCAATCGTCTTATCGATCGTACGAAAGATCTTACGAAAGAAAAACAATCGTGTCACGATTTTTTTCTTTCGTAAGACGCGTTCTTACAATGTGAAATGCACAATGCTTGTCTACTGGCCACTACAAAAGCTCTCTTGTCTTGCAAGTTTACCCGTCCGGTTTCGTCTTACAATGGCTGAATTCAAATTGTAAGACAAAACCGGACGGGTAAACTTGCAAGACAAGAACCATCGTTCTTACAATCTGAATTGCACAATGCTTGTCTGCTGGCCACTACAAAAGCTCTCGCCGGGTGTTTGTTTGTGCTAATAAACGGACGGCGAGAGCTTTTGTAGTGGCCAGCAGACAAGCATTGTGCAATTCAGATTGTAAGAACGATGGTTCTTGTCTTGCAAGTTTACCCGTCCGGTTTTGTCTTACAATGTGAATTCTCCCAATCTGAATTCAGCCAATGGTTACAGTCTTTGGCACATATACCTTAGAAGTTGGTAGGAAGAAGGTAACAGGGTGTCCCGAACGTTTGAAAAAAGTCGACTTTTTTAGTTTTTATTGGAGATCAAAGAACTAAATGAGTGCATCTCATATCAGTTAAAATTTTCCAGTTTCGAGTAACGGTAAAAAAGTTATTGGCGTTCAAAGTTAAACTTCCTTTTCGACCTCCGTTTTTCTAAACCGTTATAGGGATCGATATGAAACTTTGCACAAAGATTGGTCAGTATGGCTTTATATACGTTAAATATTAAGACTGTTGACTTTTGCTAAGGAAAAGTAAATAACAGTAAATTTGTAAAATTTGAATTTGATCGTGTGTAGCCCCTTTTAGGTTATCAAATATGAAAATTCTGCTAGGGATTTTTAGAAAATTACATAGGGAATATGTCTACGAATTTTCATTCGAATATCTGTATCCAAACCGGAAATATAGCCAAGTTAGTATTTAGTAAGGGCCTTTCACAAAGCAAGGGAAACCTCTTAACCATTTCTTCAATGCATATCTTTTAACTTGATGAAACAATGAACATGAAATTTGGTGGATATGCATAGAATGGTAATAGTGTTTGCCACAAATATTTTTGAAGTTTTTAGGACGAAGTTAACAGGGTGTCCCTGAATAGCTGCAAAAGTATACTTGTTCAATACTCATAGGAAAGCTTGCATATGGGCTCTTATGTCAGGGGACACAATGGAATCATTTCATATAAGTTGCTTTTCCTTGATTAAAAAAAGAGTAACAGTAGTTTTACAGCCAATAATTCAGTTCATATATAAAGCCAAGCCGGCCTTACGTTTGCCTGAGTTTCTTTATGCTCAAAGGCCATCAGAAATCTTAAATCGAAAAATGCCTGTAGATTTGCCTTGGAGTACCTACTTTTGTACAAACTGGGTAAATAGTAAATCTATTTTAGGATTGGTCTAATTAAAGGAAGCATTCCATTAATGCTGTGCACAATTCTTATCTATTGCTTATAAAATATATGTACAAAAAGTATTCAATATGCATCAAAATTCAAAAAAAACCCTCGTATTGCGGGCGCAGCCTTCTGGAGAGGCTAAGATGATTGAGAAGGGAAGGACATGCCCATCCTTCGGAACACGGTCGAAATAGGAGAAAAAATAGATCAGTTAAACATTATAAAAAAGTGTATTAAGGTAAAAATAAATAACAATAAAAAGATATAATAGTAAAAAAATGGAAAACGAAATGAAGGTGAGAAGCTTCGGGCTCATGCTCAGCACTGGAAAAAAGCTACCGAAGCGAAACAACTCTATATTTAAGTTCAACACAAAAACCAACCTATTTTAATTCAAAGAGTTGATCCTGATGCCTGTTATCTAATCTTTTCCTAAATATCCACTTCTGACCAGCACAATACACTTACTACACAATTTAATATTATCCATGATTCAAATTAACACGCTATAAATGTCATAAATTCGTCTAATGCTCATTCCCCATCAACATATTCTCCTTACATAACTCTCGGAACACAGAAGTGTTTTTATTCCTTGTCTCGCCAAATATCAAACCACACCGAGTGAAAACAGTGTCTTGAACTCGTATCCTCATTGACTCGACTTGACTCAATTCAATGTTCGACCTTCATCCTTCCTTTGATCCGCAAGTAAATATCCGTAAATATCACGGAAGTTCGTTCCTCCAGTTCTCTGTTTGTAACCTTGTCTGGGATTCCTCGTCCCAAAGGATGATGTTGATGATAGAACGAGCGGGAACGTACTATACAGCATACACAACACGCAACAGTATACAAATATCAGGATATCGCGCGGGGTGTGCTCCCCAATTCTCCGACAACGACTACTACAAACTTATATGGATACGTTGTAGATGAGTTGTTTGGCGCGCGCTATATATGAATGTAGATTTGGGGCCACTGGTTTAAGGACCAACACAGGAGTATAGGGTGCGGGTGGTATTATTTTGTGGTGACGTATGTACACCCCCCACAAATAAAAATTAGGGAGAATTCACATTTATAGAAATGCGCGCTTCAAAGGAGAACGAATAACGATTCAATTGGATAGTGTTGTCAAGTACGAAATAATATAGACTTGTAATGAGCTTGTAATCCAAAAAAAAAGTCTGTAATAATAAACTAAATTTACTTATAAAACCTTTAAATTAATTCAGCCATACTGAGGTCCTCCCAGCTTCTTGAAAGTTATAATACATCAACTAAAATAAATTCTCAGAAATGGAATTTCTTTCAGATTGTGTTGTAATTAGGTTAACAAATTTTGGCGCACTCTACTCTGGGGCAACTAAATTGGAATTTACAAAATCTGTCCATCATTATTCCTTATTGTACCGTAGGACCTACTGTTTAGTTTACCCCATATACATACGTGTATATATTTTCGTTAAAAAGGAAATAGATACTACTTACTCAGGAAATAAATACTACTTACTCAGTCATTTTAAAGTAATTTTCGTCCTGGCCTGGATATACATATTCGACAACCCCAAACAAATGAATACGAGAATGTTGCCTGATATAGCAGATATGGCATGGAGAAACAGAAGCTAAAATCCCCCTGGTTATGGCAATAATAACAACAACCATCAAAGACAACTTGCAACTATGTGTGCGATATTTAAAAATAGAAAGGATGAGAGGTTGGCAAGGTGGTGTAGGGATATAGGATGTCGTGTGTTGAAAAGTGGGCTGGTTGGGCGAGTAAAACGCAAAGTCGCATATTTTTGGGCATAGAACAGAATCGGCGGCTGTACAAAAAAAAGAAACACGTAAAATAGCAACAAAAAGCTCATGTTTTGGGAGCGAGTTTATTGAGGGAAATTCGCATTTATTGTTTGTCGGGGGATCGACTTAAATGGGTTTTATTGACGTTGTCGTGGAGTCGCGTATTCGTCGATTTGGTGCCAAGTGATTTGGGTCTCTCATTTTCTGTCTTTTTGCTGCCGATTCCATCGCGCAAATTATTATCTTTTCCTTACGAAATTTTTGGTAGTGGTCACCACCTTTGCGACGTCTGTGTCATTTCAGTGTCCTTGCAAGTGTTTCATTGACTACCGTGAAAAAAAATATACAGACCGGTCGACGCCTAGACGTATATTTCCGGAACAGTACAAAAGAACGGCATCACATCGTCGTCGTCTTGTTACGTATAGAAAGGGTTTGTTTACAGCCCTGAAGGCAACGTGGCAAAGGTCATCCTCTTTATCCTTTTCCAGTGCCGGGTGCCAAGTGGACAAGGACGCGCGAGAACAAAAACAAAAAAAAAATTTGAAGAAAAAGTGGAATTCGGGACGAGTATAGAGGCCATTAGAAGCAAGTGTGCGAGTAAACAAAATTGAACGTTTGAATTCTTCTGACAGAAACGGGGGTGTCCTTATATTGTGTTGCTGTGATTGTGCCTTACCGTGCCGGGCTGTGTCAGAAATATTTTACACCACCCCATGGTGTGGTGTGGTGATTGTAGATGGTGCTCGTTTATGGTTACCAAACGTCTGTCTTGCTTTCACTAATTCTGCATACTGTCTCGTCGACATCTGGATATTAAAAGGACTCACCATCGATAGGTGCTAGAGTATTGGAAACAATTGCGCGGAAAATAGAAACAACTTGCAAAATGTACACATCACAATGGATTTACTGATTTCGATTTTTAAATGCAAACAAACGGCTCGAAGACGCATGAATTTTTCATGGTACGCATGAACGTTAAATTGATTTCAATTTAATTTCGTTTCTCGAAATTGATGTTTATTGACACAAGGGTAGCATTGAACGATATATTTTTAAGGAGTCTTTGTGATTTTGTGGCGCAATTTTAATGTGCTTTCAATTTTTTATCGACTGTAATAATACTACAAAATGTATTTAAGAATATCAGCACACGCTATACCCAATACTTTCTGCGTGAATACTTTTGGTCGTTATATTAACCGACATTAACTTTTAAAATAATTTTTAGAATGTCCTTATGAGGTTTCTTCTTTCTGGTATTTTTCTGCATTGATATTACCCAACTAACAATGCGTATGCCTTAAAGAAGTACTACATCCAGTAGCAATCCTATATAGTAACACTAAACTCAGTTTAACGTATATCGTACATCTCTTAAAGGAGTATTTTAAAAATAAATAACAGGCGCGACAATCCAGCATTGGACTAAGGCCGCAGGATGTGTTAGTGACATCCTATTTCCAAGATCTTATCTGCTTTTTGTTGAGGTAATGAGATCAACATCACGCTCAGCAGTGTTATTTATCCCCATAAATGTGTACATCTGAGTGAGATCATAGTCCGTCACAAGCTCGTGAGTTCGAAAATCACCATGATCCACGGTGAGATTCGAACTCATGACCCTGTGCACCGATGGTGCGCGCACTAACCGCTAGACCAGCCAGACTACTAAAGGAGTATTTTGATCCGATAAATAATCATTACAACATTTTCCGGAATGCTTCTAGCATTCAGGATCATCCAATAAACATTGAATATTAGCACTATAAAGAGCTCAAATCAGTATGAATTTAAAGATGGTGTTGTAAGACTTCGAGAACACTTTGTCTAAACGTTAACCTAAAAAAATACTCCATCAAATACTTCTCTATTGTGTTTATTGGATGACATAACATACACATGTAATAGTCTCCTATAGCAGAAAATCACAAATGAGCACACATATGCAATATTCTCCTATAGCAGAGAATTGGTTGTGTTATTTCATCTTAATAGTAAGACATTCATATTGTCATCCGATAAATTGTTCATCGTAGTTTTATAGGAGAATGGACTTTGTGATTTTTGATAGAGGTGAAAGTTATGAAGTGCTCTGAAGTACTAAGATGGAAACCACGTTTTTTTCAATAAAATTGTTTGAAGTCTTGCATGCATCAAACATTTCTTTACTCATTAACTAACCAATTAAGATGATCTCTGCGCAGAAACTGGCTGCATTTTATTGATGAATGTTTGGATTTAATCAACGTCATTATTGATAAAGCCAACTGATTTATAAAAAAAAATAGGAGGTTTATTGCAGCAGATTCTATAAAGAATTAAGCATTTCTATAGAAGCAACTAATAACCATTTGTAGTGTTTACGAGCAGGAATGAGATATAGTCACTCAGGTTGGCCGAGTGATTAGCGCGTAGGACGGGCGATACGATAGTTATGGGTTCGATGCTAGTTGCGAGTGGTTTTTTCATTAAATTTCAGTGTCACCCTATAAGCAACACTACTTATTCTTTCCACGTCGGTTATCGGAGCAAATGTGAGAAAATGATGATATAAGATACATGATGTATGCCTATTTTCGAAGCATAATTTAGTGCTACAATAAGGTTCTATTGCCAAATGTCATTATAGGACCATTCAGCTTTTGTACCCTGTACAGTGCTACTATTGAAATAGAATATTCTATGAAGTATTACAGGGCTAAAATTGTTAGTTGGGAATGAATATTGGTGGTTTCAGATTAAATACTCAATTTTCAATTCGATTCACAAACTATATTAAAAACCCAGCGATTGTAATTCATTTTTGTAAGTAAAAAAAATATGGTTCGACGATTATTTTTATGTCTGAGGTCTGCAGTCTGTCTGCATCTTAAGGCCGCAACGAAAAACGAAAATTTCGTTTTCACCTATTAACCCTCGGATGGTTCAGTGGGGTCTGACAGACCCCAGAGAAATTTAAATCTCAAAATTTTCACAGAAAAACTTGTTGAATGGTATTTTGATGCATATGTAATTTAAGTATGTGTCACATACGTTCATTTAAGCATGAATTTGTTTGAATTGGTGATTTTGTTAATAAGTTATAGCACTTTGAAAGTGCTCTGGGGTCTGTCAGACCCCACGAACCATTTACGTAGGTCTTTTTTACAAAAGTACATTTTTCGTTTTGTGGGAAATTTTCAAAGTATGTTATTTGGAAAACAATAAAATGTAATAATAATAGTCGGGAAGTGTTGAAACTTTGTAATTAGAGTACATTTGGGAAATTATATATGTTAATTTTGAAAGAAATGGAAAATTTAGGCTGTTTTGAATTAGGGGTTTTTAAGTTTTTTACTCAATTCATTCAAAATTGTGCCGTTTTTTACCTGGTTTTTATTTATGAGGATATCCTTTCACTATTGTGTCATTACCTTATAGTTTTTAAGGCAAGACATAAATTAATGACTTTTATGAGCGTAAGAATTAGGTGGGTATTTTATATAATACATAAAGCTTCTTCAGCGAACTTGGCTATACACTTGTCCAACCTCTTCTAAGAAGGAGGAAATTTACGGGCAATATTCGCCGAAGCACAGTACAAAATATTGAAGACATTCTGTACATTGTTCAACTTGCCACCCCCCCTCCCTGGGGACTGATGCCCCAGGCCCCCAATGGGGTCAGATGGCCCCCAAAGAGGCAAATACGTTTTCTATGCCCGCGAGCAAATGATCGGAAGACAAAATAGAATGGCAATGAATGAAAAAGCCAATCTGCGAAGACAATCGAGGAAAAAGCTGTGAAGAAGAATGGTCTAAATATTGACTAACTTTGGATCCCAATTTAAGAAAAAATATTAGCCTTAGCTAAAAACTGTTGATGTATTTATCTTTGTTCATTAGTATTAAATACGTTTTGACTAATAACAATAAAATTTTGTGAAAATTTTAGTTTGTATATTGATTTATTTATGATAAGTTCAAATTACCCTCAAATTTGACACCACCTAATTTTTTCTTCCACATACTAAAACGTACTGTCCGAATTCCACTGTTTTTATATACCACTTAATCAAAAGGCTTCATAGTTTCTTCTAGTTCGAACAAATATGCCAAAAAAGCAAAAATTTAAATTTTAGAGCGATTTTTGCATTGGGGTCTGTCAGACCCCACTGAACCATTTACGTATGTAAAATTTACCTGAACCATCCGAGGGTTAAATGCGAATTTTGGCGATAGCTGCTCATTTTTGCGAATAGATGCGAAATGTTCTAATTCGTACTTTAACCACGAAAAGATTAATTATTCTCCCAAAAGGATCTATGAAAGGTAATTTTGATTTTAGATTTTTTTCCAGAAGTTACCCGCTAATGAGAATGGGAGCTCACAGAATTATGAGCACAATGGCTTGCCAATCACCGATCAAGCTCTTTGCAGGAGGTTCGATGAATAAACTTCGTTTTCTGAAATGTGTTTTTGTTTAGAAAGAGTTTTTTCGTTGTTCGTTTACAGTCATATTTCTATTATAATATGTATGTCATATGCCTAAGCCTACTCGATTCATTAAGTATACATTTTTAGACGTGCAGAAAGCGAAATCAAGTAGGCTTAAGGATATGATAATATCTATTATAATATATATTACCAATATATGACTATGTAATAGCGCCCCAATATTCCAAATAAGTTTATGCGAAATTTCTGTTTTTTATTTGTGAAATTTCTGAACATTTAATGATAATACATGATCTGATTGTGTAATGGAGGCCTTAAAATTAAAACATTTAAAAAAAAACATAAAAATGCATAACATTATGTTTTGTATTTGTCCGATGGACATGTACTGCGTCGGATACCATCCCAGCCAGCCAGCCCAGGCGTCATGTACCGTGAACATAGCCACAAATAAGCTTTACTTCATGAATCACGAATCGCCATTATGTATCTATAGGGCGCAATTGTGAAACTGAACAGCCGACTGTCGAAAATGGCAAACAGTTTCTTAGGGAAAAAATCTATGCATAGCTATTTGAAAGCATTACGAGAAGTATACGGGTGTCCGGAGACTATACCGCATAAACGCACCGGGAAAAAATAAATTCTTCCCATTTGATTTCCTCTTGTACGGAACATACCTTAAATTCTTAACCATTTAACTGCCGCAGGCATTTGAAGAATAAAAAAAAAACATTTTCTTATAAAACTTGAACATCAATGTCTATAAAATTGGACCAATTCGAATAGCGAAATAGAATGATTGTCACGGCCAACAATTTATCCTGAAAAAAAAACAAAACTAACCCTAGTATAGTGATTTTAGCTGAAAAAATGATGAAACCCAAAAAAAGAGCTGACTTTTGATGCCAAATTGTTCTATGGCCTGACCGCATTACGCAGTAAAAAGTTAGACTTTCTTGCGCGTCACATTTGGGGGGAGAAGGTGGCAAAGGGGTGAAATTATGATTTTTCGCCAATATCTTGTTAACTGTAATATTTACAGCAAAATGTTCTGAGGACGATTTAAACTACACAAAATTTCCTTTCTAAAGGTACCTTCCATACAAAATGACCGGAAAATTGCCTAGGAGCAAAACTTTAATTTTGGTTGTACCCCTATTTCTTAATAAGCTAGTGGCATTGAATTTGAATAATTTGTTTTAATCCGGTCGAAGTAATATTTGGTGGAGGGTCTAATGGGACTTAGCCTTAACGTTTATCAAAATTTCCCGCCTGCTGTGATTCGGCGAAAAGTTACAGGCATGTCTTTTTTTTTAAATGTTAAAAGGGAGTATAGGGGAATGCTTTGTCGGGGCAGCCTGAGTCTCCGTGTGGGACAGCTATATATTGTTAGGAATAGTTATCCCAATTACCATGGCTCCAATTTAATTACTTCAGGAGTTAGAGCGCCAAATGTAACTATCAAAAAATCTAAATTACACTAAATGTTTTAAGGTCTAGTATATAATCTGCCAAGAGAAGGTATATGATATAATATATCATTAGAAAGGGAATTTTGTGTAGTTCGTCCTCAGAACATTTTGCTGTAAATATTACAGTTAACAAAATATTGGCGAAAAATCATAATTTCACCCCTTTGCCACCCCCTCCCCCACAAATGTGACGCGCAAAAAAGTCTAACTTTTTACTGCGTAATGCGGTCAGACCATAGAACAATTTGGCATCAAAAGTCAGCTCTATTTTTGAATGTTTGGGTCTAGAGCTAAAGTCACTATACTACCCCGTTAAAATCGATTAAGTGGTTTGTGTTTTACAGAGTAGCATAGTCAAATTTTTGTGATTTTACCCGAAAACAAAATTCGTGCATAGTCTCAGCCTCATCATATCATTCTTACATCATTTTATTCCAGTTACATAATTGTTAACTGTTTTAATGCCTTAATTGCAGAGAACTAGGGTTGATTTTAATTTTTTTCAAATTCATTCCAATTGCTCCAAATATTTTGCAATTTCGTAAGATTTATGCAAATTATGCATGTAAGCTAGTTTTGAAAATAATATAGAAAAATGTGTTTTTTAAAAATCTTCAAATGACTGTGGCAGCTAAAGAGTTAAGAATTAAGGGTATAGGTATGTCCCGTACACCTTTTTTGCTGGAAATCACATGAGGACACTTTCCGGTGCGTTTATGGGGTTTTCCGGACACCCTGTATAGATTCATTAAATTCATTCATTTGTGTTAACAACTACTACCGCAGCCCTATGGCGTGTTCTGATTCCATTTTTGTTCCTGGATGCGTTGAGGCTAATCCAGGAACACACTTGGATGAATTTTGGTTAATATTCAAAAAGGAAACGAGACCGAGTTCTAATCGTGCGAATAGCACGACCCTATACGCATGTACAGACCTAAGACATGCAAAACCCAAAATTTTCATATTCGTTTTTTTTTTGCAGGGGAGGGAGGGTAAAGATGGGTCGGACCTGGCACATCTTTAACATCTTATCAAGTCATCCAACAGCTACCATTTGATACTAAATTGAAGTTCTTCGCGACATTATATCACAAGATATGGCTAAATATTACTTTGTAGGGGAGGTAGGGTTAGGGGTAGCCGTACCTACTCCACTTTTCACGAAACTTAAAGTATATGTCCGAATTAGGCATTGATCAAAATTTCAATTCGATAGCGATATTGTATCGGAAGTTATGGCCGAATTAAAATATCAAAGAGGGTCATTTTTATGGGAGGTAGGGGAACCATTGGTCCGATTTGGCCCATTTTCAATACCGTCCAAGATTTTATCAAAACAAACATCTGACCGAAATTTCAAACCCCTAGCTTCATTATTTCGGGAGTTATCGTGAGAACAGACAGACAGACATGGCTTATGCGAATCAGCAACCGAACCCGATCATTTATATATATAATTTGCATACCTCCGGAGGCTCCTTTGAGCTGTTACATAATATTGGCGTAACAAAAAACAATATACCCTGTACCAACTTATGGGTATAGGGTGTAAAAATTGCTCTTCCAAGAACCTAATATATGGGGATTGGTATGTATGACAGCCCTATAACGTAATGTTCCGATTCCATCCATTCCTAGATATGCTTTGAGGCTTTACTAGGAACACATTTGGGTGAAGTTTGGTTAAGATTGGTACATACAAAAAAGTTTTCCTTAGAAGAACCTAATTTCCAGGGGTTGGTTTCTATGACCCCATGGTCCGATTCCATTCGTTCCGACATACACTCCCAATCAATAGGATAGTTCCACTTGAAAAATGGTTGTATTTCGGAAAGTGATAACGGTATTTTCTTCAAACTTGGTGACAATGTTTTCAGTAGCCTACTTGTTCTTTGGATAACACGCGGCTCAGATCCAGAGTCCCGTTAGGATTTTATTACGAGAATTCTTAAAAACAGCACAAAAGTGAAAGTCATTAGGATAGTTCCATAGGAAAAAATACACAAAATAACGGTAAAAAAGATAATTTTACTTGAAAAATGTTTCTAATAATAAGTTGAACTTCCGTTAAGTGATATTAGCTAAAAATATTTATCCAGGATGGAAGTTGAATGGGTTTTAAAGGTAATTTAAGTTGATTTCGCCGCTAAGTTCCCCTAATGGCTTACAGAAGCTCTTCGGTGTTGTTAAACTGTCGTCTACTAGTATAGATCTTCCTTGTCATCCATCCGCAAAGATTTTTGATGATATTTAGATCTAGAAAGTATGGCGGTCTTTCCATAACCTTGATGGACTGGTCTCGAAACTAATCTTTAATCAACCTTGTTATACGAATAAGGGCATTATCTTCTTAAAATTTAAAAGGGGTTGCATGTAAAATTTCGTTAATTTTAGGCATTACATTAGTAAGAATATTTTTGTAAGCCTGGACATTCGGAATACCCATAATTTCCACAGCTTAAGAGTTTCACGCCGAGATAGTCAACCCCATACCTCGAAACGTCTTACTAGTGAATGATGTGTCTACAAAATTAATTCCTTCTTGCTCAAATCGTAAAAATAATAGCTAAATCCATCTGAATAGACGAGATAAATTTTTTTCCTTAATGAAATTAACGCGCTGCCACTCGTTTGTCCAATCCAGACAATTTCTACACTGAGGTTGAATATTTTGGCTTGGAACTATTGAGCTTATGGAAATCAGGGGTATTTACAAAGCACCCAGATTTACACAAATCTTAAAAAAGGTTTGAGAATACCTGACAAGGAAGATCTGTACCGGTACACGACAATTTAACAACACTGATGAGCTTCTGTGAGCGATTAGGGGAACTTGAGAAGAAATTAATTTAAATTACCTTTAAAACCTACACAATTATATCCCGGATAAAATTGTTTAGCTAATAGCACTTAACGGAAGTTTAACTTATTATTAGCAACATTTTTCAAAGTAAAATTATCTTTTTTTACCGTTATTTTGTGTTTTATTTCCTGTGGAACTATCCTAATGACTTTCACTTTTGTGCTGTTTTTAAGAATTCTCGTAATAAAATCCTAACCGGACTCCGGATCTGATACCGTCTGTTATTAAAAGATTAAGTAGGCTTCTGTAAACATTGTCACCAAGTTTGAAGAAAATACCGTTATCACTTTCCGACATACAGTCATTTTTCAAGTGGAACTATCCTATTGATTGGGAGTGTATATACAGCTTTCACTAAAAAGAAACCTATATACAAAATTTCAGCCAGATAGCTTCAAAACTGGGGGACTAGTTTGTATTGCAACAGACGGGCAGACAGACAGACGGACATCGCTCAATCGATTTCTCTCGTCACACTGATCAATATTATACTTTATATAGTCAGAGGTGCTTCTTCTGTGCGTTGCAAACTTCATGACAAACTTAATATACCCTTTCAGATAATGACGGGTTCGGGTATAAAGATAACAAACTCCCCCATCGCCTTTGTCTCGCCAGGCGTATGTTGTATACAACGTTCATCTTTCATACCGCGCGATTTGGCAAACCCCGGACAGTGTGGTTTCGGGCGGCCTAAAGTATACAAAACGTTTGATCGATTTAACATGATTTATTTTAAATTATTATGTATTGATGATCAAAAGAGTGGCAATGTGAAGTTCGGTTGCGGACTGCAAAAAAAGGTTTTTAATTACAGCCTCTTCTGGCGTTCTATTTTTTCCTGAAAGTAATAAATGCATCTGAACGATGGCCAATAGGCTTTAACTACTAATAAAAAATACCACTTACGGGAGGAGGCTGTGCACTAGGTAAATTCGGCTGTGTAGTAGCCATTGCTTAGTGCAGGCATGTCAAACTCGCGGCCCGCGGGCCGCATACGGCCCACCTAGCAGTTTTGTGCGGTCCGCGGCTAGGTCGAAGAAATACAAAGTGTATCAGCACAAAAGCATACAAATTTGTTGGTGTTGAAATAAAGTCTAAGAAATTGACTGAAACTCGTCAAGAAGTCGGTGGCTTATACGAGGTTAAATTATGTTTTTTTAGCAATCTTCCTTTCAATTCTACAAACAATTTGCTGGCGGTTATTTGAGGTACATTTGTTAAAGGCGGCTTGAGTAGAAAAATATTGAGCCTCTTCGTCAAATTGTTTTGTCTCCAAATTCGGTTAAAAAGAATTCGTTGACTTTGCCTGATAGTTTCCGTGCACGGTTGCCTTATATTTAAATGCATTTATTTAAAAAGAAGGCCAAGCTTTAAAGACTCACAGAAATTATGTATTTGGTGAGGAGATCACAAGGATCTGAACTATCGTAAACATAACAATTTTAGCATATTACCCGATTTTCACCTTTCAGCCTAATAAACTTCACTAGTCCATGCCTTTGTTTCAGACCACCAAACCATAAACTAATTTTTGTACATTTTTAGTCACCTTTCTGTCCAAACTTAATTTATGTCAAGTCAACCTCACAATTTTGGATCCCAAGGTTGATTTGGATTACCTCGGTGTTTCTGGATGACCGATGCTACAATGCTCTGATTAGCTGTTCAACATTTGGCGGAAATCAATTCACAAATAGTTGTTGATCGGTCAACCAAATTTTGGCGTTTTAACTTCTTGTCTAAAGTTTCTAAATTTGTTTAAAGAACATGTTCAAACGAAAAAATAATATAATCCCGAGGTCGATAGTGACTCAGATTTATACTCAAATTTTAAGTAATATTATGTGATGAAATTTCAAAAATAATATTCTAAGGGCGTTTTGGAAATGTGTATCATGCGGCCCGCTCAATCTTGCAGACAGTGATATTTGGCCCAGAGTAGGTGTTTAGTTTGACATCCCTGGCTTAGTGTGTAGTCACCAACTGTTACTTTTATTACAACTTAAAGTTTAAGTCCTCCTGAAATTCGCCATCATATTAGCTATGCTCAGGCATAGCTCGTTCATTCGTTTTGCCGCCCAAATATATAGCATTTTTCTTCGATTACACTATAAGGCTGCGTTCAAACGACGAGCCGTACCAGTCCGGCCTTTTTTTCCATAATAAAAGGGCACAGTGGGGCAGTAGTGGAAAAAAATCAAATTTATACTATTGGAAAGCGTTTGTGAAATATTTATCGCGTAGTAAATATCCTGAAGTTTCATTCTTCAAACAAATTTAAGCTGTCACCTTTCACAAAAAGGACTCAGCGGTTCTCAAAGTGTAGATTTTTAATTTTTCAGTTTATACATATTTTTCATAATCATTTTTCATGAAAATCCTGACTATTAAATTGAAAATAAAAAAGTTGTTTTATGATTTTATTTTGAATTGTTTTGTTATCATCATAAAAAAAAATAAAAAAAAATTGAAAAAAATTAGATTTATGTTGAAAGATTGAATGCAAAATTGACGCAAGCTGCATTTTTTACATTGAGTTTTAACAGCTAGCTCGATGTGCCTCCAAGTCTCTTTATACTTTTTATAAGTTATTTCAGAAAGTCTCGAGATTACTAATATGTAACAATTTTTACCTCACAAAACCGCCTGATACTTTTAAAGACGTTTATGTTATATCATTTTGACGGTTTTAGACACGATCATTGAATATTTCCTGCAAAATTTGCTGTTTTTTTTTGTATCAGAGACACTAGAGGTGTTGAGAATGCTATTGGACTAGTTTTTGGTGGAGAGTATACTAGGACTCTGAATTGACACCCAGCAAAAATTTACCCTCTCCCCTTTCACCGTGGAGGAGTTATGGACGTATTGACTTAAAAAGTTCCAAATGGCAAATCAGGCGTGTCCTAAGTCACAGCAGCTTAATTTTTGGCAAACGTCAACTCCATTTTGTTAAGAATATTTCCCTAAAATATTCAGACTCAAGTGGCATTACATTCAGAGATACAAATAATGTAAATGTAAAAAAAAATGCAAATACGACATTTTTATTTTTTGGTCTAGGGTATAATTTAGCAAAATAAGTTTATTGTATTACATGTCATTATGAAGTTTAATTCGTTTTGAAACCATTTTGTTATATCTTTTATCATTTTTGAGTTAATTAACTGAAAAATTACCCCCTTTTCCCCCCTTAAATTCGAAATAGCTTCAGATCGGCTGATTCTATCTATGTGAAACCTATTCCATTCGATTTAGGACGGCAAAATTCGAAGTTTTTGTCCCACTGTGGGCCTCCCGTTCCCAACAATCCTGCAAAAGTCCATACATGATTTTTGCGATCAAATATCGTATTTTTCTTTGACTATACGTCTCTCGAGTTATCTTGATCCAGACAAGTAGCTCATACACGATGAATTAATAATACAAATCAATGGATTGATGTCAAATATTGGATTATAGTTCAAATCGTGAAGATATATACATATACATACAGGATAAAACCAAATCTGTGAATTCAAGCAAGGGGTACATTTGTCACAGGATATGAGGTTTGCAGTTTATTTGTCATTGAATGGGTATACGAGTATTCGGAATTTTCATCTTATTTTGTCTTAGCGCACGGGCTAAATAGTTGCGAATCGTAAATTTATTTTGTCCGTTTTTCCCTCACACATATCTCTTAGTTATAATTTTCTTTTTTATGAAATTTAAACTCAAACAATTAAACTTATTTTCTTCATTATTTACAGGACGGCACTGTAAATATGGATAAAATGACAGTTGCACAAAAAAATGCATATCTTGAGGCTCATATGGCGGTTCAGCAACATATGGCCCAAGCAGCCATCCAATATAAGCAACAAATTCAACGAAATGACAGCTCACAACAATCCAACAGCCACTCGCAACAGCAGCAGCAGGCTCAACAACAGCAGCAGCAACAACAGCAACAACAAACTGGGCAAAATCAAACAACACAAGGGAATAGTCTTAATACAAACCAACATTATGCGAGTACGATAAAAGTGCCTCAAATTAGCTCTTCAAGTTCGGGCGGAGCCGATAGTACGTTTACCGTGCCGGATGATGTAGGAATGGGTTTTGAGGGGGGCGTTCGAGTGCTACAAAGTCTGGGAAGTTGGTCACCCGATTTAGCCTATAATATACCTAAGCCAAATTTAATACCATTCACGGAACCCTACGTTGAAGGAGGCTCCATGCATCCGGCCAGTCGTTTGAAGGCGCTACAGCAAGTTCAGCAGGCATCGTCCGGGCAACGTAAAACGAATACGTCGAAAAGTAAGTTGGTTTGGTATTTGAAAGCAACAAAAAATAATAACTATTTTTTTATATTTAAGCTACTCACAAGGCATTCGAATGTTCCGTGTGTGGGAAGGGTCTTGCACGAAAGGATAAATTGACAATACATATGAGAATTCATACAGGAGAAAAACCATACATTTGTGAAGTATGATATGATATCTAAGTATAAAACTTTAAATATTTGGGGCTTATTCCACAAAGCACTTTCCCTTTCGTAACTTGTCAACATCCAACAGTAGAAAAAGTGGGTCTTGTCATATAATCGCTTGAACGTAAAAAAGCGTCGGACGTTCAGGAAATTCCAGCAGAATTGCAGAAGAACGGTGGAACGACGAGGTAATCCCGGAATCCCAACATCATATAATCTGTCCAGTCCACAAAAAACGACAGGCTGAAATCCAGTAATTTGAAGGACTTATAGGTATTCATCGAAAATTCTGTAAAAGAGGTAATCCTTACGCAGAGCAGATCATTGCGAAAATCAAGATTGACTTAGACCTGGTCGATTAAAAACCAATCAACTCTTCACTGTGAAGCTGATACTTCAAAGTGCAGGGAATGCAACATCGACCGAAGTGTACTGTATAACATAATGTTGCAATTTGTATACCAGGAAAATTATTTTTCGGTCCACCCAATTCCACATGCGCACAGCAACACGAAGCTCCGCGCCTCTAAGCCTCCGACACTACTGGACAGATTCGAAAGAAGGTTCTTCAACGAACTTTCGAGGCTGTCCGCTATAATGTACAACCACGAGTTGTATCAATTATGTATACATTGGAAGTATCGAAAATCGTGAGCTGCATTGATTGCGTTGGGCGGGCCATGTACAACGAATTCATGATAATCGCATGCCGGAGAAGGTAATGAGCGCACAACGAGTCAACGGAGCGAGATTGTGTGGACGACCGTGAGCTCGCTGGGAGAACTTAGTTAGTGAGGACGCCGTCAGTTGCCGGTTTTTGATTTGAAAATTGAAACATTTCAATAATATTCCGTTTCCACCAAACTATATTAATTTTTTTTTAGAAAACCAAAAAAAGTTTACACTTGTTTGGAAGAGCAAAGTGCTTTGTGAAATAGAACCCTGGTATCTCACACGATAAAACAAACTCATTTTGAGATTGCATCAAACTATCTTTCACTTCAATTGTTTTCCAATTAATTCATATCATAACTTACCATTGTCCATTTTCTTGAAGGTATGCAACAAAGCTTTCGCTCGACGAGATAAGCTCGTGATACACATGAATAAATTCAAACATGTTACTCCAACCAATATCGCTCCGCTAGGTAAACGTCTCAATAATCTGATAAAGAAGAAGGAGCCAGAACCAGAAGATAGTAAACAATCGCTAGAGCAGCAACTGCAACAACAAGCGGCAGTTGCTGCAACACACAATATCGTAGTAAGCGGACAGGCTCAGCATCCACAAACTAGTACCGCGATACCGGGCATTGTCATTCCGCATCATCACCAACAACAGCAATTGTCTTGGACATGTGAACTATGCGGAAGAATGTTTTCAACTCGCGACGAGTGGTCAATTCATGCCAAAAGTCATTTAGAGGTGGGTATAGTGTGAAAGTGAGTATGTATAATAGTAATGCGTTTATGTTAAAGGTCTTAATAAGGAAAGGCAAATCGGTTGGTTAAGTGAAAAGACAGAGCAAAGCGTTTGCTCTACTTATGTATATGGAATTGGATGCCAATTTACTTATTATAGACAATATCATTGTTTACTTGTCACAAGTAGAGTACGCTGACTTTAAGCACCTTATAGTGTAGTTGGTCGTGACTATACCAACTGTTTGATCGTGTCGTTACGCAATTGACGTCTTTGTTTTCAAATATACAAAATCAATCGTTATTCAATTGAATAACTTCACTTGACCCTTTTTTGATAATGTTTTTTTTAAGTTCAGTGTTTCAATAGTTTCCGCTCCGCTAAGGAGACTCGTAATAATTATAAAGAATTTCACTACGTAATTGTCTAAAATAGTCCCGAAAGCTCAATTAAATAAAAAAATCATTTATCGACTGAATAATATCCAGTTAACAACTCTCTTACACATTTCATTAAAAAAATAAAATGAATTTATTGATAGCTTGCTTTTGACACCGAATTCAAGCAATTTGATAGAAATGATTTCCACATGTTGCAATTCTCCATCATAAGTAAAAATTGGAGCTAATCCGATTACGTAAGGATGGTCTAACAAAATTGTTAATTTTATAAAAATCACGCTCGGGTCGCCTCAGATCCGTGCAAATAAGAGACAGAAATGGCAAGGGGACGCTTAGCATACATTTTTGGGGACCGAAGGAATTACAAATTTCTCAAAGACTACTTTCCCCTTACTAAGTTCACGCATCGATGGTACCAGGTGATCAGTGGCGTATTTAGAGAATTCTCAAAGGGGGGGGGGGGCACAGAGTACGGGGCTAATTTGTTACATAAAGTTTTGGTGTGGGGATACCCGAGAGCAGCTACATAGGAAAAACATTGGCAAGACTGAGGGATCGTTGATCCTTGATCCTTGATTTAAGGCGTAACTCAAGGAGACCTTAAGTTTTCAATAGACTTGAAATATAATATTTCAAGGTAGGTGGGTAAGCTACCTTGACTTCAAGTGAGGTTGACTATAGAAAATTTCAAGGTCTCCTTGAGTTTCTCCTTAAATCAAGGATGCATTAACTCGTGAATATAAGTGATTTCTATGAAATCTATGAAAGTATGGAAAATGACATTTATTTTAATTTCAGCATCCTTGACTCAAGGTCTCCTTGAGTTACGGTATGTTTATAAATACGGGCCTGAGAGTCCTTTGCATTTCAGGTTTATTACACCAAAAGTTTAGTTTTCCTGACAGATCTTAGAACAACACTCATTAACTGCTTTTGGCTTTTCCTGAAGCAAAATACGGAGGGCCTTAAAAAAGTTTGCGTAGTGTAGTTCGAAGGAGCCTGAAGCCGAAAAGGAATTTTACGAATATGTACTTAATTGGCTATGGAATTAATGCAATCACCAAAGAGACTGTTTCCATATGACACAACGGATTCAAGACGGAACACTTTTCTTCCGAAGAGAAATTTCATACATCGTCCGAAATTTTGCCAAATTTCGGCCAAATTCCGCCAAAAAGTGGTTCTGCTTACTTTTGAAAGAAACACAGAGATGAAAAGCTGATACAACAAATTTTGGCTGACATTGTGGTCTTTAATTCCATGGCAAGTTTCAGCGAATTTGAATGCAAAATTAGGATTTATTGAAAAACAGGCCTTTGTATATGTTTTGTGAAAAATCTAGTAACAGATTCCGTAAAATCATAACAAGCGCCGAATAATATTTTACAAGTCCAGAATAATATAGGAACTATCCGTGGCATAGAGCCGGGAAGTGATCAATCGGTTAATTAAAATGAAGCAACAAAAGTAAGCAGGAAGGTATGATTGTTTGTTATTTCCATATGTACTATCTATAAAATATAAATCTATAGTATCTGCAAAACCTTTTAAAACAAGTCCTAGATAGTAAGCTGAAGCAACATGCTTTAACAAATCAATTGCAAAATAGAAATAAGAAGGAATGGCTACGATGATGTTTACTTCGTGAAAATTGAAGCATTGAAGAAAGTACCCCAGGCAGAGCACCACAGACACCGAACCGTAGGAATTCGAAAATGTATACTAAAAATGCTTTCCCACCAAAACACTTCAATTCTTAGCATTTTAACAGAAAGAGAAGCATCTGGTTTAAAGACCTTTACAGCAGCCCAACACGAATTTACGGCCAAATTAAAATATAGAAGCCCGATCGAAAAATCAGACCGATTGTTTCAAATATTTATAAATTCAGCGGCTTCCAAGACATCGAAACCGCAACAACATCTGCTCAACTTATATCAACAAGATGGGGTCACTTCAGACATGACGAGACTTTCAATAGCAGTCCTTGTTTCCGAACAGATTCATGTCGAGATTGGACAACGTTTCATGACCACCTCGACATAATCATAGCTTGTACATATTCTCTGAGAGTTCTTGTTCTTGAAACCACGCGTATATGAAAATAAACTTCGAAAAACGGAAAGGGTTCATCAACGAGGAGATCTGGCGAATTTAGAAGATGATGTGATGATGTTTCGAAAAAGATTTACAAAGTTTGATAATAAAACACTCAAAATGAAAAGGGAACATTTGGTACTGCAATTTTTAGTATGGTGTGAAAAAAGTTTGATGTGCTCACAGGGGGGGGGCACGTGCCCCCTGTGCCCCCCCTGTAAATATGCCACTGCCGGTGATTATCACCTTAAATGTATCGTTATAGAGTTATTTCGAAGAATCGTTCCCTGAAACGTAGTAATTCTAAAGTTTTAGAACCGTAGTTTCATTCTGGGGACACCTAGATATGTGGCTTTTGGTATTTTATTGGGATCCATAGAAAATACTTTTTTTTGTAGACTAAGTTGACCAGATCCTTGAGTGATCAATGCTGTACATTCTGGTTACATAGAATTTGCCAATTTCTTAAGGAAGGTAGTCAGTTCTTTCTGTTTCGCTGTTGTTTAATTATTTTGACACAAACTAGTGCACAAATTTCTGATTTTTTTGCTACGCCCAATCTAATGAATAGCACACTTCTTTATAAAAAAAACCGTTTTAAAATTTTCGAGTAATTTCTCTGAAAACTTAAGCTTCGTTTCTCTAGAAAATTCAAGTGTCTCCCTATGCAATTTTCTTTTGACTTCTACGGACTCACCCTTCGCTGCAACTTTCGCACCTAGCTCTTTGGTAGAGGCGTAGAGGCGGGATGTAAAACTCAAAGCCTGGTCTGGGCTAAATAACACTGTCTTCAGGTTTGAGCGGGCCGCAGGAAAAAAAAAATAAAACTTTTTTTTTAAATATAACTATAAATGTGTGTTATCAACGACCCCAGAAATGCCATTAATAAAATGTTCTTCAAAGAAACTTTAGACAAGGAGTTTAAATGCCAAAATTTATTTGGTCGATCAGTAATCACTATTTATGAATTAATTTGCGCAAAATTTTCGACTGACCAAAACATTATTGCACCATATATCTAGAAACATCGAGGCCGACCAAAAAAACCTTTGGGGGTTAAACTTGTTAAGTTGAAGCATCAGTTCAGTTTGTGCAGATAAACTAAATAAGTGAGAAAGCCAAAAAAAATACTACGGATACTTAGGCTAAACTGGCATGTTTATATACAGCATTCTCTGATGTTTGTGGCGAAGGGACGACATAAATGGTACACAATCTAACTGCTTATTTTAAATGATTTTCTAGGGTAATTTATCTTGGGATTCGGAGCGTCTTTCAAGGACTGACTTATTTTGCATCAACTCTATTCAAAGGATGTCCTTTCTTATCTATCAAGAAAAAACATATTTGGCATACATTCTATCACATTGATGAGGGTTAGTTTCTCTCCCCGACCTACTTGATATTCTTCTTCTCAGTGCCGTATAACCCCATGTGGGGCCATGGTGCGTTAACTCAGCCATTTATAGGCAATTTCGAGTCAACGTTATATTGCATATCATTTCGGAGTGTATATAATGTTGCAAGCACTATATATATATATATATTTCCTATCTGCACATGTATGGAAATCTTGGACCACGCCGAGATTCGATCTCTAGCATCGTAGAGTGCGACTCAACCAAGTGAGCACAGAGCGTGTCATTCTACCCGAGTTAAATATAACGATCATGGTTTAATCTAATCCACTTCCGAGGTATACTTTTCTGGCTATGTTATCTTCTGCAAATTCCTCTGTAGTTACCACAGGTCCTTCGTATATGATTGTACGCGGCGCCTGCTCTAGCACTTATGCCACCCCGAACATGATTACAAATTGCCGCCCCTAAGATCTTTATACCCTTCGCTTATTAAGCGTAAAGGGTATATTAACTTTGTCATGAAGTTTGTAACGCATTGAAGGAAGCATCTCCGACCATATAAAATAGGTATATATATGATCACCGTGACGAGCTGAGTCGATTGGACGATGTCCGTCTGTCCGTCTGTCCGTCTGTCTGTCTGTCTGTCTGTTGCGACGCGTTTTGCTCGGCCAGTTTAAAAGCTATGGAGCTGAAATTTTGCACACATGCTTCTTTTTGTTGCAGGCAGTTTGTATGTTTGAATCGCTAAAATCCGCCAAGGGGGTCGTGGGGCTGTCATACAATCCTACCCCCCAAATTTAGGTTCTTCTTAGAAAAACTTTTTTATTTATGCACTAATTTCAATCAAATTTCACACAAATGTGTTTTAATTGGTAACACACAATATATGTAAAAATCGACCAAATCGGAAAATGGGGTCGTGGGGCTGCCATACACACCTAGTCTCCAAATTATGTTCTTCTAAGAAAAACTTTTTTATTTTCTTATCGATTTTAATGAAATTTCGCACAAATGTGTTTCTAGTAATACCACAAAACATATGTCAAAATGGACCAAATCGGACCATGGGATCATGGGGCTGTCATAGAAACCTAGCTCCCCAAATTAAGTTCTTCTAAGAATTTTTTTTTATTTATATACCAATTTCAACCAAACTTCACACAAATGTGTTTCTGTTGATGACACAAAACATATGTATAAATAAATGGAGTCGGACCATGTGGTCATGGGGCTACCATACAAGCCTAGCCCCCCAAATAAAATTTTTCTAAGAAAAACGTTTTTATTTTCACACCAATTTCAATCAAACCTCAGAAAATTATATTTCTATTCATGCCACCATAACAAACGTGAAATCGGACTATGGGGTCGTGGGGCTGCCATACAAACTTGACCCCCAAAATTAGGTTCTTCTAAAAAATACTTTTTTATTTGGACACAAATTTCAACTAAACCTCATGGAAATGTATTTTTAGTGATTTATTTATTTATTTATTTAACAAAAAAAAACATATAAAAAATGAGTTATATCGGACCATGGGGTCATGGGGCTGGCATATAAACCCAACCCCCAAATTAGGTTCTTCGAAGAAAACCTTTTTGATTTGTCCACCAATCGGAACCAAATGTGTTTTAATTGATGCCACAAACTACGTAAAAATTGATGGGAAGGCCATAGGGCTGCCCTACAACCCCCTTCCCCCTCTTTTTGGTTCTTATAAGAAACCCACGTCCCGCTTCGCCCAATAAATCTTCGCCACGGCACTTATGACAAAATTCAAAAGCATGGAAGCGGGGAGGACTGAACACTAGTCATAGGTGCGCCCGAAAAAAACTTTTAGACCAAGGGGAGCGAAGGGTATCCAAATTTCGGCCGCGCCCGAAATTAGCTTCGGTCTCGTTTTTTTTTATATTGATGGAGTTGGATGAATGCTTCCGTCGCACAGTGGTTCAGATTCACATTCTAGTGGGACAAAAATAAAAAAAGGCAAGTATGAGATTTTTGTAATTCATGCTTGGGAATGCATTTATACTCAACCATAGAATTGGGAAATAACAATTATATCCTTTTTGTACAGTGGCGTCCATGCCAAAACGACCCGAAAAGAGGGGGCAAAAGTAGCTATTTAGAAAATCACACAAAATTGTATGGCAATAATTGTGCTTTTCATTGCAGTGTCTGTGGTTTTCCAAGTTTTTCATTTCAATTCATAAAACTAAATATCTGTGGAAGGCGGTAGCATAAATTTCAGTTTAATTTTTTTTTCGGTATGCGTTCTGTGAGTATGTTTACTATTAACCTTTTTTTACAGTACTTTTCTTGTTGTAACCTTTTATGAACCTGAGTGAACCTCATAAGGGGGTATTCAATCGAAAGCCCTATTAATATACATTACTTTAAAGAAAAAATAATATCCCACATTTGATCACTTTCCTGGATATAGCTAATTTTCCCAATTTCCAATTTCTTTTTAATAAAAAATAAAGATTTTAAAAAGCTTGTAATATCAGAAGTGAATAAGAGAAACCCATATTTTTCTAATTATGTATATCTATAAAATATGCATACATTTTGCAGAAATAATAATGAATGATAATAATTAGATAATGAAATGCAAAGACGATATATTTGAAAATATACAGCGAAGTGCGCAAGTAATATGTATTTTACGCCTTTGTTTAAGGTGGAGTAATTAATTTGATCCATTTTCATCCATCAATTTGAAGAAGCTTATTTATTTATTATTACATTCCGAAAACGAGTATTTCCGTAATTAAAAAAAATCTTGGTATTATCGAGTGTATACTTAACTCCATGCAAGCTTCAACTTTATTTTATTATATATGAGGGGACAGGCAAATGACTTCGTACTATCGAGTATTTAGAGATATTGACATTCGAAATATACCAGGAGGCAATTTTTATTAACATTTTGCCGGTTTGAGACGATTTAGTTGACCGTGACTGAAAAATATATTTTAGAAATTCGTGTTGGCTTACTTATGAACATTTGGAAAATTAGCTATATCCCGGAAAGTGATCAAATGTGGGATATTATTTTTTCTTTGAAGTAATGCATATTAATAGGGCTTTCGATTGAATACCCCCTAATGAGGTTCACTCAGGTTCATAAAAGATTACAACAAGAAAAGTACTGTAAAAAAGGCCAATAGTAAACATACTCACAGAACGCATACCGAAAAAAAAATTAAACTGAAATTTATGCTACCGCCTTCCACAGATATTCAGTTTTATGAATTGAAATGAAAAACTTGGAAAACCACAGACACTGCAATGAAAAGCACAATTTTCGCCATACAATTTTGTGTGATTTTCTAAATAGCTACTTTTGCCCCTCTTTTCGGGTCGTTTTGGCATGAACGCCACTGCACAAAAAGGATATAATTGTTATTTCCCAATTCTATGGTTGAGTATAAATGCATTCCCAAGCATAAATTACAAAAATCTCATACTTGCCTTTTTTGATTTTTGTCCCACTAGAATGTGAATCTGAACCACTGTGGCGTCGTCCATTTGAGCAGGATGGACACATTTTAAATTTAAATTCCATCGAGAAATTCGTATTCCGTTCCTAAGAGTCGGTACGAAAAAAAAAGAGAGAGAGACTGAAAAATCAGCCAGATTCCAGCTCGGGGACCCTTTCTTTATGCTCATCGTGTGCTGATTGGAATTTATTAAAACATTATGTATATTTGTATATACTTATAAAAAAAATAACCTAATCCCACGGCACGAGCTATGCTCATTGTGGGTAGTCAGTCAGAATTTAGGTTAAACATTTTATAATTCATGAATATATAAAATAATTATGTAACTATATTAACTAATTACCTATATATAAAATTTAACCCCGGTCTGAGTTGTGCTACTACTAGGTCTTTATTGGAAAATTATTCTGCCGACGAAATACTGCATTGCTGGAATAATCCTCAAGGTTATCTAAGGACCGTATACAGCCTTAGGGTTTAATAAATGCGAATCAGGATACACTCCATAGTAGCCAAATATTGGGGCTATGAGCATGGGCCGATGATTATGGTAAAAAAAAATCCTTGCCAATGTAGTAAAAAAAATCACTGCACAATACAATGCTTGAAGGCGTAAAAATGCGAGTTTGGTTCCAGGCACTACGTAAAATTTGCTGCTGCTGAAACGGTAGTCTGGAAAACTAACCAGATGCCTTCTTTGCCGCTCCATATACTGCCGCGGAATGCATGACCGTGATAGTTTCCAGCCAGGTGGCACGGACAAATGAACAGCAGCATTCGTAACTGACGGGGTGCGAAGGCTGCGTCCCAATGCATACGTTTCACTCGTGGAAAACTAAAATATTTGTATTTGTTTTTATATTTCTTGAACTTCTTAGCGGATTTTTGGAAGATTTTCCTGCCGAATTAGTCCTTTCCCAGAATATCAAAATAAAAGTGAATCATGCAAAATTACAATGAGCAAAACTATAAAAGTTTTTGTCTATTCTTCCTGAATTTCCATTTACCATTTCTAAAAATTCTCATTTTATCCTGCCTATATCCCTTAAATGGAAAGCCCCCTCTTTCTCGGAATTGACTTCCACCGTCAATAGCAGAACAAATCTTCACAAAAATGGAAAATTGGCCAGCAGAGTGCAATTGAAGCCTTCAACAGAATATAGCGTATTTCAGTAAAGTTCTACCCGCAACTGAAAGACAACTTCAAAGACTATTTTTATATCTGCGAAATTGACCAGAAGAACCAGCTAATTTTATCAGCAGTATTTGCCTATTTTGTTTGATCGATTTAGCGCATTTCAGCAAATTATATCAACTCTCTCCCTTGAATGGTTTCCAACCATAGCAATAAGAATAACTCTTGACGCCAGCCACCAAATTATGAAGTCACATCTTAAAAGGATTTTCGTATTTCAGTAAACTTCCCCAATTGGAAAATCGGCCAAGAAAAAATCACCAAGGCAGCTCAGGAGAAAGGCAAGGCATTTGAGAGAAGCATGAAAAACTTCTCCTGGACAAATTTGCGGATTTCAGCAGTTTTGTCCCACCCGCTAACGATCATATCTAAAAGGTGGGGCGATACGAAGTTTGCCGGATCAGCAACTATAATTCCAGCCACATCATCGACAATATTTTTGTTTTTATTTAACAGTCAAAATATTTACTAGAAATTAAAGATATTTCATACCGTTAGGCGCCCTCCTACTATTTTTTTTAATCGAATTTAGTATTTCAATTTTATTCGATTTGGAAGAGAATGTTAGTGCAATCGCAGCGAGCGAAGCGAGCTCTCACAGCTTGTTTTATATAAATTCGAATCAACTACATATTTTTTAATTTATTTCATTCCTTTGGGGCTGAATTTCAATTTTGAAAATTTTTTAGATTTTTTAGATTAGAATGGTAATCTAAAAATTTTCCACAGGTTCTGAAAGAGAACGGTAGCAAGTTTTTTGCGAGTTACGATTTTAGTGTTCTTTCATTAACAAAAAGTGTTCTTACATTTACGTTTTCTACGTTGGAATTTATAGAATTGCTGCCCTTTTTGAGTAGCACTTTAAACTCCGCCATCAAGTTTTTTACCATTTATTTATTAGTTTTTCATTCATTTAATCAACATGAGCTTCAGTTTATTCTAGTTTTCTTTCTACAAGTCCTAACGAAAATGCCGCCATAAAAATTTGGCGCCCCGGGCGATCACCCTATTGTACGCTGATTGTACGCATCTTGCGAGAATTAAATGGGTCAAATGAATAAAAATTTGTGGGCCCAATCAGTATCATCTCTTTGTCGATTTATGATGATTTAGCAAACATAAATTTTAGTTTGGGGCACGCAGCTGGCGCGTCATGGTTTGCAACATACTCGCATTAAAGATGCTTGTTCCTAGTAATTACAAATTAACAAACAATACATCACTTTTGTTCTGTTCTGGTGACAGCTGCTCTTCAGTACTTTAGAAAATTCACAAATGCTGTACGCCTGGTTGTAGTATGCTGTAGTCTGTAGATAAGTATTTACGAGAATTTCTCTCAAAAAATTTTATCGTACGGTGGGATAACACCCTCAGGGCACCGTCAGGGTTCAATCGAAATGATATTTTTTTGGTGTAAGTAAAGATTGCCCGACTCCACACGCCCCATTTCTGTTGTTTGCATACATAAATTTTTCTAGTAAAGCCGGGAATTTGTCTGCAATCATTATGTTTAATTTGAACGCAATTTAAAATATGCTAAAATTTAAGAATCCAAAAATTTATGTAAATCCCAAGAACCGGATTTACAAAAATCAATTAATTTATCCCGTCAACAACCGACAACTAAAGTTAGTTTTTTTTCCTAAATTCAAAACGTATCGTAGAATATACTTGTGTGTCAATATAATCCAGGATTTATTAAATCCTCTCCTTAGTGAGTAGTCTGGCTGGTCTAGCGGTTAGTGCGCGCACCTTCGGTGCACAGGGTCATGAGTTCAAATCTCACAATGTTCCATGGTGTTTTTCGAACTCACGAGCTTGTGACGGACTATGGTCTCACTCAGATGGTAAAGGAGTACCCATTTATGGGGATAAATAACACTGCTGGGCGTGATGCTGATCTCATTACCTCAACAAAAAGCAGATAAGATCTTGGAAATAGGATATCACTAACACATCCTGCGGCCTTAGTCCAATGTTGGATTGTCGCGCCTGTTATTTATTTTAGTGAGAACCCCCTATAAAATTCTCCAAATCAGCTGAATAATTGTATCGATGTATTTACAGTATTGACATCAGGAAAGAGTAGGTGGAAACTCAAATACAACTTCATCTTCAAACGGCCACATTGCAGAGATCCCAGATCGAAAGGATAAAATCGTAATTCATAATCATATGATTATAAATGCTGCTCCCCATCAACAACAACAACAACAGCAGCAGCAGCAGCAACAACATCACTCCGAGCCGACAACGATTTATACCAACAGTTCTGGGACAATAATTAATAATCAGCATCAGGTATATTTCCTCGTAGGACCAGCCGGCGAAAGCCTCAAGTGATAATAATGTAGCAGCACATTATCTCTTCTAGATACATCAATTGACATCATCATCAACCGCTGCAGCCGCCACCTACTTTCAACCACAACTTGCTCAACCGATCGTCGCATACAACAATTCGACCAATAATTACTGTGTAATCTCTCGACAGGATGCTGATATCAAACCGGACCTTATGCTACACATACGAGGTCAATTATCAAATAACGATAAAACATCGTCATCAGCAAATGGGCACACCCAAAATGCTCTCAATAATATGAATCAGATTGCCATTGAAAAGGCACAATCTGTGCTTCAACATCCTAGTGTTTGTACATAAATTGATATTATTGTAAAAAAGGAGGTATTAATTAGGATCTAGTCGATATGCCGTGGAATATGTTGAGATTATTGCTACTGAAAATGCGAAACTGTTATACATAGTAGGATCATCATCAGTTCATCAGAACTCTGTGGTAATTACCCCTAGAGTACCAAAGATATTTTGTAGCTATTTTCAGTTGATTCTGTAAAACATGGAACTAATAAGAGATCATAAGTCATGTCGACTTCTATTGAAAACTATTACTAATTTAAATATTAACAACGAAGTTTATTTCATTCTATGTCACTACAAAACGGTCGACCATCAGAAAATTAAATACGTTTCGAAAAATCTCAACATTTCCCTCAAGCAGAAGTTGCTTTTCAAATATCCAAGTACATAGTAGTAGAAGAATATTTATTATTATTGTAGTAGTAAGTTTGTAGGCATTACATTCCAATTAATATAAAATGGCGCTAAACGTAAAAATTTTAACTATTGATAGAATACATAGTGTTAAGAATTAAACGTCGTAAAAATAGTCATTATGTTTGTATATAGCGATGTATACAATATCGTCAAAAGTCCTGACACTGGTGACCATGTTCTTCATTTGGTTTATTTTTAGTGGAACACCATACTTGCGTTAAATCAATTTTAATTCAGTCAGTAGTCATTCGACACATAACTCAATTGCATTCGAATTTATCAGTATGTAATATGTATCTGTCGTTTCCTTTTTTTTTTTGTTGATTATTTCTGTTAACTTGTTTTATTTTTATCTGTACACTTTGTTTTTGTTTATTAGTCTAATTAGTTTTCCTGTTCCTCGTTTCGAGTAATAAATACACCATATATGTTAATATAAATCGAAAACCGTATAAGATATATATAAAAAAAACCCTTACATATCCAAAGAAACTTTAAAAATAAATATAATTGTGTAATGAAAATTAAAACATCATAATTTATAAACAACAATAATGTAGTACTGAAAATTTAACGAAAAGTTATTTAAATATTTAAAATATGAGTAACGAAAGCTTGCAAAATTAGAACGCAAGTCAAGTTTACTTGAAAAAGATGAAAAAAATAAAACGAAATTCAAGAACAGTGACAAAAACTGAAAATATTGTGAAAAATTTCTATAACGCATTGTAATAATATGAAACTGAAATTATCGAAATAAAAGTAAAAGAAAAAGTTTGCTTCGTCAATTTCATATTTCGTCACTCCTGATGACAACTTGGCTTAAGTTTTACAATAGTTTCATTACAGGAAAAAAGTCTCCGAGTCCCTTTTTATACCCTTCGCTTATTAAGCGTAAAGGGTATATTAACTTTGTCATGAAGTTTGTAACGCATTGAAGGAAGCATCTCCGACCATATAAAATATGTATATATATGATCAGCGTGATGAGCTGAGTCGATTGGACGATGTCCGTCTGTCCGTCTGTCCGTCTGTCCGTCTGTCCGTCTGTCTGTCTGTTGCGACGCGTTTTGCTCGGTCAGTTTAAAAGCTATGGAGCTGAAATTTTGCACACATGCTTCTTTTTGTTGCAGGCAGTTTGTATGTTTGAATCGCTAAAATCCGACAAGGGGGTCGTGGGGCTGCCATACAAACCTACCCCCCAAATTTAGGTTCTTCTTAGAAAAACTTTTTTATTTATGCACCAATTTCAATTAAATTTCACACAAATGTGTTTTAATTGGTAACACGCATATGTAAAAATCGACCAAATCGGAAAATGGGGTCGTGGGGCTGCCATACACACCTATTCCCACAAATTATGTTCTTCTAAGAAAAACTTTTTAATTTTCTCATCGATTTCAATCAAATTTCGCACAAATGTGTTTCTAGTAATACCACAAAACATATGTAAAAATGGACCAAATCGGACCATGGCGTCATGGGGCTGTCATAGAAACCTAGCTCCCCAAATTAAGTTCCTCTAAGAATTTTTTTTATTTATACACCAATTTCAACCAAACTTCACACAAATGTGTTTCTATTGATGACACAAAACATATGTATAAATAGATGGAGTCGGACCATGTGGTCATGGGGCTACCATACAAACCTAGCCCCCCAAATCAAATTTTTCTAAGAAAAACGTTTTTATTTGCACACCAATTTCAATCAAACCTCAGAAAATTATATTTCTATTGATACCACATAACAAACGTGAAATCGGACTATGGGGTCGTGGTGCTGCCGTACAAACTTGACCCTCAAAATTAGGTTCTTCTAAAAAATACTTTTTTATTTGGACACAAATTTTAACTAAGCCTCATGGAAATGAATTTTTAGTGATGGTACAAAACATATGCAAAAATAAATTATATCGGACCATGGGGTCATGGGGCTGGCATATAAACCCAACCCCCAAATTAGGTTCTTCGAAGAAAACCTTTTTGATTTGTCCACCAATCTGAACCAAATGGGTTCTAATTGATGCCACAAACATACGTAAAAATTGATGGGAAGGCCATAGGGCTGCCCTACAACCTCCTTCCTCCTCTTTTTGGCTCTTATAAGAAACCCACGTCCCGCTTCGCCCAATAAATCTTCGCCACGGCACTTATGAGAAAATTCAAAAGCATGGAAGGGAGGGGAGGGAGCGGGGAGGACTGAACACTAGTCATAGGTACGCTCGAAAAAACTTTTAGACCGAGGGGAGCGAAGGGTATCCAAAGTTCGGCCGCGCCCGAAATTAGCCTCGGTCTCGTTTTAAATTTCGATTGAAAAAAAACAGCGCAATTGATTACGATTAATGCAGCGCAATTGGTCGCAATGCCTGGAGTTTATAAGGAAACCCACAAACAAAATTAGGCAATATATTCACGGACGAGTTGAACGGTGCGGATGGATTTTCTATTCTTTAGCTGAGAAACGTTTCAGATTTCTAGGCTCTAGGTACTTTTACAAGATCTGGATGATCTTAGAGATGTGAGCCCAATACAGCTCAGCGCTGGTTTCAAACAACTGTTTAATTGAAGCGTTCAATCGTATCACGTTTTTGGATGTTATACATCATACAATTGTCCTTAATGTGAAATTTGTGATTTTCCCCAGAAACGTAGAGTCGTTGGTTGAATTTATTGCACGTTCGAAGTTGTGCCATGCTACGGCCGGCGTTGATATGCGGGTATAGGCTGCCGAACATACCAAGCGGGCCCATTCTCGGTTCGTTTACATACTGATACCATCAGTGGCGCAACCACGGGAGGGGCTAAGGGGGCTAAAGCCTCCCAGAATCATAAATTCGGAAAGAAAAAAAACGCAAATGGCAGTGAAAATAGTAAAAAAAATTTGTAAAAATATGTATTTGCTCATGTGTAAGCCTCAAATTAGCAAAATTGTGTAAAAAAAAGTAAAATTTGTATGAATTTTCTACCAGACTCGCAAATTGTTTTTCAAAATGTCCTTTTGCACAAAAATTCATACAAAATTAATCACCCAATTTGCGAAAGCAGCTCAATGTTCGATAATATGGATGGCCTTAGCCTCCTCCAGGACAAGATCCTGGTTGCACCACTGGATACCATTACCAACATGATGACCTGCTAGATATATTTTTGTTTGCATCACTGATTATTATCGATTGTGCTGCATAGATCGTTCTAATATTCCTGATGCTACTTACTTCGTCGCACGAATTGACCAGCTGCGAGAAGTCGATTAGCTCCTTAGCTAATTCATTTTTGATGCCACCAAACCAATTTGAATAATTACCATGTTCTATTTGATGTTTCTGATACTGCAGGCATACTCTTGGATATCGTTCCATTGACATATTCGAAACTTTGTTCAGCCATTTTAAAGTTTTGGTCACGACTTTTACTTTCAAATGTGCTCGACGACATTCCTTTCGCACGACCGACGCGCTGCTGTGTTTATTGGCAAATATAGTAAACGTAAACGCTTAAAGAAATTTCGCTGGATCTTCTCATGCTTCTGATCTCCAGTCAATCCCCAGATTTCGGCCCCGTATAACTGATGTTACACATTAAATGTATTTAATTTATACCGAAAATGAGCTTTCTCCCGCCAAGGACGCTTTCCAGGTCCCTGTCAACTTTTCGCAAAAAGGCATACCTGTAACTTCTCTGTAAATTACGTCAGGCAAAAAAAAATTTGCTTGAGTGCCTACGGCAAGGCCCTCCATACTCTTCATCATAAATTACTTCGATCGGATCAAAACTAAGGGTACAAATACAAAGTGAAGCCGACGTCAAACCACACATTTTCTTCACAAAAGCTATGAAGGAGGCATCTGATTGATTCAGCTGCTGAGTATGTGCGGAAATGATCGTAGAGTCTAAAACCTAATGACACAGTTAGATTTTAATTTGATTAGACCAATAGAATGTGGCAAACATATTTATCGGGATTTGGACGTCAAACTGATATATCCAAGAGTTGGGATCATGGAGTTGAGTCCAGTTTTCGGCATCTTGAGGATATGCCAGGATGATTTATGAAGTCAAGTTCACATGTCGCAGGGCCAAATGATTTGTGAAATATGTATTTTGTGTTTTTTATTACAAATGTAGCTGCCGCCTAGGCTAAATTAGCAATTGCCTAATTTATCTTCTGTAAGGCTATAGTAATCATCCCGAGATTACAGTAACGAACTTTGGCGAACTTTGTCATGAAGTTTGTAACGCATTGAAAGAAGCATCTCCGACCATATCAAAGGTATTCATATATGATCAGCATGACTTGGGGGGGTCGATTGGACGATGTCCGTCTGTCCGTCTGTTTGTCTGTCTGTCCGTCTGTCTGTCAGTCCGTCTGTTGCGACGCGTTTTACTCGGCCAATTTAAAAGCTATGAAGCTGAAATTTTGCACAAATGCTTCTTTTTGCTGCAGGCAGTTTGTATGTTTGAATCGTTAAAATCGGACAATGGGGTCATGGGGCTGCCATCCAAACCCAACTCCCCAAATTAGGATCTTCAAAGAAACACTCTTTTATTTGTGCAACAATTTCAACCAAATTTCACACAAATGTGTTTCTATTATTGATGACACAAAACATGTGTAAAAATAGATCAAATCGGACCATGGGGTCATGGGGCTGCCATACAAAACCCAACCCCCCCTAAATCGGTTCTTCTAAGCATTTTTTTTTTCTTTGTGCACTAATTTCAACCAAATTCAACACAAATGTATTTCTATTGATGACACAAAACATATGTAAGAATGGATCAAATCAGTCATGGGGCTGCCATACAAACCCAACCCCCAAATTCGGTTCTTCTAACAACAACTTTTTTATTTGCGCGCCAAATTACACCAAATTCCACACAAAAAAAATGGTTTCTATTGAAAACACAAAACATATGCAAGAATGGATCAAATTTGACCATGAAGTCATGGGGCTGCCACACAAGCCCAACACCCCATTTTGGTTCTTCCAAGAAACATTTTTTACGTCAATTTCACAAAACCTTGAGTTTTTATCAAAGCAACAGAAAAAGTCAAAACAAATGGACTCGTACTATGGGGCCATTATTCCGCAGCATCCCCCAATAAAATTTTCTGACTAAATATTTTTATTTGCCCAACTTATTCCAACCGCCGACAAATATTGTTTTGTCGACGCAACGAAACTTTTGTGAAGACGGATGGAAAATAATGGGGATGGGGGACTAAACACCAGTCGCAGGTATGCCCGAAAAAAACTTTTAGCCCGAGGAGTGCGAAGGGTATCCAAATTTCGGCCGCGCCCGAAATTAGCCTCGGTCTCGTTCTTGATTATATTCATGTTCGGCGACGCGTTTATGATATTCTTGGAGCGCCGAAGTAGTCTTGAAAGTCCAAAAAGGAACGCATTCAGCTAATTAACATTTTGGCATGGAATCACCACACCCTCATATACAAGGTGGGGCAAAAGTAATCATCCGATGTTCTTTTGCTGCATTTTTCTTAATAAAAAAAACTTCGGTTTTGCTTATGAAATACGTTTATTTAATCCCTTAGAATTTATTGTATCAAGTCGCAAAAATGATATCGGCCAAGTGGCTGCCGCCACAGTTGATTACCATACAGGCCCGTTTTATGACATTTTCCATTACTGTTCCCAGAATATCGGGCGATAGGTTTTCGCATTCCTGGCGAATATTCTCCTTAAGGGCTTCAAGAGTCTGAGGCTTGTTGACGTAAGCCCGCGACTTCAAAAAAACCCATAAAAAGAAGTCTGGAACAGTTAAATCGGGTGATCTGGCCGGCCAGTGCAAATCACCAAAACGGGAGATTAACCGACCCGGAAATGTTTCCTTCAGAATATTGATTGTGTCTCGCGCAGTGTGCGCGGTTGTACCGTCCTGTTGGAACCACATGTTCTCCAGTCCTAGTTCATCCAATTTAGGAAGAAAAAATTGGTTAAGCATAGCTCTGTAGCGCACGCCATCCACAGTCGTCGTTTGGCCCGCGGCGTTTTCAAAGAAAAACAGCCCGATGACTCCTTTAGCGTGAACAGCATACCACGCAGTAACTTTGAGCCGGGTGTAATGGCTCTTCGTAGGTGATACGTGGATTTTGGGTTCCCCAGAAACGAGTATTCTGTTTGTTCACGAAGCCGCTCAGATGGAAATGTGCCTCATCGCTCATGATGATTTTTGATGAAAAATCGTCCTCTTCTTCGAAACAAATTTGCCAGCGTTCCTTAGGAGTAAACCGATTCATGGTTTGACAGTTGGTATTATACGTTTGTTTACTTTAGAAACTAGGAAAAATTAAAGAAAAAAAAAGTTACAGCGATTTCGAACTTTTGCCCCACCTTGTAGTTGATTATACTAAGGCATCGAACACGCAGTGTATGAATCGGTGGATGGAAGAACGAGGTTCATTTAAAGTTGATTTTTGGTACACATACCATAGAAACTGAGTTCTCTTTGGCCTATCAATTACTAGCGTACGTGTACGCAAAGAAAACCTATATACTGCATTGCATGTTTTCCCAAGTGATCTATCCATCGATATACCTATACAATAATAATTCATCCCAAACCCAAACGTTGACCGAAATTGTTTCTCCGCATGTCAGCTGCTGAAAAACAATGTTTTTCACCAAAGATAAATAATTAATTGCCCAAATCAGCTTTGTATCGCAAGCATTCTACTTTTCACAAGGAGTCTAGTAGTAGGCACATTGTATATGCCTATAAGAAATATTTTTAATTTATGGACAAATTTTCAAAAAACCTGAAATAAAAGCGTCATGTTGATCCATAATAATTTTCCAAACGCAGGGAGATGAAAATAATACGTTAGTAATAACACATGTCGTAAGTACGTCAAAAGAAAAGAAATCAAAAGTATTAAGCTAGTAACCTTGTAGTCAAAGAAAAACACAGAATTTAATGAGCAAAAATTATGTATCGGCACTCCAATGATAGGGGAAAAGGTCCTGGCCAGGAGTTTGTTCACGCACTACACATTTGATAAACCAAAGAGTACTGTACAGTTCAAAGTTGTATTGTGTCACTTTGTATGGGAAGTACCCTTCGTTTGGAGCTAAGGATATTCCGTTTTGCATCTTCAATTAATTGTGAAAACTCATACCAAATTTCATAGCTCAACTTGTGTTTTTTTCAAGTGTTAAGGAGCGTTTTAAAAAGGATGAAAATGAAGACAACCTAATTTATTATTTGTATTATTGTTAAATCTAATTTTCCAAGAAAAGGTCATTGCAAAGGATTTTCGTTTTCTACTTTTATTTTCTTTTTTAACCCATTTTTCTGTATCTTTTACCGTTTTCGAAATAATCGTTAAAACTCAAAAACTTCTCTCTTTCTTTACATGTTGCGGACCCCCTATCGATCAGAGTTTTCTCCCGTAATCAGAGGGCCATCCGCAACAATCCTGCAAAGATTCAGAGATTTATGATTTTTGTCGCTCGATGGCCATATTTAAAAATAACAGGCGCGACAGTCCAACATCAGACTAAGGCCGCAGATGTGATAGTGACATCCAATTTCCAGGAACTTAATTGTTTTTTTTTTGTTGAGGTGTTGAAATCAACAGCCCGCTCAGCAGTGTTATTTATCCCCATAAATAGGTACTCGTTTAACATGAGAGCATAGTCCGACACATGGGTCGTGACTCGTGAGTTCGAAAAACACTACAAACTGAATTCGTTCACGGTGAGTTTGGAACCCATGAACCTGTGCACCGAAGGTGCGCGCACTAAGCACTACACCAGCAAGACTACTTTGGCCATATTTGGTTTATTATTGATTTCATCGACAATAGCGCTTGAACACTAAATATACACCTCATTTTACTCTAGGCAGCGAGATATGAAACATTTTGATGATAATCAAAAAATATACCGCAATATACACTTCATAAAGCTTTATAAAAACAGATTAAATCAAAGTACGCATGTGTACAAAATTCTAATAAGTACAGCGCCCGCTCTAGCGGGGGGCAAGCCGGGCGGTCGCCCGGGGCGCCAAATTTTAAGGGCGGCATTTTGGCGTAGAAATAGACCTGAAGGGTGAAACTCATGTTCAATGAAAAAATAAAATCACCAGAATTGTTAATGATCACAAATGATCGGTGGAATTTCATAAAATTATCACTGACGCGAAACTGCTATATATTTTAGGCCTATAGGAACTACATATGTGTAGACCAGGCATGTCAAACTTATGGGCCAAGGGCAACATGCGGCCCCCATTTAAATTTTATGTGGCCCGCGGACATGTCAAAGCAATACAATCAGCATGGTTAGTAAATTGGAGGCGTTAAACTCAAGCCTAAAAAATTACTTAAACCCGTTGAGAAGTCGGCGGCTTAAAAGAGCTTAAACTTTTTAGGTACTACAAACAATTTGCTGACAGTTTTTTGATGTACATTTTTTTTCTATGCAGGAAAATAATAAGTCGTTTGGTGAAATTATTTCGTCACGAAAAAGTTTTTTACTGGTGAATGCGTTTATTTCACACCCCATCACAAACAAATTTTTATCTTTTTTAGCCACCATTACGTCTTAAGTTTCTATTATTTCTATTTAAGATGGCACTTCCCATGAATATTTCTATAATCCCGAGGACGTTAGTGATTTCGATTTAATATCATATTTAAACAAAAATATTCTGTGAGTAAATTTCAAAAATAATTATCTATAGACGTTTTTTAAATTTTCATTTTCCTGGGGCCCGGTAAAACCTTGAGGTATTTGGTCCAGACTAGGTTTTGGGCATGAGACTCCTAGTGTAGACAACAATAAAAGGCGATGATATATTCTTTTTATTTAAGGAAAGACAACCAAATCCATAATTTAATTTAGAATTTCGTTCAAATGTTATTCATCTATACTGGTATTTCTTAGTTTCATCACAAAAATGCAAAGTGTCCCATTATTTTTTAAAAGTTGTGTTTGAAGGCAAAATTGTCAAAGATGATTCACAGTTATCTCATTCAGATGCTGGTGTGTCCTGTTTAGACTGGTATCTCTTCGATCCGAAGGTTGTATACGACCCTTAACTTATCTTGGAGATTATTCCAGTAATGCAGTATTTTATCGGCTGAAAATTTAACTCTATCGACTTAGTAGTAGTAGTGCAACCCAGACCGGAGTTTAATCTCCGATAAATTTCAATTATAGATTTTATTTACATAGTAAGATAATTGTCAACAGTAGTGTAATATAAAAACATTCTTTTTCCATTTTTTAAATTTTTCAGGGCGTCATTAGCGTAACTATTTTGCTCGTGTTAAATCCCTCTAAACCAGACCTTAACCACTCCGAAACCACCAAGCTCCTAATTCGTACATAGCTCAACCCTTTCGATTCTTTTTTAAATATAACTCCTTCGGAAATTCCTTGAGAACTTCAATCTAAATCAGCGTTCTGAGTTTGCAACATGCTTGTAAATCAATTACTCTTTTTAAGAAGTTTTTTTCTATAATCCTTAAAATTTCTCTTTTTAAAAAGGCTGCTTTCGTAACCAGTTCAAATTTGTGCGATTCAGTACACGGTGGACATTAAGAGAAGGTCCCGGACCATTGGATTTCCGCTAGCAACAATACGTCTTTTTAAATTGAAAAAAATCTAAGGGGCGGCATTTTGTCATTTCGCCCGGGGCGACATAAGTGCTAGAGCGGGCGCTGAATAAGTATATATGTAATGTACATAAGAATACAGTGCGGAAATTCGCAATTAATAATGTATAAAGTTGAGAATCCAATTTCAAAGAAATCGATGAATTATCAAAGCTAATTTTGAAAATTATATGGTACTAGAAGGTATAATACATGTACGGTTCAGGCGAAACGGAACTCGCATAAATCTTTTGATTCTTTTCAGAAGTCGTATAGGAAATCTGACAGCTGAAGGTCATTAAACAAAAAATTTAATTCGGACCCTTTCGCTTAAATCTAGTGAGACTTAACATATCTAGCCGGATAAACATTAAGTACATACATTATGTAATGCTATGATTCACTCATTTGTTCTGTTTTTTAACTGTCACACCTGTTACTTACGACTTACGAATTTAATCTCGTCCAATCTTTTCCCATATACATATAAACGACCGTTCTTGTTTTTATTTAAGTAATAATGCTTTGGTAAATTTATATTTTTGATTGTTTTGGTTTTGACTATATCTATAAGCCAACTATAAAAGCTGTAAATAAGGAAATCTTTTTTAACTTCCATTCATTATCGGAAAAAGTTAGTAAACGTAGTTCGTAGTACGAGTGTACTGCAGATAGCACAATATCGATTAAAATCAAAACTCCCAATCACTAACGTTATTACCATTAACTACTTAGATTGCGGTGATAGCCAATTGGTGTATGTGTGCAGCATCTGAAAGTTGCGATTTTAGTTCCAATCTTTGCTAATTACATTTGCACATCTTTTGAATGCAATCAAATTGATATCTCATTAGTCATTATCTTCAATGAAAGTATTCCGTAAAATTACAATGCATAAAAATTGTTGTATATCGTTCAAAGATACAAATCCCTCAACACAACTCCGCTCTACCACTGTACGTGATCTCGTCTTGTCTGCATGATGATCACAACACAACAGAGTAAAAGAAGTAAAGCCAAAGCTGTATCCGTATCCATCAACTGCTTTGTGGATGATGTGGATCATGAGTCGTTTTCAGTCTTTTTGCCACTTTTTAACAGTATAGCGGCAATTTTAAAGTCGTATAAAACCATTTTTCGTATCGACCAAGAGTTTAGTTTTATCTGTTCACCGCGAATAGTTGAAGGTCTCCTCGTCGGCGTTGTCGGTTGCTCTGAGACACTAAGTTTCGCGAAAAGTTCAATTGTTTATGCTTGAAAAATCGATCTGATTGTAACACACACATTTACTGAATTAAGTCGCGGAAGAAAGCCTTTCTTCTGTTTTTGAACAATAAAATGGGTATCTTCGCGGTAAGTGATTTTTGAGTGAATTATGGGTTTCAAATGCGTGAATTGTGCTAGTTAATGGTGTTACGAATTGAATGCTATTTTATAATTGTGATATTTATTTTCTGGTTAAATATTATGCATGCTTCATTAATTGACATAATTTTGAAACAAAAAAAAATGAATTCTTACTACATTACCTGCTAACTTACACTGTGAAATATAAATTCGAAACAGAACTCATGGATATTTTCGAATTTGGCGTTTAGTCAAGCAACATATATGCATTGGATTGCGCCAGATAATAATCTGTGAAGAATGCTTGAAACTCTACTTTGTTTTATCTTTTGAACGAATATGTGCGTTAAAGAAACGTGTTGTCCAATCTTAAAATTGAAGTGTACGAGTATTACAAAAGAATGAACATGTGCATGCACTTTGGACAAGTATACACATATTGTGTAATATTTAAGATAAAAAAATGTGCTACTTAATTATGTGTTGCGATTGTCTCTTCTCTTTTGTATTGTCGTTGGTGCATGCATTTGCACCTTCATGCATGAGAAGCGCGCCCACTAATTTTGATAATAAAAATAGTTATTGTCAATGGAAAATCAGATTGCGATTTTGTGAAAGTAAAATTAGTGAAAGATGTTTTGTTCGACTTGTTTAAATTGAAAATTAGATTGTGAGCAGTTTAATTTAGCTACTGTTCCAAACTACTCTTCGAAATATAGTAATACGTTTTTATAATTGTTGATACAAAACCCACCCAGATAAAAATCTTAAAAACTCCACTTAAACAAATTAAATCATGGTAACCTACTACAATTTAAACTCCAGCCCTCTAAAAGAGTTCAGTGCCTCGAAACCTGAAATTTTCAATAATCCGGATTGGATTGCACACTCTGCAGACCGGATTTCGTGAGTTTCACTAATTTCTATTTAAATTTTTTCTCATAATAACAGCAATAATAAAGCTACAAATTTATCTGAGATTGGTTCTCTCAAGAGGTTACCGTTATTAAAAAATTTCCGAGAAGCGGTTTTTTGTTTAACTTTGACCCCTCATAGCTTCCTTGGGGGTGCCCGCATAGCTGAGTTGTTTTGGCATTTTAAGTTGAGGTTACAGAAACAACAAGCTGTTACAGGCCTCCCTCCCGAATGCGTTCCCATTATGAAGAAATTCACGAAAAACCGAAAAATACCGTTATTGTCCGGTTCGGACCCTCATAGCGCCCTTAGCATTACAGGCATCGATCTGAAATTTGGATATTTAGTTAAGCGTTGTATAACCTACAAATTCGCAACATAACAGTTTTCGGGGCACGTTACTGTTATAGAGATATTCCCCGAAAACTCCTTAATTGAATGTTTGGACCCTCAGAACTTCGTTAGGAGGGCTTCCATCTTTGGGAACTTTTGGCGTCTTACTAACAGCCACAGAAGCTACAAATTTCTCCTAGAAGACCATGAAATTTAGCCACTTTCTTAAAAACTCCAAAGGCTACAAATTTTCCACACAAAAGTTTTTAGTACGAGTTACCATTATAGAGATTTTCGTGAAACGTTATTAAAAATACCGTTAGACATCCTGGTACCGTTGGGAGTGCCCGAAAGTATTCGGTATTATCATCGTTTATTGAAAAAGCACAAAAGCTTCAAATTTGCCATACACCACTTTTGGATATGCTACCATTATCGAGATATTCAGAAAAACCTGTTTTCGAGGGTCTTTGACCCTCTGTAGCACCGTTAGCGGCACTCGTAGAGACGGGATCTTTTAGGGTCTTGTTTAGGACCTCGAAAGGAAGGCTCATGCAAAAATCCAGCTTTCCCCTAATTTTTCCGTAAGTGAAATGCCAATTTTCCTGGGGTCGTATATACTGTAAGGTGACCAGACCCCCGAAGGCCCAATGCTGTAGGTACACATACTTGCGGAATTTGGTTTCCAGGCAAATCCTCAACCATAGTACCATGGTACGGCAATATCATTATTTACGGTCGATACACTTAGGTTTCCATACGAAAGGAGCTTAACGTGCAAATCTACGTATTTCTGTGCAGCTTACCACAGCATTTTTCATTAACTCTCAACTTCCAAGTAAACTGAGTTGGCGATTTGAGAGGAAATTTGATGATTTACTCAGATATGAATTTTTGGACAGTATTTAGTAGTTGAGAGACCGTATAAGTAATTCAAGCCAGACATCTCTCTCTGATTGCTGTTACTCACTGTATGTCCTATTGTAAGTCATATTGTAAGTCATTGGTAATGGTGAGGACCAAGGAAATTTCGAAGAACTTCTTTATTTTTTATACTCACCGAACTTGTTATAATTCCGATTCGGTTAATATAAGGAATTACAAAAAGCCTTTTGGAGAGAATCGGATGAAGTGGTTGATTTTCCATGGTTTTGTGTTAGGAATAAATAAAAAGAATTTTGGAATCTTGGTAGCTAGGGCCTTGAAATGTTCCCTAAATATGGATAGAATAATACTATACAAGTCTGTTAAATTTCAAAATTTCGCTAAAGAATTTTCAAGTTATGGACAATTTTCGGTTAGAAAACATAAAAGTGCAATTTGGGCAGCTGTAACTTCCGAAATCGGAGAGGTTATCGAAAATGAACGATCGGCAAACATAAAAGTGTTATTATCTCTCTGAACAATATCGATCGTCCATGAGTCACACTTTGTGGTGTAAATGTAATGTGTAATCACTACTTCTGTACCTTTCGATGGCACCAAATGTGGACAGTACAGTGCTCTACAAGTTTTCTAAATTTCAAAACTTTTCGCTCACGAATTTCCAAATGATGTACAATTTTCAATTAGAAAACTCGTAACTGCAATTTCGGCAGCCGTAACAGATCGCAGATAGGTTAGGACCTGTAATTTGGAGGTAATGTGAGCGCCAAGTAGCTTTTCAAGTGTGCCAAATTTCAGAAAGATCGGGAAGGGTTCTCGAGCTATCGAAATGAACGTGTCATGTATAGTAAATTAGGTTTCATTGTGTTGTATGGGGAATGCTGTACATTTCGCTGTACATTTCTCAATGCTGTACGACAGGTTGTCGTTGTACTGTACAGCATAATGCTGTACGTCTGGTCAGAATAATATACTGCAAATAAGATTTCAATTATATTCAAAGCGAGAGGGGAATTACTGCCACTAAACTACATCCCCATCGGGTAAATTTGCTTTTAATCTGCAGCTTATGTAATCTAGGTGTCAGAAAAGACCCTCGGCATTTCATTGGAGTATGTCCGGTTCTGAAGAAAATACAGAAAACCTGCTTCGGTAAAGTCAGTTTAGATAATTTAGAGGTCAACGCTCTACTGAATGGATTGAATTGGGATCAACTATACGAGTTTTGCATTATCGCTCTAGTATCTTCATCGCATAATCAACCAAAACTTCTATCTAGCTATTAACAATATGCAGGAATTTCAAAATATAAATATTGTATTATTTACATACATATGTTGAAATGAAATGCCTTAAACATCTTAATACAAGATGAGGACTTACGTAGTAGCTGACCAAAAAGGATTTACCATTTCATGATTTATTAAGACTTGGGGAAAGCTGATTTGTCCCTGCCTGCGAAGCCTTTTGGTAGCTTTTTTATTTTGGTAGTCGTGATTTTATTATTGCTTTTTCTGAATGCTTATGACTTCAATTTTTTTTTAATTATTTTATAAAATCCATACTACATCATGACGGAAGCATAAGAAATTAATGACTTTCAGGTAAATAAAAATATAATAGCAAAAAATACAAGCATCATAACTAGACAAATTTCCGATTTAAAATTTAATTTTCTTAAATACTTGAAAAAATACTACATATGACTACTCGTACATATCCGATTGCCATAAAAACAATGACCTTCAATTGGGGTGAGCCAACTAAATGAACTTTCTTATTGATTTTGGTAATTCGTGATTGAAAAGACACTCACATTTAGATACATATACCGGGGTATGCATTGTGATAAATTTGCACGCGTTGACCTTTGTTTAAACTTTTTTCAGCCAATTGTATAATTTCCGATTGAGATCATCCACGTTTTTAATCAAAGATTGATTGAGTGTTTATGTTACTTAACATTTACTCAATGTATAGATTTTTGTCGGAAACCAAACAAAAAATATTGGCCACACCTTCAATTTCTGTCAACCTTTTTAAAAAAAGATTTATAAAGATTTTCATAAGAAAAAAAAAACGAGAGTGTAGAATTTCATTGGTTAATCAAAATTAACAATCGCTTCGCTTTAATGAAAAAAAAATCGAACAAATTAATAGTGGCCTTCATCTTCATTTCTTGACATAATGTGCATATGGATGTACTTTCAAAATCATTACAACTTAATGCATATTTGATGGTGCTATAAATCATTATGAGAAAGAATACACTCCCTAACTATAGTAGAACATTGCTCAATTTCAAATACATATTTGAAAGAGTCGAAATATTCGGGAAATAAGGTGACTATAATGTAAAACCTCATGTCTTAAAACTTACGGACGCTTCAATGAAATATCGTTTAACTTTTATTGATATGTTGATAGTACAGGGTGGGCAAAAATCCCTTTCCTATTTATATATGTAATAAGTTTAAATAAAGTTATTAAAACCAAAAACAATAATAGCAAAATTAGATTCAATTTATGTATGTATTTTATTTACATTAGGTGTGGAAAATTATATCCGATAAGTGTGCACCATTAGAATTCGCGCAAGCTTGGGCTCTTTTCACGACATTTTGCAAAACGTTTTGGAGTGTGACCGGTGTGATTTGCGCACTTTCCGCTCGAATGTTCTCTTTTAACTCCGGTAAAGTCTGTGGTTTGCTGACGTAGACCTTCTCTTTGAGGTAGCCCCATAGAAACTCGAGAAGTGTGGAATTGAAAAAAGTCTGGAGTCGTCAGATCAGACGAAAATGGCCACTGTTTTATGTTACCATTTTTCGAGATGACACGATTTGGAGTGTTAAGTCTCATCTAATGTAAATTAAATACATAAATTAAATCTAATTTTGCGATTATTTTTTTTTAGTTTTAATCACATTTATTTAAAAGTTATTAATTACATATATAAATAGGAAAGGGACTTTTTCCCCACCCTGTACATACACAGATTATATCATACAAGATATAATTACGCAGTTGATTGCACTGTGACATTGTAAATGTATTAGATAATTTTTCAAGAGTAGAGATGAAGTATACATATTATGTTATACTAAGCTGACCAGACGTACAGCATTTTGCTGTACAGTACAGCATTTTTACCAGTCGTACAGCATTGGTAAATGTACAGCAAAATGTACAGCATTCCCAATACCACACAATGAAACCTAATTCACTACATCAGCGGTCGTCAAAGGGAGTCTCGGGAGCCACATGCAGCTCTTTGACTCATTTAGTGTGATTTAATGACTCAAGTCATTTTCAAACTCTCACACAAATTATTCTAAAAAAAAAACAATATTTACCGTTATCTGCAATATTTAGCCTTGAATGACCATGGTAGTATAAAAGTCATAGCCCATGTTCCACTATCTGTTTGATTTTTCTTGGTAGAAATTCGCTGAATCAAGGAACTAACTCACAAAGGCGCAGTTAAAGTTTCGAATGGGCATCAATAAGTACGATTTCAAAATATGTATAAATTCTAGCATCTGCTGTCCGTGTTGTTTTTGTAAGGCCGTCCATTATAAATTAGTTTAAAAAAACCCATGATCCCATTTTGCTGTTGTTGCAGCGGTCCTGATGATTTTTGTCTCTTGAATCGATATAACTTGGCAATTTATTGAAAAAACATGTCCTCCCGCCCAACGTCCTCTATATCGGCCGTTTCATCCCCGCTCTATAAAAAATTTCGAAAAATAGACTCCCATTGCCCTTGGTACCCTTTATGGAATTTTATTGGTTTTGGGTCGCATCTTTGAACGGCTATAACTTTCGAAAAGCTTTAAGCTAGAGATTGAGATCCCGGTGCTGATTTCTAAAACTCCAGCTTCTCCCTCATGCTCCGTTTCGAGTTCATCATTCAAGTACCACTAGAAATACATAAGTCGCCATTTTTTGTACGGCCAGGGTTGAGGACCTGTGAAGCACCATGTAATTTTTCCTGCTATGCAGACCGGTATGCTAGGTATATTTGCAGTAGCATATTTATGTGATATGACCCACGAATACGTCTGGTAACACAAATTGATTATGTCCACCCATGCAGGTTAGGCGTTGTAATTTGTGATACTTGGGGGAATTTTGGTCAGTAAGGGTAGTGGTTTCAGAAACAACATAAACTAACAAATTCTGATCAATCCTCTAACCGATTTCAAATTATCCAGCGCGAAAAATGTGCTAATTGTCTGCTTTTGGACTCAAGGAAATTACCATTTAAAATTACATGGAATCGAATGCTGGTCAAAGATCAATGGTGCTTTAGAATTTCGACACTTAAAATTATCAGAATAGAACTTACCGTTATATTATATTGAGTCATACATTTTTGACAAGGAAATTGTGTCTCATATACACTCATGTATTTCGAAACGTTCATCTTGAAGCTCTACAAAGTCCTAGTCCTATAGCTTTCCCCAGATAATACGTGTCCTTACGCAAAAAAAAAAAACAAAATCTCAAATTAGGCTCTTCTGTGATCAGTTTTGTTTGCTTTTAGCCTGTAATGTGTGACCCCCGTAGGATCGATATTTAGCTAGATAATAGCACTATTATGTTTGATAATCGCTCATTTTCGATAACCCGGGAACCTTTTGACCGATATTTCTGAAATTTGACACGCTTGTGGAGCTACTTGGCTCACATTTTCTTATAATCTTAAGGTCCTACGTATCAGCGTTGTGGTAATGTGAAATGAATTGTATTGGAATATTATATATTATATTATATTGTTAATGCCTTGTTTGGTAAATAAATAAATATATAAATATAAATATAAGTTACAGCGGCCCAAATCGCAGTTTTGTGTTTTCTATAATTGAAAATTGTCCATAACTCGGAAATTCGTGAGCGCAGACTTGCAGAGCGTCGTACTGCCAATATTTGGTGGAAATTTCCAGGGAAACATGGAGGACTTTAACGCTCCTTTATGGGTATCCAGTTTAGTACAACAGCACCTTGCCTTCTCAAGGTTCCCCACATAGCTCCCAGAATATCTAAGGCTAAGGCTCAATTCTGTTTACAGAAATGAAGGTAGGATAATATGAGGCAGGGATGTAACCAGGATTTTGTTTCAGGAGGGATCCGACGCTGAGTTTCAGAAATTTTGACTAGAAATTAGAGTTTAGAATATTGTTAACTGTGGAAACTAGTTTCGGCGTTGCCTCATTACAGCACAGGCCTCCTCTTCCACAGTTCATGTACAATTATTATTGAAAAGTTGGAAGAGGCATGGTATCAGTACGAATAAGCAAGCCTAGGGTTACTTAAACAATTGCAATATACGACATTTTCTCCCTTTATATTGAGGATTTGCCTGAAAACTGAAATCCGCAAGTATGTGTACAGCATTGGGCCTTCGGGAGTCTGGTCACCTTATGTTATACTACTAATATGATGTTAAATAAATTTAAAAATGTAAAAAACAACAGTAAAAAATGTATTTTTATGTAGATTTCATTTGAGATATTCATACAAGTAAATGGACGTATGAAACTTGTAATTAAAGGCTCAAACTATATTACCTCATTCAGGACAGGTAAATTAAAAAAAAATATAATTGGGAACGTTATACTGACGCACCAGCGGCAAAATCAATTATACATGAAAGGGGTCTTTATTGTCCTGTGATTTATGCGCAATATATAAGGCTAATAATGGTCCAATTAATTAAGAAACAAAATCGAAGGCATTGTGTTTTTTTTTGTTATCAACCATAACAAGAGTATGACTCTGTGGGTCACGAGATACCGACACTGATAAGTTTAACCTAATTGGTACATTATAGATTTTCATCTACATATTTAGGACATTTGGCAACATTGCATCACATGTTAAATATGCAAACATAACGTAATTGCAAAGAGGTTGGTGAACAATGGGGCATACTTTCTCTCTTCATAATTATGCTAAATGTAGTATCATTCTTGGTACCAATCATTGTATTATCAAAAGTATGTACATAGATATGTACCATTGTATATCAAATTTAATTTATTTCAATATTGTCTTATAAATTCAGTTGACACAAAATAATATTTCACGGGCTAATGTCCCCATAACCAATGAGGAAATTAATCATTTTGCGAATATAAGAAGTTAAGTCACACACCATCACTCGATATTCGTAAATCAGTTGCATCAATTGGCATTAAATCAATCAGCGTATGCCAAAATTTTTCAATATTGTTGTCTCCCTATACTGAGTAATAGCAGTTGGCGTGTAACTTTTTAATTTGCATATTTCATGTCGGAAAACAGTTAAACAATTTCCAACATAATCTCATCATCATATCTCAATCCATCGAACTGCTTCCTAACTAGCGAAATTTCTATTGTGTTATATTTATACATACCTGCTGTGATTCAGATTGATTGTGAACATCAATTGTATTATAAGATAATGGTCAAAAGTTTTTGCGTTACTTCCGTTTTTTTTTCGTTTTCCATCATACGTGCGGTAACCGCAAAGAAGTAATTGTTTTTATTAGTGAGTTTTAGTATTTCGTTCACTGTAATTCACTTTACGGAATTCAATTCACTATGTAAATTCTCGCGCGTACTGTACAGATAAAAGGAATCGAAAATTTTTATTTTAAATCGCGAAACGACCCGTCAGCCACGAATGTTTAAAGTACTTACGCCTACTTGTGACATGCAAAACTGAATTTCTCCTTTAAAATTTCAATTACGTTGACGTATAGTTTTGTACGACTTGCTAAAACTCTCTATTGTCCATTTGAAGAGTTTGCCATTCTTCGAATTAATGGAAAGTAAACTAAGTCAAAAAAAACTTCCGCTCAAAAGTTAACCGTCATATCGATAGAATGATAATAACAAAATTTTGGACAAAATGGTAGTATGAAGTAAGAATGTGTCCTGAGAAAATGATACAAGTGTAAGTAACCATATTCTTTATTGTTTAAGATTTTGTTGCATTTTATACCACCAATTAGTCAGAAAAATCACCACAATTTGTTACACTGCAAACATGAAATGTTACAATTTTATCAAAATGATATTACACTCAAAAATTTAGAAATTGTGAGAAGCAGGATGGTGAAAAACGTGCTTGTTTGAAAGTGCATGGATGGAGGAAATGGACCTATAAAAAGCATATACAGGGTGTCCCGCATTGGGTGGTCAATACTGAAAGGTTTGATAGCGCAACTTGTTTCAGCAAGAAAATTACCAATACAATCGGAACTTTTTTTACCGTTACCTTGTTATCGCTCCTTTTGTGAAAGTCATCAAAAATCGTGACGCAAAATCGTAATTTTCAGCACTCCTGATGACTTAATCCAAGATTTGATTTCAGTTTCAGAAACTACATAAAATTTCACAAAAACTGAAGTTTTTCCTGTTGCCAACATTATCGGCACTTTCAAGATAGAGTTACTCAAACTTAATGGAAATTTTAAAATAGATTTTTCATCGAAAATTCAAACAGTAATTACATACTGGTGCCTTATACGTACAACTCTGCAAAGTTGATAAAAGTTGCTTCAACATGTTGGCTTTCCAACGGTATATCACTTTTCTTATTTACATAGCGGGATTTTAGAATTACACATATTGTATAAAAAAAACAAGGTAATTATTTTCTTATCGGATTATTTAAACTGAAATTTTATTCATTTAAATAGTAGAAGATGTTGATGTCACTGTTAACAAAAAACAATATATCAACTTTTGTTTTATAACGGAAGTTAGAAATAAATAATTTTTGAAGCCATACAAGCTTCCTGGTCTGATTTTCGGCATGGAGTGCCATAACTGTGCGAGGGATTCTGTAATTCATCTTTCCTGAATAAGAAACGCATTATGTGGGTCTGCGATGTAGACAAATACAAATACTTGAGGCAATCAAAATTATCAAAGATGACGAACCACGGTATTAAAACAGATCATAGGGCCGGTTCCATGGAATGCCCCATTCATAGGAAAAAATTGGACGAGATTCATAGCAGAACTAATAATTACGACAAAATATGAAAATGACGTGCAATAAAAACGAATTATGAGGTATAAAATAAATGAACTTGAATAACCAAAACCAATTCAATTGATGTTATTACTTGAAAGGAAACTCGGCTTTCGCAATTTGAGACCTCAGCCGCTTTTCTCAATAATTATCAAGGAGCCTAAAACTGTTGTCAAAACAAAATCAGAGGAGGAACATGCATATTTGTCAAACAAGGATAGGATTTTAATGTAATAGAATCTGAAATCAAATACAATTTAATGGTTATAATAAGAATTGAGAACGTTAACCCTCGATTGACTACTGGAATATTTTATAAGGCGCCAAGCAGAATGTTTCAAACAGTTTATCGAATTCAAAGATGAAAAACTTGAGAAATATAAAGATACTAGCTTTTTTACTAGAGGTCGCTACACTCACGTTGTTCACTTCGCGAACAATTTGACACAACTTTAAATTTATGAACGATTTTGACTCCCAATCATCCTCTACAGTGGTAATAAAACACAGATAGTTCAATTTTCAGTGTGAATTATTTGAATGGAATCAAAATCAGTAGAGAGCGTTTCGTTTTGTTTTCTGTCGAAAAAAACAAACAACGAAGACGGTTTGCCAACACGCGAACAGGCAACATACAGCTGACCGTGCGAAAAACAAGGAAATTCGAGATTAATCCCACAGACTTCCAACGCTTGGCCTTGCGATTTATTAATTGTCATTGCAAAAGCCAATCGAGCGGGGAACTGAATTCGCTTGAATTGGAATGGAAGATCAGTTGGAATGATCGGAATTCGTGGGATAAGTTTTTCCTCTCCTTTGAATTTTCCCTTGTTGGTCGTCGCATGAATCACCTTGTTCATCAGTTTCTTGAGGGACAACCGCGAACCGTTGCACAATTTCGGATGATTCAGATTCCGTAACATGTTTATGATCGATCCCATACCTTCAGCTATAAATTATGCGGCGGGGCTTCAGGCACATCAAGCGAGTTCAAAAACTCCGCCGAATAGTTGGCGCTTCATCCTCGTCGATCACGGTGTCAACGGATTTGTACGAATTTTTGAAAATTCAGCAGCCGATGGGTCGTTCAGCAATGCGACTCTCATGTTCGTAATCAATTTCAACTTCTTGACATGCCGCCACAAAGATGACAATTTCGGGCATGCATTAAGTTCATCCGCAGCAGTAGATTTCGGGATGACGGGAAGCGTTTGACGAAAATCTCCGGAGAGTAATATTAGAGCCCCGCCAAATCGTCTCGAATCATCTCGTAAGTCCTTCATCGTTCGGTTCAACTGCCTCCAAAGCTCGTTTATGCGCCATCGTACATTCATCCCAAATGATGATTTTGCATTCTCGCATCAATTTCGCTATTGCCGAACTCTTGATGATTGTGCACGTTGGCCTCTCAACCAAGAGTAGATTCATCAGCTTTACAGCGGAATGTGCAGTTCGACCGCCTTCCAACAATGTAGCAGCAATGCCAGGGGATGCAAAAGCCATCGCAATTTGACATCTTGACCGAATTGTTGCTAGAATCAGCGAAATGATGAATGTCTTGCCTGTCCCACCAGGAGCATCGAGAATGTAAATGCCTCCTGTTCCATCGTCAACAACCTTCATAAGCGAATTGTATACGTTCTTCTGCTCGGCATTCAAAAGCGGCACATTTATTAGAACTCGTTCGGCCAGCTCTTCTCGATCATAATCTTGCTCCCGTTGCAAGTCGCGATTAATTGCATCGTCCATCAAACGACTTGGCGCTGGCATTCCCAATTTCGACAGCAGACTGCCGCACATGAGCACGGTCATGTCTTCGATCAGAACTAACGCTTCGTTGCGCATCTCGTCGTTAATTTCAAGATCGAGACTTGAAGTTGTTATGCGAACTCTATGCAAAATGTCGTCAGCCATCTCGTCCTTGTATTTGTTCCACAATGCGGTCGGGATACGCCAATATGAACAGAAGCAGATGAAGGTAAAAGTGTGAGAAAATCCACTGCGCGTGTTTGATAGTTACTCACAGCACAGCAATTATTTATCTCGTTAGCATCTTCACCCAAAATGTAACGCAAAACGTCTTTTATCACAATGAGTTCCACAATTATTCGAAATTATCAAAAGCTTCATAACGAATTTTCCACCTTTGCATCGTATAAAATCATCAAATCATTCGATAAAATGCAAAACTTTCTTCCTGAATTTTCTACTAAGAATTTTATATTTCTTCATTCGAAAAGCTATTGTGGAAAAATTGCAAGCAAAAAAATTATTTTCAAGTTTTCCAGTTTTACGACTTTTCCGGAGGGTTTTCCTAAAATTTTCTTTCGTAAAAACCTTCTCCTGGTACATAATTGCAAACAACTGAAAAAAAAATTGAACCAAATCGGTCCAGCCGTTCTCAATTGATGAATTACTTCAATTTTTCCAATTTTCCGACTTTTCCGGAGGGTTTTTCTAAAATTTTCTTTCGTAAAAACCTTCTCCTGGCAATTGCAAGCAACTGAAAAAAATTTGAACGAAATTGGTCCAGCGGTTCTCAATTAATAAAATACTATACATGTTTTTCGCTCCATTTTTATATACATAGATTGCGATGGTTGGTGACGCCAACATTAATGTATTATACAGATAATTATATTATAACAATTTTAAACAGACAATTAAACAAAAGATAAAGACAACACCAAAACTTGTATTGATCACGTTTTAAAAAGCAATTATGCTAGACTGAAACTACAAATCAAAACTGAACACAATCCTCTATATGACCATAAACTCTATCTTCTATATACACATATGGACATAAAAATAAGTACACCCCTCTTGCCCCTTTTAATGCCCAATTTTTATACCCTTTTTAAAATTGTAATACTCCAAATAGATAGCCATTATAACAATTAGGATACAACAATGCCAAAGAACCCGAAAAACTAAATGGCATCCCCCTATTATCTTAGTCCCTCCCGATATAAACTTTGATGTGGGTATTGAGCTTGGTCAAAATAAAAAGTACATCATCGGTTTTTTTATTTTTTTGACAATATCTTGGTATTTTTCGTAAGGATTTGTTCTCTTATTTATTTGTGTATGCAACAAGCGTTAAATTAAAAACCAAAAACAAATTTTAAGGGCGAAAAGCACGTGGTAGGTACCAAAAAAACGTTAATTTCCAACTTTGAAATGGCGGAAGTATTCGCTTAATTACGAAATAATCCAGCTAAACATTGCATTCTTTGTGTAATTCATGAATAACTAAATAAAATCAGTCTCAAATTCCTTTAAGTCCAAATAAGGACCTCAAGGATAACTGTCGATCTCATTATCACTATGGCAAAAAAAAAGTTCCCTTTGCATAATTGATGATTTTCGCGGCAAATATTTAAAATTTAGAATCTCTTTAAAAAGTTAATCAAAGAATACAAGAAGTAAAACAATTTTGACAAAAAGTTTAGAAATTTCCATGGCGACGTCAAAAAGTATTAACGGCATAGCAAAATTTTGGAGGGAAAGTTCTTCATGTTCCAGACCGAACAATCGTGATAAATTTGATTGGAAACCACTCTTATTATAATATTCTTCATTCAAGAAAATAATAATAATATATACGCTACTTAAATTGGGTATTTCCCTTGGGGCGAAAAAAACACGGACTATGTTTTTTTTAATAGTTTGGTTTCGTTCAAATACACCTAATAACCGTTACTATGAGAGAATTCCTGTATAAGAAATGTTTGTTAAGTGCCCCAGAGTATTACGCTGATGAACTCATAATCTTTAAATTGGGATTTCCGCAGGATATTAACCCTAACCATACCTCACAAATTGGTCAAGGATCCGCTTCAACCAAATCGAGTGGCTTTTCTCGTTATTACTAGAGTTAAAGTGAAACGGGAATGTTTAGGGAGAGTTTAATCAACGAATTAAAAAGAAATCTGTCACAAAACGGGTAAATTACGGAATTTCTGGAAATAACCCGCGGATATATGGTATGTATGGGAACATGCCGTAAGAACCATCTCCAGAGGCCAAACAATCTTTTTTTTTTAAATAAGGGACAATTTAGATTAAATAATAAAAGAAATTAAATTCTTGTCAAATCAGAACATAATATTTTAATTAAAACCAGTTGTAATCAATTTAACTGAAATGTGCTTATTATTTTGTCCAGCTTTTTTTATACGGTTCGTCCTTTTGTTGGGTAAATGAAAGCTGTTATTTATTAAAATTGGCTTATTTACGTATTCTTTAATTCCTCGCCAATTAAGTATTTAAATATTAGCATATTTTATTTACTACAGGGTGATAAGAAAAAATCGTGTGGGTGTACTTATTTTTTTTTTGTAAAAGAAAGTCGTGTTAGTTACACCATTTATAGCTCGAGAACGGCTGGACAGATTTTCATGATTTTGGATTTATTCGATTACGCTCTGGCCAGAATAGCATAATAACTATTGAAACATGCAAAAATTCCCAATAGGTTCTTTTTCACCAATTTCTGCGTGTATTTCTTTAACATATGAGCGGATTTCAGTAAATTTCTTCTACAGGATTGGTTTCTACCCAAAGTAACAGGACAACTATCGAGACTTATGAAAAGTTCACAATGGACCACAATTATGAATATATTCCTATACTTTTTTTCTGTCTTTCTTGAGCGAATTACAGAATTTCAGTAAGTTGACCCCACCCTATGGGTTTACACAAGACTCCGACCGGAATGGCAGTATAACCATTGATATAAGCAAAAAATTCACAATGAGCAAAAATTCACAATGAGATCTTTTTTCGCATATTTTTGTTTCTATTTCTTGAACGGATTTTTGGAAGATTTTCCTACCGGATTGGTCCTCTCCCTAAATATCAGAATAACATTGAAACACGCGAAAAAAATGTATAATGAGCAAAATTATAAAGATTTGTTTTTCGTATATTTCTTTCTGTATTCCTTGAACGAATTACCAGATTTCAGTCAACTGATTCCAGCGGATTGGTCTACACCTCCTTCCTCTTTGAATGTCGAATTTAGTATCTTTCAAATTTACAATTCGTTTTGTAAATTGGCGAGCGGAGCGAGCTCAAGATGGGAGAGCGAGCGAATCGAGCTCTCACAGCTTGTAATACATAAAGCACTGAAATCATAAGCAAAGCAACACCTAAGATGATCAAAACGACGATTAAAAAATTAAATGTTGAAAATTGCAAAAATGAAATTAGGATTGCACCTCAATCAAGCGTTAACGTTGGGAAGCTAGACAAAAAGAACGAGAAACGACTCTTGGATTACAGAAAACATAATTACTCAAATAAAGAAACGACAGATGCTTTTTAACCGAACGAAACAAGAAGTTTTAAGTAAGAAGAGGGAAACGATATCAATAGTAACTGACGCTAAAGAGAGGAACTTTGATTAATGCATAAAAAAAGCAGGGATTAATTCACGAACACGTTCGAGACATTTAAAATCATCCATTACTGAAAAAGCCAATGACAAAATTGAAAAGAAGGAGGAAAACTAACATGAAGTAAATATTATAAATACGGAAAATTATTTCAACAAATTTTTCGCCAATATTGCTACGAAATTGGCTAAAACCCTAAATAAAAAATATGTTGTGTACGGGCATTTTTCCGGAGTACCTAAAAACTCTATCATCATTCCAATATTTGAGCAAGGAGATCGACATGACGTGAATAATTATAGACCCATCTCTATACTTAACGCAATAACTAAAGTATATGAATAAACAATTATTGACTCGAGAATAACTGAATTTATAAAAAACACTATTGGATTTGACAAGCACCATCATGGTTTTATTGACAAAGGATTTACAGATTCAGCCATTTTCAAATCATCACTTCACTCATGGACCAAGGATTGACTATAGCTGCGTTCTTTATCGACTTAAAGAAAGCATTTGACACGGTTGACCACGAAATATTGTAGAATTCACTTGATGAACTAGGAATTAGAGGAATCGCTGGAAAATTGATTCGAACATATCCTCAAAATATAACAATATTAACAAGATGCAATGGACATATAACAGACCAACAAATTATTAACATGGGCGTACCGCAAGGGTCAATATTAGGACTAAAATTATACATCATCCTCCTCGACAAAATACCGTTGTAACAACAACAAAAAAATAGTTAGTTATTGTTTTTACATTCTCGGTAACATAAGCTTAAAATATATAAAAGTTTTAACCCTTTCATTCCCAAATTAAGTTCCTTCGGGTAAAAAAATATTATTGTTATTATTTCGTCTTTATTTGTGTCTAAAAATACATTTTCAATGAAAAAAAGGAAAAAAAAGTATGGGTTTGGAAAATAATAGTATGTAAACTGCAGTTTACATTGGGATTGAGTGGAAACTTTTTCAAATACAAATAGTTGACGGCAATATGAGTTATTTATTTTTTTGTTACGGAAACGATGAAAGAATTTTTCTCGTTGAGTAAGACTAAGGTCCCACCCATTTACTGGAGCTATGTTTAGAAACCAATAGTGTAAAATCCGGTCGATCCGAACCTTAAAATCCGGATTATTTGTTTGATAATCCGGATGAAGGGCCATTTATCAGTAAAGTTCAAAAGTAAATTAGAGTTTTTAAATTAAATTAAATTTATGAAAACTGGCAAAACTATTAGTTTTTCTGATCGAATCTACAGGTGCTAAATTTATGAAATTTAGTTAGAATTTTAGCATAAATGATATATTATGGACGAGGGTGGAGTCTTTATCGGTGCATTTTGGGAAATCCGGACAATTCGATGATCCGGACATTGGTCCCAATTAATCCGGAATATATCCCAATAGGTCGAAATCGCCCAATTTTCACAATCTGAAAGGTTTTATGCTACTTTTTCCCGCATAGCTCATCTTTTTCATATCGAATTCATTCCAATACCGGCAACAATATTATTCCATAAATGCTCAATGTAAACCACAGTTTACATAGCTTTCACCGTCCCCCAATGCCGCCCTATTCAATTTTTGTCACAGAAAATTCTGGCAAATGAATCTTTTGTTGTTGGCGATTAACAGTATATTTTTTTCACGGATGGTTTTTGCACCTAGAATTATGTAGAAGGGGAGCAATTCGCCACTTGTCACAATGGACGAAAACACCCTGACAGCCTTAATTCTAAATGCGTTCATAATAATGTCAATCCATATGCATTAACTAAATGTTTACTATTCGAATGCTGTTATATGTAAGTTTCAGGGTATGTCACTCATTTTAATTTAAAGTAAACCAAAACATGGAAAAAGTGTTTTAAAGTTGATGTAAACTGCATTTACAATGGGAATGAAAGGGTTAATTGCTGACATGTATTTCACTTTGAAATATTAAGTTAAATATGAATACTTTCGATCATGTGTAGCCAGTTTTCCCAACATAGAGCGGGCGCAGATTTATTGTGTCAATTATAAACGCAACTGGTTTATTTTAACACTATTCCTAGAGCTTTTCGCACTTACGATCACATAACGTAATCTGTGCAAATTACTCAATAGAACTTTAAACTCATCACACCGCAAATTTAATACCTTCTAAAATATGATGATTACAAAAAAAGTTACTGTCCTAACTCTTTTGTTTTGTTTTGGTCAATATGTAGCTTTGTGATAGTTGTGGAGGTGAAATGTCAGATGCAGCAGATGGTTTATTTATAGTTTATTTATAGCGAAAAGTTTGTTTTTCATAATGTATGTGGTATATACTCGTGGTCTGTCTGGTCGAGCGGTTAGTGCGCGCACCTTCGGTGCACAGGCTCATGAGTTCGAATCTCACAGTGTTCCATTGTGTTTTTCGAACTCACGAGCTTGTGACAGACTATGATCTCACTCAGATGTTAAACGAGTACCCATTTATGGGGATAAATAACACTGCTGAGCGTGATGCTGATCTCATTACCTCATCAAAAAGCAGATAAGATCTTGGAAATAGGATGTCACTAACACATCCTGCGGCCTTAGTCCAATGTTGGATTGTCGCGCCTGTTATTTTTATATACTCGAGAGGAAATAAAACTTAAAAAGATTCTTCCTTAAAGCAATTGGAGTAAAAGTTGCTTGTGAATATGCAGAATATGATTCAATTGTAGAGCGGCGTAAGTGGAGTTGTTAAGTGTGTGGTCGAAACGGATAAATGATCTGAACCCTATTTAAAATGTATGAAGTCTCAAGGGCGGTCCTAGCCTTACATTTTGAGGGGGGTCACCGCTATGGGCTTAAAGTTTTTTGATCGGACCAATACAAAGTCCTAACCAAAAAACTCAGATTGATCAATATTTAATTACTGATCAGGTTTTCAATCCTCCAGGTTAAAATTAATAGAAACAAACAAAAACAAAAATAGTAAATCAATTTTTTAATATGTTAAATAAAAACGAAAATTAATTACAGTACAAACTCTAATTTGGTCTTTGAACCCTTTGAAAACCTTGTAAGCACAGCATCCACATAAACATCAATGTCCCTGTGAATATTCAGGGGAAGGAAACCGACAAGGCGTTCTTCTCCCATGGATGCTCGGAGCTAACTTTTAACTCGACGCAGAGTTAAAAAGCTCCGTTCTCCAGTGCACAGTGGCAACACATACTGGCAATGTCGCGAGAATCCGATGCAGGCAGTTGATGGCTGGGTACAATCATGGTCACATTCTTTAATTATTTGCATCAGACAAATGGGAACGGCTTGTTTTGGGGCAGATTGTGACAGTCGCTCCACTTAGCTACCCACAATTGATACTATGCAACAACAGACCAAACTGGTACTCCCAAAAGTCCACTGTATCCCCACACAATTCTTCACATCAACATCAAACTTCGACAATAAATCTTCCACAATATGTGCAATGGCCTTGCCACTTAAGCGTCGCTCCTTACCTTCAACATCTTCGTCCCGAATAGAGTCATAAGCATCACAGAACACGATAAAATCTTCTCTGATGGTGCCATTATACTGCCAATTTTATGAAGTTCTCCAATAGCTAAACCTATACGTGCTATGGTGACCAAATTTGAGCGATATGGGAACGTTGCAAATCTGAAACGTCATACCATAGCTCGTATAGTTTTAGCTGTTTGAGAACTGCGAACTGTTTTCAAAAAATAATGAAACTATTTTGGTTCGATGTGCAATGGTGTACAGTTCTATATTTAAATCTCCCAAGTTTAATGTCTTAAAAAAAAGAAAATAAGAAAAGGAAAATGTAAAAGTTATGAATTTTTTACATCGGTTCCTTATTTTTTGCCCACTCTGTAGGGGGTCATGACCCCCTTGACCCCCCTCTGGAACCGCCCTTGTGAAGTCTCGAATTATATAAACCCTAAGTGCGCTGGCATATAATTTTAAAAAGTTTTAATAAGTCTTGTCGCATATTATTGACTTAAAACCTAAATACTATGCTGTTCCCAATTGATTGCACTGTGGAAATCGGGAACAAAAGTTGTAGTCAAATGGCGACTATATCAGTTAGTTTTTCAATATGCATCGATATGAAATTTGAATCATACGTTAAAGGAGCGTTTGAAGCAAAAGCTAAAGTTTCAATCTTTTAGTTTTCTCCAATTAATATATTTCCAGGTTTCAATACATACTACCCAAATATTTAAAATAATTTTCTAAATACAAATAGCTTCTTAAGTAAATAATATTTGGGTATACAAATTCCAAAACTACTTAATTATCTAATCGATATAATAAAGCAGGACAAACATGCTACCAGGCTATTTGCAAATAATATTACAACAATATTACCTTGCAATTTATATATTTGAAATTTTATGAAAATTAATACAAATGGTAGAAAATCACAAATTAAATTACAAGTGCTCACCATATTTCACACAACAAATGTACCGCGAAGAAAACACACTTCAAAGCAGCATGCAAACAAAAGATACACAATTATCCGAAATCATTTACTCGAAACGAACTTCCATAAATCAGTATGATTTGGAAAAAAAATAATTCACATAAATTCCCACATAAGTATATTTTTTATCAAACGTTGATTACAATCACCGAAAATTATGCTGAAATCATTCACTGAATACTGAATTGTTCGAATTATCCAACGATTATTTCACACCATTCAAAAATGAAAACGATCTAATTTCCGCATACTAACTATTACCACTGCCGGTATATTCATTCATTCATTCAAAAAATTTACCGTCGATTTGCATTACACGCGACAAACGTCCCATTGTTGGCGTATACAAATAATTTGTTAGCAAAATCTGAAGGTCAGTGCAGATTTTTTTAGCTAATAAAAATGTGAACCAGTTTGTAAATATATTGTTATTACAATAGTAATAACACTGCGTGACACCAAAAAACCGTCAAAAAAACTGAATGCTATTTTGGTTAGCTATTGGTTCCCATATGACAAAAGTGCAATTAATTTTTTTCCTGACCCTCAGGTTTTCGAGTTACACGCCGAAATCTTTTTTAATGGTTCTCATATAGTATCTGCTACGCAATTACTGCAAATTGCAATAAAATAAGTAAATTTCTTATCAGTATCCTTAAGAGGACTCTTGGCAATAAAAATCACTGAAAATAAATATAATTTGCTCGGATATTTTATTTTTTTCCCCTTTTATTGTGACTTAAAACCGTGAAAAACCATATTTTTTTATCTTTTCGCGGCTACATATCCTTACGTAACTTTTATATTAATTATATTTTTACCTGATATACTCGTTTTTTATTATCCTTATATTATCCCTTTTGTTTTTACCTGTCATATTCTTTTTTTATTATCCTTATAATACCTCTTTAAGGAGTAAAGCGCGAAAACCGTCAGGTACAAAAATAAAAAAAAAACTTAAAAAAGATATTGTTATGGTATAAATAGCACGTGTTGTAATAGTTTGACTTTAATTGGTTTACAATATGGATTCTGAAAGAAGTATTCGCAACCTGTGCAAAAATTTCCCAAATAAATTTTGCTACGTGTGCGGCAAATATATTTTTAAATCGCTAGAGAGAAAAGTAACACAAAAATTAAGGGATGCTTATTTCGAATGTTTTGGCCGCGTTGTGTGTCAGGATAAGCCTTGGATATCCGATTTTTTTGCATATCGTGTTGTATGTCACTGCACTCTCAAAAAACTGGAAAACGAGAAATGCCTTTCGTGGTTCCAGCACTTTGGAGCGAGCCTAGCAATCATCACGACGATTGCTATTTTTGTGTGTTCGATTTGCGGGCTGCTACGAAAAAGCATAAGTATAAAGTGGAGTACCCTATAGTGAGTTCTGTCACGAAACCTGTGCCTCATAGTGTAAACAGCACTATTCGCCCTCCTCACAGTGATAAAAGTAACGACCCTCAGGATACACAGTTTTTCCCCTCTCCTTCATCAAGCGATCAACGAAAACCACACCTAATTCGCCAAGAGGAATTGAATGATTTGGTACATGGACTTCATTAAAAGCTGGTATAAAAGGATTCTTAGGAAATCACAAAGCCGAAAACGCAGAACTTTTAGTAACAAATATGTTTAGACGCATATAAAGAGATGGGGTGCAGAATGTCTTTGAAAATTCATTTTCTTCACTCCTATTTCTCTTTCTTTCCTGAGAACCTTGGAGCCGTAAGTGATGAACAAGGTGAGCGGTTTCATCAGGACATAAAAAGGTTTGAGGAACGTTTTCAAGGTCATTGGGATGCAGCTATGTTACGAGATTATTTTTGGCGCTTACAGCGAGAAGACAATTCTAAACATAAGAGAAAAAATTGATTTTTTTTATTTTTCCCTTAAAATATATGTGTTTAACAATTAAGTTTATAATTTTAAGTATTTAAATATGTTTATTATATTGTTTTATTTCCGTTTTACCAAAAAAAAATTAATAAATAATAACCGATTTGTTACTGGAACTTTATTTTGTAGTATTTTCTGGGAATATCAATATCTGTCCATATCTCTGAAACTGGGGGGTCAAGGGAAAAAGTAAATATGAGGTTTTAGTAAGGATTAGATAAGAATAAAAAAGAAAAAAAAATTGGAGATGACGGTTATTTTTTTTTTAAATTTGTCACACAGTGTAATCTGCACATTCCATAACCGCTTGGCAGCTTAATGAATTTAACGATTTCAACGTACTAGTGTCACCGACAGAAATTTTATAGAGTGTATGTAACAGAATTATTTTATTGCCAAAATTCACCGTAAAGAAAATTATGCAACGTAAATTTTACTATGTCACCGACTTGACGGCGTCAATAACCTTCAAGATTTGACCAACGTCACCCTATGGAGTATGAAAAAAAAATTGAGACACGGAAATATTACTTATGTTAATTCGGTGTAATGAAATTATTCAAAATTATTGTTGTTGTACCTACGTTATTTAGCACAAGCACAGCATAGTTTATAAAAAATGCCATTAACAACACGGTATACTTATCACATTCAATTAGAAGACCGAATAATTTGAACCGCGAGTTACTGTCTTTAATCTTTCGTTTGGAAAAATCAAAAATAATAATAACTTGGTGGTTCTGCTTAGGTAAAAGACTTCTAATGGGTTCATTTACCTTAATAATTTCTTACTTTTTGTTGTTTGTAATATTGTGTAAATTGAAAAACTAGTCGAGTTAATATAACTTATAAACTTGAAGATAAGTTTCCCTATATCATACAGAAAATATTGTGAATATTTCTCACCCCACGATGTTAGTTTTTTTGTTTATATCAAAATCCATTGTAGTTTGATAGAATGTCCATTAACATTCGCTTGAAATGCTAAGATATTTTTTTTTCGTCGTAAATGCTATCCAACAATGTGTATCTGTAATCGTGATTATATCCAAATTTGTTAATATAAATGGGCATTTACGGAATCCTATTAGATAACATGCTAGTGAACTTGAAGTATGCAAAAGTATTTTAATCGCAGATGGTTTATCCATAAAGATATTTACTATCCAAAAGCAGACAAAACTATTGGAATTATACCATGATAAGTTCAACGAGTTAATAGGTGTTGAAAGACGTACATATTGTAATGAGGTTATTAATTGATCTATTTATTAGTCGGATTTATTTGTCGTGCTCTGTGGCCGTGATCGTTCGGTCGCCACTCTGTGAAATATACACTCATAGAGAAACGAGTTTCCAAACTCGGCACGACTCGTCGCAAGTTTATTATTCAGAAGAAGATGATAAGAAATATTCTTATCGTAGAATAATAAACTAACAATGCGACTAGGAAGTGGTATGGCTGATAACCGTATCACACTCCGAATTCAATTGTCTTTGTAGCGTTGATGACTACACACGGTAGTCATCAACGCACCATGCTCCACTAGGAGTTACGGTAATGAAGAGATTAGTCGGATGCGCGTTTTCTTCAACCATAGCAAATGCAAAAATATTAGACGATTTTTACCAAACTTGTCTATAAGGCAGACAAGCTAATTAGGAATTATACATATATGGAATAACAAAACTTATTTACATTTTTTTTATGTCTGGCGCAAATGATCCATAAACTTAGGGCGGAATTCATAGTTCTCACTTATACTTAAGGGAACCCTTAAGGGACTGACGCTATTCATAGTCACTCAATAAGCAAACGCTTAAGGGTTTCCTAAAGGGTTCCCTTATTCGTTAAGATTCATATCTAGTAACCTTATATGAACTCATATATTTGTTGACATATCCTTATTCAAACACTTTGAAATTTTTTAAAAATGTTGAATTTTTAACTACTTGATATTTTTTTATATTTTATTTGTCACTTTCAATAGATATGGCAAATAAATGAATCGTTTATTTAATGAGGCAACGCCCCAATAAGTGATGTCTATGAATACGAAGCTCCCTTAAGGGCTCACTTATATAGAGAAATCCCTTATTCCTTAGTGGAATCCTTATTACTTAAGTTGGGACTATGAATTCCGCCCTTATAATTTTATTATCATATGGAATCCAAATTAACAAATACAGTGTTTTCACATAATTGAGAGAAATTATGTGGTTTGTTATGCATTCAATAAAATTCGAATATATTCATGCGTACTCCCCGGTAATGATAATCGCAATCGCAATGATACTACAATAATTTTAATAGCATGTATGATCAAATATGAAATTCATACATTTTGTTTATCTAGTTTACATTTATAATTGAGTAGCATTGTGTAGCATGTATATGATTTTCAATGCGGGTGCTACCGGCTACAGCGCGGCAGGATCTTAAATAGAATTGTAATTGTGTTTGAATGAAATTTATTTTATATCCGATATTGTATTAATTATTTTTATAGAAAACGTTTAAAAGTAAATCAAGGTTCAATACAATATGAACAAATAGAGCAAACAGTACATTTACACGCAACATTACATTGCAAGACTTTTATATTAACACTGCATTCATTGCACCTTGTACCGATTAAACACTTTCAACATAATCATTTTGCGATATTGTAAACGATCTATACCAAATCATGATGGTTAAAAATTACAAAATTTGCAAACTTGATGTGGCATTCAATATAAATTTACTGCACATGAATAATATCCCGCAGGTGGATAATAACAGGAGTAGGTAATTGGAATGCAATCAAGATAAATATCGTTACGATATGAATGAATATTGTATTATCGAAAATTGCACTGTTTACTTACCATATGGTAAATAGTGAACATAAATAAAATGGAAAAACAATTTTATGAATTTACTTCATAAGAAATCTGTATAATAAAGAAATGGATGCCTTAAAATACAATCAAATATCCGTAATGTTTCGTGTCTCATGACTTATGTAACCAGCTAATAATTAAGTTGGAACTTCATTTGGCACAAGTCATCTTTTATCACTAACGCACCCAAGACTATGTCTTGTGGAAGCGGACTTAAAATAATGCTGTAGTCGTAAAGCCTAGCACTTCAGCAATTTAACTCTTTGAGCCGGACTGCGCTGCATTCTGCCGGTTGGCTAATAAAAAGATCGATGGATGAAAGATGCAGGATTACTAGACAAGTTTTCTAATTGTCTTGTCTTATAAACCAATTGGTCCCGGCAACACAAGACAATCCAGTTTCCAAGGAAAAAAAACTTAATGCAGGATTAAATTCAGCGCATCCCTCGGGTATGTTTGCATGCCACCTGTGATTCTGAGGCAAGTCGATCTTTGCACTCTTCCAAGTTTTGTTCCATTATATCCTTAACCGATCGCTGGCCACCAGACTAGTGACCCGTATGTTAGGATGGGCCGAACCACCGCTTGTAAACCCATAGTACCATGCTAGACCTGAGACCCCATTTCCTGGATTTTAGATTAGATTAGATTCCGCCCAAGTTCCATTCGCTCTTTTTATCAATGACGGACACGACTTTGATTTGTTCAAAATCTTACTATTTCTTACCGAGCCTTTGACATTGTCTGAGGATTGGCAAAAATCGGAACTTTTGAGCATTTTTCTAAATTTTTAGGCAGTCCTTGTGTGGCTGCCTGAAACTTATACTTGCTGCAGATGTTGAATATACTCCTTTTCACTGGACACGAACGCTTGAAAGTCACTTTCAAGGTTTTTTCAAATGACTCAACCTTCTTGTCCAGCTCCTCCACGGAACTGATCGAGGAATTTAGCGCACTTGAGAGTTTAGCCGTACAAACCAGCCTAATTTTGCTTCAAAGTCAAAGATATTTTTCTATCAAATGTTTTCTGTTTTTCGCCGAAAAAGACTCGTTAGGTACCTTTTATCGGGTACAGTACAGAACAATATAATCTCAATTTCTATACAAATTTTGTTCAGGGTACAGAAAAGTAACTGTGCAATTTTTATAGATTTTAGATTGTCCAGTTCTGGATCCCTAAAAGCGAAGCTACGGTTTCGTAATCACACCCTTGCTCAGTAACTTCCGACTGCAGCTAATAATGCAGCTCCTGCTGAGCAGAGAAAAAAACAACGGACAATGATAAACGCGTTAGTAACATTAGGCTTTTGATAACTTTTTTTCAAACCAACATTTAAAGTTCCCGTTGGTAAGGATAAGCGTCAAACTGTTAGAAATGCAGCAATACATTTTTTTAGCGATTTTTTCCAAGGAGCGCCAGATTTTCCCAAAGTTTGCACGGATTGCAAAAGGCTGATCTAATATAATGCCCAGCACACTTAGATATGTATCAGAAATGTTATAATGCTTGGCAGTGAAGCGTTTACAAGCTATAGACCGCTATATAACAATATCTTGTCTAGACTTAACCAATGTGCAAGGATATCAATGCCTAAGCACAGATGGTGGCATCACCAGCGCTGACGATATCCAGCGTCTATCGTGGCTACAAATAGGACACATTTGTCTAACACTAGGCGTTCCATTTTTTCATCACGGAAGGAAGAATGGTTTGACGATTTGAAAGGCAGAAAAAGTCAAAGGTATACTTCGGAGGAAACCTAAATCGTTGTTTGGAAATTATACGACTGGAAAAGGAAGAAAGTAAAAAATCGATAGAACCTGACGTGAATATTTTTCGGTAGAAAGCAATGCTTAACTTTCGTTTTCACACTATCTACCCGGGTAGATATTTAAATTTTCATTTGTTAATAACTCAGCGAGTTTTCACTGAAAATGAATACCTCCGAGTCAGTTATTAATTTTCATAGTTAATTGGGATAATAAGAAAACCGTTGGCTTTTCAGAAGGGATCAGTGATCAGTATATTTTTTTTCGGCACAGGAGAAAACATTAAATTGAGGAGTTCTAAATAAGGAATTTAAGATATAGTCACCACCATATTGTTTCAATATTTTTTACCGAATAAAAATTTCCTTTGGTCGTTTGAGGTCTACTGACGAGATCGAAAATGGGCTGGGGCTTGTAGGTTTTGAAATTCTTTCAATTTTGCTTGTTAAGCTGAAATTCGGAAAGAATAGGTTTGGCATAGTGAAGTAAATATTGTACGTCGAACAACGTAGCATAATCCCCACCTTAACCCATTAATGCCTGATGTTACATATATGTAACAGTAAGACATCCTTCGTTTCAAACGGCTGCTAAAGGAATAGGATATCAATTCGGCACTAAAAAGTGTTTTATCCTGTACTGGACACTATTAGCAATTCGTAGAAATCAATTTAGCTCAATTTGATTCACTATTGTGGAAGTTATAGAGGTTTCTTTCTGATGGTTTTTTCGATGTTGACGAAAATCGTCACGATGGCAAAAGTAGTAGAGGAATTTTATTTTTATATTTAATTGTATGAAAAAAATTGGGAAAAAATTAATCGTTTGGCATTACATGGTCTTTTTGAAACAATACAAAAAATAAATGAAATAAATATTGTCCGTAGTTTACGTTTTATAAGTACTTTTATAACACTGTTACATATATGTAACATCCGTCCTGATATGGGGAAAGTGCACTCCTCGTATACGAGGTGTATGAGTATGTACTTTTTTAGTGTTTTTTTTTTTATTTTATGGTTTTTTTACACTATTGACGCGATAGTCCAGATAAATTATATAAAAAAAGAAGTCCGGCTTCTCAAAAAATCCGGATTAACGAAAATTCCGGATTTTAACAAGACATTTTTATATAGGAAAATAGCATTATTAGTCTTCATAAATGTTAAAATTGAAAAGAAAAAAATGCTAATATTTAGGTTTTTTCCTTAAAATTAGTCATGTCACATGATTTTCTAGACCCTTGTGACTTCTTGACTGGCAAATTGAGCGGCCATATTTGGCATAACATACCAAAAATATTAAGAGTCGGAATTAGAATTGCTCTAGAAATCCGGAATATGGATACAATAGTTGTCCTATGTGGATTAAAATGATAGCCGGATTCAAGGGTATCCGGAGCAAAGAGTCAGCATTATTTTCATGAGGCCAAGGATTAGTTATTCTATATTTAATTCTGCTAATATAATATTTAAAAGGATATATTTTGAGCTACGAAAGAAGAAATGGTTTCCAATGTAGACCAAATTATAGACAAGGACGAATTATAGGCTCTATATTTAGTCCTTTTTAGACAAATTGGGCGGATGGACAAATTGACAAAAAATTGAAACAATAATTTTATAATTTACTGGCAAATCTTCCATAATCGTAAAAATCTGTATTGGTAACTACTGTAGTTCTATAAACTTTTTTCCCATTCACAAACTGTAAAATCTATTAGTTTTGTGGCTGCTCAAGAAACTTCTCAATGAAACACCAACAACTCCACATGCAAAAACGAATATATAATAAAATAAAATAATACAATATTTGACATAATATTTTTGTAAGGCTGCTCAATTTTCCACACATTTCGTATTATTTCTACGTTATTGTTGCATTATCTACATTCCAATCTTCATGTAAAATATCGGCTTTCATATATTTTTCGCTTTATTAAAAAATATTTACTAAAATGTTTTCTTTTTGGAAAAAAATCTAAAATATACTTTGAATACACTTTCCCTGTATCATGCCTGATGTTACATATATGTAACACCCTCGAGTACTTCGAGTGCCTGATGCTACATATATGTAACAGTGCTGGGAGCCTGAACCCGGCATCGGGGGAAAATTTTTTTTTCTACAAAATGTGTTTTTAGCCATTTTAAGCCGACGTGGAAATTTTCAGCTCAATCGGTAAGATTTTAGGGTTTCGTCGTTAATGGGTTAATGTTGGTATACCTACTTATTTGAAGTTGGACTTGAGACTCCTGAATGATACGCGGAAGCTCAATCTCGTCAGGCGACAAAGCATCCTAGGATGAACTGAGAAGTGTAGAGCATCGCCTGAAATTATCAGAATGCTGAATACGTTCTATACCTTGAAAGTTCGATCCTGGCAGGTGGAGGGTGAATTTAAAATTAAAGGTTCGTCTGCAATACCGAGTGCAAATGTTAAGAATCGTTCCCACACTGGAGATGGATGCGGTCAGTGAGTGGTTTGTCTGTAGCATACAATAATGTTCTGCAGAACGTGGAAGCAGGACGTAGAGACACTGAGACCGCCCCTGTGAAGTAATACCGAAAGATGGTATGGCGGATAAGTGAACGAGATGGTTGTGATTTTATTCGTTAAAAATCTTAGTAACTGCATGCCTGGTAGCATGATACAGTATTGTTTACGCAAGTTAGTACAACATGAACTATGTGTCGTAATGCCGCTAGAACCCTAGTGTATCACTAGATTATCTCACCATGCTGATATTTGATATAATGTTAAGTTTTCTTACTAAATTCCAGCTGATCTGCTCTCGCGGTTATTATTCTTTCACCAAATCGGCGGGCGTGAAGGGGAGGGGCTAAGGCTTTGCATTAAAACCGAATACTGCAAGTATGTGTACAGCATTGGATCGCCTGAAGTCTGGTCAGCTTAATCTAGATGGCAGTGGTAGAACCTATGTGTTCACTACGAGTCGAAGCCTTGCGACTGCCATTAGAAAAACTGACAAATTTACTTTCAATTGCCGTCAACTGAAATTTTGGTCTGATCAAACCAGTACTGAAAACGGAAAATTCGGGGCTGAAGCGAGATAACGGTGCCGAATCCGGATAAAAGTACTGCGAATCAATTCAATGAGTGTCAAGGCCTTTTACTTGACTCCGTTTTCACAAGATGAAACGTGACTGTAATCTCGGTTTGGTCACAATTGGCCCAATACTGGAAACTGTAAATTTTGGGGGCTGCAGTGGGAGAATCAAATTGGGAACCAATCCCTTTCGTAATAATTAGGTAATATGGACAGTTCGGACAGAAAAACCAGTGTCTATTTTTGGCGTAAAAGAAAAAGTTCTTCAAATTTTTTTCGAATCTAATTTTTTATTTACAGAAATTTGATTTCATTTCATGAACTGGCATGGCATACGAAATTTCAGAGAAAAATATTGTACAGTTGGTGGAACTGAACTTTATTTGGCTAAAGCAAAATACAGCCTTAAATTAAAAAATACCCAACTAAATTTGAAAGCCAAGAAATATAAACTGAATACTCGAACAATTAAAATAAAAAAAACTCACAAAATAAGTATTCAAACATTTGCAAAAAAAAAAAACATTTTTATAGTGACTTTTAATAATTCCAATGCATTGTTGAACCGTGTATCGTTCCATTTTTAATAATGGCGTAGATTCTACTTGTCAAATGTCAAAAGTGACATCTACCGCAATAGGATATCCCTAGACTAGCGATACTCCACATAAAAAAAGAATAGATGTTATTGATGTATGTAATGATGTATCGATAAATTAAAATTTTGTTTGCTCTAATAGAGGGTGCTATTTTGATATTCAAAGAAAAATTGCATTTTTTGAGATAAACGATCGGATGTTTATTTCATTATAAAGATGAAGGTATGCCGTTAATAATGGAAAACAACATCAGCCAAATGGCCAACACGACCACGCTTACAGAACCATATCCTTTTCATGAAATTATCCATAATCAAATCGCCCTATGTACTCAATAGCCTCACGAATTTCATCTTTGAGGTCTTGAATCGACGCTGGGCTGTTGGCGGATTATCTTTCACGTGGCCGCAAAGAAAAAAGTCACAAGCTGTTAAATCACAAGATCTCGGTGGCCAATTGTGATCACCTCTTCGAGAGATAACACGTTCCGGAAACTTTTCCCGCAAAAGATCAATGGTTTCGTTGCTTGTGTGGCACGTAGCGCCGTCTTGTTGAAAGTAAACGTTGTCTAGATCAATACCATTCAATTCCGGCCATAAAAAACCATTAATCATCTCTCATCCAAATCATCCAAATCCCTCTGCCAAATTTTCACCATTTTTATAGTGAATTTTAATAATTCCAATGCGTTGTTGAACCGTGTATCGTTCCATTTTTAATAATGGCGTAGATTCTACTTGTCAAATGTCAAAAATGACAGCTTTAGAACTGACATCTATCGCAATAGCGGGCTATTCAAAATAACACCTCTTATTGGAAAACCCTATATTTCATTTTGGATGCGGATATGCTATACATATTGTGTGGAATATTTTTATCTACCCAAATAGATAACAAGAATCCGCGTAAAAAAAATTTTCATGAAAACGAAGGACACGCGTTGCGTCTAATCTTAATCATAATTTAACTTAACCTAATTTAAATATTCAACTATAAATTGAAAGTACGTTCATAAGACGTCTGCAACAATAACTATCATACTTTCTTATAAAAATCAAAATCCTTATCAGTTTTTCTTGCAATTAATTAACTCTACCAGATGCTGTTTCAATTTATTTAACAAAAGGAGAACCATGTTAAAAGCACACTCATTGTGCGCGAGTTTGTAATTTTATCTGCTACAGATACAATTTATTGTAATAGTGATTTCTGAGCGATATACATAGTACAGTCAAAATATCCCATTTCAGGCCTCCAAATAGAAAAAAATAGAGTAAGGCTATTTTTTGTGGTTTTTGAATCAGTGGGCTCCCAGGAATCTAAAACACATTTTGCTAAAAAAAAATGTTGATCGGAAAGGTCCCAAAAAGGACAAAAAAAGGATACTCCTTAATCCTTGACCGGAGGTCGGCATGTGGGGTATCAAATCAAAGGGGACGTCGAGTACATTACATATCCGGTGTTTGTTTCCTGTTTCAAGGAACCTTTAACGGAATAATCGAGATTAAGTGGAAAGTTATTGTGTTTTCCGTGTATCTTTCCAAAGCCATAACTACGAGAATAATTCAAGTTGACACTGCGTTTCTCACTTTTCCAAATCTATAATAGGTTAAGATTCTACCATTAAATTTGCTAAGAAAAAACTTATCGGAAAGCTCTGAAAAGGACATTCAAGGAGACTAATTACAAACCTTGATCGAACGTGAGCATGCGGGGTGTCATATCAAAGACGACGTCGAGTGCATTGCATATCCAGCGTTTGTTTCCTGTTTGAAGGACGGACACTAAATGGAATAATTCGGGCTTAAACGAAAAAATACGGCTTCGAAAAAAAACATATACGAGAAACACGAAAATGTTCCATTGGATACCAATTTTCTCCTGTGAGTGTCCTTGAAACAAGTTATAGACGCCGGATATGGAATGTACTTGACGTCCTCTTTGATATGACACCCCACATGCCCACGTTCGATCAAGGTTTGTACATTAGTGTCCTTTTATGTCCTTGTTTTTAGAGCTTTCCGATCATTTTTTTCTTAGCAAATTTAATAGTAGAATCTTTAGCTATTATAAATTCGGAAAAGTGAGAAACGTAGTGACAATTTGAATTACTCTCGTAATTATGGCTTTGGAAAGATACACGGGAAACACAATAATTCTCCATTTAATCTCGATGTATTCCGTTGAGGGTCCTTGAAACATAGAACAAACACCGGATATGTAATGTACTTGTCGTCCCCTTTGATTTGATATCCCACATGCCGACCTCCCGTCAAGGATTAAAGAGTATCCTTTTTTGTCCTTTTTGGGACCTTTCCGATCAAATTTTTTTTAGCAAAATGAGTTTTAGATTTCTGGGAGCCCACTGATTCAAAAACCACAAGAATTAGCCTTAATCTATTTTTTTCTATTTGAAATGCTAATATAACTGCACTAGTGAACATACTCGCATGCAATGAACTCCTATAAATAAGTAATAAATCTATATTGACAAATGAACTAGATTTTACTATGCATTTTTTTAAATGATTAATTTATATCTCTAAAAATGCATGCTGTTCTATTATTCAAAATAAATCAAAACAAAAAAATGCGTGGGTCATGCGCCTCAATTTAAAAATAGTAACCTACCAAAAATGTTAAATGCATTTTGGTATGTTTCTGTTGCCATACGAGCACGAATCCATTCGCATTTCTTTACGTGTATTTTAGTAAAAACTATCGTATAAAATGATAAATTAAGATTTTCAGTTTATGACAGCTAATTCTAAAAAAAAAATATCTGTTGGAGGCAATTGTTAATTTCAAAATAATAAGAGTGCAATAACACTCGCAAATTTAATTCCGTCCTGTATTGAAGTGAACGCGAATAATGATCTTTGACTAGTATACAAATGTTCATGTTCATGTAGGTACACCATACCATTGCTAAAAATACTTTTTTATTTTTTGTTATAATACGGCATTCAGAAATATTGACACACCTACATTTCTCCTTGTTGCTTGTGCTTATAGCAATTTGAACGGGGCCAAATTGCATATTGTTTTGATGATTTATTATTAACTGATTTACGAATACTGGTGTGGTGTATTTTAAATTATTATTTACCTTATCTTTTTCCGAATCTTTTGACTGACAGTCATCAAATAATTTTGGAAAAACTATTAAACAATTTTGCTCTATTATTTTAAGTTATAATTATTATATCAAAAGAACGTCTTAATCGTCAGTCTTAAAGAAATATATTTAGTGAAAACGACTGACTGGAAAAAAATATTAAATGAAAGATTTAGTATTTAACAATGGTAACAATGAAAAAGCTAATGCTAACCACGAACAACAGGAAACGTGACCACTATTGCTGACCCTCAAAGCCGCTCTTCCGTACAACAAACGGATTTTTCTTTCGATTCTTTGACACAATAGAGAGTTTATCAAATACTAAAGCCCAAAACAGGAAACGTTAATTATTATTAGACGATGTATTTCACCCCAGGAATATTCTTATTCTGTGACGACGTGTACCTACACATTGAGATTGACACTTTTTACGTCCTTAAAGCCCACTTTTAATGGATAAAAACAATGATGACAATGCTTTATATCCGATACATTCAATGAAATTACTGCATAAAATATCTACTATATTTCAATTCAGTAAAAACAAATTCTTCATGTACTCGTGACTATAATTTTGGAGAAAGTACCGCGATACTTACCTATTGTTTGTTAGACGTTTTAATCATTCACCTATTAAATACATAGTAGAAAATTGAAGAAAAAAAAACAATTGCACTTAACTCCAAAGGTACGGTTTATGCATTAGCGTATATACCACAAAACAATAGATTTATTATTGCCATTGAAGATGAATTGCAAATCTAATAAATTAATATTTTCTCTACAAACAACTTTATCACACCTATAAATCAGTATTTTCATACTCGAATGTTCAGCATCACTTCAAATTAACACTATTAACGTGATGAATGAATAAGTATCTTCAAATGCTACTGGTCAGTGCAATGAACATTGCACATTGCTTACAAAACCATCGAACTTACCAAGAAAAAAAATTTGAATTTTACGCAATTTGACTTGGCTGACCGAAACCAGTGGTGTTATAATATGACGGACAAAAACGAAGAGTCCAAATCGCAAAAAAATGCGTGGGGTCGTCAACAATGTTAAGCAGACAGGAAGCCTATACAACAACATTTAACGTGTTTTAAATTATTTTAATATTTTTTATGTCAGTATAGATTATCGATTGATGCACCTAAATGTCCACTAACTAAACTATTAATGTTGCATGATAAAAACAACTAGACTTAGTTTTATCTAGGTACTGCAAACGCAAATGTTTTCCGTATAAGTACACTTAACTGACGTATCTGTATCCGATTTGATTTAAGGAAATGAATTACAATTTTGATTGAATATGTTGTAGCCTTTAGGCTCTTCCACGATGGATGTAAGTGCGTCTTATACAGGATGTTAACTTGTTATACCTTCCGTCGAAAGTTTGAGTGTTGTATGAATGACACATACCTTTTTATGTAATTAGGAAAAATGAGACTGATATTACGCGACGGTTTAAACTTCCTCTTCGATGGCATACTTTTCTGTGTTTCCGAACAAAACCGCTTTTATTTCATGAATTAAGTTGCATTAATTCTGTATTATTTCACGAATAAACAAACGAACCAGGAGCCGGGCTTCTATTAACCAACGGAGTCCATAGCCTGGTGAGTTGAGAACCAATCTCTGAAAAAATTATGAACACCAGGTTTCGGACTAAAGAGGTTTTCACACACAACATTCAACGACAGTAAGTAAGCATTTTCACCGAGAAAATCGGAGTTTAAAATATTGCATTTTCATTTTCTTCCAAGGTTTATCCAGGCCTTAAAATGAGAAATATTACGATAATTCGATGTTACGGTCTCTCTGGTTGCTTTTAATCCCTAGTGGGGCATAGAGTATTTACTACGCTTCCATCTCTGCCTATTAGCAGCCATCGCCTTTAGCTGGTCCCAGGATTTGCATATAGATTTTCCTCTGCTTAAAGAAACCTTATTTCTTTATGTATTTTTGGGTCGTCCCACACGACGGTTTGCATCAGTTCTAATCTAGAGCCTGTTTTGCAATGTTTTTTTTTATCTTTTCGAAGCGTGTGACCTATCCACTGTCACTTCCGCCTTTTGATGTCGATCCCTATCCTATTTGGCCAGTAATTTTGAGGAGGTCGTCGTTTGATATTATCTCAGGCCAGCGAATTCGTGGGATGCGTCGTAGGTACTGATTCGCAAAAGTTTGCAGTTTGTTTGTAATGTTACTGGCCATCTCCCACAAGGAACACCCATATAAAAGCACAGATTTTACATTACATTCGAAGATCTGGAGTTTGGTATTACTGGGGATGTTGTGGTTTGGCGAGGGAGGAGTCAAACTGAAAAATACTGCTCGGGACTCTAGATCGGAATCAGCCCCACCATCCGCTGTCACTACGCTTCCAAAGTAGGTAAAGTTCCCGAATTATTCCATCGGTTGTCCGGGGATATAAATTGTGGTTTGCCCTCCTGATGCCAAGGTCAGGTATTTAGTTTTAGCGGAAAATTTTTAAAGCAGCATTTCGATGCCAAGCATCAGTAATTTGATGATGATCATCTGGTGTGTTGGAGATATGGCAAATGTCGTCGGCGTAATCTATAGGTGCTGAAGGTAATCAAATAATTTCGAACTGATAACCTTTCTATTATGATCGTCTAGAGCGTCACAGATTACGTCTTTGATGGTAATAAGGGACAGCATTAATGATAAAATACAGCCTTGTCTAACTCCATTATTCACCTCAAACGACTAGACAATTCGCCTTTGTACAAGACATGATGAATGATGATGTTTCTTACTCTGGACTTGAATCTGACTATTATTATTCGGTCGGAAATAAGCTTCCACTCTATAAGAGATTGACGAGCTTCTTCAAATGGAACCGACTCAAGCCATTCTGAGTGAGGCTTCAAGTTCACTACCTGAGTAAAGCAGCACAGTTTGGGAACAAGGTGATGAGGTCGTTCCTGAACCGGTCCATTTTGTTTCCCTCATCCCTAATATCGAAATTCTATATTCGGTCATTTCCCGTACGACTTGCGTGAGTCTCGTACTACTGCACTCGGCCCACATCGTTCGAACGTTCCAAAAACCAATCGTAGTCTGTTGTTTGTAGCCAAAGGTCGTTGCCGGTAAATCAGTCCGTGGTATCCGAGGCTCGTTCAATGGTTCGAGTGCAATTTAGCATCAGGTATGCAAGTTGCAAGCCTACGTATCCTATCTCTCTAGTTGCCTTCTACGACAAGCCGGGAACGCTGTGTCATTTTTGTTAAGCCTTGTACATATCTATACCGTTGATCTGCCCCTACAGTCACCGTCTACGACAGACCGGAGAAGGCGGTGGCACTATTATTGGCCCATGTCACAGGGCAACGCTCTTACAGAACCAGATAAACCAGATAGCGTGTCGAAGCAAAAGACTGCTTAAACGAACAACTTAACGCCTGCGCTGTCCTATGTAAAATACCAAAAAGCGACAATGTAATGTTTATGGGAGATTATAAAAGCCAATGTTTTAGCCGATAACGTGGTGAGGAAAATAACCGGAAGGGTAAGGGTGAGAGGATTTTTACAGATCTTTAACTTCCACTGCCTCTTCGATGAAGGCACTATGTGAGATCATATGACCACCTAGACGTGGATCGGCACCGAACTGACTATCAAATCAAGGATTTTGCCATTTCTAGAAGGTTTTGAGGTTCTGGATGTCCGTATAAGAGAGATGCCGAAGCGAATCAAATGGAGCCGAAGTGACAAATTCTCAAAAAATAAATATTCTTGGAGAAGCAAATAGTTTATTTCATAAAAGACACTCTAAAGTTTCATTCCGCAAAAAAATTGGACCAATATGTTGACCATAAAAAACATCAGCGGCTATCAAAATGTGAAGAGATTTACTTTGCTGTTTATGGATATTTTTTCATAATCAATTATCCATATAAGCCCTGCCTATAAATATTCTTAAAACTTATTATTTTCAGTTATTATGTTATTGTTAATATGTTAGAGTAAAAAAAAAGTGAAAATGATAAAACAAACTAAATTGAATTTTAATGATTGAAAGTAAAATTAATGCGCATACACATACACATGCCTCCAAGGGAATTTTTGTCCTACAATATTCTAGAAAATCTACAGATTATTTTTATGCAAGAAACGTAACCCAAAAGGACCCAGGGATATTTTTATAGACGATTCTGTTATGTGATGTTGACTGTGTTGTATTGAATATTTCCTTCAAAATTTATTAAGTCCCTTTGTGACAGAGATACCCTTAGTTTCGATACTATTGAACTAGTACTATGAGTGAACAATGGAACTCTGCATTGGCTCCTGGCAAACATTTATCCCTTCCCCTTTCGCCGAGTTATGGTCATGTTGTCTTAAAAAGTTTTTTTCTGTAATATTAATAATTTTTAAGCTTAAAATCAAGATAACTTCAAAACGGTTGATTCTATCAATGTAAAACCTATTCCTATTTATAACGGCTAAATACATTAAAATTGACTTGTTTTTATATATTTTTCCAAATTTTCATTGTCATTTCGTCTTTGTTCTTTTGTAGCGCCCTCCCTTGTTTGGTTGGGTATTCACTTCGTGAAGGGAAGTCATTTTGCCTATACCTACTGACAGTGAAGCTGCAGTTCAATAACTTGGGTCAGCGTTGACTGCCTCATGAACTGTTGAAAAATGCATGCTGGAAATCGGGACATAGCGGCTTGCAGAGAATGGCTGCGTGCTCGACATGGTCCGTGATAGGACATGGTAGAAGAAAATACGAGTTTCTCTTCACAAAAACTTTTGAAGATGTTTTCATGGCGAAAAAGAGGAAGAGTGTACATCACTTTCTCTGCCACTGTCCGGCCTTGGCGGGAATGGGCTTATTTCAAGCTTAGGCGGAAATTCTCTCAGTGGACCAATTCTGGTCTAAGTGCACTAGGAAGAGACCTGGTGGCCCATGTACCATGACAGTCTCCGTTTACTACAGACCGGGGCCATATCAATCTATGTAGGTACACACAATACTGTTAGATGTTTGTACTAAGTATCGTCCAACAAACCATTTTCTATCATGGCAGTATAATTAATTTGTCCAAATAAAACACGAGTATGTAGGTACATATCAATTTTACCTTTTAAAAACTCGTAATTGATATTTCTGATACATCATATCATAATGCAATTTGCTCCGCTTCAGGTTGAATTGAAAGACACACCTGAGACCTGAGTACTTGAAAAGTGGGACCAGTATGACTACACGCCGACATATACTCGTACTCGAATAGTCAGCTCAAGTGCACGGACAAGTGCAAAGTGCTTGATTACCAGATGTGTATAACGCAAAATGACTGTTACAGAGACACTTAATACACAATTGGCTTGTAATTGGATTGTTACATTTTTAAAGAGTTAGGTCAGCTAGTAAGACTAGTCATTCTAGTATTTAAAGTTGTGTAATGTCATTATTGTTATCGATGTACGAGAATCTTGTAATAACGTTCTCATTTTATAGACTTCCCAGACAATTATTGTTTTTATTTTACCATTAACATATTTTTAATTTGCTTTTTCAGAAAAACTCATTTACAATTTTCTTCGTTTTACTAATACTTGGGCAATACAACGCACAGGATGGTGTGTTACCTGATAATGCCGAAGCAGATAGTCAGATTCTCTATCGTTTCGTAAAAGTTCCATCGAAAAAATACAAATACATACATCCAGGTTTCGTAAGTAATCGTTTACGATCGCTTTTAAACGTTCACATTTTTTTTAACTAAGTTCATTTATCATCGTTTTTATATTTACAGGGTGGCGACTACGATATTGACTTTAGATCCGTTCCGAAGGTATCATATCCGACATTCACCCTAAAAACCTCAGCACCGAAATCCGTTTTCACACCCAACGATAAATTCGTCTACTTTGCTAACTATCATGCAAACACATTTGGCAAAAACATATTCTATAAACGTCCATCATACAGGAAGTATCCATCCAAATTCAGATCGATTCATCCAAACTTCCACAGTGACTTAGAAACCACCGTAAAACTGCCCATATCACTTGGCGAAAAGCAAAATTTCGACCATCTTCTGCGTGATCTAAATCTGCAAGGCTTTGAAGACGATTTCAAACTGGACGGAATTCCCGCCTACGATTCTCTCGAACATGATTTCCTGGAGTCAGCATCGAAGAAACAAGTGGAAAAATACTATGAAGATTTGCAAAAGGAAAAAGAGGAACAATTCAAACAAAAGCTTCTGAATGATCCGGATCCAGCGGCCAAAGGAGTGTATCAGCAATATTTAAAGGCCAAGGAAGATGAAAAAATCGAAATGGAATATGTTGAGCAACAAGCGAAGAAGGAAAGACAACTAGGACCAACATACTACATTCCTCCGATCGAAATGGAAGAGCGCCAAGTTATAAAAATGTCGAAAACACCGGGATTGAGTTATTACAAAACATTGAGGCACGACCCAGCGGCCTATCAGTTTGAAGTGACACTTTGAATGTTAATATGTATTTAATTTGTTAGAGCATAATTTAAGAGTGATTTTCTGAAGACCATAATTTATTTTAAACATAATTACGAGTATGTAGTTGAACCCATGACAATGATTTCTTTTGTAAGTAAAAACATAATAAAAATCGTAATTCACCATTGTTTTATTAAATATCCTTTATTACACAAAACAATGGATAATATGTGTCGAATAACAAAAATTGTTAAAAACATATTTTGCAGCGAACCCATGAAAGTGGATGGATCTATTTCTTAGAGTCGCCATACACGCCATACATCGTGTACAATCCATATGGCTCACGATGGATTGCAATGAAAATATCTGATGCCCGGACAGCACATACACTATGCATTTCAATGATCAATGAACAATGATCAATCATGCCATTAAAAAGAAAATTATATAGCGTCGCTAAGTAATAGCACATTGTCCCCCTCCGTCACTGGTCAAGCTTGGAAGTGGACTTTCGCATACACATGGTAGGCAAAACGTGGGTGTATGTAAAATAAAAAGAGTTGGCTACGATATCCCGCCTATAACATTCCCTTATTTCAAAATACAATATATATAATAACCCTCCCTCTGATTCAAAATACCGCTTTTCAAAATTGCGCGCGCGATTACTTAACCTTCTATGACGGGATATTAAAAAGCGCCACCACATTTGCGGTTAACATATTGTTGCAAGTACATAAATAGATTAGAAAGTATGTATGTAATTGCAAGTTACTGCCTCCTCACTCGGGGATACTTAACTCTCGGAGACCCAGCGGTCATGACACTTAATTTGACAAAAAGGTAGCCCGGCTTTGGACTGTTGAGACTTTAGCATGACTTTAGTATCACCGCGTATAAATTGTCGCTTTCAGTATTAATTGCGATAGACCGACTCACTTCTTCAGTGTGGATCGTTGCAATGGCGGCTCGGTATGTAACTTCATCGTAAGGGTCCCGTTTGTATCCCTGAACCTCTCTCTCAAGGTCTCGGAAACCACGCCTGACATGTCGTGGTGGAGGAATTCGGTCCATGAGATGATTATTGGGATGATCCTCACGGTAGCAACCAACAAGATACTGTTTTGAGAGTAGGAGAATGTGGTCACGTATTGGCATCAATTTTGTCTCCTGATGTAAGTGATCCTGGGCAGACATCAGAAGGCAACCTGTCGCGATGCGTAGAGCGGCATTTTGGAAGACCTAAACTTTGGACCAGTTTGTGTCACATAGACTATGTGTCCAAACTGGGGCTGCATAATCAGCGGCCGCTCGACCCACCGCTTTATAAGTAGCTAGCATGGTTTCTTTATCTTTGCCCCAGGTGCTACCAGCTAGAGCTTTTAGGATGTTGTTCCTACTGCGCATTTTTTCACAGACTGAAGCTGCATGATTCGCAGACGTCATCATGTTCTCTAGGTGAAGCCCGAGAATTTTGGGGTTTTTAACAGTAGGAACAGAATTGTTGCCAATACGTATATCCATCTCCCATATGATGTCCTCCCACCAAGTGGTTAGAAAAGTCGCAGAGGATTTGAACGCAGAGATGGTTAGGTTTCGGCTTTGGAAAAATGCCTGTAATCGTCCTAGATAGCGATTAATTCGGAGGCGCATTTCATCCTTATCGTTCCCTGTGGCGAGTACGGTGCAATCGTCAGCATAGGAAATCACCTCGATTCCTTCAGGTGGTGTGGGAAGGCCGGACATGTAGATGTTAAACAGAGTGGGGGAGAGTACCCCTCCCTGTGGAACACCTAATTTGATTTTCCTAAGCTTAGAACGTTTGCCACGAAACTCGGTGAAGGAGTGCCGACCAGCTAGATAATTGGCAATCCAACGGATCTCTTGTGCAGGAAGATGCATATTCAACAAGTTTGCTAAGAGCATTGAATGATTGACCTTATCGAATGCATTTGATAGGTCTATTGCCACCAGTATGGTTCTGTGACAATGACTGCGTTGATTTAGCCCATCATGCGTGTAGTGATCGCATCGAGGGCATCTTCCTGAAGCCATGCTGGTGAGGTTCTAGCTTCGCATGTGCAACAAGAGTGGGGTGAATAAGGGCCTCCAGCGTCTTTGCGACAGGAGAAAGTATCGTAATGGGGTGGTAGGATTCCCCGAAATTTGCGCTCTTCCCTGGCTTGAGACAGGGAACAATTCGGCCTGTTTTCCAAATTTCAGGGATGGCAAGCGTGGACATCGACAAGTTAAAGGCGGCCGTGAGATACTCAATGGCTGGAAGGTCGAGATGTTTCAACATGGTCATCGAAATGCCATCTGGTCCGAGGGCCTTCGAGTTTTTAGCATTCTCGATGACTTTTTTAACCTGGTCCGCGGTAAAAGATAATATGGTGTCAGCATTCCGGCTGCGAATCCGTCTTCTAATTTTGCGCTTGAGGCCGTCAGACTTGGGATGTTCAATAAATTTTTTATTGAACAGGCTCGCACACTGAAGAGGATCGCAGGTTTTTGTGTTGCCAAATTCAATGGCGTTGTTGCCCTTTTCTTTCCGAGGATTGGAAAGGGCGCGGACGGTAGACCATAATTTGCTGACACCTTCATTGAGGTTACATTCATCGAGGTGCTGATTCCATTTCGCCCTCCTATAGTCTTTAACTGGTCGGTCGATTTCGGAGGTAAGCTCCTGAATTCTGGGATCATCAGGGTGAGCGCTTCTGATCTGATCACGTTCATCGGCTAAACTAGGCCGAACTTTCGGGATACGTCCTGCTGGAATAAAACGTGCCGCGGCAGTTGTAATGACGTTCCTAATATTTTTCTCGGCCTTGTGAATGTTGGTAGGTGATAGTAGCTCGATGAACTTCGCCGACGAGTAAGCTTTGAAACCATCCCAATCGGCTTTCTTGTGATTGACAAACGTTCGCTTCTCAGACTTGTCATGTTCGCTGGTTTGTCAATTTTTATAATGATTGGGAGGTGATCTGATCTAAGGTTGGTACGTACTTCCCATCGGGAAGCAGCAATTAGGCTGGCACTGACAATAGTTATGTCAGGAGAACTACTGCAAGTGCCCACGACTCTAGTCGGCGAGTCTTCATTGAGTGAACAGAATTCTGAGGCGTCAAGTGATTCGGCGATAGTTATACCCCTGGCATTGTTGTAAGGTCCGAATGCCAGAGCTCATGACCCTGTGCTCTCCGGAAAGGAGAGGACCAATATCGAAACGGTAGCCGGAAGGGCAACTAGAATGAGGTGGTACATAAATATTAAAAATTTCGATTTTAGTACTCCCTGATGGAACTGAGATGGCTTGAATATCCCCCGTACCGTCAGCAACTACATCTAATACACAGTAATGTACGGACTTGTGTATTAGGAAGGCAAGTCCACCTCCAGGGTGAGAATCATCCGTGGCGGCCGGTCGATCTTTCCGCAGTATAACATATTCGCTATGGACGCTTAGAGACGAGTTTGCGTGAAGCAACGTCTCTTGGATGGCGGCGATGAGAATTCTGTTGGAACTCAAGAAGTGTGTGATCTCAGCGATTTTTCGGTGAATGCCATTACAGTTAAACTGTAATATAGATAGTGCAGTGAAAACTGCTGGAGGAGGAGGGCCAGGCGTAAGACTGGGTCTGGTATTCCTTATCACAGAGAGATTTTGTTGGAATTGGTGCACATATAAAAAAGTTTTTCTTTAATGTACCAAATTGGGGGCTGGGTTTGTATGGCAGCCCCATCGTCCGATGCCATCCATTTCATTTTTACATATAATTTGTGGATTCAATGGAAATACATTTGTGTGAGGTTTGGTTGGAATTACACTGCTCGTCATCAGATTAGCACACCCCTTCGCATGAATAGCTTCGGCTGATTTCCAGCCAAACTAAAAGAGCTAAAATTTCATAATTATAACTGTTAATAGTCTATTTAATTCTTAGTTAATTAAAACAAAAAGTATTGTATTTCCATTTTTTAATTAAGTTTTATAATTGTTATTCGAAAAAGAAAACACAAAATAGCCATTTAAAATTTGTCATCAGGATAGCACATGTAATTTCTTTTTTGTCGATCTTCCACAATTGAGGACGTAGAACCCCCAATTTTTTGTTGTTGTTTAAGTAATAAATTAGCTTTAATATGAATAAGAGAAAATTATTATCTGCGGAAGAGGGACCAAAAATTAAGACTTGCATGAAGTCAAGGCGGTCAAAAAGTGAAATTTCGAGAAAAAAATAATAAAAGTCGATAAGTTGAGTCCCAATTCGTGTGTAATAAGCAGCATTAAGGTAAAAATAATAGAGGCGATAAAAATTGAGTACTTGTCAATCCTTATCAGAGAGTAATTTTGAGAGAAGCATCGAGCCCTCATGACTCGGTCGCAAGGATTAGGGTAAATTTTCACATTAAGGCGAGCCTACATTGTTCAAACAATGATAAGAAATGCCCCACATCTAAAGAAAGTAAAGCTACAGGAAAATGCGCTTGAATTAAGCACGAAAACAATTGACACGGATCAAAGAAAGACGCTATGTTGTCTTTTCGAATAAAAAGAAGAGTCATCTTACAGTACCAGTTGGCCCTCGAGGCCATTACACCATCTATTCCACAGTGGAGGCGATCCTAATGATGTCGTTCCTAGCAAAGATCCTAAAAGTAGACATTATAACTAGAGATGAGCATCGGAAGAAAAACATCGATGGTTACCATCGAAAAAACATCGAGACGAAACCATCGATGGTAAGAAAACATCGAACCAAAAACATCGATGTTTTGGGTTTTTTGAGTACTCAAAAAAATAATCACTTCAATATCAAAAATTAAGCTGATTATGGTTTTCATTCAATGCCTCCCCCACCCACCAGAATATAACTCTTCTCCTTGAGTTTTTTTGCATTCGTATCGTACCCAGAACCCACCGCATAGAGCAGACATATCAAACTGGCGGCCCGCAGCCAGGTCGAAGAACTTAATTAAAAAAATGTGTGGCAGCACAAATTCGAGCTATTGAACTCATTTCAACAATTTACTAAAACTCCCCAAGAAGTTGGTGGCTTATGCACGCTTTAAAAAATCGCCGACGATTATTTGAGTTACATTTGCTTTAGGCATCCTTTTTTTGTGGAAGAAAACGTTAAGCCTTTTCGTGAAATTGTTTTGTTCCGAAATTCGGTTCATTTTTTTTGGTATTAGCCGAGCTTGCTAGCTATCTGATGGCACGTTGCACTATAACTCGCGTTCGCATCCTCCAGGTTATTGGACAAAAACATCTTGGGCTGATATTTATTTGAGGGACGAAGTTCTAAAGCCCCGAAATCGTATATGTGATAAGGAAATCATATGAACGTGAAATGTTGTAAATATGGCCATTTCAGCCTAAGTACAGCATTTTTCCCTTTTAGCTTATTAAGCTTTACTGGTACATGCGTTTGTTTCACACCTCATCACAGAACCAATTTTTGTCTATTTTGAGCCTTTCTTTCTGACCGGATTTGATGTAACTCAGACTAAGAAGTTTCGCTCCCAAGGTTGTTTTGGGCTTCCTCTGGATGTTAATGACCGGTTCCACAATGTTCGGATCAGCTGTCCAAAATTTGACGGAAATTAATTCACAAATAATGTTGACGTTTTAACTACTTATCTAAGGTTCTCAATTTATTTGAAGAGCATTTTCAAAAGATATAATCCCTAGGAAGCTACTGACTTAGATTAATAGTCACATCTTAAATGCAACATTCTGAGATTAAATTACAAAAATACATAGGTTTCAATACGCGCATTCAATTTTTTTATTCTGCGGCCCGCTTAAACCTTAGGACACTGATATTTGGCCCAGACCAAAGGTTGAAACTATTCCAGGGCGAAACCACATTTGGAAATTGTGCCCTACCGAGCGTATAAAGAAAGACACTCCTTTTTGTGTGTACAGTGTTCACGATAGATGGATTGCATGTTTTATGTTACCATGGATTTACATTTTTTTTCCTATTTGGGCTGTTTGAAGGTAGTTGCATAAGACAAAGTTGAGTTGTAAAAAAAAAATATGTTGAGGAAAAAAACATCGATAGTTGAAAACCATCGATGGTGAAAACCATCGACCATCGAAACGTAAACCATCGATGGTGAAAAACATCGACGCAAAACCATCGATGGTAAAAACATCGACCATCGGACCAAAAACATCGATGTTTTCGAAACATCGATGTTCGATGCTCATCCCTAATTATAACTGGGTTAGTCTTCTAAAGTGAATTTATTTTTATTCGAAAAGATAACATAGCGCCATTCTTTGTTCCATGTCAAGTGGACTCTTGCTTAATTTAAACGTATTTTCCTTCGGGCAAAGTTAAGTTACGTCTTGTTCTTCAGTTTTAGTTTCTTTAAATGTGGAGCATTTCTTATTACTGTTTGAACAATATAGGTTCGCCTTAATGTGAAAATTTACCCTAATCCTTGCGATCGGGTAATGAGGGCTCGATGCTACTCTCAAAATTACTCTCTGATAAGGATTGTCAAGTACTAAATTTTTATCGGCTCTATTATTTTTACCTTAACGCTACTTACTACAAACGAATTCGGATTCAACTTATCGACTTTTAATAATTTTTTCTCGAAATTTCACTTTTTGACCGCCTTGACTCCTTACAAGTCTTAATTTTTTATCCCTCTTCCGCAGATAATAATTTTCTCTTATCCATATTAAAGCTAATATATTACTTAAACAACAACAAAAAATTGAGGGTTCTACGTCCTCAATTGTGGAAGATCGACAAAAAAGAAATTACATGTGCTATCCTGACGACAAATTTTAAATGGCTATTTTGTGTGTTCTTTTCGAAAAACAATTATAAAACACAATTCAAAAATGGAAACACAATACTTTTTGTTTTAATTAACTTAGAACTGAATAGACTATTAACAGTTATAATTATGAAATTTTAGCTTTTTTAGTTTGGTTGGAAATCAGCCGAAGTTATTAATGTGAAGGGGTGTGCTAATCTGATGACGAGCAGTGTATTTCACAACCAAAAAATTTTTTTTAGAAGAACTTAATTAGGGGGTGTGGTTTGTATGAATGGTCCGATTCCATGTTTTTACATTTGTTTTGTGGCGTCAATAGAAAAAACATTTGCCTGAAGTTTGGTTGAAATGGCTGCACAAATAAAAAAATTCTTAGAGGAACCTAATTTGGGGGTTGTGTTTTAATGGCAGCCCCATGACTGATTTCTACGATTCAATCATACATATGGTCAGAGATGCTTCCTTCAATGGGTCAGGTTACAAAATTTATTCTGTTCCCAAAATGGCAGTTAGGGGATCAGAACGGCAAACATGTTTGAGGAACATACGCAACTGTTTTGTTTCGTTATTTCTCCCAATGCGTTACAAACTTCATGGCAAAGTTAATATACTTTTTTCGCATATAAAGCGAAGGGAATAAAAATATAAAATTTGCATATATGATATACACCTGCTAACGTTTTACCTACAATGTGTATGCGACTTCTACCATTTCAAGCTCGCCACTGCTTCGGCGGAGGGCGACAATTTAGCTACTGCCCAGGGGCGCCATGGAGGCTAAATCCGGCCCTGACCGCAGGTCGAGCAACGCGAAACCATGGAGCGCTATAAAGAACGAGGCAAGGAAGAAGAAGACTGTTTTTAAGAATGTTCGTAAGAAAATCCTAACGGGACTTCGGATTTGAGTCCTTGTGCAGGCTAGATATTCGTCGAATTAACTGGATAAAAGTACGCACATACTGAATAGAGGCAAGTTATGTTGGGTCTCATTGTACGGGAGGTGCCCTTAGTTTTCATTCGATTGAACAAATTATTGGTGGAGGGTGGCCCCTCACGACTGTGTTGGCGTTGAGACCTTGAATGTGTTTTGTGCTAAAAACGCAAATACGTAACGAAAATATTTTGATTTATACTTAATATACGACAAATTTATTCACATTTTACTTTAAAGATAAAAAGAATGTTTAATTAAAGATTACAAGTCAACTCACACAACTCAGCAAACAAGTCGATAAGAAATGTAGCGACCGGCCGTTTCCGATGGACGAATGATTTTTACAACCTGCCAATAAAACGAACCCAATTAGTTGTCGAACTTCCTCTTTTAAAATCTAAAACAGTACTCACCTGTCCTCTTTTCAATCCGAAGTATCTAGCCACTGGATCGCCAGCCTGAATTCTCATCAACATGTTCTCTTTCAGCTTGTACCTTTAAGAAACGTAAACGACTGCAAAATCCGCGTCAGGAAGCAAATTACCGTGACTTACCTAGCCAACAGCTCCTGCTTCTCTTCCGGCGTCATAACCACATGTTCTGGTACCAATTCATGCTCAGTAATATTGATCAGAAGCTCCGACTCCAAGAATTGTTCGAGAATATATTTTGGCGCCATATCAACCAGAGACTGCTTGGCCGAAGGAGTCATGCCAGCCTGGACCACTACAATGGCTCGATGAATGTTTTCCTCTTGCATTCGTGTGCAGTAGGTTTTGATGGTTTTAATGCCGATTTTCGGTTCGTCCGGGAAGAAGACAAACATTTGATCAGTCGGATCGTCATTGTGAGCAACCAAAACAATGAGATCGGAGCGTGCTGGTCGCTTTTCACTAGAAAAGGTAAAATTGCGTTAGCGTGAGATTGACATTGGAAAATCAAGCATTGTCCTTACCTAGGCTTATCGCCGAATTGTTCCTTGAACTGTTCCAGAGTCTGATCCAATTCGTCCTGTGTAACTAAATAGCCGCGATCGTGGCTCAGCTGTGGAAATTTCAGGAAGCGATTTAGAGGTTATAAATGCACCGGGAAGCATTTACTGCAAATTACCTGCATAACTGTTTTGCGGATACGCCATAATTTGTATGTTTCGGCTTCGTCATCCATGATTTAGTGTTTTGAAACAGATTTCGTAGTCAACAAGAAATATTTGAAGGCAAATTCGTGTGAGAAAAAGCACGAAAACAAGCTCGTCGGCCACAACACGGCAACAAAACGTCAAAGAGAGACGACATGCTTCTTCTTTCTGAACATTTTTGGAAAAGTAGTCGTCTATCAAGTGAGCACAAATTTATAGTAGGTGAAGCGTGTACACTGGCTTCCAAATTTGAATGAAATATTCAATATTCGAAATTTTTATTTTGGAATAAAAGTGAGTTATTCATCAAAATGGAACAAATGCGATAGAAATGGTGAAATGGTATAGAAAAAAAAAAGGTATGTACACACATAGATGATTTATTAGCATGCTACTTATATTATTGCTCAATGTGTGATACAGACATATGGCCAAGCAACCATTTAAGATGCGCTGTTTGTTAAGTATCTAGCACAACATCCATAATAATTGGTGTTCTATTTAGAAAACAAGTCGAACCCAAATTCATGTTCGAACTTATATGGAAGTCGCGCTGTTCTGCCCCCTGTACTGAAGTTAATGGGAACCTGTAGTAGATTCCCACAATTGGTAGCTGCCGCCAGCTTAGAATTGAGGGGATTTAGGGTATTGCGGCCATTAGCTTCTATATCCAGAGGCTAGTTATAATCATAATACTTCTCCGTACATAATTGAAGCAATTCTTCCGTCAAAGTGTACGAACGTCGGCAATGCAAGCAAAAAATGACCGTTTCGTTCCTACTGCGACCGGGTCTACGAACCAGAACGTTCCATGCTATCCAGCATAGCCAATAGTCGCAACGACCCCCTTCGACGGGGAAGGAAACTATGTGTCTTATTCGTACCGTTTTTATCCTTGTGGAGCATTCTTGGCTGGCCCAGCTGCTACACATTGCTACTACGTGCCGGCATCGAATCGAACCCCAGTCCATGGATATGCTGTGTCTGCGGAAATAGGATTTGGACCAATGTACAATTGTCGGTTGAATGCACGTGCTGTAGAGAATGGGGTCCACCAACGCCATCTAGAAATATCTAGACGGCGTTGGGTCCACCTAAAAAACCGCTCGGGACTTACTCATCTGAATTAAAGTGTTCAATTTATACTGCGAGCAGGGGTAGAAATAGAGGGCGACACTCATCATCCGGTTCCTCTCAACAGGCGCCCAGCCAACAATTAGCACCCTCTACCCCTACAAACGCTGGCCGACCTGTCCCACCAAGACCAAATTTGACTATAGCTCCACGAACTATCGACGTGAACTACTCCTCCACTAAAATCGTCCAAATTCATTGCAACAGACTCCAGAATAAAATCGCTGAGCTAACAGAGTTCATGGACAGACACCACATCCAGATAGCAGCTGTTCAGAAGACTAAAGACTAAACTCAACTCCAATAATTCGCTTAGTTCACATGGGAACTATAACATCAGACGCGACCAAGAAAGCAATGCAGGAGGTGGTTTAGCCTTCCTTATTCATAACAACCTACCGTACAACATTGTTGTTGTTGATGTCACTCCCGCCGACAACATCATGGAACAACAGGTTATAACCGTAAATTCAGGAAATATTGACTTTGAAATCTACAACATATACATTTCTCTAGTCTCCAGCTGTTCAAAAAAAAAAATACAAAATCAATTTAGGCTCCCTACTAACCGGCCAATATCGTTTTCTGCTTGGTGATTTCAACGCTCATCATGATATATGGCCCTCCAACCGCCACAACGATACCGCCGATCATCCGATTTCTGTGCCAATAATTTCTGGATGCATCCGATGTCTATCCCATCTACCACAATAAACCGACTCGTATCACTGGATCATGCATCAACTCGCCTGATATTTCCATCGCTAGCGCTGGACTTTTCAATGACATCACATGGGAACCAATCCTCACTCTTCTGAGCATCTACCAATTCTACTAACGCTGGACATGCCGTCAAAATTCGTCCATCCCGACAAGAAAACGTACACTAACTTCAACAAGCTAACTGGGATTGCTTTAATAGGTTCACTAGCGAGGCTTTTGCTAGTCTTACCCCCTCCAAGAGATGTACGTATGGCCGAAAAACAACTAAGACTGCAGCCAAGAGATTCATTCCAGCTGGCCCCATTCCCAGCCTAAAACCTAACTGCCCAACATCTGCGCGGCAAAATTAGCTAAAACCTGGGATCAGCTAAGGAGTACAGACCCATGTGATCGACGCATTGGTGACCTTAACGCAGGCATCTTTAAGCTAGTCAATGGCCACAGGAGAGGTAAATGATACTCGCACCTACAAAATCTGAGCAAACTATGGAATACAGTAAGTTGCCTATCAAGCCCCACTAAAACACAAGGAAGGGTCGTTATCAAGTTTGGCAAATCAATCGTAAGCGGCGACATGAAATGCGCCAATAAATTTAACAAGCAAACCGTCGAGCATCCGCCCAAGGATAGGCTCAATCGCAAAATCACACGAGCCATCCGAAACACCAGGGTAGATGAACATCTTCAAATCACCACCATAGAAGTCGACAATGCCGTAAAGAACGTCAAAAACTCAAATGCGCTTGGTCCGGACGGTATAGCAATGATAATGCTCAAACATCTTGACACGTCGGCCATAGAGTATATCACTACCACGATGAACCTTTCGCTTAGAGCTTTCATCATACCAGAGATTTGGAAAAGGGACCGCATCATTCCATTAACCAAAGCTGGTAAACAACACTCTTTAGGAGAAACCCACCGCTCGATCCCGCTTTTATCTCCAATGGCAAAGATACTGGAATCGCTGATACATAAAACTCTTGCGACGCACATACAACTCGCCAATCACCAACACGGCTTCAGGAAAATGCACAGCACCACCACTGCATTAGACCGAAACAAGTCCAAGGTCTTTAATGGGATTAACCAGCCTAAGCCAAACCATCATCTCATGAACAATACTCCCCCTCCACGACATGTCAGGAGTGGAATCAGATATCTCTAGGGAGACGTCCAGAGATACAAACGGTTACCTCTCGATATATTTGACGACACAGCATACCATGCGGCCATCGCAGATATTCACTCAACCGTTTTGAATCGGTCAATAGGGAGATTAGGTCCGATTAGAGTCCTCTCAGTGCCCCCACCACCCATATCGCCTGAGGAGACTAGGCTCCCGGGAGCCACAAGAGCAACACTAGCCCAGCTTAGGTCGGGTTTTTGTTCGCGCCTTAATTCGTACATATCTCGAATAGACCCGGACATCCAGAACATTTGTCCAAGCTAGGGTGGTGCGCCTCACGATGTGGACCACCTGTTTCAATGCCCCGCTGCACACACTAACTTCACACCGAGGGCATTATGGGACAACCCGATTGCAACTGTTACGTTCTTGTCGCTTTAGACAATAGGCGAGAACGACGACGAAACTTAGAGCACATCCACAGCGACTCACACCCTTCTGCATCGCTACAACAACAACAATTATGGCATTTTCAACAGCCTCGCCGACAACATATGTGACAAAATGAAGACCAGGAACAAGATACTGAAATCTCTTGCTGGCAGCAAATGGGGAACAGAAAAGGAGACGTTACTTACCCCATTTAAAGCCACCGGTCGTTCTGCGGTAAACTATGCAGCATCTATATGGACGAACAATCTCTGTGACACCCAATGGAACCGGATTTGCAATAGCGGCAAGTAATGCTTCCACAACAGTCTTGATTTGCCCTAACTCCTAGCAGAGTATGGTGTGTTGACGACTACAGTATGCAGTCGTCACTTCCTAGTGGCATTGTTAGTTTATTATTCTTCTTCTTCTTTTAGCGGTGCAGAGAGGTGTGAAGCCTCTGTGCATCTATGTGGGTACGATTTATGGTTCGTCAATGCTTGTGTCCGTGAGGTCTAAGGACAAAAACATAGCTGCTGCGATAGGGTTTTCCCACAGCGATATAGGGGTAAGATCAGTGGGCGCAGCGGGGCATTGAAACAAGTGACCCACATCATGAGTAGTACCATTGCAGTTTGGACAGATGTTTTGGATGTCCGGGTTTATGCGAGATAGGTACGAATTAAGGCGTGAACAAAAGCCCGACCGAAGTTGAGCTAGTGTTACTCTAGTGGCTCTCGGGAGCCTAATCTCCTCAGGAGAAATTGGTGGTGGGCGCTCTGAGAGGACTCTATTCGCACCTAAACTCGCGATAGACCGATTCACTTCTTCAGTGTGGATCGCTGCAATGGCGGCTCGGTATGTAACTTCATCGTAAGGGTCCCGTTTGTATCACTGAACCTCTCTCTCAAGGTCTCGTAAACCACGCATGACATGTCGTGGTGGAGGAATTCGGTCCATGAGATGATTATTGGGATGATCCTCACGGAAGCAACCAACAAGATACTGCTTTGAGAGTAGGAGATTGTGGTCACGTATTGGCATCAATTTTGTCTCCTGATGTAAGTGATCCTGGGCAGACATCAGAAGGCAACCTGTCGCGATGCGTAGAGCGGCATTTTGGCACACCTGAACTTTGGACCAGTTTGTGTCACATAGACTATGTGTCCAAACTGGGGCTGCATTATCAGCGGCCGCTCGACCCACCGCTTTATAAGTAGCTAGCATGGTTTCTCTATCTTTGCCCCAGGTGCTACCAGCTAGAGCTTTTAGGATGTTGTTCCTACTGCGCATTTTTCCACAGACTGAAGCTGCATGATTCGCAGACTTCATCATGTTCCCTAGGTGAACCCCGAGAATTTTGGGGTTTTTAACAGTAAGAACAGAATTGTTGCCAATACGTATATCCATCTCCCATCTGATGTCCTCCCACCAAGTGGTTAGAAAAGTCGCAGAGGATTTGGACGCAGAGATGGTTAGGTTTCGGCTTTGGAAAAATGCCTGTACTCGTCCTAGATAGCGAGTAATTCGAAGGCGCATTTCATCCTTATCGTTCCCTGTGGCGAGTACGGTGCAATCGTCAGCATAGGAAATCGATTCCTTCAGGTGTTGTGGGAAGGCCGGACATGTAGATGTTAAACAGAGTTGGGGAGAGTACCCCTCCCTGTGGAACACCTAATTTGATTTTCCTAAGCTTAGAACGTTTGCCTCGAAACTCGGTGAAGGAGTGCCGACCAGCTAGATAATTGGCAATCCAACGAATCTCTTGTGCAGGAAGATGCATATTCAACAAGTTTGCTAAGAGCATTGAATGATTGACCTTATCGAATAAATTTGATAGGTCTATTGCCACCAGAATGGTTGTGTGACAGCGACTGCGTTGATTTAGCCCATCACGAATGCGTGTAGTGATCGCATCGAGGGCAGTGGTGGTACTATGCATTTTCCTGAAGCCATGCTGGTGAGGTTAGTTTATGATTCTACGCTAAAAATATTTCTTATTATCTTCTGGATAATAAACTTGCGACTAGCCATACCGAGCTTGGAAACTCGTTTCTCTATGAATCTCTATATCACAGAGTGGCGACCGAACGATCCGGCCACAGAGCACGACAGTACTTCAAAAAAAAACCAGTCCATAGCCACAGTTTTCGACAAAACCGTCTGAACAACGGAGCGTGATTTCTCTAATCTACAAGTCAAGCATCATTTCCATTTTTCCAACGGACCGATATAATTTTATTATTCTTCAGATTGATTAAATACAATGTAAATAAAAAAGTTCCCTCACATTCGCTTTCGTACCACAGACGTGCGGAGCTTATGACGAAGTTGACTTTTGTCCTAACTTCTCCTTTTTCGCTGCTTCCGCTTCGGCTTCCAATTTCTCATACTTGGCTATCAAAGCATCAACTTCGGTGTTTGTCAGGATTTTGATCACGGTCTTGTCATTCTCTCGGGTCAATGTGGCCATTTCGATTTTCTCCGATGTCAACTTGGTCATATCGAGAGTTTTGCTCAGCACCTTAATGGCAATATCCTGAGCTTGTGGCACGATAATTTCGTTATCGTTCAACTCTTGTTTGAGCATAGAAATGGCGGCCTGTGGGAATTTAACGAAAACTAGTAATTCGCAAACATGAACTAGGACTTAATGCAACTTACCCCAGCGTTATTTCCGATGCAGGTCGCCTTCCAGCCACCATAATTTCCACTTGGGTCGGACTGATACAGCTGATAGCCGTAGTGTTTGTCCCAGCCCATGTACAGGATCGACACGCCGAATGGACGTTTACCTCCGTATTGAGTGTACGCCTGTTTCAAATCGCAAAGCGTCGATACCAGCTGCTCACAAGGCATGGGTTCACCGTAGTACAATTGATACCGCTGTGCAGTTACTCGCAATTCATTTGTAAGAACGTTGGCGTCCGATGTAATACCTGCGACCGAGCAAACCATATCCCTGAAAACCAAAAATCAATTTGTTCTCAAAAAGATACCAAATCAATTTGGTAAGCACAACTTACTCGTTCAGCTTGTAGATCTTCTCTGAAAAAATAGCACTGTCCAGCAGCTTGTTGGTATTGCGTCGCTCGGCGGCCAAAAGAATACCATCCTTGGCCAAAATGCCTAAACAGGTGCCGGCATGTGAAATGGCCTCCATGGCATATTCAACTTGATATAAACGGCCTAAGGAACAAAAATCATTAGGCAACTTCTGCAACATTTACTTTTAAGTACGCTTACCCTCTGGGGAGAAAATCGTTGTACGGGAATCATAACGACGTGCCTGCAATAGAATTTAAATAGAGGAAAATCCTTTAGCCGGCTGCTGACAACAAAAATTGACATGACCAAGCATTTACAAAAGAACCATAACCTAAATCCCATTCCCAGTCGGGGATGAGGTATACTTCTTGTCACAAATAGGATTTCTCAAAATACAAGAAAGTTTGAAGAATATGATACATTTGATATTCCACATTACCATTTTAAATGTTTCACGAAATCGGTTTAAGCAGACAAAAATTTGCACAAAAGCGGCACAAAACAAACTCTTTTAGCCGACTGTCAAACTCGTGAATGACTTTGCATTTGATTCGATGTTGTCAAGTTGTCGCTCCGAGTTTTTGCTCTGGTGAGGAGCGGAATACGTGACGAGTTTATTGCAAAATGAGCAAAACACTCCATGGTAGTCAAGAACCAAAACCATCTACATATACAGCCAGGAACCAGGGTTGTGTGATTGTGTGTGTGGACTCTCGGTACGTAGTTGGCTTTGACTTTCATGCACGTTTGACAATTCCACCATGGGAGAGCGCAGCCGCATAACTAACAGAATCGTGAGCATGTGAGAGAATTACGATGTCTCTCATCTGACTTTTTTTTTGTATTTTCACTTTCGAATTGGCGGTGAAGTAAAAAGGTACGTTTAAAAATAGTTTCATTCTACATTTTTAATTAGATTTTGTGTTTTACAGATAATCTAGCATTTATCAATCTATTCGTTATTGATTGTGGATACGCAATACGACCGAAGAAAGTTGGCATTCGCTTGTGAGGTAAAAAGGTACCAATGCCGTGGACAATAAACTGAATTATTTGTAAATCAACGTGACTTGTGTATTTATTGCGAGATGAAAAAGCCAAATAAGCACATTGTTCTCGACGACAGTGCGATCTAGGAGAGCTGTGGTGTGATGTGTTGTGGAAATAACTCTTCAGAAGCGAGTTCGGCGATATAAATCGTGCAAAGCCGTTGTTGCAACGGTCAAGACAAGAGCTGCCTGCAGATATACACCAAGAAATTATCCCCAAAAATAAGTGACGTGCCAAAACCACATGGTTTAAGTGGACAAGGAAGAATTTTTTTTTCATTCAGTAAACGCGTGTTTTAAACAAGAATTTTGCTTCAACAATAATGCCCTTCAGAAGTGTAGTAAAAGAAGATATTTTCCGTACTCATTGTAAAAGAACATCTCGCGCATAACATATAATTCAAAACAATGATATTAAATTTGTAAACATATCTATTATTATTAATTGATTATTAAAGTGTTAAGTACATCTTTGAGATACAAAATGAGTAATATATATTGGCTTTCTAAAAACCATTCATTTGATTTAAATTTATAAATAAAAAAAATATAGAGCGTCACAGTAAGTACACATTGCTTTCTTTGATCCAGATACAACTTCTATCGCTATAGATACTAACTATCACTTTTCGTACTCTTCTGCATAACTTGACGTAATTGCGGAAATGCACTTTTCGTTTGAGGCGGATGCAAACGAGCCGTAAGATTTATAAAAGGCTCATAGAGCGATGCTCGCTCCATAGCATTGACGGTGTAATGTTTAATCCTTTCGCTTGCACACCAATTATTCGCCCGACTTAGTACGGCTTCCACGGGATCTAATTGATTCGATGCAACTGGAGACGCCGCTGGTGATTCGGATTTTTTCGAGACTGCTTTCGAGCGCATATTAGCCAATACAATGATGCATACTTCCTTTTTTCCTTGTTCTTATCTATGTCGGCTTTGATGTCGGCCAACATGTCAAGGCTAGAGGTGTCGGTTGGATCGTAAACGAGAATGAATCCATCCGGAAAGAAGAGATAGTGACGCGGTAGTTGGGCCTTACCCTGGAAATAAATAAAGATATTTAAATGCAGATGATTTTCACTAGTTTAAAACTATTTTGACCGAATGGTTGTGTGAATTCAGCCAATACATTACACTCGGCCGCGAAAGGAACCACTTAAATGTGGCCGAACGTGATGGCGGAGTCCCGGCGACGGCCTCACGAATAATTTGGGAACGAATACATCACACTCGGCCGCGAAAGGAACCACTTAAATATGGTCGAGCGTGATGGCAGAACCCCGGCAACGGGCGCCATGAATAATTGCACACAAAAACACAAAACACAAGTCAATAACCGGCAAACACTTATTTATCCAAATTTACATGAAACGAAAATTTAAATATTATCTTTCACTTTACACTCACTATTTTAATACCCGAACAATTGCATGATTTCTTTAAAATAAATATAACACATTTCGATGCGGTGACATTCGCGCACTCTCAATTTTTCTCTCGCGCAGATGGATGTAAACAACGCGGATCCATCATCTAAAAAACTTAATTTTTCGGCGATAATTAACGATATCGATAAAATTTTTATTATATAACTTGGAAAACATGTTATGCCACAACATACTCGAATTTCACTCCCGAAAACACACATTATCCCGTATTTTTCGCGTAAAAAAGGACGACCGACCGCATTCCGTCCATACAATTCCGTGTAAATTTTCGACTGACTCTGGCCTCTCGTGCCCTATACGTGTATAAGTTTTCGTTGTACAGCCAGGCTGTATATGTAGATGGTTTTGTCAAGAACCGTTAAAAATGTGCGATAAAACCCTGCAAACCATGTCATGCTGACATAGTCGACTACGTACCCCTGACTCGCGGGCTGACTGTACCACTGACCGTTGTTCGGCGTTCGGGACTAAAGTAAGCGGCTTATGTCAAAGATAAATCCTGACAGAGTCTATGACAGCACACGTACATGGTAGGCTACCGTACATATCAAAACCACCTTCACTAGAAGCCGGGAAGCAGCAATACATGCACACAAAACGAGCCTATGAACATGTCGTATATACGTTGCACGATGCACTAACACAAGCACAGCGCATGTAAAAAAACCGTGTCTGCTCTGATAAAAATCGCGAAAACATGTGGAAAATTCACTTTTTGTCGGGATTTTGTTCTTTCACTGCATTCTAGACACTTTAATTCACGGCACATTCCACTTTTCGCAACGAAAATCGACCGGGAACCAATACTTTTCGTGTAAAGTTTGTCGCGACCCAACCCGATTTGCCTTTACCGCAATGTAAATTTTCGATCTGAACAGGCCTATGATTTGGCGCTTAAGTATATGAACGTGTTCTGCTTCCGGGCTTTGTATAAAGATGGTTTTGGTACATATGGTTACATCATCGAGTGGTTGTAGGTAAAGTACACGACGACTGTCAGTACAAAGATATTCGAATTGTAGTAGATTAAATATGCGACCATTGTCAAAACTTTAAAATAGCGGGGTGCGGTGCGGAGTGCGGGGTTCTCTTTCCATGAACGACGTGCAGGGTGCGCTGTCGTCTACTTTCGGTCCGAAAAGAGTAGCGTGTATAGAAACACGCAAATAAATAGATAATTGCAATATTTTCATTTTAATATATTTTATCATACATATGTAAACAAACAAAATTACAAAAAAAATATACTATTGCTTGTATGAAGCACAGCTGTAGTAGTGTAGAAGTAGTGTTTTGCCCAGCACGGAATACGCAGCCGACGCTGAAATTGGAAAGATGTTCAATTTACACAGCGAAAAGGCAAAAGAATCAATTAATATCTTCACTTACAATTCCGAAATACACGATGCACACCTTCCGCGACGAATCTGGGCTCATTTTCGCCTGCCTTCCAATTAAAATGATGCACGGCTCAAAATCATTATGCATAAATTACCATCGCGTACTTGAAACATCCAAGATGACCGAAGTATCTAAATTAGGAAAAAAAAGTCTTAATTGCTCAACCACAAAGCAATATTTGTATGTAATACTTACAGTTTAGATCCGTAACATCCTTCGGAAAACTGCTCCACTCTTCAGCTTTTCTTATACGACAAGCACGACGGAACATTTTAAACACAACACGAAAATGTCAATAGAGAAAAAAAACAAAAGACCACGAACAGCTGTTATGGTTGACATTTTCAGTATGTGTGCGTGTCCATACGCACACCGTCGCATTATTTTCTTCCCCTTTTCTTCTCAACCCTGGACTGCTGACCGATTGTTTGCAGGGAAACGGACAAAATCAAATTTGTGGTATATTGCTCAACATCTTGAAAAGCTCGAGGAAATTCTTCATTTGAAATGTTCGTCAAAATACTCTCGCATCCAACCAGCTGCATTCCTTGCGAATCCTCCTCGTACTTTGGCGCCTGCATTTCTCGAGCATTCCTTCTCCTTTGAGCTGAGACCATAAATATTCTGCTGTCATGCTTAGGCCTCTCAAGCATTGACGGTCTTTCGCAGTCTGAGCTTCTAATTTTTGGTCAAATTTCACAGCAAGCACTTTACTTTCTTCCGGCATTACATTTTCGCGAAGTTACCCGTTTCATTGGGTGAGGTTATAAAACACAACGTTCGCGCAACGTTACCTTTAATTTCAAATCAACCGGCCGTTACGGATCAGAACCTTCTCCCTACAAACAGATCCCTAAGCGCTTAGGGATCACCCATTGTTTCACTGTCGTCCATGCCTTGAATGCGTTCGATTTGGGTTGCACTGCTTCTTTAGTTTCGGCGTTCCACCACCATGCTTCTTTCGTGTGGAGTGGACCTTTCGAAACTCCAAGTGCATTTTCCGCCTCACCTACTGACATTTCAGCGAAATTTTTCCACGTTTGTTGGTCTGTGCTCGGTGCACAGCTGTTTGGAAACCACTCCGTCATTTTATCAATGAATGCGGTACTTACAGTTTCTTAGTTTACGTTTGTGAGATTCACCCAAGATCACCTTGCAGTCTCTTATCCACCGTCTCATAAAATCTAAGCACAGGTGGTAATCTGCGTTTCGTGTTTCCTATCCAGTGTGCACTATACTATTCTGAGCCATCGACTCCAGGTCTGACCATCGCTTGTTCAATGAAGCAGCCTCGCTACCAACGATCTTCTCCACATGTTTCTGGGTCGTCCAACACGGCGTCTTTCATTAGCTCCTTGTGGGTTCCAATCTAGGGCCTGTTTAGCAATATTTTTTAGCCCTCTTCGGCGGGTATAACCTATCTATTGCCATGTTCGCCTTTGGATAGAAGTACCTATCCAATCCAGGCCTGTGACATTAAGGAGAGCATTATTCGAAATAATCTCCGGCCATCGAAGATGTAGGATGCCCCGTAGACACTGGTTTATGAAAGATTGCATCTTAGTTGTTCCTTGGTCACCTTACACGTAGACCACCCATATAGAAGCACTGATTTCACAATTGCATTGCAGTTTCGAATTTTAGTGCGCCTGGAAATGTTGTTATTTAGCCAGAAATTAGTCAACGTTAAGAAGGCTGTCCTAGCCTTACTGATAGGAGATTGCACATCATCATCCGCACCGCAATCTGCTGTGACTATGCTTCCGAGGTGGCAGAATTCGTCAATTTTTTCGACGGCCTGTTTCGAAACACAAATTCCGCTTTGCCCTCCCTGGATCAGAGCTCAAGTACTTGGTCTCGGCAGCGTTTATCTTTATCCCAGCAATACGACTTTCGCAATGCAGAGCATCGGCCATTTGAGCTACATCCTCCTTTTTATTTGATAGCAGACAAATATCGTCAGAATAGTCCAGGTGTTGCAGGTGATACATTTTTCATCGGATACCCTTTCCTCAGGTTTTCAAGCGCGCTCAATGACTATGAGGAAAAGAATAGGTGAAAGCTTATACCCTTGTGTAAAACGTGACATTGGGCTCCCTGATAGGATTCGTTGGGACTCTTCAGATATACTTCCGGTCAACACTATCGAGCGCCTTCTCGAAATCAATGAACATTAGGTGTAAGGGGGATCTTCACTCGGCGGATTGCTCAATAATAATTCGGAAAGTGTTTCTATGGTCGCAACATGAAAAACCCTCACGAAAGCGAGCCTGCTCATTACTTCATCCTTGATCCGGTTCAAAATAGCCATCAACTTGAAGACCGGCAAATCCCACGCCAATTATTACAGTCCTTAAGGTTTCCATTTTTCGGAATTTTGATAATTACCATCTTTTTCCATTCGCCTGGAAGAGTTTCGGTTTCCCAACACTCGCTTGAGGGGAAGCAGAATATCCGCTTTAGCCTTTGAATCCGCTATCAATAATAGAACCAAAGCCTTACCGGCGCGTCCATAGATTCAATAACCCACTTTAATTCCGTCTTAGATGGTGGTCTGGAATTAATATCGGCGATCTTCCTCTGCCGATGAAGATGCACTTGAAGGTCCACTTGAAGTGGCGTCACTGATAAATGGTCTCCTACCATAATCCAAACGTCCTACGATTGCTTCGCCACACGAAATGAAAGAATCCTTTGTAGCATTCCATCTCTCTTCAATTTTGGCATTCTCAATGGCTGGAATTGCAATAGCTTTTTGGTGCAAGACAGTAGAATATGCACGTATATTTTATGGATTTTTTCTTAGCTTTTGCACATACAAAAATTCGTGCGTCATGAGTTCGTTGGATCGCTGTCGTAAGCATAATTTCGCGATAACAAGATATGGTGGTCGCTTCGCTGCCAACATAACCTGTACGCTCCGACCTGATGTCCAAGAGGCAGTTATGGTCGATTTGGTTCTCCATTTTGCCATCAGGAGAAACCCAAGTTTTTAGGTGGCAGGAATTATGCTTGAACAAGATACCACCAATGACCAGTTGTCGAGAGTTACAGAGCTCCACGAACATTGCGCCGTTATTGTTCCTGTCGCCAAGCCCGTGATTGCCCATAATCGAAGCCGAAGTTATCAGCACCGACTTTGGCATTAAGATCCACCATAATAATTTTGATGTCACCCCTGGGAGCCCTATCAAAGGTGTCGCCAAGTCGCTGATAAAATAATCCGAGGGGTCAATTTTTCGTACATAAGTATTTGTACCCTTGAGCGCAAAACAGAGTCGTTGCGCGCACAATTGTAGAGATATGTATGTACGAAACTCAGGGGAGTTTTATTACCTCCTGTCCTTTCAGTCGCCTTCTATGTGTTTCTAAAGGTACGTGTTCGTAGAGACAGTTCATGTGATGATCGCTCAGCGATCGTAATTTTGCATCCAATTTCGAGCCGTATTTAAATATTGTCTGCATAGAAAATATACCCATATAGTGCTCAAAACCGGTGGTTAAAGTTCTATCGCTGAGCGATGATCCCATGAGTCGTCTCTACGAACACAAACCTTAAGACACGCCGGGAAACTACTCCTACTCCTTTATCCCCACTAAAATTGTATGCAATTGCCACTTCGTTTTTCATGACCGGCGGAGCAAGAGTGCAACGATCATGAGGAGTGGGTAAGGGTATGTGTTCGTAGAGACAACTCATGTGATGATCGCTCAGCGATCCTAGTTCTGCATCAGATTCCGCCATATTTGCATATTTTTGAATGTGGCTACTTTCCTTGTATCGACTATGACCTAAAGGCTCATGTCTGCATAGAAAATATACGCTTTTAGTGCTCAGAACTATAGTGGTTTAACCGCGATCGTGAGTCGTCTCTACGAACACAACCATTAAATAGTTGTAACATACTTTACGACTTTGGCCTCTTCTGCAACCTGGAAATAAATATGATGCAGCAGCAGCATCAGCAGTGGCCCAATGCATTTTAAATGTATCATATCTATTTTCAGCATATCACTTTGGTTCTCGTCATAAGTGGATCAAGTATAGTGCTTGAAATAGATATGATGCAGCATGCTGTTCAACAGCAAAATGACGTCACCCATTTCGAATGCATTGGTGCTGTTTTCACTGCTATTTTGCTGCATCGTATCTATTTCAAGCATAACAATCATGCAAAACTAGAGCAGTGAGAAATAGTTGCAACGTACTCCAATTTTTTACTCTTTAAACCACAATTTTTGTGCATTTCTAATTAATTACTTTCGCGTAATACGTATTCCAAATTTGAGGAAATATTTGTGTAAATCGTACTACGGTTACATGTGTGATATCAATGGAAGTTCCACTTGATGGTCCCTAGGCCAGAGGCAGACCGAAGAATACATAGATGTGTCAGATGAAAAAGCAACGCATTGGTCTCGGCGATGACACGAAGCAAAATAGAGCTGTCTGTAGAAATAGGCTGAGAGAGGGGCGGCCGGTCTAAGTGGGCAGGTAGGGCACTGCCCACCCTACAAAATGCTAGCTAAAAATAAAAATAAAATAAAAATTATTTCTTAGAACATAATTGATTCACTTCGGTACCTACATGCATATCTAACGTAACGTAACGTAACTTGCCTTAAAATGACAATAGCCATTCATTAGTACTTAACCTTAATCTTACCTTTGTGTGAAGAATCACACAAACGCATTTTATTTTCGATTTTTCCCCATGACTTTTCCAACCGATACCTATAACTCGTCTTGACTTTTCCTAAAACTTCGATTTAAAAAGAAAAACATGAGTTTTAAGAAAAAAATTCTTTTTTATTTTTTAGATATTTAAAAACATACGTTAAGTACCCTCATGTGTGAAAACTCACACATATGGTATTAGCTGTGTGTTTTATATGGGTGCATTTTGTTTTTACCGTAATAATATTGCGAAATCTACTTTTTTTTACAGAATGCATGAATCGATAGCGTTTGGAACAAATTATTTATGCGAAAAATGTGATTCATGATGAAATTCTGGTCTAGGACACACCATAATTGAAAATCTTTTAAAATAGGCAGACTCAGGTCCTGGTAGTCCAGTCATACTAGCATTTCAAATACGAAAAAAAAAACAAAGTAAGGCTAATTTCTGTTGTTTTTGAATCAATGGGCTCCCAAAAATTTAAAACTCATTTTCGTTAAAAAAAAATTGAGCGAAAAGGTCTCAAAAAGGACAAAAAGGATAATCCTTAAGCTTTGAACGGAGGTCGTCATGCGGGGTATCATATCAAAGGAGACGTCGAGTACATTACATATCCGGTGTTAGTTTCCTGTTTCAAGGACCCTCAAGGTAATAAATCGAGCTTAAATGTAAATGAGTCAACTGTAGTAGTACGTATGTAACTACGGCCTATCATGGCATTGATAAACCGACCCCTAATGTCAAATGTCAAAAATATACTCTTCTCATAACCGAAATAGTGGACAATTCAACATAAAGCACATTTTTTACTTTAAGAAATTCGCCCAAATGACACAAAAGTTGCATATGTGTGAAAATCCACATATGAGGGTACTTAACGTAAGTTTTTTTCAGGAGAAGATGAAGGTTAATCACGATTAAATTGCCAATATAAAAAACTCCTCTCCTCTACATAAGCAAAAGCTCATATTGATATTAATTGAATAATTATTAACGGGTATACCTCACCTCTTCTATGCTGATGATTTAAAATTGTACAGCGCCATTAAAACGCACTCTGATTCGGCGCTTTTTCAATCTAAGCTTCAATCTTTAGAATTGTGGTGCACTCAAAACAATCTCTATCTTAATGTCTCTAAATGCCAGGTTATTACCTTTTCCCGTAAGACAAGTATTATAACTAATTCTTACTACCTTAATAATTTGGAGCTAAATAGAGTCGACCACATCAAAGATCTCGGTGTTGTTTTGGACAAAAAAATGTGTTTCAATTTGCATTATGACAGGACTTTATCTATGGCCTGGAAGCAGCTCGGTTTCATTAAAAGACGGGCGAAAGAGTTTAAAAATGTTTGGGTCACTAAATCCTTATACACCGCGCTTGTGCGACCTATACTTGAGTATGCTTGTGTAATATGGAATCCAGTGTATGAGATACATCGTGACAGATTTGAATCCATTCAAAAGCAATTTGTCCTTTTTGCTTTGAGAGACCTTTATAATCCGCGTGACTTTCATAACCTCCCTTCTTATAATAACAGGTTGAATCTTTTGAATTTATTGACTCTTTCATCTAGAAGAACATTGCTTGGTGCCTGTTTTACTTTTGATATTATTAGTGGTACTGTTAATGTCGATCTCCTCTCTAACATAATAACTTTTAATGGTCAACAGAGACGCACTAGGCACACACCTCTCCTTAAGGAGTACCAACACCATACTGTCTATGGCTATAACGAACCCCTAAATAGATGTTGCCGAATTTTCAATTCATATAGTATTCATTATTCTTCAGGCATGTCTAAAACTGTCTTCAAGAATAATCTATCAAAGGCCCTCTTCACCTCCCAGTCTCATTAATCCATCCCCAACCATTTTGCCTCTCACCCAATTTAATTGATTATTGCTAAGTGTTTGTATATATTTATATTGTATATTCTGCCTTGTTTGGTAAATTAAATTAATAAATAAATAAATTATAATTATAAACTTTCCACGTGTTTTCGCGATTTTTATCAGAGCAGACACGGTTTTTTTACATGCGCTGTGCTTGTGTTAGTGCATCGTGCAATATACGACATATTCATAGGATCGCTTTCTGTGCATGTATTGCTGCTTCCCGGCTTTCTAAATTAAGGTGGCTTTGGCAGAATGCCTTTCTGCCCACATGTACCATCAATCTATTCTATAGCTATTCCATAGCACATAGAGACACGATGATCTTCTTATACGGTCAACGCATGCGCATTGAAAGTATCTGAACTTCACATAAGGGCATGCCCAATACTACACTAGTAGGTATCCATGAACTTGTGCAACGTTCGCGAGCGCGTGGCCCGTGGCGCTGTTCTAGTAGTTAGATACTCGTAGCATAGCGCGTAGTGCATGGATACAATAATAAGGCCATTTCGCATTTAAATTGTGCATGGTGCAGTGTAGAGTATTTAATTTGTGCGTGTGTTTTTGTCGGATTTTCTTCCTTTTTTGAAGTGGTTTGGAGGCGTTATACTCGTACTTGTAGCAGTAGTGCATTAGTACGTTATCAACGGTCGTTTTTAGGGTTTAGAATATTTTTTTTTTTTTTCAAAAAACCCTTATGAAATCGATTTTGTCTGTCCGTCTGTCCGTCCGTCCGTCCGTCCGTCTGTTCACTAAATAACTCGTGAACGGCTCAACCGATTGTCATGAAATTTGGTAGGAATGTGTAGAATGGTTACAGTCTTTGGCACATATACCTTAGAAGTTGGTAGGAAGAAGATAACAGGGTGTCCCGAACGTTTGAAAAAAGTCGACTTTTTTAGTTTTTATCGGATATTGACATATGGGTATTTAACCCTCCGTCGGGCGCACCCTGCCTGACAGGCCAGCAAAACAGTTTCTGCTCTGCTGCACGCTAGTAGATGGGCCCACAACTTTTTAGGCCCGTTTACTCGTCTAACTTTAAGAACCTCACACATTGCCTACCTACAGTTTTCCCTTGTCCTGACAGTTGTGTGGTAAGGACTCTGGCTTCACAGGCCGGGTGCGCCTGATCGCGTCATAATTTAGAATGTGTCTAAACTACGTGCATCAAAGATGCGTTTCCACATTTAATTTGGAGCATTAAGAACCTTTTCAAATAACGTTTATCAATTTAGACTGCCTACCTTTCATTAATTTCAATTTTTCTAACTAACAATGGATGCGGAATTTTTAATGAAATTTTCTCTCTTGGTTTTTTTTCTGTTAAATCGATAATTTTATTTCTGTATTATACTGTTTAATAAATAGGTTTCTTCGTACTATATTTAGTTTAATTGCATCCTTAGATACTAATAACTTAATTTCCGAAAAGTATCTGAAATTTATAGTAACATATTAAGGAAAAAGGACCCAAATAGATGAGTGGCCTCTCAGGCCGAGTGCGCCCGATCTTGTTTTGATTTGAGGTGCGCCCGACGGAGGGTTAAATCAAAGAACTAAACGAGCACATTTCACATCAGTTAAAATTTTCCAGTTTCAAGTAACGGTAAAAAAGTTATTGGCGTTCAAAGTTAAACTTCCTTTTCGACCTCCGTTTTTCTAAACCGTTAAAGGGATCGATATGAAACTTTGCATAAAGATTGGTCAGTATGGCTTTATATACGTTAAAAATTAAGACTGTTGACTTTTGCTAAGGAAAAGTAAATAACAGTAAATTTGTAAAATTTGAATTTGATCGTGTGTAGCCCTTTTAGGTTTCCCAGTATGAAAATTCTGCTAGGGACTTTTAGAAAATTACATAGGGAATATGTCTACGAATTTTCATTCGAATATCTGTATCCAAACCGGAAATATAGCCAAGTTAGTATTTAGTAAGGGCCTTTCACAATGCAAGGGAAGCCTCTTAAGCATTTCTTCAATGCATATCTTTTAACTTGATGAAACAATATGAACATGAAATTTGGTGGATATGCATAGAATGGTAATAGTGTTTGCCACAAATATTTTTGAAGTTTGTAGGACCAAGTTTACAGGGTGTCCCTGAATAGCTGCAAAAGTATACTTGTTCAATACTCATAGGAAAGCTTGCATGGGCTCTTATGTCAGACAACAACAATGAAATCATTTCATATAAGTTGCTTTTCCTTGATTAAAAAAAGAGTAACAGTAGTTTTACAGCCAATAATTCAGTTGATATAATAAAGCCAAGCCGGCCTTACGTTTGCCTGAGTTTCTTTTTGCTCAAAGGCCATCAGAAATCTTAAATCGAAAAATGCCTGTAGATTTGCCTTGGAGTACCTACTTTTATACAAACTGTGTAAATAGTAAATCTAAACGCGTTCCAGCGCCTTTCATTCTGTTCCACCTTTAATTAGACCAATCCAAAAATAGATTTACAGGAAGCATTCCATTAATGCTGTGCACAATTCTTATCTATTGCTTATAAAATATATGTACAAAAAATATTCACTATGCATCAAAATTCTAAAAAACCCTCGTATTGCGGGCGCAGCCCTCTGTACGCCGGTATTTTTTATTTTTTTATTTGTTACGTATGTTTCTAGAAAACACTAATCGCTTTTCTCTGATTCCCTACATTTTAGTGTTATTAATTACTATTATAAAATATTTATTTTAGTGATGGGATTAATATTAAAACCTTATTTATTTGATCTAGTATGTATTTTGCTTGATATAGATACCTATTTATATTTTCTCCTCTATATGATCTGGAAGTTTTAAATTTAGTTTGTATGTACTTAAAAAATGTTTTTTTTTTTTTTTTGGTGATCCGTTTGGGTTGCCTTTTCTAGCCTCAAATGAAAAAAAAAAAGAAATAGGTATCCAAATTTGAACTACCATTAAAAGGAGCAGTGCTTAATATTTACTTATTGAATATAATTTTATTGAAATATTGTCGCGACTATTGCTGGTCCCTTTGAAAGGTAAATACTGGATTATTTTTCCACATTGCGACCGTTCTCTGCCAAAAGAAATTTATGTAATATAGGATTCCGAACTGTAGCTATCTGTATGCATTTTCATGGTGCGATTGAGCATAACTGATTTGTAAGAAAAACTCTAAACGATTCACCTAATACATACATACAACAAGCTTAAAAACATTAAAATGGACTGGCTAACAAAGAGCACAATTTTAACGCATTAAAAAACAGTGTGGATATGCATGTATGGTATTCTTTCCTGATGGTAAATCTGCCCACCCGGCTCTGTACTTCACGAGCCGCCACTGCTGAGACAGTACCTACCGAGTACCGCCAAAACGGGCGATGTGCCAAGTGCCTACACCGCAGGCCGAGCGAGGCGACGCGATGCCATGGAGCGGTGTAAATAACGAGGCAAAGAAGAAAAGCTCGTACTACGGCTCTAGGTGTATAAGTAAAAACTCCTCCGTTTTCGCAGCCCTTTACGTAAAAATTTCACCGCTTTCAAAAAAGCCGGCAAACATACAAGTGGCACATCAAAGTGGGGTGAAAATGGTCATAACAACACACACAAAAAGGACGACATGCGCACTACTCCAATTCAGTTGGAAAAAACATATTTTGAGCGAACGAGTGACCGCAACGAGCGACACCGCATCATACTATACGGACACGGAACGGAAACGAGAGGAAAACTTTGTGAATGCATATTGAACATAAGGAAAATCGTGGAAATGTTTTCCGTTGGTGCTTCGTAGTTCGTAGGTTATCGCGGGGGTCGCTAATAGGGGCGAGAAGTGGTGCGTCGTGTGTATTTCGACTTCGACGATATTATGTTGGGGTGCCGGGCCAGCACAAGTGTTTTGCACTCACTCATCGCGTTGTCTTCTCTCGTGGAAATTGTGGAGGAAAACTGTCGCTGGTTCGCACATACACTTTTCACAGACTATTTTATCGTCACTCACGGTTCTGTCTCGGGCAGTGTTCAACGCGTTATGAAACTTGCTTGTGACAACACCTGCTCGAGTTTTCCACGTTGTCTCAGTCATTTCGGTCGGATTTTCCGGCATATAAAGTGAACAATTTTCGCGTCTTTTCCCGTTCATAAAAAGTTATTATTTTCCGATAAAGTGTAGTGCGGAGTGGAAGTGGTCCATATAGTGAGATCCCAAGGATTTATTCATAATTTCTGTGCTTGGGTCTAATAAACATTTTTTTGTCCGCTAAGGATCAAGTTGACGGAAAATCCCCTCTGAAATGTAAGGTAAGTGAATGAAATGTCATCAAATTAATCTTCTACTGGCCGCCCATGGTGTGCAGTATGGGAAGTATATGACATACCTTGTCCAACTTTCATCAGCCTCATGGCGATTTTCACGGATACACGCTTTTCTCCTAGCTGGCCAGACGCCTATCATCTGCATTTGGTCTTGTTTGCTGGCTATGATGGGATGACCTCGTCCTTCCTCCTACAAGTCCTATACACAGTGCAAAGGACGTATATGCAGCTAGCTAGGCTGGCTGCCGGTCATGTCGATTGCGAGCATGGTGTTTGGCTAAACGCTTCCTCCACAGTAGGCTTCCGAACCGGAAACGGCTAAATATACTGCAAAACGGCCGCAATTAACGTTTGTTTGATCCTTCGGCAAGTTGGCATGGAATGGTTGCACTCAACGTTTCCTCTCTTTTCCGCCTTATAATTTTCAAGGAGTTATAATCGCATTTAATGGTATATATGACGACGACACGGAAGGAAGAAGGATATCAGCAAAAGGTGCACGCTATATGCACTTTGTTTGTGCCCTTTCGCTTTGCACCTTCGGAGAGAGTCCATAAAACAAGGCAAGAATGTTTGCCTTCACGCTCCACTAATATTTTCGCAAGGCGCACAAGATGCATCGTCGTGACTCTTTATGAAGAGCTCTTCCGCATCTTTCCAGTCGGATCTGCTATGCATATTTTCTCAACTTTAAGGATCTCAGGTGCAATCATCATCCTGACTACGACGTGGAATACAAAGTGCACAGCATTCGCCTCACCTTTGCATTGTGTGTAGATGCAACCAAAGCCAATTTGTCTGGGCTTTGCCGCGTACGGGATGGGAATCCGCGTCGTTCTATTCCTATTCCATATCTATTTACGTTTCGTTCGTTAGACGGATGCAGGTCGCACTGGGAATTTACTAAACATACAGCTTCATGATTATTGTTGCCTATGGCTCCCGGGTGTAGTTTGTTTTCTCTAGAACTGAAAAATGTTGGGCTGGGATCAAGTATGCAATTTTTGTACTGACACGCCTCGCGGGAATCGCTATACGTGCAAATACATAGTAGTTGCTATGCAGGATTCAAAGGATTTACATACACATTTACGGTTTTTTTTTTACCGAGAATTACATATATTTTTGGCAAATTATGTTTCGGCAGATGGTATATATGGTGCTAGGCTTTCGGAACTGGAGGACAAGGTCGCGTGACCGCGACAATTGGAGGTTTTCAATCCAGGCGGCCAAGGCCCGACGTCGGGCTATCGTGCCATAAAGAAGAAGAAGAAGAAGAAGATGGTATCAATATAAACACATTTGTGTCAGGTTTAAAATAAATAACAGGCGCGACAATCCAACATTGGACTAAGGCCGCTGGATGTATTAGTGACATCCTATTTCTAAGATCTTATCTGCTTTTTGTTGAGGTAATGAGACCAGCATCACGCTCAGCAGTGTTATCTATTCCCATAAATGGGAACATCTGAGTGAGATCATAGTCCGTCACAAGCTCGTGAGTTCGAAAAACACCATGGATCACGGTGGTATTCGAACTCATGACCCTGTGCACCGATGGGGCGCGCACTAACCGCTAGACCAGCCAAATTACTGTGTCAGTATGAATAAAAAATAGTTTTAAATAGAATAACCTCCTTTTGAAGTTGGTTTTGTATGGCACCCCCATGACCCCATCGTCCAATTTCAACGATTCAAACATGCAAAGAGCCTGCAAAGAAAAGAAGCACAGGCGCAAAATTTCAGCTCCATAGCTTTAAAAATGGACGAGTAAAACGCGTCGCGACAGACAGACATCGGCCAATCACACAAAGAAAAAAGTTATTACTTATTAGCTTTTCAAATCGGTGTTATACTTTTTGACCACCCAATTTTATGCAATTTTATGTAGTTTCAGAAAGTGGAGTCATATCTCGGTTGAAATGTTTGGTGGTGTGGCAAATTTTGATTTAGTTCGGTAAGTCGGGCATTTTGACACAATTTACAAAAAATGCTTTTACATTGTAACGATTCAAAATAGAGGGGTCCTGTAGTACATTGATTTTCCCCAAATGAGCCACACTACCTACCATATTGAAATATTCTCCACCATGAACGGGACACCCTGTATAGAGCTCCTTAAAAATGTGTGTAGATTTTTGTTCTTGTAGATTCCTCTCTCTCTGGTTCCTGCCCCTTGTGGGGCATAGGGCATCAACTACGCCTACTTTCCACCTCGTTCTGTTCTGTGCCAACGTCTTTAGGTCTGACCACTGTTTGCTTAATGAAGCAGCCTCGCTATTAACCGATCTTCTCCACGTGTTTCTTGGTCGTCCAACACGGCGTCTAGCATTGGCTCCCTGAGGGTTCCAATCTAGGGCCTGCTTTGCAATATTTGTTGGCCCTCTTCGGAGAGTATGACCTATCCAGTGCCACTTTCACCTTTTGACAGAAGTGCCTATCCAATCCAGGCCTGTGATACTCAGGAGATCATCATTGGAAATAATCTCCGCGGTCAGCGGATTTGTAGGATGCGCCGTAGGCACTGGTTTACGAAAGTTTGCGTTTATCTTGAGCCCAGCATTACGACTTTCGCAATGCAGAGCATCGGCCATTTGAGCTACATCCTTCTTTTTATATGAAAGCAGACAAATATCGTAAGCATAGTCCAGGTATTGCAGGTAAACAAACATTTTCCATCTGATACCTTTCCTCTGGTTTTGAAGTGCGCTCACTAGAACATCGTTAATGGCTATGAGGAAAAGATTAGGTGATAAAATGCAACCTTGTCTCACTCCACTGTGCACCTCAAAAGGATCTGAAAGCTTACCTTTGTGCAAAACGTGACATTGGGCTCCCTGATAAAATTCCTTATTATTTTATGTGGTATGCCCCTCCTACGAAGAGCTCTCCAGATATACTCCCGATCAACACTATCGAACGGCTTCTCGAAATCAATGAACATCAGGTGTAATGGGGATCTCCATTCGGCAGATTGCTCAATAATAATTCGGAGGGTGTTTATATGGTCGCTATATGAAAAACCCTCACGAAAGCCAGCCTGTTCATTGCTTAAAGTGCGATCAACTTCATCCTTGATCCGGTTCAAAATAATTTTAGCCATCAGCTTGGATACAGCTAGAAGTAGGCAAATACCGCGCCAATTATTACAATCCTTAAGGTTACCCTTCTTGGGAATTTTAATAATTACGCCCTTTTTCCATTCTACTGGAAGAGTTTCGGTTTCCCAACACTCTCTGATGAGGGGAAGCAGAATATCCGCTGTAGCATTCGAATCCGCTTTAAATAGTTCGACCGGAACTCCATCTATCCCCGGGGCTTTACCGGCGTCCATAGATTCGATAACCCGCTTTAATTCCGTCTTAGATGGTGGTCTGGAGTTAATACTGGCTACTGGAGGGACGTCTTCTTCTGCCGATGAAGATGCACTTGCAGGCCCAAAACGGTTGTTAAGGACCTCAAAAAAGTGCTCTTTCCATCTCTGAAGTTGCTGTTCTTACCAGGAGAGGCATTACCGGACTCAACCAGCCAAAGGTGTACGATCCTCTTATATAGGACACAAAATACACCCTGGTATCGAATCATTTTAAATGGGCTAGGCAATGGCTAGCCACCGATTCGATACGGCCGCGTTTCTGAACTCGCCGCCGCAACTCGCTGGAGTATGCATACTATTGTGCTGTCCCACTATGGGCAAACTGGACGGTGGATAACTCATATCATTTTTTGAGCATGCAACATCCACCGTCCAACAACATTGTTTTTGTTGCTTTGTTTAAACCCGTTCTCTGACACATAGTTCAGAAACGCGGCCGTATCGAATCGGTGGCTAGCCATTGCCTAGCCCATTTAAAATGATTCGACACCAGGGTGTATTTCGTGTCCTATATAAGAGGATCGTACACCTTTGCCTGGTTGAGTCCGGTAATGCCTCTCCTGGTATTACATGACGCGCTGCATATGTAGAGGCATCTGATGAGAATTGCAGCGCGCCATGTAATACTAGTTCGAAACCGGCTCGAAATGCACTCTGTGTGCCGCAACTCGCTGGAGTATGCATACCCTTCTTTATCTTTCACAGGATGATCCGTTGTGAACGATTTACCAATTAGTGGTTTAATTAGCTTAAATAGGGTACCGCTTTCACCTCGGTAAGCCACATCATTTGCCTCCTTCGCTAAAGCGTTGATGTAAGTACGCTTATCACGCCTCACACTTCTCTGCACGCCTTTTTGTAGTGAACGGTATTCAGCGCGAAGTTGATTTTTAGCTGAATCATCAGCAGCAGAGTTAATCTATTCCTTAACTCTTTTGCGTGCTGAGATAAGAGACCAAGTAGCATAACTGATAAATGGTCTCCTACCTCGATCCAATCTTCCCACAGTCGCTTCGCCACATGAAATAAAAGAATCCTTTGCAAAATTCCATCTATCTTCAATTGTAGGATTCTGAAGAGATGTTGCTGCACAAGCTTTTTCGTGCAAGGCGGTCGAATATGCACGTCTAGTTGAGGCATTTTTTAGCTTTTGCACATTAAATCGTGGCAAGATTCGCGTGTTGTGAGATCGTTGAATCGCTGCCATTCATAAGGGTTTTTTGTAAAATCTAAAAAACCCTAAAAAACTAAGAGAATTCACTTGAAATTTAATTTTACTTTAAATTTAATGTCAGATGTTTAGAAAATACCAACAGATTAACAAACTTCCATATAAAATGAGCTCAACTAACAAGCTTAAAAATCTCAACAAATCGGTAGGGTTTGTATACAATCTTCCCGGATGGCGTCAAGATGCGATTAAAACTTGCCAGCTAGACGAACTCTAAAATACGCGACCCAGATATTCTGCAGAACTGTCTGAATAAATATGACATATGTACATTTTATGACGTTGGAAGTTGCTGGTAAACGCGCTTATACGGGAAGATCTTCGTACTCAATGTGTTCTTTGCCTATCTGCCGTACACGAACACGATGAATAGATGAGTCGAGAATGCAAGCTCGAAAAGGCGTAATGAAATAATCCTTTCAAAATAAGTCGCAACAATTAGTTGCATAAGGCTTTTTAGGTATCTACTGTATGTAAGGAGCGACTAGTCTACGATACGAAGTCAGGTCGGTCAACGGAAGAGGTTCATTGAACATGATTTCTTTAGGCTCTGGACGGTTGAATGACGACGTCGATGATAGCTTGTTCTTGTTGGGCTGTACGATGATAGCGGCAGCAAGGGAACGACGTAACGGTGGCATGCATTCCAAATCGGCTTATAGATAGAGGCAATACAGTCTTTTAATACATTTTTTGTTGTGCCATTCAACGGAATGCGACCCAGAATATTTGAATCGTATCTACCTACCATGCCAGCTAGCAGGCATACTAACTGAAAGAACTTGTCTATACATTTCCACTCGTCTGTTGGCTAAGTGAAATTTATGTACAAACATTGCAGACCGTATCTGCAGCTTGAATTACATGACACGGAAAAGGATCGACACATTCAATGGCTGTCTGTGCTTTCCCCATTAAATATGGAGTATGTTCGCTCAATAGCTTTTGATAAAATATGCAAAAATAATGACGAAGGCGACAATATTGACATATTTATGAATGTAATAAATGAATATTAGGTTAGTATTGCCTATAGTTTTTTTTAAGCTTTTCTTCTTGTTAATTGAACCCAAAAAAATGATTTCATTCCTGGAATCTATATACATTTCATCAATCTTCACATTATTGCTGGCTTCATCTTGGAAAATGTTTCATTGTGTAATATATTTTCATAGCATCCATTGTAATTTATCATTTCCTAGCTCGAGTGCCGAACCACAAAAAGAATCAATGCATGCATATACTCGTTACCCTAAACATCCTCTCTGCGGATATTTTGCGATAAAAAATCGCGCGACGTCATCGACATACATCGATAAATTTTGGAATTGAAAATTTTCGCCCCAAAGGATAGTACCCATAACATTCGCGATAATGGAGAGAATGTCGAGAGTAAACGCTCCACTAGGAACGAACGTGTCGGAAAGTGGGCATATCCACGTAATATACGAAACGAATACACTTTGGCTACATGTTCTAGTGCAGTGGTTCCCAACTCGCTAATGACTGCGGACAACTTTGCTTGAACATGAGTCACTACGGACCACCATATTTTTTAATAAAGGGAATTTCGCGATTTTTTCACCTTATGACAAAAATGGCTCGAAACATAAGAAGAAAACACCATATCCCTCCTCTGTAACCGCCTCGTATTGAAATAATTTTAAGCAGACTCTACATTTGGTTTGTCGAAATATACACAAAAAAGTTCGTCCGAACCACGCGTTCAGTTCAGTCGAAACACACTCAAAAGATTAACGAACCGTTAGCGGGTTGAATTCACTAAACCCCCCAAATAACGATAAAATTCGATTCCTCTGTTTTTCTTTTGTGTGGTAAGGCGAACATTAGCCCGTCTGTAGAAAAACTGAAAACCTGCAATGTAAAATTTCATCGAGTAACTTAGTATACCGACTTTTGTCCATTTTTTATGAGCACTCTTATACCTTCGACAAATGAATATGGGTTTACCGTAGTATATACCAAAATTAAAGTATAGGCACAGGCAGTAACATCGGCAGCTCAGGTTCTTCAGAACAGGACAGTGACACCTAACTTTGTCCGATAATAATTCATTGGATGCGGTTTTACCGGATTAAGGAGGATTGAAGTGGTTGATTACTCTAAACTGGTTTGTTTTCAAATGATACTGATACTGTGGCAAAATTTGGACACTGTGCTGCCAATGTGCCAATTAACTTAAGAAGTGAAAACAATTAGGTACAGACAATAGTGTCACATTATCCGAGGAAAAATCCACTGCTTCCCGAAAATCACCGGTACAATGTAGACTGAGACCACCGAGCTTTTTGCAGCTTATCTTAAGGTCTGCACATCGCATTTTCAGATCAACCACATACCTAGTAGCGAAAGTATTCAGTTCTTTATTTATACTATAAAATTTTTCAAAGCTAATGCCTGTTATTTCAATTAATCACGATAAAAACTCCTTTTTTAGAAGTAGTCCCCATAGTACCTCGCGGCCCACTTTCGGGTCTCTCACGGACCACCTTCGGTCCGCGGACCACCTGTTGGGAAACAGTGTACTAGTGGGATGGAGTAATTTTCATATATGGAGTTTAAGGATAATTTATGAATTCCACTGGGGATACTACTATTGTACGTATATCGACACAATGGATACAGAGATTTTAATTTTTTATTCAGACTTCAAATTGAGAGTTTGTTGTTGGATTGTCGAAATTACGATTGGTTGTCCGATACGCTTTATATTACAGGAGAAACGTGTGATTTTGTGTTATCGATATGCATATTGTTCCATAGCGGTAACCGTTTTTTATGATTTTTTTTTATGACTAAATCACATACATAAGTAGAAATACACTACATACTACTATTACTACTAGAATGTGTTTGTCCATTACATATAGTCGGGGAATGGGAAATCAACAGATAACAAGCTAATTCCTCACGAATGTTGTCTTCTGGGGAAATTTTCTTGAGGAAGTTCTTGACGGACTGTAACTGCTCTTTCTGCCATACCATTTGACGAAGCCATATATGGTGCCATTCGGTAATGTTCGATTGCATTCCGCGAACAAAATCGGCTGAACTCTTTAGATACAAACCTGCGTCCGTTGTCCGAAACAATTGATTCTGGCAAACAACTCCCAGGGCATGGTCATAAGCTCTTTCCGTCTTTCCTGTGACGTCATCAATCGATAGAAAACGTATACTACTGAATGAGAACAATTACTATGATTAATATATTACATATACCAAACAACTCCCTTGTGATCGTTGATGACACAATAGAAATATCTACCCAAAGGCGATGTTGAGGCTCCGCAATTGTAGCCTTATTCCTTAGAAAGTATCTATCTCCTGTCACTTGGTACCCAAGAAAGGAACTGAGTGTGATGAGAAAACGGATTTGTCTTTTCGTAATCGTACACCATTTTGTTGGAAAATGCTCAACACACCACGTAATTTGACAGCCAGGTCTAATTCATCAGTCGCTTTGATGGTTATTTCATCGAAATTTGACAGGACTACCTTGAATTTGCCTAACATGCCCTCCATTAAACTTTGGAAAATGCCCGGTACTGCTGCGACCCCAAACTGAAGGCGTTTGACGATATATACATACGTATCTTTATGGGTTGTAATGGCCTGAATCTTGGCCGTTTCTGACAACTTTTGATATACCTGGGACATAACCAACTTAGCAACAACAAAGCAGCTGTTCTGCATGTTGATTTGAAATGTGGTTTGATTTGACACGATAAACGAAATTTTTTTTTATTTATTTTTTATAATATTTATTAAAATAACAGAAATTGTTTCTGAAACTAAATAACAGACTTTTTTATTTTATATTAACAATTAAATTATTTTATAAAATATCTTACCTAAATAACAGAAACGATATTTAATGTTAATTTACAATTGATCAATATTAAGTATTTCTCTAGATAAAATTATTTATTAAATTGAACATTTAAGTCAAAATAAAAACCTACTTAGATTATACTTAAAACTATTTAGCCAACTTAAAAAATACTTCATATGTAAAAAAATACTTTGATATGAAGTATTTTTTAAGTTGGCTAAATAGTTTTAAGTATAATCTAAGTAGGTTTTTATTTTGACTTAAATGTTCAATTTAATAAATAATTTTATCTAGAGAAATACATAATATTGGTCAATTGTAAATTAACATTAAATATCGTTTCTGTTATTTAGGTAAGATATTTTATAAAATAATTTAATTGTTAATATAAAATAAAAAAGACTGTTATTTAGACTGTTATTTAGTTTCAGAAACAATTTCTGTTATTTTGATCAATATTATAAAACGATATTTATTGAACAAAAATGGAGAAGATTAAGGTTGAATTCGTATTGAAAGCTGAAAGAAATAAGAAAACGAATGTAATATGTCTTACCAGCATATCAAACATAAATGGTGAAATATTTAAGATTCCAGCGGAATTGGAAGCAATAACAAATCATGAAGCTATCATGAAAACCGAAATTTTCAAAAAAATCAAGAACAGTTTAAAATCAAAGAACGACTTTCGAAAAGTTTGGATATCAACGAATGAAGAGATTCGGAAAACCTATGTGGATGAAAACGGAAATTTTCAATTCAAGGGATATGTATTAGAAGAAATAATAGACGTACAAAAGCAAAAGAACATTCAAACAGAAGACTCGGAACAATCTTTCACCAAATTGTTTACAAGATTTATGGAAGAAAAGAATCAAAATATGGGTAATATTAGTAATAAGATAATTTTCGAACAATTTTCATTGACAAAATTTAATTTAAAAACGTCAAATGTTGATCAATGGTTAGAAATTTTTGAAAGTGAATGTGATCGTTTGGATATTAAAAACGATACACGAAAAATTCAAGTATTTAGACTATTCCTAGACGAATCATGTCTGGAATGGTATAGTTCAATGCTACTAAAGCACACCATTGACTCATCATGGAAGATTTGGAAAGATAATTTTATCCGAACTTTTACACAAAATGGGTGGTCACTAATTAGATATGCCCTTACATTTAAGTATATTCAAGGTTCTCTAATGGAATATGCTTTAAGAAAAGAGAGATTGTTATTGGAAACCAATAAATCAATTGATAAGGAAACATTAATTGATTTAATCGCGTGTGGTTTGCCAAAATTTATTGTTGATAAAATAGATAGAAATACTTTGAAAGAAACGAAAGATTTATTTAATAATATTAGAAATTTAGAATATTTCACAAACAAAATAAATCATGCTAGTAAAAATAATACATTTTTAAATTTCGCTAACAATGAAAATTGAACTGACCGACCATGTAAAATTTGCCAAAATGAAAACAAGGGAAACCGTTTCCATCCAGAATCTGCATGTTGGTTTAAAAATTCGAATCAAAAAAAAAATAAAAAAGAACAAATGATAAAAAATGTAAATAATTCTAAATTAGAAATTGAATTAAATAGAGCTAATCAAAAAAATACCGGCGTACAGAGGGCTGCGCCCGCAATACGAGGGTTTTTTAGAATTTTGATGCATAGTGAATATTTTTTATACATATATTTTATAAGCAAGATAAGAATTGTGCACAGCATTAATGGAATGCTTCCTGTACATCTATTTTTGGATTGGTCTAAATAAACGCGTTCCACCTTTAATTAGACCAATCCAAAAATAGATTTACTATTTACCCAGTTTGTATAAAAGCAGGTACTCCAAGGCAAATCTACAGGCATTTTTCGATTTAAGATTTCTGATGGCCTTTGAGCAAAAAGAAACTCAGGCAAACGTAAGGCCGGCTTGGCTTTATATATAAACTGAATTATTGGCTGTAAAACTACTGTTACTCATTTTTTAATCAAGGAAAAGCAACTTATATGAAATGATTCCATTGTGTCCCCTGACATAAGAGCCCATGCAAGCTTATATTCGAATGAAAATTCCAAGACATATTCCCTATGTAATTTTCTAAACATCCCTAGCAGAATTTTCATATTTGAAAACCTAAAAGGGGCTACACACGATCAAATTCAATTTTACAAATTTACTGTTATTTACTTTTCCTTAGCAAAAGTCAACAGTCTTAATATTTAACGTATATAAAGCCATACTGACCAATCTTTGTGCAAAGTTTCATATCGATCCCTATAACGGTTTAGAAAAACGAAGGTCGAAAAGGAAGTTTAACTTTGAACGCCAATAACTTTTTTACCGTTACTCGAAACTGGAAAATTTTAACTGATGTGAGATGTACTCGTTTAGTTCTTTGATTTAAATACCCATATGTCAATCTCCGATAAAAACTAAAAAAGTCGACTTTTTTCAAACGTTCGGGACACCCTGTTATCTTCTTTCTACCAACTTCTAAGGTATATGTGCCAAAGACTATAATCATTCTACACATTCCTACCAAATTTCATGACAATCGGTTGAGCCGTTCGCGAGTTATTTAGTGAACAGACGGACGGACAGACGGACAGACGGACGGACAAACAAAATCGATTTCATAAGAGTTTTTTGAAGAAAAAAAAAAATTCTAAAAACCCTAAAAACTAATTGTGCCACCATTAATCAAAATTAAATTACTTTTAAATGATACACTAGAAGTTTTGGGAATTTATGATTCAGGATCAAATGTTTCCTTAATAAATTCAAAATTATTGTCAATAAAAAATACAAAAATTTATAACAATATGAATATTTATAACTTAAAAACGATTAATGGTGTGAAAAAAGATGTAGGAATGATAAACCTAAAGATTAAGATTTTTGATATTGAAAGTAACATGAATGTATTTTTAGTAGACGAAGAGAATTTTGATTATGATCAATATTATGTATTTCTCTAGATAAAATTATTTATTAAATTGAACATTTAAGTCAAAATAAAACCTACTTAGATTATACTTAAAACTATTTAGCCAACTTAAAAAATACTTCATATCAAAGTATTTTTTTACATACATATACGAGTACTACATAGTTCCTAATTCCATTTCACAACTTGCGGACTTGGCCGTCTGTTTTGTGTGCTTGTGACTAAATTTAGCATTTCTGAACGCACTAATTATTATGAGTGAATACTCGCACTTGGATACCTATTCTATTTATTGACGATACCTATTCGGTCATTGATACGTTTTGCGACACTAATGGGTGCGTTCATAAGCTTCAATAGAGCGTGAATTTGGTTGCAATCAAGCCGAGCGTCGATCACAGAATGGTGGAACCAGATTGGACGCAGCACCAGCAGCAGCATTGCATGGCTGACAAATGAGCTGAACAGCAAAAATGCAATTCAAAATGCATTGTGCTTGACATTCCGCGCTGCTGCTGTTGCTGCAGCCATTCTATTTCTACCAGAACTATCATTAAATTTTAAATTTCATAGTTTGATCATACGAACTAGCTCGATTGCTAGTTTGTATAAAAAAAAAATGTCTAAAAATCTGTACAGGGTGAGCCATATAAACCCTAAAATCGACTATGCATCATCACATTTATCCCGTTTTTTCTTGATAATTTTCATTATTTTGAGCTGATTTTTCGTACAGTACTTACCGAGTTGATGTACCTACTTGTCAGGTACATTGCGGCTGATTGAAGTAATCGGGGTAAGTTGAATTTATAGAAATTGGCGTCGTCGAAACGACGAAGGATGGACTTTGTGCAACTTTTAGGACTCAAATATTTCTTAGGGATGGTTGTCAATTCGACGATAAGTCTGTGTCCATAAAACTAGCTCGTAAATAATATGTTGCTATTTAAAATGTGAAACATATTTTTTTTTAAATAGTGAAAAAAATATTTACTTGGACAAAAATAGAACACATCACGAAAATGGCTCAAAATTGTTCCTTATTTTAGAAAGGTTGGATTTCGAACTCATAAAAATCGCAAAGAATGCACTCATTGTCAAAACCAGACATCATACATAGAATTAGAATAAATCAAGGGAACTTGGGGAGCGAAAATTACTAAATTTATTGTAAACATTGAGTATAAGTATGGAGACGCAACGCCCATATATTCCCATGGTAGGTTGGCGATAGAATTCCCATACATGCGCAACTGCAAACACACTGCGTCGCAACACCCGCACGATCCACAATCCTAAATAAGCATGTTTACATTTGAGAAGACAATATGTCAAACGCTTGTTTAAAACCGGTCTGGTCCAATCAGAATGTTTACGTTTTAGAAAACAATATTTCAAACTTCCATACAAAATCCACTTTAGCAACTTTATCGCTGCTTTTCACTTCACGTCTCATTCCGCAACCGAATTCGTTCATCTATCACGTAGATTTCACTGTGTGACAAATTTAAAAAAAAAATAACCGTCATCTCCAATTTTTATTATACCCTTCGCTTATTAAGCGTAAAGGGTATATTAACTTTGTCATGAAGTTTGTAACGCATTGAAGGAAGCATCTCCGACCATATAAAATATGTATATATATGATCAGCGTGACGAGCTGAGTCGATTGGACGACGTCCGTCTGTCCGTCTGTCCGTCTGTCCGTCTGTCTGTCTGTTGCGACGCGTTTTGCTCGGCCAGTTTAAAAGCTATGGAGCGGAAATTTTGCACACATGCTTCTTTTTGTTGCAGGCAGTTTGTATGTTTGAATCGCTAAAATCCGCCAAGGGGGTCGTGGGGCTGTCATACAAACCTACCCCCCAAATATAGGTTCTTCTTAGAAAAACTTTTTTATTTATGCACCAATTTCAATCAAATTTCACACAAATGTGTTTTAATTGGTAACACACAATATATGTAAAAATCGACCAAATCGGACAATGGGGTCGTGGGGCTGCCATACACACCTAGTCTCCAAATTATGTTCTTCTAAGAAAAACTTTTTTATTTTCTTATCGATTTCAATCAAATTTCGTACAAATGTGTTTCTAGCAATACCACAAAACATATGTCAAAATGGACCAAATCGGACTATGGGGTCATGGGGCTGTCATAGAAACCTAGCTCCCCAAATTAAGTTCTTCTAAGATTTTTTTTTTATTTATACACCAATTTCAACCAAACTTCACACAAATGTGTTTCTGTTGATGACACAAAACATATGTATAAATAGATGGAGTCGGATCATGTGGTCATGGGGCTACCATACAAGCCTAGCCCCCCAAATAAAATTTTTCTAAGAAAAACGTTTTTATTTGCACACCAATTTCAATCAAACCTCAGAAAATTATATTTCTATTGATGCCATATAACAAACGTGAAATCGGACTATAGGGTCGTGGGGCTGCCATACAAACTTGACCCCCAAAATTAGGTTCTTCTAAAAAATACTTTTTTATTTGGACACAAATTTCAACTAAACCTCATGGAAATGTATTTTTAGTGATGGTACAAAACATATAAAAAAATGAATTATATCGGACCATAGGGTCATGGGGCTGGCATATAAACCCAACCCCCAAATTAGGTTCTTCGAAGAAAACCTTTTTGATTTGTCCACCAATCTGAACCAAATGTGTTTTAATTGATGCCACAAACATACGTAAAAATTGATGGGAAGGCCATTGGGCTGCCCTACAACCCCATTCCCCCTCTTTTTGGTTCTTATAAGAAACCCACGTCCCGCTTCGCCCAAGAATCTTCGCCACGGCACTTATGAGAAAATTCAAAAGCATGGAAGTGGGGAGGACTGAACACTAGTCATAGGTGCGCCCGAAAAAAACTGTTAGACCGAGGGGAGCGAAGGGTATCCAAATTTCGGCCGCGCCCGAAATTAGCCTCGGTCTCGTTTTTTTTTAATTCTCATTTAATTCTTACTAAAACCTCATATTTACTTTTTCCCTTGACCCCCCAGTTTCAGAGATATGGAAAGATATTGATATTCCCAGAAAATAATACAAAATAAAGTTCCAGTAAAAAATCGGTTATTATTTATTAAATTTTTTTTGGTAAAACGGACATAAAACAATAAAATAAACATATTTAAATACTTAAAATTATAAACTTAATTGTTAAACACCTTTATTTTAAGGGAAAAATGAAAAAAATCAACTTGTTCTCCTATGTTTAGAACTGTCTTCTCGCTGTAAGCGCCAACAATAATCTCCTAACATCGCTGTATCCCAATGACTTTGAAAACGTTCCTCAAACATTTTTATGTCCTGATGAAACCGCTCACATTGTTCATCGCTTACGGCTCCAAGGTTCTCAGGAAAGAAAGAGAAATGGGAGTGAAGAAAATGCATTTCAAAGACATTCTGCACCCCATCTCTTTATATCTAAACATATTTGTTACTAAAAGTTCTGCGTTTTCGGCTTTGTGATTTCCTAAGAATCCTTTTAGAACAGCTTTTAATGAAGTCCATGTACCAAATCATTCAATTCCTCTTGGCGAATTTGCTGTGGTTTTCGTTGATCGCTTGATGAAGGAGAGGGGAAAAACTGTGTATCCTGAGGTTCGTTACTTTTATCACTGTGAGGAGGGCGAACAGTGCTGTTTACACTGTGAGGCACAGGTTTCGTGACAGAACTCACTATAGGGTACTCCACTTTATACTTATGCTTTTTCGTAGCACCCCGAAAATCGAACACACAAAAATAGCAATCGTCGTGATGATTGCTAGATTCGCTCCAAAGTTTTGGAACCGCGAAAGGCATTTCTTGTTTTCCAGTTTTTTGAGAGTGCAGTGACATACAACACGATATGCAAAAAAAAAAATCGGGTATCCAAGGCTTATCCTGACACACAACGCGGCCAAAATAAGCATCCCTTAATTTTTGTGTTACTTTTCTCTCTAGCGATTTAAAAATATATTTGCCACACACGTAGCAACATTTATTTGGTGAATTTTTGCACAGGTTGCGAATACTTCTTTCAGATTCCATATTGTAAACCAATTAAAGTAAAACTATTACAACACGTGCTATTTATACCATAACAATATCTTTTTAAGTTTTTTTTTTAATTTTTGTACATGACGGTTTTCGCTCTTTAAGGGGTATTATAAGGATAATAAAAAAAGAATATGACAGGTAAAAACAAAAGGGATAATATAAGGATAATAAAAAACGAGTATATCAGGTGAAAATATAATAAATATTAAAGTTACGTAAAGATATGTAGCCGCGAAAAGATAAAAAAGATGGTTTTTCACGGTTTTGAGTCACAATAAAATGGAATAAAAATAAAATAACCGAGCAAATTATATTTATTTTCGGCGATTTTTATTGCCAAGAGTCCTCTTAAGGATACAGATAAGAAATTTACTTATTTTATTGCAAATTGCCGTAATTGAGTAGCAGATACTATATGAAGACCATTAAAAATGATTTCGGCGTGTAACTCGAAAACCTGAGGGTCAGGAAAAAAATTAATTGCATTTTTGTCATATGGGAACCAATAGCTAACCAAAATAGCATTCAGTTTTTTTGACGGTTTTTTGGTGTCACGCAGTGTTTTCGTTTCCTTATAACTCTCTGTTCTGTGATTGTAAATAATTCTAGAATCTACTCCAAAAACTGGAATAGGCGAAATGGAAGAAACCCCGTGTTGGGACACTAAAATGGATCGCTGTGAGTCTTGTATATAAAAGAGCTTCTCTCATTCAACCCGATTTTCTATTAAGTTTAAAATATATACGGAGGGCAAGTAAAAAAATAAGGTTTCCAACGCTGTACACTCGCCTCGCGAGATGCTAGGAGAAATCCAGCAACACCGCCTTGATTGTCGGTCCCCCCACTCCATTCCCAAGACCGGGAGCGATCACTTCTGAAATTTGGAGCGTATGAACGTATGTATCTATTTTTTAAGTTAACTCAGCTAACTTAAAAAATAGACTTTGCATAGAATAAGTGAAATTATAATAAATGTCAAATGGAAAATTCATTAAATTAACTGAGGCCAGATTAAGAACATGAAATATCGTTTCTGTTTAACGTAATTTTTATTAAATAAATTTTATATTATAATTATTTTAAATATACCTCTGTTTAAGATTTCAGAAACGGTTGATGTTTTATTTCTCTGGTTATATCGTCAATACATAGTTCTCAAAACCCGTGGTTTAACTGCGATCGTTTAGCAATAATCACATAAGTCGTCTCTACGTACACAAACCTTAAGCAACATGAATTTTCGATTTCGTTATCCACTGAAGAACGCGAAACATTTTATGAGCTTGATTTATCTAAAATTAATTAAATTTCAATCCGCAGTTCTTATAAAAAGCGCTTCCAGCACGTTTGTCCCAGGCGTGGTTTTTTTCCTACAGCCGGCTCTGATTCTTGGCAAAAATGACCACCCTCTGAACTGGTGAAATTGAAGAGAAAATATTTGTTAAGCAATCTGCCAGTCGCTGTTCTCTATTTACAGTACATGTCCGAAAGAATTCCCACAGGAGTAAACGCGAAACGTTGTCGCTTTACAACATGTCATGTAATTTTATATGAACGGAGACGCACTCCATTTGATAGATTAGGAGGAATTATCAGAGTAATGGATGGAAATTAATAACATCCAAAGTAAAGATTGACAAAATTCGGTGTGTTTACTCGTATACGGGCAGACTAATAAATGTTTTCACATCAAGCAAATGACTGTGAATCATGTACGAGTATGCTAAGCGTATTTAATGGAATTACACTGTTCTTGATATATTCATATACATAACAATTCTGCTTTTCGTCCAGATCGTGTTCGTGGTTAAGTTTATCTGGGAAATTATTTTCAACAAGGAGTTATTCTATCTTGTTGGCAAAAAACGGCTCTTAATATTATTCATACGTTCTCGAATTAAAACTCTTTTGAAGTATCCGTCTGTCTGAAAAACTTAATGATGTAACTAATTTTCATAATAATCTTATCTGACTTGAAAGTCATCTTGAAACTGTTCTAACTTCCCTTACATATCATCCTATATCTACATCAATTTAAAATTCGCCTTTGTTGAAACCCAACACGATTAAGTAAGTTCATTATAATAAAAGAAAGTTTGCCATAAATCTTGAATGCGATATTGTCACATCCTCTTGTCCTGTCCTCTGCTCCCTGCCCGGACCTATTTGCCAGGAATCCCGCACCTCCATGTTCCTGCTATATATAAAATACTAACAGCCTACATGCACAATCTTTTATTGGCTTTCTTGGCCACAAGCTCAACTATTTAGGCTCTAAACTTTTTTTTATCAATTTTCCGGCAGGTTATACATCCTTCTATTGTCCTTATAGATACTATCTCTAGTGTTCTCTATACGAGACGCGACACAAAGCTGGCTATGGAAAGAGGAAGTGCATGCAACCAGAAAAAAGGACTTGGCACGAATTTTTCTGGCATGCTTCCGTCTATAATATCGGATAATATATAGATAGACTTATCCAAACTTGACGAGTATGTATACACATACGTTAAATGCTTAACGTATTAAACGAACAAAGAGCATGTGAAGAGGTTTTTGGTTTTCGGATCCGAACGTCGTCATGCCAAGACGATGAGAGACCCCGGGCCCGGGCCTATCATTATTATTGGAGATTTCAGATTAAGGATGAGAGATTACCCGAATGAATCTCTACGAAAGCAGAGGAGAAAGAGAAACGGAATATGCTTTACATGCAAAACTATACTATCTAGGATGCTGTGCTCGTATCTTGATAAATTCTGTTTTCCATATTATCTGTATACGTGTCTCTCTCGACATGTATGCATAAGATTGCACTCTATTTGGCACCAGCCGGAGGCCAAGTAAGGAAAGATTGTGAGTCTGGAGGACGTATTCAAATGCGAAAAGTTCTTGAAGTTGGAAACCAAACAACAAGAGTTCGTATGGAATTTAATTGCGTGCGGATAAGTTGCTACTTGTTGAGTTTCAACAACTGTTTGTGGCTCTCATGTCTAATATTGGTGCTGTAGAACTACTGTTATTTGACTATTATGAGGTCAGCTCAGTGCTTCATGCAGATGCAATGCAAGTAGATTTTCTTGAATAGAACTTACCCAGACAACTTGTGTGCAGAATTAAAGTTTCGAATTTTCTTCAATGTACTATTAGTCTAAGAGCACAATTGGAAATTATTATTATTATTGTTATTATTATTATTATTATTACTATTTACAACTATTTCCTATCCATTCTGTTACACATTATTGCAAATTTCACGATTGGAGATGCCCCAAAACGGTAGTCTGCCTCCTGGACAGTGGGGCTGAAGGGTGGCAGACAACTTCAAAGTCGTTAATAGTTGCAAATATTTGCAACTATTCCTGGCTTTTGACTCATATGCCATTTCATAGAGTACGAGTCCCCACATATATACTCCAAAAGGCAGACAAAAATTGGGGGCTAACATGGTGGCAGAGACGCTCCCAAATTTGAAATTTGTATGAAAAATTGGAAGTGCTTCTACCAAAATAATGCTAGCTCCATCATGCTAAATCATATAGGTATACAGTAAGAGCCTAAATATTTTCCTGACACTTCCTCTGTACTCTGTACCTAAGCCAAATTTCGCTTCAAAATACCAGTTACAACCTGGTTGATTTATAAATCGAAATTTGTCTTTTTTTTAAGTAAATTCACAGGCAATATAGTACAGCAAACGAATATAAACAGTAGCATTCCCCCCTGATATCACACGGATGGCCCTCAGCATTCTTTTTGAATGGTATATCATTCAGAACACCATGCTAAGTATTTAAGGACGATCGACAAAGGATTTATAGGACGATCAGCAGACGAGCCCTTTAATGGGTCAAAAAGTGGAATTTTGCCAGAAACAGCAATCGTCTCTCGTGGCAGCATTTCCTCCTAATATCACACGAATGGCCCTTAGAGGCGTTTTTTTTTGAACGGTATATAGTTCAGGACACCATGCTTAGTATATATTTCCAAAGGCAGACATAAAGCATTAAAAGGACGATCAGCAGGCGAGCCCTTATGTCGAGCAAAAAGTGGGATTTTGCGAGAAACAACAAAAAACTCTCGTGGCAGCATTTACCCTTCATATCACACGGATGGCTCCCAGCAGCAATTCTTTTTGGACGGCATATCACTTAGGACACCATGTTAAGTAAATATTTCCAAAGGCAGACATAAAGCATTAAAAGGACGATCAGCAGACGAGCCCTTAAATGTGGCAAAAAGTGGAATTTTGCGAGAAACAGCAATTATCTCTCGTGGCAGCATTTCCTCCTAATATCACACGGATTGACCTCAGCAGCGTTTCTTTTTGAACGGTATATTATTCAGGACACCATGCTTAGTATATATTTTCAAAGGCAGACATGAAGCATAAAAAGAATTATCAGCAGACAAAACCTCACGAAAATATGTTTCTTTTGATGCTACAAAACTTATGTAAAAATGGATTGCATCGCATATTGGGGTTATGGAGCTGCCATTCAACCTATGTTGATGTTACAAAACATATTCAAAAATCGATGGAATCGGACCATGGAGTTATGGTGACCCAATTACCCAAACCCCCAAACTAGGTTCTTCTTGTTTGCATCAATTCCAATCTAACCTTATATTAATAAGTCTTTATTGAAACTACAAAAAAGGGTTGTATATCCCACCCATCATATTCCCGTTTTTCAAAATCCCGACTTTCATTGTCCCACCATTTCAATATCTCGCCAGTTAAAATTTCCGCTCAATTGAAATCCCGTCTAATCAAAATCCCGCCAACTTAATATCCCGCCATTTCTTCCTTTCTTTATGGCACGATAGCCCGACGTCGGGCCTTCGCCACTGGATTGATGACCTCCAATTGTCGCGGTCACGCGACCTTATCCTTCAGTTCCGGAAGCCTAGCATCTGGTGAGCGTCCTCACATACTGATTGTTCCCGTAGAGCTCTCGGTCGTCCACGCAATCTGGCTCCGTCCACTCGTTGCGCGTTCATGAGCTTTTTGGGCATGCGATCGTCGTTCATCCTTTGTAGGTCGATGTTATATTCCCAGCACTTTTGGAGTAGTATAGCTTCACTGTGAAAAGCTAACGGTCGTTGAACGACCAGGTCTGAAGTCGCCTTGGTACTCGCTAATGATTTCTTCTGCGTACGGATGTGTGTCTCTGTAGTTTTCACATTTCAACTTATCCCTTTTTTTTGTGGATTGGGCAGATGATACTTGTCCGTCAATCTTCCAAGATTATCTCGTTGTTCCATACTTTCACGATCAATGTGTGTATAGCCTTAACAAGGCTCTCCCCAACATGCTTCAGCAGTTCAGCTGGAATCTCGTCAGCGCCCGGGGGCTTATTATACGTTTTAATGATTGCATGGCGAGATCAACTTCTTCTACTGTTGGGGGTGAGACGGGAGTGCCTAAATCAGCCATCTGGTCCAGAGCTACTTTTGTGGGGGTGTTCGATTGAACATTGAGGAGCTCTTCAAAATGTGAGGCACAGCGTTTATCAACGTTATCGATGTCGCTGATGATATTGCCTACCTTTTCGTTAAAGAGGCTTGTCCTGGGCCGGTATCCACTTTCAATTGTATTAATTAACTTGTACGCTTGTCTACTGCTCCCCATAGCTAGTCTTTGGTTAATTTTCATCAACTGCTCGTCATGATGCTTACGTTTCTAACGTCTAATTAACCTCTTCGAAATTCGTCGAAGCTCGTCATATTTGTTTTTTTTGCTCTAGTTGCGCGTTGGGTCCATTGTCGATATGCCTCATTTTTCGCATCTACCGAACTTTGGTATTCTTCGTCAGACCAATGATTTCGGGCTCTCCGGGCTTTATAACCCACAACCTCCTCTGCGACACCTTTGATGGTGTCTTTAAGTCTATCACAAATCTCAAGGGCGCCTTCGTTGATGATGTTATTTAGTAATGGCGTCAGTTTCTCCTCAAGGGCAGCCGTATAAGCAACCACCGTGGCATCATTCGTCAATTTGCCAACCGCAAAAATGTTTACCGGATTGAATCTCGAATGATGCATGGAAGAAATTCTGCACCTAACGCCTGCCGTCCATTACCTGCTTCGAGCGGCGCGGCGCTCCCGCGTTTAAAGCTTTTCCGAATTTGAATGGCGTAGCCAAGCAAAATATGGCGTAACTATGCAAAATAAACAAAAATTCCATTCAATACAATGGAAAAGCTTTCTGAATATTGTGTGTGCTTATACCTTTTACTAGTAAAAGCTTTTTTTCGCACATTTTGTGAAAGCTTTGCCGCTGGAGCGCCGCGCCGCTCAAGTTTACGCTTGCAGTGGAAGAGAGCCCTAAGTCGCCTTCACCATCGATATTTGCTCCACGATATGATCAAACATCCATAACACTCGATGCCCATTTCTTTGCAAACGAGGACGTGGTCAATTTGGTTGACGGTATGTTGATCTGGAGATCTTCAGGTCTGCTTGTGAATGTGCCGATGCGGGAAGCACGTAGAGCTAATGACCATATTTCTGCCGGTCGCGAAGTCTAGTATTAGTCGTTGGCCGTTGTCATTACAGTCTTCATGGAGTCTGTGACCTCCAGTAATCCCCCTATGACATTTCAATAACCCGCTAATTCAAAATACCGCTTTCCAATATCCCGCTTTTTAAAATCCCACACGCGCGATATTTGAAAGAATACTTACCTTCTATGACGGGATATTAAAACGCGCCACCATATTTACCGTTAAAATAATGAGTCTCCTCAATTGGGAATTAATTGTCGGACCACGGACCAGGTGAATTAATTTGAAAATGGGTGGTCTGATCTTTCGGTAGTCGAGAAGTATGTATTTTCATGTATGACAGTCTTGTTCTGTAGGGGCTAAATTATCATCTTGATCAAAAAAATAAGCAAATTTTTCGACGGTTTCATGCTAAGATAATGTATCGCATTATGTTAGTTATGTAGGTATCCCTACAAGAAATATGTTAAGTGAAATATATTCGTACTATGGGGTCAAAACCCCTCGCCCATCCCACCAAAAATGTTTTCTAAGAATTTTTTTTTGCTTGTCCATTTGTTCCAACCTATTCTCACACAAATATTATTTTATGGAAGTAATGAAACTTATATGTGCTCTGTGGCCGTGATCGTTCGGTCGCCACTCTGTGAAATAGACACTCATAGAGAAACGAGTTTATTATTCAGAAGAAGATGATAAGAAATATTCTTATCGTAGAATAATAAACCTAACAATGCGACTAGTGGTATGGCTGACAACTGTATCACGCTCCGAATTTAGTTGTTATGGAACGTTGATGACTACATGCGGTATAGTCATCAACGCACCATGCTCCACTAGGAGTTACGGTAATCAGAGAGAGAATGAAACTTAAGTGAAAACGGAAGGAAAAGAAGTGGGGGGAGGGGGGGGGGGGCATTAAACCCAACTCAAAGGTTCGCCGAAAAAAAATATAGTTTTTCGGCCGCGCCCGAAATAAGCCTCGGTCTCGTTTTTATACCCTTCGCTCATAGAGTGAAAGGGTATATTAACTTTGTCATGAAGTTTGTAACGCATTGAAGGAAGCATCTCCGACCATACAAAAAGTAAACATATATGATCAGCATGACTTGGGGAGTCGATTGGGCGATGTCCGTCTGTCTGTCTGTCCGTCTGTTGCGACGCATTTTACTCGGCCAATTTAAAAGCTATGAAGCTGAAATTTTGCACAAAGCAGGCAGTTTGTATGTTTGGATCGGTAAAATTGGACAATGAAGTCATGGGGCTGCCATACAAACCCAATTCCCCAAATTAGGTTCTCCTAAGAAAAACTTTTTTATTTGTGCACCAATTTCAACCAAATTTCACACAAATATGTTTCTATTTATGACACAAAACATATGTAAGAATGGATCAAATCGGACAATGGGGTAATGGGGCTGCCATAAAAACCCAACCCCCAAATTAGGTTCTTCTAAGAAAACCTTTTTTATTTGTGCACCAATTGACTCATTTGGCTGCCATACAAACCCAACCCCCCATTTTGGTTCTTCTAAGAAACATTTTATACACCAATTTCACAAAACCTTGAATTAATGTGTCTTTATCAAAGCAACTAAAAACGTAAAACCAAATGGAACCGTACTATGGGACCATGCTCCCGTATCCCCCAATAAAATTTTCCGAGTCAATATTTTTATTTGCCCACTTATTCCAACCAAACCCCCCTCAAATATTGTTTTGTCGACGCAACGGAACTTTTTTGAAGACAGAAGGAAAAAAATTTTTAGCCCGAGAGGAGCGAAGGGTATCCAAATTTCGGCCGCGACCGAAATCAGCCTCGGTCTCGTTTTTAATATTTTTTTATTGTAGCACCATTACTTTTAACAGTTCGGCGTTAAGCGTTAAGTTAAAATCGGAAAACTAGGACTGATTTTTTCTCGATTTTGGCATAATTGGCATACATATTGCTAAATTGCCGAATATTAGGAGCAGTTTTTGTAAATGCGAGCTATAAAATGCACAATAGTTGTCTGCATCTACGAAATTAAAATGCTAGAAAAAATAGAGCTAGAGTAAAATGTTGTAAGAAAGTTATGATCGTAACAATATACGCCAATTGTTAGAAGATCGTACAAGCACTTCAGAGAAAATTCTTAAAACTTTTTCACGCCTTCTTGGCACTCTGTTATTTTTGCCCTACCAATTTCAAAGGTATTCGTACCAAGGACTGCTATCATTCTACAGATTCGTACCAAATTTCATATCATGTGAAAAGACGGACAGACAGATAGACAAACCGGCAAAATTGATTTTATAAGGTTTTTTTAATATAAAAGATAAAAATAAAAAAACCCTATACAACTATTCAGCGTTAATTAAAATTTAATAAATATTTTTGTTCTTTTTTTCAGTTTATTCACGATGATTGATACACTCCCACAATTGGCAACACTCATTCATACACAAATTATAACACATTTTGTCAACATTTTACAAAATTTATTTAGGAAAAATATGGTCGGTATACGAAATTGGTGTTTTCTTTTTTTTTTTAATTTCATACAAATTCGGGTAATTATATTATATTTGATTGTTAAGTAGATGTTTTCGTTAATGGCAATAACTCACTCCGATTTTATCAACCAATGGTGGTACATAAAAAGAAAAATTACAATATCGAAAATTGATGATTTTTCAAATTTCTCCAATATTTTACATTAAATATGGAGAAGAGCTTAAATTCTAAAATGACGAGTAAATTAATGACTTATTGCAATGACGTCGATTTATGTTTTTTCACCATCATGGTGAGTTTAGTTCTAACGGTGGAACAATGCATTCGGCCATGAATAGGATGATGACTATGCTTATGATTTAAAATAGTGGCCTTTTAGATAATACTATTCCAGACAAGTAATATGCTAATACATGCACATCACAGAAGTGGAGTGAATTTATACTTTACCCACTGAATGGACATTCTACTTTACATACTATAATATCTTTTATCACGACATAATATCTGCACTGCATAAAGCCCCTTATAAACTGAAATCTGTGCTGAAATCATAACTCAACTCTAATCCTGAATATATATGAATATAACTGTCCTTTTATGCCGCCTACAATATGCATATTACAAACTCAAATGATTTGTAGTTATGTAGATGTACACAGCCTTGGCTGGCACAATACCAAACTCCTGTAAACATCTATTGTTTTGTGGCATCTTCTTTCGACAGAATATCCATGATGTGCAGTGTGTAGAGTCAGTGTTCAAGATTTTCCATTTTCTCATGTTTCCTCTCGGTGAAACCAAGATCCAATGTCGCATAAATGTTGTGCCATTTCAACGAAGAGCGGTTTTCAACACAAAAACATTTAACTTGTCCCATGCATCCGTCTATCCGCACAATCCATATACATACGACCGAAACGCTCGCCGCCATGTAAACACGAATAAAGCCTGAAAAGCATATCTCGCTCTACAAATGGACGTAATATACCTGTACAAGGACGTGAATTGAAAACCATAAGTCCTCTATACTAATACCAGTAGGAAGGAATTACAAAAGTCCATGGCTAGTCATCCGGCAGCTTTTCCTTCCTTTTTTCACAACCGACGGAGAACACATTTCGCCACAGCCGTGTGTACCTTCGCTTCGGTAACCCGGTTCCCTTCATTGCAACTATTCTGTATTCTCTGCTGGCGAAGTGTTGTACTGAGTTTTTGTTCAACGTGACCGAGGCATAGTGCAGGAAAAATGGTTTTGAAAATGCCATCGCCATGTCCTTGTACGAAATTATTCGGATACTTGCATAAGGTAAAAAAAACGAGACCGAGGCTAATTTCGGGCGCGGCCGAAATTTGAATACCCTTCACTCTCCTCGGGCTAAAAGTTTTTTGGGGCAAACCTATGACTTGTATTTAATCCTTCCCCATTCTTTTCCTTCTGTTTTCGCATAATATTTGATATTGACAAATTCTGTGGCGTCGATAAAACAATATTTGTGTGAGGTTTGGTTGGAATAAGTGGTAAAATAAAAAAAAAATATCTCAGAAAACTTTATTGGGGGGATGCGGGAGCATGGCCCCATAGTACGATTCCATTTGTTTTACTTTTTTTTTGTTTTGATAAAGACGCATTGAGGTTTTTTTAAATTGGTGTAGAAAAAATGTTTCTTAGAATATCCAAAATGGGGAGGTGGGGCTTGTATGGTAGCCCCATGACTCCATAGTCCGATTATTTATGGCATCAATTGAAGTGCACTTTTACGAGTTTTGGTTGAAAGTGGTGCACAAATAAAAAAGTTGTTCGTAGAAGAACTCAATTTAGGGGTTGGCTTTGTATGATAGCCCCATGACCCCATCGTCCGATTCCATTCATTTTTACACATGTTTTGTGGCATCAAATGAAATGCCCTTTTATGAGGTTTGATTGAAATTGGTGGACAAATAAAAAAGTTTTTCTTAGAAAAACTCAATTTGGGGGCTGGGTTTGTATGACAGCCCCATGACCCCACAGTCTGATTCCATTTAGTCTTACATATCTTTTGTGTTATCAATAGAAACACATTTGTGTGAAATTTCGTTGAAATTAGTAAACACATGAAAAAGTTTTTCTTAGAAAAACCAAATTGGGGAGGTTAGGTTTGTATGGCAGCCCCATGACCCCACGGTCCGATTTTAGCGATTCAAACATACAAACTGCCTGCAATAAAAAGAAACATGTGTGCAAAATTTCAGCTCGATAGCTTTTAAACTGGCCGAGTAAAACGCGTAGCAACAGACGGACAGACGGACAGACGGACAGACGGACAGACAGACAGACGGACATCGCCCAATCGACTCAGCTCGTCATGCTGATCATATATATACATATTTTATATGGTCGGAGATGCTTCCTTCAATGCGTTACAAACTTCATGACAAAGTTAATATACCCTTTACTCTACGAGTGAAGGGTATAAAAAAATTTTGAAACTTTTGCAAATTACGAGCATAATCACGAGTTTTCAAAGCGTGCATACCGTCAAGAGGGTTGTATGGAGGAGATTCTTGGGTGAGTTCGTTTGGAGCTGGATTTATGTCCGCATTAAGCATATACCAAAGAGGGGGGAAAACAATCAAAGTTAACCGCATTGAACAATAAATCAAAAGGAAGCGACATTTGAATTGTGAACTGATATTGTATCATGGTAACGACACTGTATTCATTCATTCGTATAGCGACAGCGTGTGTCGTAAAAGGATACGACGAAGCCAAGCAAACGAGGCGAGTATCCAACACTTGCTTCAGCGTTTTATCGTTCTAGTAGGATGTAGGTCAATAGTGAAGAATGGAAACAGAATTTCATTCAAGTATTCTGTCTTCTCACGTCAGGATTGAAACCATGATAAATGGGACATACGTATTATACTTCTTGTGTGTTAGTCAACGATGGAAAAATTTACTAGAAGTGTTTAAGTACTAGATCATGAAGTGTCAATGCTTTGCGCGAGTAATATGCATTTTTTGGACATAGTCAGCAGAATATTCAAGTAGTTATGTACAGTGAGCCATAGTCAAAGTGAGCCACCTATCAGTATGTATTTGTAATTTCTCTCCTTTTGTAACAATTAACCGTGAATCGCCATTATTGTATTACGCGTATTTTCACGAAACTTATGACTGTTTTTTATAAATTAAATTTCGACCGTCAATACTCGTCGCACTAAAGGTGGCAACAAAACTCAACCTTTTTTTCAAGTGAGTCGCTTACATTTATAATATAATCCAGATAGATTTATCTATTGTATCGTAGGAAGTAATTAATTAAAGTGTGCAGTACTGATTGTGTTTTGATGGAACAAAATACTAACTCATACCCATGACCTTAAAGTCACAAAAAATTAATAATAAATAACTGGCTCGACAGTCCATCATTGGACTAAGGCCGCAGATGTGCTTGTGACATCCAATTTTGAAGATCTTAACTGCTTTTTGTTGAGGTATTGAAATCAACAGCACGCTCAGCCAGTGGCGGAACAATTTCACTCGGGGCCCTCATGCCTTCTTCTTGAGTGATCCGAAATGACCTGCCTACAGTGGGATTTGTTATGACTTGAAGACGAGCGCCCTCAATCCCGGGATCACCTCTACAGACTATACGTGATGAGTCGTAGTTTTTCTGCGATTTTAGAAAAGTGTCTGGTACTATTCACTATTCCTCTATTTAGTTGAAGAACTCAGTTTCATACAATTTTTGTATAAACTACCACATCATGTTCGTAGGCCCAGCCAGTTCGGTAATTTCTTCACAATTCTAGTGCGCATATGTGATTTCACGCAAGAGTGGCCTGTAAGAATCCCACAGATGGTACGTACTTTATTTCTGCTTAGCTGAAGTAGCTCAGCCGCTCTTTTATGGGAATATCCTGCTATGAACAGTTTAGATTGCCTGAGCCCAGGTAGTTTGTCCCAGTGCTCAGATGCCTTAAGTCGTTCCTGGTCTTTGATTAGCCTCTTTACTATACAGGTAGAGATGCTACAAAAGGGTTCTGGTCCGCAGAAGTGGGATCCTGCGGCTGTGCGTTCCAACTCATCAGCCTATTCGTTCCCTGTGATGCCCATATAGCCTGGAACCCAGAAGAGTGTTAATCTGTTATTTACGCCTAGTTTGTTCAGCGCATTCAGGCAACATTGAACAAGTCTTGACGCGACGGTGTACTTAGTGAGTGACTTAATAGCCCACTTGGCTGTCTGAGAAGATCGCTATTCGTTTGTTTACGGCACGTAAACAGAGATCGGCGCAGGTTGCTATTGCGTGCACTTCTGCCTGAAGTACAGTGGTGTGATGCCCCATTGGTGTATTGAGCCGCCTATTTTGAAAGTGGCATAAGTCCACTTTTTATGAAAATTGAGTTAATGATGGCATTATCATGTCTTTTGCGGTTTCTTTTTATGACAAAAAAATCAAACAAATATTTCAAAAATGTACTGTTGTTTTCATAGTCACAAATTCTGCTACTTAACAACAACTTCAAAGTGTTTATTTTAAAACTGGCGTAAGTCCATCCGTGTGACTTACTCCACTTTCAAAATTAACATGCTTAGGGGAACAATAAATTATCTTCTGATCAGAAAATATTTTAGAAATGTATCTTTTGTAAAAATTTAACTATATTTTGCAGTAAAATTAAATTTGATTTTTTTTTTAAATTTAATATCAGAAGAAAATGGAAATATGAAAGAAAATGTCTTGAAATATAGTGATTAACCCTTCAAACTTTCAATTAAAATGACTGAAATTATGAGTTGAATGAGTTAATTGTTTGGAAGCATTATACGAGAAATATGTCCTTAATAAAAAAAAAAATTATTTTTGCCCGCTGCGATTTCGTCCATTTTTTTCGGCTATTGAAAATCACAATTTGGCTAATATTTGATAATGATGCGTTGAGGAAATTCGAAGCATATTGGGCCGTTTCAGTCCTCAAATGCCTAAGAAAATGATATCACTATCCGACTTCACAGCAATTCGGCTTGGTTTTTTGGACAATCGCCATTATGTTTCTTTCTTTTGTTTCCCTGAAGTGCAATCCGAATATGAATTTCAGACGCTATACAGGGTTCCTGCTCTGAGAAAATATTTAATCTTTTACGTATTTTTAGAGTTACATGCGATCAAAAGAAATGCTAAACTTGCTGATATTTTTAATGCAATCTAACTGTAAATCATAATATTAAAATAATTATTTTTACAATAAAACTGTTTTGGTTTTGTGATAAATGTCACCTTATCTTTGTGGAACCGAGTTTTCAAACTAATTCTTTTGCCAAATATGTAGCTACTATAAAATTTTTAAAGTTCGAGTTTGAATGAGAAAAGAAGTCACTTGATCAAGTGTGAACTTAACGGACTTCTAGCGACCTATAGTTACATTTTGAGTGTTGGAACTATTTTCGAAAAAAAAAGATATTCACACTAAAAATAGTAATACGGAAGTAAATTTGATACCGTTGTGGAATATAGACAACCTTTTAAAATTTTGAGCAATGTTTTTTAGAGTTATTTAAACTTTAAAATGAGTTTGATTTCTCGGTTCAACAACGAAGGTCGCATTTTTGTTAAAATCAAAACGGTTATTAATTTTTGTAAATATAAAACCTGAGAAATATCAGACCGCACAGCAGGTTAATGGGCCTGTCTAGACACTTTCAATTTTCGTTCGTCTTCGTAATTTCTCCAATTGAAACTTTCCTTTGATTGCATATAATTGTAAAAATATTTTATTATTGTTAGTCTTTCCACTAGTAACGATTATCTTTTTCATTTTATATTTTCCACATTGACACTAGCAGTTTATAATTTTGTAGTCTCTTTATTTTCAGTCAGAGCCTTTCGCCCAACTTCTATCTTCAGTTATATTTAAAAAAAAGTTTAAGTTGCTAATTATAAGATTTTTTTTTATTCATCTTTATGACCTAGGTTATTGTTGTATAGAATAGAAAAAGTGCGAAAAGGAACACAGAAAGAAAAAAAAACAATATTTTGTTTCTTGTTGGTACTTAGCAACTTAAATATAAACAATCGACAATAGTGTGGGTGGACAGCCGCCATCGCCATCTCGCAACGTACGAGATGCTGCATGCAGCCGTCCTATTTTCCCAGTTGCGGGGAATACGCCATCAAAAATGAAAAAATAGTGCATGAAGCACGATTGTTGTCGGTTTCGACTGACAGAATATGGCACACCGCGTCTCATCAGATGCCACTGCTTCGCGGTGTGTCATATTCTGCCAGGAGTGGCATGACCGAGAACAATGTCCGGTAGTATACAAATTGTGCCTTATATATTGGCAACAATCGTACCTGGGAGCGGATCATTAGATATCGCAAATTACAACGTATAATTTGCTGACCCGCTCCTACCATACACTAAGTCTTGGCAGTAACTACCATTGTAAACGAAACAATCGACAATAGTGTGGGTGGACAGCCGCCATCGCCATCTCGCAACGTACGAGATGCTTAGCATGCAGCCGTCCTATTTTCCCAGTTGCGGGGAATACGCCATCAAAAATGAAAAAAGGAAAAAAAAAAATTTTTTTTTTTTTTTTTTTCCAAAAATAGTGCATGAAGCACGATTGTTGTCGGTTTCGACTGACAGAATATGGCACACCGCGTCTCATCAGATGCCACTGCTTCGCGGTGTGTCATATTCTGCCAGGAGTGGCATGACCGAGAACAATGTCCGGTGGTATACAAATTGTGCCTTATATATTGGCAACAATCGTACCTGGGAGCGGATCATTAGATATCGCAAATTACAACGTATAATTTGCTGACCCGCTCCTACCATACACTAAGTCTTGGCAGTAACTACCATTGTAAACGAAACAATCGACAATAGTGTGGGTGGACAGCCGCCATCGCCATCTCGCAACGTACGAGATGCTTAGCATGCAGCCGTCCTATTTTCCCAGTTGCGGGGAATACGCCATCAAAAATGAAAAAAGGAAAAAAAAAAAAAAATACGATTGTTGCCAATATATAAGGCACAATTTGTATACCACCGGACATTGTTCTCGGTCATGCCACTCCTGGCAGAATATGACACACCGCGAAGCAGTGGCATCTGATGAGACGCGGTGTGCCATATTCTGTCAGTCGAAACCGACAACAATCGTGCTTCATGCACTATTTTTGGAAAAAAAAAAAAATTTTTTTTTTTTTTTTTTTTTTTCCTTTTTTAATTTTTTCAAACTTAAATATACCTGAAGATGCCCAGTTGGGTTAAAAGTTTTCACCGAAAGTAAAGAGACTATTAAATTACACACTACTAGAAGTGTCAATGTGAAAAGTATAAAATAAAAAAAAAAATAAATATTTGATTATAATATATATGTATTTATATTTAATGATTTTTAAAAATATTTTTTCGTAGCGGAGTTTGATGCCAAGTAGCGTGACACACACTGTATACCTACTGAATAGTAATTGAAATTATACGCGATTAACATCTTACTGAAGGCTTAAGACAAATAAAAACTGGAGAACTGGAATGTCCTTGACACCCCTTTTAATAGGATACCCTACATGTCTATCTTCAGTTTAGTTTAAATTTTTGTCTTTTTTTGCCATTGACCTTTTCTCCATCAATATTTTTTCTAGTAAAATAAGTTTTAGCTTCCTACGGCTATGCCTATTTCAAGACAACAAAATATAAACGAAGTGTATTTTTTGTTTTTAATGTGCTAATTCGACTGGACTACTGAACATTTTTTTACACTTCATGGTTATTAAAAAATGTGAAACTAATGATTTTTAAAATATTCGGCTGTTTGAAGCTGAAACTGATCCATTATAGCGAAAAAATAAGCTATTTTTATCAAAGAAAACTGTTTATAAAAAACGATAAAATTATGATCCGCAAAGTCCAAGATTTTTTATATATTTTAAAATGAATTTAAAACACCTTAAGTGACTTTGCTTATATATAAGCAGTCACTTAAGGTGTTTTAAATTCATTTTAAAATATATATATAAAAAAAAATATTTTTATCAAATTGTCGGTTATCCAAAGTTTACCGAATGAAAAATCCGTTATTTTTTATGGTTATGCAAAATGTTTAGCATGGATAAAAAATTTAAAATCCGAAGAATATAAATACAATTTAATTAAATCAAACTAAGATTTTTAAATTGATTGAAACGCAAACCTTTAAATATCTCGATTCATGAAGAGTTGGACTTATGCCACTTTCAAAATAAGCGCTCCATATATCCTATGTGCTGGGCCAACCATTTTAGAATCGTCAGTAAACCATTTTATAGTCTGTGAGTGCAGCCTAGCGAAATTACGAGTGTTTCAGCCTGAAAACGGCGGCCGCATGAGATCTCCTTTGTAAGGTGTTCGGAAGGAATGTTCGCGATAGTGATGTTGTTTGGGTATGTTAGCTGCCCCTTAGTAAGCTCCAGATTGGCATCGCTCGCAATGAGTGGTGCCAGTGCTAGTTTTGCCTCGGTTTCGAGGTGTATGTCAACTAGGTGCAGCTGAAGTAACACCTCTAGAGCACTGCTAGGGCAGGATCGAAGTGCATCGGAGGTAATGAGACATGCTAGTGTCTGTACCTTCCCTAACACGGACTTACCCTCCATAGTCAGGGCTCTCTTACACCAGACCACAGCACCGCAGTCTAGAGTCTAACTATTGGCCTGTAAATCCAGAGCATAATGGAGGGTTTCACACCCCAGTTTTCACTTGATTCCCAAAATTGTATACATTATCTGACGTCTGAGTTCAGACCGATTTCTCTTCCTGGGGAAGGGTATGACGATCGCTTTGGATGGGTTAACTCGTAGCCCGTTCCCATCACACCATTTTTGAACTACTTTTAGTTTAGTGCTGGTTCGAGTAGATCAGGTATAGTGTTTCCTCAAACAAACCCTTTACCACTATAACCACATTATTTATTATTATTAAAAACATAAAATTTCATATTCATACATATACAAGTTAATTCCAGAGTTTAAGATCTCCTTTTAAGCATGTGCTTGAGTAAGGAGCATAAATACACGAATACATAATAATGACAATATGATCAGTTTTAACTTCACAATTTCAAAAAGAGAGAGTTTAATTATTAAAAAGAGATTCAGATTACATATTTTTGTTTACTTAAAAGAAAGAAAATATGAGGTTACAATCTATTACAGTTAAAGTATGAAGCCATTTTGATAGTTTTATTTTAAATTCAAGGGGGGACATTGATCTTTTTATGTACTGCGGAAGTTCGTTATAAGCCTTCGGACCAATGTAAGATATATATCGTTGGGTTTGGGTTTTTCGACATAGCGGAATCGGTACATTTAGAGCATTAAAACGTGTATTTCTTGAAGGCATTATTTCCATTAATTTAATTTGTTTATAAGTTTTAATTAGCACATTTTTTAAGTATATTCGTTTCATATCAAGAACTCCAGCAATATTAAACAGACTAGGTGTAGGGTACAATCGTGGAAGGCCATAGATGAGTTTTATAATGCCTTTTTGAGTGGTTTTCAAAGTTTTCAAATGTATATCATAAGCACCTCCCCAGGCAGCTACACAATATTGTAAAGCTGATTTCACGAACGCATGGTACAATGTTAGTAGCTGGCTTATAGTTAGACAGTGCTTTAGGTAACTAAATAGGCAAATGTACTTACGAACTTTAGCATTTATATAATTAATATGCGAGTTCCACTTCAAATGACTATCTATAAAGATCCCTAGATATTTAACGCAAAAGGCAATATTGATAATATCACACATACAGCTGCAGTTAGAGTTAGAGGTATCTCTTCCTAAGCAATCGGGTGTGTGTATTCTCAGCTGGCTTACATCTGGTCTTGTCGTCGAGGTTATAGAAAACGGCATAGCTTTTGTTTTATCGCTATTTAGTTTTAACTGGTGTCTGTCCAACCATGTTTTAATTGAAGTCATGGCTGTTTCACACTTCGAGAATGTTTCCTTCCATGTGTTGGCGGTTATGAGGAGAACAGTATCATCCGCAAAAGCAATTATTTTTCCATTTTCAATTTCCATGTTACACAGATCATTTACATAAATCAAATATAGTACTGGAGACAGAACTGTTCACTGTGGTAACCCATATTGAGAGTTACGGTTCATTTCACTAATACTACCTTGAAGTTTAACCTGCACATCGTTGGAATATCCCTGTACGGAGAAGCCATTAGATGTGAGCTTCCACAAAAGTTCGTCAACAATCAGGCAACACAGGAGGGGCGAAAGTACACCCCCTTGTGGGCAGCCTCTAGTAACTTCAGTAAGGAGAGTTTGTTCGTTGATTTGTCAGACCATTTTTCTGGAGAAAAGCTTATCGAACCTATAGTCGTATTTTCTACCATCACAATTCTCAGTGCTCAATTGATTCGAAGGCAGTATTGACGAATGCCCCATTAATGTCCAAGAAAGCAGCAGGCGCGGTATTTTTGGCTCCAAAAGTCTTTTCGAATTCTCCTGCAAGGTTGTGGAGCGCGGATTCTGTGGATTCACCTGGTTGGTAAGCAAACTGCCTTTTGTGTAGCGGGTTACTAATCAGCGTGGTTTTTCTGGTGTCCTCATCAATAACTTTTTCCATTGATTTAAGCATGAGTGAAGAAGGCTGATTGGCCTGTAAAATTTGGGATCCTCCTTGGACCGATTTCTTATTTGATGAAAGAATACTACTCTCGCAAGTCTCCTTGAGCGCGGGATCTAGCCCTGCGCAAAGCTGCTTCTGAAGATACTAAGGAGATATGGAGTTGGAAGCTCCAGACCCTTTTGAAGGAAAAATCTCGTAGGTGCTGGCGGATTTAAATGGCTCAAACGAGCCTATAGCCCATTTTATTTTAACTTGAGTAAAGATTTGCCTTGATGTTCTCCAGAATTTGCTCTGTACAGAGTGTCTTCATTTGAAGGCCCCTCATTCCTCAGTATGTTTCATTCCGTCGTGTGGCGCGCCTGCTTTATAGTACTTAGGAGCTCAGTCCTTTTTAGCGATAAGTCGGTGGAGTCTAGCAGCTGTGTTAGTGCATTTAACAACTTCATAGCATTTGCCTACGAGTTGAATTTGGCAGACCTGATTTTCTAGTTGTATTTAATAAGTTGGGAGCAATACGTGTCCCACTCTCCTGTCCTTTTAGCTCTGAGTGCCTTCCAATCGAATGAAGTAATTTTTTGATTGTCAGATAAATTGGAAGGTGTATGTGACCATCCAATCCACTTTTTTGATTGGACGTGTGGAACATATTGCCATGCAATTTTTCATACAATCTGTCATGACAATCATTTCTTTTCAGTTTTTTTTTGGCATAAACCAGTGGCAATTTTTCATGTTGTGGTTGTGGCGGTCATTCTCTATCGATAGTAGCAATGGATTTCCATTTTCCATCGCCACAAAATATATCATTTTCTCTATGTTGTGTCGTGTGGACCGTGAGACTGTCATTTCAATACGGGCTTGAGATCGATTGTGTGCTATCGATTGTTCAATCGATCGGACAGTATATGGCAAGCTTTAAAGAGTCGTCTTATAAGCATCCTTAATCTCGATAGCTCTAGAGTCCACCAGGTAACTCCTTTGTAGTCCGTCGTTCTTCTGAGGGGGGTAGTTTTCCTCAAACGAGATCACTATGGCTCTGGTGACGTTGGAGACCAAGGTGTCCAGACTTAGCCGCCTGGATCTAGTTACAAAGGTAGATTTGCTATCTTATTTAGTGAAGTGGGATCATCATCATACTAGCATCTGTATGCATATGCAAATAATTTTGAAATTTCATTTAGAAATACACGATCGGTTTCCGCCTCCGAAAAATAATTCAACAAAAATATTATTCAAGTATTCCCACCAATTTCATTACATTTCTATGGAAAACTAATTAGAACTTCTTCTTTCGTAAAAATTATGAATAACAAAATTATTAATTTAATCTTTTTATCTTATCTAATCCATACGATTTATTTATTCCCATTAGATATCATGATACATACTAACGATATACCTCAATTTTCAATTTATTTCTTTCATATTTCATTTCAACAAACTCAACTCGTTTCGTTGGTGTTGTGTTTTGATGTTGGCCGTAATTCGAAATAAAATCATATAATAACGAACAAAACTAGGACATCACTCAAAAAGAAGTACACTAAAATGGAGAGGAAATTGCTGTACGCCTTTCGGGGATGGATTGCATTTGTGGCATTCATGGATCTAGGCACGGCATTTCGATGCTACATCGAGAAACGAAGCTTTCTCGGGGACCATTCAGACACACAATTTATTGAGGGTAAGTTTTCATCGCCATACTACAATCTCTTGCATTTTGGTGGTGTTCATAGAAGTGAAGGTGCCTAATTGCGGTACGAATGGATACGATTAGTTGTACAGATTAAAGTACCGGGTTAATTTAGGCTTAAATAACCGATTCAGATTAAGAACACGATTAAAACCTGAACATGTACATGTATTTGTGATTAAAATGTGTCATTTCGGATCAGGAATCACACTCATCTTCTACGAACACGGCCATTGCCATTCACTCGTAGTCGCTTTTTTGTTGAACACCTTGTTGTCGTTATCCTTTCATTACCCACGACAACAAATGGCTCAAGCAAAATGGAAAATCTAATTTGAAATGTTTTTGTTTTTCTGTTCTTTGTGATATTGTCGTTCTATGTATTCAATGTTGATGTTTGTGCCGCCACCATCAACGTATCGACCATTCGCGTATCTGCGTATCTATGCAAGGAGACTATGTTGTTTCCAGGATAATCGGGATGTACTGTTTGTTGAAAGCAATTGCCTTAGTTCATTGCACTTTGTACATACATTATAAGCCGTAAGTATCCTTTTTGCACGATTCATATATTCATAAGTCGGTGCCAGTTGTTTTTGTTTCAATTTCAACAGGATTTTTTTTCAATCCTTCGAATTCAGGATATTTTGTTGGTTTAGTGTTTAATATATCGATTAATAGACTGATTTATCTATTTGTAGGTTTTTGCGTTTAAATTTATCTTTTCTTGTTTTTGCAGTGTTGTTAGTATGGGAGGATGCGCTCTAGCCCTAACAATGATACTTTATTCTACAGAGGCCTTGTACTTTCGTTCGAGTACATTAAATTTTTATGTGATTTTTCCATGCGTGCTAAATAGTAAGTATGATTATTTTTTAAAGTTTTAAAATACATTAAGAGATGAGATGAGTTATAAAGGATATCAAATCGTTTATCTTTTTGATTCCTGGCCGTATGACAGTACATACAAGAAACTAAGCAACAAAAATGCGACATTTCTGTAATCTATATCAAAAATTGAGTTTCCGCATTCGAAATGCTTGTCGAAGTTACTGTAACTTGTCTAATTTCAATGTTAAGTTAAGCTCCTGAATTGTGGGGTTACCAGGGTGAGCACGTCTGATATTATCACGTTCATCGGCAAACCTTGCTTCACTCGTAGGGAAGTTTGGTCGAACCTTTGGGAGACGTCCTTCAGTAATGAAACGTGTTACTGCTTTAGCAATGACGTTCCTGATATTTCGTTCGGCCTTGTGCAGATTGGTGGGAGGAGGTAGCTCGATTGACTTCGCCGAAATAAATACAGTGAAATTTCTCAGTAGCGACACAAAATTCGTCCGTTACTTAGAGATGTCCGCTATTTGGAGATATCCTTTACATGTATCTAGAATTAAAAAAAAAAACAACGCAGCTTTTTGTTGTACAGGGTGTCCGGAAACTACCGCATAAATGCCCCGTGATTTTCAGCAAAAAAAAAAGTTGTACGGAACATACCCCCATTCTTAACCCTTTACCTGCCACAGACGTTTGAATATTTTTGAGAAAATCATTTTCTTGCCCGACTTAAACCCCAATATCTCCAAATCTATACACTGTAGGATAGCGAAGCGTTCTGCATCGACTGGAACATCAGAGGAATCGTCGTCAATATCCATCGCATCATCGGAATGATCTTTCTCCTTAATAATAGCTTCCAAAGATATTGCATTATCTTCAGTAGCTAATAAATGACCAATCGATAAATATATAAATTTATAATAAATTGGTCGTCCGGCAATAAATTGTGACGGCCATTTCTGATCCCAAGTCAATTTGTTCTACAGGCTCTGATGTATTCACAGTTCTCACGCCCGCTTTAAGAAAACATAAAGGGTTATCCATATTGTGGTTTCAAAAGTAAACGTAAATAAAACACATATAAAATATTTTCTTTCATGATATTTCTTGTTTATTATAAAGTTTGAACGTTGACATTATGTGTGAAACACTACATCATGTAAATGAACACCAAGCGAATTGTTGCAAGCATTGATTCTTTTGAGGTAATTTTCGACCACTTTTTGATACATATTGAGCGGTATCTCAGCCATAACTTGACGAATGTTGGTTTTCAAGTGCTCAAGAGTTAAAGGTTTATCTGCATAAACACGGTCTTTCGCGTAGCCCCACAAAAAAAAAGTCCAACGGTTTCAAATCGCATGATCTTGGTGGCCAGTTGATATCGCCACGACGAGAAATTACGCGGCCAGGAAATGTCTCTTGCAATAAAGCCATATTCGCTCGAGTTGTGTGGCATGTGGCACCGTCTTGTTGAAACCACATATTCTCCAAGTCGTATTCTTCAATAGCAGGCAGAAAAAAGTCGACGATTGTGTAAACCATAATCTCCTCTTAAGGCACGATATGTGGCTGTGCCAGAATCACCATTTTTGTAGTAAGTTTTAACAATTTTTATTCGTTGTGCGATAGTTAAGCGATCCATTTTCGTAAATGTCAGACTTTCAACTGAATAAAAAAAAATTGGTTTAACAACTTAGTTTGACAGATGTCGAATTCAGCCCTATACTTTTGAAACCACGAAATGGATAACCCTTTATTTCGACAGTGGCAGTTTTAATGGACCTTACTGCTGATCGCATCCAAAACAGATACTTCAGTTTAATAGACGATGCATCAATCCGGGAAAGTCACACTGCGAGTTACCTGTAAATAATTTTGAAATTTTGGATGATGCCTAAATCTAAAGGTGCCATTTAGAGGTTGTGTTTGGCGGTAGGAATAAAAGTTTTACATGAGACAAAGCCAGATCCGGATGCGACGTCGTATTATCCATTATATGTTTTTTCCTTTTGCTTTATGTTTATCGTTAAATTTAATAAGCCACTTCGTCATGATTTCCCGAGTCATCCAAGCTTTCCGGTTATATATCCATTAGATGCCCAGTCCGTTAATCTTAACACCCTTCAAGAATCGTGGCTTCTGCGCTTTTCCTATTATCAATGGGTGTTCAAATTGACCAGCCATATTAAACGGAAGCATGACAGTTATTTATTCTTTAGAAATTTTCCCACCGCTACAATTTTCGTATTTCAATGCCTGTAAATTCTAACAATGATTGGTAGATGATCGGAAGAGAGACCAGTACGTTTCTCGCAGGAAGTTTCAGAAATTAAGCTAGCACTTAAAATAGCTATATATGGAGCGCTAATACAATTGTTGGCGTAGCATGGCGACGAGTCTTCATTGAGAGTACAGAACTCTGAAGCGTCAAGAGCTTCGGCGATAGCTAAATCACTGGCATCGTTGTGAAGCGCAGAGTGCCAGAGTTCGTGGTGGGCATTGAAGTCGACAAGAATGATCCCGTGCTGTCCAGTAAGGAGAGGAGCAATATTGAAATGACCAATATAGGGTCGAAATGAACATAATAGTCAGACGAACAGTTGGAGTGGTTCATCAATATTAAAGATTTCGATATTGGTCCTCCCTGATGAAACTGAGATGGCTTGCAATTCTGCCGTACCGTCAGTAACTACATCTAATACACTGTAATGTACGGACTTGTGTATTAGGAAGGCAGGGTGAGAATCATTCGTGGCGCCTTCTCTGTCCTTCCGTAGTATAATATATTAACCTTGGACGCTAAGAGGTGAGTTCGAGTGGAGCTTCGTATCTTGGATGGCAGCAATCAGACTGCGATGCTTACTCGTCATGAATTGCGTTATCCTTGTAGAGAATGCCATTGCAGTTGAACTGCAATATAGGCACCGGTTTAAAAATGGTTGGCAGAGGGCCAGGAGTCAAACTTTGTTTAGTATTCAAGATCAAATTGTTGGGGAAGTAGGGGGCAATGTTGGTGAGGAAGGGCCTGGTGCTGCCCGAGGCCGCCAAGTAAACCTACAACCCGCTACAACATCAATGTACTGAACCATCCTTCTCAAACCTGAGCTACTAAAATGTACCCACTCCGAACACCAACTATACTGTAGTGACCTGATACGTTGGTCGCCGACACTACAAATCCATATCCTTACTGGGCCGGGAATTGTTTCAACGGCGCGTATGAGAAGAATTGAGAGCAGCCGCGCCGAGATGAAATGCTCCCAATAAGACAAAAAAAAACACATAAATGGAATCCATACATATACACAGACATACACAACCTTCCTGCATCAAGACCTTCGAGGCTCTTGCCAGGCAGGCGTTTTGGCAACTCTTGGTTGCTTGCATAACAAACGGGTGTGAAGAGGCTTCAAATTGCCGTGAAGCAACATGATAATCTCTCTTCCGAACTTAATGGATAATAGATTAGGGGCAAACTTTCACCTTATAGACAGCAAGTATCGAAATAAGAAAATAAACACGCGAAAACACTGTTTTTTTGTGAGAATTTCCTTATTTATTATCTGAATGCATTTCGGTCGCAAACTATGGCGCAACCATCTTCAGCAGAACGCTTGTTACACACTGGCATGTCATTTATTCAAAATACATAGTTCAGTTATAGTTGTCAAAAAAGTTAAACGATAAAGAACAAGATAAAAATTTTACTGAAAACATAAATAACTTAAAATGAGTTAATAAATTAATAACGACTTTTACAAAATAAACACATCGAAACTCCACCCAAGGTAAAAAAAGTCAGCAATCTTTTTGTAAATTCATCAAATGAAGCATTCGATGAAAATGAATTGAATCTTCTGAATCGTGGCTTAAACTTTTCAATTGAACCAAAATCTAGCCCAATAATCGATGTAATCGCAGATATTGAATCAGCAATTCAATTCAGACCATTCAATGAAAAACAAAATATCAGAACCGCAGCGATTCCCCTCATAAAACGTGAAACCAACCGAAAATCAAACTAAAATCACAAATGGAACGACGCTTTGAAACATTTAAAACAAAGGAATGTTTTCTATATGAGAGCGGACAAAGGGAATCAGGTTATCGCGATGGATAAAACCGAATACGACCGACGTATGATAGAGTCTATCAACGAAGATAATTTCAAAATCTGTCAAAAATCACCACTAAACTCTATGAAAAGAGACGCAAAAATTGTCATTGAAAAACTTCACCAAACACTGAATATTAACAAATTTCGTCTGAATGTGTCAAACCCACAAGTACCATTAATGTATGGACTACCCAAAGTTCATAAACCGGGCGATAAAATGCGAAAAATAGTATCATGCGTCGATTCACCATTTACTAAAATATCGAAATTTCTAGTTGAAGAGCTTAAAAAGTTTGGCCCTTTCGAAGGTTTCTCTGTCAAGAACACATTTGAATTTGTCGACAAAATCAAAGATGTGGAAATCGCGCAAGACGAGATAATGATTTCTTTCGACGTTACTTCTCTCTTTCCGAGTGTCCCAATAGACATTGCCATTGACAATATACGTCAACATCTCAACAAAATGAGTTTGTCAGAAGAAATCATAAACACATACGTAACTTCGATTGAAATGTGTATGAAATATGTACAACTGCTTTCAATTCAGAGATAAATATTACTATAACGATTTTGGTTGAAATATGGGTAACAGCCTATCATCACCTCTAGTTGCAGAAGCATTTATGTGCAATTTTGAAATGCAATTAAAAAATGAGAACCTACTACCACGCATTTGGTATAGATATGTTGACGACACTTTTGCAATAATTCAAAAAGATAAAGTCGACAAGTTTTTGAAAACTCTGAATACCAGATACGATTCGATAAAATTTACTTTTGAATCGGAAAACGATTTGAATAATAGTCTCGTTTTCTTGGACTTGAATCTAAAACGAGTATGTAAATGGAAAAATTGAAATCGGTATATTTAGGAAACCCACAACAAGTGCAAGATACATAACTGCCGATTCGTATTGCACATATGACGCAAAAATTGCTGCGTTTCGTTCCATGGTATATCGTTTACTCCGTCTGCCACTTTCCACTCCACAATATATTACAGAGTATAAACAAATAATGAAACTAGCTGACACCAACGGATTTAAAAGAAGTGTCATCGATAATCTTGTACGAAAAACTAGCAACAAATTGAAAAAAGAGGAGCGCTCAACGCTGTTTTCCCAAAACAAAACAATTAAGATAGATGAACGTCGTTGTGCTGTCACCTATGCCCCGAACATTACCAACCGACTAAGAACAACATTTGACAGAAATAATATGAAACTAGTTCACACCAATCCAAACAAACTGAGCTCTCTCTTGGGGTCAACTAAAGACAAGAAACCAGTTGGCGAACGTAGTGGCATTTATCAAATTAAATGCTCTTCATGTGAGAAGAAGTACATCGGACAAACAAGGCGAGCCGTCCATTTTCGATTCAACGAACATCTCCGAAGTATCCGAAATAAAGAGCTACACTCGGGAGTAGCTGCTCACGTTTATGACCCGAACAATACTGAACCTCACCGAATTAAGTCCATCGACGAAAATTTAAAGCTACTCAAAAACGTCAATAACGTACAAAAGCTGGACGCGTATGAGTCTTTATTCATTACAATTAATGACGGCCTAATGAATTTATGCGATGGACCAATCGAGTCACCACTTTTCGCCCTAGCTAAAAATTAAAATTTTTTTATCAAATTTGAAATTGTGCATTTTTTTGTCGTTGTTCTTTCTTAACTTTTTAATTTTGTTAATTTATTAAATTTGTTTTTTATGTTTTTTATGTTTAATTTATCATTGTGATATTTAATTCAATAATTTATTTTGCATTATTTAATTCGTTCATTTATTAATTTATTAACTCATTTTAAGTTATTTATGTTTTCAGTAAAATTGTTATCTTGTTCTTTATCGTTTAACTTTTTTGACAACTATAACTGAACTATGTATTTTGAATAAATGACATGCCAGTGTGTAACAAGCGTTCTGCTGAAGATGGTTGCGCCATAGTTTGCGACCGAAATGCATTCAGATAATAAATAAGGAAATTCTCACAAAAAAACAGTGTTTTCGCGTGTTTATTTTCTTATTTCGATACTTGCTGTCTATAAGGTGAAAGTTTGCCCCTAATCTAACATCAGACAACAAAAAAATCGTTCAACTGTTTAGTGATTAAATACTATACAAAATATCTTAATGGATAATACTGTGATGAAAATTACGATAATAATTGATTTTATTGAAATACGAAAAGGGTTTTAACAATTTGAGACAATTCTTGTAGTGAGGCTTTAGAATTCCTTTTTGCGTCGACAGAGTTTTGGCTTTTTTGGCCATCTAGATTGAAACGCGAATCGTTCTGTAACGAACGAAATCTATTAGCTTTTCTAGTGCCGATAGTGGCAAAAACCCTATTCGATTTCTTCTCCTGAAAGTGGACGAACTCGCATAGGATTTCGAGTACATTTTGCGTTGAAAACATCCAAAAACCCTCGTTCAACTCGTCCCCACACAAAGGGACGAAATCGGTTAGCTTTTCTATTGCCTAAACCGCCCAAAAACCCTAGCTTTATTCGTCTCTTTTTCTGTGGATGGGTTTATAGTACATTTTTCGCATAAAACAGCAATATAAACTTTGCGAGTAACTTGATACTAAAGAGTTCCAAATCCTTGTTTATTTTGTCTTCTAAATGGTGAAGTTCTCACGGTTTTGGAAAGGACGACGAAAGGTGACGAACTGAACTAGGGTTCTAAATACGCGGGCCGGTTACCAGATTCAGGAATGCTAAGAAAAAAAAAAAACAATCTAATCTGGAAAAATTCTGATCTTCAAGTTGGATGTTAGTTAAATGTGGCTATAATCATTACCAACTCACATGTTTTCTATAACAAAATTGTACATACATATGTACATATAAAAAATGTCTCGTGATGACGCAATTATCCGGGCATACAATCCAGCTGGCCCGACCACTCAACATAAAAAATGTAATTATTTTTTCCTTTCATTGAGACTATTGTCTAAGGACTTTTCTTTTATGAGTGTATAACCATAACGACTATTTCATATGGTAACAGCTTATACGCCGTGATGGTTGGCATTCATGCAATTGTGCATTCTGCCTTGTTCTCATCGTCTTCTCGCCTTTTGTTTTATTTGAAAGAATATTTTCCAGTTCCAGGACGACTAACTAAGTCGTCCTTTTGTGTTGATTAAGTAAATATGCAGGTCCACTTGTTAGTTGAGACAAGGAAGTAACTATATTATGTATATGTTTGTTAGATTCTATAGTACTAAGTATTTAAACAAAAAATATTCCCATCTTTTGTTAAATTGCTTGAAAGCTTCATGTGACAACAGTTCTGGGTAGTCTAAGCGACGTCATTTAAATGGAACGGATCAGATAAATCCAAAAGCACTTTATTGTTATGATGAATTAACAGTCTCTTTCGTAGAAGATGTTTGATTGATTATGGTTGAAATAAAGACTGTCATGGTTTCTTCCGATTAATCTCAGTCTATTTTTTCCACTTCTGTGGCATGTTTTCATTAGGCAGATTGTCACTTGAAATAAACAAATATATATATGTATTCTGAAATTAAAATATGCAAGCTAAAAGGGGATTCACACTACTAGCAGGATTTACTACAAACACTAAATTAATTGAATCGAAACCCGCCGTGATCCTTCCAGATTTGTTCTTTCTAGCCCATACAGAGTTACACGGTTACACTGGCGCAGCCTTCTATTGTTATTCCGAAATTGCACATGTCGAAACACCTAAGCGTTCCTAATCTCCTCTTTCTACTGAACTACATAACAACGAATTTAGTTAGATTAATAAATAGTCCATTAAGAGTGCACGATTTATATCCAGAGCTCATTTGCACTGTTAACCTTGTGTTTGTGTGGAAAACATCGATATAAGGTTCGTGCTCAGAACAGGTTGTTTAATTACAATCGCTGATCGATCATCATATGAGTCGTCTCTACGAACATAAATTTTAGTGCCACTTGAGTGGATTTAAAGGATCTTCCCAATATAAGTCTACTCGACTTTTTATCAATTTTTTAAGGATATGTCACAATGAGTCATTTACCAATATTTCAGGTCACTAACGGTATTCCGCCAAAAGTTATAGCCGAGACCAAGCACAAAGCAACGGAGTATCATTTGTACGGGAGATAGATGGATAGATAGATTGATTTGGCCCATTTTCAATAGCGTCCAGATTTATACCCTATCAAATAACGGACCAAAATTTCAAAGCACTAGCTTGAGAATTTCCTTTACTATTTTATATGGGTATTGGTATTGGGTATAAAAACATATGTATCTCATTCACGATATTGTAAACAAATAACAGATGGATTTGAGCCCCTTCAAACTACCTTAAATCTATTTTCAATATGTTTTTGTTTTTTTTTTTCTTACCACATAAACATAGGGAAAAAATCGTTTGTGTCTTCTTAGAATTTAATATATAATTTAGACGCCTTTTTAAAGTCGAAAATCTTTTTTCAAAAAATGCCTAATCTTGCTCAACTAAAACTAGCTTCTATTAGTTGGAATGGCTAGGAGAGCGAGGGGGTGGGGTTGACGAGCGTAGCGTTGTATGTATATTAAATTCTAAGGAGACACAAACGATTTTTTCCCTATGTTTATGTGGTATGAAAAAAAAACAAAAACAGTCAGTCATTCTAATCAACCATTTATAATTTATTTATTCAAAAGAAATTCTATTTGTCGTTTGTTCGTCTCTAATTATTTGATAACAGCAACTTTAAAATTCTGAGTGTGAATTTAGCTCATCATCTATAAATATCGTTGGATTGCTATAAATTTGGTATCAATCGAAAGCCAGACGTTTGTTCGTTGCTTTGTGCGTTTGTTCGTGCTGGGAACGCAAGGATTCAGGAGTAATTAAGGAAGAACAGAAACCGAGACACAAGCCATTGCGTGTTTTTTATATTTCAATTCAACTGGTTTGAATATTCCAATTCGACTGCTTTGAATAAAAAAACAAGCAATGGTTTGTGTCTCGTCTTCTGTTTTTCCTTAATTACACCTGAATTCTTGCGTTTCCAGGGCAAAAAAACGCACAAAACAACGAACAAACGTCTGGCTTTCGATTGATTGATACCAAATTTATACCTATCCGACCATATTTGCAGATGGCGGGCGGGCGGGCGAAAAAACGCAACAAATAATAGCAACTTTAAATTTATTTATTTATTTATTTAAAGAAGTTATTGAACGGGAATGAATCCCATAGTACAATAATATACAATGACCAGTATCATGAAGTATCATGGAATAAAAAGTATAAAGTAATAAATTTGAATAATAAAGAAAATTAAAAATCTAAGTTTAGGTAAAAAATTAAAAATTAAATAAAAAGAGAAATGAAAAATTAATAGAATTAAGTATACAAAAGTGAAAGAAATTAATGATTAATGATTACAACTCAATCGTTTCAATTTGACGAAGAAGTTTTCTTTTGAAAATTGTAAGCGAAGGAGGTAAAGGACCAAGCTGTAGTTTGTTATAGTTGCTTAGCATGCGAGGCATTGGAGAATTCTGATAAATCGAGAGCTCGGCAGCTGGTGGATAAAAAATTGCACTACTACGTGTAAAGTGACTATGATGATTTCTAATAACAATGTTCTCGGTAAGGGAAGATTTGATCTGATTGCAACACAATTTATACAAAAAGCACTCATCTAGATAAGCTCGACGTTTCTTTAATGACATAAGTTTAAGAAAGCTAAGTCGTTCGGGATAGGGTAAGTAATCTAGCCTGAATTTAAAGAAGACACCACGAGTGAATTTTTTTTGGACTGACTCAATTGCATCTGACGAGCAAGAAGTATACGGATTCCAAGCTATGGAAGCATACTCCAGGATGCTACGAACGAGCGAAATGAGTAGGTAATGGTACACTTGGGCCTGGGAAAATTTTTCAGACCGTGGGAACTTTTGAATGACCTTGAGTTGACCTTGATATGTGTTACCTGTAATTGATGACACCTGTTGTCTATTGTTAGAGCACACCTGTGTTATCTATTGTTAGCTCGCACCTGTTATCTATTTTTAGATCACAGTAATCTATTTTTAGATCACGCCTGTTGTCTATTTTTAGATCACACCTGTTATATATCATTGAGGACATCTTTTACCCCTCACATATTACACCTTCCCCTCCCTTCCTCTCTCTCTCCCTCTCTCTCTCCCTCTATCTCTCTCTCTCTCCCTGCCTATCTCAGAGGGCGGGGGGCGTGGAACCTTCGAGAAGTGTGGTGACTAGTCCCTGTAGGAAAGTCTGTGGGAACCAGTATGAATGATGCCCACGATAAGGTAACAAATCGATAATCGATCAATAAATCGATAATTCAATGAAGAAGAAGACTAATTTAAAAATAAAAGGTATGACCCTACGTAGAATTGAACACGTAATCTTTGGGGTGCGAAGCTACAACACCGACCCACAGACTATCTGGGTGTGTGAAGATTATCTGCAAGTGGGTATACCGTATACGTTAGTTATTTTTTTTTTAGTCTTATCGCCCTCAACTCATTTCTTCATAATACATACACCAAGTACGTATTTAGAGAGGTGTATAATGACCACAAGTCTTGACCCCAACTTGATTGTAGAAATGGCATTGGCATAACATTAAATGGTCTTTCTTATCTTTTGTTTTCAGTAATTTCATAATTCATATATACGACGAGTGTGTATATTGATTAACATTATGCGTCTGAGTACTAACAGATTATTCTCGTCCATTAGGTTTGCACTCATTCCTTATATGTATGTATGTATGTATGTATGTATATTATTATTCTTAGTTTCTAGAGTTCTGGCGAATCGTTGCGGTTCTGGTCTGGTGTGTAGAGCGTCTGCCTACTAACCCAGAGCACCCTGGTTCAAACCCAGGGAAGAGTCGTGATTTAATTTAACACTTGTACGTAAGTGGCTAGGGGAAGACTCTTTAATATCCGATCTATTGGAATTGAAGAAATCAACTAGTTCGCTATTCGGAAGAGCGTTGCAATGAGGAAAGCATTACTATGAGTGTAGATGGCACAGTTCCAGGTCGTTAGACCCATACCTCCGCCTTTAAGGTAGACTGAAGAGACTTGTTTCTTCGAAAGGGGTATGTACCTCGAAAGTAATACGAGTACGTAAATGCAACCCGAATCCACGCAGTGGTGGCCGAATGCGGTGTAAAATCAGTGTTAATGGTAAATCGTTGTGACTTGGACTTCATTTATGTATAGTATGCAACATTTGAATAAATATTTTTTTTTCAAATACACTTTGATGATGTAATAGATAAGGTTTGGTTAGTGGTATTGGCGGCACGTGCCGTTGATAAGTATGGGCAGGGGCGGTAGATGGCGGTGGTTGATAAGGGTGTGTGAAGGCGGCGTGTTTTGGTGATGTTGAGAGCTGGTGGGATAAGGCGGCGTTGAGGACAGGTGGGTGTAGGTGGCGCTGAGGGCAGGTGAGAGAACGCGGCGTTTTTGTTGAGAGCAGGTGAGTCAAGGCGGCGTGTTTTGGTGATGTTGAGGTGGGTGAAGGTGGCGTTGAGGGCAGGTGGGTGTAGGTGGCGCTGAGGACAGGTGAGAGAACGCGGCGTTTTTGTTGAGCGCAGGTGAGTCAAGGCGGCGTGTTTTGGTGATGCTGAGGTGGGATAAGGCGTCGTTGAGCGCGGCATTTTTGTTGGACTTGGGCCTGGGAAAATTATCGGCTTACGGGAAACACACATAGAACATTGATTTCAATGGCAGGTTCAGGGGATTCCGATGACGTCTTTAAGGTGGGTTAAGGTGGCGTTGAGCGCAGGTGATTGGGCGTGGGAAAACCGGAAGATGGCGGCGCCCTGTTGTTTTGATGCTGTTGAGCCTGGGAAAATGTAGGTATTTCAGTTCATTGAAATATGAAATGCATAAGAGGATTTGGAAAAAGATTGTTTATGTTTAGTGCTGCTACTTTCGTGGGCATATTTCACAACATGAGTTTTGCTGATAAGCGCCATAGTATTGGCCGGCACAATAGTTTTGAATTGACCGAGACGAATGTAAAATTGATAAGAGCTATTAAGTCGAATAGCCATGTGTCTGTTTAGTGTTGTGGTTGACTAATTTCATAACATGAGGTTTGTGATAAGCAATATACATAATTGGTCAGTACAATAGCTAGATGTATGTCCGAACTGAATGAAAAAATAGATAAGACCCGATCAGGTGATGGCGGCGTTTTTTTTTTTTTTTTTTGTTGATGACAGGTGATGCGACGTTTTTGTTTAGGCTGAGGAGGAGATAGAGCGATTGGTCAACTTACAGAGGCTTGTTTAACGTAATGTTGATTGTACAAGGGCGGCAAAAATGATCAATTTAATAAGGTGATCGTGTTACAGAGTGGTCAACTTAGGGAGGTTCCACTGTACCTGTTTATGTTGAGGTGGTGCCTAAAATTAGACTATGGAGACTTGTTTGTTTATGTTGAAATCAGCTGATGGCATAATTTTTTTGTTTATGTTGAGGCCAAATGGTAGCGACGGACGTCCTTGTTTAGGTTGAGACGGCATGTTTGTTTATGTTCAGATGGCTAAGAGCCGGTTAAGATGACCGAAGATTACCGATTACGTAATCGTGTTTGCAAAGTTATTCATTATCGTTTGTTTATGTGTTTTCATGTCCAGACACCGGGAATCCCCAATAACGTCATCTTGTTCTCTTTGTGTGTTTGTGTTTATGTTGAATGTACTTGAACGTGGGGAAAAATGTTACCGCTTAGTCGTAACCTTGCTTTCCAAGACACGTTCAGGGGGATTCCGATGACCGTTCAGGGGATTCCGATGACCGTTCAGGGGATTCCGATGACGTAATCTAGTTGTCAATGTACTAGGGAACCCCGTTCGATTTCATGATCGTTTGTTGTTATTCATGTTCTCGGTTTGGATTAGGCGACTCCTAAGTTTGTTTGTGAAATACTTAGGTAGGTTTAATAGATAGGATTCAGATGAGTATTATATATTAATTATATTAAGCAAAGACTTTTCATGAAACAAAAAAAAAATACGTCCCAAATAGAGATTTATTATTTGTAATTGTTCAAGGTTATCTAATTTGGTAATATTGTAGTCATATGGGATGTATGTGATGAAATGGTTTGAGTTGATAACGTAATAGATAGGGTTCAGACGAGTATTATATATTACCTAATTATTTTAGGCAAAAACTTTTTCTTGAAAAAAAAAATATATCTCAAATCGAAAAAATGATAATAAATAGGCGCTGTCGATTGTAGTAAATGATTAGTAAATTAAAATGGACTTAAGTGAAGAATTCTTGTGCTTGAACAAAGATATCGATTTGGATTATATATACGGTGATACTGTAAATTTGCAGAAGTGGAAGGAAACAATAGAGGAGCAAGTAACTAACAGGAATTATTTTGATAGACAATTTTTGAGGAAGTTGACGTGAAAAGGAAGTGATGTGTTACGTTAAATGGTTATAGGGTATGAACAAATTGATAGGGATGGTTACATATTGTCGTAAAGTTAATTATATTATTTGTTTTCAGTTTTTTTTTTCAGTTGTGTATTGGATTTGTCAGTTTTTTCTCAATATAGAAAATATATAGAACAATTATTATAAAAATTAGCGTTTCGATTTGAAATTTTTTTTTTAGTGCTTCAATTTTCAAGTTGAAAATCATCATCATCACAAGTCATTTCTTAAAGGCCCCTTATACTTTACTTAAGTATCCGAGTTTTCTACGAAAATCATCATCACGAGTCATTTCTTAAGACGAAGAACTGGTACTGAACTGGTTTGAAGAGATATTAAACTGGTTTGAACAGGTACTAAACTGGTTTAAACAGGTACTAAACAGGTTTTGAACTGGTTTGAACAGGTACTAAACTGGTTTAAACAGGTCCTAAACAGGTTTTGAACTGGTACCAGTTTAGTACCTGTTTAAACCAGTTTAGTACCTGTTCAAACCAGTTCAAAACCTGTTTAGTACCTGTTTAAACCAGTTTAGTACCTGTTTAAACCAGTTTAGTACCTGTTCAAACCAGTTCAAAACCTGTTTAGTACCTGTTTAAACCAGTTTAATACCTGTTTAAACCAGTTTAGTACCTGTTCAAACCAGTTTAGTACCTGTTCAAACCAGTTCAGTACCAGTTCAAAACCTGTTTAGTACCTGTTCAAACCAGTTCAGTACCTGTTTAAACAATGGCGGCGGCGCGCGGTGGTTTTGGTCATGAGTACTGGACAGATTTAAGGAGGTGCCGAACAAGTTTGTCGTCGTGGCCGCCATCCGCCGAGGCCATCATCCATCGCAGCCACACACACTTCTCCTCATCCATCGATGACCTGATTCAGCTAGATATACTAGTCTCTAATTCTGAAACCATAAACCGAAGGTGCACTGAACTCGTAAAGTAAAAAAAAAAAACCACAATCATAATAGTATCTTATTTATTAAAACAATTTACGTGATTTACATATATTTTACAATGTTCACATAATAAAAGGTATATAACAATAATACATGAATTCTATGCCGAACATTTGCGCTTGTAACCATATGGAACAGAACTAAAATCATCAAGAAACTTCCGTTTTTCTGATTTAGGCTGATACTTTTTGGCTTGCGGTACAGTTATAACTTCGTGAAGTTTTGTCCTTTGGAAACTTTGCGAACATACTAAAATGTCATCGAAATCATTGGGATTGAGAACAGCCCCCTTTATTGTATCGAAATTGACTTTTTGTGAAGTTGTGTAATCCAGGGTAATTCCTTTCACTTTGCATATAGTTTTCTCAGTTTGTTCCTTAGTGCTGAATACTTTAAAAGCATAATTTTTCGGGCCTCCACTTACAAATTCGGTAATGAAGCTACCAGCCCCATAGCATTCCAATTCATCTGTCATATCTCCGATATAGTCACCCGTTGGTGGGTCGACTTCTCCTTCACGACTGATGTAAATAACAGAGTCGGTGTCATAGTACAATACTCTGTCATCTAGCTTTTCTAGATAATCGTAAAGCTTTAAACGTGCTTGAGTTGTTGTATAGGCGGCAATGCAAACATTTACTGTTGCTAAACACTCAGCTACTTCATCTCTATACTGCCAATTGACCACAATAGTTTGCTCATTGATTGGGAGAATATGGCACACCTCTATTGCGGGGTTTGTAATCAAGTCATATAATTCTGATGGCGAGTCTATAATAACAGTCTTTTGTAGATTTTCTCTTTGTCCAAATTTACCCCAAAATGAATTCAACATTAGTTTAGCGAGGGATCTCTTTCCAGGGTTACTCATTATTACCGAAGAGTCCAGTTTGACGTCTTCAATGTTTTGGAAAGATTGTACGTAATTCTCTTTGTCTTGATTAGTGACACATTTGTTCGGCCAACCGGATGCTTCTTGTTTCAATTTTATGAATTTGTTCATCATTTCCTTGAACAGTCCTTCCGATTTCTTTGACTTATCATATTGTACAACATCGTATTCCCATATTTCGTAAATTTCTAATATTTCATATCCTTTTTCAATTGCTTTTATTACCTCATCAACTACCCATGTGTCATTTAAGGCTCTATCTTCGTCAGTGTGAAAGCAAATTTCTTCTTGATTTTTCTGATTACTACATTTTTGACAAAGTGAAAACATCAGTTTATTATTTTGCTTCGTAGGTAATACAGGATGCAGCAGTTGAACAGGTGGTAATATTTTACACTTGATGAGGCCGTTCAATTTCTTTAAATCCAATTTTGAACATTCCGAATGGCCAATAAGAACTTTTGGGTGTTTAGTAGGAAACTTTCCGTATTTACAAACCCAAGGATACAGAGAACATATATCAATGTATTTAATCTTTTCGTTATCTTTACATTTATAATAGCTGTATACATTCCCTGTACGACCACCATAGAATGCGTCGCGTGGATTCAAAGGCGTATAGTTAATCATCGGATGTGTTCGTAAATATTCCATTTGCTTGTTACTGTTCATTAATTTATCAAACTCACATTCCCACATCTCAATAACATCATAATTTAAGTTTTTCAATCGATTTACTTTTGCTATCGATCTTTCAAAACGCTGATTTAATGTATCGTTAGGATCGTCGTGTAAAGGCTCATCTCGATTATTTTTGAAACATAAAGGATGTCCATGATAATAACATCCTTGGAATTCAAAAATTTGATTGTTTTCTTTACAAAATCCGTCGACTTTTACACCTGCAACAATTGCTTCGCGTCCCTTGGCTGCGTGTTGTATATTAGTCTGTCGTTTATTTTCTTCCCAGATTAACCACTGAATGGCTTTAATTGACTGGTTATCAGTGTATCTGTAGCCACCGTTTGGAATTAGGCCTATGGTTTCGAACTGTAAGAAGTTTCGTCGAAACACAAGATTACACGCAGATGCTATAGTTGTAGCTTCTAAAAACGGATCCACATTACATTGATCAATGAATAACTTTCTAAATTTTAAACAAGCATCAGCTAATATTTTGACATCATTAATGCAATATTCGATCATATCGCGTTGCATATTAAACTCGTCCGTTTTATGTTCGTTGTACCACTTTAAAAATGCATCACGTTCTTCGATCTTCATAGTATCTGGGTCGTAGTATTCAATTCCGGGTAAAGGACCCTTATAGTTTTCATTTTCTTTTGTATTAAATAAGTATGGAAAATATCCCTTCTGCAATGACACTAAATCAAATGCTTTCGGTAGTTTCGAGAGAGCCATGGGTAAGTAATTTAGTGAATCGATAAATTTTATATTGTCAATTTGCATAAGTATAATTTTACTTCCACGCATTATTAGTCTTGGTTTTATGTTCGTATTCTGAAGTATGTAATTCAATATAAATTGATGGTCGTACGATTGTCCATTATGAGCAACTACAATTACTTTTTTGAAATCTTTTTTAATCTTTAAAATATGATTCATAAACTCATATATAACATTCTTCTGATTAATATTGAGCCGATACTTGCATTTTTGGCAAAAGTAAAGGTTTTCATTTAAGCATTTGTCACACAGTTGCTGAAATACACATAAGTTGGGTTCATGTAGTTTTACTGATCCATTTTTCTCATCTGTAGTCATATTGTCACTGATAAGCTTTTCTTGTCGGCTTTCTAAATCGTAAAATATGTAAGACACATTTTCTGTTATAGGTTCACGTTTATCAGGTTGAATGAAACATAAATGATCTTGCGGCACATGACTACGACACATTTTGCAAAAATATTCTCCGCATATATGTTTTCGAGTTATTGGATATGTTTTTAAGCACTCACAGCAACGCTTTATTTTCTCGCAAATTGACTTTTCTTTCGAAGAATTGGTAGTTTTGTGGTTGTTGAAGCAGTCTTGTCCTCTGAATGAACGGTTGCAGCATTCACACCAAATTTCTGTGGAGTCTCTGGGGCATTTAGGTGATTTTTGACATTGTGGGCATGTTCCCCCGCATCTATGTGTACTTTTCAGATTGTATGGTACATGACATTTTTCGCAGTAATAACCACAGCAAAATGCTGCAGTTAATGATGTTATGACATTATAATGACCACTGTTGTATAATAAATTTATCACTTTTCCATCATTAACTCCTTCAAAAATAACATCGTGTCCCTTTGTTCCATACTGGTAAACAACTATTTTGTATTTTGATAAAAAATGTTGGAAAGATCGCAGTTCTGGTATGCCACATCCAGTATCAGGAATTTCAATCACTGATTCGTTTATCAATTCTAACGCTCGTGCTGTTTGAAGTTTTGAGTTTGCCTTTCGGATTTTCTTATACTCGGGAATCTTTTCAATATTAGCTATAGCAACAACCAATGCACGCGGTAAACACAAATTATCTTTTGCATCTATCGTTATTATACCTCGCCGCATTGCACATTCTTCATTAAACGTAGTATATTTATTATTTCGGCCTTGCCCTTTTGGTATTTTTACAGAAGTAATACCCAAGCAAAATGTGTCTGTGTTCAGACCATTGGAGTTACTCTGAAATATTTTTGATATCATCTGCCACACATCTGCAAGTTGGATGTCAGAAGCACTCCTAAAATTCATCCAACCTGGGCCTCTTTCTTCGAAACTTTTTCCGCAAAACGTTATTCCCACTTTGTCATCCGGTTTAATATTCTCCGTGCTATACTGCAGTATTTCCTTAATAGCTCCTTTAATCCACCCGGTAGGCTCAACTTCTTCGGGGATTGGCTTAATTTTAAAATCGACTTTACGCCCACGAATGCCGAATCGTTTAACATGACAATTGTAATCTTTTATTACTTCAAAACGAACCATTATAAAACACTTTTTTTTAATGTAGTCGTAGTACTTTAGACTTTATTAGATGAAGACTGGTCTTCGAATGATAGAACATAGAAATGCCTCAGGTATTTATACTCTTTCAAATAATCAAAAATAGTGTATTTGAAACAAAAAAAAAAATATTTATCCAAATGTTCCGCGCTCAACGCGCTTTATCGCCACCTCAACTTTATCAAAAACGTCGCGTTCTCCCACCTGCCCTCAACGCCGCCACGTTCATCCACCTCAACATCACCAAAACACGCCGCCTTCACACACCCTTATCAACCACCGCCATCTACCGCCCCTGCCCATACTTATCAACGGCACGTGCCGCCAATACCACTAACCAAACCTTATCTATTACATCATCAAAGTGTATTTGAAAAAAAATATTTATTCAAATGTTGCATACTATACATAAATGAAGTCCAAGTCACAACGATTTACCATTAACACTGATTTTACACCGCATTCGGCCACCACTGCGTGGATTCGGGTTGCATTTACGTACTCGTATTACTTTCGAGGTACATACCCCTTTCGAAGAAACAAGTCTCTTCAGTCTACCTTAAAGGCGGAGGTATGGGTCTAACGACCTGGAACTGTGCCATCTACACTCATAGTAATGCTTTCCTCATTGCAACGCTCTTCCGAATAGCGAACTAGTTGATTTCTTCAATTCCAATAGATCGGATATTAAAGAGTCTTCCCCTAGCCACTTACGTACAAGTGTTAAATTAAATCACGACTCTTCCCTGGGTTTGAACCAGGGTGCTCTGGGTTAGTAGGCAGACGCTCTACACACCAGACCAGAACCGCAACGATTCGCCAGAACTCTAGAAACTAAGAATAATAATATACATACATACATACATACATACATATAAGGAATGAGTGCAAACCTAATGGACGAGAATAATCTGTTAGTACTCAGACGCATAATGTTAATCAATATACACACTCGTCGTATATATGAATTATGAAATTACTGAAAACAAAAGATAAGAAAGACCATTTAATGTTATGCCAATGCCATTTCTACAATCAAGTTGGGGTCAAGACTTGTGGTCATTATACACCTCTCTAAATACGTACTTGGTGTATGTATTATGAAGAAATGAGTTGAGGGCGATAAGACTAAAAAAAAAATAACTAACGTATACGGTATACCCACTTGCAGATAATCTTCACACACCCAGATAGTCTGTGGGTCGGTGTTGTAGCTTCGCACCCCAAAGATTACGTGTTCAATTCTACGTAGGGTCATACCTTTTATTTTTAAATTAGTCTTCTTCTTCATTGAATTATCGATTTATTGATCGATTATCGATTTGTTACCTTATCGTGGGCATCATTCATACTGGTTCCCACAGACTTTCCTACAGGGACTAGTCACCACACTTCTCGAAGGTTCCACGACCCCCGCCCTCTGAGATAGGCAGGGAGAGAGAGAGAGATAGAGGGAGAGAGAGAGGGAGAGAGAGAGGAAGGGAGGGGAAGGTGTAATATGTGAGGGGTAAAAGATGTCCTCAATGATATATAACAGGTGTGATCTAAAAATAGACAACAGGCGTGATCTAAAAATAGATTACTGTGATCTAAAAATAGATAACAGGTGCGAGCTAACAATAGATAACACAGGTGTGCTCTAACAATAGACAACAGGTGTCATCAATTACAGGTAACACATATCAAGGTCAACTCAAGGTCATTCAAAAGTTCCCACGGTCTGAAAAATTTTCCCAGGCCCAAGTGTACCATTACCTACTGAAATGAAGACGTTCACCGATGTAGAAACTGATTTAAAGTCATGGCTTGATCGCAATACAAAACCAGAGAGTTTTGAAGCTTTTTTAACCGTTGACGAAACGTGCTCAGAGAAGTTGAGTTTTGTGTCAAAGGTGACACCAAGATCTTTGATAGTTGAAACGGAGTCAGTTGGATTTCCATTTAGGAGATAGGTGAAGGAAATCGGGAATAATTTAAGGGAATATTGCATCACAAAGCATTTGGATATATTGAGAGGTAGGTCGTTGGACACACACCAATTGTATAACACATCAGTATCCGATTGGAGCAAGATGCAGTCATTGATGTCAGAAATGGCGCTGAATACTTTGCAATCGTCAGCATACAGCAAAGATTTGCATTTAAGGCGCTCAGGAAGATCGTTCACGAAGAAGACGAATAGAAGAGGACCTAATATGGATCCCTGAGGAACCCCAGATGAAGGGCAGAAACCAGGAGAAAGAATGTTATTAAAAATGACATAAGAGGTTCTTTCGGAAAGGTATGAAGAAAGCCAGGTAGTCAGATAATGAGGAAAGTTCAATCTGACTAGTTTCTCCAATAATATTCTGTGGTCTACAGTATCAAAAGCTTTTGAAAAAGCTGTATACAACACATGTACGTCTTGATGTTTGTTGAACGCTTTAGCAATGAAGTCTACTAACTCAACCAAATTGGTGGTGGTAGATTTGCTTTTACAAAAACCATGTTGGTTAGCACAAATAATAGAACCGAAGTTCAGACTAATGTAGTTGTGAACTATTCTCTCCAGCAATTTCGAAATGGAGGACAAAAGGCAGATAGGACGATAATTGGAGGCAACATTTAGATCACCCTTCTTCGGAATAGGGACTACATAAGACGATTTCCATAATGATGGAAGTTTACCTTGCCTGATGCTTGTATTAAATAAGATTGAAAGAGGAGTGGCAATGGCGTTAGAGGTTCTTTTTAAAAAATTATTGGGAATGCCATCTGGGCCGACACAGGAGCCAACTTTGGCAGAGCGTATAAGCAATTCAACATACGAAGGTAAAATAAGTGGTATTGAAACATCGCTGTTAGGAGGGAGGGAGGAACAATTTAGAGACGATGAAGGCTGTCTAAAGGTACTAGAAAAATATTTTGCAAAAAGAGCGCAGATTTCCTCAGGTGTATGTGCTGTTGAGTTGTTGTACCTTAAAGAGGATGGACATGAAGAAGAAAAACGTAAGCTACGAATGTAGGACCAAAAGAGCTTACTTTCGTTGTTCCGTATACTTCCTTCGATAGTGTTTAGATAAGCTGTCTTGGCCGCGGAAATAAAACTCTTAGTTTCTGATCGAAGCTTTTTAAAAATTAACAGGTCAAAAGGATGTTTAAAGTGTAGAGTAATCTCGAATAAAAGAGCAGGATGATAAGCGTCCTCAGGAACAAGTGGTGTAGAAGCAAATGATGTTGACATGAGAGGGGGACGTAGATTAGAAAACGTAAGATCCAGGATCCGATCCATATGATTGCGAGTGACATTAAATTGAAGAATGTTACAAAACTCCATAAACGCTGACAATGATAGTAGCAGGGAAGGAGAAGAAGATGAAATAGGAAGTCCAGGTTCATTCGGCCAAGAAATGCAGCGAAGATTAAAATCACCACATATCACAAAAGACGACTTAGGGTACATGACATTAATGTAGTTGGAAATGTAGTTAAAAAAGTTGTCGTAGACAGCGAGACTAGAGTTACACGGAATGTATATCATATATCATATCATGATCAAAGGTGAAACAGGAGCAGAGATCTTAACAATGACACAGTCATATGATTCATTGACTGTAGTAGCCAACAGGCAACAATCCAGATGACTGCGAACAGCTATAAGAGCACCTCCTCCAGAATTTTTCCCGTGAAGTTCAAAGTTGCGATCACAACGAAAGATGTTGTAACCATCCATAATTTCACCGCTACTAAAATCAGAATTCAACCAAGTTTCGGTAAGGCAAATAATATCATGTATAGAAGAAGCTGCATTAGAGTTAAGTACGTGTGAACTTAACTTCTTATTTTAAAGTTGCTATTATTTGTTGCGTTTTTTCGCTATTTTCGCTCTGACTCAAACAAACGTTCGCGTGTAACTTCCCGGTTAAGATCAGCTGTTCGGCCAAACAGGTGACACATGACAGTTGTTTTGCATCTTTATCTGAATCTCGTCGGCTTATTTTTTATATTTGGTGAATTTCATCACAAAAGATGATTATTTATTTGCAAAATCTAAAACCACCATGAGAAAGATTCTCACATTTCGTTTGAAAAAAATTGCATTGCCATCTACATGTGATTTCTCTCAACTCTATCCCGTGCAGGTTAGCTGCACGCCTGAAACTTACCCGGGTAAGTGTCATTTTTTTATATGGAGTTCGTTACCCAAACCTGCACGGGATGTAGTAAAAAAACGAACTTATTAAAGAATTAGAGACGAACAAACGATTTTAATTGACAAACAATCACGAACAAACGTAGCCGCCGCCGAGCAAACGGTTACAAGCGTAATTTGAGAATGTGGGAGGGCTAACTTCACATAAGCTTTATGGAAAAAATCTAATAATTGAAAAATTATTAATAATTACCAAAGTTCAAGAACTCATATACACAAATTCAGTTCACATCTAAAGAAAAAGATTCAAATTTTAAGTAATTAGGGGGAAAATGTACATAAATAAATTTGTGATAACAAGATTTCGCAGACATGTCATGTCAACATGTCATTGAGACAAGGTTTCGAGGTTCACTTGTAAAACTAGATTTCGCGGCCATGTTAAGTCTACTACTAATCGTCTACTACTATAAAATCTTGTGTTTCGCTATAGGACAGTTGCAGTAACGGTTTTAGGAGGCGGCGAGCTGGGCCTCGCGCATGTAGTGGCCTCGCATCTGGCGATTGAATAAAAAAGTATAAAAAGGAAAATGCGCGCATACTTTAATTTTCTGAGAGGCGTGCTAAACTGCTATAAGTAGCACAAAGTTTATCAGATCTGTAAAAACGTTAACGTAGTTAATTGCCATTCCTTAAGTTTCAAAATAAGATGATTGGTATGATTCATATGCCATGGCGTCATCTATACAAAGAACTTCGGTCGTCGTCGTAAGCAGTATATAGGGTAGTCCTAAAGATCGTAATAATTATTTAAATTGGGAGTGCTCGCAAAAACTGCAACCTTATTGCAACGATTGAGTTGAGAAATTACGACTATCGCCAATATACACAACGCGCATCCCGAGCCAAGAAAGAAAGCTACAACTGGCCCGCGGCCAGGTCCAAAAAACTGAATAGATATTAGCACAAATGCGTAAAAATTGAAATCTTAAACTTAAGTCTAAAAACTTTAAAAGGGAAATATTAACTTCCTTTGCGAAATTGTTTTATCCCGAAATTCGGATAAGAAAAAAGTTGTTGACTTTGCCTAAGCTTAGGTATCTGTGACGGTTGCATTATATTTCGTGTTCACGACTTTTAGGTAATGGAACAAGAACCAAGATGTTGAAATTTATTTAAAATAAAAGCCAAATTTTAATGACTCCGAAAACTTGTATTTGGTGAGAAGATCCTGGTGGAATTTCGCAAAGCATAATAACTTCAGTCCATTACATACTTTTTTGATACCTTTCAGCTTATTAGCTTTAGCTTTACTGGTACATGCGTTTGTTTCACACCGCATCTATTTTTGTCCACCTTTCTGTCCGAACTTAATTTATGTCAGCCTAACAATTTTGACTGGCAATGTATAGGTAGTTTTGGATTATCAGCATGATGACGGTTCTACAATGTTCTGATCAGTAATCCAACATTTTGCGGAAATAATTCACAAAGTATGGTTACTGATCGATCAACCGAATGTTGATAATTTGATCTTTTAACTGTCTAAAGTTTATAAATTTGTTTGATGAACATTTTGAACGGATCGCATTTCTAAAGGATATAATGCCGAGGTCGTTAGTTACTCTGATTTATTGTTATATTTTAATAGAAATATTCTATGATTAAAATTAAAAAAAAAAAATGTCGGTTCAGCTTGCGTACAAGTCCGCAACTCAGTGGGACATTTTCATGTTTTCAACAAATGCTAATGTACAGTACTGATGCAACCACGAAAAGATTTATACATTATTTCGTGACGATTTGCTTTTCGAATTTGACTCTTTTTGGGTCGTTCAGCAAAAGTTGAACGAAAGTTGAAAATGAGTTGAACCTAAGTTGAAAGTTACACTTTTTGGGTCATTCAACAAAAGCTGAACGTGAGTTGAACCTAAGTTGAAAGTTACACTTTTTGGGTCGTTCAACAAAAGTTGAACGAAAGTTGAACGTGAGTTGAACCTAAGCTGAAAGTTGTTGGGTCGTTCAACAAAAGTTAAACGAAAGTTGAACGTGAGTTGGACCTAAGTTGAAAGTTACACTTTTTGGGTCGTTCAAAAAAAATTGAACGAAAGCTGAACGTGGGTTGAACCTAAGTTGAAAGTTACACTTTTTGGGTCGTTCGACAAAAGTTGAACGAAAGTTGAACGTGAGTTGAACTTAAGTTGAAAGTAACACTTTTTGGGTCGTTCAACAAAAATTGAACGAAAGTTGAACGTGAGTTGAACCTAAGTTGAAAGTTACACTTTTGGGTCGTTCAACAAAAGTTGAACGAAAGTTGAACGTGAGTTGAACCTAAGTTGAACGTGAGTTGAACCTAAGCTGAAAGTTTTTGGGTCGTTCAACAAAAGTTAAACGAAAGTTGAACGTGAGTTGGACCTAAGTTGAAAGTAACACTTTTTGGGTCGTTCATCAAAAGTTGAACGAAAGTTGAACGTGAGTTGAACCCAAGTTGAAAGTTACACTTTTTGGGTCGTTCAACAAAAGTTGAACGAAAGCTGAACGTGGGTTGAACCTAAGTTGAAAGTTACACTTTTTGGGTCGTTCGACAAAAGTTGAACGAAAGTTGAACGTGAGTTGAACCTAAGTTGAAAGTAACACTTTTTGGGTCGTTCAACAAAAGTTGAACGAAAGTTGAACGTGAGTTGAACCTAAGTTGAAAGTAACACTTTTTGGGTCGTTCAACAAAAGTTGAACGAAAGTTGAACATGAGTTGAACCTAAGTTAAAAGTTAGACTTTTTGGGTCGTTCAACAAAAGTTGAACGAAACTTGAACGTGAGTTGAACCTAAGTTGAAAGTTGAATTCGAGTTGAACCCAAGTTGAACCCAAGTTGAACCCAAGTTGAACCCAAGTTGAACTCAAGTTGAACGTAAATTGAACCCAAGCCCAACCTCTGTTGAACCTTGAATGGCACCCAACACTCACAGGGTACCACCACCCAACTTGAACCTTGAATGGCACAACTCACAGGGTACCTGTGATGCCAAAAACGTAACGCTTTTCCGTTGCAATTTTCGTGACGATTTTCGATTTATGTGCCAGAGTCAAGACATAAAAATGTCAAAAATATATTGTCGTTTTTGAAATTTTTATCCTGCGGCCCGCTTAAGCCTGAAGACAGTGATATTTGGCCCGGGCCATGTTTTGAGTTTGACACTCCTGCTCTATAGTATCCTACAATTTACAGCGATTTAAGAAACTGTTACCATTAGGTAGTCATATCGATTCAAGTGAATGAAATCTCGCTAACTCGTCTCGAGGCATGGGTTGGGTTAACATTTAATTATGTACTGTCGCGCCAGTTACAGTGCTTGTCATCAGATTAGCACACCCCTTCGCATGAATAGTTTCGGCTGATTTCCAACCAAACTAAAAGAGCTAAAATTTCAAAATTATAACTGTTAATAGTCTATTTAATTCTGAGTTAATTAACACAAAAAGAATTGTGTTTAGATTTTTTAATATTGATTTATAATTGTTTTTCGAAACAGAACACACAAAATAGCCATTTAAAATTTGTAATAAGTAGCGTTAAGGTAAAAATAATAGAGGCGGTAAAAATTGAGTACATGTCAATCCTTATGAGAGAGTAATTTTGAGAGAAACATCTAGCCCTCATGACTGGGTCGCAAGTAGTTTCTTGAAATGTGGAGTTTTGTTATCACTGTTTGAACAAAAGATAGGCTCGCCTTAATGTCAAAATTGACCCTAATCCTTGTGACCGAGTCATGAGGACTGGATGCTTCTCTCAAAATTACTCTCTCAAAGGGATTGACAAGTTCTCAATTTTTATCGCCTCTGTTATTTTTATGTTAACGCTACTTATTACACACGAATTCGGATTCAACTTATCGACTTTTATTAATTTTTTCTCGAAATTTAACTTTTTGACCACCTTGACTCCTTGTAAGCCTTAAATTTTGATCCTTCTTCCGCAGATAATGATTTTCCCTTATTCATATTAAACTTAATATCTTACTCAAACAACCACAAAAAATTAGGGGTCCTACGTCTTTAATTGTGGAAGATAGACAAAAAAGAAATTGCATGTGCTATCCTGATGACAAATTTTAAATGGCTATTTTGAGTGTTCTTTTTCGAAAAACAATTATAAATCAATAATAAAAAATGTAAACACAATTCTTTTTGTGTTAATTAACTCAGAATTGAATAGACTATTAACAGTTATAATTTCGAAATTTTAGCTCTTTTAGTTTGGTTGGAAATCAGCCGAAACTATTCATGCGAAGGGGTGTGCTAATCTGATGACGAGCAGTGTATACAACCTATAATGATTTATTTTTTTTCTATATTTTCAGCAATCACTTTACTTGGCCTTTTATATATCCCAAAAAGACTACGACTGTGGGATCCACAATCGGATATTGACGATGAAAACTCGCAACTGTTGAAACAAATGAGCGGTTTCAAAAAGCGCCGAGCACCCAAAAAGCAACCATAGGACATTGAGAATCTCGTGTATTCCTTGAGTTAAAACAAACGAAAACCAAAACAACATACGAATAACTTCTTAAAAAAAAAAATACGAAATACAATTTTAAATAATAATTCAATCGACTAGAAATAAAAAAAATAAGAACGAATAAAAACAGAATATTATTGCGAGCTGCCTAAATATCATTTTTTTTTACCATCATATAATATCGTAATACATAATGTATCTCAATCCATGTGGATAAAATATATATGTATACAAAAAAAAGAAAAAAACACAACAACCAAGAAACAAAAGAATGAAAAGCTTTAAATAGATTTTATTGTAGCAATAAATAGACAATTTACAAATTGTATTAATAAGTATTTAAAATGAAATGATAAAATGCAATTGAAAACAATAGATTATTACATATTAATTTATTTGATATTTTTAATTAAATTTCTTTGGATTTTATAGCGGGCAATACTATATATTTCTTTTTTTTTCTTAAATTGTGTTAAATCATGGTTTTCAATTTCATAGAATGATCTTTCGAACAAATATGTATATCAATTCATAGAAGTGCATTAATTACATAAAAAGTGATTTTCAACATTTAGCGCCATACGTATCTAAAAATGTAATGAAATAACAAAAACCAAAAAAAAAAATACATTATTGTCATATTCAGTGGAAATTTTACATATTTTTACTTTTCCCGACATAGCGTACGATTAGGGTGATTGTTGGGTAAATACCATACCATCATAGAGAAAAAAAAATTTGCAAATGTCGTTTACAACTCTGCTAGCACATCACACTCTTGTGGCGATTTTCCATGCTTGAATTTCGTGCTCAGTATCGCATAAAACATTTTCTTCTGGTGATATAAGATTTAGCTCTAGAACAATATCCTAATACTAGGTTTTCTTTTTGTTGCAATGTTTATTTCTACATGAATATGTAGAGGCCTATTCGTTCGAGTATTATTTCATACTAAACACTAATCGAGATACTTGCCAGCTTAAAAAAAACCAACAATTTAATGAAGAGAACTGTATTATCGAATAAATTTCCGTCACCCTAAAATTCTTGGAGTCACAATTGATAACCACGGCCTATTCAACAGCCATGCCGACAACATTAGCGACAAAATGAAGGGCAGAAACAAGATCCTGAAGTCCCTTGCTGGCAGCAAATGGGGCACAGATAAGGAGACTTTACTCACCACCTACAAAGCCGTCAGTCGTTCTGTGGTAAATTACGCAGAACCGATATGGACAAATAACATATGCAAAACAAATTGGAAACGGATTCAAACATGTCAAAATGCAGCCATGCGTACTATTACTGGATGCGTACGCATGTCATCTCAAGACCACCTGCACCAAAAAACTAAGCTGCTAGACCTCAAGGCACACAACGATCTCCTGGCTAAGCAATATCTTGTTGGTTGTTATCGAAGCCAACACCCAAATCATGACTTCATGGACAAAACCCCACCACCACGTCATGTAAGACGTTCGTTAAGGGACACGGAAAGGGAGGTCCAAAGGTTTAAACAAGTTCCTCTCGATATCTCCAGCACTTACAAGGCGGCCCTTAATCAACTGCACACCAGCGAGGTAACCAAAGCCACAAACAGGCTATCCGTAAACCGCGTCCTTCACGCTCGACCACCCGACATCTCAGCCGACGAACAACAACTACCTACATAGAGCCACACGTACCACCTTAGCTCAGCTTCGTTCTGGATGGTGCTCCAGACTAAATTCGTTTTGGTCGCGCATTTACAACACCATTGGAAATATTTGTCCAGCATGCCGCACCTACGGCATCTAGCACCCATCGCACTATGGGAGAACCCCATCGAAGTTGCGATCTTCTTAGGTATTGACCTTAAGGAGAGAATGCCTACGATTTATGAATGATGATACAAGTTCCCCCCCCCTCCTCTCTTGCGCCGGTACAACAACAACAACAATCGAATAAATTTCAATATTTAGATGGTTGTGGACAACACTCTCCCTTCACGACATTCAAGAGTGGAATTGAGAATTGAGAGAGACGTCCAGAGATACAAACGGGTACCTCCCGATATGTTTGATGACACAGCATACCATGCGGCCATCGCAGATATTCACACAATCGTTGTGAATCGATCAATAGGGAGATTAAGTACGAATGAAGCGTTTTCTGCCCTTCCAACCCCTACTGACGTACGTACTGCTGAAAAAAACCTGAGACGGATTATCCAGAATGCAGCCAAAAGATACATTCCAGCGGGCCGCATCCCAATCATGAGACCGCATTTCCCATCATCTGCTGCAGAATTGGCAAAAACGAGAGATGAACTCCGAACAGCAGACCCAGATGATCCTCGCATCGGCAATCTCAACAACATTATAACCCAGCAAGTCAACGACCACAGGAAACAGTTATGGAATTCGCATTTAAAAACCTGCCACGTAAAATCCGGCGTAAGCAACCTTTGGAGAACGGTACGTGCTCTATCAAACCCAACAAAACCCAAAGGTAAGGTAGCTATAAAATTCGGTGATAACACATACAACAACGACGACAAATGCGCTCACAAATTTAACCAACAATTCGTCGAACATCCCGAAAAAGATAAGCTCAAGCGCAAAATTACCAGAGCTATCCGAAACAGCACGACTGACCAACACCTCCAGGTTACCTCAAACGAAGTCAAGCTTGCAATAAAAAATGCGAAAAACTCCAAAGCATACGGACTAGACGGTATTGCCATGATTATGCTCAAACACATCGATTCTCCGGCCATTGAGTATATCACTGCTACGATGAACCTGTCGCTGAAAACCTTCATCATACCCGAGCTATGGAAAAAAGGCCGTATCACCCCCATACCCAAGCCAGGCAAAGATCATACTCTAGCAGAATCATACCGTCCAATAACGCTACTGTCCCCCGTGGCCAAAATACTTGAGGCACTAGTGTTGCCTAAACTCCTGGAGCACGTCCAGCTTGCCAATCATCAACACGGTTTCCGGAAAATGCATAGCACTACAACCGCTATAGACAGGATTACCTCCAACATATTCAATGGACTCAATCAGCCGAAACCCTGCAAGCGCACTATCCTCGTAGCTCTCGATTTGTCAAAACCATTTGACACTGTTAACCACACAGTACTTTTGACAGACCTACGCAACACTACTCCTCCATATATCCACAAATGGATCGCGAATTACCTTGCCGGTCGTCAATCCTGCACCGAGTTTAGGAATGGGAAGTCCAAACTCAGGAAAATTAAACAAGGCGTTCCACAGGGCGGAGTCTTATCTCTCACCCTCTTCAACCTTTACATGTCAGGACTGCCCACACCACCCACGGGACTCGAAATCATCTCTTATGCTGACGACTGTACCATCATGGCGACTGGCAACGACATTCCCGAAATGTGCGACCACATCAACGAATACCAGCTGACACTCAACGACTTCTTTGTGAGTAAAAGCTTGAAGCTCTCAGCACCAAAGTCCTCCGCCACCTTATTCACCAGCTTCAACCAGGAGTACAATATGCAACTCCCTATATCTATCGACACCAACGTCATCCCTACTATTCGGACTCCCAAGATCCTAGGTGTCACGATAGACAACTCCGGCAAATTTAACACACACGCTGAGAACATCTGTTCTAAACTCAGGAGCAGAAACAAAATTCTTAAAGCTCTTGCCGGTAGTACTTGGGGCACCGACAAAGAAACACTTCTGACTACCTTTAAAGCCATCGGTCGCCCCCGAGTCAATTATGCAGCACCGACGTGGTCAAATGGTCTCTGCAACACAAATTGGGGCCACATACAAATCTGCCAGAACACGGCACTTCGCACCATCACCGGCTGTGTTAAGATGTCCTCAGTGGATCATCTGCACCAGGAGACTAAGATGATGACTTTGAGAAACCACAACGAACTTCTTACTAAACAGTATCTAGTCGGATGTTATCGTACAAATCACCCGAACAATGAACTCATGGACAAAACACCACCGCCACGACGAATAAGACGCTCTATCAGGGACAAAGAGCGCGAAGTCCAGCGATACAAAAAGGTTCCCTTCGATAACTCCGACTACAAGGCGGCGATTGCAGACATACACACACAAGACGCTCGTAAAGCTAATCAAAGCCTCACAAATAATCGTGTACTTGGCACCAAACCTCCAGCCATATCTCCTGATGAAGAACAATTACCGAGAGCTACCCGCACCACCTTAGCTCAGCTCCGATCCGGTTGGTGCCCGCGACTAAATTCTTATTTATCGCGTATAAATAATGAAGTTGCAAACACCTGCCCAGCCTGCGGAACCAGTCCACACGATGTGGACCACATTTTCGATTGTCCAGCTGCTCCCACGCAACTTACACCACTTGCGTTATGGTTACAACCAATCGAAGCAGCTTTCTTTCTAAACCTCGACCTCGAGGATGGAATGCCGACCATCTTCGAATAAATATGATGCAACTAATTAAACGTTTCCTGTCTGTGCCGCTAATACAACAACAACAACAACATTAAGTACGAATAGAGTCCTCTCAGCGCCCCCACCACTTATATCACCTGAGCAGACTAGGCTTCCGAGCAGTGGCGTAACGTACAGTGTTCCATGTGTTCAGTGGAACACGGGGCCCCAAAGCCCGAGAACCATATTTGTTTCAAATTGTTAATTAGTCAAATACACTACCGAACTACTATCGCCGATGTATGTTAAAGTTCAGAGCTATAAAAATAAAAAATATTTACACAAACACATTCCAAATTGACGACTTTACTATCAATTTCAAAATCATGTCGATGGATTTCCATTTCTAATTAACGAAATTCCTTATCAAATTGACGAATTTTAAAATCATTTTTACTAATTTTCAAATCTTGATGAGAAATTCCCATTACAAATGAGTTAATGTCCATGTCAATTTCAAGAATTTGCAAATTATGTTGACGAATTTCCATTTCAAAATGATGAATATCCAAATCACGTTGACAAATTTCCATTACAAATCGACGAATTTTAACTGACGAAATTCCAGAAAAAATGAAAAAATTTTAAAATCAAGTTTACGAATGTCCATTTCAAATTGACATGTCAAATTAATGAATTTTCAATTAATACATATTGAGGATTATTACGAATTTCCATTTCAAATTGATAAGCTGACGAATTTTCATTAAAAAAAATCCATGACAAATTAATTTCCATTTCTAATTGGCAAATTTGAAAATCATGTGTATGCATATCCATGTCAAATTGACGAATTCTCATCTAAAATTTGCGAACTTCCATGTCAAATAATCGAATGGTTCAATAATTTTGACGAATTTTCATATCAAATTGACACATTTCCGTTTTAAACTAATCTTGATTTATCGGTTTCCTAGACATGATTGTACTCTAGAAATGTATGTTAACTGCCGGTACACGCACAATGCGGCAAAATCAGAAAATTTAAATTAAATTATTAAAAAATCATGTACGTACGATTGGAAAGTTTGCAGCTAGTAGGAGGCAGGCAATTAGAAAGGTCATTGTTATTTTTTGTAGTGTGGATTTGATATTTGTTTTCTTGCAAGGACGCTGCTAAGACTTTACCTTTTCAATGCACTAACACAAATATAGCTGTGAGGGCTGCTTATTCAAAATTGATTGGAGAACTATAGCGGTGGCTGTCGTAGGAGCATTTTTATAGACAACACTAACATCCATAGTCACAGTGGAATTCGAATCTACGCTCCTGCAACTTAGAGATAGAGTTTCATCTCTACCACTGAGCCACCGAATGCCCTTGAAGAAATATTGAAAAATATTTAAAAGAAAGTGACGATTGTGCATAGCAGCTCCGGTCAGCGGACACTATTCTATAAATAAAGAATAAATAAATAACTGAGCGACAGATCAACCACGTCCAACATTGGACTATGGCCGCAGATTCTATATAGATTTGATATAAAATAAATCGACTGTATAAATAAAGGGCCCCGCTTGGATTTCGAACACAACAAATTATAAAAACGTTACGCCACTGCTCCCGAGAGTCACAAGAGCCCAGCTTAGGTCGGGTTTTTGTTCGCGCCTCAATTCATACTTACCTCGAATAGACCCGGACATTCAGAACATTTGTCCGAGCTGCGGTGGTGCGCCTCATGATGTGGACCACCTGTTCCGATGGCCCCGCTGCACCCACTAACCTCACTCCGAGGGCGTTATGGGACAACCCTATTTGATATGCTTACTTTATACTTTTAAATAAGGAGTTTTTCATTCTGTCGGAATTTGGGACAAAATTGATCTTACACATTATTTGCTACTAAAGGTCTGGATAGACATCGGGCGGTATGAAAATGAAATTTTTGTCCGCTGCGATTTTCTCCATGAAAATGCATGCTTACTGTCGTGGAACATGTCGGAAATGATGGGGAATTCCATAAGCTACAATCCGAATATGGTTTCACAATTTGTCTCTGCCATTTTATATATTATTTTTCGATTCCCCGGTCATTAGATAATTTCCACGATGAACTCGTCGTGGACAGTGAATCGGTTTGACGTTTGCAAAATTCACCACGCCCGACGGAGAATATGCTACAGAGTCGACTCATTTTCACGTTGAAAATGCATTCGGACAAGGGGGAAATTATTTTTTTTAGTTATTTTTAAGATGATTTAGGACGTAAAACGCCTTTGTAGCAATTTTCGAAGCTAAAATTTTAAATTCACCACGGTTTTTATGCCGGTTCATTACCGTTTCATTTCCATTCCGCTCGAACTCTATCCGGGGCTTAAAAAAGGGGGTGTTAGTTTTTATATACAATATAAAAAGTGATATACCGTTGGAAAGACAACATGTTGAAGCAACTTTTACTAACTTTGCAGAGTTGTGCGTATAAAGCACTGTTATGAAATTACTGTTTGAATTTTCCATGAAAAATCTATTTTAAAATTTGTATTAAGTTTGAGTAACTGTATCTTGAAAGTGGTGATAATGTTGGCAGCAGGAAAAACTTCAGTTTTTGTGAAATTTTATGTAGCTTCTGAAACTGAAATCAAATCTTGGATTAAGTCATCAGGAGAGCTGCAAATTATGATTTTGCATGACAAGTCACAATTTTCGATGAATTTCACAAAAAGAGCGATAACAAGGTAACGGTAAAAAAAATTCCGATTGTATTGGTAATTTTCTTGCTGAAACAAGTTGCGCTCTCAACCCTTACAGTATTGACCACCTAATGCGAGACACCCTGTATATATTATAATCAGGGCCATATTTGTGATTTTTTTTGTTTCAGTGGAAAAACACGAAAAATGCAATGAGGCAAATTCATTGAAAAAGTTACCACAGATGTACATAATTCAGTAAAACTCAACGAGCATTAAAAATTCGAACCTTTGAAGCGCTTGAAAGGGAGGCATTGTTGGCAGCTCTTGGCCGTTTTGATTGATAAGACGGGTGTGGCACACTTGCCCAAAAGAGGCTGAAATCGCCGTAAGGCAATGGTTGCCAGTAGAACCACCAGCAATTCACCGCTACACAGATGTTAATAGAAAGACTGATACACGTGTTTGGTCCAATGCACAGCAATCGTATACTAATGTAGTTAAAAATACACTCTCACTTTTAAACTGAAGCTAAAATGGAGTGCCAAATTTTTATCAATAATCTTGTTAAATGCTAGAATGGCGTTTTATTTATTTCCACCATTATCATACATATTCCTTCGCAAATACATATATAAGTGAATAATGTAAAAAATAATGTAGTTTTCAAAGCTTTAAAAAGTTACCGTTACCGAATATAATAATACGATTGTTGAAACTTAAAAATAGAGAGTTACACCAAGTCGTAAAAACGATTGTGGCGTACGAATTATCTTGAAATAGGTGATGATAAAGTTGTGAATTATGATTGCATCGAGTTCGTTTGCCTTGAAATCTGCACGCTTTTCGCGGTGCCCTACGGTACATTTATATTTTATCGTTTTCAGCATTTTTACGGCTTGCTAAAACTGTAATAATAATGGAGGAAAGAACATTTTAATATGATAATATGGAGGATATTTTGTTTTCAAGCATAGAAAAGCATATCACTAAGTGAGTATATGAGTATGTCTGACATCTATTACATTGAATTCACTTCAAACGAAATAAATGCACTTGCGGCCTCATTAATACATAAATATATAGGAATAGCTTGTATGTACTATGTCGATATATAATCAAGTTTTTAATTGATAATAAAATTGTATGTTGATCAAATTGAATGAAAATAACTTTCTCTAATACAGCGTAAGTAAATATTTGAAATTTACATTAAATTCTATTACAAATCCCAGAAATTCGAAATAAAATAAAGATTTTCTATGCAATTAAAATTTGTCTTTAATTTTTAGAGTATTTAAGACATCATCATATTTTTTACAAAAGAATTCTCTTCGGAAGATTTTGATTTGTATCATTTTGTACTCTGGTTGGTGTAGTGGTTAGTACGCTTAATTTCCGCATCCTGAATTTCGTCGTGAGTTCGGACGTCATCGTGGCTTCAGCGATACGTGGATCAGCAAAATTGATATTGACCAAAATCCATTCAAATACTATAGCTGGCTGTTGCGGTTCATATCAGCAATATCAACCGATTTCTTATTTTTATCTCGACCTAAAATATTCTCAGCGGTATTCATCCAATGGACTTAGTACCAGCGAATTAATCGACGGAAATACAATTTTTGCCATTTTGTAACGCTTTGCAACAACCGATTACCTCTGGCGTATTTCGAAAGAAGCTCGCAAGAAAACCATAACTCATTAATGGCAAGTAGTTTTCTAATTTTTTAATGGCATCAATATTAGAGTTGTGCCCGCGCCCCCTTCCCTGATCGACACGCCTCCCTAGGGGGGCGCGCCCCCGGTTCGGGAATCACTGCTGGAGACGATAACGAAGACGAGAGAGAACTTTAAGGGCGTAAAATTAGTATATCGTTGTTGTTTGTATTTGTTCGATTTTAGCTTGACTCACCTTAACTGGTACTGTTGTTTTTGTACTTAAACGTTTAATACTTGAAATATATATAATTCTGCAACAGCCGCAGTACGATGCATTTTAAATGGATGAAGTTATGTTGGTGGCAGCATACTGTTGCTGTTCAACCGAAAAATGACGGCACCCATTTAAAATGCTGCGCTGGTCGTCCGCTTTCATGCTGATTTACCGCTACAATAACAACAGGCTGATTTTGTTCTATTTCAATATCAATTAACTGTAATGTTGAAGGAATCCATGCGAGCAGACCTCGTTCTATAGGATTTTTACTAAAAAAAATCGCCACCCAACTAACAATTTTAACCACTACCACATGGGATAAAAGCTGAATAGCATTTGGCGCCATTTTTTAATCCAATAGAACTTTATTGTAGCACTAAATTATGCTTCGAAAAAGGCGTACATCATGTATCCCATATCATCATTTTCTCGCGTTTGTTCCGATAACCAACGTAAAAAGAATAAATAGTGCTGCCAACTATTGGAGGCTTATGGGATGACACTGATATCTAATGAAAAAGCATCGACCATGACTATCATATTGCCCGTCCTACGCGCTAACCACTCGGCCAACCTGAGATATAGTGAGCGTTGCTCGTAAACACTACAAATGGTTACTAGTTGCTTCTATAGAAATGCTTAACAACTCTTTATAGGTATATTGTTGGTTTGCTGGAGGGTGAAGTGCTTCTTTAAAGTATATGCATTATTAGTTGGGCAGCCGCAGAACTTTTCAGAAATTTTGTGTGTTTCAAGCCATAATTTTTATGTGATTTTAGAGGCCCTTCGACCGTTTTTTTAAGAAACAAGTTACCATCCTGAGCGAAGTATTTTTATCCCGGGAACGATTTATCGTGACTTTTAGGCCCGTATTATAAACGTACCTTAAGGAAGCCTTAACTCAAGGCGACCTTAAGTCAAGGAATGAAATGCCATTTTCAGTATTTGATTACCCAAAAAATTTATTTTTACAAGTATATTTGTTCAAATTTGAATAATTTGGAAAAATTTTAGCGCTCATCCAATACAAGATAAATAAACTGATAATGTTTATCCGTTACGGAAAAATAGGAAAAACGTGTCTTAATGAACCCTTAAGGCGCCCTTAACTCAATATATAAGACCCAGTAGTGGAGCAACTTTATTCGGGGCCCTCTGCCCACTGCTTGAGTGGGCCCCCTAAACTGTGAGAAAAGCTTACAGACACGCTTAAATCAACTCTTTTTACACATAATTTTGACGTTACAGTGTTTCTACTAAAATTAAGAACATCGTACTTAAAATAACTTTGCTAAGTTTTATTTCCCCGTCCCGGTCATTTCTTCGTGGAAAATATCTAATGACCAGGGAATCGAAAAATCATACATAAAATGGTCGAGAAGAATTATGGAACCGTACTCGGAGCTTATGGAATTCCCCAGCGTTTGCGGCATATTCCACGACAGTGTAAGTATACATTTTCATCAAATCAAATCAAATCGCAGCAGTCAAAAATTTCATTTTCATTCCGCCCGAGGTCTATCCAGACCTTAAGATAGAATTTAGAAGTGAACAAATATGAAATTCGTTAAATTTTTGGTTCACTTTGTATGGGGGGAGGGGGTACCCTTAGTTTTGATCGGATGGTTATAATTTTTGGTGGAAAGTATAATCATATACAAATCATACATATACATCATATGTCCAAAGCTCACTCAAAATCAGTACCACTTCGTTTTGGCCAAATTGTCTAATGTTGATCTAATGTCACGAACACAACCAAACAGGTACACGTATACAGAAAATTGATCTTTTGCTACACAGTTTAAGTTGAAGAGAGTTTAGATTCTCTGCCAGAGCAGGTTTTCGTGCATTTGTCGACTTAATGAGTGTATCTCGTGTATCTTCTTCTGCTGGTGACGAGTCGCGGTGGTTTACGGAAAAGAATCTCATGCGGTATCTCCGCTTGCGAAAACTGCATATAGAAAAAACATGAAAGATGACGCAGAAAATCGCTGATGCCGCGCCGGATTTGATGACAATGAACTTCTTTAGGTTGCGAAACAGGTTGTATTCGTTGACCTCATGCAACGTAGGTACTGGTATGGTTGAATTAAATATCCCGCGTCAGCATCGGCAGAGGCATCGGCATCAGCAGAAAATTTTCAATTTAGAACACACGCATTTGCCTTTGATGACCCACAATGACAGCAGCGGCAGAAGCAGAAAAATGCTTCTGCCGATGCTTCTGCCGCTGCTGTCAATGTGGGTCATCAAAGGCAAATGCGTGTGTTCTAAATTGAAATTTTTCTGCTGATGCCGATGCCTCTGCCGATGCTGATGGTTCGATTTCGACATACTTTGAATAGATTTTACCAATTGCAGATCTTTAGGGGCAGTGTGAATTGAATTGTATTGAATTCGAGCTAAAATTAACCCTAGTTGTCTACACTTAACGTATAAAAACTGTTAGAAATAATGGAGCTAGAGTAAAATGATGTAAGAAAGATATGATCGTAAGACTATGCGCCAAATTTTAAAAGAATCGTACAAGCACCTCACCTTGGCAGAAGTTGGAGAAAATTGAGATGGAAAAAAATATTGTTTTTGGGTGAAATCACGCAAATTTTACTTTGAAGCTCTTTGAAAACCAAACCTCTTATCCGATTTTAGTGTGGTTAGTTTTATATTACAGGTAAATTTGTTGGCTGTAATAATCATTTTATTTCACGATTCTATCTGGTCTAGCTTTGGAGATATTAGGCTTTAAGTCGTGCAAGAAAATGATTTTTTCAAAAATCTTTAAATGCCTGTGGCAGTTAAAGGGTTAAGCTGAGGGGGTATGTTCCTTACAACATTTTTGCTGGAAATCAACTGAGGAATCATAATCCGGTGCGTTTATGCGGCAGTTTCCGGACACCCTGTTTAATTGGATTCCATTGAAGCATCTTACCACCGGGAAGAACGAAACATTTGTTTAAATACAGTACATTCTCGTACAGTACAAAATTAGATGAACAATTTAAATGTGTTTGTTTAATGTTTGATCAAATCGAAATTAAAAGAGGTTTGAAATACAATGAAATGCATGACAAAATTGATGGTCTTGTTGATTATGGTTTTGGAGAGATTGAAAGGCTGCCAAAGATTGCAAATTATATTATGGTTTTCATGGCAAGAAGTCTATGTGGTTCCTGGTTAACATGGTGTTAACATATTCTGCTTCAGAGCATGGCACACTAGTTGATGTTTTATACTTTTGTTAACGAAAATATAAAAGTGTGTGAAGATATGGGATTAAGTGTTAATGCAATTTCAAGTGATCAAGCAACTACCAATCAAAAATTATACAGGAATTTTAATATCTCTGTTGATAAGCCATAGTTTCTTAGAAATAATAGAAAATATATTGCCTTTTTGACGTTCAACATTCAATAAAAACTTTTAGGAATAATTTATTTAAATATAATTTAAAAATAGAAAATGAAGGAGAAGCTAGTTGGGCAGTTTTGAAAGAATCATATGATGAGGATTAGAAATCATCAACAAGAGTGTGAACGAAGCTGTCTAACAAGCATATCTTGCCTAATTCTTTCGAAAAAATGAAAGTAAAATACGCGGTACAAATATTTAGTAATAGTACAGCTGCAGGCATAAAAACGCTAAAAAAAATAGAAAAATTTAGAGACAATGTAGTTAAAAATGTTGACCCAATTATCAATTTAATCGAATTTTTTAATAAGGTTTTTGATTGCTACAACAGTAAAAGGAAATATACGCGGAACCCCTTTACATGTGCGCTAAAATGCGACAACCGAGTAAAGAAAATGTTGGAAGAATCGAAATCATATTTATTAAAATGTAGTTTTATTGTTACAAAAAAAAATAAATTAAAGTAAAGTAAAGTAAATTTCATTAAATTCTAATACCGATGGCATTGTTTTCTTATACCTGATTTTGCTAAATAAATTTTCTATCGGATCAGTGCTTAATTTGTTTGTGTAAAAATATTCCCAATCCTCAAATGAATTAAATAAACTAGTGGAAAGTTCCATCGTTGCTTGTATTGTTTGGAAAAAATTCTGAATGCAATTAATTTTTACTGTCCCATATAGGTAAGGTCGCGGAACCCTTTGACATTGTTAACCGGTCGTGCCGCTGATTGTGCGAGGCTAAATTTATTGTACCTGTAAAACTTGCACAATCAGTCGCAACCGGTAAATATCCAGCGTTTCGTAATAGCATTTTATAATTGTAATGGGCTAATCTAATTTGACAGAACTGTAATCCAATCCATGAATTTGCCGCGTATCTGCAGAAATGGGTGGAAAATCTCTTTTGCATTGGGAGGAAAACACTTTAATTTTTAAATGTGAATTTTGCTGACTTATGAGCGAAAAACTGGGGAAAAATTGGTTTTTATATGGAAATTTAGACTTTCAGTTTTTGGCACATTTTTGCTATGCAATGTCAAGGAATAATGCTATAAGATGTGAAAAATCTACAGCTGTTAAGACGGGGTCGCATAAATGCACTGAAATTGTCGAGAAGGTATTTTCATTCCGAATTCTTAGTGTTGTTTTTTCTGAAACTTCATGTGCTTGATCCTAAAACTCAAACATCCTAAAATTCAAACATATCATATATCCATTAGATACTTTTCATTTGGTACCAAAACAACTTGGTTGCATCTCTTCAAACTCAATATGTGCGCATGCCATGGCGAATTATAAATTAACTTCACTCCAGCATGTGCTCTCGTGGTTGTTTCCTTCTCGCTCCCAACTGTGTCCTCTTGTGAAGCGCCGCCGGCGACGCGGTACCATACATCATACACCACACAACTTGGTTGCCAACCTAAGTTGGCAACACGCACAAAAAAACGGAAATTAAGTGATTTGTAGGCATGTTGCAGGTTGCAGTACCAGGTTGCAAGAATGTGAATGGCGTGGTTGCCGGAATGATGCAAGTGTGTAGTAACGTACCTGCAACCTAGGTTGGCAACCAAGTTGCAGGTGTATTTGGCCTGTAAGATATAGTCCGCAACGGCAACTTGCTCTCTTCCTCGGACCCACTCCGTCCAGTTGTCATGCCTCACACATCACATATCTATCGCAAACCACGGTGACCGAAGGCAATGGCACACGATGATGAGTGATTATTTAAGATATGAAAAGAGTGTCTCTTGACTCTCTTCAACTGGGTAAAGCTCTCTAAAACTTACACGCACACAGGCTCATGTGATTCGTTTGAAAGCTCAACGAAAATCTGAAATTTCTTTTTCATAGGAACAAAATTTTGTACCAATTTGGACATACACATATGGCCAAAAAAATAAGTACACCCATACGAATATTTCTTATCACCCTGTAGCCAAGTAGTTATTTGAGTAAATAAAATCAAATGGAAAGATTTAAATACTTAATTGGTGAGGAATCAAATAATATGTAAATTAGCATATTTTAATACATAACATCTTTCATCTACCTTGAAAAAGTACGAACAGACTAAAATAGGCTGGACAAAATAATAAGTACATGTCAGTTAATTTGATTAAAACTGTTTTTAATTAAAATATTATGTTCTGATTCGACAAGAATTTCATTTATTTTATTATTTAAAAGTAAATGATCCATTCTTTTGAAAAAAAAAGGTTTTTGTTGGCCCTCTGGTGAAGAATTACTCTTAAGTTCCCATACATCCATATATCCAGTTACTTCCAGGAAATTCTGTATTTGGTCCGTTTTGTGAAAACGTTGTTTCTAGTTCATTGATTCAACTCTCCCTAAACATTCTGGAATCAATTTGACTCTAGTAACAACGTGAAAAGCCACTCGATTTGGTTGAAGCGGATCCTTGACCAGTTTGTGAGGTATGGTTAGGGTCTGAAATCCCCATTTAAAGTGTATGGGCTCATCAGTAAAATATTCTGGGACTATCAATTAACATTTCTTTTGTGGAAATTGTCTCATAGTAACGGTTATTAAGTACATTTGAACGAAACCAAACTATGAAAATTAAGCCATAGACTAAGTTTTTTCCGACTCCATGGGAAATAGCCAGTTGATGTTCCGTATATCATATTATTTTTTTCCTGAATGAAGAATATGACGATAAGAGTAGTTTCCAATCAAATTTATTACGATCTCATAAATAAAACAAAATATTTTGTGAGTTTTCATTGTTCGGTCTGGAACATGAAGAACTATCCATACAAAGTTTTCTTGTACTGTCAACACTTTTTGACATCGCCATGGAAAGTTCTAAACTTTTTACGAAAACTGCTTTACTTCTTGTATTCTCCGATTAACTTTTCAAAGGGATTCTCTATTTTCAATATTTACCGCGAAAATCATCAGTCAAGCCAAGGGAACTTTTCTCGCCATAGTGATAATGAGATCGACAGTTATCCTTAAGGCCCTTACATGAACCTATTTGATGCATTTGAGACTGCTTTTATTTAGTTTAATGAATTACATAGTAAAAATAATGTTTAGCTGGTTTATTTCGTTAATGAGAGAATAATTTTTCCGCTATTTCATTTTTTCGGACTCTGAACGTCTTTTTTCGTACCTACCATGCGTTTTCGCCCCTTAAGAATTTTTTTTTTGTTTTTAATTTAAGGCTTGTTGCATACACCAATGAATAAAAAAACAAATCCTTACGGAAAATAGTAAGTTGTTGTCAAAAAATTTAAAAAACTGATGGTGTACTTATTATTTTGACCAAGCTGAAAACCCACTTCAAAGCTAATGCCGGGAGGGACTAAGATAATAGGGGGATGCCATTTAGTTTTTCGGTTCCGTTGGCATTGTTGTATCCTAATTGTTGTAATGGCTATCTATTTGGAGTATTACAATTTTAAAAAGTGTATGAAAATTTGGCATAAAATAGTACATGAGGGGTGTACTTATTTTTTTGGCCATATGTGTATATGTATGATTTGTATATGGTATAATGAAACTCGTTATTTGCATTGCTTTGTATGAAATGGATGGTAAACATAGTAACAGAAAGCCTAAATTTAAAATTTTTGTGAGTGTGTTTATACACGGCATCGACATACTGCTATCTCATTCAAATATTACAGAGGAATGAGGAAAAATTATATTGAGGAAAAGTTGACCGTACCTAATCTTGTGTCATACAAATTACTAAAATAAATTTAATTTATGTTAAAATCAAAATGAGCAGATTATAGCCAAGTAGGTATACTGTGAACACTAAATTCATCACAGTTTAATTTCCTGGATTAAGTTTCGCAGATTAAAAAATCTGGCGTAAGTGTGAAAACCTAGGCTCGTAACAATTGAGAGATGGTTTCTGCAGTTCGGCCCGTCTAAATAGCAGCGGTTATTTTAAACGGAAAACCACCATTTTCATAAAAGGTATAGTTCCGGTCCATTTGACTAAATAGGTTAACAAGGCTGCATAGTTTTCGCAAACTGGCCGTGTGTATGCTGTATATTTCTTTTCATCTCTTCCTATGTCAGTGGCGGATTTACACATTTGCCGCTAGTAGGCTGTTGACATTTTGCCGCCCCTACCAAGCTCTACGAGAGGGGTGTCAAGCTCAAAATCTGGTCTGGGCCAGGTCTGGGCCAAAAAATATCACTGTCTTTGTTTGAGTGTTTGAGCGGGGCGCAGGATCAAAAATACAGAAACGTCTACAAAAAATTACGAGTATTTTAAAAATTTGATTACACAAATATTTCTTTTAGAATATGGCTATAAATCTGAGGCACTAACGACCTCGGGATCCTTGAAAAATGAAATTTTTCGACAAAGTACTTCAATCGAATTAAAAAATTTTAAACAAGAAATTAAAAGGCCAAAATTTGTTGATCGTCAGTAACAACTTTATTTTCGAATTAACTTCCGTCAAATTTTAAACCGCTGATTAGAATATTCATCCGGTTATCCAGGTCGCCCAAAACAACCTTGGCAGTGAAAATTGTTAGGCAGAAAATATAAGTAAACTTCGGACAGAAAGGTGGTTTTAAATAAGCAAAAATTAGTTTGTGATGTGGTGTGAAACAAACGCATCCACTAGTAAAACTTGGCAAAAAATCGGGTACTTGGAATGAAATTGCAATGTATACGAAATTTACTATTTTCTCACCAAAGGATTGGGGTATTTTGTTAAATAAATATTTGTTCAAGATACTCTTGTCCCATAATCTGAAAGGTTGCGAACGAATTATGTTGCAAACGTAGCAAATGACTATCGGTTTCGGCAGAGCCAATACCATTTTTCTAAACCGAATCTCGGGACAAAACTAGGGATGTCAAAAACCGGACGGTTAGTCCGAAAACCGGTACTTTCAGAACGGTTAACCCGTTTTTTTTCGGTGTTTTCCTCCTCCCGGTTTAATCAGTTCTAAGATAAAAAAAAATGCGCTGGTAACTTCAAACTGACCGTCCAAATAAGATTTTGGAAAAATTAAGAAAAGTGATCATTTTTTTTCGAGTGTCAGTTCAAATATCGGAGTGAGCCTAATAGGGGAATCAAGTTTGGAACGTGAATTTTTACACATTTTCATTAGAAAAAAATCTATTTTTGAATGTTGGCCCAAATCACATGTTTTCGTGCACTCTGAACATAATATTAGCCACCTATTTTACAAGCTTTTGTAAATTTTTAGACTTGAGTTCAACATTCCATTTCAATCATTTTGACGCATTTTTGCTGATGATTTTGAATTTTTTTATTAGGTCGAGTACAGGACAGAACAGCTCACCTTCCATACAAATTTTACAAACATATTGACAAGAACATCTCCAACTGCAATGGCAAAACTTCAAATCCGGATTGGAAACTACAATTTCAAATACTTTTCTATCAACGTCACTTCTAAAATACAGTTTTAAATTTCATGTTCATTGTTTGCTCCAGTCACAAAATAATGCAAGGAGCAAATGCCTATTGGTGAAATGCCCTTACCAAATATTAGATTCGCTATTTTTCCGGTTTGGGTAAAGTTATTCGAATGAAAATTTGCAGACATTTTAAAATTAGCAGACCTAAGAGGGGTTACACACGCACAAATTGAAATTTCAAAAATTTACTATTACGATCGTTTTCTTACAAAATGTAAACAGACTTAGTATTTAATGTGTATCAGCTCATAACTGTTTAGAAAAATCGAGGTCATACCGTAAGCTTAACTTCAAACGCCCATAACTTCGTTACCGTTACTTTAAACTGGAAAAAAGTAACATATATAAATCAAATCAAAGGACTCGATGAGTGCGAATCCTTTGATTTGATTATCCATACGTCCATCTCCGATAAGAAATAAAAAAGTCACCTCTTCGGTTATCTTTGTCCTACCAACTTCTAAGATATTCGTGCCGAAGACTGTTACCATTCCACACATTCCTACCAAATTCTAAGTGAACTGGCGGACGGACGGACCAAATCGATTTCATAAGGGGTTTTCGAAAAAAAATTCTAAAAAACCCTACAAAACAGCTTCGTTGCGAATTTTAGCCTGCAAGCAAATTATAAGAGGTCTTCTCGCTTTTCGTCTTTAATAGCAAATCGTTTCGTTGTTTGAAGCTCTGAGGTAACGGGGACAAATAGTTCTTCACTTATGTGTCTCACTGAGGTACTAACTAACACACTTCACGAGCAGAATAAGTGGTATATGGCATGGCGTTGAAATTTGTTATTTGCTTCAACTTTGCCGCCCCTGCAAAATCTGCCGCCCTAGGCTCCAGCCTACTCAGCCTACTGGTAAATCCGCCACTGTCCTATGTTGTAGAAAAATATTTTTTCGAAATCGATAAACCCAGGTCAGATGGCTTATTTTTACTGTCTCAACTGTATACAGGTATTGAACGAACCTAAATGTAGCTCAACATGTATACAAAACTATTTTGACATCTATCACCTGCGACTCACCTGAGTTTGTAGTTGTTTTTGTAACTTGCTCTTGTTGCTTGTTGGGTGTTGGGTTGGCAGAGATTCTTACTTCGATCAATTTGTTTTCGTTTAGTAATTGATAAATATGGTAAGATCAGCTAGAAATACGAAACCACAAAAGCACTAATTGGTGATTTCTGTTTGCTACCATTTTTAGGCAAGATACTTCAAAGAACAGGACATTGACGGTGAGTGAGATGCTCAGGTGCATTGAACTGGAACTTTTGTGATGTGTAAAGTATTTAGAGGAAGTGAGAAACGAATACAAACTGAAAATATTTAGGTTTATCAAAAACTACAGTTTTGATAAATAAGTGATATCATTAGAACGAGCGACAGTGATAACCGCTTGCACGAAATTTCTCGATGATTGAATATGATTACAGTGTGTGATAAAATGAAGGCAGAGAAATCTTCAATTACAAGGTTATTGAAATTAATTTTGTATTTTCATTTTTACAGAATTCAGGGAATGCTTCTATCTATTTGCACGCTCCGGTCAAATTACCAGCTTGGATGAACTCACTGTGATCATGCGTTCGCTTGGTCTATCGCCCACCATCCAAGAGTTGACCAGCTACCTGAAGAAAAAAGGTGGCAAAATGAGTTTTGCCGATTTCTTGGAAGTGATGCATCAACATTCCAAAGTGGAAAACTTACCGGACGAAGTGGTCGCGGCATTCCGTGCCACGGATCCGAAAAATAAGGGCACTATTCCGGCACGCCAGTTGCGTCATTTGTTGCAGAATTGGGGTGAAGGATTGTCCGTTCGGGAGGTAAGGCAATTAAGATACATCTGAATTCATTATGTATTTGAAATTTCTTTGTCAGGTTGATAGCATTTTCCGGGAAGCGAATGTGAGCAATAGTGGTACAGTGCGGTATTCCGATTTTGTAAAAATTGCTTGTGCTCCGGTTCCGGATTATTATTGAGAGTGTTAAGAGGCGGAAAGTAAAAGTGCACTTATAGATATCGAGGTTTTGTCAGTATTTTGTATACATTTGCCCACGTCGTTTATGCATTTGGCACATTAAATCAAATTATATGTTTTATTGTATCTTAACAGATTCTATTTATTAAGTAAATAAAATATTTCTTTTATCATCTGATTGAATGTTGGTTATTGCATTTCTGTGCCTAAGTAATAGGAATAGCTGAGATCCCTTGGTATTCGGAACAGGACAAACTTAACTTTCTTACTAAATAAAAATTGATTAAAAAAATTAATTTCTACAATCGAGGTCGGCGCGTCGAAAGGCGAATGTAGGCGGCCTAGGGCGTAACTACGCTCAGGACAGTAAATTTGCCCGCTGAGGAGCGTACAAAAGAATTACGACGAACGCAAAGTCATATTTGACCGAATACATTGCAGTTTGCAAATTCTTGGATGGCTTCGAATAATTTGTGTATTCTTAGAATTTGTAACAATTAAGGTTGTTTCTGTTGTTAAATTTTGGAATCATCATCATTCGAGACTTGGGCGCATACAAGTTGTATTTCCTGCGGATCTTGGATTTTTTTTAAGAGCTCAGGAAAGCTTTTGCAGGCGTCATGAACACGATATACGTACCCAACATCTACTATATAAAAATAAGTCGCGTTTTCCTTCCTGACGCTATAACTCCAGAACGCACGAACTGATTTCCACGGTTTTGCATTCGTTGGAAAGGTCTCGGGCTCCGTAAGGTTTATAGCAAAAAAAAAATCAATTAAAATTTCAACAGAAAAGCTGGAAAATCTTTTTTTACATACAGCGCCATCTCTGATACATAGCATGTACTACATGTATTTAAAGTAGACTGCTCAGTTAATTTCATGTGACAAACCGGTATTGTGTTTACTGTGAAATTGTGAAAAAAAGTTATTCGTTTCCCAACCAATTCAGTTATGGAACAAATACAAAGACGACATATGTGAAGATATCTTGCATCGCCTGCGCATTCAGACGAATAATCCTGACATCCAAATAACTGATGAAATCTACAATGAAGGATTGATTCTGATTGAGGATCAATGCTTGACTATTGCAAACAAGCTACTGATTGAAGTAGGAATGATTGCGCCAAATCGATCGATGCACGATGCATTCAACCAAGAATTAAATCGAGAGCTGCAATACAATGTTGATACATTGCAGGAATTCGTTCAAAATAATGTGCCGTTGCTGAATGAACAGCAAAAACAAGTATACGAAACATTAATGCAAGCGGTGGACAATAATACTGGTGGTCTATTCTTACTGGACGCACCTGGAGGAACAGGGAAACATTTGTCATTTCATTGATTTTGGCCACTATTCGATCAAGATGTGACATAGCTTTGGCGTTAGCATCATCTGGAATTGCGGCGACTCTTCTAGATGGCGGTCGTACTGCACATTCAGCGCTTAAGTTGCCACTCAATTTAAACACAATTGATACTCCAACATGCAATATTTCCCGATCCAGTGCAATGGGAAAATTGTTGATGCAATGCAAGCTCATTGTTTGGGATGAGTGCACAATGGCACACAAGCAATCACTTGAAGCACTTAACTTCACACTGAAGGATCTTCGGCGAAATAACATCCTTGGCGGCTTGATGATATTGTTGGCAGGCGATTTCAGGCAGACGTTGCCAGTAATTCCCCGTGAAACGCCTGCAGATGAATTGAACGCTTGCCTGAAGGCATCACCTTTATGGAATAACGTAAAAACATTATCGCTAACCACTAATATGAGAGTTCAACTTCAAAATGATCAAAGTGCTGCACAATTTTCCAAACAATTGTTAGCTGTTGGAAAAGTCCCAGTTGATGCGGCATCTGGATTAATTACTCTTACCAACGACTTTTGCCAATTTGTCGACTCTCAATTAGCTCTTATTGAAAATGTTTTCCCAAACATTAGTGAGAATTATCAGAATTATGCTTGGTTAAGTCAACGAGCAATTCTTGCCGCAAAGAATAATGATGTACACGCATATAAATTTGTATTTAAATTCTATTCTAGTAAGGTTTTTTGGTGAATTCTCGGCATCTCCGACCCAATGGATGGGGAGATTTCAATATCTGCGGCGCCAAATTTTGATGATGCCATTTCATTGATATTGACCTGAAACGACCAAATCTCCAATCTTGTTTCGCGAAATCGTAACGGCTCTCCAGATGATTTAAAAGGCATGTGTGCCCGGCTGAATGACTATTTCCGTAACCTAGTCATATCGCTGTCTAAATATACTGCAATACTTCTCACTACCTGGACGCAGGCATTTTCGGAGGAGCTTACGATCCGTACTGATAAGCATGATGACGACGTTGTTCCTACTGTAACCGACCGCGGTTCCCGCAAGGGGGTCAGTGTCCTTGTGGCACAGGCCTTTGGTAAGTTGCGACACCACGTACCTGACCAGCGTAGGGAGGGCCTTGGTATGGTTGATACGCCATGGCGTGGATCTGTACAAAGACCTTCGGGCGATGACGTTCGCGAGCTCCCTAGTCATGTATGGGTGACACAGCATGGCTGACTTTTTCCCTATTCCTCCGAAAAGTCAGCCAGTGCTTCCTCGTAGGGGAGAAACACATTATAAGCGTACGTGTCCAGTCTCGGAGCTGGCGGCTTCGCATAACCCAAGCCACGAAGGGGCTAGCCTATGCGCCTATACCTAGCTGGTTTGTGGATTGATGACCACATGGCCTGAATCAAATTGCTGCTTAGTAAACGGACGGGTGCCAGGCCAATGTGAACGGTAGCGCTACGAGTCTGCTTTAAGCCGACAAGTTGTCTTCTTCTTCCTTGCCTCGTTCTTTATACCGCTCCATGGTTTCGCGTTGCTTGACCTGTGATGTAGGCACATCGCCCGTTTTGTCGGTAATATCTTAGCATATTTCTACAGGCAGCTCTATCTTGGATCGTGTCATCGCCGAGACCAATGCGCTGTTGTTGCTTTTTCATTTGACACATCCAGGTGTTCTTCGGTCTGCCTCTAGCCTTGGGTCCATCAAGTGGAACGTCCATTGATATCGCTTTCTTTGCGGGGTTCTCAGGCGGACGCCGTTGAACATGGCAATACCAATCCATTTGTCGGTCTTCGAGCTTTTCGGTGATTGGTTGGTCTATGGACAAGCTGCCTCGGATGTAGCTACTCTTGATGTGGTCCCTTTTCGTTACACCAACTGACATGCGTAACATTTTCATTTCAGTCGCTGTCATTTGTTTCGCGTAACCTTCATACATTGTCCAGCATTCTGATCCATACATGAGTGCGGGACGTACAACTGTTTTGTACAACTTGCCCTTTAGCTTCAGTGGCATTTTCTTATCGCAGAAAACTCCAGCGTTTTCTCGCCACATCATCCACCCAACCTTTGTGCGATGTTTGATGTCATCATCGCATGTAGCTCCGTTGTTCACCATCGAGCCAAGGTACTAGAACTTGGTACAAGACTTAAGCTGCTCTTCTTTGTCGTACATATCTGGAATCGGTGCATCTGGGTCTGAGAATGGGCAGCATAAGAACTCAGTCTTTGTTATACTTACCCTCAGTCCATGCTCCTCCAGAATGTCACACCACTTTGTAAGTGCAGCTTGCAAGGCAACGATGTTGGGGCTACTGAGGACTATATCATCGGCAAAAAGAAGAGATATTTCTAGGCCGTCGGAGATACGTGTTAATAAGTAGCACATGATGATGTTGAAGAGCAACGGACTCAATACACTGCCCTGGTGCAATCCGACATTCACCGGAAATTCTTCTGATTCACCGGCTGTGCATCTAACCTTAGTCGTAGCTCCATCATACATGTCTCGTATCATCCTGACGTATGCCTCAGGGACATTAAGTGCTCTCAAGGCCAACCATATCAGATCACGAGGTACTCTATCGAATGCCTTTTCCAAATCGATGAACACAAAGTGCAAGTCCTTTCGTGCTGCTCTATACTTTTCCATCGCAATACGAATGTACTGAATCACATCGACTGTAGATCGACCTTCAACAAAGCCGCATTGATTGTCATTCAACCGCACAATCATTCTCAATCGGTTGCAGACAACTCGCTCGTAGATCTTCAGTGTATGAGGTGTAAACTATTTAGCCCTATAGTTGTTGAGTTTGCGTGAGTCTCCCTTGTTCTTATAGAAAGGAAGAAGAAAACTCTCCCTGAAAGCATCAGGCATCGGTTGCTCACCTTTGATTTTGTTGAAGAGAACTGTGAGCCAACTAAGCCCGACATTTTCCATTTTGCGACTGCCTTTCCGCGTTTCATCTGATGCATTGCCTCCATCACCTCTTCCTCTGAGATATCTTCAATATTTGTGGTATTCGGGTCAACATCTCGAAAAGCTGCTCGAGGAAATTCTTCATTTAGAAGTTCGTCAAAATACTCTCGCATCCTGCTACAAATTGCCGCATTCCTTGCGAATCCTCCACGTACTTTGGCGCCTGTATTTCCCGAGCGTTCCTTCTCCTTTGGGCTGCGACCCTAAATATCCTGGCGTCGTGCTTAGGTCTCTCGCGCAAAGACGGTCCTTCGGTCGCAGTCTGAGTTTCTAATTCTTGGTAGAATTTCTCAGCTGCCTTCGCCTTTCCTTGAGCTATCAGGCGCTTAACGTTTTTCCGGCATTGCATATAATTTTCGCGAAGTTGAACCCGTTCGGTTTCACTGCTTGACTCACATTTCGTCCATGCCTTAAATGCGTTCGATTTGGCTCGATTTGGCTTCTTCCTTAGTTTCGGTGTTCCACCATCATGTTTCTTTCTTCGTGTGGAGTGGACCTTTCGAAACTCCAAGTGCCTTTTCCGCCTCACCTACTGATATTTCAGCGAAACTATTCCACATTTGTGTTGGACTGTGCTCGGTGCAGTTGGTGTTGTTTTGAAACCACTCCGTCATTTTATCAATGAATGGAGTTAGTACCGGTTCAAAGTTGTCGTTTGTGAGATCGTGCCTCTTGATTTTTTCGACTGGCTTGGGAGTTCTTCTATTTCTTGCTCCTCCTGCTTTCAAAATAAATTCTGACAGTAGCAAACGATGTTGGCTGACGACAGATTCACCCAAGATCACCTTGCAGTCTTTTACCCACCTTCTCATAAAATCTAAGCAGAGGTGGTAATCGATCTGCGTTTCGTGTTTCCTATCTCCGTGTCCACTATTGTAGGTGATCAGGTGTCTCTCGTTTTTCACAAACCATGTATTTAGGATGACCAAACCATGCAATCTGCACATGGTCAGAATAGCTTCACCTTCGTCATTTCTGACCGTTGAAGGGCTACCCTTTCCACCATGGCAATCCTCGTAATCATAATTTGATTCACCCACATGGCCATTTAAATCTCCTCCCAAGAACACCAATTCGGTATCTGGAATGGTCTGAATCAGGGTGTCAACGTCGTTCCAAAATGTCTCTTTTTCTTCTGGTGGCAGTCCCACTTGGGGAGCGTAGGCACTTATTACGTTTCACACCCTTCCGCAGATAACCAATTTGATGCTGATCAAGCGATCACTTCTCTTCGCGACACTTATTATGCTGCCAAGTAAAGACGACGCCCGAATAATGCCAACTCCGTTTCTTTGGTTTGTAACTCCATAGTAGTACAATTTGTACTTCATGGAATTTGTAAGAAACCGGGCTCTGTCGATATGGGTATTTCGCCACTTCGTCTCTTGCACGCACATAATGTCTATCCCTCTCCGCTTCATGATATCCTCAATCTCCTCGCTCTTTGACGTCATGGAACCAGCTTGCAACCCTCAGCTTCTCCACAATGCAATTGGACTGCCTTATATTGCTCGCCCCCGGAATCCGTCGAGCTCTGGCGCGAACTAGGTTCGCCCCGGGATCACTCAACCGCATAGCAGAAGTAGTGCCCAGCGGGGTAGTGCTTGTATCTGCGTCAATTTCCATAAGGCCTTCCATTCTTTTACACCTTTTGGAGAAAGGTTGTGTATTTTGGCATTTAGTGTGTGGAAAGAAGTAAATTTATGGACTTTCCTTTTACGTCCGCCGGCTATCTCCAGACACGGCAACCCATACACACAAACACTAACCTATGGGAGGTATTGTTGATGTTAAAATGTGCCTCAGGCTTCAGATGTCATGGTTGCCTGCGACCTTCGCATACTACCCTCTTGAGCATGCATCCCTCGGCGCATGCTGATCCACCTTGGATTAGGGTCCCTTTTTAGTCGCCTTCTACGACAGGCCGGGAAAGGCGGTGGCATTATTCGCAACCCATGCCACAGGGCGACAAATAGTAAACAGGCATAACTACTTAGGTCTACCGAAAGGGGCCAAAGGAGGATCACACCTGCTATTGAGAAATCTTTAGTTAATAGTGTACCACGGGGATGGGCGTTCCCAGGGGACCATGGTCCTTACCCATCTACGCGTTGGACTCGAGGGGGTTTGTGGTGATAGACAAGCCGACCAGCTAGATTGGCATCCCAAGGTGGGATTCCAAAGGGAGGCATCCCGGCGGAGAACACCCTTCCGGCTATCAGTCGGATAAATTTCGTCGTCCCGCAAGGTAGGGAGGTTATGGTCATCAGGCTCAGGAACTCTCAATGTCAAATGCGAGGTAGACGCAGGATGGATGTAACCGACCGCGGATCCTATCTAGACACCATGATGAAGTCGAAAAACTACGGCACAGTAAAAACAACGTCCTAAAGGCACTAGCCGGAAGCTCCTGTGGCAAAGACATAGAAACTGTGTTGGTCACCTACAAAGGTAGATAGGTAGAGCAATTCCGGTGTGGTCCCAAACCGTTTGTGACACAAACTGGAATAAGATCTAGGCATGCCAGAAGGCTCTACTATAGGCTGCCTAATGTCGTCCCAGGATCATCTTCATCAAGAAACCAGCATGTTATCAGTACGTGATCACAATCTGCTTCTGTCTTTACAATATCTGGTCGGTTGTAGTCGAGAGGATCACCCAAACCATCATCTCATGGATAACACTCTCCCTCCACGACATGTCAGGAGTGGAGTCAGAGTAGCCCTGTTCGATTAACCTGGCTGTTTCGCTGCCTGGCAGTAGACCGAAATGTCAGTTTTCATAACGCCGAAGGAAATTAGTGGCAATCGAAAGGTCTCGACTTCCTATTAACGATTCTGAAGTAATTTGCAGCCGCTACGTTTTTGTAAACTGCTCGTTCCTACTGCGACCGGGTCTACGTCCCGGAACGACCCATGCCCAAGGCATGGCCAAGAGTCGCAAAGACCCCCTTCGACGCAAGAAGGGGTCGGATACTTTGTTTCATCATCCATTCACCGTTTTTTCTTTTGTGGAGCAGTTCTGGCCGGCCCAGCTGCTCCTCATTCTGCTAATACGTGCCGGCATTGAGACGAATCCTGGTCCATGGATGTGCTCGGTTTGCGCCAAAAGAATTTGGTCCAATGTCCAATCGTCAGTTCAGTGCACATGCTCAGACAATGGGTCCACCTCAAGAACTGCTCGGGACTCACAAACACCAATCAATGGTCAACATCTTACAGAGCGATCAGGTGTGGAAACAGAAGGCAAAACTCATCCAATCACCAGCCGCCTAACCAAGGTTCCCAACCTTCCACCCCTGCAAATGCTGTGAGGCCCGCTCCACCCAATTTGACCCCAGCTCCACGGATCGTCGATGCAAATTACACCAGCACGAGGATAGTCCAACTAAACTGTAATGGACTCCAGCACAAAATCGCTGAACTAACAGCACTCATGGACAGACACCACATCCAAATGGCGGCAGTACAGGAAACCAAACTCAACTCTAGTCACTCACTCAGGTCATACGGGAACTACAATGTCATCAGACAAGACCGAGATAGGAACGCAGGAGGAGGTTTGGCTTTCCTCATCCACAATAATTTGCCATACAGCGTAGTTGATGTCACTTCCACCGATGACACCTTGGAGCAGCAAGCGATAATCGTCAAATCAGGAAATATTGACTTTGAAATCTACAACATATATATTCCACCTGTCTCCAGCTGTCCCACAGGTTACAAAGTCAATATCAGCCCTCTATTAAACGGACAATATCGCCTCCTACTTGGTGATTTCAACGCACATCACGATTTAAGGCATTCCAACCTCCAAAGCGACACCAGAGGTAACATCATCGCCGACCAACTGGATGATTCGGATTTCTGCCCTTTAAATGACGATAAACCGACCCGTATCACTGGATCCTGCACAAGTTCACCTGACATTTCCATCGCCAGCCCTGGACTTATTAATGACATCTCATGGGAACCAATCCTCACAACATCATCTGATAACCTGCCAATTATTCTGACTCTCGATATGCCGTCGAAATTCATCCATCCCGATAAGAAGACGTACACCAACTTCAACAAAGCTGACTGGGACAGCTTTAAAAGGTTCACCAACGAGGCTTTTGCTAGTCTCACCGCCCCAAGTGATGTACGTATGGCTGAAAAACAAATTAGACGAATTATTCTCACTGCAGCTAAGAGATACATTCCAGCAGGCCGCATTCCCAGCCTAAAAACCAACTTCCCAACATCTGCGGCTAAATTGGCAAAAACTAGGGATCAACTCAGAAGTGCAGACCCAAGTGACCCACGGATAAACGACCTCAATGACATCATAGTCAAACAGGTCAACGACCACAGGAGAGGCATATGGCAATCACATCTCAGAAAACTAAATTCAAACACTGGTGTGAGCAAACTCTGGAGCACGGTTAGAAACCTATCCAACCCCACTAAAACTCAAGGGAGGGTTTCTATCAAGTTTGGTAACTCAACCGTGAGCGACGATAATAAATGCGCAAACCTATTCAACAAACAATTCGTCGAACACCCAACTAAGGATGAACTCAAGCGCAAAATCACACGAGACATCCGAAACACTAAAGTTGATGAACATCTCCAAATCACCTCTACAGAAGTTGCAATGGCCATAAAGAATGCCAAAAATTCAAAAGCACTTGGTCCAGACGGTATAGCAATGATCATGCTCAAACACCTCGACACACCGGCCATAGAGTATATCACTGCCACGATGAACCTTTCGTTACGAACATTCATCATACCAGAAATTTGGAAGAGAGGCCGTATCATACCGTTACCCAAACCTGGTAAACAACACTCCTTAGGAGAATCCTACCGACCAATCACGCTTTTATCCCCTGTGGCGAAAATATTGGAATCGCTGATACACAAGACTCTTGCGACGCACATACAACTCGCTAATCACCAACACGGCTTCCGAAAAATGCACAGCACCACCACTGCACTAGACCGAATCATGTCTAAGGTCTTCAATGGGATCAACCAACCCCCGCCGTTTAAGCGTACCATTCTTGTGGCTTTAGATCTGTCGAAAGCGTTTGATACGGTGAACCACTCGCTCCTACTGACGGATCTCCGCAATTCATCCACACCGCCGCATATAGTCAAATGGGTCGCAAACTACCTTGCCGGATGTCAATCCAGCACCGAGTTTAGAAATGGGAAATCTAAACTAAGAAGGATAAAACAAGGCGTACCACAAGGCGGGGTACTTTCCCCCACCTTGTTCAACCTATACATGTCAGGGCTTCCCACCCCACCCGAAGGAATAGACATTGTATCCTATGCTGACGACTGCACCATAATGACATCCGGCAACGACATTCCCGACATATGCGATCTCATCAACGGTTACTTGGCCGAGCTCAACCTTTTCTTCAACAACAAGAACCTAATGCTATCAGCGCCCAAATCTTCGGCCACCCTCTTTACCACATACAACAAAGAATTCAACCAACGGCTTAACATCAGAGTAAATGACACTGAAGTTCCCACTATCCGTCACCCCAAAATTCTTGGCGTCACAATTGATAATCACGGCCTATTCAACACCCATGCCGACAACATTAGTGACAAAATGAAGGGTAGAAACAAGATCCTGAAGTCCCTTGCTGGCAGCAAATGGGGCACTGATAAGGAGACTTTACTCACCACCTACAAAGCCGTCAGTCGTTCTGTAGTAAATTATGCAGCACCGATATGGACAAATACCCTATGCAAAACCAACTGGAAACGGATTCAAACATGCCGAAATGCAGCCATGCGTACCATTACTGGTTGCGTTCGCATGTCATCTCAAGACCACCTGCACCAAGAAACCAAGCTGCTAGACCTCAAGGCACACAATGATCTCCTGGCTAAGCAATATCTTGTTGGTTGTCATCGAAGCTTACACCCAAATCATGACCTCATGGACAAAACCCCACCACCACGTCATGTAAGACGTTCGTTAAGGGACATGGAAAGGGAAGTCCAAAGGTTTAAACGAGTTCCTCTCGATAACTCCAACATATATAAGGCGGCCCTAAATCAACTGCACACCAGCGTGGTAACCAAAGCCACATAGGCTATCCGTAAACCGCGTCCTTCGCGCTCGACCACCCGACATCTCAGCCGACGAACAACAACTACCGAGAGCCACACGTACCACCTTGGCTCAGCTTCGTTCTGGATTTTGCTCCAGACTAAATTCGTTTTGGTCACGCATTGACAACAGCATTGGAAATATTTGTCCAGCATGTGGAGCCAGCCCACACGACGTGGATCATATATTTGACTGCACTGCCGCACCTACCTACCATCTAACACCTATCACACTATGGGAAAACCCCATCGAAGTTGCGATCTTCTTAGGTCTTGACCTTGAGGAGAGGATGCCTACGATTTATGAATGATGATACAAGTTCCCCCCCCCCCCTCTCTTGCGCCGCTACAACAACAACAACAACGAAACTGCTCACATTCTGTACCGCTACAACATAATTGATGCCAATTCGTGACCAAAATCTCCTACTCTCAAAACAGTATCTTATGTTGTTTGCTACCGTGAAAATCATCTCAACCACAATCTAATGGATCGAATTCCTCCACCACGACACGTCAGGCGTGGTTTACAAGAGAGGCCCAGGGATAAAATCGCCCTTTGGATGAAGAGACACACCGGCCGGCCTTGCAACGATTCACACTTGAGAATTGAGTCAGTATATTGCGAGTTTAAGTACGAATAGAGTCCTCTCAGCCCAAAACCCCAATCGCAGCAGCTATGTTTTTGCCCCTTGACATTTCGGACGAAAACAACGACGAACCATAATTCGAATCCACATCCATGTCACACCTTTCTGTACCGCTACCGTTTTCATGAAAAGGGATTGCAGATTGGATCCTTTCAGACCAACATTAATGAAATGCCATCAAAACTGTGCGCCACAGATACTGAAGTCTTGCCTGACCAACTATACATACAATTTCTCTGGTCGCCGTCTAAAGGGGCAGAAAACACGCCATTACTTCCAGTAACGAATTTTATTCAAAGCCAAAATGAAAATTACATACAAAAAATAGCATTTACTTAATCTTTACGCAAATTCACCTCACGTGTCTCAATACCATCCTTCGTAATGATATTAATAGAAACTCCATCGCCTGTATAAATGTCCCGCTCAGCGGCAGAAATGAATGTGTCGATAATCACAGACACAGCCTTCTCCTTCGACAACGCCTCCTTCGTAACATTCTCTTGATTCTTGTAGCCAATTTGATTATCCAAAACGGGCTGCAACAGAGCACCGGCCGATCCTCCGGCACGGTACGAGGCCAGCTCACAATGCCCGATCGGATCGTAGCTGTACACAACACCTTTCCCATTGGCATCCAATCCGGCCAAGATATTGGACACATAGTATGGGAAGAATCGCTTATGATACATCACAATCGAGAGCATTTGCGACACAGCATTCGTGGACATTACCTTCTGGTGCGTGTGATGATACATCTTCATACGTGCCGTAATCAGACTGGTCAATGCCAAAGTATCGCACCAGCATCCTGTCGATCCCAAAACGGTGGTGTCGGACAATTTGAATAGCTTGTTTTGCTTGCGCGTGTGAATGGAGTAGCCACTACTCAAACGAGTGTCAGCCGCTATAACCGCAAAGTCATTGCCGGCAATTGCCACTACGCTCCTGTGGAAAGTGGGATATTTCATGAATGTTTCTGGGGCAAACAATTTCTGATACATTACCCTCCATTCGACTCGTACGGGTGGAAATCGTGCTTTACAACACCCGGTACGTTGTATTCAGGAAAATTTTCGGCGGAAATCATTCTGAGCGAAATACACACAAACGGCAAATGAGACTGCAACTTCTCGTGTCACACAAAGTTTGACAGATACAATTGCGAAGCTGAAGCGTGCGTTCAATTCTGGGTGAGAGTTAATGGAACATTTGAAACAAAACAAATTTCGTTTTTTTTTAAAGCATCGAAAAGGGAACATCGCACCTTGCACAGCTGCATTTATTTATCTGTCAGTTTGCTGTTTTGGTGCTCTTCAAAGGACACTCCTGTCTTAAAACTGTTGTGTTGTCGTTTACAAAACGAAAAGTTTGAAAAATATTTTTTTTATTGTTTATTTGTCGTTAATTTATTTACGTGATTTACTTGTTCCAATTATGAATAAAATATAAAACAACCCAGAATTTAGCCAAATATCTACCCCATTCGATTAAAAATGAGATAAAGTAAAAGCATGTAAGTTGCGAACCAGGATCTTGATCCAGAGACACTTCTGAACGCGATCCACTCGAAACTGAGCGGTCAAATTTTGTCGAAAATTCAGAAGAACTTGTGAAAATAATAATCTGCAGCATATATAACGGTCAATTTATTTATTTCTTATCGAGACTTTTTGTTACTCGTAGTTTCAGTTGTACTAAGCATTCCCGTGTTGCATCAACATTCCAAAAATGGACGAAAACTATGATATATTCGCCGGAGTCAACGATTTTTGTGCAAGTAAGTGCAGTAGCATTTTTTAAATGTTTTATAACACTGTCCTCAAGCCCACAATATTTGAATTTAAGCGACCTGCGGCCGAGATGCGCAATCTCCTTGGCAAAGGTATCAATGCATTGTAGTTCAGTCCGAGTCAGTAATTTGGAATCAACAAAGCGAAGAAACGAGCTAATACACATTTAGTGCTGAATTTGTAGTTTACACACATGTACCACGTCTCTTGCACACTATACCCAATCGGAAAAATTGAAGTTTCGTTTGATTCGGGATCAATGGAATCCGCGTGTCTGTGGAACCTTAGAGCGCTTCCTCTTCATTCGCAATTATTGCTCTTCTAGGGTAAGCTGACCAGACGTACAGCATTGGGAAATTTACAGCATTCCCCATGCCACACAACGAATCCTTATTCACTACATAATAAGCTCATCGATGAGGCCTGTGATCAGTCATATCTGCTTTTAAAGTGTAGAGTTTGACCCCTGCCTCTGTGCTGTTAATATTTAGCCAGATAATTGCACTTTTACGTTTGACAATCGCCCATTTCCGATATCTCGGGAATTCTTCCCGATCTCACTGAAATTTGGATACTTGCAGCGCTACTTGGCGCATTTTCTCCAAATTTCACGGTCCACCTATCTGCATTCGGAAGCTTTAGCTGCCCAAATCGCACTTCTGCATTTTCTAATCCAAAATTGTCCATAACTTGCAAATTGGGCGGAATTTTGAAATTTGGGGATTTGTATTGCATTGCACTGCTCATATTTGGTGAACATTTCAAGGCTCTAGCTGCCAAGGTTCAGAGGGTACATCCGTCAAAAGATGAGATTTTAAGATGGAAAAATCAACCATTGTACTCTATTCCGATTCCTTTATCAACCTCTATAGGAAAATGCATACTAAAGAAATGACTCAGCATGGGTTTTAGGTAGTTTTTTTCTCCCAAATTTCATTAGAATCCATTTAAAACGACGTTACAAGCCGTGCTCTGTGGCTGTGATTGTTCAGTCACTACTCTGTGATATAGAGATTCATAGAGAGACCCGTCGCATGTTTATTATTCAGAAGAAGATGATAAGAAACATTCTTATCGTAGAATAATAAACTAACAATGTGACTAATAAGTGGTATTGCTGACAACCGTATCACACTCCGAATTTAGTTGTCTTTGTAACGTTGACGATTACACATGCCACACAGTAGTCGTCAACGCACCATGCTCCACTAGGAGTTAGAGTAAATCAAGGTAGGTAAAAGCCTAGGGGAACGGCATGGCATCTCTATCGTAACTCTGAAGAAATGCTTATTCTCCTCGTGAAATATTGCCACCAGGTTTAGATAAGATTTATACCTCTGGCTCGTCCTTTGGTAGTTGGTTTACTATAATTCGGTGACTTACCCCTCGCTCCGCTCAGATCTCACACTGTCAGTCTTGCATTAGAGAATTCCCAACATTTTTGCGACGCAGTGCTGTTGCGAAATAGGATAAGACGAAGTGCAAGCGCAGCGAGCGGTGAGCTCAACTCAGATCTCGCTGTCTGTCGTCGTATTTCTGATTCGACCATACATATACTCAGACCCTGCACCTCGCCCTTCACTCCGCTCAGACCTCGCTCTGTCTGTCGCGCTATTCAGTATTCGCGACGTAGTGCTGTTGCGGAACAAAATAAGTTCAGCGAGCGGTAAGCCTATGGATGATAATTCGTAAAATTTAGACATCTGGCTCGTCCTTAAGTTTACTTAAATCCTGTGCTTTGCCCTCGCCATGTCTGTTGCGCTTTTCAGAATTCGCCTAAATTTGCGACGCAGTGATGGTGCTAAGAATGATAAGGCGAGGTGCAAGCGAGGCGATCGGTAAGCCGATGGACGCCATTTCGTGAAATTTAAAACTATGACTCGTTCATATTACTTAGCTCCTGTAGCTCAGAATACTCTGTCTGTCGTGCATTAGAGAAACAGCCAACATATTTGCGACATAGACCTCGGACCTGGAACCTGGATATATGACTCTGGATTTGCTTGACAACCGAATTTTAAACCGAAGTTTGTGTACAGCATTGGGCTTTTGCGAGTCTGGTCACCTTATTCTAGGGAAGCACTTATACTGAAGCATTTTTGACTGTATTTTCTCTTCATTTGTAATTGACCTTCTTGGCAAGCAGGTCCATAGAGAAAAACTTTGAAACTTTGAACTTTTTAAGTGCTCCGTCAACATTCGTAATTGCGTTTCCGGGGAAGCATTCCATTGTCTGAGTTTTGGTTTTGTTAAACTGAAGTTAAGGGTCTACAAGGGCTTCTGACCCCAGTGGGCATGCTGTTTATAGAGCCGCTTCCACTAACGTTACTGTGGCAGATTCTAAACCTGCTGAAGAGGTTGTGAATGACGACTGCGTCTCAGCCGTCTCCAGTAATTGACTCTTTCTCATTCGACACGGATGAAGAAGAGAATGTTACTGTGGTTGAGAAGGTCTAATGGTGAAGTTCTTGCAAAAAAACCTTCACCATGCAAAGGCAGCTACGGCTGCCATTACTTGTCGTCTATCGCAGGGTGTAGACGATATCGTGTTAATTCAAGAACCTTGGGTTGTGGATGATTTTGTCAGGGGCCTGAAGTGCTCTGATTTTGATACGTTTTATGTTACTGGACAGGGTATCCCGCGGTCCTGTATTCTAGTCACAAAAACCTTTAAGGCTTTTCTTGTGCCCAATTTCAGTGATAAGGACTTTGTCTTGGTATGCATTGAGCTACAGGGTAAGGTTTTGTGGGTTGCTTCGGCATACATGCCGTATGACGACCCCATACCTTCTCCTAAGTTGAGAGAAGCCGTTGCAGTAGCAACGTCTTCAGGTACTAGTATAATCCTCGGGTGCGACTCAAATGCACATCATGTTGTCTGGGGTAGCACGGACACAAACGAACGAGGTGAACTGCTTCTGAAATATATCCTAAGAACAAATCTCCTTATTTGCAATGTGGGTTCCGAGCCTACTTTCGTTACCAAAAACAGGCAAGAGATACTGGACATTACTCTGGCATCGGAGGATATCTTGCATTTAGTAACAGGCTGGAGAGTGTCGGCAGATCACTCCTTCTCTGATCACAGGTATCTACAATTTAGTCTTGCTGCGCATTCTGAAGTGGCTCAACGCACTGTGAATCGTAGGAAGACAAACTGGACTAGATATCGAGAGTCCCTTTTAGAGGAGCTTCCGTTGATTCCTAATATTTTAAGTACTGAGCGAGAATTGGATGATATGGTAAACGTTTTCACCGAAGCGATGAAGACTGCGACTACAGCATCCTGCCCTGTCAGTTTACGGGCAGGAAAGAAAAAACCTACTTGGTGGAATTCTAAGATTTCTGTATTAAGAGCTTCGAGTAGGAGAAGCTTTAATAAGGCTAAGGCCTCTAAACTCGAATCGGACTGGCATTCATACAAGAAACATCTAAATTCTTTCAAAAAAGAACTAAGAAGCGCTAAGCGTAGCGCTTGGAGAGGCTTCTGCGAAAGCACCGAAGGGGCCTCGGAGACATCCAGATTAAGGAAAGTATTAGCATCTCACCCATCTATGCCAAGCTTTCTCCAGAAAGAAGACGGATCATGGACGTCTTCTTGTATCGAAACTGTCGAGTGTTTAATCGACACACACTTCCCTGGAAACGAAGCCGTCGCTCTTCCTGATCTTCCCTTAACTCATAGAGGGTCATGCGATACGGCTTCTCAACCGTGAGAAGATAATTTGGGCGATCACAAGCTTTGATCCCTTTAAATCAGCCGGGCCTGATGGTATTATCCCTGCTGATTTGCAAAAGTGTATAGACATCACGTACCCTTGGATAGAACGCATATTTACTGCATGCCTGAACTTAGTATACATACCTCGCTTGTCGAGAGAAGTGAAAGTCACCTTTATTCCCAAAACGGGTAGAAGTTCGCATGCAAGGCCAAAGGATCTCCGGCTTATTAGCCTTTCATCCACCATGTTGAAATCACTAGAACGGCTAATCGACATTCATGTTAGAGCGACGATCCCACAAAACCTATTATCCATGTCACAACATGCATATTGGAGATCTGTCGATAGAGCTCTACATTCGTTAGTCCGTTTTATAGAAACATCTATTCATCACAAAGAATACACGATGGTGGTATTCTTGGATATTGAGGGTGCTTTTAACAATATCAAGCCCACGGCGATTACGGATGCTCTTCGGAATCTACATGTTGACGATTCTATATGTGCCCTCGTGAATATGCTACTTACCACGAGACGCATTCAGAGTAGTCTGGGTACCTCCTCTGTTTGCAGATATGTTTGTAGGGGCACTCCACAAGGAGGCATCCTATCTCCTTTACTCTGGAATATAGCGATTAACCAATTGCTTCTTAACCTGGAAAGTATCGGATGCAAAGTCACAGCTTATGCTGATGACGTTGCTATAGCTGTTAGGGGCAAGTTTCCTGACACTTTTATCGGGTTATTAGAGAACGCCCTGACTATCTTAACGGACTGGGCTAACCTCAGTGGCGTGGGAATTAACCCAGCAAAAACGGACTTAGTCCTCTTTACTAGGAGGCGTACGATTCCTACTATTACCTTGCCTAGACTAGGTAGTGTAGTTACTAGGTGATTTCAGATTGCAAAGTGTGGTGGAGAAAGATTTTTTTGTTTCTTATGTTTTTTGGGGTGCTGAGCTCGAATCCGGAGCTTCCCACCAAAATTTCGTTGCAGAACGGGGTCAAAACCGCGAAAACACCCTAAATTTTCGGAGTTTTTCTGTTTTTTGTTTATAACTCCGAAAGTGTAAATTTCTCCGAAAACCTGTCCATGAAAATATTAGAGAAAACATAATTGCGGGTCCAACGCGCCATTAATCATTAAAATGTGGCAAGCGGTATAGCTACAATTGACGCTCATTTTTTTTGGCGTTTTTTGTAATTTTGACCCTGTTTTGCAACGAAATTTTGGTGGGAAGTTGGGGATTCAGGCTCTGCACCCCAAAGTACATAATGTACAAGAAAAATGCAACTTTTGCGACCAAACATGAAAAACCGTTCAATCTCAAAATTTTATTCGTAATATGGAACTATGTCAAAAATGGCAAATTTAAATTATCAATTGTATTAATACCGCTCAACGGATTTATAATATTTATGTCTCATTGGAAGCGTAATCATGTTCTCTCTAACATATTCATGAAAAGTTTTTCGTAGAAATCAATAGTTTCAGAGTTAGAAGGCAAAAAACTGAAAAACAGCGAAAATGTTGGGGTTTTTCGCGACATTGACCCTGTTCCGCATCGAAATTTTGGTGGGAAGCTCCGGATTCGTGCTCAGCACCCCAAAAAACATAAGAAACAAAAAAAACTTTTCTCCACCATATTTTGCAATCTCATGTACTAGGCTGATCACCTGGATACTACACTAAGGGGGCATACAACTAGAGTTGTCCGACACGGCCAAATTTCTTGGTCTGATTTTAGACAAGAAATTAAAATGGAAACCCAACATTGAAGAAAGGGTGAACAAAGCTACTGTGGCACTTTACTCATGCAAGAAAGCAATCGGGAAAACGTGGGGTCTGCAACCAAAAGTTGTGTATTGGATGTACACAGCTATTGTGCAGCCTATTCTACTTTATGGAGTTAGCGTGTGGTGGACGGTACTAAGTACCGCCACCTATTATTACTTGCTCGTCAAAGTTCAAAGGCTGGCTTCTCTTCTCATAACTGGAGCTTTTCGTACAACACCGTCATTGGGACTAGAGATAGTCCTGGGACTACTGCCACTGGACGTCTTCGGTCAACGGATGGCGGCATGCACGGCGTTGCGTCTTCGTGAAACTGATCTGTGGCGAGCGCTGGACTATGGGCACTCAACGATTCTTCGCAACTTCAACCTGCCCCCAGCAACTGACTACACTGTTCCCAAATACCTATTTGGGAGAAACCATTGTAGCCTGATCCCGTCAAGGGAAGCGTGGGATAATAGCATATCCCTCTCTAGTGCATCCATTGAAGTGTCGGTTAGTACTGAGAGAGATGGGTCGTTTCTTCTATATTACGCTATGCTGGATACCGGGTCATAGTGGCTTCGAAGGGAATCGACGCGCAGACGACTTGGCGCGACATGCGTCAGGTAGTGCCGCTGAAGGCGATCGTTACAACATAAAAACGCCATCTGCTGCTTGTGCAATGGTAATAAGAACCGCTGTTGAACGCAGGGCCAATGCAAGATGGACCTATGGTTGTATGTACTTGCAATACGACGAGGTTGATATGGCCAAAGCTAGATTTTGTTCGACCAACCATATTACTGTCTTTGGACAGAAAGCATATTCGGAATGTAGTGGGGGTTATAACGGGGCATTGTCCTATTGGAAATCTTGCTAGAAGGCTCCGAATTCCCCACAATGACTTCTGTAGAAGCTGTGATGACGAGGAGGAGGAATAGAGCGTACACCACTTACTCTGTCAATGTCCTGCTTTGGCCGAGAAACGAAACCGTTATCTTGGTCCAGGTATTTTTATGATACGGACGATCTTCGTGATGTGAGCCCAATACTGCTCAACAAATTCATTGTTAGCACGGGGTGGTTCTCAGCTTAATAGGTTAATAGATTCGAATTCTACAGAGGTATCACAACGGACCAAGTCTGGTCTAAGTGCGCTGGGGATAAACTCAGCAGCCCTTTACCTACCATTCCATTGTCAAAACTTTAAACCGAGCATGAATGTTTCCCTAACTAACAGGCACGTAAGGGGAAAGATTAAGGTTAAAAGGTTCCGGCCGATTCCTGTATCTTTTTTAGTTGTGGCAGTTGTGGCAACTGCGGACCCTTAGCTATGCAGGAGGAGCTTCATAGGTTGGATGGCTTGGCTATTTCCTATCTTTCTCCACGGGGCGTTATTTTCTTTCCTGCATTATCCGAGTAAGCCCCTGTGGTGAGGGGATCGGCATTCTGGAATGTTCTCACCCTACTAGACAATGATTCAAAAGGCCCACACGGACGATTTCTGCAATTGGAGAGTGAATTCGAGCGGTACAAGCCAAACATTCACAGTTGACGTTGAAACGTTGATGACTACACACGGTAGTTGAAAGAAGATGCCCCTACCGAACGTTACACCAAGCTCAGGACCTCTTTACGTAGAACTTAACATTGTCCAATGCAAAATACCTAAAAGCGACATTGTTATGGCAATGGGAGATTTGAATGCAAAGGTTGGTGCCAATAACGATCCCCTGGTACGGGGGCATTCGGTGGCTCAGTGGCAGAGATGGCACTCTCTCTCTGAGTTGCCGGTGCGTGGGTTCGAATCCCACTGTGACCCATGAATGTTTGTTGTCCATAAAATGCTCCTACGGCAGCCGGTTCTTCGGTGTAAACCGTCCCGGAGCTACCCGTTGTTAAAACGGCCAAGAGCTGCCAAGACCCCCTTCGATTCAAGAGAAAAAAAAATCTCTTGAATCGCTACAACAACATCCCCTGGTACGTGATGGGGATACACGGTCTGGGTAACCGGAACGATAACGGTGAGAGGTTTGTAGAATTTTGCAAATTCCATCGCCTCGTCATAAGGAGGCAGTATCTTCGAAAACAAGATGTGCGCCATAAAACTGGTTGGACCTTTGTAAATCGGCACCGGACAAAATCAAATCGATAAATTTGCCATTAGCAGTAGGTTCGGAAGTTGGCTTCTGGATGTTCGCAAGAAGAGATTCTCCCTTCTTCTCTTGATTTACCGTAACTCCTAATACTTTGATTTTCATACTTTGATTGCGTATTGCGGCTGTGCAATCTCGCCGAGACAGTTCATCAAGGCGCCGTAAGTTCGACACCGCCAAGCTAAATAATCCAGCTGTTGAACAACAATTTTGTAACCATCTTGCGCAGAAAACAGATGAGATCATTAGACTCCCGGTTAGTGACTTAAATGTACACTGGGATGCCATTAAAAAAGCGTATGTAGAAAGCGAAACCATTCTTGGCCCAAAACCGGCTTGTCGGTCAAAGCCTTGGATGTCTGACGCAACATGGTAACAGGCTCTTTTCCTGCTCCGTATTCCACAATAGGTCTGACAATTGTCTTGCATATCCATAGGGTTATATGGGGTCTGATTCCCCATGCCTTTCCAGCGTAGGCTTTGCAGATCCATAAGCCTCTAATTGCTTTCTCTGAGACCACACTGAGGTTGTCCTTCCAGAGTAACTTACCGTCTAGAGCGACCCCCAGATAATTGACACTCTCTGGCATGGTTAATTGTGAGTTATACATTGAGAGGCACTTCAGTGTCCTAAGCACTCTCTTTATGCTGAATGGCATCAATACAGCTTTGGCTGGGTTGTCACTTAACACATTAACTGTGCACGATTCTTGTACTATTTGTAATGCCGATTGCATGACATCAGGTAGTAAGACTTCTTCAAATTGCCCTTTAACCGTGATTTAACCAAGACATCCGCGCATCTCTGGATGGAGAACCTAGCTGAAGTAAGTCTCCACATCAATCCATCATCTACTAAGCACCACAGGAGGGGGATAGTATCCCTCCTTGGGGACAGACTCAAGTGGCTTGTGCAGAGAGGGTAGTCTTGCCTATACTTGTGAAGATAATTCAGGACGAAAGCCTACGGTGCACCCATGTAGTGATTGTATTATCGGCCCCTTTGGCTCGTAATGTCGTTTCAATGGATCCGAAGGACGTATTGTCAAAGGCACCTTCAATATCAAGAAATGTACACAGTGGCATTTCTTTGTTACACATGGCCCCTTCGATTTCCTTCATTAGGTTATGAAGTGTCGATTCCGTTGATTTGCCCGGTTTATAGGCAAATTGCTTTGGGTGCAGCCGCGTCGCTATAAGTGCGTTCCTAATGTGAGCGTCAAGTATCTTTTCCATAGATTTCATGAGAAAAGATGTAAGGCTGATAGGGCGGTACGATTTAGGATCAGTCACCGGTCTTTTATCCACTTTGGGAATGAAGAATACCGTCACTGATATCCAAGCTGATGGGATGTATCCCAAAGCTAAGCTACTTCGATATATGTTAACCATGAATGGGATGTAGCCTGGCTGGTCTAGCGGTTAGTGCGCGCACCTTCGGTGCACAGGGTCATGAGTTCGAATCTCACCGTGGGTCATGGTGTTTTTCGAACTCACGAGCTTGTGATAAGCAGATAAGATCTTGGAAATAGGATGTCACTAACACATCCTGCGGCCTTAGTCCAATGCTGGATTGTCGCGCCTGTTATTTATTTATGAACGGGATCAGTTCCTCTTGCCCTCTTTGCACAATTCGATCCATGCTGGGCGATTTGAAAGGTTCAAAACTCCCAAGTGCCCACCTTATCCTGTCGTACGTGAAGCTGCCGCTTGCTGCTGCCCAGATAGATATGTTTGCTCTGCTGGGCGGATAGCCCAAGCATTGACTCACGTTAAGTTCTAGTCTGCAACCGGGGAAATGGGTAGCTTGGAGTAGCATGCCAGTGCTTTCCGCATCCCACGTAATGGCACCGTCTTCCCATTCGAGAGTGCTGATCATGCTGCAGCCATTTTGGGCCAGTATTTTTGTGCAGCCTAGCTGCCTTGGAGGTACTATTGACGCCATCACAGAAGTTTGGCCAGCTATGCCTTTTAGCGTATCTGATCCTTCTGTTGTATTCCGTGAGAGTATTGCGGTACAGCTCCTAGTCTACATTGCGCTTGGCCCTGTTAAACAGTTGTTTCAGTCTTTTTCTGATGCGAACTTGTTTAGTGCTCCACCACGAAACATGTTTTTTCCTTTATACTCTTTAGAGGGAAGTTATCTTCGTAATAGGACACAATTGCCCTGGTAGTATCGTCGACAAGTCTTTCAAGGCTAAGCCATCCAGTGAATTTCCTGTCGATTTGCTGTAGGTGATCCTTTGGTGCCTCGGTATAGCCGAGCCAGTGTGTGTGATGAGCATTGGCATCACAGCCAAGCAATAGGCCCTTACTAGCCCCTTCGAGGCTCGGGTTATGCGAAACCGGCAGCTCCGAGACTCTACAGGATAGCGTATGATGGATTCCTCCCCTACGAGGAAACACTGCGTCGTGTTCAACTTGTATGACTGCCTTTTCGAAGGAATAGGGAAAAAATCGGCCCTGCCGTGAGCCACCCAACATGACTCGGAAGCACGGGAATGCCTTTGCCCGAATGGTATTTGTGCACATCCACGCCATGGCGTATCAACCATTCAAGAGGTCTCCTTGCGTTGCTCGGGTGGCGCAACTTATCAAAAATCTGTGTCCAAATACCCAGAATGCTCGCTCCCCTGCGGAATCATAGTTGCTGAATCAGAGCTAAGCTATGCTTTTCGGCGATGAACCGCATTGTAAGTACATATATCCGAGACCCTAATGGCGTGATACAAGTTGCATTGCACCACGCGAATGCTCGCATCATTCATCACACTCATTCTTGGAGGCACTATCGTCCGTCCCACTCAGTGTGTGTGGGCTGGGAGGTATATCTGCCTCCTCCATCGGCTTCGGCAGGTCCAATAAGGCGTGGTGTTGCGGTACCTCATCGCTGGAGCTAGCAGCAGCCGGTGGGAAAATATTTGGCGGGATGCTGCTGAGTGTAGCAGCAGCCGTTGGGTCAATATTTGGCCCGTTACTGCTGGACGTAACGCTGTGCTTTTCCTTCCGAAATGTTAGGTGTTTTTGCACCTTCGTCTTTCTGGGCGCCCTTCCAGTTTTTCGGATATGATCTTTCCGAAAAGGTAGGACACCTGAAAGTTACGTCTGGTGATAGACTTCATGGACATAGGATCTACCGCCACGATTAAGGAGAGTCCATTTCCCTTCGTCGATGAATTTCTCACCCTCCAGTCGTTTGTGCGCAGCCCCTAATTTTGTCTGCCCAGGGGTGTTATAGCCCTGGTGACATCTATGCTTCGTGGCAGGGAATCGTCACTATCGTGGAACGCGGTATGTTGTCGCCTGTTGCCTCACGGAAGGTAGCACCCTTCCAAGAAGTAAGACTAGGGGTCACGCTGATGAGCCAATTTGTTGTGGCCTCGTTGTCGCAGTCCATGAGCAAGAATCCGGCCCGAAATCTAATGATTCCGAACTCAGGAACAATAGAGGTGGGTGGTGCTCACAATATGGTCTATAATGGCGTCTTGCACCATAGACATTTGTTTAGGAGTCAGCAGACATTGTGGGTAGCTAGAATTGCTACTCCTACTGGTTGAAGCCTGAGGAGGGGCAGATGGTCTGACTGAATCACCTGAGGCCATCGGATGTACAAAATGCTCACTAGTTGCTTCAGAAGCTGGAGGAAGAGTACTCCTGGTCCTAACGACAAGTGACTGAGGGGTGACAATAGATGCCACCGGAGGAACCTTACGGTCACTCCTGTTCCTTTTGGCTGTAGTCGGAGGGGTGTCTGCCAATCTAGAAGGTTGAGCTCAAGCTTTGTCTTTTTGGGAACATGTCCTTGGGAAATAACCCAAATGTACCTCTTACAGGCCGCCCACCAAGCCCTCTACGAAGAGGATCCCGAAGGCCTCCCGGTGAATTTTTAGGTGGAAGTCCGGGGTTTACACTTCCTATCCATGAGGTGCGGTCGCTGTTGCCCGCTGCTACTGTGCATTGCGGTTCATCCACATTCGACAGGTAAAGTTTCGCAGGAACGAAGTCTGAGGCAAGTGCCTCTCGATCTGTATCTGAGGCTGCTTCAGTCAGATCGGTGTTTGGTTTTGTTTTTGTTGTTGCCAGTACTCATTTGAATCCCACGAGTGGGCTAGAGAAAGGAGGGACTACTACATCATAGCCCCGCTTGATGTGGGTAGTAAGGCTAGGTGGCACCGGATAAATGTGGATAGTCTTGGGCACGGATGTATCTCATTTCGTACGTTATTCTTAGTTCGCCAGAACGCACAGTTCCTAGGCTATGCCTATCCTCCGAATGTGCCTTGTCTGAATGAAGAACCCCACATCAACCGACCCTCACAGTTCAGCCTTCACATAGGTGAAGTTTCCAGCGGCCACCTCGGGGAGGTATTGCGAGCACTTCCCGTGATGGCGATATTTGACCTACCATATAACGCCTTACGAGCTGACCCCACCACTCCTACCTAACTCTCAAAGACCTGCCATCTAAAATATTTGTCCAAATTGTGGTGCATCTTACGATGGAGACTTCTTCTTTTCTTCTTTGTACCGTAACCCCTTGTGGGGCATGGTGCGTTCACTCAGCCGCTTATAGGCTACTTCGAATCAACGTTACATTGCATATAGAGGAGTATAATGTTGGAATCACTATACATTTCTATATACTATAGATTACTAGCATCGTAGAGTGCGACTCAACCAAGTGAGCCACAGAGCGTGACCTCTTACGATTTCGCTGCCGGCTATACCCACTAACCACACGCCAAGGACATTATGGGACGCTTCAATTGCAGCTGTTGCGTCCTCGCCGTTAAAAAAAAATATTTAACCCGAAAACGAAACATATCGCAAATGTAGAGCGGTTGACTCCTAAAACTTCGCTAGATCTAGATCATTCCTTATTCATTTAAACACTTCCTCATGTGAATAAAATTTACCATCCTTATTATAGATTTCACGCCAGATAATATCGAATATCCGAACACTACAGAGAACAATAATCTTGACGTATCATCCGATTCCGACGCCGAGAATTTTTTCCATCAGAAGAAACCCACAAAAAAACGGAAAGGAACTTCAAAAGTGGCTCAAAATGGCGATGTATCGCCACCCAAAAGAAAAACGAGAAAACAACGAGCTTCTGAAGGTACCTTGCAAAACAAATTATTCTTTCTCCTTTTTTGAGTTTACATCTTATCCATAATTTTGTTTTAGATGAAGAATCCGAAGATTCTGTCGCGGAGCCGGAGGTACCCGTGCCGACAGTGAGAAGAAAGACACGCACAACAGCTAACAGCTTAAAATCAGCATCGTCTTCAATTGAAGCATATATGCAACGTCAAACCGAAGAGGTGTTAGCAATGCAAAATATCGATGTACCACGAGGTAGCAGAAGTCAAAGAGGTCGGGCGCGTCGGCGATATATGGCAGATCGAGCAACGCGGGCACCAGTGACGGCCGTAGTTGATTTGGCCGGTCCAAAGACGCCTCCTATGCCCGTACGTTCAGATCTACGTCCAAAAACTGTAATCTCAATTGATTCGGACGACGAGGTAAATTCATCGTTCGACCTGTCCGGATCGCTGAGTCAAGTGAATTCATCACTTGATATGGAAAATGCAGAACTTTCGGTGAAAATCAAGTGGGGCGACAATAAGATTGACTGTATGCCGTTGAGAAAGGTAATCAAATTTAAGCAAGTAAATTCGCTGTGAACATAATTGACACTTCCATTGCAGCATCAAAAGTTTATAGATTTGATGAAGCATTTTGCTGAAGAAAAGGGTGTGGAGTATCACGAAATGCTTCTCGATCTGAATGAACGGATTATTGAACCGGATGATACACCCGATTCCATTGGATATAGAATTACGCAATTTATTAGTAAGTTTAATCGAATTTCGTTCTATGATTTTGCTAAATATGAATAAACTAATTTTTTTTTAAAGATGGTCGAGTCGTTGTGGGTGGTATGGCACCTGGTGCAAAGAAAAAAGATCCAAACGTGATAAAAGTCAAAATTCAATCAAACAAATTCAAGAAGCCTTTGAAAGTGCCCATTAGGAAAGATCAACCGTTCAAAGTGCTCTATGCGAAGTGTTCGGAGGAGTTGAAATTGAGCTGTGATCGAATTAAGTTAACGTAAGTGAACGATAATTGTCATGATGTGTGCTCAACACGACTGTATATCCGATTTAAAAATTGATTTTCAGTAGATTAGGGGATCAAATTAAAATATTTTAGATACCTTATAAAATTTCCAATCGTTTACAAATATTTCCTCATACTTATATCTACTTTCATTACAGTTTTGATGGAGACGCGTTAATTTTGTCTGAAACACCCAATGATCTAGACTTAGAAGGAGGCGAAGTTATAGACTGCACTATAAATTAAGTTCTATATAGAGGGTGACAGCGGGAACCTAACGATTTTCAAAACGTCGTAAATAATCAATCTACAACATTTTTTTGGACACTGAAACAGGACAATTTCGTAATTTAGATGCGTAAAATGAATCAAAACTATCGAAAACAGGCATCACTTTGGGGCATGATTTTGTTTGCAAAGGTTTCGTCTGAATTCTGCGCCTGTCCTTTAGCGGCGATAGTGTTAAACAATTTTGTAGCATGCATTTTCGATGCTTTTTAACAACGTTTGAAAAATCAGGTTCCCGTGTATAACATGTTTTAGTTAAATCGAGTTGCTACAAAAACTGCAATCGATTTCTGTAAGAAATTATTCATAGTCTTTTGTTGAGCCCAGTATTTATGGGCGTGGGAGTAAGTCTATTGTTATCTGACGGCGTTTTTTACGATTAGATCATTGAATAGTCTAGTTTATTTCTGAGCTAAATAATATAAATAAATAGTGTAATCAAGATTCAAACTATTTTTTTCTACTGAGTATTTCATGTTTTTGTGTTTTGATAAATTGTACTTAGTATTTAAGGCACATCTTGTATGTATTATGCTAAGAGGGTTCTGTAAATAATATCTAAAAAAAAAAGATTTATTACAATATACATATATGAAATAAAATTATTCTATAAATAATTTTGTATTTTCGACAATTCATTTGTATTATTGAACTGAACAAAATGTACACAAAATTGTTCTGTTTCAGGTTAGAAACAGTTTCCATGTTGTTGCGATGCAAAAATGCCAATATCCTCTTCGCAGTTGATTAGATCATAATCAGACCAAAAACTCTTCATAATTTATTCAAACGAGAAAAAAATCTGCAGGAAAAAAATCACTCCGGAAAATAATCATGTTGTAGACCTCTTTATGAAGGGCACACCATTTTCTGGACTCGACTGATTCTACAAGTAATTTTCGTATTGTTTGGCAATATCAAATTTAATACTAATATGTACTATTTTAGAGGTACGGAAATTTCGTTTTTACGAAATAGATGCGAATATCGGCGAAATTTGCTAATTTTTGCGAATTGATGCGAAATGTTCTAAATAGTACCTTTTCCACGAAAAGTTAATTTTTCCCCAGAAAAATCAATTATGGAAGATAATTTTTCATCTCAGATAGATTTTTTGCCAAAAGATTCCTGTTCATAACAATAGAGAAATGTCTTAATGCAAGAATTCGCAGAATGAGCACGATGGCTCGCCAAACACCGAGCAAGCTGTTTAATCGGAGGTTGGCTGAATGAACTTTATTTTCTGCAACGAAGTTTTTGTAGGTAGAGCTTTAATTGTTGTTCGACGAGCCCCAAAATTGAAATGAACTCCAAAATCGAAATGATCTCCAAAATTGAAATGAACTGTGCATAAAAAAGCGAAACAATACTAGCGTGCCTCTGCTGGAGAGGCATTGTCGACTTTGTCGTATGGTATTGTCGAAAACATTTCTCGACAACTGAACTCGTAGTATGATTCAGTTTCCAGACACACTGCTTCCTAATCCATTTTTTGCTTATTGTTATTAAAAATTTCTGGATAAAATGTAATCGTGCTTTTTGAACATTCGTTTCCCTGTGAATCTCCAGAATTTCTATTTAAATAAACTTTAACAGCAACAAAATGTACGAAATTATGTTTTTTTTTTGTGAATTTCAGCGAAATTTCTAATTTTCACAATTAGTTTATGCGAAATTCCTGTTATTTATTTGCGAAATTTCCGTACCTCTAACTATTATACTTTGAAAGGAAAAATATAAGCTTCGGGTGTTGATAGAAGAGAGATTGGTAAACTATGTAGCAGAAGTAGACTGTGTAACAGAGAGAGAGAGAGAGAGCGATAACGGAAGAATTTTAGCTAACTGAAGAGGTAAGAAAAAAGAAAAAACTATTTCCAACCAATTAAAAAACATCGTCCAAAATTATTGAAAAAGAGACACACTTCTAGAACATGTCTGCATCAACACCTCATTGCACGATCAGCCCATTGGCTTCAGTGCTGCGAATCCCTTCGGCTCACAATTGAATTATTAATTAAATGATATGGGCAATTTTGTGTTGTCAAGTGAAAATTTTCGAAAATGGATTTTGAAAAAGTCGATGTAGAGCGTATTTAGAGCTACATTTTGGTGAAACAACCAGGGTCCTAGCTATCACCGTTTCCGAGTTACAGCCGTTTAAAGTTCAGCAACATTTTTAGGCGAAATTTGACTGCTCTAGGATCAAATTGACGGAGATATGGGCAATTTTGTGTTGTCAAGTGAAAATTTTCGAAAATGGATTTTGAAAAAGTCGATGTAGAGCGTATTTGGGGCTACATTTTGGTGAAACAACCAGGGTCCTAGCTATCACCGTTTCCGATTTAAAGCCGTTTAAAGTTCAGCAACATTTTTAGGCCAAATTTGACTGCCCTAGGATCAAAATTGACGGAGATATGGGCAATTTCGTGTTGTCAAGTGAAAATTTTCGAAAATGGATTTTGAAAAAGTCGATGTAGAGCGTATTTGGGGCTACATTTTGGTGAAACAACCAGGGTCCTAGCTATCACCGTTTCCGATTTAAAGCCGTTTAAAGTTCAGCAACATTTTTAGGCCAAATTTGACTGCCCTAGGATCAAAATTGACGGAGATATGGGCAATTTCGTGTTGTCAAGTGAAAATTTTCGAAAATGGATTTTGAAAAAGTCGATGTAGAGCGTATTTGGGGCTACATTTTGGTGAAACAACCAGGGGCCTAGCTATCACCGTTTCCGGGTTACAGCCGTTTAAAGTTCAGCAGCATTTTTAGGCCAAATTTGACTGCTCTAGGATCAAAATTGACGGAGATATGGGCAATTTTGTGTTGTCAAGTGAAAATTTTCGAAAATGGATTTTGAAAAAGTCGATGTAGAGCGTATTTGGGGCTACATTTTGGTGAAACAACTAGGGTCCTAGCTATCACCGTTTCCGAGTTACAGCCGTTTAAAGTTCAGCAGCATTTTTAGGCCAAATTTGACTGCTCTAGGATCAAAATTGACGGAGATATGGGCAATTTTGTGTTGTCAAATGAAAATTTTCGAAAATGGATTTTGAAAAAGTCGATGTAGAGCGTATTTAGAGCTACATTTTGGTGAAACAACTAGGGTCCTAGCTATCACCGTTTCCGAGTTACAGCCGTTTAAAGTTCAGCAACATTTTTAGGCCAAATTTGACTGCTCTAGGATCAAAATTGACGGAGATATGGGCAATTTTGTGTTGTCAAGTGAAAATTTTCGAAAATGGATTTTGAAAAAGTCGATGTAGAGAAAAAGTCGTATTTAGAGCTACATTGAAACAACCAGGGTCCTAGTTATCACCGTTTCCGAGTTACAGCCGATTAAAGTTTATCAACACTTTTAGGCCAAATCTGACTGCCCTAGGATCAAAATTGACGCAGATATGGGCAATTTTGTGTTGTCAAGTGAAAATTTTCGATAATGGATTTTGAAAAAGTTGATGTAGAGCGTATTTAGAGCTACATTTTGGTGCAACAACCAGGGTCCTAGCTATCACCGTTTGCGAGTTACAGCCGTTTAAAGTTCAGCAACATTTTTAGGCCAAATTTGACTGCTCTAGGATCAAAATTCACAGAGATATGAGCAATTTTGTGTTGTCATGTAAAATTTTTTGAAAAAGTCGATGTAGAGTGTATTTGGGGCTACATTTTGGTGAAACAACCAGGGTCCTAGCTATCACCGTTTCCGAGTTACAGCCGTTTAAAGTTCAGCAACATTTTTAGGCCAAATTTGACTGCTCTAGGATCAAAATTGACGGAGATATGGGCAATTTTGTGTTGTCAAGTGAAAATTTTCGAAAATGGATTTTGAAAAAGTCGCTGCAGAGCGTATTTTGGGCTACATTTTTGTGAAACAACCAGGGTCCTAGCTATCACCGTTTCCGAGTTAAAGCCGTTTAAAGTTCGACAACATTTTTAGGCCAAATTTGACTGCTCTAGGATCAAAATTGACAGAGATATGAGAAATTTTGTGTTGTCAAGTAAAATATGCCCTGTGGCACGGGTTAAGAATAGTGCTACCGTCTTTCCCGACGTGTCGTAAGAGGCGACTTAAGGGACAGGAGAGAATAAAACTCTCCTGAGTTTCGAACATATCTCCACAATTGTGCGCGCAGCAAATCTGTTTTGCGCTCAAGGGTTTAGATATGTACGAAACTTAACAACAAATTGACCCCTGTGGTTTTGGGGTTAGAATTATACCACAGCGATCCCGGCTTGTCGTAAAAGGCGACTTGAGGGATAGGGTATGTAGGCTTGTATCCTGCGTACCTGAAATTTACTTTACACTCGAAACATCAAACGAGCCTCGGATACCTCGGACTGATTCAACGGCAACGACTTTTGGCTATAAACAACGGACTACGATCGGTTTTTGGAACGTTCGGACGATGTGGGGTGAGTGTAATAACACAAGGCTCACAGAAGTCGAACAGGAAATGACCGCATACAACATCGCTATACTAGGACTGAGCGAAACAAGATGGCTCGGATCGGGGGCGACTTTATCACCAAGCTCTCGCACTGTATTGCTCTACTCTGGAAGTGAAGACGATAATTCACCTCGGCAAGCGGGCGTCGGAATCCTGTTGACTAGGAATGCACGCCGATCCCTTATCGACTGGAAACCTATCTCCGACCGTATCATCACAGCCAGATTCAAATCCAGAGTACGAAACATCACAATTATTCAGTGCTACGCACCGACTGAACCTGCAGACCAATCCGCAAAGGAAGTTTTTTATCAGCGACTAGGCGACACCTTTGATATGGCTCCCAGGGGTGACATCAAAATTATAATGGGGGATCTCAACGCCAAAGTCGGTACTGATAATTTAGGCTTGGAACATCTTATGGGCAATAACGGGCTTGGCGACAGGAACAACAATGGCGAAATGTTCGTGGAGTTTTGTAACTCTCGGCAACTAGTCATTGGCGGAACGTTGTTCAAGCATAAACCCTGCCACCTAACAACTTGGATTTCTCCTGATGGCAGAACAGAGAACCAAATTGACCATATTGCTGTTTCTAACACATGGAGAAACTGCCTCTTAGACGTCAGGTCGAAGCGTGGGGCTGATGTTGGCAGCGACCACCACCTTGTTATCGCGAAATTTCGCTTACGAACGGCAGCGATTCAACGATCTCACAACACGCGAATCTTGCCACGATTTAATGTACAAAAGCTAAAAAATTCCTCAACTAGACGTGCATATTCGACCGCCTTGCACGAAAAAGCTTGTGCAGCAACTTCTCTTCAGAATCCTACAATTGAAGATAGATGGAATTTTGCAAAGGATTCTTTTATTTCATGTGGCGAAGCGACTGTGGGAAGATTGGAGCGTGGTAGGAGACCATTTATCAGTGATGCTACTTGGTCTCTTATCTCAGCACGCAAAAGAGTTAAGGAACAGATTAACTCTGCTGCTGATGATTCAGCTAAAAATCAACTTCGTGCTGAATACCGTTCACTACAAAAAGGCGTGCAGAGAAGTGTGAGGCGTGATAAGCGTACTTACATCAACGCTTTAGCGAAGGAGGCAAATGATGCGGCTTACCGTGGTGAAAGCGGTACCCTTTTTAAGCTAATTAAACCACTAATTGGCAAGTCGTTCACAACGGACCATCCTGTGAAAGATAAAGAAGGGTTACTGCTTGTTACTGAAGAACAGCAGCTTCAGAGATGGAAAGAGCACTTTTTTGAGGTCCTTAACAACCGTTTCGGGCCTGCAAGTGCATCTTCATCGGCAGAAGAAGACGTCCCTCCAGTAGCCAGTATTAATTCCAGACCACCATCTAAGACGGAATTAAAGCGGGTTATCGAATCTATGGACGCCGGTAAGGCCCCGGGGATAGATGGAATTCCGGTCGAACTATTTAAAGCGGATTCGAATGCTACAGCGGATATTCTGCTTCCCCTCATCAGAGAGTGTTGGGAAACCGAAACTCTTCCAGTAGAATGGAAAAAGGGCGTAATTATTAAAATTCCCAAGAAGGGTAACCTTAAGGATTGTAATAATTGGCGCGGTATTTGCCTACTTCCAGCTGTATCCAAGCTGATGGCTAAAATTATTTTGAACCGGATCAAGGATGAAGTTGATCGCACTTTAAGCAATGAACAGGCTGGCTTTCGTGAGGGTTTTTCATGTAGCGACCATATAAACACTCTCCGAATTATTATTGAGCAATCCGCCGAATGGAGATCCCCATTACACCTCATGTTCATTGATTTCGAGAAGGCGTTCGATAGTGTTGATCGGGAGTATATTTGGAGAGCTCTTCGTAGGAGGGGCATACCAGATAAAATAATTTCCATCATCAAGGAATCTTATCAGGGAGCCCAATGTCACGTTTTGCACAAGGGTAAGCTTTCAGATCCTTTTGAGGTGCACAGTGGAGTGAGACAAGGTTGCATTTTATCACCTATTCTTTTCCTCATAGCCATTAACGATGTACTAGTGAGCGCGCTTCAAAACCAGAGGAAAGGTATCAGATGGAAAATGTTTGATTACCTGCAACACCTGGACTATGCTGACGATATTTGTCTGCTTTCAAATAAAAAGGAGGATGTAGCTCAAATGGCCGATGCTCTGCATTGCGAAAGCCGTAATGCCGGGCTCAAGATAAACGCTGCCAAGACCAAGTACTTGAGCTCCCATCCTGGTGGACAAAGCGGAATTTGTGTTTCGGGCCAGGCAGTCGAAAAAGTTGACGAATTCTGCTACCTCGGAAGCATAGTCACAGCAGATGGCGGCGCGGACGCTGATGTACAATCGCGTATCAATAAGGCTAGGGCAGCCTTTTTCACTTTGACTCCTTTCTGGCAAAATAACAACATTTCCAGGCGCACCAAAATCCGAATCTTCAATTCTATTGTAATATCTGTGCTTCTTTATGGCTGTTCAACTTGGAAGGTGACCAACGAGATAACAACTAAGCTGCAAACTTTCGTAAACCAGTGCCTACGGCGCATCCTACAAATCCGCTGGCCGGAGATTATTTCCAATGATGATCTCCTGAGTATCACAGGCCTGGATTGGATAGGCACTTCTGTCAAAAGGCGAAAGTGGCAATGGATAGGTCATACTCTCCGAAGAGGGCCAACAAATATTGCAAAGCAGGCCCTAGATTGGAACCCTCAGGGAGCCAATGCTAGACGCCGTGTTGGACGGCCAAGAAACACGTGGAGAAGATCGGTTAATAGCGAGGCTGCTTCATTAAACAAACAGTGGTCAGACCTAAAGACGATGGCACAGAACAGAACGAGGTGGAAAGTAGGCGTAGTTGATGCCCTATGCCCCACAAGGGGTTAACAGGAACCAGAGAGAAGTAAAATTTTCGAAAAAGTCGATGTAGAGTGTATTTGGGGCTACATTTTGGTGAAACAACCAGGGTCCTAGCTATCACCGTTTCCGAGTTACAGCCGTTTAAAGTTCAGCAACATTTTTAGGCCAAATTTGACTGCCCTAGGATCAAAATTGACGGAGATATGGGCAATTTTGTGTTGACAAGTGAAGATTTTCGAAAATGGATTTTGAAAAAGTCGATGTAGAGCGTATTTAGAGCTACATTTTGGTGAAACAACCAGGGTCCTAGCTATCACCGTTTCCGAGTTAAAGCCGTTTAAAGTTCAGCAACACTTTTAGGCCAAATTTGACTGCCCTAGGATCAAAATTGACGGAGAGATGGGCAATTTTGTGTTGTCAAGTGAAAATTTTCGAAAATGGATTTTGAAAAAGTCGATGTAGAGCGTATTTAGAGCTTCATTTTGGTGAAACAACCAGGGTCCTAGCTATCACCGTTTCCGAGTTAAAGCCGTTTAAAGTTCAGCAACACTTTTAGGCCAAATTTGACTGCCCTAGGATCAAAATTGACGGAGAGATGGGCAATTTTGTGTTGTCAAGTGAAAATTTTCGAAAATGGATTTTGAAAAAGTCGATGTAGAGCGTATTTAGAGCTTCATTTTGGTGAAACAACCAGGGTCCTAGCTATCACCGTTTCCGAGTTAAAGCCGTTTAAAGTTCAGCAACATTTTTAGGCAAAATTTGACTGCTCTAGGATCAAAATTGACGGAGAGATGGGCAATTTTGTGTTGTCAAGTGAAAATTTTCGAAAATGGATTTTGAAAAAGTCGATGTAGAGCGTATTTGGGGCTACATTTTGGTGAAACAACCAGGGTCCTAGCTATCACCGTTTCCGATTTAAAGCCGTTTAAAGTTCAGCAACATTTTTAGGCCAAATTTGACTGCCCTAGGATCAAAATTGACGGAGATATGGGCAATTTCGTGTTGTCAAGTGAAAATTTTCGAAAATGGATTTTGAAAAAGTCGATGTAGAGCGTATTTGGGGCTACATTTTGGTGAAACAACCAGGGTCCTAGCTATCACCGTTTCCGATTTAAAGCCGTTTAAAGTTCAGCAACATTTTTAGGCCAAATTTGACTGCCCTAGGATCAAAATTGACGGAGATATGGGCAATTTCGTGTTGTCAAGTGAAAATTTTCGAAAATGGATTTTGAAAAAGTCGATGTAGAGCGTATTTGGGGCTACATTTTGGTGAAACAACCAGGGGCCTAGCTATCACCGTTTCCGGGTTACAGCCGTTTAAAGTTCAGCAGCATTTTTAGGCCAAATTTGACTGCTCTAGGATCAAAATTGACGGAGATATGGGCAATTTTGTGTTGTCAAGTGAAAATTTTCGAAAATGGATTTTGAAAAAGTCGATGTAGAGCGTATTTGGGGCTACATTTTGGTGAAACAACCAGGGTCCTAGCTATCACCGTTTCCGATTTAAAGCCGTTTAAAGTTCAGCAACATTTTTAGGCCAAATTTGACTGCCCTAGGATCAAAATTGACGGAGATATGGGCAATTTCGTGTTGTCAAGTGAAAATTTTCGAAAATGGATTTTGAAAAAGTCGATGTAGAGCGTATTTGGGGCTACATTTTGGTGAAACAACCAGGGTCCTAGCTATCACCGTTTCCGATTTAAAGCCGTTTAAAGTTCAGCAACATTTTTAGGCCAAATTTGACTGCCCTAGGATCAAAATTGACGGAGATATGGGCAATTTCGTGTTGTCAAGTGAAAATTTTCGAAAATGGATTTTGAAAAAGTCGATGTAGAGCGTATTTGGGGCTACATTTTGGTGAAACAACCAGGGTCCTAGCTATCACCGTTTCCGATTTAAAGCCGTTTAAAGTTCAGCAACATTTTTAGGCCAAATTTGACTGCCCTAGGATCAAAATTGACGGAGATATGGGCAATTTCGTGTTGTCAAGTGAAAATTTTCGAAAATGGATTTTGAAAAAGTCGATGTAGAGCGTATTTGGGGCTACATTTTGGTGAAACAACCAGGGTCCTAGCTATCACCGTTTCCGATTTAAAGCCGTTTAAAGTTCAGCAACATTTTTAGGCCAAATTTGACTGCCCTAGGATCAAAATTGACGGAGATATGGGCAATTTCGTGTTGTCAAGTGAAAATTTTCGAAAATGGATTTTGAAAAAGTCGATGTAGAGCGTATTTGGGGCTACATTTTGGTGAAACAACCAGGGTCCTAGCTATCACCGTTTCCGATTTAAAGCCGTTTAAAGTTCAGCAACATTTTTAGGCCAAATTTGACTGCCCTAGGATCAAAATTGACGGAGATATGGGCAATTTCGTGTTGTCAAGTGAAAATTTTCGAAAATGGATTTTGAAAAAGTCGATGTAGAGCGTATTTGGGGCTACATTTTGGTGAAACAACCAGGGGCCTAGCTATCACCGTTTCCGAGTTACAGCCGTTTAAAGTTCAGCAACATTTTTAGGCGAAATTTGACTGCTCTAGGATCAAATTGACGGAGATATGGGCAATTTTGTGTTGTCAAGTGAAAATTTTCGAAAATGGATTTTGAAAAAGTCGATGTAGAGCGTATTTGGGGCTACATTTTGGTGAAACAACCAGGGTCCTAGCTATCACCGTTTCCGATTTAAAGCCGTTTAAAGTTCAGCAACATTTTTAGGCCAAATTTGACTGCCCTAGGATCAAAATTGACGGAGATATGGGCAATTTCGTGTTGTCAAGTGAAAATTTTCGAAAATGGATTTTGAAAAAGTCGATGTAGAGCGTATTTGGGGCTACATTTTGGTGAAACAACCAGGGTCCTAGCTATCACCGTTTCCGATTTAAAGCCGTTTAAAGTTCAGCAACATTTTTAGGCCAAATTTGACTGCCCTAGGATCAAAATTGACGGAGATATGGGCAATTTCGTGTTGTCAAGTGAAAATTTTCGAAAATGGATTTTGAAAAAGTCGATGTAGAGCGTATTTGGGGCTACATTTTGGTGAAACAACCAGGGGCCTAGCTATCACCGTTTCCGGGTTACAGCCGTTTAAAGTTCAGCAGCATTTTTAGGCCAAATTTGACTGCTCTAGGATCAAAATTGACGGAGATATGGGCAATTTTGTGTTGTCAAGTGAAAATTTTCGAAAATGGATTTTGAAAAAGTCGATGTAGAGCGTATTTGGGGCTACATTTTGGTGAAACAACTAGGGTCCTAGCTATCACCGTTTCCGAGTTACAGCCGTTTAAAGTTCAGCAGCATTTTTAGGCCAAATTTGACTGCTCTAGGATCAAAATTGACGGAGATATGGGCAATTTTGTGTTGTCAAATGAAAATTTTCGAAAATGGATTTTGAAAAAGTCGATGTAGAGCGTATTTAGAGCTACATTTTGGTGAAACAACTAGGGTCCTAGCTATCACCGTTTCCGAGTTACAGCCGTTTAAAGTTCAGCAACATTTTTAGGCCAAATTTGACTGCTCTAGGATCAAAATTGACGGAGATATGGGCAATTTTGTGTTGTCAAGTGAAAATTTTCGAAAATGGATTTTGAAAAAGTCGATGTAGAGAAAAAGTCGTATTTAGAGCTACATTGAAACAACCAGGGTCCTAGTTATCACCGTTTCCGAGTTACAGCCGATTAAAGTTTATCAACACTTTTAGGCCAAATCTGACTGCCCTAGGATCAAAATTGACGCAGATATGGGCAATTTTGTGTTGTCAAGTGAAAATTTTCGATAATGGATTTTGAAAAAGTTGATGTAGAGCGTATTTAGAGCTACATTTTGGTGCAACAACCAGGGTCCTAGCTATCACCGTTTGCGAGTTACAGCCGTTTAAAGTTCAGCAACATTTTTAGGCCAAATTTGACTGCTCTAGGATCAAAATTCACAGAGATATGAGCAATTTTGTGTTGTCATGTAAAATTTTTCGAAAAAGTCGATGTAGAGTGTATTTGGGGCTACATTTTGGTGAAACAACCAGGGTCCTAGCTATCACCGTTTCCGAGTTACAGCCGTTTAAAGTTCAGCATCATTTTTAGGCCAAATTTGACTGCTCTAGGATCAAAATTGACAGATATATGAGCAATTTTGTGTTGTCATGTAAAATTTTTTGAAAAAGTCGATGTAGAGTGTATTTGGGGCTACATTTTGGTGAAACAACCAGGGTCCTAGCTATCACCGTTTCCGAGTTACAGCCGTTTAAAGTTCAGCAACATTTTTAGGCCAAATTTGACTGCTCTAGGATCAAAATTGACGGAGATATGGGCAATTTTGTGTTGTCAAGTGAAAATTTTCGAAAATGGATTTTGAAAAAGTCGCTGCAGAGCGTATTTTGGGCTACATTTTTGTGAAACAACCAGGGTCCTAGCTATCACCGTTTCCGAGTTAAAGCCGTTTAAAGTTCGACAACATTTTTAGGCCAAATTTGACTGCTCTAGGATCAAAATTGACAGAGATATGAGAAATTTTGTGTTGTCAAGTAAAATTTTCGAAAAAGTCGATGTAGAGTGTATTTGGGGCTACATTTTGGTGAAACAACCAGGGTCCTAGCTATCACCGTTTCCGAGTTAAAGCCGTTTAAAGTTCAGCAACACTTTTAGGCCAAATTTGACTGCCCTAGGATCAAAATTGACGGAGAGATGGGCAATTTTGTGTTGTCAAGTGAAAATTTTCGAAAATGGATTTTGAAAAAGTCGATGTTGAGCGCATTTAGAGCTTCATTTTGGTGAAACAACCAGGGTCCTAGCTATCACCGTTTCCGAGTTAAAGCCGTTTAAAGTTCAGCAACACTTTTAGGCCAAATTTGACTGCCCTAGGATCAAAATTGACGGAGAGATGGGCAATTTTGTGTTGTCAAGTGAAAATTTTCGAAAATGGATTTTGAAAAAGTCGATGTAGAGCGTATTTAGAGCTTCATTTTGGTGAAACAACCAGGGTCCTAGCTATCACCGTTTCCGAGTTAAAGCCGTTTAAAGTTCAGCAACATTTTTAGGCAAAATTTGACTGCTCTAGGATCAAAATTGACAGAGATATGAGAAATTTTGTGTTGTCAAGTAAAATTTTCGAAAAAGTCGATGTAGAGCGTATTTAGAGCTACATTTTGGTGAAACAACCAGGGTCCTAGCTATCACCGTTTCCGAGTTATAGCCGTTTAAAGTTCAGCAACACTTTTAGGCCAAATTTGACTGCCCTAGGATCAAAATTGACGGAGATATGGGCAATTTTGTGTTGTCAAGTGAAAATTTTCGAAAATGGATTTTGAAAAAGTCGCTTTAGAGCGTATTTTGGGCTACATTTTGGTGAAACAACCAGGGTCCTAGCTATCACCGTTTCCGAGTTACAGCCGTTTAAAGTTCAGCAACACTTTTAGGCCAAATTTGACTGCTCTAGGATCAAAATTGACGGAGATATGGGCAATTTTGTGTTGTCAAGTGACAATTTTCGAAAATGGATTTTGAAAAAGTCGATGTAGAGCGTATTTAGAGCTACATTTTGGTGAAACAACCAGGGTCCTAGCTATCACCGTTTCCGAGTTACAGCCGTTTAAAGTTCAGCAACATTTTTAGGCCAAATTTGACTGCCCTAGGATCAAAATTGACGGAGATATGGGCAATTTTGTGTTGTCAAGTGACAATTTTCGAAAATGGATTTTGAAAAAGTCGATGTAGAGCGTATTTAGAGCTACATTTTGGCGAAACAACCAGGGTCCTAGCTATCACCGTTTCCGAGTTACAGCCGTTTAAAGTTCAGCAACATTTTTAGGCCAAATTTGACTGCTCTAGGATCAAAATTGACGGAGATATGGGCAATTTTGTGTTGTCAAGTGACAATTTTCGAAAATGGATTTTGAAAAAGTCGATGTAGAGCGTATTTGGGGCTACATTTTGGTGAAACAACCAGGGTCCTAGCTATCACCGTTTCCGAGTTACAGCCGTTTAAAGTTCAGCAACACTTTTAGGCCAAATTTGACTGCTCTAGGATCAAAATTGACGGAGATATGGGCAATTTTGTGTTGTCAAGTGACAATTTTCGAAAATGGATTTTGAAAAAGTCGATGTAGAGCGTATTTAGAGCTACATTTTGGTGAAACAACCAGGGTCCTAGCTATCACCGTTTCCGAGTTACAGCCGTTTAAAGTTCAGCAACATTTTTAGGCCAAATTTGACTGCCCTAGGATCAAAATTGACGGAGATATGGGCAATTTTGTGTTGTCAAGTGACAATTTTCGAAAATGGATTTTGAAAAAGTCGATGTAGAGCGTATTTAGAGCTACATTTTGGCGAAACAACCAGGGTCCTAGCTATCACCGTTTCCGAGTTACAGCCGTTTAAAGTTCAGCAACATTTTTAGGCCAAATTTGACTGCTCTAGGATCAAAATTGACGGAGATATGGGCAATTTTGTGTTGTCAAGTGACAATTTTCGAAAATGGATTTTGAAAAAGTCGATGTAGAGCGTATTTGGGGCTACATTTTGGTGAAACAACCAGGGTCCTAGCTATCACCGTTTCCGAGTTACAGCCGTTTAAAGTTCAGCAACACTTTTAGGCCAAATTTGACTGCTCTAGGATCAAAATTGACGGAGATATGGGCAATTTTGTGTTGTCAAGTGACAATTTTCGAAAATGGATTTTGAAAAAGTCGATGTAGAGCGTATTTAGAGCTACATTTTGGTGAAACAACCAGGGTCCTAGCTATCACCGTTTCCGAGTTATAGCTGTTTAAAGTTCAGCAACACTTTTAGGCCAAATTTGACTGCCCTAGGATCAAAATTGACGGAGATATGGGCAATTTTGTGTTGTCAAGTGAAAATTTTTTGAAAATGGATTTTGAAAAAGTCGCTGTAGAGCGTATTTTGGGCTACATTTTGGTGAAACAACCAGGGTCCTAGCTATCACCGTTTCCGAGTTACAGCCGTTTAAAGTTCAGCAACACTTTTAGGCCAAATTTGACTGCTCTAGGATCAAAATTGACGGAGATATGGGCAATTTTGTGTTGTCAAGTGACAATTTTCGAAAATGGATTTTGAAAAAGTCGATGTAGAGCGTATTTAGAGCTACATTTTGGTGAAACAACCAGGGTCCTAGCTATCACCGTTTCCGAGTTAAAGCCGTTTAAAGTTCAGCAACATTTTTAGGCAAAATTTGACTGCTCTAGGATCAAAATTGACGGAGATATGGGCAATTTTGTGTTGTCAAGTGAAAATTTTCGAAAATGGATTTTGAAAAAGTCGCTGCAGAGCGTATTTTGGGCTACATTTTGGTGAAACAACCAGGGTCCTAGCTATCACCGTTTCCGAGTTATAGCCGTTTAAAGTTCAGCAACACTTTTACGCCAAATTTGACTGCCCTAGGATCAAAATTGACGGAGATATGGGCAATTTTGTGTTGTCAAGTGAAAATTTTTTGAAAATGGATTTTGAAAAAGTCGCTGTAGAGCGTATTTTGGGCTACATTTTGGTGAAACAACCAGGGTCCTAGCTATCACCGTTTCCGAGTTACAGCCGTTTAAAGTTCAGCAACACTTTTAGGCCAAATTTGACTGCTCTAGGATCAAAATTGACGGAGATATGGGCAATTTTGTGTTGTCAAGTGACAATTTTCGAAAATGGATTTTGAAAAAGTCGATGTAGAGCGTATTTAGAGCTACATTTTGGTGAAACAACCAGGGTCCTAGCTATCACCGTTTCCGAGTTACAGCCGTTTAAAGTTCAGCAACATTTTTAGGCCAAATTTGACTGCCCTAGGATCAAAATTGACGGAGATATGGGCAATTTTGTGTTGTCAAGTGACAATTTTCGAAAATGGATTTTGAAAAAGTCGATGTAGAGCGTATTTAGAGCTACATTTTGGTGAAACAACCAGGGTCCTAGCTATCACCGTTTCCGAGTTACAGCCGTTTAAAGTTCAGCAACATTTTTAGGCCAAATTTGACTGCCCTAGGATCAAAATTGACGGAGATATGGGCAATTTTGTGTTGTCAAGTGACAATTTTCGAAAATGGATTTTGAAAAAGTCGATGTAGAGCGTATTTGGGGCTACATTTTGGTGAAACAACCAGGGTCCTAGCTATCACCGTTTCCGAGTTACAGCCGTTTAAAGTTCAGCAACATTTTTAGGCCAAATTTGACTGCACTAGGATCAAAATTGACGGAGATATGGGCAATTTTGTGTTGTCAAGTGAAAATTTTCGAAAATGGATTTTGAAAAAGTCGATGTAGAGCGTATTTAGAGCTACATTTTGGTGAAACAACCAGGGTCCTAGCTATCACCGTTTCTGAGTTACATCCGTTTAAAGTTCAGCAGCATTTTTAGGATCAAAATTGACGGAGATATGGGCAATTTTGTGTTGTCAAGTGAAAATTTTCGAAAATGGATTTTGAAAAAGTCGATGTAGAGCGTATTTAGAGCTACATTTTGGTGAAACAACCAGGGTCCTAGCTATCACCGTTTCCGAGTTACAGTCGTTTAAAGTTCAGCAACATTTTTAGGCCAAATTTGACTGCTCTAGGATCAAAATTGACAGAGATATGAGCAATTTTGTGTTGTCAAGTAAAATTTTTCGAAAAAGTCGATGTAGAGTGTATTTGGGGCTACATTTTGGTGAAACAACCAGGGTCCTAGCTATCACCGTTTCTGAGTTACATCCGTTTAAAGTTCAGCAGCATTTTTAGGATCAAAATTGACGGAGATATGGGCAATTTTGTGTTGTCAAGTGAAAATTTTCGAAAATGGATTTTGAAAAAGTCGATGTAGAGCGTATTTTGGGCTACATTTTGGTGAAACAACCAGGGTCCTAGCTATCAACTTTCCGAGTTACAGCCGTTTAAAGTTCAGCAACATTTTTAGGCCAAATTTGACTGCACTAGGATCAAAATTGACGGAGATATGGGCAATTTTGTGTTGTCAAGTGAAAATTTTCGAAAATGGATTTTGAAAAAGTCGATGTAGAGCGTATTTAGAGCTACATTTTGGTGAAACAACCAGGGTCCTAGCTATCACCGTTTCCGAGTTACAGTCGTTTAAAGTTCAGCAACATTTTTAGGCCAAATTTGACTGCCCTAGGATCAAAATTGACAGAGATATGAGCAATTTTGTGTTGTCAAGTAAAATTTTTCGAAAAAGTCGATGTAGAGTGTATTTGGGGCTACATTTTGGTGAAACAACCAGGGTCCTAGCTATCACCGTTTCCGAGTTACAGCCGTTTAAAGTTCAGCAACATCTTTAGGCCAAATTTGACTGCCCTAGGATCAAAATTGACGGAGATATGGGCAATTTTGTGTTGTCAAGTGACAATTTTCGAAAATGGATTTTGAAAAAGTCGATGTAGAGCGTATTTGGGGCTACATTTTGGTGAAACAACCAGGGTCCTAGCTATCACCGTTTCCGAGATACAGCCGTTTAAAGTTCAGCAACATTTTTAGGCCAAATTTGACTGCTCTAGGATCAAAATTGACGGAGATATGGGCAATTTTGTGTTGTCAAGTAAAAATTTTCGAAAATGGATTTTGAAAAAGTCGCTGTAGAGCGTATTTTGGGCTACATTTTGGTGAAACAACCAGGGTCCTAGCTATCAACTTTCCGAGTTACAGCCGTTTAAAGTTCAGCAACATTTTTAGGCCAAATTTGACTGCACTAGGATCAAAATTGACGGAGATATGAGCAATTTTGTGTTGTCAAGTGAAAATTTTCGAAAATGGATTTTGAAAAAGTCGATGTAGAGCGTATTTAGAGCTACATTTTGGTGAAACAACCAGGGTCCTAGCTATCACCGTTTCTGAGTTACATCCGTTTAAAGTTCAGCAGCATTTTTAGGATCAAAATTGACGGAGATATGGGCAATTTTGTGTTGTCAAGTGAAAATTTTCGAAAATGGATTTTGAAAAAGTCGCTGTAGAGCGTATTTTGGGCTACATTTTGGTGAAACAACCAGGGTCCTAGCTATCACCGTTTCCGAGTTACAGTCGTTTAAAGTTCAGCAACATTTTTAGGCCAAATTTGACTGCTCTAGGATCAAAATTGACAGAGATATGAGCAATTTTGTGTTGTCAAGTAAAATTTTTCGAAAAAGTCGATGTAGAGTGTATTTGGGGCTACATTTTGGTGAAACAACCAGGGTCCTAGCTATCACCGTTTCCGAGTTACAGCCGTTTAAAGTTCAGCAACATTCTTAGGCCAAATTTGACTGCCCTAGGATCAAAATTGACGGAGATATGGGCAATTTTGTGTTGTCAAGTGACAATTTTCGAAAATGGATTTTGAAAAAGTCGATGTAGAGCGTATTTGGGGCTACATTTTGGTGAAACAACCAGGGTCCTAGCTATCACCGTTTCCGAGATACAGCCGTTTAAAGTTCAGGAACATTTTTAGGCCAAATTTGACTGCTCTAGGATCAAAATTGACGGAGATATGGGCAATTTTGTGTTGTCAAGTAAAAATTTTCGAAAATGGATTTTGAAAAAGTCGCTGTAGAGCGTATTTTGGGCTACATTTTGGTGAAACAACCAGGGTCCTAGCTATCAACTTTCCGAGTTACAGCCGTTTAAAGTTCAGCAACATTTTTAGGCCAAATTTGACTGCTCTAGGATCAAAATTGACAGAGATATGAGCAATTTTGTGTTGTCAAGTAAAATTTTTCGAAAAAGTCGATGTAGAGTGTATTTGGGGCTACATTTTGGTGAAACAACCAGGGTCCTAGCTATCACCGTTTCCGAGTTACAGCCGTTTAAAGTTCAGCAACATTTTTAGGCCAAATTTGACTGCCCTAGGATCAAAATTGACGGAGATATGGGCAATTTTGTGTTGTCAAGTGAAAATTTTCGAAAATAGATTTTGAAAAAGTCGATGTAGAGCGTATTTGGGGCTACATTTTGGTGAAACAACCAGGGTCCTAGCTATCACCGTTTGCGAGTTACAGCCGTTTAAAGTTCAGCAACATTTTTAGGCCAAATTTGACTGCTCTAGGATCAAAATTGATGGAGATATGGGCAATTTTGTGTTGTCAAGTGAAAATTTTCGAAAATGGATTTTGAAAAAGTCGCTGTAGAGCGTATTTTGGGCTACATTTTGGTGAAACAACCAGGGTCCTAGCTTTCACCGTTTCCGAGTTACAGCCGTTCAAAGTTCAGCAACATTTTGAGGCCAAATTTGACTGCCCTAGGATCAAAATTGACGGAGATATGGGCAATTTTGTGTTGTCAAGTGAAAATTTTCGAAAATGGATTTTGAAAAAGTCGCTGAAGAGCGTATTTTGGGCTACATTTTGGTGAAACAACCAGGGTCCTAGCTATCACCGTTTCCGAGTTACAGCCGTTTAAAGTTCAGCAACATTTTTATGCCAAATTTGACTGCCCTAGGATCAAAATTGACGGAGATATGGGCAATTTTGTGTTGTCAAGTGAAAATTTTCGAAAATGGATTTTGAAAAACTCGATGTATAGCGTATTTGGGGCTACATTTTGGTGAAACAACCAGGGTCCTAGCTATCACCGTTTCCGAGTTACAGCCGTTTAAAGTTCAGCAACATTTTTAGGCCAAATTTGACTGCCCTAGGATCAAAATTGACGGAGATATGGGCAATTTTGTGTTGTCAAGTGAAAATTTTCGAAAATGGATTTTGAAAAACTCGATGTATAGCGTATTTGGGGCTACATTTTGGTGAAACAACCAGGGTCCTAGCTATCACCGTTTGCGAGTTACAGCCGTTTAAAGTTCAGCAACATTTTTAGGCCAAATTTGACTGCTCTAGGATCAAAATTGACAGAGATATGAGCAATTTTGTGTTGTCAAGTAAAATTTTTCGAAAAAGTCGATGTAGAGTGTATTTGGGGCTACATTCTGGTGAAACAACCAGGGTCCTAGCTATCACCGTTTCCGAGTTACATCCGTTCAAAGTTCAGCAACATTTTGAGGCCAAATTTGACTGCCCTAGGATCAAAATTGACGGAGATATGGGCAATTTTGTGTTGTCAAGTGAAAATTTTCGAAAATGGATTTTGAAAAACTCGATGTATAGCGTATTTGGGGCTACATTTTGGTGAAACAACCAGGGTCCTAGCTATCACCGTTTTCGAGTTACATCCGTTTAAAGTTCAGCAACATTTTTAGGCCAAATTTGACTGCCCTAGGATCAAAATTGACGGAGATATGGGCAATTTTGTGTTGTCAAGTGACAATTTTCGAAAATGGATTTTGAAAAAGTCGATGTAGAGCGTATTTAGAGCTACATTTTGGTGAAACAACCAGGGTCCTAGCTATCACCGTTTCCGAGTTAAAGCCGTTTAAAGTTCAGCAACATTTTTAGGCAAAATTTGACTGCTCTAGGATCAAAATTGACGGAGATATGGGCAATTTTGTGTTGTCAAGTGAAAATTTTCGAAAATGGATTTTGAAAAAGTCGCTGCAGAGCGTATTTTGGGCTACATTTTGGTGAAACAACCAGGGTCCTAGCTATCACCGTTTCCGAGTTATAGCCGTTTAAAGTTCAGCAACACTTTTACGCCAAATTTGACTGCCCTAGGATCAAAATTGACGGAGATATGGGCAATTTTGTGTTGTCAAGTGAAAATTTTCGAAAATGGATTTTGAAAAAGTCGCTTTAGAGCGTATTTTGGGCTACATTTTGGTGAAACAACCAGGGTCCTAGCTATCACCGTTTCCGAGTTACAGCCGTTTAAAGTTCAGCAACACTTTTAGGCCAAATTTGACTGCTCTAGGATCAAAATTGACGGAGATATGGGCAATTTTGTGTTGTCAAGTGACAATTTTCGAAAATGGATTTTGAAAAAGTCGATGTAGAGCGTATTTAGAGCTACATTTTGGTGAAACAACCAGGGTCCTAGCTATCACCGTTTCCGAGTTACAGCCGTTTAAAGTTCAGCAACATTTTTAGGCCAAATTTGACTGCCCTAGGATCAAAATTGACGGAGATATGGGCAATTTTGTGTTGTCAAGTGACAATTTTCGAAAATGGATTTTGAAAAAGTCGATGTAGAGCGTATTTAGAGCTACATTTTGGCGAAACAACCAGGGTCCTAGCTATCACCGTTTCCGAGTTACAGCCGTTTAAAGTTCAGCAACATTTTTAGGCCAAATTTGACTGCTCTAGGATCAAAATTGACGGAGATATGGGCAATTTTGTGTTGTCAAGTGACAATTTTCGAAAATGGATTTTGAAAAAGTCGATGTAGAGCGTATTTGGGGCTACATTTTGGTGAAACAACCAGGGTCCTAGCTATCACCGTTTCCGAGTTACAGCCGTTTAAAGTTCAGCAACATTTTTAGGCCAAATTTGACTGCACTAGGATCAAAATTGACGGAGATATGGGCAATTTTGTGTTGTCAAGTGAAAATTTTCGAAAATGGATTTTGAAAAAGTCGATGTAGAGCGTATTTAGAGCTACATTTTGGTGAAACAACCAGGGTCCTAGCTATCACCGTTTCTGAGTTACATCCGTTTAAAGTTCAGCAGCATTTTTAGGATCAAAATTGACGGAGATATGGGCAATTTTGTGTTGTCAAGTGAAAATTTTCGAAAATGGATTTTGAAAAAGTCGATGTAGAGCGTATTTAGAGCTACATTTTGGTGAAACAACCAGGGTCCTAGCTATCACCGTTTCCGAGTTACAGTCGTTTAAAGTTCAGCAACATTTTTAGGCCAAATTTGACTGCTCTAGGATCAAAATTGACAGAGATATGAGCAATTTTGTGTTGTCAAGTAAAATTTTTCGAAAAAGTCGATGTAGAGTGTATTTGGGGCTACATTTTGGTGAAACAACCAGGGTCCTAGCTATCACCGTTTCCGAGTTACAGCCGTTTAAAGTTCAGCAACATTTTTAGGCCAAATTTGACTGCCCTAGGATCAAAATTGACGGAGATATGGGCAATTTTGTGTTGTCAAGTGACAATTTTCGAAAATGGATTTTGAAAAAGTCGATGTAGAGCGTATTTGGGGCTACATTTTGGTGAAACAACCAGGGTCCTAGCTATCACCGTTTCCGAGATACAGCCGTTTAAAGTTCAGCAACATTTTTAGGCCAAATTTGACTGCTCTAGGATCAAAATTGACGGAGATATGGGCAATTTTGTGTTGTCAAGTAAAAATTTTCGAAAATGGATTTTGAAAAAGTCGCTGTAGAGCGTATTTTGGGCTACATTTTGGTGAAACAACCAGGGTCCTAGCTATCAACTTTCCGAGTTACAGCCGTTTAAAGTTCAGCAACATTTTTAGGCCAAATTTGACTGCACTAGGATCAAAATTGACGGAGATATGGGCAATTTTGTGTTGTCAAGTGAAAATTTTCGAAAATGGATTTTGAAAAAGTCGATGTAGAGCGTATTTAGAGCTACATTTTGGTGAAACAACCAGGGTCCTAGCTATCACCGTTTCCGAGTTACAGTCGTTTAAAGTTCAGCAACATTTTTAGGCCAAATTTGACTGCCCTAGGATCAAAATTGACAGAGATATGAGCAATTTTGTGTTGTCAAGTAAAATTTTTCGAAAAAGTCGATGTAGAGTGTATTTGGGGCTACATTTTGGTGAAACAACCAGGGTCCTAGCTATCACCGTTTCCGAGTTACAGCCGTTTAAAGTTCAGCAACATCTTTAGGCCAAATTTGACTGCCCTAGGATCAAAATTGACGGAGATATGGGCAATTTTGTGTTGTCAAGTGACAATTTTCGAAAATGGATTTTGAAAAAGTCGATGTAGAGCGTATTTGGGGCTACATTTTGGTGAAACAACCAGGGTCCTAGCTATCACCGTTTCCGAGATACAGCCGTTTAAAGTTCAGCAACATTTTTAGGCCAAATTTGACTGCTCTAGGATCAAAATTGACGGAGATATGGGCAATTTTGTGTTGTCAAGTAAAAATTTTCGAAAATGGATTTTGAAAAAGTCGCTGTAGAGCGTATTTTGGGCTACATTTTGGTGAAACAACCAGGGTCCTAGCTATCAACTTTCCGAGTTACAGCCGTTTAAAGTTCAGCAACATTTTTAGGCCAAATTTGACTGCACTAGGATCAAAATTGACGGAGATATGAGCAATTTTGTGTTGTCAAGTGAAAATTTTCGAAAATGGATTTTGAAAAAGTCGATGTAGAGCGTATTTAGAGCTACATTTTGGTGAAACAACCAGGGTCCTAGCTATCACCGTTTCTGAGTTACATCCGTTTAAAGTTCAGCAGCATTTTTAGGATCAAAATTGACGGAGATATGGGCAATTTTGTGTTGTCAAGTGAAAATTTTCGAAAATGGATTTTGAAAAAGTCGATGTAGAGCGTATTTAGAGCTACATTTTGGTGAAACAACCAGGGTCCTAGCTATCACCGTTTCCGAGTTACAGTCGTTTAAAGTTCAGCAACATTTTTAGGCCAAATTTGACTGCTCTAGGATCAAAATTGACAGAGATATGAGCAATTTTGTGTTGTCAAGTAAAATTTTTCGAAAAAGTCGATGTAGAGTGTATTTGGGGCTACATTTTGGTGAAACAACCAGGGTCCTAGCTATCACCGTTTCCGAGTTACAGCCGTTTAAAGTTCAGCAACATTCTTAGGCCAAATTTGACTGCCCTAGGATCAAAATTGACGGAGATATGGGCAATTTTGTGTTGTCAAGTGACAATTTTCGAAAATGGATTTTGAAAAAGTCGATGTAGAGCGTATTTGGGGCTACATTTTGGTGAAACAACCAGGGTCCTAGCTATCACCGTTTCCGAGATACAGCCGTTTAAAGTTCAGGAACATTTTTAGGCCAAATTTGACTGCTCTAGGATCAAAATTGACGGAGATATGGGCAATTTTGTGTTGTCAAGTAAAAATTTTCGAAAATGGATTTTGAAAAAGTCGCTGTAGAGCGTATTTTGGGCTACATTTTGGTGAAACAACCAGGGTCCTAGCTATCAACTTTCCGAGTTACAGCCGTTTAAAGTTCAGCAACATTTTTAGGCCAAATTTGACTGCTCTAGGATCAAAATTGACAGAGATATGAGCAATTTTGTGTTGTCAAGTAAAATTTTTCGAAAAAGTCGATGTAGAGTGTATTTGGGGCTACATTTTGGTGAAACAACCAGGGTCCTAGCTATCACCGTTTCCGAGTTACAGCCGTTTAAAGTTCAGCAACATTTTTAGGCCAAATTTGACTGCCCTAGGATCAAAATTGACGGAGATATGGGCAATTTTGTGTTGTCAAGTGAAAATTTTCGAAAATAGATTTTGAAAAAGTCGATGTAGAGCGTATTTGGGGCTACATTTTGGTGAAACAACCAGGGTCCTAGCTATCACCGTTTGCGAGTTACAGCCGTTTAAAGTTCAGCAACATTTTTAGGCCAAATTTGACTGCTCTAGGATCAAAATTGATGGAGATATGGGCAATTTTGTGTTGTCAAGTGAAAATTTTCGAAAATGGATTTTGAAAAAGTCGCTGTAGAGCGTATTTTGGGCTACATTTTGGTGAAACAACCAGGGTCCTAGCTTTCACCGTTTCCGAGTTACAGCCGTTCAAAGTTCAGCAACATTTTGAGGCCAAATTTGACTGCCCTAGGATCAAAATTGACGGAGATATGGGCAATTTTGTGTTGTCAAGTGAAAATTTTCGAAAATGGATTTTGAAAAAGTCGCTGAAGAGCGTATTTTGGGCTACATTTTGGTGAAACAACCAGGGTCCTAGCTATCACCGTTTCCGAGTTACAGCCGTTTAAAGTTCAGCAACATTTTTATGCCAAATTTGACTGCCCTAGGATCAAAATTGACGGAGATATGGGCAATTTTGTGTTGTCAAGTGAAAATTTTCGAAAATGGATTTTGAAAAACTCGATGTATAGCGTATTTGGGGCTACATTTTGGTGAAACAACCAGGGTCCTAGCTATCACCGTTTCCGAGTTACAGCCGTTTAAAGTTCAGCAACATTTTTAGGCCAAATTTGACTGCCCTAGGATCAAAATTGACGGAGATATGGGCAATTTTGTGTTGTCAAGTGAAAATTTTCGAAAATGGATTTTGAAAAACTCGATGTATAGCGTATTTGGGGCTACATTTTGGTGAAACAACCAGGGTCCTAGCTATCACCGTTTGCGAGTTACAGCCGTTTAAAGTTCAGCAACATTTTTAGGCCAAATTTGACTGCTCTAGGATCAAAATTGACAGAGATATGAGCAATTTTGTGTTGTCAAGTAAAATTTTTCGAAAAAGTCGATGTAGAGTGTATTTGGGGCTACATTCTGGTGAAACAACCAGGGTCCTAGCTATCACCGTTTCCGAGTTACATCCGTTCAAAGTTCAGCAACATTTTGAGGCCAAATTTGACTGCCCTAGGATCAAAATTGACGGAGATATGGGCAATTTTGTGTTGTCAAGTGAAAATTTTCGAAAATGGATTTTGAAAAACTCGATGTATAGCGTATTTGGGGCTACATTTTGGTGAAACAACCAGGGTCCTAGCTATCACCGTTTCCGAGTTACAGCCGTTTAAAGTTCAGCAACATTTTTATGCCAAATTTGACTGCCCTAGGATCAAAATTGACGGAGATATGGGCAATTTTGTGTTGTCAAGTGAAAATTTTCGAAAATGGATTTTGAAAAACTCGATGTATAGCGTATTTGGGGCTACATTTTGGTGAAACAACCAGGGTCCTAGCTATCACCGTTTCCGAGTTACAGCCGTTTAAAGTTCAGCAACATTTTTAGGCCAAATTTGACTGCCCTAGGATCAAAATTGACGGAGATATGGGCAATTTTGTGTTGTCAAGTGAAAATTTTCGAAAATGGATTTTGAAAAAGTCGCTGAAGAGCGTATTTTGGGCTACATTTTGGTGAAACAACCAGGGTCCTAGCTATCACCGTTTCCGAGTTACAGCCGTTTAAAGTTCAGCAACATTTTTATGCCAAATTTGACTGCCCTAGGATCAAAATTGACGGAGATATGGGCAATTTTGTGTTGTCAAGTGAAAATTTTCGAAAATGGATTTTGAAAAACTCGATGTATAGCGTATTTGGGGCTACATTTTGGTGAAACAACCAGGGTCCTAGCTATCACCGTTTCCGAGTTACAGCCGTTTAAAGTTCAGCAACATTTTTAGGCCAAATTTGACTGCCCTAGGATCAAAATTGACGGAGATATGGGCAATTTTGTGTTGTCAAGTGACAATTTTCGAAAATGGATTTTGAAAAAGTCGATGTAGAGCGTATTTAGAGCTACATTTTGGTGAAACAACCAGGGTCCTAGCTATCACCGTTTCCGAGTTACAGCCGTTTAAAGTTCAGCAACATTTTTAGGCCAAATTTGACTGCTCTAGGATCAAAATTGATGGAGATATGGGCAATTTTGTGTTGTCAAGTGAAAATTTTCGAAAATGGATTTTGAAAAAGTCGCTGTAGAGCGTATTTTGGGCTACATTTTGGTGAAACAACCAGGGTCCTAGCTTTCACCGTTTCCGAGTTACAGCCGTTCAAAGTTCAGCAACATTTTGAGGCCAAATTTGACTGCCCTAGGATCAAAATTGACGGAGATATGGGCAATTTTGTGTTGTCAAGTGAAAATTTTCGAAAATGGATTTTGAAAAAGTCGCTGTAGAGCGTATTTTGGGCTACATTTTGGTGAAACAACCAGGGTCCTAGCTATCACCGTTTCCGAGTTACATCCGTTCAAAGTTCAGCAACATTTTGAGGCCAAATTTGACTGCCCTAGGATCAAAATTGACGGAGATATGGGCAATTTTGTGTTGTCAAGTGAAAATTTTCGAAAATGGATTTTGAAAAACTCGATGTATAGCGTATTTGGGGCTACATTTTGGTGAAACAACCAGGGTCCTAGCTATCACCGTTTCCGAGTTACATCCGTTTAAAGTTCAGCAACATTTTTAGGCCAAATTTGACTGCTCTAGGATCAAAATTGATTGAATTGATATGGGCAATTTTGTGTTGTCAAGTGAAAATTTTCGAAAATGGATTTTGAAAAAGTCGCTGTAGAGCGTATTTTGGGCTACATTTTGGTGAAACAACCAGGGTCCTAGCTATCAACTTTCCGAGTTACAGCCGTTTAAAGTTCAGCAACATTTTTAGGCCAAATTTGACTGCTCTATGATCAAAATTAACAGAGATATGAGCAATTTTGTGTTGTCAAGTAAAATTTTTCGAAAAAGTCGATGTAGAGTGTATTTGGGGCTACATTTTGGTGAAACAACCAGGGTCCTAGCTATCACCGTTTCCGAGTTACAGCCGTTTAAAGTTCAGCAACATTTTTAGGCCAAATTTGACTGCCCTAGGATCAAAATTGACGGAGATATGGGCAATTTTGTGTTGTCAAGTGAAAATTTTCGAAAATGGATTTTGAAAAAGTCGCTGTAGAGCGTATTTTGGGCTACATTTTGGTGAAACAACCAGGGTCCTAGCTATCACCGTTTCCGAGTTACAGCCGTTTAAAGTTCAGCAACATTTTTAGGCCAAATTTGACTGCCCTAGGATCAAAATTGACGGAGATATGGGCAATTTTGTGTTGTCAAGTGAAAATTTTCGAAAATGGATTTTGAAAAACTCGATGTATAGCGTATTTGGGGCTACATTTTGGTGAAACAACCAGGGTCCTAGCTATCACCGTTTCCGAGTTATAGCCGTTTAAAGTGCAGCAACACTTTTAGGCCAAATTTGACTGCCCTAGGATCAAAATTGACGGAGATATGGGCAATTTTGTGATGTCAAGTGAACATTTTCGAAAATGGATTTTGAAAAAGTCGCTGTAGAGCGTATTTTGGGCTACATTTTGGCGAAACAACCAGGGTCCTAGCTATCACCGTTTCCGAGTTACAGCCGTTTAAAGTTCAGCAACATTTTTAGACCAAATTTGACTGCTCTAGGATCAAAATTGACAGAGATATGAGCAATTTTGTGTTGTCAAGTAAAATTTTTCGAAAAAGTCGATGTAGAGTGTATTTGGGGCTACATTTTAGTGAAACAACCAGGGTCCTAGCTATCACCGTTTCCGAGTTACAGCCGTTTAAAGTTCAGCAACATTTTTAGGCCAAATTTGACTGCTCTAGGATCAAAATTGACAGAGATATGAGCAATTTTGTGTTGTCAAGTAAAATTTTTCGAAAAAGTCGATGTAGAGTGTATTTGGGGCTACATTTTGGTGAAACAACCAGGGTCCTAGCTATCACCGTTTCCGAGTTACAGCCGTTTAAATTTCAGCAAAATTTTTAGGCCAAATTTGACTGCTCTAGGATCAAAATTGACAGAGATATGAGCAATTTTGTGTTGTCAAGTAAAATTTTTCGAAAAAGTCGATGTAGAGTGTATTTGGGGCTACATTTTGGTGAAACAACCAGGGTCCTAGGTATCACCGTTTCCGAGTTACAGCCGTTTAAAATTCAGCAACACTTTTAGGCCAAATTTGACTGCTCTAGGATCAAAATTGACAGAGATATGAGCAATTTTGTGTTGTCAAGTAAAATTTTTCGAAAAAGTCGATGTAGAGTGTATTTGGGGCTACATTTTGGTGAAACAACCAGGGTCCTAGCTATCACCGTTTCCGAGTTACAGCCGTTTAAAATTCAGCAACACTTTTAGGCCAAATTTGACTGCTCTAGGATCAAAATTGACGGAGATATGAGCAATTTTGTGTTGTCAAGTGAAAATTTTCGAAAATGGATTTTGAAAAAGTCGACGTAGAGCGTATTTAGAGCTACATTTTGGTGAAACAACCAGGGTCCTAGCTATCACCGTTTCCGAGTTACAGCCGTTTAAAGTTCAGCAACACTTTTAGGCCAAATTTGACTGCTCTAGGATCAAAATTGACGGAGATATGGGCAATTTTGTGTTGTCAAGTGAAAATTTTCGAAAATGGATTTTGAAAAAGTCGCTGTAGAGCGTATTTTGGGCTACATTTTGGTGAAAAAACCAGGGTCCTAGCTATCACTGTTTCCGATTTACAGCCGTTTAAAGTTCAGCAACATTTTTAGGCCAAATTTGACTGCTCTAGGATCAAAATTTTCGAAAATGGATTTTGAAAAAGTCACTGTAGAGCGTATTTTGGGCTACATTTTGGTGAAACAACCAGGGTCCTAGCTATCACCGTCTCCAAGTTACAGCCGTTTAAAGTTCAGCAACATTTTTAGGCCAAATTTGACTGCTCTAGGATCAAAATTGACAGAGATATGAGCAATTTTGTGTTGTCAAGTAAAATTTTTCGAAAAAGTCGATGTAGAGTGTATTTGGGGCTACATTTTGGTGAAACAACCAGGACCCTAGCTATCGCCGTTTCCAAGTTACAGCCGTTTAAAGTTCAGCAACATTTTTAGGCCAAATTTGACTGCTCTAGGATCAAAATTGATGGAGATATGGGCAATTTTGTGTTGTCAAGTGAACATTTTCGAAAATGGATTTTGAAAAAGTCGATGTAGAGCGTATTTGGGGCTACATTTTGGTGAAACAACCAGGGTCCTAGCTATCACCGTTTCCGAGTTATAGCCGTTTAAAGTTCAGCAACACTTCTAGGCCAAATTTGACTGCCCTAGGATCAAAATTGACGGAGATATGGGCAATTTTGTGTTGTCAAGTGAACATTTTCGAAAATGGATTTTGAAAAAGTCCATGTGGAGCGTATTTAGAGCTACATTTTGGTGAAACAACCAGGGTCCTAGCTATCACCGTTTCCGAGTTACAGTCGTTTAAAGTTCAGCTACATTTTTAGGCCAAATTTGACTGCTCTAGGATCAAAATTGACAGAGATATGAGCAATTTTGTGTTGTCAAGTAAAATTTCTCGAAAAAGTCGATGTAGAGTGTATTTGGGGCTACATTTTGGTGAAACAACCAGGGTCCTAGCTATCAACTTTCCGAGTTACAGCCGTTTAAAGTTCAGCAACATTTTTAGGCCAAATTTGACTGCTCTAGGATCAAAATTGACAGAGATATGAGCAATTTTGTGTTGTCAAGTAAAATTTTTCGAAAAAGTCGATGTAGAGTGTATTTGGGGCTACATTTTGGTGAAACAACCAGGGTCCTAGCTATCACCGTTTCCGAGTTACAGCCGTTTAAAGTTCAGCAACATTTTTAGGCCAAATTTGACTGCCCTAGGATCAAAATTGACGGAGATATGGGCAATTTTGTGTTGTCAAGTGAAAATTTTCGAAAATGGATTTTGAAAAACTCGATGTATAGCGTATTTGGGGCTACATTTTGGTGAAACAACCAGGGTCCTAGCTATCACCGTTTCCGAGTTACAGCCGTTTAAAGTTCAGCAACATTTTTAGGCCAAATTTGACTGCCCTAGGATCAAAATTGACGGAGATATGGGCAATTTTGTGTTGTCAAGTGAAAATTTTCGAAAATGGATTTTGAAAAACTCGATGTATAGCGTATTTGGGGCTACATTTTGGTGATACAACCAGGGTCCTAGCTATCACCGTTTCCGAGTTACAGCCGTTTAAAGTTCAGCAACATTTTTAGGCCAAATTTGACTGCCCTAGGATCAAAATTGACGGAGATATGGGCAATTTTGTGTTGTCAAGTGAAAATTTTCGAAAATGGATTTTGAAAAACTCGATGTATAGCGTATTTGGGGCTACATTTTGGTGAAACAACCAGGGTCCTAGCTATCACCGTTTCCGAGTTACAGCCGTTTAAAGTTCAGCAACATTTTTAGGCCAAATTTGACTGCCCTAGGATCAAAATTGACGGAGATATGGGCAATTTTGTGTTGTCAAGTGAAAATTTTCGAAAATAGATTTTGAAAAACTCGATGTATAGCGTATTTGGGGCTACATTTTGGTGAAACAACCAGGGTCCTAGCTATCACCGTTTGCGAGTTACAGCCGTTTAAAGTTCAGCAACATTTTTAGGCCAAATTTGACTGCTCTAGGATCAAAATTGATGGAGATATGGGCAATTTTGTGTTGTCAAGTGAAAATTTTCGAAAATGGATTTTGAAAAAGTCGCTGTAGAGCGTATTTTGGGCTACATTTTGGTGAAACAACCAGGGTCCTAGCTATCAACTTTCCGAGTTACAGCCGTTTAAAGTTCAGCAACATTTTTAGGCCAAATTTGACTGCTCTATGATCAAAATTGACAGAGATATGAGCAATTTTGTGTTGTCAAGTAAAATTTTTCGAAAAAGTCGATGTAGAGTGTATTTGGGGCTACATTTTGGTGAAACAACCAGGGTCCTAGCTATCACCGTTTCCGAGTTACAGCCGTTTAAAGTTCAGCAACATTTTAAGGCCAAATTTGACCGCCCTAGGATCAAAATTGACGGAGATATGGGCAATTTTGTGTTGTCAAGTGAAAATTTTCGAAAATGGATTTTGAAAAAGTCGCTGTAGAGCGTATTTTGGGCTACATTTTGGTGAAACAACCAGGGTCCTAGCTATCACCGTTTCCGAGTTACAGCCGTTTAAAGTTCAGCAACATTTTTAGGCCAAATTTGACTGCCCTAGGATCAAAATTGACGGAGATATGGGCAATTTTGTGTTGTCAAGTGAAAATTTTCGAAAATGGATTTTGAAAAAGTCGCTGTAGAGCGTATTTTGGGCTACATTTTGGTGAAACAACCAGGGTCCTAGCTATCACCGTTTCCGAGTTACAGCCGTTTAAAGTTCAGCAACATTTTTAGGCCAAATTTGACTGCCCTAGGATCAAAATTGACGGAGATATGGGCAATTTTGTGTTGTCAAGTGAAAATTTTCGAAAATGGATTTTGAAAAACTCGGTGTATAGCGTATTTGGGGCTACATTTTGGTGAAACAACCAGGGTCCTAGCTATCACCGTTTGCGGGTTATAGCCGTTTAAAGTTCAGCAGCATTTTTAGGCCAAATTTGACTGCCCTAGGATCAAAATTGACGGAGATATGGGCAATTTTGTGTTGTCAAGTGAACATTTTCGAAAATGGATTTTGAAAAAGTCGATGTAGAGCGTATTTGGGGCTACATTTTGGTGAAACAACCAGGGTCCTAGCTATCACCGTTTCCGAGTTATAGCCGTTTAAAGTTCAGCAACATTTTTAGGCCAAATTTGACTGCCCTAGGATCAAAATTGACGGAGATATGGGCAATTTTGTGTTGTCAAGTGAAAATTTTCGAAAATGGATTTTGAAAAAGTCGATGTAGAGCGTATTTAGAGCTACATTTTGGTGAAACAACCAGGGTCCTAGCTATCACCGTTTCCGAGTTACAGCCGTTTAAAGTTCAGCAAAATTTTTAGGCCAAATTTGACTGCTCTGGGATCAAAATTGACGGAGATATGGGCAATTTTGTGTTGTCAAGTGAAAATTTTCGAAAATAGATTTTGAAAAAGTCGCTGTAGAGCGTACTTTGGGCTACATTTTGGCGAAACAACCAGGGTCCTAGCTATCACCGTTTCCGAGTTACAGCCGTTTAAAGTTCAGCAACATTTTTAGGCCAAATTTGACTGCTCTAGGATCAAAATTGACAGAGATATGAGCAATTTTGTGTTGTCAAGTAAAATTTTTCGAAAAAGTCGATGTAGAGTGTATTTGGGGCTACATTTTAGTGAAACAACCAGGGTCCTAGCTATCACCGTTTCCGAGTTACAGCCGTTTAAAGTTCAGCAACATTTTTAGGCCAAATTTGACTGCTCTAGGATCAAAATTGACAGAGATATGAGCAATTTTGTGTTGTCAAGTAAAATTTTTCGAAAAAGTCGATGTAGAGTGTGTTTGGGGCTACATTTTGGTGAAACAACCAGGGTCCTAGCTATCACCGTTTCCGAGTTACAGCCGTTTAAAGTTCAGCAACACTTTTAGGCCAAATTTGACTGCTCTAGGATCAAAATTGACGGAGATATGAGCAATTTTGTGTTGTCAAGTGAAAATTTTCGAAAATGGATTTTGAAAAAGTCGACGTAGAGCGTATTTAGAGCTACATTTTGGTGAAACAACCAGGGTCCTAGCTATCACCGTTTCCGAGTTACAGCCGTTTAAAGTTCAGCAACACTTTTAGGCCAAATTTGACTGCTCTAGGATCAAAATTGACGGAGATATGGGCAATTTTGTGTTGTCAAGTGAAAATTTTCGAAAATGGATTTTGAAAAAGTCGCTGTAGAGCGTATTTTGGGCTACATTTTGGTGAAAAAACCAGGGTCCTAGCTATCACTGTTTCCGATTTACAGCCGTTTAAAGTTCAGCAACATTTTTAGGCCAAATTTGACTGCTCTAGGATCAAAATTTTCGAAAATGGATTTTGAAAAAGTCACTGTAGAGCGTATTTTGGGCTACATTTTGGTGAAACAACCAGGGTCCTAGCTATCACCGTCTCCAAGTTACAGCCGTTTAAAGTTCAGCAACATTTTTAGGCCAAATTTGACTGCTCTAGGATCAAAATTGACAGAGATATGAGCAATTTTGTGTTGTCAAGTAAAATTTTTCGAAAAAGTCGATGTAGAGTGTATTTGGGGCTACATTTTGGTGAAACAACCAGGACCCTAGCTATCGCCGTTTCCGAGTTACAGCCGTTTAAAGTTCAGCAACATTTTTAGGCCAAATTTGACTGCTCTAGGATCAAAATTGACGTAGATATGGGCAATTTTGTGTTGTCAAGTGAACATTTTCGAAAATGGATTTTGAAAAAGTCGATGTAGAGCGTATTTGGGGCTACATTTTGGTGAAACAACGAGGGTCCTAGCTATCACCGTTTCCGAGTTACAGCTGTTTAAAGTTTAGCAACATTTTTAGGCTAAATTTGACTGCCCTAGGATCAAAATTGACGGAGATATGGGCAATTTTGTGTTGTCAAGTGAAAATTTTCGAAAATGGATTTTGAACGAGACCGAGTTCTAATCGTGCGAATAGCACGATAAGTGTATACCCTATACCCATGTACAAACCTAGAAGGCACGCAAAACCCAAAAAATCAATTTTATCTTTTTTGTAGGGGAGGGAGGGGTAGATGGTTGGGACCTGGCACATATTTAATATTATATCAAGGCTACTTTTTGATAGTAATTAAAAGTTTTTCGCGACATTCAAACAAAAGATATGGCTGAATATAACTTTGTAGGGGAGGTAGGGGTAGGAGTAGTCGGACATTCTCCACTTTGCACCAACTTCAAGCATATGTCACAATTAGGTATTTATGAAAATTTCAGGTCGCTAGCGATATTCTGTTGAAAAAGATGGGCGAATTAAACTATCACGGAGGAGTCATTTGTACGGGAGGTAGGGGAACCATTGGTCCGATTTGGCCCATTTTCAATACCATCCAAGCTTTTATCAAAACAATCATCTGACCTAAATTTCAAAACGCTAGCTTCATTATTTCGGGAGTTATCGTGCGAACTGACAGACACTCGGACGGACAGACAGACAGACAGACAGACAGACAGACGGACATGGCTTATTCGAATCAGTGACCGACCCTGATCATTTATATATATACTTTGCCATACCTCCGGTGGCTCCTTTGAGGTGTTACATAAATCGTCGTAACAAAAACAATATACCCTATACCATCTTATGGGTATAGGGTATAAAAAGTCGATGTAGAGTGTATTTAGAGCTACATTTTGGTGAAACAACCAGGGTCCTAGCTATCACCGTTTCCGAGTTACAGCCGTTTAAAGTTCAGCAACATTTTTAGGCCAAATTTGACTGCCCTAGGATCAAAATTCACGGAGATATGGGCAATTTTGTGTTGTCAAGTGAAAATTTTCGAAAATTGATTTTGAAAAAGTCGATGTAGAGCGTATTTAGAGCTACATTGTGGTGAAACAACCAGGGTCCTAGCTATCACCGTTTCCGAGTTACAGCCGTTTAAAGTTCAGCAACATGTTTAGCCCAAATTTGACTGCTCTAGGATCAAAATTGACGGAGATATGGGCAATTTTGAGTTGTCAAGTGAAAATTTTCAAAAATGTATTTTGAAAAAGTCGATGTAGAGCGTATTTAGAGCTACATTTTGGTGAAACAACCAGGGTCCTAGCTATCACCGTTTCCGAGTTACAGCCGTTTAAAGTTCAGCAACATTTTTAGGCCAAATTTGACTGCCCTAGGATCAAAATTGACGGAGATATGGGCAATTTTGTGTTGTCAAGTGAACATTTTCGAAAATGGATTTTGAAGAAGTCGATGTGGAGCGTATTTAGAGCTACATTTTGGTGAAACAACCAGGGTCCTAGCTATCACCGTTTCCGAGTTACAGCCGTTTAAAGTTCAGCAACATGTTTAGCCCAAATTTGACTGCTCTAGGATCAAAATTGACGGAGATATGGGCAATTTTGTGTTGTCAAGTGAAAATTTTCGAAAATGGATTTTGAAAAAGTCGATGTAGAGCGTATTTAGAGCTACATTTTGGTGAAACAACCAGGGTCCTAGCTTAAAGCTCAACAACATTTTTATGCCAAATTTGACTGCCCTAGGATCAAAATTGACGGAGATATGGGCAGTTTTGAGTTGTCAAGTGAAAATTTTCGAAAATGGATTTTGAAAAAGTCGATGTAGAGCGTATTTAGAGCTACATCTTGGTGAAAAAACTAGAATCCTGGCTATCACTGTTTCCGAGTTACAGCCGTTTAAAGTTCAGCAACATTAGGCCAAATTTGACTGCTCTAGATTCAGCACATTAACGATATTCAACCTCAACTATGTCTCAGAGTCATTGAAAATATGGACCATCGGATAGAAGTACGCCACGGTAGCCATGGCGAGCGTTTGGTCGATATTTTGTTTCACACATAATTTAGATAATTCTGTAAAAACTTTTTGTTTTATTAACAATTAACTTCGTACATTCACGTTGGACCACCCTTTACTTATTTCTAAAGGGAAACCTTATTCTGTAAGTGGAGGCTATGAGTTCCGCCCTGTTTCGTGTTTCCTTTCTAGTTTGGAGCATTCCATTAAAGCATATTCTTACTCTTAATCTAATCCTGCAACTATCAATTCTAAAATTAAAATCTTCAATCTCTCACATTTAAATGATCCCCTTTCTTTTTTACCCTGTACAAAAAATGTAATATCAATGCGAATTTTCGACGGAATTAATGAACGATCTAAAGTTCACCCGACTAAAAATGAGTCAAGTGAATCCTCTCTTTCGAAAATTCCTAAACAATTCCCTCGAACAACACCCCCATAATTTTCTACTCATTACCAAAGAAAACTGAACACTTCGCCAATCCTCCCAGTCCTGTTTAATACCCGTCTACGACAAAGAACGATTTAGCGAACGACCTAAAGGCATTCTCAATTATTATCCTCTCCATAAATTGTTTTACTAAGGGTTGTTTTTCCTCCGACCATAAGATGAATTCAATGGAGCAGCTCACCCCGCATTTATTCCTCGCATATCCTTTTTGGAAAATGACAAATAATGTCACATCCAAATGTATATCTATATCTCGTTTAAGGATGGCAACCATCACGGATCTAAACTTCGACACAAGTCATTCCTCCAATGATAATTATTTTCATGGCAGATACTTCGACTTCCAATTGTGGATGTTCCCAGTACAAAAAGATTCGCGACATGAATCCAGCAGATGGAGAGTGGAACGCTCATTGGGGGGATACCGTTCAGCGGAGCTCTTTCAATTCTGTCATATGCGAAAGAACGTGACATTCTATACTAAGACTTGTCTATCGATTTTGTTTGAGCATCACGAGCAACGGGGAGAGGGCTCGAATCCTCCCTTGCCTTTTTAATATGCTTACTCACTGCATGGTTGAGATATCTATTGTATACCTCGGTGTACCTCCACTATCCACTGCGGCAAAACTTTGCGTGCTATATCCTTACGAGTGATTCAAAGTGGATCCGTTTATATCTACGCCAAAGAGAAAATTTTATTTCGTCTAGTCTGCCGCCGCTCGTTCTCACCCCGACTATTCATGTGCTCCCGGTAGTCGTGACAAGGACTTAACATCACAAAACCATTTTCAGAAATCTCTCTACCCGAGTCACGGGTGTCATAGAGTAATCCGATTGGTGCATCATCTGTTATGAGATTGTTTATAATGTTAAGGGTTGATGGAGGGAGGCGCACCGACTCCACTCTATGATTTGGGCGGTGGGGTTTGTGAGTGTGCGCTCGAGAGTTTGGGAGCTTTTCTAGCGAAGGCTTGAAGGAAATATATGGCTGCCGTAGTAAAATTAGTTGTTGTTGGCGATTCCAAAACAGTGGCGGAGTTCATTAAGCTATTTAAGGGATCCAACAATATTTCTTGGTAATGACATTGAATAGTTTGTGCTACACTTAATAAAAGTTTAATGATAAGTGGTATTTGAAGAAGAAGGCTTAAGCGTCAATCACAATACTCCGTTCCGTTCCGTTCAGCTGTCAAAAGTAGACCTTACGGACTGTAAGGATCGGAAGAGTTGACCAAAATTCAATTTTTACGGATCACATAACCTGATTTATGGAAAATGACAGTTCAGGAGCATAACAAACGGATATGAATATGGATGACGAGTAGTACATCGAAGCCGTACATTAGGTACAGTAAGTATAAATGAAAAAACAATTCTAACATTTCAAGAAACTTTGCACTAATATTTTGACAAAACGGAACGGATTGGATGGTTGACAGAATGGAACGGAACGGAGTATTGCGATTGAGGCTTAACGGTCTATAAATGATATTTATTCGTACAAAAAAAAAAGTTGTTCAATACTTTTGAAAAGTGGGTATATATCTTTCAGCTTTCCCATATAAGCATATTGTCCACCCACTTCTTTTTTAATTTATTCGTACAAAAACTCCTCTCAACCATACCTAAAAATATTTCTTACCTGTCCGAACGGTACACATCATCGTAAACACGTGCCTGGATTGACTTTTCTGATTTTCCTTTTAGAGCGCTTCATTTTTGTTTACCCATTTCAACTTCATCTCGACGTCGTTCACCTCCTACACGGTGCGGCGCCATGCGTGAGAATTGTTGCGTGAAATTATTATGACAGTGCATTTCACAGGACGTGTCCTGGTGTTTTTGACAGAAATTTTGATGGATCCACCCTTCGATTAAGAATTACTTCGAACGGTTGTGGAATAATGCAATGTTATGACATGGAAGGTTGTTCGCGGTACAATGTGTTTATTGTTTTGATTTTGTACTTGATAAAGTTATAACAAGGATAATACGTCTGTCCGAATATTGAGCTATAGAAAAAAGAAAACGAAAGGTCCAGGACCAATATAAACCAATGATGCAATGTGTCATGTCATGTGCATATTTGAAAAGAAGCACATATACAGGGTGGCACACCGGGAATTTGACGATTTTTTACACGTCGTAAAAAATCGGAAATTCATGCTACACAATTTTGTTTGCCACTAATACACTCAGGACAGTTGCAGAATTTAGTTGACACCCCTTTCAAAAAACGTAGCAGCAGATCCACTTCAACTTCCATTCGGACGTCGCACCGACGACGATCATCCCATGACCCCATAGTACGATTTCATTCGTTTTGAACTTTTTTGTTGCTTTGGTGAAAACACATTAATTATTGTTGCTCTTTTTTCTCTAGCTAAGCCTGTTCAAGGTTTTGTGAAATTGGTGCAAAAAATGTTTCTTAGAAGAACCAAAATGGGGGGTTGGGTTTGCATGGCCACCGCATGACCCCATGCTCAGATTTGATTAATTCTTAGATATGTTTTGCGTTATCAAGAGAAACACGTTTGTGTGTAATTTGGTTGAAATTGGTACTCAAATAAAAAAGTTTTTCTTAGAAGAATTTAAATTGGGGGGCTAGGTTTGTGGGGCAGCCCCATGACCATGTTTTGTGCTATCAATAGAAACACATTTGTGTGAAATTTGGTTGAAATTGGTGCACACATAAAAAAGTGTTTCTTAGAAGAACCTAATTTGGGGAGTTGGGTTTGTATGGCAGCCCCATGACCCTATTGTCCGATTTTACCGATTCAAACATACAAACTGCATGCAGCAAAAAGAAGCATTTGTGAAAAATTTCAGCTTCATAGCTTTTAAATTGTTATAAAAAAGCAGGCGCGACAGTCCAACATTGAACTAAGCCCGCAGATGTGTTAGTGACATCCAATTTCCAAGATCTTAAATGCTTTTTTGTTGTTGAGGTGTTGAGATCAACAGTACGCTCAGCGGTATTTTTTATCCCCATAAATGGGTACTTGTTTAACATCTGAGTGAGATCAAAGTCCGTCACATGGGTCATGAGTTCGAAAAACACCATAAACTGAATTCGCTCACGATTAGTCTCGAACCCATGACCCTGTGCACCGAAGGTGCGCGCACTAACCACTACGCCAGCTAGACTACTAAAAGCGTTTAAGCTTGCAAGATAAACCAGTGGACCATTGGCTGAATTCAAATTGTAAGACAAAACCGGACGGGTAAACTTGCAAGACAAGAACCATCGTTCTTACAATCTGAATTGCACATTGCTTGTCTGCTGGCCACTACAAAAGCTCTCGCCGGGTGTTTGTTTGTGCTAATAAACGGACGGCGAGAGCTTTTGTAGTGGCCAGCAGACAAGCATTGTGCAATTCAGATTGTAATAACGATGATTCTTGTCTTGCAAGTTTACCCGTCCGGTTTTGTCTTACAGTGTGAATTCTCCCATTGAACGTCGTGTTTATACATATGATGCGTTAATGCGTGAAAACTTTGATTAGTGAGAGTTTCGTCGTCCCTTCAATATTCATCGGAATGCATCTGTTCCTCCGCGTAAAACCCAACCGCATTGTCCGAAAAATCTTCGAACATGGTGGTTTCAGCAAAACGAGACCACAGTATACACACTGCGACAGCCTCAATACCAGTCCTCCGCAAAAAGCTTCTCGGCAGGTGCATATCAAGATTCTTCGTCGGTCCTTCGACTTAACAAGATTTGACTATATTCTTAGGCTTTCTGAAATTTTGCATTTATGAAAATAAACCACGCATATACGTTGAATCAACTTAATCCATCCGTGAAGATTGGGGCAAATTGAAGTTGATTTATGAAAATTACGGTAAACCACTCTAAAAGTTTAGTGTTGAAAACGGACACAATTTTGTCAAATATTTTTTTCTAAATCTAAATTGTTGCGTGGACGACCGAGAGCTCGCTGGGAGAACTCCGTAGGTGAAGACGCCCACCAGCTGCTGGGCTTCCGAAACTGGAGGACAAGGTCACGTAACCGCGACAATTGGAGGTCAACGATTCAGGCGGCCAAGGCCCGACGTCGGGCTATCGTGCCACATTGATGATGATGAAATCTAAATTACGCAAATGTCCCGGGTGTTTTAATGGCAAAAAAAATTGTGAAGCGTGATTTTTTTCAGACGTTTTTAAAATCGTCAGTTTCTAGTGTTCCACCCTGTACATACATATTACAAACACTTATACTTAGTATGCATACTCCAGCGAGTTGCGGCACAGAGTGCATTTCGAGCCAGCTTCGAACTAGTATTACATGGCGCGCTGCAATTCTCATCAGATGCCTCTACGTATGCAGCGCGTCATGTAATACCAGGAGAGGCATTACCGGACTCAACCAGGCAAAGGTGTACGATCCTCTTATACATATAGGACACGAAATACACCCTGGTATCGAATCATTTTAAATGGGGCTAGGCAATGGCTAGCCACCGATTCGATACGGCCGCGTTTCTGAACTATGTGTCAGAGAACGGGTTTAAACAAAGCAACAACTTATACTTAGTGCTGAAACAGAATTTTTTTTTTGGAAATCTGGAAGGACATTTATTTTATGGTTTTACATAATTTCGTTTTTAATCACTGCCGACAAATACAAAATCATAGTTGAAGGTATACCACTTTCAGCAGATAGCCAACCTAAAATTTGAGACATTTGGTTTTCTAAACATTTCGTTAGGTTGAAAACCGTCAATACAACCGCAAGTCCCAGCAATGTTTGATCAGCCTTATAGCTATCCGAGTCCATAATTAATTTCGGATCAATCCTTAAATTGATTACAATTTATAAATAAAATTTCATAATTATATTTATAATAATTTTTGTAGTTACCTTTTGTAAATGATTTGTCGCCGCAAAAAGCTTAATCGTAAAACGTCGTCAGCCATTAACGAGATTCTCATCTTATCTCCAGAAATCTTATCCAGACATAATTCTAGAAAATATTTGCTGCTATAGTATGCCGTCGCAGGCTGTACCTAAAGTCCATCATATGTACATAATTTACAATTACCATAATGCTAATAAGTAAATTAAATTTAGCCTTAAGCCTTACCTTAAAGTCCATCATTTTGAAAATATCGAACTCTTTTTGTTTAATCTCACTTATCGTACATGGTTTTTGACATTGTTTCAAAAACTCAAGAAAATCACTAAGATACACATGAACGGTATTATCTACAAATTTTGCACAGATTGCTATTAAAATTACAACAAAGAGACCGGTTTCGTTTTCAACGGTGTTCAATGCACTTTCAGACATTTGCTTTATGTTAGCCGCCACGTTGTTGCATTTATTCAAAATGGCGAGCGTTAGGTCGCAATGCTTTTGAAACAAACGGTCAATGTTGACGATACACGTGAATTCAACTTCCGGTTTAACACCGAGTGCCATACAAATACGTGATACCAATTCCACAATGTTTGGCGTTAACTCCGGGGAGAAATGGTGAAAACGATTCGAATGAGCGTGGAAGAGAGACTCTGTCCATCGTTTGGTGTAATCTGAATGGTACATATCGATGTTCGAGGTACAAAGAAAAAGCGGAGAACGATCAGTTTGAAGTTACACTTAAAAATGAATGTTACGTCAAGAGTCCACGACAGAAAAATTGCAACTAATGTCTGACTGTTCGAATTTCGTCTGGTATTAAGGTACGTGTTCGTAGAGACAACTCATGTGATGATCGATCAGCGATTGCAGTTTTACATACAATTTCGAGCCGTATTTAAATATTTTTTGAATAATTCTGCTTTCCTAGTATCGATTATGGAAATGGATTAAAGGAACATGTCTGTATAGAAAATATACCCATATAGTGCTCAAAACCGGTGATTTAACTTCGATCGCTGAGCGATGACCCCATGAGTCGTCTCTAACAAACACAAACCTTTACCAATTTCGTTTGCCACTCTTTCCTTATATGAATTTGCCTTCGTTAGCTGAATGTCATTTTCAAGTAATGACGCTATACGCAGGGCCGGCCCTAGGGGTGGGCGATCTGGGCGGTCGCCCAGGGCCACCACTTTCAAGGGGCCACCACTCTCAATCAACCAGGCGCGCACAGAGGATTTACGGGGCCCGGGGCATATAAATAAAAGTGGCTCCTTTGAGAAAAAGAACATTTGTCCTTGGAAACTCTATAAATGTTGTTCCTACTACAGGATGCCAGGATGCTGGTACCTGAGAGAGCGGCATTAGGGTAGATATATAGGACGCTCGTCTTTGAATCATAGGTTCGCGGGATCGAATCTCATTGTAGGCGCAGGTAATTTTCTATGCTTAAACATCACTAACCTCTATAGAGGTCAATGCTGCGCTGCGTGAGCATTTTTATTAAAAAAAAAACAATTGATGAAATCATTAATTTAATAAACGTCACAACAAGAACGCTATTCTCAATGTAAGAATGCAAAGAGCCAAAGTAGCTCTTAGCAGAGTTATTTTAAGTACGATGTTCTTAATTTTAGTAGAAAAACTGTAACGTCAAAATCATCATTCAAAATAATTGGTTTAACACTTTTTAGTCATCAGTCGCAGTCACAGTAATTTCTCATACAAATTGACAGATTGTCAGTCGATCAATTAACTTGTATGGAAAATAACTGTGACTGACGACTGAAAAGTGTGAATCGACCTTTAAGAGTGTTTTCGATTGATTTCACTCTACTTTTTTTCATAGTGTAGGTGGGCCCACTCAAGAAGTTGGCGGGAGGTCCCAGAGTGAAGTTGTTCCGTCACTGCTGATGGCATTGCGAAAATCGAAATTCTTGTCTATTCATAAACGTTACTAAGACCCAGTGCCGGATTAAGGCCCTTGGGGGCCCCTAGGCATAAAAAAATTGAGGGCCCCTTCTTTGTGAACTGTCTTCAAATAAAACGCTTAAATTACTCGTATGTGTATGAAATACTTTCGTAAATCAAATAGCTTACGAAATAAGAAAAATATATTTTATTTCGCAAAAATTTTAAAGTATATTTTGTGGTACAAAAACTTTAATATTGCCTTTTCTTGGTTTTTTTTTTAATTGCAAACTTGTGAATTATATCTCTGGAATTTAATGTTTTGGCAATGTCACTTTCAATATTACTTATGGCGTTTAGTCATTTCATTTTTAATTATTGTTTACTTTGAAAAACTTCGTTCTTCTTCACTGACAGAACAAAGCATCGTTAAAAATATTCTTAAGGATATCGCTACATTAGAAAAGCAGTTTCCTAATAATATTTCCTTTAAACAGTTGAACGTTTCACTCGATTTTTTGTCCTGTAATTCCAATTTTAGATGCTCATGGAGAAGAATTATTTCGTTTTCAAATTCGTCCTGAAGATCATTATAATATTTCATTTTTTTTTTTTTAGTAAAGAGTTTGAATTCAAAAGTTGTAGATAATTTTATAGCTAATTTATTAGAGTTATAATTTTTTATTATGCCGCGAACGAGAGCCAAGGGGAAGCCGAAAACTAAAGTAAGACAAAATATCCCATAAGTAACATTAAAAAGTCTTCAGGGGATGGAAATTTAAGCTTCTGACAAAGCCTCTATCGATTTCTTATCAGCGCCCGCTCTAGCGCTAACGCCCGCGCCGCACCGGGCAAGAGGACAATTTACCGCCCTTTCTGTACTATAACAGGGAGATAGTTTTTATGTCGTTATTCTTGTAGAAACGGATTTTGTTTTCCATTCAGCAAGACTGAAATTTGGAATTAAGAAATGAAAGCTTACTATTGAATTCCCCGAGCTCCATTTTTCCGCCTTCAGCAAAAAAAAAATATACAGATGGCACACGGGAACCTGGCGGCTTTAAAACGTAAGACATAAAAAATTATTGCGAAAATATTTTTTTTCACTAAAACCGCAACACATTTTCGAAAGCTCTGCTCTGGAAAAATTTCTGCCAAAAAATGGTGCTCGTTCTCACACACACTGCGCAGCAAATAAACTTCAACTAGCCGGATCTCTTTGCGGGCGAATTTCCAAATGGTTTCAACGTTTGTGGCTTATTTTCATAAATACGAAGAATTCTTAGACAATAAAATCAGAGCTAGTAAAATTCGAAAAACCTAGCTTAATCGCGGAATTAGCATAAGAACAGAATAAAATTAGGGAGTACTCTGCGGCGCACTGCCAAGTGCACCGTGGTCGCATATCTCCTCTTGCTAAAACCCCAAAATACCTTGTGCAAAATTTGCCTTCTCAATGCTAAGAGAGTCAATACAATTTGAACCACCTGTAGGAAGAGAAGTTGAATTGATGCGAAAAAGTGGTTGGAAGTTATCGAAAAGGATTACACAAAATTAGTGATGAAAATTGGGCATGAAATTTATCACAGGATTTTTTTTTACGCTTTTATGTGCTAAGTGTTTATGCAATTCCTTATTTATCATTTCAAATGAATTATTTCTTCAGGTCAATATTTACTCGTGAATGTGCTTTCCTGTGATTCAACAGACTAAACAATATTTTGATCTTCCGAAAATCAAATTGGGATACATCGCACACGTTTCCTTCACTATAGAAAGAATTAGGGATCATGCCAGCAGACCCAATTAAAATCCGTGATTCTAGCAGGGCATACTCTCTATTTTCATGACCATTTGCCTAGCGTAAGTGGGAACATTGTTTTGTAAGAAAAGTTTTGGCGTCTGAATGTAAATCTTCAAATTTCACATTTTTCAGTCGTACCTTTTCAAAATCGGACACTCTGTTTGTATTAATGCTAGGTCATTCGATCACTTTACATTTTCTCACAAAAAAAATAAACATAAGTTGTAAAAATGTCACTATGTATTATGTTGCTAAACAATTGGAACGAAAATTTTTACTATTCTCAAGGTGGCAATGCAGAAAGGATAAAATTATGCCACTAGTTCGCTCAAGTGAAGGGTATCATACCTTCGGTTTAGCTTGTTTTACTTTCCTTTTTCGTTGCGAGAGCTTATCAAGGAACAAAAGACTTTTATTTATTATATGAAAAAAGAACAAAAAAAAAAGAAGAATAAAAAATCTCGCGGAGTCACTGTCAGTGCGAGTACGGGGCCTTTTGAGTGCGGGGCCTCTAGGCACGTGCCTTATGTGCCTTATGGATAATCCGGCACTGCTAAGACCGAGTGTGCACTGATCCAAAATGGGCTTCGATCGTTTATAGTTTCTTGGTTAACACTTTCTCTATAAAACACATATAGTTCGAGGACACTCAGATTTTAAGAGAATACCGATTAATTAGATAATTTTCGGCAGAGTGTGCTGTTGATCTCAACACCTAAAATATTATCTTGATGATCAATGCCAATTTTAGATTTAGCAATTTTAATTGTCTGGCTGGTCTAGCGGTTAGTGCGCTTACCTTCGGTGCACAGGCTCATGAGTTCGAATCTCACCGTGTTCCATGGTGTTTTTCGAACTCACGAGCTTGTGACAGACTATGATCTCACTCAGATGTTAAACGAGTACCCATTTATGGGGATAAATAACACTGCTGAGCGTGATGCTGATCTCATTACCTCATCAAAAAGCAGATAAGATCTTGGAAATAGGATGTCACTAACACATCCTGCGGCCTTAGTCCAATGTTGGATTGTCGCGCCTGTTATTTATTTTAATTTTAATTGAAAAAAGTAGGTGAAGGGAAATTCTATAGGGTCCTAGAAATGCTTTGAATAACGCAAAACAATATAAATAGAGATTTAAATAAAATTTATCTGACATCAATTCGTGTAATAATTTTGCAGACGTATGCGCACTACGAGACCACTGTCCCTGCGGGGCCCTCTCCAACGCGGGGCCCGGGGCAAATTGCCCCTTTTGCCCCACCCTCTGTGCGCGCCTGCAATCAACCATTATATTCCAAGGGCCACCACTTCGAATAAAAGTCACTCTCAAGGGGCATCCACCAGCCTTTTAAATTATTTATTGAAATTATATTAAAGTTAATATCAAGCGTTAATATAAGCTTAGTTCCTAGCAACAGCTTCACAATTAATAGCCTCGCTTTCATATTTGAAAACAAATGAACAAACATCTGCTTTCCAGCCTCATCTTCTCTTCTTGCAAACACTAATTTGTCTGTTCTTATTGAAACATTTGCCAATGTCTGATCTCGAAAAATAAAAAATTTGTTTAGCTAAAAAAATAACTAGTGGGTTGATCTCAGCCCCATCCTAAGCTACGCCATTCCTTCAGATCAGGGATTCAGAATTCCAAAAATCATTACTAACAATTTTCAAAACATACATACTTCGAGAACTCTCTAATTGAATTTGAAATTGGCATAATTTTTAATATTTTCTCCATTTTCTTGGCGCTATAACTCTGTTAATTTTGATTGTAGAGTACAACATCTTAGATTAAGCTTGTAGGAAATTTTGTCCTCTACAAAATTGTCTCGGCAGATTTTGTGCTCAAATGGACTGTAAAGAAGTTACAGACCAAAAACTGATGAAAAGGCCGATTTTAGATGGTTTTTTGAAGATAGCGGCGGGAGCACAGGGGGGAAAGTGACGCAAACTTGGATTTTAACTTAACCCACCTGTCTTTATAACATATCAAAAATTTGAGAAGCCCCCAATTTTTGCACGCTAACCCCTATTATTTCGTCTCTATTGATTGGAGTACATTGTGATAGTTAAATTTAAGGAAACCTGCAATATGGAAATTTGATAATGTGAGTTTCCTGCTTGCAATTCGAAAGCCTGTTTGGATGCTGCTATTTGGCAGCTTGCGATGACAGTTTTTTGACGAACTGCCATTTGGTGTTGAGTGTGGGTACATCTTAACAATATTCCTAAGATTTATCGCAAAAAATAATTCTCTTTAGTTCGTCAAAGTTTTACTTCAATGAATGAACATCTTTTGGTCTAAATTCGTTTGCTATAATAGTTGCGTTTTTTTCGATATCGCGGTTTATTCTGACTTAAACAAACGATCACGTGTAACTTTCCGGTTAAGATCAGCTGCTTGGCCAAACAGGTGACACCTTTCCAACTGTTTATCGCTAAAAATTTTGTTTGGGTATTGGTAGGGGCCACCATCATCGATTTGGCCCAGGGCCACAACATTGATAAGGCCGGCTCTGGCTATACGGTAGGCTGATTACCGCCAGAACTGGCGATGTGCCTACACTGCAGGCCGACGCTACACTATAGAGCGTTATAAGGATTCCATAATGGTCGCTCCGCGTTCAGAAGTCTAAATAGATAGATGGTTATAACAAAACGTTTTACGAGTAAAGTGAAGGGGTGTATTAAAAAAATAGCCCCCACAATTAGAGCATTTGTGAGCGTTCGGTACTACAAGAAAAGAAAAATTGGAGTACAAACAAAATGCGGACCGAAATTAGGCTAATTTCCCATGTCGTCTCCATAGTTCAGGGAACCTTATCTTCTGAGGTGGATAAGACAATGGGAGCACGACTTTAGCCAATGGATTTTGGATGTCAATTACTGAATGTTTAGTCAAATCGGGATTTCTTCCACAATTCAATTGCAATGACAAATTAAAATGCTTAGTCCAGGGGTGAACCCAGGATAATTTATTTCGGGGGGAGATTTGTGTATGCAAGTGACTTATGAAATCATACGTTTATTTTCAGACCATAACCTTAAGATAATCGTTTTATATATTCTAAATTTCAGAAAAATTTAATTTAAAATATTTAAAGTTAATTTTCATCAAATAAATTTAAGTTTATTTTTATTAAATACTCCCTTAGGAAATAACTGGTTTTGGTAACCGATTCTTACGAACATTTTTAGACGGACAGGTAAGTTTCCGGAAGTACTTAGCGGACTATTGGAGAACGCCTTGTCTATTTTGGAAAACTGGGTAAACCTCAGCGGGGTTGGACTTAATCCAGCTAATACTGAGTTGATGCTCTTCACTAGAAGACGCACCATTCCTTCTGTTAGCCCTCCCATGCTACGGGATAGGCAACTCACTTTTGCTGAAAAGGCTAAATTCCTTGGACTGTTGCTCGATAGAAGGCTTAGCTGGAAACCCAACATTCAAGAGAGGGTGAATAAAGCAACTATAGCACTCTATTCGTGCAGGATAGCAGTGGGAAAGAACTGGGGCCTGCAACCAAAGGCACTGTATTGGATCTACACTACTATCGTACGACCGATTCTACTGTACGGCGTTTGCGTATGGTGGTCGGCACTCAGTAAAACTACTTATTATAACCTGCTGGCGAAAGTACAAAGAATGGCTTCCATTGTTATAACTGGAGCCTTGCGTTCTACACCTTCGGCTGGACTTGACACTTTGCTCAATCTGCTGCCGTTGGATCTACTCGGCCAAAAAATGGCTGCCAACACGGCACTACGCTTACGTGAAACTAGTCAGTGGCAAACACTAGAGTACGGCCACTCAACGATACTTCGAAACTTTAACCTCCCCTTGGAGACTGATTATATTATATTAAGTATTAGAGATGAGCATCGAAAGAAAAACATCGATGGTTACCATCGAAAAAACATCGAGACGAAACCATCGATGGTGAGAAAACATCGAACCAAAAACATCGATGTTTTGGGTTTTTTGAGTACTCATAAAACGTAGTCAATTAAATAGCAAAAATTAACCTGATTGAGTAGAAATATGGTTTAGTTTATGGTTTTCTTTCATTGCCTCCTCCACATACCAAAATGTAAGCGTTTTTTGTATAATATGCATTGTTATTGGACCCACACCCACCCACAACCACCGCATAGAGCAACCAGTGGTACCGCGCGGAATATGTGAATCCGTGTGACGACGACTTGGAAAAGTACGCGACGGGATGACAGTGGGCAAACATCTTTGGATTTGGGGATGGCCCCTGATTATGGGAAAAAAGTCCTCACTGTTTGGAGGTCCGCAACCTTGAAAAAGTTGTTAAGTGTTTTTAGCGATTATTTCAAAAACGGCAAAAAACAGACAAGTTTACCACCTACAGGTATACCGTCAGGGGAGTACCTAGGCTTTTCGCCCTTATCTCCCGGTGCCTCGAGAGTTTTGGATCTTCGGCATTTTATTGACTTCTTATTGTCAAATTGAGATTTCTTCATCCCGCGAATGCACTTACCTTCAGAAAACCAAACCCCGGGGTTGCAACACTAGCTGGTTACTCGGGTAACAACCTACAGCCACCTTGATGAGCAAGGACTATGGTCCCCTGGGCACACCCATTCCCGAGGTACACTATTCGTTGACGACTTCTCTATAGTAGGTGTGATCCTCCTTCGGCCTCACATAAACACTCAGACGTGCATGTCCCAGGCTCGCTCCCTGTTGTGATGTGACTACTCGTCTCGTCTGCTTAAAGCAGACTCGTAGCGCTGCTCAGGTACGTGGTGACGCAACTCACCAAATACCTGTGTCCCACTACACCGCCGCGCTGTGTCAGAGGGACCCAGCCCCCCTGCGGGAAAAGATACAGACAAATGGTTCAGAACAAAAAACAGAACAAAATAAACTTCTTTTGCAACCATATATAATACATTCGAAATTTATTGTAAAATTCGGCGCTAGACTATTTCTGCTCCAAATATTATGTTGCATTTTTCGTTCTTAAACCATTTGTCTGTATCTTTTGCCGTAGGTATTTGAAATAATCGCTAAAAACTCAAAAATACCCCTCTTTCCCCTTTTTCTTAAGGTTGCGTACCTCAAATCGGGAGGGACTTTTTTCCCATATTCAAGAGTCATCCCCAACCATCTTGCAAAAATCCAAAGATGTTTGAATTTTGTTGACCGAATATCGTATTCTTCTTAGACAATAATTGAACATACTTCGGCCGTCCGTCGATTGGGCTGTTTACGGTATTCGCATTCACTTATAAAGACAAAGTTTAGTTGTAGAAAAAAAATTATGTTGCGGAAAGAAACATCGATGGTTGAAAACCATCGATGGCGAAAACCATCGACCATCGAAACGCAAACCATCGATGGTGAAAAACATCGACACAAAACCATCGATGGAAAAAACATCGACCATCGGACCAAAAACATCGATGTTCGATGCTCATCCCTATTAAGTATGCTTTTGGCAAAAACCACGATTGTTTGATTCCGCCAAGGGATCACTGGGATAACAATGCTCCCCTATCTACAGGGTATTTGGTATTTTATACAGATGGCTCTAAGAGAGATGAAGGAGTTGGTATTGGAATCCACTCGGATGGACTAGACATTAACTTGGCCCACTGTCTACCTGGCCACTGTAGTGTTCTTCAAGCGGAAATTTCTGCAATAATGGAAACTATAACCTGGTTGGGAAATCATGTAGTCACGATGCGGGATGTCATCATATCGCTGCTTTACTTTGATAGTGGCACAACTCCAAAAATTGGGATTTCCTGTTTTTGGGCTCAAATGATGCCAAATGTGGCATTTTTTCATTTTACAAATTTTCCCAATCCAATCTTTAGTAGATTTCTTGTAAAATGTACTTGTGCCTATATCCAACTGCCTCCGGTTTTCCATGGATACTGGCATAAAAAAATGTGCCTGTATCCAATTGCAATGAGTTGTTTTAAAATATCTTAAATTTTTCATGAACACTGGCATAAGAATTTAACTTTAACCGTGGTGATTATGAATAACCGCTTCAGTAGGATTTCTTGATTGACTCATAAACTGCATTCGTTCATAAACTCGTTTAGATGTGTTAGGACTATTAGTTTCTAATAAATTGTGTATTATAGTGATATAGAGAAAAAGAGGATAAAACATGTTTTCCGTTAGCTTAAGAGGGGATTCATACTATGGACAGGATTTATTAAAACCACTAAATTAATCGAGTGGAAAGCCGCCTACTAGATGAAATCGTATGACATTAGATTCAAAATGCATCGTAGAATGTACTTGGATTATTCAAATTGCAGTACAATATGGTACAACTGTCAACTAAATCTAGGATTTAGTAAATCTTGTCGATAGTACAAGTAAGTGCAAGTACATTCTACGATGCATTTTGAATCTAATGTCAAACGATTTCATCTAGTAGGCGGGTTTTCACTCGATTAATTTAGTGGTTTTAATAAATCCTGTACATAGTGTGAATCCCCTCTAACTTATTTTAAGCTTTCTCTATGGGTAACGTTTGAATAGGAATAATAGGTTATGTCGAAATAAGAATTATCAAATGTCCTTTTATTGTAAAGAAAATTCGAATTTGTTTATTTTTTTAAATTCCAAACTTAAATTCAGAATAAGCGAAAGTGGCTTACATTAATTTAATTTTTTTCTAATTGGAAGAAACTATTTGGTAAAAATTAAATTAAGTCATAGTTTTCAACTAATCAAGCGGTATATATGGGATAACCGGAAAACCCAAACCAAAGAATTTTCTTAATAATGAACCCAAATTCATCAATCTTTGACGGCAGGTGACCTTAAATATGGACATTTTCATTAATTTAATATGATAACATAGCCTCACGTCGAACTTTTGCCACCTGAATCGTTGACCTCCAATTGTATTGGTGGTGGGCGTCCTCGCGTACTGAGTGCTCCCAGCGCGCCCTCGGACGTCCACGCAATCTCACCACTTCGGCATGCGATTATTATACAGTCATTGTAAATGATTTTGTTTGAATTTCTTTTTCGGAGAGATTATGCAGAAGGCTTTAATCGCTTAATCATCAAGACATGATGTTGATATCATCGGCGTACACTATAAAGTGTCACGACTTGAATATCGTTCCGCTGCTGTCCATATTCATGGCCCGAGTGCGAGTTTTGGAAAAATCAGTAAGTCTATATTGCACACTGAAAAGAGCGACCGAATTAGTCATCGTCACCTTTGTCAGCCGCACTAGTTTTACCAGTATGATTTGTTCTCCGAACGGATTAATTCTCTTTTCCAGAATTTTTGATAAAATCTTTACAGCCATAGAAACTGATGAGATGCCCCTGTAATTCTCACATTTGTCCATATAGGGGAATTCCAAAAAAGTGGTGGTATTAGCTCAATTTCGGAGAAATATCCGTGGCGCCTAATTTTGATTCTGGCATTTCATTAATGTTGGTCTGAAGCGATCGAATCTGCAATATTTTTTTTTACAAAATCGTAACGGTTCTCTTGATATTCATTGTCAAAATTTTACTTTTCGATAAGGCAAGTTCAGTATTTTGATAGGAAAAGGGAGATATTTCAGCTTTACTGATTGGTGAAAGTGTTTGATGCAATCAAGTCTATGTTTTAATTTGATTAAGTCCCACTGCAATAGTAGATAATTTTTAGCAATTGGGCTAGATGTTGATACTATGAATTGTCAAAATATATTTACGAACAACAATTGTAAAGTTTTATAAACTAGCTGTAAGTAAAATGTTATTTTCAGTGTACTGCTATTGATTCACAACAAACTGAGGCAAAAAATACCCCCAATTTCCAATTAAAGACTGAACTACCCCAAAAAAATGGCAAATTTTGACATTGAATATCTGGAGAACCGTTATGTTTTCGCGAAAAATGTTTGCAAATTCGATCGTTTGAGACTAATATTAATGAAATAACATCATCAAAATTTAGAGCTACAGATACGGAAATCGTCCTCAATTTCGTCTTAAATTAACATGGCTAACTACCAATCATACCCCGAAATTCTATCATTCATTTTATAATAAATCTGTAATATTTTATGTATTATTCACAGGATATTATCTTGTGTACGAAAATAAAACAAACAAAAAATGAAATACTTTTTCATCAATAATGGCACATTTTAGAAAAATGCTTAAAAATGCAGTTTAAACTAAATTTGGTCCTGAAATTTAATTATATAATATTTCTAGAGACCATTACACAAATCATAGTGAAAAATTAATGGAAAAGGTTGAACGGTTGAGCGCATATTTGAAAAAAAAAACCTTTTTCGTAAATCTTTAATTGCTTCTCCTGAAAAATTGCATTTTTCGAGTTGTGCCACAATCAATATAAAGCAGCGATATACACTGACAGTCAGGCTGCAATTCGATCTCTCGAATCTGTGCTGATTACATCGAAAACTGTTGATAGCTGTAGCTCAGCTCTTAGAGTGATGGGTCAATATTTTAACATCGTTCTCTGCTGGATACCAAGTCATAGTGGATTTGAAGGAAACTACAATGCGGACCGTCTCGCTCGTAACGCGGTCACTATGACCTTTGAGGCCGAACGCAATAATATAAAATTGCCAATCGCTTCATGTAAACAGACAATAGAAATAACTGTAATGCACAGGGCTAGTTCAAGGGGGTCTAACGGTACTACATGTGCTACAACAAGATTAATTTGGCCACGACTTGACGTGGCCAGATCAACTAATTTACTGTCAGTAGACAGGAAACATATCGGCAAGGTATGGTCGGGATCATAACGGGACACTGTCCTATCGGGGAGCACGCCAGGAGGCTCAGAATTCCCTATAACGACTTCTGTCGCAGTTGCGATGACGAAGAAGAGGAAGAAAGTGTTCATCATTTTCTCTGCCACTGCCCGGCCCTGGCCGAGAAACGTAAACGTTTTCTTGGCTCAATGTATTTTCACGATACAGATGATCTGCGTGATGTGAGCCCGCTACTGCTCAACAAATTTATTGCCAGCACAGGCTGGTTTTCAGATTAGGTGTTAACTTTAAGGTACACTCGGTGGTATCACAATGGACCTACTTTTGGTCTAAGTGCGCTAAGTGTTTTATCACTTGGCGGCCACTATACCTAACCTAACCTAGACGGAATTACCTTATTACCTTATGTTTCATAATTTCGGGGGGTGTTTTATCTCCCTAATCCCCCCCTTGGGTTCGCCCCTGGCTTAGTCTATATCATATTTCGAGCTCGGTAAAATTTTGTGGAAGCAGTCGGATTTTTTTCCCAAATATTTACATATTTAGAAGAAATTTTGTTTTCTGCCAAATCATCTCAGACCTGCGCGTTTACCTTAATCTTTTTTTCAAAATTCTAACATAGCATCATTGCAATTCGCAAAGATCGTAACTAGTGGATGACCTATGTAGGTATGTATGTTATGCTTCAAAAATAAGAATTCATATTTAATTTTGTTGTTTCCCAATTTGTGGGTCTGGTACGGACTTTAGCATCCTTAGCTCGTCTCGTGGTTGCGCCACTGCTTCTTTTTATATTGTTCTAGATTCTTTGAAGACACAATTTTGTTTCTAGTTTTTTTTTTGCGTGACTTAATTGGTGATGCGTTTTTTTTTATTCCGGGGAGTTTTATCCTCGGCATCGAAAGTTCTTGAGAATACGTCCTGTAATATCAAGCAGATTAGCAGCATTTTTGGTCAAAAATGAATTTGTGTGTGCATTGCAGATTTTGTGTAAGCCCCAAACACCGGAAAAATGTGCGCCCTAGTCGGCAGCCTACTTTCGTCTATCGACACGCCGGGCCTGGAACTAGTATTCAGCATTTACATATGTTATAACAAAATATTACTTGTGAAATACGCCTATAAATTTGACTCACTAACGACGGGGCTTATTTTAATATCCTTGAGGAATGCCATCTTTTGAAAAAGGAACATTAAAAAAATTATAAACTTAATACAAGAAATAAAAATATGGTTGATCAGTTGTACTTATTTATTAATTAATTTCCGCTAAATTTTGGACAGATGATAATATCATTGAACAAGTCATCCAGAAACATCCTAGTCGGTGAAAACAACCTTGGGAGACAAAATTTCAATCCAAAATGTTCTCCTGGTAAAGGGCTGAATTAAAATCGAGAGTGAAATCCTTCCCGCTGTGATTTTATCAATAAAAATGAATACTTACTGTCGTGGAATATGTCACAAACGGTGCCGAATTCCATAAGCTACAATCCGAGACCGGTTCCATCATTCTCCTCGGCCATTTTATGTATTATTTTTCGATTCCCCGGTCATTTGACATTTCACGATGAAATAACCGGGGAATCGGTAAAAAATACATAAAATGGTCAAGAAAAATTATGGAACTGTTTTCGGATTGTAGCTTAAGGAATTCCCCAGCATTCCCCACATATTCCACGACAGTAAGAATAAATTTTCATTGAAAAAATCGCAGCGGACAAAAATTTCACTCTCGATCTCGGTACTAGGCTTATGGTGCAAACTCGAGTGAATTAGATGTCACTAAAACATCTGCAGCGTAAAGGTTTGTGTTCGTGGAAACGACTCATGTGATGATCGCTCAGCGATCGCAGTTAAACCACCCCAGCTAAAAATTAAAGCACTATAATACTTCAAAGAGTATTCATATTCGCAGAATAATAGGGGCACTTTACAGGGTATAAACTGAATAGTAGGCCAATAATGGCATTTGGAGCCGATTTTTAATCCAATAGAACCTTATTGTAAAACTAAATTATCCTTCCGAAAAGGCATACATCACGTATGTATCTTATATCATCATTTTCTTGCTTTTGCTCTAATAAGAAACGTGAAAAGAACAAGTAGTGTTGCCAACTATAGGAGGCTTATAGGGTGACACTGAAATTTAATGAAAAAAAAAAAACAGCTCGCAGCTAGCATCGAACCCATGGCTATCGTATTGCCCGTCCTACGCCCTAACCACATGACGTTGATTAAATCCGCAGATTCATCAATAAAATGCAGCAATCCTCCGCGCAGAGACCATCCTAATTGGTTCAGAAATTAACAATGAACGAGAAAATTGAAGAAACTTGTTTCCATTCTAGTATTCCAGACCAGAGCACTTCATAACTTTTAACTATTTCAAAAATCATTCCATCCTCCTATAACGATGAACAATATATCGGGTGACAATATGAATGTCATACTATTAAGATGATTCTCTGCTATAGGAGAATATTGCATATGTGTGATTATATGTATATTCTAGAGGAGACTATTATATGTGTGTGTTATGTCATCCAATAAACACAATACAGAAGTAATGCAGTATCTTCTTATGTTAACGTTTAGAGAAAGTGTTATCAAATTCTTACAGCACCATCCTTAAATTCGTACTGGTTTGAGCTCTTTATAGTGCTAATATTGAATTATTATTGGATAATCGTGAATTGATTCTATATGTTTGAATGTTTGAAACTTCGGAAAATATTTACAGGATTATTTATCGGATCAAAATACTCCTTTAATCTATGCAAACTGAACTTAGTTATACTATAGGATTGCTACGGAGTGAAATGCTTCTTTAAGACATACACATTGTTAGTTGGGCTGAGCACTAAATGCGGTCATAGTTTATACAAGGAAAGTAGCACCTTTTAAAAAATATGCAAATATGGCTCGACATTGGATGTGGAACTACGATCGCTGAGCGGTACTAATCACATGAGTCGTCTCTACGAACATGTACCTTAAGGTCAATGTAGGACTATTGCACCAGTAATTTATTTGAATATAAAAAAATGTTCTTTCTATAATGGAAAAAGTATTGTTAGTTCCAACTTATTGCAATGACTTAATTAGCCACTTAAGTAGAGTACAAGGATACATAGATTTAATTTTGCACTAATTTAATTTGTTTAGTCACTTAAATATTTTGCTAATATCTAACGGGACCCTTTTCCGAATCTGATTTTTATTGGGAACGAATTCCAGAAGGATGGGTATGGCAAATCTCATCACAAACCAAAAAATGTAAACTGAACAACAAAGGATACAAGTCACTTTGAGATAATCAAAATGGTTGTCCTTATTCAAGCACATGTGTGTATTTGACATCACTTAACGGGCACACATAACATACAAGTAAAGTGAAAAAATGTCCTTTTAATAGAATGATGGTCGATGATAGCCGCGATGACTATGATTATCGTGAATCATTCGGGAGAAGCAGACACTGTTATCTACTTCAAAAGCCTTAAAGTAAAACACCACCATCCACTACCCACTCTGTACACATCAAATTTCCCTAATTCCAGCAATCTTCTTTATTACCATGGAAATTCTACACTCTGCTATGTCCGTAGTCATTTTTCACTCGGTGACTACTTTAAATCCTATCTCGACTGATTCGCACCACCACCTGGTAAGGACAAAGACCATAACTACGACTCCTATGCCCATTCTACGCGAGAAACTACCCCCGGAAATCAGTGTTTCGCGCTATACCTAAAACCATTTTATGGATATACGGGAATAGATTTAAAGTGTTCATACCCGCCTCCCGCCATCGTCTGTGCGTTCGTACGATGTATGACCTGATGGGGAGCACCTTAATATTAATTTGACTTGACTGTAGCCGTTGTTCGTCGGCTGAACTGTGCTTCCCTCTTGCCACCCATCGATGCCCGTGTGCCCGGGATACTCCCGAATTGTGGTGCTGCCGTCGACTGTAAATCCTCTTCTTGGCTTAGATTAATGGCTACAGATTAAATGTGGATCGTCTTCATTAACTCGTGAATGGGAAGCAAAAGCAAGAAGCTCCGACAACGACGGCAAATCAACCAGCAGCGACCATAAGCAATCGTATCGTCATCTTCACTCCCTTGTAGTACTCATCCTTATCCGCACAGCACCCATAAGCCCATATAAGAGACGTCAAGCATTGTCAAGCCGCATATAGAGTCTGTCGCAATTTCATCCCAAGCACAACCAACCGTAAAAGGTCAAACCCCCCGTTTGACCTGACAAAGGATCGAAGGACTTTGCACAAGGCCACGCCTCTGATATGGCAACGGGCGGAGCTTGCAGTAAATCCTTGGAAATCAAGAGTGCTCGAGTCGTAAGGATGAGAGGAGGAGCCAGGCGTCAGAGTTCATGTTATGTTTCCATTTTGTAAAACGTTAAGTAAATATGACCCTGGATACGGGCGCGACGCCAGGATGCAGGCATATCATGAATGAGTGGGAGAACGGTTGGGGTTTGGGGAGGTTTGACGGCAAAATGGGGCCAGGCAAAATTTAATTAGCGGGTGATTTTGTGCGTTATTAATTACGTTGATATTCGGTGAAGGTTGTTAATTACTCTCCGTCGTAATTTTTCTGAATTACTCGGAGATCCTGTAGCTAGATTTGGTAGGTTGTGCATACTTGAAGGTGGATGTTACTTGTAAGAATCTGACATATCGACTAGTATTCAGTCGGATGTTAGATTATCCGAGATCGATTTCCGCCAGCTATTAGTCATGGTGGTGTTCGACGACATTCAGATCGTTCGCATTGAATATTACACCAACCATGCCAACTGTGTTTATTGGAGGATTGGTTGTGACTGGAAGCAAAAAGTAAAACGTAAAGCTCCAAGTCAAGTAGAACGAATCCCACATTGAATGTACGGAGATGGGGGTTGAAGGCGGTTCGAATTCGGATGCTTGACTCTCGTTGAACTTTCCACCACCCTCGAGTGGGTTGTCGTCAAATGTGTTTTCGCCAGATCGGATTGTCTACGTATACGCTCATATAATTCGCAGGGGGTAACAAGAGCGACGACCACGCCAAGCGTCAAGTGTTTGTGGCAATGGTGGTGGCTGGTGGTCTGATAAGCGCGGTAACGGTTGGTGCTTGGTCGGATGCTGTATGCTGTGGCGTTGCCATGTCCCTTACTTATCAACCCCCCACCTTGGTGGTTGTGGTTGAAGCAGCGTTTTGGACTGGTTGGCGAACCGCCATTTGTATCACGGTCGCGACCGCTCGCTTCGTTATCCTTTAGCCTTTGTGCGACAAATCGCCTTCGCCGTTCGCTATTTGAACGTTGAATTTACGGCGACAAGGACGACGAGGACGATATCCTGTGGTGTTAAATCTATGTGTTCATGTGAGTGGTTCTTCGTTGTTGTTTGCTAGTTATCCTGTTGGTGGTGTTTCCTTTTTGTTCTGTTGTTGTTTTTACTTGTGGTGCGGTGGTGATTCGGTGAAGTCGTATACATATTTCCAATGTCCTTTGAGTTCGACTGGTGGTTTGGTGTCTGGATGGACTATCGCTAAGATTTGGATTAAACGGTTTTTCGCTGGTCGGTGAAGTTGATCCTGATTTTCGTTGTTCAGGTGAAAGAGGACAAGAGCGACGGTTTTATATCATTATTCGGTTTGACTTTAGTTTAGATTGAATGTTGGGTTGTAGTTCGATAATGTGCTAGTGCTCGATATGTTCAATGGTGTTTAGTGGACAAACATAAAGGATACTTGCTAAGTGATAGTTGTGTCAGATTTGTGGAATTTCATTAGTGTGATTATTGAGTGATAGAGTAATGAATTCAGATAATCAGACAACTCTTTTGCCGGATGGTTCAGGTTGGTGATTTGTTTTACTTTTATATTAAACCCTAGTACTGACATCGAGAGTGAAATTTTTCGCCGCTGCAATTTTTTCAATGAAAATGCATTCATACTGTCGTGGAATATGTGGCGAATGCTAGGGAATTCCATAAGCCTCAATCCGAAAACAGTTCCATAATTTTTCTCGGCCATTTTATGCATTTTTTTCCGATTCCCCGGTTATTTCATCGTGAAATGTCAAATGACCGGGGAATCGAAAAATAATACATAAAATGGACGAGGAGAATTATGAAACTGGTCTGGGATTGTAGCTTATGGAATTCCCCACCGTTTGTGACATATTCCACGACAGTAAGTATTCATTTTTATTGATAAAATCCCTGGGCGAAAAATTTCACTCTCGATTTTAATTCAACCCTTTAGGCCAAAACGAACGTTGTATCTATTGTGTAGGAAGCAGATGAAAAACCTGGTGGTGGAGAATTGTTTTTCTCTTTCTTATGTTTTTTGGGGTGCTGATCATGAATCCGGAGCTTCCCACCAACATTTAAGTGCGAAACAGGATCAAACACGCGCAAAACCCACAACTCTCGCTGTTTTCCGTTTTGTGGCCCCTAACTCAGAAGCTGTTCATTTCTGCGAAAAGCTCTCCAATAATATGTTAGAGAGCACATGATTACGCGTCCAAAGAAATATAAATATTATAAATCCGTTTAGCGGTACATATTACTACAATTGATAATTCAAATTTGCCTTTCATATTTCCATATTATCAGATAATTTTGAGATAAACTGTTTTAAATATTTCGTCGCAAAGAATGCATTTATTCTTGTTTATTTTTTTTATGTATTTTCGGCTTTCCGTAGCTTTTACCACCGTATAGCTTTCACCAAAATTTCGTTGAGAAACAGATTAAAAAAATCTCAAAAAACGTCATATATACGTCATATACTAAATATCAATTGTAGCGATTTATGTCGCGTTCGATGCGAAATCATATTTTCTCTAAGATATTCATGGACAGCTTTTTGCAGAAATGAACGTTCTAGAGTTATAAGTGAAACAACGAAAAAATTACGAACATTTATTTATTTATTTATCGGGGTTTTTCGTGATTTTGGCCCCAGTTCCGCAATTAATTTTTGGTGGGAAGCTCCGGATTCAAGCTCAAAGGCCCAAAAAATACAAAAAAAATCTCCACCACATTTTGCAATCTCAAACCACGTAATGACTACACGACTATGCGAATTTATTGGCTCGAATCAGCGCCCGCTCTAGCGCTTACGTCACCCCGGGCAAGAGGACATTTTACCGCCTCTTTTGTACTATACGAGGAGACAGTATTTTGTCCTTATTTTTGTAGAAGCGATTCAAGAGATTTTTCCCGCTCTTGGTGGTTGTAACAGCGAGTAGCTCCGAGACGCTTTCCATGTTAGCATATTTATACCCTTCGCTCATAGAGTGAAAGGGTAACTTTGTCATGAAGTTTGTAACGAATTGAAGGAAGCATCTCCGACCATATAAAAAATATACATATATATGATCAGCATGACTTGGGGAGTCGATTGGGCGATTTCCGTCTGTCTGTCTGTCTGTCTGTCTATGAAGCTGAAATTTTGCACAAATGCTTCTTTTTGCTGCAGGCAGTTTGTATGTCTGAATCGGTAAAATCTGACAAAGGGGTCATGGGGCTGCCATACAAACCCAACTCCCGAAATTAGTTTCTTCTAAGAAAAACTTTTTTATTTATGCACCAATTTCAACTAAACTTCACACAAATGTAATTCAATTGATGACACAAAACATATGTAAAAATTAATGGGATCAAATCATGGGGTCATGGGGCTGCCATGCGAACCCAACCCCCCAAATTAGGTTCTTCTAAGAAAAACTTTTTTGTTTGTGTACCAATTTCAACCAAATTTCACTTAAATGGTTTTCTGTTGATAACACAAAACATATATAACAACGGGTCAAATCGGACCATGGGGTAATGGGGCTGCTACACAAACCTAACCCCCCAAATCTTCTAAGAAAAACTTTTTTATTTGTCCACCAATTTCAACCAAATTTCACTCAAATGACACAAAACATACGTAAGAATGGATCAGATCAGACCATGGGGTCATGGGCTGTCATACAAACCCAACCCCCCTTTTTGAATCTTCTAAGAAACATTTTTTACACCAATATCACAAAACCTTGAATTAATGTGTCCTTAGCAAAGCAACTAAAAAGGTAAGAACAAATGGAACCGTACTATAGGGTCATTCTCCCGCATCCCCCAATAAAATCTTCTGAGTAAATAATTTTATTTGCCCACTTATTCCAACCAAACCCCACACAAATATTGTTTTTTTGGACGCAGCGGAACTTTTGTGAAGACAGAAGGAAAAAAATGGGGGGGGGGGGGGGCGTTTAAATACAAGTCGTAGGTACCTACGCCGGAAAAAAACTTTTAGCCTGAGGGGAGCGAAGGGTATCCAAATTTCGGCCACGCCCGAAATTAGACTCGGTCTCGTTTTATTATAAAGAAAACACAAAATTGACTATGGGTCAACGTGGGAATCTGGCGACTTTAAAATAGACGTAAGACATCGAAAATTCAACACATTTTCGAAAACTCTGCTCTAGAAAATGGTGTGCCAAAGAGTAGTGCTCGTTTTCATTACGTAACGTACTTATATTTCTGAGTAGTTTTTGATAACTCCCTTATACCCACTGCGCAGCAAATAAACTTCAATTAGCCGGATCTCATCGCGGAAGAATTTGAAAATGGTTTCAACTTTCGTGGCTTATTTTCCTAAATGCGGACTGCGGAGAGTTATTAAAGAATAACATCGTAGCTAGTTAACCCTTAACTACATTCGTGGGGGACTAGGGTCCCCCAAGATGAACATTTTTAGACTTATCTCAAATGTTTTAAATTTGATGCGGTTGAACTTTCGCGTATTCGTAGCACTGCCTAAGAGCTTGCAAACAGAGAAAAAGCGCTGGACTGCAGCTTATAGGTTAGAAGCTGTAAGCCCTTGGGGGACCTAGGTCCCCCACGAATGTACTTACGTAGGTAAATTTTTTTTTGAACTTCCGATATATTTGCATTTTTCTTCTTGTATTTTGCAGTTTTGAATAGAATTTGAGATTATAGTAAATAGAGAATATATTTTATTATTGCAATGGAAGCTAAATCATGACAACTTTTACAAAATTATACAATTTGATGGACAGGGGCCTGAGGTCGAACCATGTATGGTTTCGGATCATCAGAATCAAATGCAATCCCTATTTTTCGATATTTTGAGTTTAGAACAGTTTCTTAATTATTTAAAGTTTAAAGAACTGCAGATAACTTGTAAGAATAACAGATGGCAGCTGTTCTCGCAGAACGACTACCAATTTCTAAGGAAAAAATTCATTAAAAAAGCCCCTTTTTTCCGCTTGTGATTTTCAAGATTGTTAACTATATTTAAAATTATAGTTATATTTTTCATTCTTTATTGTGTAAACAACGTAAAAAACAGTTTAGCTTTTTGTGGAATCACATTTGAATTTTAGACTCGACGTTTGAAGTAAGTACTGAAAGTGTACCATGCGAAATGGCCACTTTCTATAATTAAAGCTGCAAACTTTACATGCAGCTTTCAAATCTTTAAAAAATTATATTTTTGCATTTATTACACGTCTATGATTTCTTTTAGATTAGGAGTTGGCAGCATTTGCAAAATTAAATGTATTAAAAATCACATTTGGTAATGGGGGACCTAGGTCCCCCACGAGTGTAAATGTGTAGGCTGGAAATAGCGAGTGTAGCTGAGGGTATCTGAAACACCTAGCCAAATGTTGGTATTAGCATCTTAGCATATTAGCAGAGGACTCTGCTACGCTGGCAGTGTGCACTGTGGTCGTATTGTTGGAAATTTGCCCTCGCAATGCTAAAGGAATCAATCCAATTGCGACCAACTGAAGGAAATCGTGAAATCGGGAGAATTGAAGTTGTATTCAAGCGAAAAATGGGTGTAAGTTTTCGAAAAAGACTCCAAAAACGCATCAGTAATGGTGCTTTTTGGGCATGAAATTACTCACAGGATTTTCTTTTATTTTATTGTTCCATATTTTCATTTCATATGAATTTGTTCGGGGGTCAGTATTTATTGAGTGGACGTTATTTCTTGTGATTTAAATTTTTTGACTTAATCTTCCATATCGCATACCTTCCCTTCACCTTAGAAAGAATTAGGGATCATGCTAGCAGATCCAATTAGAATCGTTGAGCCCAGGCCTGTAGAGAGGGTGGGGGGAACGGGGGGATTCCCCCCGGGCCCGGGATTCCAAAGGGGGCCCGGAATTGGACACAAAAGTTGTGCTTTAGTGTTTTTTTTTACATACAAATTTCTATTTTGAGGTCCTTAACTAAGAAACCTTATTAGAACTGTATCTAGCATTTAGTATTACACATTCTGCACTAGGCTTGTGGCCCCAAGTCTAATATTGAATTGTTAGGACTGGGGCCCGAATCATCATATTCAATCAACAAATCAACATTATCGTTTCTTTACTAAATGTCTAAATTCAATCTGCCCTCGCATTTTGAAAGTGCATGTATAACTTTTTACGTAAAGAAATTAGAAAATTCGACTTCTTCATCCATTAACGTAACGTTTTTCAAAAAATGTGTGTTCAAAGTGAAAATAGGAGTGACATTTTTTTTAGAAGGACTTTTCCGGGCGATCATTTTGTGTACGTACTGCGCTGCTGCTAAATTCTTTTCAAGGTACCAACACCGAGATTTTGGTCACTTAAATTCAGCGTCCCCTCTAAGAGGGGGCAAGCCGGGCGATCGCCCAGGGCGCCACATATTATGTAGATGCTGCATTTAGAATGGATAAAAGGCTAAGTAAGATCTGCGTAAATTTTAAGTCTGTGATGCTAGCACCCGCCCTACTTTCAGAAAACAAAGCGCGACAATTCGCTGCTATGTGCTAATTCAGTTATTCTTTAAAAAAAGACACTAATTTGAGAATTACTTGTATGTACTAATTTCGTCCTCCAATTGAAAATTTAGTTCCTCTTTCTTTTCACCAGAATAAAGGACATTGCATGATCTCCAATTTTTGCCGAGGGGAGGGCTCCTTGATTTTCGAATAGAGGACGAAATTATAGCACGTACAATTTGAGGCAACACAACAACAAACATCTACAATTTTATTGTTTCATTTAAATGGGATTTGATTTCCGGAAGATCCGATCTAAAGTTTCTGTTTAGTCTGTTGTGTTACATTTATGAAAATAAGCCATGCACGAAATCCGGCTAATTGAAGTTTTTTTGGCTGTGTAGTTTCCAAGGAATTTATGGAAGGCAAATGCAGGAAATTGGTAATGAATGCGAGCACCATTTTTTGAAACAATATTTTTGAGAGCAGAGTTTTCTAAAAATGTGTTGAGTGTTTCAGTGGAAAACAAAATTTCCCATTTATTTTCGATTACATTAACCTTCGGGCGGGCGCAATGCATCTGACAGATTAAGTGACCAGTTTTTGTTGCGCCAATCAGCGATATTAAAAAGGAGCGATCTGAAACTCACAGTAGCTTAATCTTTGTCGATCAACTACCCAAAACAGTTTTCAGTTTCTATCTAGCATATGTCTGAGGGGTGGGAGGGAATGAAATAATCTCTCAGATGTTTTGCGCCCGATTGTGTTATTTTCTCCTTTTCTATGAAAATTTCCACTTGTTATACTCTTCACATTGCGTAATAACGTCATGTTGACTTTCAGTCTCACCAAATCGTTCAATAGTATGTTTTTAGTAAAATAAGGTCACATTTTTTAAGCGGTCGAGTTGTTGGAGGTTTTTTACATATTGAAGAGATTGAAAGCGGAATATTATTAGAATATTGAAAATGTGAAGGGTATCAAACTTTGTGAGCCAGTTTTTGTTTTTGAAATTTCGTAGAATTGTTTCAAAAAGACAATGCAACAATAAATAAGAGTCTAAAGTATAGAGAAACTTAATTTCATCCTTTTTTCTGCACTTAATCTGTCAGATGCATTGCGCCCGATCGTGTTAGGATTAGTATGGCGCCCGCCAGAAAGTTAAGCTTTATAAGATTTAACTTTGAAATTCCAAACAAACTCTATAAGGCCTTGCTGAACTGTGGTGAATTGCGCTTCATAGTATAAATGATAGCTAGACGTTGGTTTGAACCCCATTGTGACCATGAATTTGTGAGTTGTCTCTATAAAAATGCTCCTACGTCAGCTGGTTTCACTATGTAAATCGTTTCGGAGCAAAGACCATGATCTGCCACAAGCACTCGACAAGAGGAAACAATCCTTGGAATCGATTCTACAACAACGATGTCCATCCATACTATCTTTACTATCGATTTGCCTGGTACAACACCTAAGGGGCGGCAATTTGTCCTCTTGCCCGGGGCGGCGTAAGTGCTAGAGCGGGCGCTGCTTAAAATATTGAATCTCCATTTCAATCTATCTATCAATCATTCGTTTTTTGTTTCCCAAAAATTAGGATCGAGCCACTTCTTTTCTCAGTACCGTATAGCCCCATGTTGAGCCATGGTGCGTTAACTCAGCCGTTTATAGGCAGTTAGATTGCATATCATTTCGGAGAGTATGGAGAGTATGTAATTTTGCAAGCACTATATATTTCATATCCGCACATGTACGGAAAATTTGGACCACGCCAAAATTCCATCTCCGGATCTCTAGATTACTATAGCATCGTAGAGTGCGACTCAACAAAGTGAGCCCCTGAGCTCCACTGATTAAGAATAATAAGATTAAGATACAATTCAATACAAAAAGAGGACGGGAACGAAATCAGCAAATTTCTTCAACGAAATTCCAGAGCTCTGGAGATGATTTAATATGAATACATCATCAATATACGATGTCATACATCAGTATCCGAAAAATGTGCGGCAATTAGAATTTATTATTGTGCAATTCTTGGAGACAACAGTTTACGTAAACTCAGCTAACTTTCTGCAGCAAGTTAAGGCTGTTTTTCGCAAGATATTTTTAATTTGAAAATTTGAACGTCCAGTGATTTGTCTGATAAATTTTCAAAAGTGTTAGGAGAGAATTAATTTTCTGAGTGTACTGAACACTTATGTAGAGGAGATGGTCAAAGAGGGACAATAAAATAAGCATAATGTATAGGGGAGACCGGGGCTGGTTCTAACAGGGGCAGGTATTAACAGGCTGATAGACGCTAAACTATCAGGCTCAGAGACAAACAAATCATGAATGTCCTGTTTGTACACAATGCTAAACGTGTCGAGACTCGTCAATTTAGTCTGCGCCGTCGCAGTAACGAGTTGTGTGTGGTGTGCCCATATGAACAGGTAAACGATCTTTTTTGTGTTTTTATATCTTGATTTGCAATCTTAATATAAATTTCAAAGATGTGAAACTTTAATTTATATAAAAAGTGTTTATTCAGCTATAGATGCACTCTAATTTCTTGCTGCTAAATTACGTACTTTTTAGAGTGCAATGCGATTTCTAAAAAATTGGGCCTTGGGGTTAGTTTTAACAGAACACACGGGGTAAGTTCTAACATGTTAACACTTACCCCAATCGCCAGTTAAGTTCCTGTGTTAGGATATTAAGGCTGGAGTTCCATTTTTTTTAATTACCTGTGATTTTTTTCAAAGAAGATGTTTATTTGATTTATTGAGTTTAAGAAAACTGCTTTAAAGGCTAAAGTTTTGTTATTTAATTATCGTTAGCATTAAAATATCACTAAGGCCCGTATTTATGAACATTCCTTAACTCAAGGAGACCTTGAGTTAAGGATGCCGAAATTCAATAAATTAAATGTCATTTACCATACTTTTTCATAGAAATCACTTATATTCACGAGTCAATGCATCCTCGATTTAAAGAGAAACTCAAGGAGACCCTAAAATTTTCTATAGTCAACCTCACTTGAAGTCAAGGTAGCTACCCACCTTCCTTGAAATATAATATTTCAAGTCTATTGAAAACTTAAGGTCTCCTTGAGTTTCGCCTTAAATCAAGGATGCATTGACTCCTGAATATAAATGATTTCTATGAAAAAGTATGGGAAATGACATTTAATTTATTGAATTTCGACTCAAGGTCTCCTTGAGTTAAGGAATGTTCATAAATACGGGCCTCAGTACTGAATATGATGATACTGATCGTTGTATTTAATTAATATGAGACTGAAAAAAAAAATACAGGTTGATTTTGTAGATTAACTGGTGTTTAATTATTTGCAAAAAGTTCAAATTCGACGATTACCCTTCCTGTTAAAACTTACCCCAGGGCTGTTAGAACCAACCCCAGGCTGGGGTAAGTTTTAACTTGTGAGTTTCTTAGGAAAAAAACCTTATTATTCTGAATATAATACGTTTACAATAATTTTGATAATTTCTATTTAAAGTCCTATTTATTACGAATTATATGGCAGAAAGTCATGTCTCTAACGCAAAAGGTTGGGTAGCTAAGAAGTTTTGTTTAAAATTTGTTAGAACCAGCCCCAGTCTCCCCTACCTACACTTTGAAAAGTGTATCTCTTCTTGTCTACAAAAAAATCTTAATTTCCAGAAAATTGTTTTTTATAGTCGCGATTTATTCATGGTTCAATAAATCTTTCTTACGTCTTATGAACCCCTAAACCTCGAAGACCAACAGTAGGCTCAGGAGAGTTATTTATCTCCATAAATAGGTACTCGTTTAACATCTGTGTGAGATCATAGTCCGTCCACATATGTGTTTATAAGGTAAAAAATATAAATATACAATTTTTTAAGAACCGAAATGTAAAAAAAAATGTTCTTCGATTTATAATTTTTTATCGTATGGAAGGGGAGGGCCCGGAATCATTGACCCCCCGGGCCCGCATTTTCTATCCACGGCCCTGGTTGAGCCTAGGGCGGCAAAATCCGGAAAAAAATGTTTTAGATTCTGCCGTGGAGTACTTTAGGATGTGGCACTTATCATCGGTTTGGGAATAGGCGAGGCGTATTTTCACCCTCAGTTAGATATCAACATAAAAAGGCGTTTGTCGCCAGCGTCTAAGAGCGTCAAAAACTGAGGGTAAATATTATCATTTAAGCTTAAATTCGAAACCAAGATCCTTCCTGTTCTTTTTCATGACTTGCTATGCTCAACCTTTGAACAACATTTGCTGGTTCGGCTTTTTTACAGTTCGACATATTAAGGGCGCCACAAACCTGAAGATTTCTCGGCCGATCGATTGGGCAATCGATTACCCACAATCGATCTGCCGCCCGTACAGCACATACATACATTAGGCAATTTATCGGGCAATCTGAAATGAGACAGTCTCACGGTCCACAAGACCCAACACAAAATAGCGATAATTATACCATTTTTGGCGATGGAAGATGGACATCCATTGCTACTTTGATGGAGAAAGACCGCCACAACCACAGCATGAAGAACGACCACAGGCTTATGTCAAAAAATCAGCAACTGAGAAAACATGATTGTCATGACAGCTTGTACGGAAAATTGCATTGGCAATACGGTCCACATGTCAAATCAAAAAAATGAATCCGATGGTCCCATACACCTTCCGATTAATCTCGCAATCAAAAAAAATCTGGCCGGTCTGTGGCGCCTTTTAGAAATTGCAAAAATTGATGTTTGAAACGCAGAAATGGAATACACTAAAAAAAATTAATCTGATAGATTAACTTCGATCCAAAAAATTAATTAACTCATCTTGTAATTAAGACGTTCAAGTTTCAGAGGAGTTTTAAGCATGAAAAGGGCATCGGCATCAATTCAGCTGAATGTCTTTTTAAATTTCTCTTAAATTGATATATCTGTATCTTGGATGCGACTTTCATATTTGAAGCATTGGCAGCACTGTAGTTGCCAACTAGCCATGCCTAGAGAATACATACTGAATGGTCAATTATTGATGATTTAGCCTGGATACTACAATATTTCAAAACGGAAAACTGAAAATGAACTCAAATTTTGGAGTTCTGCCATTCCTATTGTTGGTGGTTTTGCTCAACCAAATTTCACTATCGATTTTGCCAATTGTCCACAACCAATGCAGGACACACAATCGCCACATAATATAGAGACAAATTAAGTTTCTTTTATTTATTATAAGATATTCCTTTTCAAATAATTTCGATTCAAAATGGTGGCCTATAATCAAACCATACTTCATAAACGGCATCAATATTTGAGCCTTAGGAAAGTTTAGGATTTACCACTTTAAACCGATTCTCCAAGCAGAAAATTTATTGCATAAGCTTTACGCTCTGCATTATCTTTGTATTTACTAGTACAGTAATCGGGTATATTTTACTTAAAAAAATACGTAATGGCTGAAATTTGAGTTTCGTATTTGTGGGAGTGGGGGAAGTTATAGTAATTTGCCTACTTATAGGGGAATTTAGCGATTTTCCTTAATATCATTCTTACTGGTATTCCTACAGTAAAGTGATGTATAAAAGTTTTAATCCTAATCAAATTGTCTATTTAACGGTACCTAAGCCAATATCTCAGGCCAAATAGTTCCGTTATAATGACCGGTTAAAGGGCAAAATAGCACCAATAATGAGAATATTTGGCTTAAGTAAAACACATAATGACTGAAATTTGGTGGAAATGTTAAGAGATACGTCCTAAATCTATATCTGAGTTTTTGTATTTATGGGAGGGCGTTGTTATAGCAAACTGCCTACTTATAGGTTAAATTTGCGTTTTTGCTTAACATCATTCTTATTGTTGACCCTACAGTAAAATGGTAGAGGTTTTCTTGCCAATCAAATAATCTATTCACCGGTACCTTAACAGTATTAACAGTATTTTCTATACGAATAGTGCATAGGGTTTTTTAGTTAGTTATGCAACTCAAAACACATACATATTAAAATATCGTAACTAAAGGGTTTTCCAATAGGGACGCTTGATCTTTGAAATGAAAAAAAAAATACATGTAGGAGAGATATTTGCGAATTTTTTTTTTATTTGAAAGGTCCATCGACCCCATTACATATGGAATATGACATCATTCAAATGACCGCCACGGCTTCGGTTGGTGGCGCGCACACGAAAGGTCCAATTTTCGATGACTCTGGCGCACAAATCGGGCTGTATTTGATCGATGGCGTGGCGTATGTTAACTTTGAGGGCATCGGTGGTTTGCGGTTTGTTGGCATAGACCTGCGACTTAAGAAAACCCCACAAGAAAAAGTCCAGCGGGGTCAAATCGCACGATCTCGGTGGCCAGTTCACGTCGCCTCCGCGCGAGATGACCATGCCCGTAAATTGCTCGTGCAGAACATCCATCGTAGCGTGTGCTGTGTGGCACGTAGCGCCGTCCTGTTGAAACCACATGTTGTGCAGATCCATATTCTCGATTTCAGGCCAAAAGAAGTTGGTTATCATCGACCGGTATACAGCCCGATTTGTGCGCCAGAGTCATCGAAAATTGGACCTTTCGTGTGCGCGCCACCAACCGAAGCCGTGGCGGTCATTTGAATGATGTCATATTCCATATGTAATGGGGTCGATGGACCTTTCAAATAAAAAAAAAAATTCGCAAATATCTCTCCTACATGTATTTTTTTTTCCATTTCAAAGATCAAGCGTCCCTATTGGAAAACCCTTTATATAAACTACTTCCAATTTCAGAAAATTCCAATGGTCAGAAAATTATGACATGCATTTTATTGCTCGAGTAACTTTAGGGTGCGGTTAATTAGAAAGTTCTTACCATAGCGAGGTAGTTGGGTCAAGATTTGAAAGATACTTTTGTGGGCCTAGGTATGCAGGTAGTTTACAAAAAAAAAATCTCCTACTTTTCTGGTATTAAAAAAATGCAAAACCCGTTCTTATTGGTCTACTTGACGAACGACATTGATTTAAATACCGTTTGATAGATTATTTGATAAGAAATGAAAACTCTATACACCATTTTACTGTAGGGTCAACAATAAGAATGATATTCAGCAAAAACGTAAATTTAGCATATAAGTAGGCAATTTACTATAACTACCTCCCTGATATATACGCAACTTCAGATATAGATTTATAACGCATCCCTTAACGACTCCACCGAATTTCAGTCATTACATGTTTTATTTAAGCAAAATATTCCCATTATTGGTACTATTTTCACCTTTAACTGGTAACTATAACGGAACTACTTAACCGATGCAATTAATGTAGGTACCGTAAGATAGGTAATTTGATTAGAAACAAAACTTCAATACACCACTTCACTGTAGGGTCAACAGTAAGAATGATATTAAGAAAAATGCAATATTCGCCTATAAGTAGGCAATATACTCTAACTTCCCCCACCCCCACGAATACGAAAACTCAGTTTTAGATGAAAGACATGTCCCCTAACATCTCCAGCAAATTTCAGCCATTGCGTATTTTTTTTAAGTAAACGGCCGTTTTGTGTCTTTAAATACATACTGTACTATACACTCTGTGATGAATATTGAAGAATGCTCAGGACCCACGAAGCGGAAAGCTCAAAGATCATACGTATTTAAGTATAAAGTGTGAATTGAAAATAATTGGTAAATAAAGCGTAATTTTTTCCCGACAATAATTAGGGTTTCACTAGAGGCGGCAATTATGTGAAAAGCCTACTAGCGGCAAATGGGTAAATCCGCCACTGTCAATCGTCAATGACTATCTTTTTTTTAAGAAGAACTTAATTAGCATATTACTGAGCAAAAGAGCAGAGACAATTTGCTTGATCGAAGCAAAATTTGGGCAACTTTCAGTAAGCATTTTAGGTTTTTAAAAGTAGTACTTCGTATCAACTGTGGGCTCGACTTTATATCTTTAAGACTCAACTTTTAAAAAAGAAATTGATAAATAAAACAAATATTTGAAGCTTTTTTTAATAAATTTATCGGTTTCTTTACCAAAAGAAAATCTTAGCCCGACGTCTAAAAATAAACGGTAAGTGCTTTTTATGGGTCAATTGGTTCCCTGCCTTCCGACATTATATTTCGCCCCTTTTTATTTCATCTGTAGTTTCTATGGCTTCCTTTCCACTAAATCCAGGATAATATTGCATTTTTCGTTTCGGCTTTTTGTAACTTTTTTTATTCGAGTGCTAACCAAAACCCGCACTTTTTGGTCCACTTTTTATTCGCTTTTTGGTGTGAGGAGCACTTCGAACAGACATGATTGCTTAAGACAAAAAAAAAAAACACTTTAAAAGCGGATCACATGATATTTGATTAAAACCAATTTTTTATCGATCTTCTCATTAAGTTGAATGTCTTCTGCCTTTTCCCTTCCCTATTGATTTAAAATATTTTCCCAAGTGTTTTTATCCAACAAGTCTTATAAGTTCATATATGCAAAAATTAATTTTATTTACACATTTATTCTTTAAAACGTTGATCTGGATATTGATGAAATTGAAAAACAATAATTTTTGCTTTCTACACAGACGAACACTAGACAAAAAAGGAACAATCACTGTTTTAACAAGTGTTTTAATTTTTATATGAAATAATGTCGATTTAATCGGCTATAAAAATGTGTTAATTAAAAATGAGACTGTTGCTGTTTGTTTAAGCTTGTTATGAAAAAATAAAATTTAACAGTTGAGGCGACATTTGATTTTTTTTTTCTATTTTAAGTATACGTACATGAAGATGAATATTGTTTAATTTGGGCCGGGTTCAAAGTTTCTTATGTAAATGCAGGTGCAATTTGGTATTAATTAAAACTTTTATGTGTATGGGTGTTTGAAAAGTAGGGTTTTGCAATGACAGACAGTGAAGTCCTGATCCTATAATGAGAGTAACCGAAAAAATCGGGAAAAAATTCGAGTCGTACTTTTGAAATGCATTTTTCAATATTATGATGATTATATCATATTTAACCTTTCCCTTTTTCGGACTTAATTCCATGATTTGTTTTCAATATTCCGATTTTTTTTGTGTTGGGTGGATTTCGCCCGGAGGGATTTTAAACATACTGGTTCATCATCTCGGGAAACATCTGAGATTAGGTACTTCAGTTATGCTGATTTTCTCTCTAGCTGCGCTATTTTAAAGCACGAAAATCATTAAATAAATACGAATGCGGTGCTAAATCCAGTTGTTTCAAATAAATAATGTCAAAGATTCTTAAAATCCATTTCTGTTTTATATGGGTTAAAAATGAATTTCTGCATTAGTTATTTACAAAAAGCGTTTAAACAGCTTTAAATAGAAGGATTTCTACCAAGCTGAATTTTTGTTTAGATATATATATATTTGGTACCCATTCGGGAGTTTGTTTTCGGGCGCAATTTGTGAATCAGTTCCACCTTTAGGCGTTGAAGCATTAGAGGAGGTTGCCTTTCGATAAGTCGCCTCTTTGGAGCTGAGCGCGGGTCAAAAAGAGGACGCCACGATAAAAATGTTGATGTTAGATTCTTTTCGACAGCAGAACAGCGTCGATTTTTAATCCAATAGGTATGGATGTATTGATGACAATTATAGGAGGTTTACAGAATGACACTGATATCTTATGAAAATAAAAAGCAGCCCGCAGCTAGTATCGAACCCATGACCACCGTCCTACGCCTCAACCACTTGACAATCTGACATATAGTCAGCATTGCTCATAAGCACTATACAAATCAGTTGCCTAACATATCTTTGTAGAATCTGTTCTGCAATAAATCTTCTATGAGTGATTTACCAATACCGACAATATAAAAACTGACAATCATTTCTTTGCAGTTAGAAGGTCGAAGTCCACACACACACGGTCCATGGATTGTAATCCATAGATTTCACATGGATTTTTCTTGAATTAAAATCCAAATCCGCCCATGTATGGGCTCATTTGACAAAACGAAGATCCATTTTATTAATTCGAATCCATGGATTGCAATCCATGGAATGACCATGTGTGCGCGGGCCTTACAGTGTTTCAATCCACACATTTCTCAATAAAATGCAGCCAGCATTATTAAAGTACTTTTTTCGCTTCATGTTAAAATAAAGTGTTATGAAACCTTTACAGCACCATCTTTGAACTCCTACTTATTTGAGCGTGTGTGCGACTGGCTTGATACCATAAAGATGTTAGAGAGTTTCCAGAAAATGATTTGAATTTTAATTACTTATCGAATCAAAATAATCCTTTTAGCGATTTATTACTTGTGCGGCGCCTTGAACAAAACTGGTTAAAAATGCATTGATTTGCAAATAATGTATCTGGAAAGCTATTAAAGTCTCCCCGTATAATGTCCTGAAGGCGAAACAAACTACATACAATTTCTTTTGATATGAATTTTCTCAGAAAATTATACTATAGATTCAAAAGTAAGATCTCGTCCATATATTACTAACAAAATTTATTTGATTTATGCTAAAAATTGGAGTGCTCGCAACAAGGACACCCTCCTCACTACTCCTATCATTTTTCAAAAAGGCATGCCCGAAACTGATCTCCAAATTAAGTCAGACAATTGACTTTTGACCAGATGGTATTAATTTTTTGGTTGGAAGCATATTAGATTATGTACTGAACCAAATTTGATTTAGCTGGCGTAATTTGGGGATAAGTTTCAGGCTTGCCTTTTTGAAAAATGTAAGGAGGAGTGCAGTGGCGGCTCGTATACAATAATAGTGGGGGTTCACAAAAAAGAAAACTAAATACATACACCATCAATCCCTCAAAATATATTTTAACGTATACCTAAGACCACCTAACTTTGAATAAAAATTATTTTATTTTAATGTGAAAGTATAGCCCATACATACATACATACTAAGTTGTTTCGAAAATAAACACTTCCTCAAGCCTGTTTCCATCCTGTTTTCTTGCATCTCGTTGTAACTGCGAACAAGAATCTAGATTTTATAACTAAAGAATCACTGCGATTTTCGCATAACAGTCAAGAAAAACCATACAATTTTACGAATCAGCAGCACACCAAAATTTATTTTTTATCATTTCCTTGGCATTGAATTTTTGCACAAAATTCTTTTCCTTCGTAAAGTTCAGACAAGGCAGCCCCATAGAATATTTAGCTTTATTTTTTTTGTCGTTAGAAAAGTTCTTGTAAAAAAATTTCTAAAGTCAAAAGTAAAATCTCTACTCATTTTTATATTCTTTCATTGAAGATACTCACCAAAAATTCATATCAATTCGGTTCATCACTAAGTGGTGTGCTGTGCACGACTTATTTGTGCACAAATTGTAGTGTAAATTTTGCACTATCCCCTCGCCCCGGGAACCCGTCACGTATCTGATTTTGGAGCGAGTGCACCATGTTCATATGACTGTGCACCATCACCGTGGGTGCTAGTAGATGTTCGTCGAGACAGATTCAATGCGTGGCTTGGGTATATCGTACATTTATATGGATTATGTACGTACACCTAGATTATGTTGCGTAGGGCAGTTTGTTCTGTTTTGTGGAGTGTTTTATTTAGCAAAGATATTTAGCAAATTATTTGTTGATATGGTTGTTTTATCAGGGGGTGCACGTGCACATGTGCACATATGGGCGAGCCGCCACTGGAGGAGTGTCATTGGTCGGAGCACTCCAATTTTCGGTACAAAACAAATAACTTTAGTTAGCAAGATCTTACAATTATAGGTGTATTCTATCAAGTGTTAGAGTGCGAAATGTCAAACTCAAAAAACTCACTATAATATACTTTTGGGTCTAGAGTGTAATTTTCTGAGAAATGATGCCTCCCTAATGCATCGCCCGAATCTTCCCGTGGAGGTCTTTGTTAAAATATCCAGGATAGTAGTTAACTTATGGCTATAGTAAAATAGAAGTGTTATGTCGCATATTATAGTGACGACCAAATGTCCTTTTTATTCTCGAAAGCTTACATACAGACCAGATCGAAACTCAGGTTTTGTTATGAGGAGTTTCCCATGAGACCTAAAGAGGTATTTTCAATCCTTGCAGGATATACTGTTCAAAACGATATTTTCCTCAGTAAACGACGCATGGGAAGCATGAGTGTCATTCGAAGGAAGATAATTCGGAAGATTCTCCAACATTTAAAAGGAAAATGGTGGGTGTATGGAAAATGTGCATAGAACATGGAAAATGGAACACGGGACAGTACCTGCGACATGCGATATGGGACATGTCACATGATACATGGGTCACGGGACATGAGAGAACGAAATATATCTACATCAATTAATAATATTAAAATTTTACCTTCGGAGTTGAGATACACTTTAAAAGGCGATTCACACTAGACCGCAAAATCTATGTTGATTATGAAATCTCGAGACCTTTTCATATGGTCGTAATCTTGTTACATAACTTTTCAGTACAGTAGAGTCCGTGTATAAAAATTAAATTTTCCATAATAATTACTGAAGTTGATAACTGCAAATGCGTTGGCGGATATAGTTGATATCAATCCTTTTTACGTCTAAAGCCCCGGATAGAGTTCGAGCGGAATGAAAATGAAACGGTAATGAACCGGCATAAAAACCGTGGTGAATTTAAAATTTTAGCTTCGAAAATTGCTACAAAGGCGTTTTACGTCCTAAATCATCTTAATAATAACTAAAAAAATAATTTCCCCCTTATCCGAATGCATTTTCAACGTGAAAATGAGTCGACTCTGTAGCATTTTCTCCGTCGGGCGTGGTGAGTTTTGCAAACGTCAAACCGATTCACTGTCCACGACGAGTTCATCGCGGAAATTATCTAATGACCGGGGAATCGAAAAATAACACATAAAATGGCAGAGACAAATTGTGGAACCAAATTCGGATTGTAGCTTATGGAATTCCCCATCATATCCGACATGTTCCACGACAGTAAGCATGCATTTTCATAGAGAAAATCGCAGCGGACAAAAATTTCATTTTCATTCCGCCCGATGTCTATCCAGACCTTAAAGGGTTAAATTAAGATCGAGAGTGAAATTTTTCGTCCAGGGATTTTATCAATAAAAATGGATACTTTCTGCCGTGGAATATGTCACAAACGGTGGGGAATTCCATAAGCTACAATCCGAGACCGATATCACTAAAATGCCAAATTTATCGTAAACTTATCTGCCCGATGAAAAATCATCATTATATGTCAGGAAAGTATCTCCTATTAGCAAAATATCGTCTTATTATTGCCAGTATGATAACATAGTAATTTAAGGTGACCAGGCCCAATGCTATACACATTGCGGAACTCGGTTTTCAGGCAAACCCTCAATCTCTCTCAATTCATTCCTAGAATTTTGCCGAAATTAAGCGTGCAGTCAGATAAATTGTGTCATCTGGACGAAAGTAGATCAATCATGGCTACATAATAAGCAATTTGAAAAACATAAAAATCTGGTGACCCAAAATTGGGATGGTGTTTCATAATGGAAACTTCACCAAATTTCGTAAGACTTCATATAGGCTACACAATTTGAAATAAAATATGAAGTAATTTTTCTCTGAGCTCTGCGAAGGGAAGGCAAAAGCAGCACAACGCGGGCACCGAATACGCTATCCCAATCGTACTTTCCATAGTTCCATAGTGGCTGCTTCGTGCATATACCATAGCCCACAAACCCTTAGATAATAATTGTACAGAAAAAAAGGTTTTTGGCGTTGTAGACGTCCCACCGTCTGCTTCCGATGATAGCGGGGCAATTAAGTATTCGTGCATGCTATCGTGCTCGTCCTGCCTCGTTAAGCGATAAAATTGGATTCGACACAGGAACAGTGGGACAGGAGGCATTATTATGCAGTGGAGCAACGGCGAAACTAGTGTCCACAATTAGCAACAAAATTCTAATAATGTCATAATTTCTGAAACCCAGCAAAATCCTGGCTACGTCCTTGCAAGGTTCTGTTGGTACTTAACAGAACCCAGATAAGATCCCTCAACTTCTAAATGTTCTCATTGACAAAACATTGTCGGTTCCATTTTGTTAGAAAAGATGTTGACATTTCTTTAGAGCCATATTTTAAGGAAGGACCATTTGTTTCAATTCGGATATTCGATTTCCGCTTTCTAGACAGTCGATACTCAGTGATTTTTCAACTTTTGACTTTCAGTGTTCGAAACTGCAGTCTCAGCAGCATTGTACGAATGATCATGCGTTGTACTCTTTCATTGTCTCTGAATATCCGTGACTCTGAAGCTGGTTATTTGAAGGAAGTACGAAAATATTATATCCTTGTACCTACATATATCAAAGTTTCGTTTTGTTTATTACAATAGATAAATTGATACTTTATTGCGTAGATAATTCATAAGCGGATGGCGATCCTCTGGGGAGTTAGGGCTATTTGATTGGATTTGGTCGACATAAAGGGGAAATCCTTGTAGAGTCCTTTAGTTTTCTTTTCTTCTCTTTTTCCTAAAGAGGTTGATAGGGGAATCGGATGTAGTACAAAGATTTTTCCATCGTTTTGCGAAAAATTAAAATCGCATCTTTAGACGGCTGTTACTTCTGAATCTTGGTAGCTATAAATGCTTGAAATTTTCACCTAATACGGGCAGCACGGTGCTCTATAGATGGCTGTTAAATTTTACAATTTTCCGCTCCAAAATGTCTGAATTACGGACAATTTTCGATTGAATCAATTGAACTCCCGAACGCAGAGAGGTAGGACCTTGAAATTTGGAGGCAATATGAGCGGTGAGCGCCAAGTATAGCTCTACAAGCTACAAGTGTGAGCTAGAGCCTTGACATTTTCACAAAATATGGATAGTGCGGCGTTTCAAATTTATTGGGTATTTTCAAATTTATTGGACAAATTACATATGTATATTGAGAATTTTCGATTAGAAACGACAAAAGTGCGATTTGGGCAGCTGTAACTGTCGAACGCAGATAGGAGGACCCTAAAATATGGAGAAATGTAAATATGTAAATGTAATCCCAGGTCATAGAGCTACCTGGCGCTTACATATAGGTACATTAAATTACAGAACGATTAACCAAAGAGTTCCCAAATTATCGGAAATGAACGTTTGCCACATGAAAGTGCGATAATCTTGCTAAAAAAACACCTTTAAAACAGAGAAGACTGACTATGGGCCTCACCGAGGAGGCTATTATGAAGTCAATTAGGTTTCTTTTGTGTGACATTGGGAATGCTGTACATTTTGCTGTACATTTACTAATGCTGTAAGACAGGTCAAAATGCTGTCCTGTACAGCAAAATGCTGTACGTCTGGTCAGCTTAAAGTAATTCCTCACAACGAGTGAATTATGAAATTAGAGAGTTTTAGCATATCGTTCACAATATTACGATACGACGAATAGGCTTTGGCAAAATTCGCTTGCTTAACGTACGCAAAACAGTATACCACAATTTTTTATGTCCCAAGTCTAGTATTGCCAAATAATCTTTATGGGAAATTAATACCGGTCCCTATTCCTTCCGGAAGGGAGTGACGCCTTTAAACTGAATTCGAGCAGGCGTATTGAATTCGTATCGCGGACGATAGAAATTGTTTGCTGGGATGGGGCTGTCATACAAACACATCCCTCCAAATTAGGTTCTTCTAATAAAAACTTTTTTATTTGTAAACCAATTCCGACAAATCCTCACATAAATGTATCTTTATTGATACCACGGAACATATGTAAAAATAGATGTAATCACACATTGGAGTCATGAGGTTGCTTTGTGAATCGGCATTTTACTGAGAAATAAAGAAGCTGTTAAGTGGGCTATGGGCATGAACATATGGATGTTCTACTAAATTGTCTTGCGCTCTACAAATCGATTAAGACACCAGTTCGTCCTTGGTGCGTTACAAGGATGAAGTATGAGGTGCCTCATTTCGATTTTTGCCCCTTCTCTGTGGTATTTAAAGTTGGCCAATGCGTCTAAAGGTATAGAGCTATTGATTTTGGTTTTCACAAGTAAAAACGTCCTAGGCCACACTCTTGGCTCTATAAAAAACTGAACTGACTGATGCAAGTTTTGTTTTTTAGACTTTCCATCCATTAGGTAATAGTATCCCTTTTTAATATGTATCGGCTAGAGAGTAAATGGAAATTTCCTAGTTCCATAGCAGCGAGATCACCTTCCTCGGCGCGAGCCGCCCCGTTTCTATATTGAAAACCGATTTTGCACTCATCCGCAAAAAGCTGTTACTAATTTATGAAATTGAGCCGGAAAAATCTCTTAACATCATAAAACTCTCATTTCTCTCCTTCATACTGATACTTCGTTAATTGTCCATTTCACATTAAGGTAAGCATTTTTCTAAAAAAAAGGCGCTTAGTACGAGGGTGCGTTTTTTCTATTTTGGATTTTTTTGGTTTTTTTCGTAAATGACATTTTTATATTCTCCATGACTTGAGATTAACATGCAAACATTTTTTTGCTCTTCCTTTCTTTCGGTGTATTACGAAAAATTCCCATACAATTTATCATAGAAAAGCACTTGTGTGCCTGTCCAGAATATAAAATGTTACATCACTTGTAACCGTATGGTTGCCTGTTTTAAGGATTTTTTTACCATTTTCACATTTTTATATTCATCTCATGACAGAATAATATTTGAGCGTGGACGAGGGTGAATAGTGTTATATGTTATTTGATACAAAGGGAAAGAATAGGGAATCCTTTATTGACACCCACACGTCAAGAAAATAAATTGTTTTCTTATTGCATATATAGTCATAGTGGCTTTTGATGACTGCACTATGCCGAACTTTATGAATAAAGGGTTACGTAGTTGATATTGTTAAGTCTATGAAACAGTGGACATAGGGTGACCGATGACCTTCGAAAAATTATGTGGGGGGTTAATCTGCGTTGACGGTATTTCTTTTAAAATTTAGTATAATTTTTAAAGAAAGGATTTATTTGAATTGATGTGAATTATTCTATATTATTTTTGAGAGCTACTAAAATGTCCACAACTGGTAAGTCTGCAAGGCTAGACGTTATCTTTCACTCTAAAGGCGGCGGTAGCCATCTTAAATCTTGTCTACTTCGTGTATCTCATAGCTGCAAGTGTTTGTGTTTAAAAATTGAAAACATATACTAAAATGAGCCTCAATATATCTTCAATCAAATGTTTCCATATCCATAGACCATCTTCTTCGAAATTTTCTAATTTACATACTTTGGAGTCTCGATCGTGTCTTTGCCAAAAACTAGCACCATCAAATCGATTCTTCCCATCCCAAATGGCCTTTACATATTCCAGAACCTTTTATCGGAATTCACTAATTTGGCATTAATTTGTGTATCCACTCCTTTCTATCCCATGAAAAATGTCCTATATCACCTACAAATACTGCTATATGTACATACTACTCTATTATGGTCGTTTGAACTTTCATCATGCAAGATTCCGTCATGCGGAAAATGAAATTACCAGTAATTTGTGACGCCTGATAAAATAAAGAGAATCTTCATTGTCGTCCTGAATTTTCATCTAGTTTCGAAAAATGAATCGAAATTCGGACGTGACCTCCTTCGGTCGGTTCTTAATATTCCATAGGGCCACTTAAGAACGATTTAACGAGTGCGCACAGTGCGTTAACGAGAGACACCCCTTTCACAAAGCACCGTCACCCTCGCATCCTTATTATGTCGAGGCCGTTGTCGTCTACTTTTATATATTTTGTCAGAGCAATCAAATTCGAATGTTATCAATTTGCACGCGAATTAAGTGAATGTGCAAACAAAATCAGTTTCGGTTCACAGATAAGTACCGAAATCAATTTGGGAAATTAAATTAAAAGCGAATTACATTAAATAAGTGTATCTGCAGTTTTGATCAACTGGGGAAAAGATACACACGTACACATAGAGTGCGTCGAGTGAATGGCAACATAAAATGAGGTCCTGGCGAATGCATATTATTCTGGACGGGTTATAGACATGCATCACACGTTGTTGGTCCTCGAAAAGAGAGAGCATATGACTTAATCCCGACCATAAAACACCATTTGGACACCCTAGTTTCGATTCAACTTGTTGGCTATACGTTGCGGTGGTCGACGAAGAAGGGTGCCCGGTGTACAAGGAGAGAAAACGACCGTGGACGAGATATATGGGCTTAAGTGCATCAAAGAATCACTATTCGGTCGAATTAAGGGTGTGCGATATACCAAACAATTTGTCCCCAGGGATATGTTGTATTGGGTGAATGTCGGCAGTAACCCTAATTCGATGAGTGAATGGAAATATGTATATTATATCCATATTTGTCGTATTAATCATAATTTCATGTTATAGATGAGTGTATTAGGATTTAAATTGCCTGGTCTCGACCACGAATTTGTCGGAGGTCTGGAATTTACTAAATAAACAATATGAAACTGAATTAATTAGAAATTGCTGCACCTTATCACAAATTCCACTTCAAAATGACGATTTAAATGAATTTTCTTTTTACAGATCCGCGCAATTCACCCGTAACATGTTACTCGCCACAGAATCGAATTGTCCCTTGGGGACATCACAACGGAATGTCAGCAGCGGCTGTGGCTGTAGCGGCAGCCGCCGCCAACTCCTCTGACAGCAGCTTGATGAATTGCACAAATCGTAAAGGTCAAAATCTCGGGCTCATATGTGTCGTATGTGGTGATACAAGTTCGGGTAAACATTATGGTATCCTGGCGTGTAATGGCTGTTCGGGCTTCTTCAAACGCAGTGTACGGAGAAAACTCATTTACAGGTTTGTATGATTCAAAACATTCAGATTAAGGCCATGTCTCCGCAGTTTCTTCTCTATACAATGAATTTTCGACAATAAGTACGTCCATTCTTTCCTTCTCTCGCTGGATTCTTCCGCAATCCCTGTATCACACCCCTCATTACCGAGTGGGCGCAATTCAATTACACTAATTGTATCAAATGCAAATTCAGAAGTTTTGTGTTGAATCGCAAAGAGCAAATCGATATCGAATCCTGATCCATACGACGACTATACCTACACTCTCTATTCATTCATTCTATTCCACAAATGCCTTCGCAAACTCCAAATTTGTCGACGAGAATCACCATACCCTTGACTCTTCTCGTACTGTTTTTTTTTCTATAAGCTTCAGCTCAGATGTTCAATGCTCTTGTTGTTGTTGTTGTCGTAACTTTGCTTTCTGGGGTGGTGGTGTATAATGTGAACAGACCTTCTTCAAATCAAACCGAGATTAAGGTCTTATACAAGTGTACAATATCAAACAATTATTCAAAGCCTTCTGATACCAAAATGGAATAAAAAAACGGAACGAAATCTGAATTTCATTATACAATTTCCCTTTTAAGTTGTGACCCGGAGGTTACGGGAGCACCAGGCACCAGAAATGCTATACAGCACCAGGACTAGAGTCAACGTCAACGTGGCGCGGATATGTGCAAAAAGTCATTTAGCCTGAGTGGTATCAGATGTATCTGAATTTTAAAGTGTCACGATATTTTGCATACGGAGGGATATGTCAAATTGGTTGAGTGTTAAGGGATAAGTTGTTGAAAGCAGTTTTCCTTGCTACGCGATGGGGGTGTATTTATCTATGCAGAGACGAAAGTTAAGACGTTAAGGATTGATGGGCAACTGATGATATAATTTAAACTTAAAAGTTCAAGTCAAGCTTTTTATTTATATGCCCAGATAAATTTGATTTACTATAACGGGCACTCATTTCGTAACTTCCAACAATTTGACTTTAAAGAAATAATAAAATTTTAAAATGTCAAAGGGCGCAATTGAGTTTCTTTTGTTGTATTATCTATGTTGCATCTATTGAATCTTTTTACATGACATGGTGAAAAAATATTTTATCGGTCGCACTTTTAAGGGGAAAATGAACCATATGCACTAAATTATTATTACGAAAATTATGGAAATTTCAAAAGGTCAGTTCTTATTTTAGAGTTCTACTTAATGAAATTTAGGGGAGTTTTTTTCATCCCGTGGAGTGACAAAGAAAACACATTTGTGGCTTTATTTTGCTGGATTCTCATCCTACCACAAGGTTTCGGATAGCATTTTTGTAGGTTGCTGATATCTTTTACATGATATTTTGTAATTCTATAGGAATTTCGGCCATTTATTTTTAAATTAAGACTAAATTCACAATGCAGACAACTTTTGGAAAAATCGATCATAAAGTAGCCCTGATTTTCAGCATTTAATGCATCAAAAGTGGCAACAATAATGGAGTTAGTTGATGCATAAAAGATTGTTCCACAATTCTTAAAACGATCGTAAAACCACATCTCCTTGTCAATAACCAGTAGCGTAACGTACGGTGTTCCATGTGTTCAGTGGAACACGGGCCCCCAAGACATTTATTTTTTTTTAGTTTGCAAGACGATATGCAAACCAGCTGCAGAGTCTAACATAGAGACAAAACATTCCGTGGCGTAGCATTTTTGAAAATCTCTGTGTTCGAACTTAAAGCGGGGGCCCTTTCTTTGTGCAGTCAAATTTTTGATTAACATATTTGAAATCCCACTGTCACCGTGAATGTTTGTGTTGTCTTTATAAAGAAAACGTGGAATTCTGACGGCAAATTGGCGAATTCCTAAATCAAGGTTACGAGTTCCCATGTTTAATTGATGAATTTCAAAATTGTTTTAACGAATTTAAATTAAAAAATGATAAATTTCCAGATGAAATTGACGAATATCCATTTTAAATTGTTGAGCTTCAACATCTATTGATGAATTTCTATTACAAATTCGAATCACGAATTTCCATGTCAACTTTACGAATTTTCAAATCTTTTTGACGAACTTCCAGATCAAATTGAGGGATTTACATTCCAAATTAGACTTGATTTTTCAAAAAATTTGCCAATTTGTATCGGAAATTCGTTCAGAACATTTTACTCTTCGTCAATTTAGCATGGAATTTCGTCACATGACATGGAAAATCGTCAATAAATAATGGAATTCCGTCAACATCATGTTTAAATAAGTCATGGAAATTCGTCAATTTGGAGCATGTGTCAATACTTTTAAGTTAAAGCATAAATATTAACTTTAACTTAAGGCAAAAATAACTTTGTGTACGGGGAAGCTTGAACTCCGAAGCATTTAACTATATGGATACTGGAGAGCCGCAACTTTACAATTGGCATAGTTTTGCAATAAAGCAATCATCAGAACAATAAGTAAATTATGAAGAAAATGTCTCAGCTTATTGATTGGGGATTTGTCTGAATATCAGCTTTTCTGGGTTTGGGTCACGAAAATTTTACAGAGATACAAAGGTTTGACTTACAGAATGGAGTGCTTATCTTAAAGTGCGTAAAATTGAGCCATTGTGATCCAGTTCATTGAGTTTTTGAATACTGAAAGCAAACGGAGTGCTCAGGGCCGGCCTTATCATTCTGGTGGCCCTGAGCCAAATCGATGATGGTGGCCCCCACCAATACCGAAACGAAACAAAAAATTGTTATAGAGACATTGAAACATTGTTTAAATCGTTTATTTTCAGTCACCATTTTTTAATTTATCCATGTTAATGAGATACATCCTTCATTTTAAGGAAATATATAGACATCATTACTTGCTTGTTGTTTTGTTAAAATTTCATTAATACTGATCCATTTGTGAGCTGTTTACTCGGGATAATTTTTTCTCCGGGAGTCCTCTTTTTTTAAGTGGAATTTTTTATATCTCCCATGACATCTGCGAATTTCACCTGGTTGAGAATTCTTTTGATGCTTTTAGCTCAGCATTTTTTTTCATACTCAATTCCGAAATTCAAGGTTCAACAATTTATAAAAAGGTAGATTCCGTTTTAGGTCGTCTTCAAGTTTCTCCAGGTCCTGAACGACTAATACTCCTAAAGCGTCATCTCCTTCGAGTTGTTGCGGAGCTATACGTTCGAGATTAATTTTAAACTGACAATACTCTCGTCAACAATTCGTCTTCTCTAGTAAACTCATTGGTATTACTGACTTCCGATATAGGTACTTAAAGCGTAAGTTGGATGATGAAATTATTAATTTAGGGATTCATTACTCCTCACAGAAATTGTCCTTTCGTTGTATGTCTTTTGGAATGGAAGTATTTAGCATGCTGCAGTCAGCTAGAAAATCAAAGCTCGGCTTAACATTCTAATTAGGTTGTAGAAAATCAGGATTTTTCGCTGCTTTTCCGCTTTGCTAGCGAGTTTTAATTTAATTTTTTCTACTTCTTCGTGATGCAATTGCAAGCACTGCAAATCAATAGACTTCAAAGTCTATGAAGCGACCTTTGCAAAATTTATTAGGGCAAAACCAAAAACCGTACTCTGTGGCCTTCATCATTCGGTCGGCACTCTGTGATATAGAGAAACGCGTTTTCGATACTCGGTAAGGCCTGTCGCACGTTGGCGACTACACACGGTAGTCGTCAGCGAACCATGCTCCTCAGGAGTTAGAGCAAAACAAGAAAAAAATCCATCCACATTATGGTCGCATTTTTTTTTAAATTATAAATAAATTTCCGATTATGTATGCTGACAAAATTGTCATTGTGCATAGGGGAAACATATGCCTCAATCTTACTATAGTTATTCTGGTCTAATAAAACTATAATAAGCAAATTTAAAACTATAAATTTGGAGACCGGACATGGGCAAACTTTTCGATCAATTCCGAAAAATGTTGGCCCTGGGCGACCGCCCAGTTTGCCCACCCCTAGGGCCGGCCCTGGGAGTGCTCCATCATGAAAAATATTTTTCTTTGGAGGAACTCTACGCTCTACCAAATTTCATTTCAATCGATTAAATTTGCCATGGATACGCCAATGACTTAACTTAGCCAGGGTCGTCAGGGCTGTGAGCTAGCTGAGTTGATCCTCATAGATTTATGGTAAACACTTCTAGTCTGGGATCAATTGCAGTTATATCCGAAACAGGCGTGTCGGCGCACCTCTCTAGGTGGTGTTTTTTAGTACCTTTTATTTAGCTTAGTGATAAACAGTCAAATAGGACATATAGATGATCTTTACAAGTTCCCCAGTATATGTATTTTTCCAAATTTATATTTTTGTCTCAAACTATAAAATGTTGAAACATGTTGCTTAAACAAAAGATTTTCGTTGCTCTTGCTCATTTGTGGACTGCTGTAAATGCGATTTCCGTCAATATTTCCTGCGGTTAAAAAGCCGTACGTGGGGGCCCCCACTCCAATTTCGAACACAAGAAATTCGGAAAACGTTACGCCACTGGCAATAACATTGAAATGACAGAAAAGTTTGTTTCGGCTGAAATATAAAACAAAAAACAAAAAAGGTTAATTTCGGGCGCGGCCGGGATAGGAGGTAGTATTTTGGTTCTATCCGCAAAATTTTGTTTTTTGAGATATCGCCATTTTAGGATGAGGTTTGGTTAAGATAATGCTTGTTACTATTCATTATTGACGTGCAGGGTCTATATACTAATACTAGTACTAGTGCCTTTTATAGGATTAATATCATTCGCTGCTTTGCATCAGCATCATGAAATCGCGAGTTTAACGTCATAAGGATTTTTCTCTGTTTTCACGACACAAAGACAAAAGGGAGCACTCGACCGTAGCCAGCTGAAATGAGTTCTTTTGTGTTGAAGTTCTGTTTGGATTTGATGAAGTTTTCATCAATATTTTTGATTTATTTAATTCAAAAATATTTTAAATATTACACATTTGCTAAAATACTTCCATCCTTGTTTCAGCACCTGAACTTTCGAAGCAGGTATGTTCTGGAAAAAAACCGAAAGTTGAAAGACTTAAACAACTTCGGATTTCGTAATAGCAGCTGATACTACGCCTGCCGTATTTTCCTCGTATAATAAATGTAGGTACGCGTAAGCATGGAGACCCCGTATAAGCTTGAATCATGAATTAATTTATTGACTCATGGGCGTACCCAGGATCTCGGTCAGGGAGGGAAATTTTTTCAACATCATGATTTTCTTAGGAGTTGAAATTGTCGGTCGCGAAAATATTGTTAGGCAAGAGCCAAATTTTAAGAAAGGAGAGTCGAGAATGATTTTCTACACAAAAATGGCACGAGACTTTTACCAATTTCAGATTTTTAGACCGTAGATCGTCTATGTTCGGTGCTACTTTTGTCTCTCGGACTGCATATTCCACTTGCAAAGAAATAGAACAAAATATCAGTTTGTGTCGTATGTTTTTCTTCTGAGCAAAATTTATAAAACTTTTTTTTTATAGAAATACGGTTTACGGTTTTGATAAGATTACCTCCAAATTTAACAAAATATTAACATTGGCTAAATTTCATTGCCAGTCTGGCTGGTCTAGCGGTTAGTGCGCGCACCCTCGGTGCACAGGGTCATGAGTTCGAATCTCACCTTGAATCATGTGTTTTTCGAACTCACGAGCTTGTGACGGACTATGATCCCACTCAGATGTTAAACAAGTACCCATTTATGGGGATAAATAACACTGCTGAGCGTAATGCTGATCTCATGACCTCAACAAAAAGCATAGATAAGATCTTGGAAATAGGATGTCCCTAACACTTCCTGCGGCCTTAGTCCAATGTTGGATTGTCGCGCCTGTTATTTATTTATTTTATTTTTAAATTTCATTGCTGGATTCAGCTACAAAATGAATCTTGATTAAATAACTTGTTCTTTATATGGTCCCTAACTAGGCAAAGCTGTTTACCATTTGTCACTAAAATCCCTTTCAGATGGAATGAAGTTAAATTCCACTACCTTCCCAAAGAGACCTTCATGTGACGGTTAAAATTGTGTTCTGCAGTTCAGAAGCCATGAAATGAAATTGAAGGAAGGTAAAAACAAATGGAACCGTACTATGGGGCCATGCTCCCGCATCCCCCAATACAATTTTCTGAATAAATATTTTTATTTGCCCACTTATTCCAACTAAACCCCACACAAATATTGTTTTGTCGACGCAACGGAACCTTGGTGAAGACATAAGGAAAAGAATGGGGGGGGGGGGGGGGGTAATACAAGTCGTAGGTACGCCTGAAAAAACTTTAAGCCTTTTGACATTTTTATGTCCTAACTCTGGCACATAAATTCGAAAAGCGTCACGAAAATCATAGCGAAAAAGCGTTTCGTTTTTGGCATTGTGAGTTTTGGGTGCCATTCAAGGTTCAACGGAAGTTGGGCTAGGTGGTACCCAGTGAGTGTTGGGTGCCATTCAAGGTTCAACAGAGGTTGGGCTTGGCTTAAATTTACGTTCAACTTGGGTTCAACTTGGGTTCAACTTGGGTTCAACTTGGGTTCAACTTGAATTCAACTCGAATTTAACTCGAATTCAACTCGAATTCAACTTTTGTTGAACGACCCAAAAAGTGTAACTTTTAACTTAGGTTCAACTCATGTTCAACTTTCGTTCAACTTTTGTTGAACGACCCAAAAAGTGTTAGTTTCAACTTAGGTTCAACTCACATTCAACTTTCGTTCAACTTTTGTCGAACGACCCAAAAAGTGTAACTTTCAACTTAGGTTCAGCTCACGTTCAACTTTCGTTCAACTTTCGTTCAACTTTTATTGAACGACCCAAAAAGTGTAACTTTTAACTTAGGTTCAACTCACGTTCAACTTTCGTTCAACTTTTGTCGAACGACCCAAAAAGTGTAACTTTCAACTTAGGTTCAACTCACGTTCAACTTTTGTTGAACGACCCAAAAAGTGTAACTTTCAACTTAGGTTCAACTCACGTTCAACTTTCGTTCAACTTTTGTTGAACGATCCAAAAAGTGTAACTTTCAACTTAGGTTCAACTCACGTTCAACTTTCGTTACACTTTTATTGAACGACCCAAAAAGTGTAACTTTTAACTTAGGTTCAACTCACGTTCAACTTTCGTTCAACTTCTGTTGAACGACCCAAAAAGAGTCAAATTCGAAAAGCAAATCGTCACGAAATAACGTATAAATCATTTCGAGATTGCATCAGCACTGTACATTAGCATTTGTTGAAAACATGAAAATGTCCCACTGAGTTGCGGACTTGTACGCAAGCTGTTTTTTTTATTTGAGTGCTAGCCAAAATGCCGTCCCAAAAATTTGGTGCCCCGGGCAACCGCCCGGCTTGCTCCCTTAAAGCGGGCGCATTGTGTACCTAGTAAAGCCTCGAAACATATCCAGGAGCAGATGTAATCGGAACACGTCATAAGACTGCGGTAGAAATTATGAACACAATAGAAGCTTAAGTTCCATTCAAATGTGCCGGGTATTACAATTTCGGACGCGCCTGAAATTAGCCTCGGTCTCGTTGATTTTGCAAATTATTCAGCAGATTGATGCTACTCTGAGAGGGCTCATAGAGTGAAAACAATATCTTCTCGAATTAAATGATTCCAAATTATATTTCCAACAATTCTAGCAATTTTATAAGTGTGTATAGGAATATTTTCACGACGATGAATTATTATGTTGCAAAATGCAAATATTGAAAGCTGAGGTTCGCATTTCGTTTTATTTTCAAATTAAATTAGATTTGAAAATAAAAAAAAGAGTTTAAGCCAGAAAAACTGTTATTTCTCCCGGTTAAACAGTTCAGTTTCCGGCAAAATTTAACCGCAAAATTTATACTTCCTACGGGTATCTGAAGACAGGGCCGGATTTCCCATATGGGCAACCTGGGCAACTGCCGGGGCGGCAAATTTTGAAGGGCGGCATATTTATGAAACTTGTTCCTTCCACTGAATTATCGTTCTGTAAAATATACACTTTTCGATATTTCAGGAGGCAGTTTAAATAAAGGAAACTGCAAAAATAGCTCCTTTGGTCAGTAGGCGTTTCAACTTTTGCCGCCCTTGCTCCTTTTTTACATTCTAACGATTAATCGATTGATCCTACACTCCCATATAGTTTGGATATGGCTGGCTAACGAATTAAGCGAATACTTCTAAAATGGGAATAAAGTCTGACCACTGAACTATTATTTGTTTTATCTGTGCACGGGGCGTTAAAAATGCCGCCGTAGGCCAGACAGTTCACCACCAAAGCTTTGGAAATCGCGCGCGGGAGAAGTAACATGCACTCGGAACGAAGAAAACCGGTCAATTTTACTTTCTTACTTCTATCCTATTATACCGAAAGGTCTTGACCACCAATGAACGGATCTTTTCCCTGGATTCACTTTCTTTCTCCTGGTATAGCATACCCGGAAACTGCAATTTCGTGTTGGTTTCATTAAGTATTGAAAACTACCATTTCGTGTGGCTACAGCTGGAGAACGGTTGTTACTAAGAGAAAAATCACCTGACATGACGTATCCATTCTTTGGGAGTCGAGACCTTTCGATTGACTTCAATTTCACTAAACTTTATACGGAAACTCTTCCCGTACAGAAAATAATCAATGTAGTGGGCAGTAGCGGGAGAACAGGGGTCACCCCGGGGAAAAATATTTCAGATCCGCTCCTAGGGCGTCAAGACCTTTCGGGATAATAAAATAATAAATATTGAATAAAAAAGTGCCCGTTTTTGGCACCGACTATATGTATTAAGGGTTGCTTATGCATCCAATGCGTATGTTCATCATATTTTTTTTTCAAATATTCTTTTGAGTTCTAAGGAGTATCCCCTCCTTCATGAGCATCTAATTTCACCTTCAATGGAGTACCTACACACTAAATTTTTTTCAACTAGATTCTAGTAAAACGCAACTAGAAAAGGGCAACTGACATTCTAGTGAAAAATGTTCGGCTAGAATTCTAGGGAAAATTTTTGTTGATTTTCTAGTAATAATTTACAGAGAATCTAGTTTGGTTTACTAGAGTTTCAGATTAATTGTGAAGCGCAGCTCTGATAATCTAGTAAAATATACACTAGACCTTCAAGTAAGTTTAGGATTAGAAACCACAAATCTAGTGAAACAAACGGAAGTAACAGGGAATCGACACTAGATAATTATTAAATGAAGTTTTTGGGCCGCTAGAACGTCGATTATCCGAACTAATGTCGACAAGGGGTGGCTCGGATAACCGAAAGTTCGGTTAATCGAGTTTCCATATAAAAATTGGAGGATTGTCTAAAAGATTATAAAGTAAAAGTAAAAGCGAGAACCTGAAAATGTGCCAAACGACTAGCACTGAACAAAAATAAGAAATTCTAAGCAATTGAGTGCTGATGATGAGAGGTTGCTTCCTTCAGACACTTCATTTGATTCGATACATTTCATATGAAAAAACTGAGCCCCCGGTTCGGTTAATCGAATGTTCGGATAATCGGCGTTCGGATAATCGACGCTCTACAGTACACAATAAATTTTACATTAAATAAAAATAATCACACTTCATTACAATCACACACGTCCGGAACACTTTACATACGCGACGAGAATCAAGTTAAAATTTCAGATAAAATTCTGAATGGTAAGAAAAAATAAAATTGATACTCCAGTGAATGTAACTAGAAACTACATTTAAGTCACTGCATTTCTAAAAATTTTCACTGGATTAGTAGAGAATCTGCTGTTCACTAGAAAATCAGTAGTAATAAAAAATGGAAAATCAGTGGTGTAGCAAATATAAATTGATTTTCAAGTGTTTTTCAGTTGAAAGCTGTAATTCTAGTTATTTCCAATATAATTAAAGTGAAATTTATTTTTTTACTAGTTTATCGTTGAAAATATTTACTAGACTTTGTCTAGTTGGAATTTTACTGGGAAAAAAACTTAGTTTGTATACCTATATTTCTAAACATTAACTTTGATTAGAAGTTCAGTCCAAAAATCTTACTAAGAAGTAAGTTCACTGCAAAATGCCGGAAACCAACGTACGTTAAAAAAATTCAACACTTCACATGATTGCGACTGACCTATTTTCAGCTTAAACTAGTGTGGAGGGCGGCAACTCGACTACTGCCTAGGGGCGCTACAGAGGTTAAATCCGGCCCTGTCTGTAGAGCTACCAAATATGTAACTGTTTTTAAAGAGAAATGCATTCCACTATAGGATAGAATAAAGGAAGTTATATCCATAATTAGAGATAAGATATTTCGATCAAAGAAATTATAAAAACACTTAAATTATACCGTTTATCGTAATTTTCATTTGTACCTACCAAATCACTTATGTATATCATAAAATGTTGCGGAACTTATTATATACAAATAATGACAATGCTCGCGATGAACAATAACCTCGCTCATAGTAACGTCTGTCAAGTTAGCACTACCACTTTAAAATTTCGACAAACGCTATAGTGCATTAAATGTCGCGATTTTGTCGTAATTCAATGGAAAAAGAAAAAAATTTGTCGCGCCCCTCCTTCCCCTTAAAAACTACCCTTAAGTGCATTTGAGCCTCAGTTATCCAAATTCGAGTTCCAAGAATCTCCCCGCCGCTAAAGGTGTCCAGTAAGATATAACAGGGGCTGCTTAGAAGATTTCTACCCTGAAAAAATTTGTCGCGCCCCTCCTTCCCTTAAAAACTACCCCCGTCAAGTTAGCACTACCACCCCGGTAGCGGCCAATCCAAGCATTTCCGTAAAACAAAAAGTATCCAATTAATTGTCGCAGGAACCGAAAGGCATATTGCACCCTTCAAAAAATTTGTCGCACCCCTTCTACCACTTAAAAACTACCCCTAAGTGCATTTCAGCCTCAGTTCGCCAAACTCGAGTTCCAAGAATCGCCCCAATACTAAAAGTGTCCAGTAAATTCTCACAACGGCTCCTTAAGAGATTTCCACCCTGAAAAAATTTGTCGCGCCCCTCCTTCCCTTAAAAACTACCCCCGTCAAGTTATCACTACCACCCCGGTAGCGGCCAATCCAAGCATTTCCGTAAAACAAAAAGTATCCAATTAATTGTCGCAGGAACCGAAAGGCATATTGCACCCTTCAAAAAATTTGTCGCGCCCCTTCTACCACTTAAAAACTACCCCTAAGTGCATTTGAGCCTCAGTTCGCCTAACTCGAGTTCCAAGAATCGCCCCAATACTAAAAGTGTCCAGTAAATTCTCACAACGGCTCCTTAAGAGATTTCCGCCCTGAAAAAATTTGTCGCGCCCCTCCTTCCCTTAAAAACTACCCCCGTCAAGTTAGCACTACCACCCCGGTAGCGGCCAATCCAAGCATTTCCGTAAAACAAAAAGTATCCAATTAATTGTCGCAGGAACCGAAAGGCATATTGCACCCTTCAAAAAAATTGTCGCGCCCCTTCTACCATTTAAAAACTACCCCTAAGTGCATTTGAGCCTCAGTTCGCCAAACTCGAGTTCCAAGAATTGCCCCAATACTAAAAGTGTCCAGTAAATTCTCACAACGGCTCCTTAAGAGATTTCCGCCCTGAAAAAATTTGTCGCGCCCCTCCTTCCCTTAAAAACTACCCCCGTCAAGTTAGAACTACCACCCCGGTAGCGGCCAATCCAAGCATTTCCGTAAAACAAAAAGTATCCAATTAATTGTCGCAGGAACCGAAAGGCATATTGCACCCTTCAAAAAATTTGTCGCGCCCCTTCTACCACCTAAAAACTACCCCTAAGTGCATTTGAGCCTCAGTTCGCCAAACTCGAGTTCCAAGAATTGCCCCAATACTAAAAGTGTCCAGTGAATTCTCACAACGGCTCCTTAAGAGATTTCCACCCTGAAAAAATTTGTCGCGCCCCTCCTTCCCTTAAAAACTACCCCCGTCAAGTTAGCACTACCACCCCGGTAGCGGCCAATCCAAGCATTTCCGTAAAACAAAAAGTATCCAATTAATTGTCGCAGGAACCGAAGGGCATATTGCACCCTTCAAAAAATTTGTCGCGCCCCTTCTACCATTTAAAAACTACCCCTAAGTGCATTTCAGCCTCAGTTCGCCAAACTCGAGTTCCAAGAATCGCCCCAATACTAAAAGTGTCCAGTAAATTCTCACAACGGCTCCTTAAGAGATTTCCACCCTGAAAAAATTTGTCGCGCCCCTCCTTCCCTTAAAAACTACCCCCGTCAAGTTAGCACTACCACCCCGGTAGCGGCCAATCCAAGCATTTCCGTAAAACAAAAAGTATCCAATTAATTGTCGCAGGAACCGAAAGGCATATTGCACCCTTCAAAAAATTTGTCGCGCCCCTTCTACCATTTAAAAACTACCCCTAAGTGCATTTCAGCCTCAGTTCGCCAAACTCGAGTTCCAAGAATCGCCCCAATACTAAAAGTGTCCAGTAAATTCTCACAACGGCTCATTAAGAGATTTCCACCCTGAAAAAATTTGTCGCGCCCCTCCTTCCCTTAAAAACTACCCCCGTCAAGTTAGCACTACCACCCCGGTAGCGGCCAATCCAAGCATTTCCGTAAAACAAAAAGTATCCAATTAATTGTCGCAGGAACCGAAAGGCATATTGCACCCTTCAAAAAATTTGTCGCGCCCCTTCTACCATTTAAAAACTACCCCTAAGTGCATTTCAGCCTCAGTTCGCCAAACTCGAGTTCCAAGAATCGCCCCAATACTAAAAGTGTCCAGTAAATTCTCACAACGGCTCCTTAAGAGATTTCCACCCTGAAAAAATTTGTCGCGCCCCTCCTTCCCTTAAAAACTACCCCCGTCAAGTTAGCACTACCACCCCGGTAGCGGCCAATCCAAGCATTTCCGTAAAACAAAAAGTATCCAATTAATTGTCGCAGGAACCGAAAGGCATATTGCACCCTTCAAAAAATTTGTCGCGCCCCTTCTACCATTTAAAAACTACCCCTAAGTGCATTTCAGCCTCAGTTCGCCAAACTCGAGTTCCAAGAATTGCCCCAATACTAAAAGTGTCCAGTAAATTCTCACAACGGCTCCTTAAGAGATTTCCACCCTGAAAAAATTTGTCGCGCCCCTCCTTCCCTTAAAAACTACCCCCGTCAAGTTAGCACTACCACCCCGGTAGCGGCCAATCCAAGCATTTCCGTAAAACAAAAAGTATCCAATTAATTGTCGCAGGAACCGAAAGGCATATTGCACCCTTCAAAAAATTTGTCGCGCCCCTTCTACCACTTAAAAACTACCCCTAAGTGCATTTCAGCCTCAGTTCGCCAAACTCGAGTTCCAAGAATCGCCCCAATACTAAAAGTGTCCAGTAAATTCTCACAACGGCTCCTTAAGAGATTTCCACCCTGAAAAAATTTGTCGCGCCCCTCCTTCCCTTAAAAACTACCCCCGTCAAGTTAGCACCACCCCGGTAGCGGCCAATCCAAGCATTTCCGTAAAACAAAAAGTATCCAAGTAATTGTCGCAGGAACCGAAAGGCATATTGCACCCATCAAAAAATTTGTCGCGCCCCTTCTACTACTTAAAAACTACCCCTAAGTGCAATTGAGCCTCAGTTCGCCTAACTCGAGTTCCAAGGGAAGGAGGGACGCGACAAATTTTTTCAGGGTGGAAGTCTCTTAAGGAGCCGTTGTGAGAATTTACTGGATACTTTTAGTATTGGGGCGATTCTTGGAACTCGAGTTTGGCGAACTGAGGCTCAAATGCACTTAGGGGTAGTTTTTAAGTGGTAGAACGGGCGCGACAAATTTTTTGAAGGATGCAATTTGCCTTTCGGTTCCTGCGACAATTAATTGGATACTTTTTGTTTTACGGAAATGCTTGGATTGGCCGCTACCGGGGTGGTAGTGCTAACTTGACGGGGGTTGTTTTTAAGGGAAGGAGGGACGCGACAAATTTTTTCAGGGTGGAAATCTCTTAAGGAGCCGTTGTGAGAATTTACTGGACATTTTTAGTATTGGGGCAATTCTTGGAACTCGAGTTTGGCGAACTGAGGCTCAAATGCACTTAGGGGTAGTTTTAGGTGGTAGAAGGGGCGCGACAAATTTTTTGAAGGGTGCAATATGCCTTTCGGTTCCTGCGACAATTAATTGGATACTTTTTGTTTTACGGAAATGCTTGGATTGGCCGCTACCGGGGTGGTAGTGCTAACTTGACGGGGGTAGTTTTTAAGGGAAGGAGGGGCGCGACAAATTTTTTCAGGGCGGAAATCTCTTAAGGAGCCGTTGTCAGAATTTACTGGACACTTTTAGTATTGGGGCGATTCTTGGAACTCGAGTTAGGCGAACTGAGGCTGAAATGCACTTAGGGGTAGTTTTTAAGTGGTAGAAGGGGCGCGACAAATTTTTTGAAGGGTGCAATATGCCTTTCGGTTCCTGCGACAATTAATTGGATACTTTTTGTTTTACGGAAATGCTTGGATTGGCCGCTACCGGGGTGGTAGTGCTAACTTGACGGGGGTTGTTTTTAAGGGAAGGAGGGACGCGACAAATTTTTTCAGGGTGGAAATCTCTTAAGGAGCCGTTGTGAGAATTTACTGGACACTTTTAGTATTGGGGCAATTCTTGGAACTCGAGTTTGGCGAACTGAGGCTCAAATGCACTTAGGGGTAGTTTTTAGGTGGTAGAAGGGGCGCGACAATTTTTTTGAAGGGTGCAATATGCCTTTCGGTTCCTGCGACAATTAATTGGATACTTTTTGTTTTACGGAAATGCTTGGATTGGCCGCTACCGGGGTGGTAGTGCTAACTTGACGGGGGTAGTTTTTAAGGGAAGGAGGGGCGCGACAAATTTTTTCAGGGCGGAAATCTCTTAAGGAGCCGTTGTGAGAATTTACTGGACACTTTTAGTATTGGGGCGATTCTTGGAACTCGAGTTAGGCGAACTGAGGCTCAAATGCACTTAGGGGTAGTTTTTAAGTGGTAGAAGGGGCGCGACAAATTTTTTGAAGGGTGCAATATGCCTTTCGGTTCCTGCGACAATTAATTGGATACTTTTTGTTTTACGGAAATGCTTGGATTGGCCGCTACCGGGGTGGTAGTGCTAACTTGACGGGGGTAGTTTTTAAGGGAAGGAGGGGCGCGACAAAATTTTTCAGGGCGGAAATCTCTTAAGGAGCCGTTGTGAGAATTTCCTGGACACTTTTAGTATTGGGGCGATTCTTGGAACTCGAGTTAGGCGAACTGAGGCTCAAATGCACTTAGGGGTAGTTTTTAAGTGGTAGAAGGGGCGCGACAAATTTTTTGAAGGGTGCAATATGCCTTTCGGTTCCTGCGACAATTAATTGGATACTTTTTGTTTTACGGAAATGCTTGGATTGGCCGCTACCGGGGTGGTAGTGCTAACTTGACGGGGGTAGTTTTTAAGGGAAGGAGGGGCGCGACAAATTTTTTCAGGGCGGAAATCTCTTAAGGAGCCGTTGTGAGAATTTACTGGACACTTTTAGTATTGGGGCGATTCTTGGAACTCGAGTTAGGCGAACTGAGGCTCAAATGCACTTAGGGGTAGTTTTTAAGTGGTAGAAGGGGCGCGACAAATTTTTTGAAGGGTGCAATATGCCTTTCGGTTCCTGCGACAATTAATTGGATACTTTTTGTTTTACGGAAATGCTTGGATTGGCCGCTACCGGGGTGGTAGTGCTAACTTGACGGGGGTAGTTTTTAAGGGAAGGAGGGGCGCGACAAATTTTTTCAGGGCGGAAATCTCTTAAGGAGCCGTTGTGAGAATTTACTGGACACTTTTAGTATTGGGGCGATTCTTGGAACTCGAGTTAGGCGAACTGAGGCTCAAATGCACTTAGGGGTAGTTTTTAGGTGGTAGAAGGGGCGCGACAATTTTTTTGAAGGGTGCAATATGCCTTTCGGTTCCTGCGACAATTAATTGGATACTTTTTGTTTTACGGAAATGCTTGGATTGGCCGCTACCGGGGTGGTAGTGCTAACTTGACGGGGGTAGTTTTTAAGGGAAGGAGGGGCGCGACAAAATTTTTCAGGGCGGAAATCTCTTAAGGAGCCGTTGTGAGAATTTCCTGGACACTTTTAGTATTGGGGCGATTCTTGGAACTCGAGTTAGGCGAACTGAGGCTCAAATGCACTTAGGGGTAGTTTTTAGGTGGTAGAAGGGGCGCGACAATTTTTTTGAAGGGTGCAATATGCCTTTCGGTTCCTGCGACAATTAATTGGATACTTTTTGTTTTACGGAAATGCTTGGATTGGCCGCTACCGGGGTGGTAGTGCTAACTTGACGGGGGTAGTTTTTAAGGGAAGGAGGGGCGCGACAAATTTTTTCAGGGTGGAAATCTCTTAAGGAGCCGTTGTGAGAATTTACTTGACACTTTTAGTATTGGGGCAATTCTTGGAACTCGAGTTTGGCGAACTGAGGCTCAAATGCACTTAGGGGTAGTTTTTAGGTGGTAGAAGGGGCGCGACAATTTTTTTGAAGGGTGCAATATGCCTTTCGGTTCCTGCGACAATTAATTGGATACTTTTTGTTTTACGGAAATGCTTGGATTGGCCGCTACCGGGGTGGTAGTGCTAACTTGACGGGGGTAGTTTTTAAGGGAAGGAGGGGCGCGACAAATTTTTTCAGGGTGGAAATCTCTTAAGGAGCCGTTGTGAGAATTTACTGGACACTTTTAGTATTGGGGCAATTCTTGGAACTCGAGTTTGGCGAACTGAGGCTCAAATGCACTTAGGGGTAGTTTTTAGGTGGTAGAAGGGGCGCGACAAATTTTTTGAAGGGTGCAATATGCCTTTCGGTTCCTGCTACAATTAATTGGATACTTTTTGTTTTACGGAAATGCTTGGATTGGCCGCTACCGGGGTGGTAGTGCTAACTTGACGGGGGTAGTTTTTAAGGGAAGGAGGGGCGCGACAAATTTTTTCAGGGCGGAAATCTCTTAAGGAGCCGTTGTGAGAATTTACTGGACACTTTTAGTATTGGGGCGATTCTTGGAACTCGAGTTAGGCGAACTGAGGCTCAAATGCACTTAGGGGTAGTTTTTAGGTGGTAGAAGGGGCGCGACAAATTTTTTGAAGGGTGCAATATGCCTTTCGGTTCCTGCGACAATTAATTGGATACTTTTTGTTTTACGGAAATGCTTGGATTGGCCGCTACCGGGGTGGTAGTGCTAACTTGACGGGGGTAGTTTTTAAGGGAAGGAGGGGTGCGACAAATTTTTTCAGGGTAGAAATCTTCTAAGCAGCCCCTATTATATCTTACTGGACACCTTTAGCGTCGGGGAGATTCTTGGAACTCGAATTTGGATAACTGAGGCTCAAATGCACTTAAGGGTAGTTTTTAAGGGGAAGGAGGGGCGCGACAAATTTTTTTCTTTTTCCATTGAATTACGACAAAATCGCGACATTTAATGCACTATAGCTTTTGTCGAAATTTTAAAGTGGTAGTGCTAACTTGACAGACGTCTCATAGTATGATCATAGGTACGCACTATCCATGCAAAACCAAAATAGTAGTCACTTCCTTTCGAATAGTCGTCGTCCTTTCGGGTAGAAATGCCACGTCGGTTTATCTTTTTTCGTCCCTAGGGATCGATAAGGATTTAAGTGGGATATACTTGGCCAAATGTGACCACCACATTAAATTTACTGAATCACATCACACTGGGGGTGATAGAAGGCAAAGTGCGATGTTGTGTATGGCGATGGAGTCCTTCCTCTACTCGTGCATGCTAGGAGTGAATGCAGGATGGTGTATACAGGATACTGGATTGGATACCAAAATGGCAAGGAAATACTCAAAATCTACCCGCCTCGCCCGTAATTCCGACAGAGCACACAATCAAACGACCATGGGGAGCATATAATGGGAAGGGAGGCGTTTTTGTATTGAACCGCATGAAAATGTTGCGTGTCAGTGCCAACAAGATTTTTGGGCTGGCCGTCGTTGAATCATTCTGTTTGCTTTTAGCTCCCTGCTCCAATATCATCATCATCATCTCTCAGGAACCAAAATCTGATTCGATAGAATTCATCTATCTACGGGAGCTTTTATAGAAGTACGTGACAGTTTCGATATTTTTTTTGTCCATGGATAAAGTGATTTCCAATTTTCGTATAGCAGCCATTCAATAAGCGAACTAAAGTCCGTATATCCCTTTTGTTACAGAAGTGACAGAATGCTTGTTTTTCATTCAATTGATGGTGAAGTTGGGTTTTGTTGTTTTATTGCCAAAAATTGATTAGACATGAAGGTGGGACGTGCAGTGAATGTCGGTTGGCTCTGAAATAATCAATGTAATGAATTACCTAAATTGCAATACACATACATATATGCCATTTTCACATTTCTAACTGGACAAAAGTCATACATATGTGTATGTTTTATAGAAATACATATAGAAATCACGATATTTTGATCCAATCAAGCTCTCCAACAATTTGCGGAATCTGATTCATATCGATCTCACCTATCTTCCTTTGAAATCCGAAAGGAATTAATCTTACATGCTACAACTATAGTAAACTACCAATTTCAATCGTTATTCGATTAAATATCAACAACCGTATACCGCTCATTTTCAAAATAGGGTCACCACAGCAATTCTTCGGTGAAGGATTACGCCTTCTCTATACTTGTTCCGGCATCAGTCAAAAGAAGGATTATCTGATTCTACCAGGGAATAAATAAATGGATAAATGATGGTGATATGATGGTTTGTCAAGGGCCTTCAATTCATGAGTTCTGTGCATCTGACTTTTTCTGAAATTTGCTACTAAATTGATGGCGTAGACAAAGAGGATTCTCTGGGTTTGCGCTCATTGTATGAGGGATATCCTTTTATTTTGGCCACATGTTACAATTTAGATAAATATACCTTTGCGTGAACATTGGATACTGAATGTGGTTTAATCAAGTTATGTCTGCACTACGCAGAAATGTAGGATATATGTCGAAAAATTGACTTTCAATTAACTAAAGATTTTCTCTGATTTCTTATCATTTTTACAGGTGTCAGGCTGGAACGGGACGTTGCATTGTTGATAAAGCGCATCGAAATCAATGTCAGGCGTGTCGACTGAAAAAATGTTTACAGATGGGCATGAATAAGGATGGTAAGTTAAAAATGATTTTTTGATTTATTAAAAGATGATTCGTAACATGTTGTTGAGTGTCTTTAAGGAGGATTATATAAATTAGTTGGAGGAATAACATGTAATGGGAGTTAAGCCGACGACGAACGTAATGTTTTGAAGCTTTGTTTGAATATTGTTAGTATGAAGTCAGTGGCGCAACCAGGATTTTCTTCTGGAGGGGCTAAGGCAATTCACATTTCTTGACATTTGAAGTTGATATATCGCAAGTTGGGTTATTCAAAAATAGCGCTATTTGGCGCAATTACATTCGCGCTTATTTTCGATGTATACATTTTTCGATGAAATAGCTTTTGCATAGGTACAGAAAACAATGCCGCCGTAGATCTAAACGCATATTCACCCGGTGGTGTTCAAATATGTATGGGGATAGAATTTATTATCTCTCAACTTATTTTATAACAAATTACCTATCGCAATTAGTGCAGAATTTGTGAATGTCCGCCACTACATGAGAAAAATAGATACATATTTAGGCACAAACAAAAATCTTACAGAAATTGAGCTAGTATCGTTATAATGGCTCCATATGAAACCATATCTTCTCAGGTGAGATAGACAGTACCATGACTTTCTCTCACAAAAAAAAAAACAATTAATTTTGCGGAAGTGAATAATGTATATAGCTTGAAAAAATATTTGCTACATATTTGCCGCCTCCCGAAAATCTGCCGTCCTAGGCTCCAGTCTAATGGTAAATCCGCCATCCTCTTCCTCCTTCCTTCCTCTTTCTACTTAATTACTTAACAACGAATTTATAGTTAAATATATATAGATTAACAAATAGTCCATTAACAGAATCATATCTAGAGCTCTTTTGCAATGTTAACTTTGTGTTTGTGAGGAAAACCTCGATAAAGTTCGTTCTCGTATAGGGCTCAGAACAGTTGTTTAATTATAATAGCTGGTCGATCATCGCATGAGTCGTCTCTACGAACATAAATTTTATTGTCGCTTGATTGAATTCAAAGGATCTTCCCAATAAAAGATAAACGATAGACAATTCCAATAATGAAAACCTTCTTACAAGGAATTCTTATTCTGGAATGAATCGTATTGTTATTCTAGGAAGACCCATCTCACACGTGATTTTTTTTAAAGACAAGAGTAAAATTTGTAAATTTAAATAGAAAATGAGATTCATATTCCGGTTAAAACCGAATAATCTATCAAACGTCCGGGTTAAAGACGCAAAAGTAAAAAATCTGGCTATTCGTTCTGAAAAAAAAAAACGTCCACAAGACTAGCATTTTTTTCAACATCATTTCCTGGGATTTTCCGTCGCAAAAATATTGCTAGGCCAAATTTAGAGCCTAATTTTAAGAAGGAACAAATGAGAATGTTTATCTTCAACACTACACCGCTGAACGATAAATGACACCTGAACGCGCTATGATTTTGCTCCTGGTTCTCAGGCCCGGATTTAACCTCTATGGCGCCCCTGGGCAGTAGTCGAATTGCCGCCCACCATCAATTGAGTTTATGCAAAAAAGTTTTCTCCTTGGATTCTTTAGAGCGACCGCTCATAATAAGGTAGATATGCGGCTCCGGAACATTTTAGGGAGAATGAAATCAAATGGTCGTTGAAATAAAAAATTGATCCACAAAAATCGATGACTGATATAACAAATATTTCAACGTTTTGTATGAGAACTTGCCTCCAGTAAAAACTTGCAATCCGTAACCATTCATAGACGCAGACGTACGCAGAAACATTCGGGAGGTATTTTGCCTTACACGGCGTGTATACTGTGATACAACGAAACCTTTCATAGCTTTGAAGACAGCATCAATGGGTGGGGTTACGAAACGGAACAGTTGCGTATGTTCCGCAAACATGCTTGCCCTGATGCCTTGCCATTTCGCGAATCAGAAATAATCTCCGGTTGTTTTCGTTAACATATTCTACAAAAGCAGACAAAGGAAGAGAACCGGAGATTTTTTCTGATCCGCAAAATGACAGTAAGGGGATCAGAATGGCATGTTTGCGGAACATACGCAACTGTTCCGTTTCGTAACTCCATCCAATGCCTTGTAGCCGCGGGATTAGCTAGTCTTGACGCTTTATAAACATAATAAACATTTGAGCAAATACTTGCTCTTTCCTGATTGTTTCCACTTTCTCTCAGAGAGAGTACTTGTCGTAGTCTTCTTCTTTCTCCTTTAGCCTTAACTAAAAAGCTAGGTTGTCTAATGGTAAATCTGATAGAGATTGTATTGACAGGTTAGATTTTATACTCCTTGTATGTATTCATAATATACACGATAAACGTTAAAAAATTGATTTAGTTGCTTTTGCTTTTTTTAATTAAATTTCAATAATTTCCTTTAAGGTTATTATAAGCGCATGTGGCTTAACTTTTTTTTAAGTACTGTTATTACGTACTGTTACTCATGTTGCCGATAAAGCATTCTTTGTTCAAAAGTACTGCTAATTGAGAGTACTGTTAGTTTTTTATCAAGTCATATAGATTATAAATCTGAAAATAGTAATTCATATTAACAGGATACTATTAAATTCGTTTCACAGAATGTTTTAAAATTATTTTTTAGTTAAATTTGATTAGATTTGGCTTTCACAACACTAAATTCAGCACTTGCTGGAAATAACGAGGATATAAAAGAAAATACATCCTCACAGCACGGAGGCCAAACTGGCACTACTTGTCGTAGTGATATGAAACTTATTTCTATAAAAGCGTCATACCCACCACTACAGATAAAAGAATTATTTAATTTATTTAATTTTTTATTTATACGAGCTGCTAATGGGCGACAGTAAAACGATAAAAATTACCGTTGTCCTACCAATTTGTGACAGCCGTTTCTGTATGGGCTATACTACTGCTAAAACCCCCTCTACGCAAGGAGGCAAAATCAGTACTAGTACTGTCCTCATATTTTCATTCAAAATCAGAGCAATGTTCTGACTGTATCACTTTCAACTTCACTGAACCTTCAATTTAACCTTCGGGCAGGCGCAATGCATCTGACATATTAAGTGACCAGTTTTTGTTGCGCCAATCAGCGATATGAAAAGGGAGAGATCTGAAACTCACAGTAGCTTAATCTTTATCGATCAACTACCCAAAGCCGTTTTCAGTTTCTATCTACCTTCTACCATATGTCTGAGTGGCGGGAGGAAGTGATATTATCTCTCAGATGTATTGCGCCCGATTGTGTTATTTTTCCTTTTCTATTAAAATTTCCACTTGTTATACTCTTCACATTGCGAAATAACGTTGTGTTGACATTTAGGGTCACCAAATCGTTCAATAGTAAAATAAGCTCACATTTTTTAAGCGGTCGAGTTGTTGGAGGTTTTTTAAATATTGAGGCTATTGAAAGCGGAATATTCTTATAAAATTGAAAATGTGAAGGGTATCAAACTTTGTGAGCCAGTATTTGTTTCTAAAATTTCGTAGAGTGTAGTGTAGAATATGCAGAAACTTAGTTTCATCCTATTTTCTGAACTTAATCTGTCAGATGCATTGCGCCCGATCGTGTTAGGATTAGTATTGCGCCCGCCGGAAGGTTAATTTCGTTGGGAGTTAAAACCCCCAAAAACCATTAGCCAAGATCGCCCCAAGATATGGCCCTTTTTCGCGCCGTTATTGCACCTCAATATCGACCCGCCTTTACTGGAAAGCATCGATACTGTATGCGTTTTAAACTGAATGATTATTACATGCCGCAGGGAGACATTTTTTCAGACATTTTTCATCCCTATAACTGAAATGAAAAATCCAGTCTGTTAATAAGTGGAATAAATAGTAATGATCGCAATTAGCACAAGAAAACGGATCGCGCATCTTTTGTGCATTTTAACTAAATCATCGGATTACAAAGAGAGAAGCTGAAACTTCTAGATTTTGGTAGGGCAGCAAATTTTGCACGGCCTATACTGTTCGCCAATATCACGCTCTGTGGCTCACTATGGTTGAGTCGCACTCTACGATGCTAGTAATCTAGAGGTCCGGAAATCGAATCTCGGCGGGGTCCAGGAAAAATACAGGGTGTATTTTTTTTTAAGCTGCTGCATTAACGCACCGGATTGTGACTCCTCATGTGATTTCCGGCAAAAAAAGTTGTACGGAATATACCCTCAATTTTCCGTAACCCTTTAGCTGTCACTGGGATTTGATGATTTTTGAAATTGATTGATTGATTTTGATATAATATGAATCTTTTTTTCCAAATTGCAGATCTTTAGGGGCAGTTTGAATTCAATTGAATTGAACCGCCTTCACAGAGTTAAATTTGTTTTTTGAAATTATTATGTATAAATCCGTACTTCACAAAACTTTAAATTAATTTAAAGAATAACTTTCAGAAAAACGCCACCCTCAAAATGCGACGCCCCGGGCAGTTGCCCAGATGGCAAATCCGGCCCTGCTGGTTCTGCGTACATCCTACACTGGCGGCGTACGGTTTCCGCTCTTCACACCATAGCTCGTCTGTATTCAGTGCTTTTTACATCCCCACGCATATTCTATGCATATTCTATGTACCTACTTGTGATTTGAAGGAAAAAAAGTGTCATCGGCAGTTTTTTTCTAATCCAAATTTCATAGAGATATATTCTTTGTCATCAAATTTATCCTTTTCAGATAGAATGAAGTTAAATTCCATTAGTTTCCCACGGAGACATTTATGTCATGTAGTCAGGCTGGTCTAGCGGTTAGTGCGCGCACCTTCGGCGCACAGGGAAATTTCACCATAAGCCATGGTGTTTTTCGAACTCACGAGCTTGTGACGGACTATGATCTCACTCAGATGTTAAACGAGTGCCCATTTATGGGGATAAATAACACTACAGTACAACCTCGATTATCCGAGGTGGACGGGGTTGGACCCCCGTCGGATAATCGGTTTCCTAGGATAATCGAAATAAAGAAATACTTACACATCTGATGGGAAATAAATGTACATATACATATAGCGTACATGTATAGATATAAAAGTAGTATTTTGTTAATAATTGTTGTTTTGGGGTATTTGCTCGCATCTGGGCTACGTAATTGCGCCATTTTTTATAGTTAGAATATCTGAAGAAGTTGCTGAAGGCTGTTCCTCAACATATTTCAGAGCAGTCTCTAGAGCTTCGAATCCTGATTCGAACATGACCTCTTGATCGCTGTCATTGAATTTTCCCCGAAAACCATTTCTAAAATTTCGTCACCCCCGAGAATATTGTCTTCGTCATCGTTTCAATGTTCGACATCTTCTTTAGAGGCATCTAAACCGGGAATTTGATTCGCAATCTAATACACGTCAACAGGAGCTTCTTCTACGTCTTCATTTTATTTTTCGAGGATTTTATTCCACGATTTTTCAAAGGTTGAACACTGGACTATGGCTTTCCAAGCTTCAGCACACCAATAAATCACATTTTTTAAATTAATATTTTTTAAAAATTCTTGTATGTTCTCACCTTGTACAATAGAACGTCTCCATAAATGTATGGCGATTATTTCCCCATTTGTACACTGAAAAGTCTTTGCTTAAAATAAATAAGCATTATTTAAATAGTGTTTCTTCCCACACCGATTGGACGAGTATTTCCCCGAGAAAACAGGGTTTGCTATTTTGAGGCGGGCAACCCTACCAAAGACTCTTATTGTAACAAGAAGATACATCTTTAATTAAGAAAAATTAATCCTTGGCTGTTTTTTTTTTGTATTTTTTTCTTGTTTTTAGCAAATGATTTTTTCAGTGTAGCCAACTCCGAGGTAATTGTGCGGCCACTTGCGAAAGGAAGGTGTGCATATAAACCCGTTGCAATTTTTGTTACATTTTCCGTATATAGGTACATATGCCTTAATATTTAAGTTTTCTTATCAAAATAATATTCATGCGCGCATTGTATTTTAACTTTTACGCTTTTAACTAGGTTAATTCAATTAATTAACCAAGGTTAAAGCATCGGTTAATTGAAAGATAACCGATCTTAATTTAACCTCGGTTAATCGAGATTTCGGTTAATCGGTCCTCGGATAATTGGGGTTCTACTGTACCTCAACAAAAAGCAGATAAGATCTTGGAAATGGGATGTCACTAACACATCCTGCGGCCTTAGTCCAATGTTGGATTGTCGCGCCTGTTATTTATTTAACGATTAAAATTGCGTTCTGCAAGGTTACAAATGTTTCTTTTAAGGTCAAATGAAATACATGATTTTATGGGATCCTCGTAGAAAGTCAACTTAATGGTCGCACTAATGGAAAGATTAATCGAAACGTGAGATTGTGTACAAAACCTTTAAACATTTTATTTGTTAAATATAGTTTCCGAGTGTGGTAAGTAAGCGACATATGACTACTGTACTGGCTATGGTGATTTATTGTTTATTTGGTTATAGAGTTAGTTATAAACGATAAATTATTGAGTGGTCTTTGGAGGCCTATCATCCCTAATGAAAACCCTCGGTAACCGTCCCCATTGGGTGAAAATCGAAATTAATTCACATTGATCCCATTATGGGACTGCCTTCAAGATCTTTTGCCTGCATCCCAAAATTCGATTGTTGCTGGAAAACGTTTTGTTCACGAAACTTGGCTATTTTGCACACCTTGTACCAGCGGTTCGTTTTCTAATCACCAAATTAAAAACATATTCATAAAGTCAATAATCTTACAAATTTTTATGTTCAATCGAAAAGACACTTATTTTCTTCATGATTTGAATACTTTGGAAAAAATTTCTATCTAAATTTGTATAATTATTAAACTTGAGCGCTTTCATATAAAAAAATTGTTGATAATGGTGGTTCAAAAACGAGCTACCGGTACATAATGTGTTAAAATCTGCTCCCACGCGTGCCGATATTTTGGAATTAAAGCACTTAGTTGCAACTTTTATGGGTTGACAACCCAAAGTTTTCAGTGAACCATATTACGGTGAGATCTTCTTCTTCATATCATTTAGTTCATTTTGGACTACCCAACATTTTATATGAAATAAAAAAACCAAAAATTATTATTCCGTCAAAAGTTATAGCCGAGACCAAGTACAAAGCAAGGGAGTGTCATTTGTACCTGAGCCTTAAGATTCTACCAATTTTATGTGTGTTATTTTACAAGCACTTGCAAACTCTCCTTTTTCCAATATGACTTAATTGCTACGTCATGCGAATTTCCAGAAAGAGGATTTCCAATAAGGATCCAGAAAGTGAGAGTCCTAGATTTCAACAGGAGATTCGAGAAAATTTTTAAAATTTACCAAGGTTATGTATGACGTTTGCAGTTTCATAAGAATTTGGTGAATGAAGAATTTCTTCCATCGAAGCCTTGTGTATCTACAGCTTTTGAAATACTAGAAACAATATTATTGAAAAGAAATTCTTATGCTCTATAAAAAATGTTCGAATTTTTTAATTAATTTCTTTTAGTAACGTTTTTTGTATATCACATGAAAAATAGGTATGTATCTCATTTCAATTAACATACTTTGAAAAAAGGGCGGGCCTCATGAAAATTTGTCGACCAGAGGGCTCGAAAAAGCCCTACCCTGCGGATAGCGGATTCCTTCAACCATAATCGAATTCGTGCATATGAATTTTTGTATTAAATGCGTATTTATTGCATTTATTTATTAAATCCTTTAACAAATTGCTTACGTCATTCATTTTTTCCCGATCTATCAGTATTATACTTACATACATATTGAGTAAAATATAAACGAAATCGCCCCCAAGAAATTTTACTTCCTATTTCATTTGTGTATCCCCACCGCCAGCCATGTCGTATAGCAGATATGCAATCCGACCAACTACTTTGATATCGCATGTATTTATCGATAAAGTTTTCTTTGTAACGTCTTCTTCTTCTCGAGGAATCCACTTTGCCCAACCATAAAGCGTATATCCATATCCATTTACATTCAATCGATTATTATTATTTTCCTATTTTCCGTTGGCAGTTGCCCGATCTTTTTCAGAAACATAGTTCGCCAAAAGACACGAGCGTATACGTTACGTATACAAAGGTGCAGCAATAAAAATATATTGTGACAAAAGTTGGTAAAAACAAGTCAAAGAAAAAAATGAGGAAAGCGATTTTACTTACAGAGAATCCCTCGACGGGTTACGCGATTTTGCCGATGATGGCAACGCGACGCGAAATGGAAAAAGTTTTTATCTCCATTCGAGAGGCATCAGAAGATAAAACCAAAGTTTTATCCTTTTCTCGTGGTTTCATTAATAGGAACGTTGATGTCAGGGGACGAGACAACTGTTCGCCAAAAGAAGGAAGCTGAATTGACGAAGAATCGTTCGAGCTATACGTTTTCATCTTACGTACACTTTTGCTTGAATCTTATGTCACACTTCATCGGGCAAATGGTATTCAAAGACAAAGTTGTCAACTTTTCGATGAAGTCGGCTGCATGGAAGGTACGGTCTTATCTAAAAGGAGCCATTCAAAGTTTTTGTACATTCAATGACCTCATTCTTTTGGAAAGTCGGTGAGGTGCGCTGACGTGAACAGTCTGAGAAATTTTGTTGGCTCTGAAATAAAGATCAAACCAGGAAAAGCAACTAAGAATTTCCAATTTCTGTGCTCAAATAACGTTTACCCATTTTCTCAATATTCAAGGATTCGTGAATCGTGCGGTGGTGTAGGCGAAGGGTTCTATTTTGGAAGCCATCGTATAGTCAGTCGTCTTGATGATATAGCCGTCCATGACCGCGCGCATCAATGGCGGCATCGTACGACAAATAATGTTCATTGCTTATGCTTGACGTGCCTTTGGTTGTACGAGTATGGTGAATGTGAGTTGGGGGTGGAAGGATTCGTTCCACTTGGCGACTACCAATCATTGCGCATTTTTGCTCAATTATCGATGGCGAAATTTTCTTCTTGATTTTATTGGGAGTTGCTGGACGAATCTATATAGTTTTGAGCAGAGACGAAAATTTGCTTCTTTGTTGATTAACTTATTTCAAGATTGAAAATATGTTAAATCCTATGATTTGCGATGAGGGTTGTGCGATTTTATATTTATTTGTGTTTGTGTTCTTTTGTGAACGAAATTTTCACCTTTAGACAGCGCCGGTCCTAGGTATTATAGCGCCCTGTTCATATACTTAAAAGCCGCCCTTCTATACAGAGTGTCCGGAAACTGACGCATAAACGCTTCGGATTCTCCATGTGATTTCCAGCAAAAAAGTTGCGTGAAACATAGCTGCCACAGGCATTTGAAGATTTTTCAAAAAATCATTTTTTTGTACGACTATAACCTCAATATATCAAAAGCTGGACTAGCTAGAATAGCAAATTGAGATGATTACTTACCTAAAAATACCGGCATACAGAGGGCTGCGCCCGCAATACGAGGGTTTTTTAGAATTTTAATGCATAAAGAATATTTTTTGTACATATATTTTATAAGCAATAAATAAGTATTGTGCACAACATTAATGACAAGCTTCCTGTAAATCTATTTTTGGATTGGTCTAATTAAAGGTGGAACAGAACATTCTGGAACGCGTTTATTAGATTTACTATTTATCCAGTTTGTATAAAAGTACTCCAAGGCAAATCTACAGGCATTTTTCGATTTAAGATTTCTGTTGGCCTTTGACCAAAAAGAAACTCAGGCAAACGTAAGGATGGCTTGGCTTTATATATGAACTGAATTATTAGCTGTAAATCCACTGTTACTGCTTTTTAATCAAGGAAAAGCAACCTTATATAAAATGATTCCATTGTGTTGCCTGTCATAAGAGCCAACGCAAGCTTTTGCTATGAGTATTGAACAAGTATACTTTTGAAGCTATTCAGGGACACCCTGTTAACTTGGTCCTACTAACTTCAAAAATATTTGTGGCAAACACTATTACCATTCTAGGCATTTCCACCAAATTTCATGTTCATTGTTTCATCAAGTTAAAAGATATGCATTGAAGAAATGCTTAAGAGGCTTGCATTGTGAAAGGCCCTTACTAACTACTTATTTGGCTATATTTCCGGTTTGGATACTGTTATTCGAATGAAAATTCGTAGACATATTCTATATGTAATTTTCTGAAAACCCTTAGTAGAATTTTCATATTTGGAAACCTAAGTGGGGCTACACACGAACAAATTGAAATTTTACAAATTTACTGTTATTTACTTTTCCTTTGCAAAAGGCAACAGTCTTAATATTTAACGTATATAAGGCCCCACTGACCAATCCTTGTGCAAAGTTTCATATCGATCCCTATAACGGTTTAGAAAAACGGAGCTCGAAAAAGAAGTTTAACTTTAAATGCCAATAACTTTTTTACCGTTACTCGAAACTGTAAAATTTTAACTGATATGAGGTGTACTCGTTTAAATCTTTGATTTAAACATCCATACGTCAATCTCCGATAAAAACTAAAAAAGTCTACTTTTTTCAAACGTTCGGGACACCCTGTTGTTTTCTTCCTACCAACTTTTAAGGTATATGCGCCAAAGACTGTAACCATTCTACACATTCCTACCAAATTTCATGACAATCGGTTGAGCCGTTCGCGAGTTATTTAGTGAACAGACGGACAGACGGACAGACGGACGGACGGACGGACGGACGGACAAAATCGATTTCATAAGGGTTTTTTGAAAAAAAATTTTCTAAAAACCCTAAAAAATAAAACTAACCGCACTAAAATCGGATAAGAGATAAGTAATATTTTTGGGATTTGACCCAAAAACAATTTAATTTTCCATCTCGATTTTCTCCAAAAGAGGTGAGGTGATCGTACGATTCTTTTACGTCATTTTATTCTAGCTTCGTTATTTCTAACAGTTTCAATGCCTTAAGTGCGGAAAACTAGGGTTACTTTTAGATCGATTTTAATTCAATTCAAACTGCCCCTAAAGATCTGCAATTTTGTAAAATTTATTCAAATTATATCAAAACCGATCCACAATTTACCCTTTAAGGCATTAAAGCTGTTAGAAATAATGAAGCTAGAATAAAATGATGTAAGATAGGAATGACTATGCGCCAATTTTTAAAAGAATCGGACGAGCACCTCACCTTGGCAGAAGGAAGGAAAAAGAATGTTTTTGGGTCATAAAAACCGTTGGCACCGAAAATGAAACTGACCGTAGTCCGCACCGGAGGGGAAATGTAATTCATCAATCTAAAGCGCAGAATTGGACCCGAGAGTGAAATTTTTGTCCGCTGCGATTTTCTCAATGAGAATGTGTGCTTACTTACTGGAATATGTGGGAAATGCTGGGGAATTCTATAAGCTACATCCCATAATTTTTCTCGGTCATTTCAAGTATTTTTCGATTCCCCGGTCATTAGATATTTTTCACGATGAAATGGCCGGGAAATGGAAAGAAATACATAAAATGGCCGAGAAAAATTATGAAAACATTTTCGGATTGAAGCGTATAACGTATGGAATTCCACTGTATTTGCCACATATTCCACGCCCGTAAGCATACATTTTCACTGAGAAAATCGCAGCGGACAAACATTTCATTCTCGAGGTCTATCCGGCGCTTAATGTGGATTCCATAGAAAATTTTACGCGGTAAAATCTCTTCCTACCAACTATACAATATGCATCCTGGCAAACTCCTCTATCATCCACTCTCATACAATTGAAACATGTAGTACGTGTACGATGTACGACCCACGACGTACGAGCTGGCTGAGACTACGGTCTACGACAGTGGTTCCCAATCTTTTTCAGCTCGTGCCCCCCTTGCGAGATCTGCTGATCCTGGTGCCCCCCCCCCCGAGAAAATATCGGCCAAAAACCGAAAGTAGATGCAAAAATTGCCATGGGCAAGGAATTCTTTTAATTTTCGCCATAAAGGTATATATACTGAGATCACCGAGCGAAAAACGTGCATATATGTCTCCCGTGAAAACGGTGCCGTGGAGACTTGCTTTTTATTCACTCAATGTAAGATAAATGTTCACTCGCGTTCTGATTGATTGTCGATGACATCTTTTCATTGTCAAATAAAGTGCAACTGCATTATTTTCGCTGGCGAAATGTCAAAAACCGGTGTGGAGACTTTCATGTGAAGTGAGTACCACCAAGCGAATTCGATTTCACGATCATCAAAATAAAATTTTGACAGTATTTGCATGGATTTCACGTGAACTGACGATGTTAGTACCTACTTTAAGGTCGGAATCCATTGTCGCAATTTAAATTGTTTGAACATTTGTTTGTTAGTGCAGCCCAACTACTGGAACTACAGGAATTTTTAGGACGTGCTATTTAAATTTCATGATTTCCGTAATTTTTGGTTTCCAAAAACCATTCAAGGACTATAGCTGGCTTATGCGCTTCATATCAGCGATATTCAAAGATTTTTTATTTTTTTTCTCGACCTAAAATATTCTCAGCGGTGTTCATCAAATGGATTTAGTAGCAGCGAATTAATCGACGAAAATGCAATTTCTGCCATTTTGCAACGCCTTGCAACAACCGATTACCACTGATGTATTTCGAAAGATGTTCGCAAGAAAACCATAATTCATTAATGGCAAGCAAATCATAGTTTATTAATGGCATCAATATAAGATTTGTGCTCGCGCCCCCCTTCTCTGATCGTCACGCCTCCCTAGGGGGGCGCGCCCCCTAGTTTGGGAATCACTGGTCTACGAGAAGGAGCCATCAAGTGAATACGCACATCTCAGTCTCAGCTCACCTACAACCAGCCTGCAAAGCAGCTATTCCCCTCTTTGCAGAATATAGGGGTGTACGCTACAACAATTTCTTATGTGCACAATTGCTGCAGTGCACAACTTTTCACTTCTGCCAAGCATACAATCTATGAAACTAGCGCCCATAGGGCGCCCATCCCGCATATGAAGTGTATGGATGAATTGGAGCATGTTTGCAGTGATACACAAGTACGAGATATGCGAAGTATTTTTGAACGCGGACGGATGGAAACACGTCTCTTTCTTTTCCTCTCGCGTAGATACAATGCGGAAAAGTTTGAAGATGTGTTTTTCAAGTTTTCACGAGTCGCGACTGCGTCGATGGGTCGGTCAAATGGAATAGGATTAGCATGCGAATTGAGTTTGGTTGTTATTGCAGTTTCTATGTAATTTCTTGAGTCGCGATTGCATCGGATATTTGGGAAAACACACCCTTAGATAATAATTGAATGAGTTCTAGTTCGTTTAATATGTACAATACGTGGACGACGTGTATCAATCAATATAAATATGTACCTATAAATAAATGCTATACAACAGAGAAGAGATTTGATGTGATCATCATGCAGTTGTCATTAAAGGAAAGGAAGTCTTGATCTTAAAGGCATAATGAATTTGCGAATTTGGCGCCCCTTTCGGTTGGCGCCCTGTTCAAGTGCACAGTCTGCACATATAGTAGAGCCGGCCCTGCCTTTAGATTGTAATTGATTCCAGTACAATGTTGCTTTATCGTAAAACGTTTGTATCATTTGATTTCGCCAAATAAATTCAATAAACTTTTTTCATCCTCACATGCATTTAAAAAAAATTTTAAGCGACTTTAACAAACAAATGACTTCAAATTCGAAATTCAACCGATTAAACTAATGACTCCATTAAAGCGGCTTAGTCGCTATGTCTTATGCAAATGGAGCGACGCTCAAACCAAACACTTTGAAACCAATCGGCAAGCATAAGCTCTCAATTAGAATCGGAAAAGTGTAAACCATACGTGTTATGTCGCTCATTACAATACTTGTGTTCTTTCAATTATATCCTTTAAATACAGTATCAAAGCCGCAATATGAAAACATTCCCTACAAAAAGGCAAATCTCCTTGGGGCCACTGCAAAGACTGATGGCACGCGTCAATTTGCCTATTTTCACACATTACGCACCTCGCGCAGCGTTTATTCCGCCCATATCCTTGAGGTGACAAGTTTTGCATATACCAGGAGCGCACATGAGGATAAGGACATGCATATGTTTTTAGGGATGATTTAACTCGCGCTCCATACGAACGGACGCAACCCTTCCGTCATTTACACTTGTAACGTGCGCTCCGGGCACGTGCATCGGAAAATGCATAAACAAATCATAGTTAATTGTGTGGCCAAAAAGCGATGAAGATACATTTTACAGTAAATGCAAAGAGTATACTTTTCCAGTTAATCGACTTTTCAAGTGGAAGGACATATTCATGTCGGGGTAAATGTGTGTACACTCATAAGACAGAGGAATTATTTTCTAACCCATAAAAAATATAAGAATAAAATAATGAAGGCTCTTTTGAATAATTATTATTTCATGTGTGTTTCTCATGTTGGTCTTGTAGCGGTGCAGAATGAGCGACAGCCCCGAAATACAGCAACTATTCGACCAGAAGCACTGCGGGATATGGAGCATGGACGAGCACTGCGGGAAGCGGCCGTGGCCGTTGGCGTTTTTGGGTAAGCCTGCTTTGTATGTTATTTATTTCTTTCCCAGGGAAACGTGTGTCCTTGCTCTTTGTATGTTTGGTATTTTAATTGTATTTCTATTATTTGGTTTTATTTTGTAGGCCGCCCGTTCTTCTGTCTCCATCACGGTATGGACCCGGTCTGTTAACGCCTCCATGTACGTACATACATATACATATATGTATATATTTTTTTTGAGTGACTCATTTGAAAACGAAATAATTATTTTGTGCTTTCCTTATACACACTAGCGTTGAATTCACTTCCTGCATCGCAACTTTTGCATCATAGTCAAATTTCAACTTCAATGCATCTTGCGTCGAGCCTTTCACATCACTCATCGCCCTTTGCTTTTAGCAATGGGGGTTCAATGCACCTTAGCAATAATAACAACAACAATAGCAGTAGTAATAATTTAAATAATAACAACAACAATAACCATTCAGACTTACCCAGTAATAATATTTCAACATCAGCAAATTCCAGTAGTGCTTCGATTCCGGCCAATTCACCTGTAAATAATGAACAAAGTTCAGGTGAGTTAAATGTAGAATTTGATTTTTTTTTGTTTCATAAATATTTACGAAGAAATACGCCATTGCCTTCAATTTGTTATAATTTGTTATTTATTGCGTAATACTTATTTCTTATAGTTAATGGTATGGATCAAAAGCATAATCACGGAAGTGTTTCATCTGTGGGATCAGCTAGTCCTTTGACCGGAAATGATAATGATGGTAAGTGCATACATAATTTGAAGGGTTTTATTATGTATAGGTAGATAATTGCTTAAAAATTGGCACACACTGCTAAACGCTTTAGGTTAGTTTCATACGCATTTTAAGAAAAAAGTCAAAATAATCAATTCTTTTAGATAAAATAGAAATGCTGAAAATTTAACTCCCTGTATAAACGTTCGCGTTGTAGAAAAAGCAGCAAATGTGTTGTGTTATCAGTGGCGTAACGTTTTTAAAATTTTATGTGTTCGAACTCTTTATACAGTCATATTTTTTATTCGCTATCCCAATGACCGTGAATGTTTGTATTTACTTTATAAAGTAAATGCTCCTCCTACGGTAGCCTAAGCCTGGTTTTCAATGTACTTAAATCATACTCATTCTTTCATCTTGCTCATTCTCATGCCGAAGAGCTGCCAAAAGATCCCTTTGATTCAAAAGATAAAAATTGTCTTGACGATCAATTTATGAATTTCCGAATCTTGTTTACGATTTCCCATTGACGAATTTTCAAATAAGATTAACGAATTTCTATTACACATTGGCAAATTAGGAAAAGCTTGTCAAATTTCCACACATTTCGAATTTTCTTGTTAATTGGACTAGTTTCCAGTTCTACGAATTTTGTTGTTGTCGAATTTGCGTACAAATTGGCAATTTTCAAAATCGTGTTGATGAATTTAAAATTATCGAATCTCCGTTTCTTATTGAACATTTACAAAATCTTGTTGGCGAATTCCCATGACAAATTGTTGAATTTCCATTCATTTCAAATTGACAGAATTCCATGTTAAATTGACGAATTTTCATGTCAAATTGACAAACTAATAGTCGAATTTTCATTTCAAAGTCTCGATAACGAAATTCCAGTTAAAATTGGCCAATTTCTAGGGAAAATTCGAGAATTTCCATTTGAAATCGGTCTTGATTTGCCAATTTAAGGCATAAATCGGCAGTATTAGTTTGGTACTTCTGATCGTTCGTGTTGACTAAGTTTTTATGTTCTTGCCTAATGAGCATTTATATTTCAAATAAATATGACTCGCTGCATCTGGGGGCCTTCTTGGCTTGGGGCCTGTGTTCCAATGAACACATGGAACACCATACGTTACGCCTAGGGTGGCCAGATGCCCCGTATTTTACGGGTTACCCCGTTTTTCGGGCACGGAAAGTCGAAAAACCTGTAATCCAAAAAATAAAATACGGGGCAAACAATGGATGATTCAAGGAAAAAACTTCATCAAAGGGTTAGATACAACTTTTTATTGCATTAAAGTCAACCAAACACTTCGAAATTTTCCGGGATGCGAAAGTGACGTAATCATGTTAGCACTGTTAACATAGTACATACATGAATGCGTTGCAGTATTTGGAATCAGGATTTGATTTTGCCGAACACACTTACCTGTACTGTCTGCAACCCTTAAATTTGCAGCACGAACTGAAATTTGAGGAACTGGAGAGAATAGTCTAAACATAACTACGGTCAACTTGGATAAACTTTATGAGGAATTATGTGTAATTTCGCTCCTAATTAATAAATATGTTTAGGAGATGAAGAGATGCCGATGAAGTGATAAGCCCTGACTCACGGACACAATTATTTACATCTGTCAATAATAGCAAAATATGATTCGAATTTTGAAACTGGTCTTTTCTATCCTGGCAGCGTATTTAGGAACCCTTGATCAGTTCGTCCCAACGCAGGTGACGAAATCGATCAGCTATTCTACTGGCTAAGTACCAAAACACCTTATCGATTTCGTCCACTGATAGTGGACGAGCTCGCATAGGGTTTCGAGTATATTTTACGTCGAAAACAGCCAAAAAATCGTTCGAGCTGAACAAGTGTTTTGGCGGTTTTTGACGTAAAATGTACTGAAATCGATAAGGGTTTTGGGTAATTTTGGCACTAAGAAGCTAATAGATTTCGTCCCTAAGCAGGTGACGAACTGAACAAGGTTTCATAAATACGCGTCCCTGCAATAATTCTCCGCCCCGGCAGAATATTCTCGCTTTGCGGTAACGCATGAACAGATAGCCGGAACCGACTAAATATGTATTCACACTGTAAAGTAATATCGGCATATCGGCATAACATAATAATAGTTTTTTTTTTAATTTTTGCCCCGTAAAACAACTGAAACCCGTATTTTATACGCTAGTGACCCGTAAATCGAAGGCAGGCAGGTGGTGACCCTAACGCCACTGTGTGATATATTCAAGGCTTATTATAAGGGTGTTTATATTAGCAGCTCGATCTGCCGAGCTATGGATGTCCGCTTTTTGTAAACGATTCATCGCATGATTTCCAGCAAAAAAGTTGTACGGAATACATCCGAATTCTTTAACCCTTTAGCTGCCACAGGCGTTTAAATCATTTTCTTGCAAGACTTAAGCCTTAATATCTCCATATACAAGCTACAAAAGCGAAATAAGATCACTAGTACAGCCAACAAATTTACCTAAAAAAACTACGCACTAAATCGGATAAGTGGTTTGGTTTTTACAGAGCTTCAAACTCAAAATCGAGTTATTCAATTTCGGAAGTTCCGCGTAGTTCCCACAGAGCTGGTAAGTTGGCATGCCAAAAAATTTTTTTGATTATGGTTGGGGATGGTCCCGAGATGCAGTGGCGTAGATAAGGGGGGGATCAAGGGGATCAATCCCCTCCCCCTTCGGTCACACATTTTTTATTATTACTTTAGACGTAAAATAAAGCAAAAGTAAACTTTTAGCTGGAATTATTCAACGTGTGTAGTGTTCATAAAATCATGAAACCACTTTCAGAGCTGCAATACAAAATTCAGCACTTCCTCAAATTTCAATTGTAAAATTGAAGCGTATCGATAGAATAGAAACCCTACACAACAATGCTTTACGTTCATTCACTTTTTCAGATTGGATCTTGAGATTCGCACAGGGAAGCCATACTGAAGTAATCTACAAGTCTGCTAGAAAAATTATATGTAAGCACTAATTGAAAATTTGTTGCTGGAAAATCTGTTCGGTTCAAAACTTTCAAAATAATGTGGAACACGGAGTGCTCTTCCACAGAAGCGCAATTTCCAATACAATATATATAAGATTATAAAGATTTATTCAGGAGAATGGAAAGCTAATGCGAATGAACGCTTCAAAACTGCTCCCAATTTTTGTGCATCCTTTATTTTTTGAGTTTATCAACATTCTTTGTTTTTGTTTTTTAAGTTAAAATTTGACGAATGGTTTTATCGTATATAGCAGGGCAAAGCCAGTCTTGACTCTAGTTGTTTCCAATTTTATTGAACTTAATACGAAGAACTCTTAAAGCTATGCAGATTTTTTTAGGTAAATCTTTTATACAAAATTTTAGAAATTTCCAAAATTGAAGGAGATATTGTCTTATGCAGGCAGTAATTGGAATACAAATTACCAAACAAACGGAGTTCCGCGGTATCCTAGGGTTCCGTGAAGATATCTCAGGGATTTCGCGAAGATATAGAAAAATAGGAAAATGTAGAAACAGCTTTTGACAACAAAAAGCAAACAATTCATACGAAAAAATGTTTGTAAGTTTTAAAATTCCGAAGCAAAGGGCCAATTTGTCGTACATCTTATCGGCTGGTTAGTCTTATCGCATAGAGAAGACACACACAATATTGAGAAAGCTTTTCTATTGTATTTAATGGAATTTTTGTTTATTTTGCGTAGTTCTGCCATATTTTGCTTGGTTACGCCATCATCTTAGATAACCAAAATCATGGCGCAGTTTCATATAACAGCGTAAATAAGGAAAAGATAACATAGCTATGCAAAATAAACAAAAATGTCATTCAATACAATGGAAAAGCTTTCTGAATATTGTGTGTGTCTTCTCTGTGCGATAAGACTAACCAGCCGACAGGTACTGAATAAGAGCTTTTAGGAACCCGTCCTTAGTCTGCTACACTGTAAAATATTTGACCAGCATCAGAGACTCGGCCGATTTTCTTCTACAACTTTCTACTGTATGCAATGGAAAAGGATGTAGTACCAGAAAAAAAGTGTGTCCGCAGTGTTTCTTTGAGGAATTTGGGATTCAAATTAAGGCGCAAATAAATTAAACGATTAAATTTGTGTTAATCGGAACTTTTGTACGATTTTTTTTTAACAAATGTTTAACGGTCCAAATTTTAAGTTCTACTCACAATTTTGGTATCCTTTTCAAACAATTCGCTGATAGCTAGGGCCTCGAAATTTATAAAAGATAGCTGCTTCGATGTCCTACAAGTTTGAAAACTTTAGAAATATTTACCCTCGAATTTCTAAGATATCTGGGCATTCCCAACGAGCTCTTATCTTCAAAATTTTTCTTTTCTGGAGATTTAATTATATAATTTATTTTAATTCCTGTTTTGAGATGTTCCTGGAAGAAAAGCTGCGACTCCAAAAAGTTTGTGAACCAGTGATCTATCCTAATATAAAGCTCTGGTACTCCAATCACAATAGCAAAAATTTGTACGAAAATTGGAATACTGTGGATTCACTCACCGTAGTAAAAAATCCAAATTAACTATGCAGTGACACAATTTATCCGGAGAATTCAATATTTTCAGGACGCTTTTTATGCCAAAATTGCTCTCTATTTTGCAAATAAAAAAATTTGCTGAAAAACAGTGCTAATTTGAAGTTTAATAAATGCAGACATTGTTATTCTTAAATTCAAAATTTGATAACAATCTTGCCAAATGATCCCCTCCCTCTCAGAAAAGCTATCTACGCCACTTTTGAGATGATGGCATAGAAAGTCCCAACCGATCGGGGGTCCGTAACCTTAAAAGAAGGGGGAAAGGGGGGGCTTTTTTCAGTTTTGTGCGATTATTTCAAAAACGGTAAGAGATACAGAAAAATGGTCTGAGGACGAAAAAACTACATAAAATTATCTTTGCAATGATATACACATTAGAGTTCAATTGAATATTTCGACGTTAGAATAGAACATAAATTAGAATATTTTCATTTTAGACCTTTTTTAAAAGCTCCATAACTTTTAAAAGAATGCTAGTTCAGCCGTAAAATTTTGTACAAGTATTCACAACAAGTTTAAGATAATTTTAACGTAAACAATGAGTCGCTCCGGTCAAGGACCCCCATTAAATTTTTCAAAACGGCATGTCCATAACTCCCCCCAAAATTGGAGCAGAGTGCTAAATTTTGGTTTGTTGCGATTGGAGGTCATAGTCACCCCACCCACCAAAAATCAGCTCATTCGGATAAAAACTAAGGGTATCTCCAATACAAAGTGACCCATGACAACTTTGTTCTACAGTTTATAAAATGAGTAGTACCTAGAACAAACTCCTGGTGGGTCACTTTGTATGGGAGATACCCTTAGTTTTTATCCGCATGAGCTGATTTTTGGTGGGTGGGGTGACTATGACCTCCAATCGCAACAAACCAAAATTTAGCACTCTGCTCCAATTTTGGGGGGAGTTATGTATATGCCGTTTTGAAAAATTTAAATGGGGGATAATGAAGGTCCTTGACCGGAGTGACTCAATGTTTACGTTAAAATTATCTTAAACTTGTTGTGAATACTTATACGAAATTTTACGGCTGAACTAGCGCTCTTTCAAAAGTTATGGAGCTTTTAAAAAAGGTCTAAAATGAAAATATTCTAATTTATGTTCTATTCTAACGCCGAAATATTCAATTAAACTCTACATTTAACACAAATTACTTTTTTTATTCGTCTTTAAATAAAATTTACCAACATTACTCTTATGACAAACTGAGTACTAATATTGGATTTTGAGAATATTGCGGTTATTTCAAGGTAATGAATGGTCGGAAATGTCAAAAAGCTTCTGAGAGGCGTAGAAAAAATGTTCAAAAGCTACCCCAGTCTATTACCTACCTACCTATTTTTGGGGATAAATAGCTCTACGGAGATGGTTTATCTAAACTCCAATACAAAAAGCCATCGCCAACGCTAGTATTTTTTTTTTAATTGATGCCGACAAATCTAACTCCACTACCCTTTAATCTTCAGCAATGACTCACTACTAAACTCTCGGGCCAATAATACAAAAATTTCAGAAGGTTAGAATTTCTCTCAATCTAAATATAGGCTTAATAAATCTTCAAAATATAAGAAAAAAAGGATGCATACGTTTAAATAATTGATACGTATACAAATTCACCTTATTTGCATACGATCTTTAGTTTTTGGTCTCATAAAAATAACAGCATTAAAATTTCCCTAAAGAATAAGTCTCAATAATTTCTACCCGCTAAAAAAAGGCCAAATCCTCTCATAAGTGGCCGTTTTTTCTTCCCTCTGCAACAACACTCAAATTTTTTTTTCGCCTGTGTAAATTCCACTCACCCCCTCATAAATTGTGCATAATTCATTTTTTTAAATGAAAAATAAAAATTCAATCAACGAAAAGCTTTTCTGGATTTCGAATCAAAAAATATGAAATCGCGGTAGTAGCGACAAATCCTTTTTAAAACGCAGCCATCCTGTATGAGCAAACATCTATGGAATAGCTATTTCACTGTTTGTGGGCAATAAAATTTGAATAAATTGATTGGAGTGCGTCGCAAAGGGAGCGGGAACTGTGAAAAATAAACAGAACGGGCAAACGATAGGAGTTTGAAAGATGAATTCAATTATGCTCCAGCTTCAGCTTCATACGCGAGTATGTATTCGTACGCTACTATAGCAACTATGTGGATGAAAGCACCGAATAGTGTGAATCGCGAGGTCCTCAACTATCCTGTTCAACTTTCTACAAATATGTAGCATATAAATAAACGGAAAATTTGAATTTTAGAGTAGCATAGAAAATTTATATATGTATGTGGACGAATGTTCTCAATTTCCATTTAATTTACGCTTTTGAATAAACGAAAATGATGAATGACTTTGTGTATAATGTATGCGTATGTGTTTATTTTTGCAGACGACTCCATTGATGTGACGAACGACGAGGAGCCGGAACGTAGCGGCATTAATCCACTTCAAGTTTCTCATTTTATGTCCAGCTCAATTTATGGACATCCACAGGAGACTGTTTATGAAACTAGTGCAAGACTTTTATTTATGGCTGTGAAATGGGCGAAAAATTTGCCCAGCTTTGCCAGTTTGGCCTTTCGTGATCAAGTAAGTGATTGAAAATATGTATATTCAATTTGATGGAAAAGGATATTGATTGAGTAGTTTATGTCTATTTTATTTTTGCCTTTTTTAGGTGATTTTGCTGGAAGAATCATGGTCTGAACTGTTCCTGTTAAATGCCATTCAATGGTGTATGCCATTAGATCCGTCGACGTGTGCCCTGTTTTCTGTAACAGAACATTGCAATAATATTAATAATAATTGTGTCTCAAAAAGCGAGGTATGTTCTAGATTTTTATGGTGTACACCTTGATTTCTAATACAATAAAATATTATTCTAGGTCGCTGCTGACATACGCACTCTTTACGACACCTTGTGTAAATTCAAAGCCGTTCTAGTCGATCCCGCCGAGTTCGCCTGCTTGAAAGCCATCGTTCTCTTTCGGCCGGAAACACGTGGTCTGAAGGACCCGACACAAATAGAAAATCTACAGGATCAAGCGCATGTTATGCTTTCGCAACATACGCGTGCACAATTTCCGGCCCAAATTGCACGATTCGGACGTTTACTACTCATGCTACCACTTTTGAGGATAGTCAATTCGCATAAAATTGAGTCAATTTACTTCCAACGAACCATCGGCAATACACCAATGGAGAAAGTGCTATGTGACATGTACAAAAATTAAATTTAATTCAAAGATGATTTGCAATTGCTAATCATATGTTTTTTTTCTTTCTCTCTCTATTGATATTTTAGGTGTTCCAACAAGAAACGAACATAAATGTAACACGTACACACAAACACAGAAAGATATATATAAGAATAAGCTTAAATAAAATTAAGTCCATGTTTATGCTAGTCAAAATAACTACAGTAAAAAATCTTTACCACTACACTTTACCCGAAGGCACACGAATACTTACACGCACATACGAATACATGTGAGGGTTTAGTGAAATTTAATAAAGTCGGGTTTTTTCAGCATACCAAAGAATTATGCGCTGTAAATTTTTATGATGAATTTAATAAAAATATTCAAATTATTAGAAAATAAGATTTAAGTAAGTAATACAATGTAATCTTTTAAAATGCAAATGATCAATGTGCTTTATTTAATTTATTTGTCTAATGCAATTCTTTTTTAAAAAAGATAATGTTATAATATGCTAAGGATTTTTTGTGTGTCTAAGGGAAAGCCTTAATTATTTTTATTTATTAATTTCCGTATGGAGAATGTTTATAAATTTTGATCAAAATAAATGCTAAATAAAATAAAATTTATATTGGCGTTATAAAACATTCTAGCTTTCGCGATTAAAAATCTGGATGATTATCTGTAATAATTTATTTCGTGTTTAGCAGCTGGATATGGGCGTATCCGATGATCACGGTTAATTTAATTTTTCTACAACTGTACTAATCCTTAAAGATCGTAGCACTACGATGTTTTAGAGCAGAGGTTAGGTTAGGTTATGGGGCCGCCGGAAGTGAAACCAGCGCACTTAGACCAGTGATAGGTCCATTATGATACCGCCAATGCAAGCCTTAAAATTCGAATATTTGTTTGGAACCAGCGTGTGCTGGCAATATGTTTATTGATCTGTATTGGGCACACATCTCTGAAATCATCCAGATCGTTAAAGTACCTACAACCAAGAAACCTTAAATGTTTGAAGATGATGTACACTCTCCACTTCCTCTTCATCCTCACAGCTTCTGCAGTAGTCGTTGTGAGGAATTTTGACTCTCCTGGGGCGAGCTCTCCTATATGACAATGCCCCGCTATAACCCCGACCACACTGCGAATATGCATCCGGTCCAATGGCAATAGCATGGTGGAGCGGATAAAATCGAATTTTGTCCAGATCATCTTCGTTGTAGTACAAGTGCTACCATTGATCCATCTTGCGTTGGTTCTGCGCTCAGAATCTGCTGTATATGCCAATTTGCAGTTGATAATTGGTTTAATGCTTCCGCGGTCGACTTCTACTCGACAAGCTAGTGAAGCATTATCTAAATGATCCGCACAGCAGTTGCTCGCAAAGCCACGGTGACCCGGTATCCAGCATTGTGTTGTGTTAAAAAAAAAAACCGACCAATCTGTTTAAGAACAAGGCGGCACTTTTCCAGAGTTCTTGATGTGATCAGTACTGACTCGAGTGATCGAATTGCAACCTGACTGTCAGTATACAGAGTGACGTCCCTTTCAGTTACGACGTGACTACCCAACCAAATTAGCGATTCCATAATCGCAGAGACCTCCGCTTCGAGGACACTACAGAAATCAGGAAGACGAAGAGACAAACGTATGTCCAGTTGTTCCGCGTAAATTCCAATACCAACTCCTGCGTCGGTCTTTGAGCCATCAGTGTATATAGAGATAGCTCCACTTGCCGGGGGCGTATTATTACCCCATTGATCTCTCGACGGAATCAAGGCATTTGTAATGGCCCTCTGCCGAGGTTTACGGCCTACCTAAACATCCCTTCCGGTTCCGCTAACTCAACCGTCGAGGTATACTTGGTCGCAGGTTATTTGAATCAATGCAGAAATCATTGGCCGCCATTACATTATTTTTACTGGGATGTTTTGGGGTTTTTATTCGTTACTCGTTTATGCAACTCATCTCCTACTGGGCAAACTACCCCTCTCTCCGTTACCTATTCGCTTTTAAACAATCATGATTTCTATACGCTAACAAAATTTAGTCACCATATCAAGATTTTTACAATAAAGTGCTCTTGGTCGGATATATTTTTTTTCTGTTAAGTCCTTTTTCTTCTATTATATATTTTTTTTCTTTGAAGTACTATATTTTAGTTATTACTTCCAGCACGATTATTCGATTCAATCATTTAAAAACAATTTTTTCTCTTTTTATACTCGACTACTAGGACAACACACAGCAACGGCCGATACTACGTGGACAATATTTCCCCAGTGGGATGGACAACTAATAATTACTTAACTACAAAAGGAGAGAAGACTCCCGTCGTGCAGGATGCACTTACTTTACATCTTCGCAGTAATAATTATAATTTTATTCTTTGTTTTTTTTTATATCAAACACAACCCGAATTTAAACACAGCCCGAATTTAAATTGTAAAAAAAACCGATTACACTGAATTTACTAAAAAATTGGCGAGTTTTCTTCTTCTTATTTACGTGTGGACTAGTTTTGATACGGACAACATTTAACATTCAATAAGAATACATGGATTGATCACACCTTGGATTTTTTTGTCGTTTTCCCTCCGCTTGACGTTTGGCAGTTTGTGTCTGGTCTGAACGCTGGTTGACTGCAAATACTGACGCCGAAACTAACCGCAATCTCTCCCGCAGGGGCACTTTCGGGGTTGACTACGTCCTAACCTCAATCTCTTGCAGGGCAATTTTTTTGGGGTTGAATACGTCCTTACCTCAATCTCTTGCAGGGCAACTTTTGTGCCGACTTCCAAGCCCACTTGCTTTACAAGTGGGTGAAGCGGCCTGCCTCGAGTGTTTCCTTCTAAATCTCCTTGCTTTGCAAGGGGCTGAGGATTCGAATGGGTGCCAGCTAAAAAAAAGAAAAACCCAGGCGTAAATGGGTGGTTCTCTTTTCTTTTTTGTTTTTCTTCTTGTTTTCTTTTCTTACCTTTTTTTCCCGCTAACCACCGCTTGAAATAGTTCCTGCTTCCAGATATTAACCGCACACTGGTGACAAACGCTGGAGCTAAGTCTTACACAAATCAAACGGTATGTTGGCAGCCACCCTTGGAGCTAAATCCTTCCAGAATTTTACATACACGATTGTAATGTTACCGCTCAAGCTCAATTGCTCGGCGGGGCACGGTACCCTACAGGGCAAGGAAGATTTATAAGTGAATGGATTTCCTTGGTATAAATCCCGAAGAAAAATTACCTTTTTTTTTCTTTGTGGCGACGTCCGTAAGCACCGGTGGTTGACAACTAAATGGCCGACCATGTGGTGGTCAATTTGACAGCCGCTAAATGAGGTGAAGTTGTTCACACAGGCCACTGTGGTCACGCCCTCTGGTGGTATTTCCGTCCGTCCCAAGAGGTGAAGTTGGCCACCATCGGACGGAAATAGCGCCATCTTGGCGTGAGGCACAGCGTCATTACACATTGTGGTTCTTACCAACAGAATACTTGGGGACAGTGTAATCAGTCTCCAAGGGTAACGTAAAGTTACCCAGTATCGTTGAGTGCCCATAATCTAGTGCTCTCCCGTAAGCGTAGGGTCGTGTTTGCAGCAAGTCGTTGTCCAAAGAGGTCCAATGGGAGCAGACCCAGCAACATATCTAATCAGGCTGAAGGGATCCTGTTTTGACAAGAGAAGCCAACCTTTGTACTTTGACAAACAAATTATAATACCTAGTTGGTTTTGCTAAGTGCTGTCCTGGCCTAACAATAGTTGTATACAACGAAAATAAAACTCTTGGTTGTAAGCCCCAGGTTTTTTCGATAGCCTTCCTGCAAGAGAATAGTGCAACGATGGTCTTGTTCACTCTTTCTTCAATGTTGGGCTTCCATCTTAGATTCTTGTCCAAGATAATACCAAGAAATTTTGCCTTGTCAGCAATCACAAATTGGGAATCCCCCATAGCAAAGGAGGGTTAATAATAGGAATTGTTCGTTTTCTTGTAAAGAGGACAACCTCCGTTTTGGCTGGATTGATTTCAACCCCACTGAAACTTGCCCACTCCGCTAAAATAGATAGCGCGTTCTCCAATAACCCACTAAGAGTTTCAGGAAATTTACCTCTAACGGCGATAGCAACATCATCAACATAGGCAGTGACTTTGCATCCAATCCTTTCTAGATTCAAAAGCAATTGATTAATAGCTACATTCCACAGTAAGGGAGGGAACATTACGCTATCAGCTCTCGTAAGAAGAATTTTCTTGTTCTTCTTATCGAGACTAGCGACATAAGTAGCGCACCATCCGCCATATAGCGGACATATAGCGGAAAATATCGGAAACACAAAAGTTCTCCCTATGAGAACGGATAGCAGAACAAGCCGAGGGCTTGCCTAAATTTGGTTTATATTCCTCGTATCTGGAGAGATGTGAGAGTTACGTTTTTTCCGAAAACTGGCAGTTCACATGCTAGTCCTAAAGACCTGCGGCCCATCAGCCTCTCGTCAACTATGCTGAAATTGTTGAAGCTACTAATCGACACTCATCTACGTTTATCTAACCTTGCCTAGGCTTGTTCTGCTATCCGTTCTCATCAGGTTAGATAAACGTAGATGAGTGTCGATTAGTAGCTTCAACAATTTCAGCATAGTTGACGAGAGGCTGATGGGCCGCAGGTCTTTAGGACTAGCATGTGAACTGCCAGTTTTCGGAAAAAACGTAACTCTCACATCTCTCCAGATACGAGGAATATAAACCAAATTTAGGCAAGCCCTCTATCCATTGGTAGGTGCTGTCTACACAGTGTTACATGTCCGCAGGAATGATGACATCAGGTCCATCCGATTTAAAGGGCTCAAAGCTAGATATTGCCCAAATAATCTTCTCTCGGTTGAGTATAGACGTCGTATCACAGGACTCTGTGCGACCTATTCGGAGGTTAGCTGAGCTTCCAAGAAAATGTGTATCAAACAGACACTCAATGGTTTCGATACTTTATGACATCCATGATCCGTTCTCTTTTTGAAGAAAGCTTGTTACGGATGAGTTCAACGCCAAGACTTTCCTAAATCTTTCCTAATTTGTCTCTGAAGAGCCTTCAATGTTTTTACAAAAACTTCTCCAAGCGTTGCGCCTGTTCCTCTTAACTCTTTCTTGAAAGACATAGGCCCATTCTCTCGTAGATCTTATAGAATGGTTAGTCTTATCGCCCAGAGAAGACACACACAATATTCAAAAAGCTTCTCCATTATATTGAATTGATTTTTTGTTAATTTTGCATAGTAATGTTATCTTTTGCTTATTTACGCTGTTGGATGAAAGTGCGCAATGATTTTCTCAATCTAAGATGATGGCTTAACCAAGCAAAATATGGCGTAGCTATGCAAAATAAACAAAAATTGCATGCAATACAATGGAAAAGCTTTCTGAATATGGTTTGTGTCTTCTCTACGCGATAAGACTAATCAGCCGACAGGTACTGAATGGCTGAATTCAAATTGTAAGAAAACGACCGGACGGGTCAACTTGGACGATAAGAACCATCGTATGATCATTTCACACTATCCGATCAAAACACGGACCGGCGAACAATAATCACACAGCAAGTATGTATAAATGTTGCCATGTACGCTCCAAAATTAGTGTACAATGAAGTGACGAGTCGACAAGATTAAAATGCAAGTAAAACACGCGTTGCATTTTAATCTTGTCGACTCGTCATTTCATTGTACACTAACTTTGGAGCGTGCATGGCAACATTTATACATACTTGCTGTGTGATTATTTTCCGCCGGTCCGTGTTTTGATTGGATAGTGTGAAATGATCATACGATGGTTCTTGTCTTGCAAGTTTACCCGTCCGGTTACTTCTTACAATGTGAATTCACCCAATAAGAGCTATCAGAAACCCGGCCTTTAAATGTTTCTTATAGAAGTACCAATCGGATTCAAGTCTCGAGGACTTAGCTTTGTTAAAGCTTCTCCAACACGTAACCCTTAATTCAGAGATCTTAGGAGTCCACCAAGAAGGTTTTTTCTTACCTCGAAATGAGTAAACAGTATATGATTGAGTGGTCGCAGACCTGATAGCTTCCGTGAAAAGGTCAACCATGTTTTAGAGCATAGAAATATTGGATTTGATTGGTAGCACTCAGAGACGTAGCCAGGAATTTGTTTCGGGAGGGGTCCAAATTTCGATTTCAGAAATTGTCGCGTAAATCAAAGTTTTGGTATTGATAGGGGAGAACTGTTTTACTGTATTTTCGATGATACAGGAAAAATACATCACTAAAAAAATGTGTTGAAATGCATACTTTTTTATTCGATGTATTGGAAATTGATTTGAATTAGTTTAACTATAGTAAAAAGTCAGATTTGAATTTATTACTCGCTTCGGTAAACTGGGACAAATTTTTGAGAGACTTTAGGCCATCCTGCAAGTCAAATCATTTAAGGATTGACGAGGGGATTCTAGTTCGTTGATAATTTTGAGTTTCAGCTCTGCCGCCACTTTTATTAATGCATAGGCACGAGGCACGACATAGCGTAAATTCCAGTGATTATGATTGGAGTGACTGGTTAAATAGGCAATGAAAGAGGATACCTTATTTTTTCTGCACATTTTTTTGAAACAAATCGGAAGAAAACCATCTGGGCTGGTGTCTTTAGATATGTCAAATTTATTTATATACTTTTTTAGAATCAGGGTGAATAGCAGGATTTGATTTATTTGTGTGGTCTTTTTTAAATTAATCAGAGAGGGAAAACACAGGGACATGATAACTACATATAAGCTTGAAAAAAATTAAATCAGCGAAAAATGGAGGTTGATAACGTTTTCATTTCAGTTGGTAAGAAGAAACAGCCTGAGTGAGAAAATCATGAAGCTGTTCTTGAAAACCAATAGTTGCAGCGAAATGGGATTCAACGTAAGTTACTGAAACTTTTGAAAATTGATCACCGACCTTAGCATATCTATCTAAAACAAATTAACTGTGAGGAGAAGAGGTTACTTTCGAAAATGGGGTTATTTATTGGTACATCCAATTGGGACAACAAAATTTAACGTTAACTGTGAGGTGACTCAAATAAATACATTCCTAATTTATTACTCATGTTGACTTCTTTAGAGCTATAACTCTTGTTATAGCCATCCCTTAGAAATCGTATTTACAGCTACCGAACGTTTTGGCAGTGATTCATACAAGCAGAAAGATTTCATTTTCAGCTCGGGTCAATTTGATCCATTCCCCTTGCCGACGGATCACTTACTTCAACATATGTATTTTTATGAGATCCGAAATTTTCAAATTTGTTCCAATTTCTGCAAAAAAGTTTGGCTTCTGTGCACACTTTCAATTTCGAAAATGAAAGCCTCTATTTTTCTCCGTTAAAACAAAATAAAATACGGATGCGCTATCTAAAAAATCGTAATGGGTGGAGAGGAAACCGAGCCGCATGGGCAGGAAACAAATTACGGCATAAATAAATAATTACCCCATTTTCGCAACAACTAATTTAATTCCAAAATCATGTGTAATTCGGTGAATTTTTGTACTGATGTCCTGACAGAGGACCTGCAAGAAAATGCGGAGCATATTTAAGTAAGTGTGCATTATTTTAGTTTTCATCTTATCATCACTGAAATTTCAAAGCCCATTGAAAACATTTCGGGAGGGGTCCAGACCCCATGGACCCCTCCCCTGGCTACGTCCCTGGTAGCACTGCACAAAAATGTCCGCGTGTTGCAGATGATCAGTTGGCGCCTGGTGTCAATCCGCGATTTTAATAAGATTTTAGTCTCGAATAGCCTGAGATAAGGGGAACTAAAAGGCCCAATAGACTCAGGGATTTATTGGCCAATCAAAGCTAATTTCCGTGGAGAAAAAAACATTTTTTAGGTTCCACTACCGAATTCGCAAGAGAAAATGAGCTTTTTCCACACAAAATGTGCTTCAGCTTCAAATATGCTTTGCTGGAAAAAATTAGATAAATCTCTATCACATCTGTATTGAAAGTTATTCAATGCCGTGCTAAACTAAAAGAAACGGAACTAATATATCATTTCACGTGAAATCCATGCAAAAACTGTCAAAATTTTATGATCGGCAAATCACGTTTCACGTGAAATCCATACAAATACTGTCAAAATTTTAATGATTGTGAAATCGAATTCTCTTGGTTGTACACACTTCTCACGAAAGTCTCCACGTCGGTTTTGGGCATTTCACCGGCGAAAACAATGCAGTTGCACTTTATTTCACAGGGAAAATGTTTCATCGGCAATCAATCAGTACGCGAGTGCACATTTATCTTAAATTTTGTGCATAAATGGCAAGTGTCCACCGCACTTTTTTTACTGGAGAAATAAATGCAAATTTTTCGCTCGGTGAACACAGTACTTACCTTTATCTTACGTTGAAGTTTATAAGGTAAAGATGTAGATTGTAGAGGGGCGTGAACCCGAAGGGACTCGCAGCTTCAGTGCAAAAACCGGTGCGGAGACTTTCGTGTGGAGTGGAGACCACTATGCAAACTCGATTTCACGATCAATATTGTTGGTAATCACTAGGGCTCGGATTTTTATGTTTTTACATATTTTTTCTTTAGACTGATAATCAATTTCTGGGGTGTTTTCTTTGCGTTTCAGAACATTTGAAAGCAAATGGCATGTATTTGTTTTTACATATTCGTAAATATTCAAATGATATTACATATTTTTAAATATTTCACTCTTTTTTTTAAATATTTTCTTCCATATTTAGAAAATTTTTACATAAGTACGAACAAATGTTTAAAACAAATATTGAATTGAATACAACAGTTTCATTAGAATTAGGCAGGCGCGCACAGAGGGTGGGGCAAAAGGGGCAATATGCCCCGGGCCCCGCGTTGGAGAGGGCCCCGCAGGGACAGTGGTCTCGTAGTGCGCATACGTCTGCAAAATTATTACACGAATTGATGTCAGATAAATTTTATTTAAATCTCTATTTATCTTGTTTTGCGTTATTCAAAGCATTTCTAGGACCCTATAGGATTTTCCTTGACCTACTTTTTTCAATTAAAATTGCTAAATCTAAAATTGGCACTGATCTTGATATATTTTAGGTGTTGAGATCAACAGCACACTCTGTATTCTCTTAAAATCTGAGTGTCCTCGAACTATATGTGTTTTATAGAGAAAGTGTTAACCAAGAAACTAAAAACGATGGAAGCCCCTTTAAATGACTATTTCTTATTTAGTTTCCATAAATTTATATTTATTCAAGTCTCTCTCTGATTGTTTTTAACTCATTGTAGTCTTATCTGCAACTATGCTCTCGAACTAGCACAATTTCTCAACGTTTTCTACTGTTTTGGTTTTAGACTTTTGTTCTTCTATGGATCAGTGCACACTCGGTCTTAGTAACGTTTATGAAGAGACAAGAATTTCGATTTTCGCAATGTCATCAGCAGTGACGGAACAACTTCACTCTGGGCCCTCCCGCCAACTTCTTGAGTGGGCCCCCACACTGAGAAAAAAAGTAGAGTGAAATCAATCGAAAACACTCTTGAAGGTCGATCCACTCTTTTCAGTCATCAGTCACAGTCATTTTCCATACAAGTTAATTGATTGACTGACAATCTGTCAATTTGTATGAGAAATTACTGTGACTGCGACTGATGACTAAAAAGTGTGGATCGATCTTAAACCAAGTATATCGAAACATGATTTCGACGTTACAGTTTTTCTACTAAAATTAAGAACATCGTACTTAAAATAACTTTGCTAAAAGCTACTTTGGCTTTTAGCATTCTTACATTGAGAATAGCGTTCTTGTTGTAACGTTTATTAAATTAATGATTTCATCAATTGTTTTTTTAATAAAAATGCTAACGCAGCGCAGCATTGACCTCTATAGGTGTTAGTGATGTTTAAGCATAGAAAATTACCTGCGCCTACAATGAGATTCGATCGCGCGAACCTATGATTCGAAGACGAGCACCCTATCTATCTACCCTAATGCCGCTCTCTCAGATACCAGCATCCTGGCATCCTGTAGTAGGAACAACATTTATAGAGTTTCCAAGGACAAATGTTCTTTTTCTCAAAGGGGCCACTTCTATTTATATGCCCCGGGCCCCGTAAATCCTCTGTGCGCGCCTGGAATTAGGTATAAGTTTTCAAGTGAATTTTTCATATACAAATATTCCAACCAGAACAAAACACTACGTTATTCCGAAAGAAGGTCGTAAATTATCCAAATATGAACAACTTATTGTTTTTTTGCCTCTGCAAAAATTGATGCATGCGTAGCACAATAAACTGGAGTGATAATTATCTAATTGGATGAAACTAAATGCACTGGGCTAACTTGGGATATTTCTTACCAAAAGAATTTTTATGGACAATATTTCAATTTGCTAGAAACGTAATTTGGCTGAGAAATAAAACAGTAAAAGAATCAAAATGCAAAAGGCAAAGGACTATGCTGCATTAAGGGATACTCGGTAGTACATATTTGGGTTAGCTAGTTAGAGAGGTAATATTGCTGCAATTATATAAAGTGCGAATACATAATTGGATATTGTCTATAAAAAGGTCCTTGATGGTCATTTTTCACTTATTTCGTGTTCAGTATTCGGTTAGTTAACCTTCCGGCGGGCGCAATACTAATCCTAACACGATCGGGCGCAATGCATCTGACAGATTAAGTGCAGAAAAAGGGATGAAACTTAAGTTTCTGTATATTTGAGACTCTTATTTATTGTTGCATTGTCTTTTTGAAACAGTTCTACGTAATTTTAGAAACAAAAACCGGCTCACAAAGTTTGATACCCTGCACATTTTAAATTTTTTAAGAATATTCCGCTTTCAATAGCTTCAATATTTAAAAACCCTCCAACAACTCGACCGCTTAAAAAATGTGAGCTTATTTTACTAAAAACACACTATTGAACGATTTGGTGAACCTAAAAGTTAGCAAAACGTTATTACACAATATGAAGAGTATAACATGTGGAAATTTTCATAGAAAAGGAGAAAATAACACAATCGGGCGCAATACATCTGAGAGATTATTTCATCCCCTCCCGCCCCTCAGACATATGGTAGATAGAAACTGAAAACTGCTTTGGATAGTTGATCGATAAAGATTAAGCTACTGTGAGTTTCAGATCTCTCCCTTTACGTATCGCTGATTGGCGCAACAAAAAATGGCCACTTAATCTGTCAGATGCATTGCGCCCGCCCGAAGGTTAACATTTTAACATTTTTTCAAAATGCCAAAAGTCAAGTCTACATCTAGTTCTCTTGTGCTGAAATTCCCTGACGAGGATTTCCGTTGAGACGGAAGTGTTTTATTTTGTGACATTTGCGGAAAAGCTGTGGCAACCACCCAAAGGTCTCAAGTTGTACAGCATATTTCTACTGCTTTACATAAACAAAACAAAGAGAAAAGAAGGACCTCGAACGAAACAACCGTTTATTTCTCCTTCGGAAGGCAGCAGAAAGTCGGCGTGGATTTATGTCGCGCTTTTGGCAAGGCCGATATCCTATTTTATAAGCTCAACAATCCCCACTTTAAGGATTTCTTGGAGAACTAGTGGGCAAAGAGTTCCCGAGGAAAGCACCATAAGAAAGACCTATTTATGCGACGCATACACGGAAGCACTTCATAGAATTCGCAATATAATTGGTGATTGGCTCAATAGACGAAACTACGGATGTCGAAGGAAGATATATAGCCGACACTATTGTTGGGCTATTATTATTAGATGCCTTAATTTCCAACGTAAAGAAAGTGTTTTTGAAAACACCAAGTCGCGTGAGAATACTTAAGGAGAGCTTCCACGATTTGCCCCTACCACCAGAGCCCGTTGTAACCAGATGGGGAACCTGGCTGGAAGCCGTGAAGTATTATTGCGACAATTTCGAGGAGATCAAGGCTGTGTTCTCCAAACTAGACGAAAACGCTGTGGCTATCGAGAAAGCCAAACAAATTCTTACCAAACCATCAATGATCAAAAAGTTAGAAGAGTAAATCGCATTGAAACCAGAGGAAATCGCAAAATTCAAATATGCGCCCATCACATCAGTCGATCTTGAAAGGTCATTCAGCCGGTATAAACAAATCCTTGCACCAGACAGACGGAGTTTCAAATTTGAAAATTTTAAAAAATATCTAATTTCTAACAATTTGGAAGAATAACTACGATTTCGATGTTCGTAATCATATTTTTATTTTACATATTTCAATTTTTTTTTTTACATATTTTGGCAAAATTAACACATATTGTATGTACATATTTCATGTTTTATTTTACATAAAATTTCGAGCCCTATAATCACCAATGTTTCAAAGGCCAACAGTAGCAATGACAACGTTAGACGTTGTTTACAATCGGGTCCAATTAGTGAAAGCCGAAGTAATTTTAATGCAAATCTGAATTCTAAAACTGGCGAATGTTTAGAGAATTCGCCATATGCTCTGCATTCGTGAAATATTCAAGAAGAATCTGAAGAGCTGGGGTCTCCATGCTAGCATGGGTCAAATAACCCAATCTTTATTTCAAGTGGGACGCAAGATAAAAATGTCGAAGTTAAAATCGGAGAGCCCAAAAAGTGCTGGAGTTCCGCTTAAAAATGCGATGTACCGTTAGTCTTTTGGAAATTTTACTTAAAAATATAAATGTTGGAAACAAAACTAACTTGTAACTTGAAAAATCACACATTGGAAAACTCGATTTTCAAATTTCCAAAAAAAATACTTGACGCCTATCAAAATTAGGCACCAAGGATAACATATAAAAGCAAAGTACTCGTATTTGTCACATATGATCTATTGGATCCCTAATTTTGGCATTAGATTTCCAAAATACAAGCGATTTCCAACTGGAAAACTTTCTTTAAGATTAAAGGACCTTAAATAAAAAAGAACATAGAAAAGCCACCGCCCTCGTAGATCTTTCGTTCAGTTCCTTCTCGCCGTCCGTTTATTAGCACAAACAAACGGACGGCGAGAGCTTTTGTAGTGGCCAGCAGACAAGCATTATGCAATTCAGATTGTTAGAACGATGGTTCTTGTCTTGCAAGTTTACCCGTCCGGTTTCGTCTTACAATTTGAATTCAGCCATTGTGTTGAATGGAATTTTTGTATATTTTGCATAGCTACGCCATATTTTGCTTGTTTAAGCCATCATCTTAGATTGAGAAAATCATTGCGCACGAAAGTGCGCTGTTGGATGAAAATCCAACAGCGTAAATAAGCCAAAGATAACATAACTATGCAAAATTAACAAAAAATCAATTCAATATAATGGAGAAGCTTTTTGAATATTGTGTGTGTCTTCTCTGGGCGATAAGACTAACCATTCTATAAGATCTACGAGAGAATGAGCCTAGGTACACTGTAAAAACAAGGTTGAATTTTACATCGAAAATTCGTTGAATTTTACACCTTTTTTCTCGCAAAATTACAGTAAACGTTTATTTTTCAACCAAATTTCTAGTAAACCCACAAAATAGTGTAATATTACACAGATTTTTTAATATTTCTCTATTTTGGTGTAATTTTACACCACATTTGGTGTGAAGATGTGCCATTACTTTATTTTTGTGTAATTTTCATGTAATATTGCGATTTTGGTGTGAAAATTACACCTACATTTGTGTAAAACTGAGTGTGCTACAATACTTTTGTGAATTATTGCATTTTCCTGTATCTGTCAAGTGGCTTGTTCTCTGTGCAGTTAGTCTGTTCCGTCCGAAGTGCGTTCGTGTGAGCATCATATTATTGTTGTTGTTATAGCGTTTTTTTTTTATGTTGAACCGAAGGCAATGTGCCAGCTCTTGGCCGTTGGAATAATGACTAGCTCCAGGACGATTAAAATCGAAGAACCGGCTGCCGTAAATATTATTAATTAATTACATAAACCCAGATGTAAACTTACATTTTCGCCGGTGTAAATTTACATTTGTTCCAGTGCAAATTTGCTTATTTCTGATTTAAATTTACATAGTTCTAAGAGTAAGTTTACTTATTTATGTAAGTAATTTTGTAGTAAATATTTACATCGTAAAGTGTAAAATTACTCTCGCTCATATCATGGTGTAAATTTACTACTATAATAGAAGGAAAAAAAGTTTCCTCCTATTATTGGAGTAAATTTTTTTAGAGTGTAATTTTTTTATAATTTATTTGTCAGTTACTATAATTGGGCTCCTGAATCAAATAATTATTTTATTAAAAGTGGCAATGCCTTTATAAATGACGCTTAGCTCGAATAAGCATTCCTTTATACTTATTCCTTAAGGAAATCCTTATTCCTTAAGTGACGACTATGAATTCCGCCCTAAATAATATATTAAAACACAGGACTAATAGGACAGCGAATAATATCCGAGTTACAAACCATCGGAAAGGAAAGTTTATAGCATACGCATTCACAATATTACCAGAGCTTTCGTTTTGTCCTTTAGCGAAGATTTTCACACGGCCAGCAGAGTCATCTAGTGGCAAATTTGTTGGCGGTTATATGTTAAATGGAACTTTAGTGAAGACAAACACCATTGAAAGCTTTTGTTATTCAAAAGGCTACCAGTGTTGACCGGTAGATGAGGATATCAAACTGAAAATGGATTTGAAATCGTTCAATAGGCCATAATTAGAGGTACGGTAATTAAAAAACAGGAATTTCGCATAAACTCATTTAGTCGATCTATAAATTCATGTTGTTCGACTTGCGGTGTAGGCACCTATCCGGTCCTCTTTCCTATTAGAAATTTCGCTGAAATTCACATAAAAACATAATTTTGTACATTTTGTTATTGTTATAAAGGTTAATCTGAAAATTCCTTAAATTCACAGTGAAGCGAATGTTCAAAACTCTCATCTGAAGAAAACGCAGTTATTATTGTTTACAAAAAAGCAAAAAATACTGACTGTCAACTGAATCACACTTCGTTTTTGATAACGCGCAAATAGTCAACACATTTTTACGCTTCTGCCTTTTTTATAGATAGTTAATTTCGACTTTGCGGTTCGTCGAACCACGAAACCTTTTCTACAGAATTCTCATTGCAGAAACAAAATGTATTCATCGAACCTCCGACTAGACTACACACCGAGCTGGATGTTCGGCAAGTTATATTGTGCTCGTGATTCTACGAACACCGTGCATTTGGAAATGTCTCTATTCTCATTAATGGGACTTATGAAAAAAATCAATTTGAGATGAAAAATGTATTTTCCATAGCAGATTTTTTTGGAGAAAAATTAACATTTTCGTGGTAAAAGTACAAATTTGTAAATTTCGCATCTATTCGCAAAAATGAACACTTTTCGCCGAAATTCACATCTATTTCGTAAATACGAAATTTCCGTACCTCTAGCCATAATAAGTTTTAAATATTTCTCATTTCAAACGAAACGACTCGAACGAAAATGTTATGATTGTCGATGTAATCAAAAAAAAAAAGGATTTCATCAAAAGTATAGCTACATCCAAATTGGGTGAATGACCATCCAATTGATATACCACAACGGTATGGTGAATGGTTCGTATTTACCAAGCATAATCACATCTATTGAATCACCCTGCCTTTTGTTACCCATTTAGTTGCCACAACCATTGGAAGATTTGTGGCTAATTCATTTTCTTACACGACTTAGGGCCATTCTCTCAAAACTCTTGCCGAATGGTTAGTCTTATCGCATAGAGAAGACATACACAATTTTCAGAAAGCTTTTCCATTATATTGAATAGAATTTTTGTTTAATTCGCATCATAACTATCTTTTGCTCATTTACGCGGTATACAACCGCAACCGAAACTGCGCAATGGTTTTTTCAATCTAAGATGATGGCGTAACCAAGCAAAATATCGCGTAGCTATGCAAAAAAAAACATTCCATTCAATTCAATGAAAAAGCTCTCTGAATATTGTGTGTGTCTTCTCTATGCGATAAGACTAATCAGCCGACAGGTATCAGAGCTATCAGAAACCCGGCCTAAGTCTTGCAATAATTTCTTCCTTTCGTCATTTTGTTCTAGCTCCATTATCTCTAACCGTTTTAAATGTTTTAAGTGCAGAAAACTAAGATTAATTTTAGCTCGATTTAATTCAAATTGCCCCTAATAATCTATGCAATTTGGTAAGATTTATGGAAATTAGGCCAAAATCGAGAAAGAGTTTCTTTAGTTATTCAAAATGTACCTTTCTCTTATCCAAACAAATATTATCATCACAGAGACTCATCATAACTTTCTCTGTCATCATTGAAATCATCCCCCGAAAAGAGCATCTTTATCTCTGGTTCTGGTGTACTCCTATTCGTATACCTACTCATACTTACATGTTTTCAAGTGATGTTCAAACAGGTGTGTTAACAACTTCTTACTGTTATGCTGTCATTGAACGAGCGCGGTTGTTCCGGTTGTCGTCCACTTGTCGTCTTGCATTCAAACTTTCAAATTAAAATCACATCCTGCAAAGTTTTTGCACCACCCCCACTTTCTTGCACGACAAATTCCCAAAAACAAAGCTGCAACGACACAAAACTTAAGATATGTTCCTGAGTTTGAACATCCTTCAACATGCACCCTCCACTTTGTCTCGGCACGGATCCATCCTCGTTTCGTCGCAGAGCGTCGTACTTCTTGACAGAAAAGGATATGTACCTTATTTGTACCCGGCATTTTCGTCATCGTCACCATAACGTCGTAACAGCAGAAACAGGTGCCAAGAATGGTGGAAAATCTAAAATTTTCGTTTCGTGTAGTACCACTCGTGCGTTTGTATTGCGAAAATGTTATCAGAATCTCACCGACTACTGACTGGAACGTGCTGCACATAGTTTGATGCAAGAAGTCACACACAAGTTATACTCTTTGTCATGTCGTAGTATTAGATCCTTTGGAACTGACAAAAAACTTTGCGAAGAACTTTTTGAAGGAAAACGAAGCATACGAGCACGTGCCGTGCAATAGGGGTTAGGCTAAGTAGTGAAAACTATTTCTTGGACTTGCCATAGTGAGCTCTACCTTACCTTAGTATTAATGATGGTGGGAAAGTTAAAGATGAGATTAAACATTTTTGCGGAAAACTTTCAAGCGCATGAAAGGATAAAAACAAAAATTATGAAGGAACGTGATTTTAGGATTTCATTGTCAAGTTTTCTGAATCGTATAGATAATAATTGTTCGGAAGTGTAGCGAAGTTTCTGAAGAAAAGATAAGAAGTTGTCCAAGTCCAACTATAGAGGAAGTTTAAACGCTTATTCGGAAATACATGTTTAAGCAGAAGTTTAAATTTAAATTGTATATATACAGCCAACTAAGCGTATGTGCAAAAGTAAAGTAAATTAATGGTGCTCTCACACAAAAGAGTATAAATATAGGCCACTTGATCCTACACCATGTTCCAAGTTCTTGTGTAGATTTTGAACAGACGTACTCAAGTTCTATTAGATTTCGCATATAGATATCCGAAAACTACCTAAACAACCCAAAAATCCTAAACTCTGAAGAATCCATAACACGAATCACCAAACATTTACAACGGTCGTCTACTACACCCGTGTAGCAACTTAAAAAGTCCTTTACCAATTTATATGTTGTGTTCCGAAGAACCTTCGACTTCACATCCTCCTCTTTAGTTTATATTTTTCTCGTCGACGTGAGCTCCTCGATAAAAACTTTTTTTTTTCAAAAGAAAGGACTGCCCATGATCCTTCGGGATTTCGTTTGAGTGCACGTCCGAAAGGTAGTCAAGTGTAGTCACCGGGCATCGTGTCGGTTCTCCAACAAGCGGGTAATGTACAACTTGCCGAGATTATTGGCATGTTATCCCGATGTATCCTGTTTCGAGCTAAACATACTTGTAAAGTGAATTCCGGCCAGGCAGGATAAACGTTATGATCCTATAAATCTTGTACCTAATGTGATACTATACAGTTGAATGGTTGACGGCGGCGGGCGGATTCAAGCTGATTCTGTGGGTTCAGGGAGGATGTGAAGTGATTGGGCCGGAGATGAGCTGTAATAGCGGCAATTGCACGGGAGTGGGGAGAGCGAACGATGCGAATGGAAATTCTTTCAACATCTGTGGGTCGGCAATAAATTTAAGCATACTAAATGGTTGAAATCTTAGGAAAGTGGTTTTCAGTACGCGTTTTCTCTGCATTGGGAGTTTTTTTCCTTACATGTTGAATTCATTGCTTTTTTGGGAAACTTCGTTTATACGATGTTACAGTATGGTCTCCAAAAATGGTGCCGTACTTTGTAATGAATGCAATTTTTGTGGTTGGTAATCAATCTATAAGGAGGTTATCACATAGACTAATTCCAATGTAGCGGACGGAAAAAAATTTTGTCAAGCAGATAGATACTCCAATGAGCCACATATCAAATCTTGCGCGAGAATTTATGTCCAGTGGTTGTAGTGACGAAGGGCCTTTGCAATGCTGGCCTCACATTGTGCGGAGCTTGCCGAACCCAGCCCAAAAGATCGGTCCAAGATTAATACCTTGGTTTCCCCAACTACCCTGCTTGCAGTTGAGCGAATACCGAACAAATAACAAAATTGAATTCCCATAGGTATCGCCTTTGCCCCTTCCAGGCGTGCGTTGTCCACAACTTTGCATTTTTGAGCGCGATTTGCAAACTTACTTTGGTGGTTACCTAACAGAAATAGTTTAGCCCATAACAGAAGAACCATGGGAAATCTATCACTTCTCTACTTTATTGTCTTGTGGAGATATCAATGCGTCTGCCACGGAAATGGACCACAGCTGAAAGCAAATCTTATGAACTCGACTTCAACTCGATGGTATTATTATCTTTCGAATCGGAAATGTGGGCTCCGTTAACAAACTCATATTAGCCTGCAGCTTGTTGTCGTTGGTTGTGGAAAGGTCAGTTAGTGAGTTTACAGTGACAAAGTAATTTTATTATAGAAATGAGCATATCATATCAATCTATATATAAAAGCTACAAGGTTAGATTGTATATACTAGGGTTCCCCGCACACGGGGTTACTTTGGTCTCCGCGACCCAAAGAGCATGCGATGCGGCTACCGGACGACTTGCACATGAAAACTGGGAATCTGCACACGGGGATATTTAGTCTCGAGCATCGAACGCTAGGGCTGGGTCAATCTTCCGGTATTAGTAACAGAAAACACATAACGACCACCGCGAAATAAAAAATAACTTTTTAAATCAAATTCACGTCTCAAAACATCATCTAACCTTAAGCGAAAAAAAAAATCATTTCCGCTACGACACAGAAAACGTTCATAGCATAACGTTAACGAGGTTGGGAAACCTTCGGAAGATACAGCTGATGCAGCTATGCCGGATTTCTATCGGCTAAAACCAGACCACCTCCGCTCCAGGACCGCGGTATTACGTCGCAGGGACGGCTTCGGCTAATTAGCCATCATGCCGTGTTGCTGACTTGCGTCTTGCTTCTTCTTTTCGAAGTTCCTTGTGAAAACTGCACACAAATTCACTCACTCATTCTGCTGGCATTCCAGCATACGGTTCACCACATTATGTGGGCTTAACGTTTCTCCAAATTCCACATTCAGTTGCGAGCGTCTCGGACATTCAAAAAAACATGCCTTGCGTCTTCTACAACTCCCTTGCAGCTAGGACACTCTGGCGAGTCAACCAGCTTGAATCGGTACAAGTATTGTCGATATGCACCACGGCCCGTAAGGAATTGAGTTAAATAGTGGTTCACTTCGCCGTGTTGGCGTTCAATCCATTTTGCAATATCAGGGATGAGAGAGTGAGTCCATCTACCGGTTACAGCTTCGTGCCACCGCAGTTGCCACTGCCTCATGCTTTCCTATCTTTCCAATCTTTTTCGCCGCTGGCGTCTTATTACGTCGACCGCCATACAATCTGCTTGTCTCCTCAACCAGAATTCCTATTGGGATCATTCCAGCAATAACATAAGCAGCTTCGTGCGAAGCTTCGTTCTCGGTACGCAGAGCACACTCTTAATGCGCACCTACGGTAAATTGAGCTTAAATTCTGGGCTTTACCAGAGGAGTTTCGTGAAACCGGTGAGGCTAGTATGGAAGTAACAACCTTGGCCAACAATAATCTCCTGCTTGCTCTTGGACTGGCTTCATTCCGCATAATCCTTGCAGCCACGTTGGCTACCGCCGCTTGTTCACATACAAACTTCAAATGCTATCCAAAGTTCAGTCTCGAATCTATCATAACCCAAATACCAAATGGCTTTTTTGGAGGTTATGATATTGCTTCCTACTCTGATTTTTAGAGAGAACCCTTTCCTGTGCTTACTGATAAAAACAGCCTTCGCATTTTACTCAGCAAGTTCGAGGCTAACCGTTCATAGCATAAACTATTCACCTTTTCCCATAATGTTACTTCGGAACTGTTATCAAGAGTAACAATTTCGAGTAACATTTACGGAAAACGTTGGTAAGTAACAGTAAGTATTTTCGTGTAGACACTTATTATGCGAAAACTGTCCTTGGGAACAAAAAGGAACTTTTTTTCTGTGGCGGTGCACAATAGATGATATGGGTATCAGAATACAGGATTCGTTAAGAAGAGTCACCCAGAATCTTATTAACTGATTTTGAATTGGTGAAAAAGGATACATACCACCAAAAAGGACATTTTCAACAAATTAGGGGAATGAAGGGTGTCCTTCGAAAAGAGATATTAAGGAGAATGTATGTGATTAGTTTTATCCTTCTTTAATTAAGGTAGGTCTTACAGTCTTCATGGGATATTCAATTGATAGGAAAATCAAAATAGTATTTAGTTTTGTATTTAGTATGTATGTATACCTCAATACTGTTGCTTAAGGCAATCAGAACGAAATGTCTTTTTTTCGTCTTGAAAGGTACAGGTAACATTAGTATCAAATTTCAGAATTTTCTAAAAGGAGCTCCCCACAATGCTAAAGGAATTATTTTGAATGCTTTCCGGCTAATCCTTAAGTTGAAAAAGGACATTTTTTCCAGAAAGAGAATACATGGTTAAGATGTATGCCGAACCAAAGGGGATGCTGGGAATAGCACATTTGATAAGTTTCGTGCAGCAGCATAACTTGGTATTAATCCATAACTATGAAACTTATAGAAAATTGTATTTCTTAGCATAAATCGGCAGTCTTTGCCTGATGCTATAAAAGTTTGTATTCGTAGAGACGACGCATGTGATGATCGCTCAGCGATCGCACTTAAATCATCCGATCTGAGCACTATATGCGAATATTTTTTCTACAGACATGTTCCTTTAGGTCATAGTCGACACAAGTAGTACCATGCTAAAAATATGCAAATATGGCTCGGGATTGGATGCAAAATTACGATCGCTGAGCGATCGTCCCATGAGTCGTCTCCACGAACACAAACCTTAACATTGCACGAAATTTAAAGTAACAGCTTTATAAAGTTAAAGGCTGAGACATTACCGCCAGATCCACGCGACGCCATGGAGCGGTATAAAGAACGTGGGAAGGAAGAAAAAGCTTTATATAGTTACGACACGCGAAGCAAGATAACGTTGGATCCTTTCGGTTATGCTATTCAGAACGAGCCCTTTTTCACCCTGAAAGTGGTACATAGTCAATATGGGTATGAAAAGTCAGGATCATGCTAATGGAGGCATTTCAAATCCTTAAGTAATGTGTTTGCCCATCCCAATCGGGCGCTCTGGATAGCTCACGGTTACGACTAAAATCGCCGAGACTCTCAACATACTTGGTCTTTCTTTAAGCAGTCGTTCGTTCGTTTTTTCGCGTGCATGCACAACGACCAAGTTTTACTCATCGAGACTTTTGCATCCTCTTGCGAGGGTCAAAGTAACTTAATTATCGCTTCTCTGTCTCCAAAGAAGTCACCAAGCTGAAGAAAGGAGAACTAATGGTTGTCTTAGAATATTGCGAATTGTTGGGGCAATTATATGCAAGTCTGACGTGCCAGCCACAAGAGGACATCGGGTTCAAGATGTCACATACCTACAGAGTTTTGTAGATCACTGATCGATTCACAGTGTCAACAGAAGTGTGTTTTCGTTACTTCCAGAGCGAATTGTTACAACAGCCTTCCGGAGTTCATAAATTAACAGGTAAAGAAAAAAGGCACTCCAGCGGGTGCAAATCCATTTAGATTTAGAAATAGTTCCATACTTCGTGGAATGCGATAAGCCAAATCCTAAAATACATACAACTGAGCCAAGGAGCAGTTATATGAATAGAAAAAAAAACAAGAAAAAAGAATAGATAAAATGTCTAGACTTGACCGATAGTTCCAAGATTAGGCGCTTAAAAAATCCAAAGAAAACTTAGGAAAGTGCTGTCTCCAAAAACGAAGAAAGCCGAAAAGATATCTTGTAATCAAAAAAAAAACCCGAGTTCTTGGCTGAAGTCAAAGAAAAAAAAACCGAGGACAAGACCTTACTCGAAGATTTATTAACGCTCTGTCCTGAAAGATGACCTACGCACATCTCGAAAAAATTCCTACTGACATAGTCCAAATGCTTCAAGTAAGTAAAATTAAGGTAGTTTCGATGGTATGCTCGTCTAAAAGTTCATACACACTGTTCAATCGATTGTACAATCTCTTTGATCATTAGATAAATTGGTATGTGACGTTTTTTAAAGGAAGAGGATTTCCTTGCCTCGTTCTTTATACCGCTCCATGGCTTCGCGTTGCTCGACCCGCGGTGTAGGCACATCGCCCGTTTTGGCGATAATATCCCAGCATATTTCTACAGGCAGCTCTATTTTGGATCGTGTCATCGCCGAGACCAATGGGTTGTTGTTGCTTTTTCATTTGACACATCCAAGTGTTCTTCGGTCTGCCTCTGGCCTTGGGTCCATCAAGTGGAAGTGACTTTTTTTTAATGAACGTGTGGAACATATTACCATCATTCATCATCGAAAGTTGCGATGAGCATCTATAGGCTGCCATCGAGAGTGCGATTAATTGAACAATCAAGCTAATTTTTAGGTTCCACTACCGAATTCGCTAGAGAAAATGAGCTTTCTCTACAGAAAATGTGCTTTCGTCACCACAAAATATATTACTTTCGCTGTGTTGTGTTGTATTGTGTGGATCGCCAAAGTGTTATTTTAAGATTGTACGATCAATTGTATAGTGTATGTGTTATGTACTGTAGAGGCGTCAGATCCATTGTATATAATCGATTGGACAGTGTAAGGCAACTCTAAAACGGCAGGTGTTTCAGTTGTCTTGTATTCGGTCACTTTGCGAGGGACTCTAATAGTCAGTCAGATAGTCCAAATAATGCGCTTGAAGTGTGAAGAAGATGGCCACAAAGCTGCTACTTGTGAAATATATATATATCCGATTCGGGGATATATCGAAGCAGGCCACTACTTTTTGGGTCCATTTTCGTCCCCTTGCAGTCCCCAGTGATTTCCAGAAGTCGACTGATAATTATCGACTTCTTCCACCACTGAGTCCCGTGTGAGGTGAAGCATTTTTGTTTAAGCTAAGTGCACTCATGGCTTGCACACTTATTGTGGATTTACTTAGGATCCTCAGCCTCACAATGTGTGCTGCCGTCTCAGCCTCTTCCAGATGTGGTCTGCATACATAATCCACGATTTTCTTCTTAGAGGCACCATCTCTCTCTCTCTCTCTGGTTCCTTTTAACCCCTAGTGGGGCATAGGGCATTGACTACGCCTCTATTCCACCTCTGCCTATTAGCAGCCATCGCCTTTAGCTGATCCCACGATTTGCCTATAGATTTTCCTTCTGCCTCAACAGATCTTCTCCATGTATTTTTGGGTCGTCCCACACGACGGCTAGCATTGGTTCCCTGAGGATTCCAATCTAGAGCCTGTTTAGCAATGTTTTTCGGCTCTTTTCGAAGTGTGTGACCTATCCACTGCCACTTTCGCCTTTTGATGTCGATGCCTATCCTATTTTGTCGAGTAATTTTGAGGAGGTCGTCGTTACACGGTCGAAAATCTTGGACTATTTTCTAAACCAAACCAAGGAATAGAATCATATTTAATACAACGTGGTATTAAAAAGTAATACTAGGAATATAATAGGCTGATTTTTAATATTTCATGGCATTGTTTCTAATACATTTACAATATAAAAGTGATTGTAGTATGGATAGTGTTAAAATCAATCTTTTCAACGTTAAAAATAATTCTCGCCAGTAATAGATTGTATTCCTAAGGCCAGAATTAAAATTTCATTCCCACCAATGTGTAAAATGCAATTTTTGTTGGTTTACATTTTAATAAAATTGTATTAAAAATGAAACTGCTTTGGTGTAAACGTGACTCTCATCAAGGCATCCATGTGCTGTCATGCTAAGTGTGTCGCGTGTAATTGATTCTAAAAATTGTGAAAATAAAGGTGAACCAAATTGTGAAATTGGTGAAGATTGTGCTTGACGAATCATCATCATCATCAGTAACTGGAAATGATATTACCTTTTGCAGTAAGTGAAGTAATTTAAAAATTAACAAATCGTGTAGACGTAGAATTTATGTTAAAATTTTGTGAACAATTCAAACTGTTAATGTTGTTGTTGTTTTCAATTTAGTAGTCGATGCTTTCCCGGAATTGATAAAAATACCGATTTCAAAATTAAGGACTGCGACGGGGCACATATCCGATATTACTATATTACCCCACCAAGCACGAAAAAATTACGTTGGCGAAGGCAATCGTCATGCTGTTTCCTTCGTACATGACGACTATCAAAAATTCCGGAGGAATCGTAAGTTAGGATTTTACATTAACAAGTGCTCCTAGTTTATATTTTTTAATTTAAACCTGATTTTTTGAAAATAGGAAATATTCTACAACCCTGCAAAAAACACGGGATACATTGCAGCCAGGTTAAAAAACTTCAACGCAAAGCGGATAAGAATAGAAGGCGTTTCCAAGGTCATTCCCGAAAATTCACCAATTGTATCGCATAACGTAATCAGCAATAGATTTTGGATTTTTTCAAAAATTGTGTCGTTTGTGAACAGCGAAATGTGCTTAAAGATAAGCTGAAAAAAACATTGGATCTTAGAAAAGTCATGTGCTTGGAACCAATTGATACCAAAACGACATTTCCTTTCTTCTTTTATGAGCCGGCTTATATAATCTAAATTATAATTTATACGTTTTAGTCGAGCCTTTAAATGAATGAATTTAAATAATAAACTACAAAATTTGGATTTTCTCGATTATCTTGTGTTGTTTTTATTTCTAATATAGGTTTCACTACAGATTACAGAACGTGCACATTTAATGTAATACTGGATGTAGTAAACTGCATTCATTGCCAATATTAAAAAGTAATATTTTTTTGGTTTAAATTATAATCAAATTTGGTTAAAATTTAGTATTTAATTTGGCATACTTTCTAACACAATTCGTATTAGAATGTAATCCTTAAAGTAATTCATTTTAACAATACTAGTATTACATTATTCAACACTCAATAGTATTAGATTGCAAGTCGGAATAGTGAATAGATCTAGTTTTAATACTTATGAAGTGTTAAAAATTAATATTATTTTGGTGTTGTCATATATGTAACACAAAAAATGTTAAAATTTAGTCCAAGATTTTCTACCGTGTAGATATAACCTCAGGCCAGCGAATTTGTAGGATGCGTCATAGGCACTGATTCACGAAAGTTTGCAGTTTGGTGGTAATGTTACTGGTCACCTTCCACGTGGAACACCCATATAAAAGCACAGATTTTACATTGCTTTCGAAGATCCGGAGTTTGGTATTTCTGGAGATGTTGTGGTTTTGCCAGAGAGGAGTCAGGCTGAAAAATACTGCTCGGGCTTTATTTATACGCGACTCTACATCGGCATCAGCCCCACCATCCGCGGTCACTACGCTTCCAAGGTAAGTAAAGTCCTCGACTTTTTCTATCGGTTGTCCGGAGATAGAAATGGTGTTTTGCCCTCCTGATGACAAGCTCATGTATTTAGTCTTAGCGGCATTAATTTTTAAGGCAGCACTTCGACTTTCACGATGCAAAGCATCCGTCATTTGAGCCAGATTATCTGGTGTGTTTGAGATAAGGCAAATGTCGTCCGCGTAGTCCAGGTGCTGAAGGTAATCGAATAATTTCCACCTGATACCCTTACTTTTATGGTCGCGTAGAGAATCGCAGATTACGTCGTTGATGGTAATAAGGAACAGCATTGGTGATAAAATACAGCCTTGTCTGACTCCATTATTCACCTCAAAAGGACTGGACAATTCACCCTTGTGCAAGACATGACACTGGGCTCCATTATAGGACTCCTTTATGATGGAAATAAGTTTCTCTGGTATGCCTCTCCTACGCAAGGCTGTCCAGATATAAGCCCGGTCAACGCTGTCAAACGCCTTCTCGAAGTCAATGAACATAAGATGTAACGGGGATCTCCATTCAGCGGATTGTTCAATTATAATTCGGAGGGTGTTGATATGATCGCTACATGAAAAACCCTCACGAAAACCAGCTTGTTCATTGTTCAGAGTGCGGTCGATCGTGGTCTTGATCCGGTCCAAGATTATTTTGGCCATCAGTTTAGAGACTGCAGGGAGGAGACAGATTCCACGCCAATTATTGCAATCCTTGAGATTTCCTTTCTTAGGGATTTTAACAATGACGCCCTTCTTCCATTCTTGAGGGAGAGTCTCGGTTGTCCAACACTCTTGGATCAGGGGTAGAAGAATATCCGATGTAGCGTTGGTATCCGCTTTCAAAAGTTCCATGGGGATACCGTCTGCCCCCGGAGCTTTACCAGCTTCCAATGATTTAAGGGCCTTAATTATTTCCAGCTTGGATGGTACACCGGTATTAATTCTGGCCATTTGCGGAAGACTTGCTGCTTCCGGTGGAGGTGGGCTTGAAGGGTTGAAGTTGTTGTTAAGTACCTCCATGAAATGCTCTCTCCAACGGCGCAGTTGTTGTTCGTGTGTGACTAGCAGAGACCCGTCTTTATCTTTTACAGGATGCTCATGGGTAAAAGATTTGCCAGTCAATGGCTTAATTAGCTTGTAAAGGGTCCCACTGTCACCACGGTAAGCCGCATCTTCTGCCTCCGCCGCTAACGCGTTGATGTTGTTGCGTTTATCACGTCTTACGCTTCTCTGCACTCTTTTTTGAAGAGAATTGTACTCGGTCCTTAGTTGTTGCTTGACTGTAGTGTCAGTAGCCGAGTTCAATTGCTCTTTAATTCTCTTCCGTGCAGTTATCAGAGACCATGTATCGTCGCTGATAAATGGTCTCCTACCTCGCTGAAGTCTGCCCACAAATGTTTCGCCACACGATATAAAAGCGTCCTTCACAATGTTCCATCTATCATCAATTGATGAAGGAGTATCTGGCGTTTGTGCATTAGCTATCTCGTGCAATGCACTAGAAACTGCACGTTTTGTCGATGGATCTTTAAGTTTTTGCACATTAAATCGTGGCAATATATGCTCGTTTTGTGTGCGACGAATAGCAGCGGTGCGCAAGCGAATGTTTGCTATGACAAGTTGGTGATCGCTGCCTACATCAGCACCACGCTTAGCCCTGACGTCCATGAGACAATTCCTCCATGTTTTGGAGATGGCTATATGGTCAATCTGGTTCTCTGTTCGGCCATCTGGAGATATCCAGGTTGCTAAATGGCAAGGTTTGTGTTTGAACAAGGTGCCGCCAATGACAAGCTGACGAGAGTTACAGAACTCAACGAACAACTCACCATTGTCGTTCCTAACACCCAGACCGTGATTGCCCATAAGATGTTCCAATCCAACATTGTCAGACCCAACTTTAGCATTGAGATCCCCCATAATAATTTTTATATCACCTCTGGGAGCCTTGTCATAGGTGTCGCCAAGCAGGTGGTAAAAGGCGTCCTTAGCATGCTGGTCGGCTGACTCAGTCGGGGCGTAGCACTGAATTATAGTAATGTTCCTTACTCTGGACTTGAATCTGGCAGTTATTATTCGGTCGGAAATAGGCCTCCAATCTATAAGAGATTGGCGAGCTTCCTTGTTCAAAAGGATGCCGACTCCAGCCATTCTGGGTGAGGCTTCAAGTTCACTACCAGAGTAAAGCAGCACAGTTTGGGAACTAGGTGATAAGGTCGTTCCCGATCCGGTCCATCTTGTTTCGCTCAGTCCTAATATCGAAATTCTATATGCGGTCATTTCCCGTTCGACTTCCGTGAGTCTTGTACTACTGCACTCGCCCCACATCGTTCGAACGTTCCAAAAACCAATCGCAGTCCGTTGTTTGTAGCCAAAGGTCGTTGCCGGTAAATCAGTCCGTGGTATCCGAGGCTCGTTCAATGTTTCGAGTGTAGTTTAGTTTCAGGTATGCAAGTTACAAGCCTACACACCCTATCCCTCAAGTCGCCTTCTACGACAAGCCGGGAACGCTGTGGCATAATTCTAACCCCAACACCACAGGGGTCAATTTATATTAAGCTTCGTTCATATCCACACAATTTAGCACAAACAACGTCGCGCGCAATTGTGGTGATTTGTACGAAGCCCAGGACAGTTTTATTCTCCCCTGCCCCATTAGTCGCCTTCTACGACACGCCGGAGGAAGCGGAGGCATTATTCTTAACCCATGCCACAGGGCACCATAGACCCTCCGATTGATCGGCCAAATTTTTTGATTGCGAGATAAATCGGAACGTGTATGGGAGCATCTGATACAATTTTTTGATTTGACATGTGGAACGCATTGCCAATGCGATTTTCCGTACAAGCTGCCATGACAATCATGTGTTTTCAGTTGCTGATTTTTTTACATAAACCTGTAGTCGTTCTTCGTGCTGTGGTTGGGGCGGTCATTCTCCATCAAAGTAGCAATGGATGTCCATTTTGCATCGCCAAAAATGGTACAATTTTCGCTATTTTGTGTTGTGTCTTGTGGACCGTGAGACTGTCTATTTCAGATTGGCCGATAAATTGCCTAATGTATGTGCTGTACGGGCGGCAGATGGATTGTGGGCAATTGATTGCCCAATCGATCGGCCGAGAAATCGTCAGGTTTGTGGCGCTCTTTAGATAGATGCGCTTTAAAATTACCTCAGGCTTAACTTAGGCTACTCCGTGTATAACTGAAAGCCTGTTTGGCTTTCCTCTCTAGTAGGCTAGTAATTGCGTTTTGAGCCTCCCTACAAGTGGATAGCCTTCGCCATCGTTGCCGATATATGGAGTCAATCCAGCTATGTATTCTGGCCCCAATCAAGCCGTTTCTCAAAGAAAATTTGGGTTCCGGCCCTTAAAACTTTTCTGCTGATGCCTCTTTTGCTAAGGTATCGGCCATTTCGATCCCCAATGTACCTACGTGACTTTTAACCCACATTAGTGTAACTTCGTTGATTGAATCACGCTCACTGAGCTTCTGAACACATTCAAGTACCAATTTTCAATTGATGTTAGGTTGCTGCAAATCACCACTGATCACCGATTTGTTGTAGATCCCCTTAAATTTCTTCCCCAGTACCCGGCCTTCCAGAAATTGATCCAGCGCGTGCAACAATCCAAGCATCTCCGCCTGATGCACTGATACCTACTCTCCTAGACAAGGGGAGCATATGCCAGTTTTAGCTCCTCGGAGTATATTCCAGCCCTCGCCGTTCCGTCCATGAGAGACCCATTAGTAAAGATATCGATATAACGTGAATGGTCCTCGTGTATCCAGAGAGTGCTGTGATTCCTTTCGATTACCCTACATCTACACCCAGCAAAAAACGTGTATTAAAACCAATGAAGTTTTTACTTTACTTCTAGTAAACAGAAAATTTCTTTAAACGTATGAAGTTTGAATATAATTAATTAAAAATGCCATTGGATCAAATACACTTTCATAGAATTTAAAATTTCAGTAGTAATAGAATTAAAGCAAGCCGACATACAACTAATGCAACAAATTACTTAGAATCTAGTAAATCAACTTCATGGGAACTATGATTTTTTTGCATAGCCTCTATGTATAAACATTTTAGTTTTGTATTGCACCGCGTATCAAGTAGTTACGATTTTAGAAACGTTGACAACATTCTACATCTAGTCTCATGGCAATGTGAACGGACTGGCACGCAGGCGGACCGGGTTCGAATCCAAGTTTCGGCATAAGGTTTTTTATGAATAAAAAAAAATATAAAAATTTAAAATAAAAATAAATAGAAAAAAAAAAAAAAAAGAATTAAAAAAAAAATAAAAAAAATAAAAAATATTCTTTTCTATTTTTTTTTTAAATAAAATCCAATGAAATTTTTACATAGAATCGATGAACAATCTCATTGTTATAATCGAATTTTCACTTTATATTTTCAATGATATTTCTATCATTGTCCCAAAAAGGCTATTTCATAGGCTCCAAATCATAGCCGAAATTTCATAGGTTCTATGTAATTTTTCTTTAATAAAAGTAATTTTTTTTCTGGGTGTACTAATACCACCCAAAGGCATGTGAGTCTCCCTGACATTATTACGAACAATATCCAGGATCCCCTTATGACCTCCGTTACCTGCATGTGCGTCAACATGAGGGTTCCAAGTAAGTTTGGGATCCAAATCCAATGTTACCCCTAGATACTTCACCTCCTTGGACTCCTTCATCTCCGAACCAAAAAACTGCATGGGAGTGATTTCAACATGTTTCCTTTCCCGAAAAAAGACTTTACTGCTTGACTTGCTAGCATTTATGGTTAGCTCTTGTTCATTACACCATTATACAGTTGCTTTGAGAGCTTGCCTTATGCACTACTGTGTGTACACCCATCTACACCCCATGTTCCACGGTAGAGGCGAAAGTACCCCTCCTTGTAGATACCTTCTGACTACCATTCCTCTTATTCTATTATATTTTGGCTCGACCTCCTTCTCAGTGGTATTTCTTAGTTGGCTGTAGGAGATCTTATCAAAACCAGCCTCAATGTCAATAAACGCTGACATAGCGACATAGCGATGCCGTTGTTGTTAATCTCTCTTTCTGCTACCCGCACTACTTCAAGCAGGGCGGTCGTGGTAGCTCTGTTTGCTCTGTAAGCATGCTGACATTTACTCAGAGGTCTATGTGTTAGCGTCATATTCTCTAGGTGCTCCACCATTACCCGCTCCATTGTTTTCAATATAAATAAGGATAAGCTAACCGGCCTGAATAACTTCTGTATGTGCTTCCGTATAGTCCTTTTTTCCTGGTTTTTGGTAGAAAAACAACTTTAGTCTCACTCCAAGATATTGGGATATAGAAGTAACGAATATATTCCCGATCTTCTTCAGCAGAGCTGTTTTGCCCCACTCAAAAGTATTGGTAGCAGTGTAGCACTCTTGACACTGTTTGAAGTTATAATCCTCTCAGCATCTTACCGGCCGGTCGCCCCCACCAATTTACAGGTTTGAGCCCACGGATTATTCGACTTGAAGCTTCCAGGAAAATGAACTTCCATAAGCGACTGCAATGTCTCTTCCATCTTCCATTGTTTCCGTCATTGTCCCATTCGCCCACACAGTATTGTGAGCCTACATACCTCTTTGTTTGCGGTATTTTACCAGGTTTTCTACATCCATTGAAGGAGGTGGTGCTGGTGAGTCGTATAAGGGACGTACGCCGATGCAATAAGAAATAATCCTGCCGCACTTCCAATCAATACTGCGGTAAGATCGGGTGAACTGAGATGCGTCTGGATACAAGTCCTTATCTTCTGTTGCGATAAACCCCCTAATCCAGGGTTCTTGTACGTATATCAATGCAATGTCGAGTTTTTCTTCCTCAAAGCATGCTTCCCCCAATAGATTTATTAAAACAAATTTTATAAATATGTCAATAGTGTTTTTCTTTTGAGCCAAGTTGTACTATATGAACATGCTCTTCAGCTAGCTCAAAGCTCCTTCGTCCACAATCGACAACATCGTAGGCATTACCGTCACTCGTGTATCTCATATCTTTATCCTTAATACATGAAACTAAGGCTTCGACTCGAACAATTTCATACCTTGTGTGCAAGTACATTCAGTTGGAGTAATTTCTCCCTCTCATTAACTTGAGTTAATGTGGTGGATGTAAGGACCTATTAGAAGGCCTAAAGTTTTATTACTTTTTCCCAATCTTGCAAATTGGCCTGCGTATACCGTCATTCGTAGAATCATACCTTGAGAACGACGTGGGATTACTATACCTATATGAGACAGACGACGAGTCTGTATAGTGCGAGCTTCCTGAAATTGGGTGTAATATATGCTCCCATGAAAGCATTTTACCTATACTCCGGAACGACTGAGTCAGTTCCCACTAGGAAAAATTAGAAGTCCTTCTCGAAGAAGATGTTTTGAAGGTCTTTTTCATTCCAAGGGAGCAAATAAGGAGGTATTTAGAATGACTTTAAAAATGAAATGAAATCCTTCTCGGGAAGGTATTTAGAAGGTGTGTAGAAGGTAATGGTCATTCCGAGGAAGTAAATATGGAGGCATTTAGAATGAGTTCAAAAGATAATATAAAATCATTTCCGGGTAGGTGTTTAGGAGTGAATTCGAAGGAATATGCCGATTCATTCTAAAGTGCAGCAAAAAAAGCCTTCCATGAAGTCCTTTTTATTTCATTCCGAAGTACTGGAAATAAAACCTTCCTAGAAGTCATTATGGAATCATTACATAGTACTTCCAAAAGATTCCTTCTTGGAATTACTTCTTTCCGCGGACATGGCTATGGAAAATGGTAGATATAAAGGTAGGTAAAAAGAATGAATTCTTTCATTCCAAGAAGACCTTTGGAAGGGCTTACTTCACACTCTTTTTCCTAGTGGGTTGGTATTAGTTGTATAAAGGAGGTTTGATGTTCAGCATTGGCCTAATGAGCAATTGGAGGGTGAAATTGATGAAGTTGTGGCTGAACTTGACGATAGGAGAGCAGATGTTGAGTGATTGAGTTTTTCTCAAGTTTGAGGTAGGTTACGAGGGATTCTTTGCTGTTGACATTGGTCGGGAGTTTATTTAGAAAAATACGTTAGGATACATGAGGATTAGGATCAACGCATGTTTAAGAAAAAAAAGACTTCTAATCATAAGAAGAAATTGAATTGGGTAAAATACGGAAAAAAGTGATTTCCTCTAAGCAATCCAATTAGGAAAAGTGCCGAATGCTATTTTCACGATATTCACGTTCGTCTCTTTCGTTTGGAAACAGCCTGCCCACTTTCAGCCTTGTGAAGAAAATATCATGAAAATCAGTTTCCCGTGTAACATTTTGCATATATGAATAATGATCAATATTACAGGACCACTCTTCATATCCACCTTTTTATCGTTTCCATTACTTACTTATGCATAGCACCCATATAAGCTCAACGTAGTCGTAGTGCTGCGGCAAGTTCTTTTCCAACACGGATCAACCTGAACCGTCGACCGTCGAGAACCCTTCAGTCCATTAGGATTATTGCTCGATTACATTTAGAGAGGAATAATTTGCTTTTCGAGTGCTTCTGTCTGTTTTATTTATAAACGGAATTGCGCTGAGCTAATCCTATTATGCTCCATCAATTTTCCACAACATTCCGGCACAGTCTCACCTCCAATATGTTGTGCCACTTTCTTTTCTGGTGGAAGGACGAAGCGCGAGGGTGCTATGCTATTTCAGCATGTTGTTACCATTCTTTGTTTTTACTCTAAATGGAGAAAACACATTTCAAATTCATTGTGTCTTCTGGGAATGCCAACAGATGATAAAGGGTTTGCGTTTGATTGTATGTATATTCACTGTTGGCCACTTTTTATCCGAAATGGTAAAGAAGATGAGTCCTTCGATGGTTTTTTCTTTACTTTTCTACAGATTCGCTTTATCAATGTTGTCCTTGTGTTTGTTCGCATCGTCAGACTCATGATTGTTTGTCATTTTGTTTGTTTCGGTAGGAATAGTGCGGTGAGACGATTGCGATGATTTTCTTCGTCAGTAGGTATGTTGCATCGTCCCTTGGCGAAGGATAAGGAAAGTTTTTGGCATCTTAGTTCGGGCAAGTGAACATTCAATTTTCGTTTCTAGAGAGAATACTCGCAGAAACCCGAAAGTATTCGGGGAATGCAACCTTTTGAGATTTGGACCCTGATCCGGTAATTGATTTGGACTTTTCTATTGGATTAGGGATGGATTGAAATGGGAAAGGTTCTGTTTCCATTTATACGTGCTTTTCACTTGAGAAAACTTAACTTTTAGCAAATATGAATATTACGAAGTCTTGGATTTAGTTTTATCTCACTTCTATAGGATAGGGACTTTAAAACGATGCTTGGTGACATCCATATTAAAAATCTTTATTTTATTTTAGTTTATTTTTTTTTTAATTACCACATTTCTCTACTTAAAGAAATTTGTGAAATTGGAGTTCCTTTACGGTTTACTCGAAGAGTCTTCCATTCGGAGCAAAGATTAAAATGAACAACAGGCGCGACAGTCAAACATTGGACTAAGGCCGCAGATTGGTTAGTGCCATCTAATTGCCAAGATCTTAACTGCTTTTTTGTTAAGGTGTTGAGATGAACAGCACGCTCATCAGTGTTATTTATCCCCATAAATGGGTACTCGTTCAACATCTGAGTGAAATCATATTCCGTTCACATGGTTGTGAGTTCCAAAAACACCATAAACTGAATTGGTTCTCGGTAGCGATGCGTATCGAAATAAAAAATATCGAAATTTCCGATATTTTCTATTGATAAATCAATGAAAAATATCGATACATCGATACATCGATCGATAAATTGTTAATAAACACATTTCATAGTCTAGGAGACCGGTGTCGAAATACCTTCGTCATAAGGTAACCGGCTGAAAATGCGTACAGGTGGTAGCTCATTACTGCTTCTATTTAAAACTGCTGGTCAGCCCAAAATTTAGCGGTTCCTTGTTAGGGAAATTACGGATAGTTTGTTTTAATTTTGAGGTTCAACCTTCGTCATAAGGTAACCGGCTTAGCTCATGTTCCAGTCTTAGATCTCGACTCCCTCATGCCGAAAGTGCCTGTCAGCCAAATTTTTTGCGGTTCAAAGATGAAAAAATAACCCCTACCTTCTTCATAAGGTAGGAGTCATTTTTATGTGAATTTATGTTCACACAATAAATCTCGCTCAACCGTATCAAAACCGGCCACTATGAACCAGTTCCTAGACCGATTAGAACCGCTTAAAAGTAGCCAAAATGTCCCCTTAGATAGTTAGAATCGCTAAAATCGGACAATGGGGTCATGGGGACAAATTAGGTTTTTCTAAAAAAAAAAACTCAAACTTTACAGAAATGTGTTTCTTTTATTGCAACAAAACATATGTGAAAATGGATGGTATCGGACACTGGTGTTAAGAGTGTCTGCCATAGAAACCCAACCCCCTAATTAGGTAATAAGAAGAACTTTTTGATTTGTGCCTACACCAATTTCAACCAAGCCTCATACAAATTTATTTCTATTGATTCCACGAAACATAAATGTCAAAATCTATGGAATCGGACCATGGGGTTATGGGGCCGCCATACAAACCCAACCTCCCAAATTAGGTTCTTATTGGAATAACTTTCTTATGTATGCACCAATTCCAACCAGATCAGATGGCACAAAACATTCATATAAAGATGAATGGAATCTGACCATGGGATCATGGTGCGCCAACCCCCAAACCCCTCAAAATAGGTTTTTTACATAAATTCAAATCAAACCTTATATCAATGTGTCTTTATCGAAACTACAAAAAATAAAAATATATTCGTACTATGTGGTAGAGATGTCAAAAACCGGGCCATAACCCGGTTTTTGGTTTTTCTCGGTTTTTTTGCAAAGCCGGTTAGGCCGTCCGGTTTTAACCGGGCCCAAAGTACCGGTTTTTCGGTTAACCGAGTCTTTTCAATGATTTGCTTAGAATTGTAGTAAAACTACACTCGTAATTGTGGTGTTCGTATCAATCAAATCAAAATGCATGCAGAGGGTGCGCCAGAGAAACTTACTTATTTGAAAAAAAAAAACTTATGAGCAGTGAGTTGGGCGGGTAGATGGGTGAGAGGGGGCGCATCTGGAGGGGGAAGTTCCCAAGTTTCTTACCCACTCTAGTCAGTCGCCATCATGCTCTGGTGTAGAGAGCAGCGGGCCTTCGCTGTCGAGAGCTTCTTTTCTAACGGTCGCTCACATGTCCCTAGTGATCGCGGATTTTTTTAAACGAACGTTAGGGACGTGTGATTTCAGTCACAGATGGAGTCCTAGCAACCACTGCCCGAGGCTGAATAAATTTGTTGCGACAACTTCTCCTCGACCACCTTATCTCTCAGAGAGGCGATTTCTCATGACCGGGACGCTCTCGAGATTTGCTCCATGCAATTTTTTTATATGGTTATTTGAAATGCCTGGCTTATGTCGATCGACCACGGACCATAGCTCACCAAAAAACCTTTCATTCGCGACGCCATTGCTAACATATCGATATGCTGTAAAGAGTGGAGACGAACTTCAAAAATCGACTTATCAGTGTATGCACACAGGGGGTCGCCATTTAACCGATGTCATTTTCATGACTGTATGAAAAAAACTTGGAATATTGTATTCTCAAATAGAAAGAATTAAAACAATAACTATGAAGCACCTACTTTTGTTTTTATTGGCCCTTCAAATAAGTAAGTTTCTCTGGCGCCCCATATAGTCATAAGGAGAGTGTTCAAAAATATGTTTAAGGGCTGAAATTTGAAAACGCAATTTTTTATAGGGAGCAAGTATGTAATAGAATTGCTGACTGATAAATCAAGAAAATATGAAAAATTGTTTGACTGTGAAAGAACTCTTTTTCCGGTTTTAACCGGATCAACAAACAACCGTCCGGGTTAAAACCGGAGGAGGAAAAAACTGCAGATAAACCGGTTAACCGTTTTAAAAGTACCGGTTTTCGGACTAACCGTCCGGTTTTTGACATCCCTACTATGCGGTCATTAACCCTTCCCTCCCACCAAAAAAGTTTGTACACTTGCCGCGCGAGATACTAGGTGAAATCCAGCAACACCGCCTTGATTGTTGGTCCTCCCACTCCATTCCCACTACCGGAAGCGCGACGCTCAGTGCCGGCCTAACAGCCATCCGCGATGGAACCCGCTATCGCCGTCACCGCCAGTGGTGAAATCCGAGATCGGAGAGTAACGCTTCGGGAGCTGGCTGACCAGGCTCCTGAGTTTTGTGAAAAAAACCATCGACTACATTTTGACCCAAAAACTTGGTTATCACAAGGTGTGTGCGCGGTGGGTCCCACACATCCTTTCAGAAACCCACAAAGACAATCGCGTAAAGTGTGCCGTGGGGTTTCTTCGAGAATACGCCGAGAATACCGAAGAATTCTTGGAGTCCATTATTACGGGAGATGAAACGTGGTACCACTAAGTCACTCCGGAAAGAAAAGAACAGTCGAAACGGGCGGCCTAGCGGCGGAGATCTTCGAATCAGGTTTTCAGAAGTTGGTAACTCGTCAGGAAAAATTCGTTGAAAAATCTGGCGACTATGTAGAAAAATAGTTTAAAGTACAAGCATTCAGATGGTATACTTATTTATTGCAATAAAAAATGCCTTACACCTGAAAAAATGTGGGAACCTCATTTTTCACTTGCCCCTCGTATGTGAAACGGAGGAAAAGAATGGTGGGATTAAACAGAAGTCATAGGTACACCATGAAAAACTATTAGTCCATGGAGAGTGAAGGGTATCCGAATTTCGGCCACGCCCGAAATTAGCCTCGGTCTCGTTTTTATATTCTAACACAAGGTGGGGCAAAATGAATCATCCTATTGGAACATGTTATAATTATTTCAAATTGCATCGTACGTGAATCATAATTCTTCGTGAACTAGACAGCTGCAGAACAGAAGCAGACATTTAATTGGGTTGCATTTTTTACCAATAGATCGGTCGGTGGTAATCCCCCCGTTTGACCTTTAGGATGGCCGAGGTCACCCGATTTAACTATCCCAGACTTCATTCTTTGGGAGTACCTATACCTAATTGAAAATCGACTTTGAGGAGAATATTCGAAAGTAATGCTAACAGTTACTAACGAAAATCCTGCGGAAAGTTAGGGAAAATAGCAGAAAAAATTATGAAGGTCCAAATAAAATTTCCATCACTCAAAATATTATTGTTTAAAAATGTTATTCAAAAACATAATAGTAATATAAAATCGAAATGGCGAACGCAAGATACTACTTCCTAACAGGATGCGGAAAAGTTAATATGGCGTCACTTCCATTCCAGTGCACAAGCACTAAACACCCAGAAAAAAAAGAGCTCACGAAAGCAGCACAAGACAATATTAATACAATTACAGTAGAAACTCGATAACTAGAAGCTGAAGGGGAATGTATTACTTCGAGTTATCGAGTTTTTGAACTATTGAGCTTACCTAAAGGAAAATTCGAAAGATCGAGTGCCCTCTTTTATAATTTTTCGAACATTTTATTAAAAATAATTTTCCCAGGGAAAAGAGAGCTCGGACTTCATTTACGATATTTTGTTAAATTTCTTGATAGCTTTGGATTCTACGAATCAATTAAATGGCACTCAGATAACTGTTTTGTGTAATTGTTTCGGCGAATTGAATACATATTTAATTGGAAGTGATTGTGAGAAAATTCGACTTATAGAGTCTTTCGTAAGAGTATTTCGACTAATAAAGTCTCGCCGACTGCCAAATAAAGAATTTAACTTCGAGTTATAGAGTTATTCTTTGAGTTATCGAGTTTATTTTTCAATGTTTTTTTTTTGTTCTAATGAGCTGTAGAATCAGGAGGAGTTTTAACTGTATATTTATGCAAAAATCCAGCGAGGGCAGTATGTAAAGAGGCGGACCGATATATCGAATGAAATATCGATATTTTGGTGATTGAAATATCGATATTTTCTAACCGATATATCTGTGAAAAAATATCGATATATCTGTGGAAAATATCGATGTATCGAAATATCGATATCATGTCACGAATCCCTAGTTCATGGTGAGACTCGAATCCACGACCCTGTGTACCTAAGGTGTGTGCCCTAACCATTGGACCAGACATATGCTTAAAACGTTGAAGCATTTTTACACGACCCACGAATATGCATGTGTGACATGGTCATAGGCGTCGCAAAAAAATAACAAAATCAGAAGTTTGAGAAGCACTGACAATTATTGTTGATTCAAACCCTAACTTGCATTTAAGCTAAGTTCTATGTTCACCGAGCGAAAAAATTGTATTTTTGTCTCCCATGAAAATGTGCCGTGCAGACTTGCCTTATATTCACTAAATTTAAAGAAATGTGTACTCGCGGTCTGATTGATTGTCAATAGCATTACTGTGAACTAAAGTGCAGCTGCATTGTTTTCGCAGGCGATATGCCAAAATTCGGTATGGAGATTTTCGTGTGAAGTCAGTACAACCAAGCGAATTCGATTTTACGATCAGGGAAATTTTGCAGTATTTGCATGGATTTCACGTGAACTGACGATGTTATTAAAACAACGATGTTGTACTTTACTTCACGGGGAAACGGTGTGAATGGCAATCAATCAGGCCATGAGTGCACATTTATTTTAAATTTAGTGAATAAAAGGCCAATCTCCACCGAATTTTTTTTTCACGGGTGGCATAAATGCAAGTTGTTCGCTGGGTGAACATAGTAGTTACCTTTATTTAAAGTTTCGGTTTTCTGCTGTATTATGTTTGAAATAAAATAAATAGCAGGCGCGGCAATCCAACATTGGACTAAGGCCACAGGATGTGTTAGTGGCATCCTATTTCCAACATCTTATCTGCTTTTTGTTAAGGTAATGAGATCAGCATCACGCTCAGCAGTGTTATTTATACCCATACTATACCCACCACTAACCGCTAGACACTAACGCACTAAACGCTGTGTTTGAAATGGAAAATTAAAATATTAGATGATGTTGCATTATGATTTTGAAAGGGGCAAAATCATTAGTTGCTGTCAGTGGCGGCTCTTCAGGTGAAGTAGGTGAAGAGCCCCTTCACTACAAAATATAATATGAAAATTTCCTCTAATACTATTATTTTAAAAATATTAAAAACTAGCTTCTAACAATAAAAAACTCCTCAATAAATCATCAATGAAAAACAATAATCAAAATGTACATAAAATACATATTTTGTATATCACAAACCGAAATTTTTTTACTTCAAATTCTGTGCCCTTGCACAGAAAAATTTTTCCTATCCATAGAATGATTAACAAGTGAAGAGGTAATCGTGTCACAGCTCCACGTCTGCACTTGAGATATACGATTCTACTGCAACAATGTATTCAGCACGAAATGTGTACACTGGATTTTCTTAGCAAGTGAATAGCTTTTTGCCTGGTATGTACCTCATCTTCACTTCCGTATCGTATGCGATTCTTTGCGATTTCTCTTGTGTTTTTAGTTGATGCAGAATTTAATTTGTGGATATTTTGGAAATTGATAAATTGTTTTGGATGTACAAATTTGTTCGGTTGAGTTATACAAGTCAATCAAATGACAAAGACAGTATTTTGCCTTTGTAAAACAAAAGGTTTGAGAATATCATTAACATTATATCGATCCTTGTTTTTAATGGTCACTTCACCTACTTTTGGAGCCACGAGCCGCCACTGGTTGCTGTTTTATTTAAGCAATATTCAAACATTTGACGCCAGCACTAGTTACGTTTTTTTGTATCGAGTTTTACTCTGACTCAAAACTCACGATCGTGTTTAGCAACGCTGCCCAAAACTACACGGGATGTATAGCAATAAAACGAGCCTGCTTCTTAAATTTATTATAAATAAATAACAGGCATGACTGTCCGACACTGTACGATCGCCGCAGATGTGTGCCATCCAATTTCCAAGATTTTGCTGCTTTTTTGTTGAGGGGTTGAGGGGTCCTCATAAATGGGAACTCGTTTAACATCTGAGTGAGATTATAGTTCGTCACATGAGCCATGAGTTCGAAAAACACCATGTATAAACTGAATTTGTTCACGGTAAAGGCATCGTGCGAAAAACTTGCATTTATGTCTACCGTGAAAAATATGCCGTGGAGACATGCCTTTTATTCACTAAATTTAAGATAAATGAGAACTCGCGGCCTAATTGATTGTGGATGACACCTTTTCCCTGTGAAATAAAGTGCAACGGCATTGATTTCGCTGCCGAAATGTCAAAATCCGGTTTGGGGACTTTCGTGTGAAGTGAGTACAACCAAGCGAATTCGTTTTCACGATCATCAAAATTTGGACAGTATTTAGGTATGTACTGAGTTCACCGAGCGAAAAACTTTCATATATGTCTCCCGTGAAAACGGGGCAGAGATTTCGGCAGAGAAACAATGCAGTTTCTCTTTGTTTCACAGGAAAAGATGTGGTCGACATTCAATCAAAATGCGAGTAAACGTTTATCTTAAATTGACTAAATAAAAAGCAAGTCTCCATGGAACATTTTTCACGGGAGACATAAATGCAAATTTTTCGCTCGGTGACCTCAGTACATACTTTTAATGTAAATTTAAGCCTTGCTGAATTTCCTGGTTGAAATTTGAAATATAAACTAACCTGTAAAAAAGGATCTGCTTTTATATTAGACAGACTAACGAAAAGAACCGGAGATTATTTCTGATCCGCAAAATTGTAGGTAGGGAATCAGAACGGCACAACACAACTATTTTGTTTCGTAATCTCACAATTTTTTACAATGACTGTGATTGATGACAAAAACAACATTAGTTTTTATCAGCATTTTACCTGGATTGTATTGCCCCATAATGTTTTCAGCGTCTAGTAGCTCGAAATCGGAATCAGGTTAATTAAACAGATACGTCGAAATCACTCTCTAAAAGATACACATTATCATTATGACAAGACAAAAACAACGACACAATTTAAAGGTCATATGGATCAACATTCAAATTGCTAGTAGCTAACAGCAATTTCTATCAACATTCTAAAACTTAATTTCAATTAAATTTAGTTTAGTTTACTTTTTTAGCGAACATCCGAAATATTCTAATTAGTTCACAATTCGAATCTTTCGCGCCATGTTTTTATCATAAACAATCACCAAAGGTTTGAGGAAAAAAAAATTGGAACGATTGGAACAAAAGAACGAGAAAATACATACTAGACGGCGCTACTGTGAATTCACCCGAATTTTCCGAGAAAAAATCACTTTTTATCTATGAAATATGGAACTACAAACATTCTCACATATTTCATTTTCACCGCCACTAATTCAGTTTTTCGGATTAATAGAGCCTTTTACGAGATTCCCTGGTAAGCATCATGAAAAATACATAGAAATCCGTGCCACACAAGGGAAAGCTCACCGAAATCATATTTTCACCGAAAATATTAATGGCAATGACTGCATTCAGCGAACACAATTCACTGGAAAAACACTGGAAATGCTACAAAAATTACCCGCCACCGCTCTCTTTCTCCGCTAAAAAGCCCTCATGCGCAAGGAGAATCTAATTGGAAGATCACTTTTCTGCTACATTTTTCGTTCGCTGAATGCACTCATTGATAGTACCACCTATAAGAAGGTACATGCGATATTCAGTAATATGTTGTCTACACTTTACAAGTTATCACTTTACCATCCGACGTGGTTAGCTATTAAAAAATCGTCAATTTGTACCACCAGAACATGAAACTTACACGAAAAATGAAATTCAGGATCAAAGTTTTCGGTGAATCACTGGCACAATTCTTTACAGCGCACATCATTATTCAAATTTAAGATGTTGTTAAGGGATTTCAATTAATGAAACTCACTAACAACGTTAAATTTTAAAGTTATCCGTGAAAACAATTCTTAACGATTTGAAAACAGACGGGGACTTGTCACTCATGTCAGAAGTTGGAACGAAACGGAACGAGCGAACTCCCTGCAATTTTCCTGCGTTTCTCAAAATTTAATGGAAATGAGTTTTGAAATCAGATTTTGATAATGCGATTTTTTTTGTACTTAAAATAAGTCACATTATAATTCCAACTAAGTGCTAGCTTTAATAATCCAGGAAGAATGTGCAAAAGTGAAAAATTGCGGAATTAACGTTAAATGAGATATAAATGTTCAACGATTTCTTCCGAAAATAATCAGTTGAGAAAAAAGGTTGAGAGCCAGTGTTATAATCGCAATTTTGGACAGTTACGTAAGAGAGGAGAAAAAGAAAATCTGTGTACGAATACGGGAAGATCAAAATATGTGTGACAATTTGTTGTGGCTTCAAGGGTTGCAATAGAGCGATGTGCTTTCGTCTTCTCGAGGTATGTATCTCTTTGGCCCTAACCACAACACCAGCCACACTACGAGCGAATGATTACGAATGGAAAATGTTTATGCAATCTACTGATGCAGGTTGTACTCTACTTTTAAACTAGGGAAACTCGATTACCCGAACTTTCGAACCACCCGTTTCAGAATCCGCAGCCTACCTTCCTTCATTACATGGTAAACATAACAACTCTAAAAATCACCCACCACACATACATCTCTCCATCTTGGATACTAACAAGTTTCTGAAATTACTGCTCTTTTGTACATTTAACGGTGGGAGTTGACCATACGACATGTCAACATGTCCTTAGCACAATTGTAAGAATTTCTTTTGGATAAGAGTCCACGATCCAGACTCTTCTAACTTCTATAGTCCCTGGGGCTTACATGTATGTACAACTTTACGTAAGTGTAAGGAGGAAAATTTTGGATTTTATGGCTTGAACATGAGAGCAGCATGCTATTGAGACATTTGTAACAAATATTTTCGCTTCTTTAATTTTAAATCATACATGTCGATTGTTACATTGTTATCGTTCCAATCGACAGGAGAGTCGACCATATTCAAGCTCCGGTGAATGAATTTCTATGAAGGGTTTATCAAAAATTGATGAGATGTGAATTATAAATGGTATGCGACCAGAATACGATGTATGTAATTTTCCATATATGTATTGATTTTATTTGGACTCGAAATTTTCAAGAGTTTGTCATTGGATATATCAATTATTAAAATTGCTTTGAAAGGTAAAAAAACAACTTTTGGATATTGAGTGATTTTAAACTCAGTCTAAGCCTTTGAAATTGAGAAAAAAAGACTTCGCCTTTAATTGCCAGATTGTCAACAGATAATCCTACATTGTTTAATAAGTTTGCAGTGGCTTCAGGCTTCAGGGTTTTAAATTTGTTTATTAGGTTTGTTCGTGTAAGGACCATTGCATAAGTAAAATCAGTTCAGTCTAGATCTTCTTCTTTTTCCTTGCCTCGTTCTTTATACCGCTCCATGGTTTCACGTTGCTCGACCTGCGGTGTAGGCACATCACCCGTTTTGGCGGTAATATCGCAGCAAAAACTATTTCAGTCTAGATCATCTACGGAAAATCAGGACCTTTATATGATATATTGTTAGTGCAGACATGAATTCGTAAACTTGACTTATTCTGACAACATTTCATCAACATCCCCCTTAATTCCAAATTAATTCGTACACCCCCTTTACGTTATTCCAGCTTCGGCGCATTCTGCCTCCTAAATCAACATCTCGCATCAAGCAATTCGCTTCAGGACACACGACGAATATTGGAACAAAAGGATAACAAGAGACCACGTGAATGTTGTAGCTGGTGCTACACAACCGAACCGCTTGACTAAAACTTCTCGTTGTAGCATTGGAGAGTTGTGGGAACGGTCCATAATTCAATTGGGAATTCCCTTGGGGCAAACGTACACAGCAAGTGACTACCGGATAACTTTGTCGGAATTTGATAAATCTTTGAACGATTTAGGGTTAAATCGGTGAAAGTTTAGATGTTTTGATGGAGATATATACAGGGAAGGTTAATGATATAGTATAAGGATAGTTGTGATGTTATTCTTGTTGCGGATTAATGATTGTTATTATCGTTTAAGGTATTGGAAATTTAGGAATCTTGGAAATTTTCAAAGTTGTTATCGTTATTATCACATGAAAAAGGCGGTAGTCACCTTGCGTCAAGGATTTTAAAGTAAGCTGTAGTTGATACAGAAATTTGTAAGATTATGCAAAAGGATATAGGTACAAGTTTTTACCATACGAGCTAAAGGTTTTAACACACTATCGGAGCTGCAAAAAATAACCCATTAGTATTAGTGCATGAAGTTCTCTGACAAAATTTTTTTACTTTTGTCTTACTTTTTTACCCTGTCTAAATTTTGACAAGGAAGTACTTTTTGAAAGATCCAACGACATCAGCATATTTTCCCATTTATATATGAAATAAATACATAATGTCCACCGCTTGAATTTAGTGCTCAAAACAAAACACACTAATTAGTTCTCCGCGGATAAATTTATTGTTAGCTGCTTTAACGTTAATATGGAATCACCACATATTTCGAAGTGCATTGCCCGTTGGATTATCAGGCTCGGTTGGAAACGCCGCTCTCCCACTTTATGGCGGTTCACATAAGATATTTCTACTACAGGCATGACTCCAAGCAGTTAGGAATAGCACTTTTTCGTTTCAACAGCTAGCCCTTTTGAGGCCCGGAACCGGGGTGGAAGGCCACTCAGCCGTAGCTAGCCTGCATTGGGAAGCGCCGGAAGGGCTTTGTCTCCCTCCTCCATCGTGTTGATGGTGAAGCCACACAAGCCCTCAAAAAATTTCCCAATTGAGGGTTCTTTGACCAATACAAACGTTTATTTGGTAATTTCGAAAACAATCGCTAGATCGTCTAGGCTGTAAATGCAACTCACATCACCAGTATCCCTGTTACATTTCCAACAATAGGGGCATATCTGAAATGTTGATGTCTTCAAAAAGACGGCCCACCGCTTCTAATTTTACCAAAATTTCCACAACTGTAAGTCTATAAAAATATTTCACGAACTAACCTACGCGCAAAACTTGCTAAATTACACAAAATCTATAGCACCACAACGCCTTTTTTTTGATTAGAATAACAGCCTATACAGATTTTAACGATTATTCAATCGAAGCAGTAAACTAGGCACTTCGAAATATTTGCAATTTTTAATTTTTTTTCTCACTAGCCCTGAATCTTTAAAATTTCGCTATTTATTCTTTTCAATAAATAAACTACACCAAGCAATAAAACCATTTGAACACGACTTTGTTTGATAACTGAGATGTTAATAGTTGTCATTGCATATACACTTCCAGTGAATTGTCAAAAACCTGACCATATAACGGGAAAAAGTGGGTGTCCCTTTAAAGGACACTATGCACTAATGGGTTAAGATACATCTATAACTAAAAGAATTACCATGAATTCCAATTTAGTGAGCAACTGTTCTAGTTTGCCGAAATTGCGGCCTACCATTTCTTAGGTTTTTCTAAATTATTGTAAATAATGCATTCCATTGACGGAGTGATAATTTGGAAGGATTCTACCGACGATTTCTGGAAATACCTAGATTTAGTCGACGTCTATTCGTAGCGGTCAACCGCAATTGGTCCTTATGGAAGGCTACTATTGGGCGACCACGATCACAAAGGTTGGATACAGAATATATGAATGGTAGTTCTACTTTATATTACGGTGCGCTTTATTGACGACTACTTAGGATCTAACTTGAGCATCTCCCAAATGGACTGCTTATTTTGAAAGTGGCGTAAGTGCTATTCTGCATGAATGGAGGTATTTGAATTTTTTTTCCCGTTATTTGACCATATTCACTCACTTGTAGTTTTTTCATTAGATTCTTAATTTTATATCGATATAAAACATTTTGCAAAACCACTCACTTATAAAGGATTTTTATGCGGTGAAAACATGGAAACAGACAAATTGGCAACAATTGCTAAATTATTCTGTTTTCTTTTATCTAAAAGAGCCTGTTAAATTTGAATAAGCCGAATATAATAGATAAATTGTTAATTTTTTTTTTTATTAATCATGATGTCTGAACGAATTTAATTTATGCTAGTAGTCCTGTCAAAAAAAATAAAAAAAAATTAATTTATTTTTGATTGTGCTGGAGTCGCTACTAATTTTGCTAGGAAATTTAGCTGAAAGGTCCCAGAAGGGCAGAAAGGACACAAATTTATAAGAAACAAAATGCAGACATAAATCACGTTTGTTTTTATTTGCTATAAAATAAATAAGAACTTGGCGTCCTACATACATATACATATGTTGATTGGACTTCAGGAAAAGAATTTCAAAAATTACAATTACACGAGTATTCATACAATTTTGTAATAATGTACATTCACCGTTTTATACGCAATCGGTGGCCTTATTAAAGGTACATTTACCTCGACACGATCGCAGCGGCCCTAGCTCTAGCTGTTGACCATCACCTAGTGGTGTTTTCCTCAATGCGGCTGCAGCGATCATGGCTTATGCACACTGCAAATTCCCTACCCTAAGCAGCCGTCGCCCGGAGCCTACATACAATCGAGTGCACCACGTTTACCACTCATGCGGGCATTATTTACAACAAGAGTCGCGCGACTGCTTTCTATATACAGGCTCATTCGTGTATCGGCCGAATGAGTACGACCATTATGCGAAGCAATTTGTCTACCCCAAGCAGCCGTCGCCCGAAACCAACAAACAAGCGAGTGGACCACGTTCACCACTCATGCGGACCTTATTTACAACATGAGTCGCCCGATTCATTCGATGATAATCTTCATTGTGAACCTATGCTACCATTATAATAATAATAATGCCAAGACTCAATTTGAAGGTACGTTGTCCTCGACACGGCCGCAGCGACTCTAGCGACTCCAGCGTCTCTAGAGCAAGTTCTCAAGCAGCCGTCGCCCGAATCCCACAAACAAGTCTATCACGTTCACCATTCGTGCATGCATTATGTACAACTCAACAAGAGTCCCGCGACTGCTTTCTATGTATATACAGACAGATTCGGGTATCAGCCGAATAAGTACGACTATTGTGCGAAACAACTACCCTACCCCAAGCAGCCGTCGCCCGAAGCCTACAAACAAGCAAGTGCACCACGTTCACCATTCGTGCATGCATTATGTACAACAAGAGCCGCGCCACTGCTTTCTATATACATGCTGATTAGTATATTGGCCGAACGAATACGACCGTTGTGCGAAACAACTTCCCTACCCCAAGCAGCAGGGTTGCCAGATATTTTCAGAAGAAATCGTCAAATTTCAGTTTTTTTATAGCCCAAAAATATTGTATGGCCAAAATAAAAAAAGATCTAATCTTTGTACATAAATCATTTCATTTAATGCAAAAATATAAATAAAGCCTCTTTCGAATATGAAAAAGTAATTGGAAATGCCCTTTTCACGATCACCTTATAGAATATGTGGCAGAGATAAAATAATAAAGGATTATCTACTTAAAACCTGTGACTTTATTTAGGTTAGAAATTGTAATGCTATCCAGTTTTAATGAGCTTTCCAAAACTCGCCTAAATGTATGCAATTCCAATTGTTTTCTAGTACGTTTTCCAATGACTAGCTAAAATTAAATTTTAAATTGAAAAGTTCTAGGGTATAGCTTACATGCAACTCACAAGTGTGTGCAATAAAAACTAGTTTTTGTTTGTAAATTCATGTTAAAAATGTTGTTCGTCGAATTCTTATTCTAACAAAATTATGATTCATACATAAAAATATGTTTTCATTAAAAAAATTACGTTTGACCTTTGGCTTTTTTAATTGCAAACGGGGCTTTAATATTTATGAGCAATGTTTTGAAATCAATGGCAATGCCTACGTGACAATTTGAAATTTAACCTGGATGCAGCAAACCTGCCCCCGATGTAAAAAAAAAACATGGCCGGTATCAAAAACGTAACCAAAACTTAATAAAGTTGCGGAATCAAAAGCATTAGTTCTCGCTACTCCCATACTCTCTCGTACTCTCACTCATACTCTCTGCCTCATACTCACGCTATGTTTGCAACCATAATACTGAAAGCATTCAGATAAAGTACAACATTTGCTGCCTATTTTATATTACTGTTATTGTCTTAAAAGACCAGAAAGGAGAAACAGGATGAAAAGTAAATCCTTCATATCATGTACACTAATCAGAATGTCTATAGAGGCGCATACAAACTCTTTTTTGTTCCTTTTTCTTTTATTTTTAGTTGCTATCAAGGAAGTAGAAAAAACTGTAATTATGCTTATAAATATTACAAGACAACGTTAACAATGGAATCTATTTCCATTGTTGCAGTTTGTGCTGATGGCTGAGAACAATAAAATGACAGTTCAATGAATAAATGGAGAGTTCTATTAGAGGGCATTGTTTGACACGAGAGATGACGATAATGTAAGGAAACATTAGTTATTATTATAAACTTCCAGTATTAAGGTTTGTGTTCGGAGAGACGACTCATGTGATGATCACTTACCGATCGTATTTGATCAACCAATATTCTAAGCCCGCCTGCATTGTTTGCCAATAGACTGTAAAATATATCAATATTATGGATTTCAATATGATCTTAAAATTATATTTTTTTTTTGTAAAAACTCAAAAATACACTTTGATCTGAGCGTGCTCTGACAGTGATGGAATGGTTCATATTTGAAAAGGTCTGTTTCCACCCTATTCTATTAGGCCATAGTACTGATTAAATGACTGTCTATTTAACATTTTTCGAAGAATAAATTAAGCTGTCCTTCCTAAAGGAAAACCACGTGCTTTGCCAGAAAAATGCCTTCCTTACTTTGGAGTGCCTGTCTTGTATATTTCGTTTTGAGAGCTATTGAAGCACAGGTATAGTATAGTCATACAATGTTTGAAGGCGTAAAAATCGGGGTTTGACCCCTGGCACAACATCAAATTTTCGCTGCTTAGAGTCGACATACACTATCCGATCGACTAAACAATAATGCTCATTTTCGCTAAAGAAAATGAGCTTCACCACAAAGAAGAGCTTTATTGTATAATCGATTCGACTGTGTATGCAATTGTAAGACTGTAGTTTTGAAAACAAAAATATTCATAGTTGATATCCGGGACGCGTATTTAGGAAACCTTGTTCAACTCTTTACCTAATTGGCGACGAGATCGATCAGCTTTTCGAGTGCCTCGACAAAAAAAAAACCCTTATCGATTTCGTCCATCAGAGAAGACGAGCTCGCATACGGTTTCGAGTAAATTTTTCGTCTAAAACAGCTATAAAACCTATTGTTCAACTCATTCCCTTGGAAGTGACGAAATCGATCAGCTTTTTTAGGTGTTAAATAGTTGAAAGCCCTTGTTCGTCTCGTTTCCTAAGATATGAGAAGATTGTGTCGGATTTTCTACATAATATTTTCATTTTATTTATTATCATATTTTTAGAAATTCAGTAAAACATAATATTTCCGCTTTACACATTGACAACTATTGTTCGTCCCTAAAGCGCAAAATCTATTTAAAATCTAGCAGTTTTCGCAAGACTTCGTTACCAGACAAGTCCATTTTAAATATCGTAATTAACTAAAGCGAAATTATTATGAAAACCTTAAAATAATAACTGAATAAAAAATTACTTAAAATTTGAGGAACGTTGGATTGTTGCATGACGATTTTTCTAGGTTCTATACATGACAAAAGTCCCCATCTGTACGATTGCCGGCAGCGATGCTACAAACACCATCAAAAACATGTTTTAACGGTAACATGTGTCGAAAAGTCGAATATGGGAAATTTGTAGCTCTTGTGGTTTCTAAATTAACTGTCAAAAGTCGATATTGATACGCGCACTCCGGTGTCAGTTGGTCGAGCGGTATTATTTAAGTTCTCATGGAATTCTCTATAACGGTAATTCTGGCAAAAAATGTTGTATTGCAAATTCGTAGCCCATGTAGGATCCTCAAGAAGTGATTAAATTTCTCATCAATACATGCACCTTTAATACCGCTTTAGGTGTTCAAACCTTAGAACAACGGGATTTTTTTCGGGTTTTCGTGAATATCGCTGTAACGGGACAGTATGCTATAAGGTCACCTATAACAAATTTGCAGCTTCTGTGGCTGTTAATAAAATGGCAGAAGTCTTCATCGGTGGGTGGGCACCTAACGATGTTTTGAGGGGCCAAATATAAAAAAAGGTTCAAACTACACAAAACGGCTTTCTTCTTCCTTGCCTGGTTCTTTATACCGCTCCATGTGTAGATTGATGTAGCTCGGCCTCGGATCTAGCTGCTTTTGACATGGTCCGTTTTGGTTACACCAACACAGAAAGAATTAATTAGTCAAAATCACCTAAAAAGTAGGTATTCTACCTAAAAAGAATGATCGATTTTCAGCCTCCTAATTACAATAGGCAATCCAGCTAAACCAAAATGGCTAATAAATAGATTTCTACATGTAGACACTTCACCAATTATGTTTCGGTGAAAACGAGATTTGTGGAAAATTCACCGAAACTAGTGTAGGCATCATGACGAACATTTGTAGTCAAAAAGCCGATTGTAATCAACTGAAACTACTACAATTCTTTGGTATTTTTGTCTATGCTAAATGGCTGGATTTTCTTTGTTTCTTTTCTTTTCAGTCAGTTTTATTGAATTCAATTTTGCTGAATTCAACAATCCTGAAAATAGCTATTCCCATTAATCAAATAAGAAAATGCGAGTATTATTTTATTTTTCAGAAAATGTTTATTCTAACAAATATTGCATTTTATAATGTGTACCAATACAAATTGAAAAGATATTTATTATTAATGTCCTTTACCTCTGCCTGATAACAACTTTGAAGATTTTCCTCGTTAAGTAGAGTTTCTTGAATTCAATCTGTTGGAATAAAATATTACATTTTTTATAATGTAAAGGGGCAAGTAGACCTAACTAGAAATTAGATCTTGTTATATGTATATCACTAGAATACCAAAAGATAACTTACCAAAGTTGAGTCAGTTAATTCTTTCGGCCAGTCTGATAATATATTTATTTGTGGACTTATCGTTAATGTGACTTTTTGTTCACTTGGTGAGTACCATAAGCTCTCGCCCCCGTTGCACTTGAGACGTTTGAAGTTGTCGTTTTCTTCTGATCTAGACAAAATCAATTAATAGTTTAAATTACGAACGAAAAATTTAGTAATTATATATCTTACCTTCAAGGTTTCTAAGCTAATTACAATCGTGAGAGGTTTCTCCATCGCTTTTCAAATTTTCAATGAGTTCATCAAGCAGTCTCACTCCTGAAGATGTTACTTAAACTCGCAATTTTTGATGACTAAATAACTTTCGAGAAATCTGCATTTATCCGGAAGTTTTACCTAATACATGTCGCTAATAAGTTCGTTTGTAAAAAAGCAGCTACAAACTGTAGCCACATAAATTGTTGATTGCATTTTGTGGAAAAATTGCTGAAAACACATAGTCAATCCAGCCATTGAAGAAATGAATAAATCCATGGATGTACAGTTATCTGGGTGCTTTGCCTAATCAATATTGGTAATATGTTGAGTTGTCAAGTATTCGCCTAATTATTTTAGGTAAATAGGGGTTTGCCTATTTTTTGCCGAAAGATTACCGAAAACAAATAGCAAATCTACCACGTTTTAATTGACTATGGGCCATTTTTTCGTACATCTTATAGGCTGGTTAGTCTTATTGCCTAGAGAAGACACACACAATATTTAGAAAGCTTTTCCATTTTATTGAATGAAATTTTAGTTTATTTTGCATAGTTCTCCCATATTTTGATGGTTACACCATCATCTTAGATTAAAAAAGTCATTGCACGGTTTCATGCAACAGCGTAAATAAGCAAAAGATAACATAACTATGCAAAATAAACAAAAATGTCATTCAGTACAATGGAAAAGCTTTCTAAATATTGTTTGTGTCTTCACTAGGCAATAAGACTAACCAGCCTATAAAATGTACGAAAAAATGGCCCAATTCCTTTTTAGGCGAAATACTTAATCATGTAGTCAAGCAGAGTACAGAAAGTGCCTAAAAAGTAGGTAATATAACTATTTTATGATTGCCTAATTGAAAATAGGTAACATAACTACTTCTGTTTTCTCTGTGAACTGACATTATGTGATATTTTCATTTCGATCGACGTCATTTCACAAAAAAAACGGCATTATCTGTCATTTTTGAAAATATATTTAGAAAGTTTGTTTCTTCTATAGAACAAAATGTCAAATCACCCGATATGTATAGCTGCTCCTCATTATAATAGACGCTTTAAGTGATGCCCACACCAACGCGTCACGAATTTTCCGTCGCGAATCCGCGCCGGAAAATTCGCGGCCCATTTTTTGGTGCCCACACCGGCGCGGCGCGAATAATTCGCTAGGTACTGTCACTCACAGCTGATATCATGTAGTTGCCTTAGAAAAGGTATTAGATTTATGTAAGGAAGGGACTTAGACATGATAGAGAATAACTGCAAGAACTGGCCAAATACAGTTATTTTAACATTTATAATCATGCTGCAATTTTCGTGCACTATATCAAAGTGTCGCGGCATCTTTACTTATTATGTAAAAGCGTAAGCGGAAGAAATCAACGTGAAATTCGACATTTTACCTCTCCATGTCTATACTTATTCTAATGATAAAATCATTGACATGCGCGAATTGATGGAAATATGCAGTGCAGTGCAACCTTGTTATACGGTACCCCAAAAAAAGTGGCGGCAGTGTTCGATTTGATTGTTTAAATTGACTATCGGGTACCCGAAAACTCTTACATCTTATCTTGTGCCCGTCGAATGGGTTAGTCTTATCGTATAGAGAAGACACAATAAGCTTGAACATTGTTCATTGTTTTGTGGCTGTTTTGAATTGAATATATGTAACTGTTTACTTAGCATGGTTATGCAAAATGCGAAGTTACATACAAGCTTGAATATTTTATTGAATTGAATGTTTACTTTGCTTGCATAGTTATGCCATATTTTGCTTGGTTACGCCATCGTATGAAATTGCATAATAACTTTTAGTAGAATCCTTACGTGATTCCTTACGATGGCGTAACCAAGCAAAATATGGCGTAACTATGCAAAGTAAACATTCAATTCAATAGAATATTCGAACTTGTATGCAACTACTTAGGGACAAACGCACCGAACCACCAGGATTCTCATTTACTAGCGTATACTATTCATAAATCAAACGATTAACCTTGTAGTCTTTCGGAAATCCGTCGATATCTCTGCAATCCTTTGGTGTGGCAGAACGACCGAGGTGGCGCTAGACTCACCATAAAATTGCCGAAAGGGTCATCGGATCCTCTTTTTTTTCCGGTCAGTGCACAGGGTGGTCAGAGATAACCGTCAACCTGGATGATGGCCATACAGCAATCTCACAATCGGCTTCGTACTACTTCGATAATCCGTCGATATCTTTGGAATCCTTGAGTCCAGCGAAACGATCAAGGTTTCGCTGGACTCGCAACAAAATTCTCTAAGGAGGCGTCGGAGCATCTTTCCTGCGCAGCTCACAAGGGGATAACCGAGATAAGTGCAATAATTCACAAAATGTATGCTTTTATTAGTTGTCAACCTACATGTCGGTCACAGCAATTTCAAGATCAACTTCGTAGTATGCACTTTGGAAAATCTTAGATATCTCTCCAATTCTTCGGCCGAGCGATACGATCAGGGTGTCGCCGGACTTGCCACAATAGGGCAATTTATTTGTGTAACAACAACGAGTAAAAACCTTCCTTCATTGGAATTCATGTTTCCAAAAATGTTACTTCTTTTACTCATCCACTCGGTCAATACCTAAACAACTCAGTCCAAATCTACATCTTTTTCGGGTACACCAACATCAAGTTGTACTACACTGCACCTGTCAAATAAATTATTTGAATAAAATGACATTAGGTAGCAAATATTCGAACCGGGAAAAATACTGCAAAACTGGCGAATATTCGCGTTGGTGTGGGCATCTCCATACAACGCAGTGTGTTACAATTTTGACGCCGCGGAAAAATTCTCCGCGAACATTCGCTGACGCGCCGGTGTGGGCATCACTTTATGCGGTCACACTTTAAAAAAAATGTATCCAACTGTTTTCATTATTTCATTTTCGTGAGGACATGTTGTCCATCCTCAACCTCTAATGATCATTGCGAGAAATGATTTTGCCGCAAAAAAGTTCCCAAACCCATATTTTCTATGTTTTATTATTTCATGACTTCTGGCCTTAAATTAGCATTTATAAAGTTTTGGCTGTCCGAAATGTTGAAGTTCTATGATGTAAGCAGGACTAAAAGGCTGAAAACATGCAGATATCATTTATATAGTTAAAAGATAAAAAATAGGAGTTATGGATTGCCCTTTCTGAAAATTTAACATTTTTTCTAACAATATTTTAATTGTTGTACATAATAGATTATGACACCCTAAAGAAATTCTTGGTTACGATACGGTAAAAAATTGTCGGGCCTGCCATCCACCCTGTGTAATGAAGTTCAGAGTGAAAACCGCTATACGTGCGTTTTAGTCCGAAAGCACAATAGTTAGCGAACTTTCGTGTTCAAATCACTGATAAGATCCTAATAAATCACATCTTTCTCAATTACTCCTTATCACAAAAATCTTCTTACGATAATTCCTAATGTAGATATCATTACATCACGTTTACCTACACGCCTAAACATGTGTATATGTGAATCTACGTTATCTTGTCGTATGCCCCATCTCCTTCCTATAGCAACCTGACGTATCTAAACTTTTTCCATTTTCCGTAAAACATCCCTATCAACACCTTTTACCCGAACCTGAAGCGGTCACGTAATATACAGATGTGTCCTAATAAGTCAAAAGCACTCGTAGGTATAGTGTGACCTGTCACTATGGAAAAAATCTGGTTCGCATTTTGTTGTTCCGTGTATCGATTTACCAAAACATACCTACATGAATGTCCTGAAATCATGTACGGCTGACACACATGCATTATTCGCAATCAGGATGGGGGTGCGAAGTCACGTTTTTGCCGGAAGAATAAGAACTCTATGGGAAGTCGGAAGTTGTTATGTAAACGAATCTGTTTGGTATGTAAATGGGATGTGAAGTCGTTTGATGATAACATACGAGTGGGTGCACGTCAAGTCAACGTGGGTAATTTGGGTATAACGTTCCAGCTTTAAAATGTAAACCATATAAAACTCATGAATTTAGAATTCAGTTGGGCAAAAGTAAATGCCTCTCTAAAGTGTACATACATATTTGGTTCGTGTTTGAGTTTGTGAGTTTGTTGAAAATATGAAAACAACGCTCGAAGTCAGTAAACGCTTATCCGTTTGCACACTTCGTTAAACTTAAAGCGACCAATGTATTTTGCCCCGACGAATAATTCATTAATCTGTCATTATATTTATGTCGACATGATGCGATAACGCTACATAAATGTCAAATTTCCGATCAGTGCTGATTAATATTAAATGAATAATCATGTTAACCCATGATGCCTACCATGCATACTTGCTGCGCTGATGCTCTCTACTATGTCTATAATTTCATATGCAAATGAGTCTCATCGTAACTGATTACCTGAATATATGATATTGTGCGCTCTTTAGAGCCAAAGCCTGACGTATATTACGTGTCCAGAGCCCACTCACTAGAACCATTTCATTTCAGGAACTGACATTGATAGCACAGTGTCAATTAATTTTATTTACTTTCGATTGGCTTCACTGCTGATTGCATTCAACCTGTCCAGGAACAGGACACGTTTTCATATATGTATTGCTGCAGATAGGATGAGCGGAATCAACGCCCTTCAGTTCCAGTTCCTCCAGGACTTTTCATATATGCTGAAAGGGAATATCATACGAGGCTCTTACGCAGTGTACCTCTATACACCACATGTCGCCTTTTGCACAACAAATCGGATCCTATAACTCAATTTCAGCTGTAGTTTCAGGGCTTCAAAATTTGATTTGCATTGCATTTTGGATCCTTAGAGTGGACACGTACTGCATCCGACATGACACTGTGTGTACATAGTGCATATTTCGCAAAGTATGAAATCAGTATCGGGGGAGGAAATTGAAATGTCATTTTGATTTCTGAACCAACGCTCCATCTCTCTGATTCGTATGTATTTATTGCATAACTTGCAAATTACGCAACTTTGATTGTGAGTATGAGTCTGATTTGGACCACACACATATTTGATCTTCTCGGGGCTAACCGACACGAATTGTGTAGGAATTGGCAGCCTGGGATATTCATTTCAGTATAAACTTTACGTCCGGAATATTCTGTTTTCTGTATATCGAACTCAAAATCAATAGTCGACCGGGCAACAGCAAACAGAATTCGCTGTGCCGAATGAATCGAATTTATGGTGTAGAATTTGTGAAATATTGTTTGGGAATATTTATACTAAAATCATGTAGGAGGATGGATTCATAAGTTTACGGAATGCTCCAACTAATTTCAATTACTTTCGGACTTCGCGCAGTAATCAATTATTTCTAGAACTGGTTGGATGGGAAAACGGCAACGGAGAAGCATGATACTTTGCAAAAACTCTGTGACTTCTTTAGACCCTTGTTTTCCACTAACAGTTTCCGAATGTGCGAGTTCAAACATGGCCGAAGTAGCAGAAAAAATGTGGAATTGACCAGGAGGGTCCATATGATCTCACGGCAACTGATCATCTAGTGCAGTACATATATACCTATCATTGAATGGCTGAGACCTCCACAATCAAAAATAGGCTTCTATTTGATATTTCTCTATTCACCCTTATCTTTCAGTATTAGAAGCCATTGTGCCTGTCTAGACACTTTCAATCTTCGTTCGTCTTCATCATTTTGACAATTGAAACTTGAGATGTCTGCGCTATTGAAGAAACGCATTCATTCTTGAACGCAATTGCCAATGTTAAATATTAACAACACATCATCTATTCATACTATTCATGAAAGAATATATCATTTACCCGTCCTGTTGACCAAAGGCGCGACACATATTTAACGATAAATAATGAACAGATCTGGATAGAATGAGACATTGATCTCTTCACTTGACGCAATCAATGACAAGTTCAATGTTGAAAATGGATACGAAGCTTGAAGACGATAGGGAAAACGAAAGCGCACATGTGTGGACATAGCCATTCAATGCCATCAGCTGGGTTTAAAAAAGTTACCGTCAGTTGAATAAAAAAAAGGAACAGCCTTGAAATGCTCAAGATTTGAAAATAGTGAATCTCCAGTCACTGAGCCATCTGAAGAGCTCAAGCCTAGTACACAAGTACCAGTCTGTCCCACCAATCTTCTGTGCAGAGCGCACAATAGATTCCTGGAGGAATTCCTATCAGGTTCTGGTATCATCTAAACAGTGTTGCCAACTGGAAATTCAGAAAACGGCTAAATTTAGCCGGATCCGGCATCTACAATGTTCGTCAGACGTTGTGCAAGTAGCTTGACCAGTAAACCAGAAAAATTAGATTTAAGTGAGTATATATTTCGGGGGCAACTTACCTCTTTCTTCAGCACTTAGCTTTTGTGCTGAAGAAATACATTATACACATTTAAATTTAATTTTTGTAGTTTACTGGATAAGCTACTTGCACAACGTTACTGTTGAAAACTACAAAGTTCCGGCGATATTATCAATATTTATGAATCGCGCTTCACTTTCACTCCTGCACTTAATCTGGCATGATTACGTTATCTGTGGTAAAGAATTGACAAGGAGACTTTGAGTCAAGGATGCCGAAATTAAAAAACTTAAATGTCATTTTCCATACTTTTTCATAGAAATCACTTATATTCACCAGTCAAAGCATCCTTGATTTAAGGAGAAACTCAAGGAGACCTTGAAATTTTCTATAGTCAACCTCACTTGAAGTCAAGGTACCTCTACCTTGAAATATTATATTGCAAGTCTATTGAAAACGTAAGGTCTCCTTGAGTTAAGGTATATTCATAAATACGGGCCTTAGTGTATGTAGAAATAATTTCACGGCAATTAATTATTATTTTGTTTGTGAATATTGAAAAATTGATTGTAGTTAAAAAAAAAAATCACAAAATAATTTTAGCCGGAAAAACGGTCCAAGAAAATCAATTCCGGCTAAAAATCCGGCGGGCCGGAATTAGAAATTTCTTCCGGCTAAACAGCACGGTTTCCGGCCAGAAAACGGCTAAATTGGCAGCACTGCATCTAAATAAGATGGGCCTAAAGAACTGGACTTTGTTTAGGAGTGGTCGAAAACGATTAGAGCCTTGTCGGTTAGTGACTATGGAATAATGTACCTTTTTAGGTTGCAGTTTAAACCTTTCACGGTTCAACGATCAATGCTAATGTTCGTGGGGAAAAACTGAACCTTTTGTAAAATACCGTATCATAAAAAGATTTAGTACAAATTCTGTATTATAAAATTTTTGAAAAAATGTTTTCGGCTTGAAACAAAAAGATAGAATCATGATAAATAACCTGAGTGTTCACTGTCCGTTGAGGTTTTGGTCACATTTATTACTAAAAATTTCAGTGATACCACTGTACTTAAAATATATTACACTGCAACTAGAAATGTTACATTTTTTTTGAGGTAAATGTTACACTTCCAAGTTTGGAAACGGATTGATAGTAGATAGTATGGATGGACGTTGTTGTTGTAGAATCGATTCAAATGATTTTTTCCACTTGAATCGAGTGCTTGTGGCAGCTCATATGGTTGTTCCTCCGAAACGATTTACATTTTGAAACCAGCTGACGTAGGAGAATTTTTATAGAGACAACGCAAAAATGCATGGTCACAGTGGGATTTAAACCACCGTTCAGCAATCATTCATACTCTTAAGCGTAATTCACCACAGTTCAAAAAGGTCTTATAGAGTTTCTTGGGAATTTTAAAATTAAATCTTGTAAAGCTTGAAGTGAAAAATCTAAAATTAGTTTTGTTTTCTACTAAAACACTCAACAAATTTTTAGAAAACTCTGCTCTCAAAAATGTTGTATCAAAGGATAGTGCTCGCTTTCATTACTAACCTTCTGCAGTTGTTTTCCATAAATTAAAAACTGCATAGCCTAAAAACTTCAATTAGCCAGATTTCGTCAGGGTTTTCAACGAATAGAGAATAAGGTCAGAGCTAGTTAAATTGGAGGAACCTTTAGCCAAATTCCGATATGAGCATGTCCGAATAGAAATTAGCGAGCTCTGGCAATGTGTTCTGTGGTTTGATCCCTCATCGTGCTGAAACCTAAACCACCTGGTTTGTAGTTTGAATCAATGCAATCGGAGCAAAATGACTCAAAAAAATTAATGATGAAAATAATGGCTTTGGGTATAACATTTCTCACAGAGGAGTCTGTTTTAAACGCATTTATGTGCTCAGCGCTTGTGCAACTTCCTATTTCTGTGAGTTCATTATTTATTTAGTGGATGTGCTCTTCTGTTAGTTAGCAGACTAAACTTTAAAAAAATTTTATTTTGCAAACATTTTGGGATACTTAAATAAATCCGAAAAACAAAATCCCGCCCGTTTATAATCCCGCTTTTTACAAAAAATCCCGCCTTACACTATCCCGACATTACTACATCCCGCCACCTTAAAATCCTGCCCTCTAAAAACTCCGCTGTTTTAAAATCCCGCTAAAGGATATTTTGAACTAGCGGGTTATTGAAATGGCGGGATATTAAGTTGGCGGGATATTGATTAGGCGGGATTTAAATTTAGCGTGATTATTGAAATGCCAGGATTACGAATGTCGGGATTTTGAAAAACGGGAATATGATGGGCGGGATAGCGTATCCAACACAAAATATTTAAAGTATAGTACAAAAACTTACTAAATTAAATATTGACTTTTCTTGTTTTTTGCAGTTTCAAACTTGTGAATTATATATGTATCTGAAATTTATTTTTTGGCAATGTCACTATTAATTAAACCTATGGCGTTTAGTCGACTTTGCTTCATTACAGAACGTTTTTCGTTTTTAATTATTGCCAACTTTGAAAAACTTCGTTCTCCATCACTGACAGAAGGCGTCGTAAAATATATGCTTAAGGATATGGCTACATTAAATTTAAACAGTTGAATATTTCACTCCAATTTTTGTCCTGTAATACCAATTTTAGTCTGGCTGGTCTAGCGGTTAGTGCGCGCACCTTCGGTGCACAGGGTCATGAGTTCGAATGTGACTGTGAACCATGGTGTTTTTTCGAACTCACGAGCTTGTGGTGACGGACTATGATCTCACTCAGATGTTAATCTTCCTGTGCAGGGACGTACCGAGCACACATTTGTTAGGGGGGTGAAAAGTAAAATTTGCCGACTACATTTGAAAATTCACCAATTATAATTAGAGGTACGGAAATTTCGTTTTTACGAAATAACGAGATGCGAATTTCAGCAAAAATTGCTCATTTATGTAAATAAATGCGAAATGATCTAATTTGGACTTTTATTTTTGTCCAAAACTGTCAATTATTGGAGATAATTTTTCATCTAAGATTTTTTTTCTGACATTTTCCGTTAAAGTAGGTACTAACATCGTCAGTTCACGTGAAATCCATGCAAATACTGTCAAAATTTTGATGATCGTGAAATCGAATTCGCTTGGTGGTACTCACTTCACATGAAAGTCTCCACACCGGTTTTTGACATTTCGCCAGCGAAAATGTGCAGTTGCACTTTATTTCACAATGACATCATCGACAATCAATCAGAACGCGAGTGAACATTTATCTTACATTGAGTTAATAAAAAGCCAGTCTCCACGGCACCGTTTTCACGGGAGACATATATGCACGTTTTTCGCTCGGTGAACTCAGTACATACCTTTAATAAGAATAGAGAAATTGGGTGCGGTTCTGAAACGCACCGGTCGCATATGTTCCCACAATATGTGGAATATGTAAACGAAAAGTTCCGGAGATCACTTCTTATTCGTAAAAACGAGTTAGAGGATCAGAATTGACAACATATTGTGGGAACATAGGGGAACCGTACCCATTGTTAAAGGCAGAGAGTTCGCGGAATCATGAGCAAGATGGCTTGCCGAACACCGAAAAACCTCTTTAGTTGTAGGTTTGATGAATGAACTTTGTTTTCTGCAATGCTTTTTTTTCAGAGAGAGTTTTTCTCTTGGTTCGGCGGGCCCCGAAATCGCAATGAACTTTACATAAAGATAAAAGCGTAACGATATTAGCGGCAGTTTCTAGTTTTGCCGTTACTGTAACTCCTATAGTTTTGTCGACTAGTATCTACGTGTGTTGTCTGAATTCGTTGATGCAGTTGGCAGACGTTTTTTTGTGCAACGCGAGTCTTGAACAGTTGTTTAGCTGTGAATCTACATAATTTCTATAGAGTTATAGAAAATTAAAATAACTACAAGAAAATTTACAAACCAAGGTGTTTATGCAAATTTCAGCGAAATTTCTAATATCCAAAATTAGTTTATGTGAAATTCCTGTTTTTTATTTGCGAAACTTCCGTACCTCTAATTATGATATATTTTTTGAGCGTTCATGTAAACATCGAAAAATGCAAAGACAAAAACACGAAATTTGATTCAACCAGTTAAGTTGTGACCCGCCATAACTTAATTTTGGACCATCGCTCCACAATTCGATGTAAATCCATTTTATCGACAATATCCTTTGCAAGAAACATTAGCATCGAATTATTGATTATTAGTCTTAATTTACTAAATGATCGCTCACTCGAAGCTAAGGTCACTGGGCATGTCAAAATAAGCTGAATAACCTTGTAAGCTTTCAGTCTTTAGTTTGAAAGCCTCTCTCGCTATCATCCTAAAATTTTGACACTCGAAGCAATTATCAAGAAGAATTTGAATTTCAGCATGAAGGCATTCCTGTCGGCCGAAATTTGAAATATGTATATCTTGAAATGATTGGAGCAGTTTAGCTGTTTTTTTCCAATTCTTCTGTGGACTTCGAGATAAAAACGTCAAGAAGGATTTTGGACTCTTTTCGGAAAAATGTTGCAAAGTCTATTTCGGCTGTAGTTTGAGATGATTCGTCTCCATTTTTTTCGGAACACGACGAGTTCGGTGTTGTTTTTTGTAGCCAGATTCAGGGTCAATATCTATTTTTTTTACGAAAATCATGGAGCTTTGAATTAACGCATTGATTTCGCTGTCGTTGTTAATGTCTTTAAAAGACTTTATTGTACTGCGAATGAGTTTCACGTCGTCAATAATGTCAAGGTCCTGAGCTTCCAAATTTTCAGTCAAATTTTTCAATTTAAACATGAGTTTTATGTTTTGATGCCGAATACCTCTCTGTTAATAAATATGCACATTCGATTACATACTTTTAGTATTGTAACTTTCGAATGTTTATATCCTTAAACATCGACAGGTATTCTTTTGAAAATTTACTAATGCCGAAAATCGCAATCCTACATATTCCCACTGAGGTCGAATTTGCCGACTGCGGATGAAAATTGAAAATGTTAGGGGGGTGAGACACCCCCCCATACCCCCCCTTAGCTACGTCCCTGTTCCTGTGGCCTTAGTCGAATGTTGGATTGTCGCGCCTGTTACTTTTATTTATTTAATACCAATTTTAGATGCTGATGGAGAATTATTTCGTTTTCAAATTCGTCTAAAGCAAAACAAAACATCCCATAAATAGCATTGAAAAGTTTTCAGTTTTCGTTTCCTGACAAAGCCTCTGTCGATTTCTTATACAGGGTGCGGCAGAGAGGATGGACGGTTTTAGAAAAATCATAAAATCGTTAATTTTTACTCAAAAACAAATTTATTGATGGAATCAGGTTCACAGGGAAATACCACTTGAGACAGTCAAGTGTGGAATATCACATCAGTCATGTGGTGGCCGAAATTGGTGATGCAGTGCTGGAGGCGTTATTGGAAGTTCGCGTAGACTGTCTCCAACGTCGCTCTCTCAACTTTAGCGACTTCCTCGCGAATTACCTCCTTCAATTCGTCCAGAGTTCGGGGCTCCTTCTCGTATACTCTAGCCTTGACGTGTCCCCATAAGAAAAAATCGCATATGGATAAATCTGGGGACCGAGGAGGCCAATGAATTTCGCCAAACCTGGAAATAAGGCGACCAGGGAAGAGAGAGGGAATGACGTCCATTGATGCTTTGGCTGTGTGTGCGGTCGCCCATCCTGTTGGAACCACACACGTCGGATTGGAACACGTCGCCGTCGTAATACAGGCAAAAAGAAGTTTGTGATCATTTCGACGTAGCGCTCTGAGTTCACGGTAAGAGGACGACCATTACCGTCTTCGGAAAAGTAAGGGCCAATGATGCGAGTTTGTGATACAGCGCATCAATCCGTCACTTTTGGGGTGTGCAGCGGTCTTTCGTGTAACTGTCGCGGATTTTCATTAGCCCAATAACGGCAATTTTGCAGGTTAACCATGCCGTTAAGGTGAAAGTGAGCTTCGTCACTCATGTACAAAATGAGGTTCTCATTTTAGTCGATCAGTGCTTCCATCTCACGTGCGAAGTTCATTCGTTGTCCATAATCTGCGGGCTGCAACTGTTGCACAATGGCCAATTTGTAGGGGTGAAAGTGGAGATCCATACGCAAAATTCGCCTTACCGAACGATCACTAAGGCGAAGTGCAACAGCATGTTTCCGTGCAGATCGAGTTGGACTGCGAAGAAAGGCTTGTCGAACGCTTTCAACATTTTCAAGAGTTCTGACTGTTCGCGGAGCTTCTCTTGGTCTTCTGTTGATCAGTTCACCACGACTGCGAAGTGATTCAACTCAACGAAGGATGGTGTTTCGATAGGGAACAGCTCTATTCCGAGGAATGTTGAAGTGGCAACGAAACTCACGCTGTACGACCGTCACTGACTCACTATTTCGTACGAAACTATCATACGCGAAAACGTGGTGCTCCACCGTCTACGGCTCCATGACGCCAACTGGTAAAAACATGATAGGAACTCACGAGTCAAACGGCACCCTCCCCACCTCTCTCGTCCTAACAGGGGGAGAGTACTACCCATCTCAAAAACGTCCGACCTCTCTGCCGCACCCTGTATAATATCAGACAGTGCAGGCCACACTCTCTTGAGCCACTTTTCACGACCATTCGCCTGGAGTAAAGCGCAGTATAGACCTCGGGCGGAATGAAAATGAAATTTTTGTCCGCTGCGATTTTTTCAATGAAAATGCATGCTTACTGTCGTGGAACATGTCGGAAATTATGGGGAATTCCATAAGCTACAATCCGAATATGGTTCCAAAATTTTTCTCGGCCATTTTATGTATCATTTTTCGATTCCCCGGTATTTCACCGTGGAAAATATCTAATGACGGGGGAATCGAAAAATAATACATAAAATGGCCGAGAAAATTTTTGGAACCATATTTGGATTATAGCTTATGGAATTCCCCATCATTACCGACATGTTCCATGACAGTAAGCATGCATTTTCATTGAGAAAATCGCAGCGGACAAAAATTTCATTTTCATTCCGCCCGAGGTCTATTCAGGCCTTAAGTGAGAATATAGTTTTGTGAGAAAAGTGTTGGCTTCTGAATGTAAATCTTCTTCTGAATGTAAATCTTCGTACCTTTTCTGCGCCTGTATTTCAGAATTTGGTCTGAATTGGACATCTATATCATATAGTTGTCGTAAGAACTGTTTCCCATTCAAGTACATACACATACCCAATATTAGCTAAAATCAGTGTTTACAACTTGCTATACCATTGGAACGAAAATTTTTACTATTCTCAGAAAGGATAAAATTATGCCGCTAGATCTATCACGTAAAGGGTATCATACCTTCGGCTTAGCTTGTTTTACTTTCCTTTTTCGTTACGAGAGCTTATCAAAGAACAGAAGACTTAGAGAGTTTTAGCAAGCCGTAAAAATGCCAAAAACATCAAATATAAATTGGCGTCGTATCCTACGATATCGTGAAAGATATGTTTTGTTTAATTTTAGGAGGTTTTCACACTTACGGCCAGATTACGTAATCTGTGCAAATTACTTAATTTGAGCTGTCAAATTCCATACATTTTTAAGCTCACCACACCGCAGATTACGTAATCTGGCTAGAATGAGTACAAGTGTGAAAACCTCCTTAGCCAGAAGAACTCGATGCAATGACGTTACTTTATCATCACCTGTTTCAATACGTATAATGGCGACTCCAACTGTTTTACGACTTGCTAACTCTCTGTTACCTATATAAAAAAAAAATAAAAAAAAATCTCGTTGGGTCACTGTCAGTGTGAATGCAGGGCCTCTGTTAGTGCGGGGTTTCTAGGCACGTTTCTTATGTGCCTTAAGGATAATCGGACACTGCTTCAATGCCTCACAAGAAATATGTATCTTCAAAACACAACCTTAACCTTAATAAACACGTTTTTACTTACCAAAAAGCCGCCCTGGCCGGCTGCTTGGCTTGCCCCTTCCCCCTTAGAGCGGGCGTTGCATGTTTTTAACATATAACTTGTTTATAATTGCAGAAAGGTGATTAATTATTGGGTTATGTGATGAAGAAGACTTAAATTGATCGACACGCGTTAAAATTTTTAAGATTCGGTGCATATTTAAGGTTTTAGGCAAACAAAAAGTGCCACAAACCGACTGTACTAATACATTATTGAATGACTGTACAGGGTGTCCCATTCATGGTGGAGGATATTTTAACCCTCGGATGGTTCAGGTAAATTTTACATACGTAAATGGTTCAGTGGGGTCTGACAGACCCCAAGGCAAAAATCGCTCTATAACATATATTTTTGCTTTTTTGGCACATTTGTTTGAACTAGAAGTAACTGTGAAGCCTTTTGATTAAGTGGTATATAAAAAAAGTGGAATTCGGACAGTAGCTTTTAGTATGTTGAAGAAAATATTAGGTGTTGTCAAATTTGAGGGTAGTTTAAACTTATCACAAATAAACCAATATAAAAACTAAAATGTTAACAACATTTTATTTTTATTAGTTAAAACGTATTTAATACTAATTAACAAAGATAAGTACATCAACATTTTTTAGCTAAGGTTAATATTTTTTCTTAAATCAGGATCCAAAGTTAGTCAATATTTAGAGCATTCTTCTTCACAGCTTTTTCCTCGATGGTCTTCGCAGATTGGCTTTGTGCACTCGTTTCAATTTTATTTTGTCTTCCGATCATTTGCTCGTGGGCATAGAAAACATTTTTGCCTCTTTGGGGGACCATCTGACCACATTGGGGGGCCTGGGGCATCAGCCCCCGAGGGGGGGGGGCAAGCTGAACAATGCACAAAATTTCTTTAATATTTTGCACTGTGCTTCGGCGAATATTGCCCGTTGATTTCCTCCTTCTTAGAAAACGTTTGACAAATGTATAGCCAAGTTCGCTGAGGAAGCTTTATGTATTATGTAAAATACCCACCTAATTATTACGCTCATAAAAGTCATTAATTTATGTCTTGACTTAAAAACCATAAGGTAATGACACAATAGTGAAAGGAGATCCTCATAAATGAAAACCAGGTAAAAAACGGCATAATTGTGAATGAATTGAGTAAACAATTTAAAAACCCCTAATTCAAAACATCCTAAATCTTCCATTTCTTTCAAAATTACCATATCTAATTTCCCAAATATACAGTGCGTACTCGTTAATCCGGACTAATGAAAACCGGGGTCGATCCGGACTACAGAGGAATTCGGACTAGTGGAAGCCTTTAATATGTTCTAAATTTCGCGGAAATGGACGAGTTTAATCAAATTGTTCGAAGAATCTGTTTTCTATTTTCGAAGAATTTCACTCTGTTATTCTAGATTTTGTTGTTTCCAAGAACAAAGAAAAATGTTGTTTTTATTTCGGATGATAATATCACTGTTATTATGAGAAACAAGTCAGATTCGGATTAGAGAAGCTCTTGAAATTCGGACTACAGAGTGTACAATGTAATCTTTGAGGTGATCCGGATTACTGGATCTTCGAGGTTTCGAGGTTTCGGATTATCGAGTACGCACTGTACTATAATTACAAAGTTTCAACCCTTCCCGACTATTATTATTACATTTTATCGTTTTCAAAATAACATACAGTGCGTACTCGATAATCCGAAGCCTCGAAACCTCGAATTTCCAGTAATCCGGATCAACTCAAAGATTGCACTGTACACTCTGCAGTCCGAATTTCAAGAGCTTCTCTAATCCGAATCTGTCTTTTTTCTCATAATGACAGTGATATTATCGTCCGAAATAAAAACATCATTTTTCTTTGTTTTTGTAAACAACAAAATCTAGAATAACAGAGTGAAATTCTTCCAAAATATAAAACAGATTCTTCGAATAATTTGATTAAATTCGTCCATTTCCTCGAAATTTAGAACAAATTAATGGCTTCCACTAGTCCGAACTCCTCTGTAGTCCGGATCGACCCCGGTTTTCATTAGTCCGGATTATCGAGTACGCACTGTACTTTGAAAATTTCGCACAAAACGAAAAATTTACTTTTGTAAAAAAGACATACGTAAATGGTTCGTGGGGTCTGACAGACCCCAGAGCACTTTCAAAGTGCGATAACTTATTAACAAAATCACAAATTCAAACAAATTCATGCTTAAATGAACGTATGTCACACATACTTAACCCTCGGATGGTTCAGTGGGGTCTGACAGACCCCAGAGAAATTTAAATCTTAAATTTTTTATAGAAAAACTTGTTGAATAGTATTTTTATGCATATGTAATTTAAGTATGTGTCACATGCGTTCATTTAAGCATGCATTTGTTTGAATTTTTGATTTTGTTAATAAGTTATAGCACTTTGAAATTGCTCTGGGGTCTGTCAGACCCCACGAACCATTTACGTACGTCTTTTTTACAAAAGTAAATTTTTCGTTTTGTGGGAAATTTCCAAAGTATGTTATTTGGAAAACGATAAAATGTAATAATAATAGTCGGGAAGTGTTGAAACTTTGTAATTAGAGTACATTTGGGAAATTAGAAATGTTAATTTTGAAAGAAATGTAAAACTAGGGTGTTTTGAATTAGGGGGTTTTCATTTTTTTACTCAATTCACTTAAAATTATGCCGTTTTTTTTACCTGGTTTTCATTTATGAGGATCTCCTTTCAATATTGTGTCATTACCTTATGTTTTTTTAAGTCAAGACATAAATTTATGACTTTTATGAGCGTAAGAATTAGGTGGGTATTTTACATAATCATAAAGCTTCCTCAGCGAACTTGGCTATACACTTATCGAACCTCTTCTAAGAAGGAGGAAATCATCGGGCAATATTCGCCGAAGCACAGCGCAAAATATTGAAGATATTTGTGCATTATTCAGCTTGCACCCCCCCCCCCCCCTATGGGGCTAATGCTCCAGGTCCCCCAATGGGATCAGATGGTCCCCAAAAAGGCAAAGATGTTTTCTATGCCCACGACCAAATGATCGGAAAACAAAATACAATTGCAACGAGTGCAAAAAGCCAATTTGCGAAGACCATCGAGGAAAAAGCTGTGAAGAAGAATGCTCTAAATATTGACTAACTTTGGATCCCCATTTAAGAAAAAATATTAACCTTAGCTGAAAAATCTTGATGTACTTATCTTTGTTAATTAGTATTAAATACGTTTTGACTACTAAAAATAAAATTTTGTTAAAATTTTAGTTTTTATATTGATTTATTTGTGATAAGTTCAAATTACCCTCAAATTTGACACCACCTAATTTTTTCTTCCACATAATAAAAGCTACTGTCCGAATTACACTTTTTTTATATACCACTTAATCAAAAGGCTTCAAAGTTACTTCTAGCTCAAACAAATGTGGCAAAAAAGCAAAAATTTAAGTTTTAGAGCGATTTTTGCCTTGGGGTCTGTCAGACCCCACTGAACCATTTACGTATGTAAAATTTACCTGAACCATCCGAGGGTTAAATTACATATGCATCAAAATACCATTCAACAAGTTTTTCTATTAAAATTTTAAGATTTAAATTTCTCTGGGGTCTGTCAGACCCCACTGAACCATCCGAGGGTTAATGGTAGGTAGCAGTGTGGCTCATTTGGGGAAAATTAATGTACAACGGGACCCCTCAATTTTTAACCGTTACAATGTCATAGTATTTTGTATAAATTTTGTCAAAATGGCCGACTAAATCAAAATTTTCCACCCCACCAAACATTTCAGCGGAGATATGATTTCAGTCTCTGAAATTACATAAAATTTCAAATAAAACGACACATCGCCCGTTACGAAGTTGCTCGTATCTTCAAAGAAATTTTAAAATCGGTTACGGTTACGATTTTATCATTTGAATTTTTGAAGAAATTTTTAACCCTGAGTCAGTGGCGGAACAACTTCACTCAGGGCCCTCCCGCCAACTTCTTGAGTGGGCCCCCTACACTGAAAAAAAAAACAGAATGAAATCAATCGAAAACACTCTTGAAGGTCGACCCACCCTTTTCAGTCATCAGTTACAGTAATTTACCATACAAGTTTACAGATTTACAGTTCATTGATTGATTGACTATCTGTCAATTCTGTATGGGAAATGACTGTGACATTCTTATATTAAGGATATATAGGTAATATTGTAACGTTTATTAATGATTTCATCAATCGTTTTTTTTTTTAATAAAAACGCTTACGCAGCGCAGCATTGACCTCTATAGATGTTGGTGATATTTAAGCGCTACAATGGTACTCGATCCCGCGAACTTATGATTTGAAGACGAGCGCCCTATTTACCCTAATGCCGCACACACACGGTCAATTCAAATCCATTTTTTGAATTTCCGTTCTGTCAAAAACGAATGAAATGCTTGCATTTGACAGAGCGAAGAATACAAAAAATAGATTTGGACGCTTCGTGTGTGGGTGGCCTAAGTTTGCAACTTGCTAGACAATTGAATAAAGCGAGAATATGTGTTTCTCTGTGGTTATATTAGTCATGCCATACCGGTCCTCTGTGCTTGCAAATTTAAAAGGATTCGAAGGGTATCTTGTGGGCAAAATTTTATCTAAAAACCCTTGCAGAGTCCTTTTTTTAGTCTGGGTTTTCCCATAGAGGTTGATAGGGAAATCGGATGGATGGAGCTTCATAGAATATTGCTAAGCTAGAGCCTTGAAATGTTCACGAAAATATGGACAGTGCGATGTTCTACAAGTCTGCCTAATTTCGAAATTTACATAAAAAAAAAGTTAGGTATGGGCAATTTTCGATTTGAAAACACCAAAATGCGATTTGGGCAGCTCTAATTTCCAAACGGAACGCGGATAGGTAGGTTGAAACTTGGAGAAAATTTGCGCCAAATAGCTCTACAAGTGTGCCATATTTTAGAAATTTTGCTCGATTCGCGATTTATCAAAAATGTACGATTGAAGAGTTGTTATCTCGTTAAATATCGATTGCACATGAATCAAACTTTACTCCTTAAATTGCATGTTTCGACGGCCGTAACTTCTTAACCTTGACGGCTTGAGCCTTGAAATTTTCACCAAATGTGAGCAGTACGGTGCTCTACAAGCTTTCTTAATTTACAAATTTTTCGTTCACGCATTTCCGAGTAATAAGACACGGATAAGTGCACATCGATAATGCAAAATTTTTTCGTGCACTTAAGCGTGCTGTGCACTTATCAGTGCTCCCTAGAAACTATCTAATTTACGTACCATAAATAGAAACTAGTGCTAACAACTGATATTGTGCGGCTATACTTTGTAACGCTATAGTCAGGGCCGGTCCTAGGGGTGGGCGAACTGGGCAGTCGCCCAGGGCCATCACTTTTAAGGGGCCAACACACCATGGAACCTTTTATTTTCGGGGGCCACCGCTCAGAAAGTGCTCCATTCTCACGCAACAAGCTAATCAGAGCATACTTGATGCAAAATCAATTGAATCGTTGGGCGATGTTGTCAAGTGAAAATAAGGTTGCAAACACGCTGGATTTTAGACATCTTATCGCAAATTGTCAAATGTCCCGTGGAATTACCTGGTTTCAATTGAAAATTGCGCAAATATTTTTAAATTCTAAAGCTTAGGCTGCCTACTACAATCACTTCGATATGTCTACCGATAATGTGCATAAAATTCTTAAAGAATGAAAACCGCAGAAATGGAGCTGGAATTTCGTAAAAAAATCGGTCAAGTTGCATCTATCTGACGGATGGTTTTTCAAATGATTGGGAAAAGCATTGATACACCTTGACCGAATTAGGGATTTATTTTGAAGGGCAAATAGTCCGACAATTAAATTTTTCTTTCAGCGAAAGCTCTGCAAAATTATCAAAATTTGCTGTTATTTAACCTTCAAGCGGACGCGCGGGCGGTAATTTACCGCCCTGACCATATAAACACGCATAGCTTTTCTCCCGTTTGCCGGATCGAGGTGGGAGAAGTATGTATTCTTAAGTCATACTGTTATACATACGATACAATAAAATGTTGGGTAAATTTTACCTTCCATACCTTCCCAGCGTTCATCAAACGTTCGGGGATGGTATATTTTGATATATGCTTGTGTTCAAAATATGTGTGCTCTGTGTAATATCACTGAAGTGACGTGCTGCGCTAAAACTGCATTACTTGTTTTATTATTCACCAGATAATATTTTTTATGATGATAACTTATTTGGGACATGCTCTTCTTTAAATTTACCATTATTATGAGAATGGAAGTTGTACGATTGAGCGCAAATGGAGGGGGAAAGACGAGGGCGGTAAATTACCGCCGCGCGCCCGGTTATGTCACAAAGTGATGCGCGCCCGCTTGAAGGTTAACTACGTAATGATGATGACAAAAGATTAAAAATTTTACAGGGTAAATAAATACGTATTTCTTCGAAACAGCTATCTGACAGACAAAAAAAACATTGGCAAAGCGAAGACTTGCGAGACATCAAAAAGATTGCGAATCACTGATATAACGTGTGCAAAAAACATTCATGCCAACAAGGTGAAACATTGGGGTGTCGTGCTATATAAACACAATAAAACAAAACAAAAAATATTGACAATAAAAAAAAAAAAAAACAAAAATGTAAGCCAAAATTTTGGTTGAAAATTGATAGGGGTCACGATCTGCGATTTTCCCAGGGCCACCAAAATACTAAGGCCGGCCCTGGCTATAGTTTTCAACAATTAAATTTGACAGAGCCATGTACAAGCAACTTTATAAAGCTTTCGAACTTTGGCAACAAATATTAACAAATGGGCACTACCCACCTTTTTATTTTTTTTTTATGTAGAGGCACCATTATCAAACTAACAGCTGATTCCAACAATCCCGTCAAGGGCCCCGGCTTTGAGGGCGAACATCGAGGGAAGAACATCGAACATAGATTTTCGAATCGAGCTTTTTGTAGGCTTTTGGGACGTCAAAAATTGTGTGTAGGCAAAAATGTTTTTTTGTACATTTTCAATTACAATTTATGGATGTCAAAATTATCACTTGCTTGCAGAAATGAGAAACAAACAAAAAAATTTTATTCAAAAAAAAAAGAAAAAACAATATTTGCTAACAACCTAACGACTATCTTAGTGGTATCCTGCGATCTAAAAAAGAAGACTGACTGAGACTGCTAACATAAACGCTGAAATAACAAAGCGACTGCCACTTTTGCTAAATATTTTTTTATCAAGACAATGTTTGATCTTATGCTTAAGCTACTCCCAAAAAGAGCAATTTTTATCTCTCATATTTACCTAAAGACAAAAGTTATCCAATAGACCTGATTTCCCTTTCTTCTACATCTTCATAAATCAATAAATATTAGATAACTTGGGCTAGGATCGCTTAAATTCGTCAAATAGTCTGGTTCGAAACGTCTGCACTAATCCTTTTTTCAAATGCACATGTGCACTTATCCGTCATGAATCGTGTACAAATGTTGTTAACCCTACCAAAAAATTGCGTGCACTTAAGCGTGTTGTGCACTTATCCGCGTTGCACTTATCCGTTTTGAAATGTATTGAAAATCGCATTGAATGGATGGTGCATGAAAATTGTGTGCACTTATCCGAGTTTTGCACTTAAGCGTGATGCACTTAACCGTGTTTTACTGTAATAGACAATTTTCAATTAGAAAATTCAAAATTTGGGCAGCCGTAACTTCCGAAGGCGGATAGATTGGACCGCGTGTGAACGAAATGAGAGCTCCAACAAGTGTGTCAAATTTCAGATAGATCGGAAAGAGTTCCTGAGTTATCGAAAATGAAAAGAGGGAATCAGAAAGAATCTTTTTGCCCATATGATACTTGGCTAGGAAAAGGGTGGGTCGAACTACAAACCGCGGCTAAAGTTACAGCAAATAGCGCAGCCAGGCTAGGACCTGGTGAAAGAGGAACAATAAATTTAGCATTTGTTTTGACTTCGGAAACTCAATATTATAAGGCACGCCAGTGCCGCCAATTTATGGGGAATTTGAAGGGGAACTCAAAAAAAGTTTATGATGGACTTAGGGGTTTGTCGCAATAGCTATATTTCTACTTGCGGCCAAATATTAAAATTGTTTACCTTCAAAAACTATCCGAACTGGGCAGTGGCGTAACGTTTCCAAAATGTATTGTGTTCGAAATTGGATTGGGGGCCCCTTATCTTTGAGTTTTTAACCAGAAAATATTGACAAAACCCGCATGTAAAGCAGTGCACCAATAAAAAAAAATTTTATGTTCGAGCAACGTTTTCCGTCTACTTAGACTATTTAGCTTCTTATTACTCAATTCAAGAGCAGCGGCAAAAGAACCATACCTTGAGGAACTCTTCTTCATGCCAGTATCGTAACAGTCATTGATTTTAGAGTAGAAGTGTTCGCCCCAAATCTGAGATTCATATATGGAGAGCCCCCCTATGGGCAAGTTAATCGAAAACTAGTCTTTGGCGTATCCACGTCTACATCTTGATTCAAATCGACTAAAATCTAATTCGTGAAGCTTCACCGAAAATAAATGCGTCATGCAGGGTGAATCCATTATACAAATGAAAAGGAGGGTATATCGGCAGATATTTCTTTCTTCATTTTATGAGTCCTACTTACACAAAGTTCGCCTGACTTGGACCTTATTGAACGATTTTTGGGTCGAAAGATCCAAAGATAAACGTCGCGAACACATTTTCCTTGATGTAGCAGTCACTTTCTTTTCAAGAGTCAAATATTCAAAGAACTAAATCACAATGACTCAATTTTCCGAAAAATCCTTCAAGAGAGGCCAGAGCGTTGCGAAAGCGCCCGTCTATATGTCAGACATGTAAATATTAAATTTTCAGTATTTACGAACGCGTAATTTTGGGACTTAACGATTCTTACTTAACTTAACTAACTTAACGATAGAAGCCCGAAAAAATTTTAAACCTAAACCTGACTAAACAAATTGGCGGACGCTTGGAGAATGTGTTTATTCTTTGGATGAGTGAATGTTTCAAGAAGAACTTGAAGAGCTGGGGTGTTCAACAGAGGAGCTGACTTGGGCCAAATAACCAAAATTCGTATGTTTAAGCGAGCCGGAAAATTAAAAACTTCGAAATGCTGCTGAGGAGCCGCTCTGCTAAAAAATGAGATGTACCGTTAGCCTTTTGTAAATTTTACTCATAAATGGGAATCCTCGGAAATAAAAATTAAAAAAAAAATCAGTGTGAAGCTTGGAAGGTTTGAGCGTAGAATGGATGAAAGTCAGGAATGCCACACCCGTTTGAAAATCGCGATGATTAAATTAAAAAAAGGACTTGTAGGTTATCTTAATTAGACACAAAGGATAGCAGATAAAACAAAGTCACAAAGAAATAACACGGGCGCAGATGGCAACACTTTGAGTGCCAATAATTTAGGCATTAAACCTCCAAAATACATAAAAGCTATTCTCGATTGGAAAGTTGTATCTAAAAAATAAAGGACCTTAAGTAAAAAAGAGCATAAAAGAGCCACTACCCTTGCATATCTTTCGCTCAGTTTTGATTATGATTATTTTGATTTATTACAGCATTATAGACTATAGACAATAATACATTTACTAAGGTGCGGGTTTAATTCTATGCTAGATACCCGTTTTGCAAGAAACCTGATAAACTACCCCAAAACGCTGAATCCGGGATAGCTCAACACAACTATGGCCAAGTGTAACCTCATGGGAGAAACCGCTTACTGCGCCTGCAACTGCAACGATCAAAGCTCAACTGCTCCTACCACGTTGCCCAAATATTTATATATAGCGCCGAATGTCCCTTGCAGAAATACCAAAAAGCTGGTTGGTCGTATACAGTACGAACACAAAGTCTTTATTGTTCGCGGATTAATAAAAATGAATGTCAATAAAATCAATATGTGTCAATAATAAAAAATTTGTCAAAGAAAAAAAATCTATATTCGCGACTTGGGGGCCCCTTTGGCTTAGGGGCCCGTGTGCCACTGCACACATGGAACACCGTACGTTACGCCACTGGAACTGGGATTGGTGAGAGGTAAGAAGTACAGTGAAATAAAGTTATCGTTGAGCATTTAAGTGTATTTAATGAACAAAATACATAAAATCTTTGCATATTTACAATCCTATGCCACAAGGACTATAGAAAGCATCTGTCTCACTTGGCTTCACACATCAACGAGAACATTCCTAACGTTAAATTCGTTCGCTTTACTTAACAATAGACCAGAATCGATTTGGAGAAATCCAAAATACAATCAAGTGGTACAGAAATTTCGGTATCCAGAATGATTACATTTTTTCGAAATTGACTTGTTCGCTCCAAAGGACGACGGAACGACGACGTTCACGCGTTCTTCGAAGTCATTCACATTCCTTCGCGTCTCCCATATCCTACACTTGCACAAGACCAAAGCGTATAAAATATTCAAAAGGAATCGTCTCACCTCTACGCTTCGGCACATGTGACTTCATCTTTCGACACAATGCGAATGTAAAATGGAAATCACTAAACATCCGGCGAACACAGTTCTCATAAATCGATTGAAAATGTCAGCTTTTCTCAAAGCGGGTGGCCCGCGTGTGGAAGACGATGGAACTTATATATACCACGCTGAAGGTGTCAATGCTGATTTCCATCGGTCTCTATTTCCATTTCGCTGAACATACGTCCTCCTTTTGTACAATATCTGAGAAACGAGAACAACACAATCGCTATATGACTTCATGTCTTCCTGACTAGTATACACGAGTCCCAAAGCACATACAAACTCGTACTAGCCTGTGCGACATTATTTGCCATGTTGTCGACGATCCATTGAATGAGAACTTTTCGGGATACTCAATGCTATTGTTCCCATTGTTATCGAAAGTCCTTAAAACACAGTCTTCAGTCTTCTACCTTTTCTATTTGCAATGCTCAAAGAAAATGCGCGTTTGGATCTCAAAAGCAGAGCGCGGCGCTTGCTATGTGTTCACGGAGCATTTTTAAAGTCGCTCCCGGTGGAGAAGGGTCCTTAAAGATTCAATTGCGTTTTGCCGGAGAATGGAACAAAGATTGGAGCGAAATATTGTACCAAAGATTCTATTGTATGGATAATAGCCTAAGGGTAAACAATCGCAAAGTTCGTGATAATTACGTTTTGCATAATGTCTAAGCGTGGTGTACAAGCTGAAACGACAATCGTTCGGCAAATAGACGGGGTGGAAAACAAAATTGATTTCGAGTCTGTTGGAATTTGCAATTGAGACTGATAAAAGGACAAGAAATTGGTCACTAAATCGATTTCTTTGTTATGGCGTTAAAAATGGCAGAACGTTGACTTTTTTCAATTTTATTTGGAGAGAGACATATTGAAACAGTAAATTTTGCAATTTTCAGTAAAAATAAAAGGAGAGAAATTCCTTAGAGTATGTTAAATGTTACTTTTTAAAAGATTAACATTATCAAAGATTTTAAATGATTGGTCCTGACCATATAATAATTGAATTCCGATCTCTGGCCTTTGCAATTAATAAATAATTAAAATCAAACATCGAATAAATTTCGAATAAGGTTTTGCAAATAAATCAATTTTTTCGTCTTTTTTATTCATTCTTATTCCTCTATAAGTAAGTACCCACTCATAATAAATTTATCCGAAATGATGTGAAAATAATTTCGGAATGTTAAAACAAGTCCTTGTCAAAATTAATTCTGAATTGTAAGCATATACCGTTTGTTTTTAGATCTTCGGCATATCTTTCTAAGACACGATGCCATTACCATCGTCGCCATGTCGTCTTTAATCCATTAAAAAGGAATCAAAAGTTGAAAGATTTAATTTCAAGGAAGCGTCCGGACTCATTATAAATTCAAATATACACGAATGTCTGTACGAACATCTCTCTATATCGTCTTAGATGACTCGTGTTGTAATCCTTTTGCAGCAGATGACGATGATGTTAAATTAATTTGAATGGAGAAGAAAACCCCTTTCAATCCTTTTTGTGTATAGAATTTCGCGAAAATTATTTGGACGGCTATTTGATGTAATCATTCCGCGTAATAGCGGATGAACCGCAAGGTGTATTTACATTGTCCCGCCTGTCATCATTCACGCCACCGGGTAGTGGTGCGTGGTGTGGTGGCGTTTGTACGTTCCGGGTAGATAAAAAGATAAGTGTAACAGATGTAGAAGTCAAAAGTAATTATAGCTGGGCGTTTGATGAAAATAGATTGCCGGAAGTGGTTTGGGAGTTAATAAAACGATGAGATAGTTTTGAAGAGGTTTTAATTGCGACTAAATGAGTATTAAAAGATGAAAGTTAATGCGATTTTGGGTAAATTTATTAATTTCTGAGTGTTATTCTATCAATTTTTGGAAAATTTTATTTTAAAACGTTACACATAGGTTAAAACTTTTTAAATATTGTTTAGGCTAGGCCTCATTGGTTCTCTTTACAGTTTTGGGAGCTCGATCCGTAAAAGAGAAGTATGTAATTTCAAACAAGATCTTGTTTTTATGATACTAATATCTAGGAGTAGCGCGGCTATATGAAAGCCGCATAAAGCGCCTTTCGCACGATGGATTTATTGTCCAACTTTTGAGCATTCAAACAAGTTGAACAACAAGTCCACCGTGCGCACAGAAGTTGGACAACTTGTGTGAATTCAAAAAACCTTCACTCTTCTTACATTGACTATAGTCCGATCGAAATATCAACATAAACTTTTTAATAATGAAGAGTTAATTAACTGAACAGGTTTTTATCATTTGTTTTGTATATTGCAGGGGTTACATGGATGGCCCTGGTAATCTCATCTTTGAATGTGTACTTCTCATATATGCTTAGTCGGAAATGTTATCTTCAATGCTTTACAAATCAAAAGAAATGAACGAAACAACAAATATATGTATATAGGATTTATTGAAGTTGAATATCGTATACGTGTGAACAGCCTTCCAACTTGTGAAATGTTGGATCAAACAAGTTGGATGCTGTCCGAACGCGCCTTAATTCCCCTAAATTGCATCACTTCATTCTGCCCGTGCCCCTCCCGATGATGTGAGATTAAAAATACTTTAATATTTTGGTAAAACACATCCCCGCTTGGTTCAAATTTAAACATTTTTTTTTCACCTTCTGTCGAAAAATATTAGTCAAACCTACTCAACTCTTTATCAAGTTGAAGCGTATTTCCTAATTCGGGATATTGACCTTCAGAGATTTAGGTTTAAGGATATAAAGTTTTTAGAAATCGAAGAACTTTTTTTTTAATTTTGAAAACTCGTGGGAGGTAATAGGGTGAAGGGTCCGGGTATGTCCCATGCCCCTTTTGGCCGAAAATCACATATAAGGAATCATATCGAATAGCGACGTATTGGAAACAAGCTGAGGTCTTCGATGTTCACCAAAAGCATCACTTTAACTTATGTTTCAAATTCAACATACGTCAGGATATTTGAATAGTACAATCAAAAATTGTGGAAGAATTGACTAAACTTTTTCTTCTAATCTTGCGTGGTTAAATGAACGAATTTAATAGTATTTTCAGCTGCGAAGATTAGAGAAATCAACTACTACAACTACAGTAGATATCGTTTATAACGACATCGAAGGGACCGACTATTTTATGTCGTTATAGCCGATCGTCGTTATATCCGCTCATATCGTTTATAACGACCACCGTCATTATATACGATCATATTGTTTATAGCGTCCTGTCGTCGTAAGAAGCAAGAATAGCAATGTAAAGTCAAATCCCGTTTTAAACCACGAACTTACCGTGGTCCACTTTTGAAATGTATACGTTTGCCGACAAGGGTATACGTCCTTGTGTGACACACAAATGAACGGAATAGCTGCTTCTGCATTTGGTTTAAATTATTTTTCGGAAATAAGAAATACAGGAGAACATTACCAATGAGGGCATAAATGGAAAAGTTAACAAATTGCCAAATCGTGGTTTTGTAGTCTTTTTTCCCAATCCAAATGCGAGGACTTTTTTTAGACGAATTGTTAATCTTTTAAGCAAATCAACAAATTCTCAAATATGATTTGATTTTCTCGTCGATAAAACCTGAAGGTTAACCTGTTTTGTTGTAGTCTCTACAGAGTTGTTGTAAAAATTAAACAAATTCAAGTTTCAGAATGTTTTTTTAAGCGTGCCAAAGAATTTTGCACTTTTGCATTACTAAACTTTTGGAGTCATTTTGCGGCAACTTCAGTCCACTTTTCACAGCAGATAAACTTAAATTCTTCGGTTGACTCCTTAATTTTTCTCAACGTGCGTAGTTTATTTTTATAAATGCTTGATTTCAAGGAGTTTAAAGAATATACAGTAGAAATCGTTTATATCGACATCGGTTATAACGACCTATCGGCTATAACGACCAAAAGCCCAGGTCCCAATGCCGTTCGTATGGTTATCAATGCATTTTTTGCCGGATATAGCGACCATCTCTAACCGTATAACTACGTAATTCTGAGGACCATCGATGTAGAAAGATCGGTTATAGCGACCGTCACATCCAAAACATATGCATTTGTTTATTAAAATTTTAGTAATGGAATGATTAGCACAAATTTCGATATAATTATAATTATTTATGAAAACACCGGTTTTTAAATTTGCAGGAAAAATTATAAATTTTATTATTCCGTATGCATTTCGAGTAGCGTTCCACTCATCTTCAGCAACACGATTGAATCAATCGTTGTTGCTGAAGATGAGTGTTTGAAGTCATTCTTCCCACAATCAACTCGACGAGGCACTTCTGAAATGGTTTAAGATCCAAAGAAGCAAAAATATTCCATTATCTGGACCAATTATGCTTGAAAAAGCCAACGACTTGCTAAAATCAACCGGTGGTGCTGTTCAGGATTCTTCTTCGGGTGACGAGTTATCTACCATATCTCGGGGATGGATTCAACGATTTTGCTTCCGTCACAATATCGTTTCCAGGAAATTAACAGGAGAAGCTGCCAGTGTCTCTCATACCATTACTAATGAGTGGCTGTCGACAGTGTGGCCGACGCTTCGTGAAAAGTATGACGACGCTGATATATTTAATGCAGATGAGACTGGGATCTTTTATAGGTTAATGCCCGATCGAACATTTCATTTTAAAGCCTAGTACTGACATCGAGAGTAAAATTTTTGTCCGCTGCGATTTTTTCAATGAAAATGTATTTTTACTGGCGTGGAATATGTGGGGAATGCTGGGGAATTCCATAAGCTACAATGGGGAAACAGTTCCATAATTTTTCTCGGCCATTTTATGTATTTTTCTCCGATTCCACGGTTATTTCATCGTGAAATGTCAAATTACCGGGGAATCGAAAAATAATACATAAAATGGCCGAGGAGAATTATGGAACCGGTCTCGGATTGTAGCTTATGGAATTCCCCACAGTTTGTGACATATTCCACGACAGTAAGTATGCATTTTTATTGATAAAATCGCAGCGGGAAAAATTTCACTCTCGGTCTTAATTCATTCGAATGGAAAAATGTCAAAGGATAGGATAACAGTGTTAGTGGCTGCCAATATGACTGGGTCTGAAAAGCGCAAACTTTTTATAATCGGGAAATACAGAAACCCACGTTGTTTTAAAAACATTCAAATTTTGCCAGTTGGCTATCAGAACAACCCCAAAGCATGGATGACAACCGAGCTGTTGAATAAATTCTTGATTAACTGGGACCAGGAACTCAGCAGGAAAAAGCGTCATATATTGCTGCTCATTGACAACTGCCCATCGCATATTAATCTACCGAAACTTCAATTTATTAAAGTAGCATTTTTACCGGCAAACACAACATCCGTGCTACAGCCTATGGATCAAGGCGTAATCCAGAATGTTAAACAAAACTACCGAAAGCAGCTCGTCATGAAATTATTGCAGAACATTGAACTTAACCAAGTAATAAAAATCAACGTTCTAGATGCCATTTTGATGGTGCAAAAGACGATACGATCGGATATAACAACGATCGGCTATAACGACGCAAAATGCTCGGTGCGTTCGATGTCGTTATAAACGATATATACTGTAGTCAGTGTTGGTAAGTCAGGAAACTGACTGGGACGTCGTCGAATCTTGTATCGCGATATGTTCCTGTCACAAAGCAAATTGCATAAAACTAATTTTGAGGCGCTCATAATACGGAATAATAACTGCTCCCCTATCTTGGACGTTCGTTGGTACCGAATTGTTGTGGATCCGCTACTTAAAAATTAGGTCAGATTCCGAAAACGATGTTTAGTGATGAAAACGGGCACGATTTTTTGGCGTGCAATTTTTCACAGGGCAGTTGTTTCAACTCCTCTACTGTGTTCATGTTTTATTGCACAGAAAATTTCGTAACATGAATTTACTATTTCTTACGACGTTTTCAAAACCTTCAGGTTGAGTGCGACTGCGATTCGATGTCATATCATTTTATAACTTTTTTTTTTACATATGAGTGAGCTTCTGAACCTCTTAGGTCTCGGGACTTGGAACTTCGGTCGTTATAGCCAATGCGTCGTTATAACCGATGTCGTTATAAACGATATCCACTGCATATTTCTTTGGTAAAACTATCTAAATTTAAGTTAACTACTTCACTTTAGATAAAAAGTCTAAACCATTTTTTCCCGTGTATCTGGCACCTAATCTCGCTTTCATATTAGCACGAAAAAAAAAAGAAAATTGCGTGAGGCAATTAGACACAACAGCTGCATCTGATTACTTACTATGTAAAGCCACCAATAAAATGAAACAACCATGTGAACCACACGCACCTATCAGAAAAATGTCATTTCATTCGCAGCCGACATAGCCGGCGTTTTCAGACCCAGCTTTGCGGAGGCACCTGACAATATAATGGAGGCAATAAACAAAAGAAAAAACCGAACACATCAACTTGAACCACCTTGAAGAAAATCAGCAAACAAGTTATTAAACATTCTATAAAAGGTCTTAAACTCACTAAATCCCATGGTTACCAACTAATTACTGCAAAACTGCCCCAGGAGTTGCCTGACAAGGCCATTATAATATATTTCCCCAATCTGTCAAATGCTAGATGCCTTATTTTGCTCAAATGGAAAACAGCTCAAATAAATATGATCTAGGCCAGTGTGCAGTCGATATAAAATCGTATCGTCCTACCAGTCATCTAACGATCTTATCGAAAATAATGGAGAATCTATTCCTAAAACGCATAATGCCCATCATAGCTCCAACATTATTCAACCAACAACTGCAGTTTACCACGGAGGTAAAATATCTGGGAGTCACCCTTGATAACAAACTCACGTGGAACAAGCAGCTGCAAAACACAATTTCAAAAGGCAAACAGACCCTATATGCTACTAAAAGAGCAATAGGAAAAACGTGGGGGTTAAAACCACGAATGATACACTGGATGTACGAAGCTGTGGTCAAACCCCGTCTGACCTATGGCTCCATAGTCTGGTGGACTAAAATCAAGCAAAAAACAGCAGCAGCGAAGTTGGGATCAGTACAGAGACTGGCCTGCGCAAGCATAACCGGCGCCATGCGCAGTGCACCAACTTTAACTCTAGAGAAACTACTAGACCTGCCACCACTGGACCTCAAAATCACAGAAGAGGCTAGACTCGCAGCGTACAGACTCCAATCATCGAACATGTGGACACCACAAAGGGTAGGACACTGTACGATCACAGAAATCATTGCAAACCCAATCCTAGATATGGGCAGCGACTATACCCCGGCCATGTACACCTTCGACTCCAACATCCAAACCTCAACGGTTAGGGAAGACTGGAGTAAATGGAACGACAACCATCTATCAAATCACATTGTGTGGTACACTGATGGGTCGAAGACAGACGAAGGAACGGGGGCAGGAGTCTATACTAAAACCAACAACTATAGTATCTCCAAACCCCTAGGTCAATATACAACTGTCTTCCAGGCAGAACTTATAGCCATAAACCTTGCAGCAGGGGAGAGTACTCGAAAGGGATATACCAATAAGACCATATTTATTCTCTCCGACAGTCAAGCTGCTATAAAAGCAATTGCAAATCCCAAAACAACCTCTAAATTGGTTTGGGAATGCCAACAAAATCTCAAAAACCTAGCAATCCGAAACAAAGTAACTCTGAAATGGGTGAAAGGACATAAGGGGATCGAAGGAAATGAGAAAGCGGATGCCCTTGCAAGAGAGGGCTCCGAACTACCCTTAACTGGTCCTGAACCTGCAATCGGGATCAGTAAATCTACTGCCAGAACCGTTGCCAGACGATGGACCGAGGATAAATTCCAAGACCGATGGAGACTCGCTGAAGGGCTCAGGCATAGCAAGCGCATGCTGGAATCTAACTGGCATACCAGCTGCACCGAAGCCCTCAGTCTTAGAAAAACGAACCTCAGGGCAGTGACAGGCCTTATAACCGGTCATTGCACCCTACGGAAACATCTGCATACAATAGGGATCTACACACAAGACCCACTATGTCGCCTCTGTAACGAAGATGAGGAATCAGCCTCGCACGTTATTTTCGAATGTCCCGCTCTTATGAGCTGGAGACAAAACTTCTTTGGGGCTCAAACCACCAGTATGGGTGCACCCAAAGTAAACCTGGTTAACTTTCTTCTAAGCCTTTTACGTAGGACAGAGCTCATAACCTGAAATTTTCTCGCTTAGATGGGTAATACAATAAGCCAGCAGGCTGCAGTATCGGGCGCAACCAGCCCAACCTATCTCAGCGCCATATCCATCCATCCATCCATCCATTCATCATAGCAGAGAACTCGATCATCCCTCATTGCGGCGAGCCCACAGTTCTTCTCAGTACCGTATAGCCCCATGTGGGGCCATGGTGCGTTAACTTAGCCGTTTATAGGCGATTTCGAGTCAACGTTACATTGCATATCATTTCGGACTGTATACAGGGTGTCCCGCAACTGGTTAGCCATAGACCAATGGTAGACTCTACAGAATGTTTTAGGAAAAATGTCGCCAAAATTATTTCTCTAGCTTTTACCGTTAAGGAGTAATTGCTTTTTTTGTAATTCTTGTCAAAAAACCCGACTTCTTTCGAAAAACTCATATTTTCTAGCTTCCACTTTAGCCAAATCAATGTTTTTCATATTCTTCTGAAAGTACACAAGATTTCCAATAAAAGGACATATAGAACGTTTTGAACAGTTTCGTATCTCTCGAGATACGACATTTTGAATTTTGCAGAAATGTCAATTTCAATTTTTAATGTAAAAATTAAACCCGAATTACGTAACGGTACATTGTAGTGGCAAATCTGCAAAGTTGACAAAAGTTGGCGTAGTATCTTAGCTTTCGAACGGCATATAAGAATAAGGCACAGAGTCATCCAGTTTCTGAATAATATGTGTAAAAGGGGAAAAAACATATTCCGTAAGTGGAAGAAATCTTGCTTGCACGTGGGAATAGTTCAGTCATATAAGCATTACCAATAGAAAAAAATACAGTAAGGCTATTTTTTTCTTGGTCTTGATTCAGTGGGGTCCCAGGAGTTTAAATCTCATTTTGCTAAAATAAATTTGATCGGAAAGGTCCCAAAAAAGGACACTATTTAATCCTTGACTGGAGGTCGGCATGCGGGGTATCATATCAAAGGGGACGCCAAGGACATTACAAATCCGGTGTTTGACTCCTATTTCAAGGACCCTCAACGGAATAAATCGCGTTTGAATGGAAAATTTTCGTGCTTCCCGTAACTTATCATCTGTATCTTTCCAAAGCCAAATTCAAGTTGCCACTTCCTTCTTCATTTTTTAGAATCTAAGATTCTATCATTAAATTTGCTAAGGAAAAATTGGATCGGAAAAAACTGAAAAAGGACATAAAAGGACACTAATTATTACCATGCAGGTAAAATGTTTATCCTTTAGACGATGAAAATGAAAAATACTCTCACATATTAATGTGTACACAGCGAACCTTCGTACAAATAATTCAACACATAAAACAAATTTGTTTATACTTACCGTTATAATTAATAAAGTAGCATCTACAACAGTAGCGAAAAGTATTTTTCCATAATGCATAACAACCAAGTCTTTGCTTGATGTATAAATTTTACTTCCTTTTCAAGATTGAAGTCGGTTTGGTACATTTGCAGGCTATGTTTTTTTTTTCATTTATACGTATTATTCAGAAACTGGATGACTTTGTGTCTTATTCTTATATGCCGTTCGAAAGCGAAGATACTACGCCAACTTTTGTCAACTTTGCAGATTTGCCACTACAATGTACCCTTACGAAATTCGGGTTTAATTTTTACATTAAAAATTGAAATTGACATTTCTGCAAAATTCAAAACGTCGTATCTCGGAAGATACGAAACCGTTCGAAACGTTCGATATGTCCTTTTATTGGAAATTTTGTGTACTTTCAGAAGAATATGAAAAACATGGATTTGGCTAAAGTGGAAGATAGAAAATAGGAGTTTTTCGAAGAAAGTCGTGTTTTTTGACAATAATCACAAAAAAGGCAATTACTCCTTAACGGTAAAAGCTAGAGAAATAATTTTGGCGACATTTTTCCTAAAACATCCTGTAGAGTCTACCATTGGTCTATGGCTAACCAGTTGCGGGACACCCTGCATAATGTTGCAAGCACTATATATTTCCTATCCGCACATGTACGGAAATTTTGGACCACGCCGAGATTCGATCTCCGGACCTCTAGATTACTAGCATCGTAGAGTGCGACTCAACCAAGTGAGCCACAGAGCGTGAGCCGTGAGACCATATTACTATCGAACAATTACATAGGCTAGTAAATCGTATCGATTTAGTCTTTGATCGAACGGAGTACTGTACTGCAGCGCTCATCGATATTTCCCAAACTATTGATCAGGAGTGCGTTCCTTAATTCACTCGTAGTCGTAGCTCTCTAATGTGATAGTTGTGAGCGGTATAGCTATTTGTAACTATCGGAGTTTTAGAACGACAGAAAGTGAACTTGAGTAACTATTTTCACTCATATCGTATTAAAGGAACGCGCTTCGGGTATGGCACGACGAGCTACTGTACAAAATTAAATCGATGCACCCACTCAAATATTTCCTGTTCATACAATACTTTTTCGTGAAACAAAGAGACTCTGTCACGCAGCTTAGACGCATTGAAGCAGGAGTTCCACAAAGAAGCATTATGGAACTTTTACCTACTGTGTCTAATTTCTAACATTGGTTACGAAGAAGTACTCCTAAGAACTTTGCAGATTACACAGCTTTGCTCGCCACCGACTCTAATCCCGCAGAAGCATCAGCGATACTCCAAAAATCTGTTAATCAATTGTTTGATTCGACAAAATGCTGGCGAATTAAAATAAACAAAATCCACCCAAGCAACTTTTATGACAAGAAGAGAAGTGGGTCCACGAGTAAATCTTAATGACATCTATCTCCATCTCCCTCATGCAAATGATGCAAAATATCTCGGCTTTTATCTTGACAGGTTTTAGGATATACTGCGAGATAAGCCTGCGAGTTCACAGGTATACATTCGATTATATCTACATACATATACAGTGCTGGAAAAAAAAAGTTGCTCAAGCCTTTTAATGGCCATTTTACTAATATTCTTAAAAGTTATTGGAACTACAACTTTTCAGTGGGCCATATAAAAACAAGGACATATAAACGGTCTATTAATTGTTTGAATTTTATGAATGAGGTTGATTCACTTGGTGAAATTAGGGGCTTTTCACAAAGAGGCTAAATTTAATGGAAAAATGAGACACGTTAGTCCAGAACTAGAGAGTAATATTTTGGTTTTGGCGAAAAAAAATCTAATCACTCGTTAAATAGGTCAAAGGATGGATATTCCTCAACGCATTGTGGCATGGCATTGAAACATTTTGGGGGGAGGGGGGCACCTCTAAACCGAAAAAAGGCTCCGGACGACCTAAGAAAACTGCACCTTCGGAGAATCGCTTCATTTTACTAAGCTGTCGAAATCGATTTAAGACATCGTCGGACATTAGGAATAATCTAGTTTGAGCAACTAGGAGTCTAATTTCGGCGAGGATGGTAAGTAATAGGCTTGTAAAAGCTAGATTACTTGCGCTTAAACCTGTGCATAAACCAGAATTTCAATTAAAAGTCAAGCGAAAACGTTTACGGTGGGCTGAAAAGCACATTTAATGGACTCAGGAGGTATGGGATGGCCAGTTTTTCAGACGAGTCCAAATTTAAGCTTTAATTAGGCGACCGGAGAATTCTAGTTCAGCGGGATCCTCGGGAAAGGCTTAGCGATGAATACATGGAGGCCCTAACTGTTAAGTTAGAAGGAGTTATAATGTGGGGCTGTTTTTCGGGAGACAAGAGGGACGGAATATGCTTTATTCATTCAAAAGTAACAGCTTCGGTCTACCTAAACGTCCTATAGGGCGAGCTGGAGCCTTGCGTATAAAAGCTATTTGGTGATACCGGAAGATTTGTGTTCCAGCAGGATAATGCGCCATGTCACACTGCTAAAGAAGTAAGTATTAAATACAAAGAAGTCCAAACTTTAATAACCATATCATAAAATATTACAAACAATTTTTATATTTAAAGGTCGAGAGGTACTTCGAAGAAAGGAATGTTGACGTTTTTGATTGGCCCCCGTGTAGCCCCGACTTGAATCTCATCCAAAAAACGGGTCCAGCATAAAACTTGAAGTGGCCAAGAAGCGCCCGGACTCTATTCAGACCTTGAAAAGGTTAATAATAGTCACTTGGCAAGCGATTCTTAGAAAAAAACCTGGAAAAACTGATTGGAGTTGATGAATCGGAGGTGGGGGGCAGTAATCGACGCCAGAAGTGGTCCAACCAAATATTAATGTTAAACTATTATGTCTTAAGAACCAATAAAAATATAAAAACACACCAAAAAAAATTTACTTTATTATTACGAAACAATCTTTTTATAAGTAAAAAAAAACCCCTATTTCCACTTTATCTAATTTCTCCCTCGGAATCACAAATATAATTATTTTTTAGCAAAAATTTGTCTTCATATTGTTTCAACTGACACAATAAATCAAATAACAAAAAATACCTACCAACTTTTATCATTAACTGTCTTTTATGGCTAAAAAAGGGCTTGAGCAACTTTTTTTTTCCAGCACTATATACACCTATCCCTCGATTTACACGGAAGGTTGGTTCCTGAAAAAAACGTGCAAATCGAGATTCTCTATTTTATATGGGAAATCCGTGTAAATCGAAAACATAGAGTAATACGTGTAAACATAGCTTTATTTTAAGAAATGTTGGCAAATATAACAAAAGTGAACATAAATCATTCACAAGAAAATATTTTGATCATATAAATTGACAGTAGTAATTCAGTTTTAAAGGCGTGAACCGCTGTGCATATCTGTGGATGTGTTCTAAGTTTCGTCGTTGTTCTCGCCTATTGTCTCAAGCGACAAGAACGTAGCAGCTGCTAGAGTGAAGTTAGTGGGTAAAGCGGGACATCGGAACAGGTGGTACACATCGTGAGGCGCACCACCGCAGCTCGGACAAATGTTCCAGATGTCCGAGAATTAAGGCGCGAACAAAAGCTCGGCCTAAGCTGCGCTAGTGTCGCTCTTTTGGCTCTCGGGAGCCAAGTCTCCTACAGCTGGTGGGGGCGCTGAGAGGACTCTATTCGTACCTTATCTCCCTATTGATCACAACGGTTGTGTGAATATCTGCGATGGCCGCATGGTATGTTTTGTCATAAAATATATCGGGAGGTACCCGTTTGTATTTGTGGACATTTCTCCCGAAATATCTTACTCCACTCCTGACATGTCGTGGAGGGGGAGTGTTGTCCATGAGATCATGGTCTGGGTGATCTTCTCGATAGCAACCGACCAGCTATTGTAGAGACAGGAGAAGATTATGATCACGCACTGGTAACATGCTGGTTTCCTGATGAAGATGATCCTAGGAACATGGACGTAGCCATGATTTCGGTCAGGAAGGGCAAGCCCGAAATTTTTTCAACGTCATGATTTTCTTTGGAGTTGAAATTGCCGGTCGCGAAAATATTGTTAGGCAAATTTTAGAGCCACATTTTAAGAAAGGACAGTCGAGAATGATTTTCTACACCACTTAACGAAAAATGGCCCCTGCACGTGTTTAGACTTTTACTGGTGATTATGATTACATTCCACTGGCCTCCAATTTCAGCTTTTTAGAATGTAGCTCGTCTATATTTAGTGCTATTTTTGTCTTCGGACTGCATATTCCCCCCCTTGCAATTTAAAAGAAATAGACAAAGAGATCAGTTTGTGTCGTCTGTCACTGTTTTTCTTCTGACCAAAATTTATAAATCTTTTTTTTTGATAGAAATACGGTCTAAGGTTTTGATAAGATTTCCTCCAAATTTAACAAAATATTGACTGTGGTTAAATTTAGCTGCAGAATGAATCTTGATCAAAGAACTTGAAAGACACGGAAATATGAGACTCGTTATTTACAAGGTCCGTAACCCTTTCCCGGACAGAACGTCTATAGACGTCCAATTTTGAGCATTTGACATACAAATCGTGTCAAATTTTGGCGTTGTTTCCGGCAATGAGTTAACTAGGCAAAGCTGAATAGCATTTGTTAGATGGAATGAAGTTAAATTCCACTAGGCGGAGAGACCTTCATGTGCCAGTTAAAATTGTGTTCTGCAGCCATGAAATGAAACGCAAACTATATGGGATTCTCGCAAAATCTCTCTAAGGGAAAGATTTCTATTTCTGATCTTATTATGTTATCGATCCATGATGCCCACATATACGTATTCCAGTTAAAACTATCAAGGGCCAGAAAACTACAAATATTTTAGTTTTCTAGACTACAGTTTCAGAAAATTTTACGTAGTGCCTGGAATCAAACTCGCATTTTTACGCCTTCAAGCATTGTAAAATTCTGCGATTTTTTTTTTATTACATCGGCCAGGGGGAGGGCGCAACCGCTCCTCCCAGCCCCCCCCCCCCTCTGCCTACGCCCATGCCTAGGACGATATCAGGTGGGAACCTGTAGCGATACGCAGAGCAGCGTTCTGGCATGCCTGGATATTATTCCGATTTGTGTCACAAACGGTTTGTAACTAATTTTGTCACAATTTTATTTCATTAAAGCTTGGTAGCTCTGTCTTGTCTTCATCAGTGTCATTAGCAAAAACACCACTTCAACGTTGTCGTACTGAATGTGAGTTGAATGTCCGGGCGCATTGTCAATCAACAGTAGAGCATTAAATGGCAGGCATTTCTTAGTTAAATACCGTTTGACGTCAGGTATGAATATTTTGTTGAACCACTCAGTAAAAAGCGTTGCAGTAACCCATGCCTTTTTGTTAGCCCTCCAAGAAACAGGGAGATGATTTATATTTAACCCCTTAAATACTTTAGATTTGTTGATCATTATTAAGGGCTTCATTAAAAAATAGTCTCCCGAAGCGTTGCTACAAAACAATACTGTGAATCGACTTTTCATTTAGAAAAACCGTGCAAAAGTGAATTTTGCATCGGCAATATCGTTTAAATCGAGAAAATTGTTTTTTTTTTTAAAACGCGTGTAAAACTGAAATCGTGAAAAAAAAGTGCCGTGTAAATCGAGGGATAGGTGTATACATATTAGTATAGTGACTTTAGCTCTAAACCCAAACATCCAAAAAAAGAGCTGACTTTTGATGCCAAATTGTTCTATGGCCTGACCGCATTACGCAGTAAAAAGTTAGACTTTTTTGCGCGTCACATTTGGGGGGGAGGGGGTGGCAAAGGGGTGAAATTATGATTTTTCGCCAATATCATGTTAACTGTAACATTTACAGCAAAATGTTCCGAGGACGATTTAAACTACACAAAATTTCCTTTCTAATGATATAATATATCATATACCTTCTCTTGGCAGATTATATACTAGACCTTAAAACATTTAGTGTAATTTAGATTTTTTGATAGTTACATTTGGCGCTCTAGCTCCTGAAGTGATTAAATTGGAGCCATGGTAATTGGGCTAACTATTCCTAACAATATATCGCTGTCCCACACGGAGATTCAGGCTGCTCCGACAAAGCATTCCCCTATACTCCCTATTGACATTTAAAAAAAAAGACGTGCCTGTAAATTTTCGCCGAATCACAGCAGGCGGGAAAAATTTTGGTAAACGTTAAGGCTAAGTCCCATTAGACCCTCCACCAAATATTACTTCGATCGGATTAAAACAAAGGGTACCTCCCATACAAATTATTCAAATTCAATGCCACTAGTTTATTAAGAAATAAGGGAACAAGTCAACCAAAATTAAAGTTTTGCTCGTAGGCAATTTTCCGGTCATTTGTATGGAAGGTACCCTTTGTTTTAATCAGATCGAAGTAATAACTTTTTACTGCGTAATGCGGTCAGGCCATAGAACAATTTGGCATCAAAAGTCAGCTCTTTTTTTGGATGTTTGGGTTTCATCATTTTTTCAGCTAAAGTCACTATACTATATCTAGAAATCCCTTTAAAACCAACTAATAACAATGATAAGCAAAAACTTTATCAAAATACAATATGAACTCAAGGAAAAATATAGCGAAATAAAATATTTCTTATTCCATGAAGAAATACACACATACATAATAGTAAAACTCATCCTTATGCCATGGCAAAGCATATGTGTGGATCTTCCATCGATACGAATGTAAACAGAATATCTTAAGCTCGTTCTTATATTCTTTCCAATCGCAGTAACGCGCTTCATGTATTTATGGTTGACCCAGTTTTGTTTATTGTTATTTTTGCCACAAACAGCTTCACCGCCGCGCCGTCACGCCGCAAGGATATATCATCACCGTGGTGAATCCTTGGTTTAGAAAATATTGAATTATTTATAGTTTGCCAATAATTCAGGGAAACTCATATCAATAACGAACGATTCGAAATATACGACACAAGACGGATATGCGCCATCGTGATATTCTCCGGGACTTTTACAATTTGCCCAACGAAGAATCCCCATTGGAAGATATGATTTATGTCGGCTATAGATGCCATCTCTGATATTCACAAATGATATGATTAGGGGATTTAGTGGAATATTTTTGTATTCTTTTTTTTTTCTTCCTTTTGTGATGAATCGATGATATATAGAGTGATTTCGGTTTGTAAGTGAAATGATGGATGGAAGCTTTTGATTGAGACTATTAAATCTAATATTGCAGTGTCCTTTTAGTTTGGGGAAACTAAATTAATAGTTTCAAAATGTAGTTAACAATTTTTACTTGTCTACATTATCCACAGTCGACTGACTGCTGACCTCATTTTTTTTCCTTCAAAAGCTGATTTTATACTACGTCTCTTTTTCCACCACATATTTCAGCCAGTTGAAAACATTAACAATACTTATCCCAACTCATAACAATGTTTCATTCATTACATGAAGTAGCCTTCTTGGTTGACAACAGAACATTCATTCCATCTATGAAGAACGCCAGGATACGCCATCCATAGTCTAGTGTCTGACTGCAGTCGAGAAATGACAAAGGACCGGCAAAGTAGCTGACAAATTACTTCTTAGGGAGATGAAAAATCAGAGTCATTTGAGGTAATGCAAGACGGCGAAAGAAAGAAAACGAAGAAATAGAAACATGCAAAAGGAGGTTGTTTGTTAGCCTGAACGCAGATGAACGTGTGCTCTCTTCGGGCCGCCATCCTTGCAAAAGTCTTATATAGATTATTGTCATTTCCGGACAGATGTTGGAAACTTTAAGGTACACTGCGACAAAAAATTGAACGTCAAGTTTTCAGTATAGTACAAGGAATTTATTGTCGGCTGCAAAGCAGAAAGGAAAACGGAAAAATTACTGTTCTGGAAGGATTTCATTTCAATCATGCGTACGAAAAGGCTTTGAAAGTTGTATAAAGAGTCAGAGGACACCTTTAGATACATTTCCTACAAATATATCGCCTAAATAAAAGTATTAACCTTGCTAAAGTCGAATTGAGCAAACGAGTAGTTAGCGCATAGTTATCGGACTTTGATTTGAAGCAATATTTGAGTGTCCTACCACTTTCTGTCAGATTATATCGTACTAATACTTATGTAAAAATTCAATTGTCAAGCTTGCCTAGAAATAAAAAAAGAACTCGTCTCCCTTTGTCACGAAACCATTGAGCCAGATTGAGAATAGTACATATCTACATACAGGATTCCATCACGTGCAAATAAAAAAAAAAACGGATGGTTTGAATTTAAGTCTTACACAACACAAGCCCTGATAGAATCTATAAATGTTAATTCATTCACGAAGTTAGAATACACATGTATGTACCCTAAAAATATACACTCCCACCTTAGTTCTAAATACGTATCTTTTTAACTTTTCACTCCCACTTCCAACGAGGAGTAAACAAGGAACTAAAGGAAACCATTGAGTAAGAGTCTTTCATTTCCTCGATTCGAATTGATTTTAGCATAGGAAAACAGGAAATTTACGTTATTTATCTGGTGAATTCGATCTTTAAATATTCAGGTGTGAATTTGGAAAATTGTCACTTGACTGCGTTGCTGTTGTCGTCTTCTGGGAACTGGGGTGTACATATTGATTTAATTCTAATCAGATATCTACTGAAAAGTTCGTCGACTCACGCTTTGTTTCGTGTGTGTACATATTTAGTAGAGCGTGGATGTGCATGCAATCATAATGATGCCCTTATTGTTTAAGCTCTCTACAGATTTCAGAAGATTTTGCAAAATCTTGAGATTTTACAAAATCTAGGCTAAAATCCTCAAAATTTTCTATACATTTTCATAGATTTTGTACCGAGATTATAACCATAATCTCGGGTTGGCTACGATATCCCGCCCATCAAATTCCCATTTTTCAAAATCCCGATGTTTATTATTCCGCCATTTCAATATCCCGCCAGTTAAAAATCCCGCTGCAATATCCCGTCATAGAAGGTAAGTATTCTTTCATAAATCGAGCGCGATTTTTTATACAGAATACTTACGTTCTATGATGAGATAGATACTAAATAGTGCCACCACATTTACCGTTAAAATAATGGGTCTCCACACATGGGAATACTTAAGTCTCAGAAACCCACGCCACGGGCCAGGTGACTTAATTTGAAAAATCGGATTGGTCTGGTCTTTCAGTAGGCGTACTTCAGACATTACCCCTGTTCCCTGTTTGACAGTCTTGTTTTGTACGGGCACAATTTATTATTTTTATCATCTTGATCGAAAAAATAAATATTTCGACGGATTTGTGTGTGGAAAGAAAAAATATCGCATTAACTGCTGGAAATCACATAACAAAATTATAGATTTTTTTGTTAGCAATGAAAATAATTTTTGGCTATCCACAAGCGTGATTTTAAAACGACGGCGGGATTTTTAGTGGGCGGGATTTTGAAGTGGCAGGATTTTGTAATGGCGGAGTTTTATAATAGCGGAATTTTAAAATGACGGGATTTAGTAATATCGAGATAATGTAAGGCGGGATTTTTTGTAAAAACCGGGACTATGAACGGGCGGGATTTATTTTTTTTCGGGATTATGAAGGTATCCCCAACATCTCTACAAAATCGTGGTGAAGTGTGGTGAGCTGCGCCTTTGACAAAAATTCCAATACTACAGTAAAGGTGGTCGAACCCATTTTCCGCTCTGTCCACGAGATTGCACACATGTGTGTGATTTTTTCATTTTTGAACAAATATAAATCATTGACATAGGTTTCTATTAGATAGATTCTACTTCTTGTTGCAACAAATTAATATACACAGCAGTTTCAGGCCCATATTTATAAACATACCTTAACTCAAGGAGACCTTTAGTCAAGGATGCCGAAATTCAAAAAATTAAATGACATTTCCAGTAGTTGTTCATTAAAATCATTTATATTTACGAGTCAATGCATCCTCGATTTAAGGCGATTTCAAGGAAGCCTTGAAATTTTCTATAGCCAACCTCACTTGAAGTCAAGGTAGCTAGTTACTTACCTTGAGTTACTATACTGCTCACAACAAAATAAGGGCCACTAATGTCCGTTGACTTTAACAACGTCTTTTGGCGAATTTTTAGTGTGATAGTTAATTTCAAAAATGCTATTTAGTACCTGAATGTGATGTAAGTTATCACAGTATGATTCGTCAACATCAGCTTTAACGGAATTGGCTTAAACAGTTCTTTTGGGGTCACGAGTCATTTACCTATACATTGTTTTGTTTATTTCTCATTTTGATTTAGAATCAGTTTTCGCCAAGTTCTTTAACTGCAACATTAGTTGTTGCACTTTTAAAGATAAGGAGAATCTGTAAATACAAAATGCCTACAACTCGGCGCCATTTAAATTTAAATGCTTTGTCCAGAGCCTTAGAAATGATGGAGGAAGGTCGTTCGTAACGTTTTGTGGCCCTGCAATTACGGTATATGCGAAGAGCCATTCAAAATCTTTGGAACAGTTACCAGAAGACAGGAAGTGTCTCCCGTCGTCATGGTTCAGGCCGAGTATGAATAACCACCCCGCAGAAGACCGATATGTGAAACTTTGTGCGCGACGAGATTGTTCCATTAGTATACTCGTGGACTACAAAGTAGGCTATTAAGGACGACTGTTAGCGCCCAAACAATCAGAAATCGTTTGCACGACGACCAACATCGGTCAAAGAGACGTGTTACCAGAACACAACTGACCATAACGCATTGTACGAATCGTTTAAGATTTGCTCGTCGACATATCCAATGGGACATGCAACAATGGCGCAAGGTGCTCTTTTCGGATGAGTGCAAAGTAAATTTTTTTTAGTGACGACCGACGCATAAGAGTCTGGCGGAGAATCGGAGAAGCATTTTTGAACCTTGCATTAATCAAATTCAGAGACAAGGCGGTCCCAGTGTGATGGTTTGGGTCGGAATTAGCTTGCAAGGCAAAACTGACCTCGTTATCCTAAATAACGGGACAATTACGTCCGAAAATTATATTGAAAGGATTGTCAGGCCACATATCATTCCTTTTTCACAACAGGCGTCGCATGGTTTAATCCTCATGCAGGATGATGCACGATCACATACTGCCCGGGCGACAATGTCTGTTTTGGAGGCGGCCAATATTGAGGTCATGGAGTGGCGGACCTAAATCCGATAGAACATCTTTGAAGAGGACATACACAATCAGCAACAGCTGATTCAATTGGTAAAAATGTGTTAGGACGAGATATTAAAAGAAAGCGTCGATCGGCTTATTGAAAGCGTTCCGTCCAGGTTTCGAGACGGCAAATCAAAAAGTGGAGGCCATACTAAAAAATACCGGCGTACAGAGGGCTGCGCCCGCAATACGAGGGTTTTTTAGAATTTTGATGCATAGTGAATATTTTTTGTATGTATATTTTATAAGCAATAGATAAGAATTGTGCACAGCATTAATGAAATGCTTCCTGTAAATCTATTTTTGGATTGGTCTAAATAAACGCGTTCCACCTTTAATTAGACCAATCCAAAAATAGATTTACCCAGTTTGTATAAAAGTACTCCAAGGCAAATCTACAGGCATTTGTCGATTTAAGATTTCTGATGGCCTTTGAGCAAAAAGAACTCAGGCAAACGTAAGGATGGCTTGGCTTTCAGGGTGTCCCGCAACCGGTGGTACATAGGATAATGGGAGATAGTACAACTCATTTGAGGACAATAAATGTTCTACACGACCCCTCTATCTTTAACCGTTAGAAAGTTATAGCATTTTTTGATAAAAGTGTCAGAAACCCCGACTTGCCGAGCAAAATCACTATTTGCCACGCTCCCAAATATTGGATCCGAAATTTGACTTCACTTTCTGAAACTGCACAAAATTCTACATAAAATAACGGTTTTGCCAATTAAATTATTTAAAAACCTACCCAGATACAACCACTCAAACTTTAAAGAAATTTGGAAATTGATATTTTCTTGTAAATTCAAATTGCAAAATCGTAACGGTACTTTGAACTGACAAATGTGCAAAGTTTACAAAAGTTGCATCATTATGTCAGCTTTCGAACGACATATAAAAAATAGGGTCTTAAGGACTGAAAAATTGAAAATATTACGTGTTTAACAGAAAAAAACATGGTCTCAAGAGAAATTCAAAGTATACATTTTATTAAGTAAACAATATTTTTTTTATAAAAACTAAAAAGAAAGATTATTGAGAATAGGAACTTTTATATTATAAATGCTGTTCAAAGTGTCCTCCTCCATATCGGACACAAATTCGGCACCTTCTACCAACAGAAGAGACCGCCTTAAGCATCTCTTCCCTTTTTTTCGCGCAAATTATTGCAAGCCATTTTAATTTTTTGCAAAAGATGTTCCCGGGACACTATTGGCTCATCGTAAACTTCATTTTTGAGTCTACCCCATACATGGAAATCAAGCGGCGTTAAGTCGGGACTTCTAGGAGGCCAAGCGACAGGCCCGTATCGTCCAATCCATTTTTCATGGAACTCACTATTCAAAAATTCCGTAACAATTCTTCCGCTGTGAGCCGGACATCCGTCCATTTGCCACCATATTTCTGATAATCTAGCTAATGGAATTTCATCTACGACCTTCGGCACGACTTCTGTTTCGAGAATCTGGTGGAACGCGGATGAATTGAGTCTTTGAGGAAGAATAATTTCAGGTAGTAGTTCATCTCCAAGAACACCGATCCAGATATTTGCACTAAACTCGTGCTGGTATCTCGAAGTACGAGCACAGATCAGATATACATAGATCAGGAACTTAGAACAAAATAATTTTGCCAGAGGGAAACCACTACAAATAAATAATGTGAGACGAATAGAATTTCCATTAAACTGCCCATTGTATTGAGAAAGACAGCTATAGCTAATTTTTGTTTACCAGAGAGTCATAAAGTTTTACTTTTAAGTGTATGCATGGTCGAAAACATTAATTGCAGTCGTGTGCGTTAACTTTTTCAATGAATTGCATTAGTGTGTAAATTTTCGTCGACATTTAGAGTTGCCGTGTAATATCACTTCCCTGACCGCAAATGGATTGTCGTCAACACATAACATCAAATCGCACTTCTTTACGTACAATAAATCGATTCACAATTTAAGAATGTTTTTCTATATAACTACCACTCTAAATAACACTTTTCAATTAACATTTTTAACAATTTGCGCACTACGCTATTGTACATACCGAAATGGTAACACCGAAAGCGAAACGAAAATGACACAAACCCCGCCCCGGTGCCATTTTCGTTTAAAAACAATGGATGCTCGGTGCTACCATTTCGGTATGTACAATAGCGTAGTGTGCATAATCTTAAAAATTTCAATTGAGATTATTATTTTATTATTTAGGGTGGTTGTTATATAGAAAAGCGTTCTTAAATTGTCGATAATCGTTTTATTGTACGTAAAATAGTATGATTTGATGTTATGTGTTGAAGACAATCCATTTGTGGTCAGGAAAATAATATTACACGGCAACTCTAATGTGGACGAAAATTTACACCACCATTTCGTGGACAATACGACATTTTGCATGCATTTTTTTTATGTTCACTTGCGTGAAGATCCACTTGGAGACGAAAAATGTTGATAGTTTGTGTTTTTTTACATAATTTTCAATAATACGTTAATATAACGAATATGATCTTCATCCTCCTGCTTGTTCACGGGGCATTTCCAGTTTTAGATGGAGCCTCCAGACTCCACCCATCTCGACCCAGTACTGAAAACGGTCAATTTGTGTGCCTGTAGCGGGAGAGTGGAGGTGGACTATTTAGGAGGAGATTTTTTTTACATTTAAGAAAGAGATCGAATCGTTAAGCTAGTTAGTCTATTCATTCTTATGGATTTAAATGATGGTAAGGGGAAGGCTTCGATTATTCAGTATCTTCCTGTATGTACACGTTACTTACAGTACACACTCAAAGGTAAAATGTTTTTCAGCCGATTTTAATTTTGTATGGAGTTCCAACTCTATTCCTACTCTATGGTACGAGTTTCGCGGGGGTTCTGATGAGACCAGAAATGGGTGTTGCGGGTATTGAATACACCACTCCGAGTAAAAGCAGCCTCATCTGTCCATATTATTTTTCTTTGGAAGTGCCGATCCGCTGCCAATCTTTGTATGAACCAACTACAGAAAGTCCTTCTTCTTTCAAAGTCGGAAGGCAGTAGATCTTGCACTTCCGTTAAATGATATGGATATTGACTATCCTCTTGTAGTGTTCGGTGAATTGTCATACGAGGCACACCCATTTGAATAGCCGCCCTTCTCGTGCTTGAATCCGAGTTCGTCCTGAAGTGACGAAGAATTTCTTCTTGCAGCCGTGCCGTAGTACGTTGACTTCGCTCTAACATGTAATGGTTCGGTGTTCTACCAGTTTGTCGCAGTGTGTTAAACGCCCTAACAAACGTTCGGCTGTCCGGAACCTGTCTTTGGGGGAAGCCACGACCATACTCGCGAACTGCTTCGCGTCCGTTACATCCAGCTATACCATACACCAACACCATATCAGCGTACTCGATATCCGAATATTTTGTCGCCATCTAATAAAACATCACACTAATAACGATTTTAATAAATACTACTAATAATAATACCTGTTTTAATATTAACGTTCTAGCAACAGATCAATTGTGTGATAATCAATGCTAATCAGTTGAATTAAACTGGTGGAATACACATTTCACATTTTTCCAGAATGAAACATCTTCAAGGCAAAGTTCGTTGACACCTTAATTTCACTATTTTTTGAAAACCATTAATAATAATTGAAGTATGTATGTATTTTAATTAGATTTGTTCTGCTTTAGTTTCGCGTTTTTTTTTTCTTTTACACGTAATATTTTCAATTTTTCAGTCCTTAAGATCCTATTTTTTATATGTCGTTCGAAAGCTGACATAATGATGCAACTTTTGTAAACTTTGCACATTTGTCAGTTCAAAGTACCGTTACGATTTTGCAATTTGAATTTACAAGAAAATATCAATTTCCAAATTTCTTTAAAGTTTGACGCTTGGGGAAAGCATCATATCGCTACGTGCTCCATGAGTAGATTTTCAATACCAAATCCATCACGCAATGTTTTGTTGGTGATGAGACAGCTATGGGACCACAAATTGAACCTTTGTCAGTCCTCCCGAACGAGTGAAATTTATATATTTAGTTGATATCCTTCCGAGGAAACCTTGCATCCTAATTTAGCTGTCCAAAGTTGTCTAAATCTTCATGCTCGAATCACAGTTCCGTAAAATAAAAATGGTTCGTACTTGATTCGTTGAGTTGCGATTGCTTTATAATCATCGGGTGTGTCTCTAGGAGTAACACTTACTCTTGCATTCCATACTTCAATCAACACAAAGGCCTGAATACCTAGTAGATGTCACAAGTGCATATATAAATATATATATCTTAGCTACTGGGTGGTTTGTTTTTATTACTAAACACCTATAGACCCCGTATAACTGGCTAAAGCTAAAGCAACTAGTAAAAAGGATCTCCGGAGGATTTCAGTGTAAACATGGATTTCAGGACGACTAGAAAAGAATTAAACTATTAGTTTTTTACCATCTTTAAAAAGCTGTTTGAGAATAATGTGCTATCAGTCATACTACAAGAAAAACTAATATTTTTCAACTTTCACTAAAAAAAATATTCAGAAATACGTTAATTTCTAATTAAAAGTAAGATAATTTCTTATGTCTTTATTTACATTAACATTTTATATTTATATTAGTACCATTTCAGCTATAAACACCTTGCCGTTAAATTGACGGCTGTGACCCTTTTAGGTATATAAAATTCCTGACCCTTCTAGTGTTAAGGTCTCCTTGAGTTTCGCCCTAAATGAAGGATTCATCGACTTGTAAATATAAATTATTTCAATGAAAAACTACTGGAAATGGCATTTATTTTTTTGTATTTCGGCATCGTTGACTAAAGGTCTCCTTGAGTTAAGGTATGTTTCTAATACGGGCCTAAGTCGTGCATGAAATTGTCGGAGGTGCAATTTTGACGGACTCTATTGTACTGTCAAGTCGTCGAACAAGATTACGACCTTAGTGTGAACAGCATGCGGGATTTCATAATCTACGTAGGTTTTTGTGGCCATATGTGAATAGACTATCACTCGTTCACGAACAGTTGAAGGACAGAAAATGTCGATAATGCTTGCTCAGTATTTGGGCTTGTACATAAATATGTACGTATACTACATAGAATGCTTTGATTGTTTGTTTTCGCTAAATATGATGAAATGAACAAGTGGAACTGAGTGTGTATAGGAGTAACACAAGAAACCAAACCATGATTGTTAAATGTACTCTTAAGGTCGACATAGACTATGTGATTAATTGAACAATCAAAGCTAATTTCTGTGGAGAAAGCTCATTGTTTAGGTTCCACTAACTAATTCGCCAGAGCTTTTTCCACATTCGCTGCCTCATCATGCTTGTATAAGACTGCAAACACACCAAACACAATTTGTTCTGGGTTTTGTGCCAAGCTGGCTCAGCTGGCGATTTACTACACGATGCACACTCTGGGCTCTACTGGGTTTGTACCAACTGTCGATTTACATTTATGGACAAATGCGTCTATACGCTATTGGCTGAGATGAAACTGCTTGAGTGTATTTACGAGGAAGATTCTGGTATACAAGTTAAACCGAATACAGCCTTACACGTAATACCGCATCTAGCTGGTCCGACTACAGTGCCTTCATCGAATGTTATTGTTTAGGTTACAGGAGTAAAAACGTGCCTACGTACAACTTAACAACAAAAAGCGAAGAGGACGTCCGAGCCAGACAAACAAACTCAGCATATTCAACCACCTCAGCTAGATTCATCGACCAATCTGCTGCTACCACGGATGACAACATCGTGATCAAATGTGAAAGTTATTCAGTCGCAGATTAATCATGAATTGTCGCTTCGTCCTGACTCACCAGGTTGTGTTCCTCCATCACAGGTTTCGGGCCAGCAGCTATCATCATAATTATGTAATCCTTCGTTTGTTGACACTCCTTCCACTATCGGATGTGTTAATCAATGGCATCTTTAAGTAATTTAAGGGTTTGTTGTCCTCCCAAGCCGCTCTTCATCTCTAGACTTGCTTATGATACGACGGAAGACGAGATCAGACAGACGATATATGTATAATAGACAAGCTCAGATAAGTTCCCGCATTACTGAGTTGCCGTAAACTTACAAACGACAACCTTTCTAATCGAGTTCTTTCTTAATTTAAAATCGGTGTTCCCAACGAACTTGGTGTTCTTTGTACTAGACGAAAATAATGCATTTTAACTTATATGTACTATCAAAATGTACGTGCGGTTTGAGGACCACACTTCAATTAAAGTTTCAATATTTCGGTGTTAATCGGTGCGTATCGGTTATTATTCATACCCTTACTTCTTCGCTTCTGATTTCCTGTATTTACATATGTTCCATGTAACTCCTCGCTCGTTTTTTTTTGAAGACCTATTTAAATATTTTTCTAATATCATGAACATCTCTTATCCGATAGGTTGACATAGGTTTGATAAAAGATTGTGTACAAAAAAAGTTGAAAATTGCTCATTTTCGGCATCCTAAAAATCATCGTTAAGCCTAATATTGACCTCGAGACTGAAATTTTTGCCCGCTGCAATTTTTTTCAATGAAAATGTATTCTTACTGTCGTGGAATATGTGGGGAATACTGGGAAATTCCATAAGCTACCAGCCGAAAACAGTTCCATACTTTACTTTTTTTCGGCCATTTTATGTATTTTTTCGATTCCCCGGTCATTTCATCGTGAAAAGTGAAATGACCGGGGAATCGAAAAAAATAATATGGCCGAGAAAAATTATGGAACTGTTTTCGGATAGAAGCTTATGGAATTCCCCAGCATTCTCCCCATGTTTCACGACAGTAACAATACATTTTCATTGAAAAAATCCGAGCGGACAAAAATTTCACTCTCGAGGTTAATACTAGGCTTTAGCAACAAAATTGAGAATCCTGCAAAAACAGGTCGATTAGATAATTTTGTTAAATTTAAGAAATGCTAGCATTTGAATTATTGCCCGTCATATTGTGGGCTGCGGGAAGGAAAGAGTGACATGATGCGTTTTCGCAATGATTCGTCTTAGGGTTAAGTAGTCATAATCCGTTTATTAGAAATCCAATTTCCCGAAAATTTCGTCTTCACCTTTCGGTGACCTACTTTGCGCGTACATAGAGATCATTACGCGAAATAAATCTACCGTAAATTTGAATGTAAATGTCGCAGTGAGGAAGCATTTCAGGAAATAGCACGTTGTTTCATATTTAACCTTTAAGTGCACGCAACATACACGTGTATAGGCTCCAAGCTTTGGGAAATCGTTCATTCATGCGCTAGGACTATATATATGGTAATTTAAATTTTTCTCGTAATATATTCGGTAAGTAACAGAAACAGAATTATCCCCAATGTATGAAGTTGATGAAATATGTTATAGCGAAGAATGGAAGGCTAACGCGTTGATTGACAAGGTTTCCTAAACAGTCTATACACGTAGTCGTGAGTGGGTTGAAAGGATTCACGCAGGATGTAGATATGCTCGGCATAGGAATTTTTCAACATAAAAATCGAAATCACTTTTGGTTGAATTATCCTGAAGTTTTTATGACAGAAATTCACTTGTGAATAAATCTTCCATTTGCCACATGTTGCCTTTCTTAGCATATTATTTCATGATTTGAAATTATTCATCCGCCAATTTTAAACGAAACTTGCTCAAGTCGAAATAGAAAGATCTCTAAACCGACACTGACAAGCTGTCACTAATCGATGAGCACAACATGACACAGAGGTTTCCATTTAAATGAAAGCACGTTCACGAAGCAACGTAGGTACAGCGTCGTCAACTTTATCTGCGGTGGCACTTAAGTGGAGAGGAACGCTTAAAACGTCCTAGCCGATCCTTTCCATTCGCCCCACCAAACCACCATCATCAACCGCAACGTAAAAATTCTTTACACTTGGCATGACTTTTTAGGATTTGTTATGGAAGCGAAGCACGCCATTCCGGAAATTCACTACCAACATAACATTCCGGTATAACGCCGGAGTAGTTGGGGTGATTAAAGGTAAATGAGGGTTGCGAGGCAGATGGAAATCACGAATCACACCATCATCGTATATGGGCTTTATAGTCTCCCCGAGCGTGATGAGTACATGAATAGTGAACGTCTCGTATCTTAAACGGTAAGTGCTCATATACTTACTGCGCGTATAAACGGAACTGACATTGACATACTTCAGGTCGTTGAAGAGATTCCTTTCATATGAGTTGTGGAATTCCACATAAGGGATGCTCATAGGTATGTAATCTTATGGCTAAACAGGCGTAAAGAGAACTCGTTTATGATGTATTCTAATGAGGTTCATTCATGACAAACAATGTCTAGGGCTACTTTTTCACTTTTGTGAACAAAATATTCTGATTGTTCGTAGTGAACTGTTATTCATGTCACCAAAGAGAAATCGCACTCATTGGGCCTGTCCACACCATTTCCTTTTTGTTTGTCTTCGTCAATTTGACAATTGAAACTCTGAATGTCTACGCTATTGAAGAAGGGAATTCAGTCTTGAACGCGATTACCAATGTTGCATATGTCAAAATCGAAGAGGAATGGATACAAAACTCACCACCTATTCATAATATTAACGAAAGAAGCCATTTGTACCTATGTGTCCTGACCCAAGTCGTGATAAATATCAAACGATAAATGATGAACAAATGTAAACAGAATGAGGCATTCATCTCTTCTCTTCACTTTTTGCAATCATTAACATAAGTTCAATGTTCAAAGAGGAAACAGAATTTGAATACGAAAAGGGAAAAGGAAAGACGCACATGTGTGGACATAGCCATTCCACACTATCCCCATCTTCCCATCGCAATCTGGACTTAAAATAGACATACACAAAGCCCAGACACGTGATGGACTTATCACCGTTTGCCCGACTATAATCCACTCCTTAACTCAATCATCAGCGAGACATCCTGATTTCATTAGCACTAAGAAGACAGGAATCACGTTCACTTCGAATTCTCACCGGAGTCCGGTCAAGGATGATGATCTCATTAGATTGAAGGGATAATTACCTAACAGCCAGCATGTAATTATCCTCATTTTCATTCTGGTACTATGGCACCTTGACATTACTTGGGGTAGGATTTAAGTTGGAATAGTTGTGGATATAAAATTACATATTATGTAAGAAGTTGTGGTATCTTCGGGGTCATTGATCGGTATTGGAACTACAATGGTTTGCTATAGGGCCAATTGTAGCCAATTTTATTGGAAATTGAATTAATTGCAATTACCGGATTAGACGTTAATTTCGGAGAAGTGATTATAACTAACGACCTTTTAATCGAACTTTGTACTTTGTCGTGTTTTCTCTGCTTACTAAAAACACTCGTACGTACGGAAACTTTGTTTTGCATAATAAATATATAAACGTCCTTCGAAATAAGTCATCTTTACCATTTTAAAAGTCATTCCCATAATTAATATTGTTCATCCAAACATTCCCATTACCCATTCCCCCGGCGAAATTTGATCATTAAATTTCATAGAAAATATATTCGTAATCTTTCTCCGATGCTTTTACATCTCAACTGAGACTATTTACCATCAAAGTTTTCATTGCCTCGCCTGCGACTTTGAAATGCGCTCAAACCGACAAGCCGTTCGTATCGTCACTCCAATTCCGTGGATATCTTGGGCTATAGGACGACGCACGAGGCTCTTTCTTAAGCTTCGTCTCAGCACAGGCACAACATCCATCCATACGATGGCCATTGAAATCCTTTTGCCATATAAAACTTAAGTGCTTACAACTAGTTAATTTCTACCAAACTTTTGCTAACAACTTTTCGACATTAAGCCAAGCATATAAAATCGATGGTGGAAGACTAGATAAAAGGGCTTCCCTTTTAGAGGATAGTCTCCACGTCCACACTGAAATCACGCAGTAATCAACATCATTGGCATGGCACCACTATGGCCCGCACGACCATCATACACCATAAAAGCAATCCACCAAAGTGGGTTGATGGTATGGATGCGGTGGATGACAGTGATGATGACGCGGTGGCGTTAAATGGATAGAGATTTTGTTTTATTTGTTTCAATGCACAAATAGCGAGAAATAAATACTGGAGCGACTGGGAAAAAGAATGAGACTTTCTCCTAGATCTATATGTAGATGTAGAGTAGAGGAAAGGCAAAAATACGAGGAAGCTATAGTCAAAGTTGTGGCTAAAAGTTTTTCAATTATATAATTTTGAAGAGTCTTTGGATGAAAAGTTCGTATGGTGTCAAAAGATAATTGAAGCTCACTTCGGAATGGTACAGAGACAAAGAGATATCCTCAGTGGGAAATTAACGAATTGAATTTGAAGAAGTACTCGTAGTTGTCAATTTGTTTTGTTGACTTATCGACATTTTATTTATTTGCACCAAATAGCATGATAAAACAAAAGAATTTTCATGATTACAGTAGAGCGTCGATTATCCGAACGTCGATTATCCGAACATTCGATTAACCGAACCGGGGATTTAGCTATTTTCATATGAAATGCTTTGAATCAAATTAAAAAATCAAGTGCCTGCAGGAAGCAAACCAGGCTTGGATTGGTGCACAGGGTCATGGATTCCAGACGAATTCATTTTATGGTGTTTTTTGAACTCACGACCTACGTGACGGACTACACTGAAAAAATCATTTACTAAAAACAAGAAAAAAAAAATCAATAAAAAACAGCCAAGGAAGAATTTTTCCTGATTTAAGATGTATTTTCTTGTTCCAAGAAAAGCCTTTGCTTAAAATAATTAAAACAAGCATTATTTTAAGCAAAAACTTTTCTTGGAACAAGAAAATACATCTTAAATCAGAAAAACTTTTCGTGGAACAAGAAAATACATCTTAAATCAGGAAAAATTATTCCTTGGCTTTTTTTATTGTATTTTTTCTTGTTTTAAGCAAATGATTTTTTCAGTGTATGATGTTGCTCACATTGTAAACAAGTACATATCCACTTAGGGGGATAAATAACATTGCTGGGCGTGCTGTTGATCTCAACACCTCAACAAAACAGCAGTTTAGATATTGGAAATTGGATGTCACTCACACATATGCGGCCCTAGTTTACTGGTGGACTGCCGCGCATGTTATTTCTTTTTTATACCCTTCGCTCATAGAGTGAAAGGGTATATTAACTTGGTAATGAAGTTTGTAACGCATTGAAGGAAGCATCTCCGACCATATAAAAAGTAAACATATATGATCAGCATTACTTGAGGAGTCGATTGGGCCATGTCAGTCTGTCTGTTGCGACGCGTTTTACTCGGCCAATTTAAAAGCTGTGAAGCTGAAATGTTGCACAAATGCTTCTTTTTGCTGCAGGCACTTTTTATTTTTGAATCGGTTAAATCGGACAATGGGGTCATGGGGCTGCCATACAAAGCCAACTCCCCAAATTATGTTCTTCTAAGAAAAACTTTTTATTTGTGCACCAATTTCAACCAAATTTCACACAAATGTGTTTCTATTGTTAACACAAAATATATGTAAGATTGGATCAAAACGGACCATGGGGTCATAGTGCGGCCATACAAACCCAACCCCCATTTTGGTTCTTCTAAGAAACATTTTTTGAACAAATTTCACAAAACCTCGAATTAATGTGTCTTTATCAGAGCAACAAAAAATGTCAAAACAAATGGAATCGTACAATGGGGCCATAAATCCTTTATTGACTGAAATATGGTTAACGGTTTTAATAAGATTTCCTCCAAATTTATCAAAGTATTAACAGTGGCTAAATTTTATTTGCCGGTATGATTCAGCTAGAAAATAAATTTTGCTTAAATAACTTGAAAGACACTGAAATATGAGACCCGTTCTCTACAATGTCCCTAACAAAGCAAAGCTGTATACCATTTGTCACCCTTTCAGATGAAAGTAATTTGAATTCCACTAACTTCCCGAAGGTACCTAACGGTTTAAATTGTGTACTCCAGCTCAGAAGCCATGAAATAAAACAGGAAATATGCGATCCACGCAGCCACACTAGCACACTCACAAGTGAAAGGTGTGTGCTGGTACGCAGCCTCCGTCAGCTACGAGAGGCCACTCGCTGTCATCTATGCGCCTCCTGACTGCAAACTGTCCCGATCATGGCTTCTCCGGTAGCACTTGGAGTGATAAAAAAGGCATGCGCTAGCAGCAGAAATTTTTTGAATATGTTGTGTAGTGCAGCCATTTTTTTACTACATCGATAAGGATTTTTTTACCATCTTCATCGACCAGGGGGGGGGGGGGGGGGGGGGGCGACCGCCCCTCTCTGCCCCCCCCCTCTGGCTACGCCCATGAAGTGGGTGGCTGATTGATTTTTACAGTGTAATGGACTCGGGAATCAATCAGCTATTCGACACGATGGCGAGATGGGTGTAATGGGCCGTGCAAGCAACGGGATCGGAGATTGCTAGATGGATGTATTGTGATGAAATACGAAGAGACACCGTCGAGCCGTTGGGCCGTTCGGTTGTCGCGGACAGCTGGTGGCACTATTTTTTTTTTGGCGGGTCGGAAAGTTTTTTTACACGAATCCATTGTCATAAAAAAATACAAATATATACATAATCCTAGTGCGAGATAATCAAATGATTTTTTTTATCTTGTGCTCATCAAAAACTATTTGTGGTAATTTCGCGCAGGATTCGTGGTCTGAATTATATTGCTATGTGACTTGGAATTCTAAAAAAAAACCGTTCATATCATTAAACTTTGCCCAAGTGAATTGATACAGCTGTGAATGTGAAGTGCACAGAAGTTGGTGCGAAGCAAAATATAGTATAATTTCCTGCGTTCAGGAAGGACATTACATTATTAGAGAGTTTTAGCAAACCATAAAACGGTTGTAGTGTACGAGCCGGCATTATGCGTATTGAAATAGTTATGAAGAGTTATGAACAGTAATTTGGCGTTGCATTCTCGTAATATTCTGTGGAGATAAAGATATTGCTTTTTGGGAGAAGTCAGCGTGTTTATGGATAACCACAAAACAGTGATGAAGTCAGTCTGCTGCAATAACGGCCAGGCATTGATTGCCTCACTGGTATCCATAAGTCATTTAGCGGAAGCTGTGGAGACGGAGAGGTTTACTGGAGACGATCGTTTGGTGTTTATTACAATCAATTTCGATGAGTTTTGGAATATGTTTTATGGGGCGTTTTGATTTTTCTTTTGTTTTAGATCCTGGTTCAAGTGTGCGTCCCTTCGATCGATCGTCGGTGGCTGTAAGTTTTTTTTTTAAATCCTTTTTATATCTTTGTTTTTACTTTATTTGATTGTTTTTTTTTTATACCCTTCACTCGTAGAGTAAAGGGGGTCCGTCTGTTGCTACGCGTTTTACTCGGCCACTTTAAAAGCTATCGAGCTGAAATTTTGCACACATGCTTCTTTTTATTGCAGGCAGTTTGTATGTTCGAATCGCTATAATCGGACCGTGGGGTCATGGCCATGGGGCTGCCATACAAACCTAACCCCCCAAATTAAGTTCTTCTAAGAAAACCTTTTTCATTTGTGCACCAATTTCAACCAAATTTCATACAAATGTGTTTCTATTGATGCCACAAGACATATGTAAGAATGGTTGGAATAGGACTGTGGGGTCATGGGGCTGTCATACAAACCCAACGCCCCAAATTGAGTTTTTCTAAGGAAAACTTTTTGATTTGTGCACCAATTTCAATCAAACCTCATAAAAGTGCATTTCAACTGATGCCACAAAACATATGTAAAAATGAATGGAATCGGTCTATGGGGTCATGGGGCTACCATACAAACCCAACCCCCATTTTAGATCTTCTAAGAAACATTTTTTCCACACCAATTTCAAAAAAACTTAATGCGTTCTTGTTAAAAAAAAAAGAAAATTAAAACGAATGGAATCATACTATGGGACCATGCTCCCGCATCCCACCAATAGAGTTTTCTGAGTAAATATTTTTATTTTCCCACTTAACCAAAAACACGCAAATATTGTTTTATCGACGCCACAGAAGGAAAAGAATGGGGAAGGATTGAACACAAGTCACATGTTCGCCCAAAAAAAACTTTTAGCCCGAGGAGAGTGAAGGGTATTCAAATTTCGGCCGCGCCCGAAATTAGCCTCGGTCTCGTTTAATTAATAATTGGTTTTCTGATTTTTAACATGAATTTTTTCCGTTTTATTAGATTTTTTTAAGTAAATTTGATATGGCCTCCGCCCTATTTTATTTGTTTGTAATTTGATTTTCCGATTAATATAGACCGCAATGAATTCAAACTCAAACAATTTTTAATTGCTTCCGTGTCCCGAAGGATGGGCACTTCCTTCCCCTACCCAATTTTTTTAGCTTGCCTTTTTTAAATAGAACGGTGGTTTCGCAAGGATGGGAACGCGCTGGCTCAAATCGCCCACGCCACGCACTGACTTCGCCGGGTCATATGCCACCGAGCCAGTGGCGTTGCCATTATTTTTTTTTGTTGCGGTGACGGCGCCTCGACATATTGCCGTGGTTCGCAACAATTGGCAACAGGAAAAACTTCAGTTTTTGTGAAATTTTATGTAGTTTGCGAAACTGAAATCAAATCTTGGATTAGATCATCAGGAGGGCTGCAAATTATGATTTTTCATGACAAGTCACGATTTTCGATGACTTTCACAAAAAGAGCGATAACAAGGTAACGGTAAAAAAAATTCCGATTCTATTGGTAGCTTTCTTGCTGAAACAAGTTGTGCTATCAACCCTTACAGTATTGACCACCTAATGCGGGACACCCTGTATATTTCTTATCCGCACATGTACGGACATTTTGGACCACACCGGATTTTCGGACCTCTATAGACTTCAAGCAATCTTAGAGTATGCGACTCAATCAAGTGAGCCACAGAGCGTGGCGTTATTACTCAAACAAATTGTCCTCCACCATGTGCGGCACACCCTTATATGTATTTTTGTAATAGGCAACATACTACATCATCCTTTTCCGAATTTACGTTGATTTTGGGTACAGCGGGAATGTTGATGAAAACTCAAATCTTATAGTTTCTGTATGAATGTGGCCAATTATAGGTTTTGTACGATTTTCTCTTTTTGTTCAAAACTTTTATAAAATACAAAATATAACCTATTTTGCACCTGAACCACCCCCTCTCCGCCTAATTTCTTAACTACATATACATAATGAAACGAAAATATAGCTTAGCTTGCCTCAAAATCCTGTTGTTAAGAAGTGCTATGAACAAAGAAGCACACAAAACACAAGGAATATTAGCTCTCCCCTGCCTGTATCTGAATTTTTAATTTCGTCGGTGTTAATTCAAATTTTATGTAATAAAACCGCAGATGTTATCCTCACTTTAAATAAGGTAAGAAGAGATGGTTCACCGCGCAAAAATGTAATTTTAACAACGCTGCCACGGTGCGTCTTGATTAAATTTTTTAGATAAACACACATATTCGAATATTTAAAGAATTAAGGACATGAACCCCCAACGGGGGGTGTATACATACTATATATTTGAAGCAGTTTCTAATTAGAAGCGTTCGTCTTTTGTTGGATGGATGTACATAGACAAACATTAGATAGATATATGCAGCGCCCGCTCTAAGGGGGGGCAAGCCGGGCGGTCGCCCGGTGCGCCAAATTTTAGGGGCGGCTTTTTGGCTAAAACACGAATAAAAACTCGAAAAGAAAAAGCGAAGTACTGCATTTAGAATCTTAAAATGGTTAGTGATATTTGCCTAAACTTTACATCTGTGATGCTTGCAAAGTTATGTGCTAATTAAGATCCTTCTTAAAAACAAGCTTATTGGAAAATGGAGTGCTGATTTCGTCCTCAAATTGAAAATTCCTCTTCTTTTCATCAGAATTAAGGATTAGCTTGCATTTTCCCTAATTCTTGTCAAAGATAAGGGCTATCTGATTTTGAAGTGGCTTGATCTGCTATCCATTCTGATAAGGAGAACTTCTGTGCTTCTAATATTTTCCACTACATGTTCGTTATACGGATGATGCAGAAAGTGTCGCTAGTGGTGATAAAAAGAAAGAAAAATTCGTCTTTCTCTGTCCATCCCAGGCGTGTGTTGTCCACAACTTTGATGTTTTGTGCGCGGTGTTGCAAGGCCCGATTGTGGCCTAATATTTTTATTCAGTCTGTTGAGTCATAGGAGATCACGTCCACTAAGTAAATATTGAACTTCTGGAGAAACCATAAGAAATTATAAATAAAATTAGTGCTTAAAGACTCAGCACATAAAAGCGTTAAAAAAATTTTCTATGAGAAATTTCTTGCCGAAATGCACCACCAACAAATTTTTTTTCAGGCATTTTAGAATACATGTATCGACATATGGCAGCAATTAGCCCGGTCTCCTCGCGAATGGATTCATTGATTCATCTAGCATTGAGTGGGCCAATTTCGGACAAGGTAGTTTGGATTTCAGCAAGTTGAGGAAACACAGTACACATTGCCAGAGCCGCAAAAGCAGTCTCCCTAATATGTTTCCGGACATGCTAACATCGGGATTTAGCTAGGTTTCCCCGATTTAAGTAGCTCTTACCTTATTCTCTATTACAACTCGCGAAATGATGACATTATGAAAATAAGCCATACCCAAATTGAAACCACTGAAGAAACTCGTCCTCAAAGAGACCCAGCTAATTTATGTTTATCAGCTCCATCATTTTTGGCATACCATTTTTGAGAGAGTTTTTGAGTTTTCTAGAGTGTGTTGAATGTTTTTGTGGAAAAGAAATGCTCACATTAATTTTCAATCTCTTACCTTATTCCATACATCGGCAAAGATGGCGAAGGCGATTCACTTGTAGGCAGGTTCGAAACGCAATTACCAGCCCACTAGGGAGGAAAGCTAAACAGGTACTCAGTTATACACGGAGTAGCCTAAGTTGGACAACTGCCTTAGTGACAGGGCATGGTAATTTTAAAGTGCATCTAACTAAGATGAAAATCGTGTAGGATGATGTATGCAGACTATGTCTGGCTAAGACGGCAGCACACATTGGGTGTGAGTGATCAGCACTAGGAAGTAGGAGGCTGAGGATCCTAGGCAAATCCACAATAAGTGTGGAAGCCATGAGTGAACTTAGCTTCAAAGACATGCTACATATCACACGGGACTTAGTGATGACTTCTGGATATCACTGTAAGGGGACGAAAATGGACCCAAAAAGTAGTGGCCTGCTTCGACAAATCCCCAAATCAGATATATACGTCTATTCTAAATTCCGCCAGGTTTCCGCATGACATCTGTATATTTTTTGCCGGTGGTGAATAATATGTGGCTGAAGAAATTCAATACTTAGCTTTAATTTTGGAATTTCAAACAAACTCTCTAAAAGGCTTTGCTGAACTTAAGTGAATTGCGCTCAAGAGTATGAATTGTGGTGGAACGGACTTCTACATACTATCTGGGCTTTCTCAGTGGGTAGGCATTCTATTTTCTGAATTACTATAGCGTTGGTTCGAATCCCACTGTGACTATGCATTTTTGGGTTGATATCCACCGATGAGTTATAACGGCTGCCAAGATCACTCGAGTTAAGAATAAAATGTCTCTTTCATAGCCCTCTACAACAACAACGACTTAACATTTGTGCTATCTACTATCAATCTGCCTGGTACTTTACCTAAGGGGCGGCTATTTGTCCACTCGCCCGGGGCGGCGCGGCGTAAGTGCTAGAGCGGGCGCTGGATATATGTTATGTACATTTAGGTGTAATTATAGCGCTATGAGTGGACGAAACACATGAATTCGCAGGAAAACAGCCCCAAATCATTTAAATTTCCATTGAAATTAACACAATAAAAACGTCTCATTTTGCTTGTTTTCTATGAAAATTTTGATAAATTAAAAAAAAGTAAGTTTCCCTATTCAGGATAAATAAATAAACAGATGCCAGAGCCGCGAGTCTTCAAGCAATTTGCCTGGGCCACATAAATCTAATTTTTTTCATATGTGCGTGTAAAACTCTTTAACCCGTTGCGTCACAGGTACGTCCAGTGGACGTATACTCGGTATATAAAACGTTATAACTCAAAAGCCTTACCCGCCCCGACTGTCTGGTTTTCTTCTATTCGTTCGCCAAATTGTTACTGATAACGGGGTAAACAATATTTTTCGATCAGCATTAGCCCCTGGCGTGAGTAACTGTGTTTCGCAAACCATATACTGTAACAAAGAGTTTTTCTTAACACATACGATGTATAGTGTTCGATCACTTTGTATTGTATTTGTTTACAATACTTGACCAAATGATAAGAGACGCATGATCAGATACATATCTATCAGAACTGATCTTTCAGTTGGTGGTTTACACTTTACAGTGATCTAGTGCAGTTGACGTGTTCTCTAGTTTTGTGAGTGGACTTGGGCTTTTCTGACTTGGAGGTAAGTTTTATGAACTTACTGAGTATTTGGTGTGTTTGCATGGTGCACTATGTGTGTGTGAAGTATTTTATGTGGATGACCAGGGATGACCTTTTCTTTTGATGTATTTGACCATTGAAATTCTTTAAGTGTTGTGATTATCGTGGAATCTGGTGATGGATCTCCTCCCTTTGTCGGGATGTACAGCTAGGTGTGAAACGAAGTATAGATACTCCACTCGAGGGATGGATCTCCCCCTCTTGTTGGCATATACTTGGTAGATAGAGATGGAGCTCCACCTATCTTAAATATTCACTACACTTAGTTATTTGTTTATTATTGGTCCTGGCCATCCATAATTTGTGTATGTGTACTCACACTGTGCTAATTTTATATTTACAGATTCGACTGGTCTCCACAATACCACAAGTACCGCTGCCGACTGTCCTGACAAGAAAAAAAAGACCGAGGATTTAGGTCCTCATATATTAGTAATATTTTTTTTCTATCTTTTACAATACGTCTATCAGACGTAGCCTGTGATCCGCACTACTTTTTTTCTGTTCGTCTAAGATTCTTCTTACTCGGAGTAGCATTTTTTGTGGATTTTGTTTACTTATTGTAACAAATATTAAAAAAACACTAATGAATGCGATTTTCGGAAAGTGTTTTTCTGGAAATTGTTGCTGTAACTGCATAAAACAACAACAACAACTAGGAATTCAAATGGTGAAGGATTTTTACTCTTTGTGCTAGAATTATTACTGCGTAAATACCTAATATATTGAAAACAGATGCTAAAGTATTTTTGTATTTTAAAGTTATTGAACTAAGATATAGATTTCAAAGCGAAATCTTAATAAAACATTTTTTTTTCTAAAAACCGAAAAAGCGCGCATTAAAATTATAATATTTAAAAAAAATTAAAATAGGTTTGTGTTATAAAACATTATTTTTCCTTTACGAAACAATATCTGAAATATTTATATCCGTAGCAATAGTTCTTTTTCTTGTGAAGATTATTTAAAAAATTGCCGAAACCCATAATATGTAGTTAACTAATTATAAATTAAAAATTGATTTTTAATATTATAACTACGTTTTTCTTATTACTTTTTACTTTGCTAAAAAAAGAGAAGACCATGGTTAATCATTTGCCAAACCAAAACATTGAATAAAGCAGAAAAAAATAAGAAAATAAAATAATTTCCTTCATATACGTCTGTCAGACATACCTGTGATCACAACTGATTTTTATAGCCTGTGACGCAACGGGTTAAAATGAATAGCCCGATTTCTTTATAAACTAAAAAAGTAAAGTAACCATTTAATTTATACCCTATGTATAGGCACTTAACAAACAGTTGACAGTTGTATGGAAATTATCCGGCTGTTAGTTGACTGGGCAAATGTGCAAATGTTTATTGGAAAATGCTAAATTTTATAATATGTATTTCAAAATAAAAAATTCTATAACTTTCCGGTATACATTTTTTAAAAGCTTGCAAATGCTACCACCCTCTTTGTGTCCTTTACGTTACATACAAATTGTGCTATTGGTTTTCCTATCGAACATAACAAGTTAAGCGGATAAAATCTATCAGCTTTAAAAAAAGTTTCAGGCCGCATCTTCTTCTTGTTTATCCTTCGCATCGCATAATAAACGCTTGACACTTACTTCATTTATATGCAAATAGCCGGACCCAATTGTTTGCTCACGTTCGACTGCTTCATAAATCATTTAGGGATCAATCTGGTGACTTTCGACAGAAGCTCAGTCGGAAGATAATTTTTTATAAAATTTATCACTTCGGCCCAAAGTTAATTGAAGCAATGGTATTTCCCATGAAATTGTTAAGGACTATGTATAATGCTTCGTAAATTTTTAAAACAGATGGGTAAAAATATCTACATATTCTTGGGACATGCCTATGAATGTCAGGTGGATCTCCCACAATAAAAATTAAACTTAATAATAATACTAATAATTTAAAATGAAATAATGCATACTTCCCACTGGCCCATGTTTTTCTCTTTTTCTAAACATTCTGGTGGAGTAAGCAACAATCATTACTCATTAGTCAATCCTTGCAAAACAAAATTCCTATAAACAAAACACTGAAATTTTGCAACCTCATCATCGTCACTGCATGGATGGTCACCATCACTATGTCATTGTAAATAACCTGCTGTTTTATTCATAGGATATTTTGTTGACATCTATACGAAGGATTAAATTGCTTTCCGTATCATTAGTTTGGTTTAGTCATGGACCATTCAATTGAAATTAAACACAATGATATACACATAATGCATAGGTCCTCGATTGTAACACGGGTCGGGATGAATGCCCGAATTTTGCGGGGACACGCTGTCGTTTCTCGGATGACAAGGGATAATGTCTGGCATTGAATATACATCCACTATGCTATACGGACCGAACAAATATGGCTCCCTACAATATCCCTTAATAATTTCATGATATCATCAGAATATTATTTGGATGTTTTCTGGATGATATACATGAGGAGCATGTCATATTTCACACAATTTTACATATACAGCGACTCTATAGATAAAGGTTTGCTTCATATATTTAAGCACTTCCTTTTCTATATCCACGTTGGGTCCTATCCCAAGGGTTAAATATCCCTTTAAATGCTCCCCGGAGGAGATGAATGCCGAGAAGGATAACTTTTGATTTCAAGATTGTCGTCGACCTTAATCATTGGAGAGCGCTCAAAATGGACACGTCATGAACATTAGACGCTTTCAATCGCCGGGATGATATGGTGTTAACTGTTAAGCGCCGACACCTTATAAATAACAATATCTATTTGTCTGCAAAGTTACTTTAGATACATTTCACTAAAATAATATATTCATGTCAAAGTCAGGATCCAATTGAAAATTCAACATTTTCCGGACAATATATCTCCGGTTGACTCATTAATCACCCGGGTGAAAAAGGACATGTGAACGTCAAATATTCATTCTATTGTCCTGAATTCAATTTCTATTGATTGAAATATGTAAATGTATTTCAGTTTCTATATGATTTAAAATATTTATTTTTATCCGTCGGAAACAAATCTATTTTTCTCTATTTACGAGTACACCATCAACGCAATGAAAAACGAGTGCTATTACGGTTTTTGTATACGATCCCTATAAAACTTCACAACAAAAGGAACTTTTTTTTCCATTTTATTGATTTTTATGGATTCAATTAACTGAGAAATGGAACTCAATGGCAGTACATAGCAGCATCACGGTGATTACAACAAAATCAACAACAACAACAATATAAAACATTCCTGGCAATTTTCATTGGAATTCAATACATTTCGGAATATTGGAGGACATCGGAAACGTATACACATAAACCTGAGTAATAGGTCGTTTTCAATTTTCCACAGGACAATTAAATGATTCGGGCGCGTTTCGCGTTTCGAATTTCAGCTTGAGAGGGTCGGAATGATGCCCATGTCCACCAAATAATAGACCCGATAACATCTAAAATCATTTATTACATCAATTATTTTTGTAGTAAATCCGAGAGAAAGACAAAATTGAAAATTGGCAAATCAGGACATTTGAAGCGTTGAGAATTTATTTTTATTTTTGTTTCGTTATTTTATGATTTCGAGGAGGGGGATTATATATGTATTCAAATTAAAGATAATGTTAGGACTAACTTTATTACTATTAACGACTGTAGTGATGATATTAAAGTTAAGTTAAATATTTACTGCTCCTTATTTAATCCATGCCTGTTCATAGATTACGTTGTGCGATTTTGTTGAAGTTTTATCAAACGAGACCGAGGCTAATTTCGGGCGCGGTCGAAATTTGAATACCCGTCACATTTGAATGAAACTTAAGCTTCTTTTGTGTTAACAATTTCTACCGCAGCCCTATGACGTGTTCCGAGTCCATCTGTTCCTAGATGCGTTGAGGCTAGTCCAGGATGAATTGGATGAATTTTGGTTAAGATTCAAAAAGAAAAAAGGTTTCTCTTACAAGAACCATATTTGTTATTGGTTTGTATGACAGCCCTATTACATAATGTTCTGATTCCATCTTTTCCTAGATATGTTTTAATGCTTTACTGGGAACACATTTGGGTGAAGTTTCGTTAAGATTGGTTCTTAAAGAAAAAAGTTTTTCTTAGAAGAACCTAATTTCATTTGTACGACAGCCCTATGACGTAGTGTTCCGATTTCATCGGTTCCTAGATATGTTTTGAGGCTTTACTAGGAACACATTTGAGTGGAGTTTGGTTGAGATTGGTATATAAAGAGAAAAGTTTTTCCTAGAAGAACCTAATTCTCTGGAATTGGTTTGTATGGCAGCCCCAAGACCCCATGGTCCGATTCCATTCGTTCCGACATGTATACAACGTACACTAAAAAGAAAATTTTATCCAAAATTTTAATTCGATAGCTTCAAAACTGGGCTATGTGAAGTTAGCCAGTCATGTTTTTGAAATTAGGTCCTTTTGCTCGGTGGACCGTTTGTTCTACAGCGGCTACGTTTGTTCTTGATTGTTAACCAATTAATATCGTTTGTGCTTCTCTAATTATTTAATTATAGCAACTTTAAAATTGTGAGTGTGAACTTAGCCAGTCATTTTTAAATATGGGTCGGAAAGGTATAGGTTTGGTATCAATCGAAAGCCAGACGTTTGTTCATTTTGTAGGGCGTTTGTTCATCCTGGAAACGGGAGGATACAGGAATTATAAAGGAAAAAGAGATTAGTTGTGACGTCATCTTCACTCAACCAACGCCATCTACTCAGCTCAGCTGTACGATGATGGTGTGGATCTTGCATAAATTGTTCGCGGGACACGGGTTACCCGTACAGCTGAGCTGAGTAGATGGCGTTGGTTGAGTGAAGATGACGTCACAACTATCCCTTTTTCCTTAATAATTCCTGTATCCTTCCGTTTCCAGGATGAACAAACGCCCTACAAAATGAACAAACGTCTGGCTTTCGATTGATACCAAACCTATACCTTTCCGACCCATATTTAAAAATGACTGGCTAAGTTCACACTCACAATTTTAAAGTTGCTATAATTAAATAATTAGAGAAGCACAAACGATATTAATTGGTTAACAATCAAGAACAAACGTAGCCGCTGTAGAACAAACGGTTCACCGAGCAAAAGGACCTAATTTCAAAAACATAACTGGCTAACTTCACACAGCCTCAAAACTGAGGGAATAGTTTGCGTTGCAATAGACTGACAGACAGACAGACAAACGGACATGGCTTAATCGATTCCTCTTGTCACACTGATCAATAATATATATATGTACTTTATATAGTCGGAGATGCTTCCTTCTGTGCGTTGCAAACTTCATGACAAAGTTAATATACCCTTTCACATAGTAACGGGTATAAAAATTAATATGGAACACATTGTGTTAAACTGGAAGTTAATTTTGGGGCTTATATCAAATATGAATACCCGTCGAAAAAAATTAAAGCTTTTTGGGTTAATAATTTCTACGCAGCAGCCTTATGATAAAATGCCTTCCGATTTCATCCGTTTGGTTCAGATCGGTCCATCAAGAAAAAAGTTTTTCTTAGAAGAACTTCGTTTTCAAGGTGGGGATTCTATGGTAGCCTCATAACCCCTTAGACTTAGAGCGATTCCACTCGTTCCAACATATTAAACTTAGGAAAGTAAGCCAAGATATGGCCACCAAACGGCAAAAATCCTACATCGTTAGATTTTTGCAGAGTAGTTGAGGACAGCCCCCAGATTATGAAAAAAAATCCCACCGATTGGACGTCCGCAACCTTAAAAAAAAGGTGGAAATTGGGGTATTTTTTCCGTTTTTTGCGACTATTTCGAAAACGGCCAAAGATACAGAAAAATGGTCTGAAGACGAAAAAAAAACAACATAAAATTTTGCAATGATATTTAACAAAATAGAATTTTATTGGAAAATTTGATGCTAGACCTAAAAATAAATTAGAATATTTGCATTTTAGACTTTTTTTAAGAGCAGATGCAAAATGGGAGTTCAGCCGTGAAATATTGTGTAAGCTCCCACCATAAGTTCAAAATCATTTTGGATGAAACATTGAGTCGCTCCGATCAAGGACCCTCATAATCCCCCCATTTGAACTTGGTAAAACGGCATGTCTATAACTCCCTCAAAATTGGAGCTGAAAGCTAAATTTTGGTTTATTGCCAATGGGGTTCAAATATACCATCCCCCAAAAATCAGCTCAATTGAATAAAAACTAAGGTACCTCCCAGGAGTTCGTTCTACGCACTACTCATTTTATAAACTGTATAGAACAAAGTTGTCTTGGGTCAGTTTGTATGGGAGGTATCCTTAGTTTTTATCCGATTGAGCTGATTTTTGGTCAGTTGGGTCATGATACCCTCCAATGGCAATAAATCAAAACTTAGCTCTTTGCCCCGTTTTGGGGGAGCTATGGACATATTGTTTTGGCAAATTCAATTGGGGGACAAACGGAGTTTTTAATGGGAGCAACTAAACTTTCAGCAAAAATCATCTTCCACTTAATGCGAATACTCACACAAAATTTAAATTACATGGCTGAACTTGCTTTTTTTTTCATTAGTTAATGAAAATACATGTTCTAATTTATTTTTTTGTCTATCGCCGAATTTTCCAATAAAATTCTAATGTGTTATATATCATATCAAAGAAAATGTAGTTTTTTTCGACTTCATACCATGTTTCTCTACCTTTTGTCGTTTTTGAAATAATCGCAAAAAACGGAAAAAATGCGCCCCCTCTTTCCCCTTTTTTCAAGGTTGCGGACCACCAATCGGTGGGGAGTTTAATTCCCATAATCTGGGGGCCAATTAATGTACAACAGAATCCCTATATTTTTACCCATTACAATGTGATAACATTTTTTGTCAAAATGCCCGACTTGCCGAACTAAATCAAAATTTACCACACCACCAAACATTTCATCCGAGATATGACTTCACTTTCGGAAACGACATAAAATTTCTAATAAAACGATACCTCGCGCTCGCCCGTTACGAAGTTGCTCGTATCTTCAGAGATACACCAACGCCATCTAGATACATCAAGGCCGTAACTCAGCCGTTCCATGCCGTCATAGTTTGCCTACTAAGTTTTGGATTTACACGAAGAAACAACAACAACAAGCATATGAGGTCATTAAAAGTAACAACAAAACAGTGCAAACAGTAGGCGAAAAATTTCTACATTGCGGCCTTAATATTGAGCGGCGGTGGATACACCCGTTCAAACTTTAAAGAAATCTTAAAATTTTTACGATTTGAATTTGAATTTTTGGTGAAAAACCAGTTTTAAAATTTCTTTAAAGTTTGAACGGGTGTATCTCGGAAGAGATACAAGCAACTTCGTAACAGGCGAGGTGTCGTTTTATTGGAAACAAGCATTTTGGGCTTGCTGTGCTCGCACTAACATTCCCTTTTAAGGCCTGAATAGACCTCGGGCGGAATGAAAATGAAATTTTTGTCCGCGGCGATTTTCTCAATGAAAATGCATACTTACTGTCGTGGAATATGTGGTAAATGATGGGGAATTCCATAAACTAAAATCCGAGAATGGTTTCACAATTTGTCACTGCCATTTTATGTGTTATTTTTCGATTCCCCGGTCATTAGATAATTTCCGCGATGAACTCGTCGTGGACAGTGAATCGGTTTGACGTTTGCAAAATTCACCACGCCCGACGGAGAATATGCTACAGAGTCGACTCATTTTCACGTTGAAAATGCATTCGGACAAGGGGGAAATAATTTTTTAAGGTTTTTTTAAGATGATTTAGGACGTAAAACGCCTTTGCAGCAATTTTCGAAGCTAAAATTTTAAATTCACCACGGTTTTTATGCCGGTTCATTACCGTTTCATTTTCATTCCGCTCGAACTCTATCCGGGGCTTTAAATCGAATAAAATTGAAAAACTAAATTCGATTTGAAAAAAATAGTAGGAGGGGCGCCTAACGGTATGAAATATACTTAATTCCTAGTAAATATTTTGACTCTTAAAATAAAAAATATTGTTGACGATGTGGCTGGAATTATAGTTGCTTATCCGGCGAACTTCGTATCGCCCCGCCTTTTAGATATTATCGTTTGCAGGTGGGTCAAAACTACTGAAATCCGAAAATTTGTTCAGGAGAAGTTTCTCATGCTTCTCCTGAGCGGTTTCTTCTGGTTAATTTCGCAGATATGGAAATAGCAATTCAATTATTGCAGAGTGAAGTTTTTCAGTTGCGGGTGGAACTTTACTGAAATATGCTATTCTGCTCGAGGGATGGCTTCAATTTTCAATTTTTGTGAAGATTTGTTCTGCTATTGATGGTAGAAGTCAATTCCGCGAAAGAGGGGGCTTTCCATTTAAGGGATATAAGCAAAAACAGGATAAAATAAGAATTTTGAGAAATGCGGTAAACAGAAATTCAAGAAGAAAAGACAAAAACTTGAGAAAATATGATGCTTTCATAGTTTGACTCCTAACCAAATTTCGCGATGAGTCTGTTTTATTGGGCGTAGAAGTATGTAATTTAGATGGTTTTTGACTCCGCTATTCGGGGTGAAGTCTATTTTTACAGACGCCTCTATGTTGGATGGTTGGATCGTGTCATCGCTGAGACCAATGCGTTGTTGTTGCGTTTCCATTTGATACATCCAGATGGAGTCCAATCCCGTGGTGCAATTTTACTCAATATTGAATTAGTTCAGGACATATAGACAAAAGTATTTGAATAAACTGTTTTTATAATTTTGCTTATTATGCATATTTTGCATATTTCAATAGAGACATTGTGGTTGTAGACAAATCGGGTGGAATCAATTTACTGAAATACTGCAATTCGTTCAAGAAGAAATACAGAACAAAATTATGTGAAAATTGACAGTCTTCATAATTTTGCTCATTGTGAATTTTTTCCGAAGTTTTCAATACTTATTCCGCTATTCGGGAAAATATTCGAAAATCCGCTAGCATGTTCAAGCAATTCAGACAGAAGACTGAAAAAGAACTCATTATGAATTGCGACGCAGGGTTCAAACAAAAATCATAAAATTATTAACTCCTTAATGACCACGTTTCCTATAGTAGCATGACTTCGTTTCTTTTTTTAAGAAATGGGTAAAAATACTTTGATCAATATGTTCTTCCCAAATTATCGGAACTTTCTATACTTCTAGTCGTATTCGCTACAGGCTCAAATACGGTGCAGCAAATTTACTAAAACCCCCTAATCCGTTCAAAGTGGCCAAGGAAAAGAGCTTCCTTCAACATTTTGCTCATCCGTTCCGTATATCCGACTTTGGAGATATAGACAAAAGTATTTGAAAAGGAACTGTTTTAAATAATTATTCTTTGTGATTTTTTGCATATTTCAACAGTTATTCTGGGTGTGCAACAATCCGCTGGAATATTTTGACTGAAATCGGGTAATAATTTCAAGGAAAACAGAAACAAATCTGTACACGGAAAATAAATCATTATAATTTTGCTCATTGTGAATTTTTTGCATGTTTCAATATTATTTTCATATTCAGTGAAAATCCGGTAAGAAATTCAAGAAAAATAAAAAAATCTGTAAAAAAAAAACTCATTGTGAATTTTGTGTTTACTTCAATAGCAGTATAGCTATTCCGGTGGGAGCCTTGTGTAGACCTATAAGGTGGTGTCAACTTACTGAAATCCTGTAATTCGTTCAAGAAAGACAGAAAGAAGTATAAGAAAACGAATTGTCCTCATAATTGTGCCCCATTGTGAATTTTTCAAATGTCTCGATGGTTGTCCTGTTACTTTGGCTAGAGACCAATCCTGCAGAAGAGATTTACTGAAATCCGCTCATATGTTAAAGAAATACCCGCAGAAATAGGTGGAAAAGAACCCATTGTAAATTTCAGCTCATTGTTATTTTTTTCATGTTTCAATAGTCATTATGCTATTCTGACCAGAGCCTAATCCAACAAACCAAAAATCATGAAAATCTGTCCAACCGTTCTTGAGTTATAAATGGTGTAACTAACACGAATTTCTTTTATAGATTTTATGTCGTTTCAGAAAGTGAAGTCATATCTCAGATGAAATGTTGTGGCAAATTTTTATTTAGTTCGGCAAGTCGAGCACTTTGACAAAAAATGCTATAACATTGTAACGGTCTAAAATACCTACCATTAAAATAGTCTCCTCCATGAATGGGGCACCCTGTATATATAGCGAACCCTACAATATTTTAGCTCCATAGCTTGGAAGCACAGATACTAGTTTGCATTGAAACAGACAGGCAAACGGACGTCGTTTAATCGATTTACCCTCGTCACACTGATCAATGAATCAATAGATTCAATAGATGAACAAGGTCTTAATGTTCACAAAATCTAATGCTTTCTACAGCAATCTTCCAATGCGGTGCTTTCCTAGCCGGGTATCGATCTGATGACACAAACCCAACCTGGATGGATAACAAATCAAAAAACGATTGCAAAAATCATGTAAAATACCCCAAATCCCCTTCGATTTTAAAACCAGCTCTAGTGTTCGTATTTAATTGAAAGATAAGTATACAACCCTATATCAATCTCTTCAACACTGTATGACCAATTAATTTAAGAGGGGATTTGAGCCTCCAAAACTTATATGTAGGTGCCACTGAGATAGTTCTATTTCTACAACATCCTAGGCCTCTTTGCTGTGCAAGTATTGAAAAGCTCTTGGAAAGTTGGTAAGGTAAAGCACCGGATGATCAAATACTCTCACAGGAACAAACGAATAATTGCTCTTGAGAGTTTCAGCAAGATGGGATCAAAAGCAAAAATCATACTGCACTTTCGTTTATGAGCTTTATTTGAATTCTTGCTTATATGAAGTTTTTGTAGGCATGCGATTTCCGTCATTTAGTCCAAAAGACATTTATATCCACTGAAATTTCAAAGCCAATTGAAACCATTTCGTGATGGACTCCTCCCCTGACTTCGTCCCTGATATAATTTAGTTGATATTGCCGATCATTTCATTAAAAAAAAATGTTGTGTCAGGCATATAAGAGGGATCCAAACCAAATTAGTTTGTTTGGCCGTGATCGTTCGGAATAATAAAACTAACAATGCGGCTAGGATAGGAAGTGGTATGGCTGACAACCGTATCACACTCCGAATGCAGTTGTCTTTGAATCGTTGACGACAACACGGGCTAGTCGTCAACGCACTATGCTCCACTAGGAGTTGGGGTAAATCAAAAAGAAACTAATACAACATACATTTTTCCTTTATCATACACAGGCCTATAAAAACACAAACTACTCGTACCGCTTCCTTTTTTTTTAATTTTTAAGTCAACTTAAAAAAAAACTCTTTGCTTCTAAATCCTGCAGCACATGTAATTGCATTTCTTTGACAACTCTCCCAAAATCCTACAACATGAGACACACATACAAATGACACAGTTAAATGCCAAATCCATTTTCAATGCATATGCGGGGCTCTTCAAAATCAATTTCGTAAAATGTTACAAATCTGTGAATATTAATATATGAAAAGGATGCTTCACAGTACAGTCGAGGACGATACACAGACCCGTGATGCAACGATATACCAACCGTAATACATTAGGTACATACACGAATTGAACATGATAAAATATGGTCTCGGATACGAAAGTATTAAGCTACCGTATCGGGGCAAAATATGAAAAGGAAGCAATATTCAAGTCATCTGATATTGATCCTTTTCAAGAGGCAAAGTATTAAAAGATTATGCCAAATGGAAAATTTTCAAATATGTCTGGAATAAGATCGTATTCAAAAAGAAGCGTATTATACGTTCGTTGGTAGATGAAAAAATATCTTAATAGTTTTGTGCTCTCTTTTGCAGTGATTTGTATTTTACTATGCATATTTGTATCGGATTTCAGGTCGTTGCAATATTCACAAAAGTTTCTGTTGAATTGAAGAAGATTGAATGTAAGATTAAGATGGATACGATATCTACACCAAAAAAAAGAAAGATGCATTGACGAAAGTTATAATTAAAGATTAAAATAGTTTCTTACGTTTTACAAATGATTTTGATCGAACACAGATTCTGTGGTCATAAAAGAAAGCTAAACTCTCCAGCGTACGGTTTTCTAAACCTTAAAATTTTGAAAAGGGTTCCCTTCCCTACTAGTCCGCGCTTTTTAACTATTTGTTAAATTTATTTCCTTTTGGTTTCGCATTTTCCCGCTGAATATTTATCTATTCTGACATTTTTCGGTAAATTCCATTAACTCTTCATTCGACTGGACATACTCATTCTGTCACGTTATTGTTTGTAATATGGAAACAAAAATAACTTGACCCATGACATCAGGAAGTATGTCCATTAAAATTCATTCCGGTGCAAAAGTTTTGAATACAGTTCACCATAAGCACTCGATTTTCCACCTTAACACGTCAACATAAAAACAGAATATTTTCCATAATGGCTATGACAGAATGTGAATGAAATTTTTATAAAATTGAAAGGTGCTATGCAAAACGTGTGTGTATCTGTTAAAAATAGAAGGGATTTATTATTGTCTATATGTGGTAAAAAATATATAGTTGGGACTCCAAATAGACGGTACTTTAATTTGATATATTTTTGATATTTCATCGAAATAATTTTTTTTTTATATATCGTCCCTAGTATGCCAGAACCGCGAAACTATAGAGTTAGCGACTTTGAGATAATGTGATTTTTACCCTTTATATACAATGACGAATATATTATAAAGCTAACAAAACTGAAACCGCTTCCTTTATTGAGAAAATGAAAACATGTTTTCGTGAATGTTAAAAAAGGGCCACACATAAGATGCCAGAGCCATGAATCTGCCAACAAAACATCAAGATGCCAGAGCCGCGAAACTCGTAACAAACCTAGAAACAATATGCCCCATACACCGCCCAACTAACAAACTCTTGAGAATTTAGCTCTTGTGAATCGGAATAAGCTTTTATAAGCTCTCTGCCACTATTACAGAGAGCTTGCGTCGCATAACAACTGTATAGTATTTTTTGAGACTCTTACAACCGTAAACATCTACTCCAATAAGAAGCCTTAAAGTTTTCTTATAACGTATGACAGGCAAGTGCGTCATTTAATACTTACCTATAAGACTTTTATAAACATTTTATAGTGCTGTTGAAGAGTTAAATTTCAAGAGTTGATGTCTTGATGCTTGATCTTGTAAGACTCTTGTAGACTGTTACCAGAACAAAAATGTAAGTTGGAACGAAACTCATAAGCCAGAACCGCAAAAGTCAATATTCCATGTAATTAATGCGTGGTAACTTGGTTGTAACTGCCAGAAATAGTGAAGTTTGTAATAAATCATGTAAGGGAGATATCCGTAAGTCACTTTTTTAAATAAATCAAACAAGTACAAACATTTACTATTTGAAGTAAAGTTAAATAAGGTTAATAAAGCACAAGGATCATTGTTTCTCGGATAATTCTGATTCGAAGCTTTTGAAAAAAGATGCATAATTAATCACACCAAAAGTGATAGCTTTTTTGATTCTCTGTACTCTTTTGAATGCCAGAAATAATCGAAAGAAAATAAAGCGAGACCGAGGAAAATTTCGGGCGCTACCGAAATTTGGATACCCTTCTCTCTCCTCGGGCTAATATTGTTTGGTTATAATAACTGCACAAACGAAAAAAAAATCTTAGAAAACTTTTTTTTTTTGTGGGAGGGGAAGGGGTCTTGGCCCCATAGTACCAATATATTTGTTTTTACATATTTTTTTTATTTCCGATAAAAACACATTGAGATAAGTTCTGATTGGAATTTATACAAAAAATTCTTAAGTGAACCTAATTTGTGGGGTTGGGAGGTTGGCGCATCATGATCTCATGGTCCGATTCCATTATTCTTTACATGAATGTTTCATCAGTATCCATATATCTTTACAACAAAAGAGCTGCCAGAATAGGAAATCTTCAACAGCCATATAAAGAAACATATGCCAGAACCACGAGTCTCCTATCTCCACACAACGGAAAATATGCCAGTGCCGCGAGTCTCCTAACAATTTGCAAGAAACACAAAAGTCTGCCTTTGTTTTTTTAGTGTTTACTTATGAAAAAAAATTATCTACCCACGAAAATATATACTAATATTTCAGAAAAAGATATGGTGGGCTAGATTAATATTTCCAATTTTCAGAGCTAATTAAAACTTCAGATTGTTTTCTCTGAAAACTCGTAAAATGTAGAATCGCGGTTCTGGCAAATGTGTGACGATATCTTATCTACCCAATGGATAACGTACAATCTCCGAAAACTACCAATGCATAATTATGTGTAAATTTACACGAAAAAATTTAAATATTCAAGCAAATAATGTAAGCACCTAGGATAACTATAAACTGCTTAAACAGGAATGAAAATTCTCATTCTTATATATAAAGACTTTAGTAAATTTACGGATGCGTTTGTTTGACTATTCGCAAGGAATCGAACAAATACTTAAGTAAAAAAAAGTAACAACCAAACACTAAAATAGCAAAAAAAAAAAACACAATCCTCTTTCGGAGGAAATGAACATTTCTATGACTTCAACATTTCCTTAGGCTTAGACCAAACGGATATCGAAGGAAGTCAACCGCAATAAGACGCTATTCCAGACAACCGTTGCAACGGAATGCATATTGGTATCCATATCCATGTTGTTAAACATTCCCATATGATACGTGTATATACATAGTGTACCTATCCATAAAAGACAATTTAAATATACGAATAGTAATCTGACTTGTGTACATTATAAAGAAATACCATAACGATTCATTGTAAGTCCAAGCTAGAAGTTTCAAGGGCTTCACCCACAAGGACATACATTTAATCTTTCGCCTTATAATCTTGTTTGTGTGATAAAAGAGATACTTGTGTAAGTTCAGACTGATATAAAAGAAATTCCTATCTTGGTAGAAAGAAATACAGTAGATACCGGTTATTAGAATCAGCAAGGGGCTCGAAATGTCTAGGGTTTGCTCGTTTTAGCTTAATTTTCGCTATTTTAAGTAATTTTTTGTCTATACTTTTAAAGGTTGAAACATCCCTTTATTTGAATTAACAGAACCAGTAAATAGGAAGAGTGGAAAAAACCATTAAATTAACTCTCTCTTATAGTGTTGTATGCAAGAACGGAAGTGTCTTAATTTAATTTGATTGACATAATATTGTTCTCGCGAAGGGCAAATTTCTTACACTCGTTTAATCTAGAATCGCCGCTTAATTAAAAAAAAAACATGTGATTTTAATATCTGGCGCCTACTGTACTTGGTTAGAATCCGCTTAGAATTGAATGTTACAAAGAAGCGAAACGATGCAGGAATTATTAAGGAGGCTATTTCAAATACCTCTATAAGTTGTATACCCTATGTGCCCATAAGATGGTATAGGTTATATTATTTTCGTTACGCCGATATTATGCAACACTCCAAAACAAAATCCAAAGGTATGGCAAAGTATATACATATATATATATATATATAAATGATGAGGATCGCTCCCTGATTCGAATAAGCCATGTCTGTCTATTTGTCTGTCCTTCCGTGTGTCTGTCAGTTCGCACGATAACTCCCGAAATAATGAAGCAAGTTTTTTGAAATTTTTATGTTTATTTGGATAAAAGCTTGGACGGTATTGGAAAAGGGCCAAATCGCACCAATAAGGGTTACAATACCTCCCATACAAATTAACCCTTATTGATATTTTAATTCGGCCATAACTTTCGAAAACATATCGTTAGCGATATGAAATTTGATCCATGCCCGCACTTGTGACATATCCTTGAAGACTTTATGGCGCCCTGTGCAAGTGCGTTTAAAGTCGCCCTTTAATTTATCATTCTGATTCGTATTAACTGGGAAAGTTCAAAAAGGCGAATTTCGTTCGGACGTGGCTGAAATTCGGATACCCTACAGCAGGGGTGTCAAACTCAAAACCTCGTCTGGGACAAATCACATTGTATTCAGATTTGAACGAGCCGCAGGGTGAAAGTTTCGAAAATGTCTATAGAAACTTTTTTTTTCAAAATTGGATGATAGAATATTATCTTTAAATATGACTAAAAATGTCACGTTTTGCACAAGGGTAAGCTTTCAGATCCTTTTGAGGTGCACAGTGGAGTGAGACAAGGTTGCGTTTTATCACCTATTCTTTTCCTCATAGCCATTAACGATGTACTAGTGAGAGCGCTTCAAAACCAGAGGAAAGGTATCAGATGGAAAATGTTTGATTACCTGCAACACCTGGAATATGCTGACGATATTTGTCTGCTTTCAAATAAAAAGGAGGATGTAGCTCAAATGGCCGATGCTCTGCATTGCGAAAGTCGTAATGCTGGGCTCAAGATAAACGCTGCCAAGACCAAGTACTTGAGCTCCCATCCTGGGGGACAAAGCGGAATTTGTGTTTCGGGCCAGTCACTCGAAAAAGTTGACGAATTCTGCTACCTCGGAAGCATAGTCACAGCAGATGGCGGCGCGGACGCTGATGTACAATCGCGTATCAATAAGGCTAGGGCAGCCTTCTTCACTTTGACTCCTTTCTGGAAAAATAACAACATTTCCAGGCGCACCAAAATCCGAATCTTCAATTCTATTGTAATATCTGTGCTTCTTTATGGCTGTTCAACTTGGAAGGTGACCAACGAGATAACAACTAAGCTGCAAACTTTCGTAAACAATAGTGCCAACGGCGCATCCTACAAATCCGCTGGCCGGAGATTATTTTCAATGATGATCTCCTGAGTATCACAGGCCTGGATTGGATAGGGACTTCTGTCAAAAGGCGAAAGTGGCAATGGATAGGTCATACTCTCCGAAGAGGGCCAACAAATATTGCAAAGCAGGCCCTAGATTGGAACCCTCAGGGAGCCAATGATAGACGCCGTGTTGGACGACCAAGAAACACGTGGAAAAGATCGGTTAATAAAGAGGCTGCTTCATTAAACAAACAGTGGTCAGACCTAAAGATGATGGCACAGAACAGAACGAGGTGGAAAGTAGGCGTAGTTGATGTCCTATGCCCCACAAGGGGTTAACAGGAACCAGAGAGAGAGAGATGACTAAAAATATGAATCCTTTTGAAATGAACACCTTTGGAAATGTTTTTTAAAAAAAAAATAAGAAACTTTAGATAAGAAATTAAAATGCTGAAATTTGGTTGGTCGGTCAGTAGCTACTATTTGTAAATTAATATCCGATAAATTTGGACAAATGATCAGACCAGATAATCCACAAGGCCGCCCAACACAATTCCGGGGGTCAAACAATTTAGGCTAAGGGCACAAATTAATACCGGCAACATTTGGCTGCATTTTTTGAATACAACGTGTATACAACCATAATCTGACATGTGCTGTGCTATGGCTGCGAAGCATGGACCCTAGCCCAAAACTCTGAACACCTGTTGGACACATTCGAGCGAAAGATTCTCCGAAGAATCTTCGGGGCCGTTCGTGAACGAGGTGAATGGCGCATCCGGTACAACCTTGAGTTGTATCAGCTTTATGATGAGCTATAGGTGTCGAAAATTGTGAAATTGCAGCGACTGCAATGGGCGGGACATGTACAAAGGACGAACGACGATCGCATGCCGAAAAAGGTGATGAACGCACAACGAGTGAACGGACCCGGTTTGCGTGGACGACCGAGAGCCCGATGGGAGCATTCTGTATGTGAGGACGCCCACCAGATGTTAGGCTTTCGGAACTGGAGGACAAGGTCGCGTGACCGCGACAATTGGAGGTTTTCAATGCAGGCGGCCAAAGCCCGACGTCGGGCTATCGTGCCATAAAGAAGAATTTGAACGTATATTCGAAGTACGGCGAAATTGTGCTTATGGAGCATTGTTGGTTTGAGTTGGGGAAAACAAAATAGGAATAACAACAATGAATGAACAATATGTGTGTTTTGTGTGAAGATAGGAGGAGCGCATGGAGGAGTAGTATATGAGCAATTAGTAAGTAAATGAATGAAGTTGCTTATGAATATTATTTTATCAATTGGTAGTGCATATACTGCTTATTGGCATATTTGGAGTGAACGCCACTAGGCGTCATCAATTTCTCATAATTTAATTTAATTTTTCTTATTGAGCGAATATTATTAACTCAATTTGGTGGAGCGCAATGCGTGTGGTCTTGCTCGCTCAACGGACCACTCCTTGGTATAGGAGAATTCAGGTTTCGCACAAAAAACGCACCTTTTACGTTAAATTAAGTCTATATTAAAATATACTAAGAGCACAATCTACAATAGTATTCCAAAATACATCAAGTCAAATCGTAGTCAATAAATCAAGCAAAGGTCTAAATTAATCCAAAAATATCCAACGATAATTCCAAAATGTAACTATCTGCAACGGCTTCTCGAAACGAAGTGCCGCGTTATATTCTACTTAATTCCCAGGAGAACTTTTATATACATATAACATAATTCCAATTCAAGGTTAACATAATACATACTTCTTATATACTAAAATTGCAGCAATGCATCTGAGTGCAGATATTGTCGCAACATGTTGCATGTTCGTATATACATAAATGTCCATGGATGCCAACAGCTGATCGTGCTGTCACTTGTCTTGTGTTGTTTCGTGTTTGTTTACGTTTATGGTGATGGCGAGTGTTGCAATTATGCTGTTATATTTGACATCAATTGTAACATCATTTCTTTTTATACCCTTCGCTCATAGAGTGAAAGGGTATATTAACTTTGTCATGAAGTTTGTAACGCATTGAAGGAAGCATCTCCGACCATATAAAATATGTATATATATGATCAGCGTGACGAGCTGAGTCGATTGGACGATGTCCGTCTGTCCGACTGTCTGTCTGTCCGTCTGTCTGTCTGTTGCGACGCGTTTTGCTCGGCCAGTTTAAAAGCTATGGAGCTGAAACTTTGCACACATGCTTCTTTTTGTTGCAGGCAGTTTGTATGTTTGAATCGCTAAAATCCGACAAGGGGGTCGTGGGGCTGCCATACAAACCTACCCCCCAAAATTAGGTTCTTCTTAGAAAAAATTTTTTATTTATGCATCAATTTCAATAAAATTTCACACAAATGTGTTTTCATTGCTGACACACAATATATGTAAAAATGGACCAAATCGGACAATGGGGTCGTGGGGCTGCCATACAAACCTAGACCCCCAAATTAGGTTCTTCTAAGAAAAACTTTTTTATTTTCTCATCGATTTCAATCAAATTTCGCACAAATGTGTTTCAAGTTATATCACAAAACATATGTAAAAAATGACCAAATCAGACCATGGGGACATGGGGCTGTCATACAAACCTAGCTCCCCAAATTAAGTTCTTCTAAGAAATTTTTTGTTATTTATACACCAATTTCAACAAAACTTCACACAAATGTGTTTTTATTGATGACACAAAACATATGTATGAATAGATGGAGTCAGACCATGTGGTCATGGGGCTACCATACAAACCTAGCCCCCCAAATCAAATTTTTCAAAGAAAAAACGTTTTTATTTGCACACCAATTTCAATCAAACCTCAGAAAATTATATTTCTATTGATGCCACATAACAAACGTGGAAATAAATGAAATCGGACTATGGGGTCGTGGGGCTGGCATATAAACCCAACCCCAAAATTAGGCTCTTCGAAGAAAAACTTTTTTATGTATCCACCATTTTCAACCAAATCTCATAGAAATGTGTTTTAATTGATGCCACAAACATACGTAAAAATTTATGGAAAGGCCATGCGTTCGTAGGGCTGCCGTACAACCCCCCCCCCCTTGGTTCTTCTAAGAAACCCACATCCCCCGCTTCTCCCATTAAATCTTCGCCACGGCACTTATGTGAAAATTCAAGGAAAAGCATGGAAGCGGGGAGGACTAAACACAAGTCATAGATACGCCCCAAAAACTTTCAGCCCGAGGGGAGCGAAGGGTATCCAAATTTCGGCCGCGCCCGAAATTAGCCTCGGTCTCGTTTTTGTTTCAGGCGACTTCCAGAATAATAGCGGGCGGAAGGATGATGCACACTGGACGGGAAGATAGCGGATGGTGCTATGATGCTGATGGCGGGCGGTGAATAACAAGGTGAGTGATGTGTTTTTATCGTTGCGAAATCCTAATTGTTTCGTTTCCTTTTTGCAGTTCCACATCGTTGTCCCTGGCTCAAACAGAATTGTACATTAATTTTTTCTGATTGGTCATTTATTTTTTAGATTTGCAAATTCATATTTTTGTTTTGGTTATTTTTTTTTATTTCGAAGATCCTTTAATTTGATCGAAAATTTATTATTTTTATCCGGAAACGTGTTTTGTTGATTTGGCGGGAGACAAGACGCTGTCAAAGCATGGCTCGCAAACTGCATTTTGTCTAATCGCATGTTCATCCCGTATTTTTTTCGACGGGTATACTAATGAAATAGTCTGGTTTGGTCTAGCGGTTAGTGCGCGAACCTTCGGTGCACAGGGTCATGAGTTCGAATCTCACCGTGGATCATGGTGTTTTTCGAACTCACGACTATGATCTCACTCAGATGTTAAACGACTACCCATTTATGGGGATAAATAACACTGCTGAGCGTGACGCTGATCTCATTACCTCAACAAAAAGCAGATAAGATCTTGGAAATAGGATGTCACTAACACATCCTGCGGCCTTAGTCCAATGCTGGATTGTCGCGCCTGTTATTTATTTTATACTAATGAAATATTGTGTTATAAAGTGTATGCTGCGAAAAATTATTTGAGATTGCGGACGTAGATTGCGTTGTGTGTTACGAACCCTTTATCGCGCTATTCGCAAGGTACATACATATGTATAAACCCATCAAACTCGTACGTACATTCAAAAACGTTTCCGAAAATTTAAAATTTAAATAAATTTGGGTATAATATGACAATAGCTTGAATAATAATTGTTAATTACTCGTATAGTTTGCCCATGGAATCAATTACAATCTGCGCCAGGAAAACTATCGTTATAGAATACTTTCTCACTGAAACATTTTCGTCTTTGCTCATTGTCATTACACTTAGATACCAATCCTCTCCAACTCCATTTAAACTTCAACTCTACTTCAGTTGCAAACCCTTTTGAAAAATCGGATTATTATATTGCATTGTTGTAGTTGTGGGCATGCATGAAAATTGAATAAAAAGAAAACTTGGAACGTTTCTTTCCAAGAAATTTTCTTTTCATTCGTTGGAAAATGAATTGGCACAATGAGAACGGTAAACTTTCATGTCTTAAATTAAAATCTCGTCGTCTATGTTCTGATGTCATATCTTTGACGATTCATTCGTGAAAGAGGAAAAGAAAATTCATTGACTAGAATCCTGGGAAATCCGACCGAACAATGAGTACCAAAGATGAACTCGACGTCGTCGTCGTCATCACTCGTCGTCTTACTTCTGTGCAGTGCAGCTTAACGTGAAAAAAAAAACCAAAACTTCCAACTGAAATCTTCTTATCAGTCATATCGTGGAGACAAGAAGTTTTCATTGTTGGCGCCTGCAAAAGATAGATACACTTGGCAAGATCGTTAATCCTTAGATGAAATTTTCGAAATGATTTGGCGTATTTTCATCATTTCCGTTTTCAATGTTCAAGAAAGCCATCAAAGTTCGGTGTGCTGTGCAATGCATTGCAATAATAATAATAATCCGAGCAAAAGTGGATTATTGCAGATGATTATGGACAAATTAGCTTATTTCGTTGAATAGGTTATTGATATATTTTGAAAATTGGTAAAATATTAGCTGTATCTATCTTATCTATCTATATACTTACCACACCCTTCTTGAGAACAATGAAGTTTACACATAATCACATTTTTGCAGGTCTTACTTTTTTTACATTTTCTGATAATAATCGATCCCATGTTATATCTACATATTTAGTAAATATTGATATAATAGATACATATTTCCGTTATACCAATTATAGATCTTAACTAAAATTTAATCAAAAACTTATATTGCGTCTTAGTTGACGAACTCATGTTAGGGCTGAATACTACAAATTTACATAAACATCAACTTTCCGACACTCAACACAAACAAACCAATTTCAATTAATACGAAAGTGTACTTGTATCTTGTACATATAATATTATGTGTCTTACGAACCAAATTTTAATAAGTTACGTCAATATTTGCATCCCTTATGGTGTGTGCTTTTAATCTGAGAAAATAAACCATTTGCTATAAGACTGAAGCGATTTCTTACTTACTAAGTATAGTGGGCCTGAATGAGGTATGGCGTATGGGTATAAAGACAACCCAAATAAATATATATTTCAAACTCAGTTTTTATATTCGATTCATTTAAAAAAAAAACTAGAAATATTTTTTTACACTTGAGCCACAATTTTTTTAAACACGCTCACAGGTTTTAAATGTATGTGTATTTCCTTTTCCATATCACACCCTTTCGCCAAAATGTACGAAAAGAACATCAAAACTACTGTGAAAGATATATGTCGTTCACCATGCCCCAAAAGAACATTTATCTTCAGCATTGTTTCGCATTCCCATAGCATCTCGCGTATATGTATTCCACGCATCTTTAAATTGCATGCTATCTGAAACGTGAACTCAATAGAAAGTAGTCGTTCTAAAATCTACGAGCGTCGTTTTCACAAATCGTCGGATAATCCCATTTCGGATAATATCATTTGGAAGATATCATCCAACGAAGGAGCCAAACAACAAAATCCTTTTTCCTTACACGAAAACGAGCCTATATTCCACATGCAACCGCACGAACACAAAACATAATCGCTCCAAGCATGTTTGGGGAAAATCGAATCGAATTGGTATTGTTCTGTAAGCTCCGTGCCGCGGCCAGGATAAGTCAAGCTGAAACGTCGTTGAATGTTCGTGAATCTGTCGACAGACTGTGCCTAATCGATTGGCTAGGGCTAAGCATATACATAGAACAAAAAGTTTGATCCTGATTCCGAGCACGTATTTTGTCGTTGTTCAGTTCAGTACCTATATACTATTTCGGCAACGAACAAGGTCGTTTCTATTCACCTCAAGTAACATTGTTGTGGGGCTGGATATTGTTTTGAAAACGATATTAAGGATGTCATTGATTTGAATATTGAAGTGTTGCTGGCGATAACAATGCGGTGTGTGATTCCTCTGTTAAAGCGAGTATGAAATATTTTGTTCCGAAATATTGCAATAGGGGTTTTTGGCTTGCTTGCTTGCTCTAACCAAGGGGGTGGCACTCCATATAAACTTTTCGTAGAAAGGGATGCAGCATTCTCAGCCGCACACATATTTGGCATATTTTAAAGGGAAAAATTCCATTGGAGTGAGTGGGATGGACCTAGTTTGGAATCAGCTGATTAGCCCATCTTTGGACATGTATTGGTAGCTTAGCCTGCTTTTATGGATGTATTGGTGTGACATTTGGCAAATTTAGGGCTGCCACCATCCCGAAATAGCAGAAAATCCTGACGAGGGCTGCCATATGTGTGACATTTTTCGTTCACTTCGTTTAATCTTCTGGCGGGAAACGAAAATAAACGTTCATTATTTTCGAACGTTCATTTCTTTGTGAGCTTAAGTAAAATAGTGAAAAACATGGCATTTTAATGGCTCATTTATCAATAAATAAGGTAGATTTAATAATCCTTGTCTGCAGTCTAAACCCCTATAATGTGATGGGGAATTTTTTTCATCATTGCTCATGTTTTTTGGTGTGCTGAACTCAAATCCGGAGCTTTCTATTGAAATATCGTTGCAAAGTAAGTTGAAAATGATACAAACCTCCACTAAAAAGCCGCAAAGGATGTAAGTGGGATGTCACTATCAAATTGATTTTTGATTTTTATAGTTAAAAATATAAAATATGAATATAATTTATAAAATAAAATAAATATAACAGATTAAATTTAATTTTATTTTGAGTGATAACATAATAAAGATCAATACTTTGATGAATGATGTAATCATGATTGCTGTAATCAGGCATGCAATCGTCTTCCATCCATCGTACATGTCCCACCCATTGCAATCGCAACAGTTTCCCGATGCCTTTTTGTGTGTCTGCCTACACATGTCTTTTTAGAAATCTGGAAGAAAGGACCTATCGGCTCAAGCCCTGAGAGAAGAAAATTTCATTGAATCTGATCTTCTCATTACGTTACTCTCTACAGTGCACTCCACTTATCGCAAAATTGCTGAATATGCATTTTCCTGTAGAAAAGATTTATTTAGTTGGTAGAAATATTCGTTCATCGAGTTTCGATGCAACCGTTCTAAGGTTAGGCGAATCAAATTACGCATTCCAATTAGTGGGGTGCTATTTCCCACTCTGTTCATCATCTACATCGGACACGTAATACCTCCAGAATGAACAGAACTGATTTCCTATGCCGACCATTAGGCCGTGATCGCCACGAAATTCTTCTTCTTCTTTATGACCCGATATCTCGACGCCTGGATTGATGACCTCAATTGTCGCGGTCACGCGACCTTGTCCTCCAGTTCCGGAAGCCACCTGGTGAGCGTCCCCACATACTGATTGGTCCCATCGAGCTCTCGGTCGTCCACGCAATGTGGCTCCGTCCACTCGATGCGCGTTCCTTTTTGGTGCAATTTCACGATTTTCGGCACATGTTGCTCAGCATACAGCTGATACAACTCATGGTTGTATTGGATGTACCAATCACCCCATTCGCAAACGGCCCCGAAGATTCTTCGGAGAACCTTTCGCTCGAATGTATCTTCAGAGTTTTGCTTTAGGGTGCAAATAAAATTCTGCATCAACTAAAAACACAAGAGAAATCGCAAAGAATCACCTCATACGATACGGAAGTGAAGATCAGGTACATACCAGGCAAAAAGCTATTCACTTGCTAAGAAAATCCAGTGTACACATTTCGTGCTGAATACATTGTTGCAGTAGAATCGTGTATCTGAAGTGCAGGCGTGGAGCTGAGACACGATTACCTCTTCACTTGTTAATCTTTCTATGCTGTGCAAGGGCAAGGAAGGAACTGCTGAATTTGAAGTAGAAAAATTTCGGTTTGTGATATACAAAATATGTATTTTATGTACATTTTGATTATGGTTTTCATTGATTGTTTATTGAGGAGTTGTTTATTGTTAGAAGCTAAATTTTAATATTTTTAAAATAATAGTATTAGAGGACATTTTCATACTATATTTTGTAGTGAAGGGGCTGGGCTCTTCACCTACTTCACCTGAAGAGCCGCCACTGCTTTAGAGCCTTTTCGCGTTTCAAAGCAATGCCCATTTCCTCCTCGAATTTCAGCTTCCAACTCATGGACGTTTCGACATTAAGATGTGTGCCTTCGAATTTCTTCCGCTTGACTTCTTCCTGTTCGCGGAGCTTGCGTTCACGTTCGTCCTCTTGTCGCGTCTTGTGTTCATCCCATCGCACGTTCAGCCACTCTTGTGCACTGCTCGCTCACCAGAGAGAAAATCATTTCCATACCAATATTTTCCTCGATAGTAGTTTTGATGTGTTCCAGCAAACGAGCTTCGTAGTCTTCTTCGAAATTGTCGCGTGTCCCTAATTTCAACAACCGGCGCTTCATCCGGGTACTTTTCTGTTTATGTGAAGACAAGACTGCATGCTAAGCCATTATCCTCGGCGGTCCATTATCCTCGGCGGGCCATTATCCTCGGCGGCATTATACTCTTCCGTGGCGATGGGGATTTTGAACTTGTGAAGAGGCTCCGATTGTAAAACTGAAAAGAAAATGTACCATTACACCAAAGACCTCTTCCCAATAGATCACGTTACTCACTCTCCATTTCGCCGCAATAGATCGAATCAAGTGCCACTATTTCATTTTGTTGATCCTCTTTGTAGTTCCTTTCCATGTTTCTGAATTACGCTATTTTTCAGGAAAGGTTTTTGCGGTTTTCTGAAAATGATTTGCGTATTTGCGTTTACCACTCTGTTCGTTTAGGTTACACATCAACACACGTCAAGTTGACATCTTCTTCGTTGCTGTCAATGCTTCGGCTTTGCTCAGAGCAGATAAGAGCGAAGTGCAAATTGCTCTCAGCCAGTGTTTTGGCTCCAATTAAATTCTAATATTGACTGAAATGTTTTGTAAGAATTATATCAATACATAGTAGATTCATGTAAAGATCTAATTTCTATGATTAGTTAGTTTTCTGACCTCATACATCTTAACAATCAATTATTTAAAGGAAAGTGAGGTTATCTATTTGTTCATTGATCGGACATTTTCGGGTCCCCGAAAGCGAAATTGAGAGTAAATGGACACTGAACGAAACATTTTCGTTCAGTTTGCGCTCTGTTCAGTTTTTCTTCTCTGTCGCACTTATATGTTCTTATGATGGATTATGTATCAGTCTCTGTTCTGTAATTTTCTCTCGATATGATTGTGCATGGATAGAAGAAATTCAACACATTCATAAAGATGGGATCTGATAGGCTACAAAAAAACAATCGGTCGCTTATAAGGAGTGCCTAATCTTAGTATAGGTTGATCGTTGCTCTAACAAGCAAATGACAGTTTTTTTAAGCTTTCAAAATAATCAGATGAAAGGACTATACCTCTTTCAAAAAAATTAACCATATAGCCCGCAGTTCTTAAAGGAGAGAAATATTAAAAAAAATTGTATTGATTATTAGCCCAGGAAAATTAAGGGAAATAGCCGCAAAAACTCATGTGAAATGTTGCAGGCATGTATTGGGGCAAACGGTTACACGAATTCGGGCAAATATGAGTCAATCCTTAATAATCTTCTTACATATTTGTAGAGTTCACCACAATTTATCGCGATTTTCTTTGAGATGTTGGCTAAAATCTCGTTACAAAATGCATGGGAAATCCGGACATATATTTCATCTGGACACAGTGTAATGATAGGACTTGGCCATCCGAAGAAGCCGAGGGGACGGAGCCAATGCCTCTTCTACCGTACAGGTTAGGCAACGACGATAGGGCTCCTCAACGAGCGAGCAGCGGCATGCGCTTGCTGTAGCTCAGTTCGGGAGTTACGGGTGGGGTTTGTGCCACTCGTTGCCCCTGTCCTTATACAAAAAAAGGGATTTCGCATGCCTGGGTGCACGATACACACAAGGGGGTTAAAATGTCGAGAAAACGTAAAGTAACCGACGCGCACAGGTGCCATCTTATTTAGCTCCGTGGACCCGGATGGCGACGGGTCCCGGCCAAACTAAACCCACTATAATTTATATAAAAAAATACCCGTCCTGAGGCGCCCGCGGCCGAATCAAAAATTGTAGGGCGCCTCCCTTCGAAATTAAAATTCGCCCCTGGAATGTGGGGGTATTATATTTAACGCGGTAAATACTGGCAAGCCGCCATAGCGGACGACATGCCGCAGGCTGAGTGACGCGACGTCATTAAGCGATGTCAAGAATGAGGAGATTAACTACACGCGGAATATACACGATACGCAACTTTTACTTGTCTACGCGAAAGACGAAAAAAACATACGAACATAGACAAAATTACATTATTTACAATATTACGTAACGGAACGAAACATAAAAACACGCAAACTTATCTTATTCGTCATTTTATTTTATTTTTTTATCTCGCCCGATCCATCTCGCGTGTTCTCCTCCCGCCAGCTGTCACCCAACTCCTCGAAGTTGGCCGTGTCTCATTCCGATCCCGCCATTTTCGTCCAGCTGTTCTGACTGCTCAATGATTCGGACACATAGATGTCCATTTTTGGATCTTGCAGGATTTTCAAAAATATTAATGATTTTAAATTAATGAAATCATCAATATTTCTGAAAATGCTTAAATTCCAAAAAATAGACACTTATGTGTCGAGATCGGTTCGTTACAACAGGGGGCTTTTTTTTTAGCATATAAACCTTCGTACTTGCTTATTTGATATGAATAAAAACGTCCTACGCAGCGCAGCATTTACTTTGAAATTTAGTAGTGGTGTGGTATGCTGAGATGGTTGGTTAAAATGTACTGTTGGAAATTCGATGAAAATATCACGACTACATAACAATTTCTAACGTTGATATTTTTGTAGACAAGAGATACACTTCCGAAGTCAAATCAAATGCTTAATTTATTATCCTTTGATCAGCCTGTACGATCAACACATTTATTTTGTCCTTAACCATTAAAAATTCTAATTCTTATAATATCTTCCGAAAAATAGCCTTATCTTGCTCCATAAAGTTGGAGGATTTTACATGACCTCCTCAAGAGTTGAGAAAAATAAGCCTTAACAATTCTTTTGGTCAGTCTACAGGGAAATTTGTATAGAGGTAGTGTAGTGTTTGAATGTATGCGTTATGAACCGGTTGCTGCAATACGCTGTCTCGAGCACATTCCACATTAAGCCTCAATCGCAATACTCCTTTCCATTCCATTCCATCAACCATCCAATCCGTTCCGTTTCGTCAAAATATTAGTGCAAAGCACAATGCTCCGTTCCGTTCTGGCATTTGGCATACCTGACGAATACGTATAGCAGTTTTTTTGTCGGATTTTCTTGAAATGTTAGAATTGTTTTTTTTCATTTATACTTACTGTACCTAATGCACGGCTTCGATGTACTACTCGTTCATCCATATTCATATCCGTTTGTTATGCTGCTGAACGTTTGTTATACTGCTGAACTGTCATTTTCCATAAAGTGAGGTTATGTGATCCGTAAAAGTTGAATTTTGGTCAACTCTTCCGATCCGTTCCGTTACAACCATTGTGTGCGTTTACATGCCCAGTCCGTAAGGTATACTTTTGACAGCTGAACGGAACGGAGTATTGCGATTGAGGCGTTGCGAGGAGAGTTCAGTTGGTTGTTCTCCGTTGGAACGAATGTGTCGGCGAGCCAGTGCGACGCGTAAAGTACAAGTAGTTTAGAATTATTTTCTTTGGATGACGTGGGTTGTCAACCTTGCAATCACCACAGGAGAGTAGGGTTGTGGTGCTGAGGCCATTGTAGATGCGAGCTTGGCGTTGGCGTGACAAAACTCCGCCATGCTAACGCCGGCAGAATGAATGTAAGCACACTTGCTGAAACTCGCACAAATAAACAAAAATAACTGCTGCGTGAATTAGCCCTCAAGTATAGAACTACCCGGCGACCCGAAGTAACTCTACCAAAAAGAAAATGCGTTACTAATTTCAAATCCGAAATCCCACCGTATTAATTATATCCGTCCCTATGTGCAAGGGTACACGGTAACAAATTTTGGGATAAAAGATAAAATTATTTATACCATTTTTAATATAAAGTTATATATGCCAATTTTAGAATACATTTTTATAACGTTGAAAGTATAAAGTCAGTGTATACCAAAAATGGTATAAATTTTATCAAAGTTCTTATGAACTTTTCTTTTCGTTGCGTTTTATACCAAAACTCAGATAAATTTTATACAAAATGGTTTAGAAAGGCTCATCTATACTAAGTTTGTATTTATTTTATTCTTTTCTAGGATAAAATTTTGTGCGTGCTTTCGTTCAATGTATGGTATAAATTACAAACTTCATCACTCATAGAGTCTGGTTGGTCTAGTAGGTAGGACGTTGGTCTCCAAATCATAGGGTCTCGGGATCGAATCCCACTGTAGCTAGGTAATTTATTATGCAATTTAGAGCGTAAAGAGGTTGATAAACTATAGAAGAGGTCAATGAGATATAAGATTTATGAGTTACTAGCGGGCTTCGCCCCTGCTCGCTTCGCTCGCCAACCCAGCGTTTGCGCTCTGCGCGCTCGCGAATTTTTTTTATTTTTTATTTTGCAATCAAGTGAAAAATCAACTAGGTTTCATGCTTGTACTGACTATGACATGATAGGCTGACAATCATGGGGTCAAATAGTTAGTATTCTTCGATTTATACCTGTTCTCTTATAATTTGTATAATCTGTCCTATAACCAGGATCTATCGATTCTTTATAATTTTTATACCAAATTCATATAAACCACTTCTAAATGATTTCCTATAAAAAATAAACCATTGGTATTGTTGGATTTACACTATAACTCCTATTAATTTTATCGTTTATAGAATAAATATAATTTATAAGATTCAAACTTATAAATTTAATACGAATTTTCCTATGGACCTATATAGATAAGAAAATTTATAAAATTTATACCAAATTTTTTTAGTGTGTAGGTATATTAAATTTGTCATAAAGTTTTCAACGCACAGAAGGAAGCTCCTCAGACTATGAAAAGTATATTATTGATCAGTGTGACGCGAGAAATCGATTGAGTGATGTCCGTCTGCCTGTCTATTTATCTCTCCATGTGTTTCAAAGTAAACTAGTCCCTCAGTTTTTTGATGCTATCGGACTGGAATTTCGTGTACAAGTTTCTTTTTAGTGTACATATGTCGGAATGGATGGAATCGGAACAATGCGTCATAGTGCTGTCATACAAAGCGACCTCCGAAGTTTAACTTCTAGTAAGAAAAACTATACTAGCGACGTTTTTTTCGCATCGAGGGTAAATCTGACTCGAAAAAAACGATCGGGGGTAACATCCCGGTTAAGAACAAACAGCTGACATTTGACAGTTTTTGTGCATCTTTTACTCGCTTTCGTCGGCTTATTTTCTAGATGTGGTGGATTTTGTCACAAAAGATGATTATTTCTTTGCAAAATCTTTTCTCGTGATTAGAAAAACTCTCACATTTGGTTTAAAAAAAAAACAAATTCCCTCATATTTCCCCTATGCGTCCGCCATCTACATTTGAGCTCTATCCCGTGTAGGGTAGTTGCACGGGTTAACTTTACCTGGGTAAGTGTCATTTTTTTTATATGAAGTTCTACCCAAACCTGCACGGGATAAACTCAATAAAACGTACCTTTTCTTTCAAACCAATCTTAATCAAACTTACAGTAGAACCCTGTTTGTAACGAATCCTTTGAGAATTTAATAAAATTACGTTTCGGCAGGTGTTTCCAATTTGGTTTACAACCGGGTTATCCTGTATCTAAATTTCCTCAAATGTGCTCCTATTTATGCCTTCATTCCAAATCCAAACGCCTACCTCCATATTGGTTACGGTCAAACTATTTTGATTTAACTATATCGAGTATGTAGACAACTTCAACTATCTGGGTTGTAACTTATCAAAGGACGCCAACGAAACCGACGAAATTAAGCGTAGGGGCATTCGGTAGCTCAGTGCCAGAGATGTCACTCTCTCTATCTCTGAGTTGCCGGTGCGTGGGTTTGAGTCCCACTGTGGCCCATGGATGTTTGTGTTGTGCATAAAATGCTCCTACGGCAGCCGGTTCTTCGATGTAAATCGTCCCGGAGCTACCCGTTGTTAAAACGGCCAAAAGCTGCCAAGACCCCCTTCGATTCAAGAGAAAAAAAAATCTCTCGAATCGTTACAACAACAACAACGAAATTAAGCGTCGGATACAACTAGCCAATAAGATCTATTTCTCGGTCCTCCCTTTAATTAATTCAAACCTTGCGAACAGGAACACGAAGCTACGCGTGTACAAAACGATCATCCGACCGGTGCTATGTTATGGCTGCGAAACAGGGACCCTCACCCTAGCCTCCGAAATTTTGCTAGACCGATTCGGGGCCATTAGCAAGAGAGATCAATGGCGTATCCGGTACAACAATGAGTTGTATCCATTGTACGATGAGCTGGAAGTATCGAAAATCTTGAAGCTTCAATGTTTGCAATGGGATGGACGATAAGCCCATGCCGAAGAAAGTGATGTACGCACAACGAATTGACGGAGCGAGGTTGCGTGGACGACCGAGAACTCGCTGGGAGAACTTCGTAGATGAAGACGCTCACCAGCTGCTGGGCTTCCGAAATTGAAGGCCAAGGTCACGTAACCGCGACATTTGGAGGTCAACGATTCAGGCGGCGGGCTATCGTGCCACATTGATGATGATAAATTGAATATCTCAGAAAGGCTGCAGTTGCAGTTATGTAAATATAAAAATTTAGATACGTTGATTTAAACCAAGGTCTACCGTTATCCAGTTAGATCTACCGTTATCTAGAAGGCCGAAAATCCTTTAGACTGATCGTGATCACATACAATCTCCTAATCATCTTTTTTTGAACGACACCCATCATGTCCATTCCATACTCTGCTTCCTGTAGAAAAATCTACTTTTGGGTGATAACATCCTTTTTCAAATGTTCTAAATTAGTTTATTTTCTGGAAAACATGTTTTAAACAATTCTGTATTCTTATGTCCATATTGGCTACTGTGCACCCCCGACAGACCTTTACCCAAGGACATCTTTCACATAATAAGGATGCTTTTCGTTCACTTCTAGGGTGAATTTACCGCTATTCCAGTCACTTGTAAAAATTGTGGGTTCCGATTCTTTGTCAGGATAATTAAATAATCATGCACACGAAACGTCTGAATATTTTTTTTTTGCATTCTTCATTGTGTCAAATTCATACATTTTCTTTCATTTTTACAGAACGAAAAACCTGTGTGGGCGCCAGTGGCGTAGATAGCTTTTCGGAGAGGAGGGGGATCATTTTGCAAGGTTACTTATACGACGGTTATCAAATGTTGAATTTCAGAATAAAAATGTCCGTATTTATTACACTTCGAATTAGCATTATTTTTGGTGCAAAATAGATAGCAGTGCTGCCATATGAAAAAACTGAATCCTGAAAAAATATTGCATCGTTAATTTTGGCTTTTTTACTACGATGAGTGATTCCACAGTGATTGGAGTATCAGAGCTTTATATTGGGTTAGATCAGTGGTTCCAAAACTTTTCGCAGTCACGAGACACCTAGCATCACCGCTTTTCTGGCCTGAACACCTCAAAACAGGGATTAAAATCATACAGTTATACCGTATGTTGGAGCCAACGGCAATGATATGGAGCTGAAAAGGGAAACGAAACAATTAGGAATTCGCTACGACAAAAACACATCACTCACCTTGTCATTCACCGCTCGCTATCAGCATCCTGGCACGATCCGCCGTCCTTTGTCCAGTGTTGATGGTCCTTCCGCCCGCTATAGTCCTGGAAGTCGGCTGAAACAAGATAGAAATGATATTACAATTGATGTCAAATTAATCAACATAATCGCACCACTCACCAAAACGTAAACAAACACGAAACAACACAGCACAAGTGACAGAAGGATCAGCTGATGATCTCTTGTATATAAGTAACACATTATGGTGCTCTGCAGCATGTTGCACTGCAACATGCACACAGATGCATTGCTGCAATTGCTAGAAATGTTAGTACATACATAAGAAGTATAGCGGTTAACCGTGAACTTGAATTATGTTCTATGTACATGAAGTACAAGTTCTCCTGAGAAGCATATAACGTGCACTTGAGTTGGAGAAGCCGTTGCGCGTAGTCACGTTGGTACTTAGATCGTTAGATTTTGATTATTTTAATAACTTTGATTTCGACCCTTGTTCTTTGTATCATTGATTAGATTTTGACTAACGAATTTGAACTTTATGTATATTGTGATTTATTACATACCTTTAAATATCGTTTTTTACCTAAAAGGTGCGTTTTGCAAATCATTAATTTCTCCTGCAACCGGAGTGGTCCGTCGAGCAAGACCACACACATTGCGCCCCACACCGTAGGACCCCGATAAACCGGACCTCGAAAATCCGGAAGTTCGATAATCCAGATGCGGGTTTGTGCCAAATTTTGTTTAAATTTTCATAAGATTCGACAATTTTATAAAGTTTCTTTAAGCTTACAGCTACATACAGTGCTTGTCACCAGATTAGCACACCCCTTCGCATGAATAGTTTCGGCTGATTTCCAACCAAACTAAAAGAACTAAAATTTCAAAATTATACCTGTTAATAGTCTATTCAATTCTGAGTTAATTAACACAAAAAGAATTGTGTTTAGATTTTTCAATATTAATTTATAATTGTTTTTCGAAAAAGAGCACACAAAATAGCCATTTAAAATTTGTGATCAGGATACTTATTACACACGAATTCGGATTCAACTTATCGACTTTTATTAATTTTTTCTCGAAATTTCACTTTTTGACCACCTTGACTCCTTGTAAGCCTTAAATTTTGATCCCTCTTCCGCAGATAATGATTTTCCCTTATTCATATTAAAGTTAATATCTTACTCAAACAACCACAAAAAATTAGGGGTCCTACGTCTTTAATTGTGGAAGATAGACAAAAAAGAAATTGCATGTGCTATCCTGATCACAAATTTTAAATGGCTATTTTGTGTGCTCTTTTTCGAAAAACAATTATAAATCAATAATAAAAACTGTAAACACAATTCTTTTTGTGTTAATTAACTCAGAATTGAATAGGCTATTAACAGTTATAATTTTGAAATTTTAGCTCTTTTAGTTTGGTTGGAAATCAGCCGAAACTTTTCATGCGAAGGGGTGTGCTAATCTGATGACGAGCAGTGTATATAAACTTAAGGTAGGGAAAATTTCGAATACGAAATCATTAATTATCGTTAGAATGGTTATCTTTTTTATGATTTGAGTATAAATACTGTCCACCAAGGTCTAAATTAATGCATTTCGAAAATTCGGACAATTCGATAATCCGGATATGGTCCGGTCCCAATCAATCCTGAATATCGGGGCTCTACTGTATGTCCAGAAAAGAGCTCGTTGACCAGTATATGAGGATAAAGTACAGTTTTTGTGTTTTTAAATCGAAATTTTCCGATAACTCCGAAATTCTTGAGTGGATATTTCTAAATTTATAAGATTTGTTAAATTTTAGCACTTAAAATTTGAAAAGTTAAACATTCGTTTGTAGAACTGTAGAAAAGTTTTGATTAACACAAATTTAATCCTCTAATTTATTTGCTCCTTAATTCAAATCCAAAAAACCTCGTCACAAATACTGTGGACATGCTTTATTTTCTGGTACACACTACTTCCTTTTCCATTTCATATAGTAGAAAATTGTTAAAGAAAATCGGTCGAGTCTCCGATACTGGTCAATTATTTTACAGTTAAGATGATTTCCTGTACAGTGTATGGCTGAATTCAAATTGTAAGAAAACGACCGGACGGGTAAACTTGCACGACAAGAACCATCGTATGATCATTTCACACTATCCGATCAAAACACGGACCGGCGAACAATAATCACACAGCAAATATGTATAAATGTTGCCATGCACGCTCCAAAGTTAGTGTACAATGAAGTGACGAGTCGACAAGATTAAAATGCAAGTAAAACACGCGCTAATTGTCTTTGCAGAACGCCTGAACTATTGGTAGATGCAATCGTCTTATCGATCGTACGATTCCTACGAAAGAAAAACAATCGTGTCACGATTTTTTTCTTTCGTAAGACTCGTTCTTACAATTTGAAATGAACAATGCTTGTTTGCTGGCCACTACAAAAGCTCTCTTGTCTTGCAAGTTTACCCGTCCGGTTTCGTCTTATAGTCTGAAATCAGCCTATAGCTTCGGAATTTTAAACTTACAAACAATTTTTCGTATGGATTGTGTGCTTTTTGTTGTCAAAAGCTCTTTCTAAATTTTTCCTATTTTTGGATATATTCGCGAAACCCCTTAGAGATCTCCACGGAACCCTAGGGTATCGCGGAACTCCGTTTGTTTGTTAATTTATTTTCGAATTACTGCCTGAAAATTTCTACAATTTTTTTTAAAGAAGTTTTAGTTAAAATAAATAATCCTGGTTATAGCTTTGAGAGTTATTAGTATTAAATTAGGAAAGTCAATACTTGCTTTGGCCTGCTATATACGATAAAGCCTTGCGTCAAATTTTAACTTAAAAAAAGAGTGTTGATCCTCTTGATCCCCCCTTATCTACGCCACTGGTGGGCGCGGCCTCAACTTTACTGTACCCGACACAAGTTGCCAAATTTATTATTGTACAAGCAGCTCTTCACAACTGCAAGAAACGTGTTCAACAAGTCAACTTCTCTTTTGCCTCTCATTTTCTTTGATTCAGTGCAAATCAAGCCCTGATAAAACACGCGCGAACTTTCCATGAAATCTGATCGAAATAACATACCAAGAAGGATTCAAATTGCGAATCAATTGAGATGAGCGTAAGAATTTATATTATCTCCAAAAACAAAAAAAAAACAAAAATAGATGGGTGTGAAGGAAAAACTTCTTCAGGTAACCTTACAAAGGTTCTTGATTGCTCAAGATTTTCAATTTCACTTTCACTGTTTTCCTATTTTGAAGTAAAACAGCATCATTTTTTTAATGGTTTCAAAGTACGTGATACTCGTAGATACAAATAAAGTGTATTATAATTTATTGTAAATAATGAAAATGGCGATGAATAAATGAATTTGAAAATACACAAGTATACCAATGAGAATATGGTGATTATACTTAAACCCTCGGATTATCCTAATTCTTCCCCAATTCTATATGTTCTCCTTTTGTCACATTAAGCTTCTATTATTGAGCCAACTAATACCCTAATAAATCTCTTCGCCCGAAAAAAAAACCCTGAAAGTATTTTGCTGAAAATATTCCCATTCACATGCAAAAGTTTAAATAATTTATGTCTGTCGTTTTCATCGTTTCTCGACCGGCCCAATAAATTCATTGAATCGCCCACCCGCAACCCAGGGCCATTCTAAGGCTACCCAAAAAGGCCTACACTCTCGGACAATAACTATATGGCAAGGAAATTATCCCATCTGGCAAACAATAAAACCGACATTACTAACACGATAATCACTCGACAGGATGTTTTGTGCGAGTATGCTATGTCATGATTTAGCCATGTTAAGAACAATAGTGCGCCCGCACCAACCAATAAAAATTCCTTCTGCATACCACCTTTTGCCGGCAAGACGAATGGTTTCCGCACACTTTTTCAATCTTGCTTTTTTCCTCGTGCTTCTAGTGAATTCGCCTGGGATGGCAATCGACTTCTTTGTACGATTTTTCCGAAATTTATTCGTTGTGTGTGTGTGATCTCGGCGGTTGGGGGAGATGAATATTGGTGTGAGAACGTTTCATTTGACCACTCAGCAAGTACACAATAGTATGGTTTGGTATGTCTCACAGGATACTCACATTTTGAGGCTCGTAAATTCTCTCATGTCCTGGTCAAATTGCTTTTGGTCACTATATCTTTTTCATCGGGAGCACAAAACGTTTCGTGGACCTATTTTTGGCAATAAATTGCCGAAAACGTTTTGATTTTTCTTTTATTAATGGGGAATGAGTGAAAAGTTTGCTTAACTTTAAGTTTTCCAGTTAAAGTACTTAATAAAATAAAAATATATATAATAGCAAACTTTTTCATTTATGTAATGTCTTTAATTACTTCATTCAGGATTTGACTCTAACAAGAATAACGCATTATAATTAATTATGGCTTATTATGATTTCATCATCATCAATGTGGCACGATAGCCCGACGTCGGGCCTTGGCCTCCTGAATCGTTGACCTCCAATTGTCGCGGTTACGTGACCTCGTCCTCCAGTTTCGGAAGCCCAGCAGCTGTTGGGCGTCTTCACCTACGGAGTTCTCCCAGCGAGCTCTCGGTCGTCCACGCAACCTCGCTCCGTCAATTCGTTGTGCGTTCATCACTTTCTTTGGCATGCGATTATCGTCCATCCGTTGTACATGCCCCGCCCATTGCAAACGTTGAAGCTTCACGATTTTCGATACTTCCAGCTCATCGTACAATTGATACAACTCATGGTTGTACCGGATACGCCATTGGTCTCGCTCGCGAACGGCCCCGAAAATTCGCCGAAGGACCTTTCGTTCGAATCGGTCTAGCCAAATTTCGGAGGCTTGGGTGAGGGTCCATGTTTCGCAGCCATAACATAGCACGGGTCGGATGATCGTTTTGTACACGCGGAGCTTCGTGTTCCTGTGCGCAAGTTTCGAATTAATTATAGGGAGGACCGAGAAATATGTCTTATTGGCTAGTTGTATCCGTCGCTTAATTTCGTCGGTTTCGTTGGCGTCCTTTGATAAGTTACAACCCAGATAGTTGAAGTTGTCTACATACTCGATATTAACCCATTTCTTCCCAAGGATAGAAATACGCCAAAACTATGAAGTTTTTTGGTAAATCCTAATCAATTACAATACAATTAAGAAAAAAAAGTTTTAAAAATTTCAGTAAGTGTTACCAGTGGCTCCCAACGTGATGTTGCGTTGACGCAACGTTGGGAGTTTCCTGGTAAAAAAAATTTAAACGAAAATCTAAATTTTAAGCTTTTGTGTTGCAAAAAATTGTTGGTTTATATGGCGAATAATAAATTTAGTGATAAAATCCTGAAACACTCACTACTGCGAAATAGATGACCTTTTTTGCAACATTTTGGGCGGGTTTTTCGTACTAACTTATCTAGTGGTTAGTCATATCGCACGCATCAAGACGCACACTATATTTTCTGAAAACTTTTACATTACGAGTATATTGAACTGATGATAGTTCTGTCATATTTTACTTGATTACATCTGAATTTTAAAAAATTAATGCACAATTTCATACAATGGCATAACCAAGTAATATATGGCAAAACTACGCAAAATAAACAAAAATTAATTTCAATATAACGTAAAGCTTTCTGAAAATTGTGTGAATCTTCTCTATACGCAAAGACAAACTATTAGATAAGATGTACGAGTAACTGGCCATTTGAATTATAATAGAGGTAGGCTTTGTCCCGGATTTCGCTTGTTTTTGATATTTTCTATTTCAGATTTGAGCAGGCGTATTGGAATTGCTGCTTAAGTCAACAACTACAATACATAGAGAGAACTGCTCAACCTGTAAACTGCTAGCCACAATTATCACCAGGAAGTCAGTCTTATAATTTTTAAGCGATTCCGGATTGTTTCACAATTCTTTGTGATAAAATTAAATAGTAACTAAAAAAAAATATGTTCTTGCGTCCATTATACATTCACTACACTTCACCCACTGTAGAAATCCTTGAAACATTTTTTAATTTCTCGACACCATCATGAAATATGTATTTGGAAAATTGTTTTAGACAAACTGACAAGTATTTAGCTGTCATTGTCCTGCAACTTCTTTAATCGTTTTCCTTTCTTCAATGAGACACATGTGACTCACAAAAAAGTACTGGATATGAATACCATGAGTCACATGTGTCTCGTAGATAGTGAGGTAGTTAGAACTCATTTTAAGATATATCTGATGCGAAACCTGCATTACATAGCAAGAAAATGTGTTGCTCTTTATGCGTTTGCCCCAGTTTTACTGTACCGGAAAACTCCCAACGTTGCGTGAACGCATCACCTATGTTTAACACATGCTCCTGCAGCAAGGACCAACTTTTTTCCAAATCCAAGTTAAATTAAATAATTAGCAATTGTTTGTCGTATAGAAAGTGCATTTAAATATTGATTATAAAATATTTGAATATTTTTAAAATTATGGCAAAAAATGTCCTAAAAAACATGTTAGTCCTTTCTCTTATATCCTCAAGGACCCAATGGCTGATTCGCTATAACAAATATACTGAAATAGAGCCAAGAGACGTCCATTAAAAATTACATGATTCCTTTACCACTTCAATTTAAATTTGGTGGTGTTTACAGAGGTCAAACTTCATGTTGCGTATACGCAACGCTGGGAAGAAATGGGTTAAGGTCCCCCACTGTGATGCTTGAATTTGCTGGCGTCCTTGTTTTCGATTGCATCATGGCCTTTGTTTTGCTTTCGTTGATATGTAGTCCAACTTGCTTTGCGGCGTTATTGAGGTTATGCAGAAGGCTTTCTGCATCACCCAACCTTCGAGACATGATGTTGATATCGTCGGCGTACGCTACTAATTGAGTCGACTTGATGAGTAGCGTTCCGCTGCTGTCCATATTCATGGCTCGAATTACATACTCCAAAGCAAGGTTGAAGAGCGTCGGCGCCAGCCCGTCGCCCTGCTTGAGTCCAGTACGAGTTTCAAATAGGTCAGTGAGTCGATTCTGCACTCTGACCTGCGAGACGGTATTAGTCATCGTCATCCTTGTGAGTCGCACTAACTTTGCCGGTATACCAAAATTCAGCATAATGTTGTACAGTACGCTTCGATCGATACTGTCGTATGCCTGCTTGAAGTCGACAAAGATTTGGTATACGTCGATGTTATATTCCCAGCACTTTTGGAGTAGTAGCTTCACTGTGAAAAGCTGATCGGTCGTTGATCGACCAGGTCTGAAGCCGCCTTGATACTCGCCAATGATTCGTTCTGCGTACGGATTAATTCTCTTTTCAAGAATTTTAGATAATATCTTATAGGCCGTACAAACTAATGATATGCCCCTGTAATTCTCACACTTCAGCTTGTCACCCTTTTTGTGGATTGGGCAGATTATGCTTTTGCGCCAATCTTCGGGGATTTCCTCGTCGTTCCATATTTTCAGCAGTAGCACATGTATTGCGTTGGTCAGGCACGTTCCACCATGCTTCAGCAGTTCTGCTGGGATCTCGTCAGCGCCGGGCGCTTTATTATTTTGAAGCGACTGTATGGCAAGACTCACCTCCTCTACTGTTGGGGGTAGAACGGGAGGGCCTGGTTCGGCTAACTGCTCAAGAGCTGGCTCCGCGGGGGATGTTGATGGTGCATTGAGGAGCTCTTCAAAATGCGAGGCCCATCGTTTGTTGACGCTTTCGATGTCGCTGATGATGTTACCATCCTTGTCCTTACATAGGCTTGTCCTGGGTTGATATCCGTTCTTAACATTATTTATAAGTTTGTACGCCTGTCTAATGTTCTTATTGGCTAATCTTTGGTTTATTTGCTGTAACTGCTCGTCAAAATGTTTGCGTTTCTTACGTCTAATTAACTTATTAGATACTCGCCGAAGCTCGTTATATCTTTCTTTCTTGGCTCGGGATGCGCGTTGTGTGTATTCGCGATAGGCTTCATTTTTTGCCTCAATCGAGGCCCTGCATTCTTCGTCGAACCAGTCTGCTCGTCTGCGCCGGCCTTTATAGCCCACGACCTCTTCTGCAACCCCCTTGATGCTGTCTTTGAGCTCCTCCCAGAACTCATGGATGCCTAAATTGTTGATGTCATGTAGCATGGGCGACAGTTTTTCCTCTAGTGCTGTTGTATACGCAGCCGCCGTGGCATCATCAATCAAATTGTCAACCTCGAAGATCTTGGCAGGGTTGATTCTCGTTAGGTGCACCGAAGAGATTCTGCACCTGTAGGTCGTCTTCACCAAATAGTGATCGGTGTCGCAGTTGGCTCCTCGATAGGATCAAACATCTAGGACATTAGAAGCCCATCTCTTGCTGGTCAGTACGTGGTCGATCTGGTTCACGGTGTATTCATCTGGAGACTTCCAGGTCTGCTTGTGGATTCGTCGATGAGGGAAGCATGTAGAGCTTATTACCAGGTTTCTGCCGCTCGCGAAGTCGATAAGTCGCTGACCGTTGTTGTTGTTTTCGTCGTGGAGGCTATGACCTCCAGTAGTTCCCCTATGCCAGCTTTCATTTCCGACTTTGGCGTTAAAGTCTCCTAGCAGCAGCTTGACGTCGTTTGATGGAAGTGAGTCGAAGAGTGTTTCTAGGTCGTTGTAGAACTCGTCCTTAATCGCGTCTTCTTTTACTTCTGTAGGGGCATGCGCATTAATGAGCCAGAGATTAGCGAAACGGGTCTTAATGCGGATCGCACATAGCCGCTCGTTGATGGGTTTGAAGCCGATAACGTGGTCCTTGAGCTGCTTATTCACGATGAAAGCTACTCCAAACTCCTTGTTGCCCTCCTCTTTACCACACGTAAAAATAGTGTGCGAATTGATTATTATGATTTAATAAAATGTAATTACTCTTGTTCATCAAATTACCATATAAATAGCAGATATCTGTGCATAAAATAATCACAAATCCACGACCAAACGACCTATCCATGAACTATAAATTCGAACTAATTACATATTCGCAATCAATTACCATTTCGTTCGTCCTTTTCACGATGAAAGCCCAATCATTAGTCACCTAATTGAAAATATTGTGATGTCCTGAAAGGATGCGTAATGTGTAATTCAAGTTAACAACCAATCCAAATAGCATTCTAAATATAATAATCACGAAAACGAAAGCCATATGAACCCGTCATTATCGTTACATGAAACATTGTCGCTGTTACTAAAGTCGTTCATAGAATTCCACTCATACTCATCATCCTTTCAGATGAAACATATTAGTGACCATTACGATCCTCTTAAGATACACTTATATGTGAAGAATATGCCTGAAACATCATATTTCACAAGCACTTTTCCTTCTCGACGTCAAAATCATCTATCCATTGGGGGCGGCTTATTCAATCAGGCCGACCATTGTGCGCTTTGGGGATTTTATGAGTCCTTGTACACGAGGCATTCATACTCTTTTAATATCTGGCACGCAGACCCTCCGAAAAATATGGAAACTATTGAAGAATCGCATCGTCAATATATAATAATATGTTTTCTGCTGAATTCACCATAAATCACCTGATTGTTCCGAGAGAGTTTTGGGGATGGAAGTTTCTTGAGTGTTGAAGTAGAGGCTCTTGAGTAAAAATGAAAATAAAAGAGTTTAGAAATGAAATGTCTCTCTTCACACTCCGAAACTTATATGTTTGGATTCCAAACATATAAGTTTCGGAGTGTGAAGAGAGATTTGGATATATTGAATAGAGTGTCGAAAGGTGCATAGTTATAAAAATTATTCTAAAGGATGATTTTTAAGAGCTTTCGGATTTGATTTAAATAAAAAACACATAAAATTCCAAAAAATGTATGAAATCTTTATTTGAGTCGATAGAACGTTTAATGTTTTAATTTAATGTTTAAAGCTGATTTCATGTAAATGTTGACCGCGGCTGCGCCTCAAATGGTTCATACGCTGGGTCCAATTTTGGCATACTCTCACCAACATATCGGCCGGTATCTCACGAATAAATTCTTCAATATTGGCTTTAAGTGCGTCAACAGTTGCGGGCTTGTCGCTATAGACATGAGCCTTAACATAGCCCTACAAAAAATAGTCTAAATAAAGGCATTAAATCGCACGATCTAGGCGGCCAGTTAACCGGAACCAAACGTGAAATAAACTGTTCACCGAACTAGCCTCTGAATTGGGCCATGGTTTCGGGTGCTGTGTGGCATGTGGCACCGCCTTGTTAAAACCTCATGTCAGTCAGATCCAGCTTTTCTTTTTTGGAAAAAAAAAAGTTGGTAATTATCGCACGTTTGCGCTTCAGAAGGTTGCCCGAACTGAACATAAAACTAAGGGGCTTCGCCAACCACCGGGGGCCGAGGCTAATTTCGGGCGCGGCCGAAATTTGGATACCCTTCGCTCTCCTTGGGCTAAAAGTTTTTTTAGGGCGTACCTATGACTTGTATTTAATCCCCCTCCTTATTCTTTTTCTTCCGTCTTAACAAAAGTTTTGGGCTTGGTTGAAATAAGTGGGCAAATAAAAATATTTACTCGGAAAATTTTATTGGGGTTGCGGGAGCATGACCCCACAGTACGATTCCATTCGTTTTTAACTTTTTTGTTGCTTTGGTAAAGGCACATTAATTCAAGGTTTTGTGAAATTGGTGCAAAAAATGTTTCTTAGAAGAATCAAAATGGGGGTTGGGTTTGTATGGCCATCCCATGACCCCATGGTCAGATTTGATCAATTCTTAGATATGTTTTGAGTCATCAAGAGAAACACGTTTGTGTGTAATTTTGTTGAAATTGGTGCTCAAATAAAAAAGTTTTCTTAGAAGAACCTAATTTGGGGGTTACGTTTGTATGGCAGCCCCATGACCCCATTATCCGATTTGATCAATTCTTAGATATGTCAAATTTGGTTAAAATTACTGCACAAATAAAAAAGTTTTTCTTAGAAGAGCCTAATTTGGGTAGTTGGGTTTGTATGGCAGCCCCATGACCCCATTGTCCGATTTTACCGATTCAAACATACAAACTGCCTGCAGCAAAAAGAAGCATTTGTGCAAAATTTCAGCTTGATAGCTTTCAAATTGGCCGAGTAAAACGCGTCGCAACAGACAGACAGACGGACAGACGGACATCGCCCAATCGACTCCCCAAGTCATGCTGATCATATATGTATACTTTTTATATGGTCGGAGTTGCTTCCTTCAATGCGTTACAAACTTCATGCCAAAGTTAATACAGTGAAAGCTCCTGTCGCGGACAGCTCCCGCAGGCGGACATCTCCCGCAGCCCGACAATTTTCATAGTTCCTACTTTTCCCTTCATATATTAGAACAAAATACATTCCACTAGCCGGACGCTCTACTGGCCGGACACGGACACTATTCCTACATACATTTCTCATAAATCATCTTCCGTAAGCGGACACAATATTAATTGTTAGTCGACTTCTGAAATCAATGAAATCTGGAGTAGAGCAGTTATTCCACGGGATGCTATTGTGCGAATCATATTGAAAATATTAAAGCGACAAGCAGTGCAACTCACGCTCTACCCCATATTAAATTTTATTACAAGTTTAGGCAAAACCACATTCCCTGCTGAAGCTATTCGTGATTTTCCTTTAGAATGAGTTATCCGCCTTCTGTGGTTGTTAAGGAACTCACACGTTGATGTAAACTTACTTAGTCCAGGTTATTTACACCTGGCAGCACTGCCAATTTGAAGAAGTTTTACTTAACGCTCTGAGGGTTAATTCAGTGGAAAGAAGGCATTACGAACGCTCGAGTGTCTTACAACTTTCAAGTAACAATGCCAAACTGGGTCAAGTGGTGACTCTGTGTAAGACACAACTTTGGAAGGAGCATCTCACCGTTGGGTGGTTTTCGAAACCCCTAATTAAAGCTAATATTTTTCTACCTGTTTTACCTATGAAAGATTGGAACAATTAATTGGTAAACGTACATTTGCGCATTGTACATTGTTGAGGTTGTAAACCAAAAATGAATTAAAACACATGCATATAGAAACAACTTTTATTGTTTTAATGTTCCTTATTGTGTATAAGTTAATGCCCACCTAAAAGCAATATTTTTTAACCCTCTCTTGCAAGCGGTCATCTCCCGTGGCCGAACGAAAATGCTGGAACCGTCAGTGTCCGTCCACGGCAGCTTTTACTGTATACCCTTTCACTCTATGAGCGAAGGGTATAATGAAAGAAGTGCACGATGCACTTTCTTAACCGAGCATTAATTTTGATAATAAAATTCAATAATCTGCTAGCTTTGTTCGTTTGAAAGTCGATTCATTGTTAAATTATAGACCACACTGAACATGTGTGACAGTAACATGAGACACTAAGACACTAAACCCGCGTGAGCTGCCAAAAACAGTGTTGCCAAAAAGAAAGTTCCTAAAAAATCACCCTTTATTATCAAATAGTTTAATAACCAGGTGAGAAACCTAGTAAGTACATGATACTGCAAAATATGGTGGAGATTTTTTTTGTTCCTAGTGTTTAGGACGAATCCGGAGCTTCCCTCTAAAATTTCCATGTGAACCAGAGTCAAAATCGCAAAAAAAAAAACAATCTTTTCGCAGTTGTTCGTTTTTTTTTAAATCCCTAAATCAGAAACTGTTCGTTTTTGTGAACATATGTAGGAGAGCATATGGTGGTGCGTCCAGAGAAACATAAATTATTATTAATCCGTTGAGTGGTATTACTACAATAATAATTCAAATTTGAAATATCCAGCAGAGTTCCATATTATAAAATAATTTTGAGATTGAACAGTTTTACATTTGTGGTTGCAAAAGTATGGGGTATTCAAATTTCGTTCACACCCGAAATTATTTATATTTTATGGGGGGAATCGGGTTCAATTTCAGCGAAACTCGAACCCGAGATCCTGTGCAATACAGAAACATTTACTTTCAGAAGAATGTAGGGAAACAATACATGGACAGTGTCCGTCGGACTTGCAGTATATTTCCCAAATATGAATATACAGGGTTATTGGTTAAGTCGACCTATTCCCTGCAACACGTTATAATAGGGGAAAAATGCAACAAAATGAGGCCATAAATGTTAGGCCGATTTTCAACGGTCACTGAGATATTTGAATTTTTAGGTTTTTTTTTTAAATAACCTCGAATTTTACCATTTAAAGTAAGAATTAAAAAAAACTACTAAGGTAATGGGTTAAAACTTATTTTTGGATTTTATTCAACACTATAGCAGACATTTCTTAATCATTTAAAATTTCAAAAACCCATCACAATTCGAAATTTTTAATTTTCAATAAAAAAAAATTATCTTAAATGTTTTTAAAGTTGATTTTTAATATAGTATTACTAAAAAAAATTATATGACACGGACTCTGCAGACCACTGGAAAAACATACTCGTGTTGTCAGCTTTCCAAAAAGGTGTCAATATAAATATTTGAAATAATTGAAACAGTTAGCTGCAACTTGTTCGGGGACCATAATTTCGTTTGATAAAAAACGACAAATCCATAAAGCAATAAAAACACGTCTGTCAAGTAAGCACTACCACTTTAAAATTTCGACAAACGCTATAGTGCATTAAATGTCGCGATTTTGTCGTAATTCAATGGAAATGCTTGAAGGGGCCGCTACGGTGGTAGTGCTAACTTGACGGGGGTAGTTTTTAAGGGAAGGAGGGGCGCGACAATTTTTTTCAGGGTGGAAATCTCTTAAGCAGCCCCTGTGATATCTTACTGGACACCTTTAGCATTGGGGAGATTCTTGGAACTCGAATTTGGTTAACTGAGGCTCAAATGCACTTAAGGGTAGTTTTTAAGGGGAAGGAGGGGCGCGACAATTTTTTTTTTTTCCATTGAATTACGACAAAATCGCGACATTTAATGCACTATAGCGTTTGTCGAAATTTTAAAGTGGTAGTGCTAACTTGACAGACGTGTTTTTATTGTGTTATGGATTTGTCGTTTTTTATCAAACGAAATTATGGTCCCCGAACAAGATGCAGCTAGCTGTTTCAATTATTTCAAATATTTATATTGACATTGACACCTTTTTGGAAAGCTGACAACACGAGTATGTTTTTCCAGTGGTCTGCAGAGTCCGTGTCATATAATTTTTTTTAGTAATACTATATTAAAATTCAACTTTAAAAAAATTTAAGATAATTTTTTTTTATTAAAAATTAAAAATTTCGAATTGTGGTGGGTTTTTGAAATTTTAAATGATTAAGAAATATCTGCTATAGTGTTGAATAAAATCCAAAAATAAGTTTTAACCCATTACCTTAGTAGTTTTTTTTAATTCTTACTTTAAATGGTAAAATTCGAGGTTATTTAAAAAAAACCTAAAAATTCAAATATCTCAGTGACCGTTGAAAATCGGCCTAACATTTATGGCCTCATTTTGTTGCATTTTTATCCTATTATAACGTGTTGCAGGGAATAGGTCGACTTAACCAATAACCGTGTATAGTCTAAGAAAAATGGCATATTTGGTCGGCAAAAATCCTACATCGGAAATTTTTTTGGATTATGGTTGGGAATGGTTCCCAGATTCTCTCTCTTCATTACCGTAACTCCTAGTGGAGCATGGTGCGTTGATGACTACCGTGTGTAGTCATCAACGTTACAAAGACAACTTGAATTCGGAATGTGATACAGTTGTCAGCCATACCACTTCCTAGTCGCATTGTAAGTTTATTATTCTATGATAAGAATATTTCTTATCATCTTCTTCTGAATAATAAACTTGCGACGAATCGTGCCGAGTTTGGAAACTCGTTTCTCTATGAGTGTCTATTTCACAGAGAGGCGACCGAACGATCACGCCCACAGAGCACGACAGATTATGGCATTAAAATCCCCAACCGATCGGGGGTCCGCAACCTTAAAAAAAGGGGGAAAGGGGGGCTATTTTTTTGTTTTTTTTTGCGATTATTTCAAAAACAGTAAGAGATACAGAAAAATGGTCTGAGGACGAAAAAAACTACATAAAATTATCTTTGCAATGATATATAAGACATTAGAGTTTAATTGAATATTTTGACGTTAGAATAGAACATAAATTAGAATATTTTTATTTTAGACTTTTTTTAAAAGCTCCATAACTTTTGTAAGAACGCTAGTTTAACCGTAAAATTTTGTATAAGTATTCACAACAAGTTTAAGATAATTTTAACGTAACCATTGAGTCGCTCCGGTCAAGGACCTCCATTATCCCCTCATTTAAATTTTTCAAAACGGCATATCCATAACTCCCCCCAAAATTGGAGCAGAGTGCTAAATTTTTGTTTGTTGCGATTGGAGGTCATAGTCACCCCACCCACCAAAAATCAGCTCAGTCGGATGAAAACTAAGGGTATCTCCCATACAAAGTGACCCATCAGGAGTTTGTTCTACGTACTACTCAGTTTATAAACTGTAGAAATTTTCATCAATGCCTAATTGTGACATATGCTGGACGTTATGGAAAGTGGAGAAGGTCTGACTATCCCTACCCCTACATCCCCCAAAAAGCAATATTCCGTCATATCTTTTGATAGAATGTCGCGATAAACTTCAAATTTATAGCAAATAATAGCTGCTGGATGCCTTTATAAGATATTAAATATGTATGCGAATTCGAATTATTTCCCATGTTGTTTCCAATAAAAGGTGTACGGAACGCACACAAAAGTGAGGTAGGTGCTTGTAAGATTATTTTAAAAATTGGCAGCCTTAGGATCATATCTTAACAAAAGTAAGGATTTTTTTGGCAATATTTGCATAATTTTACCAGAAAACATGAGGAAAAATTTCTACTGTGTTTATTCGATACTTTCTCGACACCCTGTATAACAAGGGATAAAGGAATGTTTCTTGCGAGGGCTCTTTTTGTTTAATTTGTAGATGAATTTGTTTTTTTTTTTTACAAAATCGAAAAAATTCCATGCGACAAAATCATTTGTATTACGGCTGAACAATCATTTTTCCGGGGCTTCCCTTCGGCATTTAACTTGACAACTCCTCACCTCCAGAATATACAAAATTTTGCGGCCGTCTAAACAGCAATTACACTTTTCTTTACAAATGTGTTCGTGAACTTAACAATTCTCGTATACTACCCACATACTATAGGTGTATTGTGACGTAGATGCGCAGAACGAACAATTTTCGTACAGCTATCCGCGTGATCTAGTAGTCTATAGTTTTTGTGAGCGCAATATGTGACCAGCCGAATGCAAAAATACATCTAGGCAACTTTTGGTTGGCTTGGGTAAGAATATTAAGATGATTCCAGCCATAACAGTAAAAATAAAAAAAAAACTTAGGTTAGCCTTCTTCATTTATATCCACCTACATTTTCTTTATTGTTTTCGCATAGAAACAAGGATACTATAAATACAATAAAATTTTCAAACACAACACAACCAATCTCTGTACTTGGAATTTATATACCATTGGAATTTACCGTTACTTATTCAGAAAGAATATCTAAGCTTGCGTCATATAGTAGTCCTTCGATTTTTTCCTATCAATGACCAAGGATTATATCATTTTTCTTTGATTAGTATTATTCCCAGTGAACCGATGCCTGCGGCGGCTAAAGCTACAATTTGCTTTCCTGTTAGCATCCCTTCTCGTTTTCCTGATGACGGGAAAAACAAAGGGAGACTCTATACTTGTACATACAATCACGTTGCGACCGTGCGTTGACTTTGCCCGCCGCGGGCTATAGACATGTTACAAACTAGCTTGGCATAGACTAAACTTTGGCATTGCGTCGCAGAAAATAAAACCAAAGAAAAAGAAAGGAAAACACTCAAACGCCTTCGACATCAATATCGTAAAGGAACTTGAAAGTAATCTGACAACGACAAAATTTATTACACAGAGACGAATATCGAATTACTACGTCCTGAAGGGAAGCAAATCAATCATAATTGACCGTCACGAGAAATGTTTGTCGTAGACATTTATATATTTGAATGTATGTTTGCAGCAAAATATGTACATTCTGCTCATACAGGGTGCACCAGAGAAACTTACATCTGTGAGAGCACACACACACACAAACAACATAGTGGGTACATTTTGAGCGACAGAGACCCGCGACAGTCAGTCGATATCCGTCCGCGTAACACATTGTATCGAACGAATAATAAAGTATTCAATCTGTTAGCATACCGGCGTTTTTTTATTCCGCGTCCACTCCGTTCGACAAATCAACCGCGTCGTTCTCGACAATTATCAGAAGTGGGATCGATTCCAAAATGCCGCTCAAACAAATTGCAGAGCTGTCGACGAGGCAGCTACGCGTAGAACTGACCGCCCGGGGATTGCGTGTTGGTGGCCTAAAATCGGAACTAATCGCGCGATTGATCGAATCTGTTGAAGGTGATGCTATCGAGTTGCCAGAGGCAGAATTCGAAAGCGAGGATGAAATCGTCGCGATACGTGGTGAAGTATCAGCTCTATCGGAACAATTAACGGTCTTGTCGGAACTCGTACGGGACTTACGCGGCGCCGTTTCAGGCCTATCAGTTTCTAACTCTCCGTCTCAGCAGGAGAAGCCTGTCGCTCACCAACACAATTCCGCTCACCAACACAATCCAGCAGATACTGCAAAACCATCGACGCCGCCGCCCCATTACAAAATGCCGAACGCATCAAACGTGATGATGCCATCATCTCAAATCCAGCCGCCGCCAAACGTGATAATGCCCTCACTTCAACAGCAATCGTCTGACTCAGCGATCCCATACCCGCCGCTTTCTGCATCAAACGCTATGATGCCACCCAGCTGTTCGCATCAAACGGTCACGCCAAACGTAGTGATGTTATCGAAACCAAATCTCACATCACCACAGCCGAATTTAACAGCCGATACAATGATCCAGAACGGGTTCCAAACGTCGTCGTTTCATAATACAGCACAAATGCCACCTGCACCTGCAACAGCGCGCGTTAGTGGTCGTATGCTAACAGTGCGTGAAGTAAGAGAGATGCTCCCCGAATTTGACCCGACATCCGAGACATCGCTCACGTCAGGACAGTTTGTTAATCGAATTAACATGCTGAAAAATACATTCGCCTGGGAAGACGACCTAATTCTGTTAGCCACACCATGCAAATTAAAGAGCACCGCAAAACTTTGGTATGACAGCCATCCAACCGCACACTCATCATGGCGATCACTCTCAATTGATCTCGAGAGAAGCTTCCCCGACTCCATGGATGAAAGTACAGCACTTGCGAAATTGATTGCATCCACTAGACACCAAGCGGAATCCATCGAAGCATTCTTCCATCGCATGTGTGCTATAGCTCGGCGGGGCAATGTGAGTGAAAGAGTGACGACAAAATACATTAGGAAAAATCTGCGACATACAGCACTGCAGAATTCGATTGCTTGTATGGATTTTACCACTACTACAGAACTCCTCGTAGCTATACGGCGATTCTTTACAAACAGCCAAAATTCTCAGCAAGAGCGCCACGACAACAATGCAAGAAGACCGCAGGAGAATTCCGCTCGTACCAGTAGTAACGATCCGGGAGCGGGCACACAGAACAACACCAATCGTGCTAAACCGCGGAGAGAACCTGTTTGCTACAATTGCTGGGGTAGCGGACACATAGCGATCAACTGCACACAGCCCCAAAGAAAGGAACGTTGTGCAAATTGTAATCGTACGACTCACACGACCTCTCATTGCCCTGACAAAACGAAGCAAGCGAATGTTCGCAGAATATCCATAACGACGAGTCCGAGCCCAAGCGTGTGCCACAAACGGATAATGGTAAATAATAGCCATGTGGACGCATTTATCGACCCAGGGAGCGACCGCTCCTTGATTGGACTGAATACAGCACGAGATCTGTGTAACATAATCGAGGGCGACAAAATTGTTTTGAAAGGATTCGCCGGAGGGACAACTGAAAGTAGCCAACACGTCGTCGCCAGAATCACCATAGACGAATGCAACCAGACAGCTAAATTGGTAGTTGTACTCGATAATCTGATTCCGTCGCCCGTATTACTAGGTCGTGATATTTTATGTGGTGCCGATAATCAGCTGATCATGACATCTTCAACGTGCCGAATGGAGAAGACCGATTCGAGTAACATCCACATCGGATGCGAAGTCGACGATACTGATCGCGAAGAGTTGCACCGTATCATTCACGAATATTCCGAATGTTTCGCGGATAATATTTCGGAATTAGGTCGATGTCGAAATTCACGAATGAAAATTGAGGTGAACTCGAATAGGATCATAAATCAAAAACCATACAAGATCCCATTCCCAAAACGAGTGACCGTCAGCGGAATCGTCAATGATTTGCTTCGGGAAGGAATCATTCGTCGCAGCGATTCTGAATTCTCATCACCAATCGTTTTGGTTAAGAAATCAAACGGTGAAGACAGATTATGCGTCGACTATCGTTCACTGAATTCAATAACGGTCAAACAGCCATATCCGATGCCATCCGTCGACGAACAGCTCGCAATGATCTCTGGAAATAAATTCTTTAGTACTTTGGACCTAATGGCCGGCTACTATCAAATCCCCATGGAGGAAGAGTCGAAAAAGTATACCGCCTTCGTAACACATGATGGGGTGTTCGAGTTTAACGTGATGCCATTTGGGTTGGCCAATGCACCCGCAGTGTTTCAGAAGGCCATCGCACCAATAATTCGAAGAATGAAACCAGGTGAAGCTATACCATATGTCGACGAGGTTATTATACCCAGCCGAACGATCCGTGAAGGTCTTCAACGACTCCGTTCCTTTGTTGCTCTGTTGAAGGAAGCGGGTCTAACTCTACGGTTGTCTAAATGCAATTTTCTCGCACGGGAAACAACATTTTTGGGACACCGGATAGCTGGAGATTTGTTGAAGCCGGGTTTGGAAAAGACGCTAGCCATCGAAAAGTTTCCAACTCCGACTAACGTGACCGAGGTAAGACGGTTCCTCGGATTAACAGGATTCTTTCGGAAGTTCATCCGCGACTACGCAATCGTTGCCCGACCACTCACCGCATTGCTGAAGACGACAGGTAACCCAACATTTTCTTGGAAGGATGTGCAGGAAGCCGCATTCGAAAACCTGAAACGAGCTTTAACCAATGAACCAGTCCTAACCATGTACGATCCGAACAAGAGCCACGAACTCCACACGGACGCTAGTTGTAAGGGGCTCGCAGGAGTACTCATGCAGGAAACCGAAGGTGGGGTATGGAAGCCAGTGTTTTTCTTCAGCCGCCAATGCAACGAAAGGGAGAAGAACTACCACAGCTTTGAACTCGAAGTTCTCGCAATAGTCGAAGCGCTTGACCGATGCCGACTCTACCTATTGGGGAAGAAATTTCGAATTATCACAGACTGCGCCGCTGTTAGCACAATGAGGATGTCGAATCCGATGATACCAAGAGTGGCTAGATGGCTCCTTAGATTGCAAGAAAATGACTATGAGATTGCACACCGTCCGGGAAGCGCAATGCCACACGTTGATGCGCTCAGCCGCTCACCTGTCGAAAAACCGAGTGAAGCAGTCAACGTAGCCGATAACATGATGCGTATCGAAGTCGAATCATCAACGGAACCCTCTAATGACGAATTTTCTGAATCCGCCGACAAGGTCGAACTTAGGGAACTAGGTCAGGCCAATACCGTCGCAAACAACATGACGCTGCTAATCGAAGCCGAAACCGGAGATTGGGTCGCCGCGATGCAAGCCAGTGATGCGGAAATCAGAGGGATCATCGGCGTTATTCAAGGAGAAAAATCTTCCCCGCAACAGAAACAATTGAAAAAAGAATATACGATCAGGGAAGGACGACTATTTAGGATAGTCGACGGCCAGGAGAAATTCGTGGTACCGCGAGCGATACGATGGAGAATCGTTAAGTTATATCACGATGACATGGGGCACTTCAGCATCGAGAAGACTATAAATCGGATCCGACAGCGATTCTGGTTTGCGAGAATGCTCAACTACGTGAAAGCGTACATTACATCATGTTTGCAGTGCTGTTATAACAAAACGGTTACCGGCAAACCTGAAGGTCAGCTACACTGCTACGATGTCGACCCTGTACCGTTCCGAACCTTGCACCTGGATCATCTTGGACCCTTCCCGCGAAGTACGAAGGGAAATACTCACATTATCGCCGCCTCGGATCCATTCAGCAAATACGTTATCCTCAAAGCGGTTCGGACAACGAAAACTCGACCCGTTCTTGAAATGTTGAACGAACTGACCACTTTCTTTGGATTACCATGCCGTCTCATTACAGATCGAGGAACGGCCTACACGTCAGCCGAATTCGAAACGTACTGTAAAAATAATCAGATCGCTCACACAAAAACCGCTGTCCGCACACCGAAAGCGAATGGTCAAGTGGAAAGGGTGAACAAGAACATTCTTAGTTTCTTACGAACATCGACAACCGATCGGCGAGGCTGGGATAAATTACTTAAACCCATTCAATGGAGCATAAACTCAATGAAGAGCTCAACGACGAGGTACAGCCCTAATGAAATAGTTTTCGATTTCCCCCTTAGGGATATGATCCACAACCATTTACTTTTGGCCCTAATTGATGACGAATCACCCCAGCCCGAGGGTGAGACAAAAACATTGTCAATAACACAAAAACGAGAAGCAGCCGCACTGAACATCATCGCAGAACGTAACCGTTGGAAGGCTAGGTATGACGAACGACATCGGAAACCGCGAACCTATGCAGCGGGAGATTTAGTCTTAATCGAAAATGCATTGGCCTCTACGGGAGAATCAAGGAAGCTCGAACCAAGGTACCGAGGACCGTATCGGATCAAGAAGGCGCTCAGGTTCGACCGATACGTAATAGAAGGCTTGCCGAAGGAAGGCCGCTCTAATAGAGAATTTACGTCGGTCTTCTCGAGCGACAAGTTGAAACCCTGGTGTGTGCCACACCCAGAAATAGACGAAGCCGATGAAGACGAAGATGCGGAGGACGACGATGAACTCGGGACGCGTTCAAATTCAGGATTGGCCGAGCTGTGAGAGCACACACACACACAAACAACATAGTGGGTACATTTTGAGCGACAGAGACCCGCGACAGTCAGTCGATATCCGTCCGCGTAACACATTGTATCGAACGAATAATAAAGTATTCAATCTGTTAGCATACCGGCGTTTTTTTATTCCGCGTCCACTCCGTTCGACAAATCAACCGCGTCGTTCTCGACACATCTTTAAAATAAAAATAAAATAAAAAGCAGCGAGCCTTCGCCGTCGAGAGCTTCTTTTCTAATGTTCGCTCACATGGAACATGATCGAGGAATTTTTTCTTCCAAGCCTCGAAAAAATAAACGTTAGAGACGTGTGGTTTCAGCAAGATGGACCGACCGCCTCATCTCTCTCACAGGCGATCTCCCATGGCCAGCACGCTCTCGAGATTAGGCTCCATGGGATTTTTTAATGGGGTTATTTGAAATCCCTGGTTTATGTCAATCGACCACGGACCGCACACCTCAAGAACAACATTCGCGACGCCACCATTGCCAACATACCGATTGAAATGCTGCAAAGAGTGCAGTCGAACTTGAAAAATTGAATTAATCAGTGTATGCACAATATGGGCGTCGCCATTTAACCGATGTCATTTTCAAAAAAAAAAAGAATTAAAACAATAACTGAAGTACCCACTTTTGTTTTTATTGACTTTTCAAATAAGTGCCTAAGTTTCTCTGGCGCACCCTGTACAATGTCCACGTGGTTCATTCATAATGGTGATTTTTTATGAGAGAAGTTTATGGTTTGTTTCACATTATTGTTGTGGGATTTTATGCATCATAAAGATTAGGTAACATCGTCGACAATTTGCAATAGAAAGGCGAATTGAACGGGCGTTTTTATTATTGCTTTATAAATAATGGGTATCAATATTGAGATGTTTTATTTTCAATATAGGGAATTTATTCTTAAGCTTATTTACTACAACTTTAGTAGAATAGTTTATTCGTGTTAACTGATTTTACTGGCCTAAAAATTAAAAATGTAACCAAAACATACATGTCTGGACTTAAATTTGCTTTGATTTTCTCTCTCACTTCCGATCAGTCTTTATTTTGCAGTCACAATTCATCATCGTAATATTGTTGTCAGTTTCTAATTTACTATCACATCCATTTCGAATATGTATCTGGCTAAATTAAAACAAAATCCGCTGAAAAATATGGTTGTTACATAATAATTAAATTATATACACTGACTCCGCAACTTCTGCCATATGTAATTAATCCTTTTCGAATAGACACTGATTGATGTTCAACACAGGATAATTAGCATTCAACATGCCATTGAAATGTAATTAAAACAACATCCTTAACAAGACCCATTATTGTCCGTTGCAACAGGAAACATTTTTGCATCCGAGTGGTTTTAAACAAGCCGCGTATCCTGAATTCAAACGAACTGATATCCCAACAATAATTACAACCATGTTGTTCGAGAGGATTGCAAGTGAATAGTATTGGGTGGAGCAAAATTAAGGACCCTATCGGTTGATGTTATAATTTGTAGAAATAGATTTGTACGGGAATCATATTTGATTTTGGAAAACTAGACAGCTGCAGCAGAATACAACTAGACAAGCAATGGAGCGCTATACTCCGCCAATTGTTAGGAATTTTCCCGTTTTGAAGATTCCGCATCGCCCGATACTTGAGTACTTGAAAACAATCGTAGACCTTAAGGTAAGGTGACCAGACTCCCGAAGGTCCAATGCTGTACACATTGCGGAATTTGGCTTTCAGGCAAACCCTCAATCATACTATTTCCCCCCCCCCCCTTCACGACGATTTGGAGAAAGCATAATATGCCACGAGGTGCTCTGTGGCCGTGATCGTGCTGTTCCAGGAGTTAGGACAAAACAAGAGGCTACCACAATGATGCATGCCTTTCATAAGTGATATCTTCATATCACATCAGAATTGATGAAGAATAGTAGCCTATATTCTGAGAAATACGTGGCGAAGCTTGGAAAAGCAGGCAAGTTCTTTTGATACTTAACAGGATCTATAAAGTTCACAATGTCCTAGTTGATAAAACATCATCAGAATGTGAAGTACAAATGTATTTTTTAACATGCAAACCTATAAGAAACTAGGGCGTAGCGTAGCCCAGATCTCGGAGGCAGATGGTGGTAAAGCAGCCCTCTTCGTACCTACTTATTTAAGAGCTTCGTTTTGTTTATTGCAATAGATAAACTGATACCTCAATGGAGTCCGAAGAGAACCTCCAGAGGAAGGGTGACTTATCCTGGTTGCGATGTTTTTAGTGGAAAGTATGCATTCCTTCGTGGCTATACCAGTAATGCCATGCCGGTCCCATGGGCTCTTGGCTCTTTCTTTTTGGATTTTATGGACATATGTATTGTGGGAAAAAAAACCATATCTAAAAACCCTTGTAGAGTCGTTTAGTATGCATTTCCGTATAGAGGTTCATAGAAGAATCGGATAAAGTACAGTGATTTTTCCATTGTTTTGTGAAAAATTAACAATTTTTATTCCACGGCTGTAACTTCTAAACCTTGGCAGCTAAACAGGCATGACATTTTTATGGTCAGTGCGATGCTATATACATTTCTGACAAATTACAAAAAAATCCCTTCGAGCTATGGACAATTTCCAAACAGAAAACACAAAAGTACGATTTGGGCAGCTGCAACTCCCGAACGCGGATAAGTATGACCTTGAAGTTTGAAGAAAATGTGGGCGCCAAATAGCCCTACAAACTACAATTGTGCAAATTTAGAAAGATAGGTCAAAGTTTGCCCGAATTATCGAAAATGAACGATTGCCAAACATGAAAGTGCGATTATCTAGTTAAATATCGATCGTACAGGAGTCAAACTTAACACCTTAAATTACATCTTTTGACGGTTGTAACTTCTGAACCTTGACAGCTAGAGCCTTGAAATTTTCACCAAATATGGGCAGTGGGGTGCTCCACAAGTACCAAATATATCATTATTCCACACATTTTATGTGATAAGAGACCTTACCGAGGAGCTTAGTAGTAATTCAGGTTTCTCCTGTGGCATTGTAAATTCTGTACATTTTGCTGTATACGTTTACTAATGCTGTACAACAGGTGAAAATGCTGTACTGTACAGCAAAATGCTGTACGTCTGGTCAGCTTACCTTAAGGCGAATCTTCGGCAGGAACGCGAATGCTTCTTCAGTTTGGGCCGGTGCCTTACCTACAGTATGGAGCGGTTGCGATTACTCATACATTTTATCCAATAAACCAAGCTTAAAGCATTCTATAGCCAGTGTAAACGACCATGCTATACAAGCATTACAAGTATGCTTTTGATGGATTCGAAAGGCGTTGAGAGATTGGTGTACCTGAGAAAGTCGCAATTTAGATGGGTTGACGCTTCGCTTCCGACATAGCGAAGTGGGTAAACAGAAAATATCATCATCAATGTGGCACGATGTCGGGCTTTGACCGCCTGAGTCGATGACCTCCAATTGTCGCGGTTACGTGACCTTGTCCTCCAATTTCGGAAGCCCAGCAATTGATGGGCGTCCTCACCTATAGAGTTCTCCCAGCGAGCTTTTGGTCGTCCACGCAAAGTCGCTCTGTCAATTCGTTGTGCGTCCATCACCTTTGGCATGCGATTATCGTCCATTCGTTGCACATGCCCCGCCCATTGCAAACGTTGAAGGTTAACAATTTTCGATACTTCCATCGTAAAATAGATACAACTCGTGGTTGTACCGGATGCGCCATTGATCTAGCTCGCGAACGGCCCGAAAATACGCCGAAGGACGTTTCATTCGAATCTGTACTGCAAAGTTCCGGAGGCTTGGGTGAGGGTCCATATGTTTCCATGTCGGATGATCGTTTTTACACGCGGAGCTTCGTGTTCCCGAGCGCATGCTTCAACTTAATGATTGGGAGGACCGAAAAATACGTCTTATTGGCCTGTTGTGTCCATCACTTAATTTCTTCGGTTTCGTTGGCGTCCTTTGATAAGTTACAACCCAGGTAATTGAAGTTGTCTACATACTAGATATTGATGCTTGAATTTACTGGCGTCCTTGTTTTTGATTGCATCATGGCCTTTGTTTTGGTTTCGTTGATATAAAGTCGAACTTCCTTTGCGGCATTATTGAAGTTATGCAGAAGGCTTTCTGCATCACCCAATCTTCGAGACATGATGTTGATGTCGTCGGTGTACGCTGCTTGATGAGTAGCGTTCTGTCCATATTCATAGCTCCAATTACATACTCTAGAGCAAGGTTGAAGCGTCGGCGCCAGCCCATCGGATCTTCAGACAACATTTTCAGTAACCGTCTTATGATCATGCGGCTTCAATTCTTCACTCAATGTAGGACGTAGGAGCTACATTGGGTGAAGAATTGAAGCCGCATGATCATAAGACGGTTACTGAAAATGTTGTCCGTTTTTAGACCAAAACTTGATGTAGGGCCAAATGTAGCTCTGGGGCAATATCCCATTCAGCTGTACGCTACGGCTGCTACGTTTTCTTCACTTCGTATCAGTCAAATTCAAACGTTGCCACTTGCCATGGTGTGACGAATCGCCCGCTCACTGAAGCGATTTTTTTATAGTTTAAGTGTGGAATCAATCCAATGATCTCAAAGCTAAATGAACTGCTTATAAATTTAAATTGGAAAAATCTGATGTGATTAGTCCCAAATCTATGAGAGATTTTTCCAATGATAGCAAATTTTCTCTCTGTCAACGTGGCGAATTCTTAACAAAAGAAAAAAAAATGAGCTGAAAAATGTTTATTCCGTTCTGGAGCGAAATGTTCGTTGAAAAAGGTGGGAACCCCTGATTTAGTTGATGATAAGCTTCCATGTGTTTAGTTAGTGCAGAAAGTATATTTATCAGTTTTATTATTATTATTACGAACACCCTAATTTCTGCGTTTCATTCTAAAAAGTCCCACTTATTTCCATAAATATACTCTATTTGAATTGAGCCCGACTACTATTGTAAGATTTAACCATTTTTCAATTAATGTACAACACTTGAAAATTTCTTAAAATGCAAAAAAAGTGGTTTGAAAAAAAGGCATAGGTACATAAATGGTTGGGTGGGGTTCCCAGAGCAGATTCAAACTGCTATAACTTTTTAACTAAATCACAAATTCAAACAAATGCATGCTTAAAAGTTCCTATGTGACACATACTCAAATTGCATATGCATGAAAATATAATGCAAAAAGTTTTTCTGTAAAATTTTTTTTTTAATTTTCTTTGGGGTCTGTTAGACCTAACCCAAACATCCGACGAAAATTTTCCCAAAAAACCCTAAAAATTAAAACTTTCTCTTTCTTTATTTATTATTTTTTCTGGCAAGCGCGGGGCCCCCATAAGCGCGGGGCCTGCGGCATTTGCCACCTTCTGCCACGTGGTTAATCCGACACTGATGATATGCCCCTGTAATTCTCACACTTCAGCTTGTCACCCTTTTTGTGCATTGGGCAGATTATGCTTTTGCGCCAATATTCGAGGATTATCTCGTCATTCCATATTTTCAGCAGTAGCGCATGTATATGACGTTGGTTAGGCACGTTCCACCATGCTTCAGCAGTTCTGCTGGGATCTCACCAATGCCCGGCGCATTATTACGTGGGAGCGATTGTATGGCGAGACTCATATCCCCTACTGTTAGTCTAAAAGCCCAAGTGGAAATTATTTACAACTATTTCCTCTCCATTCTGTTACACATTATCGCAAATTTCACGATTGGAGATGCCCCAAAACGGTAGTCTGCCTCCTGGACAGTGGGGCTAAAGGGGTGGCAGACAACTTCAAAGTCGTTAATAGTTGCAAAAATTTGCAACTATTTCCTCACTGTTCGTGCTTTGCACGATCATAGTACTTGGTCCACTGATAACGAAAATGCAGATGGCAGACACTTTCAGTGGGGCTAAAGTGGTGGCAGACGAGCCCAAAGTCGTTAATAGTTGCAAATATTTGCAACTATTTCCTCGCGTTTGATTCATATACCATTTCATAGAGGACGAGTCCCCGCATATAAATTCCAAAAGGCAGACAAAAATTGGGGGGCTAACATGGTGGCAGACGCGCTCCAAAATTTGAAATTTGTATGAAAAATGGCAAGTGCTTCTACAAAAATAACGCTAACTCCATCATGCTAAATCATATAGGTACAGAAAGAGCTTAATTATTTTCCAGACACTTCCCTGAGTACTTAAGCCAAATTTCATTTCAAAATTCCAGTTACAACCCGGTTAATTTATCGATCGAAATTTGACTATTTTCAAGTAAATTTACAGGCAATATAGCACATACACAGAAAACGAATATACAAAGTGACATGTTCCCCTAATATCACACGGATGGCACTCTGCAGCGATTCTTTTTGAACGGCACATCATTCAGGACACCATGCTAAATATATCTTTCCAAAGGCAGACAAAAACCTTTAAAAGGACGACGAGCAGACGATCCTAAAGTGGAGTAAAAAGTGGGATTTTGTGAGAAATAACAAGGATCTAATTTTCCCCTAATATCACACGGATGGCATCCAGCAGCGATTCTTTTTGGACCGCATATCACTTAGGACACAATGTTAAGTAAATATTTCTAAAGGCAGACATACAGCATTAAAAGGACGATCAGCAGACGAGCCCTTAAATGGGGCAAAAAGTGGAATTCTGCAAGAAACAACAATTATCTCTCGCGGAAGCATTTCCCCCTAATATCACACGGATGGTCCGCAGCAGCGTTTCTTTTTGACCCGTTTTTCATTCAGGACACCATGGTAAGTATATATTTTCAAAGGCAGACATAAAGCATTAAAAGGACGATCAGCAGACGAGCCCTTAAATGGGGCAAAAAGTGGAATTTTGCGAGAAACAACAATTATCTCTCGTTGCAGCATTTTACCTTAATATCACACGGATCGCCCCCAGCAGTGATTCTTTTTGGACCGCATATCACTTAGGACACAATGTTTAGTAAATATTTCCAAAGGCAGACATACAGTATTAAAAGGACGATCAGCAGGCGAGCCCTTAAATGGGGCAAAAAGTGAAATTCTGCAAGAAACAACAAATATCTCTCGCGGAAGCATTTCCCCTTAATATCACACGGATGGCCCGCAGCAGCGTTTCTTTTTGGCCGGTTTTTCATTCAGGACAAAATGCTAAGTAAATATTTCCAAAGGCAGACATACAGTATTAAAAGGACGATCAGCAGACGAGCCCTTAAATGGGGCAAAAAGTGGAATTTTGCGAGAAACAACAATTATCTCTCGTTGCAGCATTTTACCTTAATATCACACGGATCGCCCCCAGCAGTGACTCTTTTTGGACCGCATATCACTTAAGACACACTGTTTAGTAAATATTTCCAAAGGCAGACATACAGTATTAAAAGGACGATCAGCAGGCGAGCCCTTAAATGGGGCAAAAAGTGAAATTCTGCAAGAAACAACAATTATCTCTCGCGGAAGCATTTCCCCTTAATATCACACGGATGGCCCGCAGCAGCGTTTCTTTTTGGCCGGGTTTTCATTCAGGACAAAATGCTAAGTAAATATTTCCAAAGGCAGACATACAGTATTAAAAGGACGATCAGCAGACGAGCCCTTAAATGGGGCAAAAATTAGAATATTGCGAGAAACAACAATTATCTCTCGCGGAAGCATTTCCCCCTAATATCACACGGATGGCCCGCAGCAGCGTTTCTTTTTGACCGGTATATCATCAAGCACACCATGCTTAGTATATATTTTTAAAGGCAGACATACAGCACTAAAAGGACGATCAGCAGACGAGCCCTTAAATGGGGCAAAAATTGGAATATTGCGAGAAACAATAATTATCTCTCGCGGAAGCATTTTGCTCTAATATCACACGGATGGCCCGCAGCATCCTTTCTTTTTGAACGGTTTTTCATTCAGGACACCATGCTAAGTATATATTTCCAAAGGCAGACATAGAGCATTAAAAAGACGATCAGCAGACGAGCCCTTAAATGGGGCAAAAAGTGGAATTTTGCGAGAAACAACAATTATCTCTCGTTGCAGCATTTTACCTTAATATCACACGGATCGCCCCCAGCAGCGATTCTTTTTGGAACGCATATCAGTTAGGACACATTGTTAAGTAAATATTTCTAAAGGCAGACATACAGCATTAAAAGGGCGATCAGCAGACGAGTCCTTAAATGGGGCAAAAAGTGGAATATTGCGAGAAACAACAATTATCTCTCGCGGCACCATTTCTCCCTAATATCACACGGATGGCCCGCAGCAGCGTTTCTTTTTGACCGGTGTATCATTCAGGACACCATGCTAAGTATTTATTTCCAAAGGCAGACATAAAGCACTAAAAGGACGATCAGCAGACGAGCCATTAAGTCGAGCAACAAGTGGAATTTTGCAAGAAGCAACAACTATCTCTCGTTGCAGCATTTTTCCCTAATATCACACGATATCATATCATTCAGAACACGATGCTAAGTGCATATTTCCCAACGCAGACAAAAACCTTAAAAAGGACGATCAGTAGACGTTCCTAAAGTGGTGCAAAAAAGGTCAAAAAGTGATAATTGTTGTTTTCCGCAAAATCACACTTTTCGGCCGACTTAAGGGCGCGTCTGCTGATCCTCCTTTGAATGCTTTATGTCTGCCTTTGGAAACATTTACTTAATATGGTGGCCTAAGAGATATGCCGTCCAAAAAGAATCGCCGCTGGGTGCCATCCGTGTGATATTAGGGGCAAATTCTGTCACGAGAGATCATTGTTGTTTTTCGCAAAATCAAACATTTTGCCTTATTTAGGGGCTCCTCTGCTGATCGTCCTTTTAAAAGTTTATGCCTGCTTTTGAAAACATTTACTTAGCATAGTGTCCTGAATGCTATACCCTTCAAAAAGAGACGCTGCTGAGGGTCATCCGTGTGATATTAGGGTGAAATGCTGCCACGAGAGATAATTGTTGTTTCTCGCAAGATTCCACCTTTTGCCCCATCTAAGGGCTCGTCTGCTGATCGTCCTTTTAATGCTTTATGTCTGCCTTTGAAAATATATACTTACCATGGTGTCCTGAATGAAAAACCGGTCAAAAAGAAACGCTGCTGCGGACCATCCGTGTGATATTAGGGGGAAATGCTTCCGCGAGAGATAATTGTTGTTTCTTGCAGAATTCCACTTTTTGCCCCATTTAAGGGCTCGCCTGCTGATCGTCCTTTTAATACTGTATGTCTGCCTTTGGAAATATCTACTAAACATTGTGTCCTAAGTGATATGCGGTCCAAAAAGAATCACTGCTGGGGGGCAATCCGTGTGATATTAAGGTAAAATGCTGCAACGAGAGATAATTGTTGTTTCTCGCAAAATTCCACTTTTTGCCCCATTTAAGGGCTCGTCTGCTGATCGTCCTTTTAATGCTTTATGTCTGCCTTCGGAAATATATACTTACCATGATGTCCTGAATGAAAAACCGGTCAAAAAGAAACGCTGCTGCGGACCATCCGTGTGATATTAGGGGAAATGCTTCCTCGAGAGATAATTGTTGTTTCTTGCAGAATTCCACTTTTTGCCCCATTTAAGGGCTCGCCTGCTGATCTTCCTTTTAATACTGTATGTCTGCCTTTGGAAATATCTACTAAACCTTGTGTCCTAAGTGATATGCGGTCCAAAAAGAATCGCTGCTGGGGGCGATCCGTGTGATATTAAGGTAAAATCCTGCAACGAGAGATAATTGTTGTTTCTCGCATAATTCCACTTTTGGCCCCATTTAAGGGCTCGCCTGCTGATCGTCCTTTTAATACTGTATGTCTGCCTTTGGAAATATTTACTTAACATTGTGTCCTGAATGAAAAACCGGCCAAAAAGAAACGCTGCTGCGGGTCATCCGTATGATATTAGGGGGAAATGCTTCCGCGAGAGATAATTGTTGTTTCTCGCAATATTCTAATTTTTGCCCCATTTAAGGGCTCGTCTGCTGGTCGTCCTTTTAGTGCTGTATGTCTGCCTTTGAAAATCAATGTTTAGCATGGTGTGCTGAATGATATACCGGTCAAAAAGAAACGCTGCTGCGGGCCATCCGTGTGATATTAAGGGGAAATGCTTCCGCGAGAGATAATTGTTGTTTCTTGCAGAATTTCACTTTTTGCCCCATTTAAGGGCTCGCCTGCTGATCGTCCTTTTAACACTGTATGTCTGCTTTTGGAAATATTTACTCAACATTGTGTCCTAAGTGATATGCGGTCCAAAAAGAATCGCTGCTGGATGCCATCCGTGTGATATTAGGGGAAAATTAGATCCTTGTTATTTCTCACAAAATCCCACTTTTTACTCCACTTTAGGCTCGTCTGCTCGTCGTCCTTTTAAAGGTTTTTGTCTGCCTTTGGAAACATATACTTAGCATGGTGTCCTGAATGATGTGCCGTTCAAAAAGAATCGCTGCTGAAGGCCATCAGTGTGATATTAGGGGAAAATGTCACTTTGTATATTCGTTTTCTGTGTATGTACTATATTGCCTGTAAATTTACTTGAAAATAGTCAAATTTCGATTGATAAATTAACCGGGTTGTAACTGGAATTTTGAAATGAAACTTGGCTTAAGTACTCAGGGAAGTGTTTGGAAAATAATTAAGATCTTTCTGTACCTATATGATTTAGCGTGATGGAGTTAGCGTTATTTTTGTAGAAGCACTTGCCATTTTCCATACAAATTTCAAATTTTGGAGCGCGTCTGCCACCATGTTAGCCCCCCAATTTTTGTCTGCCTTTTGGAATTTATATGCGGGGACTCGTCCTCTATGAAATGGTATATGAATAAAACGCGAGGAAATAGTTGCAAATATTTGCAACTATTAACGACTTTGGGCTCGTCTGCCACCACTTTAGCCCCACTGAAAGTGTCTGCCATCTGCATTTTCGTTATCAGTGGACCAAGTACTATGATCGTGCAAAGCACGAACAGTGAGGAAATAGTTGCAAATTTTTGCAACTATTAACGACTTTGAAGTTGTCTGCCACCCCTTTAGCCCCACTGTCAAGGAGGCAGACTACCGTTTTGGGGCATCTCCAATCGTGAAATTTGCGATAATGTGTAACAGAATGGAGAGGAAATAGTTGCATTTGAAGTGTCGCTGGCTCTAGGTCTATGTGGGGGGTTGAACGGAAGAGCCTGGTTCTCGAAACTGCTCAAGAGCTGCCTCCGTGGGGAGGTTGATGGTGAATTGAGGAGCTCTTCAAAATTCGAGGCCCATCGTTTGATTATTCTTTCGATGTCGCTGATAATGTTACCATCCATGTCCTTACATAGGCTGGTCCTGGGTTGATAACCATTTTTTATTGTGTTTATTAGTTTGTACGCCTGTCTATTGTTCTCACTGGCTAATGTTTGGTTTATTTGCTGTAACTGCTCGTCAAAATGTTTGCGTTTCTTACGTCTAATTAACTTATTAGATACTCGGCGAAGTTTGTTGTATCTTTCTTTCTTGGCTCGAGATGCACGTTGTGTGTATTGGCGTTGGCGATAGGCTTCATTTTTCGCCTCAATCGTCGTCGAACCAGTATGTTCGTCTACGTCGGGCTTTATGGACCACAACCTCTTCTGCAACTCCTTTGATGCAGTCGTTGAGCTCATCACAGAACTCTTGAATGCCTAAATTGCTGATGTTATAAAACGCTTTTTCCCCAAGGGCGCTAGTGTACGCAGCCGCCGTGGCATCATTGATCAAATTGTCAACCTCGAAGATCTTGGCAGAGTTGATTCTCGTTACGTTCACCGAAGAGATTGTGCACTTGTCGTCGTCATCACCAAATAGTGATCGGAGTCGCAGTTGGCTTCTTGATAAGATCGGACGTCTAAGACATTCGAAGCCCATCTCTTGCGATAAGAACGTGGTCGAGCTGGTTCACGGTGTATTCAAATGGAGATTTCCAGGTCTGATTATGGATGCATCGATGAAGGAAGCATGTAGACCTTATGACCTGTCAGTCGCGAAGTCGATAAGTCGCTGGCCGTTGTAGTTGCCTTCATTGTGGAGGCTGTGACCTACAGTAGTTCCCCTATGCCAGCTTTCGTTTCCGATTTTGTCGTTAAAGTCTCCCAGCAGCAGTTTGACGCCGTTTGATGGTCGTCGAAAAGTATTTCTAGGTGTTTGTAGAGCCCATCCCTAATCGTGTCTTCCTTTACTTCTAAATGGGCATGCGCATTGATGAGCCAGAGAATAGCGAAACTGGGATTGATACGCACAAAGCCGTTCATTTGTGGGCTTGTGGCCGATAACGTGATCCTTGAGCTGCTTATGGGAATGTAATTTCTTATGGGCCACGGAGGACAATATTTGTATCATTCTAAACTAGACGATTGGCTGCAGGGCGACAGCGCCCCAGGTACAAGGGAGTAGTTGGCAGATGTTTAATTCACAAGGAGCTGCGTAAGATAAGCCAGACATAAGCCAGAAAACCGCGGAGATGGCTTGTTAGCGACAGCCGTCCATGCGGAACGACCTTTGCGTTCCAGAGCCACCCACGGCACGGAAGGGTATTTTGAGGTAAATCAATAAATCTGCGCCTGCGGGCGTAGAGAATCTAAGCAAGGTACCCTAAAAACTCTCCTAACTAAAAAAGCCACTTGATATTAATCTTGTTCGCCACAGAAAAAAATCTAAAGGCCTTAATAAAGATTGCTATTACTCAAAATTATTTTGTTTTCTTTAGTAAAAAAAAGTTATTCAAAAACTAAATTGGATGATTGATTTTGCGTCACCCTGTACATTGTTGTATAATTTTACAATACGAATTTATATTAAATTACATTTTCACAAATTAGGTCGAAAATCAATTTAACGCGCTTACCTATTTGGCGGTGTATACCAAAGTAGTGGTGGCGGTTTGGTTCGCGAATAAACAGGAGGCGAACCATATAGCGTTATTCGGGAGTACAATCCAATTTTGTGTGAATATTATGTAAACTGAATTCCAATTATTCAATTTCGCGTGAAATAATGACTAAATTGGTAGAGTAACGAGTTCAGTATTATAGTCATACGTAATTTGTGTAAGGACAACAAAAGCTTTACGGGTGTTGCTTGTTTTGGTCGCAAATTGTTCAATTATGTAACAGAGAGGTGAATTTCAGGCTTTTTATCTTTAATCAAAGTAGGAGTCTCGTAGTCGAGTTAGTGTCGTGGTTAGTGCACTTACCTTCGAAGCAAAGTGTCGTGGGTTCGAGTCCCACGGATTCAGTTTATGATGATTATCGAACTCACGATCCATATGACGGACTTTGATCTCATTCAGATGTTTAATGCGAGTACCCATTTACGGGGATTAATAACTCTGCAGTGCGTGTCAGTTTGTCTACAAAAAGTAGCTAAGGTTAAGGCAATTTGATTTCACTGATACATGTGCAGGCTTGGTTCAATGGTCGATATGAATGAGGAAGAAAGGCGGAATTGAAGTGTGCTCTATACTTTGAAGTTGACTATGGATTTGGATTCATCGTTTATGTATACAATCATTTTTCAAATATCCACTTTTAAACTTATGCTGCTTACGCTTTCCACCCACTTTTCCTTCCTTATTTTTCCGTCTACTACGAAAACAACTTTCTGAAAACGTTTCGTTTTCCCTCCCCCAAGAAAAAGTCAATATGAAAAGTGAAAAGCCAGTGATTTTCCTATCAAATAATGTGATAATTGTTTGTTAGTCAGTCTTGAGGGAATTCTAGCGGAAACGAAAATCATCATGTTATACTGTTCGTTCGGGATGATGACTCAAAGCATCTTACAAGAAACACATAAAATGTGTATCATTCTATTAGCCGCAATGAAGCGTAGTAGGCATCGCCATTGTTGTTGTATGTTGCCATTTGTGAAAACAGGGCAAAAGTTTCCTTTTCATTGAACGAAAATGAAAATCAAGGAATTTCCACTCGCAGCAGTTTCGGGATGATGGTTGCCACTTGCTGGCATAATGATTTATTGGATTTGAATTTTTTCTTTATTCGGAAGGAGGTCGGTTTGGAGACAACAGAATACAAGTTAAACTTTTCATTTGAAATGGTTTGTTTCTTCTTTCAGATTTGTTTGTTATTTTTATTGAGTTAGTTGTTCGCATCCTTCGGCGAAGTCACAGTATGAAGGATAAAGTTTTTAATAGCATTGGAAGTGTTGGAGCAGAAGATGTGTGAAAATAAGTTCAAAATTTGTAATAATTTCTGATTTAATTTTTCTTTCGTAGAAGGCGCTTTGACAATTACTATAAGAAGATGTTATTGGTTTGGATTATCAAAAAAAAGTCGAAAGGAAAGTGTGAAAAAATAAGACAAAGCGAATGAGGGGAAAGAACATAATGGAAGGAACTGTATAAACAAATGAATGAAAATCTAAATTAGGGAGGTGAGTTGAATCCCAAAATGCAAAAAAATATATTTTTATCCGATAAGGCTTTAAATTATATATGTATGTAAATTATGTATGGCGTGAATATTATTATAATCCAATCACACACATACACAGTGGCGTAACGTACGGTGTTCCATGTGTTCAGTGGAACACGGGCCCCAAGCCACAGGTGCCCCCAAGGCCAAAATTATAAAGTGGCGTAAGGTTTTTAAAAAAATCTTTGTAGTCGAACTTAAAGCCGGGCCCTTTCTTTATGCAGTCACATTTTCGATTTAAACATTTGAAATTCCACTGTCACTATGAATGTTTGTGTTGTCTTTATAAAGAAGACGCTCATGTGTCATCCTGACGGCGAATTGACAAATTCCTAAATCAAGTTTACGAGTTTCCATGTTCAATTGACGAATTTCAAAATTGTGATAACAAATTTCAATTACAAATGGATAAATTTCCAGATCAAATTGCCGAATTTTCATTTTAAATTGTTGAACTTCAACATCACGTTTCCATGAAAAATGGCGAATTTTACATGTTGACGAATTTTTATGTCCACTTTACGAATTTTCAAATAATGTTGACGAACTTCCAGATCAAATTGACGGATTTACATTTCAAATTAGTCTTGATATATAAATATATTCCTCAATATGTGATGGTACCTAATTCATTAATTTTTATCGGAAATTCGTTCACAATATTTTGAAATTCGTCAATTTAACATGAAACTTCGTCACTAGGACAATGAAAATCGTCAATTTGCAATGGAAATTCGTCAACATCATTTTTAAGTTCGCCAAATTATCATGGAAATTCGTCAAGTTGGAGCACGGTTTTGCGGATTGACTATACGTTTGTGTGCTCTTGACTAAGGAGCATTTGAAGCAATTCGAAACCAATATGGATTTCAGCCTGTAGGGTCCTTTGGGTTGAGAGGAGCCCGTGTTCCAATGAGCACATGGAACATCGTGCGTTACGCCACTTGTTCCGAAACTACTAATTTTGTGTACGGGGAAGGGAAGCTTGAGCTCCGAAGCATTTAACTATGGCTACTGGAATGCCGCAACTTCATAATTACCATCATTTGGCACTAAATGAATCATCAGAGCAATCAGTCAATTACGAACAAAGTGTCTAACAAGCCTATTGAGTGGGGATTTGTCTGGATATCAGCTTTTATGGGTTTCGGTCTCGAAAATATTGAAGAGATTCGACTTACAAAAGGGAGTGTCTATCTTAAAGACTATTGCGTAAAATGTAGCCACTGTGATCCAGTTGGCTCCATCTTGAAACAAATTTTCACAATATTGTGGATCTACTTGTCTAAAGAAATAGAAGTAAAAAGGTTTTTCTTAGCTAGTAGACAGAAAATCAAGATATATGTATACAGGGTGTCCGGAAACTGCCGCATAAACGCACCAGATTGTGATTCCTCATGTGATTTCCAGCAAAAAAGTTGTATGGAACATACCCCCTCAGCTTAACCCTTTAGCTGCCACAGGCATTTAAAGATTTTTGAAAAAATCATTTTCTTGCCCGACTTAAAGCCTAATATCTTTAAAGCTAGACCAGCGAGAATAGTGAAATAAAATGATTATTACAGCCAACGATTTCGACATACGTTGAAAATATTTTACCAATTGCAGATCTTTAGGGGCAGTCTGAATTGAATTGTATTGAATTCGAGCTAAAATTAACCCTAGTTTTCTGCACGTAAGGTACTAAAACTGTTAGAAATAATGGAGCTAGAATAAAATGATGTAATAAAGATATGATCATAAGACTATGCGCCAATTTTTAAAAGAATCGTACAAGCACCTCACCTTTGCAGAAGTTGAAGAAAATTGAGATGGAAAAAAAGATTGCTTTTGGGAAGCTCTGTAAAAACCAAACCTCTTATCCGATTTTAGTGTGATTAGTTTTATTTTACAGGTAAATTTGTTGGCTGTAATAATCATTTTATTTCACTATTCGACCTGGTCTAGCTTTTGTGATATTAGGCTTTAAGTTGTACAAGAAAATGATTTTTTCAAAAATCTTTAAATGCCTGTGGCAGCTAAAGGGTTAAGCTGAGGGGGTATGTTCCTTACAACTTTTTTGCTGGAAATCAACTGAGGAATCACAATCCGGTGCGTTTATGCGGCAGTTTCCGGATACCCTGTATACAGACCGCTGAACCATTCTGGTTCAGATAACGGATCAGTCGTTTCTACTACAGGACTAATTTTTCTTTGGAGGAACTCTACCATCAATTTCATTTCAATCGATGAATTTCGCTAACGAATTAATTTAGCCACGGTCGTCAGAGCTGTCAGCTAGCTGACTTGATCCTCAGATTTAAAGTAAAAACTTCTAGTCTAGGATTAATGACAGTTATACGAAATAGGGATGTAGGCGCACACCTCGAGGTGGTGTTTTTTAGCAGATTCTTTTTAGCTTAGTGATAGTCAAATATAGGGCATGTAGATGATCTTTACAAGTTCTCCAGTACCAGTGGCGGATTTACCAGTAGACTGAGTAGGCTGGAGACTAGGGCGGCAGATTTTACGGGGGCGGCAAATTTGGGGCAAAAATATTTTTTTTTTTTGAGTTAAACACATTGTAAACTTTTAATACCGTGCAAAACTGAATTCCAAATACCAATTATAACGCCCGATATAGAATTTATCCTTTTCATGAGATACGTTTTGGGAGCAGTGTGAGAAGTGTGTTTGTCTCCGTTATGTGAGAGCTTCAAACAATTGGAACGTTTTATTATTGAAGTCGAATCTGCGAAATCAACGAGTCCTTGAATTTCGTCAAGTTGTCAATTGGAATTTTAACGCTTTTTGAAACAATTTAAAAATCATGAAATTGTCTTACCTTATAAACCGACGCTCCAACCAAGACATATTAGATCCCTTTTTCTTTATATTTATCTATCACATAAAAATAGAAGCATACTCAGGACCCACGAAGTGGAAAGCACTAATCTATTAAAGTGTAAAGGAGAAATTTGAGAATAAACGAAGGTCAATCAAAGAAGTTCGTCCTGGAGTATTAACTCTCGACTCAAAAAAACAATTGTGTTCCGCACATTTTTGCACAACTTGATTGGGTGGGAAACGATAAAAAAGCTAAACGCCTTGACCCTTGATTCTGGTAACGTCCCTTCATCAATATTCTCGTAGAGAAAATAAATTCATCAATATTCTCGTAGAGCTTGATATGGTCGGCAAAATGTCAACAGCCTACTAGCGGTAAATGTGTAAATCCTCCACTGTCCAGTATATTTAATTTAATTTAAATGTTTGTCTCAAATTATAAAATGTTGGAACATATTGCTTAAACAGAAGATATTCGTTACTCTTGCTCATTTGTGGACTGCTGTAAATGCGATTTCTGTCAATATTTCCTGCGATTAAAAAGTCGTACGTGGGGGCCCCCACTCCAATTTCGAACACAAGAAATTCGCAAAACGTTAAGCCACTGCACATACATATTATTAGCGACGGCGAATGGACCTGGAAATAATGGTCGTTATATCCGAATGTCGTTATATCCGGACAGTATAATTTTTAGTTGGAATATATATATATATATATATATAAAATGATAAAAGAAATAATTCACTTGAGCTCGATTTATATTTTTGTAAAGCATATTATTAATTCCTTTGTCTCCAACATGAATTCAAGTGCCCAGACGCGAAATATAACCCGAATGAGTCTGGATTAAGTTTTAAGGTATCTGAGAAAAATAGTTTATCTACCCGGAAATTTTTTTTCTGGTACAGTAGAGTTTTCCAGAAAATTAATTTAGCTCAGTTTGTCATAACTCATAAGGTTTCGAGGAGTTTCAAAGGAAACTTTATTACGTCGTGAAACTAATAAAGAGGATTCTTTTCTTTTTAAATGATTTCATTTTTAAACAATTTTCGCTTTTATCTGCAGCCTTGGTGAATAATGCGTCTATAACCTATACCCATTCTAATTTACGAAAAGCTCGCCGACAAAGGTGACAAAAAAATTTTTGTATTTTTCGCTGACTATCAAAACAAATGTTTTGCATTTTTTGAATGTGGATTACAATATGAGTTGAGTAAATGTTTAGAATGTTTTTGGTAGAGTCAAACTCTACTCTTACTCTATTGCAAACATTTATTCGAGTAGAATTAAAATTTCCTGGAATATTTTTGCTAGTTTGGAAGGGTAGTCGCAGTTGAAGGTTTCTCTTGGAATCACTGATGTAGGTGATCTTTGAGAAACATGCAAACAGGAACCGTGTTTTAATTCTGCTATTGGAGGACCAGAGTTCAAGTTCCGTAAGTGTTTGTTGACTTTGATGGATTCTTATTCGATGTTACATCAGTTAAGTACAACGGTAAGATTTAACAAGCGCGAAAAAGTCATAGTGAAAAGTTTGTTGAAAAGATCGTCTATCAACTTTAAAATCAACAATTTTTTTATCAATAATCTTTTCTTTTATGGATAATTCTCGTAGGGAGCAATACCGAAAAGGAGGCTTGCCTGGATCTAGACTGGTCCTATGTGTTAATCATGGAGAAAAAGTAAGATGCTTACCAAGCATTACACATTTGCTTAAAGTTGTTACTAAGAAAAACACACAATAAAATCCACTTGAATCTGTGAAAATGTATCAGTTTCTCAAAACATTTAATTTTAATAATTTTTTTAAGCAATACGTTAACCAAGGAATAGTTTTATTCGCCGTCCAGAAAGGCATTACGTTCAGAAATGATCGAGTGAATCTGGTGAATTGAGCTTACAGTTTCAAAATTGTCGGCAAACACCCCAACAAAGCGAGCAGTTTGAGCTGAAATTATCGTTTCTAAAATCTTATGCAAGTTCACTATCGTGTTGTTGTCATTGTAAATTGTTGGTTGTAAATTATTATTGTGTTGACTTAGAGACGGGGTAGTTTAGTTGCTTAAATTAAATTCAATTCAATTTTTGAAGTTTAGAATTGATAAATCTCTAACTGCAATCTGTTCCCGTTTCACAGTAACAGAGCAGTTTCTGAATCTAGCCTTTAGCTATTGCTTATCTTCCCTTGTGAATTTGCTTAACCCTTCTGTCGGCACGAAGGTCTGGCCAGACCTTTAGCAGTATATTTTGGTGTAAAAAGCATAGAAGATGAAATCGCAGCGCTTTCATATTTCATGATATCCTAGAATAATATGTTTGGAAGCATTTTGCAAAAATTTGAAAAAATCGGTTGAAGTTTTGAGTATGTTTTTGATGATTTTCAATTTATATTGCTTTTTGATACCCAATAGGTCTGGCCAGACCTATAGTTATTCACCCCATTTTTCTCTTGAAGTAAGACATCCAAATATTAAATTCTGTTATTTATGATGTAATAATGTCATTTAAACTCAATTTGAACTATAAACGATAAACATTTCTGAGTTTTTACTATAAAAACCCGTGAAGTTCGGAAAATGGGTATGGCTAATTTCGTCACATTTTATAACACCACCTAATCAACTGAGATTTGATCCTAGGAAATTCAACCCAGTTTTATTTCCTTTGTAATAGTAAGGACTAAGTATGAGTGACTTGCAAACGTCTTTCTAAATAGATTTGATCAAAAAATTTACGAAAAATTTAGAATTAAATGATTTTTGCCTTGAAAATTCCCTATTTCTTCCCACTTATTTCCCTAAATCTGCAGACTAATATCGAGATAAAATCTGCCAACAAAGTGCTTAATATTTCCCCAAAGATATTGGAATTAGAAAATTCGATCGAAATATCTACTAGATAAACACAATGCAAATAGCGAAGCAAAAAAAGAAGAAAATAAGGGAGTAACACGTTTGTACTAATACCACCTCAAAATATATCTACTTAAAAACGTTTCCAGTATATCTACAAAAATTATTTTGATTCTTTTATTAATGAAAAATTGCAGTAAAGAATATATAGAATGATTTTACTGATAAAAATTTTACTTTTTCTAAAAAATAAAAAATTTTTTCTCAGTAGGTCCAGCCAGACCTATTGGGTATAGAATATGCATATTGTAGTAGGTGCCGACAGAAGGGTTAAGGGGTTTCGGCTTAAAAATTCTGGTAATTGGCACTCGTATGGAAATTGCACGACAATGAAACAGAAATTACAAAAAAAAACATACAACATACCAATGAAATTTTACTATCGCAAAAATTCGCAACGAATCAAAGAAATGTGATTCGGAAACACTATAGACAATGTGGATAAAAAAAGGTTTGCTGAATCTTTGTCTGAACCGGTCGGTATAATAGGTATGTTTTTTGGTTATCCCGTGTAGGTTTGGGTAGCGAAACTTCATATAAAAAAAATTACAGGTTTCGTTACCCAAACCTACACGGGATAACCAAAAAAAAACACACCTATTGTTGTTGTTAGCGCTTTTTTAGTCAAACAAAAGGCTTAGCATGATTTTAATCCTTCGACCTAATATTACATATATGCAACAAAAATACCAATTCTTGGAAAATTGGTCGTTATAACAGAAATCTTAACTGGATTTCTTCAAGAAATGAGTCGTTATTACCGAAACGGACTTTATATCCAAAGTCGTTATAACCGGCGCAATTTGTATGAAAAACAATGCGTAAAACAAGGGGATTAAAGTTTACGTCGTTATATCCGAATTGTCGTAATAAACGAGGTCATTGTAAATGAAATTCGCTGTATTAATATTTCCTGCAGACCCTACACTTGTTAATAAAGCACTCATATACTGAATGTAGGTCAAGAGCCATTTTTGTTACCCTCTAATTTACTTACTTAAAAATGCTTTCATCACAATTTTTTCACTTTGAATTTTTCTCTTTACGTCTACTAACCCTATCTCAAACCCACAACATACTTCACAAATTTCCTACCATGCTGACAAATGTTGATAAAATTTAGAATGTGAAGTCAATTGGAAATCCACGAGGAACGGAAGTCAGATTATCCCAAATTCCAAGTAAATTCACCCTTTTCTTTAGAAACTATTTATATCTCTACTACAATACACTAAGCAAAATCTGAAGCGTTTGGTTGTATATAGCTGCGGTACAAGCACATTTTTCCAATTCACTTAAAATGTTTTAATGTCCGTCCAATTAATTGCTGAATTTAACAATTCAACAAAAATGTTGACCCAAATCAAGAAATTCCGGTCATGTCTTGTTGTTAAGGTCCAATTAAGTGTTCAAATTTAAAGTTGGCATTTGTTCGAATCTATCCGTTGGATCAGCTTAATGGTTGATGCTTGTGGACAATTAATACAAAAAAAAAAGGCAGAAATAAAAATGTAATGCGGGCAAAAGGAAATCACTTCCATCGGGATTTAAACGTACGTCAATGATGTAATACGTGGTTGACTTTTGTTTTTTGAATATTTACAAAAAAAAAGCAACGCTAGAATTTTTACAAAGATTTTTGTTGATCCGCTCTTATAAAGATGTGTCCCGCATTGGGTGGACAACAGGGACGTAGCCAGGGGAGGGGTCCATGGGGTCCGGACTCCTCCCGAAATATTTTCAATAATACCCGAATTTTTGGTGATTACAGTATAAAATATTTAAAAAATCACTTTTTGCCATATTTTTCTGTAGATTCTGTGTAGCTGTATAAAAAATATCCCATATGGCAATTGGTTTAAGCAAGGTTTTTTTTTCAAACTGGATACATCCGAATATCAACACACAATTCTCTGAACCCACACCTTTCAAAATAATTTGCGCGGAATCTATGCAAAAACCTATGGAATGTCCGGTGTCGAAAATTATTATTGACTCTGATTTGATTTATAGGATGTATGGTCGTGTTTTAATGTGAGCTTGGAGCTTTAAACTTTCCGCTGCGCAGGCTCTGAACATTTCTACAAAAATAGAGAATGCGATTAAAAATTGTCTTTAAACAGAGCTTCTTTCAAGGAAATAATATCTTTGAAAATTTCGATTATTATCAATCCTGTGAATCAAGACTTGTAATTTTTTGGGTCCAGTGAAGGATAAGCTCGTAAATATTTTGCGTATAGCGATAGTTGGATTTGTAGTAATCTGTTTGGATTGTGTGATACGGGAAATGAAACAGTTATGCTTGTTAGATGAGTGTCTTTATTGGGCCGGTGCTAAATGACAACTGGCTGATTGACATTAACTTAATATCTATTACAATCTAGTGATTATGTACTAGATTAGGCTTTGGAATATGTATATGAACTAGAGAAGGGCTTTTCTTATACATATATCAATATACATCAGGATTAAACGGAAACTTAATTCTCACCTGAGCTAATTGCGGACCTGATTCGACTGATTCGGGAGAGGGAGATGTAAAGGTACTTGAAACCTGTATACAAAGCATAAAGAGAGAGTTTGCATCTGTTACTCTTATTGAAAAATGCGAGGTATTCAACTGCTTTGATAGGCTGTGAAAATAATGGTTATGTAGGTAAGCCTTTGTGTTGTAAGCCTATAATTTTTCTAGAATCAAAAAATTTTCTATTGAAAAGCGCATTATAAGGGTGGCCTTATAAGATTGTAAAGAGTGCAGTCTTCTGCTGCCTGCTTATGACAAAACGTTCAAGTTTTAACGAAGCAAAACTATTTTAAAGATACAAACGGCACAACAAAAATGGATTAGCACGATAATACGATGCCGGTTCAAATACAACTTGGAATTTAGTAATAAAAAAATGTATTATTTAATAAGCAACAATTTTTTACAGTTTTTCTAATTAGTCTCCCCCACACTATATGCATTTTTGCCACCTCCCAGCAAGCTTTTGGATATCTTTTTCGCAAAAACCTCGCGGCTTCTCAGGGACCTATTCGCGCACAAACAATTACACTTCTTCATAGTTTTTGAAACGTTCAATGCGTTCAAACTTCCCTGTGCTTCAATTTATACTCAATATTCAGAAGTTTTAGCACCCATCTGCCTGAGATTGGAGTAACCTATAGCCGCTCATTACTCAATACTACTTACGGTGGTGCCCAATTCCTCAGTCATGTCGCGTACACTATACTTCGTCGGTCATCCAAAATGAGTTTTTCAACGGCGACGGCGCTCACGTTTCATCGGTAACAAAGGTGCCCCATGTGGCAACTGTGCCTCAACTTTTCGGTCTTTTCAAAACATTTATACACATGGGTTAATCCTGGAACTTCTCTAGTAATTTTCGATAAGTGTTCGCGGGTTTTACATTAGCTTTGACTGAAAACGAATAATGATGCGTTGCGCAAGAGGCAATCTTACATTCTTTTCACTCATGATGGTTATAATTACACTAAAAAGTGAGGTTACGCGGTTCCAGCTGTTCTCAACGTTTCATAACAGATCAGTGTAATATTCAGGGCATTCAATTATACGACACTAAATCTGTCGCGCGGCTGAAAATTACATTGGACCCCTCCCGAAACAATATCCTGGCTACGTCCCTGGTGGACAATATTGAAAGGGTTGATAAAGCAATTTGTTTGAGCATTGACATAATTGGAATTGTTTTTTCAGTTCAATTTCAATTTCAATGTATTTATTGCAAATTCGGTTTTAACATAGATTTTAACATAAGGAAAATTTAATTTTTGCTTCCTCCTCTTAAGCTTACGCTTGAGTGAGGAGAAATTAAATCTTATATTTAGCTTAACTAAGTGATATAATTTAAGAATGTATTAATTGAATTCCAGAAAATAACTTAAATTTAAAAAGGTATAAGCGAAACTATGTAACTTTCAGAAGGACACGTCATGGGGAGGTTAAAGGCCGTTTTCAAAACTAACTTTTGGGAAGTCTTGAGGGACTTTAGGTGGCAGTTGTATGCCCCGCCCCAAACAGCAATGGCATATTGCAAAATTGACTGCGTTAGTGCGAAATATATTTGTCTCATCTGTTTCCATGACATCGTTGACCTTATCATTTTGTAAACGTATAGCATCTGGCGAAGTTTAATTACAAGTTGGTTGATGTGAACATCCCATTTTAAAAATTTGTCGATATATACGCCAAGGTATTTGACACTATCATGTGAATCTATTTTTGGGCAATTACAGAGGTGGTTTTTTGATTGTAGTGATCGAGATCCGCAATTCGAATTGTGGATTGTGATTGTTGTTTGTAATGGCTGACCAGCGCTATTTAACGAGAATGCTAACATTTTAGTTTTCGATAAGTTCAACTTAAGAAAATTATTTGAAAGCCAATGACTAACAAGTTTGAAATCTTGCTCCGCATGTAGGAAAGTATCGGACCACGTACTTGAGGAAGTGATTAACACTGTGTCATCCGCAAAGGCAACTATTCTGCTTTTACTTGTAACCATGTTACAGAGATCGTTAACGAAAATCAAATATAATATTGGGGATAAGACCGTGCCCTGGGGGAGACCACAATCCACCTTGTGTATCCAATCGCTATAACTGTCTCCTATTTTGACACATTGTCTTCTATTGTCTAAGTAGCTAGAGAGTAGCTGCAATGGAGTGCCACATATACCTACGCTTCTCAATTTAGTTTCCAATAGTTGATGGGGTATCGTGTCGAAGGCCTTCGATATGTCCATGAATATTGGTACAGGTTTATTGTCTCTTTCTAATTCCTCATGTAGAAAGTCCGTTACTGTCAATATTGCATCTTCGGTACTCACTGCTTTCCTGAAACCAAATTGGTTCGCGGATAGTATATCATTGTCAGAAAGAAATCTTTCCAACCGTGTTTTCAGACACTTTTCAAACAGTTTCGATACTACAGGCAGTAGGGAAATTGGTCTGTGGTTAAGAGGATCAGATTTTAGACCACTTTTATAAATCGGTATAACGATGGCATTTTTAAACACACTGGGAAAGGTTCCTTCCTTAATACATTTATTAAATATCATGGAAAGAGGTTCCTTCAACTGGTGTATTAATTTTTTTAACAATTCAGTGGTAATATTGTCAACACCACTGGAAGACCCATTTAGTTTTTGAACATTCTCAACGATCTCATCAGTAGTTATTTTGCGGATATGAAAATTAGAGAGACTTAATTGATCATTTTGATCAACTGTTAATGCGGTAGAGTTAGAAGAAATATTTTGAGAGCAGACATCAGTGAAAGCAACATTCAGTATGTTAGCCGCTGTTTCTATATCGTTTGCCCTTTCCTTTGATTTCGGGTCGACTATTTGTTCCCATTCGTTGCATTTTTTAACATTCCTTCCCGACATTTCATTGACAGTTTTCCACAGGTTTTTAGTGCAATTTTTGCTATTGTTTATAAAATTTTGTATATAGTCTCTTTTGGCTGATTTCATAATAGAGTTTAGCTTATTGCGGTATTTTTTGTAATTATTTTTCAAAGCAGTGTTGAAAGGTTGTCTATCTAGTTTGTTTTTTAATCTATCTCTATTTCTTATTGATTTTATGATCCCCAGGGATATCCATGGTTTTAATGTTTGGTATTTACAAATTGGAGTATACCGGTATTGGCACTCTTGAATTAAATTATTCATTGTAAGCATAAACGTTTTTGCGGAAATCTCAGCATTAAGTTCATTTTTTAGGATGGTGTGCCAGTTTATACTTTGGAGATTCTGGGATAGTAAGGTCGTATTTATCTTGAGTTTTGAGTTATCACAATAAACTTGTTGTTTGTTAGGCTCAATTGGTAATGAAAGTAGTAAGGTATTGTGATCCGTAATAGAATTTTTGAAAATAATTGGAATACATTCAGTGACTTGTTTTTGCCGTAGGAAAATATGATCAATACATGTAGATGCTGTTTCACAGGTTCGAGTTGGTTTGTTTATTAGAGAGATAAATCCCAGTCTTGCTAAACAGTTTAGGTAATCATTCGTGCTTATGGAATTGTCAAGTATATTTATATTTATATCTCCTACTAAGATGTCTGCCGAGTTGATTGAGTCAGCGAATAAGTTTTCAATGCTATCAATGAAAGAATTTATTTCAAGTGATGGGGATCTATAGATGCATGTAAGGCAAACGTTAGGTTTTCCTTTCTGAGATATATCGATCCTAATGCCAGTTAAGAAATCGTTAGATATTTCTTGGGCTACATAATCCAGCGACTCCTTAACGTATAAAATCACACCATCATTTTTGTTTTTGCTTGATTTTGTGTGCATTATCTGATACCCTGGAATTTTAAAATTGTCTACAATATTTTCGAATTCAATGACGTAACTATTATGTTGGGTTTCGGATAACGCGATGACATCAAAATTGGTATTTAACTCGTGAATAAGAATTAGTAAGTCATCAAAATTCTTTCTTATGCTTCTTATATTCAAATGTACTATGTTGAAATTATCTGCCTTTGAGTTAATTAACTGTTTACAATTTGTGATAGAGTCTATCTCAAAAGTTTCTACATTATCTAAATCTATTAGATCAATTGTTGTTGAGAACATGTTGGTGATATTAGGTAATTAAAAAAATACTGAACGGTTTAGAGTGATTATTGCAGTAGTCTTATTTCTAAGTCTGTTTCGGACAGAATTTTGTAGATTTTTGATTTTTCTTCTTTCCTTATAAATATGGTTCCGAATTTGATCCAAACGAATTGAAATTTATTCTCTCGGGCAAAAGTTTTTTATTTATACAAAAGTGATTTATTAAATTTAGTAAGATGATTGTTTAAAAATACTTTGTTCTTAGGGAACCGGTCATGAAGATTGTTTGCGGTGAGATTTTTTCTCTTTGGTTTAGTCTTGGCTAACCAACGGTCGCGATCGGTTGTGTTCGTGAAAGTTATTATGATACTTTTGGGCGAATCGCCCCGCGGTTTGAGTTGTGAACGTTTTAGCGCTACAGGTGTTATAGAATCCTTGATCTCTAATACCGCTTCAATTTTCATAAATACTTCACTTAAATTTTCGTTTGTTGTTTCCGGAATTCCGGTTATCGCGCTATCGTGAAATTTGATTGAAATTTCAATCGAAAATATAGACAATGTAATACAAAGGCGACAAAAATTGCTTCAGCGTGTAGGCTTACTAGCAGTATGATATACTATTAGCATTGAGAATTTTGGAAAAACACAGTAAAAACATTGAATGTACACCAAAAAATTCAAGCCAACCTTTGACTTAGGCAAAATTGCACCATCCCAAGGATAAACGATATACGGAATAAAAAGCAGAGGAAGAAGGAGTTTATCGTTAGAAATCATTCTAGATTTAGTGTACATAGTTATTAGGTGATTCGAAACAGTGGCGTAGATAAGGGGAGGTCGAGGGGATAAGCCCCCCCCCCTCTTTGGTCCCACATTTTTTTGCGTACTTTATGTACGTAAAACAAAGCAAAAGCAAACTTTTTGCAGAAATTATTCAACGTGATTTCATGAAAATGTGAAACCATTTTCAGAACTGCAATACAGATGAGCCACTTACTCAAATTAATTTTTTGTATAATAGAAGCATATCCATAGAATAGAAACAATACAGCACGTTCATCTGCTTGTTCACATTGGATCTGAAGTTTCGCACAGGCAAGGCCTACTTTAGTAATCTAGAAGTGCTGCTAAAAAAAATTAAATGTATGCACTGATTAAAAATTTTTTGCCGGAGAATCTAAATGTTCGGTTAAAAAATTTGAAAATAACGTGGAACACGGAGTGCTCTTCAACAGTAGCGCAATTTGCAATGGGGAAATGTACAGAACATAAGATTATAAAGATTTGTTTAGGAGAGTGGTCAGCTAATGCGAATGAAGAGAACACGCTGCTAAACTGCTTCCAATTTTTGAGCATTCGTTATTGTTTGAAATCACAAATACTTGTGAAATCAGTCGATATCACTGCAATCTTTTGGCGGAGCGACACGATCGAGGTGTCGCTGGACTCGGCACGAAATTGTCTAAAAAGTCGTCGGAGCCAGTCTAACTCCGATAAATTGTATACAAGGTGACTACGTTTATGCGGTCATACAGCCTGGATGTTGACCACAGCAAATTTCACAATCAACTTCGTACTACTTCGGAAATCCATCGATATCTCTGCAATCCTTTGGCGGACCGACACAATTGAGCTGTCGTTGGACTCGCCACAAAATTGCCTAAAGGGTTATCGGAACCTCTTCCCCGAACAGTACACAGGGTGCTCAGATATAACCGTCAACCTGGATGGATGATGGTTTCTGGTTTAGTGTGAACAGTGTTCAATAGATGGCGCGCGCACATTTTTGTGAACTTGGCGAAAACTGAGTGAATGAGTGTGCTTCGTGATTATAGCAATAAAAACGTGGAAATTGTCAGGCGGTCAGGAGTATATTGTCGTTGTATTGGCTTGACCCCTTAAGATGTATTGGCGCGACGTAAATCTATCCTTTTGTTTCCATATCCACTTTAGTTTCACTATCGATACGTCGATCCCAATAAATTATAGTTAGCAAGTGGATTGGCATTCAACATCGCTTATAAAATTAAATTAGCATCAAGTTGTGAGCAAATCGAACAACGCGAGCGTAGCGAGCACTAGCTAGTACAATATAAACGAAAAGTTGTTTCCCCTCATAGAAATATATTCCTAAACTAAAGTTTCAGGAGGCGCTTCCTCGAGATTTTCCCCCGGTCGCCCAGATTCCTTCGCACGGTTTTGATCTTCTTGCCCTTCGCTTTGAGAAATAATTCAGTTTTGTGTTAAAACTTAAATAATGGTCCTTGGTTATACACTAAAATTCCACTTGAATTTGTTAAATCTCACCTTTTTACTAATTAAACCCATTTCTACTCCAAAATCAATAATCAACTCACTCAATTAGAATATCGAAAGAAAGTATCATACTTTACGTTATTCCCGAATAAAAAACGAGACCGAGGCTGATTTTGGGCGCGGCCGAAATTTGGATTCCCTTCGCTCTCCTCGGGCTAAAAGTTTTTTCGGGCGTACCTACGACTTGTATTTAATCCCCCTCATTCTTTTCCTTCTGTCTTCACAAAAGTTCCGTTGCGTCGACAAAACAATATATTTGTGTGGGATTTGGTTGGAATGAGTGGGCAAATAAAAATATTTACTCAGAAAATTTTATTGGGAGATTCGGGAACATAGTACGATTCCATTCGTCTTGACTATTTAGTTACTTTGATAAAGACACCTAAATTCAAGGTTTTGTGAAATTGGTAAAAAAATGTTTCTTAGAAGAACCACAATGGGGGGTTGGGTTTGTATGGCAGCCCCATGACCCCATTGTCCGATTTTACCGATTCAAACATACAAACTGTCTGCAGAAAAAAGAAGCATTTGTGCAAATTTTCAGCTTCATAGCTTTTAAATTGGCCGAGTAAAACGCGTCTCAACAGAGAGACAGACGGACAGACAGACAGACAGACGGACAGACGGATTAAAATCGCTTAATCGATTCCCCAAGTCATGCTGATCAAATATGGATACTTCTTATACATATAGTCGGATATGCTTCCTTCAATGCGTTAGAAACTTCATGACAAAGTTAATATACCCTGTCACTCTATGAGCGAAGGGTATAAAAAGCTCTCCACTTCATAACTTTGAATGATTTTAGCTAAAAGAAAGGGTTATTTGTAAAAAAAACTGTTGGGGGAAGTTGTGCTATTTTCGCAGAAATGAACAGTTTCGGAGTTATAAGCCAAAAACCGAGGAAAACTCCGAAAAAAATTGTTTTGTGGGTTTGGCCCTGTTACGCAACGAAATTTTGGTGGGAAGAACCGGATTCGAACTCAGCACCCCAAAAAACAAAAGAAACAAAAAAATCCCACCCACATTTTGCCATCTTAAATCACGAAATGATTACACTATCATAATAATCATAATCATAAAAAATATGTCGGAGCTCTGCAGAAACTAAACGGATTTATCCGACTGTAACGCGGTATAAATTTTTAAATGCCTGCGTGACAGCTATAGAAGGCTAGGAATAGGAACTCGGTATTGGTCACAATGTTTGTAACTTTTTATATCAGACTGGGAGAAGGGTAGTATAGCACAATTTATTGTCATCTCCATAGCAATCCATAATGACAAACTGTTACAAGTCTCGACTCGACAACACTTCTTGTCGTCTGACTAGGCGCAATTGATCAGAAGGACACACATTTCATAGGTGGACCATAAATCAGATCGTTTCAAGATTGGCACGGTTGGACAAAATTAAAGTGACCCAGCAACCGGCTTGTACACAGATACAATCAACATATCCCCCAGAGCCTTTTCACTGATTTAGCCACTCTGCTCTTCTTATCAGTATGTGCTTGTTTTATGGTCCAACATGTCCAATACGCCCGACTCTTCGTCTCTTTTATTTGAACGCATCCAAATTAGAAATTATTTTTCCTGATAAAAGATTTATTGCTAACATGCTTGTATCTTCTTTATACGAGGCTAATGGAAACTTGCCGGACTGTGACATACAACAGTGTCCAGAGTGAGATTAATAACGTGAGGAACTGAAGTTAGGGATGGGACTTTTTGACAAAAATACCGGTTGTCCGGTTATTCCGGTTATTTTCCTCATCGGTTATACCGGCTCGGTTTAACCGGCCAAAAATACCGGTTATTGAAATAACCGGTTAAAAACCGACTAACAAAGAAAAGGTCCTCCTGTTCTATATTTTTCCATATATTTTTTCTATATTTAAGATAGCATTGTGACCGCAGCGTAACTTATTAGGAAGCCACCCAAGTAACAATTTCATCCCTATAATATTTCATAGAATATTTTCTTCTAACGATAATAGGGGCACTTTGCAGGGTATAAACTCTGAATAATAGTCCAATAATGGCGTTTGGCGCCGTTTTTTGATCCAATTGCACCTTATTGTAGCACCGAACTAAGCTTTGAAAAAGACATACATCATGTGTTATGTCACCATTTTCTGTCATTTTCTCGTGAAAAAAAAAAAAAAATAATTCCCCCAGCCAGCGTCGAACCAGCGACTGTCGTACGCCAGTCCGACGCCCTAACCACTCGGCCAACCTCACATATAGGTAACATTGCTCGTAAACCCTACAAGTGCTCAACACTTCTTTATCGACTCTTCTCCATTGCACCTTCTTCTTTATATGTCAATCAGTTGAAGTTGAATAAATCCACACATTCATCAATAAAATGCAGACATTTTCTGCGCTGAGATTATCTTAATTGATTCAATGAGTGAGGAAATGTTGGTTTCATGCAATATTTCAATGAATTCAATTCAAGAATCGTGATATTCCAGAGCACTTCATAAGTGCCAATTCTTAAAAAATCATAAAGTCCATCCTTCTTTAAAACTACGCTGAACAATTTATTGGATGATGACACGAATGTCACACTATAAAAATGAAACCGACTGTGTTATAGAAGATTATATGCATGTGTGTGTGTTGATTTCGAGTCAGACTATTGCATGTGTGTAAATGTCATTCAATAAAGACTACAAAGAAGTATTTAATGGAGCATCTTTTTAGGTTAACGTTTAGAGAAGTGTTATCCAAGTCTTATGGGATGTAGTCGTGAATTGATTATATAAGAACTTTATCAACTTTTCGAAAAGTGTTTTAAGGAGTTTTTATCGGATCAAAATACTTATATAAGCGATGTCACACGATAAACGGATTTGGTGTTACTATATGACTGCTACTGGATGAAGTGCTTCTTTAAAGCATACGAATTGTTACTTGGGCAGGCACCTCACATTAGCATTATTTCTTAAAACAGGACATTTTGCGCAAAAATGTGAAAATTTGCACAAATAATGACAAGTTTCAATAGGAAACAATAAATTTAGACGATACGGAATTTCTAATTTTAATAGAAAAACTCAGCTGCATTCGATGTACTAATTTGATGGTGAAGCTGTGCATCCTGCCCATACATGGCGAATTAATTAATTAATTAAAATTCCATTCGTTGATTTGGCAGAGTGCAGAGCTTAACAGGTTGAGTCCCGGCGTCCAGTTACCTGGACACCTGAGTCAATAACTATAGCCCGCGTTCAGTATACTGGGCACTTACATTCATGTATTTCTATGGCTTTTGGAATAACTTTGGGATATAGTTTTGAAATGAAATGAAAGCCTCGGTCTATGGCAAGAGTTTCGTTCTTCTTTCACCTTTGGAATTGTTACCAGAGAGCATGTGCAGCTTGCAGAGTTGTGCATCTTGGACCTGTATTTCTGTTCCGTTTACCTTATACGTAAACAACATTTTGAAAATATAATACCTGATATCGACAAATGATAAAAATATAATAATAAATTCGTATTTTCTAAATATTCGAGTGTCGAAGCTGAGCCGTTTGTATGGGCGTTCGATTTATATGGACGAAATACTTTTGTATAGCCCAGCCGTCCGACGCTATCCGAAACAATGTCGGGACTCAACCTGTTAAGCTTTATCCACACTGCCAATTGGCAGCTCGCGATGCCAACTGGCAGTTGTCATTGCATCTACACTGACTGCTATTTGTGTGACCGTCCAATTTCTCAGTCTTCTCGAATTCAAAGAGACAATTTTGTTCGTTTTTTGTTTGAAATAGTGTAATTTTTTAATGTCAATAATTTAAACGCGCGTTGTTCGATTTTATAATTAAATTTAAAAAAAACCCAAAATGAAAGTAGTTTGGTTATATCATTTTCAGGCTCCATTTGGTAGCTAGTGTAGATGGTAAGCATCTGCCAAATGGCAGCTCACGACGCCGACGCCTGTTTTTTGACGAGCTGCCATTTGGAGGTAATGTAGGTACAGCTTTAAATACATTTTTATTTGTGGATTCGCCACTTATGTGCGCCGTTCGAATAACTTACTCCATTAAATCGAACACCCAGTGCAGTGAAGTTTTTTTGGAAAAATTCTAAGTTTAGTTTAACCAAATAGACCTTTTTATTGCACTAGCTGCTTGTTCTCTGTTGAAATATAGTGTGGAAATTTGGAATGTGCGCCAATTTTAAAAGTAATCACCGGTTATTCTCGGTTTTTTCATTTTAAAAATAGTACCGGTTAATAACCGGGCAAAAATAGTACCGGATATAACCGGTTTTTTAAAATGAAACTACCGGTTATTCATAATAACCGGTTATTAATTCCCATCCCTAACTGAAGTCACGCTACTCTACTCCACGGGACCAGGGGCGTATTATTATGTTGACAGGTTGTATCGTATAAGCGAATAGGAAACATAAAAACAGATTGAAGAGAAAAATGAAAAGAAGCTCATAAAAATAATTACTTGATTGACTTTACATGTATCTGTACATAGGTGTTAACTGCATTTTGCCCTGAAGACACTATCCACTATCCAGTCATTGGACAAATTAACATTGATTTTAACGAAGTGGTCTTAAGGGACACAACGCACTGTCGAAGCTTGTTTCAACTCCAACATCTTTATGATTTGACATAAAATTTCAATATTTCAATTGCTTTTTCTTTTTTGTATTGAGGCTATAAAATTGAAAAATTTCAAGGGCAAAAATTAATTGCCGGCCAGCAAGCTGCATTTTGAGTTGTGGTGACACGTTGAAATGATGAATTTTGATTTTACGTGCTTATTATTATTAGGGAAGTGCTACGCTGGTTACGATTATCGCTTTTTGGTGGGTTGTAAAATTTTGATTTATGAAATTACTCATAAAATTTGAAATACGCCGATAGGGTGGTCTGAATGTTCCAATGCCTAGGCTTTGCCCATTTTTACTATCGAACGAACATGTTTAGAAAGACATTTGAAAAACATTTTAATTTTGCAGTTACTGGGTGGTCCAATGGGTATATGAATTTATTGGATACTTCTTGGACTGCATGGTGCAATAATTTTGTTATGGAAATGGGACTTTCATTATGACTCGGTGTTACAATTTATAGAGAGTTAACATTGTCTCGTTGGCCATTAAAACTTAAGTTGGATATTTTTCATGCCAACATTTCTTGGCACATTGACTTCATATTTGTGTCTGCTGCTTTAATATTGTCAGGAATATGCAAAGATTTAATCTTTTCTATCGTCGACTTGCAGAACTTTGCGGAAACAATAACTATACATGCACGAATAATATACATAAATCGATAAGGAAACTTCCTGTGTCCTTTTCTTGCAACAGCAATGCTGTGAAGGTCTTGGCTAGAAAGTTTGCCCATTGTGGCGTGGCGGCAATGAAACTGCTAATAGTGTGCCAAACCGAAAGAAAAAGTGATAAAATAGGCACTTGTGAGTGAGAGTTTTCCGTTCGGCATGCTCAAAGTTTTCCAATTATGTATTTCACTTTCAGCGCCACTGATGCATATTTACAACGGTGAAATAATGCCGATGAAAAATAATTATGTAGTGAAATTCATTGATATTTATACGAAGGATGAGTGAAAGTTTTTATTATGATGGAGGATGTAGAAATAAATGCCTTTGCCTTTGGTTTGGAGCATGCGGAGAAGTAACTGAGGCTAATGTACACGTACAAGTACACTGTTGAAGGCTGGGACTGAGCTGTGGAGTAACTGATTCAGGTTTAACTATTACGTTTAGACTAGCGCTAGCGACTACACCGAAAATATATAAATTGTACTTACAGGCTCCTTCCGGTATAGGGACATGTATAACATACCCTAGTTGAGTAGTTAGTCTTCAGAATGAAGTTATTGACAAATCCATCTTTAGATGACATGTGAAGAACCCGCAGTTCATCTCATCCATGAGACCCTCATGAAAATTTTCTGCGTTCATTTCAATGATAGGAGATGAACATTTGCTCCTTGATACTTGGGCTTTGGTTAATTTCATGAGTACACTTTTCTGATTTAAAAATTAGAAAACAGTAAGAACATTACTTTTTTAAAATTAAAACTTCCGATGGGACAACTGCGCTGAAGTCAAAGGATGTTTTGAAATTGTTTCATGTACGTACCATGTTTTTAGCTTTCTCTGAAAGTATGTTATTCGAAAATTTTGAAATCTAAATGTCCAAAGTAGGGATGAGCATCGAACACCGATGTTTCGAAAACATCGATGTTTTTGATCCGATGGTCGATGGTTTTGCGTCGATGTTTTTCACCATCGATGGTTTACGTTTCGATGGTCGATGGTTTTCACCATCGATGGTTTTCAACTATCGATGTTTTTTTCCTTAACATATTTTTGTTTGTGTGTATGCAAATACCTTCAAACAGCCCAATCAGAAAAAAATGTGAATCCATCGTAACATACAACATGCATGCATGTCTTTCTTTATACGCCCGGTAGGGCACAATTTCCAAATGTGGTTTCGCCCTGGAATAGTTTCAACCTTTGGTCTGGGCCAAATATCAGTGTCCTAAGGTTTAAGCGGGCCGCAGAATAAAAAAAAATGAATACGCGTATTGAAACCTATGTATTTTTGTAATTTAATCTCAGAATGTTTCATTTAAGACGTGACTATTAATCTAAGTCAAGATTCCTAGGTAATCCCTATAGAAATTACATCCTATAGAAATTACATCTTTTGAAAATGCTCTTCAAATAAATTGAGAACCTTAGATAAGAAGTTAAAACGCCAACATTATTTGTGAATTAATTTCCGTCAAATTTTGGACAGCTGATCCGAACATTGTGGAACCGGTCATAAACATCCAGAGGAAGCCCAAAACAACCTTGGGAGCGAAAATTCTTAGTCTGAGTTACATCAAGTCCGGTCAGAAAGAAAGCCTCAAAATAGACAAAAATTGGTTCTGTGATGAGGTGTGAAACAAACGCATGTACCAGTAAAGCTTAATAAGCTAAAAGGGAAAAATTCTGTACTTGGGCTGAAATGGCCATATTTACAACATTTCACGTTCATGTGATTTCCTCATCAAATGTCCTTTGGCTTTAGAACTTCGTCCCTCAAATAAATATCAGCCCAAGATGTTTTTGTCCAACAACCTGAAGGATGCGAACGCCAGTTATAGTGCAACGTGCCATCAGATAGCTAGCAAGTTCGGCTAATACTAAAAAAAATCGACCGAATTTCGGAACAAAACAATTTCACGAAAAGGCTTAACGGTTTCTTCCACAAAAAAGGATGCCTTAAGCAAATGTAACTCAAATAATCGTCGGTGATTTTTTTAAGCGTGCATAAGCCACCGACTTCTTGGGGAGTTTTAGTTAATTTGTTGAAATGAGTTCAATAGCTCGAATTTGTGCTGCCACACATTTTTTTAATTAAGTTCTTCGACCTGGCTGCGGGCCGTCAGTTTGATATGTCTGCTCTACGCGGTGGGTTCTGGGTACGATACGAATGCGAAAAAAACTCAAGGAGAAGAGTTATATTCTGGTGGGTGGGGGAGGCATTGAATGAAAACCATAATCAGCTTAATTTTTGATATTAAAGTGATTATTTTTTTGAGTACTCAAAAAACCCAAAACATCGATGTTTTTGGTTCGATGTTTTCTTACCATCGATGGTTTCGTCTCGATGTTTTTTCGATGGTAACCATCGATGTTTTTGTTTCGTTGCTCATCTCTAGTCCAAAGTAGCTAATATACCGCGCAGTAGCGGAACAACTTCATTCGGGCCCTCCCTCCAACTTCTTGAGTGGGCCCCCCTACACTGAGAAAAAAGCAGATTGAAATAAAACGAAAACACTCTTGACGGTCCATCCACACTTAACTACTGTGACTCCTGAAATAAAAACGCTCACAAAGCGCAGCATTGACCTATACAGGTGTTGGTGATATTTAAGCATTGTAAATTACCTGTAAATTACCGCGAACATATGATTTGAAGACGAGCGCCCTATCTACCCTAAAGCCGCACACACACGGTCAATCCCAATCCGTTTTTTTTTTATAATTTTCGTTCTGTCAAAATCGAAGAAAATTTATGAATTTGCCAGAAACAGTGGCGATCCTACATAGGGGCTTTGGGGGTTCAAACCCCCCCCCCCCCCCAAATTTGTTGCTGTTTTTGCAATGAATGCTGTGTGTGACGCAGCCTCCGCTCACCACACAACTTACGTGGGGCCTCTCACTTCCGTCACTATTATCCATCGTGTGGACAGCACATGACAAGCACCTAGAATAAAAATTGTGTTGAGAATATAACTCCCCTGTCCCCTTGCGGGGAAGCAAAAAAGTCCAACCGGTTTCGACTGGCAGTGCACGGCTCTTCTCATCAGATGCCATCTCAAGAGCCGTGCACTGACACGAATGGCATGACCGGGAAGGAACAGCCACAGGTTGAATCACTATAATGTAAACTGTCACTTGCAGTTATACCGACTCGCATCTGATTGCACATGTTTTGGGCTATGCGCCAATGGCACATTCAATAAATGCTGTGCTATGAACATGGGCAATCAGATGCGAGTCGGTATAACTGCTAGTGACAATTTACATTATAGTGATTCGCATGGAGAAAAGCTCGACTGCACTATAAAAGCACGAACATTCCACCTGTGGCTGTTCATTCCCGGTCATACCATTCGTGGCAGTTCACGGCTCGTGAGATGGCATCTGATGAGAAGAGCCGTGCACTGCCAATCGAAACCGGTTGGACTTTTTTGCTTCCCCACAAGGAAAGTTATATTCTCAACACAACATTTTGCAATTTTCCACAAAAGAATTCCTTAGGCAATCCACCTTATGCGGTATACGATGAAGTGCTTCGAATAATTTGAATTGTTGTATTTTCCTCTAAAACTTGAATTTCGACATTTAAAATCTTGCAGTATTTCATGGTGTATAACCTGATAAAATTGGCCTGGGCAATGCGAAATCAACTAACTATCCGTAAAAAAAAACACAAATTATCTCGTCGACAATTGTAAAATAAAAAGTAGAAAACTGAATTCAATAAAACTAAAAACAAAATTTTATAGGACGGACATTTTTTGAACGTTGGGCCCGAAACCGCAACCAATAATTTCTGGCTACGTCTTGCAACAGATGGAAGCAGATTTTGCATACATCGTACAACAAACAAACGAGGAGCTCAGCATCATGAGAATTATTTATGTACTGGCAAAATTATTTCTGTAAATTCGAAACCACGACAAAATCTAAAGTAGAAAACTGTGTTAAATCTGATCTTTGTATTAAATCATTGAAGAGTCTCTCGGAAGTACGACAACTAAAATTGATAGAACGGACAATTTTTTCACAAACTGATTGATATTGATCTTTGGAACTTAGTCGTTTGGTGCCTTAGAATAATTAGGGGAGAGAAGGAGCCTTTTTAGTGAAGTTAAGCTCCATAGATCAATAAACCACTATGAGTACTGGGCCTGGTTTGAAGCTATAGTGATGTTTAGTAACTGAAAAAGTATTCAAATAAATTTCGTAGTGTCCTTTAGCAATCATAGTGATTTTATCGCGCTTAGTAGCTTCAGGATATCAATTCGTGATTGACTCTCTGACCAACGTCAAACTTTTTGCGAAAACCCCTCCCAAAATATTATTCTCCGTACGCCCCTGGCCAGAACCAAGAATTCAAAAACTAAATTCGGACGCTTCGTGTGTGGACGGCCTAAGTCTTTAACTTGCTAGACAATTGAAAAAGTAACACGTTATTAATTTAACTCTATTCCTTGTTCTTGTTAAATCCTTCAATTTGAAGAACGTTTTTACTTAAAATTAACTCAATACAGCAATCTGACAAGACCCATTTCAAACCAAATGTGGTCTCTGCACACCAGCCCTAATGACCGTTTATATACATACACAGATACACACAACCGTCCTGCATGGAACTTTCACAGCTCTTGCCATTGAGGGGCACCGCTACTACAACAACTACCGTGTATATACCGCAAGCAAGATAAAATATTTTAGTCTTCAACGACATATACAGGCCGTACTGACTAGTTTGAACTAAGTTTAGTATCAGTCGCAAGCTATTTTGTTTGTGTTTGACAGTTCATGACAAAGTGGATTAGAATTCAGTCCGAAAGTGTAGAAAAGGTACTATCGCACCAAAAATGTTTCAAGGTAGTTTATTTCCAGAACGACTTAAAGAACATTTTTGTCCATATGGTACTTGGAAAGGAAAAGGGTGGAACGGATTACAAACCGCGGCTACAGTTACAGCAAATAGCGCAGCAATGCCATTTGAGGATCCGGATTGTCTCGTTAACTTTCAAACATTTTAGGACAATATTAAATTTGTCTATCTAAGGGACATGGTGAAAGAGGGACAATAAATTTAGCATTTGTTTTGACTTCGAAAAGTGTATATCTCTTCTTGTCTATACAAAATATCTACGTCGGAGTGTTGTTTTTCGCAGTCGTGCAGTTTTTATGGTTCGGGAAATTTTTCATGTGGCTTTTGCGCCCCCAAATCTCGTGGACCTCCCGCCACGCGGTGTAAGGCCCGCACGTTGAAGCAAATTATGTCATTTGTGCAGATTTGACACGTACATAAAGGTATCGTTCTGAAATTATTGTTAGAAAATTCAATGGAAAATAAGTTTTGAAATTTTCTATTAAGTTTAAAAGTATGAATTTTGAGTGCAGCGTTTATATATACAGTGAAAGCTCCGTTCGCGGACAGCTCCCGCAGGCGGACATCTCCCGTAGCCGGACAATTTTCTTAGTCCCAACTTTTTCCTTCATATTCTAGAACAAAATTCATTCCACTAGCCGGACGCTCTACGGGCCGGACACGGACAGTATTCCTACATACATTTTTCATAAATCATCTCCCGTAAGCGGACACAAATTTAATTTTTAGTCGAATTGCTGAAATTAATTTCCTTTCATATTTGCGGACAAAGTCTCAACTGTTCTGTTTACTAGAAAAAAAATATTTTTGTGAACATTCAAATGAGTCTTTTGGAATCGGTGAATTTACTGTTTTGTGTGTTATAATCTGTTCATCATAAAACAGTTTATTGGCAAACAAAATTTTTCTTAATAAAGGACTTATCACCGTCTGGAGATTACAGAAATATAATTCGATTTCTTTATGTTGGTTCTTTGTCGATCGTAGGCCCATTAGAATTTTCACGTTAATTTCGATGCCAAGACTGATCATCTGAGAGGGTAGTTTATTTTACGCGAAGAAATGCTTCTGGAGCAAAGCATGTATTGATTGCACAGGATCCTATTGTGCGAGTCATATTGAAAGGACTAAAGCGCCAAGGAGTGCAACTCACGCTCTACTTCAAATTGTTGTTGTTGACTTACTTAGTCGAAGTTCTCTACACCAGGTGACATTGACAATTTGAAGAAGCTTTACTTAACGTTCTGATGGTTAATTCAGTGGAAAGAAGTCATTACAACGCTCAAGTGTCTTACAACATCGAAGTAACAGTGCCAGACTGGGTCAAGTGGTCACACTGGGTAACATACAACTTTGGAAGGAGCATCTCACCGTTGGGCGGTTTTTGACGTCCCTAATTAAAGCCAATATTTTTCTGCTTGTTTTCCCTATGAAATCTTGGAATAGTTTATAAGTTCATGTGCACATTGTACATTGTGGAGGTTTGTAAACCAAAAATGAATTAAAACACATGCATACAGAAACACCAGTTGTATTGTTTTAATGTTCCTTTGAATATTTGTGCATAAATTAATGCGCACATAGAAACAATATTTTTTAACCCTCTCCCGCAAGCGGACATCTCCCGTAGCCGGACAAAAATGCTGGAACCGTCAGTGTCCGTCCACGGGAGCTTTTACTGTATTTGAAATCGCGTGTGCTAGTTAATGTGAAATTTTATTAAATGATTCAGTGGTAATGTTAATTTAGTAGGTCAAAATCGTGATGTTCGTTGACTTTCACCAAAAACCCTAAGGTGATAACGGCGAAAGTTTTGCCAGTTCTACACTGAAAAAAAAATTATCATAATATTAATGAACTAGGAGTATAGACTCTTTTTCATTACCATGATGAATTAGTTCATGGTCAATAAACCTTCTCTTCCTTAAAATAATACAGAGTTCATCTATTTTACGAAACACCGGTCGTTAGTATAACGAAAACAAAATTTCAACTTAATGTAAAGCAGGGATTTGGAGCGGAGCGGAGCGACCTTAAATTTCGGAGCGAAAGAGCGGAGCGTGGAGCGGTTTTTGGCAGACTTGAGCGGAGCGATTTTTGCTTTGAAAGTCGCTCCGCTCCAAAGTAAAAAATCAAAAATATTCCGAGAAAAAAAAATGAATTTTTTCGACGAAATTTTTTATTTTATGGCACAATTTGGTGATTTTGGACGATTTAAAGGCGAAGAATTCGTTGAGAGACTTATAAAATTTCGGAATATCGTGAAATTCATTATGATAAAAGAGGTTTTGCATTTAGTCATAATCATCACTCTTCATTATTAAGAAATTCAAGATCATCCATGACAGAAAAGTCCTGTCCTGTACTCGATGAATGAACGCCCTTTTTAATTTAAATTAGTTATTAGGTGCGTTTTATTGAATGTAGCACAAGACAGTGCCATAACAATTTAAAAGATTTTTCAAAAATTTAATATTCATCCCACCTACATATTTTCTTTCGGTCGTGGCCAACAATTTTTCCTAAGAATAAACCCATTAGAAATCGAAGAAGCAGCTTAAGCTGTGATAAAAAGGTTCAAAGACAAAATTTTGTGATCTTACTTCATATAAATTTTTTTCCCGACCACTAAACATTTTTGTAAAATCTTTAAATGCTTTTTGGCAGCTACGGAGTTAAGAATTCGGGATATTCCCGATACACATACATCGAATGAAACGCACCTATTAAGTCATTTTCTAGAATACTTGAGTAGATATAAGTTGAATTGATGAATTCGCGGAAAATAATAAATATTTACTAAGAAAAATGAAGTTTTGTTGAATTTTTGTAATGGAGCGGAGCGAAAAAAATTTAGTCGGAGCGGAGCCCTGGAGCGGAGCGGATTCAAATTGGCCGGAGCGGGAGCGGAGCGGAGCGAAAAAAAGTGTCGCTCCATATCCCTGATGTAAAGCGATCATGAACACAATGAACTTCCAGTAGAATCTTATGCATTGTACATTCCGGCTATGAACCCATACATTAGCCGCGATAGTAAGTAAATAAAACAAAATTTGATGTTATTGTTCATTAATTACATGACATCGTTCATAGTAGTACATATTGATGTCACTATCGCTTTAAGCCTATTTTATAAACCTTCGTAACATATAGTCTGGTTAGTGTGAGTAGGCAGGGCACATGTTTTCAAATCAAATGGTCGGGTCACAGGCTCGATTCCCACTGTAGGTAGGTAGGTAATTTTTGATGACTTTTCAGAGCAGAGGTAAAATAGATGTCGTCAACACTTATGAAGCTGGATGCCGGCCTGCGCCAGTTTTTTTTTTTATTTAATTGATGAACTCAGTAATTATATCAATGAACAAGTTGTTAATTTTATGAATTAGTTCATAATTTTAATGACATTTTTGTTCGTTGTTTTGATAAAATCAGATTCATTAGACTGATGAAAGCCGTCTTCGGTGGGATATCGGTGTAAATATTCATTACTTTAATGAACAATTTCATTGCTTCAGGGCACGTTTTTCTTTCAATGTATTAATGGAGTTTTTGCTCAAATGAATTGTTCTATCTACTCTTCAAGTATTCAGCACCCAATGCGGAACGCCCTGTGTCTCCTTTTTTCCTACTAGCTTTTAACCTTCGGGCGGGCGCAATGCATCTGACAGATTAAGTGGCCAGTTTTTGTTGCGCCAATCAGCGATACGAAAAGGGAGAGATCTGAAACTCACAGTAGCTTAATCTTTATCGATCAACTATTCAAAGCAGTTTTCAGTTTCTATCTACCATATGTCTGAGGGGCGGGAGGGGATGAAATAATCTCTCAGATGTATTGCGCCCGATTGTGTTATTTTTTCCTTTTCTATGAAAATTTCCACATGTTATACTCTTCACATTGCGTAATAACGTTGTGTTGACTTTTAGGTTCACCAAATCGTTCAATAGTGTGTTTTTAGTAAAATAAGCTCACATTTTTTAAGCGGTCGAGTTGTTGAAGGTTTTTTAAATATTGAAGCTATTGAAAGTGGAATATTCTTAGACAATTTAAAATGTGAAGGGTATCAAACTTTGTGAGCCAGTTTTTGTTTCTAAAACTACGTAGAACTGTTTCAAAAAGACAATGCAACAATAAATAAGAGTCTAAAATATACAGAAACTTAGTTTCATTCCTTTTTCTGCACTTAATCTGTCAGATGCATTGCGCCCGATCATGTTAGGATTATAGTATTGCGCCCGCCGGAAGGTTAATCCAAAAATAAAACAAGACTTCAAGTCTCCATTCCTTAAATATTGATTGCGACTAAAAATCCATAAATCATAGAATGTATCCTGAAAGTCGTTTCTATTTATTACGCCTAGTTGGAAATTATGTTACTGCCAAAGTTACGTTTTATTGACGTCCCGCCTATTAAATATGCATCGTTAAGTTCAATCGACGAAACTCCGAAATTCCTCTATGGTCTTCTCGTCTGCCCAAAATGAATGACTCACTTTGCAATGTCGTCTTTGTCAGCGATTATTACAGCTGTAATTAGATTTACTTTGGGGCGATTTATATGCAGATTCCGATTGATGCAATCGTCAAAATGATGTTTATGGTTGATATAAGAAGTAAATAACGTGGAAATTATGGGCGTACGAGAATATGGAATATCGAGCATTACAGTGTGACAATATGGCCGAAACTGGTGATATAGGTTCGTCAATTTCTATTTGGCGAATGCTGTTACATTCGCATTTCAGTACGTTGTCTTTCATAAACGGACAAACTTTAACGATTTAGGAAAATAAAGAGCAAATTACGTCCATCAAATCTATCAATAAACGGAAATGTTAATGCATTGAATACATATTGTCCATTTTCAATTGTCGAATATCTGTGACAAACACAAATTAGATACTTAAGGGAACTTTCCAGACAGTCGCATTGTTATAGCGAAGGTTAGATAGGAAATGGAACTCGAACATTTGTGAGGAGTATTTCATATAGTAGTTATCAAAATTGATATTTTCTACAATATTGTTGAAAGTCTCTCTAATAAAATTTCTAAAAAAAAAACAACAAGAATAGCCTGGCCTTTGACTGCCGAAATGGATTTTTTGAGAAGAAACATTCAGTGATTCAAGGTGCAAACGTCCGAGATTTACCTAATCTCAATTCACGAATTTCAGTGATACAGTCACAGTCAAACTCATAGAGTTGTGCACATTTACTTTACCATATTCATGCTTTATCGTTCAGCCGGATTCGAAACAATTCACGTAGAAACTAACCTACCGGAAACCTAACCTAACCCGGAAAAAATTCACTTTACTTAGCAACCATTACATTTTTTGCCATAATCGAGTCAGAAACGAGACCAAGGCTAATTTCGGGCGCGGCCGAAATTTAGATACCCTTCGCTATCCTCTGGCCCCCATTCTTTCCTTCCGTCTTGATAAAAGTTTCGTCGACCAACCATATTTGTGTGGGGTTTGGTTGGAATAAGTGAGCAAATAAAAATATTTACTCTGAAAATTTTATTGGTGGATGTGGGAGCATGGCTCCATAGTACCATTCTATTTGTTTTGACCTTTTTTGTTGCTTTAATAAAGACACATTAAATCAAGGTTTTGTTAATTTGGTGTAAAAAATGTTTCTTAGAAGAACCAAAATGGGGGTTGGCTTTGTATGGCAGCCCCATGACCCAGTTTTAAGTTTGCATTGCAACCACGGCCTTTTCTATGTATTTTGTTTGTAGCTTCACGTAATGAGTGTAATTTGTAATTAACGTTCTCTCTTTTGTCACCAAATTTTGAATTACTCCATTTTGCACAGAAATGTTTCTAAAATTTTAGTGTTACACAGAGCATCGAAACTGGTGAATAGTCTACCGCACCATGAGAATAAAACAGTGGTAAATGACAATATTGCCAATATTGAACAATATAAAATACCTTGATGAAAAATAATGGTGGTACATACATACGAACGTTATCAACTAAAATTGCCTTGTCACTTCGTATGCGAGGTATCCCTAGTTTTGATCCGATTGAGACTTTTGGTGGGAAGTATAATTGTGCTAATTTTAAGTTTATCGCCATTGAAGGGCGATATACTTAAGAGAGTTATGGCACGTTTTAAAACGTTCCAAAATGATAATACCCTAATTTATTTATTTTTTATTTATCAAAGAAGTATGTAACAACAAGTATTACATGCTACTTAATTTATAGCACTAGCATCTAAGGCCTTAGGCTAAAATTTATAATTTATTATACATTAGTGCAAAGAATTGCAATTTTATATAGTTTATTTGGTTCTTAGGCTATTTTTCTGTTTCTTTTATCATTGTACTGTTTCTTTAATGGCCAAAAACATACAAATTACCTCCAACCCCTTCATTTCGGAACCCTTATCGATCAGGATATTTTTCCCTATTGTCAGGGTTGCTGGGGACCAGGGGCGAACCCAGGAATTTATTTCGGGGGGAGATTTGTGCATTTAAGTAACTCATGAAATCACAGGATTATTTTCAGACCTTAACATTAAGATAATCGTTTTTATATATTCTAAATTTCACAAAAAATTAATTTAAAATATTTTAAGTTGATTTTCATCCAATAAATTTAAGTTCTTTTTTTTTAAATACTCCCATAGTAAATAACTGGTTTTGATAACCGAAAATTTTTAGACGGAATAACGTTATTGCATTTCTTGCAAATTAATTTAGTTTTTTACATCCCTTTAGGTTCTACATAATGAAAACATGTTTTACCCACTTTTCAACGGTTACTATGAGAAATTTGTCAATTTTGGTGGTTTTGAAACTCGCGAATTATAATATCTAAAATTACCCTAAACAAAAACTACTTATTGAATGTATCTAATCTTCTTTTCTATTTTAATTTATATCGCATTAATTAAAGCTTTAAAAAATAATTCGCTACTATATCTTGTCTATGAAAACTAATAAAATTAATTAATTAATTTTTTTTTATTACACTTAAATAAACCTAGTACATGAGATTGCAAAATGTGGTGGAGAATTTTTTTTTGTTTCTTATGTTTTTTTGAGGTGCTTAGCACGCATCCGGAGCTTCCCACCAAAATTTCGGTGCGGAACAGGGTCCAAATCGCGAGAAACCCCAAAATGTTCGCTGTTTTTCAGTTTTTTTTAGCTCCTAACCCTGAAACGATATTCATTTCTACGAAAAACTCTGCATAAATATGTTAGAGAAAACAACGCGTCCAAAGAGACATAAATATATATTATAAATCCGTTGAGCGGTATTACTATAATTACTAATTTAAGTTTGCAATTTTGAACATAGTTCCATATTATGTACACGGAGAGAAAAATGTGCATTGAATTCAACAAAATCATACAATGAAATTCACAACATACAATTTCAATAAATTTGTAGTGAAAGTTATTAAAATGTAGTGAAATTGATTACAATTCAGTTGTTTTTACTGGTGCTGGCCTATTGTAAAAATGATTGCAGTGTAATGACAAAAATCATTGCACGATATTTGTATGGATAGTAACATTTATTGTGTTTATGGTAATTTTCACCACTGTCTGTAATAATAATTATTGCATGGTGTAATAGTTTTCATCCTTTCGTACATGATATTAACAAGAGCGGGTAGTAATTATGAAACTGTCAAAAATAAGACGACTAATTTATTCGCATAACTTGTAATCTTAGATAACTTAGGTGTAGGACGTAGGACTACGAAACGATAGGTCCCCGGTTCAATTCCCAGTAGAAGCAAATTGTAAAAAGGTAAAGTTAAAATAGGGAAAAAGAAGTTAAGGATAAAATAGAAGTAAAAAATAAAAAAAAGGTAAAAATAAAAAAAGAAAAAAAAAGAAAAAAAGGGAAAAATAAAAAAAAATATTTTTTTTTTATTTTTTTCTATTATCGCCAAATTTATTTTCCTGGCAAATTTTATTACCAACCAATTGTTAATTTTATTACAGCGCAATGACATTTTTCTTTACGGATATAATAACTTTTACATCAGTTGCAGTAGGGTCAAAAATCGTTACAAATGCAATAGTTTTTATTACAGTTTTAATACCTTTCACTAAATTTTTTCTCTCCGTGTATTTAATTTTGAAATTGAACGGTTTTTAGTTTTTGCTCGCAAATGTTGCATTTTTCTTGTTCTTTATGTATTTTGGGGTGCTAAGCCCGAATCTGTAGCCTCCCACCAAAATTTCGTTCCAAAACAGGGTCAAAATCAATTGTAGCGATACCGCATAACGTATTTTAAAGGAGAAATGTACAGTTTCGAAGTTATAAGCCAAAAAACGGAAAAACTCCAAAAATTTTCGAGTTTTTTGCGGTTATGGCCCTATTTTGCATCGAAATTTTGGTGGGAAGCTCCGGATTCAAGTTCAGCACCCCAAAAAAAAACAAAAGAAACAAAAAAAAACAAAAGAAACAAAAAAAAAATTCTCCACCACATTTTGCAATCTGAAATCACCTAGTGAATACACTATAGATCTTCAGTCTGAAAATCATCCCTTATTTGTTATGTCAAGATAGTTATGTTGTGCACATTTTGTTTAAACTAATAATTTTGAAAAATCGGTTTCATAATTTCCCCCCCCCCCCTCTTGGGTTCGCCCCTGCTGGGGACAATACCCTGATTATAGGGAAAAATTCCAAAATACATGTTCGCCTATCAAATACCGTATATTTGACTCTGCGACACTACTTGCTGTATTTGCAACAAAATAAGTAACATACGACAGTATCCATCCGTATTCTTCCAATAGGTGTCATTTTCGGTTCAGTGTACAACCTCTTTGAAAACTACATCAAATTCAATAAAAACGTGTAAATCGAGTTTTAGAAGTTACGACAGTACGTATTAATCTGGTCTGGTGCGCTATATGCTCCAAGAAGCATTCATATCAGCAAAATCTGTGAAATTTCATGTTCCAGCTTATCCTTTCCCAATTTGTGGGTCTGGGAGGGGCTTTAGCCCCTTCCGTGGTTCCGCCACTGCCATGACCCCATCGTCCGATTTTACCGATTCAAACATACAAACTGCCTGCAGCAAAAAGAAGCATTTGTGCAAAATTTCAGCTTCATAGCTTTTAAATTGGCCGAGTAAAACGCGTCGCAACAGACGGACAGACAGACAGACAGACGGACATCGCCCAATCGACTCCCCAAGTCATGCTGATCATATATGTATACTTTTTAAATGGTCGTAGATGCTTCCTTCAATGCGTTACAAACTTCATGACAAAGTTAATACACCCTTTCACCCTATGAGCGAAGTGTATAAAAAAACTTTAATTTAATGCACTCAAAGACAGGCACCAGGTACTGTTTGTTTACTCGGCTTTTTTCATTGGGGCTACTTGTCAGCCATAAGGAAATATATCAGTGACCAATACATACACCAATTGCGAGAACTTTTCTTAGACTTATCGTAAATCTTTTGAACAAATTAACAAATTCTCAATTAGGATTTGATTTCCGACCTGACTACATCTTCGGCCAAGCAAATTTGTCATTTGTATGTTCCATTGTGTAATAGATCTTGTATATTTTTATAATCGAAACCAGCTGGGTCCGTTTTACGGTGCTCATCTAGCTTTCAATCCATTAATACTTGTGTGAACTTATTTGTTACTCTAGTACGCAGCATATTAGAATTCGCCTCGGTAGTTTGGTCTCCATATTCTTCTGTTTCTCGTGATGCATTAGAAAAAGTTCAGAGAAAGTTTTCTAGAACCTTAATGTTTAAATATAACTTTGCTGACAGACCTTATCAAGATCGGCTAAATTTCCTAAATCTACCTTCACTAAGCAAAAGAAGAGATTGTCTTGACCAGTGTTTCCTCTACAGGTTATGCAAGAGTCTTACTTCTTCATCACTCATAGAAGATATAAAATATCGGTTTCCATCTTACAACACTCGATCGGTTGCAATTTTCAATCCTCCGCAATCTTCACTTTCTATTTATAAAAACTCTCCGTTACTTAAAGCTATGAGAAATTACGACCGATTGGAATTTGGTCCGTTATATTCTTCTTTTTACTCGTTTAAAAAATCCGTACTACATAAACTTTAATTATTTTTTCATAACTTTTTGAATTTTAATTGTTTTTTTTATTTAAACTTTCTGTATCTTAGCTTGAACTTATTTTTATTTTTTATTTTCCTGAGATTTTTTTTTTATCTTTATTTTTATAAGTTTGTTATTCCTTTATACCTATCATTCTTACTTTGAATTCTTTACATTACATGTTTTGGGAAATTATTCCCGTTTTGTAATATTTACGTATTAAATAAATAAATTAAATAAATAATCTTCACATTACTTGATAGGGTATATTAAGGTGCATCTAAATTGGTTTCTAAATGGATGCGCGTTCAAAAACTGGCATCACGAACCGCCATTTGGCTGCTACTAAGTGGAGACAGAAAATGACATAACCAAATATTCATTTTGGTGATTTTTTTTAATTTAATTATCAAAATCGGACTCTGCGCGTTTGAATTATTACTCGGCCATTCAAGAATTATTCAATTTCACACAAATGAGCGAACAAAACTTGCAAAATTATCACTTTGAATTTGACAAGCGGTTGTCAAAGCGGTTGGTTGAGTTGCCATATTGAATATCAAAACTGGAAGGACCCCCAAATGGCGGTCAGTTTGGATGCAATGACAACTGCCAGTTGGTAGCACGTACCTCCGTTTGGCAGTCAATCTGGATGGACCTTAAACTTAACAGGTTCATGGTACGGTTCTTAATAGGTTAGTACAATCATATTTATTTTGAATCGATTAATTTTCATTTGTCCTTCTGGGAGAGAACATAAACAGAAAGAATGGAATGCAATTTTTCGTATAAAAAAAGCTAAGACTTTCCCGAAATTTACACGAAGTAAATTCCCATCACTAAATCCGAATTGAGCAGTAGACATTGAGGTTTTAGAAGTATAATGAGATTATTAGCGGATGCTCTCATTTAGGACAAGATTTTCGAGATTGCGAAGGAGGATATTATGGACGCTTTTGTATGAAAGTTGGTCGTCAAATGAACAGCAATGAAATAGGTGTCAATTTAAAGGGTTTCATTCTATTTGGGAGTAACGAATGTATGTTTTAGACCCATAAACTGTGGGGTTCCTGAGAAATGAAGTTCTTTTGACCATATTGATAGCATTTGACATAATAAAGCTAGAGACTTGAAATTTTGCACCTATGGTTTTTGTAAAAAGTTATTATTCTGTGTGTTAAATATGAATAGGATAGTGCCAATAAATCACCTACCTCCCCTACAAATTAAGTGAATTTTTGCATATAAATCGACATAACAACACTGAAATGCTTCTGTAAGCGATTTGGGGAACTTGGGACGAAATCAACTTAAATTATCTTCAAAACCTATATACAATTCTATCCCGGATATTTTTTTTAGCTGATAGCACTTAACGGAAGTTTAACTTGTTATTAGCCACATTTTCCAAAATAAAATTATTTTTTTTTAAACCATTATTTTGTGTTTTGTCTCCTCTGGAACTATACCCTGATGACTTTCACTTTAGTGCTGTTTTTAAGAATTTTCGTAATAAAATCCTCCGGATCTGAGACCGTGTGTTATTAAGAGAACAAGTAGTACTGAAAGCATTGTCACCAAGTTTGAAGAAAATGCCGTTGTCACTTTCCGTCATACAGCCATTTTTCAAGTGAACTATCCTATTGATTGGGAATGACTATCTTCGACATTTCATATCGCTAGAACAAACAATATTCTACTCGTCACTACCTTTCATTTCATACGTTTCGTTGCTGTTCATCAATCGAGCTTTTTGGACATCCTCCTTTATGGTCTTAAATTGCCTCTTATGTATCCGACCGAATGATTTATCCAAAATCCAGCAATGCTCTATTTCTTGCATTGTTTGACTATTTTTCAGCTCATACAGAACGGTCTATTATGAATCTCATATAAATGGACATATTAATTTTTTTTTATCAGTTGATGTAACGAAGTCGTTTTGAAACACTATTCAATGTTTCTTTCCAACGAACTATAGTTTTTCCCTTGCCAAGAAAATTGTACACTATACATAATTGCTTGCTACTTCAAAATCCAATGAACATAGTCAAAGTCATTTAACCTCCCTGCAAGTATCGCAACAACATCTAGTGCTGCATCGTTGCCTGTCTGTCTGCATGAATTCCTTAAATTTAAAAGGATATTTTACAAGAAACCCTATACGGAATATACGCTTTCTTTTGGCTTCTGGCTGTGTGTGTTCGTATCGGAAGTAGGAAATCCTGCTATTTACGGATGGTTCGGAGGCAGCTTCCTTCGCCGATGCCATTATTGGCTTCCGTTTAGCTTGTGCCTGGGCCATTCATGTCAGATTCCCGGCGATTTAGGAACATGAACAGGAGCGTTTCTTTTTTCGTTACAATGATAAAAAGCAAAAAATAAAATGCTACACAAACCGGAATGTGGAATTCGGATGTTTAGTTGGGATTTTAATTTTAGTCGCCTTTTTTTTTGTGCAGAAAATGGATAAATATTTTTTAGATCCTACATATTAGAACGTTTAATAAATTAATAGTAGACAGTTTTAAACACAAATTCATAATTTCTTTCAAAAGTCTCCAAGCCATAAATATGAAATATCTGTCGTCCACAAAGGAACACTACACTAACATCACATTCAAAAACACACACAACCTCCAACTCCCAAAACATTTTATTCTGATTATCTCAAACATGACAGAAATATGGCATATAATTTGTATTCCGGTAGAGTAAACAAAATCTCAAAAGTCATACATTTTCACGAAGACTACTCATACATCCTGCATGCTTGCATTCATCCGGCCGGCCGGCCAGGCCCGAGCAACTAGCCAAAAAAGCTCCCCTGTTGGGAGAGGAGCAATGAAAACATAATTCCTGGGTGCATCTAAACGGAAACCAAAGCAATAAATCGTCGTCGTCCCTTTGCATGTTTATCTGAGAAATGGATCTGATGCGCTCGTTACATCAGCTTGGCTTACACGCGTGACAAATTCAAAACTCTTCTCTGGGATTCTTCTATTCTGTAGCTCCTTTACATGATGGTGGTCATCTGCTGCAATGACCAACATGGGATTTTTGTGGGGTGGTTCTCTCTACGAAGTTCGTTAAAACAATTCTAGCTTGCAGAGTCAATGTCGCACACAGTACAGTAGGACGTAGGAGTAAGCACTAAGCAGTCAAAAATTGGTGTGCGGGTATTTAGGCCAGTCAATAAACCGAAATATAAGGCGTTAGGTCGCAAAAAATTGCTCGGCTCTGGTTTTCTGGGATATTGTTAGGATAGATACCGGAAGTTTTCCACCAAGTTTGCAATTTCGAATAACCTGTGCTAACCCCGTGACCCTCCATAAACCTAAAAATTTTCGGACTTTTTTCATATTTTTGTTTGTAATTTCTAAAAGGTGCTTCCTACAAGTAAGTTGTCCACCGCAGTGTTAAAGCTAAGAAAATCTTCTTTAATTTGAGTATAACCCCAGCTTTGTAGGCGCAAAGGATCCCAAGATACAGCACTTTAAACATTGTTTTTTGAAAAAAAGTTCGAAATTGTAATTTCAGTCATGTTCCGAGCTGAATATCGGTTTAAATGCGCTTTCTACGGAGAAAGTCATGTCACATGAAGTTATAAACCAGTTACTTAGCTGTATACATATATGTCGGAACGAATGGAATCAGACCATGGAGCCATAGGGCTGCCCCCGAAAATTAGGTTCTTCTAAGAAAAACTTTTTTCTTTATGTACCAATATTAACCAAACTTCACCCAAGTATGTTCCTGGTTAAGCTTAAAAAAATATCTAGGAACGGATGAAATCGGAACACTACGATATAGGGCTGTCATTCAAACCAACCTCTGGAAATTAGGTTCTTCTAAGAAAAACTTTTTTCTTTATGAACCAATCTTAACCACCCTACCCCCAGATGTGTTTTTTAGTAAAAAGCTTCAAAACATACATATCTGGAAACGGGTGAAGTCGGAACACTAGGTAATAGGGCTGTCATACAAACCAACCCCTGATAATTAGGTTCATCTAAGAAATTTTTTTTTATTTATGAACCAATCTTAACCAAACCTCACCCAGATGTGTTCCTAGTAAAGCCTCAAAACATATCTAGGCATGGATGGAATCGGAACATTACGTCATACGGCTGTCATACAAACCTCATAAAATACAATTTCGGACTTTTTTACAAAAAGAAAACACATTTTTTAAAGTGCTTTATCTTGGGATCCTTTCCACCTACAAAGCTGGGGTTACACTCAAATTAAAGAAGATTTTCTTAGCTTTAAAATTGCAGTGGACGACTTACTTGTAGGAAGCACTTTTAACAAATTACAAACAAAAATTTGATAAAAGTCCGAAAATTTTGAGGTTTTTTGAGGGTGACGGGGTTAGCACAGGTTTTTCGAAGTTGCAAATTTGGTGGTACACTTCTGGTATCTATCTTAACAATATTTAAAAACAACAGAGCCGAGCAATTTTTTGCGACCTAAAATCGTTAAATGACTGGCCTAATTGTCCATTATACATAGTCAGTAATTTAGATTTTATGCAGTCATAGGGGTGAGTTAAAGGAAGTTGCTTTTAAAATATATACGCACATAGATTCTTTTTTTCGTTCACCCATTATACGTAAATAATAAATAAATAACTGACAGTCCAATATTGGACTAAGGCCGCATATGCGTAAGTGACATCAAAATTTCAAGATCTTAAACTGCTTTTTTGTTGAGGTGTTGAGATCAATAGCACGCTCAGTAATGTTACTTATCCCCAAAAATGGGTACTCGTCGTGAGCTCGAAAAACATCATAAACTGAATTCGTTCACGATGAGTTTCAAACCCGCGACCCTGTACAACGAAGCTTTGGGCACTAATCACAACACCAACGTGCTAGCTTTATGTGATAGGGCGATGACCACTTAATTTGTATTAATTTTTTAGTGCAACTTCTGAATCAATTCTTCTCATTCCAAAAATACTTTCGATTTATTTCAAAGAAACGCAAAACCCTAACTTTTGAATTTTACACCCAAGCAAAAGCAAGCATCACAAAAATAGAGTCGGGCGACGACACAAAAATTTTATATTAAGAACAAAAGTAAAAGTCACTTCAACTGGAAATTCTGGTTGAGTGCAAGCCTCATATCGTTTTGATTTATTAGTTATGCAAAAGTCGTCTGCAATGTTTGCCCGTTTATCAGGACAAAGTTATCTCTTCACGTACACGGGAGCCCTAGAGTCCATTCACTCGCCATCATAGAGTGAAGCTATCAGACGGCACAGGAGGGGTTTTTGTGTTTTATCGAATTCAAGGTATGTGTGCACTTATGATCCTCCTACAGTTCTTTTGAATATGACTCCTGTTTGGTACCTTTGGAATTATATTGCCATTGGCGAGGTGCTGACTATACAATAGTCAGAAAGAAGAAAAGCGCTTTGTTGTCATTGTCACAGTGTCGCCACAAACCAAATTGTGTTCGTTTGGGGGTGAAGTGATGCCGAGTGTGTCCTAATAAATTGAAATTAAAACGGACAACTGAGAACACCCACACGGATATTGCAAATTATGTTAGCTGATAGTGTTAACAAGAAGTTAGTCAGTTAAGGTATATTGTGCTTGTAAAATGCATTATGGTAAATTTAAGATGACATCATGATTTGAACGGTTTTTTTCTCTTTTCTAAATTTTACTTAGTTTACTTCTATAGCAACTTAAAACGAGACCAAGGCTAATTTTGGACGCGGCCGAAACTTGGATACCTTAATTTTCTTTCTGGCTATTAATTTCGCGGGTGTCCCTATGACTTGTGTTCCGATTCCGTCCGTTCCTAAACATAATTCTTGTAACTCGGTTTTTGAATGCAGCTTAAATTTCAGCTCAGTTAACCTTCCAATGCTCGCGCGTATGTAAGACATACGGTCTGATTTTTGCGTGCTCATCACTCACATATAACACCAAGCTGCTGGGGAGCCCCGTCTTCTAATCTCCTATAACGCTGAAAAGAAGCTTCGAGCCGCTTTTTGAGTGCCGCAGGATCCTCGTGCTCCGAAGGACGAGTCAATTGTATGTCTCACATACGCGCGATCTTTCTCGTCAGTTTTTCGATTTTATCGGTTTATAGCTTATACTAGGCATTCCAAAAATTCAAAAAGCATCACAAATTAATGGACTTGAACCCGACGACCAAAACACAATATAATTGCAAATTACTTATTTGTTAAACGATAATAATGTAACTAATAATTGTCGTGAAACTTGAAACTGCTATGGAAGCCATTCGCAATTTTCTGCATTTTCCTGAAGAGTCCTTGATTTTATTCTAGGCAAATCACATTGAACAAAGTATGCGTATGTGAGACATACGCGCGATCATCCGTTTTCGGGTGGAGGTGCGAGCATCGGAAGGTTAAACCTACATTCTTTCTTTTTTTACATAAATTGGTTCGGATACGTGAACAAATAAAATAATTTTACTTAAGCCACACACACGGGGGTTCCGCATGACCCAAAGTAGGACTCCATGTATTTTTACGTATTTTTTTCCTGGTTTTGATAAAGACACTTTTATGTAAGGTTTTATTGGATATAGATTTATCTCTAAAATCAGATAAGAGGTTTGGTTTTCACAGAACTTTAAAATCAAATTTTTGTGATTTGACCCAAAAATAATATATTTTTTCATCTCAATTTTCTCCAACTTCTGCCAAGGTGAGGTGCTCGTACGATTCTTTTAAAAATTGGCGCATAGTCTAACGATCATTTCTTTCTTACATCATTTTATTCTAGCTTTGTTATTTCTAACAGTTTTAATGCCTTAAGTGCAGAAAACTAGGGTTAATTTTAGCTCGATTTCTATTCAATTTAATTCAAACTGCCCCTAAATATCTGCAGTTTGGTAAAATTTACATTTATATCAAAATCGATCCAAAATGAACCCTAGTTTTCTGCACTTAATACATTAAAACTGTTAGAAATAACGAAGCTAGAATAAAATGATGTAAGAAAGAAATTATCGTTAGGCTATGCGCCAATTTTTAAAGGAATCGTATGAGCACCTCACCTTGGCAGAAGTTTATTGTTTATTGTTTATATAAATTTTAGATGGAAAAACATATCGTTTTTGGGTCAAATCACAAAAATTTGACTTTGTAGTTCTGTAGAAACCAAACTTCTTATCGGATTTTAGTGCCGTTTGTTTTATTTCTTAGGTAAATTTGTTGGCTGTAATAATCATCTTTTTTTGCTATTCTAGCTAGTCTGGCTTTTGAGATATTGAAGTTTTAGTCGTACAAAAAAATGATTTATTCAAAAATCTTCAAATGCCTGTGGCAGCTAAAGGGTTAAGCTAAGGAAATCACATGAGGAATCACAAACCGTTGCCTTTATGCGGCAGTTTCCGGACACCCTGTATATTCCCATTCACATGTACGGAAATTTTGGACCACGCCGAGATTCGATCTCCGCACCTCTAGATTACTAGCATCGTAGAGTGCGACTCAATCAAGTGAGCCACAGAGCGGGTCTTTCAAGTGATTAAATCAAAATATATTTTCTAGCTGAATCATACCAGCAATAAAATTTAGCCACTGTTAATACTTTGATAAATTTAGAGGAAATCTTATTAAAACCGTTAACCATATTTCAATCAATAAAGGATTTATAAATATTCTGACGATGCTGCAAAGGCTAAGATAAAAGTGACGGACGAAAAATACTGATTTCGCAAGTGGAATATGCAGTCCGAGATACAAAAAATGCGCTGAAAATAGACAAACTACGCTCTAAAAGGCAGATATTGGAGGTTGAGTTCAGTGGCGTGCAGTCCATAGATGCGGTGGATGCGCCGCATCCCTTAAAATTTTCGAATACATAATAATATTTCTTCACTTAAAGTTAAAGAATATGTATCTAATTACAACTGTCCTAAAATCTACGCCATATGTATGAATTATAGTGTACGTACACGGAACTAAGCAAATTTAACCCGGATAGTATAAAAATACCCAATAATAGTCGACTAAACGACAGCCCTTAAATTCTACACGTATATGGATATAGTAATATACGACATTGTACTTGCTCCATTGTGCCAGTCGTTCTGTGAGTATACTTTTCTACTGGATGCGGAAAAAACTTTCACTCAGTCGTGAATCCAATCGGACAAAATTTCAGTCGACACGAGACATGCTCATTGAGTAATTTTTGTACCATTGGGGATGCGCAAACCAGTCCCGTACACGGAACGCATCCAAGTCAAATTCTCCAAGTTGTGCTGTGCAGTGTATGCTAGCATGAATGAGAGAACGAAAAGAAGAGGAAGCTAATGAGTGAAGCTCATCTAATAGTGTAGTTACTATGTGATAAACCTAGTACATTAGATTGCAAAATATTGTGGAGACAATTTTTTTTTTGTTTCTTATGTTTTTTTGGGGTGCTGAGCAGGAATCCGGAGATTCCTATAGCGACATTTCGTTGCGGAACAGGGTAAAAATCGCGAAAAACTCTTCATGAATATTTTAGAGAGCACATAATTGCGCGTCCAAAGAGACATAAATATTATAAATCCGTTGAGCGGTATTACTTACAATTGATAATAATTAAAATTGGCAATTTTTAAAATAGTTCCACATTATGTATAAAATTTTGAGATTGAACGGTTTTTCATTTTTGGTCACAAAAGTTGCATTTTTGTACATTATGTATTTTGGGGTGCAGAACCTGAATCCGTAACTTCCCACCAAAATTTCGTTGCAAAACCGGGTCAAGATTGCAAAAAACGCCAAAAAAATGGCTATCAATTGTAGCTATACATTTTAATGATTAATTGCGCGTTGGACCCGCAATTATGTTTTCCCTAATATTTTCATGGACATGGATATTTCGGAGAAATGTACAGTTCCGGAGTTATAAACAAAAAAAACGGGAAAACTCCGAAAATTTTGGGTTTTTTCGCTGTTCCGCAACGAAATTTTGGGCGAGAAGCCCCGCATTCGAGCTCAGCGCCCCAAAAAACATAAGAAACAAAAAAAATTCTCCACCACACTTTGTAATTTGAAATCACCTAGTAACTACACAAACAGTGATTATTATTCAAAAGAAAAGCTAATACGCATTTTATTATGTATTATATTCCTCCTCTTGGTTTTTCGGATGCTTGAGAATCGTTAATGAAATTCGCATTCAAAATAAATACATTTTCTAATTACTTTCGTGTGTCAAAAAAAAAAACATTTGAAAAAATTATAAGTATTTGTGTTACTTTTTCTCCACCGCATCCCCATTTATAAATGTTACTGCACGCCACTGGTTGAGTTGAATATAAATGAAGAAAAAAAAAAAATAATTCTCATCTCCATTTTAAAAATTTGGCTCTAAAATTAGCAAAAAAAAGAAATAACATGCGTGGCAGTCCACTAGTAAACTAGGGCCGCAGATGTGTGAGTGACATGCAATTTCCAAGATCTAATACTGTTTTGTTGAGGTGTTGAGATCAACAGCACGCCCAGCAATGTTATTTATCCCCATAAATGGATACTTGTTTACAATCTGAGCAACATCATAGTCCGTCATGTAGGTCGTGAGTTCGAAAAACACCATAAAATGAATTCGTTCACATTGAGTCTGGAATCCATGACCCTGTGTACCAATTCAATCACAAGCCAGGCTACTCTAAAATTTGCTAAAAATATTTCTCCGACCGGAAATTTCAACTCCTAAGAAAATCATGATGTTGAAAAAATTTGACCGAAATCCTGGCTACACCCATGGATGAGCCTCTGTCGATCCACTGTGTCGAATGCCGCTTTGAAGTCTACAAACAGTACGTAGAGTTTGCGTTGGTTTTCCATGAAATGCTGAGCCCAGTTGTTAAGTACGAAGATATGATCATTCGTTGAAAATCCCTTTCTGAAGCCAGCTTGATTCTCCGTTACGATGTTTTTCGCATTTAGCCATGTAGCAAACCTTTTTTATAGAAGAGTTGCGAAAATTTTGCCTGTTGCATTCAGAAAATAAATCGCTCTGTAGCATTCTGGATCATTCAAAGTAAGTATGGTAGACAGTGGCGCAACCAGGATCTTGTCCTGGAGGGGGATATGGCCATCCATATTAGTGGAATTTTGAGTTTCCCTCCGCAAGTTAAAAATTCTAGACGATAGTCGATGTGCGAGAAACACTTGTCTCAGCTCTTGAATATTTAAAGCTCGATGTAAAAATTATTAATGAAGAAGCCATGGTTTTTCCGGACCATATATTTACATATTTTGAAGACATTCCCTTTTTGAAAAAATCACCGGAAATCTGCTAGCTTATATTCTGGATTTTTGCTCAATGGTATTTCAAAAATTCTTTTGAGGTTATTCATGATCCAACAAGAAAATTCACATTTCTCTTAAAATATTCTACGAAACGCATTCCTTCACATTTCATTTTGCAATTTTTCCATTCACAATTTCTAGGTCTGGGAGGGGCTTTAGCCCCTCCCGTGGTTGCGCCACTGATGGTAGATAGCCAAAATGTAGGTACTTCGCACAATTTTTAGTTATAGATTCCGAGCGAGTACTGAAGAGTAAAATGTCCATATTTCTGGCCTAGATGAAGGCATTCAAATGAAATTCCACTAATCAAATCCTGACAATAAGAAAAAAATTCGTTGACACTTTCAGCCAATATCGCGCTGCGAACGTTTAAAATGCTGCCCTGAAAAATTATACTATGTGACTTATACAATTATTCCCGGCGACCCTAGAGATACATTATATCCTTTCACTTAGAAAGCGAAGGGTATAAAGATTCGTATGGAAACATCAGTCTTGAGAACATTGTATACCCACACATAATCCTGTCAATAACAAATAATTACTAGATCTAATTTCCTCCGAAATCTCATAAATCCTTTACAAACGAATTATCCACTACGGTATTGCGCTTCAATAAATTTCCATTGGAGCTCTCGCATTGGCATTCATTCATCTCCTTTCGCAGAAAATTGTCCAAAATCATTCTCTTCTATTGTTCCCTCTCAGAGTTCTATTGCTATTTCACGACGGTATTCTAGGCAAAGGCAAAATTGTCGTGGGAAATTGTATGTCAAGGAAGTTACAAACGAACGGGAAATGAAATTCTTCGGTGTGTCTCTGATACCCACGAGTAATATCCGGCATTCAATTTCCTTTTTTGACAAAGAGTTGGAGAGAGATGTACATCACTTGGGGCAGAGTTACGAATAGTAGTTGGCGAACAAGATGGTGGCAGATGGGAGAATTAATTATGTTAATCTATTAGAAATGTTGGTTATATCTAGTTTTAACTGATAAGCGAGCATCGTGTGTCTCTTCCGGTGCCTTTACAGTTGTATCACACATAGTCCGAAAAGGAACAACGGGTGTAGAGAGTCGGTAATGTCTATTTCTCCCCGTTTACGTGTATGAGTCACATGTGACTCATATAAGTATGTCGATTTTCGCATGAACCAGTGTGGTAATGTTGGCGAAAACCTGTCAGACAGTGAACGTTCTAAACCTTCATTGCTTATTAGTCGAAATTTGAAAGAAAAAAGTAGTGATTTTGAACGAGCTGTTACTTCAGTATGATTTATTCACAACTCTGCGAGTGTAATAGAAATATGCACTGTGTAAATTAATATGAATGCATTCCATATTTTACATGCTGCTCTGCTCAGGACAGAGCAAAACTACTACATATTCGGCATAGTCTCTGAAGTGTGAGTGAATTGTACGAGTATACCTTTGTCGACATCCGCACCGATACAGGACTAACTAAGCCAACAAAATTGAATTATTGATTACTGCAATAGACACTGAAATATTGCGGTTTTTGCATAAATACAGACAATGTACAAACAGCACGCATGATTTACTTGCATTTGTTTCTCTGAAAGGGACGTACCGTTCAAACAGAGCACCGTGGAAAATCTAACAAATTTTCCAGGCTGACATCTGTGCCTCCCGCATTACACCGCCTCAATTGAACGAAAATTGCGCGTTACAGCAGTGCCGGCCGCACTGACATAAGAAGCACCGCACATTTTACAAAATCCTTGTCACACCATTACATTGAATATATGTTAATTTAAAATCCTGTACGCATAGGATGTGTCATTAAGACTTCACCGACTTAACGGAGCGGAAGAAGTTTTCATGCTTCATTAGAAGATAAAGTTGTCTAAGTGATAAATAATGCATTCTCAGCAAAACATGATTTCGCTACCCCCCATCAAGGACGATAGCAACAACAGTCCGGATGGGAGAGTGTAGCGTACATGAATAGCATTAATGGCATCGTTTCGTTTCGAGCCAACGGCACAAGGATATGTTTGTTTTTCATTTGCGGTGTTTGCATTTCGTCATCCTTTCTGATTAGCTGTGATTTAACATCTGATGTTGCCGAATTTTCCGTTGATTTATTTTGAAAACATGACAACAAACGATTAATGCGCTTAGCGCGATACCGAAGAGGATTTTCCAGTGAAATCCGTTCGTGTATGTGTGAATACATATTAAGGTTAGAGAAGTGTAAAAGTGACATGAGTAAAAGAGGATAATGTTAATGATGGCGATGATTGATCTGTTGAGTTATGAAGTAAGGAGGACGATTGGGTTATGCAATGGTGTTCTTGTTGGAGTATGTATATAAATTTAACACTGCAGTGAACTTTCATCACCCCATTTGACAACGCTGAAGGTTTTAGGTTGCAGTGACCACTGATTGGCAACATTTGAAAGATATTATTATTATTTCCGGCTGTTCCTAACACCAGTGCACCGGCTTAAAATTGGCGTTTAATAAACCCCGGTATCAATATTTTGAAGTCCCGGTCCAGGTTTTTTTCAACACCGTTTTTTTTTTCAGTACCGGTTTCTCAGTTTTTTCAGCACCTGTTCAGTACTGGTATACCGAATGAACTTAGTTTTAGGTTCTTTTGTACCGCGTTTTAGCACAGTTTTTATTTCAAGTTTTGTCTCTACATAAGCCACGATTCGTTTTTCATCTGTTCGATGATTTTATTCATTCAGAAAGGTAACCCGATTTTCTTAGCGAAATACTCGCGAGGCAAGAAACACTAAGGTAATATTGGGCTGTGGATTCCAAATTTAAAGTAAAAAAAGGGGATGCCCGCCCAGAATGGTACCCTTGTTTTCTCGGGGAAATACTCTTTCAAACGGCGTGGCAGAAACACTAAGGTAATTCTGGGTAGCTGATTCCAAATTTGAGGTCAAAAACAAAAAAAAAATGTTTGGGTTGCCGCCCCAAAATGGTACTCCTGTTTTCTCGAGGAAATAGTCATATAATCGGCGAAGCAGATACACCAAGGTAATTTTGGGTAGCTGATTCCAAATTTGAGTTTTACAAAAAGAAAAAAAATTGGGGTTGCCCGCCCCAGAATGGTAGCCCTGTTTTCCCGCGGAAATACTCGTCCGTTAGAAAGCCAACATGTTGAAGCAACTCTTATCAACTTTGTAGAGTTGTACGTATAAAGCACCGTTATGAAATTACTGTTTGAATTTTCGATAAAAAATCTATTTTAAAATTTCTATTAAGTTTGAGTAACTGTATCTTGAAAGTGGCGATAATGTTGGCAACAGGAAGAACTTAAGTTTTTGTAAAATTTTATGTAGTTTCTGAAACTGAAATCAATTCTTGGATTAAGTCATCAGGAGGGCTGCAAATTATGATTTTTTTTTTTTTTTTTTTTTTTTTTTTTTTTTTTTTTATGTTTTGCCTCATAGAAACTTTTGTCCCGGGACTAGGCTTCTCGGCATCACTTTACTTACTATCCGTACGTAAGTGACTAATCAATCAATCGAGTGTAAACTCTAGCAGATCGTAAAAAAAAACTGAAAACAAAATATATTAATAAGGAAATTTATCACAATAACTTCTTTTAAAAATTAGTTTATTAGTACAATTAAAATTAACTAAGTCCTTCAAACTATTATAAAGAATAATTGACCTTGTAATTGGTTCATTAAGCCCATAGTTTACTCTATGATAAGGCTGAACAAGAAGGTTGTTCCGCCGTAAATTGTGAGGAATATTTCTGACTTGAAAGTTATTTAATATATCTTCACAAACAATATGAGAGCAAAACAGGTCTCTTATAAACATAGCGTTTAAAAATGTTCTTCTATAATCTAAGGCTTGTAAACCCAATAAGGAACAGCGAGTTTTATAATCTGGCTTGAAACGCCAGCCAATTTGATAAATGGCAAACCGTGTAAAATTGTGTTGAATTCTTTCTATACGCTCGATATGCACCTTATAGAACGGATTCCACACAATAGAACAATACTCCAGGTGCGAACGAACGAAAGCTGCATACAATATTTTTAAAGTAAAAGCATCATTAAATTCGCGCGCATTACGTTTAACAAATCCTAACATACTATTCGCTTTTGAAATAATGTAATCAATGTGTTGTCGAAATGAAAGCTCATAGTCGAAAATTACACCAAGATCTGATATTTCGGCAACCCTTTCAAGAACACTACCTGTTAAGGAGTACTCAAAGAAGACCGGAGTTTTCAATTTATATATGCTAAGTACTTTACATTTACTAACATTTAAATTTAAATTATTATCGCGGCACCAAAATTGCAGCTTTTCTAAATCGGACTGCAACTTAAGGCAATCATCAATGTTGCGTATTTTCATAGCGATTTTCATATCATCGGCATACTGCCATACACGCACGAATTTAAAATTTTGGATGATATCGTTTATGAAAACTAAAAAGAAAAGTGGTCCTAAATGGCTTCCTTGCGGAACCCCTGACGAGCACTTTATAACAGAGCGAGATATACAGCCATTTAACTTCACCAACTGAGTCCTATCCGTTAGATAGGATCTCACCCAGCTTAGAAAAATTGACTGTATTCCTAAATGTTCTAGTTTTGTAAGTAAAATATTATGATCTACTCTATCAAAAGCCTTCGAAAAATCGGTATATACCACATCAACCTGCATTCCCTGCTCGATACCATCAGCAACAAATTTAGTAAATGATACCAAATTTGTTGAAGTTGATTTTCCTTTCATGAATCCATGTTGACATGGCGATATCAAACGGCTAATTAAAACATCTATTTTATTTTTAATAAGCATTTCAAACAACTTCGGTATTGCAGATATTTTAGCTATGGGTCTATAGTTATCAATAAGATGCTTCGGACCCTTTTTGTGTACAGGCGTTATGTATGAAACTTTCCATTCATCAAGAAAAACACCTGAAGTCAAGGACAAATTAAAAATAAAGGCTAAAGGACGACATAACGATTGCATGCAATTCTTCAAAAATATATTAGGAATGCCATCAGGTCCGGCCTGAATACTAACATCAAGATCACGCATAGCATTCAATAGGTCATCCTCAGAAATCTCAAGAGCACTCGTAAGGTCCTCCTGAGCTATCCGAGGGACCAATGCACTCTGATTCCCATTGATGTTAGCATTCATTTCTGATGAAACGGAGTCTGGCACTTTGTAAACTGAACTGAAAAATCTAGCAAATCCGTCACAAACCGATTGAACATCTTTGTAAAAATTGCCATTGAATTCTAAATTTTTTGGGATTCCCGTATTCTTACGCTTGCTGTTTATAAAATTCCAAAATGTCTTACTGTCATTCTTTATATTATTTTCAGCTCTCGCAATATACTGTTTGTAAAGATTTTTATTCATTAATTCATACTCTCTTCTCAATCTAAAGAAATTTTCTTTATTGGCAAGAGAGGATGACTTCTTGTATAATTTATGGGCCCTATTTTTTGCTCTCTTAAGTTTGAACAATTCTTTGGTAGCCCAAGGATTTTTTGCTTTTATTTTGTTCTTTTTTAAAGGAACGTACTTGCGAATAGATTTATTTAAAATTGAATTAAAAATTGTATAACTTTCAATAAGATTACTATTCGATATAACTGGAGCCCAATCCATATTAAAAAATGTTGAATTTAGTTTTTCAAATTGGGCTTTTTGAAAATTTCTAGTAGGAATAACTTCGGGCTCTTCTTCAATGTAATCATAAAAAACAAACTCAAGAAGAAGAGCACTGTGATGGATTGAATTGGGCAAAATTGGTTTATCTACTTTAATTACAGAAGCATTCAAGCAAGTACTAACAAAAATTAGATCTAAAATTCTACCAATCGAATTTTTAACAAGATTCATTTGCATCAAATCCATTGCAAACAAACAATCTGTTAGAACAGATTCACACTCAAGATGTAAATCACGCGGCAGAATTTTTTTCTCGTCGTCGTTCCAGTACCAACTTATATTACCAAGATTGAAATCCCCAACAACGATCAATTTGTCTTTTTCCTCAAAAGATGCAAATAGCTTGGAGATATTATCTACATGTTTGTTATAAACATCAACTGAACTCAAAGGTGGTAAATAGCTATTAAAAATATATACTTTTTCGCTGCGAGAAACATTGATAGAAACACATATCTGTTCTACGTCCTTATGAAAAAGCTCAACTTCATGAGATGGGAATGTTGTTTTGATAGCTACCAAAACACCACCTCCTCTCTTAGTCGAAGCCTCATAACGGTCGCGACGATAGACATCATAGTCTCTTATGAAAATTTCTTCATTTCATTTTGCATGACAAGTCACGATTTTCGATGATTTTCACAAAAAGAGCGATAACAAGGTAAGGGTAAAAAAAATCCGATTGTATTGATAGCTTTCTTGCTGAAACAAGTTGTGCTATCAACCCTTACAGTATTGACCTCCTAATGCGGGACACACTGTATAATGTTGCAAGCACTATATATTTCCTGGACCACGCCGAGATTCGATCTCCGGAACTCTAGATTACTAGCCTCGTAGAGTGCGACTGAACCAAGTGAGCCCCAGAGCGTGAGACTCCTACACAACACATTATGTTGTGTCAAATAGCGAGTTCATCCCGTATTTTGTGTGTTACGGAGCCTTAAGGTAATTTTGGGTAGCTGATTCCAGATGTGGGTTCCCGATTACCATCAGCGGAATCATGTCCCAAATTACCTTAGTTTTCTCCCGCGCCGATTCGAAGAGTATTTCTCGAGAAAGCATAATAATGATTCTGGGGCAGGCGCCATAAAAAATGTTTTTAATTTTGACGTCAAAATCCGAATCAGCACTCTAAAATTACGTTAGTGTTAGTATGCCAATTGGACTAGTATTTCCCCGAGAACAGCTGGGTACCTTTCAGAATGATTGAAATTTTCAAACAGATGAAAAACGAATCGTGGCCTAAATGAAGAAACAACTAGAAAAAAAACTGTGCTAAAATGCGGTACACAAGAACCGAGTATCAGTATCAGTTCATTCGGTGTTGAACAGGTGCTAATAAAACCTGAAAAAAAAAACAATACAGACCAAATGCTGATTAACCTAAAAAACGGTGTTTAGAAAAAAACCGCTCATGGTTGAAAAAACCGGGGCGTTGGGAAAAAACCTGCGGTTGCCAGTGCACCGGGTGTAGAAGAAAAACGGTATCCGGTACTGAAATTTGAGTACCGAACAGGCCTAGCTCCAATGTGTATGCGGATTGCGGTAGAGGAAGTAGTGCCTCAAGTACCGTAGTTAAACTCGAAGAGAAAGTCCTGGTGAAGACTAGACAGTTGGTACATGTGTATAGCTTATCAAGAGAAAACCTGTCCTCATTGCGCCGTTTTCCATAATCTAATAAAAGTTTAATAATTGCCTTCATGGGTTTATGTCGTGTTTAATTCCTTATGCTTCTCAGCATTTTACTTGCAGACTCGGAGGCCTTTTGTTGCATTTTCCAAGGAAACTTCTAGATACTCTAGTCAGCGGAACTTTACGTCTATTTCTAGTGTGACCCATAGAAATTTGACATTGCTGGTCATTGCAATCGTAAAGTTATATGGAATAACTGCTGAGCGTTCTGAGTCTTTCCTTTCAGCTGAATGGCATTATAGCATGGGTTTGGCAGCATTTTCTAAACGCCTAGTTGGTTTGGTATGTAGTTTTTGTGGGTCGGTCGTTTCACGTTAAACGAAACAAATTCAATTAATACTCATAGGGTAAGCGTAATCTTGAGCCCATCCTTCAAGAGCAAAAACTTATATGAATGTTTTGACTTTGACTTAAAAAACTTTGGTCAAAAGTACATCGTTTTTCAACACATACTGGTCCAAAATTGACACTTCTTGATGCATGCATTTGGTAGAAACGTAGTTCACGCCAAATATACAAGAAAGAATATTAGGTCCCCTTCAGAAATCCTGAAAGCATCACTCCAGTTGGCGGCTCTCTTGAAAATCCCTTTCTTTCATACCCACCGCGCACTCACTTCTAAGTCCTCACCACTCCACAGCCATCAATCATCTTTGTCTTGCAGTGCTTTGTTCAAGATTTTATGCATGTTTGGGGGTACGTGAAGGACATCTGCTTTTGGGGTGGCAATGTACTTTGTGTGTATAAGGATTGCAAATGAAATGGCATCAAGGGTTGGATTGACACGACCGGATGATGAAGAGCGAACCAGAGAGACGGCAATGACGATTCCGCCGACGAAGGACTCATCAAGAGTCTTTTCGACTCGTATAGAAAATGTCCTGGTCCCGATTGCAAATGCACATGAAAATCGGAAAAAGCTTTTAACGTACAGCTGAACAAAGCACCAATAAATCTCCCTCCTGTTGCTGTTGACAATAGTGACATTGGTGTGGCTCATTGCATGCTAAAAATGGTATGCGATGCTGTCGTTGATGTGTTCGGCTCTGTTTGCTGTTTTTAAGGATATGATCCATCTTATTGGGAATACAAATCGAAACCGGAAATAAATTTTTATGTAGATTTGTACTCGTATATACGATTCGGTGGTTCATCTTCTCTTTTCGTTTAGAAAAAGTGTAGGGAAATGTGGGATCTTGATTATTTCGCAGTGTTTATTCGGAATTTTATTCTTTTATCATCTTTTTTTTGGGGGACTGAAAAATGTTATGTATAAATTACAACTCAGTTTTCGTTACTCTTTAGAAATGATTGAAGTCAAGCAATTACATTCTTTGAATATATCCGTAAAAAAATCGATAGTTGCAACCCTTTGTGACGGTACTTAACGTGACGTGATGAGCCAATTTGAATTTCTTATATAAGTAAGTGGGTATGACAACAGTTAGTGTATCCATCAGATTAGTTCTTCCTTCACCCATCACTGCCCTATCCAATATGATTGACAGAAAGTCACCATGAGAAGACAACTATACGAAACGAATAAAAAAGGACATCTTCAACAGGCTGACATTCAATAGTCATTGTCGCCGGGTATGAAGTCTTCGGCAGAGTATCAGGGGAGACAAAATTGAAAGCCAAAAATTACTCAACTCGAAAGGAAATAATTGCTGTCAAAGAATCCAGAAGGGGATTCAGTCAGACCCCCTCTTGCTATCCGCTCTGTATGTAGTACTAGGAAACAAGAGTGACAGTGATTGCGATGACTCAATTGTATGTGTATTCCTCCAGTGAATATCCGATACGTTGTAGGTTGTACTATCGCTTTTCGAAGGCTGGTAGGTATATGCATGAAAAAGACCCAAAACGATGTACACACAACAATATCCTGGAACGTGACTATGTATTCACATCGAAATTAAAAAGGAACTGAAGAAAGAATTGGAAAATGAGGGGTGGAATTGGATACCATTCTCTCTTCTTGGCTGGGTCTTAACAACAGGGCGCGTAGGAAATTTGCCGCATAGTGAATGAATGAAAATTGAAAATGGCGAAAAAAGGAGATCACTTGATTTTCTAAAGGATGATAATTTGATTTGTTTATATATTTTCAGAGGGAACTTAACGAAATTGTCGTTATCCTCTTTGGCAATTTGTTTTCATTAAGGTTGCTTTATTTGTATATATGAAATTCTTTTTTTTTTTTCTTTTTTGGGGGGTAGTAGTAACATGTTGAATACATTATTATTGTGTGAGGATATGGGCGATGTTGTGGAATGTTATGTTGCATTTTTTAAGATGTATGTGTTTCTGGTTAACATGCTTAATTTAATTCAATCCCAAAACTGCTCTCAATAAGCGAGTTCACGGAATATGTTCCAAATTAATGTGACGAAAATTATTTGAACCGTTTTCAAAGAAATTACTTCGAGTTCTTCTCGTGACGTGTTAACGAAATTACGTCGTCATTCCTCAAGCTTTCTAATGTCCGAACGTGCCATATAAATCGACCCTAACTCGCCAGGAATCTATTGCAGCTCTTGTTAATTTCAGGGCTGCTTTTAATCGGGCTCAAAGTACCGGTTTTCCGGTTAACCGAGTTTTTTTTTATTGAATTGCTTAGAATTTTAGTAAAAAAATGCATACACAGTCGTATTGCTGGTGTTTGTATCGTATTCAAAATCAAATCAAAGATACAAGGAGAGGTAATTTGACTAAGCGCTGGTTCTACGAGTAATAGCAATAAGGAAAGTGTTCGAAAATATGTTAAAGGGCTGTAATATGAAAACGACATTTTTCCTAGGGGACAAATAATAGAATTGCATACTGAAAAATCAAGAAAATATAAAAATTTTTATGAATTTTTAAATAATTGTTTCTTTTTCATTTTTAACCGGAAAAAAACAAACAACCGGGTTAAAACCGGGAGGAGGAAAAAACCGAAAATTACCCGGTTAACCGTTCTGAAAGTACCGATTTTCGGACTAACCGTCCGGTTTTCGACATCCTTACTTTTCACGTATAAACTGAAGCATTTTGGTGTCTCGAGCTTGCGAGCCGTACGACTTGTCGCTTGAACGAAGCCTAAGGGAACTAGCACCTACAATTACCGATGACGCCACACCAAAAAGCCATTACAGTTACAGTACAGGATAATATTTTGAGAATGCTAACCGAATGCAATCGAGTTTGCTTGAAGCCATGATGATGATGATCAACTTTGCAATTTGTCGACGAAATTTGGTCTGAATCACCAGTTTACCAGTCCATCCTAATCTAACTTTCAGGTGTATCATGTTGATCGCGTCCCGTATGAACAATATTTATGTAATTCAGGATACTGTCGCTTTCCAGTCTTTATCACCTTCTTGGCCTCTAAGTAGGTACATCGTCCTCTTTCTGGCCAATTGCCCTCAAATAAAGCCAGGATTCTTATTACATATACAGTACAATCGCGATAATTTCAACTAATGCGAACCAGGGTGATTGAAACAATCGGTATGGTGAAATTATCGGAACACGCATAAATTCGTTGTTAACGTATTTAATTAACTCAATTAAGGTATATAATATATGTAAACATGTTTACAAACATTAAATCAATCCATAATTGAAAAAAACCGCTGATTTTGGGTTGCTTGAAAACACGTTGCGATCACCTTTGTCATGTTCCGTAGTCCAAAAAGTGTTTCAATTTTGTCAATTGGAATTATGTTTTGAACTGCCCAATTTACGACAACACCAAGGCATCGAATATCATCATCGACTTTCATTTCTCTTGTTTCAATGATGTTTTCGTTTTGTTGTTTCACAATCCTTACCTCTGAGGAACTATCCAAGCTAACAACATTCCTATCTAGTAACAATGTCAGTGTTACTACGGATATAAGTTTCGTGTAAAGGTTTGTGTTCGTAGAGACGACTCATGGGATCATCGCTCAGCGATCAAAGTTAAACCACCGGTTTTGAGCACTATATGAGTATATTTTCTATGCAGATGTGTTCATTTAGTCTATAGTCGATACTAGGAAATAACCATTCAAAAATTTTTTAAATACGGCTCGAAATTGGATTGAAAACTACGATCGCTGAGCGATGATCGCATGAGTCGTCTCTACGAACACAAACCTTTAGCATGACATTCATTGACTCAGTTCTATTTCTCTCTGATAGCGTTCGCCATTGGAGAGTCTGCAAGGGTAAATCATTACTGACAAGAACACACACGAAGCACACTTAAAGCCAGATTGAATAACTGTTTAAGCCAAATTTAATAACGGTATGTGTATATATTGATCATTTCTGGCAAAGTTGATACTACCAAAGAGTCTATTCAAAAGTGAATTGAAATTACAGAGTGTATAATGTAAAATTTATTTAGTTGAAATTGTCAAAGGTTGAAAATATCGCGACTGTACTGTATGCAATTGGACACTCTCTTATTCCGGGTTGTATACACTGAAAAATTGATTTGCTAAAAACAAGAAAGAAACGAGTCCGAGGCTAATTTCGGGTGCGGCTGAAATTTGGATACCCTTCGCTCTCCTCCGAGCTAAAAGTTTTTCCGGCGTAACTACGACTGGTATTTACCCCCTCCCCCATTCTTTTCCTTCCGTCTTCAGAAAAGTTCCGTTGCGTCGACAAAACAATATTTGTGTGGGGTTTGTTTGGAATAAGTGGGCAAATAAAAATATTTATTCAGAAAATTTTATTGGGGGATGCGGGAGCATGGTCCGTAGCCCATAGTACGATCCCATTTGTTTTGACCTTTTTGTTGCTTTGATCCAGACACATTAATTCAAGGTTTTGTGATATTGGTGTAAAAAATGTTTCTTAGAAGAACCTAATTTGGAGGGTTAGGTTAAGGTGACCAGAATCCCGAAGACTCAATGCTGTACACATGCTTGCGGAATTCGGTTTTCAGGTAGTTCCTCAGCCATATTTGGATTTCTTCAAGCGTTGTTTTTAAGGATAGTGCGATTGCCACAAGAACAGATCACTAAAAAAATTTTGTTATACAGCCTCACATGAGCGGCTTAAACTTGAACAATACTGCATCATACTACGCGATATGCAGTTATGTAGGATTTTTCTGACAACCATCTCGTTCACTCAACCACCGGACTATCTTTCGGTATTACTTGACAGAGGCTGCCTCAACGTATTTACGTATGCTGCAGATAAACTACTCATCGAGACCTATATGTTTACCGCATCCATTCCGGGAACGATTCTGAACATTTGCGCACGATGTTGCAGAAGAACCTTCAATTTTAAGTTCACCCCACAACAATATTTGCTTTGCTGTGTCGAACCTACTCCTCTGAAATCACAGTTAAACAAGCAAAATTGATACAATTTCAAAACCGGCCCATTTTTCGGTCTCGTTAGCAGACCTTAAACGACTAAAGAAAATGTTTATTCGGTAGAAAAACATAGAAACAAGATTGGTGTTGACTATTCCTTAAATTCCTTATTAAGAACCCCTGAGTTTATTGCATTTCTCCTATGCTGAAAATAATAATCCTGACCACATATCCCATCCGCCTTCAAAATGCTTTCTACCCCACTGGTTCTCCTTGACAAAATATCATCTGCATGTGAAGGACAAACGTATGTTTTAACACATAAACTTATAACACGAAACAGTACTTGAAATAAAATTATACACATAAAAGAAAATATTGATTTCAGAAATTTCAGATTTATGTAAGGACAGTCGTATGATCTGTAATCTGGCTATTGATGTTCAGTAATATCGTGTCGATTTAGTACCAATCCGTGAAAAAAATACAGAAGTTTTTTTCTCACTCTTTCTTTATGTATTATGGGGCGCTGATTCCGATTATGAACTTTGCACCCTAAAAAAAGTGCAACAACCTTTAAAAAAAGGGGGAAAGGGGGGCATTTTTTCGGTTTTTTGCGATTATTTAAAAAACCGTAAGAGATACAGAAAAATGGTCTGAGGACGAAAAAACTACATAAAATTATCTTTGCAATGATATATAACACATTAGAGTTTAATTGCATGTTTCGGCGTTAGAATCAGGGATTTGGAGCGACACATTTTTTCGCTCCGCTCCGCTCCCGCTCCGACCAACTTGAAACCGCTCCGCTCCAGCGCTCCGCTCCGACTTAAATTTTTTCGCTCCGCTCCGCTCCACGCTCCGCTCCGCTCCATTACAAAAATACAACAAAACTTCATTGTTCTTCGTAAATATTTATTATTTTCCGCGAATTATTCAATTTAACGTATATCTACTCACGTATTATAGAATATCACTTAACAGGTGTGTTTTTTTCGATCAAGTACAGAACAGGATAGCACCAATTTCGTAATCTGGATCAATTATTGCAAGGGGTAATCCGGATCATTGGAACATCCGGATTAGCGCAATCACTTTTTTCTAGGAAAAACAATCCAAACAAATAAAAAGGCGGAACAAAGGTCGATAAGTGTTTTATTTGTTAGAAATTAGCCAGCATCATGTCAATTGCTAAACAGTCCCGTAAAAAAGTACGAGACCAAATCTACCATTTCACACTGAAAATCTCAAATATCCGGATTTTAGAGTCAACATTGCTGCCGAAATCCGGACTATAGAAGATAGTGGAAATATTTAATCGTCCGGATTAGCGTGATATCCGGATTAAAGGAGATCCGGATTACCGAGTCAAGACTGATCATTAATTTCATTTCCAGCAAAATAGGTGCTGAATTCTTAACTCCTTAGCATTTAAAGATTTTCCAAAAATGATAACACCTCCGTGGGAAAAAAATGTATATCCAGTAAGATCACAAAATTTTGTCTTTGAAGCTGTGTAAAACTGTAAAAACTAAACTGCTTATCCATTTTTTATGGGGTTTATTCTTAGGAAAAATTGTTGGGCCCAACCGAAAGAAAATATGTATTATGTAAAATGTTAAATTTTTGAAAAATCTTTAAATGTCTGTGGAAGCTGAAGAGTTAATAATTTTTTTATACTCCTTTTTGCTGGAAATATTACGAGAAATCATATTTGGGTGCTTTTATGCGATAGTTTCCGGACATCCCGTAAAGAACGAGATCTCTCAAATGGTTATGGAAGCTGCGCTGTCCTGTACTCCATCCAATAAAACGCACCTAATAACTAATTTAAATTAAAAAGGGCGTTTCATTTATCGAGTACAGGACAGGACTTTTCTGTCCTGGATGATCTTGAATTTCTTAATAATGAAGAGTGATGATTATGACTAAACGCAAAACCTCTTTTATCACAATTAATTTCACAATAATACGAAATTTCGCAAGTCTCTCAGCGAATTCTTCGCCTTTAAATAGCCCAAAATCATCAATTCGTTTCATAAAATGAAAAATTTCGTCGAAAAAATCCTTTTTTTTTCTCGGAATTTTTTGATTTTTTACATCGGAGCGGAGCGATCTTCAAAGCAAAATTCGCTCCGCTCCAGCCTGCAAAAATTCGCTCCACGCTCCGCTCTTTCGCTCCGAAATTTAAGGTCGCTCCGCTCCGCTCCATCGCTCCGCTCCAAATCCTTGGTTAGAATAGAACATAAATTAGAATATTTTCATTTTAGACCTTTTTTTAAAAGCTCCATAACTTTTGAAAGAAGACCAGTTCATCCGTATAATTTTATATAAGTACTCACAACAAGTTTAAGATAATTTTAACGTAAACATTGAGTCGCTCCGGTCAAGGACCTCCATTATCCCCCATTTAAATTTTCAAAACTGCATATCCATAACTCCCCCAAAATTGGAGCAGAGTGCTAAATTTTGGTTTGTTGCGATTGGAGGTCATAGTGGGTTGGGTTCTATACAAAATCCAAAAAGACAAAATCCAAAAAAATTGAAAAATCCACAAAGTCAAAATCCACAAAGACAAAATTCACAAAGACAAAATCCATAAAGTCATAATTCACAAAGTCAAAATCCAAAAAGACGAAATCCATAAATTCAAATTTACATCAGTTTGCTTATCACAATTGAATATTGAGAATATTTATGTACGTTATTACGTTAACTAGACAATTACCAAATCCCGGAGCATATGCGCTTTACCTGAAGACACGGAAAAGGATTCATCCGTGGCATATACGATTTAGCCGATGACACGGAGAGGAATGCACCGGACCATAAGCGCTTCTGGTAAAGACAGAGACACCTAAGGCGCATATTCTCCGGGTGCATCCTTCTCCGTGTCTTCAGGTAAAGCGCATATGCTCCGAGGTTTGGTGATTGTCTAGCGCCCATGCAATAAGCATTGGCTCTCTTCATACAAAAATTTATGGATTTTGTCTTGATGGATTTTGACTTTGTGGATTTTGACTTTATGGATTTTGTCTTTATGGATTTTGTCTTTACGGATTATGACTTTTGGATTTTGACTTGTGGATTTTGACTTTGTGGATTTTGTATAGAACCCGTCATAGTCACCCCACCAACCAAAAATCAGCTCATTCGGATAAAAACTAAGGGTATCTCCCATACAAAGTGACCCATCAAGAGTTTGTTCTACGTACAACGTACTACTCATTTTATAAACTGTAGAACAAAGTTGTCATGGGTCACTTTGTATGGGAGGTACCCTTAGTTTTTATCCAAATGAGCTGATTTTTGGTGGGTGGGGTGACTATGACCTCCAATCGCAACAAACCAAAATTTAGCACTCTGCTCCAATTTTGGGGGGAGTTATGGACATGCCGTTTTGACAAATTTAACCTTCGGGCGGGCGCAATGCATCTGACAGATTAAGTGGCCAGTTTTTGTTGCGCCAATCAGCGATATGAAAACGGAGAAATCTGAAACTCACAGTAGCTTAATCTTTATCGATCAACTACCCAAAGCAGTTTTCAGTTTCTATCTACCATATGTCTGAGGGGCGGGAGGGGATGAAATAATCTCTCAGATGTATTGCGCCCGATTGTGTTATTTTCTCCTTTTCTATGAAAATTTCCACATGTTATACTCTTCACGTTGCGTAATAACGTTGTGTTGACTTTTAGGTTCACCAAATCGTTCAATAGTGTGTTTTTGGTAAAATAAGCTCACATTTTTTAAGCGGTCGAGTTGTTGGAGGTTTTTTAAATATTGAAGCCATTGAAAGCGGAATATTCTTAGAAAATTAAAAATGTGAAGGGTATCAAACTTTGTGAGCCAGTTTTTGTTTCTAAAATTCCGTAGAACTATTTCAAAAAGACAATGCAACAATAAATAAGAGTCTAAAATATACAGAAACTTAGTTTCATCCCTGTTTCAGCACTTAATCTGTCAGATGCATTGCGCCCGATCGTGTTAGGATTAGTATTGCGCCCGCCGGAAGGTTAAATAGGGGGATAATGGGGGTCCTTGACCGGAGCGACTCAGCGTTTACGTTAAAATTATCTTAAACTTGCTGTTAATACTTGTACAAAATTTTACGGCTGAACTAACATTCTTTCAAAGTTATGGAGCTTTTAAAAAAGGTCTAAAATGAAAATATTCTAATTTACGTTCTATTCTAACGCCGAAATATGCAATTAAACTCTAATGTGTTATATATTATTGCACAGATAATTTTATGTAGTTTTTTTCGTCCTCAAACCATTTTTCTGTATCTCTTACCGTTTTTGAAATAATCGCAAAAAACCGAAAAAATGCCCCCCTTTCCCCCCTTTTTTTAAGGTTGCGGCACGTTTTTTAGGGTGCAAAGTTGATATTCGGAATCAGCGCCCCAAAATACATATAACAAAATTGAGAAATAAACTTCTGTATTTTTTTCCTGACGAAAATACGATATTATTGGACTATAATGCGCGCAAAGATGTAGTAGATGTTGAGCCGAATACCACAAATATTGAAGATATCTCAGAGGAAGAAGTGATGGAGGCAATGCATCAGATGAAACGCGGAAAGGCAGTCGGCCCGGACAAAATCCCCGCGGAATTTTGGTTGAAAATGGAAAATGTCGGGCTTAGTTGGCTCACAGTTCTCTTCAACAAAATCAAAGGTGGGCAACCGATGCCTGATGCTTTCAGGGAAAGTTTTCTTCTTCCTTTATATAAAAACAAGGGAGACTCACGCAAACTCAACAACTATAGGGCTATAAAGTTAACACCTCATACACTAAAGATCTACGAGCGAGTTGTCTGCAACCGATTGAGAAAGATTGTGCGGTTGAATGACAATCAATGCGGTTTTGTTGAAGGTCGATCTACAGTCGATGCGATTCAGTGCATTCGTATTGCAATGGAAAAGTATAGAGCAGCACGAAAGGACTTGTACTTTGTGTTCATCGATTTGGAGAAGGCATTCGAAAAAAAACTGATCAAAAGCCTCACCGACGAGCTTATTATTTGGTGAAATAGGTTTCATTGTGTGTCATGGGGAATGCTGTACATTTTCCTGTACATTTCCCAATGCTGTACGACAGGTAAAAATGCTGTACTGTACAGCAAAATGCTGTACGTCTGATCAGCTTAGGTTAGGTTTGTATGGCAGCCCCATGACCTCATTGTACGATTTTACCGATTCAAACATAACGAGACCGGGGCTAATTTCGGGCGCGGCCGAAATTTAAATACCCTTCGCTCCCCTCGGGCTAAAAGTTTTTTTCGGGCGTACCAATGACTTGTGTTCAGTCCTCCCCGCTTCCATGGTTTTCCTTGAATTTTCACATAAATGCCGTGGCGAAGATTTATTGGGGGAAGCGGGTGAACGTGGGTTTCTTAGAAGAACCAAAAAAGGGGGTGGATGGCAGCCCTATGCACGCATGGCCTTTCCATCAATTTTTACGTATGTTTGTGCATCAATTAAAACACATTTCTATGAAACTTTGTTGAAATTGGTGGACAAATAAACAAGTTTTTCTTCGAAGAACCTAGTTTGGAGGTTGGGTTTATATGCCAGCCCCATGACTCCGTGGTCCGATTTAATTCATATTTGCACATGTCTTGTAACATCAATAAAAATACATTTCCATGAGGTTTGGTTGAAATTTGTGTCCAAATAAAAAAGTGTTTTTTAGAAGAACATAATTTTTGGGGTTAAGTTTGTATATGGCAGCTCCACGACCCCATAGTCCGATTTGATTTATTTTCACGTTTGGTATGTGGCATCAAAAGAAATATAATTTTCTGAGGTTTGATTGAAATTGGTGTGCAAAACGTTTTTATTAGAAAAATTTGTATGGTAGCCCCATGACCACATGGTCCGACTTCATCTACTCATACATACATATATGTTTTTTGTCATCAATAGAAATACATTTGTGTGTGAAGTTTGGTTGAATTGGTGTATAAATAAAAAAAAATTCTTAGAAGAACTCAATTTGGGGAGCTAGGTTTGTATGACAGCCCCATGACCCTATGGTCCGATTTGGTCCATTTTTACACATCTTTTGTGGTATCACTAGAAACACATTTGTGCGAAATTTGATGGAAATCGATGAGAAAATAAAAAAGTTTTTCTTAGAAGAACCTAATTTGGGGGACTAGGTTTGTATGGAAGCCCCAAGACCCCATTATCGGATTTTGTCGATTTTTCCATATGTGTGAAATTGTGTGAAATTTGATTTGAATTGGTGCATAAATAAACAAGTTTTTCTAAGAAGAACCTAATTTTGGGGGCTAGGTTTGTATGGCAGCCCCACGACCCCTTGTCGGATCTTAGCGATTCAAACATACAAACTGCCTGCAACAAAAGAAGCATGTGTGCAAAATTTCAGCTCCATAGCTTTTAAACTGGTCGAGCAAAACGCGTCGCAACAGACAGACGGACAGACAGATAGACGGACATCGCCCAATCGACTCCCCACCCCAGGTCATGCTGATCATATATGTATATGAGATGCTTCCTCCAATGCGTTACAAACTTCATGACAAAGTTAATACATATACCCTCTATGAGCGAAGGGTATAAAAATAGCTTTTGTTTGTAAATTCATGTCCAAATGTAAATAATTCACAATACCTATGGGACAATTTGAAATTTAACCTGGATTATTTTTGTGGAGTCTATTTTAGCTAACTTGCCCCCTAAATTGATAATGCCTATGTATACGAGGAGGTAAGAGTATATACGTAGTGCTTCACTCAAAGCTACTCACTGAAACTCGATGGCCACAAATTCTAAAGGGTGACCATTGACCATAACTTCCAAACTTATGGGAACTTGTGAAAACTTCTGAATACCAAAATGATCAAAACAGAAGAGAGAAAAGACCAACAAGAGTGAACCTATCCAGACGCATATCCTCCACATTTTTAATGAAAGTCTAATCCGCCGCTAGCGTTGCATGAATATGCCCTTCTTATTTGTATTTTGCATTTTAAAGGTATATAAAGCACTGCTTCAGACTACAAAAAGCCCGAGAACTTTATCTTTTGCCGGCAAAGAATCTGCAAACATACTTACAGTGGATTAGTGCGTGGTGGATTTTCCCTTTTTTGTTGCATATTGAAAAGGCTTTTGCCGGTATTTCGTGTGGCTTGGTTGGTGGATGAGATTCTTCTAGGGTATGTATTTATTTACAGGTTGGCTTTTCAATGGAAAACTCAAAGAGTTCATATAAGAAGAAAACTATTTATCGAAATATGTTGTGCGATTGAAGGTACTTGTTTAAACGAATGTTGAAAAAAAAGGCATGCACATATTCGATTTTTAAAACTAATATTTAAAAAAAATTAGGTATGTACTTATCTCAGTAAAATTAACTAAAAACAGGAAGACTTGATTCAGAAGGGAAATTAATGTGTTATTTGAATTAAATTACATAAGTTGTCATAATACATAATGAATTAATTATCTACATAATTCATAGGAATCTCTTAGATTTTGCAGTGTATTGACTGTTTTATCAGACATTCAGGTCTCGAAACAGAATATCAAAACTAAACCGAGAATTCGTCAAAAAACTGAGACTGGTAACCTCCTGGTTTAATGGTCTTACTCATACATTTATGTCATTTCCAATTGGTTGCTCGTCAAAACCATAATATCAATTTCCCTCCAATACTTTGAATTGTCAATGTGCCAATCCAAAATTACATCTTTAATAATGAATTAAATTATATTGAATCAATTCCATTCAACCATACACCGACCCGCCAGCCTGATCCGATTAATGAAAATTGTTCAAATATTTGCTGTCCATGCATTTCCATCCAACCGACTAGGACACTGTTAGTATGTACCTTCATCCAACGAGCACGACATGACAGTTCAGTTCACTGACAACTATTGTATACGCGTACAGACACGGGTACATATCGCCGGGTGTGTGTTTGCCAAGGATTTCAATGAGTGGACAGAAAATCTGTGGCCTGCATCAGCATCGTGTGGGCAAACATCAGATGCATGCAAAAACCGCATCCGATGCAAACAGAAATTGATCGATTCGTTAAAGACAGCACACACAAGCAAGCAGGCAGCAGTATTATAGCTCAAGCATGACCCCCATTGCTTTCGTTCGTTGCTATCCTTGTTGTAGAGTCGAACCTGCTATCCTGTACATCATTCAGAGTAGGCAAATAAATGGCAAGCAGGAATTTGTACATCGTCATCGATAGGATGAACGCGACTGGGCCTCCCTTTTAATCGAATAGGTGAAATGGAGAAATTATTCAGATGACAAAATCGTGTGGGCACCATGAAATGGTATTGTGCAAATATAAAGTTGTAATCCCCGGAAAAGCTCCGTGAATTTCGCTTTATGAATCGTCGTCGTGTAAGGATATGTGTGTCTAATACTGTTTGAAGAAGAAACCAGCAATTTCAGCATTTGCTGACAAAAAAAAAGGAAAATTTAGCCCGCATTACCTATATATTAAATGTCACAAAATGAAATAAAAAGCAATTCGACGGTTTTTCAGTAAATAGATTTAACGTCTTACCAGAATCAAATACTAGAACGTAAAACCAAAGAAAAGGGCGCCCGCACTATGGATTCGCTTTCAGCAAGCCACCAAGATTTCAACTTTAGTTTCGGTTCTTTTGCGAATGCACTTTCAACAAAATCATTTGCTCTTTTTGTTTACTCATACATTTCACAGCAGGATTTCACATGATTTTTTTCTTTCTTCTCTGTACCGTAACTCCTTGTGGGGCATAGTCGTTAATAGGCTACTTCGAGTCAACGTTACATTTCATATAGTTTCGGAGTGTATATAATGTTGCAAGCATTATATATTTCCTGGACCACGCCGAGATTCGATATCCGGACCTCTAGATTACTAGCATCGTATAGAGTGCGACTCAACCAAGTGAGCCACAGATCGTGACACAGCAGACACAGGATTCTAGTCGAGAAGTAAAGCTTGTGACTTATGTTTTCCTGAATATTTTTATACCCTTCGCTCATAGAGTGAAAGGGTATATTAACTTTGTCATGTAACGCATTGAAGGAAGCATCTCCGACCATATAAAAAGTATACATATATGATCAGCATGACGTCGGGAGTCGATTGGGCGATGTCCGTCTGTCTGTCTGTTGCGACGCGTTTTACTCGGCCAATCTAAAAGATATGAAACTGAAACTTTGTACAAATGCTTCTTTTTGCTGCACGCAGTTTGTCTGTTTGGATCTGTAAAATCGAACAATGGGGTCATGGGGGCTGCCATATACAAACCCAACTCCCCAATTAGATTCTTCTAAGAAAAACTTTTTTATTTGTGTACAAACTGCAACCAAATTTCCCAAAAATGTGTTTCTTTCCATAACACAAAACATTATGTAAGAGTGGATCAAATCAGACAATGGGGTCATGGGGCTGCTATACAAACCTAACCGCCAAATTAGCTTCTTCTAAGAAAAACTTTTTTATTTGTGTACCAATTTCTTCTAATAAAAATTCTTTACACCAATTTCACAAAACCTTGAATTTATGTGCCTTAACCAAAGCAACAAAAAAGATCAAAACAAATAGAATCGTACTATGGGGTCATGCTTCCGCATCCCCCAATAAAATCTTCTGAGTAAATATTTTTATTTGCCCACTTATTCCAACCAAACCCCATACAAATATTGTTTTGTCGACGCAACGGAACTTTTGTGTAGACGGAAGGAAAAGAATGGGGAGGGGGATTAAATACAAGTCGTAGGTACGCTCGAAAAAAAACTTTTAGCCCGAGGGGAACGAAGGTTATCCAAATTTCGATCGCGCCCGAAATTAGCCTCGGTCTCGTTTTTTTTTATTATTTTCTATTATGTATAACGAGTTGTCATCTACATGGTGATGATAGTTAATGGACCGGGCCTGTCCACATCATTGGAATTTTTGTTATCTTCGTAAATTGTCTAGCAGCGTTATATCTTGTGGATTTCTAAAATTCGGACAATTCGGTAATCCGGATAGGTCCCAGTCCCAATCAATCCGGAATATCGGGGCACCACTGTATAGGTTATTTAAGTTTTAATGTAAATAAAATCGATCCCCAACTTCAAACTATTAGAAACTGATTTTTCCACATATTTTCCGATCCGACAACAGTTTAATGGCTGAATTCAAATTGTAAGACGAAACCGGACGGGTAAACTGCACAAACAAACGGACGGCGAGAGCTTTTGTAGTGGCCAGCAGACAAGCATTATGCATTTCAGATTGTAAGAACGATGGTTCTTGTCTTGCAAGTTTACCCGTCCGGTTTCGTCTTACAATTTGAATTCAGCCAATAGCCAATGGGTGAATACACAAACCTTTAAGATTGTGGATCGTGGATCTTGCGACGCAGTGTGTTTGCAGTTTCGCATGTACATATAGGAATTCTATCGCCAAGCTACCATGGGAATATATGCACAGAGAGAAATGATTAGTCGATTACAAGAAAAACATTTGTTAATAGTTTCAAAAGTCTTCATTAATTTCTGGTCATAGGTGTATTTTTGTTGAAAATGCAAAACGATTTTGTTTGTGTATGCAAAACATCTTTTGAAAAATTGTATAAAAATTGTGTTGACTTAAACAAAAAGTTTAAATAAAATTGATTAATTCAATTTGCGATTTCAACAAATTTTATACTAAATATTTGGTTTCGGTGAGAAGTTTCCATTGGTGATATCAATTAAAACTTTGTACCAATAACCCAATCCGCATTAACAAATTTTTTTGTAAATTTTACGAATATTTTAGTTGTCAGAATCAAATTTCAGTTGGTAATATTGTATAATTCTTTGATTAATTATACAAAACTGTTTTGTGGTTTTATACAAAACCTTTTCGTAGTATCAATCAAAATATTATACCAAATATTTAATTAAAGAATTTTATAAATTCGTGTTAATTAAAATTTCTATTAACTTTGCTAATAGCGTTCTTATCAATCTCTAATTTCAATATATCGTCTATTAACAAAGTTAGGAGAAAATTTGATTAACACGAATTTATAAAATATTTAATTAAATTTGTAACTCAATTCGGCCTGTCTTTTCATTTGTATTTGCCGACGCCAAAAAATACTTTAAGTCATCTTTCATGTGAAGCGTTGAATGTCTTAATAAAAGATAGTTGCACATAATCCTGTTTATTGAAATATAATTTTTTTATTAAAATTAGAAAAATTATGACAATATGTTTTAATGTAACAGGTCTCTTCATCGCCGCTAACAAATAATGTGTAATGCATGCCAAGTTTAGTTTTTCTATAAGAATATACAAATAATAATTTTATGTCTATGATTTCAAAGTTTTGAGTTTGAAATGTTTTAAGTTAAGTTTTAAGTTAATTTATTGCAAAATACATATAGTATATACATAAATATTGGACTTACAATTGTGGCAGAAATCAATGAAGATTGAAGAGTGACTATTTATTATTGCCTGTATCATATCCACACAGCGCTTAGTTGAATCCATAATCCTAGCATGTACGGTTTATGCCAATTTTTCCAGTTCACTAGTTCAAACGTTGTCGGGAAATGTGTCTTGTAAAACCTAAGGTACGAAAAGATCAAATTACGTATATCTTATAGCACAAGAAAACATTAGTCTTACCTTTTGGAAACGCCACTCGAAAAATTAGGCCCGACATTTTATCTGCACCCCTAATTTAGTGTAATCTATTTCGTTTTCGCCAGCGTCTTTGCTTTCTCACAAAATAAGTCTTTAATTTATAAGTTATTGGAAACAAATACTTTTTCACCATTTTTAGCACACAATCATTTTTTTCACAACACTCGGAAAACAAATATGCCCGTACAAAAGAGCAACTAAAAATGAATATCTTTGCTGTTCCAAATAAATGAATAGCTAGATTGTACAAAGATTTGTTTTTTATGTCCTGCATATAAAAACTGTACCGTTAGATATGGTAAAAATTTCGTATCTCTAACAATAGATCTAGCTCTGGACATTCTTGTTGATACTTGCATAGAAAGACTGTCTGTTGGATAACAAAAGTTTTTGTTAATATTACAAAACTGTATGTTATATTGTAAAATTATTTGGCAATTTTTTCTTGTTGATTTCCCCTGCCCAAAAGATTTGTTATATTCAACAAATGTTATAGTGCTCGTTGTCTTTATCATTTGTAGATTTTATTGCAGGTAAATTTTTTGTTATTTTAACCAGAAAATTAAATCGTTCTAACAGAATATTTTTTAGTTGTCTTGACAAAATTTGGTTTGTCATATCAATCAATCGTGTTGTTTAGTAGTACCAATTTATTTGCAGGTGTAAAAAAAGAATTGCTACAAAGCAACAAAACCAGCATCAAACAATTGTGATTTGTTGGTATTGCAAATTTATTTCTCTCTGTGTGGGCATTGCGCCTCTGTACTTATACTCAATGCGTATTCTAGACATCTAAAGGTCCATCTAGATTAGTCGCCTAATGGCGTCACGCGCAACCAAATAACTGTTGTCATTGCATCCGATTTTGATAATTAAATTAAAAAAAAAAAATCACTAAAATGATATTTTGGTTATGTCATTTTCTTTCTCCATTTGGCTGCTAGTGTAGATGCTAAGTATAGCAGTCAAATGGCTGTTCATGATGCCAGTTTTTAGAAGCGCAGCAATTTGGTGACTAATCTAGATGGACCTTAATGGCGCATCTGGACGGCTTCAAACTTGTTTGATCAAACTTTTCCCCTCCAATTTTTCGCAAGTTGGAAGGCTGTTACACGTTTACACGTACGATATTCTCTTCAACTCAAACTTGTTTGCCATGTGGATGGACAGAAGTTGGAAGTTGAAGCGTTCGTAAAATGTTATCAGCTTTTGCAATACGCATTAGTACAGGAAAAATATATTTGCTGTTTCTTTCATTTCTCTTGATCTGTAAAGCATTGAACCCAACTAACAATTTTGCGCTTATAACAGTCTACAAGACTCTTATAAGAGCCAACATCAAGACATCAACTCTTGAAATTTAACTCTTCAAGAGTACTATAAGATTCTTATAAGAGTCTTATAAGTATTAAATGAACCACTTTACAAGAGCTAAATTGATCTTATAGCAAAAACTTAACTCTCTTTATAAGAATTACACATGTCTTATAAGAAGATTTTAAGGCTTCTTATCAGAGTAAGTGTTTACTCTTGTAAGAGTCTCATTAAAGTCAACTCTTGTTATGAGCCGGAAACTCTCATTATAAGTGGAGCAAGAAAGAGTGAATGTGATTTACCAACATAGGCTGTCTTTGTTTGTCCAATGTAAATATACGATCTTACGAGAACTTCTATTGTCGTGTGTTATTATTTTGACAACAACTTAAAAAACATTTTTGAATGAAGGAAATATTAACTTGTCGAAAACGATGCTTTCCCACAAATATGAGTCAACATTCTAATGCGATTAAAATTTTATCGTTGAATATAACTATTTTGCTTCGAAAAATTACAAAGCCCTCTGAAAATAATCTATTTTCAATTTTTTTATAAGATTTTGTGAAAATATAATTATTATCTAATGATAATATTTTGTGTAAAACTTAAGTGAATGACATTCGTCAGTTTAAAAAATCACAATCCTTTGAATTTGGCATATGCAATGACACATAATTACTCATAAATTCAAATTTAATTTCCCCTAATGCAGTTTTATCTGAAAAAAAATGGCAGCTATTCATTAAATCTCCATTCAAAGCCAGAACTCTGATAACAAGAGGGCGGCTCTTTTTATTATAACTAAATTCTTCATATAAGTCTAAAACTCTTATTTCAAGAGGATGGCTCTTTTTATAATAACTAAAGTCTCACTATGAAAATGAAGCTCTATTTAATAAAGTTAAGCTCTCCCTTTGAAACTTAAAGTCTCACAATAAGGATTCTATTCTTCATAAGAGAGCATAAGTTTCGGTATGAGCGTAAATAATTTGACGTTTATCTATTATTTCTGTGCGGTAGCAGTCGCGTCGAAGAGTAGTGTTTTTTCCATGTTTAACAAAACTAACAAAAATTATAATTACTAAATCCAGCAGAGAAAAGGATTTGCTGGCAGGTAGTTCTTATAGCATTTTTAGTGTTTTTCCAGTGAATTTTGTTACGCTCGTTGAGTCGACTATTTTATTCCGTTTATTCCCTTCGTCGAAAAGAGTCGCTTTATATAATCCGTTTCGGTTACGCTAAGTTAAAATTCTTGTGTGATTATAAAGTGACAGATTGCTTAGCTTCAAAAAAATCAATCGTGCACTCACAACACTCTTCTTACAAGTGTTTAAGTATACCATTCTTATAAAGGTATTATAATAAGATGTTAAAGACTAAAGCATTTATAAAGCTCTCGTTATAAGAGTGATAAGAATAAACCTCTTATAAGAACATTTTTATAAGAGTTTAAGTCTTGAAGAGTTAAACTCTCACTAAAAAGTCTTTATGAGAGTCCATAGCAACAAAATATGAACTTGTAACAAGAATACGACTCTCCAAGAGTAATAATCTTATAATAAATGTACTTAAAGAGTTCATTTGAATCTTGCTACTAGAACAACATTATAAGAGTGGTGAGAGCCTTACTAGAGTCTTATGAGAGCTTATTTCATTTCACAAGAGCTAAACTCTCAAGAGTTTGTTAGTTGGGAAGGTAACATTTCCGACTAAGTACATATGAGAAGTACATATTTTATGATGTGAATACCAGGGCCATCCATATAACCTTTATAATGTACAAAATAAATGAAAAAAAAATTCAAACATGTTGTCCAACGTCTGTCCACACGTACGATAAGTCTTCAAACTTGTTTGAATGCTCAAAAGTTGGACTACAAGTTGATCGCGCGAACGGCGCGTAAGACAAACAAAAATCATAAATGTTCTCAAATATCCACAAAATAAGGAATGATCCATTGTCAGCCGGCGGCCAAGTGGCAACCTGTTAACATTTTTATATTCACGTCAATGCCATTCGGATTCCATTTAAAGCAAGGCGAAACAAAAACTGTTCACTACAAAAATCAAGGAAATGATCGCTACACAGAAACTACCGTATTTAAAGTATTTCACGAGATTTAACCCTTAATTGGTCGCATGGGGTCAGCTCTATTTTAAGCTAAAATTTGTGGGCTTAAACTCATCAAAACGTGCCCGAACCTCTGCTAGCTTTCCAACTTATCTAAACGTATTATAAATCAGACACCACCACATTTTTCACCAGTGCAGGCGTAACGCTGTATTACTTTCTTTAGTGGTTAGACCCCATGCGACCACTTACGTGACGTTTTTGGAAAAGGCAAGTTTTTTTTTAATTATTTTGTAAAACAATGTATATCGTTTTTTACCTGGAAATGGAATTTGCAACAGTTGGGTTTATATTCCATTATTTCATTCCGCTTTCAGTTTATAAGAATGGAAGGAAAAATACTACAATGGGTGGAAGAAGCCACTGATAGTGAGGAAGATATTGGTGGTTTGGAATCAGATGACCAATGACATAGTTTTGGAAATTGAGTATAGTTCGTAGTGAGAAAGCGAAATAGGATATGAAACACCACAAGATGAAGAGGAAGAGATTGAGCCTTCGTCTGGTAGATATTTTTTGTCTAGACATACAAAAAAAAAATCCCTAAGAAATCTAAATTTTGTTGGGGTCTCCAGAGACCCCGTGCGACCTCTTACGTGACTTTCTCTATGTGCCCAAAAGAGTTAAGAGAATTTCCCGACCTGCATCTTCACTATTTCACCACAAAGAAAACATTTGTTTTCCATCTTACACAAGAGTTTCTGAATTGATATCTCTACCAGAAGCAAGACGCATTAATTATGACGCTGCTTCACATTTTATAACGATTTATTTATAATTTTCCCGGGTTTTTCATACTTATTGGGAGAATTCACATTGTAAGACAAAACCGGACGGGTAAACTTGCAAGACAAGAACCATCGTTCTTACAATCTGAATTGCACAATGCTTGTCTGCTGGCCACTACAAAAGCTCTCGCCGGGTGTTTGTTTGTGCTAATAAACGGACGGCGAAAGCTTTTGTAGTGGCCAGCAGACAAGCATTGTGCAATTCAGATTGTAAGAACGATGGTTCTTGTTTTGCAAGTTTACCCGTCCGGTTTTGTCTTACAATGTGAATTCTCCCATTAGCTAGTTACCGTCTCATATCACTTTGAAGAGACACACTTGCACCTTGCACATAACACACGTTTTCCTATCTTTAAAATTTTTTTTTTTAAAGATTTCTCGGCATACGCAGTACCGCGCAAGTCTTGTGCTTAAACTATTTCACTTTTCACTGCGATTCCTTAAAAAATACCGGGATATTTTCCACAAAATATGGAACGATACCGCCCGCGTGCCATATAACTTCAAGTAATTTGGCGATTGGTACGGGCCGCCACACATGTATAGGTGATAACATTACTTCGTAGCTCTTTTGTACCGCAAGGTTTGGCAAACCCCGAACACTGTTCGGCCGGCATTAGACACCTCTAGTTTGAAGTTCCCGGGATCGAATCTAGCTGCTAGGTAATTTATGATGTTTTCAGAGCGTACTATAGCCAGGACCTAAGTTTAAATGCTGGGCTGGAGCTGCATCAGCTTTTCTATCTTCTTTATAGGTACCTACATATATAAAATTCGACTGTAATTCAACTGTTTACTACATCGTATTTGTATACGCTATACAAATTCCAACGAATAGCATTGTAGCTTGTGCTTAAAGTTATTTATTTGTTCCGCTTCCGTATTTCATAATTCAACAAATAGAATGCTCAAAGGATGTCTGTCAGCGAGACGTCACCGAATGAATTGCCTTTTACCACCTCCAGATCCTCTAGCAGACAATTATACTTTTATCCATACAATTACTTAGGTAGGTATCTCATTTTCACAAAAGTAACGTCTCGTCTCATTTAAAAGGAGTATACGCTAAGGATTCCACCTCCAAACGGATGCATTACAATTATAACTAAGCTTTCGTCAGGGAATTGAAAAATACTTTTCTTGCTGTTGAGCGCTAACAATTGCCGGTACACATGGGCATTTTGAATAAAAGATGCTTTGAGTATCTTCCTCGTGCAAACTTTTATCCTTTTGGATTTTTGTATAGAATAAAAATCCTCTGCGTGTACGTACTTTGAATAGAATTGTTTTGCATTGTGACGAAATAAAATAAAAAGTCTTACGTTTGAGAAAAATAAGCAAAATGTATAGAATTGTCAAACAAGTTATTGAAAATTAAAAATATCTGCATACAAAAGAGAAAAAATCATATTCAAAAAAGAAGAAGAAGAATACTTATTTGCAAAAATATACAGATACCCAATCGAATTGCGGAACGTTGATTTAGCTTCTGTCAAATCTGAATAACTCGTTATATCAATAAGTGGAAAACCTCAATAGCTCGTAACATTTCCTTGGTCCCTTATAACTCGTAATTCATAGAATATTGAGAATTTAAAAATGCAGTATTCGGCAAAACGAAGTGATTATTGATTAATAAAAAACACCCGAGACAAGATACATTAAAATCAATCTGATATAAACGTGGAAAGATGGCTCCATCAAGAAAGACTCTTTAAATCACAATCGGAAAAACAGGAACAGGAAGAATTTTTAATAGGACATTTTCTATTTTGGAGAACCTCACAATATACGACTATCATGCAATTTGCACTTCCTACGCTTCCTTTTCCTTACCATAATTCATAAGTCTCTTTACTATCTTACAAACACTACTTCCAACGGTATAAGAAAAACAAAGCAGCAATAAAGCCCACAAGTATGCACAAGTCAAGAGGAAGTGTATAGTGGAAAATTATGAGCTGATGTTGATATTGTTACAACCTGAGTAAAGTAATCTCTGCCAGCGCCAGACAAAAGGACATGAATGCTCGCATGTTACCACATTTTCATATATTGTTCTTACAATCAAGCACTTTTCTTCCTTAATAAAACCACAAAATGTGTGCACAGGGTGGCGCACGGGAATCTGACGATTTTAGAAACGAAACAACAACAACAAAAATAACAACAATTTTAAGGACAAAAAAATTAATGGATCAACTCTTTTTGGTGATTAGAACACTTAGGACAGTTGCGGAATTTATATGACACCTTTTTAACAAAAGTATTACTAGAAAATGGTGTCCATTTTCATCACCGAATCTTTATAGTCGTTTTCGGCGATTCTCTTTCACTTTTACAGCAGATTAACTTCAATTCGCCGGACCTCTTCGCGGATGGATTCAGTTGTTTCGCTGTTTATTTCCAAAAATGCATAATTTCAGAAACCCAAAGAAAATAAAGTCAGACCTGGTGAAGTCGAGGGACATCGAAGAATTTTGACATGACCCTGCCGGAAAGCTATTTGCGGAGGACTGGAATTGAGGCTGTGGCAGTGTGTGCTTTGGTCTCGTTTTGCTGAAACTACCTTGTTCAAATTTTTTTTCAGTCATCGCAATATGGCTTTACACGGAGAAATAAATGCATTTCCACAAATATTGAAGGGACGAAACTCTCACAATAATCGAGGTTATTAGACCTTAACGCATCATGTGCATATGAGACCCGGTTTACTGGTCCATCCTACAAACCCAAAACGCTTTTAAGTAAGGAATGGAAAACTAACCGCGCTTCCATCATTCCTGGATGACCATCGCCGATACCCAATGGAAATAGAATTTGCTGGAAAGATTTAAGGGTATAACTTCCGAGAACGACTCCAAAAGTGAGTTGATAAGAGTGGGCACCATTCCCTGGCATACGATTTTTCAAAAGGATTCCGCAACTCTCCTGAGTGCTTTACTGACAAAAAAGTGTAGCTTTTCCGATTTTTTACGACGTTTTACAAATCGTCTGGTTCCCGTTTGTCACCCTGTATTTGTGCCAGCGTCTATACGTGCTAAGCTTCAAAGCGAGCGTTTACTAACATCTATTGCGGAATGTTCAGGGGAATATAAGGACTCCGGTAGAGTGGAGTCTGTATATCAGGCCTCTTATGAAAAGAAATAAATATGCAGTAAATCGGGACTAGGATAAGAGCGTGGCGAAATAAGAAGAAAATTTTAGAGTCACACGTGAATATGGGAGATACAGCATTACATGACTTTGTTTGCATACGAGTAGTATAGAGTTCTAGTTGTTCACAAGCATGTGGAGGAGGCTTTTCTTTTTAATAACTTGCCAAGAGTATAAAGTCGGATTTATTTCAATATTCTGCGCGATGAATGCATCATTTTATGTGAGACATTTACGTGGATATTAGATGGTCTCTTTTTACAGGGGATTTATGATATGAATTTTATGAATGTGGACTTTTTCTAGTAAACATTTTGGTGAAATTTTAAGTTTTGAAAGTTATGACTATAAAATTACCAGCGAAAGTGTGCATTGATATTTTTGTATGCTTGTCTTGAAGAACGAAGCAGCAATTTTAGCATGTGATTTATTTTTAAAAAGTACAACAATTTTGTCCCCTACGCATATATGTATACTTTTATTACTCTGCCCCTAGCAAAATAGATTTAAAAGTGCCCAGAATATATTCAATTTGTAGGTCCTATCCTTTATTGGCAATATTTTACCCCACGGCACTTTTCACTATTTATATCAGTAGGTCACTTAGCATTTCCGGGATTCATAGTCGAGAAAGTATTTTTCTCAGGTTCATCTGAAAATCTCCCAAGGAAGAAGGTAAGTAGTGTCATCAGCTAGTCAGAGTCCCTCGCAAGCTCACAATGCTTTTATAATGTATTTTCCATACATTTATATTGATAACACAATACCCTTTCATGCCAGAATAGAAAGGATGAACTCTGTGAGAGGTTTTCATACTTTTGCAAAGTGAATCATATCCTAATGGGATTAGTCCTTCTATAAAGTAATCCATACTAAGACGTCCTATTTCTGTATCCGAGATCTGTATATTGAAGAGGTAAATTTAGCAATGGCAAGTAGTCAGGGAAATCACTTCACTTCGAAATGTAATCAAGCAATGATAATAATGGACGGCTCGGTTAGCCTTCATTCTCCTTCTTGAAAACGGAACGGAAGTCTTGAACGGAACTGACCATTATTCATATATGCAACACAGCGGTTACTGAATTTCCATTTTTGTTTTAGATTTGATTGAATTGGGTGAATGGTAAACCGTCGATTGGCCAGAAGGACTTGGTATGTATTCTATTTCTATTCTATTCTATTTTCTGAAATGTAGTAAGTGTATTAGATTTTATATTCAAATAGCTTTTTCTTTCTATCACAATCCGAGGAGTTTTCGAAATACTCATAAAAATTCATTAATTTGAAATACGTTTAGTACACAATGAAATGCAATTGCGTACATTTAAAGGGAGAAAATTCATAGTTGTCACTGAAGGAATAAGGATTCCGTTAAAAAAAACAATAGAAGGAATGCTTATTGGTGCGAAACGTCACTTACCTCATGTGTATGATTTTTTCTACACGGATTCATACCCGGGTAGATAAAAACATTTAACACAATTTCTTCATTCTGTTGAAATATTAGAGCATATCATTAGTTTATCTATACAGATGTATTATCGATGTAATCGATTTTTTTTTATGTGAAGTATCGGGATGTTCACTACTTTTTTGCAAATGTTGGAATACATATTTTGTGATTTTTTTTAACATTTAATACATAGTTAGCAGCAGTATGAGCGTTTAGTTGATGTTTCTTAGTTTTCGTATATAGTTCAGTATTTTTTAATTTAAGAATAATATTTTTTGGTTACGTTAGCCAAATGAAGTTCAGTTTTATAGGCGAAGTTCCACCAACAATACAATCTTTTTCTCTGAAATTTCGTATGTCATGGAGCCGAAACGAAATTCCATTCTGTAAACAAAAAAATATTTTACATGGGTAGACATTTTTGTTTTTGTCCGGGTTTGTAGTGTGATAAGTATGTTAATAAAAACGGAATAGCTTGGTTCCAGCACTACAATGAATATTTATTTTGGTATATACCAGTATTTCTTCCGTACAAAGCTTTGGAATTTCGGCAAGTACGTTATCTTCAATTTTAAAAAACAAGGATCAAATTTTGGACCGCGCGAATATTGAAGATTTGAATTCTTCGCGAAAACAAAAACTTCGTGTATTTTCGAAGACGTCGACAAAGCTATGCGGGAATGGACAGTTGCAGCCCGTGAAAAAATCTTCCTTTTCCTTTTCCAATAATCAGGGCAAAAGCCAAAGAATTTGCTGAATCATTAGGTCACCCGAATTTTAAAAGTAGCTCTGGTTGGTTGGACGGTTTGAAAAAACCATTTGGTATTGTCGAAAAAACACTGTATGGAGAAAGTGCTGATGTTAACTCACAAAATCGTGACGAGTGGTTGAATAGTGTTTTGCCAACGTTATTATAGAAATATGACCAGAGGGATGTCTTCAATGCCGATGAGACAGGCCCATTTTTTAATGTCTACTGAATAAAACACTAGAATTTAAAAATGAAAAGTGTTTTTGTGGAATAAGGAGTATAGAGAAAATTACAGTTATGGTCGGATGCAATGTGACTGGATCGAAGAAGCTAAAATTGCTCGTCATCGGCAAAGCCAAAAACCCTCGTTGCTTTAAGGGCATTAAATCTCTAGAGGTCGATTACGCATACAATTCAAAATCCTAGAGGACCTCCAAAATTTTTGAAAGGTGGCTCTTGAAACTGGACAAACAATTTTCATGTCAATAAATAAAATAAAGTATTTACTTTCGACGTTAAGCCGGAAAAAATGTCAAATTGTTTTAGAAAGTCAGGATTCCAGAAAGATAATTTTTTTGATTATACTTGACTGGGACACAGATGACGTTATACCATCGTCACAATTAAATAGGTTGTGGACTTCGCTGGATGCTTCGTTAAACAACGATAATTTTACCCTTGAGGATTTCTCTAACGTTGACGTTGGTGAGTGCACTTCTGAAACCCTCACTGACACTGATATTTTAAACCGTATCTTGGAGGCTCCAACTGTTAGTCAAGGTAACTTTATTACTCAACGTCCTACGGAATTGTATTTATGCCCATGAAATTGCTTACCCTAGTTTTTTTTTTAATAATTTCTAGATTCTGATGAAGACGAAGATATGCCTCAAGCTATAAAAAAGATACCCACCATGGGTGAAATGTCGTCATTAATTGCAGTATTGCGAAATTTTGTCAAGATGACAAACGATGTTCCAAATGACGTGGCTTCATCTCCCAACATACTTGAACATTTTACTGAGAAACAAAAATGGAAGACCTTAACGCAAAGGAAAGTAACCGATTACTTTTCTAAATAAACATACACTCCCGGCTACTTGAATCCTTTTCGAGAGTTGTTTATCTCAAAATACCCTCTTCCTTGTAGCATAAAGTGATGCCCAGACCAACGCGTCACGAATTTTCTATCGCGAATCCGCGCCGGAAAATTCGCGGCACATTTATTGGCGCCCACACCGGCGCGGCACGAATAATTCGCTGGGTACTGTCACTCACAGCTGATATCATGTTGTTGCCTTAGAAAAGGTATATTAGATTTATGTAAGGAAAGGACTTAGACATGATAGAGAATAACTGCAAGAACTGGCCAAATACAACTATTTTAACATAATCATGCTGCAATTTTCGTGCACTATATCAAAATGTCGCGGCATTTTTACTTATTATGTAAAGGTGTAAGCGGAACAAATCAACGTGAAATTCGACATTTTACCTCTCCACGTCTATTTATATATAATTGCCGAAAAAGTCATCGGATCCTCTTTTTTTTCGGTCAGTGCACAGGGTGGTCAGAGATAACCGTCAACCTGGATTTTGGCCACAGCACTTTACAATCAGCTTCGTACTACTTCGATAATCCATCGATATCTTTGGAATCCTTGAGTCCAGCCGAACAATCAAGGTTTCGCTGGACTCGCAACAAAATTCTCTAAGGTGGCGTCGGAGCATCTTACCTGCGCAGACTTATATCAAGTTGGCTAAGCACTATCTGAAAAAAACCATTAAGGAATAGTATTGATTGGCTGCAAATCGTTAGCTCGTATTTGCTCGGCACTTAAAAAGACTTGAGCTATCCTATTTATTTAATTGTAGTAAGTTAAGCATTCGGAGTATCAAGTTGGCTAAGCATGTTCAAAACAGATCGTATGGGTATAAATGTGGTATCCATAGAAAGGGAATGATTGCTATATTCATTTTTTAGAATTGAGCTAACGAAAAACGCGACTATTCAATAGTTATTAACGGTTATCTATTCGGTTCGAGTTCTGACTATAACCAACAGATGGCCAAGCGAACCAGAGTGTGTTCCAATTATAGCTTAAATTGGAACATACTCTGGTTCGAGTCTACGAAAACGTCTGCTTGGCCATCTGTTGGGCATAGTCACAGCTCGAACCAAATAGATAATCGTTAATAACTAATGCGTATGTACGTATGTGCTCTGTGGCCGTGATCGTTCGGTTGCCACTCTGTGAAATATACATTCATAGAGAAACGAGTTTCCAAACTCGGCACGACTCGTCGCAAGTTTATTATTCAGAAGAAGATATCGTAGAATAACAAACTAACAATGCGCCTAGGAAGTGGTATGGCTGACAACCGTATCACACTCCGAATTTAGTTGTCGCACCATGCTCCACTAGGAGTTACGGTAATGAAGAGATGTACGCAAAAACGTAGCCGCCTTGACGGGGTTACACTGTATAATAATATTTTTGTTATACCCTTGACTCGTAGAGTTTTTCTAAGAAAAACTTTTTATTTGTGCACCAATTTCAACCAAACCTCGTAAAAGTGCATTTTAATTGATGCCACAAAACATTTATGTAAAAATGAATGGAATCAGACAGTGGGGTCATGGGGCTGTCATCCAAACCCAACCCCACAAATTGAGTTTTTCTACGACAAACTTTCAACCAAAACTCGTAAAAGTGCTTTTCTATTGATGTCAAAAGAAATATGTAAAAATGAATGGAATCGGAACATGGGGTCATGGGGCTACCATATAACCCCCCCCCCCCTACACACACATTTTAGATCATCTAAGAAACATTTTTTCTACACCAATTTCAAACAACCTTAATGCCTCTTTCTCAAAACAAAAAAAAATGTAAGAGAAATGGAATCGCAGTATTGGGCCATGCTCCCGCAACCCCCCCAATAAAGTTTTCTGAGATATTTTTTTTATTTTCCCATACTTATTCCAACCAAACCTCATACAAATATTGTTCTATCGATGCCACGGAATTTGTCAATATCAAATATTATGTGAAAACGGAAGGAAAAGAATGGGCAAGGATTAAACACAAGTCATAGGTTCGCCCCAATAAACGTTGTGCCAGAGGAGAATGAAGGGTATTCAAATTTCGGCCGCGCCCGAAATTAGCCTCGGTCTCGTTTTTTCCTTTACACGTTGGCTGCGGCAGTCATTTTCTGTTAGGGATGTTGCGGATATCCGCATCCGCACCGCAACTGCGGATAATCCGCATCAAATTCTACATCCGCATCCGCATCCTCATGTTGACATCCTCATCCGCATCCGCAATCCGCATTTTTGTATGCTGATATGATGCGGATATCAATAAAAAACAAATTTCCCATCTAATCATCTACATTCTAAACCACTCATAGAATAGAGAATTGATAGCGATTGCAAGAAACCAAATCAAATGCATGTAGATATTAGTCTAAGAAAATTGGGCCAAAATATGGCCATCGAATGGGAAAAATCCTACATCTGAAATTTCTTTTTGATTATGGTTGGGGATGGTCCCCAGATTATGGCATTAAAAGTCCCAACCGATTGGAGGTCCGTAAGGGGGTGAAAGGGGGGCGTTTTTTTCGGTTTTTTGCGATTAGTTCAAAAACGGCAAGAGATACAGAAAAATGGTCTGAGGACGAAAAAACTACATCAAATTATTAGTGACACAAGACAACTTTGTCTACAGATTATAAAATGGGTAGTACGTAGAACAAACTGCTGATGGGTACGGGGTACGGGAGATACCCCCAGTTTTTCGCCGAATGAGCTGATTTTTAGTGGGTGGGGTAACTATGACCACCAATCGCAACAAACCAAAATGTAGCACTCTGCTCCAATTTTGGGGGAGTTATGGGCATGCCGTTTTGACAAATACAAATGGGGGGATAATGGGTGTACTTGACCGGAGCGTCTCAATGTTTACCTTAAAATGATCTTGAACTTATTGTGAATACGTATACAAAATTTTACGGCTGAAATAGCATTCTTTAAAAAGTTATGGAGCTTATTTAAAAAAGGTCCAACATGAAAAAATTTAATGGAAAAGAAAGGCTTTTGATTATGACACTGCATTTTAATGAAGCTAATGACTTTGTCCAGCACTCAAAAGGATTGCACATTTTGCTAAGATGGCCCTTCCTTGTACTTTTACTTCTAACATGTCGAATATTTCTGAAAACTGAATAGTATCTGATTTTCGGTATTATGTAGTAAAATTCATTTCATATATTTTTTTAACTAATCCGCATCCGCATTTGCAAATTTTATGACATCCGCATCCGCATTCGCATCCGCAAATTTACATTTTCATTGATCCGCATCCGCATCCGCTATACCACATCCGTTACATCCCTATTTTCTGTATCTTCTTTTCTGTGCGGCACATGCCCCCGGGGGCATGTAAGTCGTTATTATTCATGTGCGGCACATGCCCCCGGGGGCATGTGGCTACTGCAACAGTAAATGAGCTCTCATATCCCGGAATTTAATTTTAATCGACCAAAAACTAGATAAAATGCTTCCTTATGTACAAACCTGTCTGCAGTTCAGCCAGGAGCCGATTCCAAATAATTATAATAATAAATTGTAATTTTTCGTTAATTTTCACCTTTGCTTTGGCCAATTGACCATGCGACGCGAGCGTTCCGACATGTTAACACTAAAAAAAAATGTATTTTCGCACTTCAATTCAGCAATAGACTACTAAGTGGACACGATGGAACCAAAAATTATTTCTAACGGTATTTTTTCTGGCACCCCATTAACAAGAAATACATGCCTCCGGGGGCATGTGCCGCATATGAGTAATAATTTATTACTCCTGTGCGGCACATGCCCCCGGGGGCATGTATTATGTTTCTATTATAATATTATAATATAGGACGAACTAAGTAAAATGCTCTTTGTCTCGCTAAAATCGGATGAAAATTAGAGATTTTATAGCTTTCGCACCTGGAGAATGAAAAGCGAATTTTTCAGCCGCACACAAATAATAACTATCACATGCCCCCGGGGGCATGTGCCGCAGCCAACGTGTTAAATTCAAATGTAGTCAATGTAAACTTGATTGCAACAGGTGACTCTTATACAAAATGGAATTTCGATTTACTGCCACTTTCTTTGAGATTTTCAAAATGTTCTCGGTCTTTAAACCTTTTCCAGCGTAAGGCGGATTAAACAAAAAACAGAATCATCCAAATCGTTCCAGCGGTTTCCGAGTTTATGCGTCAAATCACGTTCCATTTTTATAGACATACTCGTACATATAAGATAACAGGTTCTACTTAAAAAAAAATAATAAAATTGGCGTAATATATTTTGGACAGCAGTCTCGATTATCGACCGAAAAAAAAAATCAAATACACGAGAATAATCATAATTAATTAATTACGAAAGGAAAGTAAATTGTACCACGAAAAGTCTGTAATTTACATACATACATAAATCAAATACATAACTTGTTATGGCATGCTAAATCAATGTTTAGAAAAAATGGCAAAAACGATTAATTTGTGCTAAAAAATATCATAAACATACAAAGTGTCAAGACTGAATTACCCATTCCTAAAAGCCTCCAATTTCAGCATCACAGAGAAAAAAATCGTTATAAAATCAAAAATAATAGCTATGATTCAAAAATTTTCAAATATGATTTGGCTCCATATACGTTGACGTTTAACACTAGAAGGGTCAGAGCCGTCAATTTGACGGTTTTGTGATTTAAATCATCTATATCTTCTAAACTACGATGTTTTCAGCTTTCATGTTTATTGACTTTTCCTAAAATATGTATTTGATCATATATTTGAATAGAAATAAAAATAAAAAAAATTAGTTTGTGAGATATTTCTTGTTATACCTATTAGGGTCAGAACCGTCAAATTGACGGTTAAGACTTATCAGCCCAAAAAATCCATAAATCCGTCGTTAAAAATTTTTAATTGTAGTTAAAGCGCTCGTAAGAGAACATAATCGTTAATACAGTTTTCCCACTTGAAGTTTTTGTGATATTGTGCGCTTTTGCAGCGCTTGAGTTCACTAGCCTAGGCTACGGTCTTAGTCATTTTCATGGTCCTTGGCGTGCTTGTTTGCCCAGTTATGATCTGTTGTAATGCAATAAAGAGTACGTTGCGTCAGTACTGATACATTTTCCAAAATTAATGCACGCCAGGGATAAAGAGTAAGGTCGAGATAGAACAGGAGTTTCTTGAAGCGTTCAAGACAACGATCTCACGGGCACCAGAAAAATTTATGGCGCTTATGCTGAAATAACTGGTAGCCAGTGAGTAACTAAAGTAAAGTAAAATACTAAGATACTCTAAAATACATTTAGAACTCCATGTCCAGAAATCCACTGAAAAGAAATAAGACCACTGCATATGAAAGTAGTGCCACGGTCAGCCCCGCTATATGTATGTATAATCCACTTAGTTCTGACTTTTTGCTGGGCATCGTAGATGCTTTTGGAAAGTATCACATCCTTCCATGGCATGTGTAGAGTTTCAATACTAAATCCATCACGCTTGCAATCCCTTTTGGTGATGAGACAGCTATATGACCATTGACCACAAATTGAACCTTTGTCAGTCCTACCGAACGAGTGGAATATATATTTAGTTGACATCCTGCCGAGCAACCCTTGCCAGGTTTGCAAAGCGATCCTAATTTAGCTGTCCGAAGTTGTCTCCCTCTTCATGATCGAATCACAGTTCCGTACAATCAAAACGGTTCGTACTTCAGGCGTTGACTGCGATTACTTTACAATCATCGGGTATGTCGCTAGGAGTAACACTGGCTTTTACATTTCATACTTCAACCTACACAGTGGTCTGAAAAGTAGATGTCACATATTCAAATATAAATAGTTTTACCAAAAACAGAATAGATTTCGGTCTGAGATGCACTCGGGGTAAACGCTCTTAGCTACTGGGCGGTTTGCTATTATTACTAAAGACCTACACCCTGTATAACTGGATAGAGCTAAAGCAACAAGCGAAAAGGATCGCCGGAGGATATCAGTGTAAATATGCATTTCAGGACGACTGGAAAAGAATTCAACTATTACTTTTTTACCATCTGTAAAAGGCTGTTTGAGAAGAATGTGCTATTAGTCATACTTCAAAAAAATAAATATTTCTACAAATTTCGCTAAAAAATATTCAGAAATACGTTAATTTCTAATTAAAAGTAAGATAAGGTCTTATGTCTTTATTTGTATAAGCATTTTATATTTATATAAGTACCATTTCAGCTGTAAACACCTTGCCGTCAAATTGACGGCTATGACCCTTTTAGGTATAAAAAATTCCTGACCCTTCTAGTGTTAATTCAAAAATATTTCATTTTGAATCAATAGTGGAAATTTTAAAGTGATTCTCATACGTTTAAAATTGCTGCATGTCGAATAAAAATTGAATATCACTTTATTTTCAAAGTGATTTCACTTTATTTTAAAAGTGTTTCACTTTAAATTTAAAATGTTTTGATTGTAAGATTAAAAAAGTGAAAAAATATTTTTTCCCTTTTTTCTATTTTTTTTTGCTTTATTTTGTTTTTTAGTTTTATTTTTTTTTTATTTATTTTTTTTATATATTTTTTATTTTTTTTTTTTTATTTTTTTTTTCTTATTTATGTTTATTTTTACAATATTTTAAAAACTTTATTTTCTCACTTTGCTTCTACTGGGAATCGAACCGGGTACCTATGGTTTCGTAGTCCTACTTCCTACACCTAAGCTATCGGAGATTACTAGCACTGGACAAAAAAGCGGCGGGCTTATGTACATGTGACGGACACAGCCTTCAAAATGAAACAACTTTAAAACAAAGTTGAACATAAATCGATGTTTCAGTCAATTTTGAAATGATCATTAAAGTGAATCATATTAAATTAAATATAAAACTATTTGTTTTTAAAATTATTTATTGATGTGATCCAATTTTGTTTTCAATAGAGAGTTTTAGCAAGTCGTTGGAAATAATACGACATATAATTTGACATTTCATATAAAAACAGTATATCATAATTTAGCGTGTCCTAAGGAGGCATGGACATATTTCTGTGTATTTGACGTCTTTAAACAGTCAAAATTGTCGGGTCGCGATTTTTAGCTGTTGTGAAATTAGTTGAAAACTCTCGTATAAGTTTTACGTACAATTCGCGCGGGAATTTTTCCTTGGAAATCGGGAATTACGTATACGGTTTTTCATACGTAAGTGTAAAACTCTCTAATATGTTTCACTTCAAATTGAAGTGATGATTTTTTTCTCTGTGTACAAGTAATTTTTTAGCCTAAAAAAGTTAGCAGATAATGGAAAACTGATTGTGGGTAGTTATTTTAGAAATGTGACACAAAAAGTTAGGAATTGGGGTAGAAATGATCATACATCTACCCGGGTAGATACTCATGAATCCACTTTGAAAATCGAGAAAACTTAAATTAAAATATGATGACATCCTAAAATACCAACTTTTTCTTACTATCCCAATTAACTGTGAAAATTAGTAACTGAGCTAGAGGCATTTTAATTTTTAGTGAAAACTTGCTGAGTTATTAACCAATAAAAATAGAAATATCTACCAGGGTAGATACAATGAAAGCGCGAAGGTTAAATGGAATTATTTTATTGAATGTGGCAATGCCTTTATAAGTGACGTTATGTTTAGCAAGATTCATGAAACATGCTATCTCTCGAAATTTTTAAAAAGTTTACCGGTAACAAGAAAACTATCATTGATCTAAACCACCTTAAGTATTACGACGAATTATGGTACATGCTTTCATACTTTTCCATTTGATGTACAAAAATTCCCGTGGTGAGTCAAAATAATTCCTGATCGAGAAATATTACGATTTAATTCCAATACCGTAATAAGTCATGATTTGCTCTAAAATTCACGTTAGTGTTCCCGAATTATGGATTAACCTAAAGCGGTTTCATTGTAATTTTGACATTTTCTTTCGGAATTTTAGATTTCAGAGTCACCAAAGTTGAGCCAGATTGTAGGTGATTTGTTTGGAAACCTGGCTAAAATAGTAGTTATTAAATCCCCCGTGGGGGATTCGAAATATTTTTTTTACAACCATCAACATTTTCACAAAATTAATTTTTGATTTTTCATTTTGTGGTTTGTAGCACTACGAGTTGCTCGAGTTGTCCACCCGTAAAGCGGGCCGTGTGAGTCTGCCTCTGATTCGCTAGGGAAGAAATTGTCAAGTATGTACCACGAAATCAAATATACCGCCTGATACAGTTCGGACTACCTCTTGTAATAATTGACAAGAAAATAGCTGTTTTTTCTATCGGGTAGAAAAGAGAAAAACACTTGATACTACCTTACGAATTTGACAGTGTCGTGTCATATATATATTAAAGTTTTATTTACACTTAATATAAAGACAACGACAAAAATTGGTAACTCGGACCCGGTTTATTAAATATTATTATCCTTTATGCGTTCCGTTTTTTTGCATGATTTTATTACTCACTATCATCGAACGAACTTAGCAGCATGTAATGTCCTATACCATCAATTAACAGATGGGCCTCTCTAATTTCTATAATTACAGCTCTAACAGTCCTGACAAATGGATAAATTAGAACTATCTATCAATTTATATTTTGCCTTCTATTCATAGTATCCTGGTTTTCATCAGCTCAGTAAAAGCTAAATATAAGTGTCAGATGTCCTGGATATATATCATTGTGGTTGCACTACTGCCTGCGGATTTCAGTGTAGAGGCAGAAATAGAGAGAGAATGAGAGAGAGAGAGAGAGAGAGAGTGAGAGAGAAATCTAAGCAAAGTCACCGAAATGTATTCCCCCATTTTACTTCTAATTCATCAAAATGTCAACGCATATCCCTTTGAAAGCTGTCCACTGTGTATACATGTTACGACATACTCCTTTTATATTAAAACAAGAGTGCAATGTGTTCTGCTTTCTAAACGTTATGTTGAATAAGAACCGAAAAAAAATATGTAACATAGATGCTATGGCTGTCATCAGTTGCGGGGATGCTTCTGCTTTTACTTAAAAGACAAAGAAATTATTTCAACGATTAAAGTAAGGATAAGAAAAAAAATCGCAGGTTTTCTATAGCACTTTTACGAATTATAAAAAATACCGGCGTACAGAGGGCTGCGCCCGCAATACGAGGGTTTTTTAGAATTTTGATGCATAGTGAATATTTTTTGTACAAATATTTTATAAGCAATAGATAAGAATTGTGCACAACATTAATGAAATGCTTCCTGTAAATCTATTTTTGGATTGGTCTAAATAAACGCGTTCCAGAATGAAAGGCTAGCGCCTTCATTCTATTCCACCTTTAATTAGACCAATCCAAAAATAGATTTACTATTTACGCAGTTTGTATAAAAGTACTCCAAGGCAAATCTACAGGCATTTTTCGATTTAAGATTTCTGATGGCCTTTGAGCAAAAAGAAACTCAGGCACACGTAAGGATGGCTTCGCTTTATATATGAACTGAATTATTAGCTGTAAATCTACTGTTACTGTTTTTTAAATCAAGGAAAAGCAACTTATATTAAATGATTTCATTGTGTCCCTTGACATAAAAGCCCACGCAAGCTTTCTTATCAGTATTGAACAAGTATTCTTTGCAGCTATTCAGGGACACCCTGTTAACTTAGTCCTACAAACTTCAAAAATATTTGTGGCAAACACTATTGCCATTCTATGCATTTCCACCAAATTCCATGTTCATTGTTTCATCAAGTTAAAAGATATGCATTGAGGAAATGCTTAAGAGGCTTCCCTTGCATTGTAAAAGGCCCTTACTAAATACTTACTTGGCTATATTTCCGGTTTGGAGACAGTTATTCGCATGAAAATTCGTAGACATATTCCCTTTGAAATTTTCTAAAAATCCTTAGCAGAATTTCCATTTATGGAAACCTAAGAGGGGCTACACACGAACAAATTGAAATTATACATATTTACTGTTATTTTGTTTTCCTTAGCAAAAGTCAACAGTCTTAATATTTAACGTATATAAGGCCATACAGACCAATCTTTCTGCAAAGTTTCATATCGATCCCTATAACGGTTTAGAAAAATGGAGCTCGAAAAGGAAGTTTAACTTTAAACGCCAATAACTTTTTTACCGCTACTCGAAACTGGAAAATTTTTATTGATATGAGATGTACTCGTTTAGATCTTTGATTTAAATACCCATACGTCAATCTCCGATACAAACTAAAAAAGTCGACTTTTTTCAAACGTTCGGGACACCCTGTTATCTTCTTCCTACCAACTTCTAAGGTATATGTACCAAAGACTGTAACCATTCTACACATTCCTACCAAATTTCATGACAATAGGTTGAGTCGTTCGCGAGTTATTTAGTGAACAGACGGACGGACGGACGGACGGACGGACGGACAAAATCGATTTTATAAGGGTTTTTTGAAAAAATTCTAAAAAACCCTAAAAAGGGCAGCTCACCTTTAAGACTATCGGAAAACGAAAACCGACCTCAATTACGCCAACATCTTAATAGCTCCATTCAAATATTCTAAACGCTCTTTTGTGCTCACGAGAAAAGGACCATTTGCAGTTATTTGCAGGGAATATTCGTCTTAAGCTTTTATCCGTAATTACTATGGGTATACCGAAATCGCATTTAATATCATAAGATACGTTCGGAGGGAGCTCTCAGATAAGGTTGTAATCTAACAATTTTATGGCTAGCGTATCGGATTTCACGTAGCATAATTACTGGATTGGAGGGTTCAGGTCAAGGTAAATCAATTGTTTCTGTGGAAACCGACATAATTTCCATGTTACATTAAATTGTGCCTGAATTTTAATTTGTTTCTTGGTGGCAAGAAATGAAAATGGATTCCAATCTTCTTATAAACTGAATTTATTTCCCACTATATTTTGACTATATTTACTAAGAAAAATGCAGATATTTTCTACACCTTTCAAGGTTTCATTTCATCAATAATGAACAATCATCCCTAAAAAAATCAAATATTACATAAATATTCCAAAATTGTCAATGTTTTTGAAGGCATAAGACGATCACATGATTTGCATACAAATTTCTCCAAAAGAAAGTTTTTCTCAAGTTTTCCCAGTACAAAAATGGAAAATTTATCGATGGCTTTTCTCAGACAGCCGCTTATATCGCACACAGTATAAGTTGCAATAGAGTGGCGAGAAAATGCCTCGCTTTTTCCCTCTTTGCTATTTTTTTGGTGTCAAAAGTTATTTTATGTTAATCCGGGCTCTCTGCGTGAGAGCAAAGTTTGTGTGTTGTCTTTTATTAAAAATGCCGGAGGCAAGCAAACATTTTCCATCAGTGCTACGCTAACGTTTGTGCTAGTGTTCCAAAGAGAGTATGATGGGGTAGATGGCTCGGATAAAAGGCATGAAGGTATTTGAGTACTGCTAGGTCTGCAATGAAATTCACCTTTTGCTCTAGGTACCTGATGTACGAACCCCTGTCCACGGCAGCATATTAAACCATTCCTAGAGTTCACTGCAGATGACACATCATAATCCTTGCCATCAACAAAAAATACATGTGTTCATCCTTGAAGTTCACTCGACGGTGAATTTATTTTTCATACAACCCAGCAGGGAAGAGCCTATATAACCGATGGAACAACATCATATACACTAAGCACCACAAAACCGTCGTCGCTTCGATTATGGAAATCAGTTGTTTACTTTGCAACCGTAAAGAGCTTCCAATGGCCCATAAAATATCCTTTTGCGCTTCCGATGGCTTTCGCATAGCTGGATCCGTATATAGACCGATGGAGTTCGTTGTGTTCGAGGTGGATGAACGACAACACAAACTCACATTTTGTAATGCCGACAACGGCTGCCGTTTTTTTCAGTAACCACGTCTATCCGCTTGAGGAATGAAGGACTCATGTAAATTCTAGGAAAGTTCCGACACGGCGAAAGGAGTGTGTGAAAAAGAACATATTTGAGTGTTCGTTTCATCAAAACTTACTAATAAATTCTTGTGAAATTTAAGACATCGAAAAAAGGGAAATATCGAAAACCAAGAAAAAAAGATCTCTGTCTCATACATTATTGATTTTATTAGGCCACTAGCTAGATGGATGGATATAGATAGACCAAAGAGCTTATACCCATCCGAACGAGCGTTGGATGCTGAAAGGCATTTTAATGAGGATATGATTTCCATTTGAAAGGATTCAAAACACATGTGCGTTTCAAGTTTATCTGTTTATATACTTTTAAGACGGGAAATTGATGTTTTTAACGAAATTGGGAATGCTGCGGCAAGCTCAGATGTTTTGAACTGATAAATTGGATTTCATGTATGAGATTAGGATGGTTTCATGTTGTGGTGTAGTTCGACGGTTTGGAACTATTTCAAGTTGTTTACATCAAAGGATACTCTTATGTGTCGTTCATATTTTGAAGTTTCTTCAAATTCTTGTGGAATTTTATTATTAGTATGAAAATTATTCAGTTCATCAAAAGTCTTAGGGTACAGTATGGTTTTGTGAAATTTGCACTATGAACATCATTTCACATATCTTCAGACATATTTTGTAACATAAACTCTTTGCAAAAAAGTAGATTTTCCAATCGTCTCTTTTAGGGTTAGGCCTAGTATTGATTTTGGAGATAATGATTATTGCGCAATACCTGATCCTTGCGATTCTTGAAGAAAGCCTGATCCTTGTGGCTCCTTCAATTCTCAAAAATATTTAATCCCACGGCCGATTGTGAACCCATTTTATCCCAAGGTATGATCGACTCACGGGAATGAGTTTTCCTTTTCAGAATTTGGATGTTAGGGTCTAATTAAGAAAATTCCGGAAAGATTTTTTTTTTGTAAATCAGGGGAGGTCAGGGGGCACTGGTGCATTTTTGCACCAATGGGATGATATGTGAACAATATATATTTTTTTTATTCACAAAATTTATTTTGAATGAAGAAAAAATCGATGAAAAAATAGATGCAAAATAAATTAATTCAAATAGAATAAAAAATTTGGAACCATTTGGGATGTAGATTTATTTTACATTTATTGCATATAAAGAAAGTGTGTTTATGGCATTTCCGGCACCTTCTCCATGTTTGATGGCTTCTTTGAATTATGTGATCAACTTGATCTCCTTGACCAGCATTAGGTACATGAAAAGTGGCTGAGCTATGTGTTTTTTCTACCTTGAGGAGGAGTTGAACGATACTGGTGCAGACACTTATTTGGTGCATTATGGATACATTCGCAATGGGGATTTCATGTATTTACCATTACTGCATCCAAAGCGTTGGTAAGTAACGGCCAATACCCACTTTTTCCCGTGAACTCGAAGCCGTTAACTGTTGGTACCGTTGTCAAATAGGTCAACTCCTCCCAAATTGTTATTTAAACTCCATTATGATGTGTGGGATCGGCAATATATCATTTCCCTTCGGTTGTATCTTTTCCCCTCGCTGCATAAGTTTAACTTTGAGATAGTTCGATGCGACCGTACCACCGACACCTCTACTAGCTGCCTGGAATCGTTAGTTCTTTCACAGCCCAACGATGGGTCTTTTCACTGCCTGCGGAACGCCTAGTTTTAGTTTTAGCTGCTTTTGGCAGGGGCCAACCCAAGGGGGGATTTGGGGGATGAAACACCCCCCGAAATTTTAAAATTAAAATTATAGGTATGAATTAAATTCACACAACATATCTTTATTGATAAATCAAATACCTAGGTGATGATTTTCACTATGCCCGACGTCAGACTATCGTTTTAGAGTGCCCATTGACCTTCTAATCGATTGAAGCAATTTTTTGATTGCCCGATAAATTGGAATGTGTTTGTAACCATCTAATCCATTTTTTTGATTGGACGTATGGAACATATTGCCATGCAATTTTTCATACAATCTGTCATGATAATCAAGGTGTTTTCAGTTGCTGATTTATTGACATAAACCAGTGGTCATTCTTCATGTTGTGGTTGTGGCGGTCGTTGGCTATGTCCGCACATGCGCGCTTTTGTCTTCCCTATCGTCTTCAAGCTCCGTTTCCACTTTCGACATTGAACTGATTGCGTCAAGTAATCACAAGAGATGAATGCTTCATTCTATCCACATCTGTTCATTATTTATCGTTAGATGTGTGTCGCGGCTTTGTTCAGGGCAGATTAATGATCAATTCTTTCGTTAATAGTATGAATAGATGGTGAGTTGTTGACATATTCAACATTTGCAGTTGCGTTCAAGAATGAATACCTTTCTTAAATAGCGCAGACATCCCAAGTTTTCAATTGTCAAAATGACGAAGACGAACGAAAATTTAGTGTCTAGACAGGCCCATTCTCCATCGAAAGTAGCAATGGATCTTCTATCGCCATAAAATATATAATAATTTTCGCTATGTTGTGTTGTCTCGTGTGGACCGCGAGATTGTCATTTCAGATTGCGCGATAAATTGCATAGTGTATGTTCTGTACGGGCGATTGGTCAATCGATCGAACAGTATATGGGCACTCTTAAGCCTAAGGTCCTTAGAGCAGGTATTAATATAAGGAGAGGGCGAAGTTACGAATTCCATACAAAGTGACAGCTCAAAAATGTGCCGAGAATCTAATACATGGGAGAGCAAGCATCTAACAGTAAAGTAGTAATTGTGTCAAAAATTCGTGTGCGCTTGGTTGAATTCTTCTTCTTCTTAAAAAGTAAAATTTGCCGAATACATTTGAAAATTCACCAATTATAATTAAAGGTACGGAAATTTCGTTTTTACGAAATAGATGTGAATTTCGGCGAAAATTGCTCATTTATGCGAAATGTTCTGGCTGGTCTAGCGGTTAGTGCGCGCACCTTCGGTGCACAGGGTCATGAGGTCGAATCTCACCGTGGATCATGGTGTTTTTCGAACTCACGAGCTTCTGACGGACTATGACCTCACTCAGATGTTAAACGAGTACCCATTTATGGGGATAAATAACACTGCTGAGCGTGATGCTGATCTCATTACCTCAACAAAAAGCAGATAAGATCTTGGAAATAGGATGTCACTAACACATCCTGCGGCCTTAGTCCAATGCTGAATTGTCGCGCCTGTTATTTTTATTTATGCGAAATGTTCTAATTTGGACTTTGTTGAAGGTCGATCTACAGTCGATGCGATTCAGTGCATTCGTATTGCAATGGAAAAGTATAGAGCAGCACGAAAGGACTTGCACTTTGTGTTCATCGATTTGGAAAAGGCATTCGATATAGTACCTCGTGATCTGATATGGTTGGCCTTGAGAGCACTTAATGTCCCTGAGGCATTTGTCAGGATGATGCGAGACATGATGGAGCTACGACTAAGGTTAGAATCAGAAGAATTTCCGGTGAATGTCGGAGTACACCAGGGCAGTGTATTGAGTCCGTTGCTCTTCAACATCATCATGTGCTACTTATTAACACGTATCTCCGACGGCCTAGAAATATCTCTTCTTTTTGCCGATGATATAGTCCTCAGTAGCCTAAGCATTGTTGCCTTGCAAGCTGCACTTACAAAATAGTGTGACATTCTGGAGGAGCATGGACTGAGGGTAAGTATAACAAAGACTGAGTTCTTATGCTGCCCATTCTCAGACCCAGATGCACCGATACCAGAAATGTACGTCAAAGGAGAGCAGCTTAAGTCTTGTACCAAGTTCAAGTACCTTGGCTCGATGGTGAACAACGGAGCTACATGCGATGATGACATCAAACATCGCACAAAAGTTGGGTGGATGACGTGGCGAGAAAACTCTGGTGTTTACTGCGATAAGAAAATGTCACTGAAGCTAAAGGGCAAGTTGTACAAAACGGTTGTACGTCCCGCACTCATGTATGGATCAGAATGCTGGACCATGTATGAAGGTTACGCGAAGCAAATGACAGCGACTGAAATGAAAATGTTACGCATGTCAGTTGGTGTAACGAAAAGGGACCACATCAAGAGTAGCTACATCCGAGGCAGCTTGTCCATAGACCTACCAATCACCGAAAAGCTCGATAGAGATATAGATAGAGCTGCCTGTAGAAATATGCTGAGATATTATCGCCAAAACGGGCGATGTGCCTACACTGCAGGTCGAGCAACGCGAAACCATGGAGCGGTATAAAGAACGAGGCAAGGAAGAAGAAAGTTCTAATTTGGACCTTTTCCACAAAAAAATGTATTTTTGCCCAAAAATGTCAACTTGAAGATAATTTTTCATCTCACATTTTTTTCAGACGTTTTCCGTGAATAATAATAGAGAAATTGTTAAATTCAAAGAGTTCGCTGAATCACGAGCACGATGGCTTGTCGAAGACCGAGAAAGCAATTTAGTTGTAGGTTCGTTGGATGAACTTTGTTTTCTGCAATGCGATTTTTTTAGGGAGAGTTTTTCTCGTGGTTCGGTGGGCCCCAAAATTGAAATGAATTTCACATTAAGATAAAAGCGTAACGATATTAGCGGCATATGCCTCAGACTTTCTCGTTTTACCGTTACCGTAACTTCTTGAGGAGTCTTTTAGAATAGAACTAGTATCTATGTGTATTGTCTGAATTCGGAGTATGATGCAGTTGGCAGACACACTTCATACTGAATAATAAGCACGCGAGTTTTTTTTTTGCAACACAATTTTTGAACAGTCGTTTAACTGTGAATCTACATAATTTCTAAAGTTATTGAAAATTAAAATAACAACAACAAAATTTACAAAACTAGGTTTTTATGCAAACTTCAGCGAAATTTCTAATATCCAAAATTAGTTTATTTGAAATTCCTGTTTTTTATTTGCGATAATATACCTATTTATAATACATTTTTGAGCGTTTATGTGAACACCATAAACGTTCATCCATTAACGTTCGTAAATGATGGATTATTAATCTTAATTTACTAAATGATCGCTCGCTAGAAGCTGATGTCACTGGACATGTCAAAATAAGCTGAATAATCTTGTAAGCTTTCGGTCCTTAGTTTGAAAGCCTCTCTCGCTATCTACCCAAAATTTTGACACTCGAAACAATTTTCAAGAAGAATTTGAATTTCAGAATGAAGGCATTCCTATCGGCCGAAATATGTCTTGAAATGGTTGGAGCAATTTGGCATTTTTTTGCCAATTCTTGTGTGAACTTTGAGATAAAAATGTCAAGAAGGATTTTGAACTCTTTTCGGTCAAATATTGCGAAGTCTATGATTCGTAAAATTTTTTCGGAACAACGAGTTTGGTGATGTTTTATGTAGTCCGATTCAAAGTCGTTATCTAATTTTCTTGCGAAAATTGTGGAGCTTTGCACTAACGCATTGATTTCGCTGTCATTGTTAATGTCTTTAAAATACTTTATTTTACTGTGAATCACGGCGTCAATAATGTTAAGGTCCTGAGCTTCAAATTTTTGAGTTAAATTTTTCAATTGAAACATTAGTCTTATGTTGAATATGAACAGATCTGTTAATAAGTATGTACATTCAATTACGTAATTTTAATATTGCAACTTTCAAATGTTTATATCCTTAAACATCGACAGGTATTCTTTTGTAAATTTATTAATGCCGAAACTCGCAATCCTACATATTCCCAATGAGGTCAAATTTTCCGACTGGAGATGAATATTTAAAATTTTAGGGGGGTGAGGGGGGAGGCAGAATTATGATATCATTTTTTCAGATTTGCTAAAGTCAAGGAGCGTTTTCCGTCCTATATCAGAAGAAGAAGCTATCGCATCAATTGAAGAACAAAGCTAGCAGCTGTTTTCGTTAATTTCTTAAGCCAGGATAATTTCTGACCAGTTGATCTATGGTATAATCTCTTCCTTTACTTTCATTGCAGCCAAGAATTATATGAGGCTTACCTCGGCCTACAGCTCAGTGTGAAAAGACGCAATGAAAAGACCGGGGAAGAATAGTAAAGGTATCGCGACAGTCGAGATAAAAAGGTTTCAACATAGAGTATGGCTCCGAGTTTCCCTTTCGGGATATTCAGGACAATTGAGGCCTTGGCACTCATGGGGTCTTTGAAGACCCCACGTGCTCGTTCCTGCAAATTTGTACTTTTGGCTATCAAAACTTTTGTTGTGAAAAGAATTGGAATTTTTATCAATCATATTTCTGAGCATAAATTTGGTGGCTTAGATGTCCTATAAGGTCACCTGGATGGGCTAAACCGTTCAAAATTAATATATAAAAAATACCCTCTGGGGTCCCAAAAGACCCCACGTGCTCGGTGGAGGGTTAATTCGTTCAAAAAACTTGCTTTTCTAAATTCTTAATTAAACCAACCAAATATCAAAATAAGAAAGTGGTAAAATCTAGTTATGTCAACTAGATACCAAACAATATTATTACATAAAAAAATTTAATATTTGGTTTCATTGTATGTTTTTAAAAAATGTCAAAGTTGTCATGCATTTTTGCACCAGTGGGATGATATGGGTTAATCGCTAAGTATTTACTAAAGCAATATGAATATGACATGAAGCGACAACATGTGCACCATTCGGATAATTTTAAGGTAATTTTAGATCACTGAATTGGAGTTTGAGACCAAAACTAAAAATCTTTTTGGGGAGCCTGCACCCTATTTTCTCGGGAAATATTCGTTGAATCTGAATGGCGAAAAATCTAGGTCACTTATTTCAAATTTGGGCCCAAAAATAAGGAAAAAAAAAATATGGGACTCTCCGCCCCAGAAAGGTACCCCGATATTTTCAAGGAATAACAATTATCAAAAAATCTGGGAAAACTGCGGAAGATGTCATCTAGAGGTCCGGAGATCGAATCTCGGCGTGGTCCAAAATTTCCGTACATAGGATAGGAAATATATAGTGCTTGCAACATTATACACTCCGAAATGATATGCAATGTACCGTTGACTCGAAATTGCCTATACAGGGCTGAGTTAACGCACCATGGCCCTACATGGGGCTATACGGTACTGAGAAGAAGAAGAATATTTTTTGAACATATATTTTATAAGCATTAAATAAGAATTACATCAACATTAATGAAATGCTTTCCCGTAAATAAACCCGTTCCAAAATGAAAGACTAACGCCTTTCATCCTGTATTTTGATTAGACCAATCCAAAAATAGATTTACTATGTATCCAGTTTAAATAAAAGTACTCAACGGCAAATGTACATACATTTTTGGATTTATAATTTCTTATGAGTCTCAACAAAAAGAAATTCAGGCAAACGCAACGTTGGCTATACATATACGCTGAATTTATTAGCTGCAAATCCGACCAAGGAAAAAGGAACCTATATATGAAATGAATTCGTTGAGCCCGTTGATAAATGTACCCACACCGACCTTTCATATGCGTATTGAAAACGTGGATTTTTGCAACTATTCAGGGACACGCTGTTAACTTGGTCCTACAAACTTCAAAAGTATTCGAAATTATTCTGTATTAATCTTTTTTGAAATTTGTCTGTAACATTTTTAATTGTTGGTTAAAGTAATGATATTAATCGAATTTTTGATCGAAAGTTGAAAGGAACAAACCAATTATTGGTATACTGATCAAATGCATCTACAGTAAAACTTCGTTAAAACGCTCTTCTGGGGTCTAAGCCAAAAAAGCGCTATAACCGGGAAAACGCTATAGCCGGGAAGTATACTTCATAGACGCATACACCTTTTAGGTGACAAAATTTATTATTCGATTGATACATGGAATGAAATAGTAAGGAAATGACAATCAATTGATTACTGGCTTAAAAAAAAACAGATATTTCCTTTTGTTTTAGACTGGCAACAGACTTCAGTAATACTGAGGTTTTCAATTTATTGAAAGATCCTTCCTCTATGTCTATGTTATAGGCAAAAATTGCTCAAATCTCCATTCTTTTCACTTTTTTACTCTCTTTTTATTCTATTAAAAGTTAAAGTGCGAAATGTAAATATCAAAAAGTGTAAATTCCACATAATACTTTTCGGTCTTGCGTACAATTTTCCATGAAAAGCTCTATACACTAGTCGGCATATATATATTGACATATGGTACTCTCGAGCGCAGACACTGATATTGTTCAACTAGAGCGAATAACGGTTCATTTCATATAAGGAAATCAAAGTACATAACAACACCGATAAATATGCTTAATATTTTTCCTGCCCGTTTTCGGAATCTCTTGCTCTAGAGAGAGAACAGATAGGCGCGTAATTCTGTGGCATAAGTATTTTGACAATATTTAAATCTTTGCTTGTACACCAATTTTTCGGAAAAAAATGAACGCAATATATTTTTATTAATTTTTAAGTTTATCTTTCGAATTCCAATGAGAAATTGTGACCAGTGGCTTGAAACATTGGAAAAAAATCAGATTTTCGAAGTTTGGTTTGAGCCTCCGTAGAGGCAAATTTCAACCATGGTTTAATGGTTGGAAGGGCTGCAATTTAACTTAATTTCATACGGCAGACTGTTCGTTTTTAAACACCCAGTAAAAGAAAAGAAATAGAAAACTATTCATTGCATCACAGAAAGGGGATTTGAATATTGAATAATTACCGAAGAATCTTCCAAATATTTATGAAACCAAAGGATATTATGAATATGGAGAATATGCTATCGAAGGCACAGATAATAGCCACCACCTTCGGCCTGAAACTAAAGAAACCAAAATTGTATGCATACGCAGATAAAGAGTTACTAAAGAAAGATTAAAAAGCCATCAAAAGAAAACCTCTTTTACTAAGGAAAAAGTTCAAACCACTGTACCTTTTTGGGAAAAAGTTTTTGAGCTAATACTCGCTTTTTTTATTACATTTTTATAGAATCAATCAATATTTCAAGAAAATACCCGGTTTATGTAGAAAACGGGTTACCTGGATATGAAAATGAAAGTCGCAGTGGAAGCTCTGTCATGGTGTAGGGATATATTGCTCACAATGGCCTAGGCTGCTTAAGTTCAAATCTTTATTTCCATCGCCAAGGCTGCTTTTGGCCGTCATTGAATCGTCCGAAGTCATATTTGACTTTTTTTTGCGGCATTTTTGTGGTTTAAACATCACTTCTTTCTTATAGAGTTCTCAATCGTGGGTCGCTCATCACTCGGGGTTGACATTTGCTTTGTTTCAGACAGCGAAAAAATTTGTCTTTTTTTTTATTTTATAAAATTGTTGTGCTTAATAATGATCAGTTTACCGTAAGAAATAAAATTCAATAGCAGCGCATTCAATCTTTGAACTAGGGCTAAGGCTTGACTCTGTCGATGCTCGAACCAAACTTTTAATTTCGGATTTGTTGTTTATGTTTCGAGCCACTGGTGGTAATTTTTAATTGAAATTTAAAATTAGGAATTCAAAAATTATTAAGAATGTGTTTTGTCCATCAATTCTTGCGCGAAATAGTTGTGCGATCAACGAGGTATATTGTCAAAATACTAATGCCGCACCAGAATTACGCCCCCATCTTTTCTCTTCTCTATAGCATGAGAGTCCGAGAAAAGACATAAAAAATATTGAGCATATTTATTGCTGTTGATATGTATGTACTTTAATTTAGTTAATAGAAATTTACCGTTATTCGCTCTAGTTAAACAAAACTAGTCCCGGGGCTCGAGATTACGAGATGTCAAAATATATATGCCGACCAGTGTATATCATTGCAAAGAAATCAGATGTTAGTTTTTTATCGGACGAATAGTTTTCCAGATATTTACGAAAAACAAAAATTACCCCTCCTTGAAATCCCCTCTTCCGTTAACGTGACGATCAAATTAGTTGTAACTTTTTATTGCAAATACAGGAGAGGGTGTGCAACAATTTGGCATCAAAACTTTCCCCTTTTTTTGGATGTTTGGGTCAAGAGCTAATTTCACTATTCTAAATCCCCATTAAAATTTTACACCTTAAGAGGGGCTGCTACACACGCACAACTGACATTTCACAAATTTACTGTTATTTTCTTTTTCTTAACAAATACACTCCTCGTCATCAGATTAGAACACCCTTCTAAGCTTTCAATAATTGCTCCAATTTTGTTGTTGTTGTCAATATGCAGTTATATTTTGTGCGTCTTGATGTATACTATCACTGGCGAAAAAAGCACGCAAGAGAATATTCCCGTTATGTCGATTTTGCTATTTGTTCCGTTGGAAAAAATGCGTTTTATTTTTTGTCATCAGGATAGCACATGTAATTTCATTTTAGTCTATCTTCAACCTTTGATCACGTAGGATCATCAAATTTTTTGTGTAAGTCAAGTAATCCGGGTAAAGGAAAATCGCTATTGGTGGAAGAGAGAGGTAGAATTGAAGCTTACAAGGAGTCAGGGTTCTCAATTAGTGAAATTTCAAAAAAAAAAACAATAGAAGTCGAAAAGTTATTTCCGCATTTCTTCAGAATAAGTCGGGTTATGGTAAAAATTATAAAGGAGGCAATAATAAAGTTATTTCCGATACTGACAGGCGAGCAATTTTGAGAGAAGCCTCCAACTCTCGCGATTCCATCTCAAGGATTATGGCAAATACTAGTGTTCAAGCGAGCTTATCCACGGTTTCTCGAGTGATTAAGGATGCTTCACATTTGAAAAGACTTAAGCTACAAAAAAAAACACAACTAAACCCGGTGCGAAAGGAAATACGATTAAATTTTGCACGTGAGCACATGACCTGGAATAAAGAATGGCGGTACGTAGTGTTTTCAGATGAAAAAAAGTTTAATTTGGAAGGTCCTGATGGGTACAACTTCTACTTTCACGACCTTCGCAAGGAGGAACACCATTTAGATCGGCTTCATAGTCGGGTCGGGGGTGTAATGGTGTGGGGAGCCATATGCTACTATGGTACCTGCGAACTGCAATTTTTAAGATCAAATATGAACGCATAACGCAAATAATTATAAAAATGTACTTCAAAATGCTTTCCCGCATTTCCAAAATTTATTTGGAAGTTTGTCATGGCATTTCCAACACGATAAATCATGGATTGAGGACCAAAATGTTGGTGTACTATAGTGGCCGCCCTACTCTCCCGACATTATTATAATTGAAAACGTCTGGGGATGGCTAGCTCGTAAAGTGTACGAGTCTGGAAAACAATATGCTACTGAAGAAGAACTCATCGAAGGCATCAAGCGCGCCTGGTCAACCATTTCTCTAAGCTACATCGGAAAATTGTACGATTCGCTTCCAAATCGTATATACGAGGTCATTGTGAACAAAGGAGGATCGACACATTATTGAATTTATTGTAAAATGTTTAAATTAACAATTGTTTAAATTAAGAATTACGTTTATAGCTTAAAAGTTGAATAAAAGCATAGAAAAAGTCACATGTGCTAACCTGATGACAAAATTTAAATTGTTATTTTTTTGCCTCTTATTTGAAAAATTTTTTTTAAAAAAGATTAAAAAAAGCTAAAATAATACTTTTTGTTTTATTTGACTTAGAACTATTTTGGCTATTACCAATAATAATTTTAAAATTCTAGCTTTCTTAGATTCGCTGTAATTCAACCTGAAACACTTAGTCGAGGTGGTGTGCTAATCTGATGACGAGGAGTGTATCAACTTGCATAGTATTTAACCTATGCCCATACTCACTGATATTTGTACAAAGTTTCATATCTGTTTCATTAGCAGTTTAGAAAAACGGAGGGAGGTACCGTAAACCTAACTTCAAAAACCCATACCTCCGTCACCGTCTCTTAAAAAAAAAAAAAAAAAAAAAAAATAACTGATATGAAATGCACTCGTCAAGCGTTTTGATTTGAGTACCCACACACTCATATCTGGTAAAAGTAAAAAAGCTGACTTTTTTCACCCCTTCGGGGACACCCTGTTATCTTTTCCCTACCAACTTCGAATGTATCCGTGCCGAAGACTGTTACCATTCTACATATTCCTACCAAATTTTATATCGATCACGGTTGAGCCATTCGCAAGTTATTTAGTGAACAGATGGAAGGACGGACACAAATCGGTTTCATAAGGGTTTTTTGAAAATTAATTTTCTAAAAAACTCTAAAAACGAGCACCTCTTGTCAAATTTACATCATATTCAAATAACTTTCATAATAAAGCCCTGAAAACTACCTACATTTGGAATTTAATGCCGTGAAGTTTACATCACAAACTCATATCCTTAGTCCTGAGAATATAGAAAGACTAAAATCAGTTTTTTGTAATCTCCTCACTAAACGTCGACTGGAATTATGCCATTCAAACTTTTGTACAAAACATTCTGCTGCATTCGTACTCCCATACAATATTACTGTCCGGCCATTTTAATCATGCCCGGCAACAGTTCAACTGGAAAGCAATGCAAATGAGGCCATCGCTAAATGTGCGAAGACCAAGTCCAAGTCCTTGCCTCTTTTATATGATATTCAAGCAAGCTGTCCATATTGCATATGCATACCTCTCTGCCCATATTCTTCGCCACATATATATTTAGTTGAAAGTTATCCGTGTGCCTCACATATGGTACACCGTATGCTGCTCAGTCCTTACTTTTCTATGAAATATTAAGGTTTCCGTGTACCCAACATACATGCATAAATGGTCCACCAGTTTTTTAATAAGAGATTACATTTCATTCATTCGCAGAATATAGACGTATATGCGAAGTATTCAGCCGAGCGGCGAGAGAGACGATACACATCTTTTGTTGCCAAAAGTTTGTTCAGTTTTTCAACTAATATTACAACTCAGAGAGAATAAATATGGATTCTGTGCTTCTAGGTTTTGAATGAGCTTAGTGAGAGTAGCATAAGTGATTTGAAATCATTTGCAATTTTATTCAATGCTTGAGACAAAATGAAGGTTTAACGGTGAGTAAAATTTTGGAATTTTTGAAATTTTATAGGATTTAACTTGAATAGTAAAACTGCATACAATATTGTATACAGATTCGCGAATACGAACATACATACATAGTCGTACGATGTAGGTACGTATCGTAACTGTACTACGGTTTTAAGCACATTGCCAGATTTATACATACCATTTGACGCACCCATCTCTTTACATATCTACATAGATTTACGAGTTTACTTTCAACTGGCTTAAATTGTTTTCCAAAGTGTTTTCCCATAATCTGCACAAACAATACTGTCACCATGTTAATCCTATTACATGCTATTTGTTTTTGTTTTTTAGGGAAATCTGTTGCAGGATTAAACTTTATTTTAGGTTTTTTTTTGAGTCAACTAAAGCTGTGAATTGAAACATATGGGGTTGTGGGAAATAAACGGATTTTGTGATACATTCCGGCAGGACAAAAAGGTTTTAAAGCAACCATTAATTTTAATATTGATGTATAATGTCACAAGTCGTAAGTATAGTGAGGTGTAAGAGACGCTGCCTGTGTCTCCTTGAACTAAAGGTATTCCTTTCACACTTATCTCCTTTGCTAATGACCATGGCTATACCTACAGATTGCGAGTGCTTGCCTATAATTTCACATAAAAGCGTTAGTTCCTATCACGAAAAACTACGCTCTCAGGTTCGTAAATATCTTTCATATCGTTTTAATAAAGGTAATTTTGTGCCTTTCAAGTAGGTAAATATGCTGGCAATGTCATGTTCGAATAATTAATAACCGCCATCTATCCGCCTTACAAAAAGGTTCAAGTCAAATAACAATGCGAGCATGGGCGTAGCCAGGATTTCGGTCAGGGGAGGGGGGGGGGGGGGGGGGGGCAAGCCCGAAATTTTTTCAACATCAAGATTTTCTTAGGAGTTTAAATTGTTGGTCGCGAAAATATTGTTAGGCAAGATTTAGAGTAATCTGGCTAGTGTAATGGTTAGTGCACAGGGTCATTGGATCGATACTCACCGTCAACGAATTCAGTTTATGGTGTTTTTCGAACTCACGCCCCTTGTGACGAACTTTGATCTGACTCAGATGTTAAACGAGTACCCATAACATTGCTGAGCGTGCTGTTGATCTCAACACCTCAACTAAAAATCAGTTAGGATCTTGGGAATTGTCACTAACACATCTGCGGCCTTAGTCCATTGTTAAACTGTCGCGCCTGTTTTTTTTAATTTTAGAGCTAAATTTTACGAAAGGACGGTTGAAAATGATTTTCTACACCATTTAACGAAAAATGGCCCCTAAACGTGTTTAGACTTTAACTGGTGATTCTGATTACATTCAACTGGCCTCCGATTCTGCTTTTCAGACCGTAGCTCATCTATATTCAGTGCTATTTCTGGCTTTTGGACTTGCATATTCCACTTCCGAGATCAATGTCCGTTTTAAATTCTGGCTTTGCTTGGTTCTAGAGGATCGCATCTCCTGCCGAAACACACCGAGAAGCCTCTTGTCTTACATCCACAGAATCCATAGAAAGAAACATTATCCGACAGTCAGCTGGAGAGATTTAGGGATACATACAAGCCCCAAATTTTTTCAACATCATGATTTTGTTAGGAGTTGAAATTGATAACAAATTTAATATTTTTGCAAAAAATCTTTTTCTTCAATTTTACAACAGATGGCGTCTCCTGTCATTAAGGAATTCGTGGTTTGTTGAATACACTGCTCAATATACGCAGTAAAAAGTTACACTAATTTGCGCCATGGGTTGGGGGTGGCAAAGAGTTACAGTGCGAAATGTAAAACTTAAAAAATGTAAATTCACTATAATACTTTTGGGTCTAAGGTATAATTTTCTGCGAAAATTTCTAAAGTTTTATATATCATTACAAAGGTAATTTTATGTAGTTTGCCAGATATTTGTAGAAAACTGAATCTTCACCCCTTTGTCACCCCCTCCCCCCTTAACCCATGGCGCAAATTAGTGTAACTTTTTACTGCGAGTATTGAGCAGTGTATTCAACAATTTGGCATCAAAAATTCCTTTTTTTTTTTTGGATATTTGGGTTTTGAGCTATCTGTACATACTAGACTATAAGTCAGTCGCTGATGTTCCTAGTTTTTAATTGCACGATCTGGTGAGTCCCGCGAGTTGACGGCAACTGCCCCAAACAACCAGTTGCAGGTGATTTTGCATATGAAACAGCGTTTCGTAGGGGGTTTGAACCCCCAAAACCCCTACCTAGGATCGCCACTGAATGGCGCATTTCCGTCATTCGAAAATCAGTGTGTGATTCTGATTACATTAAAATGGCCTCCAATTTAAGATTTTTAGACCGTATCTCGTCAATATTAAGTGCTATTTTTGTCTCTCGGACTGCATATTCCACTTGTGATTGAAAAGAAATAGGCCAAGAGATCAGTTTCTGTCGTCTTTTGCTGTTTTTCTTCAGAGCAAAATTTATAAATCTTTTTTTTTTTATAGAAATACGGTCGATTTTGATAAGATTTCCTCCACATTTAACATAATATTAACAGTGGCTAAATTTCATTGCTGGTATGCTTCAGCTACAAAATGAATCTCTTAACAAGGTCCCTAACTAGGCAAAGCTGGTTACCATTTGTCACTAAAATCACTTTCAGATTGAATGAAGTTCAATTCCACTACTTTCCCGGAGAGACCTTTACGTGACAGTTAAAATTGTCTTCTGCAAAAGGGTTCTATACAAAATCCAAAAATACAAAATCCAAAAAGACAAAATCCAAAAAAATTGAAAAATCCACAAAGTCAAAATCCATAAAGACAAAATTCACAAAGTCAAAATCCAAAAAGATGAAATCCATAAATTCAAAATCCACACAGTCAAAATACATAAAATTCATATTCACAGTAGAAGCAAGAATTTACATCAGTTTGCTTATCACAATTGACTATTGAGAATATTTATGTACGTTATTACGTTAACTAGACAATTACCAAATCCCGGAGCATATGCGCTTTACCTGAAGACACGGAAAAGGATTCATCCGTAGCATATACGATCTAGCCGATGACATGGAGAGGAATGCACCCGGCACATAAGCGCTTCAGGTAAAGACAGCTTAAGCGCATATGCTCCGGGTGCATCCTTCTCCGTGTCTTCGGGTAGAGCGCATATGCTCCGGGGGTTGGTAATTGTCTAGTTAAGCGAATTTTCTGAAAAGCCATCTAAAACTTTAGGTTTTTTCTTAAAAAGTTCCTTGAAAAAATGCTGTGTTTTTATAGCTAAAAAATTCAATATTTAGTTCCCCCTGCTCTGCATGGAATGACATATTTTGAATCGTTTGTTTTTTGTTTGGCTAAATTGGTGGTATTAACTTTCTCAAGCGCCGCCACTGGAAATTAACGTTTTAGACCATTTCATGGTTATTTAAAAAAAAAAAACAAAACCCGCGCTGACATTACCGATTCGGAGCCCACGGAATAAGCATTATGGCTCTCTTCATACAAAAATTTATGGATTTTGTCTTCATGGATTTTGACTTTGTGGTTTTTGACTTTATGGATTTTGTATTTATGGATTTTGCCTTTATGGATTATGACTTTTGGATTTTTACTTGTGGATTTTGACATTGTGGATTTTGTAAAGAACCCCTGCAAATATGGGACTTTCGCAAAAGAAAAAAGAGTTCTCTAAGGGAGAGATTCATTTCTGATCTAATTATGTTATCGATTCGTGATGCTCACACGTAGGTATCCCAGTTCCGGATATCAAGGACCAGAAAAGTACAAGTATTTCAGTTTTCCAAACTACAGTCCCAGCAGCAGAAAATGTTGCGTAGTATCTGGAATCAAACTCGCATTTTTACGCCTTCTAGCATTGTAAAGGGCAGCAATTTTTTTTTACTACATCGGTAAAAAAAATGTTTACCATAATCATCGATCAGGGGGGCAAGCGCCACTCCCTGCCCCCCTCTGGCTACGCCCATGAATGCAAGTGCTATTCGTAAATTATGATCCGAAAACCCGTACTTGTCCGTCGTGGAAACATAGTCTTAGTCGCTTCTCACTTTTGGTTTGTTCAAATTCCTTCCTTTTTCACATTTAATAATGTGTATCACATCTTAAGACTACCTATTGAGTAATATGCGTCGCAGACTCCACGTTCAATCAACTGGAGAAAAATATTATTCTTTGTTCTACGAGACAATAACACCCCCTGCAATGGAGACAATGTTTTTGGCAGACGGCAGAGTCCTTTGATTTATCCTTTACCAAACATTTCAATTATGCATGTATACATCGAACAGAATACCACCGTGGCCAAGCAATCGACAGTATTTCAACTGGAAACTGCGACGCCATATAAATTTCAAATATTTTTGATTTATAGTCTTTCATGTTCAAGCTCACGGGAAGAAAGTTTATGATATTTTTGCCGATGAAAGGGATATTTGATATTTCGTACTGCATACGAGTACATTCTTATATTGAATCTCCAAAAAAATCATAATCAATTTTCACTTTATTACCCCAGGAAAATTATTGTTATTTTACTTCGAAAAATTAGAGAAACCTGGATTTTGCATGAACGTTTCTTGTGAGGTTTAGAACACCTTTGAAAAGCCCTAACTATTAACGCTCGCCCTTTTCTTAACGAGGTGAGGAAATCTTCGGAAGATACTGCTGATGCAGTTATGTCGGATTTCTACCGGCTATAACCACACCACCTCCGTCGCCTTGCCTCCTGCGGGACCACCTCTCGGTATTACTTCGCACGGGCGGCTTCGGCTAATTAGCTATCATGCTGACTTCCGTCTAGCATTCAGTTGCGCGCGTCGCAAGCTAAATCTCATACATTCAAAAATGACTTGCCTTGTGTCTTCTGCAACTCCCTTGCAGTTAGGACACTCTAGCGAGTCATCCATAGCTTAAATCGGTACAAGTATTGTCGATATGCACCATGCCCCGTTAGGAATTGAGTTAAATTGTGTTTCACTTCACCATGTTCACCCCAGTTTGCAATATCAGGGATGAGAGAGTAAGTTCATCTAGCGGTTACAGCTTCGTCCCACCGCGCGCCGTTTCCACTGTCTCATGCGTTCCTTTTCACCTTTCCAAGGCCGCTGGCGTGCTATTACGTCTACCGCCATACAGTCTGTCTTCTGTCTTGTCTCCTCAACCAGAATTCCGATTGGGATCATTCCAGCCACAACATAAGCAGCTTCGCGCGAAGTTATTCGGTACGCAGAGCATACTCTTATTGCGCACCTACGGTGAATTGAGCTTATTTTCTGGGCGTTCCCAGAGCAGGTTAGTGAGACAGGCCAAACTGGTGAGGCAAATTAGTATGGAAGTAACAACCTAGGCTAGCATTAATCTTCTGCCAGCTCTTAAACCGCCGATATTTGGCATATTCCTTGCTAAAGCCGCTTTTTCACATACAATACAATACTCTGTAGGTCCGTCGCTAGTATCGTATTGAAGGATACAATTTGAGAGGTAGCTCCTGATTATAGCTGCAAGATAGTCTGGAGCACAAATTCTTTGTAAAGCGGCATGAATAGAGGACCAGTTTCCAGAATTAAAAGCGTTCTTGACGTCGATCGTTACCACAGAACAGCATGTGCAACTTTGAAGTGATTCCCTTGCTAAATTTGTGACCAATTCAATTGCATCCGCGGTAGACCTCGCCTGTCCAAAACCATACTGTTGATCTGCAAGGCAGCCTTTTTCATCCCCACCGATAACAGTCTGTGATAGTTCTCTCAAACAGTTTTCCTAAGGTGGCGATCAGGCAGATTGGGTGATATGAGCTTGGCTCTCCAGCCGCTTTATTTGGTTTGGGAAGGAGCACCAACTTTTACCGCTTCCATGATATTGAAAAGGTGCCTTCGTCAAAGCGAGTATCGAAGACTTTTGAGGGGCAGCACGGATTGCAGTCAAGGCTTTATTAGGGATCCAATCTGGCCCTGGAGCCTGGAGCTAGATCCCTGAGGAAAAATGGTCGTCAATGCTAAACAACATCAGTACTTTGGCCGTCCAAGAGTTCGCAAGAGCTCAAATACACCATCAAATGAGTTTAGAAGCTCCATAGGCCAGTCAATAAACCGAAAAATAAGGCGTTAGGTCGCAAAAAATTGCTCGGCTCTGGTTTTTTGGGATATTGTTAGGATAGATACCAGAAGCGTACCACCAAGTTTGCAACTTCGAAAAACCTGTGCTAACCCCGTCACCCTCAAAAAACCTCAAAATTTTCTGCCTTTTTTCTTTATGGACCAATCTTAAACACTCTTCCCCCAAATGTGTTTATTAGTAAAGCTTCAAAACATATCTAGGAATGGATGGAATCGGAACATTACGTCGTAGGGCTGTCATACAAACCTCCTAAAATACAATTTCGGACTTTTTTACAAAAAAAGCAAATTTTTTAAAGTGCTGTATCTTGGGATCCTTTGCACCTACAAAGCTGGAGTTACACTCAAATTAAAGAAGATTATCTTAGCTTTGAAAGTGCAGTGGACGACTTACTTGTAGGAAGCACTTTTTAGAAATTACAAACAAAAATATGAAAAAAGTCCCAAAATTTTGAGGTTTTTTGAGGGTTACGGGGTTAGCACAGGTTTTTCGAAGTTGCAAACTTGGTGGTACACTTCTGGTATCTATCCTAACAATATCCCAAGACAACAGAGCCGAGCATTTTTTTGCGACCTAAAATCGTTAAATGCCTGGCCTACCTGGTGAATATCTGAAAAGGAAATATATAATACCTACTTACCGAATATCAAAGAATTTAATTAGATGTAAGAAATGTAAAAATCATGACAAGAACCTATGCAGCAAATTAACCACAGATTAGCTAATAGGAACGTTAGACATGCGTACAAGCTAAAAAATGCAATTAAAAGTGGATACCAAGTCAAGCCAAGACAATTGTATTTGAGCGGCTTCTCAAAATAATATCAAACTCCTCCACACAAGCGCTGACCGCTGAGTAGTTGACTAAGCCAGACCCTACCGTTTCACCCCCAACATAAGAGGAAGTTAATCCTGCCATTCAATAACTTCATAACCTACTAAACACCCAGGCGCGGACGAAATCCCAGTGGAATTACTGTAGCACGGCGGAACGAGCACAATCACAAGATTACTACTTAAAATATGGAGCGACGAAGTATTCCCGAAAGATTGGCGCATAAGCGTCATCGTCCAGTCCACAAAAAGGATAATAAGCCGAAGTGTGCGTTACAGGGGCATCTAATTAGTTTGATGGAGAGTATCGATAGCACTGTAGGACATAATGCTGGAATTTGCTGTACCAGCGAGGCTAGTGAGGCTGGAAAATATGAGGATGACTTATGCCGTCTGACCTGCGTTAAAAACAGAATAGACTCACTATGTCCTATTTTAAAGCTGCACTGGGCTAAAACAGAGCAATGCACTGGCATATCGACGATCTTCAATCTTGCTCTGAAGTACGTAATTCGAGCCTGGTAAATGGACAGAAGTGGAACGCTACTTCGTCGATATCATCAAATCATGTGTCCAAAAATAATTACAAATGCAGAAAACCTTCTGCATAATCTTATAATATAAAGTTACTCCTATGATATAGCATATCACACTAGTAGCATAATAGCACAATTCCAGTACTATTTATTCTTTTGGGGCAGATTTGTCCACGGAATAAAAACATAACTCTATTTACATATTGAAGAATTTTTACTAATAACATATCTCCACATATGTGTACTCAGTTTGAGAATTTATAATCAGAATAACAGCACAAGTGTAGTTATGTATGCACGAGCTACGCAGATCAAGATGGAATAAGGACACTATTAAAATTGTACCAAGTGATAAACTATTATTCATTTTGGAAAAAAAGCATAAGTCGATTGTGAAGTTGCTTTACCTTTTTTTATTTGGGAATAAAAGCATACCTCAATTATGTTTTTATTCCTCCACTTGAAAAACAGTGGAATAACTTTGGAATCTTTTATCGATTTGCATGAAAAAAAATTACAAAATAAAACAAAAAATGCTTAACAAGATGGCATATGTAACTCAATTTTGACATAAGTCGAGTTATGCTGTTTTGACTTTTGACCACAGAATTATCCTTTTTGGGAAATAAGCAAAAATAAGCGTAAAATAAAAAACTATTTTTGGATTGGTATAAATAAAAATGGTTCCAGAAACTGTTTTAAAATTTACTCGTTGTGCCCTTTGATTTGTTACCCCCACGCCCATCTCTGATAAAAAATAAAAAAGTCGACTTTTTTGTAACCCTTCGGTTACACATCTTTTTCTTACCAAGTTCTAAGGTATTCGTTCCAAAGACTAGGCATTCTACACATTCCTACCCAGTTTAATGTCGATCAGTTGAGCCGTTCGCGGGTGGCATTATCCTTCGGCATCTGTGGATTTCAAGATTTGAGTATCTAATTTATTCAGAATTTTTAAAAGAAATTAGCTCGCAGATAAATCATATAAGAAGCTCGTAATAAAGATGATAAGTTATTCCCACTCAATAAAGTTTAGTGTAATCAAGACAAATATGTCACAAGAATGCTGGTTCTATCACCGCTTCCGGGGTCACATTTTTCTACACCATACATGAAAGACAAATTATTTTGGTAGACTCTCTCGATACCGAAAAATGTCGATTTGGTAATACATACATGCATAGTTTGCGATTGTCGACCATGTATTATAGTATAGTGGAGTCTATAGGGAATTTTGCACGATGAGTCTAATATCTAAATGCATTATAGATAGGAATCGAAAATCATCAGAATTCCTTAGCATCATTAAATTTATACCTAATTTATTTCGACTTTCTCTGTCCGAATAAAACTTGAAGCCTTCCGCCAAGACCCAAAACAATACACCGACCATATATGAAACAGTTCAACTCTATAGGTACTCTCACACCCACCAACAACTGAAAAAGTATAAATCCCGATCAAACACCTTTCAAATTGGTTTTCACCTCTTAAGTATGATAAACTGAAGAGCTCTCTTAACCACGAGAGTTCCACCCTGCATTTCTGCATTGGTCAACGTCGTCGTCACCGTAACAATTTTAATGAGCTTTATTTAATGTATCTAATGACCCATTGAATCATTCCATTTAAAGATCTCAGATTGAAAACAAATCCATAGTGTTTTGAATTGTATAGGATTTGAATGCATTGTGTAGGCATGCAACTGCATTGAATTAATGAAAGAGTAACTAGTACCTAGTCGATTGTTGGATTGTGGAGTGGTGCGGTTGAAGAACAAATGACCGTTTGAATGGTGAAACATAATCCGATTCCAGTACACTGAACAACACTGAATTCATTTGAAATTGTCGCATTAAATCCGAATCCATAAGACAAACACGAACACAAGTCTTGTCACCTGTTTTTACATGCATGAATGAAAGTATAAATAGTCGGTTGAATAGATGCCCACGTGCCCAAGGTATGATGGTTATGTGTGGAAGCAGACAGATTTATTCTGGGCACATACGCGTATTCAATTCTTGTCGAAGATGAAAAAAAACATAAAACATTGCGTATTGACTTCTGGAATCTATTGGGTGGCAATTCCACGAATGAAAAGTCTTTGTGAATTAGACTGGAATAGTTGATAAGAGTGGAAACAAAAGACTTTAGACAGTAACTCCATTTTTTTTAAATAGTTACATTAGATTAGATTAGATTTAGGGAGGGCTCAGACAACAGAGTTGCCCTAGGCACTGCGACCGGTGGTCTATTGTGCCGTTGCCCCTACTATGGGTTAGATGAACTCATCTAACCGACTGCCTTCGATAAATCGATTCAGGTGGGGCATATTTATAGTGGCGATATCCTCTTCCAAGGCAAAAGCGCTACCGAAACATTCCAAACGGCGCCTTGCTTGCCTCTCACACTGACACAGGATGTGGGTGGCAGTTTCGTCGTCAGCCTCACAGAAGCGACAGCTAGCGTCAGTAACAATGCGCAAGCGCTTTAAATGACCGTTTAAACGGCATATACACTCGGCCGCAAAACTATCGACTCAACCTAAAAGCGCGTGTATTTGTACGTGTTTTTCGAAAAGTATAGTATAGTTATCCATAAAAATCGTATGTCATTGAAAAGCTTAAGGTCTCAGCTTTACGTTGGTACCATTTTAACCATTATTTGGTGAGCACTTTTAAAATTGATGCTCTTTGAGCGAAATCGTAGCGAAAATAAGCAAATATGAAAATGGTTTTTGGATAGGTTTTTTGTAAATAAAACAAAAACTGTTGGAAAATAAGTTAAGTATTTATTTTTTTAGTATTTGGTATTGCCTCCTCTTGCTCCCATGACAGTTTTCAGTCGATTCTGCATTGATCTGATCAAGTTGCTGATGGTATCTTGAGGAATACCGTTCCACTCCTCTAATAGGGCTGCCTTCAATTCTTCAGTGGACGAAGGGACTGGATTTCTGGCTCGGACTCTTCTCTTGAGTTCGTCCTATAACTGTTCAATGGGATTGATGTCGGGACTGCGTGCAGGCCAGTTAAGTGACGACATATTGGCTTCATTCAAGAGCTGTCGAGTGAGGCGCGATGTATGACACCGGGCATTGTCGTGCATCAAAGTGAAGTTCTCGCCAATAAATGCTGCATAGGGCACAACGTGGACACGGAGAATATCGGTAACGTATCGCTCAGCTGTCAGCCGTCCTCCTCGGCATCCTGTGGGCACGAATACGAGATCCATTTTCCCTCCATGGAAATGCCAGCCCATATCATACAGGAACCGCCGCCGTATGCAACCGTTTCAGTGAAACAGCACTGCGCAAATCGCTCAGTTGGACGCCTGTAGACTCGACATCTTCTGTCACTGCCATGTAGACACATTCTCGACTCGTCCGTGAACAATACTGAGCTCCATTGCGTATCGCTCCAAGTAAGATGATCTCGAGCAAATAAGAAGCGCGCTTGTCGGTGTCGTGCAGTCAATTTGGGGCCCCTGGCAGGCCGTCTTGGATTAATATTCGCTTCCCTTAATCGTCTCCTTACTGTGCAGACACTAACAGCTACTCCGCGAACACGCCTCAGGTTCCGCTGCGGAGCAACACCCGTGAGGAACCAATTTCGTAACTTACTTGTAACAATGAAACGGTCGTCTCTCTCTGAAGTGGATCGAGGGCGGCCCGTTCTTGGTCTCGAATTAAAGCTACCAGTCTCTCGAAATCTCCTGCTAAATCTCGAGACAGCAGACTGACTCATTCCAAGACTGCGAGCGACGGTTCGCTGACTATGATTTTCCGACAATAGGGCTACAACTTGTGCCGCCTGATCTGGCGTCGTATCCATTGATGACAAAACAGTGTTTGAAATTACTTCAAATGTAAGTTACCTAACTTTTCTGATGCAACTGATAATGAGAAACCGATTAGGGGCGCTTTTATAGGGGTAGTTTACCTCACCTGACCTTTACCTAAAATTTAAATTTTTCTGGGTTTTTTGTTACAAGTGACAATAATTTAAAAAGTGCGAAGCAAATATTGATAAAAAGGGTACTAACATGTAGCTATGGTTTCAAACTTTTAAACGACGTACCACTTTTATGAATAACTATCATACTTCCCAAAAAACACGTACAAATACACGCGCTTTCACGTTAGTCGATAGTTTTGCGGCCGAGTGTAATCCTAACCCAGTTTCTGCTCAGTTTCATCTGACCAAGGGTACGATTGAGTAGCAAGCAACAAAAAGTTTTGACTGCCTGGAAGAGCTTCCCAGTGTGAGGTGGCTTTGGATTTCTCCCACCCACTAATTACATTTCTGCATATACAGAGTGGTAGCCGTAGCACACAGTAGGGTTCTGGGCCATAGAAGGGAGTAGTGGATGCACTTCTTGCGAGCTCGTTGGCCTGCTCATTGCCGTAAAACCCCGAGTGCCCAGGTACCCAAAAAAGAGTGAGACTGTTGAGATTTCCCACCTGTTGGAGAATTTCCTGACAAACCCATACAAGCTTAGATGTGACTGTACAGCTCGTCAGCGCTTTTATTGCTGCTTGGCTGTCAGTGAAAATTTCTATTTTCTTGTAGGTGTAACCTTTGTCAAGGCATAATCTTGCACACACTTCAATTGCGTGCACCTCCGCCTGAAAAGCGGTCGGATGTATTCCCATAGGAATAAAGATATTGGTATTCGGGCCAGTAATTTCAGCGCCAGATCCTGTATCGGTCTTTGAACCGTCCGTGTAAAATTGGATGGTACTACGGTGGAGTGATCTGAATCTGTCAGTCCAGTCCGCCTTTTCCCATATCGCTCCACTATAGGTAAGAGGGATCAAAACGGAGATCCAATAACCTGCTGTTATTTAACCATCCTTGTTGAACTGAGTTCAATGGAGACGCCGCATCATATGCTCTGAGCCTAATGACGGCTAGCCTTGCCACTGCCTCTATGTGTATGTGGAGAGGTGGCAAGTTTAGCAGAACCTCCAGGGCGGCGGTGGGGATAGAAAAGAAGGCCTCAAGGACGGCTAGACAGGCCAGCCCCGAAATTTTCTCGAGACAACGTCTCCCGTCTATGGTGGTTGCTCTTCTCCACCACACGACCGCCCCATATTCCACAATAGGTCTAACAATTGTCTTGTAGATCCACAGAACTATGTAAAGCTTGATACCCCATGCCTTCCCCGCATAGCTTCTGCTGATCCACAAGGCCTTAACTGCTTTCTCTGTTATCAAACTAAGATGCTTTTTCCATGGCAGTTTTTTGTCAAGTGTGACCCCGGAATACTTGACAGTTTCTGCCATTGTTAGTCGTGCATTATACATGGAGGGACACTCCAGTGTTTGCAGAGTCCCTTTATTACTGAATGGTATCACGGCGGCCTTTATAGGATTGACGCGCAGCCCGTTTGCTGTACACTAATCCTGGACTATGTGCAGAGCACTCTGCAGAACATCCAGTAGGACCCCTTCGAATTTACCTTTAACCGTGATTACCAGGTCATCCGCATACCCCTGTGTGGAGAACCTAGCTGAGCTAAGTCTCCACATCAATCCATCGACTACCAGACACCACAGGAGGGGGGATAGTACCCCTCCTTGAGGGCAACCACGAGTGGCTAAAGCAGAGAGGGTAGTATTGCCTATACTGGTAAAAATAATTCTTGAAGAAAGCATACGCTGCACCCAGGTAATGATCGTATTGTCGGCTCCTTTGGCTCGTAATGCCGTTTCTATGGATTTGAAGGAGGTGTTATCGAAGGCGCCTTCTATGTCAAGGAATGCATATAGCGCTGTTTCCTTATTGGACATGGCCGCCGCGATCTTTTCTACCAAGCTCTGTAGTGCCGATTCCGTGGATTTACCCGGTTGGTAGGCGTATTGTTTTGGGTACAGCGGCCGTGTCTTAAGAAGTGTGCCTCTGATGTGGGCGTCCAGTATCTTTTCCATAGCTTTCATTAGAAAGGCTGTAAGGCTGATAGGGCGGTGCGACTTAAGATCGTCCGCCGGTCTTTTACCCACTTTGGGGATGAAGACTACCCTGACTGATCTCCAGGCTATCGGAATATATCCCAAAGCATAACTACTTCTATAGATACTAACCATGAATGGTATCAGTTAGCTTTGGCCTCTTTGTAGGAGCGCCGTATAGATTCCATTCATGCTGGGCGACTTGAAGGGATCAAACGTCCTAATTGCCCACCTAATCTTGCCATACGTGAAGATATCTTTTGCTGCTGCCCAGGCAGAACTGTTTGCTCTATTAGGCGGATTCATGCAACTGTGACCATCATTCGCGTTATAGTCTGGGGAAATGGGTTGCTAAAAGCAGCATGCCTGTGCTTTCGGCATCCCTCGTTATGTCCCAATTTGCCCCCTTCAGAGTGTTAATAGAGCTGCAACCATTTTTGCCATAATTTTGTGCAGTCTAGCTGCTTTGGTGGTATTGTTGACGCTGTCGCAAAAGTTAGCCCAACTTCGTCTTTTAGCGTCCCTGATCTTTTTGTTCAATTCTGTGAGGGTGGATCTATACAGAGCCCAGTCGCCGTTGCGCTTGGCCCTGTTCCAACAGCTTCCTCACTTTTTTCCTAAGGCCAGCTATCTCCTGATTCCACCACGGAACACACTTATTTTCTTTGAAGACCCGCACGGGGCAGTTTTCTTCATAGGAGGACAGAATTGCCCTGGTGGTATCGTCCACGAGTCTTTCTAGACTCAACCACCCTTTCACTCTTTTGTCGATTTGCTGCAGATGCTCCCCCAACGACTCGGTATATCCCGGCCAGTTAGTATTTTGTGGAACTCTTCGCTCGATTCCTGCAGCAACCGCAAAGCTTAAGTCAAAGCGTATGTGCATGTGATCAGAAAAGGATCGCTCATCCGACACATGCCAGGTACGAATTCGTTCCGCTATTGAGTTGCTTGTAGAGTAGGTCAAGTACTTCTTGCCTTACTCTGGTTACAAATGTAGGCTGACATCCTCGGTTGAGAATCCATAGGTCAAGTGAAGTAATTAATTCAAGTAGGTACTAACCTCTTCTGTTTGTGTCTGTGCTACCCCAGAGTGTGTGATGGGCGTTGGCGTCACAGCCTAGCAACAGGCCTTTGCCGTTGGTCTTGCAGTGGAAGGCCAATTTCTGGATTTCCCCCGCTGGGATATCCGTGTCGACAGGTAAATAGGCGGTCGCCATGACCAGGTTGTGGTTGCCCTCGCTGGTGGTGCTGATTTCAATGACCACTAGGTCACTGTTGGTAAATTATGAAAGACAGAGGTAATTAATACGTTTGCTAACTACAACACAGGCTCTGGGGCCAGTAGAGCCCCTGTCATACACCAAATCCGTATTACTTACGCTCAGTCCCTTGACGCTCCCATCATGCTGCCACGGTTCCTGTATGAGAGCGATGTCGAGGCTCTCCCTTATAAACGGCGCCGGAACTATATCCGAGGCTCTTTTGGCGTGGTGCAGATTGCACTGCAACACGCCAATGCTTGAATTAGTTGTCTGCATCGATGCTGTCATTCCTCGTCTCATTCCTAGGATTAGGGATAACGGTGACGCCTCCCCTGAGGACTCAGGCGAGTCGAGGCTGTCGAGGCTGTCGAGGTGCAGTGGCACTAGCTCCATCGGTTCCTGTGAGAGAGAGAGGTCTGGTAGTTGTTGAGCCTCCTCCATGGAGCTTGTTTGCTGGGCGGGTCGTTGACGGTGGTGGTAGTGCCAGTGTCCTTTTCGGTGTTGGTCGACTTCGACGTGTCTTCCTTGCCGGCGCCCTTCCAGTTTTTCGGGCGGACTTTAGTCTTCCCGATGCGATAGGACACATGGAAGTTACGCCTTTTTAATAGTTACTGTTCGAACGTATGGATGTTTTTCTTTTTCATGTTTGGTATACATATGCATGATAATTCCTCTAATATATGTATATTGTATTTGTTACTCCGATATTATGTAACACCTCAAAGGGACCACTTCAATTAGCTATGTCCGTCTGTGTGTCTGTCCGTTTACACGATAACTCTGGAAATTATGAAGCTAGCGACTTACAGCTTTGGTCAAATTTTTGTATTGGTTAAATCTTTGAAATAAGCCTAATCCAAACAAACGTTCCTCTACCTTCTGTCCAAACATATACTTTATTTAACACATTAATTCGGCCATAACCTTGGAAAGAAAATTGCCGGTGTCCTGAAATTTTGGCAATGCCGCGCTGGGACATACCCTTTAACTTGATGGAGTGTGAAGTAGGTCTGACCGAAGGATCTCCTACTTCCCCTACAAAGATATGACCAGCGATATTTTTTGACAAGACGTTGATGCAAGAAATTAAAATTTGGAACAGTGACGTGCACCTACAAAACACTCAATCTATTTTTTTTCCGTTGAAAGTCTTTTGTGTTTTGAGTTCACTCAATAATTTCTTCAATCAGCCATAAACCCATGTTTCATATCCTTATTCGTTACACGTCGCATCGTATGCCACACAATTCAGACGTAGTACAATGTCGATGTAGCTTTTAAGTGTTTGGGCCTGACAACATTTTCGAAATGAACACAATTCGTTATATGTATGTAATTCTGTTCGGAAATTCTGGTATTGACAGGCAATATTTTCCGGACAATGATAAATCAATTATTGAAAGAGGTGAATTGCACTATAGAGAGGTCAGATAGGAATATAACTTTTGCCAGAACTTTGAGGGATAAGTGGATATTGTGTACCAGGGTGGTACCATTAAAATCAAGCTTGTATGATGCTAGTGACAATCATCGTCCTCTTCAAGAGGATACACGTTGTAATTTGTCAATGGCATCACCATCCTTTTCTGTTATCATAATGTTTCACGTCAAGTTACAATGTACAAAAACCCAAAACCATTAATATCAAAAGTTGTCACATATACAAATTTAAACAAAAGTCATCATAGTACATCCAAAAACACAATCCCAGGCCGTCGCCGTCGTTGAAAACCCCGAAACAATAAATTCCATGTTAAATGTCCTAGTCGTTTCAAGACACAAAGCTCATTTGTTACATCAATTTGCTTAACACGCGTAACCAAGTCAAAATTTTCTTCCTTTCGCCAACTTATTGCATACTTTCAACATTCTCTCTGCAGACAATATAGTGCCGTCCGTATCGTCCATGGACTGCATCTGAGAACGAGATGCTATCCGGATTGGGTCTTTTTTGCTTTATAATATCCTGAATCCTGGCATACTACGTACTAACCAAATGTAATGCAGTTCGGCCCGGTAACAATTCATGTATATAGTGGATATCCTGGTACGACCAAAATTTTAACCAGACCGCAGACACGGGCGACCGACCGACGGACGTTGAAACAAAAATAATAAGATGTGGCCGGGAAAAAAATGGGTGAAAAGCGTTCGTAAAAACATTTCAAATGGGACATTAAAATGTGGAGATTTCATCGAGTGGAAATTTTTGGGCAGAATTTAAATTTTTATCATTTTGATTTATTTGAGCTTTTTTTCTGTTTGTTAAAGAAGAAGAGTTTTTATTTTTGATTATAATGATGTGGTTTCTACTCTATAGTTGATGACAACGATATTGTGTTTATAGAGCACCCTATGTTAGTAATCTAGAGACTGAGATCTCTGAGACTCTTTGCTGTGTCAAATTTCCGTACATGTCCGAAGAAAAAATATTATAGTGCTTGCAGCATTATACACTTCAGGGCACGAGCTTGTAAGCAAAGTTATTTCAACAAATCCATACGAAGTTCAAGACAGTGTAGCCTCCAGTTGAACATGGAAATGTAAATACATACTACACCCGCGCCACTTCTGTCCCAACAATGTTTAGAAAAGTTATCCAATGTATGAATTGAACTTTTTTAGTGTTTTACACTTTTTTTTTTTGGGGTTTGCAACAGGATGCAATGTTATTATAAATTTTGATGAATCGATTAAAGTCACGTACCGATTCCCACTCACCAATTTATGTATGTCCCATATAATGTGCACTTGTGCCCAACGTCGATAGTATACCTTCATGTTTCATCTCAAGTTACACTTAACTGAAAAAGATACATGTGCGCTACATTTGTTACTGAATCTAATTGTCTCCTGTTACGTTAGGGAATCCATCAATGGTGCACTTTTCTTTTAACCAGGATTCTTTTGAAAAGGGGCGTCTTGCACTTTTATATATGGGGGAAGAAATACAGTTTTAATAAAGTGTGTGGAAATTTGATACTTCCGGCCAGTTAAATGTCCTTTGATTTAGTAGTCGTTTTGCTATAAAGTAGTTATCACTAAAATGAGGGTGATGATTCATCACTTAAGGTCAGATGCATTCGTAATTGTAGTTGTGTCTAGGAAGTAGGTATTATCCTTAAGGCAATGCACCAATGTATGTAGGCTACTTCTTATGGACCTACAGCAAGCAAATTTGATTAGTTTAATAATTACATACCCGGAAGAATTGTATATGTTACATGGCCGATGATTATGGAAAAAAATCCTTGCCAGTGTAAACAAAATCACTGCACTTTACAATGCTTGAAGGCGTACAAAAACTCCGAGAAGTTTTCCCTTAGGGGAAAAATCTTAGATCATGTATATGTCTACGTTATTGCTTACAAAATAATCCGCATTGCATCAGCCGTTATCTTGTCACTCCCAGAAGCCCAAAAATCCTTTCAAACCGATTGCATACAGTACCCCAAATATCAACTTTCGAACGACAACCATAATGCCCATTCTCAGTTTCCTTAGAGAAGTGTCCTTTTTGGTGGTACATTATGTACATAATATCCTTTGAAAATCCAAAATGAGCTTTTGGTGATTTTAAAAGGCTCAACTCACCGAATACTGTATTTTGATATGCATATCGACTATAATGCATTCCCAAAGAAAAAGGGACCTTTTTTGTCGACACCAAAATAATAAGGATCGCACCACTTAACTTCCATCCGAGTTTCATCCAAATCGCTTCACAGGAGGAGCCAAGAGAACCAATTGAAACATAACTTTTCATTCGATTCAACGGCGAATTTTCCGCTATTCCCGCAACTCATCAGTGGTTGTCGATTCTTTGTAAGGGCGATCTAAGGAAAATGTATACCAAATTTAGCAATGATCAAACCACTGAAAGGTTGACTTAAAGCTTCGTTAGGCTTTCGCTATGTTTTACAATGTCACATTTTGTCACGGGACAACCCAACGTTCACATCCTAATTTGCTTAAAATAATCACACGTGTTTTACTATGTTCCAAATAGTTATCACCAAGCTAAAAAAAAAATTTTGGACACTAATAAGAGAAAAAAAAATATGTTGCCGTGGGCACTCGAACACATTGCCCTACGCACCAAACCTGGCGGATACCCAACCACGCTACATCGGCTACAGATTGGCCCGACAAATCTAGTAATCATCACATGATCTTGTTCGAACATTTTACAGAGCGTTTACATATTGCTCAATGGAGAGAAAGAAATGTTCAATGAATCAATGATTTGCGCCGGTGACGGACATCATTGGTTGAATTAAATTTCACAGCTAAAAATGTTTATGTGCAAACTCTTCACACTGTTTCTTTTCAACATTCAATTCAAGGTACAGTGGCTCCAAAACCATTGTACGCGTACAACCACTGTTACGCACTGTTTCATTTCAACATTCAACGTTCAGTGGCTGTACAACCACTGTCAACCAACGTCCCACAATGTTCCGAACACACAATATCATTCTTTTATTGCTCTTCAACTAATGATGACGACGACGACGCCAATGGCAATTATGTTCTGCCTGCATGTACCGACCTGTGGGATATAATCTGTGATGATCGCTAGAGTTACTTGGCATCATCGAGGTCGGAATAGCCGAGTAGGTTAGGTGATAGGTCTTTGGTGCATGGTGTGACGTTTTCGAGACGCCACAGGGGCGTCATTTTTTTTTTTATTTAGTTACCTGAACATTCTTTTGATTTTGGTGATCATACTAAAACGACTATTGATTTTCTACTCTTCGTAAATTTACGCGATAAATTGTATGCATTTGGATGCCTCTTTTTTACGCGCGCGTTTTACATGTGACAAATTCGAAAGTGTACGCATATGCAATTTGCATTGTACATTTCCATCAGCCATCCGTTGAACTTCTCCTATACTGCACTGTGTGATGACTATCGACCAGATGATGATCATTAAAGTTATTCGTACTGACAAAGCGCAGTCTGGTCAAACCGGTTTGGTGGTCATTGTTTACTTTTTGGAAGGTATTGACGACGGTTTGGACCATGGTCGAACCCCTCCTGGGACATCCGATTTTTTTTTCTTTTTGTTTTTCAAAGAAAATATTTTTTGAACCGATCACATACAGTGTCTCAAATATCACCTTTCGAACGACACCCATAATACCCATACTATGTTTCCTATGCTAGAAAAATGTCCTTTTTGGTGGTAATATCCTTTAACAAAACTCAAAATCAACTTTTCGTGATTTTACAAGACTCGTCGCAACGGATTCTGTATTTTGATTTTCATAATAGCGTATATAATGCATTCCTACCGAAAAAAGGACATTTTGTGTCCAAGGACTTCTTCGTCATAAGAAGTGCTGGCACCAAAAAATTAAGGATCACACCACTTAACTTGCATCCGAGTTTCGTCGACATCGGTCCACGGGGAGAGCCAGGAGAACCAATTGAAAGATTAATTTTCGTTCGCTTCAATGGCGAATTTACCGCTATTCCCACAACTTATCGAAATCGTGATTGCCGATTCTGAGTCAGAGCGATCAAAGGATAATGTATACCAAATTTGGTGAAGATCGAACTACGGGAAGGTCGATTTTAAGCGTTAAACGTTTTCGTTACAGTTTTTCGTGACGCTTTTTCACGGAACTACACCCAGTATTTCTCAGGTAGCCTCCGCAAAGACATATACATGTCAAAAAATTTCTGCTGCTGAGACTGTAGTCTGGAAAACTAACCAGATGCCTTCTTTGCTGCTCCATATACTGCCGCGGAATGCATGACCGTGATAGTTTCCAGCCAGGTGGCACCGACAAATGGACGGCAGCAAGTGGCCACTCTTAACTGGCGGAGGTGCGGAGGCTGCGTCCCAATCCATACGTTTCACTCGTAGAAAAGTAATATATTTGTACATAGTTTTGAGGCCCTTGATATCCAGAAAAGGGATACCTACGTGTGAATATCATAAAACGCTAATATAAGTAGATCAGAAATGTTTCCTTTTAGGGAGACTCTTTTTTCTTTTGCGAGAATCCCATATTTTAATGCGTTTCATTGCATGGCTTCTGAGCTGCAGAACTCAAACTGTCACATGAAGTCGCTCCGGGAAGGTAGTAGAATTTATCAACATTCCATCTGAAAGGGATTTTATTGACTAATGGTATACAGTAGGGATGTCAAAAACCAGACCACAAACCGGTTGTCGGTTTTCTTCGGTTTCATGCAAAGCCGGTTAGACCGTCCGGTTTTAACCGGGCTCAAAGTACCGGTTTTCCGGTTAACTAAGTCTTTTCACTGATTTTCTTAGAGTTTTAGTAAGAAATGCATTCACACTCGTATTGCTGGTGTTCGTACGTATCGTAAGCGAAAACAAATCAAAATGCACGTAAAGGGTGCGCCAGAGAAACTCACTTATTTGGAAAAAATCCCGAGCGGTGAGTTGGGCGGGTAGGTGAGAGGGGGCGCATCTGGAGGAGGAAGTCCCCAAGTTTATTTCCCATTCTAGTCAGTTTCCATCATGCTCTGGTCCAGAGAGCAGCGGGCATTTCCCGTCGAGAGCTTCTTTTCTATACCGGTCGCTCACTTGGAATATGATCGAGGAATTTTTTCTTCCAAGCCTTGAAAAAATTAACGTTAGGCAGGGGCGAACCCAGGAATTTATTTCGGGGGGTGATTTGTATTTGCAAAGTAGCTCATGAAATTCCACGTTTGAAATGTTTTTAGATCTTAAGCTTAACGCAATCATTTTCAAATGTATGTAGATATATTCTCAATTTCACAAAAAAAAAATACCGGCGTACAGAGGGCTGCGCCCGCAATACGAGGGTTTTTTAGATTTTGGATACATACATAGTGAATAATTTTGCACATATATTTTATAGGTAATAAATAAGAATTATGCACAATGTTAATGAAATGCTTCTCGTAAATCTATTTTTGGATTGGTCTAAATAAACGCGTTCCAGAATGAAAGGCTAACGCCTTTCATTCTGTAACACTTTTTAGTTAGACCAATCCAAAAATAGATTTACTATGTATCATGGCTCCACATATTAACTGGATTTATTAGCTGTAACGCCGTTACCATGACTCCAAACTGGAAAAAAGCGACTGATATGAAATGTACCCATCGAGTTCTTTGATTTGATAAAAACTAAAAAAGTCGACTTTTTCAAATCTCCGGGACACCCTGTTTGCTTTGTCCTACCAACGTCTAAGTATTTCTTGCTAAGGAATGTTACGATTCTACACATTCCTTCCAAATTTCATAACGATCGGTTAGTGAACAAATTTGTAAATGTCCGGGACACCCTTTTATCTTGGCCATACCAATTTTTAAGTATTTCATGCCAAAGACTGTACCATTCTACACATCCCTATCAAATTTCATGACGATCCGTTAATCCGTTCGCGAGTTATTTAGTGAACAAATTTTCAAATGTCCGGGACACCCTGTTATTTTTGTCCTACCAACTTTTAAGTATTTCGTGCCAAAGACTGTTACCATTCTACACATTCCTACCAAATTTCATGACGATCGGTTAAGCCGTTCGCGAGTTATTCAGTGAACAGACGGACGGACAGACGAACAGACGGACTGACAAAATCGATTTCATAAGGGTTTTTTGTAAAATTTAAAAAAACCCTAAAAAACGGTTTTAAAATTAAAGTCGATTTTCATCAAAATAAAAAAAAGTCTGTTTTTGAATGCTACCTTTCGGAAAAAAACTAGTTTTGGTAACCGATTGATGTTAGGGGAGGACTTGAATTACTTCATTAATGAAGTATTTTTTATATATCCATTCCAGTCCAACAAAATAAAGATATGATTTACCCATTTTTTCATATTTAGATTTTTGTGGCTTTTAAAACTCGCTAATAATAACATTTGAAATGATTATATTTCATTGTATTTCAATTATATAATCCACAACAATATATTTTTAAATAAAACTAATAAAACTAATTTATTCATTTTTTTATTACAAGTAATATTTAATGTCGTCATCAATGTAAAACGATAGTCTGACGTCGGGCATAGTCTGAGTCTGAAATCACCACTTATTTGTTTTATCAATAAATGTTGTGTGAATTTTATTCATACTTATAATTTTGATTTTAAAATTTCGGGGGGTGTTTTATCCCCTAAACCCCCCCCCCCCTCCTTGGGTTCACCCCTGACGTTAGGGACGTGTGGTTCAGCAAGATGGAGTCACAGCAGGAGGCTCATTGAATTTGTTTGTTGTTGTATCTCTCTCAGAGGCGATCTCCCATGGCCGGCACACTCTTCAAATTTGGCTCCATGCGATATTTTATTTATTTATTTATATACGGTCATAAGTCCTTTTTACATAGGGTGTTACAAAAATAAATTCAGTGATAGTCTACAAAAGTAAAAAAAAAACTCTATAGCTATGATAAATCTAAATAATTCAATTTAAAAAAACAGTTTCGCTCCATGTTTTCAATACATATTAGTGAAATAAATTATATTAAGTTAATAAATTTTATCAATTCAATGAAATAAATTCAATATAATTTTTTTGATATGATCACTGTTTGTATTAAAGATGTCGAGATGGTTTGCTACTAAATTTCCAGCAGCTTTAATTCGTTCTAGCGGGGAGTTCATCGTATAATTAGTTCGCGAAATATTAAGGTGGAAAAGTTCATGGTTTCTTGTTTGCCGAAAAGGAATTTTTATTTCTATCTTTTGTAAAATTTCAGGTGCATCGAGTACGTTATTTACAATATTAAACATAAATATAGCATCAAAGTATTTACGCCGAGATTCAAGTGTATTAATTTTTAATATAGATTCAATGGTAGAATAATCTACATGATTTGAATCCATACGCAATTTAGATGAGATATATCGAAGGAATATGTGTTGAACTTTCTCGATTTTGTGGGAGTAGGTTTTATAAAAAGGATTCCATAATACAGTGACGTACTCTAGCTTACATCGAACGAGCGAATTATAAAGAGTTTTTAATGAGTTAATATTTCTGAACACGTAAGAATTCCTGATTAAAAATCCTAAGGTACGCCTAGATTTTTCTGTAATATCATTGATATGGTAATTAAAGTTTAATGAAGTATCCAGAGTTACTCCAAGATCTTTAACTAAAATAACACTATTCAGAGCAGTGTTATTGATATTATAAGTGTATGGATGCGAGATGCGACGATGTAGTTCGGTTAAAAATTATGTATTGACATTTACCAATATTTACCCAGCCAGCATTTAACACATTTGTAATTATTATTTCATGCAACACGCGTAAGCACATATTGCTTATTCATTCATCACGTTTTCATACAAGCAGTATATGACGATGTCCCCCTATTTCATGTATATACGCATTTGCACCTTATTACGGATAATCATTATAAAATCGTTATTCGTAAGCATTATGTAATAGTTAAGTATCATATATATTCAATGCATCAAAGAATAATTAAAAAAAAGAGCACGGGCGACGGAGAGTCTCGAACTCATAACTCTATGCACCGAAGGTGCGCGCCCTAACCACTGTTCTAGCCAGACTATATGAATGATTATGTTTTATTCGTGAATCTAATCACCCCAGCAACAAAAATCACACTTGAGGAGAAAACCATTATATTTCCTATATGCATGATCCGTCGACATTCCTTCAGGTGACCATCATGTATCTAACTTTTAATGCGTCCTATCGATACATAATGCCGATTCGTGATTCATGAAGTAAAGCTTATTTGTGGCTATGTTCACGGTATATGACGCCGATGCTGGCTGGGTAGTTCAAGCTTATTAACATTACAATAATTATAAAACTCATTTAGATTACACTGAAGATCGATAACATCTTCATAGCATGTTACTGACTTAAATATTTTGCAGTCATCTGCGAAGAGCAAGAATTCTACATTTTTAAACACAAGGTTGATATCATTAATGAATATAAGGAATAAAAGCGGACCGATATGTGAGCCTTGTGGGAGGTGTTGATGTTGGGAAAATATTGACAGAATTATGGTTTCGTAAATTAACAATCAATGTACGATTTTTAATATAATCAGTAATCACATATCCAATTCAAAATAACTCCCTGAAAACCAAATCGTTCTAGTTTTTTAGCTAGTAGATTGAAGTTGATTCTATCAAAGGCTTTGACAAAGTCTGAATAGAATGGACTTCATAGGAATTTTCAAAAGACTTGTGTATATAATTTCCATAAGAAATGAGGTTTGTAGCAGTGGATCTGCCCGCACAAAAACCATGTTGGTTCGGTATAATTAATGGTCGAACTAATTGCGTCAAAAAATCGGTGACAAGACTCTCAAAGATTTTCGGTATCGCAGATAAGATACATATCGGTCTGTAATTCTTTATGTCACTTCTATCTCCAGATTTAAAGATAGCAATGACATAACTTATTTGTAATCCCTGGCTTATGTCGATCGACCACAGCTCAACTCAAAATCAACATTCGCGACGCCATTGCCAACATATCGACTTACTCAGTGTATAGGGCCGGCTTTAGGTGAAATGGCGCCCGGGGCGAACTTGAAGGAAGCGCCCCCTTATAGTTTCTATACACGAAAAAATTGTAATGAAATAGAAGTAACGAAAATTTAAAAAAAGCGAAATTTATTGACATAAGTAATTACATAATACATAAATACATGCTTCCAGTCCTGGGTAGATCATTGCTGAAAATGCGGACTTCGCTTCCACCGAAAGCCAAACGCCTTATTTGTGCTTTTTTTAGCAAACTAGCCACATCCTTTTGATTTCTTCTCTGGTTTTCTCATAGTTTATTTTAGGGAAAAGTGTCTGTTCTGACTGTCAAGTGGAACTGACATTTTTTCTCTTTCCGTTGGTTTAGTTTTCGCGACAGATTCTTAAAACTGGAGGCCTAGAATTTTCGGCCATTGTGCTGGATCAGCCAACGATTCAAGTTCAATATGGTAAGATGGTTCGAGACACGAGGCGACGAAATCAGTAGGGCGGCTAGAACCGTACTAATTTAATCGCCTCCAGTCTCATTGACGCAACTTGAACGTTCTTCGGAATTATTTTTCTCCATTGGCCCGCCGTTGAAACTACCCCCTTTAACTGTTTGGCTTCCATCTTCTAAACTTCAATTTGAGTCTATTTTTTAGGGTTTTTTAGAATTTTTTTTTCAAAAACCCCTTATGAAATCGGTTTTGTCCGTCCGTCCGTCTGTCCGTCCGTTTGTTCACTAAATAACTCGTGAACAGCTCAACCGATTGTCATGAAATTTGGTAGGAATGTGTAGAATGGTTACAGTCTTTGGCACGAATACCTTAGAAGTTGGTAGGAAGAAGATAACAGGGTTTCCCGACTTTTTTAGTTTTTATCGGAGATTGACGTACGGATATTTAAATCAAAGATCTAAGCGAGTACATCTCACAACAGTTAAAATTTTCCAGTTTCGAGTAACGGTAAAAAAGTTATTGGCGTTTAAAGTTAAAATTCCCTTTCGACCTCCGTTTTTCTAAACCGTTATAGGGATCGATATAAAACTTTGCACAAAGATTGGTCAGTATGGCATTATATACGTTAAATATTACGACTGTTGACTTTTGCTAAGGAAAAGTAAATAACAGTAAATTTGTAAAATTTCAATTTGTCCGTGTGTAGCCCCTCTTAGGTTTCCACATATGAAAATTCTGCTAAGAGTTTTTAGAAAATTACATAGGGAATGTGTCTGCGAATTTTCATTCGAATAACTGTCTCCAAACCGGAAATATAGCCAAGTAAGTATTTAGTAAGGCCCTTTCACAATGCATCAAGAGAAGCTCTAAAGCATTTCTTAAATGCATATCTTTTAACTTGTTGAAACAATGAACATGAAATTTGGTGGAAATGCATAGAATGGTAATAGTGTTTGCCACAAATATTTTTGAAGTTTGTAGGACCAAGTTAACAGGGTGTCCCTGAATAGCTGCAAAAGTATACTTGTTCAATACTCATAGGAAGGCTTGCGTGGGCTCTTATGTAAGGGGACACAATGGAATCATTTCATATACGTCGCTTTTCCTTGATTAAAACACAGTTACAGTAGATTTACAGCTTCTGTTCATACACTGTAAGGACAAAGTTGAATTTTACATCAAAAACTCGTTGAACTTTACACCTTTTTTCTAGCAAAATTACAGTGAACGTTTATTTTTCAACCAAACTTCTAGTAAACCCACAAAATAGTGTAATATTACTTATATTTTAATATTACTCAATTTTGGTGTAATTTTAGACCACATTTGGTGTGAAGATGTGTCATTACTTTATGTTTGTGTAACTTTACATTTGTAGTATATATTTACCAATAATTTTCATGTAATATTACGATTTTGGTGTAAAAAATTACACCTGCATTGTGTAAAACTGTTACAATACTTTTGTGCATTATTGCATTTTACTGTATCTGTCAAGTGGCTTGTTCTGTGTGCAGTTAGTCTGTTCCGTCCGAAGTGCCTTCATGTGACCATCATATTATTGTTGTTGTTGTAGCGCTTTTTTGCTCTTGAACCGAAGGGGAAGTGGCAGCTCTTGGCCGTTGGAATAACGGGGAGCTCCAGGACGATTTACATCGAAGAACCGGCTGCCGTAAATATTATTAATTAATTACAGAAACCCGGATGTAAATTTACATGTTCGTCGGTTTAACCCTCATCCAGCGGGATAGGTACAGGTGTACCTTTTTCGTTTTTAAAACACCGTAACTTTTTTGCTATGGGTCCGATCGGGCTGAAATTTTCTGACATCTCTACGATTTTAGTTTAAACTATGTATTCCAAATTTCAGAAATGTGTGACCACCCATCCCCAAGTTAGGGAGCAAAATTAATCTTACACCCTTTAACGGCGGCAAAGGTACATTTGTACCTTCATATATTTTGTATGAAAGAAAATTTACAAAAAACGAAAATAAAATATTTTTGGTGAATGCTCATGCTTAGAGAGATTTATTATAGCATCAATAAGTTGAGAATCGAGTGATGTACAGAAGGATTTGATTTACGAATTTTATTTGTAATGATCAAGGTCCTTGGAGATATCGATATATAAGGACTAATCTAACTCATACAGCGGTTTTTGGTTATTTGACATTAATCTGAAGACTTTTACTGGCATAGCAAACATTTTGAAGTAATGGCTTGGGCCAACCAATACAATGTATTACGCCTTCTTTCCCCCATAACATCTAGTGAAAATTAGGTTTGTAATAAATGCTAAAATTTTGGATTTTAGCGGTTGATTTTCTTAACACAAATTCCCATAATTTGTATTCCATCACCTAATATTTATTACTTGTGTAATTCGGGACCTCCACCCGAGTTCCTTTTGAAGTTTCAGCTGAAAACCAGCAGATGCATCCAACCAAATTTCTAAATGGATGTTTGGGTGGTACATAAACTTGGTTGAATTGTACGTCAGTACCATATATAGATGACGATAACTGCTATAGAATATGCCACATGTCTTCGGTTTCTTGTTTTAATTTTTCAATCGATCCTTGGATTTAATTACATATACGAGCAAATATATTAGATACAATTAACCAACAACAATCACAATTAAAATTTTAGATATTTTTCTACTATAGGAATTGGCCTGAGTTTAGATTTACAAAGATTAGAGACTGAAAATTATACTAGCCGATTCTACTTGCTTGTTGCTTGACAGGACCTTTCTTTCGTATAATAACACATTTACTCATTTCTCCAATATATTTATTGCTTCAAATATTGTTGTTTTATGGAAAATAACGAGAATGTGATAATTATTGACGTTTTTTTCGATAGCGATAACGGGTTCTAGTGACAGAGTAATATAGTGGGGGCAGGGGGGTAAATTTTAACCTAAGACTCCAAAATTCGCAAATCAAGCATACTAAATTCTTCTAAAATCATTAATGACTTAATTTGAACCGTTTTCTACTTTTCATTTGTAAATCAATTTTAGATTTCGTCAAATTAAAATTCCAAGCAACCCATTTTTTCAATTTTCTTTTTAAAATTTTGCCTATTTCCTAAATTTACCCACTCCAAAAATTAAATCCACATAAACCCAACTTCTTAAAACATTCACTTCGGCAAAAACAGTTACTAATTTGTGACTAGTCAACATAATATAACGGTTTTACGGTCAAAATTCATACAAATAGTGAAGATTTTCATACAAAATGTACTAAGGTACAGGTGTACCTTTGCCGCCGGCAAGCGTTGTAAAAATCTGCCGCTGGATGAGGGTTAAATTTACATTTTTTCCAGTGCAAATTTGCTTATTTCTGATTTAAATTTACATAAATCTAAGAGTAAGTTTACTTATTTATGTGTGCTAATTTACTTATTACCGTTTGTAGATTTACACCAATTTTGTAGTAAATATTTACACCGTAAAGCGTAAAATTACTTTCGTTCATATCGTGGTGTAAATTTACTACTATAATAGAAGGAAAAAAAGTTTCCTCCTATTATTGGAGTAAAATTTTTTCGAGTGTATGTAAAGTAAAGAGTTTCTTTTTGCTCAAAGGGCATCAAAAATGTTAAATCGAAAAATGCATGTAGATTTGCCTTGGAGTACTTTTATACAAACTGGGTTAAGGCTAGCGCCTTTCATTCTGTTCCACCTTTAATTAGACCAATCCAAAAATAGATTTACAGGAAGCATTTCAATAATGTTGTGCACAATTCTTATTTATTGTTTAAAATTTATGTACAAAAAATATTCACTATGCATTAAAATTCTAAAAAAACCCTCGTATTGTGGGCGCAGCCCTCTGTACGCCGGTATTTTTTTAAATTTATTTTAATAAAGTTAACCCTTAAATGCATAGCGTACCATATATGGTACATGGCTAGATTCCTGTAAAAGTCTAGCGATTATTAAATTTTTGATTTTTTTTTTACTTTTTCCCAAAGTAGACAAAACAGGCTTTCACATAAATTCAATTTTGGCTTCCCGAAGCTTTCCTTGAATTGTCTGTGCGTCGTCAAAGTGGACGAACGTTATTTTTTGTGAAATTTTAGAAGCTATTCTTTAGAGTTAAAAATTCGGCAAAATTTACCGTTGGTTGGTTGGTTGGTAAAAGTGGCGGCCTAGGCAGAGGATAGCCAAAGCCCAATTAGCGCATAAAACGCCGTTTTGAAACCACAACTCCATGAAGTTTAACTAGTGTATATGATGAAGGGTAGGTAATGAATTTATGAGTGGGGAGGTGTCTTGAACCAGCCAGTGGAAGGAAGGAAGCCAGTGGAAGGAAGGAAGCCAGTGGAAGGAAGGAAGTACAGCAGCTCCCCTAATTTCACATTAGCTGCATCCTCCAAGCCTCCCAGAAAAGCCATACGGAGCGTCCTATACCGGGTTCTGGCAAGTCCCGGGCATTCACACAGAAAGTGAATCAGGGTTTCCCTCTCATTTACATTACCGCAGCTGCGGCAATGCGCGTTGTAGGGGATGCCCAGCCTGGCAGCGTGTAGCCCTATTGGCCAGTGCCCCGTGATAACGGCAGTAAGCTTGGCAATATCTCTACGTGGTTTAGTCAGAATCTCAGACGTTCTTTTCCAGTCGTAGGAGGGCCACATCTTCCTTGATATAACGCAAGTCCTCAGATTTCGCCAGTTGGACTTAGCGGCCCTTATATAGTGGGTGGATATCTTACTCTTGACAGCCGCCATAGGGACGCAAACACGCTCCGCATGAGAGCTATCAAGAGTGGCACCCAATTTGGCTAGTTCGTCAGCCATCTCGTGACCCTCTATGTCCCTGTGTCCGGGTACCCAGATTAGGGTGATTATTTGTCGCGTGCCAAGGCGTGCCAACAACCCTGGAGGTCGTCTTCACCGATTGTAAAGCCATGATAGCCGCCTGACTATCTGAGCAGATAGCGATATGTATTCTGGTTGTTTTGTATGTCCCTGAGAGCATGACATTTACCGTTATTTGGAAAAGGAAAAATACTGGTGAGTAAATTAGAATGTGTTTTTGAGATTCTTTTGAGATTTTGGCCAAAAAAGTCTCCAAAGGTATTGTTTGCACTAATTTTGCAACGTACCATATATGGTACACCATGCAGTGGGGCATATTCAGAAATATCTATACATTCATTCCGATTGTTGTTACTTGATGAAATGATTCTCCTTTAGGCTTGGGTAGAGTAGGATATGTTCATAAAATTTTAATTACCAGCTCTTTTAACATGATGGTGCGTTTTATTGAACTCGAACTGGTCCAAATGACCTAAATTTTCATACAAATTATGCCACCGATCCATTTTTCCAGGACATTTACTGCCATTTTTTATGAAAGCTAGGTTATTCAGTCCTGGTTAGGATCCAAGGAAACGGAGTTGTGATAGTTGATTTAGAAGGATCGCTTTTGTCATTTTGTTTTGAATATGTGGAGTACCATATGCGATAAACAAAAAATTGCATGGATGTAGTTCTTGTGGACATGTCCTGTGACCTGCACAAATTTGGGTTATGAAGCAAGCAGCAGTTCATTTCCATGTTCATATCCTAGCAAAGTCAATCCAATCCATATACTTTTCAAGAAAGGAATCCCATGAGCTATGGTAAATCAAAAGAAGTCTCGAGATATACGTTTAACAGTGGAACATGTTTATAACGAACTATTATATAAAAGATTTATTTTATAATGAGACCGAATTCTAATCGCGTTAATAGCATGATGAGTCCATACCCCTATACCCATGTACAGAGCTAGACGGCACGCAATGCCCAAAATAATCAATTGCATGTTTTTTTGTAGGGGAGGAAGGGGTATACAAGTCGGATCTGGCGCACTTTTAATATTTTATAAGGACATCCAACAGCACACATTTGAAGTGTTTCGCGAAATTCTATCGAAAGACATGGCAAAATTTAGGTTTGTGGGGGATGTAGGGGTAGTAAGATCTACTCCACTTCCCATCAACTTTCAGGATATGTCACAAATAGGCATCCATACAAATTTCAATAAGGAATAGGAAACTAATCACTAATCACACAAGCTCCCTTAAAAAAAAAAACTGAATATTCGCGATTTTCTATAGAAATGACCACCTTTCCTAATGAAGAGGAGTTCATTATATCGAGTTTCCACTGTAATTTCGATCGAAAATCTCCATAATCATTATTCTTTCTTTTTTGCACTGTTCCTATCAAAGTAAGAGGCAGATTAAATGAAATTTGAAAAATGTCTTTCATTTACAACATATGGCCTGAATGCATGGCGTACCATATTTGGTACACAATACAAATTCTACTATTTTCGCTTTTCTGGGAAAACGGGCTATTTTCTGGGAAAATAAAGGCTGATTCCGTGTTCAGTGACCGATTTTACATAAGGGGAGGTCAGTTACGATAGTGGGTTCAGACCCCATGCATTTAAGGGTTAAGTTAAATTTTTGATTAACTGATTAGGGGAGTGTTAAATTTTAATTTTTTTAGACCTAAAAAAACGACAGCACGATAAGGGTACACCATTCATTCAGTTTTTTGGTGTCACTCAAGCAAATTGTGCTATTGACTTGACCCATTCATAAATGTCATCGTAAAGTAGTAAAGTAAAGAAAAAAAGAGGGAAAAATTAGCCCTTTTTTAGAACCACAACGCCATTTTTCCCTGGGACTCTACAAATTCAATAACTCATCAAATTGAGGTTGTGAACATACATAAATAAAGATTATTATCTAGCGAAACCAAAAACAATTCTTATGATCAAAACATACACCAGAGTTACAGATTTCCAGTATACACTTTTATGTATAACTAATGGGCTTTGCCCCCTGCTCGCTACGCTCGCCAACACGCGAAAATTTCTTTTTTTTTTCGCTTTTTGTCGATATAAATATCTGAAGTAAGCATTTAGGCCTGTTCGGTACCGAGATTTCAGTACCGGGTTTCGGTTTTTTTCAATACCCGGTACCACAAGCGGTTTCCCTGACTCAGGTTTTTTTTCAGTAAACGACGGTTTTTTTTTTAACCATAAGCCGGTTTTTTGAGTACCGGGTTAAAAACCGGTACCAAAAACCTGAAAAAAACCGGCTCATGGTTTAAGTGAATCGTTCTTTTTAACTCGGTACCAAAAAACCGACTCGTCGGTCGGTTTTTTTTAACTCGATACCAAAAAAACCGGGACATCGGTACTTTAGAATATCGGGTCCGGTACCAATTGAACACCGGTTTTGTACCGGGATTCCGGTTTTTGGAACAGGCCTAAGCATTAGGCTAGATGAAAATGAGATGATTTTTTATATCAATGTTTAATCTCCACCCCGCCTCCCTTCTCCCCTATCGGCTGCACTCCTAACGATATATAAAAAATTTCAAATGTTCCAAACAAAACTCCTAATGAGACACATTTGTATTTTGCAGTAAAATTCAATAGAGATCTTCTTTATTCGCATTCCCTATTCGTATCTCTAAGTACGATTTGCAGTGAAAGAACGCCCGCCCCACTTAATGGATTGCATTTAAAACCAGAACAGCATTATTAAAAAGTCCTTAACCATAGCAGGACACTCTAATTCACGCCACGCATATAATTAAAACGCAAGACGTGAAGGAGCTTTAATACTAAAGTTGCAACACTTGAGTTGAGTCCTTCTAAGAGGCCATTGGGGGAACAATGGCTACACAATGGCGGTGCACCCCAAAAGTCTTAAGTACGACACAATACGGAATACAACGGTTGGGGTTTATAACCATGTGGTGGGTTGCAGATTTTTCTAAATTGGAGACAGTATGGAATGGAGGACGAGTCGTTGCTTCTTGTGTTGTTCAGTGTGCACTCTCCGTCTGCCTGTGATCTGAATAAGAATGAAAATGCACAGTAATTGAAAAAGGAATGGAAATAATAATCTGTACATATTCAAATATGAAATTTTTGACACGTATACAATACTCCCAGTATTGTATACGTGTCTCGGTTACTGGTAAGGATGCGCATGGATTCTTGTAATACTCGTACACAAAATCTACATGTATGTTCGTCTGTATGTATGTATTTCTATTTTCAATGGAATTTATTACAAATGATTTAAGATTCAAAAAAATGTAATTTCCTATACGAGTTCATACAAAAATTACTTTAAGAAAACCAAATTGAATGAATGGTTTCCGTCTTGTAATGGTAGCCTCTTGCCGAAAATTTAATTTAACATTTTTGTTATATAGGCAAAATTCTCGTCAAAAGAACTGTCCCTTCACCAAACGCCAGACTCTCTATAAATTTAATATCCCAATAAACCTCAATGAAAAGGATAAAAATAACCATTTCTGGCCACCACTATACGATGGACCCGAAACGAACATGTATGAATCTACTGTGCGTGCAAAATTTCAATTTGTGTAAGTCTGTCGATCCCCAACAATTTCATGTCGGCCCCGGCACCAATCAATTGAAGATTTCCGAACAACTGTTGACAAGCAGCCATCACTAATCGATGAGTGAAGCGTGACGTGGTATTATTCCTTTGGATTGTCGAACACGCACATAACCCTTTTCAATTTTTTTTTCATTTATTTGCTTCAGATTTTTTTCCGGTTATGCTTGCAGGACGAACAAAAAGAACTTGCCTGTCCTGAAAAAGTTCCAAGTTAGCATGACTTTTTGGGATGCAATGGTTAAACATTGTTCGGTCGTTGTACCGGACACCACCAAAACGTACATATATTACGAATGTGTGTATAGGCATAGTGGATTTTAGTTTGGAGTAATATCCCTTGAAAGTGGCGCCCAATATTGATTAAATGGCAAACGAAGGAGCATTTGTAAACGTACCGAAAAAGAATGAATGGGTGCCGATTGAAAAGCCTGTCGTTTTCAAACCTAAACGGTATATCATATAAGTTCAGGGAAAATGGTTGTGGGAGTAAAAATCGGTAGGATAGATATATTATGTGCAAGTATCGTTCCGTTAGATTTATTGGTAAATTTTCAGAAACCTTGGAATTAAAGCTTAGAGACTATGACATTGTCTATCCGAAGATGTAAGATTACTCTTCAAGTCACTGCTTCCGCTAACGCTGGATGCTTAAATAAATTCAAAAGAAAAATGTCGCTTTTTTAATGTGACCTAAAGATTCCTACTTTGTGTATAGCTTAAAAAAATTAATACAAAATAAGGCGTACGAAGCAACCAGTTTTTTCGAATGTGTTTTATTCACTTGATTGGTAGATACTCGGTTAATCCACCAAATAAATATTTAAACCAAAATTAAAAATTGATCCCTAACCTACAACCCTATATCCTTTTCAAAATACAAACTTTCATCAAATGACGCCAGAATCGAATTCTGTACCTACACTCAACAACAAAAAAAAAATCATTCTCTACCGTTCCTACATGTATTTTCCACTACGAACATAATACAAGCTTATCGTCTTGTCACAATCCGTGACATCAGATGTGAAATTGAAACGGAAACGAGTATTAGAACTGGACAAACATTGTACGTTGTAGGAGGAATTGTGTTGCAAAAGCAAAGTTTTCTATATGTTACCGAATCTTGTTTGACAAGCAGCGATTTTGTCATACAGATAACACGCACGTACTCGTAGTGTAATGATGTTTACTCCGATTTGTCAAATATGATGTTCCCGGAGGGTTTGCCAAGCAACATGTGGGCGAACGTTCAATGCTGCTCACCTTTCTTGACTTCTCCGACAATGGCGTTAGCTTTTCATAAAATACCGTCTGATCTGTTAGTCAAAATCTCGAAGACAAACATTACTAAGCAATGTTTATCAGATGGCTTACGGAAAAAAAAATCTTTCGGAAGCGGAAGGGTAAATTTTGGATTTCGGGTTTCTTAGTATGGCAAACATGACATTTTATTTGAATTTTGTCATAGTCATTTTCTCATAGTTTTCGTAAAGCTCTCATTTGGGGCAAGTATTAAAAAAAAAGAGTATAAAGAACGAACGAAACAAATGATAGACCTAAAAATCGTGTCCGAAAGAAGCTTCGAATATTTTGTTTAGTTTGGTTCCCATGTGATCTACTTCAACACGTCTATTTGTGAAACCTCATAGCTTTATAACCACTGGTGGGTCCAGATGGAAACCTCCGAAAAGTTTTGAAAAACCTTATGTTTGCCAGAACATTTTTTTTTTTAATTTTATATTTTTATTTATATTTTATAATATTATTTATTAATTTAAATAAAAATGAAAGTCGTGTTAGTTACACCAACTGGAAATCGGCTGGACCGATTTTCATGATTTTAGGTTCGTTGGATTCGGCTCTGCACAATGAGCTAAAATTCACAATGGGTTGTTTTTTGCCTACTTCTGCCTGTATTTCTTGAACGTATCAGTGGATTTCAGTAAATTCGCTCAACAGGATTGGTCTCTACTAAATAGCTGAACAGCTATTGAGAAATATGATAAATTCACAATGAGCACAATTATGAAGACAGTTCTTTTTAACATACATACTTCCATTTGCATTTCATGAACGAATTACGGATTTCAGTAAGCTTACCCCATCGGATTGGGTTACATAAGGATACGGCTGGAATAGCAGTATATCCATTGACATATGCAGAAAATTCACAATGAGCAACAATTCACAATTAGGTTTTTTTTGCCGCAATATTTTGTTTATATTTCTTGAACATCTTGGCAATTGGAATTTTAGCAGATTTTCCTGCCGAATTGGCCACCTCCCTCAATATCTGAATAATATTGAAACACGTATAAAATCCCAATGAGCAAAATTATAGAGATTTTTCTTTTCCTCATTTTCCTGTATTTCTTGAACGAATTGCTGGATTTCAGTAAATTAATTCCACCAGATCAGCCTACACCCAGAATATGTATTGAAACATGCAAAAAATTCACAATGAGCAAAATTATGAAGACAGTTTTTTTCACATAATTGCATTTATCTTCTGAACGCCTGATTGGAATCTACTAAAAATAACAGAAATATAAAATTCACAATGGAAAAATGTTCAAGGCAGCTGTTTTTCTGACCCTTTGGTCAGTGTATTTTAATAAATTTACACCACCGGATTGGTGTCTACCTAATAGCTACATACGTACACTTGCAAAAAGTTGAAAATGAGAAAATTTCGAAGGCAGCTATTTTGCATATGCTGCCTATATCTCCTTAGAAAATAAGTTAATTTAAACAAATTTGCCCGACAATATGGGGCTCTACCTCAAAACACCAGAACAACTATTGAAATGTGCATGAAACTACGGAATAGCGTATTTTTCTAAATTTTCACTATGGATTTTTCTTCACCTTAAATACGAAGGGATTAAAATTTTGAAGGCTGCTGTTTTCCTATCTCTTGGCTACTTTGAAAGGATTAGTAGTTTAGTATCCAGGTGATAATCCTAGTACATCAGATTGCAAAATGTGGTAGAGACAAATTTTTGTTGTTTCTTATATTTTTTTGGGGTGCTGAGCACGAATTAGGAGCTTCCAACCAACATTTCGTTGCGGAACAGGGTCAAAATCGCGAAAAACCCTAACATGTTTGCTCTTTTTCCGTTTTTTGGCCTCTAACTCTGAAACTATCTATTTCTGCGAAAAACTCTCCATTAATATTTCAGAGAGTACATAATTGCGCCTCCAAAGAGACATAAATACTATAAATCCGTTGAGCGGCACTACTACAATTGATAATTTAAATTTGCTATTTTTAAAATAGTTCCATTTTATAAAGAAACATTTTGAGATGGAACGGTTTTTCACTTTTGGTCGCAACAGTTGCACTTTTGCAATTTTGGGTTTTTTCGCGGTTTTGACCCTGTTCCGCAACGAAATTTTGGTGGGAAGCTCCGGATTTGAGCTCAGCACCCAAAAAAAAAACACAAGAAACAAAAAAAAAATTTCTCCACCACACTTTGCAATCTGAAATCACCTAGTTACTACACTAAAGGGGATTTTAGTAAATGTGCTCTACCGTATTTTACATATAAATTTGCCGAATACGATCAGAACTATTTAATTCTTTAATGTTACCGTAGCTTGTGATCGTTAAAGGGTTAATAATTTTAATATTTTTTGTTTGAATTGCCCTGCCTCACAATTCACAATGAGCAACAATTCATAAAGGGTTCTTTTTCGCATCCTTTTTTTTTTGCATTTCTTCAATGTGTTAGCAGATTTTCGGTCTCCACATCGAATAGAAGAATAAGCATTGATATCTTCGGGAAAATTCACACTGAGCAAAATTATGCTGTAGTTGTTTCTCATAAACTTTTCCCAGCATTTCTTAAGCGAATTACCGAATTTTAGTAATGTTTACCTACATCAATGGAATTTAACCAGTAGGTAGATGGCGTTGCCCATAGTAGAATAAGTATTATTAGAGGTACGGAGATTTCGTTTTTACGAAATAGATGCGAATTTCGGCGAAATTTGCCCATTTTTGCGAATTGATGCGAAATTATCGAATTTGTACTTTTTCCACAAAAAGTTAATTTTTCTCCAAAACAAAGGAGCAATTATGGAAGATAATTTTTCTTCTCAGATCGATTTTTCGTCAAAAGATTCCCATTAATATAAGGTTATTTCAAAAAATGAAAAAGTTCGCAGACGAGTACAATTGCTTGTCAAACACCGTGCAAAGTGTTTAGTTAGTTTAGGAGGTTGGATGAATGAGCTTTGTTTTCTGGATCGGGATTTTTTCGTGGTTCGATGAGCCAGCCCAAAATTGAAATGAACTGTACATAAAAAAGCGAAAGAATACTAGCGGGTTCTGCCTTAGAATTTTCTTTCCCTGTTTACAGTAATTCGTCAGGGGCGTTGTCGACTTTGTCGTATGTATTGTCAAAAACTTTGCTCGACAACTATGAATATCGTAGTATGAATCAGTAGTGTGGCTACTTGCTAGTCGATTTTTTGCTTTTGTTTTTATCTTCTGGACAGATAGTTGGATTTCAGCAGCCTAAGCCCCACCGGATTGGTATCTACTCGTGATAGTTTAAAAACTTTTGAAACATCCACAAAATTCACAATAATGGAAATTATGAAGACAGGTCTTTTTCACATACTTTTGCCCAAAAATCTTGAACAAAACAGCGCATTTGAGTGAATTGGACTTTTCAGGGTATAAACCCGAACTGCCAAACAATTGTTGAAACATGCTGAAAATTTACCACGAGTAAATTTATGGAGACAGTATTTTACCATACCTTTAATTTGTGGATTTTACTAAATTCCAACTCTCGCCTGAATGTCTTCCGCCTTTATCAGCAGTTGAGTGACTTCCCCGGACCTGAAGAACATTGTGAAGGCAGTAGTATATTTTCTCTATCTTTTGTGTATTGTTGACCGAATTAGCGTACATCAGTAAAATGTCTCTACCTACCCACATGATTGGAATCTCCTTAAATAGCGAAATAAGCATTCAAGCACATGTGGGAAATTCACAAATGAGTGCAGTTTAGTGAATTTGGCCCACCAGATTGGTCTCCAACATCACCTGAACGAATTTTCGGATTTCAGTGAATTCCACCCTACTAGAATAAATAGTATTTCAACATGCTGAAAATTCACAGTGAGCAAAATTATGAAGGCAGAAAGCTCATTTTCTCCTCCTTTTGGCGGATTAGCAGATTTCGGTATATTCACTAAACAAACATCTGAATATAAGTTCTACCCTCAATAGGAGACCGCTCTGGAAATTGGCCAAAGGTAAAATTATGAAGGCAGCTTATATTCTCCAGTTTCACGAAATTCTCCTATTTTTGCATATATGTATCTCTTGAACGGAACGCCAGATTTCAATCGGAAAAAACGGTTTTCAGTCAATTAATCACTTCTCTCCCCTGAATGATTTCCGATCGTAAAAACGAGTAACTCTTGGCGTATCTTAGATTGGCTAACCACTAAATATCTAAAAGGTGGGGCGATACGAAAAAATAAAACATTAAATCGTTAAAACTACCAATTTTTGAAAGATTTTCAAAGTATTTTTATACGGATATGTCAACAAATATATGAATTAATTTAAGGCTGCTTAATATATTTATCTAAATTAATCATAGAACCCTTAACCCGGGAACACTAATGAGTCAAAATGACTCAGTCATTTTGACTCACATATCAAAGTTTTTCACTTGCCCTTGAAAGAACCGTACGCACACCGCGTTGAGCTACTTATGTATTCCTCGAGAAACTAGTTTTGTACCGAATTTCATTGTGAGTGGTCGATTTTGTTTTCGTGGTGAGTAGATATAAGTGTTTTCCTGCAAGCCAGTGAGTCAGATTGGCTTACTGTCGATTCTGCAATTAGAAAATAAGAAGGAAGACAAACACATATTGTGCTAAATGCAGTGTTCCTGTATGCGGTGAACATAAAAAAAAATATGTTTCCAGTGCAATCAATCGGAATCGTAAATTTATAGCATTATGATCGTTCATTGTTTGAGGCTGTTAAAATCACAGAGCTCTTTTTTATGGCTGTGAAAGTCAATGATTTCTTATTTTTATTTTTGGTTAATAAAGAATTTTCTATGAATTAAATTATTCTTATTTGTTTTCCTCTGCTGCCTATGATTTTTATTCACACTCTCCCATTTTATGTAACGAAAATCTCATAGTGAGTCAAAATGACTCATGGTTAGTAACAAGCGCCTAAAATTAAGGTTAGTGTTCCCGGGTTAAGGAGATCCGTAAGCAGTTCCTTATTGAGTGACTATGAATAGCGTCACTCCCTTAACCTTTAAGTGAGAACTATGAATTTCGCCCTAAATGTCCTTCTGGGTATCTATCGACATTCTACATTTTTCTCAAAAATTTATTTTTTAGAAGCCTTTTGAGTATCTTAGTGTTCAAATCCGAACTTCGGCGAACAAATAAACTTCGGTCGAACGCTATCTGCAATCAAATAAAAATCTCGTTGTAATTTCTAGATGAATTTCTGACAAAAAAATAACAACAAAAAAAATCCTATTTATCTCTTTTGAGTATCTCCCATTCATTCTTAGTTCATAATCGTTAAAACCATAACGAGCTGGTGATTCAAATTTTTCAAATCTGCTTTAACCCATATTGTCCGGGGGTAAGAAGCAGTTGTGCTAGTATTATGAAAATTCACACAGTAGTTTGTTATAGGAAGAATATGCAAATTTCGAACAAATGTATTTTTAATTTTTTGTATTTTGGGCTGTGGAGCACGTTGCGAAAACGCAACGCTAGGACTTAACGTGTACTTTTCTGGTCAATGAAAAGTGTCTTCCATACACAGAAATCGTCTGATTTTTATAAATAATAGCCTAAAACTTAGAAGCAAAAGTTCTCTTCTCAAAAGTTCATTCTCTGTGCAGCTTCGATCTTTACCAGGTTTGTTGGAATCAGCAACCGGTGCAAGATGCAATGCCTAAACCGGTTGGCTCATATCAGATAGGTGGAACTCCTCCTTAGAATGTTGTCTGTATATAAGGCTAGCGATCTCCATCCAGAAGTAGGCTCCTTCCCTTTCCATTTGTAGAAGTTGGTGCTATGATAAAGCTAACTTCCCAAGGACATATCTGGGTTATATTTTATACAAATTTTAAACTTCACATGCTATTTGAGGAATATTGGGCCGTTGAATCGGGTGAAACTTGGAAATAATCATATCGCTGATAAAAGGTAGTGGCATCATAAAACCAAATAAATGAAATGTTCGAAATAAACTTTTTAATTTGCAAAGCCACTTTTTACAAATATTACTTAAATTTATCGAAAACTTAAGTACAAACAATTTTCGCCTCGCTTTATCTCAAGAAGTTAAACAGAGTCAAACAATAAAAGCAAAAGTTAAATAGCATCAAAACTGAATTAGTAGTAAAAATAATGGAAATCATTTGTCCATAGGAAAGGCAAAAGAAGATATCGTTATAGTCCAGCGTTGCGTTTTCGCAACCTTAAATTTTGAGCGTATGTTCTGCGCTCATAACACAACTTTTTTATGAACTATGTATATTTTCGCATCTGTTGTAGTCTTTCTTATGTTACTTCCGTAGATTTCAGGAAAATATTTGATCTAAGTATTTTTATACACAAATTAGCACCTACACCTTAAAACATTTAATTTTCACAATTTTCAAACCCTTAAAAATCATAGAAAACGTCAAAATACATCTTTGAACAAAAACAGGTCGATTAGATAATTCTAAAATGAAACTTTCTTCTTCGTGGATCAAATTTATATTTTTTACCAGAAAAGCGTGAAACATGAAAATGTAAAGTGTTGCGAAAACGCAACCGTAGGAAAAAATGGGTTAATCCAGAATCAAGAAGCCAATATAAATCTGTTTCGTTTCGGCGATGATATTAGGCACGTCTTCAAGACACCAAAGAAGAGAAAACCCATAAAAAACAGAAATTTCTTTCAAGCATGAACGCAATTTTTACACGGTCTATCACAACACATCCTTTAAGACTTTTTCATCTTAGCGGAGTGGAATTTTGTTGCAAACGACAAAATATTTTAACTATGTACATGATGCCACATGCCAGAAGTGTCTTTTAACGTCTCCAAAGTAAAGTGTGAAAAATATGTCAAAGATTTCGATAAAAAGTTGAGTCATCTAGAGATCATAAACAGCTGCTGGTGTGACTAGTAGCTGGCGGATCATGTGTGACAGAATTTAATTACTATGGTTTGCAGAAAAATTAAAACATATGTAGTAGGAAAAATTTATTTCTTCAGTGGTACAGTTAATGCATTTTGTCCAAATTTTAATTTAGCTGAAGTTGTTTCGACTAGATGGCACATTTCAATTAGTTTTATTAAAAATAGTAGATTATAAAATTTGCTTAGATTAAATTTTTTTTTTCAATGTTTAAGATTTATTGAAAAAAAGGATTAACTATTGAAATATTTCAGATTAAAAGCCAAATCGAAATTTGACCGCCACTTCTTTTCACGGGTGATTTCATGAAATTATGAATTAGTATAGAGTCTTTGCTTGATTGTGCAATAAGCACTGTCGACTGTTGCATGTTGCATCAGTCATTTTTTGGAGGGCCGACACTATTGTGTGTGATCTTCACGCATATTTAATTTCATGACATACATTCGTCATGCGAGTACAGACAACGGATGGAATGTACACCACATATCAGCCATTTCAAGCAGTGAGCGCATCCAATTAAAAATTTTCTGGTAAAACGTGTTTGTTTTACTAGTGTCATTTTGGTATGGTTCAGGTCGACATTAAAAAATAAAAACGTAACGAGCAGATTAAATCAAATTTATAATGAGATTGTTGCATTGTCGGCGTTAAACTTCTTGGAAAATTTTGTATTATGCATTTAGGTAACAAAAGTAGCAAGCACATAGGACACATTTACACTACCGACAGGATTTACTAAAAGCACTAAATTAATCCATTCAAAATCGACTAGATTGAATCGTATGTAACTAAATTATAAATTTAACGTAAAACGAGACCGAGGCTAATTTCGCGCGCGGGTTTGTATGGCGGATCCATAACCCCATAGTCCGATTGCATCGATTTTTATGAATATTGTGTATTCTAAATATAGGTAGAAAAACATCTGGCTGCCATACAAACCTAGCTTCCCATTTAAATTCTTCTAAGAAAAACTTTTTTGTTTATGAACCAATCTTAACCAAACTTCATATAAATGGATCCATATTGATTTCACATAAAATATGTAAAAATAAATGGAATTGAATGATGGGGTCATAGGGCTGCCATACAAACTCAACTCCCCAAATTAGGTTCTTCTAAAGCCGGCCCCACATTTTATGCTACACCAATTTCACCCAACCTTTTATTAATGTGTCTTTACCCAAACAACAAAAAATGTAAAAACAAATAATAAATAAATTTTTTTAAGAGTTTTCTTTTATTTGCCCAATTATTCCAAGCAAGCCTCACGCAAATATTTTTTTTATCGGCGCCACGGAACTTATGTGAAAAAGGAAGGAAAAGAATGGAGGGAAGAGAATTAAATACAAGTCATAGGACGCCGGAAAAAAACTTTTGGCCGAAGGAGAGTGAAGGGTATCCAAATTTCGGCCGCACCCGAAAAATGGCAATATTCTGTTTTCATATGAAAATTTTCGAAACCGGGGGTTGAAAAAGTCGATGAAGAGGGCATCCAGACCTACATTTTGCTGAAACTTTCAGGGTCCTAGCTATCACCGTTTCAGAGATACAGCCGGTTAAAGCTGGGGCAATAAACAAGCAGATTGCCCCTCGAAAAACGCCCGGAAAGGCCTCAAAATGGCAATTTTCTGTTTTCATATGAAAATTTTCGAAACCGGGGGTTGAAAAAGTCGATGAAGAGGGCATCCAGACCTACATTTTGCTGAAACTTCCAGGGTCCTAGCTATCACCGTTTCAAAGATACAGCCGGTTAAAGCTGGGGCAATAAACAAGCAGATTGCCCCTCGAAAAACGCCCGGAAAGGCCTCAAAATGGCAATTTTCTGTTTTCATATGAAAATTTGCGAAACCGGGGGTTGAAAAAGTCGATGAAGAGGGCATCCAGACCTACATTTTGCTGAAACTTCCAGCGTCCTAGCTATCACCGTTTCAGAGCTACAGCCGGTTTCAAAGATACAGCCGGTTAAAGCTGGGGCAATAAACAAGCAGATTGCCCCTCGAAAAACGACCGGAAAGGCCTCAAAATGGCAATTTTCAAGATACAGCCGGTTAAAGCTGGGGCAATAAACAAGCAGATTGCCCCTCGAAAAACGCCCGGAAAGGCCTCAAAATGGCAATTTTCTGTTTTCATATGAAAATTTTCGAAACCGGGGGTTGAAAAAGTCGATGAAGAGGGCGTCCAGACCTACATTTTGCTGAAACTTCCAGGGTCCTAGCTATCACCGTTTCAGAGATACAGCCGGTTAAAGCTGGGGCAATAAACAAGCAGATTGCCCCTCGAAAACGCCCGGAAAGGCCTCAAAATGGCAATTTTCTGTTTTCATATGAAAATTTTCGAAACCGGGGGTTGAAAAAGTCGATGAAGAGGGCATCCAGACCTACATTTTGCTGAAACTTCCAGGGTCCTAGCTATCACCGTTCCAAAGATACAGCCGGTTAAAGCTGGGGCAATAAACAAGCAGATTGCCCCTCGAAAAACGCCCGGAAAGGCCTCAAAATGGCAATTTTCTGTTTTCATATGAAAATTTTCGAAACCGGGGGTTGAAAAAGTCGATGAAGAGGGCATCCGGACCTACATTTTGCTGAAACTTCCAGGGTCCTAGCTATCACCGTTCCAAAAATACAGCCGGTTAAAGCTGGGGCAATAAACAAGTAGATTGCCCCTCGAAAAACGCCCGGAAAGGCCTCAAAATGGCAATTTTCTGTTTTCATATGAAAATTTTCGAAACCGGGGGTTGAAAAAGTCGATGAAGAAGGCATCCAGACCTACATTTTGCTGAAACTTCCAGGGTCCTAGCTATCACCGTTTCAGAGATACAGCCGGTTAAAGCTGGGGCAATAAACAAGCAGATTGCCCCTCGAAAAACGCCCGGAAAGGCCTCAAAATGGCAATTTTCTGTTTTCATATGAAAATTTTCGAAACCGGGGGTTGAAAAAGTCGATGAAGAGGGCATCCGGACCTACATTTTGCTGAAACTTCCAGGGTCCTAGCTATCACCGTTCCAAAAATACAGCCGGTTAAAGCTGGGGCAATAAACAAGTAGATTGCCCCTCGAAAAACGCCCGGAAAGGCCTCAAAATGGCAATTTTCTGTTTTCATATGAAAATTTTCGAAACCGGGGGTTGAAAAAGTCGATGAAGAGGGCATCCAGACCTACATTTTGCTGAAACTTCCAGGGTCCTAGCTATCACCGTTTCAGAGATACAGCCGGTTAAAGCTGGGGCAATAAACAAGCAGATTGCCCCTCGAAAAACGCCCGGAAAGGCCTCAAAATGGCAATTTTCTGTTTTCATATGAAAATTTTCGAAACCGGGGGTTGAAAAAGTCGATGAAGAGGGCATCCAGACCTACATTTTGCTGAAACTTCCAGGGTCCTAGCTATCACCGTTTCAGAGATACAGCCGGTTAAAGCTGGGGCAATAAACAAGCAGATTGCCCCTCGAAAAACGCCCGGAAAGGCCTCAAAATGGCAATTTTCTGTTTTCATATGAAAATTTTCGAAACCGGGGGTTGAAAAAGTCGATGAAGAGGGCATCCAGACCTACATTTTGCTGAAACTTCCAGGGTCCTAGCTATCACCGTTTCAGAGATACAGCCGGTTAAAGCTGGGGCAATAAACAAGCAGATTGCCCCTCGAAAAACGCCCGGAAAGGCCTCAAAATGGCAATTTTCTGTTTTCGTATGAAAATTTTCGAAACCGGGGGTTGAAAAAGTCGATGAAGAGGGCATCCAGACCTACATTTTGCTGAAACTTCCAGGGTCCTAGCTATCACCGTTTCAGAGATACAGCCGGTTAAAGCTGGGGCAATAAACAAGCAGATTGCCCCTCGAAAAACGCCCGGAAAGGCCTCAAAATGGCAATTTTCTGTTTTCATATGAAAATTTTCGAAACCGGGGGTTGAAAAAGTCGATGAAGAGGGCATCCAGACCTACAGTTTGCTGAAACTTCCAGGGTCCTAGCTATCACCGTTTCAGAGATACAGCCGGTTAAAGCTGGGGCAATAAACAAGCAGATTGCCCCTCGAAAAACGCCCGGAAAGGCCTCAAAATGGCAATTTTCTGTTTTCACATGAAAATTTTCGAAACCGGGGGTTGAAAAAGTCGATGAAGAGGGCATCCAGACCTACATTTTGCTGAAACTTCTAGGGTCCTAGCTATCACCGTTTCAAAGATACAACCGGTTAAAGCTGGGGCAATAAACAAGCAGATTGCCCCTCGAAAAACGCCCGGAAAGGCCTCAAAATGGCAATTTTCTGTTTTCATATGAAAATTTTCGAAACCGGGGGTTGAAAAAGTCGATGAAGAGGGCATCCAGACCTACATTTTGCTGAAACTTCCAGGGTCCTAGCTATCACCGTTCCAAAGATACAGCCGGTTAAATCTGGGGCAATAAACAAGCAGATTGCCCCTCGAAAAACGCCCGGAAAGGCCTCAAAATGCCAATTTTCTGTTTTCATATGAACATTTTCGAAACCGGGGGTTGAAAAAGTCGATGAAGAGGGCATCCAGACCTACATTTTGCTGAAACTTCCAGGGTCCTAGCTATCACCGTTCCAAAGATACAGCCGGTTAAAGCTGGGGCAATAAACAAGCAGATTGCCCCTCGAAAAACGCCCGGAAAGGCCTCAAAATGCCAATTTTCTGTTTTCATATGAAAATTTTCGAAACAGGGGGTTGAAAAAGTCGATGAAGAGGGCATCCAGACCTACATTTTGCTGAAACTTCCAGGGTCCTAGCTATCACCGTTTCAAAGATACAGCCGGTTAAAGCTGGGGCAATAAACAAGCAGATTGCCCCTCGAAAAACGCCCGGAAAGGCCTCAAAATGGCAATTTTTTGTTTTGATATGAAAATTTTCGAAACCGGGGGTTGAAAAAGTCGATGAAGAGGGCATCCAGACCTACATTTTGCTGAAACTTCCAGGGTCCTAGCTATCACCGTTTCAAAGATACAGCCGGTTAAAGCTGGGGCAATAAACAAGCAGATTGCCCCTCCAAAAACGCCCGGAAAGGCCTCAAAATGGCAATTTTCTGTTTTCATATGAAAATTTTCGAAACCGAGGGTTGAAAAAGTCGATGAAGAGGGCATCCAGACCTACATTTTGCTGAAACTTCCAGGGTCCTAGCTATCACCGTTCCAAAGATACAGCCGGTTAAAGCTGGGGCAATAAACAAGCAGATTGCCCCTCGAAAAACGCCCGGAAAGGCCTCAAAATGCCAATTTTCTGTTTTCATATGAAAATTTTCGAAACCAGGGGTTGAAAAGTCGATGAAGAGGGCATCCAGACCTACATTTTGCTGAAACTTCCAGGGTCCTAGCTATCACCGTTTCAGAGATACAGCCGGTTAAAGCTGGGGCAATAAACAAGCAGATTGCCTTTCGAAAAACGCCCGGAAAGGCCTCAAAATGGCAATTTTCTGTTTTCATATGAAAATTTTCGAAACCGGGGGTTGAAAAAGTCCATGAAGAGGGCATCCAGACCTACATTTTGCTGAAACTTCCAGGGTCCTAGCTATCACCGTTTCAGAGATACAGCCGGTTAAAGCTGGGGCAATAAACAAGCAGATTGCCCCTCGAAAAACGCCCGGAAAGGCCTCAAAATGGCAATTTTCTGTTTTCATATGAAAATTTTCGAAACCGAGGGTTGAAAAAGTCGATGAAGAGGGCATCCAGACCTACATTTTGCTGAAACTTCCAGGGTCCTAGCTATCACCGTTTCAGAGATACAGCCGGTTAAAGCTGGGGCAATAAACAAGCAGATTGCCCCTCGAAAAACGCCCGTAAAGGCCTCAAAATGGCAATTTTCTGTTTTCATATGAAAATTTTCGAAACCGGGGGTTGAAAAAGTCGATGAAGAGGGCATCCAGACCTACATTTTGCTGAAACTTCCAGGGTCCTAGCTATCACCGTTTCAGAGATACAGCCGGTTAAAGCTGGGGCAATAAACAACCAGATTGTCCCTCGAAAAACGCCCGGAAAGGCTTCAAAATGGCAATTTTCTGTTTTCACATGAAAATTTTCGAAACCGGGGGTTGAAAAAGTCGATGAAGAGGGCATCCAGACCTACATTTTGCTGAAACTTCTAGGGTCCTAGCTATCACCGTTTCAAAGATACAGCCGGTTAAAGCTGGGGCAATAAACAAGCAGATTGCCCCTCGAAAAACGCCCGGAAAGGCCGCAAAATGGCAATTTTCTGTTTTCATATGAAAATTTTCGAAACCGGGGGTGGAAAAAGTCGATGAAGAGGGCATCCAGACCTACATTTCGCTGAAACTTCTAGGGTCCTAGCTATAACCGTTTCAAAGATACAGCCGGTTAAAGCTGGGGCAATAAACAAGCAGATTGCCCCTCGAAAAACGCCCGGAAAGGCCGCAAAATGGCAATTTTCTGTTTTCATATGAAAATTTTCGAAACCGGGGGTGGAAAAAGTCGATGAAGAGGGCATTCAGACCTACATTTTGCTGAAACTTCCAGGGTCCTAGCTATCACCCTTTCAAAGATACAGCCGGTTAAAGCTGGGGCAATAAACAAGCAGATTGCCCCTCGAAAAACGCCCGGAAAGGCCTCAAAATGGCAATTTTCTGTTTTCATATGAAAATTTTCGAAATCGAGGGTTGAAAAAGTCGATGAAGAGGGCATCCAGACCTACATTTTGCTGAAACTTCCAGGGTCCTAGCTATCACCGTTTCAGAGATACAGCCGGTTAAAGCTGGGGCAATAAACAAGCAGATTGCCCCTCGAAAAACGCCCGTAAAGGCCTCAAAATGGCAATTTTCTGTTTTCATATGAAAATTTTCGAAACCGGGGGTTGAAAAAGTCGATGAAGAGGGCATCCAGACCTACATTTTGCTGAAACTTCCAGGGTCCTAGCTATCACCGTTTCAGAGATACAGCCGGTTAAAGCTGGGGCAATAAACAAGCAGATTGCCCCTCGAAAAACGCCCGGAAAGGCTTCAAAATGCCAATTTTCTGTTTTCACATGAAAATTTTCGAAACCGGGGGTTGAAAAAGTCGATGAAGAGGGCATCCAGACCTACATTTTGCTGAAACTTCTAGGGTCCTAGCTATCACCGTTTCAAAGATACAGCCGGTTAAAGCTGGGGCAATAAACAAGCAGATTGCCCCTCGAAAAACGCCCGGAAAGGCCGCAAAATGGCAATTTTCTGTTTTCATATGAAAATTTTCGAAACCGGGGGTGGAAAAAGTCGATGAAGAGGGCATCCAGACCTACATTTCGCTGAAACTTCTAGGGTCCTAGCTATCACCGTTTCAAAGATACAGCCGGTTAAAGCTAGGGCAATAAACAAGCAGATTGCCCCTCGAAAAACGCCCGGAAAGGCCGCAAAATGGCAATTTTCTGTTTTCATATGAAAATTTTCGAAACCGGGGGTGGAAAAAGTCGATGAAGAGGGCATTCAGACCTACATTTTGCTGAAACTTCCAGGGTCCTAGCTATCACCGTTCCAAAGATACAACCGGTTAAAGCTGGGGCAATAAACAAGCAGATTGCCCCTCGAAAAACGCCCGGAAAGGCCCCAAAATGGCAATTTTCTGTTTTCATATGAAAATTTTCGAAACCGGGGGTTGAAAAAGTCGATGAAGAGGGCATCCAGACCTACATTTCGCTGAAACTTCTAGGGTCCTAGCTATCACCGTTTCAAAGATACAGCCGGTTAAAGCTGGGGCAATAAACAAGCAGATTGCCCCTCGAAAAACGCCCGGAAAGGCCTCAAAATGGCAATTTTCTGTCTTCATATGAAAGTTTTCGAAACCGGGGTTTGAAAAAGTCGATGAAGAGGGCATCCAGACCTACATTTTGCTGAAACTTCAAGGGTCCTAGCTATCACCGTGTCAGAGATACAGCCGGTTAAAGCTGGGGCAATAAACAAGCAGATTGCCCCTCGAAAAACGCCCGGAAAGGCCCCAAAATGGCAATTTTCTGTTTTCATATGAAAATTTTCGAAACCGGGGGTTGAAAAAGTCGATGAAGAGGGCATCCAGACCTACATTTTGCTGAAACTTCCAGGGTCCTAGCTATCACCGTTTCAAAGATACAGCCGGTTAAAGCTGGGGCAATAAACAAGCAGATTGCCCCTCGAAAAACGCCCGGAAAGGCCTCAAAATGGCAATTTTCTGTTTTGATATGAAAATTTTCGAAACCGGGGGTTGAAAAAGTCGATGAAGAGGGCATCCAGACCTACATTTTGCTGAAACTTCCAGGGTCCTAGCTATCACCGTTTCAAAGATACAGCCGGTTAAAGCTGGGGCAATAAACAAGCAGATTGCTCCTCGAAAAACGCCCGGAAAGGCCTCAAAATGGCAATTTTCTGTTTTCATATGAAAATTTTCGAAACAGGGGGTTGAAAAAGCCGATGAAGAGGGCATCCAGACCTACATTTTGCTGAAACTTCCAGGGTCCTAGCTATCACCGTTTCAAAGATACAGCCAGTTAAAGCTGGGGCAATAAACAAGCAGATTGCCCCTCGAAAAACGCCCGGAAAGGCCTCAAAATGGCAATTTTCTGTTTTCATATGAAAATTTTCGAAACCGGGGGTTGAAAAAGTCGATGAAGAGGGCATCCAGACCTACATTTTGCTGAAACTTCCAGGGTCCTAGCTATCACCGTTTCAGAGATACAGCCGGTTAAAGCTGGGGCAATAAACAAGCAGATTGCCCCTCGAAAAACGCCCGGAAAGGCCTCAAAATGGCAATTTTCTGTTTTCATATGAAAATTTTCGAAACCGGGGGTTGAAAAAGTCGATGAAGAGGGCATCCAGACCTACATTTTGCTGAAACTTCCAGGGTCCTAGCTATCACCATTTCAGAGATACAGCCGGTTAAAGCTGGGGCAATAAACAAGCAGATTGCCCCTCGAAAAACGCCCGGAAAGGCCTCAAAATGGCAATTTTCTGTTTTCATATGAAAATTTTCGAAACAGGGGGTTGAAAAAGCCGATGAAGAGGGCATCCAGACCTACATTTTGCTGAAACTTCCAGGGTCCTAGCTATCACCGTTTCAAAGATACAGCCAGTTAAAGCTGGGGCAATAAACAAGCAGATTGCCCCTCGAAAAACGCCCGGAAAGGCCTCAAAATGGCAATTTTCTGTTTTCATATGAAAATTTTCGAAACCGGGGGTTGAAAAAGTCGATGAAGAGGGCATCCAGACCTACATTTTGCTGAAACTTCCAGGGTCCTAGCTATCACCGTTTCAGAGATACAGCCGGTTAAAGCTGGGGCAATAAACAAGCAGATTGCCCCTCGAAAAACGCCCGGAAAGGCCTCAAAATGGCAATTTTCTGTTTTCATATGAAAATTTTCGAAACCGGGGGTTGAAAAAGTCGATGAAGAGGGCATCCAGACCTACATTTTGCTGAAACTTCCAGGGTCCTAGCTATCACCATTTCAGAGATACAGCCGGTTAAAGCTGGGGCAATAAACAAGCAGATTGCCCCTCGAAAAACGCCCGGAAAGGCCTCAAAATGGCAATTTTCTGTTTTCATATGAAAATTTTCGAAACCGGGGGTTGAAAAAGTCGATGAAGAGGGCATCCAGACCTACATTTTGCTGAAACTTCCAGGGTCCTAGCTATCACCGTTTCAGAGATACAGCCGGTTAAAGCTGGGGCAATAAACAAGCAGATTGCCCCTCGAAAAACGCCCGGAAAGGCCTCAAAATGGCAATTTGCTGTTTTCATATGAAAATTTTCGAAACCGGGGGTTGAAAAAGTCGATGAAGAGGGCCTCCAGACCTACATTTTGCTGAAACTTCCAGGGTCCTAGCTATCACCCTTTCAAAGATACAGCCGGTTAAAGCGGGGGCAATAAACAAGCAGATTGCCCCTCGAAAAACGCCCGGAAAGGCCTCAAAATGGCAATTTTCTGTTTTCATATGAAAATTTTCGAAACCGAGGGTTGAAAAAGTCGATGAAGAGGGCATCCAGACCTACATTTTGCTGAAACTTCCAGGGTCCTAGCTATCACCGTTTCAGAGATACAGCCAGTTAAAGCTGGGGCAATAAACAAGCAGATTGCCCCTCGAAAAACGCCCGGAAAGGCCTCAAAATGGCAATTTTCTGTTTTCATATGAAAATTTTCGAAACCGGGGGTTGAAAAAGTCGATGAAGAGGGCATCCAGACCTACATTTCGCTGAAACTTCTAGGGTCCTAGCTATCACCGTTTCAAAGATACAGCCGGTTAAAGCTGGGGCAATAAACAAGCAGATTGCCCCTCGAAAAACGCCCGGAAAGGCCTCAAAATGGCAATTTTCTGTCTTCATATGAAAATTTTCGAAACCGGGGGTTGAAAAAGTCGATGAAGAGGGCATCCAGACCTACATTTTGCTGAAACTTCCAGGGTCCTAGCTATCACCGTTTCAAAGATACAGCCGGTTAAAGCTGGGGCAATAAACAAGCAGATTGCCCCTCGAAAAACGCCCGGAAAGGCCTCAAAATGGCAATTTTCTGTCTTCATATGAAAGTTTTCGAAACCGGGGGTTGAAAAAGTCGATGAAGAGGGCATCCAGACCTACATTTTGCTGAAACTTCAAGGGTCCTAGCTATTACCGTGTCAGAGATACAGCCGGTTAAAGCTGGGGCAATAAACAAGCAGATTGCCCCTCGAAAAACGCCCGGAAAGGCCTCAAAATGACAATTTTCTGTTTTCATATGAAAATTTTCGAAACCGGGGGTTGAAAAAGTCGATGAAAAGGGCCTCCAGACCTACATTTTGCTGAAACTTCCAGGGTCCTAGCTATCACCCTTTCAAAGATACAGCCGGTTAAAGCTGGGGCAATAAACAAGCAGATTGCCCCTCGAAAAACGCCCGGAAAGGCCTCAAAATGGCAATTTTCTGTCTTCATATGAAAGTTTTCGAAACCGGGGGTTGAAAAAGTCGATGAAGAGGGCATCCAGACCTACATTTTGCTGAAACTTCAAGGGTCCTAGCTATCACCGTGTCAGAGATACAGCCGGTTAAAGCTGGGGCAATAAACAAGCAGATTGCCCCTCGAAAAACGCCCGGAAAGGCCTCAAAATGGCAATTTTCTGTTTTGATATGAAAATTTTCGAAACCGGGGGTTGAAAAAGTCGATGAAGAGGGCATCCAGACCTACATTTTGCTGAAACTTCCAGGGTCCTAGCTATCACCGTTTCAAAGATACAGCCGGTTAAAGCTGGGGCAATAAACAAGCAGATTGCCCCTCGAAAAACGCCCGGAAAGGCCTCAAAATGGCAATTTTCTGTTTTCATATGAAAATTTTCGAAACCGAGGGTTGAAAAAGTCGATGAAGAGGGCATCCAGACCTACATTTTGCTGAAACTTCCAGGGTCCTAGCTATCACCGTTCCAAAGATACAGCCGGTTAAAGCTGGGGCAATAAACAAGCAGATTGCCCCTCGAAAAACGCCCGGAAAGGCCTCAAAATGCCAATTTTCTGTTTTCATATGAAAATTTTCGAAACCGGGGGTTGAAAAAGTCGATGAAGAGGGCATCCAGACCTACATTTTGCTGAAACTTCCAGGGTCCTAGCTATCACCGTTTCAAAGATACAGCCGGTTAAAGCTGGGGCAATAAACAAGCAGATTGTCCCTCGAAAAACGCCCGGAAAGGCCTCAAAATGGCAATTTTCTGTTTTCATATGAAAATTTTCGAAACAGGGGGTTGAAAAAGCCGATGAAGAGGGCATCCAGACCTACATTTTGCTGAAACTTCCAGGGTCCTAGCTATCACCGTTTCAAAGATACAGCCAGTTAAAGCTGGGGCAATAAACAAGCAGATTGCCCCTCGAAAAACGCCCGGAAAGGCCTCAAAATGGCAATTTTCTGTTTTCATATGAACATTTTCGAAACCGGGGGTTGAAAAAGTCGATGAAGAGGGCATCCAGACCTACATTTTGCTGAAACTTCCAGGGTCCTAGCTATCACCGTTTCAGAGATACAGCCGGTTAAAGCTCGGGCAATAAACAAGCAGATTGCCCCTCGAAAAACGCCCGGAAAGGCCTCAAAATGGCAATTTTCTGTTTTCATATGAAAATTTTCGAAACCGGGGGTTGAAAAAGTCGATGAAGAGGGCATCCAGACCTACATTTTCCTGAAACTTCCAGGGTCCTAGCTATCACCGTTTCAGAGATACAGCGGGTTAAGCTGGGGCAATAAACAAGCAGATTGCCCCTCGAAAAACGCCCGGAAAGGCCTCAAAATGGCAATTTTCTGTTTTCATATGAAAATTTTCCAAACCGGGGGTTGAAAAAGTCGATGAAGAGGCCATCCAGACCTACATTTTGCTGAAACTTCCAGGGTCCTAGCTATCACCGTTTCAGAGATACAGCCGGTTAAAGCTGGGGCAATAAACAAGCAGATTGCCCCTCGAAAAACGCCCGGAAAGGCCTCAAAATGGCAATTTTCTGTTTTCATATGAAAATTTTCGAAACCGGGGGTTGAAAAAGTCGATGAAGAGGGCATCCAGACCTACATTTTGCTGAAACTTCCAGGGTCCTAGCTATCACCGTTTCAGAGATACAGCCGGTTAAAGCTGGGGCAATAAACAAGCAGATTGCCCCTCGAAAAACGCCCGGAAAGGCCTCAAAATGGCAATTTTCTGTTTTCATATGAAAATTTTCGAAACCGGGGGTTGAAAAAGTCGATGAAGAGGGCATCCAGACCTACATTTTGCTGAAACTTCCAGGGTCCTAGCTATCACCGTTTCAGAGATACAGCCGGTTAAAGCTGGGGCAATAAACAAGCAGATTGCCCCTCGAAAAACGCCCGGAAAGGCCTCAAAATGGCAATTTTCTGTTTTCATATGAAAATTTTCGAAACCGGGGGTTGAAAAAGTCGATGAAGAGGGCATCCAGACCTACATTTTGCTGAAACTTCCAGGGTCCTAGCTATCACCGTTTCAGAGATACAGCCGGTTAAAGCTGGGGCAATAAACAAGCAGATTGCCCCTCGAAAAACGCCCGGAAAGGCCTCAAAATGGCAATTTTCTGTTTTCATATGAAAATTTTCGAAACCGGGGGTTGAAAAAGTCGATGAAGAGGGCATCCAGACCTACATTTCGCTGAAACTTCAAGGGTCCTAGCTATCACCGTGTCAGAGATACAGCCGGTTAAAGCTGGGGCAATAAACAAGCAGATTGCCCCTCGAAAAACGCCCGGAAAGGCCTCAAAATGGCAATTTTCTGTCTTCATATGAAAATTTTCGAAACCGGGGGTTGAAAAAGTCGATGAAGAGGGCATCCAGACCTACATTTTGCTGAAACTTCAGGGGTCCTAGCTATCACCGTGTCAGAGATACAGCCGGTTAAAGCTGGGGCAATAAACAAGCAGACTGCCCCTCGAAAAACGCCCGGAAAGGCCTCAAAATGCCAATTTTCTGTTTTCATATGAACATTTTCGAAACCGGGGGTTGAAAAAGTCGATGAAGAGGGCATCCAGACCTACATTTTGCTGAAACTTCCAGGGTCCTAGCTATCACCGTTTCAAAGATACAGCCGGTTAAAGCTGGGGCAATAAACAAGCAGATTGCCCCTCGAAAAACGCCCGGAAAGGCCTCAAAATGGCAATTTTCTGTCTTCATATGAAAGTTTTCGAACCCGGGGGTTGAAAAAGTCGATGAAGAGGGCATCCAGACCTACATTTTGCTGAAACTTCAAGGGTCCTAGCTATCACCGTGTCAGAGATACAGCCGGTTAAAGCTGGAGCAATAAACAAGCAGATTGCCCCTCGAAAAACGCCCGGAAAGGCCTCAAAATGCCAATTTTCTGTTTTCATATGAAAATTTTCGAAACCGGGGGTTGAAAAAGTCGATGAAGAGGGCCTCCAGACCTACATTTTGCTGAAACTTCCAGGGTCCTAGCTATCACCCTTTCAAAGATACAGCCGGTTAAAGCTGGGGCAATAAACAAGCAGATTGCCCCTCGAAAAACGCCCGGAAAGGCCTCAAAATGGCAATTTTCTGTTTTCATATGAAAATTTTCGAAACCGAGGGTTGAAAAAGTCGATGAAGAGGGCATCCAGACCTACATTTTGCTGAAACTTCCAGGGTCCTAGCTATCACCGTTTCAGAGATACAGCCGGTTAACGCTGGGGCAATAAACAAGCAGATTGCCCCTCGAAAAACGCCCGGAAAGGCCTCAAAATGCCAATTTTCTGTTTTCATATGAAAATTTTCGAAACCGGGGGTTGAAAAAGTCGATGAAGAGGGCCTCCAGACCTACATTTTGCTGAAACTTCCAGGGTCCTAGCTATCACCCTTTCAAAGATACAGCCGGTTAAAGCTGGGGCAATAAACAAGCAGATTGCCCCTCGAAAAACGCCCGGAAAGGCCTCAAAATGGCAATTTTCTGTTTTCATATGAAAATTTTCGAACCGAGGGTTGAAAAAGTCGATGAAGAGGGCATCCAGACCTACATTTTGCTGAAACTTCCAGGGTCCTAGCTATCACCGTTTCAGAGATACAGCCGGTTAACGCTGGGGCAATAAACAAGCAGATTGCCCCTCGAAAAACGCCCGGAAAGGCTTCAAAATGGCAATTTTCTGTTTTCACATGAAAATTTTCGAAACCGGGGGTTGAAAAAGTCGATGAAGAGGGCATCCAGACCTACATTTTGCTGAAACTTCTAGGGTCCTAGCTATCACCGTTTCAAAGATACAGCCGGTTAAAGCTGGGGCAATAAACAAGCAGATTGCCCCTCGAAAAACGCCCGGAAAGGCCGCAATTTTCTGTTTTCATATGAAAATTTTCGAAACCGGGGGTTGAAAAAGTCGATGAAGAGGGCATCCAGACCTACATTTTGCTGAAACTTCTAGGGTCCTAGCTATCACCGTTTCAAAGATACAGCCGGTTAAAGCTGGGGCAATAAACAAGCAGATTGCCCCTCGAAAAACGCCCGGAAAGGCCGCAATTTTCTGTTTTCATATGAAAATTTTCGAAACCGGGGGTGGAAAAAGTCGATGAAGAGGGCATTCAGACCTACATTTTGCTGAAACTTCCAGGGTCCTAGCTATTACCGTTCCAAAGATACAGCCGGTTAAAGCTGGGGCAATAAACAGGCAGATTGCCCCTCGAAAAACGCCCGGAAAGGCCTCAAAATGGCAATTTTCTGTTTTCATATGAAAATTTTCGAAACCGGGGGTTGAAAAAGTCGATGAAGAGGGCATCCAGACCTACATTTTGCTGAAACTTCCAGGGTCCTAGCTATCACCGTTCCAAAGATACAACCGGTTAAAGCTGGGGCAATAAACAAGCAGATTGCCCCTCGAAAAACGCCCGGAAAGGCCCCAAAATGGCAATTTTCTGTTTTCATATGAAAATTTTCGAAACCGGGGGTTGAAAAAGTCGATGAAGAGGGCATCCAGACCTACATTTCGCTGAAACTTCTAGGGTCCTAGCTATCACCGTTTCAAAGATACAGCCGGTTAAAGCTGGGGCAATAAACAAGCAGATTGCCCCTCGAAAAACGCCCGGAAAGGCCTCAAAATGGCAATTTTCTGTCTTCATATGAAAATTTTCGAAACCGGGGGTTGAAAAAGTCGATGAAGAGGGCATCCAGACCTACATTTTGCTGAAACTTCAAGGGTCCTAGCTATCACCGTGTCAGAGATACAGCCGGTTAAAGCTGGGGCAATAAACAAGCAGACTGCCCCTCGAAAAACGCCCGGAAAGGCCTCAAAATGCCAATTTTCTGTTTTCATATGAACATTTTCGAAACCGGGGGTTGAAAAAGTCGATGAAGAGGGCATCCAGACCTACATTTTGCTGAAACTTCCAGGGTCCTAGCTATCACCGTTTCAAAGATACAGCCGGTTAAAGCTGGGGCAATAAACAAGCAGATTGCCCCTCGAAAAACGCCCGGAAAGGCCTCAAAATGGCAATTTTCTGTTTTCATATGAAAATTTTCGAAACCGAGGGTTGAAAAAGTCGATGAAGAGGGCATCCAGACCTACGTTTTGCTGAAACTTCCAGGGTCCTAGCTATCACCGTTTCAAAGATACAGCCGGTTAAAGCTGGGGCAATAAACAAGCAGATTGCCCCTCGAAAAACGCCCGGAAAGGCCTCAAAGTGGCAATTTTCTGTTTTCATATGAAAATTTTCGAAACCGGGGGTTGAAAAAGTCGATGAAGAGGGCATCCAGACCTACATTTTGCTGAAAATTCCAGGGTCCTAGCTATCACCGTTTCAGAGATACAGCCGGTTAAAGCTGGGGCAATAAACAAGCAGATTGCCCCTCGAAAAACGCCCGGAAAGGCCTCAAAATGGCAATTTTCTGTTTTCATATGAAAATTTTCGAAACCGGGGGTTGAAAAAGTCGATGAAGAGGGCATCCAGACCTACATTTTGCTGAAACTTCCAGGGTCCTAGCTATCACCGTTTCAAAGATACAGCCGGTTAAAGCTAGGGCAATAAACAAGCAGATTGCCCCTCGAAAAACGCCCGGAAAGGCCTCAAAATGGCAATTTTCTGTTTTCATATGAAAATTGTCGAAACCGCCGGGGGTTGAAAAAGTCGATGAAGAGGGCATCCAGACCTACATTTGCTGAAACTTCCAGGGTCCTAGCTATCACCGTTTCAAAGATACAGCCGGTTAAAGCTGGGGCAATAAACAAGCAGATTGCCCCTCGAAAAACGCCCGGAAAGGCCTCAAAGTGGCAATTTTCTGTTTTCATATGAAAATTTTCGAAACCGGGGGTTGAAAAAGTCGATGAAGAGGGCATCCAGACCTACATTTTGCTGAAAATTCCAGGGTCCTAGCTATCACCGTTTCAGAGATACAGCCGGTTAAAGCTGGGGCAATAAACAAGCAGATTGCCCCTCGAAAAACGCCCGGAACAAAAATACATTTTGTAAATAAATTTTTGCACTTAGCGGTTTGCAGTTACATATTTACGTTACTACATAATATATTTTTTTAAATTTATTATTTTTTATCGGAAAAAAAGAAACTAGCAATTTCTCACATTGTCTTTTTATTCTGATTTTTATCTCCTGAAAACATTTTACATACCGCAATGAAGCATCTTCCCTCTATGTTCTACAACAATCCTCTACCGTTAATTCTGTTATGACAACGTCCACGACAGACCATTTTGTTTCATTCCAATCTCGTCCAAAACAATTTCATCCGTACTCCCAATCCTTAAGTAAATTCCCTTGTACAACACAGTACGTGTACTTTGTCATAATGGTGATATCTGGAAATGCAAATTAGCCAAGCACAGTTGAAATATACAGATAGATTGCAATGTCTTTGATTTTTAATGTAACGACGCTTCGTGCAATTTACTTACTACACTCGGTACATTAAATGAAAATTTTCATAGGGTAATCAGCAATCAACATAGTAGTCGCCTGGTGGAATTAATGACTTAGCTCCTGTTAAGGAGCTTGGCTCAAGACATGACATCGAGTCTCTTTAGACTTGATACATAAAACTGTAACTGAACCGCTGCAATAAGTACCGTTTCTACTAAGAGATGTTAAATTTACCGAAGATAAATTGGTAGAAGACGAAGTCGTCGTTTTAGCCGGTATAGTTGAAATGATAACTAACATGCAACTAATTTAAGTTCACCTACAAAATCTCCATATTATGCGAATGGTGGATTAATGGATTCAAATTTATGATAGACGTCACGACATTTGATGGCAAGATGAAAACGCGTACAAGTAGGTACTTATACTAGAAAGTATGTAAACGTTGCAATTTAATATTAATATTCAGTATTGAAAGATGATTAGCTAATGGTAAGGAGGAACTTGATGGGAGAAAGTCTTAAATGCAGGAATCTTTCGCAAGAATATTGTACGAAATTCGAAAGCATTTCTAGCAATTTTATAGGTTTATAGTTTGAAAAAAAAATAAAGCATGTTTTGTGATTATGAAAATGGATTTTCTTATGAATACACACAAATCTGAATTATACAACAATGAAAACTACTTTAGTTCTTTTCCTTTACATTTTCTTTTTCTATAGAAAAGGATTTTACATCTCCGGTTTCTGGCTATTCTTTATCTTCCTAAAATGTAGAGTAGACCAACAAAAGATATTTCGGACACTGCTTTTTATAATTTAGAAAAGTTTTTCTCTAGGACAATAATGAGTTAAAAAATATGGGGCATTGTTAAATAAAAGAAAGGTTTTAGGAATAATTATTGACCAAAAGTGTAATAAACACGCTTATATCACTCTAAAAAATTAACTAAAGTTGATTCACACCAGAGTTGTTCGAGTTTTTTACTTAGTTTTTTACATGTAAAAAATTCAATTTTTTACATGAAGATTTTTTTTACATTATGTAAAAAAATTAAATGTAAAAAACTACATCCAATACCATTTTTTTCACTTTCTGCTATCGGAATCGGATATACAAATTCGTCACCGATTTGGAGTGTGATTGATTATTTGTAATTAATGATGCACCAGAAATACATATGACAGCATAATGGCTGCGTTTTATTGGATCGAATACAGGACAGGATACTGTTTCAGCTATGCAGCCGGGCAGCACATTTTTATCGTACGTGCGTTCACATGTTAAGAGTACGACTTTATGCCTGCACGCAGTGGCGATCCTTGGTAGGGGCAGCGCCCGCTCTAGCACTTACGCCGCCCCGGGCGAGAGGACAAATTGCCGCCGTAAAGTAGCAGGCACATTGATAGTAGATTTCACTTGTTATGTCGTTGTTGTTGTAGAAGCGATTTAAGATCATTTTATTCTTGAATCCATTGATTTTGGCAGCTCTTGGTCGTTGTAACTGATCGATTACACGATGGCTGCTGTAGGATCACATATCAACATAAAAATTCATAGTCACAGTGTGATTGAAATGGAACCAACGCTATAGTACCTAATTCATAGCATAGAATCTCTACCTACTGAGGAAGCCCAGATAGTATGTAGGAGAAACCCGTTCATATTCTTAAGTGCAATTCACCTCAGCTCAGCAAAGCCTTCTAGAGAGGTTGCTGGAAATTCCAAAATCAAAGCTAAGTATTGAATTTCCCCAGCCACATATTATTCACCACCGGCAAAAAATATAGAGATGTCATTCGGATACCTGGCGGAATTTAGGGATTTACCAAAGCAGTCCACTTCTTTTTGGGTCCATTTTCGTCCCCTTACAATCCTCAGTGATTTCCAAAAGTCGACTAATAATAATTAATTATCGACTTCATCATTCATTCCCTTGTGATGTGTAGCATGTCTTTGAAGCTAAGTTCACTCATGACTTCCAAACATATTGAGGATTTGCCTAGGATCCTCAGCCTCCTACACCAGCCCCCCCACTCAGACACAATGTGTGCTGCCGTCTTAGTCAGACATAGTCTGCATACATCATTCCCCACGATTTTTATCTTAGTTAGATGCACTTTAAAATTACCATTCCCTGTCACTAAGGCAGTTGTCCAACTTAGGCTACTTCGTGTATAACTGAGAACCTGTTTGGCTTTCCTCCCTAGTGGGCTTGTAATTGCATTTCGATTGAAAATTAATGCGAACATTTGTTCGCTCAACTCAACACTCAACGCATTTAAGAAAACTCCGCTCTCAGAAATGGTATGCCAAAAATGATGGAGCCGATAAACATAAATTAGCCGGGTCTCTTCGTGGACGAGCTTCTTCAGTGGTTTCAATTTGGGTGGCTATCAAATGTGGATATGTAGATGTTTTCTAAAATTCCTGAAAAAATTTTGTTGAAAATGGTGCATTTCGGAAAGAAATTTCTCATAGAAAATCTTTTTACCGCTTTGATGTGCTGAGTGTTTATGCACTACTAACTTATTTATAATTTCTTATGGTTTCTCCGGAGGTTCAAGATTTATTTAGTGGACGTGATTTCCTAACTCAACAGAAAAAAAATATTAGGCCGCAATCGGGCAAAACCACGCACAAAACATCGAAGTTGTGGACAACACACTCCTTGGATGGACAGATACGATGGGGATTCCTATTTTGTCATTTCTTCGGTTTGGTCAACTGCTAGCAGTGTGGTTGGAGGAATTCATTCCGACCTTGGACCGATCTTTGGAACATTACGCTATCAGCTCTCGAAAGACGAATTTTTCTTTCTTTTTATCGCCACTAGCGAGACTTTCTGCACCATCCGTGTAACGAACATGTAGGCGCAATATTAGAAACACAAAAGTTCTCCTTATGAGAATGGATAGCAGATCCAGTCATTTCAAAATCAGGTAGCCCTTATCTTTGCCAAGAATTAGGGAAAATGCAAGCAAATCATTAATTCTGATGTAAAGAAGAGGAATTTTCAATTGGAGGACGAAATTAATTAGCACATATATTTGCAAGCATCACTTGCGTAAAAATTAGGCAAATCTCACTAAACATTTTAAGATTCTAAATGCAGTACTTCGTATCAATTGTGGGCCCTTCAAAGCCTAGAAAAGATTTTGAATCTTTAAAACACAACTTTCAAAAGAGAACTAATCCTGAAATAGATGATAAATAAAAAAACTAACGCCTTTCCTAAAGAAGCAATTGTTATGCTTCTTTACTTAAACAAAACATTATTCCTTATTTTGTTTCGCCTCTTTTTATTTAATCTGTAGTTTCCATGGTTTCCTTTATACACTAAATGGAAGTTGATATCGAATTTCTCCTTTTAGCTTTTCGATTTTTTATAGCAAAAAAGCCGCCCCTAAAATTTGGCGCCCCGGGCGACCGCCCGGCTTGCCCCTCCTTAGAGCGGGCGCTGGGTAGGAATTTTGAGGGTTCAAACCCTCTCCGAGTTTTTTTTACGAAATAAAGTTATAGACATAGTGATTACAAGTGTTCTTCTACATTTTGGAAAGTAGATCGTCTTAATAGAAAAGGAGGACATTAATCACTACAGTCGTTTCAATAGACGAAAAGTGAGAACATTTCGCACCTGGCATTTGATGAATTCCTCAAGCAATCTAACTGACATTGAGGGAACGTACTGCTAACATGTTTTCTGCTATTCAGAAGATGATTCCAGTATTACAAAAAATTTTCAGGTTGATTTTTTGATCCGGCTATGAATCAAAGTGTCTCTAAGTGATGTGGTCACACTTAGCAGCTTTATATACTCGCGATGAACCTAAACGGCCAACATCAACCTCTTCTCTAAAACCCATCCCGAAATATTTTTCTGCGTACGCCCCTGCCTGCACGGAGCAACAGCATAGAGACCAACAAATTGCCGGGATCAAATCGGTTTCAGAAGTTTCCACATTGTTTTCGTTTGCACTTTCCAGACTCCGTTATCGGCACCCTCCCGCCTTTTCAGTGTTTGTACAACGGTTTCTGAAGGAAAATTCGGCATAATTTACTGGTAAAGGGCTGAATTAAGCTCGAGAGTGAAATTTATTCCGCTGCGATTTTATCAATAAAAATGAATACTTTCGTGGAACATGTCACAAACAATGGAGAATACCATAAGCTACAATCCGAAAGCAGTTTCATAATTTTTCTCGGCAATTTTATGTAGTTTTTTTCGATTCCCCGGTCATTTCAGTTTTCACGTTGAAATGACCGGGGAATCGAAAAATAGCATAAAATGCCAAGAAAAGTCATGCAACTGTTTTCGGATTGTAGCTTATGGAATTCCCCACCATTCCCCACATATCCCACGACAATAAGAATACATTTTCATTGGAAAAATCACAGCAGACAAAAATTTCACTCTCGATGTCAATACTAGGCTTATCAAACAAACAAAAAACGCGGCCGAGGATAATTTCGGGCGCGGCCGAAATTTTGATACCCTTCGCTCTCCTCCTCGCGCTAAAAGCTTTTTTCGGGCGTACCTACGACTTATATTCCCCATTCTTTTCCTTCGGTCTTCACAAAAGTTCAGTTGCGTCGACAAAACAATATTTGGGTGGGGTTTGGTTGGAATAAGTGGGCAAATAAAAATATTTACTCAGAAAATTTTATTGAGGGATGCGGGAGCATGGCCCCATACACAGTGGGGCGGTAGAGGCAAAAATTCAAAAAATGTATACTATTGGAGAGCTTTTGTGAATGATTCATCGCATAGTGAACATTTTGAAGTTTCTTTTTACAACAAATTTCGGACCGATATCTGTCACAGTAAGAAATCAGCGGCTCTCAAAGTGTAGATAATTGATTTTGCAGTTTTTGCACATTTTTCCATAATCAAGTTTCAATGAAAACCCTAACTATAAATTCGGATAAAGCTTTGTTTTATGATTTTATTTTCAATATTTAGGTTATAATTAATATGTTAAGCATAAAAAAAGTAAAAAAAAATGGAAAAAAAATTTATTTAATTTTAATATCATTGAAGGTCAAATTGACCCTAACTGGATTTTTCACATTGAGTTTTAACAACTACCTCCACGGGCCTCCAAGCGTCTGTTTATGCTACATTATTCCAGAAAGTGTCAAGATTGCTAATATGTAAGAATCATAACCCCATAGAACCCCACGCTACTTTTATAACCCATTGTGTTATGTCATGTTGGCTGTTTTAGGCACGATTTTTGAATATCTACTGTAAAATATGTTGGGTCCTTTGAACTGGAGATAACCGTAGTTTTCATCCTATTGAACTAGTTTTTGGTGGAGAGTATAAAGGGACTCTGTCTTGACGTTCAGCCAAAATTTACCACCTCCCTTCCCCTGGAGAGGAGCTATGGACGTTTTGACTTGAACAAGTTCTAGTCGGCGAATCAGGCGGGTCCTTGGTCGGAGCAACTCAATTTTTGGCAAACATCAACTTCATTTTATTAAGAATATTTCCCTAAATTATGCTGGCTCAACTAGCATTTCTTGCAGAGTTACAGTAAAAAATGTAAATGTCAAAAAATGATAATATCCAATTTTATTTTTTGGTCTAGGGTATAATTTATCAAATTAAGTCAATTGTATTATATGTCATTGCAAAGGTAATTTTTAGTAATTTCATGTGTCCTCGAACCATTTTGCTTTAACTTTGATAGTTTTTCAAATAATTAGGAAAAACTGAAAAATGATCCCCTCTCCCCCCTTAAAATCGAAATAACTTCAAAACGGCTGATCCTATCTGCGTGAAACCAATTCCATTCAATTAAGAATGGCCAAATACATTAAGATTGACCTGTTTTTATAATTGTTTTCAAAATTCGGGTTTTTCGCCCCACTGTGCCATAGTACGATTCTATTTGTTTTGACCTTTTTTGTTACTTTGATAAAGACACATTAATTCAAGGTTTTTGTGAAATTGGCGTAAAAAATGTTTCTTAAAAGAACCAAAATGGTAGGTTGGATTTGTATTGCAGCTCTATGACCCCATGGACCGAATTGATCCATTCTTACGTATGTTCTGTGTCACCAAGAGAAACACATTTGTGTGAAATGTAGTTGAAATTAGTGCACAATTTAAAAAGTTTTTCTTAGAAGAACCTAATTTGGGGGGTTGGGTTTGTATGGCAGCTCCATGACCCCATTGTCCGATTATACCGATTCAAACATACAAACCGCCTGCAGCAAAAAGAAGCATTTGTGCAAAATTTCAGCTTCATAGCTTTTAAATTGGCCGAGTAAAACGCATCGCAACAGATGGACAGACTGACATCGCCTAATCGACTCCCCAAGTCATGCTGATCACATGTGTATTACTTTTTATATGGTCAGAGATGCTTCCTTCAAACTTCATGACAAAGTTATATACCCTTTCACTCTATTAGCGAAGGGTATAATAAGAATTTACCTATGTGTAGACAGCCGAGAACTTGCGTTGTTTTGCAATACTTTGTGGCAAATATTGCAAATACCTTTTGCTTTCAACCCTTTGAATTTGGTGGTGGACGGTTTTCCTGGGTTAATTTTTACGGAATATTTATCACAAACGCAAACGGCAGCTTTACGCACAATAATACAAACGAAACTGTACCACGTAGTAACACTTGGAAGACAAAAAATAGTATTTTTACATTTTTTTCAGTTTTTTACATTTTTTACGTGCTTTTTACATTTTTGACATATTTTTACAGTAAAAATGTAAAAAAATGTTTTTTACATGCAAATGAACAACTCTGATTCACACATTAATTTCAACGATTTTCGTAGACAACATCTCTGCTAGTAATACCTTATCAAATAAAGTTACTCACCCAATCAATATCCATGTGAAATTCGTAGCTTTTTTCGCCGATGTCATTCATTTGACATCAATTTAATGGAAAATCGAACGCTGATTAAATAAGTTTTTCGGCGTGCCAAGCACTTCAGTCAAGAATGCCGAGAGGACCGCAGTTGCTTTGCGGGAAGACCTTTCTAATTGATAAAGTTGTACGCCACCAAATTGCTTGAGTTTGCCCTCTAATTGCATCCAATTTAACATACGAGTTCCGGACAATCGTAGCCTCCAGAATACCCATCTGTGCATATGACATGTGCGCGGTATGTATGGTACAAGGCGACATGCCAGGAAGCAATAGATGATGACGCGGCCGATACAAGAAAAAAAAGGGGGCGAAGGCCACGCTAGTCAATTCATTTTCAATTTAATATGGAGGCCTTATCAGCACAGCAAGTTCGATTTTCCACAAAATTTTAATGGATGCCTTTATCTGGATGGGTTATATGGTAGATATGGTGACATTTGTCACAATTGATGAATACTTAGTTCGGTATGTGGAGTTAAAGCAATTATGACAATGTTTTTTTAATTCAGCATGAAGTGGAATGGTTTTTAAAACATAAATTTACGAAATATGGTGATGATGATGGGGCAGCTATATTTTTCAAAAAAGCCATTACCAAGGAGCATTAAACTTTGTGGTAAAAGTATTCGATTAAATAACACTATTCTATGAAAATTCTTTATGAAAGTTTCGTTTCGTTTTATCTTTTGATTTGATATAAACCATAGGAAAGTTTACTCTTTAACTGTGGCGTAATTCTCAATATAAGATAAATCAAAAAAAAATAAAACAGACAATGTTTCGGGCCCCTAAGCAATTAAATGGTACTGTCATTCAATTCGGGAATCCCATCAAGATACTGGTCGAGATAATTGGCTTACTTGTGGGCTTTTTAATGATTCTTGGTTTCCCATTTTTTTCCGCCCGTCACATTTCCTCACACGCAAGATAGGAATGCTCGAATGCAATTCCTAAAAGAACCAGAGTCAAGTATGTACATACCTTCCACAGTAACATACAATTAAAATACTGCAAGAGAGTAGGCGTACGAATTGGGTGGATATGTGATCGATCAATTCCAAGCTGACATTTTTGACAGACACGAGATAATATGGTGCAGATAAATGCACCCATGCAACATGTGACTATAAACAACACACGTCACACACATGCGGTCAAGTCTTGATATGAACAAACAAAAAATAAATTTGCTTACACGTTTCGGTTTGAGTGTTTGTTTGTTTTATTTTGTGAGTACACACAAGACACAACACACAAGTCTATCTACCACTTTGGGCATCAAGTGCAGAGGTTTTTTAATTTATTGTCATTTCAATTTGTTGTCTTATCGTTGCAGCTGATGTGTTTTCAGATACGGATCAAATTTCAGGGCGTGTAGTTTTCGGTGTATAGTGAGTTTGACAACTTCTCACCTCGCATTGGTTGTCTCGAGTAGTTAAAAACATGTAAATTGTTTTCGATAGTTATCGTTTTAGGGGACTGCTTTCATAATTGAAAGACGACCTCTGATCTTTAATTCGTATCATCTCGATGGAAATGGAATCTTTAATTGTTTTTTTTTTCATTTCCATTTTAATTATGTATTTTATTTCATTTCCACACACAGGAGAGATACCAAAAAATCAGTCAGGTTCCTGTTTAGCTAGCGAAAATCTGAACGGACCCTTTCTAAATGCTGATTGTTACAATTTTGAGTTGGTTATAAATCTGACCCTCCTATCAAGAGAAAGAAGATGGAACAAACCCCTTTAAAAAAATTATTACATATTGATTTCCAATCATGTTGCAAACTCCGAACGTTAAGCTAGACTAAAATTAAAGTATGAACAAGCCTAAGAGGGGCAACACGCGCCAAAGTTTCATATCTGTACCTATTAAGCTGTATCTAAACTGGATGTTAAATGGAGGCTCGTCAAAAAACTAGCCTCGTGAACTACCATTTGGCAGCTACTTAGCATCTACACTAGCTACCAAATGGAGGCTGAAATGACATAGCCAAACATTCATTTTAGAGATTTTTTTTAAATTTAATTACCAGAATAGGACTTTGCGCGTTTATTACTCGGCCCTTCAATTCACACAATTTCACACAAAAAATCAACAAAAGTTGCAAAATTGTCACTTTGAATTCGACAAGCGGTTGTCAAAGTGCCAGCTGACATAATGATTCATTAAAACTGGACGTCCAACCAAATGGCATTCAGTTTAGATGCAATGAAAACTGCCAGTTGGCAGCGGGTGCCTCATCGTCAATCAGTCTGCATGGAACATAACGGTTTAAAAAAATGGAGAGGTACCGTAAACTAAACTTCAAAGATCCATAACTTCGTTACCGTTACTCGAAACTACACACTAAAAAGTTTTGGTATAAATTTTATAAATTTTCTTATCTATATACATAGGTCCATAGGAAAATTTGTATTCAATTTATAAGTTTCAATCTTATAAATTAAATTTATTCTATAAACGATAAAATTAATAGGAGTTATAGTGTATATCCAACAATACCCTAATGGTTTATTTTTTATAGGAAATCATTTAGAAGTGTTTTATAAGAATTTGGTATAAAAATTATAAAGAATCGGTAGATCCTGGTTATAGGACAGATTATACAAATTATAAGAGAACAGGGATAAATCGAAGAATACGACTGGTATAACTTTTATAGGCAATCATATAGAAATAGCTTAGAGGAATTTGATATAAAAATTATAAACAGTAGATGGTCCTGCACTGAACGAAAACAATAGTACCATTGACTATTTTCCATATTAACCTAACTATTTTACCCCATGATTTTCAGCCTATCATGTCAAAGTCACTACAACTATGAATCCTAGTTGATTTTTCACTTGATAGCAAAATGAAAAATAAAAAAAAATAAATCGCGAGCGCGCAGAGCGCGAACGCTGGGTTGGTGAGCGAAGCGAGCAGTGGGCGAAGCCCCCTAGTAACTCATAAATCATATAACTCATTGACCTCTTCTATATTTTATTAACCTCTTTACGCTCTAAATTGCATAATAAATTACCTACCTACAGTGGTATTCGATCCCGAGACCCTATGATTTGGAGACCAACGCCCTACCTACTAGATTAACCATACTCTATGAGTGATGACGTTTGTAATTTATACATGTGCATGGCATCTTCAACGCAATTCGCACAAAATTTTATCCTAGAAAAGAATAAAATAAATATTAACTTAGTATAAAATTTATCTGAGTTTTGGTATAAATCGCAACGAAAAGAAAAGTTCATAAGAACTTTGATAAAACTTATACCATTTTTGGTATACACTGACTTTATACTTTCAACGTTATAAAAATGTATACTAAAATTGGCATATAAAATTTTATATTAAAAATGGTATAAATAATTTTATCTTTTATCCCAAAATTTGTGTAGAAAAAAGCATCTAATATGAAATGTTCTCGCCGAGCGCTACGAATTAAGTACTCACACGACAATATTCGATAAAAAAAAATACCGGCGTACAGAGGGCTGCGCCCGCAATACGAGGGTTTTTTACATTTTGGATACATACATAGTGAATAATTTTGCACATATATTTTATAGGTAATAAATAAGAATTATGCACACACTGAAAAAAACATGACATGTGAAATTGAGAACTTTGAATTATTATTTTAACAAGTATTCGAATTCATGTGAAGTTAACATGAAAAAGTGACTTCAACATTGGAAAATGTTGCTCTAAACATTCTTTCGTGTTTAAACAAACAGTCACAATCTTCAAATCAATTGTTGAAATTATGTCAATTCAAACATTCCATATTTTACAAAATGACAAGGTGAAAATGTCGATTTAAGCTGAATTTCCCAAACGAGATGTTAAAATAACAAGGATCAATGTTAAAATACATGCATTGTATTTAAAAACATAATACATGTTATAGTTATCAAAACGACAAGGTTAAATTGTTGTCACAACCAGGAATTCCAGAATAAAAATGTTAAATTAACAAATCAATTTAGTTAAGACAAATACATCGAACTGATAAATGTAACATGGTACAGTATCGATACTACAAGGAAAATAAGAAATCATGTCAAACTAAGAAAAACTGTCAAAATAAATCGTATTATGCGTTGGTTTTGGTATTAATTTTATAAAATTGACAGTACGCATTTAAATTTCGCTTGTTATTTCGTAGTTCTAAGTTTGTTTATAATGGAAAATAACGAAGATTACGTGTACGTGTACGATAGTGTTGCTATTATTTCCGACGACACCCAACTGAAAGAACTATTGACGACATTTAACTTGGATAACTTTCAATTTGTTTATGAGCAATGTTTGGGTAAGTAGCTTACAAATAAAATAACAAGTGGTTACAAAAATAATATTTTATTAATTTTAGTAAATAACGAGACCGAGGCTAATTTCGGGCGCGGCCGAAATCTGAATACCCGTCACATTTGAATGAAACTTAAGCTTCTTTTGTGTTAAAAATTCTACCGCAGCCCTTTTACGTGTTCCGATTCCATCTGTTCCTGGATACGTTGGGGTTAGTCTAAAACTATAACAAAAGTGGTGTTAATAAAACCCCAATCCGGTGTTGCATGGAGTCCGCCCTCGACTGGTGTTTATTTCATTTCAAAAGATCGGGGTTAAATTTATAACCCCAGAAAGGAAATATTTTATTATTCGAAAAAATTATTAATTGTTTTCCGGTTGATGTTTTTCAAAAACCGTAATTGGGAGTCTCTAAATTTCCTTTTTGGAGTAAAAAATTGTGCGTTCACTTAACCGTTTATAGGCTACTTCGAGTCAACGTTACATTGCATATAGAGGAGTGTGTATATATGTAATGTGGCAACCACTAAGTATATATTTCCTGGACCACGCCGAGATTCGATCTCCGGACCTCTAGAGCAGCGCTTCCCAAACGGGGTTCCGCGGAACCCTGGGGCTGCGCGATACCAGCTTAGGGGTTCCGTGAAAAATTGTGAAAATATGATGTTCTGAAAATTGCAATAATACTGTAAACACAAACAAATTCTGAAATTATTGCCATTAACTGTATTTGGCTGTTTCTAAGGAATTTGTGTATACTAAATACATGAGAGACATGATAGTACACCGACACACTATAGAAAACCCGTTGTACATAGTTTACTTGTTCGTTCTGTTAGAGAGTTTCATGGCATACCTTCAGAACGAAAGTTGGCGCTGCATTTTGGCATATTTGGCAGACATTTTTGATTTTTTCACGTCGGTCAATTCAAGGTAAGGACGAAAATATTTTGACGTATACTGATAAAATAAGTGCCATGAAAGGCAAACTATTACTTTCGAAAAGGCATGTTGTAGAGGAAACCTGGAAATGTTTCCATCCCTCAATACCGCAAGTGATAAAATCAAAAATCGAATAGTCGAGCATTTGGAAATTTAAAACGGTTGAAAAATATTTCCCCTATTGTTAAACACATAGCAGTTTGATTGGATAAGAAATCTCTTTGTGGCATGCAATATTTCATATTTCACCTTGCCGGAAGAAGAAGAATTAACGTCGCTTTCCTCAGATCGAGGTCTAAGATTAAAATTTGCCTGAAGAATTTTTGATATCCGTCAAGAAAAAACTTCCTGTTTTGTCAACAAAAGAGCTGTAAATATCCTGCTATTGTTTTCAACTTCATCTTTATGTGAAATCGGATTTTCAACTATGCTCAATATAAAAAGAAAACGTGACAGCCTCAGGAACTTGAAGGAGGATATGCGAGTGTCTTTGTCATATATTAGGCCTAATATCACTGAAATATGTAAAACTCACCACGCACATAATGTTTCTCATTAAATTGATCTATTTTTTTAATAACAGCATACTTCAACTATATTGATACTTTTTTCTAATAACACATTTTTCTCCTTGTATGGGTACGATGAACGTTTTGTCTTGTCTATCAACGCTCGTCTGGTCTTAACGACCCATTTTTGGGGTTCGACGCGGTTCCGCGTATTCAAAAAATTTGGGAACGGCTCTAGAGTACTAGCATCGTAGAGTGCTACTCAACCAAGTGAACCACAGAGCGTCCTGGCCGAACAATTGCCCTGATATGATAGAATTTCATCATTAAATGTCAATATGGAAATGCGAACATTCTCAATTGGTATTTAAAAAACCCTAATGGGATAATTTATTGAAACTTGTTTACCATGTTCGTCTATTGCATTTTTGGTGTTTTTGGTAATGCTTATCTGGGAAATTAGAATTAATATATTATTCACTAGTTGGAAATTATATATTCCAAAGACACCACTAGGTGACTATTTTAAACCCCACCCACATAGAGGATAATATTTTTCAATGACAAAACACCAACTAATGTTAAAATGTTACTTATCCAAGCATGGTGAATTTTTACACCGCCTTTGTTTTACTGTGCAGGAACACACTTGGATGTAGTTTGGTTAAGATTCAAAAGAAAAAAAGTTTTTCTTACAAGAATTAATATTTGGGGTTGGTTTGTATGACAGCCCTATGACGTAATGTTCCGATTCTATCCATTCCTAGATATGTTTTAAGGCTTTACTAGGAACACATTCGGGTGAAATTTGGTAAAGATTGATTCACAAAGAAAAAATTTTTTCATACAAGAACCTAATTTCCAGCGGTTGGTTGGTATGACGTAGTGTTCCGATTTCATTTGATTCTAGATTTATTTTGTGGCTTCACTAAGGACACATTTGGGTGAACTTTGGTTAAGATTGATACATAAAGAAAAAAGTTTTTCTCAGAAGAACCTAATTTCCAGGGGTTGGTTTGTATGACAGCCCTATGACGTAGTGTTCCGAATTCATCTGTTCCTAGATATTTTTTGAGGCTTTACTAGGAACACATTTGGCTGAAGTTTGGTTACGGTTGGATAAAAAAGGAAAAAGTTTTTCTTAGAAGAACTTAATTTTCAATGGTTCGTTTGTATGGCAGCCCTATGACGTAATGTTCCAATTCCATCCGTTCCTAGATATGTTATGAGGCTTTACTAGGAACACACTTGGGTGAAGTTTGGTTAAGATTGGTACATAAGGAAAAAAGTTTTTCTTAGAAAAACCTAATTTTCAGGGGCAACCCCATGACCCCATGGTCCGATTCCATTCGTTCCGACATATATACAGCGTACACTATAAAGAAACTTGTATACCAAATTTCAGCCCGATAGCTTAAAACTGAGGGACTAGTTTGCGTTGCAACAGACGGACAGACAGACAGACAGACAGACGGACATCGCTCAATCGATTTCTCTCGTCACACTGATCTATATACTTTATGTAGTCGGAGGTGCTTCCTTCTGTGCGTTGCAAACTTCATGACAAAGTTAATATACCCTTTCACATAGTGACGGGTATAAAAACCAAGTGCGCCACCTTCAAGTTATTGAAAATGAGGAAATACACAATTTAATCCCCTTGGACCACCTTGCTGAACGAAATATTTTTACAAGTGTACTAAAAAATGGAGGGCCAATAAAGTAAGCGATCATTTTGAATTAACCAATTTTCTTGATAACTAATTACTAATATTTTCTAGGTTGAGGCAGCATCAGCATCCGCAAGCGAATCAACCAAGAAATGGTATATATAGAGGGTCCGGCCATTTATGTTTACACTCTTCCCAACAAAAAAAAAAGGATTTAGAAAAAATTTTAATGATTTATAAAAAATATCAAATATGAATTGTATTATTTTAAGCTATGTTTTCTTTTTAATCTTTAAAATAAATAAATATGTTTTGTTAAAATATGCACTGCTTCTGATTCCATATAAGACATCTGAGCGATGGTTATCATATAAAAACAACATGCTAAAATCAAATTCACAAGTTATCCTTGTTAATATTACCAAAAAAGCACTATTATTTCAATTAGAAACCGTTTTTATCTAGACAACTTTAATTGCTATTTTCATAATATGTTCATGTCAATTCAATCCTAAAACAACTGTTGTAATAGCATGGATACTTTCAATTTATATAAAAAGGCATGTTATTTCAACTACGATATTTGCTTTTCGTTTCAACAAATTTGTCCATGTCATTACAAACAGTGAACTAATTAGCTGAGAATCAACAGGAAAAAATTGTCAATCTTGTATAGTTTTTGTTGATTTTACAACAATTTTTTTTTTTGAGTGCAATGTTAATGAAATGCTTCTCATAAATCTATTTTTGGATTGGTCTAAATAAACGCGTAACACTTATTAATTAGACCAATCCAAAAATAGATTTACTATGTATCATGGCTCCACATATTAACTGGATTTATTAGCTGTAACGCCGTTACCATTACTCCAAACTGGAAAAAAGCGACTGATATGAAATGTACCCATCGAGTTCTTTGATTTGATAAACACTAAAAAAGTCGACTTTTTCAAATCTCCGGGACACCCTGTTTGCTTTGTCCTACCAACGTCTAAGTATTTCGTGCTAAAGACTGTTACGATTCTACACATTCCTACACGGTTAAAAAAAAATGGTATAAACTTTATAAATTTTGGTATACATATAGTTCCATAGACTTTCTGTATAAAAATTATACCAAGCTTCTTTATTAACCCTTCTGTCGGCACAAAGGTCTGGCCAGACCTTTGGCACTATATTTTGGTCAGAAAAGTATAGAAGATTAAATCGCAGCGACTTCATATTTCATGATATCCTAGAATAATATGTTTAGAAGCATTTTGCAAAAATTTGAAAAAATCGGTTGAAGTTTTGAGTATGTTTTTGATGATTTTCAATTTATAGTGCTTTTTGATACCCAATAGGTCTGGCCAGACCTATAGCTTTTCCCCCCATTCTTCTCTTGAGGTAAAAAGTGCAAATATGAAATTCTCTTAAAATTCCCCTATTTATGATGTAACAATGTCATTAAAATTCAATTTCTATTATAAACGATAAAAATTTCTCAGATTTTTCTTTGAGAAGCCGTGAAGTTCGGGAAATAAGTATGCCTAATTTTATCACGTTTCATAACATCACCTAATCAACTGAGATTTGATCCAATGAAATTCAAACCAGTTTTATTTCCTTTGTAATAGTTAGGACTAAGTATGAGAGACTTACGAATGTCTTTCTAAATAGATTTGATCAAGAAATTTACGAAAAATTTAGAATGAAATGATTTTCACGCTTGAAAATTCCCTATTTCTTTCCACCTGCTTCTCTAAATCTGCAGGCTAATATCGAGGTAAAATCTGCTAACAAAGCGCCAAATATTTGCCCAAAGATATTGGTATTGAAAAATGCGAACAAACTTTCTACTAGATATACGCCATGGAAATAGAGAAGCAAAATAAGATGAAAATAAGGGAAAAACATGTTTACAATAATACCACCCCAAAATACGTCCACATAAAAACGTTACTAGTGTATCTACAAAATTGATTTTCATACTTTTAATGTTCAAAAATGGCAGTAAAGAATCGATAGAATGATTCTACCGATGAAAATTTCACCTTTTCTAAAAAATAAAAAAAAAATTCTCAGTAGGTCCAGCCAGACCTATTGGGAGAATTCACATTGTAAGACAAAACCGGACGGGTAAACTTGCAAGACAAGAACCATCGTTCTTACAATCTGAATTGCACAATGCTTGTCTGCTGGCCACTACAAAAGCTCTCGCCGTCCGTTTATTAGCACAAGCAAACACCCGGCGAGAGCTTTTGTAGTGGCCAGCAGACAAGCATTGTGCAATTCAGATTGTAAGAACGATGGATCTTGTCTTGCAAGTTTACCCGTCCGGTTTTGTCTTACAATTTGAATTCAGCCATTGGGTATAGAATATGCATATTGTAGTAGGTGCCGACAGAAGGGTTAATCGAAGTTATCAGTTGGAGCTATACAGTTCATGCTAATCGCGTATAAAATATTTTTATAAGCTAACAATATAATAATAATATATAATGTGTAAATAGTATTTATCCAGATATATGATAGAAACTATACAATTTTTTTATTCAAAATTTAAAAAAAAAACGACATTCATTTACATCTGAAGGATAATGTATGCCTGCAGAAAACCCCTTCTGGGACATACTCTTGCAGGCACTATACTCGTATATTTCCTATCCGCACATACAGAAATTTTTGAACACGCCGAGATTCGATCTCCGCACCTCTAGATTACTAGCATGCACTCTCAACCAGGTGCGCCACAGCGACGCACGAAGTCCACCTTTCCAAATGCAAATGCAGTGGCGTATTTAGAAAATTCTCAAAGGGGGGGCACAGAGTACAGGGCTAATTTTTTACATAAAGTTTTAGTGTGGGGATACCCGAGAGCAGCTACATAGGAAAAACATTGGCAAGACTGATCGTTGATCCTTGATTTAACGCGAAACTCAAGGAGACCTTAAGTTTTCAATAGACTTGAAATATAATATTTCAAGGTAGGGGGGTAGCTACCTTGACTTGAAGTGAGGTTGACTATAGAAAATTTCAAGGTCTCCTTGAGTTTCTCCTTAAATCAAGGATGCATTGACTCGTGAATATAAGTGATTTCTATGAAAAAGTATGGAAAATGACATTTAATTTATTGAATTTCGGCATCCTTGACTCAAGGTCTCCTTGAGTTAAGGTATGTTTATAAATACGGGCCTGAGAGTCCTTTGCACTTAAGGTTTATTACACCAAAAGCTTAGTTTTCCTGACAGATCTTAGAATAACACTCATGAACTGCTTTTCCTGAACCCAAATACGGAGGGTCTATAAAAAGTTTGCGTAGTGTAGTTCGAAGGAGATTGAAGCCGAAAAGGAATTTTACGAATATGTACTTAACTGGCTATGGAATTAATGCAATTACCAAAGAGACTGTTTCCATATGACAAAACGGATTCCAGACGGAACACTTTTCTTTGGAAGAGGAATTTAATACATCGTCCGAAATTCTGCCAAATTCCGCCAAAAAGTGGTTCTGCTTACTTTTGAAAGAAACACAAATGAAAAGCACAGATTCCGTAAAATCGTAACAAGTGCCGAATAATATTTTACAGGTACAATCCAGAATACTACACGGTTGTAAATTTTGGTGTAAACCGGGAGTAAATTTTATAAATAAAATATTATAACTCCTATCTATTCCAAAACTTGAATCAGATTTGATCCTTTTCAACTTGTAATTTTAGTTTATTCAAAAATTATATTAATTATAACCGCTACAGAATAAAACTATCCAAATACCCTTTTAATATTATACTTTTTACACCGTTCGGGATAGAATAAATTGCATTGAATGTTGTTATAACATAAAAGGGTAGAATCAGTCCTACTATGTTATCAAATCTACACTATCAACGCAAGAAACCCATTCAACCTAGAAATCTATTGATTTGTAGTCTGTCTGGATCAGTGAGCAGCGCGCTTGCCTACAAATCACAGAATTGTGGATTCGAAGCCGACTGCACTCGTATTACAATTTTTATTTTTTCGAGTGGTTTGTATAAATTTGCTTATCAAATTTTTTATCAAGAATACTTATAATTTTAATATAGTTCAATTATACTTTTGATAAAGTTTTTATATGGAAATGTATAAATATATTTTTTTATAAAAATTACACCGAAATTTTCAGCCGTGTAGGAACTATCCGTGGCATAGAGCTGGGAAGTGATCAATCGATTAATTAAAATGAAGCAAAAAAAGTAAGCAGGAAGGTATGATTATTTGTTATTACCATATGTACTACACTAGCTTCAAATCTATAGTATCTGCAATACCTTTTAAAACGAGTCCTAGATGGTAAGCTGAAGCAACATGCTTTAACAAGTCAATTGCGAAATATAAATGAGAAGGAATGGCTACAATGATGTTTACTTCGTGAAAAGTGAAGCATTAAAGAAAGTATCCCAGGCAGGGCACCACAGACACCGAACCGTAGGAATTCGAAAAATGTATGCTAAAAATTCTTTCCCACCAAAACACTTCAATTTTTAGCATTTTAACAGAAAGAGAAGCATCTGGTTTAAAGACCTTTACAGCAGCCCAACACGAATTTACGGCCAAATTAAAATACACAAGCCCGATCGAAAAATCAGACCGATTGTTTCAAATATTAATCAATTCAGCGGCTTCCAAGATATCGATACCGCAACAACATCTCCTCAACTTATATCAGCATAAGATGGGGTCACTTCACACATGACGAGACTTTCAATAGCAGTCCTTGTTTCCTAACAGATTCATGTCGAGATTGGGCAACGTTTCATGACCACCTCGTTGCCTCGACATAATCATAGCTTGTACTTATTCTCTGAGAGTTCTTGTTCTTGAAACCACGCGTCTATGGAAATAAACTCGACCCGTTCGTAAAACGAAAAGGGTTCATCAACGAGGAGATCTGGCGAATTGAGAAGATGATGTGATGATAATGTTTCGAAAAAGATTTACAAAGTTTAGTAATAGAAACGCTCAAAATAAAAAGGGAACATTTGGTACTGCAATTTTTAGTATGGTGTGAAAAAAGTTTGATGTGCTCACAGGGGGGGCACGTGCCCCCTGTGCCCCCCCCCCTGTAAATACGCCACTGTGCAAATGCAATGTTTTTTTTTTTTAGAAATGTAAAATATAGGATAAACTTTACCTCACTTTGGTATAAAATTTTTCTATCAGTTCAATATTATTAAACAAATTCTCGATTGGTATGCAAGTTGTAATTTATAGTATAAAATCAATAACACGTTCTGATAAAAGATTCATATAAATGCTGCATAATTTTCATTAGTATTTTTGGATTAATTTTGTAACAGCTTCGTATAATTTTTATACAAACATCTCGAATTCAATATTTTAATACAAACCTCGGATAAATTTAATAAAAATTCATATAAACAAAATTTATACATAGCTTTTGTATACAATTCATACTAAAAAATGTATACACGAGCTTTATACCATCAGTTGGTATAAAAAATACACCAGAATTTTTAACCGTGTACCAAATTTCATAACGATCGGTTAGTGAACAAATTTGTAAATGTCCGGGACACCCTGTTATCTTGGCCATATCAATTTTTAAGTATTTCATGCCAAAGACTGTTACCATTCTACACATTCCTACCAAATTTCATGACGATCCGTTAAGCCGTTCGCAAGTTATTTATTGAACAAATTTTCAAACGTCCGGGACACCGTGTTATTTTCGTTCTACCAACTTTTAAGTATTTTGTGCCAAAGACTGTTACCATTCTACACATACCTACCAAATTGCATGACGATCGGTTAAGCCGTTCGCGAGTGATTTAGTGAACAGACGGACGGACAGACGGACAGACGGACGGACAAAATCGATTTCATAAGGGTTTTTTGTAAAATCTAAAAAACCCTAATAAAAAGGTTTTTTTTTACGTTTCCGGAGACACCCTTTTATCTTTGCCCCACCTACTTCTAAGAGTGCCCATAGACTCAGCGATAAATTGAACAATCAAAGCTCATTTCTGTAGAGCAAGCTAATTTTTTAGGTTCCACTACCGAATTTGCCAGAGAAAATGAGCTTTTTCCACAGAAGTGAGGTTTGATTGTTCAATTAATCGGTGAGTCTGTGGGCACTCTTCTAAGGTATTCGTGCCTGTTTGTATTCTACACATTCCTTAAAAATTTCATGTCGATCGGTTGAGTCGTTCGCGAGGATTTAGTATAGTAATAGTACAGACGGACGGATGAGATTTTTTTTTTAATGTTTTTTTTTGACATTTTTTTAAAGCCCAAAAACCTTATGAACTTATTGGGAGGACGTGTTGGTACTTGTGTCACTGGGAACTGCATAAAAAAGTTTCAAAACAAGAAACATTTTTGCGTTAAGGTCGCTTTGTACTTTTTGTCAGATAGCGAAAATCATATTTTGCTAGACGAAAGTCGTTAATTAAATTTGTCGTTAAATATTCTGCCTATGAAATACTGCGTTACTGGAAGAAACCCAAGTAATCAGTAATAATCATGAGTTTATCTTTCACCTTTCTTATAGTATCCTTATACATACATAGAAGCGCTAGCCAAAATTTCGACAAACAATTTATTTACTCTTTCAAATCCTGGACTGATATCCATGTTGAAGTAAATCCTGAGCATCCTATTAAGCTCGATTCAAATTTATTTAAAATTCTGTAATTATTATTTTAATCATCAAGCTAGTAACTTTGGGTCATCAAATCGGTAGTTATAGAACATCAAATTCGTAAGTTGGGAGTACTTTTGTAAACCAGCAGTAGCTTGCTAAATGCCCTATAATCGGAGAATCGGTTTCTTTACATCACAGTATCAAATAGGTATAATTTAAAAAATTTAAACATACTAGCAATTTGACTACATATTTGTAAATGTCTTATTTTAACTTTGTTTGACCCACTTTGAAAGTATATCCTCAATTAAACCATTTATTACGGCTTCATCATTTCGTGAAGTTTAAAATGCGTTCGTAAGTTCGGACTGCATTTAATATTCTCTTGACTTTTCATCACCATATAAAACTAAAACACGAATTCCATTAATTTTTAAAGAATCTATCAACGTCAATGCTATCATGTATAATTACTGAAAAGAACTTTCACATTGTCCATAATACATTCACTCTAAAGAAGTTCCTAATTAAAATGAAAGGAAACGGTTTATTGATATAAACAGCCACATATCCAGCCCATACACGCCCGAATACAATGTTATCCCTCCTCTTATAAATAGACTAAAATGTCTCTCCCATTATTCAAAACCTTCGACTGAAATACATTAATTTAAAATTTCAAATATTCATAAAATGTACTGAGTGCGGCATATATTCAATCATAAAATGTCGCGAGAATAAAACGAGAAACTTCCAATATATCCACAGCTGTCATAGTGAAATTTTCAAACATATCAACGACATGTAATTATGAATATAGTGCGGTGGGCGTACTTTACTCTGTGTGTATTCTGTCCCGGAGAACGTATAATAATGAGTAGTTAACGTATGCTGTCAAAATTTATTCTGGATAAATTTTTGACTTGAAAATATCGACCCATCTGTATGCGCTTGAAATGAAACACGAAAAACTATTAATTAGACTGCTTTCAGTGTCACGTCTTCGGGGCGGCTTTTATGACGAATATGAGGAAAGGAAATGTCCATAATGCAAGAGAGTATGCAGGCAGTCAACGTGATTATGATCATGATGAACCGCATTCGATGAAAGTTTTTCTTAATATAAATTAATGATTCTTATCTTATTTCTTAATTAGCCAATATATTCATGTATGCATTCCATTAGAACTGTAAAACACGTACATATGTACATAACATTCATATCCCCAACCATATTATAGCTTCTCCTTAATCAGTGCCTATATCAATAGCGAAATTATTGAATTTCACTAATTAGTGACTTTTTTGACATGTCGTACCCCATTTTACCTTTAAAATGCATCGACTTCGCACAGTCTCATTGACCACTGTCACTTCAAAAACGAGATCCTACATTGACAATAATTTGACGTGCGTGATTGATTGATAGATGAGCCAAATTGCTCAAATTACTCATCTCCATTATATCAGTCGTATTATGGCACCGTCTGACCACATTCAACGCATCAAAGCTCAGGAGGTCTACCCACTTTATCCTGTGTGCGTCCTAGAATGGAGAATGATGGACGGCAAGTCAAACATCAAACTTTTGTCTAAGGCTCGATAACCATAGCATGTATGCCTACGTGCAGTGCACTTAATTACTAATGCACCCTCTCGAGTACGTTGTACGTACAATGGCCAATGTATATTTAACTCATTGCCGGACACAACGCCAAAATTTGACACGATTTGTATGGTCAAATGCTCAAAATTGGACGTCTATAGACGTTGTGTCCGGGAAAGTGTTAAGCAGGATTCGTAAGGTATACACGAAGCTTCATAATACGAAATTCAGCTCTATTGTCACGGTGAAGTTAATTTCACTTTGTTACAAGTCTGGTTAATAATTGAGGAGTGTAGGAACCATCAAGATTGTTAGAGAGTGCATTGTGATGAACTATACAAAAGAATATAGAAATTATTAAATTAGTTGTTTTATGATCTCCATGTATTCTGACTATTATCCAAAGATTTCGCGCGAATCACGCGACTATGACAGACATATGGATATTAAACAAATCGGACTGAAGGATATACGAATTGAAAAAAAGAGCAACGAAATCATGCACATGCTCCCCACTCAAATGATTTCCGCTAACTGAATTCGTTCCGTTAGTGGCAACATGTCCTTGCTTTACAAAAATGATTCTCAACATTTCCAGCTTCCCAGGACATTTTGGCCGACAAAAATTCGTAAATGTTCGGTTCATGGAAATGTTGTTTTCGATTTTGTTCTCCCGGAAACATGTTGTTAGCTCGCTAAGTGGAGGGTGAGTGTGCATATTACATGATTTCTAGCGATAAAAGTACACCGAAAAAAATGGTTTAGACTTTTTATCTAATGTGAAGTAGTTGACTTAAATTTAGATAGTTTTACCAAAGAAATAGCTGATTTCTCTAATCTTCGCAGCTGAAAATACTATTAAATTCGTTCATTTAACCACGCAAGATTAGAAGAAATAGTTTAGTCAATTCTTCCACAAAAGTTGTTGATTGTACTATTCAAATATAAAATTTAACTACAAACAATCGTTCTTTTTTCTTCAACACAATTTAGCTATCCAACATTTAACAATTTATGGATAATGAATAGCCTTCTTTACAAATGAATTAATTGAATTTGCAAATATAGTAGATGTTTCAACTAATGACGAATAGAAAAATTATCCATATCTTCGTAGCTGTTTCAACTACATAGAATCATAAGCTGAAAATCAACGCTAACTTTAGATAATTTCGACTATTTCTTTAGATAACCATTCTAATTTTTTTTCTCAGTGTATTGTTTATGATTTTACATAAATACACTTTGTCATGACGTACACTGGCCTAAAAAAGTGAGAAACGTTTTTCTGCAAAATCTTGTTACTGTTTGGTGTGGCATTATATTATTCATTAATTTGAAACAGTAAATTGACTTTGCATAGAAAAATCTTATATTTACGAAATTATATTATATTATGTATATTATATTTAAACATAATTTTCGGACAGTGTTGTCTAATCAGGATTTAAGGCGAATTTCCATCATATCTAATTGGCAGGTTATCTGGAGGTCTAATTTTTCCACATTTGTATAACCTTCCGGCGGGCGCAATACTAATCCTAACACGATCGGGCGCAATGCATCTGACAGATTAAGTGCAGAAAAAGGGATGAAACTAAGTTTCTGTATATTTTAGACTCTTATTTATTGTTGCATTGTCTTTTTGAAACAGTTCTACGTAATTTTAGAAACAAAAACTGGCTCACAAGGTTTGATACCCTTCACATTTTAAATTTTCTAAGAATATTCCGCTTTCAATAGCTTCAATATTTAAAAAACCTCCAACACCTCGACCGCTTAAAAAATGTGAGCTTATTTTACTAAAAACACACTATTGAACGATTTGGTGAACCTAAAAGTCAACACAACGTTATTACGCAATGTGAAGAGTATAACATAAATAAATTTTCATAGAAAAGGAGAAAATAACACAATCGGGCGCAATACATCTGAGATATTATTTCATCCCCTCCCGCCCCTCAGACATATGGTAGATAGAAACTGAAAACTGCTTTGGATAGCTGATCGATAAAGATTAAGCTACTGTGAGTTTCAGATCTCTCCCTTTTCGTATCGCTGATTGGCGCAACAAAAACTGGCCACTTAATCTGTCAAATGCATTGCGCCCGCCCGAAGGATAAAATAAAGCATTCTGTATTATTTGAGATTAGATCGAATACTAATATACCGGTGTTTTGAATATTTACGTATTTCGTTTCACAAGATTGCTCCAAAATTTAACTGTTATGAACGTAATATACCCGTTCCAACAACCTTCTATGCCACGTTGTATCAAAAGCTTAATGGTTTTTCTTGAAAACTCTGTATTTTATTGATAGAGACGATGCAAGTCATCTTTGACGGCTGCTAAATATTGAACAAAACTCGCTACCAAATGATTGAGAAACACAAAAGGATGGTTTTCTAAAAGCTCAAGATTTTTTTAGTTTTTCTAGTTTAAAAATAAATTAGGTGTAAAAATTTGATCTGGAACGTATATGGTTTAGTGTTAGTGGCGAAGATAGGTAGGTAGGATTAAGGAGATGTCGTCACACACTATTGTCACTCTATGGATTGTATTAAAACATTTTTAATGTATAACCCAAAGATAAAACAGTTTACTTTTTATTTTTGGCTTAATTATGATTTTTTACAGTTCCACCACATCGTTTCTTGTCAGACCTGAAAATGAAGCGACTGACTCCCGATTACAGATTTACGTGTCCTTATTGGGCTTACTAAAACACCTTTTAGACTAAATTAAGAAGCTTAAAGAAAATAGACCTACAAGTGCATTAACTGCTGTACTGAATACACATCCGATCCTATCTTTCGACTAGTTATGGGTTTTCGCTGCATCCCCTGCCATATTGAATGCATCCATCACGCGTTCGATCGGCTGCACTAACACTACTGACTCAATTACACTCTAATCACACTTCTTAGACCGCCGTACACAGGCTTGCCAACTCTAGCTAAAAGTAAGTGGCAGTGGCGTAGATGAGGGGGGATTAAGGGGATCAATCCCCCCTCCCCTCGGTTACACTTTTTTTCTTATTACTTTATTACTTTAGGTACGTAAAACAAATCAAAAGTAAATTTTTTGCTAGAATGTTCGGTTCAAAACTTAAAAAATAACGTGAAACGCGGATGGCTCTTCCACAGAAGCGCAATTTCCAATGTGAAATATACTGTACACAAAGATTTCTTGCGAAGAGTGGAAAGCTAATGCGAATGAAGAGAAAATGCTGCAAAACTGCTTCCACTTTCTAAGCATCTTTTATTGTTTGATTTTATCAACATTCTTTTTTCTTTTTGTTTTAAGTTGAAATTTTACAACTGGTTTTATCGTATATAGCGGGCAAAGAAAGTCTTGACTATCTACTACTAGTTGTTCGTAATTTCATTGCATTTCATTTCATTGATTAATTTCTCAAAGCTATAGCCAGGATTATTTTTTTAAATTAAATCTTAAAAAAGACAAATTATAGAAATTTCCAAAATTGAAAAATTTATAGTCATATGCAGGCAGTAATTCGAAAACAAATTATCAAAAAAACAAACAGAGTTTCGCGGTACCCTAGGGTTCCGTGAAAATCTCTCTGGAGTTTCGCAAAGATATCCAAAAATTAGAAAAATTCAAACAACAGGTTTTGAAATTCCGCAGCTTAGTCTGCTACACAGTACCGGAAACTAACTTGACTGTAAAATATTTGACCCGCATCAGAGACTGGACCGATTTTCTTTTACAACTTTCTACTATATGAAATGGAAAAGGAAGTAGTCTGCACCAGAAAATAAAGCATGTTCACAGTATTTGTGACGGGGTTTTTGAGATTTAAATTAAAGCGCAAATAGATATCGGAAATTTTTACGAAAATTGGAATACTCACCGTAGTAAAAAAGCCAAAATTAATTATGAATATTTTCAGGACTCAGTTTTTTTCGTACGGCAAAATTGATATCTATTTTGCACCAACATTTGCTAAAAAAACTGCCAATTTGAAGTGTAATAAATACAGAAATTGTTATTCTGAAATTCAACATTTGATAACCGTAAAAGTATAAGTAATCTTACAAAATGATCCCTCTCCTCTCCGAAAAGCTATCTACGCCACTGGTAAGTGGATCTACTTACTTTTTCGCATTGCTACTTACCTACTTACTGGTCACTCAATTCTACTTACTTCTGATAAAAATTCGGAACCGATATTTGTATAGCAAATAGCAAATTTATGGCACTCTTCCCACTAGTACGAAGCACAATACCCCTGCGGCCCGCTGGCAATGCAGATTTTCTACTTCATGGTTTTGTATGTAGATGGTTTTGCAAATTTAAAAAAAGCGTTTCATTTAAAAAACAAAGTTTCAAAAATCCTAAGAAAGAGAGAGAAAGTAAAAACCATACTACCAAACCCAACTAACGTTTTTAACACTTTAAGACTTCATAGAATATTCTCCCCAATAGTAATTGGAGGACACTTCTTGCTATAAAAGCGAAAAAATAATACAATAAGGGTATTTGGCGCCCCTTATTGTATTATTTTTTCGCTTTTATAGCAAGAAGTGTCCTCCAATTACTATTGGGGAGAATATTCTATGAAGTCTTAAAGTGTTAAAAATGTTAGTAGGGTTTGGTAGTATGGTTTTTACTTTCTCTCTCTTTCTTAGGATTTTTGAAACTTTGTTTTTTAAATAAAACGTTGCAGCGCAATAATTGTTTTAGTAGATTCATGGGCGTAGCCAGGATTTCGGTCAGGGAGGTAGGGGGTGGGGTTAAGCCTGAAATTTGTTCAACATCATGACTATCTTAGGAGTTGAAATTGTCGATCGCGAACAAATTGTTAAGCAAATTTTAGAGACAATTTTAAGAAAGGACAGTTGAGTCGAGAATGTTTTTCCACACCATTTAACGGTGATTCTGATTACATTCAACTGGCCTCTAATTTCAACCGTAGCTCGTCTATCTTCAGTGCTATTTTTGTCTGTCGGACTGCATATTCCACTTGCACGCCTCCCAACTCCCCTCTGGCTACGACTTCGATTGCATTAATGCGTGTTACTTACTTTTATACATTTCTATTTACTTTTCCGAAAAAAAAACTACTTACTCATCGAATAAATGAGTTGGCAACACTAGCCATACATCATACATTTAACATTAGTATGGTCGCTCTTTGTTCTGGTATCCCTATATGTACTAGCGGTGGGATGCCTTTTAACGTACATATTGAGGAAAGTGTGTGGCAAAGTTATCCATAGGAAAACTATTGAAATACATTTCAATAGGAATGTAATTATTTTTCATCACATTGATATGGATGTTAGGTGCTGGATCGGCCGGAGAGTCTTGAATTTCTTGATCGGAACAGATCCAAAGGAACGAATTAAAATTATTTTAGCTTAGACCAATAGTTACCACTTTTCGTTATCAAACAAGTTGAGGACATTATCTTCTTGGAAAAAATAAGTGCAGGCCCCTGATCGATGAATACCTTGTAATCAGTGGCGTGCGCTGACATTCATCAAAGGTGATGCGGCGGAAAGGGAGTCATATACAGTCTTGACCCGATAATCCGGATCAATTATTGCAAGGGGTTATTTGCTTCTGAATGATTAAAAAATATGCCGAAATGCCTTCAGTCAAATTCGTTAGGAGTGGTTCCACTTAGAATTTGTCTCATCTTTGTTTCTTGCTTGCATTTGTTCTGCAGTAGATACGCTTCACGAGCATGCTTTTCGTTCTCCTTTCATTCAGCTCAATAAAATTGTCTGATTGTCTGCGATGCGTTTCATGTAGTGGACCGGTATACGCATCCACTTAAAGGTGCGGAGAGTACAGTGAACATGTGGCTTGTTGATGGAAATTTGGGTCAAATGGATTCACGGCTGAGGGAAGAATTTTTCCCGCATCCAGCATAAATGGACATCATGTTGTGGGAACATATGCGACCGGTGCGTTTCAGAGTAATTATCACAGCGCAACTTCATAAAAAAAAAACAAAATGCACAGTTACTGTTCTATATAGAACAATATTTCAGTTTTTTTGTGGGAGTTGTTCTGTCCTGTCCTCTGACTCATCTCTTTAAAAAAAACGAGACCGAGGCTAATTTCGGGCGCGGCCGATATTTTGATACCCTTCGCTCCCCTCGGGCTAAAAGTTTTTTTGGGCTTTCCTATGACTTGTTTTCAATCCTCCCCGCTTCCATACTTTTCCTTGAATTTTCACATAAGTGCCGTGGCGAAGATTATTGGGTGAAGCGGGGGACATGGGTTTCTTAGAAGAACCAAAAAGGAGGGGGGTGTACGGCAGTCCTATATGGACGCATGGCCTTTCCATCAATTTCTACGCATGTTTGTGACATCAATTAAAACACATTTCTATGAGATTTGGTTGAAATTGGTGGACAAATAAAAAAGTTATTCTTTGAAGAACCTAATTTGGGGCTTGGGTTTATATGCCAGCCCCATGACCCATGGTCCGATTTAATTCAATTTTGCATATGTTTTGTAACATCAATAAAACTACATTTTCATGAGGTTTGGTTGAAATTTGTATCTAAATAAAAATGTATTTTTTAGAAGAACCTAATTTTGGGGGTTAAGTTTGTATGGCAGCCCCACGACCCCATAGTCCGATTTCATTTATTTTCACGTTTGTTATGTGGCATCAATAGAAATATAATGAGCTTTGATTCAAATTGGTGTGCAAATAAAACCGTTTTTCTTAGAAAAAATTTATTTGGGGGCTAGGTTTGTATGGTAGCCCCTTGACCACCATGTCCGACTCCATCTATTCATACATATGATTTGTGTCTTCAATAGAAACACATTTGTGTGAAGTTTGGTTGAAATTGGTGTATAAATAAAAACAAAATGTTTTAGAAAACTTAATTTGAGGAGCTGGGTTTGTATGACAGCCCCATGACGCCATGGTCCGATTTGGTGCATTTTCACATATCTTTTGTGGTATCACTAGAAACACATTTGTGCGAAATTTGATTGAAATCGATGAGAAACAAAAAAAGTTTTTGTTGAAAGAACCTAATTTATGGACTAGGTCTGTATGGCAGCCCCACGACCCCATTGTCCGATTTGGTCGATTTTTGCATATGTTGTGTTTCAGCAATGAGAACACATTTGTGTGAAATTTGATTGAATTGGGTGAATAAATAAAAAAGTTTTTCTAAGAAGAACCTAATTTTTGGGGCTAGGTTTTTATGGCAGCCCCACGACCCCCTTGTCAGATTCAAGCGATTTAAACATACAAACTGCCTGCAACAAAAAAAGCATGTGTGCAAAATTTCAGCTCCATAGCTGTTAAAATGGCCGAGCAAAACGCGTCGCAACAGACGGACAGACGGACATCGTCCAATCGTCAAGCTGATAATCTATACAGGGTGTCCCGCATTAGGTGGTCAATACTGCAAGGGTTGATAGCGCAACTTGTTTCAGCAAGAAAATTGCCAATACAATCGGAATTTTTTTACCGTTACCTTCTTATCGCTCTTTTTGTAAAAGTCATCGAAAATCATGACTTTTCATGCAAAATCATAATTTGCAGCCCTCCTGATAATATAATCCAAGATTTGATTTCAGTTTCAGAAACTACATAAAATTTCACAAAAACTGAAGTTTTTCCTGTTGTCAGAATTATCGCTACTTTCAAGATACAGTTACTCAAACTTAATAGAAATTTTAAAATAGATTTTTCATCGAAAATTCAAACAGTAATTTCATAACGGCGCTTTATACGTATAACTCTGCAGAGTTGATAAAAGTTGCTTCAACATGTTGGCTTTCCAACGGTTTATCACTTTTCATATTTACATTGCGGGATTTAATCATACGGGTTTCTTCGCAAATCTATTTTTAAAAGCTATCTTACTTCCAGGACATAGGGACATTTACCATTTATGTGTTTTATATTAATCTTCCAGTTCCAGAATTAACACGGACCACCTCTACAGTTAGGTTCTGAATTTATGAGCCTATTTCACTATTATACCGTCATCAGAACTATCAGAAAAGCGATTTGTGAAAGAAAAATAGACGTTCAAATTGAAAATCGGTTAGGCTAATCACATAAGCCTATAAAGTGATTCATTAAATTCATATTACTGTATGAAAATGTTCTTCGTTCTGGATAGTTACTGTTCCATTGTACGAGTATATGATGTTACAACCTATGTCATTTCACGGTGTGACTAAATGCTGGCCACACTAATAAAATATCTTGTTGTTCATTCTGCATTCACAGACACAATGGCTAAGAAGATTTTTTTTCTGAGAAAATTACATATTGTGTTTGGAACTTATATTTTTTGATTTTAAGTAGGATTTAAAAAGTCTTTATAATCATGTCGAGAAAGAAAAAAGTGGACTCACAAATTTCAATAATATGACTTAGAATTGCTTTGTGCTGCTGATTTATAGTGTAGATAAGGTTTGTCGGGTTTTGAACGTAACTTGAATTTAATTATAATTTTATCGAATTCTAATTTGGTGTATGCTTTTTTCATACTAAATTCGAAGATAGAAATTGAAAAGGTTCCATATGAAAGTTTCTTCTTAATTGCGACTGTTAACAATATTTTCGAAGTACATACATAGTATCAAATTGTGTTTCGGCGAATTATTTTTTGTTAGGGAAACATTTTATAGTTTTTAGATAAAGCTGGAACAACTTTAACGCGTTTTAAGACAATTTCATATTTTACGATCAAAAGTAGTTCAAATAAAATAAGCAATTCCATAAAAAAATTTATTCTTGTTATAAACTACAAATATATAAGGAAAGACGTACATTAAGATGTAAACGCATGATTGTTCTCAACAACAGATTTCAAATATAATCCACCCCCACGACAATTTTGAATTCGCGAAGTCATCAAAATACTAGGAATTCCTTTTGTTAAATGCATTTCTTATAGACATCCACATTATTCTTGCTCATTCCCCCAATTCAATAGCGTACATAGAGCAAACGTACTGACAGTACATCCCGATAGCTATCCGTTTTTTTCACCACTCCCGTTTGCCAACAGAAACGAAATTTGTGAAAAGTTTTCTCCATAAATTTCCATTTATGTCATCAGCATGGTAGTTTGCCGAAGATAAAGGTCTTCCGCTCAATGGAACAATCACGCACTGGAGGAATCATACTCGTATAGAGCGGAGGAGGGACTCCAAGGAAGTTATCCGTGGTCCGTGTATTCACCCAACAAACTAATGCTCGGAATATTGTCTTATGCGTTGTTGGTTTCATTACACTTTACAACATGTTGAGAGACTTTTCGCATTAGACCAAAGTTGAGATTGACATTGTGGTGAAGATGTTTCGTACTTTGGAAATTTAGAGTTAAGTCGCAGGAATGGAATTTTGAAGGAAGGATTAAAAAAAAAATGTGTTTTAAATTACATATAAGATAAGCAAACTATTGTTTGCACTATGAAAATAAGGAGGAAATATATTGCAATAAAATGGAAATACATACATATACATATATCCGCCAGTTGGCAATGCAGGGAAGTGACATTTGGATCATAAGTTAATCGAGAAGTTCACAATAAAAAACTATCACGGAAAAAAAAGAAAAACGTAATATAAAATTGTTCGAAATTATTTGCACATCTATAAAGGTTACCGAAATTGTTTGCACAAATTGATTTTGTCCGCTAAATCCGAAGCTTCAAAGAAAAATTCATATTGATCTGAGTGTAAAGCAGGGGTTTCAAACTCAAAACCTTTTTCTCAGTACCGTATAGCCCCATGTGGGGCTGTCGTTGATTTTAATATTAAAAAATTCACATCATCGAAGTAGCTTTGATAAAAATGTAAAAAAAAAATTTAAATTAAGCAAATATTAATTTAAATATTTAAAAACAGATAAAATTAATTTTTATATTTTTTTTTTAATAAATATAAATAAATAGAGGTTAAACAAATAAAATAACATAAATCTCTATAGGGCTATGGTGTGTTAACTCAGCCGTTTATAGGCAATTTCGTTTCAACGTTACATTGCATATCATTTCGGAGTGTATTTAATTTTGCAAGCACTATGTATATGTATATTTCCTGAACCACGCCGAGATTCGATCTCCGAACACCGAACCTCTATGTAGATTACTATCATCGTAGAGTGCGAATCAACCAAGTGAGACACAGAGCGTGTTTATTGCGAAAAATGCATGTATGTAGTCCACTATGGACAAGCAGGACGGTGGATGTCTCAAACATTTTGTTTGAGCTTGATACCACCGCCCAATAACAATGTTTTGTGTAGAAACTTTTTTTTTTTAAATTTAATGATAGAATCCCTTTTAATAAGACTAGATCTGAATCCTTGAGGAATGGCCACTTTTGAAAACGTTCTTTAAAAATAATTTAGAAACTTAAAGGCAAGAAGTTCAAACTCTGAGATTTGGTAGATCGCTCATTAACTACTACAGTAGACTCGCGAAAACGTGACCTAATGAAAACAGCGATTGTTAACTTTAACGGGGGTTCACGTTATGCAGTTTTCCACAAACAATAATTTTTTCATGTTTTATACCAGTTTTAAAATCCCTATTTAGAATGCGCTAAGGACTCTTAGCCAGAGTCCTGGATGTCGAACGCAATATGGCAGTAGATTGTCGATTCTAATCCCCCTGTAATTGCACCGTGGAAAATATCTAACCCTCTCATGCGCCAAACTTGTGTAGTACAGATGGATTTTTTAAATAGGCTTTTCCTGGTTAGATGGACGTCAAATAACACGAAAATATAACTTTTTTCAAAATCGAGAATGATTTGTGGCTTTTAGAATACGTTGTATATATACAACATGCCGCATTAGTGGAGTAAAGAAATGAATTTGCTCATGATACAATAATACTGGCTAAACTGGTTTTTAAAGTGCATTTTTGTAACAGTAACGGAGCAGTTTTCCCAAAAAAATGCTTGAAAGTAATAAATTCAGGCTTACGGGTGGCAAAGTTGTCATTTCAGCAGTGAAATATATAATAGGAATACATAGAAAATATAGATTTGGCTTCGCTGTCTCGTCCATATTTGAAATTAAGGCATAGCAGGTTGTACTGGTTGTATCTTTGTAAGGGATATGGCAATTGTTTTAGTCTACCGCCAGGGGAGGACCTGGGCTTTACGCCTTGACCTCCCGGTCCTTTGGGCGGTTTGGACCTTCGGCGTTTTATTGACATGGTCTTATTGTCAAATGGGATTTCTTCATCCAGTGAATGCAGTCACCTTCAGAAACCCAACCCCAGGGCTGCATCAACAGCTCGATGGCTTGCTTACCGACAGCCACCTCGAGCTCAGCACCTTGATGGGCAGGGACTATGGTCCCCTGGGCACAGCAATCCTCGAGGTACACTATTCGCTAAAGACTTCTCTATAGCAGGTGTGATGATCTTCCTTCGGCTTCCTATTGGTTAAGCCTCACGTAGACAATCAGACGTGATTTCCGAGGTTCGTTGGACCTGTGACTACTCCTCTGCAAAGCAGACTCGTAGCGCTGCTTTTCACATCACGGGTCGTGTGGTCAGCAATCCGCAAGCTACTTAGATATAGGCGCGTAGGTATTTTCCACCAGAGCCATTCTCCTTAGGCTTGGGTTATGCAAAGCCGCCAGCTCAGAAACTCACACCTCCCTACCAAGGCACCACCGATCGTTCGCGGCCTGTATGCCTGACATTTCGCAAAGTAATAGGAGAAAGTCAGCCATGCCAAGAGCTACCCGTACATGACTAGGGTGCTCGCGAATGGTCTTTTTACAGATCCTCGTCATGGCGTATCAACTATACCAGGGGCCTCCCTGCGCTGCTCGGGTACGTCGTGTCGCAACTCACTAAATATATGTGTCCCACTACACAGCCGTGCTGTGTCACAAGGACCCAGACCCTGCTGCGGGGAATTGTTTTAGTCAGACCTACTTCATTGTCTTTCATTTATTGAAGGATATATGTACGTCACTATTCCGGTATTCCGCCAAAAGTTATAGCCGAGATGAAGAACCACACCCTTGGGGAGGTAGGGGAGCCTTTAATTCGTTTCTCTCAATAGCTTTATACCTTAGGAAACATCGGACCAATATTTCAAAGCGCTAGCTTCATTATTTCCTTCGTAATTTTATATTGGGAAAGGGTTTAAAGAATGTACCTAATGCACCACGTTGTATACAAACAACAGATAAACTGAAGCTCCTACAAACTACTCAAAAACTATTTTGAATTTTTTCTTGCTTTTATTCACTTTCTTAGCATCTCAACTAATATGTAAAAAATTGTCGTTTGTGTCGGCAAAAATTTATTAGAAATCCAGACGCTTTTCTAAAGTCAAAAATGATTTTTCCGAAATAACCCAACCCTCCTTAACAAAAACCATTATAACAGCCAAATTACTGTTCACTGAGGAGGAAGGGACACAAAACGTAGAAGAAAACCTCTTTTAGGATTTTTTTATTTATAACGTTTTGAAAAATGGTTCGCTGGTAATGAGAATTAGGCGTTAAAAAATGTTGTTGTATGTAAACAACAAATGCATGAAAGGGCTAATGACCGAATCTAATCTAATCGAAAAATAATACATACATAAAATAGCCGAGAAAAATTTTGGAACCGTTCTTGGATTGTAGCATGGAATTTCCCAGCGTTTGCGACATATTGCACGACAGTAAGTATACATTTTCATTGAGAATATCGCAGCGGAAGAAATTTCACTCTCGAGGCCTATCCATCCCTTAACAGAAAAACCAAATTTTACAGCCGCGCGTTACATCGAAAATTGACCACCACGAAATGGAAAAAGTTGTTTCACTGACAAAAATACGGGCGAACCGATCCAGTTACAGGAATACAACTTCGCATACTAATTCAAACGGATACGTCGCTCCCTAACGCAGAGAGAGAGAGACCTTAGATGTCACATACGTACGCACGTATACCTTATACCAGCGATTCCCCCAAATAAACTTTGCGGGGATCGATGCAAGGTCGGTTGTAAGTTCTAGTTCTAATACAAATTCACATCTAATGTTGAAACATACCAAGAAGCATCAGATCTTACAGACGACAGAAGTTTGATTTCGAGAAGATTTTTGACAATGTGAACCAATATTGTATCAGGGCGGATTTGCGCAAGGAATGTGCGCCATACAAAGTGGCTATATAGTGGCTATTATTAATGCAACTTACGTCGCAGTCGGTGCCAATACTTACTCCAGTGTCGGGGGATTGTTAAATTCATAGCGAAGTTGGGTGGTATTGTATTGCGTCTTTGATCCTAGTCATCTTTGCAATCGGGCTAAAGCTAAAATGAAACAAGACCAAAGTGCTTAGTCTGACTGAAAATCTCATTCTCCCCATAAATATTAATTGACAAACGGTTCAACGGGAGATTGAATTTCTATAGTTAGACAGCGTTGTGGCCGTTATGGCGGTATCGAGAGCATCCCTCGTTGCATAAACCAAGCCAAGTGGTTTCGGTTGGATGTCCAAATCTTTGCAAACCATACTGTAAAAATCAAACCTCGCTGGTTCCGCTTACAATTTCTCCCAGCTATTGCACGGGAGCAGCACTTGGAAAGTTACAGTTACCGAAAAGCAGCAAACTTTCGTCGATTCCTATCGCCTGCCGTCCATTACCTGCTTCGAGCGGCGCGGCGCTCCCGCGTTTAAAGCTTTTCCAAATTTTAATGGCGTAACCAAGCAAAATATGGCGTAACTATGCAAAATAAACAAAAATTCAATTCAATACAATGGAAAAGCTTTCTGAATATTGTGTGTGCTTATACATTTTACTAGTAAAAGCTTTTTTCGCACATTTTGTGAAAGCTTTGCCGCTGGAGCGCCGCGCCGCTCTAGTTTACGCTTGCAGTGGACGAGAGCCCTATACCGAATCTGAAGCCGATATAATTTCAAATGAAGATCTCAAATCCCATAATTGTCAAATTGGCAAGCGAAATTGACATTGGTCATACCTTACATACCTACATTGCATGGCCGGGAAAAAGTAGGCCACTTTTTGTAACACGAATCTCTGGATGAATAGTGTTCGACTGACAAAAAATGTGGTAAAATTAGGAGACTTTGCAAAAAACCGTACGTTCTGGGGCGTAAGTAAGGAGACCTTGAGTCAAGGACCCCGAGATTCAATAAATTAAATGTCATTTTCCATACTTTTTCATAGAAATCACTTATATTCATACGAGTCAATGCATCCTTGATTTAAGGAGAAACTCAAGGAGACCTTGAAATTTTCTGTAGTCAACCTCACTTGAAGTCAAGGTAGCTACCCACCTTCCTTGAAATATAATATTTCAAGTCTATTGAAAACTTAAGGTCTCCTTGAGTTTCGCCTTAAATCAAGGATGCATTGACTCCTGAATATAAATGATTTCTATGAAAAAGTATGGGAAATGACATTTAATTTATTGAATTTCGTCATTCTTGACTCAAGGTCTCCTTGAGTTAAGTAATGTTCATAAATACGGGCCTTAATACTTTCCTGCACAAAAAAGGCCGCCTTAAGCAAATGTACCTTAAAGTACAGTCAGCGAATTGTTCATATTTGATATTTAGAGGAAGATTTCTAAAACGCATAGTTGAAGCTTGCATGAGCCACCTACTCCTTGACGAATTTTAGTAAATTCGTTAGACTTGAGTTAAACTCCTCCTATTTATCAATAAACGCATTTGTTTTGATACACATTGGTTTGCTTCGACCTGGCCGTGGAACGCACACAACCACGAGGTGGTCCACGAGCACGACATGTCTGGTGTAAAGGGTTCCCTGATATGATTTTGGAAAATGTACTTTAAGACTTATAAATTTATCCGGATAACCGTTCGGTACATATTGTCGAAAGATTTGGATTGTTTTAGTGCTCACACCTCCAATATTTAATTCGAATTATTATAATTGTTACTCTGAGAGTATTTTTTGCTATGGTTCCAAAAAAGGGTCAAAAAACTTTTTTTTTGTCAAATTTGGCAGAGCAAATCGGTTTGAGCATACAATTTCAGTCAAATTCATAGTTGTGCTAATAATTTCGGACAATTTAATACCAGCTTTTTTTTCGTTCCGTCATAGTTGTCTTATTTTTTCTTTTCTCAACTTGTTGCAAATTTTTAAATTATTTATGACCCAATACTTCATCTCGGTGCATTAAATACTGATGGAGATATTACCATTTGATTGAAACTTTTGTTCCTCATTTTCATAGTGCAAGCAGGGCCGGTTCTACTATATGAGCAGACTGTGCACTTGAACAGGGCGCCAACCGAAAGGGGCGCCAAATTCACAAATTCAATATGCCTATAAGATCAAGACTTTATATTGATTGATACATGTCCTCCAAGTACTGTGCTTATTAAACGAACTAGAACTAATTCAATTATAATCTAAGGGTGTGTTTTCCCATAGATCCGCTGCTATCGCGACTCTAGAAATTACATAGAAACTCCGCTAACAACCAAACTCAATTCGCATGCTAATCGTATTCCATTCCATTTGACCGACCTATCGACGCAGTCGCACGCAACTCGTGAAACTTCGAAAGATACATCTGCAAACTTTTCCGCATTGTATCTACGCGAGAGGAAGAGCGAGAGACGTCTTTCCATCCGTCCGCGTTCAAAAATGCTTTACATATCTCGTACTTGTGCATCACTGCAAACATGCTCCAATTAATCCATACACTTCATATGCGGAATGGGCGCCCTATGAGCGCTAGTTTCATAGATTGTATGCTTGGCAGAAGTGAAGAGATGTGCATTGCAAAAATTGTGCACATAAGAAATTGTTGTAGAGCGTACACCCCTATATTCTGCAAAAGAGGGGTATAGCTGCTCGGCAGGCTCATTGTAGATGAGATGTGCGTATTCACTTGATGACTCATTCTCGCAGTCTCAGCTCGTAGTACATGTTTCAATTGTATGAGACTGGGCGATAGAGGAGTTTTGTAGGATGTATACTGTATAGCTTGTAGAAAGAGATTTTACCGTGTAAAATTTTCTATGCAATCCATAGCGCAGGATAGACTTCGAGAGTGAGATGTTTTCCGCTGCGATTTTCTCAATGAAAATGTATGCTTACGGTCGTGGAATATGTGACAAATGCAGTGTAATTCCATACGCTACAACCCGAAAATTATTTCATAACTTTTCTCGGCCATTTTATGTTTTTTTTTTTCATTTCCCGGTCATTTCATCGTGAAAAATATCTAATGACCTGGGAATCAAAAAATGCTTTAAATGGCCGAGAAAAATTATGGGACCATTTCCGGATGTAGCTTATAGAATTGCCCAGCATTTCCTACCTATTCCAGTAAGTAAGCATACATTTTCATTAAGAAAAGCCAACCTCTTTTCCGATTTTAGTGCGGTTAGTTTTATTTTTTAGGTAAATTTGTTGTCCCTAATAAAATAATCATCTTAATTTGATATTCTAGCTAGTCCAGCTTTCGATATATTGATGTTTTATTCGTACAAAAAAAATGATTTTTCCAAAAATCTTAAAACGCCTGTGGCACCTAAAGGGTTGAGAATTGGGGGTACATTGGGAGAATCACAATCCGGTGCGTTTATGCGGCAGTTTCCGGACACCCTGTATAGAAGGGCGACTTTTTAGTATATGAACAGGGCGCCATAATACCTAGGACCGGCGCTGAGTGCAAGAAATTGTAGGAGCATAGTATGTTGGTGTCTCTTAATTCCAAAGTATAAATCCTGGAGAGGCCACAAAATTGAAAAAAAAAAACAACAACTACATATAACAGGTAGAACGCATATTGGACTTACCTTTTATTTTGAGGAGTGTGAAAGCAAGAAAGATAAATAGAAATGGTTCCGTTGCACGAAGAGCAATGTAAAAATTAGGCATCAGAATTCTTAAAAGATTCTTTCAAAGAAGGTTAAGCTATATATAAGACAGACAACAACAACTATAAGCTAGATTACGACTAACTAGAAAAAACAACAAGCGATCAATGATTTTAAGTCCTGTTCATTGCAAAGATGTCCCTAGAAAGAAAATACAGCAAATTCCGTTTTTTAATGGTTTCCATACCATGGTAAACATTTGAGTGCGTATCCAATGACACAGATAGTAAAGATACAACATATATCATACAGATCCACATGTAAGATTGCCTATAATACAGATGATATTGCATCGATCGCCGCAACAAATCAGAAGTTATCGGAATCAATTTCGTCTACAAAACATGATAGAGCGCCGATGAATTCACCCTTGTAGATTAAAATACATAAAGCAGAATGCCTTGAAATATACATCCCAGAGTCATCAAATGTCGATCCTGGCATTTTATTAATGTTAGCCTGAAACAATTGAATCTGCAATCCCTTTTAGCGAGATTATCTAGATATTCAAATTTTAACTTTTCTATGATCCTCATGAATCAGTAATTTAATTGGAACAGAAAGATAGTTCAGCTTTACTGATTTAGTAATAAAAAAAAATTAATGACATAATATTATTTTTTTTTTTTTTGCCTCATAGAAACTTTTGTCCCGGGACTAGGCTTCTCGGCATCACTTTACTTACTATCCGTACGTAAGTGACTAATCAATCAATCGAGTGTAAACTCTAGCAGATCGTAAAAAAAAACTGAAAACAAAATATATTAATAAGGAAATTTATCACAATAACTTCTTTTAAAAATTAGTTTATTAGTACAATTAAAATTAACTAAGTCCTTCAAACTATTATAAAGAATAATTGACCTTGTAATTGGTTCATTAAGCCCATAGTTTACTCTATGATAAGGCTGAACAAGAAGGTTGTTCCGCCGTAAATTGTGAGGAATATTTCTGACTTGAAAGTTATTTAATATATCTTCACAAACAATATGAGAGCAAAACAGGTCTCTTATAAACATAGCGTTTAAAAATGTTCTTCTATAATCTAAGGCTTGTAAACCCAATAAGGAAGAGCGAGTTTTATAATCTGGCTTGAAACGCCAGCCAATTTGATAAATGGCAAACCGTGTAAAATTGTGTTGAATTCTTTCTATACGCTCGATATGCACCTTATAGAACGGATTCCACACAATAGAACAATACTCCAGGTGCGAACGAACGAAAGCTGCATACAATATTTTTAAAGTAAAAGCATCATTAAATTCGCGCGCATTACGTTTAACAAATCCCAACATACTATTCGCTTTTGAAATAATGTAATCAATGTGTTGTCGAAATGAAAGCTCATGGTCGAAAATTACACCAAGATCTGATATTTCGGCAATCCTTTGAAGAACACTACCTGTTAAGGAGTACTCAAAGAAGACCGGAGTTTTCAATTTATATATGCTAAGTACTTTACATTTACTAACATTTAAATTTAAATTATTATCGCGGCACCAAAATTGCAGCTTTTCTAAATCGGATTGCAACTTAAGGCAGTCATCAATGTTGCGTATTTTCATAGCGATTTTCATATCATCGGCATACTGCCATACACGCACGAATTTAAAATTTTGGATGATATCGTTTATGAAAACTAAAAAGAAAAGTGGTCCTAAATGGCTTCCTTGCGGAACCCCTGACGAGCACTTTATAACAGAGCGAGATATACAGCCATTTAACTTCACCAACTGAGTCCTATCCGTTAGATAGGATCTCACCCAGCTTAGAAAAATTGACTGTATTCCTAAATGTTCTAGTTTTGTAAGTAAAATATTATGATCTACTCTATCAAAAGCCTTCGAAAAATCGGTATATACCACATCAACCTGCATTCCCTGCTCGATACCATCAGCAACAAATTTAGTAAATGATACCAAATTTGTTGAAGTTGATTTTCCTTTCATGAATCCATGTTGACATGGCGATATCAAACGGCTAATTAAAACATCTATTTTATTTTTAATAAGCATTTCAAACAACTTCGGTATTGCAGATATTTTAGCTATGGGTCTATAGTTATCAATAAGATGCTTCGGACCCTTTTTGTGTACAGGCGTTATGTATGAAACTTTCCATTCATCAAGAAAAACACCTGAAGTCAAGGACAAATTAAAAATAAAGGCTAAAGGACGACATAACGATTGCATGCAATTCTTCAAAAACATATTAGGAATGCCATCAGGTCCGGCCTGAATACTAACATCAAGATTACGCATAGCATTCAATAGGTCATCCTCAGAAATCTCAAGAGCACTCGTAAGGTCCTCCTGAGCTATCCGAGGGACCAATGCACTCTGATTCCCATTGATGTTAGCATTCATTTCTGATGAAACGGAGTCTGGCACTTTGTAAACTGAACTGAAAAATCTAGCAAATCCGTCACAAACCGATTGAACATCTTTGTAAAAATTGCCATTGAATTCTAAATTTTTTGGGATTCCCGTATTCTTACGCTTGCTGTTTATAAAATTCCAAAATGTCTTACTGTCATTCTTTATATTATTTTCAGCTCTCGCAATATACTGTTTGTAAAGATTTTTATTCATTAATTCATACTCTCTTCTCAATCTAAAGAAATTTTCTTTATTGGCAAGAGAGGATGACTTCTTGTATAATTCATGGGCCCTATTTTTTGCTCTCTTAAGTTTGAACAATTCTTTGGTAGCCCAAGGATTTTTTGCTTTTATTTTGTTCTTTTTTAAAGGAACGTACTTGCGAATAGATTTATTTAAAATTGAATTAAAAATTGTATAACTTTCAATAAGATTACTATTCGATATAACTGGAGCCCAATCCATATTAAAAAATGTTGAATTTAGTTTTCCAAATTGGGCTTTTTGAAAATTTCTAGTTAGAATAACTTCGGGCTCTTCTTCAATGTAATCATAAAAAACAAACTCAAGAAGAAGAGCACTGTGATGGATTGAATTGGGCAAAATTGGTTTATCTACTTTAATTACAGAAGCATTCAAGCAAGTACTAACAAAAATCAGATCCAAAACTCTACCAATCGAATTTTTAACAAGATTCATTTGCATCAAATCCATTGCAAACAAACAATCTGTTAGAACAGATTCACACTCAAGATGTAAATCACGCGGCAGAATCCTTTTCTCGTCGTCGTTCCAGTACCAACTTATATTACCAAGATTGAAATCCCCAACAACGATCAGTTTGTCTTTTTCCTCAAAAGATGCAAATAGCTTGGAAATATTATCTACATGTTTGTTATAAACATCAACTGAACTCAAAGGTGGTAAATAGCTATTAAAAATATATACTTTTTCGCTGCGAGAAACATTGATAGAAACACATATCTGTTCCACGTCCTTATGAAAAAGCTCCACTTCATGAGATGGGAATGTTGTTTTGATAGCTACCAAAACACCACCTCCTCTCTTAGTCGAAGCCTCATAACGGTCGCGACGATAGACATCATAGTCTCTTATGAAAAGTTCTTCATTTGAAATATCTGTGTGAAGCCAAGTCTCGGTTAAGCAAATGGCAGCATAATCTTCTTGTGAAGCTGCAAGGTAAAAGTCATTTGTTCTTGAACGAAGACCGCCAACATTTTGATAATAGACGGAGAAAAATGAATTGGAAATTATGTGTTCTGCTGGACACTGTTTTGGCGTTTGTCGTTTTTTGAAAATTTGAAGGGTGATATGTTGACGCCTTTGGGCCAGAAGTTGGCACAAAACACTTGCTTCGAATATTCATGAGGAAGTTTCAAACCGAAACTGATTGAAACTAATTTGGATATATCACAATCTTTTTTTATCAGAGGATAAACCGAAAGAAAGCTGTCATCTGTTAAATTAAGCTTTTTCATTACATATTCCTTTAAATGTTCTGCTTTTACCGAAGCATGTAGCTTAGAAACATGGAATACCTTGAAACTGGGGACACTTCGAAGAGAATCATTAGCTTGATCGATACCGAAGATTCTTTTGTGTCGCCTATTATTATTATCACTTTTTTTGGGAATAACATCACCAACAGGAGAAGGTTTTTTAATATTTTTCCCTTTCTTACGAACTGTGACAAATTTATCAATCGGAGATTGATTTTTGTCAACGTTGGAAGGAATTGTAGAAGATGAATCTGAAATAACAGTGGAAGTCCCCGCTTCATCGCTAACGAAAGATTGCTCAGAAGATATTGAAATAATATTTTTAGTTTTTTTCTTAGTGTCTTTCCCTATATTACTCTTCTTATTTTTTAAAGTTACGTTTCTATCTCGCAATATTTTGGAATTGTTTTCACAACAATTTACAGTTTTCATAAGGGATCTCAGCTTGCTAAGTTGGCTCTGCAACGACGAAACGAGCTGAGATAGACCGTCAATTTGAACTTTGTAAAATTGCTCGCAAACACAATTCATTTTAATTCAAGAACTAAACTAATAAATTAATAAAAACAGAAAAAATGCAAAAAGAAAAAAAATTGTAAAAACTGGGATTCGAACACAGGACCTCACGGGCGTGAGTCGTACACGCTACCACTGCGCTATATGCTTGTATGAAAATCTATGCCCAGATAACTCAGTTAAGCCGAGTTGAAATGACTACTGGACCAAATGAAAACAAAGAACAAAGACCGCCCGAGCGGCAGGTAGAAAATGCAAACCACCAGAAACTTTTCAAACAAATTTATGATTATTCACTAAACCGATTCGCGAAACCACTTTTACCGACGAAGCGAACGAGTAAATGAATCATAAAATAATGAATTTAATAATAAATCTTATGAATTTAATGCAAATTATAAAATTTAATATTGTGCGAAAATTTTGCGTGTGTTTGTTTTGATAAACGTCAAACGTATTGCCTTCCGTTTTAATTTTTATTAGCCCCACGAGAATAGTAAATTTCACAAATTGTCCTAGATGAAAAAAAAAACACAATTTTACATTCTTAAGTGCAGAATGAATGTACGACATCGAAAATCGTAATCTGCACTTATCCGTTCAACTTACGTGTGCGTATGCTTTTCCTTTCATACATTTTCGTTGCACTTAAGCGAAATTTGCACTTATGCGTTTTGCTCTTATCAAGGCAATTTTATATGAAAACCATGTAAAAATCATTGGGCTTGCAAAAATTTTGCAGAAATACGTTTTTTGCACTTAAGCGTTTTGCAGTTATGCGTTCTCGACTGGGGCTTAATAAATATTACGCATATCAGCCTTTTAGCTTCGTTTGTTAATAGGATTTTTCTATTTTTTGCCAGGACTTATACACTCAGACTTAAGTGTCGGTTTAGAAGCTCAAAACAAATAGGCTAACCATAATGTCCACATTCTAACCGGTGGAATCAGAAGTGTCTGGATGTTTTCCGCTTAGAAAGCACCACTGGCTCTCGCGAATCTCGAGATTTAAAAAACTCTCCTCGAAACAACCGTATACTCGTATCTTTCTATTCCCGCTATAAATCTGACTTAGGAATTTATTTTAGTAATATAAGACTGAAGAAATTTTTTTCACTGTACTGCTGTTAGAACAAGACTACAGCAAGCCCCAGCACAACTTATATCATTAGAATCACAATCCTCCATACGATGCACGCTCCCTTAATGCATATCACCAAGATTTATGTCACAAACAGATTCTTGCTTTTTCTTCAATCCCTCTAACCATCTTTCGGACTTCTTGCTGTGCAATTTGACTTTTGTTGTCTTTTTGGGTTGAATAAAATATATCCACCCCAAATCTGTCATTGCACTTTATGAGTAACATTCTGGAGTAACACACACTCGACAGATTAATTTAAAAGAAATGTGTGTGCATATGGGGGGTAGTAAATATGTAACATCTTTTCCCCAAACTATCTAAAAGATTTCGTCCTTATAGTAGTATGTATTTCCGATCCCCTCGGCCTCGATTGTTCTTGTTGCGCAAAAGAAACCATGCAGAAATAACGATGCACATTTTCCTGTACACATCCATGAAGAAGGATTTCCGCATGAAATATGTGAGCACGGTATCCTCTGTCTATATAGTGTGTGTGTGCTGATGACAAGGAAAGGATCTCTTCTCTTATACACTATGCGGCATCAAGGAAATGGCTTTTATTACTTGTTTATTGCTATCTGAATCACTTGTTACGAAAAATGTCGGGGGAGGATGATTTTTTGTAACGCGCGGTTTACTGAAGTGTGCGAACGACGGCCGATGACGGTGGTGCTGGTGATGCGTTCGTAAATGCCAGAGCATGTAAGTTATAAATTGATTTCTTAAGTAGTGCAAAGTTTGACGAAGTGTAAGGGTGACTTTCGTGGACAAAGTCAATGCGAATAGCTATGTATGTGTACACAATCGAAGGGGTGGCAAGCACAAAAATAACACTATTGACAATATTGGAACTTATATTTCAGAGGATTGCAAAATATTCAGAATTTCGAGAATTGTTTATTTTGGGTAGTAAGAGAAAATCAATACATCTGCACATTTTTTGTTGTAAATTGGAAAAAAATTGCAGTGTTCTAGACAATTCTTTAGAATGCTTAGAGTCTAAAATTATATCGAGGCTGTTTTATGTACTATGTATCGAAACAAAACGAAGGAATTTCAAACTTCATAGTTTACAGTTCGGAATTCATTCACGACCACATCACAAATATTCTAACACAACATTCCAATTTAGATAATCAAAAGTTTTTCCTATCCCACCATCCGTAGCAAATCCCTTAAGAACTTTAAGACCTGCTTGAAACTTATATTTTCTATGATGAATATCTTTCTATGAATTTATAAGTTTCATGATGAATTGGAATTTCCAAATTGTTAAAGTTCCTAAATTGAAATCATTTTTGATGGGAGTTTTCCAAGTCGGTTGAATGAATGACACGTGTGATCCCTTGACATTAAAGTTTAGATGGATTCTTTTTATTATAAAAAGAAAAGTTTAAAATTCAACTATACCTAAATATAGTAGTATAACGAGAGAAATTGAAAATTTTGTGGTTATATTAATCAATCTTATATTTGGAATACAATTTTTTATGAAGTTAAGCAAAGACGTCAAACTGTGTTAGTCTACTTGAAAATCTTTTAATTATCTCAAAAAATCTGCAAATCGAAATGGATTTCGATCGAATCGAATTACATATTTGAAAAACTTCCAGTTTATTATATCTGGATTGCCCTGAAGGGACTTTAAAGAAATAAGTGAACTCTCAAATACACTAAAAAATATATCTGCCACAGACTTAAAAGACGTACAATATTCGTAGATTTTATCCGAAACAGATATATTAAAAAATAGATATGATTTAAATAGCTAAAGCGATTAAGTTAGTAGGTATAGGTAAAATTAGGCTGGCCCCCGACAATTTATGTCTGTGGGGGATAATTTTTATGAAAATATTCCTATCTCCGATAACAAAAACATTAGTGTGTGAGCTACAATTAATTTTATATAGACGTATAGACGTATTTTGCCTCACATACACGGAGAATTCGAATTCATTTTTTTTTAGATTTTCGTTCTGTCAAAATCAAGAATATGTAAGATTTTGACAGTGTGTGTGCGCTGTGCGGCAATAGAAAACATATTTCCAAAACACAATTAGTTGGCTGAAAAACATTTTATTAGCCACTTATTAGGTAGAAATTGATGGTCCTTTATTAAAGTCCTTTATTTAAGAAAGGACCATGACCAGGACCAGGTCTTGACGTTTTTTTTTTAATTCTTGGCTACGGCACTGGTTTTAACACTTTGATGTCCGTTCTTTTCGTTGCTTTTATTCTGTAAAGACGATTTGTAGATACTCCTTTGCCAGTACATAGTCATTATTTTAATTTTAAAAAACTCCGCTGATTTGTTATCATTAATTTACTAGTACATCCACTTTTTTCACCGAACATGAGTTTAAACTTTCTTTCTATAAAGTGGTAGCCAAAAATCCGCCACAAAAATGGTACCTGTATCAGTCCTACGAAAGAATGGAATGCAACTAAAATAATAATTGACATCCTTCCGAGCAACCCTTGCAACGATAACGAACTGACCATGATTTAACTGTCCGGAGTTTTTTCCTCTTCATGCCTAAAACATAGTTGCGTACAATAAAAATTTGTCGTACTTGTTGAGCTGCGATTGCTTTAACATCATCGGGTGTGTCACTCGGAGTACCACTGACTCTTACCTTTCAAACTTCAACTTACACAATTTGTTCTTATTACCAAGCATCTATTTCTTAGATTTTGAAAAACAAAACGATATAAATTTTTTAATTATAGTTATATTGTCATGCAATACTTTTTGGCAATGGCGTAACGTTTCTAAAATATATTTTGTTCGAGATCGCAATGGGGGCCCCACACAATGTGATTAACCATATGTTCGAAACAATTTTATTTGCCCGCTGTAGTATATTTGGAAAAATTTGGAAATTTTAGTAAGTCCCGGTCTATATTTACAGGGAATTCATAATATCGATAGGATTTACTAAAACCTCACGAATGGATCGAGTAAATAGGTTCGTCTGATTTTTTTTAGTTCAAATCCAAGATTTGTTCATATGCGGCTCTTGGGTCTGGTAAATCGTGATTCACACTGACAACGAAATCTAAGGTTACTATGAAATCTCGATCGTCCTAATTTGCTGACATAATTTTACATTACAGTAGAATCCGCCTAAATGTTGAATTTATGCAAATTTAAAATTTTTCGTTTGCAAGCAGAAGTGCTATTTAACTTACCTAAAAATTTACGTCAAAATTTGATAACATTGTATATTTCTGTAAATCTGAATATTAGCTGAATAAAATTATTATTATTACTTATAAGTAGAACTGAACCTGTAACGTGGACAGAACGGGTAAGCCAATTGGGGCTAGACCGCACCGCCTCTACTGTAAATTTTCATTTCACCACTACTTCGTATAGATTTGATTTTTGATTTTAGTTTGAATGCCCTTACGAAACCGTTGAAAACGTGTGGGAAATCCGCTTTGCTTATTATGAAAAAATGGCGGATGTTTTGCTGTTGTTTGTTTTTTAACTTTAGTACCATAGCTATTTCTTAATGAGTGAAACCATTTCTTCTGTCTCTGCCGCTCATTGCCTGGATGTTGAGGACAATAGGGGCTTCGCTATCCAAGAGATCCTTGGAGACCCTACGCGCGCGTTCCTGGAAATTTTTACATGAGATTAATACAGTGGCGGACTTACACATTTGCCGCTAGTACGCTGTTGACATTTCGCCGTCACTACCAAGCTCTACGAGAGGGGGGTCAAACTCAAAACCTGGTCTGGGCGAAAAAAATATCACTGTCTCTTAGTTTTAGCGGGGCGCAGGATCAAAAATACGGAAACGGCTACAACAATTTACGAGTATTTTACAAATTTCATTACACAAATATTTCTTTTAAAATATGGCTATACATAAATCTGAGTCACAAACGACCTCGGGATCCTTGAAAAATGAAATTTTTCCACAAAGTACTTCAATCGAATTAAAACTAAGGGGGCTTCAAAGCCTTCAGTACATCGATGGACAATAATTTTCTCTCGGACTACAGTAGTGTCGCTACCATTATCAGCTTAAATGAACTAGGGACACACGACCCGAGTATGTACTTACGATTTTATGGTAAAATTGGCTGATCAATTCGACTTAAATAAACACTTGTCGAAATTAAGGAGAAGCTGGTCAGAGAGAGTCAATACATTAAGCATTTGTTTTGACGTCAGAAGTGTCACAGTCCAAGTATACCATCCACAGGACATACTAAATAATATTTCCCACAGGATAACCGAAAAAGTAGATACGCTAAAAATTTTAGATTTTTTAAATTAGTTAAAATTAATGAATAAATATAGATGCGAGTGTTAAATTTTGTGTTAATTTTAGCACACGTTTTTAGTTGGACTAATCGAGGTTGCAGTGTACTCCAGACAGAGGCAGCGCATGATGGCCCTAAAGCCAAAGCCACAAGAATGATTTTTTAAATCGAGAGATGTTCCTATTTTTCTTCTCCCTAGCTAACCCTATACGTCTAGAGAACTTAATTTTATCCCAAAATACTTAAAAAAAATCTTATGGAAAAAAATCTTAACTTGTTCCATGAAGTTGAAGGATTTTACATAAACCCTTTTCCCCGAAATTTGAGAAGGGTCATACTATACGAAAAATCCATTTAAATCGAAAACTGACCAGGCCAGCTCAATAAAACCATGGTAAGATGAGCGACTGTCCTAGTGCATTTGCGGTGATAGCGTGTTGTGGCGCGAAGAATTTATTACCATCGATGTGCTCATGATTTTGATTTTTAACGATTAAACGATGAATTTATCTTTAGTTTGAAATATCGTAAGGAACATTATATGTTTCATCCCCGTTGAAAGTTGGGTCGGTTGCGTTGTCCCAGCCGCTATACTCTAACATAACATTATTTTGTTAAATTTATGCTTTCTAACCACATGGCACATAGGGTTTTTTTTTCATGGTATGTATATGAAAAAGTACCAGTACCACGCTAAGGATTTATTTATAATAAGGACTCCAACTTACTGGAAATCGTGGAGTCGTGACCAATCTGGCTGGGTAAATACCTAATACAAAATTTACCGAACTATCCCCAAGGAACTAGACGGTATTCCAATTTTAATAAAAATAGTTAAACTTAATTTCGAATACTAAAAGCATTCTTATCAAAAAAGTTTTATGATATATATCACGAAGTTGGCAGGAGGGTCCCGAATAAAGTTGTTCCGCCATTGACTCCAGACATGGGCACCTAATGCGAATCTAGGGGCCCCGCTCTTTACTCTTGCCACGGGCCCGCGCTTGCTTAATCCGGCACTGCCCATGACCCAGTGATCCAATTTGAGTGAATCAAACATACAAACAGCCTGCAACAATAAGAAGCGCGTGTGCAATTTCAGCTTGCTAGCTTCAATACCCGCCGAGTAAAACGCGTCGCAACAGACAGACAGACAGACGGACATGCTCCAAGCGACTCCCCAAGACATGCTGATCATATATGTATACTTTTTATATGGTCGGAAATGCTTCCTTTAATGCGTTACAAACTTCATGACAAAGTTAATATACCCTTTCACTCTTGAGCGAAGGGTATACAAATTACAAGAAATTAAAAGGCCAAAATTTGTGAAACAAACGCATGCACCAGTAAAACTTGACTAAAAATCGGGTACTTGGTATGAAATTGCAATGTATACGAAATTTACTATTTTCTCACCAAATATAGGATCGGAGTATTTTTTTTTAAATAAATATTTGTCCAAGATACTCTTGTCCCATAATCTGAAAGTTTGCGAACGAATTATGTTGCAAACGTAGCAAATGACTATCGGTTTCGGCAGAGCCAATACCATTTTTCTGAGCCGAATCTCGGGACAAAACCACTTCACCAAGGAGATATTTTGCCTGCACAAAATGGCTGCCCTAAACAAATATACAAATTATATATGTATTTTTAAAAAATATATTTTAATCTTGCATAATAATATGTTCACCGTGGTTGAAAACCGACTGATTTCGTCGTTCGTTTTCAGAAATCACCGAAAATTGTTCACAGTGATTTCATATGACAACCAACATTATTATTTGAAATATAAATCGTTCTAAGTTATAAAAAATGTGCTATTGCATCCCCCGGTAGTAATTTGAACTTATTTGGTAACTTCAAGCTGACCGTTCGAATAAGATTTTGGGAAAATTAACAAAAGTGGCAACACACCAAACAATAATTTTTTCACATTTTCATTGGAAAAAAATAAATTTTTGAATGTTGGCACAAATCACATGTTTTCGTGCACTCTGAGCATATTATTAGCCACCTATTTTACAAGTTGTAGTAAATTTGTAGACTCGAGTTCAACATCCCATTTCTTTCACGTATATTTGCTGATGATTTTGAGTTTTTTTTATTGGGTCGAGTACAGGACAGAACAGCTCACCTTCCATACAATTTGACAAGCAAATTGACAAGAACAACTCCAACTGCAATTACAAAGCTTCAAATCTGGTTTGGTTTGTGTAAAGTTTCATATCGGTACCCCCATAATTGTTTAGAAAAACCCAGGTGGTATCGTAAGCTTAATTTCAAACGACCATAACCTCGTTACCGTTACTTTAAACTGGAAAAAAGTAACAGATATAAATCAAATCAAAGGACTCGCACTCGTCGAGTCACCTCCATACCATCCATATCCATACGTCCATTTCCGATAAGAAATAAAAAAGTAGTGCAGATAAGAAATAAAAAAGTCACCTCTTCGGAACACCCTGTTATCTTTGCCCTACCAACTTTTAAGGTATTCGTGTCGAAGAATGTTACCATTCTACACATTCCTACCAAATTTTAAGTGTACTGACGGACGGACAGACGGACGGACCAAATCGATTTCATAAGGGTTTTTCGAAAAAAAAATCTAAAAAACCCAACAAAAGAGCTTTGTTGCGAATTTTAGCTTGCAAGCAAATCATAAGAGGGCTTTTCGTTTTTCGTCTTTAATAATAAATCGTTTCGTTGTTTGAAGCTCTGAGATAACGGTGACAAATAGTTCTTCACCGAGGTACAAACACACTTCACGAGAAGAATAAGTGTTATAAGGCATGGCGTTGAAATTTGTTATTTGCTCCAAATTTGCGGCCCCCGTAAAATCTGCCGCCCTAGGCTCCAGCCTACTCAGCCTACTGGTAAATCCGCCAATGGATTAATATGAAAAGATGAAAAATTTTTTAACCTTACTTGCGTTGTATGAGCCTAATATTATTATTAGCATTATTATTTTATGAAATGAATAGATATACAATTCTTCTTGAATGGCTTCACACTTTAATTCCATTATTTAAAATTTTTCTTACTCGAACATTTTATCTTGGCATATCGTAATTCGAATTAGAGAGGTTCGACTGTATAGCGCAGAAAAAAAATACAATTTTTCCTTATTATACCATTTACGTTTGGCTGTTGTATGCTCCGGCGAAGTATTACATTAGAACCGCATCTAGGGATGTCATAAACCGTCCAAGAAGGTCTTAGGTAATTTTTCAAAATATGTAGTATGTCCTAAAACTATTTGCTGTATTGCGTTAGTCAATTGTTTTTTTTTTTGGATTTTCAAAGTTCTCCAGTATTATCAGTAGTATCACTAAAATTCTTTATATAGACAATTTTTAAAGCCATATATTTTAATAAATTCAACACATATAATAATAAGGAAGACATATAGTCCTGCGAAAAACCTTTCTCTTTCATATCCTAAGCAAGAATAATAACTCTCTTTCAAACAATGAGTGAGTGAATGAATGCAGCTAACATTATAAAGAACATTCACATACAGAGCAAAGCCATAAAATAGCATCGTCCTGTTACAATATCGTTTTCCGTCACATACATTCATCCTCGTAAATATATCTGCTGACATTTGCCGAGCAAGAATTCCAATTGCAACGTGCACACAAAAGAAAAGGATCTTGGATCTCTTTGGTCTATATAAAGGCTTCCACCAAAAGGAAATCCTTTCTTAGCAGCACGAGTTATTTACAGCTTCCACCCGAATCCTGTTCCGAAGATAGACTATTATAAGAGGATATAATTGCTGCAACGGCAACAACGATGCAATTCATTCCGTGAAAGGATGATAGCGAAAAGTTGAGATTGTAAGTATTTTAGAGATTGTCAAGGATTTTGTGCGAATAGAGTGATTTCATGAAAACATCGAAAGAGTAAAATAGCTTTTTTCCTGTTTTGCTCTGATGTAATAGTATAGGTAGAAATGTTAGAGATGTTAGCTTGGAAATCTGATTTTATTTTCGTCATTTGTAATGTATAGTTTTAGCAGGTAGTGGATCTCTCGAAGTAGATATACACTTTTGGCTGATTGTAAGCTGGAATTCACCAGAGAATCCAGAGAAAGTAATTGTATTTATCTAATTCTTTTTTATTGAATACGAAATATTTCACTGTGAACTTCGTAAATCTATGTCGCGCTTAATGTAAGTTATTAAGCGCAAAGTCCGAGAATAATGACTAGTTCTGACAATATTTGTTATATTGTCAAGTCCATCCACACTACTAACTGTCTTTTTAAAATGTAATATTCTATTATCCAACCACATAGTTTATGTGATAACCATGCTTTTCTGACACTTTCAAGTGTCCTAGATGGTTACTTCAACTGTCTAGGACCGGCGAACTAGTCTCGGTGTAGAAAATTACGACATAAAAGTAGTCTAAGGTTATTGCATTCATGCATGCATTGCATGCATGGAGGTGTCCTAGAATGTAGTTGAACTTATCAGTACGTACATAAGGTTACGAAGGACGGCTAGACGTTAAGCACAATTCACTGCCATGTGAATTTTACAACAAAGTTGTAGGATATGTGTGTAGGTACTGTGACAGGAATATTGTTATATGTACTGTCATTTTTGATGATTTGTAATTCATATTTACATAATTTATATAATGTAAAATATTTATCGTTTGTTCCACAATATTAACCGGGTGCCGAGTATATATTGTTACAATCATTTTGAAAATTTTCCAACATAAACCTAATAAAAAGCCATCACCTGAGCATAGTTCAAGTACTTCCAATTACCCACATTCCAAACATTCCGTGGTCTCTTCTCAATTTTACAGAATTTATTTAATTGAAAAACAGTCAACAAGCCCTATACAAAACTTGAATAGAGCAGGCAACGGCCAAAGCACGAAATGCTAAACACAATCCTGAATAGTGTAGTAAACAGCAACATAGTCAACAGGAGTTTTGCAAAAGCAAGTGTCTCTCACTCTCGTCAGGTTTGAACTTTAAATAGTGCCAACCATGATTCAATGGCAATTAAATGGCGCCGCAATGTTTTGTTTCAATTTAACGCAAAGCGCAAACGATTAAATCTTTACAAACAGGGCAATTATTTTCACCATAAATCAGAGTCAATTTAAACTTCACGAAAGGAGATAGGAGGAGGGTGATTGCAACGGTCGGGCCGCTTTCAATCTATATCGTCGGTTGCACGACCAACGAAACGATAGGAGGTGGACGAGAGCCTGCGGCGGCAGTGGGATGAAGCGACGTCCAACAAACAACCTTTGTCATTGGGTCGACATCGGGTTGATTGGATCCATTTATCACGACCTTTTTCATCGTGATCCTGTTTGCTTGCAATGAAAAGCGGCAGATGTATGGTGAAAGCCAGTCGAAGGAATGGGGTAGTTTGTCGAACACCCGTTTTAACAAGTTGTAAACACTTGACACTCTTTAGAATTTTTTTTCCTTTTTGTGTATATGTTTGAGTGTAAAATTTGAGGCGGTTTCTCGTAGTAACGATTAGTTTCTTTTTCCTCATCGTTGGTGTTTAGATTTCGTTAAATAATATTCACCGAACATCTGACAGGGTGAAAGTCATGTCCATAATAAGCTAGTGTACCCTTGGTAGCTTCTGGTTGTTCGGACTAATGATTGGCTTCCATAGCTCATTAGCTGTTTGAAATAGGGTCCTTAATTGGGGTGGTCTAATGAAGTGGGAATGGAAATATATTTTGGATTATTTGTGGAATAGAAGAAAAAGAAAACATAAAACGGAAACGCAAAAGAGGTAAACCGATTTTATTTAAATTTATACATTAATTTATGGAGAAACAATTATTAATATCAAACATTTTTCCAACCCAAAAATATCAAAAACTCATTTATCACCAACTGATATCCGCTGACATATAATTTTCATTAGTTATCCTCGCCTGACCTAAAGAAAATTGAATTTTTGCTCACTATGTGGTCTTGACCATGACGATATGTTGCGCTCTCTTAATGCTTCCTACTGAATACCTACCATACAACATTCGGTATGATCGCGATCGCGAGTTCATAAATTTCAATTTGAATTCGGACAACACAACACGTTTTCCATATTATTAATTCGTATTTGACCGATGATGTTGCTAACATGTTATTAAGGCGGAGAAACTAAATGATTTCGGGACCAGCAATGCAAATTGCAAGCGCTCTTCTTGATAATGATGATTGCTTCATGCTGAGACGATCGCTGCGCAACGAACCTTTCGGTTAAGTGTACAATCACGGATCCCATTTAAGGGATCATCCGGTGGCAATAAATCATATAAGCGAATTGTAGATTAAATGACTGCTAAAGTACATTCATTATGGTCGAGTTAGCGATGGACAGAAGAAATGCTTGAATAAATGATTTTGGGGAACGGTCGAAAAATTATTTAAATTAACAGCAAAAATGGAATTTTGATTGCCAAAAAAAATAATGTTTTAAATAATTCTCTCAAATTTGACTCTACCGGTCAGCTAATGGCAGTAAGTTTGTTCGTAAACTGTCGGCAGCGTAAAAAATCGCGAGGTACGAATTTTTCCGAAATGGGAAAAACGAGGATACCTCCGCCTATATTATTATTATTATTATTATTTATTCAGAATCGCCAATTCATTAAGACATACATATTTACAATTCAATTAATTCAATTCATTTTAATTTAACCTATTACTAAACTTAACAATTATAAGACAAAGGAATTGATTTAATTTATACTTAAAATTAAAATACTGCTATTGGCCGCCTCACTAACAACTATGCTCGTGTTATGAGGCGGATTGACTGGACTTCATTATTATTATTATTTGATGTATTTACAAAGTAATTTTATAGACGAATAAAAGTGTATATAACTTTAATTTTTTTTATTTTTTCGTAAAAGATTAGTATTATAAATTCAAGCCTACTTCATTCTCCAAATAATACTTTCTCAGCGCTTTCTTAAAGATAATTATACTTCGTGAACTACATATATTTATTGGTAACGCATTGAATAAGCGTGGCGCTAAGAAATAAGCATGACTCGCTGCAAGTCTCGTTTGATATCTTGGTTGAAAAATATTGCCTCTAGTTCGTCTTCGAGTTTGGTAACCCGTAACAGTTTCAGCTGGGAAAATATTGCGATGACTGTATACAAATTTTAAAATTTTAATTTCATGAAGTACTGGAATTCTTAGCACCCCAAAATCATTATACAGCTGTGCTGTAGGATACCGCATGGGTCTACTCAGACATATTTTAATAATTTTTTTATGTAGTAAAACTAGAGGGGATAATGTACTAGAATTAATTCCACCCCACCCAATCAATCCATACTCAATGACAGATTGCACAAGTGAAGTAAAAATTATTCGTAGTAGGATTTTTGATAATATTGATCTAAGTTCAACAAATTTGTATATAGTTTTTCTCAATCTTTTGCACAGATACGATACGTGTTCACCCCAACGCAAATTTTTGTCAATATAAATTCCCAAATATTTTGTGCTATCTTTGCGAGCTAGGGTCGGACAGGAACAGTTTGTAGCTACTTCACAATTTCGGTGCATAGTAATGCAGAGCGAATCAGGAGGTTCACCTGCGGAGGTGTGCATAAAAGGAATAACTACTGTTTTATTTATATTTATGCAAACTGCATTTTCTCGCAACCAAAGCAGAATTAGCCTGATACCATTATTTGCTTGGTGGTATGTTTCTTCCCAACTTTGGCCATGGCATACTATTACCGTATCGTCAGCAAATGCATACATAGAGCCATTGGTTAGTTTCAGCCTAAGGAGGTCGTTTATATATATCAAAAACAGTATTGGTCCTAAGACCGTACCCTGCGGTATTCCGATACTTACATTCTGCTTAGTACTAGTGCAATCCTCAATACGTACCATTTGGGTTCTGTGATCCAAGTAGCTTTTTAATAATTTTAATGGTATGCCTCTTATCCCTATAAGCCTAAGTTTTTCAATCAATTTGGCGTGATTGACCGTATCGAAGGCTTTTTTAAAGTCCAAGAAGATACCCAAACATTTGTTGCCCCTATCCAGATTAACCGTAATAGCTTTCGTGACATGGAAAATTGCGTTTTCTGTGCTCATTGAGGGTCTAAAGCCAAATTGGTTTTTGGATAATATATTTTTGCCATCTAAATACTTTACGAGTCTGGCTTTTATTATTTTCTCTAATAGCTTTGATATGCTCGACAAAAGGGAGATTGGACGGTAATTATCTAAATTAGTTTTATCATCATTCTTGTGTATTGGCACTACCAAGGCAGTTTGCAATGCGGATGGAAACACTCCCTGGCTGAGACAAAGATTAAAAACATGTAGGAAAGGTACGGTTAAATAGTTAGCATTCTGTTTAAGAGCTTTGGTGCTTAGTCCATCAGGTCCTGGGGCAACATTGGCTTTTAGATTTAATAAAAGCAAAAGCATTTCATCTTCAGGGACAGGCGTCATAAAGAACGAGTGACAGTATCGACTTTGGTCAGCATTATTTATTCGAATGCTATCCATTTACTTGGGGGAGAATACTTGAAGCAATTGTATGCCCTACATTTGAAAAATGTCGATTAAACTCTTCGGCTACATCTAACTTCCTATCGCCAGAAATGACGTCTCCACTGGAGGAAATAATATTGCTAACAAAACTACTGTGCTTTGTTTTAGTATTCGTAGCTTCATTGACTATGTTCCAAATTTTCTTTATATCTCCCCTACATGTAACAATCTTGGATCTATAATAGGTGTCTTTTGTTTGCCTAATTAATATTTTTATTTTATTCCTATAAACTTTGAACCATTCTTTAAGCCATTCTTTAAAAGGCTGTTTTTGGAGCTTGGCAGCAATTCGATCCCTGTTTCTAATTGAGGTGACTAGTCCTTTGGTCATCCACGGTTTTAATATAGTAAGCTTGCTACTAGGTTTTTTTGCTGGCTCGAGACAACTTTTATGAATGTCTAGTAGTTTATTATAGAACAATGAAAAATATATGTCCGCATCCTACTGTGATAGCACTATTTCCCAATTCTCCGCTTGTAACTTCGAGGTAAACGCAGCTGTATTTAGGACTTTATTGTACACACGCTGCGGTTGGGTTTTCTTTTCGTTTAGGAATACAATATTGCCAAGAATTGTGTAGTGATCGGTTATGTTCGTTTGGTAAATAGCTGAAGAAAACCTGTGCCCCTTCTGCTTTTTTAGGAATATATGGTCTATACAGCTTCGTTTTGTTATGCCCATTCTAGTACACCCGTATAAATAGTTTGTAAATCCATATTTGTGGAGTATATTTAAGTAAGAATGACCAATAATATCTAGATTCTGCTCTAGTATATCAATGTTAATATCACCAATTAATATATGTTGTTTATAATGCTGATTGTTTTCTAAAAATATTTCTAGGTTATTTAAGAAAGTTTGCGCATTAGTATCATTAGGTGAACGGTACAGACTTGACAATAGCAGAGTTGACTGGTTGATTAATAAGGTTAAGTGTAAGGAATTTACATCGTCAATCTCTATATTAAATATTTCAAAATTGAGGTTTATTTGGATGTATACTATAATTCCATCACATTTATTAAACTTATTTGGTTTTATAATATTTTGTATCCCGGTATTTCAAAACCTGCTATTTCGTATCCTAACCAAGTTTCAGTCAGTACTAGTATATCAAAATTAATTCTTAGTTGAGACAGCCATACATGGAAATCATTAAAATTAAAATATGGTCCATGGATTGGAAATCGGAAGGTTGAAAGGCTCCGGCCGAATCCTATGTCCTATGTTTTGTCAAAACTGGGGACCCTTAGCTATACCTACAAGAGGAGAATCATAGATTGAACGGCTTCGGCCAATTTCTATGTTCTCCACGGGACGTTACTTCCCCGCATTATCCGAGTATCCCCTGTGATGTGGGGAGAGAATAAACCACAGCTTTCCTGGCTTGTCGTTTAAGGTGGCTAAAGGGAACTCTGAAAAGTGTCGACTTCCAGTTTAATAGTTTTCCTCATACGGATATATTCTAGTTCCTAGATCCTACGTTAGGCGGAGAGACGAAATCTCTCCTGGCATCGTACACATTAGAGCCATACGTGTCAAACTCGCGGCCCGCGGGCCGCATGCGGCACTCCTCACAGTTCTGTGCTGCCCGTGGCCATGTCGAAGGAGCACAATCTGTATCAACACAATAATGTTGAAATTGGTAAGGTAAACAAATTCAGAAGTTGAACTGCAGTCTACTAAAACTCGTCAGTGGCTTGTGGAAGATTATTTTAGAATTTTTTCTCCAAATACTACCAACAATTTGAGGCTGGTTATTTGATTTTATAAGACAGCTTATCTTTTTTGTACAGGAATGAACTGAACATGCAACTGTTCTGTCCCGAAATGCAGTCGATAAAAAATTGGCTGGCTTTACCGAACATGAATTGAGATTTATTTGGAAAAATGGCAAAGCTTTAAAAACTATGGAAATCTTGGAATTGGTGACTAAATCACTTGGATGTGAAATTCCAACATCATAATTAGAGCCCAACTGCCTGATTCTTGGTCCGCATGAGGTTTTGAGTTTGACACCCCTGCATGTATTCGCGAACAGATTCTCTTGTCCATTCTTCCCCGTTCGCGTATACATGATCAAATAAAAAAAATCACTCTGGAAAGTGTCGACTTCCAGTTTTATAGTTTGTCTCTATATGTAGATATTCTAGTCTCCGCACCCAATGTCTAGATTATTTAAATGTCTCCGTATACGGAACAACTTAGACGGGCACTAGAGTAAACTCTGCTCAGCGTCGTCCACATTCGTTCATATATGCACCTCAGACTCGGATATAGTTGTAGATGTGGTGGGTACGCCAACAGGAGCAAACCCATTCAAGAAGCGCTCTAAACTCTCGAGGTCTGCATAACAAAAACCTCTAGCCGTTGTCACCAGCAGCCTCGCGACGCGACGTAAGCTACGCCAGGAGTCGAACGAGAAGAGACATGTTAGCTAAACTGGGCGAACTGATCATCGACGCGATGGAATTTGTAGAGTTGAAACCCTATACATACACGGCGCAGTGAAAAAAAAGCTCAGGAACGTATGCGTTATGCATAACGGTGCCAAGTAGCAGATATACCGTAAAAAGGCCAAAATGATCCAAAGAGACAAAGAAGTTAAGACTCCACCTTCGTCAAGGCTAACTAGCGAGAGAAGTTTCCAACGTCCCGGCGCTATTGTTCCAACTGAAAACCCCCGGTTTACATTCGGCAGATGAATATAAGATAATGACGAGGATAGAAGTTGTAGATCTCGACGAGATCACAACGAGGGAGGAGGTCCGGGCGGCGTTCGTAGAGGAATTGGAAGTGGAGCTTCCTCTCGACGCCGTGAGTTCGTTGAGGAAGGCGTACGTATACGTACCCAAAGGGCAACCATAAACTTGCCTAGAGTAGAGGCGTAGCTAACAAGGTGATGGAGGTAGGCAAGTCAAGGTTGGATGGACGATCTATTTGTTAAAATGGAAATTGTCTCCGAAGAGATGCTTTAAATGGTTAGGATTCGTCCACTTTGCGAAAGACTGCAATAGCCAGCACCACAGATCAAATATATGCTTCAAGTGTGGAGAGGAGGACCAAAAAGCGACATCTTGCGACAAAGAGCACATTTTCATTTTGTGCAAGGAGGCAGCTAGGGCCAACTATCAGCACAAAACTGGATATTTCAAGTGCCCAGTATATCAGGAGACAATAAAGTGAGATGAGATTCTTCTGACTGAACCTGAATCACAGCCAGGCAGCACAAGATCTGCTATGACAGACAGTAAAAGAGAAGGGAGTCGACGTTGCAATTTTTTGCGAAAAATATAAAAAACTGCGTAGCTCGGTATGATTCGCTGGTAAGGATAACTATGTAGCACGTTGGACATGTAGACGGTATGCGTTCCAACAGGGTACAACCACTGGTTTAAATGGAGTGGTCACAGACAAAATCAATGGTGTACACGCGTGTATAACTGCTCCGCTAAGCACCGCGGCATTGGATTGATACAAATTTTCTCGACCAACTGGTGTACGACGCCAGTACTGACAACCCCGTGATAATTGCGAGAGGCTTCAACGCGAGGGCTTGGAAATGGGGCAGCCGTGGAACAAATAAGCGTGGACGGACGCACCTGGATATTTTCTCTCGGGTCGACATCGTTCTAATGAACTCGGGCAACGTCAACACCTTTAGAAGAGGAAATACAGACTCCATCGTCTACCTTACATTTGTAAGCAGTTCTTTGGTTAGAGCCATGGAGTGGCAAGCTAGCGAGCATTATACACATAGCGAATAACAGGGAATTATAATCTCGATAGCGGATAGATCGCGTGTACGAGCGATGATCTACGAAACGCTTCGATGAGTTTTCGGTCATAGAAACCCTGTCTGATGTATACAGTTACCGGATCAGCGGAACAGAAGGCCTTGCAATTGACCGATCAATTTATCAATAGAATTCGATCACTAATCGGAGAGTACTGGTGGATCGAGGAGATCGCGAGTAGACACGTGAGACCTTCGTGAGAACGGCTTATGAGGTGGCAATGAAGAAAATTAAACAGAGACCTCCCCAACTCAAATGCCCGGCACTTCTCGAAGATATTATCTCCACTTTGTTCCCTCAACATGAATTGGAATCTGTGAGACAAAGCTTTACGCCGATTGGTGTTATCACAGCCCCATTTACAGAGTCCGAACTCTTAAAGGAAGCATCCAGGCTTAAGGAAGCTATAAAGTACCAGGCCCTGCTGGCGTCCCTAATAGAGAGTTGAAAGCGGCAATTGTGACGATGCCCGAAAAGTTCAGCGACGTCTTTGGAACTTGCTTAGAAGAACGGTCTTTCCCGCAGTGATGCAAAAGACAAAAAATGGGGCCTATTCCAAAACCAAAATGCTGCTGGTGAATCTAACTATTATCTATTTACCTACTCGACATAACGGGTAAAGTGTTCGAAGGAATTATACAGGGTGTCCGGAAACTGCCGCATAAACGCACCGGGTTGTGATTGCTCATATGATTTCTAGCAAAAAAAAAAGTAGATTGTTTTCCGGTTAAATCACACAAATTTGATTTTGAAGTTCTGTAAAAACCAAACCCCTTATCGGATTTTAGTGCGGTTAGTTTTATGTTTTAGGTAAATTTGGCTGTAATAATCATTTTGTTTGACTCTTCTAGCTGGTCTAGCTTTTGAGATATTGAGCTTCAAGTCGCGCAAGAAAATGATTTTTTCAAAAATCTTCAAATGCCTGTGGCAGCTAAAGGGCTAAGCTAAGGGGGTATGTTTCGTACAACTTTTTTGCTGGAAATCACATGAGGAATTAGAATCCGGAGCGTTTATGCGGCAGTTTCCGGGCACCCTGTATATAACCGGTTGTCAGAAGTGGTGGAAGAACAGGGAGCTCAGACCGTCAATACGGTCTTAGACGACCGCGGTCTACGCTAGACGCAATAACCAAGGTAACTACTATAGAGACGAAATCACTATACAAAAGTACCTGTTGTGTTGTTGCGACTCTAGACGTAAAAACTCATTTGATTCTGCGAACTGGGAGTGTATTAATTAACGCCGCTCTGCAAAAGATGAATGTGCCCGACTAGTCCAATAATATCGTATTTTCGTCAGGAAAAAAATACAGAAGTTTATTTCTCAATTTTGTTATATGTATTTTGGGGCGCTGATTCCGAATATCAACTTTGCACCCTAAAAAACGTGCCGCAACCTTTAAAAAAGGGGGGAAAGGGGGGGGCATTTTTTCGGTTTTTTGCGATTATTTCAAAAACGGTAAGAGATACAGAAAAATGGTCTGAGAACGAAAAAAACTACATAAAAATATCTGTGCAATGATATATAACACATTAGAGTTTAATTGCATATTTCGGCGTTAGAATAGAACATAAATTAGAATATTTTCATTTTAGACCTTTTTTAAAAGCTCCATAACTTTTCAAAGAATGTTAGTTCAGCCGTAAAATTGTGTACAAGTATTAACAGCAAGTTTAAGATAATTTTAACGTAAACGGTGAGTCGCTCCGGTCAAGGACCCCCATTATCCCCCCATTTAAATTTGTCAAAACGGCATGTCCATAACTTCCCCCAAAATTGGAGCAGAGTGCTAAATTTTGGTTTGTTGCGATTGGAGGTCATAGTCACCCCACCCACTAAAAATCAGCTCATTTGGATAAAAACTAAGGGTACCTCCCATACAAAGTGACCCATGACAACTTTGTTCTACAGTGTTTATAAAATGAATAGTACGTTGTACGTAGAACAAACTCTTGATGGGTCACTTTGTATGGGAGATACCCTTAGTTTTTATCCGAATGAGCTGATTTTTGGTGGATGGGGTGACTATGACATCCAATCGCAACAAACCAAAATTTAGCACTCTGCTCCAATTTTAGGGGGAGTTATGGATATGCAGTTTTGAAAATTTTAACGTAAAAATTTTAACGTAAACATTGAATCGCTCCTTGACCGGAGCGATTCAATGTTTACGTTAAAATTAACTTAAACTTGTTGTGAGTACTTATATAAAATTATACGGATGAACTGGCGTTCTTTCAAAAGTTATGGAGCTTTTAAAAAAGGTCTAAAATGAAAATATTCTAATTTATGTTCTATTCTAACGCCGAAATATTCAACTAAACTCTAATGTGTTATATATCATTGCAAAGATAATTTTATGTAGCTTTTTTCGTCCTCAGACCATTTTTCTGTATCTCTTACCGTTTTTGGAATAATCGCAAAAAAACGAAAAAATGCCCCCCTTTCCCCCCTTTTTTAAAGGTTGCGGCACTTTTTTTAGGGTGCAAAGTTCATAATCGGAATCAGCGCCCCATAATACATAAAGAAAGAGTGAGAAAAAAACTTCTGTATTTTTTTCACGGATTGGTACTAAATCGACACGATATTACTGAACTAGACTATATGGCCACGATAATACGAAACTCACATCGTGTCTTAAGTTATGACACTAGTGAGGGACATGAAGAATACTTGGTACCGCAGGGTTCTGTTCTTGAACCACTTTTGTGGAATATCATGCACAATTCCATTGTGGAGAAGTGACAGTTGTAGGTTTAGTTGAAAACAGCTGTCGCAAGTGATACGGAGTTACGGAGATACTATCAAACTGTGGCTGTAAACCGTTGGATTAGAGCTCGCCGATCAGAAAACTGAAACCGTCCTAATTAGCAAGCGCAGAAAAAAGCGTCGGAGAGTATTTAATAACATCTAACCAGGCGGTTAGATATTGGAGGGAGACTCAATTTTGGAGAGCACTTAAAGTATGTCGATGATAGGGCAGCGACCGCCATGGCGTCTCTAGCAAGAATGTTGATAAACATAGGTGATCCCAGAACAAGTAGGAGGCTGCTAATATCGAGGGTAGTAACATCAATCATTATATATGCCTCGCCAGTTTGGGCCAGTGCACTACGGTTCGCCTGTACCACAAAACCCCTAAACGCGATCTATCGTAGGTGAGCTTTGGGAGTGTGTTGTGCGTATCGCACCACATGGCATGAATCAGTCTATGCGGTAGCCGCAATGATGACTTTACTAATCCTAGTGGATGGGATCAGCAGACTGTACACCGGTCGCCAAGGAATAACACCAGAGATGGCTTAAATCTATGAGAAGGTAGCAGGTCCGATGGGATGAGGCCTCTACTGTATCCTTATCCCAGACATAGCCATGTGTGTTGGCCGAAAACGCGGGGATTTGATCTTTTACATGACGGAGATCTTAACGAGCCACGGAGGGTACTGTCAATATTTGCATCGGTTCAAGCTGGACAACTCGAATGTCCGAGATGCAAGGGAGTTGTGGAGGGTGCAAAACGGCACGCAGTATCTATACAAGGTTCCCCATTTCTAACCAGCAAAAAGGCGGAGGAAACCTCTAGTATCTGGAATTTTCATTCTTATGACTGTTATATCAGATAAATTTCAGTTCATTTGAGGGATTAGGAAGGCATTATTAATATTTTTCTAAAATGAACGTTCTTCGTTTATCTTGTTCCAGCAACTAAACCGGTTGCTGATATTGTCGAAGCAGTGGAATTGCTTGTCCCTAAGCGTTTTAATAGATTTACCCTAAATCCGCGGCTTGTGAACAAGGATGATGACGAATGTCTTCCTAACTTAGACAGACTGGTTCTGTCTTTACGGCTTCGCAAATTTTGCCGCTATCGGCACCTTCGAGTTTTTTGTCGCAGTTCCAGGAGAAGGTTAGGGACAGAACTGTCTGCATTATGGGTAACTTGATGCGAGCTCTTGGCCTCTTCGGAACGATATTGGGGAATTTTTAGCATTCAACTAATTTCAGCTATTAGGCCAGTCAATAAACCGAAATATAAGGCATTAGGTCGCAAAAAATTGCTCGGCTCTGGTTTTTTGGGATATTGTTAGGATAGATACCAAAAGTTTACCACCAAGTTTGCAACTTCGAAAAACCTGTGCTAACCCCGTGACCCTAAAAAAACCTCAAAATTTTCGGACTTTTTTCATTTTTTTGTTTGTAATTTCTAAAAGGTGCTTCCTACAAGTAAGTTGTCCACTGCACTTTAAAGCTAAGAAAATTTTCTTTAATTTGAAAATGGTTTGTTACAGATCGCAGAGATAGCAATAACATAACGAATACCTTTCGTGACTTTAACTTTCTCTGAGGACAGAAGCACACTGAGAAATTTCTTGCCATTGATCACATTGGCTGAAAGTTATGAGAAACTTATCAATCGTCATTTCCTTTGATATCATTTCGATATGTGTCGATCTTTATTAAAAACGACTTAAATTTCTGACAGCTGTGGACTTGGAAAAAAAATTACAAACACTTTTTCCGAGCCATATGTGACTTGTGGCACTACTATATTATCTTCACATGCGTATAGTACCAATAAAAATAGCGACGATATGTCGCAAGTAATTTCAAAGATATGAATAGTTTTGATCTAATTAAAACGTCTCATCTGTTTCCAGCACTCTTTCATGTGTCATACGCAGCACATATCGCACACACTTTATTCATGGAGTGATTTTCTTCACTTGCATGTTGATTTCATAAACATTTATGACAGTGATGAAATCCTTTTATCAATATTGCTCGTGTTTCTACTCATTGGCGGCTTTATATGTGGTGTCACTTCATACATTAGTCACACATACGCAAAGTTAAAGGCTTCAGTTCTTTAGTAAGATTAGTTGGTCGTCATATAAGAATTAGTCGTAAATACGGACTGCAAATAATACATGCGTCGATTTCAAAATGACACAAAGCAAAGAAAGAATGGAAGTCGCAAATGTGAGAAGAGATTTTAGTTAAGGGTATTCATAAAAGTTGTTTTGCAAAAGTCTCATTTAATCAAATTATGTATGTTGTTTTTCTTAATTACATCGCAAAAAGTAACTCATCTTATACTTAGATAGGGGTTTGCGTGAAAGGTACGCCTACATTAAATTGAACGCTTTATGCTCATGCTGAATAATACTTTACATGAAGGTTTTTGCGACTTTTTCACTGGATCAATAATAGAATCTTAAAATTATTGTACCTAATTATTTTTAGTAAACAATAAGAATCAAATGGCCTATTTGGTTCATAAAGCACGCTATGAACTGATATGTATCCTGGAATACAGAAACCCTATCCACACTGCAGATAAATTATGGTTTCAATCTTAATTCCTAATTCCTTTACACTCCACTGTCTACCAGGTATACAAAAATCGACAGTCAGTCGGTCCGATTCAACGAACCGGAATAGATCACGTGAAAAACACGTAATTATACTTCCCATGAATCCTATTTGAATTGCCTAATATATCTGCAACTAAGTCCCGGCTGAACACAGAACACGCTTCTATTCCAATTTATATCGATTTATAGCGTATTTAAATTTTCCACTGAAATACGATACGGAAACTTACACCCCAGAATTGGATATGGTACCTGAATTTCGATTGTGTTCACCCAACATACCTATCCATACAGAAAATCTGTTCAGCTCTTCCTCTATAGGTTACCGTTACCTTACCTCAATGATAAAGTTACAATTTGTATTCAGTTTACTGAAATCCTCCTTTGGGGTCATTATCTGTAATTATTTTCGGCGCACGGGAAACTTACTTTACCTTCAGTTGATCTTTAGAGAACATTCATTTCATTTGAACTGAATGCCAGAAAAAAAGAAGATCTTCTCAAATTGCTCAGGATGACTGCGAAGGAGCGGTAATTATAGAAAAGACGCTCCTTTTTCTGTTCTTTCGGCGAATGGAATGAATAAAGAGGGTGGTGGCATGGGCGGCATTTGATCCTAATTGAAGGAAAAGCTCTTTTGGCTCGAATGAGTCCGAATGCTACGCGAGAATCATTAAGGATGCTCATCATTAGAAGTTGGCCAACTAAAAGTTAATCGTGCGACAAAAAGTTCTCACGAGATTTAGTATAGTGAGCATAGAGGGATACGTTGCGATGAAGTCGTTAGCGTGATAAATAGTTGGGAGTGACCTTGTTAAGGACAGGCAATTGTCGTAGTCAATGCAAAAACATTTCCTTTCGAAGAAAGACATTTAGTGAATTTCTCTCATTACAGTACAGAGATTATGTGTAGGAATATACTGAAACATTTATATTTAGTTTATAGGGAATTCCCCAGATGTAGTGCATTGCATAGGCGCATTTGACACGTGGACAGATTCATTGTTAATTAAAAATGCAATCGAATCAAAATTTCTCTCCTAGTGTATTGAGCGTAGCGTTTAATTTAGCGAGTAACTCAACCACGTGAGCCAAGCCATAGTCTGGATCAATTCTCCAGATTGCCATTTTGTATGAGATTTTCAGTAATTACCTTCATGAACCAGTAAAAAAAAAAAGGTCTTGCGACTGAAGTTCATGTCTTAAAGAGTATACCCCTATTTGAATTATTTGTCAATGCATGTAATTCATTTGTATTTGAAATATAATATCGTTAATTAATAAATTAAAATAAATTAGACTCTTGCGTGATGGTTAGAAATGTACTGCAGCTGTGGAGTTTAAATTACCCACGGTTGGGTGGTGATGTTGTGCTATTCCATAGCTCCACCAGATAGTGCAGTCATATTAGCATTTCAAATAGAAAAAATTCAGTAAGGCTAATTCTTGTGGTTTTTGAATCAGTGGGCTCCCAAGAATCTAAAACTCATTTTGCTAAAAAAAAATTGGATCGGAAAGGTCCCAAAAAGGACAAAAAAGGATACTCTTTAATCCTTGACCGGAGGTCGGCACGTGGGGTTTCAAATTAAAGGGGACGTCAAGTGCATTACATATCCGGTGTTTGTTCCATGTTTCAAGGACCCTCAACGGAATAAATCGAGATAAAATAGAGAATTATTGTGTTTCCCGTGTATCTTTCCAAGGCCATAATTACGAGAGTAATTCAAATTGTCACTACGTTTCTAACTTTTCCGAATCTATAATAGCTAAAGATTCTACCATTAAATTCTTCTTCTTTATGGCACGATAGCCCGACGTCGGGCCTTGGCCGCCTCGATTGAAGACCTCCAATTGTCGCGGTCACGCGACCTTGTCCTCCAGTTCCGAAAGCCTACACTGAAAAAAATGGTTTAGACTTTTTATCTAAAGTGAAGTAGTTGACTTAAATTTAGATAGTTTTACCAAAGAAATAGCTGATTTCTCTAATCTTCGCAGCGGAAAATACTATTAAATTCGTTCATTTAACCACGCAAGATTAGAAGAAAAAGTTTAGTCAATTCTTCCACAAAAGTTGTTGATTGTATTATTCAAATATAAAATTTAACTACAAACAATCGTTCTTTTTTCTTCAACACAATTTAGCTATCCAACATTTAACAATTTATAGATAATGAATAGCTGTCTTTACAAATGAATTAATTGAATTTGCAAATATAGTAGATGTTTCAACTAATGGCGAATAGAAAAATTATCCATATCTTCGTAACTGTTTCAACCACATAGAATCATAAGCTGAAAATCAACGCGAACTTTAGATGAATTCGACTATTTCTTTAGATAACCATTCTAATGTTTTTTCTCTGTGTAGCATCTGGTGGGCGTCCTCACATACAGAATGCTCCCATCGGGCTCTCGGTCGTCCACGCAATCTGGCTCCGTCCACTCGTTGCGCGTTCATCACCTTTTTGGGCATGCGATCGTCGTTCATCCTTTGTACATGTCCCGCCCATTGCAGTCGCTGCAACTTCACGATCTTCGACACCTGTAGCTCATCATACAGCTGATACAACTCAAGGTTGTACCGGATGCGCCATTCACCTCGTTCACGAACGGCCCCGAAGATTCTTCGGAGAACCTTTCGCTCGAATGTGTTCAACAGGTGTTCAGAGTTTTGGGTTAGGGTCCATGCCTCGCAGCCATAGCATAGCACAGGTCGGATTATGGTTTTATATACGTGAAGCTTCGTCTTCCTGTGCACCAGCTTCGAATTCATAATTTGGAGGACCGCAAAATAACACTTATTAGCTAGTTGTATCCGTCGCTTTATCTCATCTGTTTCGTTGGCGTCCTTTGACAAATTGCAACCCAGGTAAGTGAAGTTGTCTACATACTCTATGTTGAGGTCCCCCACTGTGATGCTTGAATTTACTGGCGTTCTAGTTTTTGATTGCATCATGACCTTGGTTTTAGATTCGTTGATATGTAGTCCAACTTCTTTGGCGGCGTTATTGAGATTATGCAGGAGGATTTCTGCATCACCCAATCTTCTAGACATGATGTTGATGTCGTCGGCGTAAGCTACTAGTTGAGTCGACTTAATGAGTAGCGTTCCGCTGCTGTCCAAATTCATGGCTCGAATTACATACTCCAGAGCCAGGTTGAATAGCGTCGGCGCCAGCCCGTCGCCTTGCTTGAGTCCAGTACGAGTTTCAAATAGGTCAGTGAGTCTGTTCTGTACTCTGACCTGCGAGACGGTATTAGTCATCGTCATCCTTATGAGTCGCACTAGCTTAGCTGGTATACCAAAATGCAGCAGAATGTTGTACAGTACACTTCGATCGATACTGTCGTATGCCTGCTTGAAGTCGACAAATATTTGGTATACGTCGATGTTATATTCCCAGCACTTCTGGAGTAAAAGCTTCGCTGTAAAAAGCTGATCTGTCGTCGAACGACCAGGTCTAAAGCCGCCTTGGTACTCGCCAATGATTTCTTCTGCGTACGGGTTAATTCTATTTTCTAGAATTTTAGATAAAATCTTATAAGTCGTACAAACTAATGAGATGCCTCTGTAGTTCTCACATTTTAACTTATCCCCTTTTTTGTGGATTGGGCAAATTATACTTTTGCACCAATCTTCCGGGATTATTTCGTCGTTCCATATTTTAACGATAAGTGTGTGTATAGCCTTAACAAGACTCTCCCCACCATGCTTTAGCAGTTCAGCTGGAATCTCGTCAGCGCCCGGGGCTTTATTATGTTTCAGTGATTGCATGACGAGATCAACTTCTTCTATTGTTGGGGGTTGAATGGGAGGGCCTGTTTCAGCCGTCAGCTCCAGCGCTTCTTGTGTGGGGTTGTTCGGTTGAACATTAAGAAGCTCTTCAAAATGTGAGGCCCAGCGTTTATCAACGCTATCGGTGTCGCTAATTATATTGCCATCCTTATCCTTACAGAGGCTGGTCCTGGGTTGGTATCCACTTTTAATTGAATTAATTAGCTTGTACGCTTGTCTACTGTTCCTACTAACTAGTCTTTGGTTTATTTGCATCAACTGCTCGTCAAGATGCTTACGTTTCTTACGTCTAATTAACCTATTCGAAAATCGTCGAAGCTCGTCATAATTTGTTTTTTTGGCTCTAGTTGCGCGTTCGGTCCATTGGCGATATGCCTCTTTTTTCGCATCTACCGCATTTTGACATTCCTCGTCAAACCAATCATTTCGGGCTCGCCGGGCTTTGTATCCCACAACCTCCTCTGCGACCCCTTTGATGGTGTCTTTGAGTGTATCCCAAATCTCAAGGGCGCCTTTGTTGCTGATGTCAGCTTCCCCTCAAGGGCAGTCGTATAAGTGACTACCGTGGCATCATCCAACAATTTGTCAACCGCAAAAATTTTTGCCGGGTTGAATCTCGAATGATGCACCGAAGAAATTCTGCACCTATAAGTCGCCTTCACCATATAGTGGTCAGAGTCAATATTTGCTCCACGATAGGACCGAACATCCATCATGCTCGATGCCCATCTCTTGCAGATAAGGACGTGGTCAATTTGGTTGACGGTATGTTGATCTGGAGATCTCCAGGTCTGTCTGTGAAAACGACGATGCAGAAAACACGTTGAGCTAATGACCATGTTTCTGCTGGTCGCGAAGTCTATTAGTCGTTGGCCGTTGTCGTTACATTCTTCATGGAGGCTGTAACCTCCAGTTATCCCCCTATGCCAACTTTCGTTTCCGACTTTGGCGTTGAAGTCCCCCAGCAGCAATTTGACATCGTTTGATTGAAGTGAGTCGAAGAGATTTTCTAGGCGGTGGTGGTAGAAAATTAAATTTGCTAAGAAAAAAAATTATCGGAAAGCTCTCAAAAAGGACATAAAATGACACAAATTACAAACCTTGATCGAATGTGGGCATGCATGTCATATCAAAGAGGACGTCGAGTACATTCCATATCCGGCATTTATTACTTGTTTCAAGGACCCTTACAGGAGAAAATTGGGATCCAATGGAAAATTTTCGTGTTTCTCGTATTATAAGGTTGTGGTAAAAGGATGACATACACATGCCTCAAGTAAGCTGTACACCTAATTTGGTAAAAATCGAAACACGGGAAATGCGTCATCAAGCAAAATCCGAAAAGACTTAAGCGAGTATCTCAAATTTTAAGCATAACGGAATTTACCGTATTTCTACGTCGAAAGTGGGGAAAAATAAGTATCCTATTCTCGTCTCCGTTACAGATGCAGTCATTGGAAAAAATAATTTTTAAAATCGGTCCAGTGTAGTTTTTGAGCCAAACCGTTACAAACATTCCCATATAAGCTATTTTATATAATTAGTATACCTATGTATAGATACATAGTATAGATTAGTATAGATTCACTGAGATCGGATTATAAATAAATACTTGAGATTAAAGTTTTGTGTTACTGTTGCTTGAAGCGACCCACGCGATCATGCCTGAACGACTATTTCTTCTGTTCAGTAGTATCTTGGAGCGTTATTTGAACACCTTTTGTATAAAGCTTTGTTCCAAATATGTATGTACAGTTTCAAGCAACACAGCTTTATAAAGTCATATGCAAATATTTCCTAGTCAGCATATTATCGACGGAGTTGGATTCTTGATATCGAATAATGTTTGAAAGAATACAACTCCATACATGTCTATATTAAGTCCTCTAGGACGTATAAAACCGCAATAATCGCTCCGTCATCGTTTGATTCGCCCCGAGCAACATAAACCTTAATCCATAAGATCTCTTTTCATGTTTTTTCTTAATTTTTTCTATTTCTATCTGGCGCCATTTACATATCCTCCTTGACTATACATACTTTACACTGCATAATTATTATTCGATACATTGTTGACTTGTGGTTATTAAAATCAATGAATTTTTATAACATTCTATTAAATAAGTCAGGGATAACATGTTAACACCTAGGCACATACCCCATATAAATTTGTTTAGGCGCATTTCGTATTGCATGTCAATTGGATAATTATTTACATTAAAATCCGGACCTCCCAACAGACTGGGTTGCAATTATCACTTGTTGAGCCACCCATATAATATACTCTTAACATCCTAAATATGTAATATTCCATTGGTTTCCGTCCTTGCAATGTTATTTATTTTATGACTCATTGAAATGCTGGTAATTATTATAAATAAACTTCAAGTGACAAGTGTATTCATAATAATAATGGAAGCCTATGTCAGGTACATCAAAGATTGCTATAAGTAGAATGGAAAGGGCAAGTAGTAAAAATCAATGACCGACTCATTTATTTTTATGATTTGTTGTTTTTACAATTTTACGAGTATATCTAGTCATACGCTTTCATATGCTCGTCTAAAGACATTATCACGAACTGTCACCCCAAGTAATCCACTAAATTTTACCTACTAATCACACTAACTACATCATGTTGACATTTTATCACATTAAAATCATAAATCTTTTGTAATAATAAATGTTTATCCATAAGAAACATTGGAAACAATGTTTCGTATTTAGTTTTTGGATATGTTCAATCAAAAGTTTTCAACTCGTGCATTCATTGTATTTATATGGTTAGTTTATACTCTTATGCTGAAAACAATAAATTGTACCAATGCCAACCTATTCCAGAATCATTAAATCAAATTATTAAAGCTTAAATCTTCTATTGAAAAATATTAAGTTATTGTTTTTATCTTTTGTTTTGTTATTAACGTGCAGATAATACAAGAACGAGGAAACGTTTTATATAAGAATTTATCATGTTGAGTAGTGTGTAGGTATATATCAGATAGTCTATCCAGATCTGTCAACTTAGCAAGCTACTCAAATTCGGCATATTCCATTTTCTGCAAACGATGTATAGCATGTTCATGAATTGGAAGAAGTTTTTTTAAATTTACTCTACAGCTTCTTTTTTGAAACATAAATAAATATTTCATTATCGAAATCGGCTGTCCTACAAGCTTCGGATGTAGCCAGGCATATACAGGATAAATCTTTCGAGTTTTCTAATTTGATCCATTTGATATGATGATATGTCACACCAAGCAATATATCCATGACTTAATATAGGTCTAATTAATTGCTTATAGACTAAAGCTTTTATTTAATTTTTAAAATTTTATTTTTTATTTTTTTGAATGCATTGTCTTATATACCGATACCGAAGACAGCTTTCGCCCTTCTTGTTATGTAATCAGAATGCTTGATTGCTGAGCAATTTTTCGCTATGACAATACGAAAATATTATATTTCGTTTGTTACCTTTAATCTATAATTTCAAAATTTTAATTGATTTTAGTGTTCTCTCTTTAATTCTTCCATACATGCTTTTCTCTTTTAGGCAGAAGCATCACTTTACTTTTTGATATATTTACGGTTAACTTCCATCTATCAAGATATTTCTTTAACAATTTTAAGTATTTTTTGAGAGTTTATAGTTTAATTTTAAAAATTTTTGTGTGAAATTTGTATATTTATCCCGAGTCGGGTCTGTTACTTCTTCTAGCTAGATCGTCAATACCTAAACTTTTAAACTCCTTTTCTACATCATCACATCATCACAATCATAGCCTGGGCTTATTTCTTTAACTAATAGTTTGGGGCCTATTTGGTCTTTTGGCTTAAAGCTATAGAAATTACATCCTTTGAGAAACTCAATGATTTACCTATTTTCCTCATATGGTGAACCAATTTTTATTTTTACCCGTCTGAATTTCAAAATTCATTAATTTGCTTGTCTTTAAGAGTTAACCTAAACTTTTTTCACTTCTATTTCGTACACGATAATATTCGCTTATTATTTATAAGCCGGTTTGTAGTTTCCTTTACAGTAACAGATTTAAATCCTTTTTCTTCCCTAAAACTAGTGTTATCATCATGAATATCGCCTTGAGATTTAGGCTGTGTCGCGGTTAATTCGAAACAATATACTTAAACACAATAATTAACAGTGGGCAAAAGATACTTTGTTTATTACCTTTAAATACTATTACATTTTGCTTACAAGCTATTTTACTTTTACGTATAACTTACAATACTTATGACCTAGTAATAATAATAACTTATTTGTAATTGGAATTGACCTACATAATTCATATTGTAGAATCGACCTAGATTAATTATAGTATTATATATTATTGGCAAAGCCAAGTAAAGTCGACATCCTCCCGAGGAAAAAATAAAAAATATATATTTCCATAAAACATTTATCTTGGTGAACACCAATCTTCTGGGTCACCTAAATTTATAACTTGGTTATTGATTATTTTAGATTTTCGAGGTTTAATTGCTATAAAAACAATCACAATTAATATTATGATAATAACTAAAATAATTGCAACTGATGATATTGGAATGATATTTTTATATAATGATAGACGTAGTTGTATTTGTTGTTTCTGAAAGTAGTCCGACTTGTTCATTTTGTAATAACTTAAATTTTATTTGGACTAGACTTGGATTTTCCGCTAATGTTGAATATATTATAGTCGGTACTTTATATTTAAAATGTTCGCTTATTACAGTACAATTCTCATCTAAAATTAATATCCCAATATTGTGTTTAAGTATATTGTTGCGAATTAACCGCGACAAATTTGGGAATACCGTACAATTGAAAGGACAGGCACTTAATAGCGATTCGACCACCTCAGGAACTTGAAGAAATGCAGACAGGAACCAGCGCAATTTTACGACAGGATCACAATTGATTCACAAGCACAATAAAACAGGAATGATAGCCAGCAACAATTGATTATCCAGGCACAACACCGCAAGAACGATATCCAGGCACAACTCCGCAAAAACGATATCCAGGCACAATATGGCAAACACGATATCCAGACGCAAATGATTCACAAGCACAATACAACAGGAATGATATCCAGGCACAACACCGCAAAAACGATATCCAGGCACAACTCCGCAAAAACGATATCCAGACACAATACGGCAAACACGATATCCAGGCAAAATACGGCAAACACGATATCCAGGCACAATACGTCAAAAACGATATCCAGGCACAACACCACAGGAACGATTTCCAGGCAAAAATGATGATAATTCGCCTCTAAACCAGAACCACCTCAGGAACTGGAATGAAACAAAACTTTAAACAATTGATTCTCTCAAAGGAATCGAAATCGACGCAACAGAACCGTTGGCGTCAACTAAACACAACACAAATACAAATCCAGAATACACTGGACTAGATCCAAATCGGGAACTGGAACAAACAGAACTCGAAACAGGACACAACTGATTCTCTCAAAGGAATCGTTAATTGATGCAGTAGGAACGCTGCTTTCAACTAAATATTTATTCACTGAACCACCACAGGAACTGGAACGTACAGAATATACGACCCACGCAATTACTTTTGAGACTCGACGGACCAAATTTGTCGCGGCAAAAGATACTTTGTTTATTACCTTTAAATACTATTACATTTCGCTTACAAGTTATTTTACTTTTACGTATAACTTACAATACTTATGACCTAGTAATAATAATAACTTATTTGTAATTGGAATTGACCTACATTAATCATATTGTAGAATCGACCTAGATTAATTATAGTATTATATATTATTGGCAAAGCCAAGTAAAGTCGACAGGCTGTTTCTTCCTTTTCGGGCTGGACCATTGGTATAATTCAATATCCTCGGGTGACTCGATTACTACATCCATGTCTATCTTGTCCGATTGGTCCACTGATCCAGCATCAAATGTATTCGGTACACACATTCTTCTGGTAGTCTTTGCTTCTTTGGCGTTCTTTTCCATATTTTACCGATTTGTCTAGGTTTTTTTTTCTAGTTCTTAATTTTGTTTCTCGATGACTTCCAGCCTTTTTAGTCAACTCTTCGAGCACTTTGTTTTTGCCATCGATCACTTTTATCAATTCGGCTACTTTGTGAGATTCACTTAAATTATCTAGTTGATTTATGTAATTTTTCATAAAAAAATATTCGCAGCCTCATTAATAATAATAACACCACTGTCTAGTGCAGGGGTTCCCAACCTTTTTCAGTGCATGCCCCCCTTGCAAGGTTAGCAGAATCTGGCGCCTCCCAAATAAAATTTCGCTCAAAAACGGAAGTAAGCATTTTTTAGCTCATTATTTTTATTTTGTTAAAAAATCGCCACGTCGACAAATAATGTGAGAAAAATTGCCATTATTTGGAAAAATCTCACAAAGATTTTGGACTAACCAAATCAGCTTGAGCTTATGGGCGAGCAGCTTCAATGCTTGCATTTAGCTCATTTGAATATTAAATTGATTCCACACTTAAACTAAAGAACACTCAATTTCACACTAAAACTTAAAACGTCGCACCATGGCAATATCTGAATTTGACTGGACGAAGTGAAAAGAACGCAGCAGACGTAGCGGCCAGTATACAGCCGAATTAGGCATTGCCGGTGGGCTAGACTTGGCCCTACATCCCTACTACACTGGGTCAAGAATTAAGGGTGCATTATCATAAGTCGGTTATTGCGCGCTGAAAATGTTGACTGAAAATCCTGTTTTAGACCAAAAACACATTGGATATACATACATATTTTATGAAGCATCATTTCAATTTCATTCAAGTTTAATAGGTAGTGCACTCCTGGTTTTTCCCTCGGTCTCTATTTCCAAAACAATTTCAGCGATCATCATCAAACAGACTTCGGACATATTTTATTGTGGTTTAATTAAATATATCTGCAGTGATTCAGAAATTTTGTAAATGAATTGAAGAATTTTACCAGCTCAAGGCCGTTGTAATATAATCGATCACATCAATACTCGAGTTGAGCCCACGCCCCCTTTGCCGACCGTCACGCAGGGCCGGATTTCCCATATGGGCAACCTGGGCTACTGCCCGGGGCGGCAGAATTTAAGGGGCGGCAAATTCTTAAATTTTTTCATTGGTTTAAAATTATGGGAAAGATGGATTTTAAAAACTCAAACATAATTGTTGAAAATATTTTGCTTTTTTAATTTATTCTGTAGTTAGATGTACATATTCGTCTTAATCCAAAGGACCTAATCGCAACCTCAACTCAATGTGATTTCGCCTTCAATAATTGGGACTACGCAAAATTTTGCTTGAAGCACACACTCATTCACTCTAAATGGCGTGGCCTTTAGTTCAATTAGAGTAGGAGTATAAATCATCTTTGGCTTCACCTTAAACATTATACCTGAAGACACATTAAATTATATAAATACGCGAGTATTTGGCACCCAGCTCCTGTTTCCAAGCCTCTAAAATTGCCCCAGACTTAAAGAAAAAAAAAACAATATTTTAGGTGATAGCGATCCTTTGGAAAGTTCAAAACGCCCCATCAAGTAACTCACCTAATCACACATTTTCGTCTGTTCAATTACTTCTTTAGTTTGTCCACACATCAAATTCGCTGGGAAACAAGGATTTGGTTTCGGGGGAGGTCCAAGTCTCGATATTATAGAAATGCGGCATTGGCTATAACACTTTTGAATTTCTATAGGGTTTAACTAAACGTTTAAGAACTCTTACGCATAAATTTTCGATTTTGCAATTTTTTGTTAAGAGAAAAACGGGAAATTCCACCGAAAATAAAAATTAATTTAAAATAGTTGAAATCAGGAAAATCTAGAACTTTTTAGGCACCGAATGATTTTTCCTTAATAACATCAGTAAGTGCTTTCCCAATTCGTTTTCGTTATCTTTATCACCGAAAACAAATTAGGTCAAGGTGTGTTCAAAATTTACCGTAAGCTTTCTTAATTTTGGGTTTTTTTCGGTATGACGTTTTCTATGGTCAAATATGTTGCTAATATGTATAGGAAATTTTATTTGTTGGGGTAATTCGCAAATTATTTTCAAAACGATCGACAAAGAAAACAATTTAGAAAACATTAGCGCATTTCTAAAGAAAGTGAAAAGCCGAATGTTATAAGAATTGTACAGTTTTCTATGTTATCCAGTGGCGTAACGTACGGTGTTCTATGTGTTCAGTGGAACATGGGCCCCCAAGTCGCAGGGCCCCCAAGGCCGAAAATATAAAGAATATTATTTTTTTAAATCCTTGGGTAACTGTTCTTTTCAAGATATTTAGAGACAAACCCGCTGCATAATCTTACATATAGAGACAAGACATTCCGAATAGTGGCGTAACGTTTTTGAAAATCTTTGTGTTCAAACTTAAATCGGGATTCCTTTCTTTGTGCAGTCACATTTTCGATTTCCATAGTTGAAATCCTACTGTCACCATGAATGTTTATGTTGTCTTGATAAAGAAACCCTTCCTGCGACATCCTGATCAAATTGACGAATTCCTAAATCACATTTACGAGCTTCCATGTTCAATTGACGAATTTAAAAGTTGTGTTAACGAATTTCAATTACAAATTGATAAATTTCGTTTTGAATTGATATACTTCAACATCATGTTGACGAATTTCCAAGTCAACTTTTCAAATTGTTAAATCATATTGACGAACATCCAGATAAAACTGACGGATTTACATTTCAAATTACAATATGGGATGGCCAACTTGTATCGGAAATTCTTTCACAATATTTTGAAATTCATCAATTTAACATAGAACATCGTGACTAGGACACGAAAACTGGTCAATTTATAATAGAAATTCGTCAACATCATTTTTGAGTTTGCTAATTCGTCATGAAAATTCGTCTATTTGGAGCATGTTGGTGTTAATACTTTTAACTGAAAGCATGTTTTTTAAATTTACCTTAAGTTAAAAATCGGCGAAAATAGTTCGGCACTTTTGTTCCTGCAGCTTTGTGATCTTGACACTAATGAACATTTGAAGCAATTCGAAACAAATATGGATTTCGGCCTTTGGGGATTTGTGCTCCAATGAACACATGGGACACCTGGCACTGGCATAATTTTGCAATAAAACTATGAAGAAAGTGTCTGACAAGCTTATTGAGTGGGGATTTATCTAAATATCAGCTTTTCTGGGCTTTGGTCAGGAAATATTGATGAGATATAAAGGGTTGACTTGTAAAAAGGAGTGTTTACCTTAAAGGCTCTTGCTTCAAATTGAGCCATTGTGATCCAGTTCGTTGAGTTCTTGAATACTGAAATATGTTCACAATGTTGTGGATCTACTTGTCGAAAGATCGTTATTTAAGTTTTTTTTTTCAGGAGTCATAAAATCAAGAAATATATGCATGCCGCTAAATCCTTCTGTCCAGATAACGGAACAGTCGTTTCTCCTACAGGACACATTTTTCTTTGGAGGAACTCTACCATGAATCGATGAAATTCGCCATGGATACAACTTAGCCAGGGTTGTCAGAGCAGTGTGCCAGATGGCTTGATCCTCAGATTTAGGGTAAAAAGTTTCAGACTAGACAAGGCGCACGTCTTGAGATGGTGTTTTTTAGTAGCTTCTATTTAGGTTAGTGATAAATATTCAAATAGGACATGTAGAACTTTACAAGTTCTCCAGTTTAATTATTCAAATTTAATTTGTTGTCTCAAATTATAAAATGTTGGAACATGTTGCTTTCACAGAAGATTGCTTTTTCTCATTTGTGGACTGCTGTAAATGCGATTTCTGTCCTGCGGCTAAAAAGTCGTATGTGGGAGGCCAACTCCAATTTCGAACACAAGAAATTCAGAAAACGTTACGCCACTGATGTTATCATTGTAGTTATAATCATTCCTAAAACAATTTTGGGAGGGGCACGGAACACCTGGATTCCTCCCTTGGGAAGCAACATAAAAAATTTTCAAGGAATCAAAATACGCTTAGTAGTAGTACAAAATATGAAATTTTCAATTTTTCACATACGCCCGATAGCGTTTTGTCTACATTCCGTTTGTGAGGTGACAACTGCTACCTTCAAGCTTATCTACCGGCGGAGGGCGGCAAATTCGTTACTGCCCAGGGGCGCCATAGATGCTAAATCCGGCCCTGCCGTCACGCCCCACTAGGGGGGCGCGCCCCACCGGTTGGGAAGTACTGGTCTAGTGACTACGAATACAGGAATATCCAACGGCAATAATAACAATTTTTTGTGTTTATTTTTTCATTTCACAATTGTTATGAAATAACTGTAATTAAACTTGATTTGATTCACTAGATTTTGTTTTCCAGTTCCCTGCAAACAATCGGTAACTAGTCCAGGGTTCAGAAGAAAGGGGGAAGAAAATAATGCGACGGTGTGCGTATGCACACGCACACATGCCAACTCTTGAGTGAAAATGCCAACAACAGCTGGTCGCGGTGTTTTGTTTTTAGGGTTTTTTAGAAAATATTTTTTCAAAAAACCCTTATGAAATCGATTTTGTCCGTCCGTCCGTCCGTCTGTCCGTCTGTCCGTCTGTCCGTCTGTTCACTAGATAACTCGCGAACGGCCCAACCGATTGTCATGAAATTTGGTAGGAATGTGTAGAATGGTTACAGTCTATGGCACAAATACCTTAGAAGTTGGTAGGAAGAAGTTAACAGGGTGTCCCGAACGTTTGAAAAAAGTCGACTTTTTTAGTCTTTATCGGAGATTGACGTTTGGGTATTTAAATCAAAGATCTAAACGATTACATCTCATATCAGTTAAAAATTTTCAGTTTGGAGTAACGGTAAAAAAGTTATTGGCGTTTAAAGTTAAACTTCCTTTTCGACCTCCGTTTTTCTAAACCGTTATAGGGATCGATATGAAACTTTGCACAAATATTGGTTAGTATGGCCTTATATACGTTAAATATTAAGACTGTTGAATTTTGCTAAGAAAAAATAAATAACAGTAAATTTGTAAAATTTAAATTTGTTCGTGTGTAACCCATCTTAGGTTTTCAAATATGAAAATCCTGCAAAGGGTTTTTAGAAAATTACATAGGGAATATGTCTCCAAATTTTCATTCGAATAACTGTATCCAAACCGGAAATATAGCCAAGTAAGTATTTAGTAAGGGCCTTTCACAATGCAAGGGAAGCCTCTTAAGCATTTCTTCAATGCATATCTTTTAACTTTATGGAATAATGAACATGAAATTTGGTGGAAATGCATAGAATGGTAATAGTGTTTGCCACAAATATTTTGGAAGTTTGTAGGACCAAGATACAGGGTGTCCCTGAATAGCTGCACAAGAATACTTGTTCAATACTCATAGGAAAGCTTGCGTGGGCTCTTATGTCAGGGGACACAATGGAATCATTTCATATAAGTTGCTTTTCCTTGATTAAAAAAAAACAGTAACAGTAGATTTACAGCTAATAATTCATATATAAAGCCAAGCCATCCTTACGTTTGCCTTAGTTTCTTTTTGCTCAAAGGCCATCAGAAATCTTAAATCGAAAAATGCCTGTAGATTTGCCTTGGAGTACTTTTATATCAACTGGTTAAATAGTAAATCTATTTTTGGATTGGTCTAATTAAAGGTGGAACAGAATGAAAGGCGCTAGCCTTTCATTCTGGAACGCGTTTATTTAGACCAATCCAAAAATAGATTTACAGGAAGCATTTCATTAATGCTGTACACAATTCTTATCTATTGCTTATAAAATATATGTTCAAAAAATATTCATTATGCATCAAAATTCTAAAAAACCCTCGTATTGCGGGCGCAGCCCTCTGTACGCCGGTATTTTTTTTTTTTCAATTGACATTTCAGTCAGAATAAATTGCGGTTAGTGCGTTTTGCGGAGTTAGGAGGTTTTCACACTTAGGGTCAGATTACGTAATCTGTGCAAATTACTTAATTTGAGCAGTCAAATTCCATACATTTTTAAACTCACCACACCGCAGATTACGTAGTCTGGCCAGATTAAGTACATAAGTGTGAAAACCTCCTTAAGCTTTCTTGTGGATTATTTTGTGAAGTATCCGAATTGCAAATTTATTAAATAAAAATGTTTGCTGATTTATCTGCATGGTATATACCGGCATGTAAATAACGTATATTCTTGGTACGATAGCCCGACGCGACGTCGGGATTTGGCCGCGAGAGATATCGCTACAGGAGTCGCCGCCGTGTTTATGTTTCTGTATAGTTCTCGTTAACCCCTTGTGTTTCTGTAAATAAATATGTTTCTGAAAATAGTCTTGAGTGTTAATTTAGCATTTTAAAATTACAGCAAATGGATGACAGCGCACCCTGCACGTCGTTCACGGAAAGAGAACCCCGCACTCCGCACCGCACCCCGCTATTTTAAAGTTTTGACAATGGTCGCATATTTCATCTACGTAGTCGACTATGTCAGCATGACATGGTTTGCAGGGTTCAATTAAGGGAATCCTTGAGACTCATGCAAACACAACGCGATCGTCGTCCGCATCCAATGGAACTCAAAGTATCGCTCGTTTTTGTATTATTTTACAACTAATGCCAATCGCAGAACGTACTGCGTTCTGTCAAATCGCCTGTTCATTCCGCCGTTTATTTGACGGGTAATAATGACATATGTCGTAATATGCGTAATACCGTAGTGCGCGCGTCCTTAAGTAAATCATTATTCCTTAATTACCTAATGAATATGAATTCCGCCCTCAGAATTACTTCTTACTTCTGCACAAGAAGTCCTTTTGTACAAATAAATAAAAAATCGATTTTACTTTATGAAAAAAAGTGTTCCCACTTCATGGCCAAGATTATAAAAAAACACATTTTTGCAATGAAGAAACTAAGCTGACGCAGTCCTTATTGCATGGTATGGTGCTCACTTGGCTTTTTTGTCTGGTGAACAATAACGCAAACATTTTTCGCTAGATGCTATCACTCAAACGTGTACAAATGTATTTTTCTAACGACAAATAATGCAACTGCATCCTCCATATGTTGCATCTATACAATCCTGAATTGGAATCTCGCCTGCATGCATGTTTTTTCTTGCTGAATGATTATTCCTGTATGATGGATACCCGTTTTACACAAAAAAAAGGAAAAAAGCAGTGGCAGTGAAAAACTCAAGTTAAAAGCCAAGAGCAACACAACAAGTATTAAATAGAAGCAGCGCTATCTTTCACTTTCAAATCAGCTAAGTGCAATGTTGGTTTTATATGTATGCAATGGATTTTTGATGCAGAAAGGGTACCGATTTAGATGGTGGGAGAGCTGGGGATATAGTATTTTTTTTTTTAAATATCGTATTTAACAAGTACAGGACAGAACGGCACAATTTCATTTCAGATTTGACTGTTGATGTAATATATGATAAACTCTTGTCAAAATTGTATGGAAGTTGTGCTTTTATGTCCTGTACTCAACACAATATAACGGAGCTAATATATCAATTTAATAAAACCTAATTTCATACGTAAAATAGTTATATAGCTTTAGCGTCCTAAGTTTAAACCATACTTTGGTGTTTACAAGTAAAGGTATGTACTGAGTTCACCGAGCGAAAAACTTGCATATATGTCTCCCGTGAAAACGGTGCCGTGGAGACTTGCTTTTTATTCACTCAATGTAAGATAAATGTTGACTCGCGTTCTGATTGATTGTGGATGACTTCTTTTCACTGTGAAATAAACAACTGCATTATTTTCGCTGGCGAAATGTCAAAAACCGGTGTGGAGACTTTCATGTGAAGTGAGTACCACCAAGCGAATTCGATTTCACGATCATCAAAATTTTGACAGTATTTGCATGGATTTCACGTGAACTGACGATGTTAGTGCCTACTTTAACCAAAAACATTCCTGTAGAAGATCTCAAACATATTTCAAACACTACCCGAATGTTCCCGTCATTACTCTAGCCATCGTCATGCTCCATTCCATAAATCAGTAAACTAGTGCCATACAGCTATCATGACATCCTAGAGAGAGTGACACGTGTCATCATTTCTGACGTCCTTTTGTTTGCACACCATATCCAAAAGAGTGGAGGCTGCTGTCATGTCATATGGAAGGATGCTTCACAAAAGAATGACAACGAGAATACGTTCGTTATGTATGCCCGTTTTGTGAACGTATGCAGCTATAGAACGGAATGAAGCGGATCTTGAGCTATTGCCCCCAAAGAACATTTTGTAGCCATTCAGGCAGGATATGATATCACGTTTGAATGACATCGACATTTAGCTGCTGCCATACTACTCATTTGTTGTATTCGGACTTCTTTTCGCTGTGCTTCTTGCACACTTAAACGTCTACTTAAGATGATGATGAGTGCAATTGTCGTAAGAGACTCCTAATAATATGATCCTTGATGATGATCCTTTGCCGTTTGTGAAACCAATTAAATGGATTATGAAAGAGAGCTTCGAAATTGGTAGAACGTAATAAAGGAATTATCTATTGGATGAAGTGCGTTTCAAGAGTCTTAAATTGAACGAAAGTTAAATTAATAAATTTCAAATTATTATTTGAAATTTTAATTGGTTAGGATAAGATCGTTCCAGCGAAATTTACAAAGGTGTATTTAAATTTAAATTGGAAATAATAAAAAGAAATCTGAAAGTACATTGAGTGTCATCGGCATTCAGAGGCGGCCCTAGACATTTTTTTTAATAAATAATGTATAATAAATAATGAATAACAAATAAATAGTTGATTCGAATTTATATAAAATCTTGGAGCATTACGCTATCGAGAGGAATTAATAACCATAAAAGGTCACCTTAAGGATAGGTTAGGTTATAATTGAGGTATTAAGTCGGGTTAGGAATTGTATCGATAGAGTAGGATAATTGGTTTTTGTGGCGCAGTAAGTAGGGTTAGTTAGGGATAGGTTAGATTAGCGATTGAATTAAAAAAATGAATTAAAATGAATTGTCGAATTTCGTCGAGCTTCGATCAAGCCGAGACCTTGCTTCGAGGGTAGCGTCTAAGTATCGAGCAGCGCGACACCCCGAAACACAATGGCGACTCGTCGACATGATGATATAAGTAAAACCTAGGAATGTTAACAAATCATAATTGTATACTTGCCTGCGTTTAGTCCAACGACGATGAGGACTGGTGAGCTCCTCCTGTGTTGCACGCGGATGGATGTTTGGTCGTTGTATAGCTAAAGAACGCCATCACAATCCGTCAGTATGGCATCGAACCAGGCAATCCAATCCTTGACTTCCTATTCGGGTAAATCCAAAAGTTTCGTTGCCTTCTGCTTGAGCTGCATCTTGGGTCTGGCTGTTGTGGGGATGGAAGATGTCACGATTCTGTGTTTTGCTGCTGATCTTGTCACTGCGATTTCACTACTGAGCGTTTGTTGTCTGCAAAAATTGAAACGTTACAAGCCGCACAACGTGAATGGGAAGAAGAACGAGAAATTACAGAAGTTGCTGAATTTTGAATAGAAATCGATTGTAAAAATCAATAAAAGGACGATTCGCATGAAAATAAGCAAACAAAAACTGGCACGATCAGCTGGCTGAATTCCATTTCAATTCGTTCCAACTTGGGAGCGATCGGCACTACATAACCGACATGATGGTGGAAAATGGGATGGCGGTAGTTTGGAAAAAAATATGTATAAAAATAATACATAATATTATGTACTCGAAAAAAGGCTATAAGTAGCCCTCGCAAATAACGGCTCGTCCTATTTTTCTTTTGTTCCGCCATCCATCCACTATGTAAGTGCCGATCCTCTTTGTACCGATGGAAAATGTCTTTTTCTAATGCGGCTAGTGTGCTGTTTTTCTTTTGTTCCGCCATATCCATCCACCGGCCACAGCGACATCTTAAGTAAAGAAGAGGCATATTTCGCGAAGGTGAATCGCAGTTTTCTCACTCAGAAGTGACACATTTGATCAGTTACCAATATTCTGTTTAGACTGGTATCTCTTAGACTCGTACATTAAGGGTGTATACGGCCTTAAATTACCTTAGAGATTACTCCAGTAATTCAGTTTTTTTTTTCAGGGCAACATTAGCACAATTATTTTGCTAGTATTAAATTAATCTGACCCAGGCCTTAAGCATTGCGGAACCACCAAGCCATAGCTTAACCCCCTCAATTCGCTTTTTAAAATTAAACACACTCGAACATTTCTTGCAGAATTTCATTCTAAATCAGCTTTCTGAGTTTGCAGCAATTGTAAATCAATTACCATTTTTATGAAGTTTTTTTTACAATCATTAAAGGTACATTTTCCTCGACGCGACTGCACGACAGCGAGTCGCTCATTCCATATAAAAAATGAAATCATTAAATGAGAAAAAAACGAGTTTTTATATGGGATGAGCAAGTCGCTGTCATGCGGACGCGTCGAGGACAACGTACCTTAAAACTCCTCTTGATTAAAGGCGACTCACTATTGGATTTCCCCTAGCTGGAATACGTATTTTGAAAACTATAAAAAAACAATCTTCGGGCGGAAATTGGTCTTTTGCCCAAGGCGGCATAAGTGCTGGAGCGGGCGCTGCAATTAAACGTGTAATACTGATGTGCTTATGATTCGGATTTTTTCGTGGCAATAAATACCATAAGATGAAGAAAAAGTAATAGTTCAGTGGTCCTTGTGAGATGGTTCCACATAGGCCTGTTCCTAACACCGTCAATCGTTTTAAAACATGTGTTTAATCAGCACCGGTACCAATATTTCAAAGTACCGATATCCCGGTTTTTAAATTTCAACCATGAGCCGGTCCCGGTTTTTTATCCCTAACACCGGTGCACTGGATTTTTCCACCATGGGCCAGTCCCGTTTTTTCCCCAACACCGGTGTACCGATTTTGTTCTAACCATGGGCCGGTTTTTTTCCAACACTGGTGCACCGGTTTTTTCAACCATGGGCCGGTTATTTTTCAAACACTGGTGCACCGGTTTTTTCAACCATGGGCCGGTGTTTTTACAACATCGGTGTACCGGTTTTGCCCGTTTTTTTTTTAAACCATTTTTTTAACACCTTTCCAGTACCGGTTTTTTATAACATCAGGTTTTTTGTAGAAACTGTTCAACTCCGGTGCTTTCAGGTTGTTTTTAGCACCTATTCAGCAACGACTTTTTAGTACGTTGCTTTTCTTTTGTAGCCATAATGAAATATTGATGTTCATGATTTAAAAAAAAAAAACAACCAAAGCGGATTTTGTTTTCTACTGCTTACAGCATTTTGAATAATACGGATACGAATTCTACTCTTTTGTGTGGCAATACTGAGTTCGTGGCTCATTGGCTTCGATGAGATTTCGATAGGGTGATTGTCGCGAGCGATAGCGAAGGTTAATAGCAGGTTTTACATTGTCGTTGCAAATATAACGACATAGTTTGACATTTCCATTCAAAAATATCGCCTGCCGACAATACGCAAAACAGAATTCCACAATTTTGCATGTCCGAAGTAGGCATGGGGTTATAATCACGACAAATACGAGTAGTTTCCTCATTTTCGACTCTTTACAGAATATCCAATATACGGAAATACACCCATGCCTATACTTGGAACATGCAAAATTGTGGTTTACTGATTTACGTATAGTCGGCAAGCGAATTTTTGTATGAAAATGTCAAACTATGTCGTTATATTTGAACGACATGCTATAACTCTCTAATGGTAAGAAATATTATATAAATTACGAGAACTAAACATTGTGACTCGCGGATACGAAGCTTCTTTATATTGTAAATGAAATATTATAGTAGAGTACATACAAATAAATCTGAACCCAAACATTAAAGTCATTAATGGTTGATTGTTTGGCCGTTTCCCATCAAATGAAAGAAATCGCATGGGATAAACTATTTTATCGATCGAAAATTATTAACAATTTATAATAAAAAAAGATAGATATGACGAGATATTTAGTGAACTAACGGAAAAAATCCATTAAAAAATATTCAACAAAACCAAAGAAACGTCGGTCGGTTCACGTACATGGTTAAAACAAACAAATAAAAAACCTAAGAAAAACCCGACACGTTATCAAAAAACTGAAAAAACTGGAACAGATGCAGAAAAAAAACTGTACACTGAAAATGGATAAAAAAAAGGGTAATGGTTAAAAAAAACCTGGACTTGAAAAAAAAGACAGTACTTAACCCTTTCGCTCCCAATGATGCCATATGGCATCATGAAATTTGATAATTTTTCATAGAAAATCTAAGAAATAAATTTTAACTTGTTGTGTGATATTAGACTCTCCCAATAGTGTAATACCTAGTTGATTTTTCCCAGCGTTAAATTTTTGGTTTTCGGATGTTATTTTTAATCAAATTTTAGAGAAGGTTTGACGATTGTCGTAAAGCCGAAAAACTGATTTATCCATTTCCCCATATTTCCTGATAATAATCATTTTATGCAAATCATTCTAATGGTTTTATTTTATAAAGAGGTTGTTGTAAGAGAAAATCAAAAGATTTTTCGATTTTTGTTTAGGAAACCCTATAAAGTGGTTTTGAATGAGCATGATGCCATATGGCATTATTGGGCGTGAAAGGCAAATAAGCAAATCCCTTATTCATATAAAAAAACCGAGTTATGATAAAAAAAAACGGTACTGAAAAAAACCGGCTCATGGTTGTTAAAACAGGATGTTAAAAAACGGCGGGTGCCGGTGCACCGGCTTAGAACCGGGTGTTGAAGAAAACCGGTATCCGATACTCAAATCTGCGAGCAGGCCTAGCTCCATATGTATTTGAAGATATTGAGATTGAGATGGTCAAAATATTACAGTCAAATCTGAGCACTATAACCATAATTGGTCACCTACTGATTCATCATTAAAAGCTATTGATTGATTTACAAGCTTGACACATATCCAAATCATTATGACGATAATCCGTCATAATGGTGAAAGTTCGAAATTGAGGTGACACATATGTTTTCGTCATTAGAATTCGTCATTTACTTTTGACGTTTGTGTAAATGATGAAAATGTCCCTAACAACAGCGATATTTTGATGAATATTCTGTTCAATAATTTAAAGGCACAATTTTCTTGAAGGATTTGAATAGAAACGTGTAAAGATTGATAACAAATTTAATATTTTTGACAAAATTCTTGTTCTTCATCTTTGCAACAGATAGCGTCCCCTGTCATTATTGAGCAAATGATGGTCCAAATGTGCAATTTGGAATTCGTACTAATGATGGTAAATTTTCGTCATAATGACGTATTTCCGTCATTCGAAGATATGTGTGTCAATGTTATTAACCATCATACGGTTTCAACTAGCCTCCTCGTTCATGCTCGATTAGTTTGCTATCTTTGGCTATGGCATGATAAAATATTTACACCAGTAGGACAATCATCATTCGATACATTATCGCAAAAATACATCTAGTCCAGTCATATAAGAATTCAAATAGGAAAAAAATAGATTAAGGCTATTTTTGTTATTTTTGAACCAGTGCGGTCCGAAGAGTCTAAACCTCATGCTAAAAAAAATTGATCGGAAAGGTCCCAAAAAGGACACTATTTAATCCTTGACCGGAGGTCGGCATGTGGGGTATTATACCAAAGGGGAATTCGAGTGCATTGTTTCTTGTTTGAAGGCCCCTCAACGGAATAAATCTCGTTCGAATGGAAAATGTTCCTGTTTCTTGTTACTTATCATCTGTATCTTTCCTAAGCCATAACTATGCGATATGCGAATATTTCAAGTTGCCAACCAATTTAGAATCAATAATAACTGATGATTCTACCATTAATTTTGCCTAGAAAATATTTGATCGGGAAGCTGTGAAAAAGGACATAAAAGGAGACACTAATTAATTCACGTTCGATCTGAAAAAAAGAAACTAAAAATAAAATATCCCGTTGCTATTCGTAGAAACAGTTGGAAATAGTCAAGAGCCCGGGAGGTGGAGTCCTTACTGAACTTTGAAAAGTGGATATCTCCTTCCCGTGACCCAAGACTCTCCCTTAAGAATGGAGGAAAGGGCGTCATCATTAAAGTCCCTAAGAGAGGATATCTGGAGAATAGTAATAAATATTAGAGGCAGAATTTGCCTCCTTCCAGCAGTTACCAAACTGATGGCCAAAATAACCTTGAACTGGATCAAGAAAACAGTTAACCGCACACTGAACAATGAATAAGCTGTAGCGATTGTAGCGACCACATTAACACCCTTCGAATTATAAATTATACGACTATAATCCACTAAATGGAGATTCCCGTTATATCTTCTTATGTTTATTGGCTTCGAGAAAGCGTTTGACCGCAATTTCCAGGCTTATATCTGGACAGCCTTCCGTAGTAACAAAGGAGTTTCCCTCGTCATTATAATATTTGCATTTCGCAGTAACTTAACGAAACTTCAGGCATAGAATGGCAGTGAATTGCATTTAGCCTACAAATCTCAATTTGTTTCTGCTTCCTCCTAGATAAAAAGAATTAAAAACGAGACCGAGGCTAATTTCGGGCGCAGCCGAAATTTGAATACCCTTCACTCTCCTCGGGCTAAAAGTTTTTTTGGGCGAACATATGACTTGTGTGCAATCCTTCCCCATTCTTTTCCTTCTGTGCCGTCGATAAAACAATATTTGTTTTTGTTTGTTTTTTTGTTTTTGATTAAGTGGGAAAATAAAAATATTTACTCAGAAAACTTTATTGGGGGGATGCGGGAGCATGGTCCCATAGTATGACTCCATTCGTTTTTTTTTTTTTGATTTGACATGGACGCATTAAGTTTTTTTGAAATTGGTGTGGAAAAAATGTTTCTTAGAAGATCTAAAATGGGGGGTTGGGTTTGTATGACAGCCCCATGACCCCACAGTCCTATTCCAACCATTCTTACATATATTTTGTGGCATCAATAGAAACACATTTGTATGAAATTTAGTTGAAATTGGTGCACAAATGAAAAAGTTTTTCTTAGAAGAACCTAATTTGGGGGGTTAAGTTTGTATGGCAGCCCCATGACCCCATAGTCCGATTTGATCCATTCTTATATATGTTTTGTCTTATCAATAGAAACACATTTGTGTGAAATTTAGTTGAAATTGGTGTACGCATGAAAAAGTTTTTCTTAGAAAAACCAAATTGGGGGGGTTAGGTTTGTATGGCAGCCCCATGACCCCACGGCCCGATTTTAGCGATTCGAACATACAAACTGCCTGCAATAAAAAGAAGCATGTGTGCAAAATTTCAGCTCCATAGCTTTTAAACTGGCCGAGTAAAACGCGTAGCAACAGACGGACAGACGGACAGACAGACAGACGGACATCGCCCAATCGACTCAGCTCGTCATGCTGATCATATATATACATATTTTATATGGTCGGAGATGCTTCCTTCAATGCGTTACAAACTTCATGACAAAGTTAATATACAAAGAGTGAAGGGTATAAAAATAACAGGCGCGACAATCCAGCATTGGACTAAGGCCGCAAGATGTGTTATGTGTTATTTCCAAGATCTTTATTTGCTTTTTTGTTGAGGTAATGAGATCAGCATCACGCTCAGCAGTGTTATTTATCCCCATAATTAGGTACTCGTTTAACATCTGAGTGAGATCATAGTCCGTCACAAGCTCGTGAGTTCGAAAAACACCATGATCCACAGTGAGATTCGAACTCATGACCCTGTGCACCGAAGGTGCGCGCACTAACCGCTAGACTAGCCAGACTACAGATAAAAACAATTGCTTGGTAGAAAAACTCCACAACCAAAAACTTGCGGATGTGATTTTTTTATCCACCAAATTATTACAAATATTAGATTCCAACGTCATTATAAATGCCTTATTTATATTAACAATTTTACTATTGCAAAATCAACAACAAAAACATTTACCACTAATTCAATTACAGCTATCAGCAATTCAATCTATAATCATGCCCTCACTACATCATTATGAATGTCAATAGTCCGATTCGAGTTGATTAATGTTAAGTACAGAATAATCAATTTAATCCCATAGATAGTTGTCAGATCGGATATGTACGAATTATATGTATTTAATCCTCATTTGCATTTTGCAACTCATTACCTCAATAAACAATATTGCTCTTTAAGCAGTGCTTGACATAATTATGGTGTTGGGTTGAGTCGAATAATATAAATTATTGTCAATAGGTTCCATCGGGAACTGACGTTGATATAGATGTCAATTAAATCCATTTATGCCCACTACGCCTAGTCTCATTGAGCTTCAATTTCGATTGCAATGAGCTTACTTCTACGGTTGTTTCGGAAAATTTATTTGAAATGGTCATATTGCCGCATTGCTACATTGTTCCGTCCCGTGGCTACGACTAGCTTTGCTGGGTCCTTGGTTGCTCCAAAGGGAATAATTACTGGCCAATACCTTTGTACTTACATACATATAGAGAGATGCGGTGGTATTTAACTTAATAGAAGTTTAATCTTCAGCAGATATTGTGTAACCCAATTTCAGGAATAGTTCGATTTTGGTTTTATGCTGCATTTGACATGCTTTTGGTGAGATTATTAGGAAACTCTAAACACAAAGTGAGCTGCAAGCTTTGAGAAATCTTACCATACGCCATTCGTATAAATATTACGGTAATTGGTATCGATTAGAAATGCTTTAAATGGATGATTTTGGTATATCTCCGCCTAAGAAATACCAATGTTTTGGTACGAGTGAATTTTACTAAAGTAATAATAAACGTGGACCTAAGAGAAAACCAAAATAAACGTTTCCTCAATTTTTATACGAAAAACCAAAATTATCAAAAAAACGAATTTAAAATTACAAGTACTGTTCGAAGTGTCCTCCTCTATATCGGACGCAAATTCGGCCTTTTACCTACAGAAGAGACCGCTTGAAGCACTTCTTTTTTTCTCGCAAATTGTTGCAAGCCTTCCAAGATGATATCCAGTGGCGTAACGTACAGTGTTCAATGTGTTCGGTCGAACACGAGCCCCCAGCCACATGGGGCCTCCTGCCGTATAGTACATAACTAATTGGAAATTTTGGACAGCGATTTAACATAACTTTTTAATTTTGGGATGAACAAGTTAGAAGTCTTTGCTTTGCTTTGAAAAAATTTGAAGCGAATACTTCGAAGATCATTTGACTGTTGCGCTGAAGAACTACACCCTACATTCCGTTTTCACATAAGTTCCGTGGCGCCGATAAAACCATATTTGAGTGATATAGTGATTTTAGCTCTTGACACCAAACATCCAAAAAAGAGCTGACTTTTGATGCCAAATTGTTCTATGGCCTCAAATATCTTGTTAACTGTAATATTTACAGCAAAATATTCTGAGAACAATTTAAATTACACAAAATTCCATTTCTAATGAAACATAATACCGTATATATTCTCTTGGCGGATTATATACTAGAACTAAAAACATTCGATGTAATTCCGATTTTTTGATAGTTACATTTGTGTCTCTAGCTCCTGAAGTAATTTAATTGGAGCCATGATCATTGGGATAACTATTCCTATCAATATATAAGCTGGCCCACACGGAGACTTATGCTGCATACCCATATTTCCCCTATTAACATTTTTCAAAAAGACATGCCTGTGACTTATCTCCAAATCACAGCCGGCTGGAAAAAATCGGCAAACGTTAAGGCTAAGTTAAGCTGACCAAATGTACAGCATTTTGCTGTACAGTACAGCATTTTGACCTGTAGTACAGCATTAGTAAGTGTACAGCAATATGTACAGCATTCCCAATGTCATGCAAAGAAACCTAGACCGCTACATAGTAAGCTCCTCGAACAGGACTGTGGTCAGTCTTGTCTGTTTAAAAGTGTTTTTAGCAAGATAAGCGCACTTTCAATTGGCAAACGTTCATTTTCGATAACTCGGGAACTCTTTGATCGATTGTTCTGAAATTAAGCACACTTGGCGGTCATAATTCCTCCTCCTCCTCTCCGCGTTCAATAGTTGCAGCTGCTCAATCGTCTTTTCTAATCGAAAATTCTACATAAAATTTGTCCAATAAATATGACATTGGCAAACTTGTGAAACACCGCACTGCCCATATTTTGTGAACATTCCAAGGCTCAGAAGTTACAACCGTCAAAAGAAGCGATTTATAGTGTCAAGTTTGCCTTCTGTACGATTGATATTTAGCGAGATAATTGCACTTTTATGTTTGGCATTCGTTAACCCATTCACTGCTAGTGTGCCATATGGCATCGTTTTCAAGTATCCTGTTAAATGGCCTCTAAATATTGAGTACGAATGCATTCTGTTGAAAATTTCATTTGTATCTACAGTAGACAAGTTTAGCTTTAATGTCTAACATAAAATGTGCCAGTATTCCTATAGGAGCCAGAGCTAGCGGATCGTAAAAGTGAACAAGTTTTTGAAATTCGTAAAAAAGTGAAAAAATGTCATACAGCTAAATGTAAACTGATTTTTTAAGGTTTCAAACTAGTCTTTTTTCCTTGAACTATATCTAATACAAAAAATGCATTGAAAAGTGATTCCATTCATGTTAAATTAGAAAAAAAAATTAATTTTAGTATCTGAAATTTGGATTCGAAATTGGTTGATGCCATATGGCATCAACGTTGGTACAGACTACAAAGGAAATTTTAATGGCAATTCAAATTTAATAGCTATTTTATTCGTATTTGTATTTGTTTGAGGGGTTTTTCGACTAGAAAACATTTAATTTGATTACCAGGATAGCAATAACTATGGCGTATCTATTAGATTAGATAATGGGGGGGGGGGGCGTGAACCCGAAGGAGGATTCGCACCACTGAAGCCAGTGGGCTTTATCTTGCTTATTTCGGGATATATATTGATTTTTTATAAACAAAAATATTGATCACGAGATAATGATTTGCAATACTTCTAATCGAGCGATGTATTCACTTTGCTCTCTAAATCCTCAGGCTACTAAGTTTGGTGTTAAAATACACCTGAGGGTTATTTAGTGTAATTTGATGTCTATCAAAGAACTAATCCAAGAATTCATCCTGATCTGAAAAGGAATTTCGAAAAATGCATTGCCCCCCTACTTCATATGATAAATATTATTATATAAATAATATTATTATTGTAATTATATAGACAATTGCAATTATTTTGACAATATTTAAGTCGATCGCGGATCAAGAATTTAGGTAAATGCACTACGAAGTGGATGGACAATATGTGTGACAGTAGCATCTTCGCTTTATCGAACCGAGCTTATTACTGATGCCAGTCGTTTTTGTCGAACTAAAAAGGAACGTATTCCAGTCAATCATCCAAATATTGTTAAAAACTACAACTTTGCATTAATAGCGATTTATTTTAAAATAACACACAAAATTATAAAGAAACAATAATAAATATCGGCAAATATTATAATAAAAACATGGGAAATATTTTCGTTAACTTTTCAAAACATCATGTATCATGTAATAATATACTTCAGCCAATTTATCTTTGTTAAAGCAAAAAAAAAACTTTGTCTTCCTATAATATTTCCAAATGATGACTTCACAAGTTTCTATAACTTGAACCTGCGCTGATGCCATATGGCATCACTTAAATACAGCTAAACTAAAAAGCAGATTAAAAAACCGACAGCAGATTCGTGCTCAGGAGGCCTTATTTACTATATCTATGAAGTTTCAAACGAAAATTCGAAAAAAAGGTCTCCCGCAGGTAATGGGTTAATTTTCTATAACTCGGGTACACTGAACGATATTTCTGAATTGGCGCTCACATTTCCTCCAAATTTCAAGGTCCTACCTATTCGCTGTCAGGAGTTACAGCTGCCCAAATCGCACTTTTGAAAAGTGTCCATAACTCGCTTTGAGCGGAAAATTTCGAAATTTGGTAGACTTGTATGGAGCACCGAGCTGCCCAAATTAGAAGAAAATTTCATCTATAGCTGTCTAGGTTAAGAAGTTACAGCCGTCATCAAATTCAATAAAATATCACTAGGAATGCATACTCTCCTCCAGAAACATCGCAATCGCAACTACAATAAACAAACCTGCCAGGAAAGCCGCCAACCGCTTAAGAATTATCCAATGAGGTATCAGTTCATCTATTGCAATAATCGAAACGAAGCTATTAGCTGATGATCACGGCAATTTTTTTACTACTGTATCATCTCTAAAAAATCTCTGCACTACGATATTAGAGAGCATGAAAATGCGGGTTCGACTCCTAGCACGGCACCAAAATTTCCGTACTTCAAATTTAAAAATATACAATTATGGTACATTATTTCTGTTTTAGGGTCTCGGCTAGTCAGAGACAGGAAAAGAGTCATCATCATCCGCACAATGCTGCTGAGACTGCAAACTCTAAATTCAAAAAGCACTGACTAAAGGGGAAATCGTAGGCGATTTGCGTGTAATTAAGAGGTACGAGGGGTTGCTTTTTATATTTCCGGATTAGAGAATCATCGAAAATCGCTTTATTGTTTTTCAAAATATTCCCAGATCTGCTACACTAGTTGTCCGATCCCGAAATATAAAAGGCACCCTATGTAAAGGCTAATCACGTTCAAGCCGTATCGTTGAGGTGCAACAGAGGTCATTCTCAATTGTCCTTTCTTAAAATATGGTTTTAAAATGTGTAACACCTTCAATAACAAAATGGGACCGCCAATTTAGTTAGACGGGAAATCTTAGTAGATATGCATTACATATCCCTACCCCCTAAGAAAATTGCGCGCTCAAGGTGTTGGAAAAATGTTGGGCTTGCCCCTTCTAAACAAGATCCTGCTATCTCTAGCTATGCTATGCCATTGCTTGTTGTAGCTTTGCGGGCTAAAACATACATTTGTACTTCACATGCTTATGATGTTTATGGGTCCTGTTTGGTATCGACAGCACCAACAAGGTTCACCACATATTTCCCTGAATATTGGCTACTACTCTCTCTCAATTCCGTCTACCAAGAAAGCACTTATGATGAAACTAAGGCGAATATGTGGCCGTTTTATGGCAAGGCTCATGGCGGTAGAATCGTGACATATTATGCTTTCTCTAAATCGGCGTGAAAGGACGGGAGGAGGAGCACATTGTATGATTGAGGGTTTGCCCGAAAGCCAAATTCCACAATGTGTACAGCATTGGGCCTTCGGGAGTCTGGTCACCTTAGGCTAAGTTCCATTAGACCCTCCAGCAAATACTATTACTTCGATCGGATTAAAACAAAGGGTACCTGTGATTTGGAGATAAGCTACAGGCATGTCTTTTTGAAAAATGTTAATAGGGTAAATATGGGTATGCTTTGTCGGAGCAGCGTGATCTGGTGGCAAATGGACGGATGTCCGGCTGACAACGGGAGAATTGTTACAAAGTTATTATGAATAATGACCTCCATGAAAAGTGGATTGGGCGACACGAACCTGTCGCATGGCCTGCTAGAAGTCCAGATTTAACACCGTTTGATTTTCATGTATGTAATAGAGTAGACTAAAAACTGAAGTTTACGATGAACCTATTATCCACCGAGAACAACTACTACAAACAATAGAAACAGCTTCCAACAATTTGCGAGAAAAAAGGGAAGAGGTGCTTCAGGTGTCTCCGCTGTAGGTAAAAGGTGCCAAATTAGCGATCGATATGGAGGAGGACCCTTCGAACAGTACTTGTAATTTAAAATTCGTAGTTTTGATAATTTTGATTTTTCTTTTTTTTTTCGTTCTTTATGAAAAAAAAATCTTGTTAACTAAATAAAAATTGAGGAAACCTTTACTTTGGTTTTCTCTTAGGACCACGTTTTTAGGGGTTTTTAGAATTTTTTCAAAAAACCCTTACGAAATCGTTTTTGTCCGTCCGTCTGTTCACTAAATAACTCGCGAACGGCTTAACCGATCGGCATGAAATTTGGTAGGTAAATGTCGTGATCGGCTGTGATCGTTCGGTCGCCACTCTGTGAAATAGACACTCATAGAGAAACGAGTTTCCAAACTCGGCACGACTGGTCGCAAGTTTATTATTCAGAAGAAGATGATCAGAAATATTCTTATCGTAGAATAATAAAGCTAACAATGCGACCACTTCCTGTATGGCTGACAACCGTATCACACTCCGAATTCAGTTGTCTTTGTTGATGACTACACACGGTAGTCATTAACGCACCATGCTCCACTAGGAGTTACGGTAATAAGGAGAGATGTGTAGAATGGTATCACTCTTTGGCAAGAAATACTTAGAAGTTGGTAGGGCAAAGATAACAGGGTGTCCCGAAGATTTGAAAAAACTTTTTTAGGTTTGATCGGAGATAGACGTATGAGTACTCAAATCAAAAGACTCGACAAGTACATTTTATATCAGTTACTTTTTTCCAGTTTTGAGTAACGGTAACGGAGTTATGGGCGTTTGAAGTTTAGCTTAAGTTTTCACCTCGGTTTTTCTAAACCGTTATAGGTACCGATATGCAACTTTGCATAAAGGTTGGTCAATATGAGCTTATATGCGCTAAATACTAAGACTGTTGACATTTGATAAGAAAAAGTAAATAACAGTAAATTTGTGAAATTTCAATTTGTGCGTGTTTAGCCCTGTAGGTATGCAAATAATGAGGGTTTTTAGGAAATGACATAAGGAATATGTCTGGAAATTTTCATTCGAAAAACTTAATCCAAACCGGAAATATAGCGAATCTAAGAAAGCGTCATAAGCTTTTTTTTCACTGGATTAAACAATGAACATGAAATTTGGTGGCAATGCATAAAAAATAAATAACAGGCGCGACAATCCAGCATTGGACTAAGGCCGCAGGATGTGTTAGTGATCCTATTCCAAGATCTCATCTGCTTTTTGTTGAGGTAATGAGATCAGCATCACGCTCAGCAGTGTTATTTATCCCCATAAATGGGTACTCGTCTAACATTTGAGTGAGATCATAATCCGTCACAAGCTCGTGAATTCGAAATACACCATGATCCGCGGTGATATCAACGGGCTCAATGAAATCATTTCATATTTTATTCGGAGAAACGGTAACGGATTTACGGCTAATAAATTAAGCTTATATGTTTAGCCATCCTTACGTTTGCTTGAATTTCTATTTGTTGAGAACTTATCAGAAATTACAAATACCAAAATGTCTGTACATTTGCCGGTGTGTCCTTTTATTTAACCTGGATACATACACTGAACCAAATCGCCTGCTAAAGTAAAGAAAATATGGCTCAAATCAAGAAAAAAAGACAAAAAAAAAACGGTCAAGAAATATTTCTCTTCATTTGAGAATTAGCCACACTGATCCAAGTGAAATGCCAATAGCAATGCTTTAACCTTCAAGCGGGCGCGCAGGCGGTAATTTACCGCCCTGATCATAAAAACACGCATAGCTTTTCTCCCGTTGGCTGGATCGAGGTGGGAGAAGTAGGTATTCTTAAGTCATACTGTTATACATACGATACAATAAAATGTTGGGTAAATTTTACCTTGTATACCTTTCCAGCCGTTTTCAAACGTTCGGGGATGGTATATTTTGGTATATATGTAGTTGTGTTCAAAATGTGTGTGCTCTGTGTAATATCACTGAAGTGAGGTGCTTCGCTAAAACTGCAGAACTTGTTTTATTGTTCACCAGATAATAGTTTTTATGATGATAACTTATTTGGGACATGCTCTTCTTTCAATTTACCATAATTATGAGAATGGTAGTTGTACGGTTGAGCGCAAATGGAGGGGGAAAAACGAGGGCGGTAAATTACCGCCGCGCGCCCGGTTATGTCACAAAATGATGTGCGCCCGCTTTAAGGTTAAGGAAAAGTAACCTTGAAGCAAGCAAACTTTTCTTATGAAAAACACAAAAGAATCTAAACAAAAATAAAAAAAGAAACCTGCATTCACCAACATCGACCCCGTAACCCCATTCTTCCCAGTCAAACGCGCTACCCACTGAACCAGAGACACTTCTGACAAATCTACTACAACGCCCCACTTTAAGCTAAAGCTAAAATAAAGCTTTTCCACGAGCTTTACATGGACAATGTCAAAAAAATCTATTATCAACCATTGTTTGCTTGAATTGAGAATAATGGTTTAGGCTTAAATCTACTTTCTATTTCTCAAAAGAAGGTCGTGCAAATAGGATCGATTCAAGAATAAATTTCCACATTTTGAGAAATTTTGTCTAAATTCGGGAATTTCGCAAATGAGAAAAGAGTTTCTTAATTTTAGATAGCACAATTTTTTGAGTGTAGCTCAAAATTTTTTCAACTTGATGATCGTAGCGGGCAATTTTTTAGTGGTATGGGGATGGAGCTTATTGTCGATCCCAAACATATAAATTGAAAAGGTGGTAAAAATTTCGAAGCCAATTTTGCGTGTCGCGTTGGATCAAGTTTGGTTTAGATCAGGATAGAAGGAAATAATGAGATGTCAATAGTCTCAAATAAATTGAAATAAACTCCACCATTAACCACACGAATTAGTAGTATAGACCACACATGGGCACGGTTCTTTCCAACTTAGTTTGACCTAACGACGTTTGACGTTTGTTTGACGTTGATAGGAACGTATAGTATCGATCGTAGCAGATTCAGTTGCTTTATTTATTTAACCCTCCGTCGGGCGCACCTCAAATCACAACAAGATCGGGCGCACTCGGCCTGAGAGGCCACCCATCTATTGGGGTCCTCTTTTCTTAATGTGTTACTATAAACTTCAGATACTTTTCGGAAATTAAGTTATTAAGTTATTAGTATCTAAAGGATGTAATTAAACTAAATATAATACTAAGAAACCTATTTACTAAACAGTATAATACAGAAATAAAATTATCGATTTACCAGAAGAAACCAATAGAGAAAATTTTATGAAAAATACCGCATCCATTGTTCGTTAGAAAAATTGAAAGTAATTAAAGGAAGGCAGTCTCAATTGATAATCGTTATTTAAAAAGCTTCTTAATGCTCAAAATTAAATGTGGAAAAGCATATTTGACGCAGCGCTTTCGCGTAGTTTAGGCACATTCTAAATTATGACGCGATCAGGCGCACCCGGCCTGTGAGGCCAGAGTCCTTACCACACAACTGTCAAAATGACCATGGAAAAATATAGGTAGGCATTGTGTGAGATTCTAAAAGTTAGACGAGTAAACGGAGCTAAACAGTTGTGGGCCCCTCTACTAGCGTGGAGCAGAACAAAAACTGTTTTGCTGGCCTGTCAGGCCGGGGGCGCCCGACGGAGGGTTAATAAATATTCTGTTTCGGTGATAGTTTGACACAGTGGCGGCGCCATATGGCCCACATAGACTGTGGGCCCACCAGGTTCAGGGCTCCTAGGCCAATAGAAATAATTGTGGAGTCAAAAACCAGACGGACGAACCGAAAATCGGAACTTTCAGAACGGACATCTGGTTTTTTTGGGGGGTTTTAACCCTTTCCCGGACAGAACGTCTATAGACGTCCAATTTTGAGCATTTGACATACAAATCGTGTCAAATTTTGGCGTTGTGTCCGGCAATGGGTTAACCCGGACTGTTGTTGAACTTTTCGGTTTTACCGGAATAGGAATTTCCTTTCGTATATACACTTTCCGAGAATAGGATAGTCGCGCTCAAAAATGCTACGCAATTTTTTATATGTTGAGAATATTTCGATTTAATTTTATATACAGGGTGTCTCACGACTCATAGTACATAAAATAGTGGATGATAGTACAGCTCATTTGGGTAGATTTCATGTTCTACATGACCCCTCTATCTTTAGGCGTTATAAAATGTTAACATTTTTTTTTGTAAATAGTGTCAAAAAGCTTACTTTTTGCTACACTCTCAAATATTTAATCTGAGATTTGACTTCACTTTCTGAAACTGCACAAAATTCTACATAAAATGACCCTTTTCCCAGTTAAATAATTTAAATAGCTTCCCAGATAGGTACACTGAGAAAATTTGGCTATCTAAAACTAAGAAACTCTTTTCTTATTTGAAAAATTCCCGAATTTAGACAAATTTCTCAAAATGTGAAAATTTCTTCTTGAATCGATCCTATTTGCACGACCTTCTTTTGAGAAATAGGAAGTAGATTCAAGCCTAAGCCATTATTCTCAATTCAAGCAAACAAATGCTTGATATTAGATTTTTTTGACATTTTCCATATAAAGCTCGTGTAAAAGCCTTATTTTAGCTTTAGCTTATATTGAAGCATTGTAGTAGATTAGTCAGAAGTGTCTCTGGTTCAGTGGGTAGCGCGACTGGGAAGCATGGGGTTACGGGTTCGCTGTTGGTTGGATGCAAGTTTCTTTTTTTATTATTTACTTTTAGTTAGTTACTTTTCCTTAAAGCGCTGCTATTGTAATTTCACTTGGATCAGTGTGACTAATCCTCAAATGAAGAGAAATATTTCTTGGCTGTTTTTTGTTGTCTTTTTTTCTTGATTTGAGCCATATTTTCTTTACTTTAGCAGGCGATTTGGTTCAGTGTATAGCAACAACGAGACTACAGACAACACACTACATATTCAACAAAACCATATCCACTTCTTAGAAAACTTAACACATTTTCGAAAACCTAAATATACAGCTAGTCCCAGCCCCATTTTCATAATCCCATTTTGCCTCGTTGAAAATTAAATGGTTTCCTTGTTTATAAAGAGTCACAAACCATTATCTAATGTTTCTCTTTGTCTGTACGACTCTAATGAATATGAATGGCACATAGACAAAAATTAAAAGAACAATATCGTCCATTAGAAAGATTAAAGCCCAAAAAATAATTTCGACATTTCATGCAATGAAGACAACGACAACAAGGAGACGGCCGACGATAGCAGCAAAAACAACGCGCGTCTATAAAAGGGGTGGCTGTGATATGGAACATATTCATAACGGGAAGAGAATCATATGATGATATGGGTAGAAGGACGGTGTATAGTCAGCTTTTCTATAATTAAAATGATTTAATCAGACACCCCTCTGTATAAAATTACTATAAATCAAAATTTGCTTAGAAATTTTAAATAATGAAATGTTTTTGGTTGCAAGAATATAATGAATTATGCATTTAAGTATGTATGAAGTACGAGTACCTACAGTTTTTTCGGTATTGTATGTACACATACATCCATATACTTATAAATGAATTTCATACTTTTTTTTCTATTTAAAATTTGTTTTTACAATTTGTTCGATTATCATTCATGATAATCAACTTCCAATCAGTTAAAAACAAAAACACAGAAAACAATACCTATTAGAGAAGTGATGAGTCAGACGCCTGAAAAACGACAGACAACTTCAAGAGGGTGTGCACACGAACTTGTTTATTAACCCTGAAGGACATTTACTTGAGCGGAAGTATTAAATTTCAATAGTTCACTATAAAGTTACATTCCTCCCCTGTAAAGTGATGTTGCATTAAAAGCCTATTTGGATGTTCCACCCTCGCTGCAACGACCCACCTAAATTTGGGGTGCACTATACTGCAATTTATCGCGTATCGTTATCGACTTTGTTTTTATTACTGTCTCTTTAGGGAAATGACTTCAGGGTTGGTTTCACGGTAATCAATCTTAAAGACGACAACCCCAGGAGTGTGTGTTTAGACAGACATTAGAATTTGGAATTGCAACGAAATTTGAGTCTTGAGTGGGTATGAAATGTTTGCGGATTCGGTTTGGTTTTTATGCATGCATCGCGTTACATTATAGGAAAAGGATGAAGGGTACAGTTTGGCTAAGAAAGGTCAACGTCCGTGAAAAATGTATCTGCTTTGAAGTTTTAATTTTAAGCACATTTTCCTTCAAGAAAAAAGGTACAGTCACAGCTATTACAATGCAATTCTTGACATAATAGCTAACTTTCCTTTATTCCATATTCAACCGTTAGGCTCCATAATAAGCTTCCGTTTTCCGCATCGTAGCATCATCATTGTCCTTTTTCCACTTTTCTCATTAGCTACGCCTAAGAAAGAAACAAACGAAAAAACGCCGAACTGAACAATAAAATCTCAACTGTCGCATGGTGCACATATCTTTCAATTCCGTCATTGTTCAAGGACGAGGACGAAACAAAAAGCGATTTCGCTTTCATGTTCCTAAATCTGGCGGAATGACATGAATGAGACTGTATGGTTGAACTCTCTTCTGAACGGAAGCCAATAATCCCGTGAATGAAATCTCCACTAAAGACATAGTATACATATGATACAGCAGAAACATAGTAGCAGCAGCAGGATATCCTTTTCACTACATATACTTACACACTCGCACAGCTTTTCTGGCAAGATATCCGTGAAAGTCAAGGAATTCCAAGTAGACAGACAGGCGGACAGACAGCAGACAAGAGAGATACTATCGAAAAGGTTAAATGGCTTTTGCCTGTATACTGTATACAGGATGAATGGGAAGTACCAAGCAATTACTTTTTTTTTGCGAGTCGAGGACACGTTAATATGTTGGATGCTGTAAATAACAGGACTGTCTGATTGAATGTGTTATTTCGTTGAAAAGAAAGAGGTGGCTGTGAAATGTGGCTAGAGGTAAGCCTGGGTATTGATTTTCATTAATGGCTTTGCGAGTCATTCTATTGAATTTGATTGCCTCTCCATTTAATTATTTGGAAGATGTTACTATATTCAGACGTACCACGTACTCTGTTTACCCCGCGTTTTACTCGTTTAACACCAGAGGGGGTTCATAGCCCATTATTCGCCTGTCGGAAAGAATAGTTACACAATTCAAAAATATATTTTTTACAATAGAGCAAAATTAAATTTGTCAAGATTTAAAAGCGTAAAAACGGATTAACTTGTGTGAATGATTGCAGTTATTTGTATAGAAAGTTCCTCTGAACAATCTTAGTTACTAATTACTTGACCGAAAATAGAGATTATTGGTAACAAGTGAGTCAAACCTTTTCCTGGTAGGTGTAGTATTCACCTTAGGACAAATATTGGCAAAAGTCAAGATAAGGCACTTAAAATTGAATACATGTACATATGCATTTCTGGATTTTCGTAATAGCAAACAACCAAGATGTGACAGTTTTGTTGCACAATTTTCCCCATATATGAATGGCAGCAAGAATGTGTTTGACATCTTGTATACCCTAGCAAAAACTAGGCAAAATATTTCTCCGCGATTTTTACAGGTGTAAGGTCATGGAGAATACTATCTCTCTTTGTGCCATAATTTGAGACGTGTAACTCTTGTTGCCGAAAATGGATCGCGAATTCGAAAACCATCATAAACTCAATTAGATTCAAAGGCGAGAGCACAAACTACTACACTAGCCACATCACAAAAATTAAGCCCTTAAATACCATTGAAATGCAGAAAGGCAGACGTAAATTGTGAGGGCAAAAAACTTCTTCCAAATGGTCCTCCACGAGGGCGCCCCCGAGTAGCGGTAAAACCCTTTAACGACTAAGTCAAATCGCTCGTCATGCGACTTTTGGAAGAAGCACCATTGTTTTGACATTTTCAGCGTCTCGGGTTACTTAACCTCTAAGGTATACCTATAATGGCCTACCCTCAGCGGTCAGCTCTATCATTGTTAGCGATTCATCGCTTATAAAAACACCTTCCAAGTCAAGAAAACTGAAACAAAAGCCCGCATTGAACGGATAAAAAGCAACGACGACCCCGAAAACCAACAACTGATTACTCTTTCGAATGTACGTTCCCTGAATAGATGGGGGCGCTAAGGGCACCCAACCCAGCCTCTACGATGAAGGCAATAACAACGGCCTCGCGAGCGGCAGAAATCTGATCATAAGCTCTACATATGTTTCCCTCATCGACCTGCAGACCTGGAAACCTCAACCGTGAACCAGATCGACCACGTCGTTATTAACTGTGACTCGCATCACTATTTGGTGCCAGTTTTCAGTAAGCTGATCAGACGTAAAGTATTTTGCAGGGAAATGTACAGCAAAGTGTACAGCATTCGTCATGCCACATAATGACCCACTACTATATATACTCCTCAAAACAAAATAAGGGCCACTTTTGTCCGTTGATTTTAACAACGTCTTTTGGCGAATTTTTAGTGTGATAATTATTTTCAAAAATGCCATTCTGTACCTGAATGTGATGTGAGTTATCACAGTATAATTCGTTAACATTTGCTTTAACGGAACTGTCTTAAACAGTACTTTTGGGGTCACGAGTCATACATTTGGTAGTTTTGTTTATTTCTCATTTTGATTAAGAATTAGTTTTCGCAAGTTCTTTAAATGCAACATTAGTTGTTGCACTTTTAAAGATAAGGAGAATCTGTAAAATACAAAATACCAACAATTCGGCGCCATTTAAATTTAAATGCTTCGTCCAGAGCCTTAGAAATGTCGTAGGAAGGTCGTTCGCAACGTTCTGTGGCCCTGCAATCAGGGTATCCGCGAAGAGCCATTTAAAATCTTTGGAACCGTTACCAGGAGACAGGAAATGTCTCCCGTCGTCATGGTTCAGGCCGAGTTCGAATAAACACCCCCGCAGAAGACCGATATGTGAGACTTTGTGCGCGACGGGATCGTACCATTAGTGCTCGTGGACTACAAAGTAGGCTATCAAGGACGACTGGGACCATTGTTAGCCCTCAAACAATCAGAAATTGTTTGCACGAACACTAACAGTGGTCAAGGAAACGTGTTACCAGAACAGAACAGGGCAGGACGCATCGTACGAATCGTTTAAGATTTGCTCGTCGACATATCCAATAGGACATGCAACAATGGCGCAAGGTGCTCTTCTCGGATGAGTGCAAAGTAAAAATTTTTAGTGACGACCGAAGCATAAGAGTCTGGCGGAGAACCGGAGAAGCATTTTTGGATGCTTGCATTAATCAAATTGAGAGGCAAGGCGGTCCCAGTGTGATGGTCTGGGCCGAAATTAGCTTGCAAGGCAAAACTAACCTTGTTATCCTAATTAACGGGATAATTACGTCCGAAAGTTATATTGAAAGGATTGTTAGGCCACATATCATTCCCTTTTCACAACAGGCGTTGGATGGTTTTATCCTGATGCAGGATAATGCACGACCACATACTGCCCGGGGACAATGTCTGTTTTCGAGGAGATCAATATTGAGGTCATGGAGTGGCCTGCCAACAGTCCGGACCTAAATCCGATAGAAAATCTTTGGGATCAATTAAAACGCCGGATGCGGACCGCTTAAAAGGACATACACAATCAGCAACAGCTGATTCAATTGCTAAAAATGTGTTGGGGCGAGATATCAATAGAAAGCGTCGATCGGCTTATTGAAAGCGTTCCGTCCAGGCCTCGAGACTGCATATCAAAAAGTGGAGGCCATACTCGATACTAAAAAAACAAAGAATCAATTTTTTTACAGATTAGACATACAAATTAACTGTTATTGTTACGATTACATGACCGCAAAAAGTAAGCAATCCGAAAAAAATGCTAAAAAAAGTGTAACTTTTGGTCAAAATTTAATAAAATTCATTAGATTTAATGAAAAACATATTGTTTTATTAAATTAGACCAACAAAACTATGATTTTCCTTTTCCACAAAAAATTATCAGAAAATTATTAGTGGCCCTTATTTTGTTTTGAGGAGTATATAAGAAGGTCTTCGGTGAGCCTATGATCAGTCTTGTCTCCTTTTAAGGTGTAGAGTTTGACACGTGTACCCTGTACGATCAATATTTAGCTAAATGATCGCAATTTTAAGTTTAACAATCGATCATTCTTGATCTCTCTAAAATCCTGAAAACTTGTAGAGCTACTTGGCGCTCACATCTACCCCAAAGGACACGTTCCTACCTATCCGCGTTCGAAAGTTACGGCTGCCCTAATCGCAATTTTGAGTTTTCTAATCGAGAATTGTCCATAACTTGGAAATTTCTGAGCGGAATTTTTAAATTTGACAGACTGCACTATCAATATTTGGTGAACATTTAGCATTAGCCTTAGCTTCCATGATTCAAAAATTGCAGACATCGACAGATTCGATTTAATTTAATTTTTCTATCACAAAACCATGGATAATGAGCTACTGTACTCTCCATCCGATTTCTCGAATCAGTTAAAATGCGTTAAGAGTCCAAAGAACCAGCGTCACATCACTAATATAACCATGAAAAATTGCATACTCTCCTCTAGAAATTTCTCAACCAGGATAGGCAATCCTGCCACCACTTTGGAAGTTTTCCTCAGACTCAAATCCAAAGCTACATTTAAATAATGTGCCAGGAAAGCTACAACAATTTTTTGTGTAGAATCTTATTTTGAGTACTCTACCCTGTTATAGCTTTCCGTGTTAAAAACATTCGTTTTGTGCTTCAAATTTGATGATGTTTTGTCAAGGAGAATCAGTGGCGTAGATAGGTTTTCAGAAGGGGAGGTGATAAGTGGTCAGGATAATTTTTTTCAGCACAGGGGAAAAGAATTAAATGGAGTTCTAAATAATAAATTTAAGGTATAGTCACCCAAGGATTTGGAGCGGAGCGGAGCGACCGTAAATTTCGGAGCGAAAGAGCGGAGCGTGGAGCGATTTTTTGCAGGCTGGAGTGGAGCGAATTTTGCTTTGAAGATCGCTCCGCTCCGATGTAAAAAATCAAAAAATTCCGAGAAAAAAAAAGGATTTTTTTCGACGAAATTTTTCATTTTATGGAACGAATTGATGATTTTGGGCTATTTAAAGGCGAAGAATTCGCTGAGAGACTTGCAAAATTTCGTATTATTGTGAAATTCATTGTGATAAAAGAGGTTTTGCGTTTAGTCATAATCATCACTCTTCATTATTAAGAAATTCAAGATCATCCAGGACAGAAAAGTCCTGTCCTGTACTCGATAAATGAAACGCCCTTTTTAATTTAAATTAGTTATTAGGTGCGTTTTATTGGATGGAGTACAGGACAGCGCAGCTTCCATAACCATTTGAGAGATCTCGTTCTATACGGGATGTCCGGAAACTATCGCATAAAAGCACCCAAATATGATTCCTCGTGATATTTCCAGCAAAAAGGAGTATAAAAAAAATATTAACTCTTCAGCTCCCACAGACATTTAAAGATTTTTCAAAAATTTAACATTTTACATATACATATTTTCTTTCGGTTGAGACCAATAATTTTTGCTAAGAATAAACCTCATAAAAATTGGATAAGCAGTTTAGTTTTTACAGTTTTACACAGCTTCAAAGACTAAATTTTGTGATCTTTCTGCATATACATTTTTTCCCACGGAGGTGTTAGTGGTAGCATTTTTGGAAAATCTTTAAATGCTAAGGAGTTAAGAATTCAGCACCTATTTTTCTGGAAATGGCATTAATAATCAGTCCTGACTCGGTAATCCGGATCTCCTTTAATCCGGATATCACGCTAATCCGGACGACTAAACATTTCCACTATGTCTTCTAAAGTCCGGATTTCGGCAGCAATGTTGACTCTAAAATCCGGATATTTGAGATTTTCAGTGTGAAATGGTAGATTTGGTCTCGTACTTTTTTACAGGACTGTTTAGCAACTGACATGATGCTGGCTAATTTCTAAAAAATAAAACATTTATCGAATTTTGTTCCGCCTTTTTATTTGTTTGGATTGTTTTTCCTAGAAAAAAGTGATTGCGCTAATCCGGATGTTCCAATGATCCGGATTACCCCTTGCAATAATTGATCCAGATTACGAAATTGGTGCTATCCTGTTCTGTACTTGATCGAATAAAACGCACCTGTTAAGTCATATTCTATAATACGTGAGTAGATATACGTTAAATTGAATAATTCGCGGAAAATAATAAATATGTATTTACTAAGAACAATGAAGTTTTGTTGTATTTTTGTAATGGAGCGGAGCGGAGCGAAAAAATTTTAGTCGGAGCGGAGCGCTGGAGCGGAGCGGTTTCAAATTGGTCGGAGCGATAGCGGAGCGGAGCGAAAAAATGTGTCGCTCCAAATCCCTGTAGTCACCACTATATTGTTTTTATGCTTTTCTACTAAATAAAAATTTCCTTTAGTCGTTTGAGGTCTGCTGACGAGATCGAAAAATGAGCCGGGGCTTCAAGTTTTTGAAATTGTTTCAATTCTGCTTGTGAAGCTGAAATTCCGAAAAAATTGGTTTGGTGAGTGAAGTAAATATTGTACGTCGAGCAACGTGGCACTAAAGATCATGTTTCAGAATTCTCACCTTAATGTTGGTATACGTACTAATCGAAGTTGAACTAGAGACTCCTGAATGATACGCAGGAGCTTGATCCCGTTAGGCGACAAGGCATCTTAGGAAGAACTGAGAAGTGTACAGCATCGCCTAAAATTATAAGTATGCAGAATACGCTCTATGCTTTGAAACTTCGATCCTGGCAGGTTGTGGGTGAACTTAAAATTGAAGGTTTCTCTACAATACAGAGCGCAAGTGTTAAAAATCGTCCCCGCACTGAAGTTTGATGTGGTAAAAATAGGAATCAGTGAGTGGTTTGTCTGCAGCATACAATAATGTTCTGCAGAACAAGGAAGCAGGACGTAAGGACGCTGAGACCTTCCCTGTGAAGTAATACCGAAAGATGGTCCGCCGAATGAGTGATCGAGGTGGTTCTGATTTTATTGGAGAAAAATCTTACATAACTGCATTCCTAGTAGCATGATGCAGTATTGTTCAAACAAGTTAGTACAACATGAATATGTGCCGTAATGCCGCTAGATGAGAACCGTAGGGTATCACTAGATTATCTCACAATACTGATTTACGCTATAAGGTTAAGTTATCTTAGTAAATGGCAGCTGATCCGTTCTTGTGGCAATCGCACTTTCAACCTTCCCAAGGTTCTTCACATATTTCCCTCGTGGGATATTAATCTTTCTCCAAATCGGCAGGGGAGGGGCTGAGGCTTTGCGTGACAACCAAAGTCCACAAGTATGTGTACAGCATTGGGTCTTCTCGCGTCTGGTCAGCTTAACCTACAGGTGCAGAATTTCTTCGGCACACCAATCGAGAATCAGCCTTGCCAAGACCTTCGAGGTTGACAATCTCATGATCTCATCTGATCAATGATGCCACGGCCGTCACCTACATTTCTGCCTTTGAGGAAAAGCTGTCACCCACGCTAAATACCATTAACGATATAGGTTTTGGGAGGAGTTCAAAGGCATCATGAAATGAGTCGCAGAGGAGATCTTGAGGTACAATGCCCGGCGTAGACGAACAGACTGGTTCGACGACGAATGCAGGAACTCGATAGAGGAGAAAAATTAAGCGTATCGACAATATAAACAACGTGCATCCCGAGCCAGGAGGGAAGACACAAAGAACTCTGGCTAGTATCTAACAAGTTAATTAGACGTGCGAAACACAAACAGTTTGTCGAGCAGTTATAACAAATAAACCAAAGATTAGCAAGAAAGAACAATTTTAATAGACAAGCGTACAAACTAATAAACACAATTAAGAACAGTTATCAACCCAGGACCAGCCTAAGCAAGGACAAGGATGGTAACATAATCAGCGACATCGACAGCATTAATAAACGATGGGCCGCTGATACGTTAGTGACATCAAATTTTTAAGATCTTAAATGCTTTTTTTTTTGTTGAGGTGTGGAGATGAACAGCACGCTCAATAGTGTTATTTATCCCCATAAATCGGTACTCGTTCAACATACGACGGTAGCCTGATAAGTACCCAGCCTCCCCGCCTGATGGTGTCAGTATCGCAAGAGCAATTTACTATCGTGTAGTACATTCTTAGACGACAACTGTACAAATTTCAGTTGGATCAGACTCGTAGTTTTGCTTTGGCCGCGTGTGAAAGCTGGAGTGTCCGCCGATTTCAGAAAAATGGAAAAAGAGAGATATACCGGTCGGTGATCCGATCCTTGTTTCTGGAAGGAAAATCGCGCAGCGAAATCAAAGAGCGTTTGGATGCTGTGTATGGCAGCTCTTTTCCTTCGATGGCGACCGTCAGAAATTTGGTTTAACAAGTTTCAACGTGGTCGCACGTCGGTTTTTGATGAGCCACGTCCAGGTGCCCCGCAAACGGTTAGCACGCAGGATAACGTGACAAAAATCCACGATCTCGTTTTGGCAGACCGCCGATTGAAGGTGCAAGAGATAGCTGAAATAGTAGGCATTTCAAAAGATCGCGTGGGTAATATCCTGCATGCAATTTTGGACATGAGAAAGCTGTTGGCGCGATGGGTGCCGCGTTTGCTCAATCCGGACAACAAGCGCAAACGCGAGACCACTTCAAAGCAGTGTTTGACGCTGTTTAAGCGCAATCCGCAGGAGTTTCTGCATCGTCTCGTGACAGTCGACAAAACTTGGATACACTGGTACACACCAGAGACCAAGGAACAGTCGAAACTGTGGACTTCACCCGGTGAACGTGCTCCGTTCGGCCGGAAAGGTGATGACCAGCGTTTTCTGGGATTCACAAGGTGTGATACACATCGGCTACCTGCAGAAGGCAACACGGTCACAGTGCTGTACTATGCCGAACTATTGGGCCGATTCGACGCCGATTTGAAGAAAAAACGGCCCACTTAGCAAAGAAAAAATGCTCTTCCACCATGATAACGCACCGGCTCACACCTCCGCCCGCCAACACCAAACCGGTCGAATTGGGCTACGAACTGCTGCCCCATCCACCGTATTCTCCAGATTTGGCCCCGTGCGACTTCTTTTTGTTTCCAGACTTGAAAAGTCACTCGCCGGGCAGAAATTTCAGTCGAATGAGTAGGTCATCGCCGCCACGGAGGCCCACTTGCAGGCCTCGAAAAAAACGTATTATTCAGACGGGTTAACCCTTCTGTCGGCACTAAGGTCTGGCCAGACCTTTGGCACTATATTTCGGTCAAAAAAGTATAGAAGATGAAATCGCAGCGAGTTCATACTTTATGATATCCTAGAATAATATGTTTAGAAGCAGTTGGTAAAAATTTGAAAAAAATCGTTTGAAGTTTTGAGCATGTTTTTCACGAATTTCAATTTATAGTGCTTTTTGATAGCCAATAGGTCTGGCCAGACCTATAGTTTCTCACCCCAATTTTTTCCGCAGGTAAAAAGTGCAAATGTAAAATTCTTTTAAAATTCTCCTATCTATGATGTAATAATGTAACTAAAATTCAGTTTGTACTGTAAACAATAAAAAATTCTTAGATTTTTCTTTAGGAAGCCGAGAAGTTCGGAAAATGGGTATGCCTAATTTTCTTATGGTTTATAACATCACCTAATCAACAGAAATTTAATTCTAGGAAACTGAAACCAGTTTTATTTCATTTGTAATAGTAAGGACTAAGCATAAAAGACTTGCGAAAGTCTTTCTAAATAGATTTGATCAAGAAATTTACGAAAAATAGAGAATGAAATGATTTTTGCGCTTGAAACTTATCTATTTCTTTCCACCCATTTCCCTAAATAAGCAGTCTAAAATCTACCAACAAAGCGCCAAATATTTCCCCAAAAGATATTGGAATTGGAAAATGTGATCAAACTTTCTACTGGGTATACGCCATGAAAATAGAAAAGCAACAAAGTAAGAAAATAAGGGAAAATCAGGTTTGTACTAATACCACCTCTAAATATATCTCACGGTCGGAAATTTAGTTTCTTTTTAAAACTTTCACAGTAAACCGAAAAAGTTTACTCCATATTTTAAGCAAATTTTGTTTCAAATCTAAACAATTCAACTGTTTTATTAATTTTAGTAAAATTTGGTTTATTTGTTAAGAAATCCGAAAGTTTTATAAATTTTTAAGACTAAAAATATTAGAAAGTAAATCAATAGGACCTTAATGATTAAAATTTTTCAATAAAACCAGACTTATATTAAAGTGTAAACTAAAAGTTTAAAATTGAGACCTAGGGCGGAATTCATAGTCCTCACTTATACTTAAGGGAACCTTTAAGGGACTGTCGCTATTCATAGTCACTCAATAAGCAAACGCTTAAGGTTTTCCTAAAGGGTTCCCTTATTCGTTAAGGTTCATATCTAGTAACCTTATATGAACTCATATATTTGTTGACATATCCTCATTCAAACACTTTGAATTTTTTTAAAAATTTCGAATTTTTAACTACTTGATATTTTTTTATATTTTATTTGTCACTTTCAATAGATATGACAAATAAGTGAATCGTTTATATAATGAGGCAACGCCAAAATAAGTGATGACTATGAATACGAAGCTCCCATAAGGGCTCACTTATATAGAGAAACCCCTTATTCCTTAAGGGAATCATTATTACTTAAGTGGGAACTATGAATTCCGCCCTAAAAGTTTAAAAGTTGTAAAATCAGAGTTTAAAATCAAAACCATGAGTTTAAAATTTAATCATTTGGACTAAAATTTTAACTTTAAGCCAAAAACAGTTTCAAGTACTTGCCATATGGCCAATTGTTCATGGAATAATAAATAATCATGAGGCCTCTGTGGCGCACTAGGTTGAGTCGCACATGCTAGTAATCTAGAGGTCCGGAGATCGAAGCTCGGCGTGATCCAAATTTCCATACATGTGCCGCCTGATCCAAGTGTCTGAACATTATATACTTCAAATAGCCCATAAACGGTTGAGTGAACGCAGCCATGCCCCACAAAAAAATGTAATATGAAATAAAAAAAAAATCAACTTAAAAAAAACATTTTAAACTAATTTTTTTTTTTAAGTAAACCTCTCCAGTTTTAATATTTCACCCGATTCTGGTTTTGGATATAATTATTTTAGTTTTGGATTTAAACTTTTATTTTATTAAAACCTAAACGGAATGTATTAAAATCAAATATAATGCAAAGTTTTGTATTTAAACTATTCAGTTTTATTTAGGTGTAAACAATCGAAAAGTTTAAAAATTAAACTTTTTTGTATTGGAACTATATACAATCAAAAAAGGTTTAATAAATAAACTAAATTTCCGACCGTGTACTTAAAAACGTTTCCAATATATCTGCAAAAATGATATAACTGCTTTTATTGGTTAAAAATGGTAGTAGAGAATTGTTAGAATGATTTTACCGATTAAAATTTCACTTTTTCTAAAAAATAATTTTTTTTTTTTAGTAGGTCCAGCCAGACCTATTCGGTATAGAATATGCATATTGAAGTGTGCCGACAGAAGGGTTAAAGAAGTTGGAGCATCGCTGGATCAAGTGTATCGAGCTAAAAGGAGACTATATTGAAAAATAAATCGCCCCTTTTCCAAAATTTTTGTTTTTCTTTTGTAGGCTAGGTAGGTACTTATCAGACCACCCTCGTAGATCGTGAGTTCGAAAAACACCGTGGTTCACGGTGTTCACGAACCCACTACAATGAGTACCGAAGGTGTGCGCACTAACCTCAACACCAACCAGACTTGATGATATATAACCAACCCAACTAGCCGCTATTAGATTCCCTCCTTCTACAAACCTCCAATTTTATGAAAAGTCTCGATTTCGTAAGCTTCCATATAGAGTATCCTTTTTTGTCTTTTTTGGGACCTTTCCGATCAAAATTTTTTTTAGCAAAATGAGTTTTAGATTCCTTACTGATTCAAAATCAACAAAAATTCGCCTTACTCTATTTTATCTATTTGAAATGCTAATATGACTGGACTACATTCTAGGTCGGACGTCCACTACAAGGTTTCTCCCCATGGTTTACTGGATCTCTTAAGAACATTTGCAGTGTAAAATAGCTTTTTCCTATTTTGGCAGCAATTTGCCATAGAGGCATTCCAGCTTGACGATATTCAATTTTAACACGTTCTTTACCCGAAAGATAACGGCTTTGTGGCATTTCTACAGAATTAAGAATAATTTAATACATCACACCGCAGATTTCAAATGTAAACGCACTTCTCTTTAGTTGACTTCTTTAAAAATAAAAACTCTGGCAAGCGCAGATTCTAACTCGTAGTACATACATACCAGCATTGCAATTTGCCTAAGATTGTCCTTTCTTACTTCCTTTATTTGTGTCACAGTAATCCATATTCATTGTCTATCGATTTTATGTGTCCCCAAAACACCTAGTTTTGAGCGTAATTGGTGAACTCAACATTCACCGATTTTCCTGATTATTGTCCATCATGCAATGTTTATCACGGAATACAAGTTAGTTTTCCGCGATAAATCGTTTGGGAATTTTGTCACGACATTTTCGAGTCAAACGTATTAAATACGATACCACCATCATACAACTAATTCATAAAATCCGACAATGAAGTATTCATGAGCTGACCATGAAATTAATTATATTAATAATTTGTTAGAACAAAAGCTCAATTCACATTAATACAATTAGCTCATAAATCAACAATTTGTAAGACCTTTATATTCAAATTTACGCTATGGTAGGTCTTTGTTGCTTTTGTGCCCTATTCCGACCCGAGCCTATTATTTCGCACCGACTTCTCCACTTTCGGTTCACAGGGAAAACTATTTGTATTGTTGGTCTAGCTAGCTAGTACCACCCGCGCCGCCATCGGCACTAAAACCGAAATCCTTCAAAACGGTCCGTTTTCGTATTTGTATACACACGTATGGTATACATATTCCAAAGTCCGTATTCGTACTCTATTCTGTGAAAACAAAGTGGTTTGCCATTAATTTCCATTGATGTCGTTTTCAGTGTTTCGGGGGTATGGGATATATCTGCACACTTTACCAAACTATTTACATGCCATTACTGTCACACCGCTAAAGCAGATCTGAGTTTAGCACCATCGACCGCACGTGATGTGAACTCGTAATGCTGGAAATTGAATGTGTTGTGTACTGAACTGATGCTGCTGTTGCTCCTTTCAAGGATCCCATAATAGAGATCTATAGATTTTCGCTCTCCTGTTTTTCGGGGCATTTCCTCAATTTGCATAATCAAAGGCAGCTTAGTGTGTTTTACGACTTTTGTCTATACATATAAACATTTCGTATGCCGGATAGGAATTCGTAAGAGGTAAATGACTACTATCGGGTATGGTAGGTGCTTGGCCGAATATGGCTCCGTAGAGCGAATCTTCGAATTCGATGCTAGGAGGAATTCGGAAGATGGTAAAAGAGATACTGTAAAACATGTTTATGCCCGGACAGGGTTATGGGTATGGTACACATATCCAAAATTTGGGTCGAAGAAAATGTTTGAATTTTCTTGTAAAAAAAATCCCGATAGCAGTAAAAACGGAAACAAATAGGCTAAAAAGCTACTGGGAGGTAAATAAATGAACATAAGGTGTGTTTTATACCAGGGAAGCCGTCATAAATTTAAGGAAGATAATGGAGAAAATCTCCCTGTAATCCTTAACCTTTTCGTTCCGATAAGGTACAAAATTCATGTTCATATGGTTGCAAAGAAACACTGTACAAGCACACATTCAGAATGACAATACTCTCAGTCACTTAAAAAAGGATCGAAACATTTATAAAGGACTCCACGACTATTTACGGTCGCTTTGGTGGCCAACCGCCATTTTTCACACACTCATGCTCATATAAGCGAGCTACTTATTCGGGGAAAACTTAACAGCTTCCGCCTGGACCTAAAAGTGCTACCATTAATTTCCATTGATGTCGTTGGCAGAAAGTCGTCTTGATAACATATTGCCACTTTTCCTATGAAAAGTGTTGAAGAACGACAACCGAAGTATGGCCAGATACTATCACTAGCACCATAGTATCCTCGAAAGCACCCACTTTTAACATCGCTGTCGCTAAACAACAGAGGCCAACAATCAATCAGGTCGCTATCAAAAGTAATTGCCAATGTTATTCCATACGCTCGGAGGGGGCCATGTAAAACCTAAAACGTTTTTGCGACGTCCACGGAATACTATATTATATTTAATAGGCAACTTATTGCACAATTTGTCCGGGAGGAATGCTTTTCATCACCTGTGTATGTACAGTATATTCCGCGCCGCGACAAGTTGCCCGTGCCGACGAAAATTATCGGTGTGAAAAATTGTTTCTTGACTGGAAGGTGCAATTTAAATAATTTCAGGCTCGTTAGAAAAGATTTTCTAGTTAAATGTAGACATAAAGGCGGAATATGGACGGTAATAGAAGTAGGTACTCCGTTCAGTCCGTAGAAAGAGATTGTCACAAACGATCTGGGTGTATGGTTGAGGTTGGAAAACGTGGAAGACGAAGATGCAGATTATATGTTAGGAAAATGGAAACAAGCAAATTGAAGTGGTATCACGCAAGTGATTGATATGTCACCCGTTTGATTGGCAGTGAGAGGATAAGTAGAGATTTTCATAGTTATCATTCCAATTTGATACTAATTTATTCATAGAAGCGGAACGTTTTATTTAATGCGACTTTATTAAACTAAATTCTAAGAAAAAAAATTGACAGCCTGTCAATTTCCTAGTGTTTAAAATTGTTTTACCATAAAAACACTGAGCAAAACCGTCGTTGATTTTGAACAAATTCATTGTCGGAATTTGTTTCATTATTTATACTTTAGTGAGAAATGTTACTAGTCATTTGGGGTCCGTCTGAATGGAAAGTGACTCTTTTTAACCAAATATGAACATCAGGAACATCCAGGCGCGCGCCTATTTAAATGTTGAATGTTAATATTTCATATTTAGCTAAAAAGGCCCTACCATTTGGTGTTTTAAAAATATTCGCTTTAAAATTACGAGTTCATGAAGCATATGCTATATCATAGTGAAATCGAAACAAAATGCGAATCTTTCAAAATGGGTTGCCGTAACTCCTGAGGGTGCACTTTTTTACAGTATCTACAATTATCTGAATTGAAAGAGATATCATCTTAGTTTCATAAATAAGATCATATTTCTCTCGAAACTAATCCACAATCACATTTGATAAGAGCAATTGTACTAAATTCGATCGCAAATTCAGGCTTATGAAAACGTTTATCATTTGATAAGCATTTAGGCGTTCACGCAATTTCACTGACTTTTCTAAGGAGTTCGACACAGTTAAACACTCCATGTTACTTAATAAATTGCTTGGTTCTGCTTTTCCATTTCATCTTCTTTCGTGGCTCTCCATGTATCTCCTAAACCTACACTCGACTGCTTTCTGTCCTTCGCCAGGAGTGCCACATGGATAAATCATTGGCCAACTGCTTTTTCTGTTCTTAGGCCCATTCTCTCGTAGATCTTATAGAATGGTTAGTCTTATCGCCCAGAGAAGACACACACAATATTCAAAAAGCTTCTCCATTATATTGAATTGATTTTTTGTTAATTTTGCATAGTTATGTTATCTTTTGCTTATTTACGCTGTTGGATGAAAGTGCGCAATGATTTTCTCAATCTAAGATGATGGCTTAAACAAGCAAAATATGGCGTAGCTATGCAAAATAAACAAAAATTCCATTCAATACAATGGAAAAGCTTTCTAAATATGGTGTGTGTCTTCTCTACGCGATAAGACTAATCAGCCGACAGGTACTGAATAAGAGCTATCAGAAACCCGGCCTACGTGAATGATCTTCCCCCACTTCATAATTGTAATTGCTAGCTCTGTGCAGATGATTGCAAACTTTACACAAAGGTTAACAACTCAACTGATTGTCAAACGATTCAAACTGACCTTGTGGTGGCTTTCTAATGACCTCCATGAACATTTCCAAATGCTCAGTTATGACTTTCTCAGTAAAGTCTTTTTCCTTTTCCATGTGCATATGAAATTAGCTCCATTCCCCTTAAAACTGCTTCCTCAGTGACGGATCTGGGAGTATAATTTTATCCGAAGCTTCGGTTCACTGAACATTTTTCTGGTATTATTAAGAAGGCATCTAAACTTTCTGGTTTCGTCTTGCACAGTACAAGCAGTTTCAGCTCTATTCGAACAGGGGTGATCCTCTTTATTACTGTTGTACACTCTGGAATAAGCTTCAATTGTATAGTCTCCTTATACTCCGGGCCTATCTACCGACCTCCAATGTTATCCTTGGGAGAAAGAGGAATTAATATTGATATTTCTTGTTTAAAATCTGCCAAGAACTCCTTGACACTACCCTTTCTAAAGAAATTAACTTTCTCGTAGCTTCTTGCAACACACGATATTCGACATATTTTTCTATTCACTCAACTCTTTGAATTCGCCCTTGCTTAGGTTCATGCGATACTGTGACAGATTAAAGCTCGGTCTTTTTCCCAACTCATTTTATACCTTTTGACGACTGCCGTCTTTCAAACTAAAGTGCCATGATTTGAATCAACTAGTATAAAAAAAATTTCCTTTTCTTTTTAGCGTATTTTGAATATTTAAATTTATTTAAGTGTTTTTTTTTTTTTTTTTGTAATTATAGAAAAAGTCTGCCACCATTTACTGGCAAGATTGCTAATTATACTAAGGTTTTGAGCATCACAAAATTAATTTGAAATAATTCTAAAATTTCCCTGCAGAGGGACCTAAAGGACGTTATGGCCTTGTGCTATTTGCACAGAAAACCTAGCGCGGTGATTACTGTTGCAGGTTTCAGAAAACTGCACGCACAGCCATAAGCCAGGTGAAAATGCATTGCGTTATAGAAGTTTATAAGGGTTCTCATAGTGCCGACAACTGACTTTTTATTTTAGAGAAATTTAGTGTAAATTAACCTGAACATTTTCGGAAACTTGAAGACAACGGTATACGTAAAATCCACCGACTTTCTGAAACAAGCTAAGGCTTCTTTCCGAAAAATTTCAAAAGTTTTACGGCAAAATTTGATTTTCTGAAGGTACAGACTTATGTAAATCGGATAGAGATGGCCAAAGAGGCGTAATAAATTAAGCATTTGTTTTGACTTTGGAAAGTGTATCTCGTCTTGCCTGCGAAAAAATTCTATATTTATGGAAAATAGTTTTCGGTAGTCGCGGTTTATTTTTGGTAAGAGAAATCTTTCTTGTGGCTTTTAAGCCCCTAAATTTCGTGGGCCCTCCCGCCACACAGACCCTGCGGCGCGTCTGACTTTATAAGTACAACTTCGATGAAAATTTTCTTCGATAAGTGCAACTTTTGTGTACACACGCAACCGATTTTTTGAAATCCTACAGAAATAATGAAATCATTCCCGTTATTTCACATGAATTGTCTATTTACTTTATATCTAGAATTTATGTCAAGTTTTCATTTTTTAGGTTTTTTTACAGTAAGGCTAAATACGTTAGAGTATCATCTTTAAATAGTGCTTTCTGCGAGTGGAAAAATGAGTTGTAAAAAAAATTCTTAAACTGTCTCTCAAGCAAAAAGTGAAATTCTTTCGATGGAATGGACTTCCAGGACCCTATAATTCGTTTACTAAATAAAGGCATGTTCCAATTTCTAACAAATTTTTGAAATCGAAGGCATGCCAGTTACATGAGGAAATTAAAGAAAAAACCAGGACTTTTTACTGCCAGTAACGGATGGCATTCAAATTTCCAAAATCCTCGCGACATATCTACGTTTGCCAAACATGTGCGGGAGAAGCTCTCAAATAAGCCAGCATTAATAGAGCCATTTTTATGTACACTTCAGAATACAGTAAAGGAACTCGATTCGTTTAATCCTAATCCGAGGGCATTTCGAAATTTTGATAACAAAGCCAATAAAAACGCGTGGATGACGCTTGTTTGTTTTACGAATAATTTCACAAAACATTTGTTCCAGAGGTAAAATATAATCCTGTTTTCTCATAATTCCTAATAACTAATTCTTATTAGGTACAAACATTTTTCAGTTCTAAAGGTATTGCCAAAAAGGCACTCCTTTGGATAGACAATGCGCCGTTCCATGCTAAGGACGAGGAGCTATGAAGTAACGATGGCATGATCACCGTCATGTATTTTCAGCCGAATTGTACGGCCATACTCCACCCAATGTACCAAAATATAATCAACCTAACGAAACAGTGTTACATACAAAGTTTTCTCGCATATTTAACTGGGATGCAAGGGTTGGACCTAGAAACGAAAATTAAATATTTTAGCCTGCGAAATGCAGTCTGTATTTTGGTCAACGCGTGGGAAAAATTAACGGCGAAATCTATTAAAAAGTGCTGGGTTATAATAATAATGTCTTGGAATGAGAATTCGAATGACGAAGACAACTTACTCTTAAGCACAATTCCAGATAAAATTAATGAGCGCAGAATGGCTTGTCGGTTTCACATTTATTTACAGAGATTTTACCCAATGAGGAAATTTCGGAATGAATACTTGAAAAAAATCGTCAGATCATTGATGCAACTGATAATAATGATATTGTTGAAGATGACCAAAGGGATCAGTTATGCCTTCACAGAAAGTAAAGATAGCTTCTGCAATCCAGTCCTTCGCAAGTAACAAGTTTATCCCTATAATACTTCATAGAATATTCTCTAAAAATGAAAACTAGATTCGCGCAGCTAACCCATGATTATCATATTGCAAGTCAAACGCCCTAACCACTCAGCCAACTTCAGATATAGTCAGCATACCATATTTTGTTTGGTTACGCCAAGATATGAAATTGCGCAATGAATTTTTAAAATTTCAGATGAAGGCGTTATCAAGCAAAATACATATGGCATAGCTAGGCAAAATAAAAAACGAGACCGAGGCTAATTTCTAACGCGGCCGAAATTTGGATACCCTTCGCTCTCCTCCGGCTAAAAGTTTTTTCGGGCATACCTATGACTTGCATTTAATCTTCCCCCTTCCATTCTTTTTCTTCCGTTTTCACATACTAAGTTCCGTGGCGCCGATAAAACAGTATTTGAGTGATGTTTGTTTGGAATAATTGGGCAAATAAGCAAAATTCTCTTAGAAAACTTTATTGGGGAGAAGCGTGGGACATGGTCCCAAAGTACAATTCCATTTGTTTTAACATTTTCTGTTGTATCGATAAAGACACATTGATAAAAGGTTTGGTGAAATTGGTGATGCAAAAAAATGTTTCTTAGAAGAACCAAAATGGTGGGAGGTTTTGTACGGCAGCCCCATGGCCCCATGGCTCCTTTACATCCATTTTTACGTATGTTTTTTTCGCATCAACAGAAACACATTTGTATGAGGTTTGGTTGAAATTGGTGGACAAGTAAAAAAGTTTTTCTTTAAAGAACCTAATTTGGGGGGTTTGGTTTGTATGGCAGCCCCATGATCCCATCGTCCGATTTAATTATTTTTTGCATATGTTCTGTGACATCAAAAGAAATACATTTTCATGAGGTTTTGTGAAAATTGGTGCCCAAATAAAAAAGTTTTTCATAGAAAAACTTAGTTTGGGGGTATGGTTTGTATGGAAGCTCCATGACTCCATGATTGGATTCCATTCATTTTTACATACACACCCAGTCACTTGAATAGGGACAGCCTTTTCGAGAGTTGTTTATCTCAAAATATCCTTTTCCTTGCAGCAGAGAGCATAACTCAGTATTTTTTTACAAAGGCTATTATGTTGCTCATAGTTTGCGAGAAAAAAATGAAACATTTACTAACAACAGTTATGTTTCATCAACATTATGCTGATGCACTAATAAATTCTATGGGTCACTTGAATAGGGACAGTTGCGATTCGGTCGTTATTTCGAAATTCCTAGCGTCACTTCCTAACTGTTTTTGTTTTAATCCAGTTAGATTGTGTTTTGACTTCAATTTTTGTAAGTTTCGGTAATCATGGGTAGAGCAAAAGCATTAAATACCGCCCAAATGGCTCAAAACGATGTTTTGAGAAATGAACAACACAGTTTACGCGAAATTTCGAAAATAGTGAATAAAAGTAAATCGGTTGTGTTTAATTATTTAAAAAATAAAAGTGGATATGGACGAAACGTGAAAAGCGTACGCGAGGCGCCCAAACCGCCAAAGAGAAAAGGGCAATTCTGCGAGCCGGCTCTAATTCTGCACTATCAGCGGCTATAATTGGAGATAAAGTCGGCGTTACAGCTAGTTTATCAACAGTGCAACGTGTAATAAGGAATTCCTCACACTGAAAACGAAAGAAAATTAAAAAAAAAATCAGAGACAGCTCCCCAAACCATGACGCTACCTTCTCTGCTATGATGCCTTGATAGAAACCGTTCGTTTTTACGTAGATCATGGAAATAGAAATGAAACCCATCTCGGCCATCCAGGTTGGCTTTCTTTTCATCCAAAAAACTACCCTGTTCCACGCCTGTGTATATTTTGAGAGATCAGTAGAAATACATTTTCATGAGGTTTGGTTGAAATCAGTGTCCAAATAAAAAAGTTTCTCTTAAAAGAACCTAATTTGGGAGTTAGGTTTGTATGGCAGCCCCATGACCCCATCGTTCGATTCCATCCATTTTTACATATTTTTTGTGACATCCATAGGGATCCATTTATATGAAGTTTGGTTAAGATTGGTTCATGCAGAAAAAAGTTTTTCTTAGAAGAACTTCAATTGGAGGGCTAGATTTGTATGGCAGCCCCATGACCCAGTGATCCAATTTCGGTGATTCAAACATTCAAACAGCCTGCAACAATAAGAAGCACGTGTGCAAAATTTCAGCTTGCTAGCTTCAATACCAGCCGAGTAAAACGCGTCGCGGCAGACAGACATCGTCCAATTGACTCCCCAAGTAATGCTGATCATATATGTATACTTTTTATATGGTCGGAGATGCTTCTTTTAATGCGTTGCAAACTTCATGACAAAGTTGATATACCCTTTCACTCTATGAGCGAAGGGTATAAAAACCAATTCAATGTAATGTAAAAGCTTTTTAAAAATTATGTGCGTCTTCTCTATACGATAAGACTAACTATTAGATAAGATGTATGAGAAACTGGCCCTGAGACACGTTTATGTCCCGGATTCTCTTTTGTTCACCTGAGTGACAACATTGCATGTTTACACCATTATCATACTTCTGAAAATCGTCCAGATTAAAGCTACAGTCAGACCGTGCTAGTTACTAGCTACTAGTGCATGCATACAAGAAATCTCCACGGTGACGACGACGTCAACAACGAAACAGTGTCATTAAATGGGTGACTACGCGTTGTTACGACGTTCGTTACCGAGAGTGTGTGCAGCTAGACGCGTGAATAGTCACCCTATCTACCTAGGAATTAGCTGTATGCGCGAAATTACCACGGTGACGACGCGACGTCGTAAACAATCAAAAAAGTGTTATGCAATTTTACTAGTAAGTAGCAAAATGTATTTAATAGTGGAATAGGACATGTTCAATTATTCTACTATGGGAAGTGAATATACACTACAATTATTTCTCGGTGGATTTCGAATTAACGGCTCAACGGATCGACACGAAATTCAGTGGGAATGTGTATAATGGTAGGGTATTTGCTACCAATACCTTTTAAGTAGGAAAATGTTAACAGGGTGTCCCAAAGGAGGTGCAAAAGTAGATCATTTTATTTGTCATCCGAAAAGGGTGTATATCGACATGAAATTCGGTGTAAATATGTCGAATGGTAGGTTATTTGCTACAAATTCCTTTGAGATTGGGAAATGCTAACAGGGTGTCCTAAACGAGGTGCAAAAGTAGATAATAATCACTAATAAATTTAGTATGAATGTATCGAGTGGTAGGGTATTTTCTACGAATACCTTTGTAGTCGGGAAATGTTATCAGGGTCTCTCAAACGAGGTGCAAAAGTGGTTGTCATAATCAGCATACCCAACAAACAATAGCTATCAACACAATACAAAAATTCGAAAAACTGCGGTTACAAAAAAAATTCGCAAAAAGTGACTGTTTGCTGTGCATTTTCGTCGAAGGGTAGCTACCCCTATTTTTTCTATAATCTGTATCTGCGACTAGTCTCATTTTAGCATTTCAAATAGAAAAGGCAGAGCAAGTCTTTCTCACATCCTCTGCACTGTGGTTGTTTTAAACAAGAAACGAGTAATTAATATGCAATGTATTTGATCTCTTTTTAAATGTCTTCTTCTTCTTTATATGCCATGTCCTTTTTAGGACTTTCGGATAAATATGTTTTTTGTTTTGGCTTTAGACCCCTGATTCTGATTCCAAAACACTAAAAGTAGCCTGGTACTATCTTTTCTATTTGAAATGCTAAAATGAGACTAGCCGCAGATACAGACTATGGAAAAAAATAGGGGTAGCGACCCTTCGACGAGAATGCACAGCAAACAGTCACTTTTTGTGAATGTTCTCTGTAACCGCAGGTTTTTCGAAATTTTGTATTGTGTTGATAGCTATTGTTTGTTGGGTATGCTGATTATGACAACCACTTTTGCACCTCGTTTGAAAGACCCTGATAACATTTCCCGACTACAAAGGTATTCGTAGAAAATACCCTACCACTCGATACATTCATACTAAATTTATTGCTGATTATTATCTACTTTTGCACCTCGTTTAGGACACCCTGTTAGCATTTCCCAATCTCAAAGGTATTCGTACTGAATACCCTACCATTCAACACATTCATACTAAATTTATTGCCGATTATAATCTACTTTTAACATTTTCCAATTTCAAAGGTATTTGTAGCAAATACCCTACCATTCTAAAAATTTACACTGAATTTCATGTCGATATACGAGCCGATACACCCTTTTCCGATGATAAATAGAATAATCGACTTCCGCACCTCGTCTCGGACACCCTGTTACCATTTCGTAATCTCAAAGGCATTCTAGGCAAATACCCTACCATTTTACACATTCACACTGAATTTCGTGTCGATCGGTTGAGCAGTTAATTCGAAATCCACCGAAAAATAATTGTAGCGTATATTCACTCGCTGGGTGGGTGCTAGTCGAATTGAACATGTCCTATTCCACTAGTATCTAGGAAATGTGTCTGTTGACTAGCTACTAGTCAAATTGCACAACAGTTTGTTGATTGTTTACGACGTCGTCACCGTAGTAATTTCACGTTTGCAACTAACTCCTGTATATAGGGTGACTAGTTGCGCGTCTAGTTGCATCACACTTTCGGTGACGACGTCGTAACAACGCATAGTCACCCATTTACTTGACACTGTTTTTCGTTGTTTATTACGTGTCGTCGCCTATGGTGATTTCTCGAATGCAACTTTACTAGTACTAGTAGCTCGCCAAATGTGACTGTAGCTTAAATTACTCAAGTAAAGGCAATACAGATTTTCTGCTAAGAATGTTAATTTTTTTGGAAACGAAGACAAATGACACAAGCAGGGAAGGATGTAGTCAGGGGATGGTACCATGGGGTTCGAACCCACCCCCTCCCCGCCAAATGTTTTCTTAAATTAATTAAATTATGAAAAATAAATTTTAATTTCGTTATTTTTGTCAGACTATGCGCCTGTAGGTACATCATTACACAGTTACGCAAATAGCAATCAATTTGAAAATTTTTATTTTTATTTGTTAATTCTTTATGATAGAAATTAATATATTCTCTTAAAACAGAATTTTATTTTTATAATTTATTAAAAATGTCATATTTTCCTTAGAGCTAGGCGCTTTGTATTTAGCGCTGCTGGGCCCTAAGTATTCTTCATAAACTATCTCAGAACACAATGAAGAATACTTTAGCCGGAACCCACCGCATAAGTCCTGAGCGATTACTATAAAATTGAAGACCGTGACGAATTATTCCATAGCCCGAGCTATGTGCTTTCGCCAATAGCTTCTAATGAAGACAATAGTTATATACAAATGTGCATTTGATAAAGGGTTACCAGATATTCCTCTTTAGGAGAACATGTCCTACTCTCTCACTCTGTTTCTTCATTTCAATTGAAAAGCCCCATCTCCAAAAGGCAAAATATTTCATTTTCATTTTTTGTTTAGTTAGTTAAGTCCTCGTTATATCCTGGATTTAGTGAGCTATGAATGTTATCGTGGCATAATTCGCCCAATCGTCGTGTTATACGCCTGAAGAGCGTCAATCAGGTATAAGTATACAAAGTAAGAAAACAACATCCAGCATATCAAGTGTTGACAAAATGATTTCGAGTTGAGTTGGCGGTTTAAATAATATTAAAATCTAGGGATTGTTCTTTTGTGTTTCCGACATTTTTCGCTATATGTGCGCTATGGCGGATGTCGTCGCAAGTGTCACTAGTGTCGATGCCAAGCAAAAAGAATTCTTCTTTCGAGAGCGGATAGTGTAATATTTCAAATCAACTGAAAGAGTTCCAAAAATTAAGCGTATATTATTCGGGACAACTTCATTATTATTCTAAATATTTCTCTCGATGCTCTCGATTTTTTCCTTCTTGTTAATTTCGTTCCTTTGTCGTCAGATACTAGATCTAGTAAATCATATATCTTTTTTTTAGAAACTTCAATTTTATAATTATATTCCTTCAACCAATTGCATAAATTTTGTATCACAGAAATATCTGGACCCCTCCAGAAACAAAATCATGGCTACGCTCCTGAAAACTGATTCTTTCCTTTACGCTGTAAAAAAAAATATAATTTTTACGGATAATACGACTGGAAAGAATGCATGTGACTTTACCTATGCAATCGCATATTTCTGTACGAAAAAAAAAACAAAAAGAATGAATGTTCTTGAAATGGATCTTTCAGCCTTTTGGGCTGCGCCATCGTAAGAAGCTGCGACGTATGAGTGTTTATGCGATCTTCTTCACCACGGATCTGTTAATGGGCATTCCGCCTGCATATGTGTCCATACTTAATGCGGTTAACGCGGAAAGTGCACCCAATTAAAATTTTTCCTACTGAAGAGCGTGTATGTGGTACGTACATGCAGAGCAGACAAACAGAATAACGAGCGTGTTGGATCAAATTAGTCATGATCATCATGTTGTCCTGATGGTGCATGACTCTACGCCTGACATTGCGTGGTGGTCGGCCATCCAAGTCGAAGTCGTGCTGCTTTTCGGAAGCAATAATGTTCTGGCAAACAATGCTCTTGTTTTTATTGTTTCGTGCCATTCAAACAACTCATGTGAAGTTAGCCGCCTAATTCTTCGAATCGCTTTGGAAACGTTTGTGTGGGGGCGGCTACGTTTGTGCATGATTGTGCAACAAAAATTTTCGTTTGTGCATCGCTAATTAATTAATTATAGCACTTCGAAAAAGTTCGAATGTGAAGTTGGCCGCCATTTTTTAAATAAGGTCGTATAAGTATGAATTTGGCATCAATCGATCGGAAATCGTTTGTGCATTGATTTTTGCGTTTGTGCATCCTGAAAACGCAAGGACGCAGGAGTAATTAATCAAAAACCAGCTTGGTTTGAATCCTAGCTAAGTGGGATATTGTGTACACAAACACTTCATGTAAATATTACTTCAAATCACATTCGGAACCGTTTGTGTAGGGGCGGCTACGTTTTTGCATGATTGTGCAACAATAATTTTCGTTTGTGCACCGCTAATTAATTAATTATAGCTCTTCGAAAAACTTTTGAGACCCGCCTGGTTTGAATCTTAGCTAAGAGTGATATATTGTGAATACCAGATGTGAACCATTAGGCTCTATCCAGACTGGCTGCTGTCCAAACTGACCGCCATTTGGTTGGCCGTGTTTTGATATTCAATACGGCAACTCAATCATATGCCAGCTAACGCTTTGTGTGAAATTGAATAATTCTTCAAAAATAAAGTTTGGTTTTCGACCTCCATTCGGTAGCTACTGTAAATGCTAAGTAGTTAGAAAATCCCATTTAGAAGGCAGTTTAGAAGAGATGTCAAATGTGGTACAGATCGTGTCATTACTGAGATCAATGCGTTGTTTTTTCATGTAGCACATGTACGTTTACCGTACCGTAAGGGGGAAGATAAAGGTTGAAAGGCTCCGGCTAATTCCTATATCTTCTTCAGTTGTGGCATAACTGCGGACCCTTAGCTATGCAGGAGGAGTTTCATAGGGAGAACGGCTTCGGCCAATTGCTATGTCTCTCTATGGGGCGTTACTTTCCCGCATTATCCGAGTAACCGCTGCGCCTGAGTGCTGTATTAACATCTGCAGCGTCTCAGGTTACTTAATGAGACAGGTGACAGAAAACATTTAATTCAACCACTAAAGCAGCATCTTCGAGGCATGCCCATGATGGCCTTTACTCAACGATTAAACCCTATCATGGCTTAGCGATGTGCCGACAACTCATCCTAAGAAAAACTTCAAGTCAAGAAACCTGAAACAAAAGCCTCGGATTGGACGGATACAAAACAACGACGACCCCGCAAACGAACAACTGATTACTCTTTCGGATCCTTGAATGTACGCTCCCTGAATAGACCGGGGGTCTTAAGGGCCCTCCTGGATCAGGTAGAACAATACAAGCTGAGCATAGTTGCAATCCAGGAAACTAAATGGCCCAAAAGCGAGATTAACGACCTCAATTCGCACACTATTTTTACGAGTGGTAAAGAAGAGGGCAACAAGGAGTTTGGAGTAGCTTTCATCGTGAATAAGCAGTTCAAGGACCACGTTATCGGCTTCAAACCCATCAACGAGCGGCTGTGTGCGATCCGCATTAAGACCCGTTTCGCTAATCTCTGGCTCATTAATGCGCATGCCCCTACAGAAGTAAAAGAAGACGCGATTAACGACGAGTTCTACAACGACCTAGAAACACTCTTCGACTCACTTCCATCAAACGACGTCAAGCTGCTGCTAGGAGACTTTAACGCCAAAGTCGGAAACGAAAGCTGGCATAAGGTAACTACTGGAGGTCATAGTCTCCACGGCGGAAACAACGGTCAGCGACTTATCGTCTTCGCGAGCGGCAGAAACCTGGTCATAAGCTCTACATGCTTCCCTCATCGACGAATCCATAAGCAGACCTGGAAGTCTCCAGATGAATACACCGTGAATCAGATCGACCACGTACTGATCAGCAAGAGATGGGCTTCTAATGTCCTAGATGTTCGGTCCTATCGAGGAGCCAACTGCGACACCGATCACTATATGGTGAAGACGACCTACAGGTGCAGAATCTCTTCGGTGCACCTAACGAGAATCAACCCTGCCAAGATCTTCGAAACATTGGCGAGTCTCAAGGTGGCTTCAGACCTGGTCGCTCAACGACCGATCAGCTTTTCACAGTGAAGCTACTACTCCAAAAGTGCTGGGAATATAACATCGTCGTATACCAAATCTTTGTCGACTTCAAGCAGGCATACGACAGTATCGATCGATGTGTACTGTACAAAATTATGCTGAATTTTGATATACCGGCAAAGTTAGTGCGACTCACAAGGATGACGATGACTAATACCGTCTCGCAAGTCAGAGTGCAGGGCCGAATCACTGACCTATTTGAAACTCGTACTGGACTCAAACAGGGCGACGGGCTGGCGCCGACACTCTTCAACCTTGCTTTGGAGTATGTAATTCGAGCCATGAATATGGACAGCAGCGGAACGCTACTCATCAAGTCGACTCAATTAGTAGCGTACGCCGGCAATATCAACATCATGTCCGAAGGTTGGGTGATGCAGAAAGCCTTCTGCATAACCTCAATAACGCCGCAAAGGAAGTTGGACTACATATCAACGAAAGCCAAACAAAGGCCATGATGCACTCGAAAACAAGGACGCCAGCAAATTCAAGCATCACAGTGGGGGACCTTAATATCGAGTATGTAAATAACTTCAACTATCTGGGTTGTAACTTATCAAAGGACACCAACGAAACCGACGAAATTAAGCGACGGATACAACTAGCTAATAAGACATATTTCTCGGTCCTCCCTATAATTAATTCGAAACGACGACCGAGAGCTCGTTGGGAGAACTCCGTAGGTGAAGACGCCCACCAGCTGCTGGGCTTCCGAAACTGGAGACAGGGTCACGTAACCGCGACAATTGGAGGTCAACGATTCAGGCGGCCAAGGCCCGACGTCGGGCTATCGTGCTACATTGATGATGATGACATGTACGTTTGCGAAAAATATAATTAAATGCAATAACAGCATCTTTAAACTGCGGTTAATGCGATGAGAAGCGAAAAGCTTCCACCGCAAGAAAGAAATCTTAGTATTAAAATTGCACCGACTAAAATAATTCATCGAAAATAGCTGGAGTAGTTACATTTCTACCTAATGTGGCTTATAAAATGCTGTTTCAGCCAACTATGCTGCTATGGAAATATTATTTCAAAGACAATAAAAATATATCACATACGGCTATTTGAAATTAATTGTAGCTCACAAAATAAAGTTTTTGTTGTCGAAGCTAGTACAATTTCCAGACAACTAAAAAATATCCTTCACAGACATAAATTGCCCAGGCCAGGCTAAATTATATCTATGTATAGGTACTATTTTATTTATTTATCTACCTTAGTTATATTTTATCTGTGGCGGTTAGAATCTTTGTTGGAGCATAATGTAAGTACAAGTAACTAAGTAAGCTGTGAAATAAATTAATGCATAAACTGTCATTTTGTCAAATTAGAAGTGGCTAACAGTTTTATGCCACATCTCAAGGTAAGAACTAAGAAATATTTCCTTCTTTTTCTAACAATTCCATTATTTTTTAGAATAACATCGAGTATAAATTGAAAAATAATCCAGCCCAACCGAGGATCTATCTAGTTGGTTTAAACAACCCCCTGCGTATGTTGAATGAAATTATTGAGAAAATCTATATGTTATACAATCCGCTGGCCGCATTTGAGACATGCTTCAAATTCTTTTTAGCATTGAATTCGCAATATTCATTGTCAATGTCAACACGTATGGCATTTTGTACAAAAAGAAATATTTAAAATAACGACACAGTCCGACCGTCCATCAGCTATAGTCGAAACACTGTCAAAAGAGATTGAACATGTTAAACTGTACAATTTGTAAGATATCCATACCAAGTATTCTAATAGTTTTTTAAAGCACACAAAAACACATTTTGTTAATACAGCTGTAATTTTTAGTACAAATTATTTTATGAAAAATAAACAACAAACTTAAATATAAAAATGAATTTGTATTATTTGTGACTTAAAAGGACAATTTAAGACCAATACGATATTATATATCGATATTAGCTATAACATGCATACTCATTTTCAATATGAATGAAACAGATATAATTATATCTCTCATGGATAACCAATATCTCTTATGGATATTACAGTATAGCTGTGAAAGGCATAAACATATCTCTTTTAGAGAAATAAACTTATTTCAGTAGAGCTAAATTTTGATTCTCATAGCAATATTAGCACATATAATATTGAATATAATATGGCCTCATATGATTTAATATATCTATATTAATATTATATCTCCGTCTTTTTATATCTGCTACAGATATATTTTTTTTTTGAGTCTAAGAGATTGGTTTCGTGTTGTTTGATGCTGTTTATTGTTTGTTTTCATATCGGCTCCGATTTGTATAAGGACATTTATGTTGATAATGATTATCAACACGTTATAGTGTTATAGATTTGTAAATATTATTTCCACTAGAAAACAGGGGTACCATTCTGGGTGGGCAACCCCAATTTTTTTTTATTTGGACCTCGAAATCGGAATCAGCGCGTCAAATTTACCTAGTGTTTCTGCCACGCCGATAGGACGAGTACCAATTTGGGGCGGGGAAGCCTAAAATTTTTTTTCTTGTTTTTGACCTCAAATTCGGAATCAGCGCGCCAAATTTACCTAACATAATACTAACCCAAACACAATTACGCCAGGAAATTTGAACAAAAATTTGGCCAAACTTCAGAAAAATTAGGGGAAAGCTGGATTTTTGCATGAGCCCTAAAAGTCCCCGCCTCTACGGACCCTCTGAAATTGGGATATTTAATTAAGCGTTGTACAAGCTACAAATTCGACATATAACAGTTTTCGATGCACGTTACCGTTATAGAGATTCCCCAGAAACCGCTCATATGATTGTTTGGACCCTCATAACTTCGTTAGGGGGCTCTCAACTTTGGGGATTCTTGGCGTCTTACTAACAGCCACAGAAGCTACAGATTTCTCCTAGAAGACCTTAGGCGCCGTTAGGTGCCCGACAGTATTCGGTCTTTCCATCGTTTATTGAGAAAGCACAATAGCTTCAAATTTGCCATACACCACTTTTTTGTATATGCTACCGTAATCGAAATATTCAGACAAACCTGTTTTCGAGGGTCTTGACCCTCTGTAGCACAGCTAGCGGCACTCGTAGAGGCAGGAACTTTTAGGGTTTAGTTTGGGACCTCAAAAGGAAGGCTCATGCAAAAATCCAGCTTTCCCCTAATTTTTCTTAAATTTGGCCAAATTTTTGTTCGAATTTCCTGGCGTAATTGTGTTTGGGTTAATATTATGTTAGGTAAATTGGGGTTGCTAACTCCGAATTTAAGGTCAAAAACAAGAAAAAAAATGTTAAGCCTCCCCTCCCCAAATCGGTACCCCTGTTTTCTCGGGGAAATACTCGTCCAATCGGCTTGGCAGAAACACTAGGTAAATTTGGCGCGCTGACTCCGAATTAGAGGTCAAAAACAAGAAAAAAAATTTAGGCTTCCCCGCCCCAAATTGGTACCCCTGTTTTCTCGGCGAAATACTCGTCCTATCGGCGTGGCAGAAACACTTACCCAAGCAGCATTTTAAGTAGCAAATACGAATGCTTTTGGTTCCGCCACTTTATTAAGTTTCGGTTACGTTTTTAACACTAAAATTTTAACTTCATTGTAACAAATCCTGCAAAGTAGCTTTTGGGACGTTCCAGGAAGGTGATAGATGGAACTTTGTAGTGAATGAAATGTTGCTACTACATAATCGACTAGTGCAGGGGTATGGTACGGCTTCGGTACCCCACTTTGCTACTACATAGTGAGAAAATCTGAAGTAATATTTTTAAGTGGCAAAACCGTAGCCGTGTAATTTCTTAGTTGCTTTGAAGGATTTGCTACTTTATGGGAAAATTTATAACTATATAGTTGCTACCGATACTACAAAGTCCTATTGGGAACTCTAAAGAACCACTTGGAGCTGTCAAATGCTTGTCGCCATATTTTCCAAGGTTTGACAAAATCATAGTTTGCATATTTCAGAAAAGAAACAATTTAATTTCACATGAAATAATTTATAATTTCATTTTTTAAGTTAATATTTTGTTTCGTGAACATGTAAAGTGATAAATTTATAAAAAGCACGAAACATGTGACTTTAGTTGGGCTATATTTTGTAAATTTTTCCAAGATATCATTAGAAAAATGAGAGGGCATTACTTTTTTTCGAGGTATAATATCCACTTCCACAGTGAAATTCGCTTCGCAAGAACTTTTATCGCCTAAACGATTTTGCAAGTGATGAAATAAGTAATTACTGCATTCAATCATTTCAGATCACATTTTATTGTCGGAATGTGCTACAAACACAACTTTAGTAAATGTGTGTATACTAATGTACACTTAAATCCATTCAATTATGTTTGCTTAAATTTAGTTCACTTATACATACACATATTCACAACTTAGATGTGTGCGAAAATTTGATCAATAAAGTAGTAAATACTTGGTTGGGCAAACTATGCCACTAGTTTGGTACGTTCCAAACACGTTTCAATTTGTTGGTGGCAAAATGACTCTCGGCACGAAACTTTTCATTCCCCATATTAGTGGGTTTTCGGTTACCACAAGGGTCCCTATTACGGAACGATTGACAGTAGCTGCAACTCTTACAGAGAACATTGGGGTGGCGACTACGTTTTCGCTACTAAAAATGCTAGTTGGGTAGGTAAATTTGGCGCGCTGATTCCGAATTTGAGGTCAAAAATAAGAAAAATAAATTGGGGTTGCCCACCCAGAATGGCACCCCTGTTTTCTCGTGGAAAGAATATTTACAAATCTATAACACTATAACGTGTTGATAATCATTATCAACATAAATGTCCTCATATAAATCGGAGCCGATATGAAAACAAACAATAAACAGCATAAAACAACACGAAACCAATCTCTAAATTTTAATACTATAAGATTTATTTCTTGCGTTAGAAGCTTTTCCCTTCTCATCGCATTAACCGCAGTGTGAAAAGCTGTTATTTCATTTCATTTTATTTTTCGCAAACGTACATGTGCTACATGAAAAACAACGCATTGATCTCGGTAGTGACACGATCTGTACGACATTTGACATCTCATCTAAACTGTCTTCTAAATGGGATTTTCTAACTATGATTGAATAATTCAATCATATGCTAATTATTGTCGTATTGAATATCAAAACAAGACGGCCAACCAAATGGCGGTCAGTTTGGACAGCAGCCAGTCTGGATGGAGCTTAATGGTTAACATCTGGTATTCACAATATATCACTCCTAGCTAAGATTCAAACCAGGCGGGTTTAAAAAGTTTTTCGAAGAGCTATAATTAATTAATTAGCGGTGCACAAACGAAAATTATTGTTGCACAATCATGCAAAAACGTAGCCGCCCCACACAAACTGTTCCGGATGTGATTTGAAGTAATATTTACAGGAAGTGTTTGTGTACACAATTGTGTGACAATTTCCCACTTAGCTAGGATTCAAACCAGGCTGGTTTTTGTTTAATTACTCCTGCGTCCTTGCGTTTTCAGGATGCATAAAACGCAAAAATCAATGCACAAACGATTTCCGATCGATTGATACCAAATTCATACTTATACGACCTTATTTAAAAAATGGCGGCCAACTTCACATTCGAAGTTTTTCGAAGTGCTATAATTAATTAATTAGCGATGCACAAACGAAAATTATTGTTGCACAATCATGCAAAAACGTAGCCGCCCCCACACAAACGGTTCCGGATGTGATTTGAAGTAATATTTACATGAAGTGTTTGTGTACACAATATCCCACTTAGCTAGGATTCAAACCAGGCTGGTTTTTGATTGATTACTCCTGCGTCCTTGCGTTTTCAGGATGCACAAACGCAAAAATCAATGCACAAACGATTTCCGATCGATTGATGCCAAATTCATACTTATACGACCTTATTTAAAAAATGGCGGCCAACTTCACATTCGAACTTTTTCGAAGTGCTATAATTAATTAATTAGCGATGCACAAACGAAAATTTTTGTTGCACAATCATGCACAAACGTAGCCGCCTCCACACAAACGGTTTCTGAAGCGATTCGAAGAATTAGGCGGCTAACTTCACATGAGTATTCAAACATTATATTGTAGCTGAATCTCTGCGGTCAGTCATGATTTAATTTTGTCTTTGTTTCAGTTGCGATTCTTTCAATAAATTATAGTGTAAGTATTATTGAATTGAATACTCGTTGTTCAAGACAATTCAAGACATCGAAATACACACTGATACTGTATTTATACTACAGAGCTTAATTAGCACATAGCTATACTTCTTACTAGTATAGGTACAAAAAATTAACTCCAAATACAATTTTGTCTGCAATTAGGGTCATTTGAGACCTTCATGCAAATTACCACTTTTCACTTGGAAATCAATAATCATATCTTTGAAATCAGTGCAGTTCCTCGCCTGAACTTCATGACGAGTCTTCAGTAATTGGTATGGGGATAGCTCCATTGCTTCGACATGTGTGGCATGTCGCTCGTTACGAAACTGCCTTTTGTTAGTGCAATAGCTCAGCTGCCGTTGAAGTAGTCAAGTGCCTCCTATATTGCTTCTACTTAGGATACACCATTGCTAGTCAGTTTCGTATTTATATGAAGTGCACTTTAAATGCAATCTTCAATTGCATTTTGTTATGACAATATCGTCAAGACCGACCAGCCTCGGCTAAATGCCCAGAGTCCAGACGTCCATTCGACAACCATTTACGCCACGCAATCGAGCCAAGAGACAATTTCATTGAGAGCTCCTTAAGTAGAATCCCATGTACAAGCTACGGACACTATACGTGTATGTCATAACGACTAACTATGACGAGTACGGCTCGATATATGTATCTTTAAAATGTAAATTAGCAATGTGCTGGATATAAATTGGTATGTCTTCCAGTTTTAATGTACCCAATTTACATGAGATGAAATCTTCACCACTATTCACCATAGTCGAACAATCAACAGTAGCATGGATTAATGGTTCGAGAAGTTGTTAAGCAGTTTATTAGTAATATCAGCACAGCAGTAAATGCAAAAAAGCGTTGATGTTGAAGTGGTACCGTTTGACGGTTCTGTTGTTGGAAAGTTCGAAGAAATAAATACATGCTCTGAAATGTTACATTGGATATTGACGTATGAAAATTATACAAGTTGTGAAAGAGCCTTCTTGAGATTTAAATTTTTTATTTTTTCACTTGTTTGGAATGTAGATTAATTTATGATGCTAGCAATTGTACAATTGGTAGCACAAAAGACGGACACTTTTACTTTTTTTACTTGTACCCTATTATGTATAACGAAAGGTCAACTGATTGGATATACATCGATATATGTATATGGGTTCCTGGGTTCATCCCCTTTCTTTTGATATAGCTCTCCCCGAAAACTGTAATTTCGGACTGGTTTCATTAAGTACTGCAAAACTGCTATTTCGGGGCGCTGCAGCTCAAGAACAGGAGTGAATATGGAAAAAAGTTTTGAGATCCATTGATTGGGAGACCTTTGGTATGATCCCCTTAGCATAAATCCTAATTAATCCAAAATGCTTAAATTTCAGCAGTTTTTAAAGCTGTTCCTAAGACAGTTGCTCTTTTACTAACCTATTCCATGCAAAGCAAACAAATTATTTCTTAAAAGGACAGCTTGCTTCAGTTATGAGATATATACAAACTAGGGTTACCACCTGCCTGCCTTCGATTTACGGGTCACTAGCGAATAAAATACGGGATTCCGATTTTTTTACGGGGCAAAAATTAAAAAAAAAACTATATGCCAATATGTCATTTTTTTGTAATAATGTTTCTTATTTGATGATAAAGCTTCTAATAACTCTTCATTTTGCAATATGAAGCTTTAAAAATCTTTAAATGTCATTTTGAAATTACCTTTTATTTGAGGCTCAGCATTTACAGTGTGAATATGTGAATATGGGACGAAATTGATTAGCTTTTCTTGTGCCAAAACTACCCAAAACCCTTATCGATTTCGTCGATAGCTCGCATAGCTCGAGTACACCTTACGTCGAAAACAGCCAAAAAATCGTTGGGGCTGAACAAGGCTTTTCGGCTGTTTTTGACGAAATGTATAAGGGTTTTTTGGTACTTAGCCACTAGAAAAGCTGATCGATTTCGTCACCTGCTTGAGGATGAACTGAACAAGGGTTCCTAAATACGCTGCCAGGATAGAAAAGAACAGTTTTAAAATTCGAATCATATTTTGGTGCGATTACAAGCTTGACACATATCCAAATCGTTATGACGATAATCCATCAAAATGATGAAAGTTCGAAATTGAGGTGACACATATGTTTTCGTCATTAGAACTCGTCATTTACTTTTGACGTTTTGGTAAATGATGAAAATTTTCCTTACAACAGCGATATTTTGATGAATATTCTGTTCAATAATTTATAGGCACACTTTTCTTGAAGAATTTGAATAGAAACGTGTAAAGATTAATAACAAATTTAATATTTTTGCAAAAATTCTTGTTCTTCGTTTTTGCAACAGATGGCACCCCGTGTCATTATTGAGCAAATTATGGTCCAAATATGTAATTTGAAACTCGTCATAATGACGTATTTGCGTCATTCGAAGATATGTGTGTCAATGTTATAATTGACAGCTTAAAATAATTTTGTCCGTGTATCAGGGCTTATCAACTCATCGGCATCTCTTCATCTCGTGAACATATTTACTAATTACGGGCGAAATTACACAAAATTCCTCATTAAATTCATCCAAGATGACTGTAGCCCGGGAACACTAACCTTAATTTTAGGCGCTTGTTACTAACCATGAGTCATTTTGACTCACTATGGAAATTGCTGTGTTTAAAGTCGAAGAGTATGAAAACTTGTGCCAGAATTCTTCGGAATACTTATTTTAAACAATCTATATTAAGAGTTTGTGCATTATATCCGAATAAACTGTAGAAACAACCAAGAAACCAAATATGCCAACTAAAGAATTTAGACGGTTGTAACTAACGTGAGTCATTTTGACTCACAAGAAACGTTCGTTTAGTACTAACCCCGTCACAGATAAACACAAATAGCTGCTTACCACAAAATCGAAAACGTTTGCTTACTCGGACATTCATTAGAAAACATATTTCTTAAAGAATACATGGGTAGGGGAACCCAATGGGCCAACCGCCCTTTCTACGAAATATGGAAATATGTGGAATATGCGTCAAAATGACTCACATTAGTGTTCCCGGGGTAGTTATGTTTAGACATCCGACGATTCTCTCCAGTTGCTTAAATTCCAGTTTGTGCTGCAAATTTAAGGGTTACAGACAGGTAAGTGTGTTCGGCAAAATTCGAATCCTGATTCCAAATACTGCAACGCATTCATGCATGTTAACAGTGTTAGCTTGACTACTTCACTTTCGCGTCCCGGTAAATTTCGAAGTATTTGGTTGACTTTAATACAATCAAAAAGAAAAATCTTGAATCATCCATTGTTTGCCCCGTATTTTATTTTTTGGATTACGGGTCTTCGAACTTTCGGTGCCCGGGGTATACGGGGCATCTGGCCACCCTAATACAAACGAAACGACGTTACATCTAAACTTACGTATACCTAATCATGGAAACTTAATATTAAAACACAAGACATATTCACAACTAATTCATTAATTAAAAATACATAAGTACTGAAATTGTCATCGCAAACTTTCAAAACGCACTTCAGACTTCAACAATACTCATTGCGACCAATCCACCTTCTGCACTCCATACTGTGTCGTCTCCTCTTCGTTAAAACACAATATTCAAATTCGCTTCACTAATTCGACAAAATTAATTCAATTATCCTCATAATCTCTACTTTGTGTGTGCCTGAAAGGCAAAATTACATCACATACGATAAGAACCATTTATCTTTTGGGCATGCACTTGGCTCGGGCGTTACTATATGTTCGAATGCGTGTCGGTAAGGATCCTTAAAGAGCTCGAGGAAAACGTGAAAGTTGTTCCGAGTAATAAAGTTCAGTCTGTCAATAGGATTAGAGAGATGGAGCTTATAATAAAGTTTCCTGATGCAGATACTTGAACTTAAAATAGTTTTCGGTGCGAAAAGTTTTCATATGTAATTTACTGCGGAAATTTGCGGAAATGTTAAGTGTCTCGGAGATATAGAGTGCATAATTGTCCCCTAAAGGGTTTTCAATGCATTAGTAGAAGTAAAAGTAATTAAAGGTTGTTCTGTTAGTTTACATCCGTATACAGAATAATATCACCGAAAATATGTGTAGAAATAATTGCTGATATCCACAAAGTGGAAACGTTTAGCATTTGGAGGATCTTCTTCAACTGAAGCGCAGTCCTTCTCGTTCTTGAAGTCTCCATGAAACTTCTCGGTCGATCACTTTTTATGGTCCTATAATACTATCTCATCGGTTAATTTCAAGATTCTAATTATTAATTTTAATTTGGCAAAAAAATGGACACATGAAAACACCAAACAGTTATAGCCTACATTTTGGTATCCCGTGCTGTTTTGAGTAAGGAAACAAATTTCCAATCTTTCATAACGTGGAAGAACGTAACGACCCCTTGCAGTAGTTAAAGTATCAACATTTTAATTGCTGTTTGAATTATGTTCAGATTTTGCAATTAAATTAACGTGCAAGTAATAAATTTAATTGAAACTCAAAAATAACCAGACGAAAGTCAGAAAAAGTTAGAAGTGGCCGTAATGAGTTTAAGTTTGATTTTACGTGAAATATGAATCTATTTTGAAAGCGCTTTGAATCGTCGATACTTACAAAACTGCGGTCCTTGGACGTTGTATCAACTAATCTCCCATAGGAGTCCCCGAATTTCAAAAAATTAGGACTAGTTCATGTGCAGCACTCTATACAAATCTCGCTTCTACCCGTCGGCGTCGTTTCCATTTTCCTATGAATCCTTTCATTATTGACCACCCAATGTCAATAATGAAAGGATTGTTAGGAAAATGTGTGTACAGTACACCGAACAAATTCTCACGAATCTTTGACTTGAGCATAGTAACTTTCGAAATTTTTTCTATAAAATCAAAAATATTTTTATTTTCTTTTAAAATTCTGAATGAAATATAATAAATATAGTTTGGTACAATTGATCGAAAAAATGACCAAACCCAAACATAAAAAAAAAAAAATTTTTTGATGCCAAATTGTTCAATCGACTTCCTTTATTAAGTATGGTAAAGAGTTACACGAAACTCAATTGATATATAACACCTTAGATGTTTTCTTGAAAAATTATACTCTAGACCTAGACGAAGAAATATTTAAGAGTTTTTCCGGTTTTGACATTTACATTTGGCGTCAACTCTCTTAACAAATTGCAACTGGAATCATGGTATTTGGTGAAAATATTTCCAACAAATTGAAGTTGGCTAAAAGTTCCATTGCCTACTTCCCCCAAAAATATTTTTCAAAAAGTCGTGCTCGTATCTACCCCCGTAATCATCGCAGGCTGGTGAAACTCGGTTGAATGTGAAGACTTTACTTAGTAACACTTATAATGAAAATTCACTTTGATTTGATCAAAACCCATACAAACTGAATCAAAACCCATTCAAAGTAACCCCAAATTTTCCTATTTTTGGTTCCAAATTTAAGTTTTTCCCAAATATTTTGAAAACTGTGCAGTCTACTGCATATTTTCCAGTAGAAACTGAACTACACTAAATCCCCTATCTAATGATGTATAATGCCTCTGACTTTTAACTGGTAAATTATACTCTAAACCTCAAAATATTGTATTTTTCTTATTTTTTTGACATACATATATGTAGGTACATTTGACATTGTAACTCTGGATGGTACCGCATGAACCATGATTATTAGGATAAATATTAACATTATACTCTAGTTAGTCTATGCTGGAAATCAGGATCATTCCTATCAAAAAGACTCCAATCTCCCTAGAAAAAGTTTAACAAGAGGCATGTCTGCAGCTCCTCTCCAAATTATCAAAGGCGGAATATATTTGGCGCAGCGGAAAAACAGAACCCTTTTATACTCATCACAAAAAAAAACCATAATCGTATCAAACCTAAGGGTACCTCCCATACAAATTAATATTTCTTTCCAATTTAAGCTTTTACCAAATGTATTTAAATTGCAGCAAAACGCCTCAAGAGGGAATTAAACTACGCCAAATTCCCTTTCCAATTATGTATACGTCAAACTTTCTCTTGACATGCTATACCCTAGACCTAAAAACATTGAAAATATTTTGTTAACATTTATGTTTGGAACAGTAAATCTGATTGAAGTACAATCGGAATCATGGTAATAGGAAATATTTTCAGGTCTCAGGTAGCTGGACTCACTGCTACTTTCTTTCCATTATATTTTAACGAAAAACTTTGGGGTGCATTTACACCTACACCCCACCTTGTCTTTAGCATTAGTTTTTGACCCCGGTCCTATTAACGTTAACGCGTTTTGCTGTAATTTTGATACAAAATATTTGTCAAATTGGGAACGAAATGTAGGAAAATATGGGATCATTTTTTATGGGAGGTGCTCTTAGCTTTGATCCGATTAAGGCTATTTTTTGTGACGAGTATAATAGGACTCTGTGTTTCCGCTGACCCAAATATTCCAGGGAAGCCTTTTGTTAAACTTTTTCCAGGGGAAATGTTTTTGAATGGTGTAATCCCATTTTCAGCACGGGCTAACTAGAGTATAATGTTAATATTTTCCATAATTATTATGTTTCTGTACTGTTGTACTGTATCTAGAGATACAGTGTCAAATGTAATTGTCAAAAACAGAAAAAAAATACAATATTTTGAGGTCCAGTCCAAGGTGTAATTTGCCAGCTAAAAGTCGAAAATATTATATGCATCATTAGATAAGGGATTTAGTGTAGCTCAGTTTTGTTTTCTTTGGACATTATGCTGTAGACTGCATAGTTTTCAAAATATTTAGGAAAATATTTTTTGGGGAAGGTAGGCGCATTCTTGATGTGAGCGGCCCAATTTTCAGTTTTAGCCAACTTCAATTTGTTGGAAATATTTTGACCAAATACCGTACTATAATTCCAGTTGCAATGTCGTAAAATTATGGCGCAAATGTAAATGTCAAAAACTGTTTCGCCGCTTCTACACTCTCTCCCCCTTAATCCATGTCGCAATGTTGGTAACTTTTTACCACTAAATGAAGGAAGTCCAGTGAACAATTTGGCATAAAACATTTTTTTTTTTTGGGTTTTTACCTATCTGTACTATACTAATATCGAAATCTTGTAATCGACCAATGTAATCCTTTTACATTGGGACAGGCGTGTTTCATTAGGTCCTCTTGAGCCCACATGTTGTTAGCCGATAATGTTGCACTACCATTCCAATTTCAATGCAATGAGATACAACTTTGTTACTATAATCCCCCTGCAACGGTTCATTGTGTAATTAAAATTTTAAAAATGTTGAGAGAATATCCGATGTTGCAATTCAGCTGAAGTTAAAGGTAGTTTTGAATTTGCTTATTGTGTACATAACATGCTTTTTTTATTTCTAAAGTGACTTTTTCCTAAATCGACCGTTAAAAAGCCAACAAAGCAACTTTTGTAAACTTCGCAGATTTGACAGTTCAAAGTACCGTTCTGAAATCATTCTTCGAAATTTCAATGAACAATATATTTTGAAATTTCTTTTAAGTTTAGATGTCTGTATCGTTGTAAAAACATTAACGTTTGTAGCTACTGAAAAGTCAGTTCATGTGTTCATGGGAAATTTTACGTAGATTCAGAGACTGAAGTAAGACTTTCTATTTATTGATTAGGCGGGTGGTCAATTTGATATTATAAGTCGTGATTTTCGATGACTTTCACCAAAAACACTCTAGTACAATAACGGTAAAAAACTACTATATTGATGGTGTTTCTGCTCAATCAAATTGTCCTGTTAATTCACAGGGTCTTCCGCAACCCGTTCGCCATAGTTATATGGCTAGATTTTGCAGTTACTGGGCAAACTTTGCCTGTAACTTTTACCGTTACGGAAAAATAGTAATTTTACGCATGTCAGTTGGTGTAACGAAGAGGGACCACATTAAAAGTAGCTACATCCGGGGAAGCTTGTCCACCGACCAAACAATCACCGAAAAGCTCGCAGACCGACAAATGGATTGGTAATGCCATGCTTAAAGGCGTCCGCCCGAGAACCCCGAAAAAAAGGCGATATCAATGGTTCTACTTCATGGACCCAAGGCCAGAGGCAAACCTAAGAACACTTGGATGTGTCAAACGAAAAAGCAGCAACAACGCATTGGTCTCGGTGATGGCATGATCTAAGATAGAGCTGCCTGCAGAAATATAGGCTGAGGCATTACAGCCAGAACGTGTAGGTGTAACGAACCGATTTCGATACATATGTACGTGTCTACTTTTGAAGTTGTGAAATTCTCAAAAAGAAAAGACCGCCAAATTCAAAAGTAGACATATATGAATCGGAATCGCTTAGTTCGGAACAGCTGGGCCAAAAAATAATTATCAATCGGCTTCGGCTTCAGGGGAGTTCGGTGAGAGATGTGACGACTGTGACACGCGGGATTTGGAGTTGGCGGACGATTAAAAAGAAAAAAAAAGTTTCGATTAGCGTTAGGAGCCCGCGAGGAAAAATGACTTTTTTACCGCAAAAAAAAATGCACAAGTTTTTTTTGTGATGAGTTTGATCTTATGGTTGTGTGATGTAGTTATTGTGTGTGGTTGTCGTTCGTGATATGATATACTTTTAATTTTAACCTCCTTGTGTGTACCGTCCACCTCAGGCATGCGATATCCCTATTTATTGTTGGACAGGTTGAGTGGCACAGACCACATCCGTATCTCCCGAAACTGAGCTAAAGCAAGCGCATGCCGCTGTTCGCTCGTTGACGAGTTCTATCTTCGTTGCCTAACCTTACGGTTATAGAAGCACAGTGGCGCAACCAGAATCTTGTCCTGGAGGGGGCTAAGGACTTATGACTTTTCCGTCGCAAGTATTAGGGTAATGGTGCTATATTTTCCAGTAATGTCGCTATACGATCATATGTGTTAAGTTTTCATCCGAACAGAAAATATCCTAAACCGAAACATGTTAAAATTGGATTTTTTTTTATAGATGACAAAAAAGGTTTTACACTTTGTCATGAACATGATCTTGATTCTAACGTAATTCCAGGAGCAAGTAAATACTAAAGCAAAAGAGTATAAATGCAGATAGGAAATATGCCATTTACTAAGCGCCTCAGGCGATTCCATGTAGGATACCGTTAGGGCGGTCGTTATCACCCGTTCAGGAGTCGAAATATACAGAGCTTACATTTTACAAGTAAGGAAAGGAGTGAATTGAAAAAAAAATGTCCCCACAATTAATTTTGCGAATGTTCCGTCTTAAGAGGTTTTGAAACCTGGAAACAAAAATTTAATCGGAATATTTTTCACTGCAATTTTTTCAAAGAAATAATGTAATTTTTTTCGTGGAATATGTCCGAAACGCTGGAGTGGAGAATTTCTAAAAGTAAAAACTGAAAATGGCTCCATATTTTTTTCCAGCGTTTTGTGTATTCATTTTCGTTTTCGATCATTAAACATTTTTCACGATGGGCTCATCGGGGAATCGTAAATTAATATATAAAATTTATCGAAGCAGTCGGATTTTTTTTTTTTTTGCAAAGTATTTACATATTTTGAAGAATTTTTTTCTGTGCCAAAATAATATCAGACTTGCGCGTTTATATTTTTCTTCTTTGCACAAATACTGTTCTAAAAATCTGAAGTTGCAAATTGCACAGACAATGTATTGTTTCATATTTCATTTTGCAATTTGTGGTTTCCAAATTTGGGTCTGGGAGGGACTTTAGCCCCCTTAGTCCCTCCCGTGGTTGCGCCACTGTAAAGCATTGGCTCCGTCCCCTAGGCATTTTCGGATAGCCAAGTCCTTTCACTACACACGGGCGATGTATCTACATCGTAGGCCGAGCGACGCGATGCCATGGAACGGCATCTAACTAGGCTAGGGAGAAGAGAAATAGTTTTTTTTTTGTCTTGGTAAAAACCAGTTTGGACTTTCTAAAAACAAGTTTTATCAAAAGTTTGCCCGTTACGTAAGCTTCCGAACGGCGTATCAAATGTTTTGACGGAGCCGATAAATTTCTATTCATTGCGTGTTAAAAGAAGAAAAAAAGGAATTGTGGAAATGGATCAACACTTTGATAAGCTTTGACTTTTCAAAGAAATGAAATTGATATATTCACATGCAAGCATCAAGCAGTGTAATTTGCAAAGTAAAGAATTTACTTTCACATTACCAATATGCAAAGTTATGGTCCTTGGATAAAAAAAAAACCGTTAAATGTGAGAGATGCCAAAATTGATCCTGTTGAGGCAAGTGATTTCTATGCTCGGTGCTTTAAACAAACTTATAAACATCGGAAATGAAACGTACTCGATGTCCCACTTTGATACGATACTCAACATATACCTATCTTTGGTTAAAGCTAAATTGTGTACTTTTTTGTCCTTTTTCAAGCTTTACAATATTTTTTTTTTTCAAAATAATTTTTACACCTTTGTAGCTCTTTTGATTAACAAATAACGAAAATTAGCATGTAGTTAGGTTTTTTCTTTTAAAATTACATTTATTTACATTAAAAACATTACATTATTGATAGAATACTTTTTTTGTCCTTTTTGTCAGACGAAAAAACTTGCATGACTATGTACTTCTTTGTATATGTCAATCGAGAAGTAACATAATGAGGCAACTTTTATCAACTTCGATGATATGTTAGTTGAACATACCGTTAGGAAATATGGGTTTGATTTCGACAGTAAGAGATTGTTTCCAAACTTGAATACAGCCAAGGTGGCATTTTATTGGAAATTTGTGTACTTCTAAAAGATTATGTTATCTATTTAATTTAGTGATTCAGAAGTTTGAAAATGACAGTTTTCCGTATGACAAACCCTGCAAAAATGCAATTACTCCGTAAAGGTAAAAGTTCAGAAATAATTCAGGCGACGTTGGTTCGAAAACAAACTGTAGAATATAGCATATGAGTATGATGAAACGTTTGTGGTACACCGTGACACATCCGCGAAAAACGCTATGCATGTAAAATTTTATGTATAGTTTCAAAAATTTAAGTAAAAATTTTGATAGGTTGATTAGGGGAGTGATCCATTTTAATTTTACAGGACAATTAATGGCAAAACCTTATGTTGTATAACGGTAAACATTTTATGATTCCTATTAAATTTTTTTTATGGAATACAAAATACACAGCCAAAAAATCCTACTTTTATGATTTTTTTTTTTATTTTAATTAAACCATTTGGAATACATTATTGTCTCTATATAACATACATTTTAAAAGAATAAAAAAAATTTGTTCAAAATTCATGTTTTGTCAAAGGATCCAAATTCCTTTAAAAATTAATAAATTTACAAATACATATCTGCATAGCTTTCACACTACTCAAATCTGTTTTGCAAATATTTCTCCATACTGTCACCTCGCACTTTCATGAACACCAACATGTCTCCGCATATGTGACATCACATGGATACATAGTGCTTTTGCACCCTATTGAAATTTATTCAATTAATCCCTAAAATATGCATCGAACCGGTCCCACCACAGGGCCCTTATACAGACATCGAGCGAGACTAACAAAGGGTGTCGTTTTGATTTATCAGAGCATCCAGTAAATAGGTGTAACACACCCAAACGTGTACACAGGATCAGAATAAATATTCAATATTGCATGGCATTCCATTATATGCCATAGCGTCGAAAATGATTGTGCAAAGGTTTCGAACGAAATGCAAACTAAATTGAACTTCACTCCACTCCATCGACGCCGCCATTGCCAATATTTTGTTAGCTTCAGCTTCGTTTGCCTTTTCGGTAACAAAATTGAATTATTGATTAGTGCTCTTGATACTGAAATATGGTGGTTTTTCCATAAATGTGAAATTGGCAAAACCTACTCGCTTGTATGATGAATGCATTCGAATAGTATATGACGGATACAAATCAAATCAGAGTCGACGAAGAGAGATGTTTTCTTTATTACTAGTAGTACTATGGAAAGTCTACATTCGGCTTGATTAAGTAAACCACAAGTTCCTCGGCAGTCGGGTCGGCGCGGCGCTGCATATGAATATAGATTTTACGTTAATTTTATTCACAAGGATATAGATAGATATGAGGCCTAATGGTTTGGAAAAAATGATAACGTTTCATTGGATAATAGAGATTCGTCCATGTATTGAATAATTCAAATTCGACCAATTTATTGCAATGAATTTGGATACCATACAGGCATTTTTTTATAAAAGGATGTTTTCTATATTTTAACTTCCCAATTTTTTACCCGCTTGAAACGTATTGGTTTTGTATAGGAAAGTTTTGACAATTCTAAAAAAAAAAAACCTATATCGATGCGCACTGTTCTCTAGAGCTCCAAATCCGTGCTCATTTAATTGGTTGCATTCTTAGTCCTAAAACATAGAAAAACATCGTGTGCTTCATCCCCACGCCATGCCACCCCAAATTCTATGAAAAATTATTTCGATTTCAAATCCGATACACTTTATTATAGCATCATGAAATTGTTGAAAATACTTTCCGTTTCCGTTCATTGAAAGTATCCTTACGGATCCAACGAACGGCGGAATTGATATTCTCCATCGTATCCTAGAAAGCTATAAAATTGCTTTGCGAATCATTAAGTCGACTATTCATAGAATGTCATGACCGTGGAAATGTCCTGGGGAGAAAAGTTCAACATTATTATGTGTTTTATGTAAAAAGAACATTAAAAGTGCAATGCCAACGAACGCTGACCGAAAAAAGGGAAATTATGACGATTTGCCTTTTGTGCATATTGAAATACAATTTTGGATGAGAATATTTTTGCATAGACATCATTTCCGAATTGTTAAACTTTAATGGAATATCGTAAAATGCTCGGCGATTTGTTTCTTTGTGAAATTCAGTTATTCATATTGGAAGGGAAAAGTATAAAGGGAAAAGCAATAGTATGTTGATCCGCAAAAAAATCAGAATAAAAGCAAATAACATACATAGATTTTTGAGAAGGAAGGTACATAACAAACTTTGTGTATAACACTTGAATTGATTTGTGGATTTTAAAATGTCTTGCATATCCCTTTTAAAGTTCCTCTATTATCTTATACGCTTTTCCTTAATCGACAGTCCTGTCCACATTGTCGGCCAGTGTTCCTAAAAAACACCGGCAATACTCATACAAGTACATTTTGAAAAATGCTCGAAAGGAAACAGATTTTTTCCTATTCGCACTCCTGCTTGCTTAAGACAAAGTGTGCAGACACTACTCTCTCTCCGATTGGATTCATCACTATAACGTTTATTGCAACTCGTAAAAAGTTCGTAGACAATTCATAACTTTCGGTACTGTCAAAAATGAAGTATGGACAGTCATCGGTAGAGTTAAAGCCGGAATTGAATGGGAGTGGAAAATATTATTTAGCTGAAAAGTTTTTTAACGATTCGCTTTGAAACTTGGTGTCGTAATTTTTGAAACTTTAGATTTTCAGAAAATGGATTTTCTTCTTTGCTAACTGAATTTGTATTTATAACATAGATGTAAAAGATGTAAAAGTGCAATTCTATTGGGATTATCGGGGCCCGGAGCAAATAATAAATAAAAGTTGCCCTTTTTAAGGAAAAGTGCATTTGTCATTGGAAACTTCAAATGTTTCTCAGCATCACAGGATGCTGATACCTCAACACTAATCGCAAGATTGTCAAGTCAATCCTACAGCTAGGTTCACGGTGCGAACAGAAGTTGGACAACTTGTGTGAGATCAAAAAACCTTCACTCTTCTTACATTGACTATAGTCCGATCGAAATATCAACACAAACTTTTTAATAATAAATAACAGGTGCGACAATCCAACATTGGACTAAGGCCGCAGGATGTGTTAGTGACATCCTATTTCCAAGATCTTATCTGCTTTTTTTTATTAAGGTAATGAGATCACCATCACGCTCAGCAGTGTTATTCATCCCCATAAATGGGTACTCGTTTAACATCTGAGTGCGATCATAGTCCGTCACAAGCTCGTGAGTTCGAAAAACACCATGATCCACGGTGAGATTCAAACTCATGACCCTGTGCACCGAAGGTACGCGCAATAACCGCTAGACCAGCCAACCTAAAAACTTTTTAATAATGAAGAGTTAATTAACTGAACGGGTTTTTTCATTTGTTTTGTATATTGCAAGGCTTACATGGATGGCCCTGGTAATCTCATCATAAAATATGTACTTCTCATAATATACTTAGTCGGAAATGTTACCTTCAATGCTTTACTTCTTCTTCTTCTTCTTCCTTGCCTTGTTCTTTATACCGCTCCATGGTTTCGCGTTGCTCGACCCGCGGTGTAGGCACATCGCCCGTTGTGGCGATAATATCCCAGCATATTTCTACAGGCAGCTCTATCTTGGATCGTGTCATCGCCGAGACCAATGCGTTGTTGTTGCTTTTTCATTTGACAAATCCAGGTGTTCTTCGGTCTGCCTCTGGCCTTGGGTCCATCAAGTGGAACTTCCACTGACCATCAATTATCCATTGACCTTCAATGCTTTACAAATCAAGAGAAATGAACGAAACAACAAATATATTTTTCCTGTGCTAATGCGTATTGTAAAAGCTGATAACGTTTTACGACCGCATCAAGTTCTGTCCACACGGCCAACAAGTTTGATAGGATTTGTTCAAGTTGAATGGGAAAAGTTGGATCAAATACGTTGGATGCCGTCCGAACACGCCTTTACACCTCATACTCATTAATTTCGAGAGAGCGCTCGAAAGCGTAAAATTACTAAAGACACATTTTTGTACATGGAAAATTTTTGATAAAAAAAGGAGGCCAGCATTTTCAAGCAAAACCATAATTGGAACTCGAAATGGAATATTTTTCTATAAAAAAATCTGAAGAGGCTATCGCAATTTTCACTCGCAAATCGGGGCTGAAGTTTGTATACCGCCAGAAAATTCACTACGTACGTAGCTAGGGGAGGGGTCCGGACAATGCCAACAACTAGAAAGCTGAAGTCATTCACTAATTCAAAATGAGTTCAGGATGTTTTCTAAATACCTTTTCAATTTCTAGGGTCATTGTCGATGGTTTTGGAAATCATGAATGCGTCCATATCAAATAAAATCAGGTATTCGCGACATTTTTGACGGAAATACATCATACCGGGAAAAAGGTGTTCTACTGTTCTGTCTTTCGTCAAAAAATCTAATTTTACGTAAGTTAACGGCGAATTTTGAAGAAGACGCTTTGATCTGATTTGGGGTTTTCGAATAATATATAATATATACATATATATAATACTAGCATCATAGAGTGCGACTCAACCAAGTGAGCCACAGAGCGTGGCATTGTGCAACTAGTTTAGGGTCCGATTTAAGGTTTTTTTTTGTTTTAAGTGACAAAGTTAAAAGTTCTTTACGGGACCTTTTGCAGGATATGTTTTTGTTGAGGTATTTTCGATTACTTTTTCTCATAATGCAGGTCGTAATTTGGCCATAGCTTGTCGAATGTTGTTCCGCACATGCTCCATAGTTTCAGAATAATTTACATAAACCCGTAGCCCCACAAAAAAAATTCACGAGTTAATTGATTGTTATACCCAAAAGCTCCGCAAAACCTCTCATAAAAACGAACGCTGAAGCATATATGCTATATCTCTGACTCTCTTTAAAGTGAAACCAATGGGCCAATTCAGACTATACGAAAACGACCGTACGGCTAACAGACGTACGGCGAGAGCTTATGTAGTGACCGGAAGACAAGCATTGTGCATTTCACATTTTGAGAATGCGTTGTAAGAGTCGTACGTATGATTATCCATGATTTTTGTTGTTGTAACGTTTCATCGTTAAGTCGTTTTAGTGTAGTCATAATTGGCCCAACACGTTACGAACTGCTTTCTACTCCTAGTATACCCAAATTACCCGCCGCCCGGTAGGTCATGTGAAGTAAATGCTTCTTGCAAAATTGTGTGTGTAGGATAAGTCACAATTTCTTAAGGATCAATCACATTACAATTTTAAGTGAGGTTGTGACTGGGCGCCTTGGATTGAGGCGAACATACGATGTAAAATGTAAAATGAATTAAGACAAGCTCCTCAAGTTTTCAAAATTCATGTTTCACCGAATTTTAGACAAAAAGCAAGTTTCAAAAACTTGCCGCTGCTTGAAATCGGCCGCAGGAAACAGAGAGAGAATTTAATATACGTTTATGGAAACTAAATTAATAAAAAGTATTTTCAAGGAGATCGATCTAATCCTGTTGTAACTACAAAAATTGCCAATAATTCACGCTTGGCGTCATACAAAAAAATGGATTGTCTTCTTTATTAGGATTTGATTAACGCTTTCCCTTTGAAACACGTAGTCCCAAGTTCGGTGTTTTTTTTTTAATTATTAAATCATCTACTGTGAACTACAAAACCGTTCAAGATCAGTGCCTATCTTCTATTCTCAATCTCCAGTCGCGTTCGTCAAATATGTGTATAGAAGTCATGGGTGGTTGGTACCTATATGTTGCGCTCTGATTTTTCAGCGATTTTCAGGGTTCGGGCCCTTAGTGATCTAACCAACCTAAGTAGCTTTTTCCTAATATCCAAATTTTGTATGCAAGTATCTTTTTAATGTACGCTGTATATATGTCGAACGAATGGAATCGGACCATGGCGTCATGGGGCTGCCACAGAAACTGTACCCTGACAATTAGGTTCTTCTATAAGAAAAACTTTCTCTTTTGAATTCGACCTTAATCAAACTTTACCCAAATGTGTTCCTAGTAAAGCCTCAAAACATATCTAGGAATGGATGAAATCGGATTTTTACGTCATAGGGCTGTCATACAAGCCAACTCCCAAATATTAGGTTCATGTAAGAACAATTTTTCCTTTTTGAATCTTAACCAAAATTCATCCAAGTGTGTTCCTGGCTTAGTATCGATGCATCCAGAAACAGATGGAATCGGAATACGTCATAGGGCGGCGGAAAAAATTATTAACACAAAAGAAGCTTAGCCCCAGTTTACCGCAACCACTTTTTTACTAGTTTCATATTGTGGGGTGCAAATGCATATGCCCATATTTCTGCATTAACTGACTTCCAGTTTTTTTTCTTTTAATTCATTTTGATCGTGTATTATGTTAAATAGGGAAAACAAAAATCAGATATTGAGTGCGAATTCAGAAATACTGGAGGCAAACATGTTGAGTTTGGTTGGACGGCAGGCACTGATATTCATACTTGAGTGGTATAATAAACTCAAACAAGAGTCATGTTCATGAAACTTCCGTATGGTGTGCATCCAATTCACTGATTTTGCGAGAGTTATGCATCTTTTCAGGTTCCTCATCGTTAGCAGAACTTATTACTTCAGTTATAAAAGTGAAATCGCTTCGCATAGATAAAATTAGCAGGCCGAAACTAATGGGCTCGAAGAGAAATTTTGTTCACAAATTCCGAAATGCAATTCTTTCTCGAAATTTTAGTCAGCACACTCTTCTGCAATTAGTATTTCTACGCACCTACGCACCTTAAGGTACTAAAACTGTTAGAAATAATGGAGCTAGAATAAAATGATGTAAGAAAGATATGATCGTAAGACTATGCGCCAATTTTTAAAAGAATCGTACAAGCACCTCACCTTGGCAGAAGTTGGAGAAAATTGAGATGGAAAAAAAGATTGTTTTTGGGTCAAATCACGCAAATTTGACTTTGAAGCTCTGTAAAAACCAAAACTCTTATCCGATTTTAGTGCGGTTAGTTTTATTTTACAGGTAAATTTGTTGGCTGTAATAATCATTTTATTTCACTATTCTAGCTGGTCTAGCTTTGGAGACATTAGGCTTTAAGTCGTGCAAGAAAATGATTTTTTCAAAAATCTTTAAATGCCTGTGGCAGCTAAAGGGTTAAGCTGAGGGGGTATGTTCCATACAACTTTTTTGCTGGAAATCAACTGAGGAATCATAATCCGGTGCGTTTATGCGGCAGTTTCCGGACACCCTGTATAAATCTGACGGGTATTCAAATTTCGACCGCGCCCGAAATTAGCTTCGGTCTCGTTTTTTTATCAATTGAACTGGATGAGCCAAAAAGCCGCATGCGGCTCGTCAACTATACTTTGCTCTAGTCGATCAGAGTTAGCAGTTCAAAAGCAAGGAGATTTTAATTAAATCGAAACAGATGCCTAGAAGCATGATGCTTCACGTGTGAAATGCTATGAACGACAATTGGAGAGCAAGAAAAGACCTTGGGCTGTTGTGCTACCAAGGGCTACAACAATTCCAAGGACGACCCTGGTTATAAATAACCGGGTAACCCTGATGAAAGCTTAGAGGAGATTAAGGATTCCGTTCTCATTGGGTGAATTCTTTGAATATGAATCTAGTATTTATATCATGACAGTGGTAATTTTACGTAGTTTAACTTGTGGCGGGGTCAGCACTCGCTTTAAAGGGAGGCAAACCGGGCGGTCGCCGGGGGCGCAAAATTTTAGGGGTTGGTTTTTGGCTAGCATTCGATTGGGTAAAAAGGAAACCATTAGAACTTTAGATGTAATAAAAAAGGGCAAAATAAAATGCCACAAAGCATGAAATCAAACTGACACTCGCAAAAAGAATACGACCAAGAGCTGCAAAAACCATTCGTTTCAAGAGAGATTCAATAGATTACTAAAGGAGCGGGAAATTGCCCTATTGCCCGGGGCGGCGTAAGCGTGGAACTGTTTTTCTCTAGTTTTCACGTTTTTTTAAATAATTAACAAAAACCGCCATTCAATCAGGGCTCAAAATAGAAAAAATAGTGTAAGGCTAATTTTTGTTATTTTATAATCAGTAGGGTCCCAGTAGTCCAAAATTAATTTTTATAAAAAAAAAATTGATCGGAAAAGTCCCAAAAAGGACACAATTTAACCCTTGGTCGGAGGTGGGCCTTGCGGATTGTCATATCAAAAGAGGCGTCGAGTACGTTACAAAAGTATCCGGTTTTTGTTTCCTGTTTCTAGGACTAAGAACTGAGTATATTGCATTTTTATGAACAATTTTCGTGTTTACCGTAACTTGTCATTTGTATCTTTCCAAAGCTGACATGACTATATACGCAAATACACCAAGCTGCTAGAATTTCATCAATTTTTAAGAATCTGACGATTCTTCCATTTATTTTGCTTAAAACATTTTTGATCGAAAAGGCTCCAAAAAAAGTCAATAAAGGAAATCAATTAATCCTTGAGCGGAGGTAGTCATGCGGAGTGTCATATCAAAGGGGACGTGACGTCGAGTACATTACATATCCGAAGTATTCCCTTTTTCAAGGACCCAAGGCAGAGTATGTTTCTTAGCAAAATGATAATGAATGATATAATTCGATTTTAAAACGTTAATAGTTGAAATAGATTGGATGCGTCAGCATCAGCATCGGCAGAGGCATCGGCATCAGCAGAAAAATTTCAATTTAGAACACACGCATTTGCCTTTGATGACCCACATTGACAGCAGCGGCAGAAGCATCGGCAGAAGCATTTTTCTGCTTCTGCCGCTGCTGTCATTGTGGGTCATCAAAAGCAAATGCGTGTGTTCTAAATTGAAATTTTTCTGCTGATGCCGATGCCTCTGCCGATGCTGATGCTGACGCGGGAAATCCAATTCAACCATAAGAAAGTAGTGGCAGCTTTATGTATTCGCGTAGTTATGGATTTGGAAAAATAATGATGATCAAATATGGGGAACACTAAAATTGTTCATTAATACACGATTTACTCCGTTATGGGTCGTTAAAACAGGAAACGAACACCGAATATGTAAGTAATGTACTCGACGTGTCCTTGATATGACTCCCCGCCAGCATACCTCCAATCGTGAACTAATAGGTGTGCCTTTTTGAACTTTTTGGGACCTTTCGATCAAAATTTTTCTTAGCTAACTCCTGGAATCCTATTGATTCCAAAACAGCAAAAGTTAGCCTTAGTCTGTTTTTTTATTGTTTTTATTTGAAATGCTACTAAAATGACTTAACTAACTGGTACAACTAAAAACCAGTTCGCAATTTTTTTCGTGTCAAGGTATTGATTTTTGATTAAGTCGACCGAACTAAATAATAAAACTTGTGTTTATAGGATAATAACAGTTTTCCAATATTGCGGTTAATAACATCCATCAATCTTACAAATACACTGTACAAGATAACTTTTTAGCTTCGGCTGTAATATAATAAGACTAAAAAAAGTACTCACTATATTCATTTCACGTAATATCTCATTACTGAAAACATGAAAGTTTTGCGTTTACTGCTAACGAAATATGTTGACATTCTCCATCATTTTTTCTTGCTCGTATCGTTTTTTGCTGCATTTTCATGACACATTAATTATTCAATACATTGCGCTTTAATCATGTCACAACAACGTTTTCCTTCAGCGCAGCTACACGGAACGGCGCAGAGCAGGCAGACTGAAGCTGGACTTGTGCCGCATTGCATTATAGAACGTGGTGTGTCCCGCTTTCACAACACACACATTTTTCTGCACAATTCAATGGTAACATTAAATACTTTTTCAATGCACTTTTATATCCATGCCGATGCTACAGAAGATGCTGTACCAACCGTGATTTCGAAAGATTCTTCATTCCATAGATTCCTGATTATAACACGAGTCACTGCTGAAGTGCGGCGAAGATCGCGAGACTGGGTATCTTCAACGGTCTGCATTTCAATTATATTGGCCACCTGGCCAAGAGTGCAGTCCATTCATAAAATGCCGCAATGTCTGTCCTGTGTATATCATATTGTGGCCAATGCCAATTCATCCGTTGCGCAGAAGTTTATTGTTATTAAGGGAGGAGAGAAAAGCAAAGGTTCAGCTTTGTGGCTGAACTTGAACTCCAATTTACGATTTACGTTGAAATTGAAGCTGACAAACACTATTTATATTGGAAGTCCGCAAGCATTCGGTAAGGGAAAGAGCGCAATCAGCATTCAGAGAGAAAAAAAAACCTAGTGAGCCAGAGGGACACCCAAAGAGTCCCGATATGCGAAATCGGGCGAGACCTTTGCGCTTTTGCATGGTGGTCTGAAATTTATGGCACGACTGAACTCCTAACAGCCTCGCAAATCATCAATATAGCAGTTTCAGGTATGTATGGACCAATGTTGCCAATCTGAAATTGCAATTATGCTAAAAATGAAACTGCACTTCTCATGAACAATTCAATATAGCTGAAAAATATTCTGAAATCATTCTTCACTGTAAGCCCTTCCTATTCTGAGTCTTATTTCAAATATTTCCTTTGGCTCTGATTTCTCTAAAAGACAAAATTGGAAACCCTTTGAATTGCATTGCTAAGAAATCAATTTTGCACGCCAACTATATTTTCAACCGCACATTTTCTTTACGTGAATTGCATTCGCTGCGCATTCAGATACACAAATACAGAAAGTACGCGTCTTCGTCGTCCCTGGATTGGTATGAAGAAGGAGGTTCCTTAATCTAAATGATTTACGACGACCACGAATTGTATGAGAGAATAATGGACGGCCAGATAACGAATTCAAATTACGGGTCAGTCAGAAATGATGACAAATACTCATTCGTTTAATTTTGTGGTCTCATGGACATGGGGAGAGTATATAGTATACGTAGTATTACTTTCCTTGTATCTGCATTCGCCGGAGAAATCCAACGGAAATTATATGTTTCCTCCGGCAGATCCACAACAGATATCCACCGAGCGAGTGGATGCATTTAGAGACTGATTAAACCATTTTTGCGGTTGATAATGAAAGGCAAAGGACCAGTGGGGAATGCTCCATTTCTCTTCAATCTTATTCGTCTGTAATTAACCAACCAGCATAGTTTGTGGCTAGTGAATTATAATTTAAATTTGGATTTCACGGTTTTCTTGTTCAGGCCCTTTAATTAACAGAATACACGCAACGTATCGTGGTTGACTCCCACATAATCAACGGATGTGGTATGCATCGAGATGTTGGATGTTTAAATATGCTGAATCGAAGGTGGTTGCGAATGGATGAAATTATTTTTACTGTAGTGGCAGTTATACATTTTTAAGATTTTTTTTTTTTTTGATTTACTAGATTAACTTTGCAGCAATAGTTTTATCACTCGACCATTAATATATAGACTTCACCCAGCGCAGATTACATACGATAGAGACGTAATCACGGCACTAATCACATCCAATACACATTCACATGTCGAATATTGGATTCTATTTTCTATTTTCACCAAAATTATACTCTCTTCTCCCTCTTTTATAGAAAGCCATTGTACAGTATGTGTATTCCTTAATTGGAGCGGTATTACTCTTATTCAAAATTTCCCAAGCATGCACACATAATCCTCATCATTACATTTTAATCCTTGCATACAGAATAATTCTGCCGATCCACAACCTATTATTTTCAAGACCACTCAAACAACTGCTTCTTTTTTACTTTGTCCAAAGTGTAATTGAAATCTATTTTTGTATGACACGACTCCCCATTCATTTTATCGTCCATACGAATAAAAATGAATTCATTTGGGGTTGGCACATGTGACTCTTCGGGGCAAACAATGAAAACGTGCCGTATCCTTGACAATCACCGGTTATTCGAATGTGAATCCATAGAAATCGATCAGACAATTTTTTTTTTGAAAGCGTGACCGAGCAAATTTGTATTTTTAATTTTTATATGTGTATGTAATTATACTCAAATTCATATACATCATACAAGTATGTATATGCAAAGAATGAGTTTGATTTTTATATGTATAGTGCAGCTTACGTTCATTCAAGTAAAAGGAATCCTTTGAAAGCGTAGTGACGTTGGTATCTACATCATTGCCTTTAATTCTTGCTGCAAGTTTCTGGGAGAATTTCACACTTTGTGTATCCTCCTTCCTCTCTTCCTTGCCTCGTTCTTTATACCGCTCCACGGTTTCGCGTTGCTCGACCTGCGGTGTAGGCACATCGCCCGTTTTGGCGGTAATATCTCAGCATATTTCTACAGGCAGCTCTATCTTGGATCATGTCATCGCCAAGACCAATGCGTTGTTGTTGCTTTTTCATTTGACATTTGACACATTCAGGTGTTCTTCGGTCTGCCTCTGGCCTTGGGTCCTTCAAGTGGAACTTCCATTGATATCGCTTTCTTTGCGGGGTTCTCAGGCGGACGACGTTGAACATGGCAATACCAATCCATTTTTCGGTCTTCGAGCTTTTCGGTGATTGGTTGGTCTATGGATAAGCTGCCTCGGATGTAGCTGCTCTTGATGTGGTCCCTTTTGGTTACACCAACTGACATGCGTAACATTTTCATTTCAGTCACTGTCGCTGTCCTCGATCTTTTCGGTGATTGGTTGGTATATGAACAAGCTGCCTCGGATGTGGCCCTTTTGTGGTCCCTTTTGGTTACACCAACTGACATGCGTAACATTTCCATTTCAGTCGCTGTCAACAAGGTTCTGCTATTTACATACCTTCAAAGCGAATTTTCTCATTATTTCTATTTCAGAATATGAATTCGTTTACGGTGAGTCTCGAACCCATGACCCTGTGCACCAAAGATGCAATTTCTAATTTAAAACATGGCGTTGGGAATTTATGACACAACAGCCATAGCTATTGTCAAAGGGGGAAATTGAGACCCGATTGCGTTTTACTTGGACAATTAACCTGCCCGTGTAAGAAAAAGAGTCCTAGTGTCTCTTATTTCTTTTGGTGTTGCCAGGGTTGAAAAGGACGTGGTTATGGTATATTATTTACGACCAGCCGGGCCAGGAAGAAATACTTCGTCTCCTGCACGCACATAATGTCTATCTCCCTCCGCTTCATGATATCCTCAATTTCCTCGCTCTTCGACGTCATGGAACCTACAACCCAGCTTGCACCCCTCAGCTTCTCCACAGTGTAGTTGGACTGGCTTATATTGCTCGCCCCCGGAAACCGTCAAGTTCTGGCGCGAACTATGTTCGCCCCGGGATCACTCAGCCGCATAGCATAAGTAGTGGCCGGTGGGGTAGTGCTTATAGTTGCGTGAATTTCCATAAGGCCTTCCATTCTTTTACACCTTTTGGAGAAAGGTTGTGTGTTTTGGCGCACTAGTGTGTGGAAAGTAAGTAAATTTATGGACTTTCCTGTTACGTCCGCCAGCAATCTCCAGGCACGGCAACCCATGCACACACACTAGTCTATGGGAGATCTTGTTGATGGTAAAATGTGCCTCAAGCTTCAGATGTAATGGTTGCCCGCTACCTTCGCATACTAGGGCCAAGCACCCTCTTGGCCATGCATCCCTCGGCGCATGCTGATCCACCTTGGATTAAGGATTTTTTGTCACTGTAAGAGTTCTCATCTCTCCTGTCCCTTTTTTGTCGCCTTCTACGAGACACGCCGGGAAAAGCAGTGGCATCATTCGTGAACCATGCCACAGGGCAAATTCTACTATTAATAAACATGTTTTTAATTATCCTCGTCACTATGTGAAAGTATATATCAACTTTGTGATGAAGTTTGCAACGCCCAGAAGGAAGCACCTCCGAAAAAAGTATATACCTATGTACATATATTAATCAGTGTGACGGACGCAAGAAATCGATTGAGCGATATCCGTTTGTCTGTCCGTATGTTTCAAGACAAAATAATCCCTCAGTTTTGAAACTATCGGTTCGGAATGATGTATACAGGTTTGTTTTTAGTGTACGCTGTATATCTGTCGGAACGAATGGAAACTCACAATGGCGTCATGGCTGCCATAGAAACCAACCCCTGAAAATTATGTTCTTCTAAGAAAAACTTTTTTCTTTAGGAACCAGTCTAAACCAAACTTCATTGGAGTGTGTTTCTCGTAAAGCCTCAAAATATATCCAGGAACAGATATAATCGAAGCACGTCATTGGGCTGCGGTGGAAATGATTAACACAAAAGAAGCTTAAGTTTAATTTAAAATGGACGAGTATTCAAATTTCGTTGGCGCCCGAAATTATTTATTATTATTTAAAAATCTATTGTAAAGAATGAGCGCTAGAGCCGCTGGAGTCGTGCCGAGGAAAATGTTCCTTTAAAGGTAACCAGACCGTGCTGGCAATATATTTATTGATCAATAGTGGGCTAATTGAAAAAAAATTGTTTTATTCTACTCTTTCCAACTGAACCCCTAGGCTCCAGGTAACTAATCGCCATACTGTTAACGTGTTAACATTTCTTTACTCAAATTTGGGTGGCTTGATGAAGAAAAAATAACTGAATTCAAGCGTTGTATCAATTGGTCCTTTGGGAAATAGAGTCGTGCCATTGCTCCTACTGTCTATCTCACCTCAGAGGGTAAGGAGATTGTGAAGACATTAGACATGTATTTGTTTTATAATTTATTTATGTACTATAGACCGTTGAAGTCCGCGACAGGAACATGAGAAGTTAATATTTCCTATCGTCTGGAATGTCTAATTTCATAGATTAGAATGTACATAATGGCGCATCCAGCCGACCCACCTTGTCTACCAACTTATTTGCGCAAACTTTTTTCACCAACTTGTCGCAAGTTGAAAGGACAAAATCCTGGTTGCGCCACTGGGAAGATAGGGTGCCGAAGCGGAACGGGAAGCCTTTGGCGACCCAGTAGGTTGAAATTCAAATTGAGCATGTGGAAAGCCTGGTCCTTCTGCTCTCGTCGTCATCGGCCTATTTATTTATATCCCCAATTTTAAACACCTATGTTCGCATTTGGTTACCTAGGCATTACCATATTAGCTTCTTGAAGTAGAGGACAAATTTAGTCTCCGTGGATTACGACGTAGAATGAGGTAGGAGCTGAAGTAGTTTTCGAAAATTTACCATTTACGCCAAATGGGCTACACTCGAAAAAATTTTACTCTAATAATAGGAGGAAACTTTTTTTCCTTCTATTATAGTAGTAAATTTACACCACGATATGAACGAGAGTAATTTTACACTTTATGGTGTAAATATTTACTACAAAATTGGTGTAAATCTGCAAACAGTAAAAATGTAAATTTACACCGGCAAATAAGTAAATTTACATCTGGGTTTATGTAAATAATTAATAATATTTACGGCAGCCGCTTCTTCGATATAAATCGTCCTGGGGCTACCCATTATTCCAACAGCAAAGAACTGCCACACACCCTTCGGTTCAAGAGAAAAAAAGCGCTACAACAACAACAATAATATGATGCTCACACGAACGCACTTCGGACGGAACAGATTCACTGCACAGAGAACAAGCCACTTGTGAGATACAGGAAAATGCATTAATGTACAAAAGTATTGTAACACACTCAGCTTTACACAAATGCAGGTGTATTTTTTTACACCAAAATCGTAATATTACATGTAAAATTTTCTTAAAATTGCAACTTCCAATTGGTAAAAATACACTGAAAATGTAAAGTTACACAAAAATAAAATAGAAACACATCTTCACGCCAAATGTGGTGTAAAATTACACCAAAATAGAGTAATATAAAAAAAATCTGTGTAATATTACACTGTTTTGTGGGTTTACTAGAAATTTTGCTGAAAAATAAACATTTACTGTAATTTTGTGAGAAAAAAGGTGTCAAAGAGTTTCTGATGTAAAATTCAACCTTGTTTTTACAGTGTAGACCATAGATTCCATTCCAACTATAGAACATTTAACCAGTTTATAGGACTCGTATTGTGAAAGTTTTGCTACGCCAAATTAAAATGCGATTATCCTCATTCAGTTACGTTTAATTTTTCAGTAAATACGACGTCAACATCAAAGAAACCGTCTTGATATGACATGTTGGTTTTTCTTTTATTTCCTATCGTCCAAAATAAGAAGATAAGTATCAAAAAAGTATTTCTTATCTTCAATGTAAGAAAACACGTCAGACTTTTTATAATCGTTAATTTGCATCACCATAATTTAAATTACATTGTAAACATTAAAAATGGCGTTCATGTAAAATACCATGCCATTAAGTAGATATCCCGGAAAAAAAGAGTATTTACTTGTCAGATTTTGACATGAACTAAATAGAAAATTGGGCGAAAGCTTTGAACTATGTAGAAAAGAGTAGCCGAATGAACTAATCTTAAATCATTAAAAAAACGTGTGTAGCATTAAGTTTTTTTTTTACATGAACATCTACATTGTTGTCATATTGAAGCCTTTAGATAAGTTACTTGCAGATAACAATATTTATATGTGACAAAATCTGTGCGCTAGCTAAACAGTGTGGAAAACTTAAGCATGTCTCACATTTTGATAGACATATCGGAATTCGTGTTAGATCACAATAGAGCCGCTTCCGTTTTATGCTTTTATGCTTGTGAAATGACCACAATGCGCGTTGCTTTGTTACCTATGTTCCTATGTATGCACTAGTCGGCACAAAACCTTACAAAGTAAGCATATAATCTGACTATTAATATATACCAGCGGAGCTGAACTAAAAATGTTGAGAAAATACAATTTTGTAGCTTCATCAAAAACATTCCTGTTAAACACTCTTTGAAGCAAAAAAATGATAATTCCGACACGTTAACATACCGATTTTTAGTGTTTTAGTTTCAAAGATATTCTGATATTTGTGTAATAAGAATTTTAAATTACACTTCACTCTATAAGTGAAAGAGTATATGTATTAACTTTCGCATGAAGTTTTGAAGGCGTTGAAGGATTTTTGTTTTGTTTATTTTTCACGAAATAATTTTAATAGTTTTTATTTTTTTGCCTATTGCCCTGTCAGTATCGATAACCGCTTCTTTTACATAGAAACTCTTTGAAATTGTATTTTTTATTAAGTGAATATTACGTATTAACGTTTCTTGAAGATATTCTGGCTAATTTGGATCAATGAGAGGGCATCACTGTAGTCTGTAACATTTATTACATTCGAAAACCTTCTGGAAGTGCTGACTAATGAAAAATGGTGCAATGTCTTGCTACAAATTCGTTATGTGTCATGTCTCCTGTAATAAAATGAAAACAATTTATGGTCAGGGTATTCCAGAGAAGTTTTTGGCGTATTAAAGATGGATATATAATCTTTTACATAAATAAACAACCCTGCTACGCACTACTGAGGAACTCCATCCAAAATTTGTATTGGGATCTTTGAATTCCGGCAAGTACTCATTAAAAGTATTGGCCAGGATAGTCTTCCTATGGAACAGTTGATTTCGCCACTTACAGCACTAGAAAAATTTATGACGTTTGTCCTGACGATAAACTGGTTCCATTTTAAACGTAAAGTACGACAGAAAACGGATTTGGTAGCAAGAGATTGCACCAACTATCACCAGTCGTAGGATTTAAAATTAGTATCAATGTTACCATACAGAACGAAACCTTAAAATAAGTTTCACTGAGAAAAATCTGCGCACGAAACCCAACCAAACCTCACGCAAATGTTGTTCTATCGACGTCAAGGAAACAATTCAGCTAATGGAATGAAATGGAAGTGCATGGCACTGAACTAGAAACGTCACTTACAAGCAAATCCCAAGAATTATGTAAGAACGGGCAGAATCAGAATTGTGATGGTGCGGGCTTAGCAAACGGAAGAATAAATTTGGTCGTGCAGGCTAAGTCAACCAAAGCTGAAAACCCTTTCCAAAAGCTGACATTGTGATGTGTGTTGGCAGACCAGCTCAGTAACCGGGAGTCATGGGGTGAGTCTGTGATCAGTTTCTGGCTTCCAACATCATCGACAATGAAGGAATCACACTAATTAAATTTAAAGATTAAACAAGACCGAGGCTAACTTCGGGCGCGGCCGAAATTTCGATACCCATCGCTCTCCTCGGGCTAAAAGTTTTTTTCGGGCGTACCTACGACTTGTATTTAATCCCTTCCCCCGCCATTCTTTTCCTTCCGTCTTCACGGTTTCAAGGTTTTGTGAAATTGGTGTAAAAAATGTTTCTTAGAAGAACTAAAATGGGGGGTTGGGTTTGGATGGCAGCCCCATGGCCCGACTTGATCCATTCTTACATATGTTTTGTGTCATCAATAGAAATACATTTGTGTGACACTTGGTTGAAAATAAAGAAGTTTTTCTTATAAGATTCTAATTTGGGGAGTTGGGTTTGTATGGAAGCCCCATGACCCCATTCTCCGATTTTACCGATTCTAACATACAAACTGCCTGCAGAAAAAAGAAGCATTTGTGCTAAATTTCAGCATCATAGCCTTTAAATTGGCCGAGTAAAACGCGTCGCAACAGACGGACAGACAGACAGACAGACAGACATACAGACGGACAGACGGATATCGCCCAATCGACTCCCCAAGTCATGCTGATCATATATGTATATTCTTTATATGGTCGGAGATGCTTCCTTCAATGCGTTACAAACTTCATGACAAAGTTAATGTGCCCTTTCACTCTATGAGCAAAGGGTATAAAAAAAGGCAAAAATCGCAAAATGGACGTCTGACGCGTAGACGTCCTATGCGTCAATCTCCAGAGCCGGAAAACAAAATTTAATCGAAAAGATAAACGCGAATGAAATGTGAAAAGAAAAAAATGATCTTATAATGGGTGAAAGCAGTAATAGTGGTCAGTTAGGGTACATCCCGTATACTCCATAAAGCGAGCCTGCGGTGTTGAACGGCTCATGTTACGGACCAATATTATGTGGGCCCTGCGCAACCAAATCCTCCCATCCTTGGGACCCCGGGCGCGGATTTCATGGAATCCCGCATTTATTTCAAGTTATAAACGATGGAAGAAGGACGAAGAATAAACAAAAAAAAATCTATCCCTTTATCGCGACTTCGTGACTTCTTGTCAAAAGCATTGGCTCAATAATAAAAAAAAAGTGGATTGCCAAAATTGCTGCTTACATGCTAATAAATATCATTAACAAGACCATCAGTAAGTCGTGCTCTTAAAAACTACAAACAAAGATCTTTCAATTCAAGATAAAATGTTTGTTCTTGTTTTACATAGTTCGTAGCTCCATAAAAATAAAAAAAGGAAAAAAAAGAAATCCACCGCATATAAGATTTATCCGTAATGCATAAGAAAATGTCAACAAATATACTGTCTACGTGTATGTACTTAATTCCGAAAATTAAATCTCCGTCGAAGCGCCCCAAATCCTCCATGTAAGAGTCCGACTATACACTTCGACGATCCATCAAAAAGTGCCCCCAACACGATACTCTTCGCGTCGATTCAACCGTATTTTTTCCCACCGAATCCGCATAAAACTCTCTCAGCGCTCTCAAATATAATGCGGTGCTGCCTTAAAGGTCCATCCAGACTGATCGCGAAATGGTTGCGCGCCCAAAACTGGCATCACGAACAGCCAAAATTTCATTTTTTGTTTTTTTTTAAATTTAATTATGAAAATCGGAATCTACTGGCGGAATTCATAGTCCCCACTTATACTTAAAGGAATCCTTACTGATTTTGCGATTCATAGTCATCAATACTTAAAAAATAAAATTCAATTCTGGTTATTTTTTATATTTTATTTGTCAATTACTATAATTGGGCTCCTGAATTAAATTATTTCATTGAATTCGACAACGCCTTTATAAGTGACGTTTTGCATTCCCTTTACTTATTCCTTATGGCAATCCTTATTCCTTAAGTAACGACTATGAATTCCGCCTACGCGCTTGAATTATTACACGTTCATTCAAAAATTAATCAATTTCACACAAAAGAACGAACAAAAGTTGCAAAATTGTCACTTTGAATTTGACAAGCGGTTGGTTGAGTTGCCATATTGAATTTCAAAACTGAAAGCACACCCAAATGGCGATCAGTTTGGATGCAATCCCGGTTTCGTCTTTATATTAAAAAAAAAAGACTCATAAATTATTTTTGAGGTTTTAAATACATACTCGTATAGAAAACATTTACCATAGTTTTGCCTAAAACAAGAAAAAAATACTCCCTTGGAAGAAATTTTTTAGATCAAAGTAGAGTAACGTATAAACATAATATTGTTGCATTATTTATGTATCTATTAAAGGGGGTGATTTGAATCTGAAAAAAGCGGCGGAGAATTTTTTATTGTTATAATTTTTTTTTAGTGCTAGGCACGAATCTATCCCCCCCCCCTTCCCCTGGTCATTTAAAACAAATGTTTAGTCCAAAATGTCAAATGGCTTCAGAGTTACAAACCGTTGCAAAAAATGCCGAAGCTGCCCCAGTCTCCCATGATTGTCATTTATTTATTTAATCCGTAAATATTACAAAACAGGAATAATTTCCCACAACATGCAATGTACAGAATTCAAAGTAAGGAAAATAAGTATAAAGGAATAACAAACTTATAAAGATAATGATAAAAAAACTCAAAGAAAATTAAAAAAAATTATATAAATAAAAAAGGTTAAAATTCAAAAGGTTAAATTAAAAACAATTAAAATTCAAAAAGATAGTAAAATGAGAACAATTAAAGTTTTTGTAGTATGATTTTTTTTAAAGTGTAAAAAGAAGAAGGTAACGGTCCAATCTCCAATCGGTCGTAGTTTCTCATAGCTCTAAGTAACGGAGAGTTTTTATAAATAGAAAGTGAAGATTGCGGAGGATTGAAAATTGCAACCGATCGAGTGTTGTAAGATGGAAACCGATATTTTATATCTTCTATGAGAGACGAAGTAGTAAGACCCTTACATATCCTGTAGAGGAAACACTGGTCAAGACAGTCTCTTCTTTTGTTTAGTGATGGTAAATTTAAGAAATTAAGCCGATCATGATAAGGCCTATAAGCAAAGTTATATTTAAACATTAAGGTTATAGAAAACTTTCTCTGAACTTTTTCCAATGCATCACGCAAACAGAAGAATAAGGAGACCAAACTACCGAGGCGAATTCGAATATGCTGCATACTAACGTCACAAATAAGTTCACACAAGTATTAATAGATTGAAAGCTAGAAGAGCACCGTAAAACGAACCCAGCTAGTTTCGACGATTTGCTAATAATCGACGTGTAGTGATCAGTAAAACGTAATTTACAATCAAAAACAACCCCTAGATCTGTAATCGTAGAAACACATTGGAGGGGAATAGAGTTGATTTGGTATTGGAAAATGAAAGGAGTAGATTTCAATGAATATACCATAACAGAGCACTTAGAAATATTAAGATCCAGCTCGTTTGAGTTACACCAGGTCGTAAAGCTATCCAAATCCGATTGCAAAGCTATACAATCAGAAATAGATGAGACAGCTGAAAATAGTTTGCTATCATCGGTGTAAAAGAGAGAGCGGCAGTTAAGACATGATGGAAGATCGTTTAAAAAAAGTAAAAAAAGAAGGGGACCTAAAATGGATCCTTGTGGCACACCAGATGATGGACAAAATTCAGAAGATGAGAAATTTTGAAAAACAACTCTAGAAACTCTCCCCTATGCTCATAACTGATGATTTCATGAGTTTGTTTTCAATATTTAACAAGGTTCTAATATTTTTGTTAAATTAAATTGGCTTTTAAAAATGAATACAATGAGTGCATTTTGTTGAACATAGCATTAACCTGGATATGGACAAAATGCCTTTATAGTCGGTCCTTTCCAGAGTTTTTTGTATTACGTTAACTTTACTTCTCTCAAAGATAAAAATTTCACAGAATTTGACAAACATATCCTGTTTCTTTTGTGTAAAAATCAAATTTTAATTGACAGCTCACCATCATTAACTCAACCTCATCGCACTTGCATATCGCATCCATTGTTCATTTTATCGCTACGCTGGCCAATGTCCATATGTATGCAGGTACTCGTATAATAAAATCCACCACCAAATGCCTCATGAATCAACAAAGTGACCATGGAAAAAAATATTTGTTGACATAAAAGCCTCATCACGTACCAACTTCACGGCTCAATTTCGTGTCTTTTTATTGCCACCCTGATTGCCGTCGACGACCACGATGACGACGTCGTCATCATTCGCGAATCCATTGATTCCTGGCCAATAAAATAATAATAATCGTTCGCCGGTAGAATTTTCAACTGTCTGACGTCGGCGTCTATATGAGCATACTCGTTCTCGCATACCTACGAACAGGATCTTTGAATATGCATTAGCATATATGAAACGCCATCATTTGACCGCGAAGCAGAACGTTAAATCAGTTTTACACAAACATATGCCCAATAAATCAAGCCTGCAAATGAGGTTGTTGCAATTTCGCCTGTATCCAGCGAGCTAACCAAACTAGAGAAATGCAAGGAGCCACATCAGAGATAAAATACAATAAAAAAAGTAAAAATGTAAAAAATCCAACAAAATTCACCATAAATGATAGTACAAGATTTGCATTACAATGAGCTATCGTCGGATTGATTTCCTTTGTGGAATTTCGCGGAATGTATTTTATCTGTTTGAAGGGAGACGACTGTGGATAGCTGTGAAGAGACCTCTGTGGATATAGGCAAACAGGTGCCCAGTCGGAAAAGGAAGAAGTTAAGATTCAAGGAGATGGAGACGAAAAGTCGCCAATTTCCTGTGGATTATCTTAAAAATATCGTCAAGGTTAACGTTTACCTTCTATGGTGGGTAAGGTTTAAGGCTAAGGTGTCATCACCTGTCTAGGAATATAATAGTGAGAAGTATGTACATACTAACGAGGCAATAAGTCACTGACTTTTTAAGACTAACCTCCGCATCGTATAAAGTAGATGTCTCAGTAGCAGTTTTCCGTCATTTCACCACTTCTGCTTACATTTTACACTTCGCGAATAGCAAAGCAAACTACGTTACGACGATATAGATGTCCAATTTTTCGCTGGTCTATTCTCGGTGGTATGCAAATATGCAATTCGTTGGATCGTTTGGTGATGATTCCCAAGTAAAAGCAAGTTGCTTCTGCACTTGTACTGAGCACGATTTGCATGGAATTGATCTTTCATCAGTCCACCGCTAGAATGTTTAATAGTTTATTATCTGTGCAATGATCTCATAATGTTTGACGTTTGTTATTTGGTTAGAGCTAGCAGCTAGAGGCTCAAACTATCGGGCATAGTTGTATCCGTATGTGGTGGATTCGATAAGTATGAGAAGACTGTTACGATGACCGGACTGCACGACACAAGGATGATGATGAAGACGCACATTCAAGGTACGATAAACAGTCATGCAATGTCTATGAAAATTTTATGAAACCGTCGCGTCGTGCATGAAATGTCGGTACCTTGATTGAACTCCATAAAGAAATTAATTGATGTAATAAAGTACATGAGATATGCAAATGTTTGCTTAAAATTACCGAAGCAATACGAAGGAGAATATCATGTGCATATTTTATTTTGTATATTTTTTTGCAGCATAGAAGGCTTCAATTTAATTAAATATTTGATTGGATAGTTCATAGATTCAGTTCTGCATAAGAATATTGGCCGCTAGTTTTACTCTCTCACGAAGAGGGTACCTATTGATTCAAGGAAGACATTAACAAAATCTTGGATCTAGTTCTCATTTATTTTCGACAAAGAGAAAGCATATGTATTTTGAACAGAGATTTGGAGCGGAGCGACCTTAAATTTTGGAGCGAAAGAGCGGAGCGTGGAGCGGTTTTTGGCAGGCTGGAGCGGAGCGATTTTTGCTTCGAATATCGCTCCGCTCCAAAGTAAAAAAAAAACAGAATGAAAATGATTTTTTTCGACGAAATTTTTCATTTTATGGCACGATTTGGTGATTTTGGACGATTTAAGGGCGAAGAATTCGTTGAGAGACTTGCAAAATTTCGGATTATCGTGAAATACATTGTGATAAAAGAGGTTTTGCATTTAGTCATAATCACCACTCTTCATTATTAAGAAATTCAAGATCATCCATGACAGAAAAGTCCGGTCCCTTACTCGATAAATGAAACGCCCGTTTTAATTTAAATTAGTTATTAGGTGAGTTTTATTGAATGAAGTACAGGACAGTACCATAACAATTTTACAGATCTCGTTCTATACGGGATGTCCGGAATTCAATTCTTTGCCCATTAAAAAATACATATTGTGTATAAATCGCACAAGTATTATCCCCGACCAAAAATTACACCGAAAAATCAGAAATCGGGCTGCTGGACAAATTATAATAGTGTTTTCAATTTCATTATCTTTGTGGTTTACAAAGTAATCAAAGTAATGGCTGACAAATGTCAAAAGTGCTCCAAAGGCTTCGCCGACCCCAAAGGAGTGGTATCATGTATAAAGTGTCTTAATTACTTTCACTTTGAATGCGGCGGTCAAAGGGCTCCGAAACCCACTCGTAAGGGCGCGCGCAAAGAAGATTGGACTTGCGACTCCTGCAGCGGCCAGCAACTACTAGAGGACGACCGTATTAACAAAGTCCGCGATGTACTAAAGTCCGAGCTTCAAGCGGTTGCTACTAAATCTGATGCCAAAATTAATGAACTTGTTGAATCAGTCCAGTTCCTATCAGAAAAATCTGATGGTAAAATTAATGAACTTGTGCAATCAATGCAGTTCCTATCTGACAAATTCGATGAATACAACACCAATTTCAAGAAAATTCTGGATGAACTAAAAGTTTTGAAGGACGAGAACGATTGGCTGAAAAAGCAAGTGGCTACATTGGAAACCAGCAATGACAGTCTGCAACACCAACTGCGTCGTGATAACATCCAAATAAATGGCATAAAAGTAACACCGCAAGAAAACATAAGTGACATCATAAAAAGCGTCGCGAAGTCTATCGATTGCCACTACGATGAATCTGACATCACCGACTCCTATCGCGCTTTCAACACCAAAACGAACGCGACCGCACCGATAATTGTTCGTTTCGCACGAGCCATTGTTAAAAACAAATTTGTCGAGGCATATCGGAAAAAGGTCAAGCAAAATGCAAACGGTGGAGGTCTTCTCGCCACGAATATATGCAAACAACTGGGCGACGCACGGTCGCATCTATGTGGGCGATCACCTTACAACAAAAACGGCTCTTCTTCTAAGAGAGACGAAGAAGATCTGCTCAGAGAAAAGCTACAAGTACATTTGGGTAAGAAATGATAAAGTATTAGTAAGAAAAGACGAGACATCTCCTATCGTCAATATAAAAAATATTGCTTTTTTGAATACAATTTAGAGATCACAAGTTTATATTTTTAAATTAAATAACAACAATGTCTGTCAATAACGTATTTGATACAACAGAAATAGATATACCTGCTGATTGTAAAAAGCTTCTTAGCAAGGAGCAATTTAAGATCTTACATCTAAATATTAGAAGTATAAAAAGAAATTTTGATGAGCTTTTGATATTATTAAATGAAATAAATAATGTAACTTTTGATGTACTAGTGCTCTCAGAGACCCACCATGGAAGCTATATATCAGATTTTGATACACTTTCTTGTCATTTTCAAATACCACATTACTCAATGATTCACACCACTAAAAATAGAAACAAAAACGATGGTGTTATTGTTTATATACGCCAGTCACTAAATTTCAAATACAGGGAAGTTTCAAATAATGAAGTAACTGGGTTTAAAATCGAACTTTCTATTCAAAACAAGGAAAATATTAATATATTTGCTCTATATAGATCGCCTGCTACAGACAGTAGTAAATTTGTTGACGATTTAAAAGAGTTGGTTACTACTGATGTAAATTTTAATTTTGATATTATCGTAGGAGACTTAAATTTAAATTTACTTGATAGTTCGACAATTATAAATGATTTTCTAAATGAATTATGCAGTCAGGGCTTCATCTCGTATATTAATAAGCCAACTCGTGTTGACTCTAGATCAAAATCCTGCATTGATCACTTTTTTGTTAGACAAAAAGCAAATCCTACTTTCACCCAAAATGTGTCTGGAATCATATTGAAAAACTCTATTACAGACCATTACACTATACTGTTATCAATATATGTAAGCAAAAAAATAAATCCTAATACGAAAACAAATGATCAAATCAGTAAAATTAACTATGATCGTCTGTCGATTCTAAATAGTCAAGTTAACTGGGAAACGATAATCGCTCCTACTGATAGTTGTGATATTTCTACAAATAAGTTTATAAACATTATCCAAAACAACATTTGTAAATCAACCGAAACTTACCAAATCCCGAAAAAACATATCTCTCTCAAACCATGGATAAGTTCTGGTCTAGTATGCTCAATACGTTATAGGGATAAGCTTAGGAGGCGATTAAACTCTCAACCATTTAATCAAACCCTCAAAAATGTATATAAACGTTATAGAAATAAGCTGAACAAAATTATACAATTCGAAAAAAAAAACACATACAATCTCAAATAAGTTCTTCAAAGAATAACAAAAAGCTTTGGGAGATTGTAAATAACTCAGTAAACAAAACAAAAGCAGCAAACGTTATCCCACCTGCTATTATCCCTACAAACAAAGTCCCGCACTTGTCAAACTGTTCACACGAAACTAATAAACAGATTGCTAATTACTTGAATGATATATTTGTAAAGTCGGGAAAGGAAATCGCAGAGTCTATACTTGATTCGCCAAGAAATACCGAATCAATTCAATTAGCATACACAAACGACTCAAGTTTTCATCTAATGAAGATTACAGAGTGTGAAGTGTTGCAAATAATTAACAATTTAAAAAATAACACATCAGCAGGTTATGATAAAATTTCAGTAGGAGTACTTAAACGGATTAAATTTGATATCTCAGCGCCATTAGCGGCCCTTTTTACAAAATGTATCAAGGACGGGTGTTTTCCGATGGCATTTAAAAGAGCCATTATCATACCTATACACTCTAAAAAGTGAATTTAAATTTCCGCTGAAAATGCGGTAATTTTACACCTTTTCCCGCTTATAATCACATACAGAGTGCATTTTTCAACAATTTCTGTGTAAAATAAAAAAATTACACCAAAATCGGTGTGAAATGTATTTTTACGCTATACTTCTGTATAATTCAGATTTTCTGGTGCATTTTTACAACGTTTATGTGTATAATTCGGATTTGTGGTGTATTTTTACAACGTGCAGTTGAAGTTTTACTCATTTTTTGTAGCGTGCTCTCCAGTTGTCATACTTCAATCGGCTGGACTTAGCACAGTGTACCACATTTTTCCGAATATTCTCTGCATTTAGAACTCATGTGTACACGCTCTGTGGCTCACTTGCTTGAGTCGCACTCTACGATGCTAGTAATCTAGAGGTCCCGAGATCGAATCTCGGCGTGGTCCAAAATTTCCGTACATGTGCGGATAGGAAATATTTAGTGCTTGCAACATTGCACTCCGAAATGATATGCATTGTAACGTTGACTCGAAATTGCCTATAAACGGCTGAGTTAAGGTACTGAGAAGAAGAACAAGTGTACAGATCGCAAAAAAAAGAACAATTTGCAACCTCCCATGTATACGAAAAATTGATCAGCAAAACTCGACCGATACTTGTTTATATTTTTTATATCCTTAAATAGTTTTATTGATAACTATATTATTTGTAAAGGTTCGCCACTTAAATCTTTACAACGAAAAAAGAGTGAAACCGCATTATATTTCTATTACAGTCAAACCTGTTAATCGGACCACTCTATAATCGCGACCACCTTCTAATTGGACCACCCTTGGTCAATTTTATTTGGTTTTTCATACAAAATAACCTTTATAAACGAACCACCTCTTAATCGGACCATGGACCACGATCCGCGAATCCAGTTGGATGGATCAGTACTAGATGTACCTCTACAATCGGACCAACCACTGGATAAATCTCCAAAATCGGACCGAAACTTCAAATTGATTACTGATTACTTGACCAGTACGAGGAAATTTCACCAAACGGACCAACAGATAGACAACGTGGCAACACATTTTGTTGACTAAAAAAAATCTTAGAAATTTCGTTACTATATTCACTTCAGTTCCGATTACAATGAGCTATATTAGGCGTGTTTTTTTGTGCTCGGGTGTAGGTTAGTTTAGGGTAACTACATGGGGTTACAATAACAACATAACCCAGATAAACCCACTAATGTATCGAGGGTACGTACTCTGACCAAAGTTAACCCGGAAGAATTCTTACAGATGTGACAACCAGAGGCGCTCTAACACAAAAAAGCATGAGCTAATACCAAAACCATTGGTTAAATGTTCATTGTTGTTTTTGTAAGACATGTTAATTTACTGGTTATTTATTTATCACAACTTTGAACCTTCAGCTTTTTACAAAGTTCATGGTTGGTGCAATAGATCTAAACAGCTTTTAACCCAAATCGTTTTTTTGTGCTTATATACCCTAACCTGCACCTTTTTACAAAAAAAAACACGCTTATTATTTCCCATGACCACGGGAAATTTCGTAGACAGCATCAACCATTGCATCAGTGTTGGGTGGATGAAGTGGTGAGACAATTATTGAGTTTCTGTTAAACGGAGGATTGATTGAACCATTAACCATGACTTTGATTATAGAAATAATATAATTGATGAATATTCAAAATTTCGGTGGAACTGAGTGTTGGGAGAATTTATAATAAGGAAGCTGGTTTAAAAAGTCACAAAGCAGTTACGGTGCTGAGCGGTTTCAAAACATTAACTGCATATGGCAAAGGCGACCTTTGTACAAGTCCAATTTTCATGAATAACGTTTAAAAATTATTTCCTTAATTTTTTGAACTTTTCTGGCATCCCTTAGTAATCGGACCACCTGCTAATCGGACCAAATTTGATCGGTCCCGTCAGTGGTCCGATTAGACAGGTTTGACTGTATTACGGAGTGTTTTTACACATAGCACGGTGTAAATTTGCTAATATATTAGAGTACTTTTTTACACATTTTTTATGTAAAATTACACTTGATTTGCAAATTTAGATTGCAGAGTAATTTCACTATTATAATAGAAGGAAACAAAGTTTCCTTCTATTATAAGAGTAAAAATTTAATAGAGTGTACACAAAGGTGGGAACACAGACGACGCTTCAAATTATCGACCAATATCACTTCTCTCAACCGTCAGCAAAGTATTCGAACGCTGCATTAAGAAACGATTGGTCAAATATCTTAATGAAAATAATGTGCTGACGCAACAGCAATACGGTTTTCGTCAAAGTGCTAGTACAGAAGATGCTGTGTTAGATGTTGCAAGTTTCATCAATTCAAAATTAGATGAGGATAAAAAACCATTGGCTATTTTCATGGATCTATCAAAGGCTTTCGACACAATTTCGCATAAAATATTAATTGAAAAACTGCTAAACATTGGTATTTCACACACTGCACTGGAACTGTTTAAAAGCTATTTGAACAACAGATCTCAACAGGTAAAGATACACAATAGTTTGAGTGATATAACACCTAATTCGAACTATGGTCTCCCGCAGGGAACTGTCTTATCACCTGTCCTATTTTTAATTTACGTCAATGAACTGTGCAAAATGAACATAAGCAATGGCAAAATAGGATCCTTTGCGGACGACACAGTTCTACTTGTCGCTGCCGACTCATGGGCTGAAACACTTCAAGTATGTGAGGATAGTATGATTTCAATAAAAACGTGGTTAGACGCCCATCTTCTGAAATTAAATTGTAATAAAACAAAAGCAATTCCCTTTTCAATTGCAACGAGTGGATTACCAGATTTCAGTCAAATAAGTATTCACAGCCAGCATTGTCAGCTAGGTGGAACTTTTTGTAACACAATTTGTGGAAAAATAAAAGTCTGTAATTCTATCAAATATTTAGGTATAATTGTAGATAGTCAGCTAAAGTGGAATCTTCATATAACTTACATCAACACAAAATTAAGAAAGTATTTATGTTTATTGAGCTACCTAAGACACTTGCTTAACATAACGCAGCTAAAAGAACTGTATCACGCCTTTGTAGAATCTGCTTTACAATATTGCATATCACCTTGGGGTGGAGCTTATGAATCCCATTTGAAACACTTAAGAGTCACACAAAAAAGTATTATTAAATTAATATACGGATTACCACGACTGTATCCTACTTTTGATCTCTATAATGCAGTAAATTTACTTGAATTTAAATTTATATACTTAAGAAACATAATCATAAGAACTCATAAAAATTTAAGCATTCTACGCCAAACTCCTATAAGAACAACTCGCTTCAATCGTCGTAATCTTCCTATTCCTTTTTATCGTAAGTCACAGTCCCAGCGATATATAACTTACATTGGTCCACGAGCATACAATAATCTCCCAAAATATATTAGAAATTCGCACTCTTTGCCTGAATTTAAACAAAAATTAAAATATTGGATTCACAACTTAAATGTATATGATATTATTTTGTTATTTCCCTTCTGTTAAATCACATAAACTATACTAAAATGTTAACATATAAATAATTTTAATTAATCATGTAAATTAGTTAATATAATTTGTTATCTTAATTGAAAATTAATCCTAATTAAAAATGCCAACGAATGAATTGAATAAATATGCTCCATACACAAGCTTAACGCTTAATTGGAGCTTAACAAATTTGTCTAAACGCTGTAAAAATTGATGTGAAAATGTAGTTTGTTACAATAAATAAAAAAAAAATAACAATGAAGTTTTGTTGTATTTTTGTAATGTAAAATTTTTAGCCGGAGCGTAGCGCTGGAGCGGATTCAAATTGGTCGGAGCGAGAGCGGAGCGGAGCGAAAAAAAGTGTCGCTCCAAATCCCTGATTTTGACATCTCGTACTTTAAGCCCCGTCACTGATTCTGTTTGACTAGAGCGAGTACCGGTAAATCTCTTATAAGGAAATTAAAGAAAATATTAACAACAATAAATATGCTTAATTTTTTCCTGTAAATTGTTTTTCTCTTACTATAAAGAAGAGAAAAGATGTTTGCATAATTCTGGCGTGACATAAGTTTTTTGACAATATGTATTTGAATCTTTGATTATACACACATTTTTCAGAAAAAATTGATGATTTATTTATATTTTGAATTCCAAATAAAAAAAAGGACCAGTGACTAAACACATGGGCAAAAATCAGAATTAGAAGTTTGGTTTGATCCGTAAAGGCAAATTTCAACTTTGGTGTAAAGGTTGGAGACGCTGCATTTGAATATAATTTCATACGGCAAACTGTTCATTATTAATGGTTTCAACTTCACTTCTTTCTTAAAGTTCTCCATTTTGGTTCCTTCACCATCGGGGCTGACGTTAGCTGTCTGCAAGACAGAGCCAAGTCTTGTTTTCCTTTTATTTTATAAAAATGTTGTGTTTAATACATAATGAATAGTTTACCCTATAAAACTATTAAAAGAGCAGCGTCTGCAATCTTTTACCTATTTTGTACTGGTGGTTCGTTTTCGAACCACAATTTTCAATATTTTTTATATTGAACGATTTATATTTTTAACTTTATTTTGATACTATCAGCACTGTTAGCCTATCATCTATCGATTTGGGTCATTTGCAGGTATATATGTTATTAATAATATTATATTTTTGAAAAATAGGATGGCCATCTTTTTTCGACCATTTTCAAAATTAAACCAACGCAACGGTTCGTTTTCGAACCGCCCCATAACACAAAAAACAACAAATCGGAAAATGTTTTTTTCTTCGGAATCGTCATCAGAGTGTATTTATAGACAATATATATCAAGGATATCGTCATAAGACATATATTTCTGGTATCGGTATAAAATGGGTTAACTAGGGATGCCTCTATCGATGCTCAAATCAAACTTCCAATGTCGGATTTTTTGTTTATGTTTCGAGCGACTGGTGACATCTTTTACTTTTAATTTAAAATAAGGAACTCAGAAGTTAATAAGAATATGTTTTGTCCACAAATTCTTGTGAAAAGTCGGTGTGCAATCGAAGAGTAAAGTACATATTGTCAAAATGCTTACGTCGCAATGGAATTACTTCCCCATTTTTCTCTGCTCTGTAGCACGACAGTCAAAAAGAGTGCAGGTAAAATATTAGGCATATTTATTGCTATTGAAATGTACTTCAATTTATTTAAATGAAATTTATCGTTATTCGCTCTAGTTAAAAAAAAAAAACAGTGTCGGGTCTCGAGAGTACGAGTCAAAATTCACCAGTGTATAATGCATTCACATATACAGAGGTGCATAGAATTTTCCTTGAACTCTCTTCAAATTTCATTCGAAGCGACAATGATAAATGAATGCATCATTTCAAACATTATCATCACTAATAAATATGTATTTTCTCCCAGCATCTTTGCATCTCCAGTCTGAAGTAATATAATATTATCCTACAATTTTTCCCAAGAAAGATGTATATGTACATGCAGCGATAAATGAGCTGTCAATGTAATTGAACTCACGGTGACGATTGGTTTGAATATGATGTTCAAACTAATAATGTACGTGTCAATTGAGATGCTACATGAACGGGTGTGCCGGTTGCTTCCTCTGGGAATTTAAATTGAAAACCATATGTTAAGTATACGTCCATCGATAATTATAAAGTAACGAAAGATTCCAATGCATTTGACATCTGAATATGTGCAAGAAGAAGAAGAAATCGTGTTCATGTGTTATGTGGTTGCACTACAATATTTACTGCTGCAATCATAATATCTAAAAAGGGTAAAAAATTATATTTTTCTCTGCGCTTTGAGCTGCATGGTAAAATTTTGTTTTGGGGAGGAGTTGAAGTCAACATAGTGAGCTATCTATCTATGACTCAAACAAATCACATACTGTACCTAAAGGTCCATCTAGATTAGTCGCCAAATGGCGTCATGTGCAGCCAAATGTCTGTTGTCATTCCATCCAAACTAGTCGCCATTTGGCTGAGCGTCCAGTTTTGATATTCAATATGGCAACTCAACCAACCGCTTTGACAACTGCTTGTCAAATTCAAAGTGACAATTTTGCAACTTTTGTTCGTTCTTTTGTGTGAAATTGAATAATTCTTGAATGGCCGTGTAATAATTCAAATGCGTAGAGTCTGATTTTGATAATTAAATTAAAAAAAAATCACCAAAGTGAAACTTTGGTTATGTCATTTTCTGTGTCCATTTGGCTGCTATAGTGTGGATGCTAAGTAGCAGCCAAATGGCTGTACGCGATGCCAGTTTTTGGACGCGCAGCCATTAGGCGACTAATCTAGATGGACCTTAAGGAAGAAATATTTGTCAACCTTTCGTTGTAAAACCAACATATTTGACCCGTATGGGTCATATCTATAATATAAATATGATGGTTGGTTTACAAAAAACACGCACATAAAAATTAATCTAACCCGAAATAAAACAAAAATCACTTCAACTATCTGCCAAGATACCACACCATATAAATACCTAATCATCCATATGAATATATTCCTATACAAATTTAAATTGCATTTCATTGTCACGATTTTTATCAATTGGACGCAACATAAAATTTATCTGAATGCCATAAACGTCATCACAATAAATTCTCTCAATATACTTCAGGGCAACCAAAAGGCAAAAAGGCCAAAAACCATGACTGGTAGAAAAAATGCCAAGAAAAAAAAGAAACAACTATTTTGTAGATAACATTAAGTAGTAAATTCCCAAAGATACTAAAGGACATTACCAGACGATCACGTACACGTTTTAATGACTAACCAGACACTCGAGATTTTCATTCAGTGATTCTCTTGACTCTTGGCTGTATGCAGAAAAGGACCTGACGCGGCGCGACAATGACCTGCGATAATCTGACCCCTTGAGTAGTGAATTTCATTAAAAAAAATTCCATTGGTGACAACTTATGTCCGGATCGTCAAGAGAGATTAAAATGATGGCGATTCTGATAGCGTGGATGCTTTTTAGTTGAAATGATGGATTTTATGGTGAGAGACCTCCATGAAGTGGTGATAGAAGACATTTCGAATTTTATTCATTGTATAATGTGAAATATAAGCATAGTATGAACAATTTCTTCGCGTAGTTATATACAATTGTGTAATTTTGTATGCCGTCTTGATCAGGAATATCAGATTTCTAGGTATTAGTGCAAGCACAAACAGGATCGCGCCTATTTAACGTCTGCAAACTAAAATCTATGCCGTTTTTACTGTTCCATATTATGGAAAAAAAATAATAAGAAATATAACGGGTTAACATTTTTTTTTATGATTTGTTTAAATTTATGGTACTACAATTTTAATTATTTTCTACAATACACCTATTCCACCACTCTTATTATTTTAGGTCCCACTTCGAAAAATTTTAAAATTTGCATATTTCTGTGATAATAATCACCACCAAGACAAAAGGAGACTCACCAACATCTGTGAAAGATATACTAAAAAAAATGCATTCCCGGATAAAACAATATGAATGTCAAACACTTTATGCCCAACCCCCATGCCTCTATCTGACAGTCGTCAAAATACGAATCACGTTTGCAATGATAACGAGTCAGAAAATATATAACTGATAAAAAATGCATTTTGCCTAGACTAGACGTGAGCGAATTGAAATCGTGAGAATATGAGCTGGTATAACTAATTGTGCGTGCATAGGTTTGATGCAATTCCGTACTTTTCACTATTATCGAAAGGTTGTCCAAATTGTCAACGTGTAAATGATGAATTACACCTAACCGATTGTGACTATATCTAGGAGGGGACCAATTTTACTATCTCGTGTACGTAAATAGGGCTTAAGTTGAGTAGTGTTTCAACTAAATGGAAAAATGACAAAATAAATATTTTTTTTTACTGACATGTCACGTTTGCAGCTAATTATTATGTCAGAAAACCTGACATCTTTTATATTCAGTCAAGGGGGCCAACAAATATTTGTTTTAGCGGGATGTGGGTCACGTCTTTATATACGTCTTTGCAAACATTTCGTAGAAAATTTCATTAAAACAATATGAAAATTAATAGGCTCACCATCGAAATATACTGTCCTCAGATAAAATGAACGATTCCTATGCTTACAGCAGGTGGTGAAAGTCGCCAACTGACAAGTTGAAAATTTTCCAGGAAAACCCAAAAAACCAAACCAAATCGTAATATTAAAAAACTAGTTCTTAAAATTTACAATGCAGAAGTTTTGATGTTTGTTTTTGAACCGTCTGTTACTACGCGTTTTACTTAGCCAATTTAAAAGCTATAAAACTGAAATTTCGCACACTTGCTTCTTTTTATTGTAGGCAGTTTGTATGCTTGATTCGCGGAAATCGGACAATGGGGTCATGGGGCTGCCATACAAACACAACCTCCCAAATTAGGTTCTTCTAAAAAAAACTTTTTGTATGCACCGATTTCAACCAAACTCGACACAAATGAGTTTCTATGAGTTTATATTAAACCCAGCTCACTAAATTAGGTTCGTCTAAGAAAAAAAAAAATTTCATGTGAACCAATTTGAACCACATCCCATACAAATATATTTCTATTGACGCCCCAAAACATATGTAAAAATCGATGGAATCGGATCATGGGGTCATGGGGCTGTCATACAAACCAAACCCCCTAAATTACGTTCTCCTAAGAAAAACTTGTTTTATTTGTGTCACCCAACTTCACAGAAATATATTTCCATTGATCCCACAAATCATACGTAAAAATGGATGGCATCGGACCATGGGGTCATATGGCTGTCGTACAAACCCAGCCCCCAATTAGGTTCTTCTAAGAAAAATTTGTTTATATATGCACCAATTCCAACCAAACTGCACACAAAGGTATTTCTATTGATGCCACCAAACATATTATATAAAAACTGATTGGGCCATGGGGTCATACGGCTCTGCTGCACCTTCGCCTTCTTCGGGCGCTCCTCATAAGGCCTCCTGCATTCCATGGACTCTCTTTTGGTCGTGGGATCATAGTAAAGGACCATGGTTTCGTCTCCTGTCACAATTCTGTTGATAATTGCATCCGAGTCGGCGCGACACAGCTCCAAAAAGTCTTTCGAACATTTCATCCGCTGCTTCATTTGATCTGCTGAGAGGAGTTTCGGGATCCATCTTGCCGAGATCTTCCTCATCCCCAAATGGTCGGTAATAATTCTTTCGACGGTGGGTTTTGATAGACTTGTCCTTTCTGCAATCTCTCATAACTTTAGCCGCCGATCATTCAATACAACTTCCTCGACTAATTGGCCGTTTTCTTCGGTGGTCTCAGTTATTGGGGGTACGGTGCGGGGTTCATCAAAAACATTCGTCCTTCCTCGCTTGAATTCCAAAATCCACCGGTAAATAGTCGCCTGGGATGGTGAAGAGTTGCCGTACACGGATATGAGTTCATCTTGAATCTGGGACGCCGTGTATCCTTTCAAAAAAAGGAATTCAATGACCGCGCGGTACTTGATCTGCTCCATTTCAAATACAAAATCAGAATGCGAAACAAATAATTACCTAGCCGGGCCCTTAATTGCACAATTGAACTCATGTTTAGTCCTGTTATGACCGAAGAGTTGTTCTATCGAACAGTGGTAAAATGAATTTAATCGGATAACTGTAAGTGTATTTTTCTCAACAATTTTGGATTCTACGTACAATCCCAGCCCCCCAATTTGATTCTTACTCAAAACCGTTTCCTTTCTTCACAAACGGACGGAATCGGTAGAGGTCCAACCTCGTACATGTACTTGTGGGAATGGTTACGGCAACACATTTGGCAGGTTAGAGATCGCATACTAGATTAAAATTATGTTTTGACATAAGAAAATAAAAAATATTGAGAAAAGACGTGAATTTTATAAAATCGTTAATCTACATTATATTGGCAAAAAAAACTATCGAGGGTAGCATCCAGGTTAAATTTCAAATTGTCACGTAGGCATTGCCATTAATTTCAAAACATTGCTCAAAAATTTTGCGTTGTATTATTCCTTGTTAAGTTCTTCATCGACTAGTTAATCTTGAAACAAGATTTGCACATTTAACTTCAAGATAATTAAAATTTAAAAGAAGTGATATGTCCTAGGTTGACCCGAAGAAAAATGCACAAAAGTGCTAAGTCCAGTTATAGTGCTATTTTGTGCTAAGTCCATACTAGGAACAATTAGGCAGCTAAATTTGTGGTAATAACTGCCTTAAAACGAATTAATACCATTAGGAGACATAAAAAGGAATGGCCAGGGTGGCTTCCTGACTCGAATAAGATGGGTTTGTCCGCTACATCGCACGATAACTTTAGACGGGAAAATTTTTTGTAAAGTGCTTGCTTTGGCATATTTTTTCATTGAATTGCTTTGAAATGGGTAAAAGCCGACTGAAGGATCGTCTACTTTCGATAAAAAGGATCAAATGACGACCGGCTGCCAAAGCCATTAAATCAAACTGTTTAATTTTGATTGCCTATTTTCTTCACAAAAGGAAACCTCCTTAACATTTATTGGGGTTTGTACCAAGTGCCAGCTTACATTGAATTTTGTATAAGGCCATCCCTTTCTATAATCTACAGTTCAACTTGAAGTTCGCAACGTTGTAACGATCATGATGCCTGCAATTTCAATAAAACTTTACACCGAAAAAGTAGAAATGGTTTTAGGGCCAAGTTTCTTACTTTGTCCACATAAAATGTGTGGAAACTCTTTGTCGTGCTGGTTGAAGCATGGGTCATTTGGGTATTACCAAAATCAAATAATAAACTTACCTATATTTATAGCAACCAGAAAGCCACGATCGTCACAGTAACAAAAAAGACGGTGTAAAAATTCACCATGCTTGGATAAGTAACATTCCAACATTAGTTGGTGTTTTTTCATTGAAAAATATTATCCTTTATGTGGGGTTTAAAAAAGTCAATCACCAAGCGGTGTATTTGGAACATATAATTTCCCACTGGTGATTAATATAGAAATTCTAATTAATTTCCCAGATGAGCATTACCAAAAACACCAAAAATGCAATAGACGAACATGTTTGGTTTGGTGTCAATAAATTATCCGATTGGGTTTTTTTAAACGCCAATTGTTCGCATTTCCATATTGACATTTTATGATGGTTCTATGATATCAGTGCAAGTGTGCGCTCTATGGCGCACTTGGTTGAGTTGTACTATACGATGCTAGTAATCTAGAGGTCCGGGGATCGAATTTCGGCGTGGTCAAAAATTTTCGTACATCATATTTTAAATTAAAAAGAACAGAGCACCATTCTATATGCTTAATTACCCAAAGTAAAGTTTTTTTTTTCAACACAAAAAAATAAATTTAGAAACTCCCAATTACGGTTTTTGAAAAACACCAACCGAAAAACAATTAATGATTTTTTCGTATAATCAAATATTTCCCTTCTGAGGTAATTATTAAGCACCGATCTTTTGAAATAAAATAAACACCAGTCGAGGGCGGACTCCATGGAACACCGGATTGGGGTTTTATTAACACCACTTTTGTTACAGTGTACTAAATATAATAATAACAAATTGGATTTTAACAAAGTTTAGCAATGGTAGATGCAGCACTCTATTCAACTTGCCTTCGAAGCGCAGGGTCATGGTTTTTGATCCAATTTCCGATCCATGTGGCGAAAATTGTCTCATTCAAATGTTAAACAAATGCTCAATTTTGGGGAGAAAAACCTCTGCAGAGCGTGCTGTGGATCTAACTTTTTTAGATCTTGTAGATTGGATGCGAATGGCAGTTATTTATTTGAAGGAATCGACATATGTACGGATATTTCCAGAATAAACTCTAAATATCTGCCAAGTTAAAAAAAATGCATAACTATTGATAAGCATGCTTAATCCTAATGAGTGTCTTGAGTTTGTGTTTCACCAGCTTATGCATGTAGAGAGTAGATAATATTCGAGTAGAAGCTACATCCAAAACTGCACTTAAAAGAAAGGGGAAGTCGTTTAGGACTTTTCCCATAGCAACCGTATTGGATCAACGACATAAAAAGAACATTCAACATGTCGCCCTTATCAAACGGGCAATAGATCTGGGCAACTTGCATTCAACAAAAAGAAAAATGATGTCTTATATTGAAGAACGTGATTTAAAAATGTTCTCGCCGATGACAAAGAAGCATCGTTTAGCTTCGCGTGGCTTGTGGCATTGGCATCGACCAGTCACCCCCACAGTTTCTACCCAACACAATGCACCACGACATACCCTAACACCAGCACCACCACAGCCAGTTGTGAACTACTCTACCACCAAGATTGTCCAAATAAACTGCAATGGTCTTCAACACAAAGTCATCGAGCTCACTGACTTCATGGACAGACATCACATCAAAGTCGCTGCGGTTCAGGAAACTAAGCTAAAAGCTGACTCAACGCTTAACTCATACGGAGGCTTCAACATCATCCGAAAAGATCGACCCACCGGCGCAGGTGGAGGCTTAGCTTTCCTGATCCATAACACGTTGCCTTACTCAGAAATTGACATCACCGCCGCCGATAACACCACCGAACTCCAAGCGATTTCCATCAAAGCGGGAAATGTTGATATAGATATTCTAAATATCTATATACCACCAGCCTCAAGTTGTCCCACTGGTTTTCAGGCCAACATTTCTCCACTACTCACTGGACAATACCGCTGAATACTTGGTGATTTCAATGCACATCACGATCTATGGCATTCGAATCTCGACAACGACACCAGAGGCAACCTCATCGCTAGCCAAATAGATGACTCCGATTTCTGTCCCATGAACGATGACTCACCAACGCGCGTTACAGGATCATGCAGGAGCTCCCCTGATATATCTATTGCCAGTCCCGGGCTCATCAACAACACCACATGGGAGCCTTTCATCACCTTCTCGTCAGACCACCTGCCAATAGTCCTCACGATCGACAAACCCAAAGGTAAGGTAGCCATTAAGTTCGGTGATAAGTCCTATAATAACGACGACAAATGCGCACACAAATTTAATCAGCAATTCGTCGAACATCCTGATAAAGATAGGCTCAAGCGCACCATCACAAGAGCTATCCGCAATAGTACCACCGATCAACACCTTCAAGTTACCTCAAACCAAGTAAGACTTGCAATCAAAAATGCCAACAATTCCAAAGCGTTCGGCCCTGACGGCATTGCTATGATCATGCTGAAACATCTAGATTCACCGGCCATAGATTATATCACTGCCACGATGAATCTATCGTTAAAATCATTCATCATTCCTGAGTTATGGAAGAAAGGCCGCATAAACCCAATACCCAAACCAGGTAAAGACCACACTCTAGCTGAATCATACCGTCCGATAACGCTCCTGTCTCCTGTGGCCAAAATACTGGAAGCACTTGTATTGCCGAAACTTTTAGAGCACATACAGCTTGCAAATCATCAACATGGTTTTCGTAAAATGCATAGCACCACCACCGCTCTCGATACGATCACGTCCAACATATTTAATGGACTCAACCAACCGAAACCATGCAAGCGTACCATCCTGGTTGCTCTCGATCTGTCAAAAGCATTTGACACTGTCAACCACACTCTATTGCTAATAGATCTCCGCAATACTACACCACCGTACATCCATAAATGGATCGCTAACTACCTTGCCGGTCGTCAATCCTGCACAGAGTTTAGAAACGGGAAGTCTAAACTCAGAAAAATCAAGCAAGGCGTTCCCCAGGGTGGAGTCTTATCCCCCACTCTTTTCAACCTCTACATGGCAGGATTACCTACACCACCAACGGGATTACAAATCATCTCATACGCAGACGACTGCACCATCATGGCAACTGGTAACGACATTCCTGAAATGTGCGATCTAATCAACGAATACCTGCAGGTTCTTAACGCTTTCTTCGCCAGTAAAAATCTGAAGCTATCTGCGCCCAAGTCCTCCGCCACATTATTCACAAGCTTCAACCAAGAATACAACACACAACTGCCCATCTACGTTGACACCCACATCATCCCAACAACCAGGACTCCCAAAATCCTTGGTGTCACGCTTGACAACTCCGGCAAATTCAACACCCACGCTGAAAATATATGTTCCAAACTCAGGAGCAGGAATAAAATATTAAAAGCACTTGCCGGAAGTACATGGGGCACAGACAAAGAAACCCTCTTGGCTACGTATAAAGCGATTGGTCGCCCCCTGGTCAATTACGCAGCACCAACGTGGACAAATGGTCTCTGCAAGACAAACTGGAGCCACATTCAAACCTGCCAAAACACAGCACTACGCACCATCACCGGCTGTGTTAAGATGTCTTCACAAGATCATCTACACCAGGAGACAAAATTAATGACTTTAAGGAGCCATAATGAACTTCTCACTAAGCAATATTTAGTCGGATGTTATCGAACAAACCACCCGAATAACCCACTCATGGACAAAACACCACCGCCACGTCGTATCAGACGTTCAATCAGGGACAAAGAGCGTGAAGTCCAGCGATACAAAAAAGTTCCTTTCGATGACTCCGACTACAAGGCGGCCATTGCAGACTTACACACATCTGAAGTTCATAAAGCTACTCAAAGTCTCACGAACAACCGTGTACTTGGCATCAAACCTCCTGCCATATCTCCAGACGAAGAATCACTACCAAGAGCAACGCGTACCACCCTAGCTCAACTTCGATCCGGCTGGTGCCCGCGACTAAACTCCTATTTGTCTCGAATAAACAATGAAGTCGCCAACACCTGCCCAGCCTGCGGAACCAGTCCACATGACGTGGACCATATTTTCGATTGTTCAGCTGCTCCCACGCACCTCACACCACTTGCGTTATGGACACAACCCATCGAAGCAGTTTTTTTCCTAAATCTTGACCTCGAGGATGGAATGCCCACCATCTTCGAATGATAAATGTGCAACTTTACTGAATGTTTCCCCATTTGTGCCGCTACTACAACAACAACAACAACAACCAATGAAATGAACACTTAAGATCATCCATCTCGTTAAAGTACGACTAGTACCGAACAATGACAAAGTAGGTATAGTAGCTCCTCTTTTTCCTCACAGCTGTAGTAATTGCTGCGGTAGTAATTGTGATGAAATTAAGTCTGAGTCTCCTGGCGAGCTCCAGAGTAGGGGCATGCCCTATTATAACCCCCATCACACTACAAATGTGTCCCCTATTCAATAACGAGTATGATAGAAAGACCAACGTTTAGTCTTGACCATACCATCTTCTGGTCATCTCGCTGTCATTGCGACTTTCCATAAACTCATGAGACATATTTACTTCATGAATATCAACTGGTGGAAACACTGTGAAATGCTTGCGTCTCATGGAGAATTAACGCTTTAAAACTATTTTCACTATATCCAATTGTAACCACAATACGAACAAACATTCTTCCGTCAAGTCCATCGTTGGCATTAAACGAAGTCCTCAATAGTGCTAAGTCCGTACATTCCTCTCTTTTTCTCGATTTTTCTTCAAAATCATAACGATTGCTCGCCAGTTTTTAATATAATTATCCTTTTAACAGTGTAACCTGCTTGAAAGGCTAAAAATATTTGCAAAGAACTAGTTTTCTGAGATGGAAACAAGGTTTGAAGCTTTGTTTTCGCGTTTTCTCCAAATGTTGTGAAATGGACTTAGCAATATTGTGCTTTAAGGTATCGATATATATGTATGTATGTATGTACCCACTAGGAAAAATTAGAAGTCCTTCCCGGAGAATGTTTTTAGAAGGTATTTTTCATTCCCAGGAAGTAATTGCGGAGGGATTGCGAATGAAATAAAAAACGAGACCGAGGCTAATTTCGGGCGCGGCCGAAATTTTGATACCCTTCGCTCCCCTCGGGCTAAAAGTTTTTTGGGGCGTATCTATGACTTGTGTTTAGTCCTCCCCGCTTCCATGCTTTTCCTTGAATTTTCACATAAGTGCCGTGGCGAAGATTTAATGGGAGAAGCGGGGGATGTGGGTTTCTTAGAAGAACCAAAGGCGGGACGGGGGGTTGTACGGCAGACCTACGAACGCATGGCCTTTCCATAAATTTTTACGTATGTTTGTGGCATCAATTAAAACACATTTCTATGAGATTTGGTTGAAAATGGTGGATACATAAAAAAGTTTTTCTTCGAAGAACCTAATTTTGGGGTTGGGTTTATATGCCAGCCTCACGACCCCATAGTCCGATTTCATTTATTTCCACGTTTGTTATGTGGCATCAATAGAAATATAATTTTCTGAGGTTTGATTGAAATTGGTGTGCAAATAAAAACGTTTTTTCTTTGAAAAATTTGATTTGGGGGGCTAGGTTTGTATGGTAGCCCCATGACCACATGGTCCGACTCCATCTATTCATACATATGTTTTGTGTCATCAATAGAAACACATTTGTGTGAAGTTTTGTTGAAATTGGTGTATAAATAAAAAAAAAATTCTTAGAAGAACTTAATTTGGGGAGCTAGGTTTGTATGACAGCCCCATGACCCCATGGTCTGATTTGGTCAATTTTTACATATGATTTGTGATATAACTTGAAACACATTTGTGCGAAATTTGATTGAAATCGATGAGAAAATAAAAAAGTTTTTCTTAGAAGAACCTGATTTGGGGGTCAAGGTTTGTATGGCAGCCCCACGACCCCATTATTCGATTTGGTCGATTTTTACATATATTGTGTGTCAGCAATGAAAACACATTTGTGTGAAATTTTATTGAAATTGATGCATAAATAAAAAAGTTTTTCTAAGAAGAACCTAATTTTGGGGGGTAGGTTTGTATGGCAGCCCCACGACTCCCTTGTCGGATTTCAGCGATTCAAACATACAAACTGCCTGCAACAAAAAGAAGCATGTGTGCAAAGTTTCAGCTCCATAGCTTTTAAACTGGCCGAGCAAAACGCGTCGCAACAGACAGACAGACGGACAGACGGACAGACGGACAGACGGACATCGTCCAATCGACTCAGCTCGTCACGCTGATCATATATATACATATTTTATATGGTCGGAGATGCTTCGTTCAATGCGTTACAAACTTCATGACAAAGTTAATATACCCTTTCACTCTATGAGCGAAGGGTATAACAATGTGAAATCATTCTCGGGGAGGCATTTCGAAGGTGTCTAGAATGATTATTTTTCATTCGAAGGAAGTAAAAAGGAGGACTTTAGAATGAGTTTAAAATGTAAATGCAAATCATTCAAAATTATGTAGTGAACGCACACTTTTGTTATTTTTTTATAATCTAAGTACGAGTTAATCGCAGTAATCAATCTGTTAAAAAGTGTTAGCTGTCAACCAATGTTTTTCATTCTTATCGGAAAGAAGTTTTATTATAAAGTACTTTTTCTTATGAAGTACTCTATGTTGTTATATGAAACAAAATCACACTGGCTGCACAAAAAAAGAAGTCTTGTTTTTAGTGAAAAATTACTATTCTATAAGCTTTTTCTAATCCATTCCAGTACTGCAAATAAGGCCTTTTTAGAAACCCTTACTATTTCATTCTGAATTACTTTTGTAGAAGCCCTTACTGTTTCATTCCAAAGAACTAAATATAAGGCCTCCAAAGAAGATTTTTTTGAATCATTCCAAAGTACTCCCAGAGAATGCCTTCTTGGAATGAATTCTTTCCGCGGACATGGCTATGTAAAATAGTAGATATAAAGGGAGGTAAAAAGAAGGCATTCCTTCCTTCCAAGAAAGACCTTCGGGAGGTCTTATTAAGTACACTTTTTCCTAGTGGGACATACATATCTATATACATATATGTATATAAAAATGAATGTGTATTTGTGTCTGTTGCCAGTAAACGTCTAAACCACTGGACCGATTTGGATGATTCTTTTTTCGTTTTATCCGTCTTACATTGGAGAAGGTTTATGGATCAACATTTTTTTTGAAAATCTCAAAGGAACTGGTGGTAAATATCGAAATTCCATTTTGTATGAGAGTCACCTGTTGTAATCAAGTTTCCATTGACAACATTTAAATTCACTTGGGAATATGTATTTAGTTGCCATTGGATCAACTACAGTGTTAATTGTAGTCAAAGTGACTATGTTTTTACGTAAACACATCCAGGATGTTGGTCACAGCAATTTCACAACAAACTTCGTACTACTTCGGGAATCCGTCGATGTATCCGCAATCCTTTGGCGGAGCGACACGATTGAGGTGTCGCCGGATTCGCCATAAAATTAGGCAATTTTATGGCGAATCCGGGTCATCGGGCCCTTGTCCTAATAACCGTCAGCCCGGATGTTGGCACAGCAAGGTTACAATTAACTTCGTACTACTTCGGAAATTCGCGATATCACCGCAATCCTTCGGCGGAGTGACACGATTGAGGTGTCGCCGCACTCGCCACAAAATTGCCTAAAGGGTCATCGGGCCCTTTTCCCAATAACCGTCAGCCCGGATGTTGGCACAGCAAGGTTACAATTAACTTCGTACTACTTCAGAAATTCGCGGTATCTCTGCAATAAAGTAATTGGAACTTCTTCTTTAATGATTTTCGAGATAACTCACGCTAATATAGTTGAAGGGCAAGTGCAGTCTCATCAATCAGTCTGGGGGTTGAGTATGTTGTTGCTGTATTGCCTTGACCGCTTAACCCCCCGACGGAAATCTATCGCGTGGTTTCCATATACACCTTGGTTTCACCTTCGAGAGTCCGATCCCAATAAATTATAGTTAGCAGGTTGACTGGCATATAAATTAGTGTCAAGTTATGAGTGAAGCCAATAATGCGAGCGAAGCGAGCACTAGATAAAGGAGCGAGCGAAGCGAGCTCTCTTAGCTAGTTACAAATAAAAGGGATATCGTATGACAAGGAAACACACTACAAACACGGGGGTTGAAATGGGGATATAACCGTAAAAAATTAACCGACACGCGCACAGGTGCCATCTTATGGAGTTCCATGGTCCCGAATGGTGGCGGATCCCTGACGGCCTGACTAGACCCACTATAAATTTATTAAAAAATCCGTCCTGAGGCACCCGTGGCCGAACAAAGATATAGGGCGTCTCCCTTAAAAAAATCGAATTTCGCCCCTGGAATGGGGGGGGGGGGGTTTACTTATTTCCAAGATCCATCTTTCATTTTCCACCGATGTTTCAGCTTCGTGAAGTGGCGTCGTCTTCTTTTCTCTTAAAAACGTATCCTCCAGGTAACATCACAACCAACTCCCCCGAAAAAAAAGGAGACCCTCAAAATGCGTCACTCCTCCCCTCGTAGTTGGCCGCTTGCCACATCCCCATTGAAGTTGGCCGATCACATTTCTGGACCAGCTGACCCAATATTTGGAGGTTATCAATCCAGGCGGCAAAGGTCCGACGTCGGGCCATCGTGCCATAAAGAAGAAAAAGAATGTTTTCAAACATATATGCACTTAGTGACTTTTACCTCTAGGCAGTCGAATTATTCTTTTCTTCAATGCACTCTCCATGACGACAATCTGCTGAAATTCAGATACACATAGTGTCACTATTCAAATAGTTCGCGGCACCATCATCATGTACATCATCATCGCGGTGAAATTGAATGCAATTAGAGCAACTGCAGCAATTTGGTGGTGGATATGTATCGTTTGTATGTATGTATACATACTCGTCAATACAATACAACTTCATCAATTAAGAGACCGAAACCCCACCAAAATCTTGAGTGAAGTGCAGGGGTCCGCTTAACAACTTATTTGATCAGTTCTCAATTCCGTTCCACTGTCATATTGACAATTTTGGTTAGATATGTCGTACAATTTCAATTTGATGGTTGCGAGGTGCAAGTGAACGTTGTTGGTATGGATTAACTGACACCAACGCATTGAGATTTCAGTATCTACATACATATAAGGTGGTTTTCCAATTAACGTCCACTTAAACTGAGAATCAATCAAAGCCTTTGAGAAGCTCTCGCCATATACGTACGATACGATTCATTGAAATGAAATTAGGAAGTCTTTTGTTCACACGTCTGCTGTGTGTACACCGTCAAGTATTGACACGAAGTGTGTTTGAAAAAAAACTTCTTTTTATTTGTAATTTAAATGAGATCACGACTTTATGGTTGATTGATTCAGTTTCGTGGAGTTTTATTGTTTGGTGACAGTATTAGCTGTTTTGATTGAATAGTAGATTAGATAGTTTTATTTAAAGAACCGAGAGAATTTTCATGCCCCATAGCTATGAAATGGTTATACATATCTCGCAAATAAAGCCTAATAGTACCAACTGAAATTAGGACAAAAACAAAAAAAAAACGGGAAAGAACCTTCCAAAACAATGCTTTTTTTACACAACTTCTTTGCACGAACCACATCTGACATATGCGTGCACATCTCAAAAATGCACTCGAATGCATGTTATGTAATAAATTGACGTCCGTCGAGAAAAATATCAAATAAACGTGGGTGTATGCCACGAACTAATCAATAATGTGTGTGCGAGTGCGCTATATTTCGGGCGATGACGCTAATTAAAATGGAAATTTGTTTTAATTTCACCGTTTCTAGACACGAGGGCGGATCCATTCCATAAGTTTCAACTCATCAGATCGGCACCGACATGTGTGAGCCGAAAACCTAGACCTACGTGCACTCTTGTAGGATACAGCAAGGCCTTCTAGAATTGAGTTCAATTAAAAGTGAAAAACGATCTTTCTGAAGTGAACTCATTCATCACTACTCGCGGGTGTATCTTTCCCGATGTTTTAATTCCTTTTGTTTTTGTGTTAGGGTCCTCATACGTTTGAGCACTTTCTGTACTTTCTCCGCATCAGGATGGGAAAAACATACGATTTTTTTCAGAATAGGTCTGTCGCTATAGAGTGTCGTGTGATTTTGATGTATCTCGCGTTTGTGCGCCCTTGCGTGAGAGTTAGCATTCAGCCGTGGCTGGAGGACATAAGGGATACCATGCATTAGATAACTTTCGAGTCTTTCACTTGTAAATTAAGATATTGGTTAAAATTGATCATTTTTTACTTCCACCGTCTTGTATTATCCAAGCCTTTCGAGTGTTTGGGATTGAACAGAAATAGTCGGACATTCTCAGGTCATCCAAAAAGTTAAATTAGGAATAATCCGCAACATACTGCCTTCTTGTTACAAAATAAAACGTTTAGGTGTCTCTTGTTATATCTAAAGTTTCAAATCATTTATGCCTCCCCTTACAAACCCCGTCGACAACTGCTAAAAAGAAACAAATAAAGAAAAGTACTCCCATCAGATTACAAAGACCACTTGGCATTTATTTCAATAAGCTCTCGATAGCAATGACGGTGGCACATACTAAACGATACGCCGCTATACCTAAGGAACCTTCCTCGATCCCCCAGAAATAACGCGAAACGAACCTTCACTTTCCCAATGAAAAACAGCGTTCACAGTCCATAAAATTCAAATCAGTTTATCCGAAAGAAGGAAATTTTTTTGAAAAATGCTCAAAAATGTTCATCGTCTTACAAACGAGACGACGACATGGATGCATTCAATGACAACGTAATATACGACCTTAAGATGCTTAGTCCTTTGTCGTTTATTTCCTATTATTTCAAATATATGTGGATACATATGTTCGCTATATACTAATACTCGCCGCGTATTATATGGCTGATGACTTGATGTGATAGCATCTCAAAAACATCGCGACTTTCTCCACGAAGGTGAAATGACACGAGAGAAATTCTTCGTTGTCGTGAGCTATGGGATTACATGGGTCGTTCCAGGCGTACGACATAGTTCCTTTGAATTGTTGGAAATTTTTCATCTATCCTCGAGACATTTTTCTTACTTGAATCCTCTGTGAGTAATTGGCAACAGAAATTGCTGTTGAACTAGGCATTTTTTATTGGAGATTTTAGTGAACGTCGGCATTGTAGATTGCTCCCTCAACAGTAGTTCATGCGGAGGAAATTTCAGAGATGGACGATGATGCGTCCAAGTAGAAGAATTTACTTAGAGTTGATGAGTTCATTATGCGCATTGCTTGCGAAAACTTCCTGTCAACTTCCGGACGCGATAATAAAGAAATAAAAATGTGGCCTCATCGTCGACGGAATTTTGCCAAGTTTCAAAGCCAATGAAAAAATACACACAATGCCGAGCTTCTACTTTGATAGACGACATCTATATAATGAAAGCTAGAATATACTCGAAAAATATTTTTTCTATGGCTATGTACTTAATTTTGTCAGACAGTTCTTTGAACCCTCTATTATTAATACTGTCATTAGCATGTCGTGCGCACGAGAATCAAATCTGAAAAGAAAAATACATTTCTTAGACAATAACCCAAAAGTAACGAGCGCAAGAAATGTACATTCTCTATTGTGTCATTGTTTCTGGTCAACGTAATGAAAAATGTCACATACAAGTCAAAACAACATAAAAATCTCATCCCACACGCAACCTATTCATCGCTCGTGTCCTTACGAGGGACACTGTTGCGCTAATGCTTTGTTGATACCCTTCCATACTCAAGAGCTGAATTTTAAGTCATACAGCAAGACGCTACTATACGCCATAAGATTTTCATCCCCTAAACGCAATGAACAACAAGACAAGACAACCAGCCAAGGGAATGCTTACCAATATAGCTGTTAACGTCATTCTGATGTCTACTGGAATCCTCCTTAATGTTTTTTGTCTGTTGCTGACATAAATCACTTGATTTGTATAAACGGATATAGAAATTTCCGTCGACTTCTTGAATTCTTGTTTCGCATTTTCTGTCGTCTCGTTTCTATATGTAAGTAATACATATACCTACATCGCGAAAGCCAAATAGAATTTGCATAGAACCCGACGCAAGAGAGAGACTGTTGCACAGATGGACGATTCCTCTAAGGATGTTCATGTTTGATGGAAATTCTTCTTGTGCAGTCAAGGAGACGATGTTCGTTGCAAAGAATGTTGTAATGGGATAGTGCGGCTGCTTTACTGTTACTTGACATTGATATGACTTTTCATCTGCGAACTTGGTTGGTATTCGTCAAAGATTTCTGACTTTTTGTTTCGCAGTACCCATACTTATCTCAACTGACGTCATGCAGGATCTCTCTGTGATATGGTGCTCGTATTGATTTGGAAGTCTTGCGTTGTACCTATTAACGCATTTTAAATCAGGAGGAATTGGTCGCTGACGAGATAGCTGCTGCAAGGTCCAAGCACGAAATCGCGAACCACTGGAAAAAAACTGTACATATCCTATCAAAAGATGGGACTAGTCCGTCAAGGGTTGGGTGACATACATACAAATATGTAAAGAATGTTTGTCACGTCAGAGTCAACTCCCTCTTATATGTTTCATTATGATCAAAATTACCATTGACCAATATTGATATAGTTTCAGAAGAGGAGACTCCAACTCGTAGCTGAGTTCTCCATATTATTGAACAACATCCATGAATTAGGCTCCCACGCGCTCTTACGCAGCACGTGAATCACCACCGGGATGTGACTAGCACTTACATAGCAGTTCAATTTTACTACACAGCAAGTCGAGTGATTTATGCAGGTCATCTACCACCAGGTTCTAAACTAGGAAACCTAGGACGGAGTAGACAGTCATGACTTTCAGTACTATACCAAGCACTGAAAAAGGACTAGTGCCACGATATGAATTACTGAGGATGTGACTTATGCTTATCGGGGTTTTTTAGCAGTTTGAGAATGAGATACACATAACATCAATATTAATTCGACCCCTGGACGTTTGGATCCTACACCACAATAGGTACCCTCCTGAGTAATACTGGGGAATACATCTGTACCGTCCTTTACGGGCCTACTGACAATCTTCAGATTTTTTGGAATAATGCCTCCGTAACTTAATTCTTCGAGTTATTCTCAAAGACGGACTTCGGAAATATATCTGCTGGGATTGACCAGTCCACGTTCGTCCACGTTCATCAACGTTAAGGACGCATTCCCCAAAACTTGAGCTACGTCACCTCACCACCCTTAGGGGTTGACTTCATAGACACTAACGCCTACAGTTTAACCACAACCACCTTGACAACCAAACCAGCAACTTTCTTGGCCATGAAGTCAAGATAGCCAGAAAACTAGACAACGCGAACATGAGATATCGTACGAGTACAAAAGTGGAACAAAAAAAAAACCAAAAATAATAACGACCATATCCGTACAAACGATCTACTCGCGTATCCTTAAAAGAGTGTAATGGCAGCGAAGGGTCACCAACTGACTAAGCCGAAAGATAATAGTCGTGAATGGGTACTTCTGAGCGCGTTTTCATAGCTGGATATTGGTCTTATGCACTCAGGCTCAGAGGCTAGAAACACCCAAGAAAGGGAAATGTGGAATCCATTTATTACTCTACAGGGGAATCCAATTTAATTTCTACGCGAGCCACATTAGAGGTTTGAAATGCGATCCAGGGCCAAACATGTCTATTGAAGAAAAGCCCTTTTTATGTATTTTTTTATTGATTGTGACGCAACGAAATATCTTTGATTGGATTAAATTCGAATTATTGGTACTTGTAAAGTAGGTCATTGCTGGGGCCGGATTCCGGAAGAATGAATTCTGCGATGCACACTTATTTCGGTTGTCACCGTCAAATATGCGATTCTGCAAAAGTGCAATGAATTTTCTTCCACAAATCACGGCTGAATGTCGAAAATGCGATTCTGCAAGTATACGATGAATTTTTTTTTTTAAGGACTCATGCTCAGTTTACTTGCATTTTTATCACTGGGCGGAGTTCAGTTAGAGTGAATTTTGCGATGTACATCGCAAATTTTTGAAATGCGATTCCGTAACAATGCAGTGCAGTGATATTAACAATTTCACGAGAGAGCTTTCTGAATAGCAAAAGTGGTATTCCGTAAAGGTTTAATGTATTTTTATTGTTATCATCGGTGCGCATTTTGTCGTGATTTTTGCACGCGATAAGTTTGAGTTTGTTTTGAGGAATTAAAGTGAATTTTCTTTCGTGTTTCATGGCAACAAGTGACTAAATACCTAACAAAATGACCGTCGAAAAAAATAAATTACTTCTTCCTTCCTTGCCTCGTTCTTTATACCGCTCCATAGTTCCGCGTTGCTCGACCTGCGGTGTAGGCACATCGCCCGTTTTGGCGATAATTTCTCAGCATATTTCTACAGGCAGCTCTATCTTGGATCGTGTCATCGCCGAGACCAATGCGTTGTTGTTGCTTTTTCATTTGACACATCCAGGTGTTCTTCGGTCTGCCTCTGGCCTTGGGTCCATCAAGTGGAACTTCCATTGATATCGCTCTCTTTGCGGGGTTCTCAGGCGGACGCCTTTGAACATGGCAATACCAATCCATTCGTCGGTCTTCGAGCTTTTCGGTGATTGGTTGGTCTATGGACAAGCTGCCTCGGATGTAGCTACTCTTGATGTGGTCCCTTTTGGTTACACCAACTGACATGCGTAACATTTTCATTTCAGTCGCTGTCATTTCTTTCGCGTAACCTTCATACATGGTCCAGCATTCTGATCCATACATGAGTGCGGGACGTACAACCGTTTTGTACAACTTGCCCTTTAGCTTCAGTGGCATTTTCTTATCGCAGAAAACTCCAGAGTTTTCTCGCCACCTCATCCACCCAACCTTTGTGCGATATTTGATGTCATCATCGCATGTAGCTCCGCTGTTCACCATCGAGCCAAGGTACTTGAACTTTTGGTACAGGACTTAAGCTGCTCTCCTTTGACGTACATTTCTGGTATCGGTGCATTTGGGTCTGAGAATTGGCAGCATAAGAACTCAGTCTTTGTTATACTTACCCTCAGTCCATGCTCCTCCAGAATGTCACACCATTTTGTAAGCGCAGCTTGCAAGGCAACGATGTTTGGGCTACTGAGGACTATATCATCAGCAAAAAGAAGAGATATTTCTAGGCCGTCGGAGACACGTGTTAATAAGTAGCACATGATGATGTTGAAGAGCAACGGACTCAATACACTGCCCTGGTGTACTCCGACATTCACCGGAAATTCTTCTGATTCACCGGCTGTGCATCTAACCTTAGTCGTAGCTCCATCATACATGTCTCGTATCATCCTGACGTATGCCGCAACAACTAACGAATTTGATCAAGTGGTCCCTCATGTGCAAAAGGTTAAGAACCACTGGTGTAATACATTTTTCTAGCCGGATCAGACTCGTATTTTTGCTTTGGCCGCGTGTGAAAGCTGGAGTGCCCGCCGATTTTAGAAAAATGGAAAAAGAGCAATATCGGTCGGTGATTCGATTCTTGTTTTTGGAAGGGAAATCGCGCAGCGAAATCAAAGAGCGTTTGGATGCTGTGTACGGTGACTCTACCCAGTGGCGTAGATAGGGGGGGATCAAGGGGATCAATCCCCCCTTCTGTCACACATTTTTTATTATTACATTAGGTATGTAACACAAAGCAACTTTTTGCTGGATTTTTTTAACGTGTGTAGTGTTTCATAAAAACGTGAAATTTTAAGAACTGAAAGTGTAGCACTTCCTCAAATTACGAGTAATAGATGTTTAATAGAAGCGTATCGATAGAATAGAAACACTACAGCACAGGGATTTACGTTCATCTACTTTTACACATTGGATCTGGAGTTTCGCACGGGCAAGCCCTACGAAAGTAATCTAGAAGCGCTGCTAGAAAATTCAAATGTAAGCACTAATTGAAAAATTTGTTGCCGGAAAATCGTAATATTCAGTTCAAATATTTAAAAACAATGTAAAACACGGAGTGCTCTTCCACTGAAGCGCAATTTCCAATAGGGAAATATACAGGATACATAAATTATAACGATTTCATCAGGAGAGTGGAAAGCTAATGCGAATGAAGAGAAAACGCTGCAAAAATGCTTTCAAAATTTGAGCATCCTTTATTGTTTGAATTTAGCAACAATTTTTTTTAAGCTAAAATTTGAAGAAAGGTTATATTGCAGGGCAAAGCAAGTCTTGAATTTCTCTGGTTGTTCGCAGTTTTATTGAACTTAATACAAAGAACTCTCAAAGCTATAACCAGGATTATTATTTTTTAACTAAATATTCTATAAAAAAATTGTAGAAATTTCCAAAATTACAAGATACATATATAGTCTTATGCTGGCAGTAATTCGAAAACAAATTAACAAACAAACAAACGGAGTTTCGCGGTATCCTAGGGTTCCGTGAAAATCTTTCAGAGGATTCACGAAGTAATCCAAAAATAGGAAAAATGTATCCAGAGTAGGTACTACATATTATGTGTATGAAATGGAAAATGAAGTATAGTGTGTACCAGAAAATAAAGCATGTCCACAGTGTTTCTGACGACGTTTTTTAAACGAATATTTAAGAGCGACCGCACACTACAAACTTTTAATCGGCCGATAGTTTGATCGTTCTTCTAATCAGCACGAGACCATATGGAAGTGCGCACACTTGATCTCACTTGGTCTCGTGCTAATTAGAAGACCGATCAAACTATCGGCCGATTAAAAGTTTGTAGTGTACCGTCGCTCAAACAGTCCAAATTTTAAGCTCTACTCACAATTGGCTGATATAGGGCTTCCAAATTTATAGCAAATATATATATAGCTGCTACGTTGTCCTACAAGTTTGAAAATTTTAGAAATGTCTACTCACGAATTTCTGAGCTATCGGAAAATTTTGATTTAAAAACACAAAAGCTGCACTTTATCCATATATACTGGGCATTCCCAATGAGCTCTCGTCTTCACAATTTCCCTTTTCTGGGCATATACCTTTATGATTTTTTTAAATCCCTGTTTTGAGGTGTTCCAGCCTGAAAAGCGGCGATGATAGGTGTTCCGTGACTCCGAAATATTTGGGAATCGCTGATCTAACCCAATATAAAGCTCTGATACCGCAATCAGTAGCGAAAATTTGTACGAAAATTGGTATGTGGATTGACTCACCATAGTAAAAAGCCAAAATTATCGATGCAGTATTGCTCTCTATTTTGCATCAAAAGTTGTTAAAAAACTGCTAATTTGAAGTGTAATAAATACAGGAATTGTAATTCATCAACTCAACATTTCATAACCGTAAAAGTATAAGTATTCTTACAAAATGATCCCCCTCCTCTCCGAAAAGCTATATACGCCACTGACTCTATCTTCGATGGCAAACGTCAAAAATTGGTTTGACGAGTTTCAACGTGGTCGCAAGGCGGTTTTTGGAGAGCCGCGTCCAGGTGCCGCCAAAACGGTTAGCACGCAGGATAACTTGACAAAAATCAACGATCTCGCCGATTGAAGGTGCGAGAGATAGCTGAGACAGTAGGCATTTCAAAAGATCGCTTGGTTCATATCCTGCATGAAATTTTGGGCATGAGAAAGCTGTCGGCGCGATAGGTGCCACGTTTGCTTACTCCGGACAACAAGCGCAGCCGTGAGACCATTTCAAAGCAGTGTTCGACGATGTTTAAGCGCAATCCGAAGGAGTTTCTGCGTCGTTTGTGACAGTCGACGAAACTTGGATACACTGGTACACACCAGAGACCAAGGAACAGTCGAAACAGTATGGACTTCACTCGGCGGAAAGGTGATGGCCAGCGTTTTCTGTGATTCAGAAGGTGTGATCCATATCTGCTACCTGCAGAAGGGCAACACGGTCACAGGGCTGTAATATGCCGAATTATTAGGCCGATTTGACGCCGAATTGAAGAAAAAACGGCCCCACTTGGCAAAAAAAAATCTCTTCCACCATGATAACGCATGACGTGAGCCGTCACACCTCCGCCCGCCAAAGCCAAACTGGTCGAATTGGGCTACGAACTGCTGACATCCACCGTATTCTCCAGATTTGGCACCGTGCGACATCTTTTTGTTTCCAAACTTGAATAAGTCACTCGCCGGGCAGAAATTTCAGTCGAATGAGGAGGTCATCGCCGCCACGGAGGCTCACTTTGCAGGCCTCGAAAAAACGTATTATTCAGACGGATTGGAGCATCGCTGGATCAAGTGTATCGAGCTAAAAGGAGACTATATTGAAAAATAAATTGCCACTTTTTTACTTATCAGACCACCCTCGTATATGCTCATACGGACCAACCTCTGTGCAACCTATAGCGGCTTAGAAACGGAGGGGGTACCATTAACTCAACTTTTACGGCTTTGACGTTACCCGAAACAAGCACAAAGAATAACAACTTACGTTTAAATCGACTTGTTCAGCTAAGTATGTTTTAAGCAAAGCATTTTGTGATTCATACGACTTACTGTCTCACGAAATACTTTAACATTCAATTTCATCATTGCAATGTCATTATAGATTAAAATTTCATTACTGCTCATAATTTTATATAGAAATTCAAAACTCTTCGTACAACTTCAAATTCAAGGCAAGATTTTCCATTGTAAATTTCTTTCGAAAGGGTTCGCCACACATTAACAAATGCTGGTTGTCTGGAACGCTGCAGCGATTCCAGAAACTCTAAAGCTGCAATTTAACGAATGGCTTGTTAGACAATTAAGTGCTCAATTACATTGAAGCATTTCATTCTATTTGAAAATACTGATGATTACCCAATGTAATAGGTTATGAATTTACCAGTTGGAAATTGTGTAATTCAGTTTTTAGGCTAATTTAATGGATACTCGTACGTAATGTCATTGACTGCCATGACAATTAGCGAGTGCGACATTAGTTCCAGTTCGACTTAAAATGACAGTTATAGCCAATTTATTAATAAAACTTATTCCAAACTAAAAATTAAAAAAAAAGAAGGATTTTTGTAGGACTAGCCCGAAAAAGTAAACCTTGTTTTTCCCGCTGGCCCAATCTAACCCTATCTTGCATCATATTTCGATTCATGCCCACCGGGCGTCAACGGTTCAAAACTGGGCTATACACAATTGCGCCAAGGCCTATCCTGCTACCGTATACGATTATATTTTATGGAGTGTTCGAAACATGTAACAATGCTGCAGCCATAAGCAACCATTGCCACCCCTTGAGTTGAACAATGCATTTGTCTACGTAAAATTACACTTTCGAAGAAGGGTAATGAATGCGGGTACGCAACACACCATTGAAATTCACGTGCAAATGTCCCGGAAGTAACGATACGAGTAATTGTTGAAAAAGAATATTATGCGTCTCTCTATACGCCAATGGTAGTTGGCCCGTGTGAGATGATGACGAATGCCGGGGCAATGTTTTGCCGCAGGACAAATATAGTAGAGCCCTGGTGTCCTTACGTTTCCTGGCCAGACGTCAAGCAAGTCAAGTCAAGCCGAGCGAAGCAAAGCGATGATGGTTACGGCGTTGGCGGTTGTCGGTTCGTTGGTTCTATCGTAAATATGCATACCGAATTTTAAGATTATGTTTAGATAATGTGATGTAATGAACCTTAATTTCATTCGACACCGACACTTCTAATCCACCCTCAGCATATACATATACTTGTGATTTTAATGGGTCACTGCCACTGGCAAGCCTCAGGGTATAGTGTGTGCCTGGATGTTCATACGATGCGCATCAGTTGTTTCGTTGAGCAAGGATAATCGCTAAAATAGTTTCTAATTGAGGCACGTGTGAGGACAAATGAAAACGCGGGTGGTAATGTGTTCAGTTCAAGTGAAAATGTTTATGCAGGACAACGGATATGACGTGATGAAGGCGATCAGATAAAAGGAGTATTAATTTACATGTAGCTGGGTGACAAAAAAGAAGCGGCTGCCGATTGGCAGCCTGCATGGGGACGAGCGGAATGTCTCAAGGGCCTGTTTGACATACATTTTACGCATTTTAATTATGGAAGATCGAAATATGATTCCCATGAAATGTGATTAAGCAATAATTGTTATTATAGTTAGAATCAGAGTGTAAAAAATAATTTTGTAATAAGATTAGAATGTTAAATGAGTGCGCCTCATGAGGGTTGAAGCATAATTCCGTGTGAAGGTCTTAGCCTCTTGAATCTTATCCTTGAAACGGAATATTCATATTGGTACCGTCGAGGAATTCTCTCAAAAATCAGCTGTTCGTACGCTTCCGAGATCCCGAAAGTTTGTTGACATGCTGCATTTTATAAATAAATTATAATTTGGAATAAACGGGAAACGACTTAACCTATCCAAAGCAGCAACTGGAAACAAACACTACAAAAAAAAATATGGACTCCTACCTTAAATGAATACAGATATTCCGATTTCTACTCTAATAGTAAAAACCTCCTTCATTGAATGTTATAGAGGACTATTGAAAATCCACTTATCGATTACATGTCTTACACTTTTTACACGAACAAAAGAATGCTTCTTGCATTCTGAATAATTGATGCAGTCCAATTCAAAATGAACCGCCCCAAAAGTCGACAAATTCAAATATCCGTACCAAGAATAAGTTCCTTCCTTGCAGAAACGACAACAAAGCTTCCTCCTAACTTACTCAAATATTTATCGACATCGTTCTGTTGGGGTGCATTTGTAATTAGGTGCACTCGGAAAGTGACTTGTGTTGCGCTCCCGTGATACTTAACAAAAAAAGTTGAGCGACTGTTTGACTTTAGTCTAGCTATAGAGACCCATAAATCTACACAGAGCTCTGCGGCAAAGTTACTCCATCCCCATCGTACGTTCCGGTAATTTAAAGAGCGCAACCAAACGCGGTATCGTAACATCATGTTCTCCAATAATAGGACAAACTAATTTGATCAATTTTGCCAATCAATCAATCATTCGCGTCAAATTATTGTCATTTAGGGAGGCTATTGGTCGAGCCAACCATATAGAGTGGCTTCAACGACCTCATATCGTATCGCTAGTGGCAAAATCTTTATGCAATCGTTTATTCAACCTGTGTAATTGACTGGGTGTCATTTGGGAGACGGCTGTTTTTTCTAGGAACTTTTAAGCAAAGTTCCAACATAGACGACAGGAGATTGTTCAATTCGCAGGAGAGACGGAACATTAGCAAAATGAAAAATTTACATGTAAAAGATGTAAACACTTTCGGGGAGAAAGTGATTGCATTGAGTTTTGCATGCAACATATAGAGTTTTTTTATAAAAAACAGACCTCCTATGGCTGGCTCATGCACAGCAGACAGTTTCACAACCAAAATCAATTTGTCTGCACTTAATCGAGTGACAAGCACGTAGTTTGTCTGCGAATGTTGCTTCGACTAGCATTCATAAATTACGAGCCAACAATAGACTTGATGACACCCGGTGGGCATTTCTATTGCCACAGTCATCATATCGGTTCGCTCTCATCATTATATCCTATCTATACCATGTATTTACGAGAGAAAACCTCAAAGTGGCCGAAGAGTCCCTATGTATTATTTGCCTCCTGCCAGGTGTTTGCAGAAACAGCCAGGTAATTTTTGCAACCAATTTCTTCATATGAAAACTTCCGTGCCCGTGGTCGTTTATGTCGTTACCATCATCATCATCACCGCGCACTTACCTTTATATTACGCTGGACGGGAACGACTTCTCGAAAAGCACCCCTGCGGTGTCCGTATGGAATTTTCTCACGTGTTTTACACGAAAGGTCAAGTCGTCATCGTCGTCGTCGTTGTCCTTCTCACTGGTGTGTGGTGTTATCCTTGATTAGAACACGATGGCGACTGTGAGGACGTGTATTCTGGCGATAGGATCAAGGTGATAAATGTTGGCAATGAGAATTTTTCTAAGTGGCAGTTACAGGACACTCGATGTTGGTAAGTGCCCTAGGGTTGGGGATTTAATGGACATGGAAATGATTGTGATGCAATAAGGCTTGGCATATGCAATTTTTATTTAGGAAGGGGACTATTTTACAAAACGTTATACACCAAAGTCCTTGATTTGGGTTTTCAAATGGTATAGCTAGTTTTTAAATATACTGGACGTTGTTTGTAAAATTCGATACCTTGACTTTTAAAATAGCTGCATCAGTTTTGCCTGTAAAATTACTTCTGCCCAGAACAGAACCCGAACACGTGACATAAGGTGTGTTTTTTGTTATATTTTCTTCATGGGCGTAGCCAGGATTCTGTGATGTGGGGAGAAGGGGGAGGGGGGGGATCATAGGTGATTCATAGACGCGAACGGACGCTATTATGTACACATGTGACTTATAGACAGAAGGTTTTAATAGATACGATAAGATAAGGTGACCAGATGACTAAATGGTCAATGCTGTGCGCACACTACCTATTGGTGGAATTTGATTTATAGTGCAGTCATATTAGCATTTCAAATAGAAAAAAATAGAGTAAGGCTAATTTTTGTTGTTTTTGAATCAGTGGGCTCCCAAGAATCTACAACTGATTTTGCTAAAAAAAATTTGATCGGAAAGGTCCCAAAAAGGACAAAAAGGGATACTCCTTAATCCTTGACCGGAGGTCGGCATGCACGGTATCATATCAAAGGGGACGTCGAGTACATTACATATCCGGTGTTTGTTTCCTATTTTAACGATCCTCAACGGAATAAATCGAGCTTAAATGAAAAATTTTCGCGTTTCCCGTGTATTTTTCCAAAGCCATAACTACGAGAATAATTCAAGTTGTCACTACTTTTATCACTTTCCAGAATCTATAATAGCTCAAGATTCTACCAATAAATTTGCTAAGAAAAAAGTTGAGCGGAAAGCTCAGAAAAAGGACATAAAAGGACACTAATTGCATACCTTAGTTGAACGTGGGCATGTGGGGTGTCATATCAAAGAGGGTGTCAAGTACATTCCAAATCCGGCATTTGTTACTTGTTCCAAGGACCCTCAAAAGAGAAAATTGGGCTCAACTTAAAATTTTTTGTGTTTCCCGTATCTGTATCTTTCTAAAGCTGTAATTTTCCATTTGAGCCCGACTTATTCCATTTAGTGTCCTTGAGACAGGAAAGAAGCACCGGATATGCAATGCACTCGACGTCCTCTTTGATATGACACCCCACATGCCCACGTTCGATCAAGGTGTGAAATTAGTGTCCTTTTATGTCCTTTTTCAGAGCTTTCCGATCCATTTTTTTCTTAGTAAATTTAATGGTAGAATCTCCAGCTATTATAGATTCTAAAAAGTGATAAAAGTAGTGACAACTTGAATTATTCTCGTAGTTATGGCTTTGGAAAGATACACGGGAAACTCGAAAATTTTCCATTTAAGCTCGATTTATTCCGTTGAGGGTCCTTGAAACAGGAACAAACACCGGATATGTAATGTACTCGACGTCCCCTTTGATATGATACCCTGCATGCCGACCTCCGGTCAAGGATTAAAGAGTATCCTTTTTTGTCCTTTTTGGGACCTTTCCGATCAAAATTTTTTTTAGCAAAATCAGTTGTAGATTCCTAGGAGCCCACTGATTTAAAAACAAAAAAAATAGCCTTACTCCATTTTTTTCTATTTGGAGGCCTGAATTGGGATATTTTGACTGCACTATTAGAGACAAATGCAGTTCTACTTTCCACGAGAGTGGTTAAAAAAAAATCAAGTCACTCCGGTGCTCTAAGATTTAATGAATAGGGACAATCCCTTCTATGGCAGAACCGAAAGTATTATTTACTGATTACTGTTCAGGAGAAGAATTCAATTGCACTCTGGAGATCTCTCGTTGCCGACTTGCCGAAGTGAATTGTGAGTCAATCTTCTTACGAGGCTGGCAACGCTGTTCATACAAATAAAAACAAATTGAACATTATCTAAACCATAAAAAACCCTGTTTCTGCATAGCTTGATTTGCTATCCTTGGGAAATCCACCAGAATATGAAGAGCCTTTCGCTGTATACAACTCAATTACAAAATAAATTTGCTCTTTAATTGTTATTAGCTTTACTCGAAATTGATTTAGTAGTATTTCAGCGCTAATAAATTTTTGTGTGACCGATTTTTAAACCTTCAAAATTTTTTTTAATTTACTCGACCCAGTCTTATTACAATTAGGTAATTATATTTACTTTTATTGCAATAAGAATGTTTCAATCTACATACTAGCAAATTTGTGTATCGACAAATTCTATTTCCAATAATGTATGTACCGTCTGAAAGGATTTCTGGGTAAAAAACCAACCCAAGAAAATTTTCCAAATGCCTCGATAATTGTCATTGTAGAAGAGCGTGCGCAAAAAAATATTTTGGGAGGGGTTTCAGAAGAGAGATTTACATTAGGGGTTTGGCGCTAGTAGTTGTTAAGCGCGGCAAAAAGACTGAAATTGTCATGGCTCGAAAGCGAAATTTATTGAAAGACTTAAAGGATAATCAACTCAGTTGTGTGTTACATCACATTCAACTGAATGTTAACCCCAACTAACCCTAACCCTAAGTTTAAAATTGGGCCTATAAAACGGTTAAGACACGATCCCCGTTGCTGCAAACCCAAGACTGTCCTAACATGCAGGTTCCACTACCAAAGCAGGATCAAACCGAATGGTACTTACAAGAACGAACGCACTGTGTGCATCGCACTATATGCTCATCCGGAACATTACGCTATCAGCTTCGCAAGAAGAATTTTCTTGTTCTTGTTATCGACACTAGCGACACTTATCTTACCGTCCGCCATATAGCGGACATAAAGCGGAAAATATCGGAAACACAAAAGTTCCCCCTATTAAAGCGGATAGCAGAACATGCCAAGCAATCCTTCCGAATCACAAAACTATACGATTCCTTTCCAAGCATTTTTCGGGCGCATTCCCGACTTTTGCAAAATATCTCCTTTGAAACATAAAAAGAATTAAGCCAGAAAGTCTATCCAGTTTCACATGTTTCGCTGTATTTTTCTACTGCACGAATCGTAACAAATGATAGGATAGCCTATGTACACCATCGGGACAGACTCTATCTATGGCAGTGGTTCCCAATCTTTTTCAGTCCACGCCCCCCTTTGCGAAGTCTGCTGAGGCTGGCGCCACCAGAGAAAATTTTGGCCAAAAACCGAAAATAGGCATAATACAATTTTTATTTCCGTAATTGTTCACTTCGTGGGGACTTTAATTATATATTTGCGTTCTTCGGTTAATTGCTTTATTTTATTTAAAACTTCCTTCTAATTTCTCAAAGCTGTAAAATACCGATACATGATTTGCAAACATTCAAGCAATCACACACTAATTTTGGACAGAAGTCTAGACTTTTTTTATATTGGACTTGGTTGTTCTTGTTGTAGCGATTCAAGAGATTTTCTTTTTCTCTCTTGAATCGAAGGGGGTTTTGGCAGCTCTTGGCCGTTTTTTTTAACAACGGGTAGCTCCGGGATGATTTACATCGAAGAACCGGCTGCCGTAGGAGCATTTCTATGGACAACACAAACATCCATGGATCACAGTGGGACTCGAAACCACGCACCGGCAACTCAGAGATAGACATCTCTGCCACTGAGCCACCGAATTGTCATAGTCCAATGCAGAGAATTGCCTGTTAACAATGCAAATACTCGTATGCAAACACGTTACCCACTCTTGCATAGAAAAAGCACAATTGTTTCTTAGTGGAGCCCAAGTTTTGGAACATTTTGGACATTTTTAAAAAGCAATCAACGTGAGTTTCTTCGGAAGTTTGGCAGTAGCAAGCAGTTTTATTTATGGTGGGGATTTGTACAGCCAAAAGCAAGTGGAAAATGTTTACTTAAAATCATTTTTTGACAAAAAAAGTCATCATCACACAAAAAAAAACTATTTTTGGCTTAATGATGAGATGAGATAAGTAAAGCAGTGCTATTACTGGAGCTATAAGAGTCCGGAGGTGTTCTAATAAATCAAAATAATTGTTTTTCATCACGAGCCTAGACGTCAATGTAAAGCGATTTCGACCTAAAATATTTTCAGCGATCTATTGGCGAGAGGCTCTTAAAATAACAGGCGCGACAATCCAGCATTGGACTAAGGCCGCAGGATGTGTTAGTGACATCCTATTTCCAAGATCTTATCTGCTTTTTTGTTGAGGTAATGAGATCAGCATCACGCTCAGCAGTGTTATTTATCCCCATAAATGGGTACTCGTTTAACATCTGAGTGAGATCATAGTCCGTCACAAGCTCGTGAGTTCGAAAAACACCATGGAATACGGTGAGATTCGAACTCATGAGCCTGTGCACCGAAGGTGCGCGCACTAACCGCTAGACCAGCCAGACTACAAAGAGGCTCTTAGCTAGTATGAAAATAAATTTATTGTTGCAGCAATATATAAGTTGTACTCACGCCCCCCTTCCCAAGCCGTCACGCCTCCCTAGGGGGCGCGCCCCACAGTTTGGGAATCACTGATCTATGGGAAAAGAGAACGAATCCCGAGATGCTCTCTACAAGGCTGTAGCCCTGTCAACAACAAGAACAACGAGAACAAGATTTAAAAAAATTGCGATTTTCAAACTCTTATAACTCCCGTGTTTTTTATCGTATCTTCATGAAATTTTCTTCATTTCGTAAGACGGTGCGAGTGACAACGGTAAGCGTTGAACACTCAGGGCCAACCAGGGTCCGAGCTACAGAGGTCTGAAAACCCGTACTTGTTCCGCCATGTAAACACAGTCTTGGTCGCTTCTCACTTTGTATTTGTTAAACAATTTTCATCTTTCTTTTGCGGGCCTTGGGCCTTTAAAAACTCTGGTGTTGGATTGGAAACATCGTGATTTAATTACACTGAAGGTGCTCGCGCTGAACTCACTGATCAACGCCAGAAAATAGCTCCTTTCGAAATATTTTTTGCGCAAGCCCCCTTTTTGTTTTCTATTCCTTGAAAAAAAAAAAATCAAATCAACATCCTTTTATTTTCATATATCTGGATTTGCATACAAGACCTAACCTAACATCCAGACAAAATATTATAACATTTCTAAACCTTTCGGTGGTAAACCATATTGGTTGACCATTTGTACTGACGAAAATCGATCTGAGGTATCCAGAGCATCGTTGCTTGGTTGTTGCTCCTCAAGGAATAAAGGCAATGTCTGTGTGAGTGCAGTCCCTTTTTAACATAATGTAAGTATCGTTTTCCTGTGTTCCCTAATAAAGGGTGTCCCAAAAAGAACGCTTCGCAAAGTACACATAATTTGATTTTGTATGATATGTTGAGCTACAGTCTAAGAAAATTGGGCCAAAATATGGCCATCGAACGGCAAAAATCCTACATCGGAAATTTTTTTGGATTATGGTTGGAGATGGTCCCCAGATTATGGCATTAAAAGTTCCAATCGATTGGGGGTCCGTAACCTTAAAAAAAAGGGGAGAAAGGGGGCCATTTTTTCAGATTTTGCGATTATTTCAAAAACGTTAAGAGATACAGAAAAATGGTCTGAGGACGGAAAAAAACTGCATAAAACTATCTTTGCAATGATATATAACATATTAGAGTTTGTATGGGAGCTACCCTTAGTTTTTATCCGAATGAGCTGATTTTTGGTGGGTGGGGTAACTATGACCTCCAATCGCAACGAACCAAAATTTAGCACTCTGCTCTAATTTTTGACAAATTTAAATGGCGGGATAATGGGGGTCCTTGACTGGAGCGACTCAATGTTTACCTTAAAATGATCTTGAACTTATTATGAATACTTATACAAAATTTTCTGGCTGAACTAGTATTCTTTCAAAAGTCATGGAGCTTTTAAAAAAGGTCTAAAATGAAAATATTCTAATTTCTTTTCTAGTCTAACGCCGAAATATTCAATTAGACTCTAATGTGTTATATATCATTGCAAACATAATTTTATGTAGTTTTTAGGGTTTTTTCGAATTTTTTCGAAAAACCCCTATGAAATCGATTTTGTCCGTCCGTCTGTCCGTCCGTCCGTCCGTCTGTTCACTAAATAACTCGCGAACGGCTCAACCGATTGTCATGAAATTCGGAATGAATGTGTAGAATGGTTACAGTCTTTGGCACAAATACCTTAGAAGTTGGTAGGAAGAAGATAACAGGGTGTCCCGAACGTTTGAAAAAAGTCGACTTTTTTAGTTTTTATCGGAGATTAACGTATGGGTATTTAAATCAAAGATCTAGACGAGTACATCTCATATCAGTTAAAATTTTCCAGTTTCGAGTAACGGTAAAAAAGTTATTGGCGTTTAAAGTTAAACTTCCTTTTCGAGCTCCGTTTTTCTAAACCGTTATAGGGATCGATATGATATACGTTAAATATTAAAACTGTTGACTTTTACTAAGGAAAAGTAAATAGCAGTAAATTTGTAAAATTTAAATTTGTTCGTGTGTAGCCCCTCTTAGGTTTCCAAATATGAAAATTCTGGTAAGGGTTTTTAGGAAATTACACAGGGAATATGTGTACGAATTTTCATTCGAATAACTGTATCCAAACCGGAAATATAGCCAAGTAAGTATTTATTAAGGGCCTTTCACAATACAAGGGAAGCCTCTTAAGCATTTCTTCAATGCATATCTTTTAACTTGATGAAACAATGAACATGAAATTTGGTGGAAGTGCATAGAATGGTAATAGTGTTTGCCACAAATATTTTTGAAGTTTGTAGGACCAAGTTAACAGGGTGTCCCCGAAAAGCTGCAAAAGTATACTTGTTCAATACTCATAGGAAAGCTTGCGTGGGCTCTAATGTCAGGGGACACAATGGAATTATTTCATATAAGTTGGTTTTCCTTGATTTAAAAAACAGTAACAGTAGATTTACAGCTAATAATTCAGTTCATATACAGGGCGTCCCGCAACTGGTTAGCCATAGACCTATGGTAGACTCTACTGGATGTTTTAGGAAAAATGTCGCCAAAATTTCCAATAAAAGAACATATTGAACGTTACGAACGGTTTCGTATCTTCCGAGATAAGGCGTTTTGAATTTTGCAGAAATGTCAATTTCAACTTTTAATGTCAAAATTAAACCCGAATTTCGTAACGGTACATTGTAGTGGCAATTCTGCAAAGTTGAGAAAAGTTGGCGTCGTATCTTAGCTTTCGAACGGCATATAAGAATAAAGCACAGAGTCATCCTGTTTCTGAACAATACGTATAAATGAAAAAAAAACATAGTCTGCAAATGTACCAAACCGACTTCAATCTTGAAAAGGAAGTAAAATGTTTACATCAAGCATAGACTTGGTTGTTATGCATTATGGAAAAATACTTTTCGCTACTGTTGTAGATGCTACTTTACTAATTATAACGGTAAGTATAAACAAATTCGTTAACTGCACCCCTATCATCTAATGGAAGTGCAAGATTTTCCTCCTGCAGATTATATCAGAGAAGAATTAACTTTTACAGCAAAAAGCAGCCGACCGCCATTTCCCGCATAAAATTCTTTGGACGGACGAGGCCACTTTTACTCGAAGTGGTGTTTTCACATTTCATTTGGACTTCTGAGAACTCAGAACATTTGGAGTTCTGAGAACCTACCAGCATGAGTTTAGCGTAAATGTATGGTTGGGGGTTCTTGGGGGTAAGTTGATTCGTCCGATTTTTCTCCCGCATCTGTTGAATTCTGCTGCATTTCTCCATATTTTAGAGGACCAAATAGTATCTTTGATTTTGGGCAATTTACCTATTGCCCAACACATAAATATTTGGTGGCAGATGGGAGGGTAATTACGGACTTTTTAAATGCAGAATTTGGAGAAAAATAGATAGGAAGATTCGGGCCAGTCGCATGGCCACCAAGGAGTCCAGACTTAACACCTGTAGATTTTTATGTATGGGGAAAAATCAAAAGCGAAGTTTAAACTCAACCGATTTTGTCTCGAGAGCAACTAATGGAACAAATTCAAACGGCGTGTAATAATTTGAAAATGAACCACCAACAAATCCTTGCAGCAGTTAAATCAACGTCTTAAGGATGCCAATTATGCGTCCGGCACGATGGAACTCATTTTGAACAATATCTGTAGGGTAAATTTGATGAACACCCACACCATCCTAATATTTTCAAGCCGATTTGATTAGTTTAAAATTACTCGTAATATTGTATGGAATTGATTTATTGAATTTAATTTTTTTTTATTTATAAAAAGATAATTTTGTTCACTTTTGCTTGCTATAATAATAAAACGTAATAACTATTAAAACTACTTCGTCCATGTGTGAGAGTGTCAATTTCATTTCAAAATTCCAAGATTTTTTCCACTTACGGACTATGTTTTTTTTACTTTTTACACATATTATTCAGAAACCGGATGACTCTATGCTTTATTCTTATATGCCGTTCGAAAGCTAAGATACTACACCAACTTTTGTCAACTTAGCACTACAATGTACCGTTACGAAATTCGGGTTTAATTTTGACATTAAAAGTTGAAATTGACATTTCTGTAAAATTCAAAACGTAGTATCTCGGAAGATACGATACCGTTCGAAACGTTCGATATGGCCTTTTATTGGAAATTTTGTGTACTTTCAGAAGAATATGAAAACATTGATTTGGCTAAAATGGAAGCTAGAAAATAGGAGTTTTTCGAAAAAAGTCGTGGTTTTTGACAAGAATTACAAAAATTACAATTACTCCTTAACGGTAAAAGCTAGAGAAATAATTTTGACGACATTTTTCCTAAAACATCCTGTAGAGTCTACCATTGGTTGGCTAACCTGTTGCGGGACACCCTGTATAATGCCAAGCCATCCTTACGTTTGCCTGAGTTTCTTTTTGCTCAAAGGCCATCAGAAATCTTAAATCGAAAAATGCCTGTAGATTTGCCTACTTTTATACAAACTGGGTAAATAGTAAATCTATTTTTGGATTGGTCTAATTAAAGGTGAACGCGTTTATTTAGACCAATCCAAAAATAGATTTACAGGAGGCATTTCATTAATGTTGTGCACAATTCTTATCTATTGCTTATAAAATATTTGTACAAAAAATTTTCACTATGCATCAAAATTCTAAAAAACCCTCGTATTGCGGGCGCAGCCCTCTGTACGCCGGTATTTTTTTCGTCCTCAGACCATTATTGTGTATCACTTACCTTGAAATAACCGCAAAAAAAAACGAAAAAATGTCCCCCTTTCCCCCTTTTTTTAAAGGTTGCAGACCCCCAATCGTTTGGGACTTTTAATGCCATAATCTGGGGACCATCCCTAACCATAATCCAAAAAAATTTCCGATGTAGGATTTTTGCCGACCAAATATGCCATTTTTCTTAGACTACTAAGGACTTTCACAACTTTGCTGACACGTGCGCTATTTTATCTATCGCTATTTATCAGAATCATGCATAAACATTGTTAAATTTTTCTGATGTAGTGTGAAATTTCTACATTCCTCTTACGATAGGTAGATAATGTGCTGTGACAAATTCGTGTCCCTACTTTTCTGCATTAAAACTGTTAGAAATGCCTTACATTAAAACTGTTAGAAATAACGAACGAACGATCATTTCTTTCTTACATTATTTTATTATGTAAGAAAGAAATGATCGTTAGACTATGCGCTAATTTTTAAAAGAATCGTACGATCACCTCACCTTGGAAGAAGTTGGAGTAAATTGAGATGGAAAAACAGACTGTTTGTGGGTCAAATCACAAAAATTTTAATTTGAAGCTCCGTACAACTTTTTTGCTGGAAATCACATGAGGAATCACAATCCGGTGCAGTTTCCGGACACCCTGTATAGGCCAGTCATCTAACGATTTTAGGTCCCGAAAAATTGCTCGCCTCTGATTTTTTGGGATATTGTTAGGATAGATAGAAGCACAGGTATTTCGAAGTTGCAAACTTGGTGGTACACTACTGGTAACTATCCTAACAATATCCCAAGAAACCAGAGCCGAACAATTTTTTGCAACCTAACGCCTTATATTTCGTTTTATTGACTGGCCTAGTACTCGTTATTTCATAAACAACTTCAGCCGACATTCTACAATTCTACAAACGAAAAGAAAACAGCACTGCATCTGACGGATGGTATTTGGTAGTGGGTTTTAAATTTAGTCATTGTTTCCCGAAAAGTGTGGAAAATTCGTAGGATATTAAGTATAACTGCCGGTCCTTGGGGATCCTAACGGCACATTTCCCCTTCAGAGATAAAACTCTCGAGAGCCAAGAGAACGACATAAGACTAACGACGCTTGTGTTTCTATAATTTTCGTGTTGATTCGATTTGATTGGGATGATTATTACACCAATTTACACGGCGAAGACTCGCCGTACATCGGCCATTTATTTCCGTCCATTTCATTACGAAAATATGTATATAGTCATTAAAAAAAATATATGGCTAAACATTTTCAAGATTATTATTATTATAATTGCAATGCAGGCTAGACAATTTTAATTCCCATTGAATATTAATCATAACACCGCTCCAAATAAGGGTTTAAAATTTAAAATCATTAGTTCATTACCCGCAAATATTTTTCATATAATGATTATTTAATTTAAATTCATATGCTCTCTTCTTCTCTAAACTCAACAATAAACTCAATTTAAATATGAATACAACTATCACTACACACATATTTCAGAAATGAAATCGTCTGCATAATTTCCATCCCATTGTCTCGTTCAATGGCGAGCAAAGGGTTAACATTCAAAATATACGATTTTGATCTTTCCACCTCTTTAACCGATTAAAAAACAACACTCGCTCTCTCTTCAGTCTATCAAATGCCAACAATACCCTACGCAAGGAAAAACAACATTTTCGCATTCGAAACTCCAAACCAGCTTGAACAATTCACACGAAATTCGTTCGGATCGTGATCGCACCTTACACCCGACCAAGGGTCCTTTTCGTCCTCACCTTGAATCCGATTCGCGCCTCATCGCTCCGCTTTGCCTTCGGAATGTTGCATTGTATAAAATCTAATACAATAAGCCGATCAGGGTCGCATATCCTTTTTAGTTTTTTTTTTGCTATTTCGTATATACGCTTCAGGGATCACTGAAAAAAAAACCCATTCACAAAAGTGAAGTGAGCTGCATTGTTCCAAGACACAATATCTCATCATGACATACACTACAGCTGGCTGGATGATCTGAGAGAGTCCTTCCTTTGCTACTTTTAAAGCTGATACCGTGACACAATAAAAGATCATTTTAGATACATTTCCAATTGCCTCTGCGATCTACTGCGATACATAAATGCAAGGAGGTGGAAGCTGTTTCGTCCTGTAACTATTTCACGGATGCTGTTGTTGTTCTTGTACACAAAATTGGGTAATGTGCGGTAAGCAAAATAAAGAAGGGGTTTGCATTTGCTCTCATGTTGTATACATTCGGGCTTGGGAAAAACGAATGAACGAAATTGTGTCATCTTCCGTCGGGAGCCCGTAGAATGTAGCACTATTGTGAGCAAATGAAGGACACAACAAAAAATGTCAATGCTAACGTTTCTTTTTTCTTTTGTAAATGCAGTCCTCTATGTGAATTCAGGAGTTTGATGGACAGTTTTTTGGTGTTTATTGTTATATAGTAATACGTTGTCACCGAAATATTGACAGAAATGTTGATTGGATTGATTAGTTGATACATTGCAAGGGAGCCAATCATGTTTAGAAGTTTTGCATTAAGAGGGAGACGATAAGAACGAGTTCAAAATTTTCATTGTTTTGGGAATTTTTAAAATGATAAAAAAAAAATATTAAAAACCAAAATGTTGGCTTTATTTTAATTATTAAAGAAACAGGATAAAATACCCACGATATTTATGGTATGCAACAGCCTTGGCTAATTGAATAAGCCTCAGCACATTGGAGTATCAATCCCAAAGATACATGTCTACAATATGCTAGAGTCTCGACCGAGCTACTGCTGGACATACATTGGCGAAGACGATGTTTTGTGGGCTGAGTGCCCTCCAGGCACGGTCGTCATTCCGTTTTAGTTGACATTTTATTAAAATGATAACTAAACCAGTTAATTTACGTTATATACCCAAACCCAAACTGCTAAGGCGGCTAGAATTTTTAATCGCTGTAATCATTACATTGCATTAAGAGCAATGCTTTCAGGATTGACGATGATATCTCGAATATCGAGTAGCCGCATAAAGGACAAAGGTAAAGCAAATGGAGTTCCTCGCATGAACTTTACGTGTGATTACGCGGCTTCCTGTGGACAACCTTTTGATCCAAATTTCATTTCGATGAATTGGACGATAATATTGCCATTTGATTGCACGTCCTGTTCCTGATTTTCATAATGCACGCAACTATAGACAGCATATTTTGCGTTGTGATTTCGCTAAGAAGGCATTTAATTTAAGCCACCCAGAAAAAAACGTTAATTAAACCAATTAATAGTTTTTCCTTTACTTTTTCTTATACACCAGGAAATTTAGCATTTCACTTCGAAAAAAATTTGTGGGGAAGCTGGATTTTTGCACGAGCCTTCCTTTCGAGGTCCTAAACAAGATCTCGAAAATCCATGTCTGTCGAGTGACGTTAGCGGTGCTACAGAGGATCAAAGACCCTCAAAAACAGGTTTTTCTGAATATTTCGATAACAGTAATATGTGCTGAAAAGTGTTGTACGCGAGTATAGCAAATTTGTAGCTCTTGTGGTTCCAGAATAAAATGTCAAAAGTAGATTTTGATTCGAGCATTCCTAACGGTGCTAGGTCAAACGGAATTTTTAACAAGGTTTAAGGAAAATATTTATAACGGTAACTCTGCCTAAAAGATGTTGTACGGCTAATTCGTAGCAAATACGGTTCTGAAGAAAGTGGCCAAATTTCTCATCAAAATGTACACCCTTAAGGGTGTTACGGGAACTCAAACCTTAGAAAAACGAAAATTTTTGGGTTTTTCGTGAATATCTCCGTAACGGGGTGTATACTGTAAAGTCGTCTATGACAAATTTTTAGCTTCAATGGCTGCAAACAAATAGTCTGGTTGGTCTAGCGGTTAGTGCGCGCACATTCGGTGCACAGGGTCATAAGTTCGAATCTCACCGTGGATCATGGTGTTTTTCGAACTCACGAGCTTGTGACGGACTATGATCTCACTCAAATGTTAAACGAGTACCCATTTATGGGGATAAATAACACTGCTGAGCGTGATGCTGATCTCATTACCTCAACAAAAAGCAGATAAGATCTTGGAAATAGGATGTCACTAACACATCCTGCGGCCTTAGTCCAATGCTGGATTGTCGCGCCTGTTATTTATTTATTTTATTTTATGGTTGCAAACAAAATGCCAAAAGTCCCCATCGATGGGTGGGAAGGAAGTTATGAGGGGCCAAACGTTAGAGTTTACCGTGTTTTGGGAATATGTCTATAACGGTAATGTTCACTAAAAAGTGTTATATGACGAATTTGTAGCTTGTACAACGCCTAACTTAATAGATAAATTTAGTATGTCGTTGAAAATATAACGACAGTTCGAATAGGCTTTGACATTTTCGTTGAAAAATTCGCTTCCCTGTCGTACGCAAAACAGTATACCACAATTTTTCATGTCTCAAGTAGGCATATTTCCGTGAATTTGACTGAATATAAACAGCTGGAATTGTGGATTCATGATATTTTATTTGTCGGCTACTACCTGCTAAATTGAAGTACATATACTGTTTTGCGTACAACAGGCCTATTCGAACTATCGTTAAATTTTAACCGATATGCTAAAACTCTCTACTAACAAAAATTTCAAACTTAAAAAAACAACGTTTTCCCGGGAATTGCTTTAGCTTTAAGGGTAGCATCTACTCTTAGTGCCCAGAAACTACCGCATGAACGCAACGAAAAATTATTCGTCATGTGATTTCCAGCAAAAAAAAGGGGTACTGAAAATACCCGAAATTAATACAAGCGACGAGGGAGGGGTCTCCGCCTGCCCAAATATGACACAATTCTATTCCAGTCTATTTCTTACGTGACTTTTAAAAACTTGAGCTAAGTCAGAAGATGTGAACAACGATGTGAACATTGATTGTCTTTGGATTGATTAAGCGTTCTTGGGAATCGAGTCGTCAGTACTATTGTGAGTAAAACTGGCTGTTAAGGGTTAGAAGTCATATATGAAGATTGGAAAAAGAGTTGAAGACAGGACAGTGCCCTGCGGCAGTCCAGCGCTAATTGCACGAACAGAAGATTTTACGCCGTCTATAGTACAACAGCAATTGATCGGTCAGTTAGGAAGCTTCTAATCTAACTTACCAATGAGGGATGGACACCAAAAGCGAATAGTTTTGATAGCACAGCTGGATGGCAAACACGGTCGAAAGCCTTTGAGATATCAAAAGCAACCACGTTACTTTCACCAAACTTATGGAGACAACTATTCCATCGCTCTGTGAGATAGATGGAAGAGTTTTCGCAGTGGTTTAGCCAGAGACGAATCACAATGTACGACGACAATGAGGAGGCAAATCTGAATTGGTAGTAAATAGTTCAGCAAAGATGTTGGCTTTGTCAAGCGGCTATTGGCTATTATGTATATCAGGCGGAACAGAGGAAGATGAGAAGGAATTAATTCTTCACTGCTTCTACACTTTTGACAAGAGACCAAAAACCTTTGCTTTTTCGCATAAAGACTTTTTGGCTGATATTACTGTTCTTACACATGATTTGTATCTTCGATAGAAACGCATTAATGTATGCATTAATTTTGCGCAGACTAGAAAAAGATTTTATTAGAATAACCTAATATGAAGGGCTATAATATCGGAGTAGACCCGGGCAATGTAATGAGTCCGTTGCTCTTTGGAGTTAGTATAACAAAGACAAGAGTTCTTATGCTGCCCGTTTTGAGGTCCAGATGCACCGATGCCAGATATGTATGTACATTAAAGGAGAGCAAGCTAAGTCTTGTCCCAGAAAATGCACTGAAGCTAAAGAGCAAGTTGTACAAAACGGTTGTACTTGACAGCGACCGAAATGTAAATGTTACGCATGTCAGTTAGTGTATTCAAAACCCAAGGCAGACCGAAAAACCCTAGTTTTCTGCACCAAGGCATCAACACTGTTAGAAATAACGAAGCTAGAATAAAACAATATAAGAAAGAAATAATCGTTAGACTATGCGCCCATTTTTTTAAAAACCGTTCAAGCACCTCTCGTTGGCAGAAGTTGGCGAAAATTGAAATGGAAAAACATTATTTTTGGATCAAATCACCAAGATTTGACTTTGAAGCTCTGTTAAAAGCAAACCTCTTATCCGAATTTAATGCCGTTAGTTTTATTTTTTAGGTAAATTTGTTACCTTTAATAATCAGCTTATTTTGCTACTCTAGCTAGTCTAGCTTTTGAGATATTGAAGTTTTAGTCGTACAAGAAAATGATTTTTTCAAAAATCTTCAAATGCCTATGGCAGCTAAAGGGTTAAACTAAGGGGGTATGTTCTGTACAATTTTTTTTGCTGGAAATCACACGAGGAATCACAATCCGGTGCGTTTATGCGGCAGTTTCCGGACACCTTGTATAAAATTTCAGCTGACCGAGTAAAACGCGTCACAAAAGACATACTGATCAACTGAGATGTTTTCTTCAATGCATTACAAACATTATTATGGTTATGTATGTATACAGGGTGTCCCGCAACTGGTTAGCCATAGCCCAATGGTAGACTCTACAAGATGTTTTAGGAAAAATGTCGCCAAAATTATTTCTCTAGCTTTTACCGTTAAGGAGTAATTGCCTTTTTTGTGATTCTTGTAAAAAAACACGACTTTTTTCGAAAAACTCATATTTTGTAGCTTCCACTTAAGCGAAATCAATGTTTTTCATATTCTTCTGAAAGTACACAAAATTTCCAATAAAAGGACATATCGAACGTTTCGAAGGGTTTCGTATCTTCCGAGAAACGACGTTTTTAATTTTGCAGAAATGTCAATTTCAATTTTTAATGTCAAAATTAAACCCGAATTTCGTATCGGTACATTGTAGTGGCAAATCTGCAAAGTTGACAAAAGTTAGCGTAGTATCTTAGCTTTCGAACGGCATATAAGAATAAAGCACAGAGTCATCCAGTTTCTGAATAATACGTATAAATGAAAAAAAAAACATAGTCTGCAAATGTACCAAACGGACTTCAATCTTGAAAAGGAAGTAACATTTTTACATTAAGCATAGACTTGGTTGTTATGCATTATGGAAAAATACTTTTCGCGATTGTTGTAGATGCTACTTTACTCATTATAACGGTAAGTATAAACAAATTTGTTTAATGTGTTGAATTATTTGTACGAAGGTTCGCTGTGTACACATTAATATTGTGAGAGTATTTTTCATTTTCATCGTCTCAAGGATAAACATTTTAATTTGTAAGGTATTAATTAGTGTCCTTTTATGTCCTTTTTCAGAGTTTTCTGATCCAATTTTTCCTTAGCAAATTTAATGATTCTAAAAAATTAAAAAGGAAGTGGCAACTTGAATTATTCGCGTAGTTATGGCTTTGGAAAGATACAGATGATAAGTTACGGAAAACACGAAAATTTTCCATTCAAACGCGATTTATTCCGTTGGGGTCCTTGAAATAGGAATCAAACACCGGATATGTAATGTACTCGGCGTCCCCTTTGATATGATACCCCGCATGCCGACCTCCAGTCAAGGATTAAATAGTGTCCTTTTTTTGTCCTTTTTGGGACCTTTCCGATCAAATTTATTGTAGCAAAATGAGTTTTAGACTCCTGCGACCCCACTGATTCGAGACCAAGAAAAAAATAGTCTTACTGTATTTTTTTTATATTGGAAATGCTTATATGACTGAACTATTTCCACGTAAAAGCAAGATCTCTTCCACTTGCGGACTATGTTTTTTCCCCTTTTACACATATTATTCAGAAACTGGATGATTCTGTGCTTTATTCTTATATACCGTTCGAAAGCTTCGGAATTGGGCCAACTTTTGTGGACTTTGCAGATTTGCCACTTCAATGTATCGTTACGAAATTCGGGTTTAATTTTGACATTAAAAGTTTAAATTGACATTTCTGCAAAATTTAAAACGTCGTGTCTCGGAAGATACGAAACCGTTCGAAACGTTCGATATGTCCTTTTATTGGAAATTTTGTGTACTTTCAGAAGAATATGAAAAACATTGATTTGGCTAAAGTGGAAGCTAGAAAATAGGAGTTTTTCGAAAAAAGTCGTGTTTTTTGACAAGAATCACAAAAAAGGCAATTACTCCTTAACGGTAAAAGCTAGAGAAATAATTTTGGCGACATTTTTCCTAAAACGTCCTGTAGAGTCTACCATTGGTCTATGGCTAACCAGTTGCGGGACACCCTGTATATACCCTTTCAGGACATACACAAAAGTAAAACAAATTACCAAAAGGGACCAGCAACTTGAGGAGTTTTGTTATATTTGGAAAATGTATAGAGATCGTACAATCAATCGGTTGTAGGAATCTAATCGTGATAGAGAATAACAAGAACAAAATCCACTTACCTAGCAAAACAATCTGCTTCTATCGGCTAAATCGCGTTCTTTGCAGAAAGAACAGCCCAGCCCAACACAAATTTCTCTCTTATCACATCTTCGACTTCTCTTCGTTATCACTTCGGCAACATTTCCAGGCCTTCCAGCCAGTACAATTTGTAAACAAAAACACGCGAGTTTGCCGTTACCCCTCCGTGTCTGTTTACGTTTTTCACTTCCCGTCAACATGTTGCCGTAGTCATGTTTGCTTCGGCGCCTAATGTGGCCTAACATCTCTTCGCTGGTATACCACGGTGGCACGGCCACGGCCTCGACAACACATTTGGCCACAAACAGTTGCGATACATCTGCCGAAAGATACAAACGGTTCTCGGGGTTGGTGCTGCGTTGCTTCGTTTCGCGTTTTATCTGTTATCTCCGCGGAATCTGTCTATCGGGCGAGTTGGATGGAGCCATGAATGAATGAATGCACCTTGTGTTCGGTTTCGCGGTGATTGTTGCATTGAATGGACGTGGGTGTTCCGCCGCGCAATTGTTTTACGTGTTTGTCGTGCGATAAGAGACGAAGGAATTTTGCATCATTGTGCTGTGCTTTCTTCTGTTCGACATCCGTTTGATTGAAAGGAAGTTATCATCAGGAAAAAAGTGCATCCCGCCGTTCGTGATATTTGATGATCTGGAATGTTGTTTTCAATTAAATCGAGCACGTATCAGATTCAATTTGACATGAGTGAGGATTGGCACTATCTGGTGGTGGTCGGTCATTGATTGTGATAACCCTTAGAGCGCGGAATTTTCGCGCAAAGAAATGCTAACAAAGAAGAAGTGATCCAGTGTTGTTTGCTGTGTTCGTTATTGCAAGCATGGAAAAACGAAGAAACGACCTTGCGAAATGTTTTGAGTGCATCGACAGAATCAAGTGAGCTCTGTACCAACACGATAGTGAGCAGTAGTTGGTGGTGATACACAAAGTTGCGAGGATGATGTTCTGGTGAAGCACGAAGTGTATTCTTGCAGATAGTTGGAAGTGTGTTAAGCGTTCGTTGAACCGTCAATATCTATATCTGAAGTTTGAAGTTATTTTCATTTCGGGGTGCTGTTTCTGTTTCGGTCTTGGGTGTTTACACGGTGAACGCGTTCCTCTCGATTTTCGGATTAGCCGGTGAATGACAACTGCTTCTGTGGATACATATACGTCGCGAGTACCTACCTTGTTGGATTCTTTTTTTGTTGTAAGACACGCCGAGGAATACCAACGGAGGATTATCTTTTAACCAGAGGAGCGCCGATAGCATTGTGTACGTCGACATAACTCCAGTTGGGGAATGTAAGTGTTGTAATTGTGGATTTAAGTTCGTTACTAAGTAGGTGCTTCCTGTTTTTGTGCGGTGAACCTGGATTAGTGGCCCTAATGCATGAATGATGATGGATTACAGCTGTACAGGTGTCTCTTGTACTGGAGTGTATTGTGTGGTACGCGCGGTTGTACAAGAATTTATGTTAATAAATTCGTCGTGTAGTCGATTGTTGGGATTATAAGACAATATGTATAGGCAGGTCTTGGTTTCATAGGAATTTATGAATATGTATTTAATGATATTGTGATGCAGAGCCCACTCTATAATGCAATATGTACCTGACGGCTCCCTTGAACCAATGATTTTTCATGGATATGTATTTTATAGAAAATTTTGATAAAAAGTAAATTTTGCTTAAGTACACATTTTTTTGCAATTCATTGCAATTAGCCCAGTCGGTGCTGCAATCGGCTTCCTTCAATGATTCACAATTTCAATTAGTAGAGGTTTGATGATGGCATTTAATTATGTTGGGCTGAAACGATTTGAATCTGCGTATGAGCCGTTTTATTTGAAAGTGGTATATTTCAAGAAAATGGTAAAATTCAATTTTCGATAAAAATACATACTAGAAAGCGGTGGCTGTTTCCTTTATTTTATAATTTGAATCTTCGATTTCGATTTTCAATATGTATATACATTTTATAACCGATGTTTCTACGTTTTTGGGAAACTTAAAAAAATTACTTACAAAATGACAAAATTTTAAAGTTAGCTAACATTTTGAAAAAAAAAAACCAAAAAAAAAATAACGGTACTTTGTCTATTTTACATTTTAAGCTACTATGTGTCCAAGCAGGCTTTTGCATTTTTTTTTTAATGAAAGGCTCATACATCTTCTTGTACGTCTCTTGGATAAGGAAAAATATTTATGTTTTTTTTTTACCGGGAATGTCGTAGCGTTTTTTTAATCAACAGTATAACTTATCCAGAGAAATGAGAGAGAGATATGCCTCGAAATAAAAAATTTGGTGTGCCCCTATAGTGTAGCTGGGGTTGCACTCAATTTAAAGAAGATTTTGTTAGCTTTAAAAATCCAGTAGACGACTTTCTTGTAGGAAGCACCTTTTGGAAATTACAGACCAAAATATGAAAAAAGTCCGAAAATTTTGAGGTTTTTTGAGGGTCACGGGGTTAGCACAGGGTTTTAGAAGTTGCAAACTTGGTGGTACACTTCTGGTATCCACCCTAACAATATCCCAAAAAACCAGAGCCGAGCTATTTTTGCGACCTAAAATCATAAAATGACTGGCCTACTAAGTACATGAGATTGCAAAATTTGGTGGAGATGTTTCTTTTTCCTTTTTTTCGAGTGTCGAGCACTAAAATTTCGTTGCAAAACAGGGTCGAAATTGCGAAAAACTCCAAGAGTTTCGTATTTTTTCCGTTTTTGAAATCACGCAATGACTACTACTACTACTACTAAGAAAGTGTCTACTCTCTGTATCAAATGTCAAAATATATTTGCGAGCAAAAATTGTAAAATTTAATAGACAACGAGGCCAATTAAAATTAAAATGTTCTTTTTTTTGGTACAACTCATTGTTTGAAATCAAACTGAGGCAAAAAAAAAAACCGAATGTGAAATTTGACATAGAACTAAAATTTTCTCGAATAAGGATTGCAGACTCGATCGTTTCAAGCCAATATTAATGAAATGTCATCAGCAAAACTTGTAACTTGTATACTGTAATTCTTGTTGGAAGAAACGTTTTCGAGTTGAGAATGACACCAGTTTTGGGTCTTCCAATACAGTACCGAAATTCATACCTCATTTTCCGACACTTTTGCATAATAAGACATAATCTCATAATCTCTATATGTATAAAGTGTGTTCACTATGTATTCTATAGAACGGATTTCAACTGGAATGTAGTCTATAAAGCATTAGCATATTTTGTATGTAAAGACTTTTTAAGATTTTTTCACGTATTTCATTACGGAACGGTACGGAAAACAATCATAATCGCTCACTAATTTCAAGGAAGAAGTGCATTTGTGACTTTTTGTACCAATTATTTATTCACAGGGTGGCTGATGAACGCTGCTACCAAAATAAATCATAATAAATTTTTTTCTGTTTGAGTAATCTGCTTCATTTCTTTCTTTTGTTATAAATCGATGTTTAAAATTTAAGATTATGGAGGATTGGGATATCTAAAAAAGAATTTGGGCAGTGCGCCGCTTTCACGCCATGAAGTCCGTAATACTCGTCCAAAGGGAATATAGGCGCACATTCCGTGGCACGCTTCCTAGCAGATGGACAATAATGAGGCCCATGAATAGCTTTGCCGAACGTGGAACAGTCGAAAGAAGCTTTTATCATCGGGATCACAGTGTGGTGTGCAGTTTGATCAAAGTGCATTGTCGGCCCATATTTTTTTTGAAGAAGACGATGTTACTGTTGCGGTCACTGGAGCCCGTTACTTAAAGATGTTGAGAGAGTTCTTCTATCCAGAACTATGGCGAAAGAAAATTCCTTTCAACTGCACACATAGCCAGGTCAGTTATGACAGAATTGCAGCAAAAGAGCTGATTTCAAGAATCTCCACATTCCGTTGGCCCGCAAGGTCTCCTGACCTTACTGCATCTGATTTTTTCTTATGGGGTAATTCCAAACAATAATTTGAACGATTTAAAACGATCAATTCGAACGATAATTGAGAAAATTCCCGCTGCTACCCTACAGGCAGAGTAATGAACAACTTTTTGATAAGATGTACGACACATGCATCACTGAGCGTGGAGGCCATTTAAATTCAATAAACCAATTAAAATAACTTAATAAAAATGTTTAATTTTCGAAATAAATAAAGAAAAAATGAATTACATGGATTTAATAAAAAGTTATTTGAGTTTCTTAATGTAGCAATATTCATCAGCATGTATTTGGACTTTGTTTTGCAAAAAAAAAAGTTTTTGTGCTAATCCGAATAAATAAATTGATCTGGATTATCGAGTCAAAACTATATTGTATTTTCAGAAACTACACTTTCTAGCTATGTCGGTATATTTTAGGGATCATATCATTTAAACATTGTATTAAATATTATCTATGTAATCTTATAAATAGGGCACGGATTCTCGTGCAATTGCACGTTAATGCGCGAAATTGCATTTTTCAGGGTATATTGCACGAAATTGCACGTTTTAGGATTTGTGAATTTCCATTTTTTGAGCCTCTTTCATTGCATTTTGTTCTAAAAATATCAATCTGCTAATTTTGGTGACGTTAAGGTACGTGTTCGTGGACACAATTCATGTGATGATCGCTCAGCGATCGTAATTTTGCTTCCAATTTCGAGCCGTATTCAAATATTTTTTGAATGGTTCTACTTTCCTAGTATCGACTATGGACTAAATGAACATGTCTGTATAGAAAATATACGCAAATAGTGCTCAAATCCGGTGGTTTAGCTTCGATCGCCGAGCGATCATCACATGAGTCGTCTCTACGAACACAAACCTTTAGACCTAATTGCAATTCAATTTTCGTTTTTTGAAGTGATAAGTACATATGATACAGTCTTGACTCGGTAAGCCGGATCTCCTTTAATCCGGATATCACGCTAATCCGGACCACTAAATGTTTCCACTATGTATTCTATAGTCCGGATTTCGGCAGCAATTTTGACTCTATAGGGTGTCCCGCATTAGGTGGTCCATACTGTAAGGGTTGATAGCACAACTTGTTTCAGCAACAAAATTGGCAATACAATCAGAATTTTTTTACCGTTACCTTGTTATCGCTCTTTTTGTTAAAGTCATCGAAAATTGTGACTTATCATGCAAAATCATAATTTGCAGCCCTCGTGATGACTCAATCCAAGATTTGATTTCAGTTTCAGAAACTACATTAAATTTCACAAAAACTGAAGTTTCTTCTGTTGCCAACATTATCGCCACTTTCAAGATACAGTTACTCAAACTTAATAGAAATTTTAAAATAGATTTTTCATCGAAAATTCAAACAGTAATTTCATAACGGTGTTTTATACGTACAACTCTGCAAAGTTGATAAAAGTTGCTTCATAAGATGTTGGCTTTCCAACGGTATATCATTTTTTATATTTACATTGCAGAATTTTAGGGAAACACGCATTGAATGGTAAAATTCAAGGCTTCAGTGGAATCGCTAACAATTTTTCCTTTACTCGAAAAAAGAAAAACGAAAGCTCTTATAATTCGGGATAGAATCTCGCTAAATTATTATGACCAGAACTGTAAGATATTTGAAATTTTGTACATTGTTTGACAAATGCAACGGTACTTATAACAGTTAAAATTTAATATTTGCTATTTATGGCAGATAGACGGGTGCCCCGCTCATAATGCGAGATCTATCAAAGAATATTTGGAATACGAATTTCCCGGAAGGTGGATTGGCAGATTTGGGACAGTTGCGTGACCTGCGTAAGGTCGGGACTTCGACCTTACTCCCCTAAATATTTATTTATGGGTTAACTTAAAAAACAATGTCTATTCCGAGCCGATTACCTCCCGGTAACAGCTGCTGCGGCGAATTAATGTTGCTTGTGACAACGTTAAGGAAACCCCTCCTGAAATCCTTCGGGACGATTCATCCATACGCCGGAGGTGTCTGCATACAAAATAGAGCAGGCCAATTCCAGCAGCATTATTTCAATTCATCCAACAGACCCATTTAATCATTAGTTAATATTTGTAGTTTATTGGTTATTTCTCATATTCAAAACTTTATTTTCATTTTTATTTAACAAATTTTTAAAATTGCGATAGTAAAATATAAAAATTAAATGAATAAAAAATTTCAGTTTGAATAATCCGATAAGAAAATTATTACCTTGTTTTTTTTTTTTACATCCAATATGTGTCATTCCAAAATCCCGCAATGTAAATATGAAAAGTGATATACCGTTGGAAAGCCAACATGTTGAGGCAACTTTTATCAACTTTGCAGAGTTGTACGTATAAAGCACCGTTATGAAATTACTGTTTGAATTTTCGATGAAAAATCTGTTTTAAAATTTCTATTAAGTTTGAGTAACTGTATCTTGAAAGTGGCGATAATCATGACAACAGGAAAATTTTCAGTTTTTGTGAAATTTTACGTAGTTTCCGAAACTAAAATCAAATCTTGGATTAAATTATCAGGAGGGCTGCAAGTTATGATTTTGCATGACAAGTCACGATTTTCGAAGACTTTCAAAAAAAGCTAACGGCAAAAAAAAATTCCGATTCTATTGGCAATTTTCTTGCTGAAAAAAGTTGCGCTATCAACCCTTACAGTATTGACCACCTAACGCGGGACACCCTGTATAATCCGGATATTTCAGATTTTCAGGGTGAAACGGTAGACTTGATCTCGTACATTTTTACGGGACGGTTTGGCAAATGACACGATGCTGACTAATTTCAAAGAAATAATACATTTATCGGCTTTTGTTCCTCTTTTTTATTTATTTGGACTGTTTTCTTTAGAAAAAAGTGATTTAGCTAATCCGGATGTTCCGCTGGTCCGGATTACCCCTTGCAATATTTGATCCGGATTATCGAGTCAAGACTGTATTGGTTTTCTGTTATGAGGGCCGTATGAAATAGTAAAGAAGCCGTATGCGTCTGATCATTTTGATAAAAACTGAGTGTGTCAATATTTCGTCAGCACAGCAAAATATGTCACCAATAATTTGCTAACGCCCGCTGCTCTGGTTTAAGATTTTGGATTTGAATACAACGAGGGAACGTGAAAAGCAAACCACCTTCTTCCATTGACCATTCAACACAATTACGTTACTTAGTGGAAAGGGTGACAAGGATTGTTATCGCCATATCCCACTAATTTTCAGACCAAATGTTGATTTTTAAATTAAGAACAATTAACCAATGATGATGGGTTTAAGTTAAGTGATACCTTAAGGCATATAAACTCAATTTATTCAATACAAAAAATTTATCAAAAATCGCTAGTTATCACCTTATATAAATATAGTAAGTAAGCTAGGCGAGGGTTAGTTGATAAATTGAGATTTAAGTACATAATGTGCATACAAAAAGAACATTCATAGGGTTTTTGAAGCAACTCCACTATGTCACTACTAATTGGGCTCAATTAGTTTCTCGCCCGACACTATGTCTTACTTTCGATTCCGAATTCCTACCATTGCGTTCGATGCTCTGGCAGTTTGTACTGTGGCCCTATTTTGATGTGATTATCCTGTTCTAAATCCTATATAAGTAATTTGTTACCGGCTGCATTGTCTTACTTAACTCTGAATTACGGGATATGTAATTGTTATGATCAATTCAGGTAGTATTGGGCATTTTTTGAATTTCCGCTTTGTTGTTACTTTCATCTTTGAGTTTATTCGCATTTAAATTTGAACCACGAGTGTCAGCATAAAAAACAGTAAAAATCAACATGATATGTTGATATCAAATTACCGATTACTGCAATCAAAGCAATCACTTAACCTTGTCGAGAGTTGTACAAAAAATATTTTTGTATTTTGACCCGACCACACTATATGAATGCATTTCAAAACAAAACCAATAAGTATACCCCAAAGCTATAAACACAAATCATATCATATGCATATCGTACCCTAATCTGTTTTAATAATACAGTCTGATCTACTTTGTGAAATTTTAAGTTTTGCATGCACGTTCAAATGTTATTCAAAACTCAGGCCATTGAAATTTACCGGCCGTAAAGCTACGCTATTCGGACCTGAGTAAGTGGATCTGGATCGCCTTGCAACAATCTCTTCAGAACGAGGAGATTTATTTTATCAGAAATTTTGAAACCCGTATATTGTGAACTAAATAAAGTGTTTCGAAATGATTTTGCACACCCTGAAGATTAATTCCAAAGTTTGGTTTCTTTTGGGTGAGCTATTCGTGCGGTCATACTCTTAAACGTAGGTAAGCTCAACATACACGTACTTGTGTATGACGAATGTTGCGCTGAAATAATAATGTTGACTCACAGAGTCAGAATTAAAAATCAATATCTCCAGTATTTTTGGCGTAGCTATATCCCTTTCTATAAGATGATGTCAAAAATGGATAAGTAATTGTTTGCCTGATTGATAGATGTTTACGGAATAAAGTACCAAACCGGCACCGGCATACACAATTGAAGGGGTGGCTGGAAAAACGTTGTATGTTGCATTTTTTCAGACCATTTTGTGTATCATTCCTTCTAGATATATAATAAATAATCAACCAATAAGGTCAATGACTATGGAAGATGTGAAAGCATAGTTGAGAAGTGGAAGAATGTTGTATGTGTTACTTCATGTTCGTTACTTCATGTTCTTTCAAAGTGTGTCGGAACAACTTATATTCTTAAGACGTTTTCCAAAAATTTATGAAATGCAACATACAACTTTTTTCCAGCCACCCATTCAATTGTTGTCGTTTTCTTTTTGTATTGCTAGCATACTAAGATTGTCTTGAAATACATCTGGTTTCGCTAATGCTCCGCGAGTACCTTATTGTTCATATTTTCGGAGCATCATACGTTGGTTGAAAACATATATGTATGAGTACATCATAGCATCCGATCAAGTTTGGTGAAACTTACTGCAAATTAATTTATGCGATCAACAAGAATGTTGTATGCTGTGTATACAAGAATGGATTGTGGAGAATGCCAAACATCTGTTTGATTGATTTTCCCTGTATGACCAGACTACATTATGAACACACACACTCGCGAATTTTATAAGGAGTTAGATACTCACTATCAGACGATTTATACGAGTATGTTTGAAAATGAAAACCATCAAGAAGTTCGTTCTTCTGTAAAATTCCATAATGTTTTGTTCCCATAACAAGCCGGGGTCTAGAAAAGGATTAGTGCGCTACATAAGCTCTGACCTTCGGCGAGTCAACAAACTTCGCGCGAGTTACCTCACTCAACAGACGCAAGTACCTACAAAGAACAACACTAAATAATTCTGAATTTGAGCTAGACTTGAAATTTTTTACTTTTCTTTTACCAACAATAGTAGAATTGATTGTTGAATTTTCTCGACAGCACAAGCAAGACTTTTTTGCCAGTGCGTCATTATAGTCATGTCTTGGGCAATATTCATTTGTATTCAATTTGCACATGATTTATTGGTAAATTCAAATCTTTTTACTATGTGTGCATAGTTTATGTTTTTTAGGGCACACGCACTGTATTTATTATACAGTCTAGAAATTATTATGCTCGCGAGCTTAGCTATTAGTCACAATGAGATACCATGGGCAAACTAAAGCACACGAATATTTCTTAAGAGAACAGTTTTGTACAATGTTTTATATTATGGTCGTTCGTGACAGACATTTCAATATGTATAATATCATGTCAGTTTTCTATGTCCAGACTCGAGACATTTCAATTCTTTAGCACTTAATTCGTCCGTGTATCTATATCCGTGATTGACCTGGGAGGTGTTGTCTCAATCCAATGTGCACTTATTGTAGGCGTATTTTTTTATTGTTATTACGATGTTATCGTTTTGTTTATGGAGGCGACATGCGTGATCGTAAACAAAAAGGTAGTGTTGAGAAAACCATTCAGTGTGACATAGAGAGTTCTCGATTAAATTGATGGTAAAGGTAAAATCATCGATTTGATTCAATGTCATTGGAAAGGTATCTTGGTGGTAAGCGACTGTGTTCGAATAAAGAAATTTTCTTTGCTCCATCAAGACCAACGCTCGTGTTATGCGATCAAGCAAATTTACACAAATTGTTTAATGTACATACAGTCGGACCTCGATAACTCAAATCCCAAGGGACCGACAAATTCCTTCGAGTTATGTATACTTCGAGTTATCAAAATTCGAGATATCGAAGCTTGCAAAAAGTTAACTTCGACTTATCGAGTGTATCCCTGAAATATCAATAAATGCTTAAATAAAAAGTCAAAATTAAGTGATATCAATTTAATTCACAAAATGAAGAACGCAAGTACATTGGTCAATACATAATAAAGTAAATTTTATTAAAAGAAATATAAGAGAGTTTAGCATATCGTTGAAAATATAACGATAGTTCATATAGGCTTTGACATTTTCTATGAAAAATTCGCTTGCCTGCCGTACGCAAAATAGTATACCACAATTTTTCATGTCCCATATATCTCGTTATTGTGTGAACCATTGGTGCTTTAGCCAAAACAGTGGGATGTTGAGCGGATCACAGAAATAGCAAGTAGCTATTCACTTCAAATGTGATCCGTAGCAACGAATGATTTTTATCGGCTTATATACGGTTAAACAACAACCAGCCAGTGCATTCTCGGTCGTGCCGTCCTCGAATGCATATGACACGGAACTAGCGACGGCACCTGATGAGAGTTCCGTGTCATATGCATTCGATCGAAACCGACGAATGTAAATTTTTTGCAATCTCCGAGTCGATATGCCCGAAAATCGGGAAATCGCTCGGAAATCAACATTCTGAACAATGTCGTATTTGTGAATAAAAAAACTTATTATTATTCGTTATTCAGAAATATATAGTTGTTAGTAGAACAAGTAAAGCGCCTAACGGAAGCCACTGTGTTTGTCATAGCCTTAGCTAAACCCAAAAAACCTTAGCAAACCACTTCAACACATCAGATCCTGAACTGAGCAATCACCTAACATCTATCTACCAATAAGATGTTTTGGTTTACTCAGAGTCTGCTTGACATAACTTGTTGCTATCTCAAGAGAGGCTTATTTCCAGGAGGTAAATTACAGTTATCTCACTCAGAAGTGACCAGTGAAGTTACGGATGTCCTGTTCAGACTGGTATCTCTTAGATTCGGCCCCTAAACTAACTTGGAGATTATTCAAGTAAATGCAATATTTCATCGGTAGACTAATTTTCCACTTCCACGATTTAGTAGTAGCACAACCCAGACCGGAGCTATTTCTACCCAATAAATTTCTTTAATAGATTTCGTCTTGTATAATTATTGTCAGTAAAAACGTTCTTTCCCTAATTTTTTTAAATTTTTACAGGGCGACATTAGCACAATTACTTTGCAGTGTTAAATCCCTCTGACCCAGACGTTAACCACTGCGGAACCACGAAGCTCTCAGTTCATATATCCCCTCAATTCGCTTTTTAAAAATTAATCCATTCGAAAATTTCTTGCAGAATTTCAGTCTAAGGCCGCGTGCAGACTAAAGGCGTATTGGAGCGTAGCGTAGCGTAAAACCTGTCGCCCAATACAAGCGTTGTTTTGGGCGACAGCTTTTACGCTATGCTACGCTCCAATACGCCTTTAGTCTGCGCGCGGCCTAAATCAGTTTCTGAGCTTGTATTATGCTTGTACGTCAATAACCATTTTTATGATTTTTTTTACAATCTTTAAAATTTCTCTTGATAAAAAGGCTATTTCCGTAACCAGTTTAAGATTATTCCAATCAGCACAAGGTAGGCATTAAGAGAAGGTCCCTGACTATTGGATCTCCCGTGCCTGGGATACGTATTTTGTAAATTAAAAAAAAAACAATCTTAGGGCGGCAATTTGTTATCTCGCCCGGGGCGGCATAAGTGCTGGAGCGGGCGCTGGGTCTCTTAACATAAATTTGTCGTTGTTTTTTTTTTAATCGTTTACAATGGATTCGCCGGAATTTTCAGCTTTCGAACGAGATCATCGGTTTTATTTAACAGCTTCAATTAAGCGAAATTTATCCGAAAGAGAAAGTGTATTACATTTTCTGGCAGTCATTATAACAAACTAGACAAATTCATAGGACGATTTTTGAACAACAAGACAAATTTATTCTCAAGTTGAGACACAATCAATGGACGCCAAACACAAGCTGAAAGAAGACAATGGCTGCATTCAGCGAACGAAATTTACTGGAAAAACACTGGAAATGCTACAAGATTAACCACCGCTCTCTTTCTCCGCTGAAAAGCCACCATGCGCAATGAGAATCTAATTGGAAGAGCACTTTTCTGCTACATTTTTCATTCGCTGAATGAACTCATTGGTTGGTTTCAGCGAACGCAAAATGTAGCAGAAAAGTTTTATTCCAATTGGATTCTCATTTCATATGTAGATTATTCACCAGGGAAAGGGTTCGGTGGCGGGTAAATTCTTGTGGCATTTGCAGTTTTTTTTCAGTGAATTTTGTTTGCTACATGCAGTCAATTTCCTTCCGTAAACTGCTTGCATTTTGCACGGAATTTCTAACGGTGAATTTCCTCGAGTAGCAGAGATTCTAAAAACATTAAAATTTGAGTTGTAAAGGTTTCCTTTATTGTGTTGTTTTTTTTTTGTAAATTGGCATTCTCTTTCGTGCTCTATAGGCTTAAATGCATTCAATGTTAAACTGTAAAATTCTTCGAGTAGTAAGGGCTATAAAACAATTAAAATTCGAGTTGTGGAGGTTTTCTACTTTTCCTTGTTTTTATGTGGTTTGGCTCTTCGAGTTATAGAGGCTTCTAAACCATTTTCTTCGAGTAACAGAGGTTTATGCCTATTGATTTGCCAGAATTTGTTTTCGAGTTATGTATACACTCTATCGAATTATCGAGTTTGGAATGCCGAGATTCACATAGAAAATTCGTGGGACCGAAAGAGTTCTTCGAGATATTGAGGTATTCGAGTTGTTGAGGTTCGAGTTCAGCGATTTCACTGAAGCCTTGAATTTTACCATTCAATGCGTGTTTCCCTAAAATTCTGCAATGTAAATATAAAAAGTGATATACCGTTGGAAAGCCAACATGTTGAAGCAACTTTTATCAACTTTACAGAGTTGTACGTATAAAGCACCGTTATGAAATGACTATTTCAATTTTCGATGAAAAATCTATTTTAAAATTTCTATTAAGTTTGAGTAACTGTATCTTGAAAGCGGCGATAATCTTGACAACAGGAAAAACTTCAGTTTTTGTGAAATTTTATGAAGTTTCTGTAACTGAAATCAAATGTTGGATTAAGTTATCAGGAGGGCTGCAAATTATGATTTTGCATGACAAGTCACGATTTTCGAGGACTTTCACAAAAAGAGCGATAGCAAGGTAACGGTAAAAAAATTCCGATTGTATTGTCAATTTTCTTGCTGAAACAAGTTGCGCTATCAACCCTTACAATATTGACCACCTAATGCGGGACACCCTGTATATGTAATGGGTATCGTTTAACATTTGAGTGAGATCAAAGTCCGTCACATGCGTCGTGAGTTCGAGGAAAAACACCACAAACTAAATTCGTGCACGATGAGACTCGAACTCACTACCTTTTGCACCGAAGGTGTGCGCACTAACCACTACACCAACCAGACTACATAATAACATGTAGTTAAATAGTAAAATAACATTAAAGTCATCCTGTGTATGTCTTCGTAGGATTGGTTTCTTAATTTCCTTTCCCCAAAGATTCTTTAAAATGCCCTTTACAAAATATTTTTTTTAATTTCATAGATTTTTTGTATACTGTATACAATGATCTCCAGTACATAAATAATTTTGTTTCAATCGCACCTTCGGATGACTTTTCTAATCAGATACACGGATACACCGTTTTATTAAAAGTCAACTCCCGTCCTTCATCATGATAACCATTACATAACCTTTCATAATAATAAATATCGTATGAATAGCTTTAATCATTTGTAATTCATGTTGTTTACAAATCACTATACATTCCTCAACACAAAGGATCATGTCCCATTTCCAGTCCCATCCCGCATTTTCTTGCGTGTAACAATCAACACTACTTTTATTCACCTGCTGACTTCTCTTTCCATTTTATTTTTAATCTAATCCTAAATCAGAATCGTATAAATTTAATCGTCAATTCCGGCCATGCATCTCCCTATATGACCGAAGAACCAACAGAATACCATACTAATAGCAACCTCTTACTTCTTTGAATTCTGTCTACAAGAAGCAAGCGCTCATATTGTGTGAATCGAAAAAAGATTTAGAGGCTGACGACTAAACAAAGGATCATCCACCCGAACACTTAATAAAAAGTGCCTTGCGTGCTGCATTATGTCCGTTTTTTGTGTTTTTTTATGTATATCGAAACACACTCACTTCAATATATTAGGTGTGTTTTTTGGTTATCCCGTGTAAGTTTGGGTAACGAAACTTCATGTAAAAAAAATTACAGGTGGATCAGCTGGCATTTTTTTTATATGGAGTTTCGTTACCCAAACCTACACGGGATAACCAAAAAAACACACCTATTATATGATATTCTTTCTTGACCGTATTTCGTGTTGGTCGTTTCTTATTTTTTCCCTGGACACGAAAAAAAATGTATCGGTTTCCTTTCATCGGACCTATACAGTTCATACGCTCATTTGTATGTTATATGAAAAAGATACACAACAAAATGTAGCTAGGATCATTTAGTATACATATTTGGTGAACTATGAACACGGCTTGCTCATGGGCCGCCTGTTTTACCATTGTTTATTTGAAATACGAGCCCATATAGAAATGTGAATTGATAACACACTATAAATGCATTAAGCATTATTGGTTTTGTATTGGAATTGGAAGCATTGCGTCCGACACAGCGTATGTGATTTAGACAAGGACTGCTGCAAAAGACCGCGGCTTAGTTTATTCCATCCATGACCATAGTGAACATGATTTCAGAGAGATTGTTTGATATTCTTGTTCGGAAGGTACGAGTCATAGCCAGCTTGTAAATTTCCAGATCCAAACAAGTGTCCGTTTTATTGTTAGTAATGTGCTAATGAAATTGTATACACTATTGAGGCAATTTGGAATGCTCTTGATTGTGTACACATAAGTGGAATCGCTTATGATGATTATTTGTATGTTGCTGAATCAGTTTAGTGGAATGTATGTAGTATGAACATAATCCGATCAAATTTCTTAATTTTTATATAAATTTTTAGCCTGGTTAAAATTTTTCCGGATCGATATAGAAGAGGTACTGCGATAATGTTGTTTTCTTGGCAAATGAAAAATAAATGAAATTTTGACATTGAATTTATTTTGTAGAAGGATTGGTTAATCGTCTTTAATTCCCAAGAAAACAAATTTGAAAGGTTATGTGAATGGCAAAACCGATCGAAATGAAATTTTGTAGATATAGTATAGGTGATTTCAGATTGCACAATGTGGTGGAGAAATTTTTTTTTGTTCTTATGTTTTTTTATGGGGCGCTGAGCTTTAATCCGGAGCTTTTCATACCAAAATTTCGTTGCCAAAACCGCGAAAGACCCGAACACTTTCCGAGTTTTCCCCTTTTTTGGCTTATAACCTCGAAATTGTACATTTCCCCCAAAAAACCTGTCCATGAACATGTTAGAGAAAACATGATTGCAGGTCCAACGCTATATTAATCTTTGAAATACGTTTACCGGTATCGCTACAGTTGATAGTCATGTTTTTGGCGCTTTTGACCCTTTTTCGGAACGAAATTTCGATGGGAATCTACGGATTCGGGCTCAGCACCTCAAAATACGTAAAGAACAAGAAAAATTCAACTTTTGCAGCGAAAACTGAAAAACCGTTGAATCTCAAAATGTATTTCATAATATGGAACTATGTTAAAAGTGGCAAATTCAAATTCTAAAAATTGGCGCATAGTCTAACGATCATTCCTTTCTTACATCATTTTATTCTAGCTTCGTTATATCTAACAGTTTCAATGTCTTAAGTGAAAAAAACTAGGGTTAATTTTGGCTCGATTTCGACATAGTTTGAATAGATTTTACCTATTGCAGATCTTTAGGAGCACTGCGAATCGAATTCTATTGAACTCGATTATTTTTGGGTCAAATCACACAAATTTGAATTTGAAGCTCTGTAAAAACCAAACCACTTATCGGATTTTAGTGTCGTTAGTTTTATTTTATGGGTAAAGCTAAGGGGGTATGTTCCGAACTACTTTTTTGCTAGAAATCATATGAGGAATCACAATTCGGTGCGTTATGCGGCAGTTTCCGGACACCCTGTATAACAGAAGTTTATGGACTAGACCGTCATGCCATACACTGTATCGAATGCTTTTTCGATGTCCAGTGTAACGATGCCGATCGATTGCTTCTTTTTGAAGGCGTTATTTATTGGTAATCCTGTATACTTGGTGCCAAGTAGAAAAACTGAAGTGGCGGAATTATGTGTAGCGATCCAACACAGTCAATCCGTTAGGAATAACCTTTTCAGAAATCGTAGCCAAATACGGAAGGAGGCTGATAGGACGGTAGCTCTGTGGAGATCGATCATTTTTCCCTGGTTTCTCCAAGCGACAGGAAAATAAGTGTCTTTCAGACATAGAAATCAACAACAAGATTTAGAAGCACATTTCCTTTTGTTGGTAGTTTCCTTAGTAATAAGTTACTAATGTTGTCGTTCTCAGAGGACTTGTTGTTTTTTATACCCTTCAATATATTTTGAATTTCTCTGGGAAAAATTAATCGAAAAATACGGTTCGATTGGTTATGGGTAAAGGTACGGAAACTTCGCAAATAAAAAACAGGAATTTCTCATAAACTAATTTTTGATATTGGAAATTTCGCTGAAATTCGCATAAAAACCAAATTTTGTAAATTTTCTTGTTATTTTAGTTTTCTATAACTCTAGAAATTCTTTAGATTCACAGTTACACGATTGTTCAAAACTCGCGTTGCAAAAAAAACTTCGCTGGTTATTCAGTATGAAGTGTGTCTGCCAACTGCATCATACTCCGAATTCAGACAACACACATGGATACTAGTCGACAAGACCACTCCTCAAGGAGTTACGGTAATGGTAAAACAAGAAACTGCTGAGGCATATGCCGCTACTATCGTTACGTTTTTCTACAGTTCATTTCAATTTTGGGGCCCGCCGAACCACGAGAAAAAATCGCACTGCAGAAAACAAAGTTCATTCATCAAACCTACAACTAAAGTGCTTGCTCGGTGTTCGGCAAGCCATCGTGCTCGTGATTCAGCGAACTCTATGCATTTAACAATTTCCCTATTCTTATTAACGAAAAACGTCTGTCAAAAAATCTGAGATGGAAAATTAAAAATGTCCAAATATTAAATTAAAATTAAAAAAAATTAAAAAAATTAAAAAGTCCAAATTAGAACATTTCGCATTTATTCGCATAAAAGAGCAATTTTCGCCGAAATTCGCATCTATTTCGTAAAAACGAAATTTCCGTACCTCTAGTTATGGGTAGAGTTGATGATGATTGAATTTCCTCGCCGAATTCGCCACAAGTTGGTAACTAATAGTTCCAGTCCACTATTGTTCGCCTTATGGCTTTAATCTTCCGAAGATCGCTTAGTTTTATCGTAACACGCTCGGTATAAACAATATAATAGACGTCCGAGTTATATTTGCGGTTGCCGGGGGGTAAACTTTTCGAAATCGATGAGATTGATTTTGTGATCTGTTCGCAGGATTTCGGCAAACTCTGTTGATAAAAAATAATATAGAGGTAAAAGCAAGCGGAGATGCTCCAGGAGCCTGCAAAGTTGAGAAGCCGGGGACCAATCTTATTGTAGCCAAAAACTACTAAGTTAAATATTGAAAAAAACAATTTCAATTGTGTTGCTGTACGCTCTTCAATATTCACTCATATTAACTTGCAGGCGGTTGACGTGTATTGTACTCTCCGGTGAGGGTAAATAATTGGAGACACAGTCGCTGTGGGTTTAGGTGTTTTGGATGATTCAGCTCCCTCTGCAAAGTCCGCCGAAACTCCGAATCGTATTGTCGACATATTATCGTCATCCATCCTCTCGTGTTCGATTCTTTATGTCGGAAATCTTTAAAGTATCTTTGGTGCTTAGCAGTGGCGCAACTAGGATGTGATCCTGGGAGAGGGGGGGGGGGGGGGGGGCTATAGTCATCCATATTAGGTACTGAACAATTGAGTTAGTGCCCTCAAGTTTTGTGATGGTGCTATTTTCGAGTACTTTTTAATCTTTTCCCTATGTTGCTGGTCTACAGAAAGAACAGTGGCGGCGTTAGAGGGTGGTGAGTCGGGGCCTCGCACCATAGCTACAAATTAAATAAAAATATTTTTTCTCAATTTTATTATTATTCAATTATAATTTTAATTTTCAGCTGTTTTGAGGAGGTTTTACATATCTTATTAAAATGTGTGCTTTTGCCAGCAACCCATGTCTTTCGGGAAAATCTAAGGGGGCTTCATTAGCTTACATTTTCTTATGAAATTTTGCAGAAGGGAAAGTTATCTAGATTCAGTTATACATACATTGAAACAAAAAATGTACTACTATCTAGTACACTTCTTGGAATCATCATGAACACAGAAGCCGTTAGGGTTTAATGTGCGTCTCTTGGGGTTGACTGTGCGTCCTCGATTTGGATTCCGTCGGATTGAATCTGTCGGGAGAATACGCGCCCCTCTAGCAATGAACAGATAACAGTCATATATTAAGTGTAAAAGCTTTCCGCTTCATACTGCTATTTGCGAGGCCTTTTTATACCACCTCTTCTATATGGATCTCAATACCCGGTTGATGAGCAATCCCACACCGCGCTATTGTCAACGCACCAACCATCATCATGCCAACAATAAAAATATTTTTGTAATAATATTTTTTTGTACATAATTGAAAAAAATGTCTGTCTACTATTTTGGTTTTTGACTAAATCTTCAAGGAAAATGTTTAGCTTAGCAGAGCACGATACGCTCCTTAGCGGCAAACTAAGTAACGGTTCTCACTGCAAGAAGTATAGTTAGTGGCATTTTTCGTTAGGTTTTACCTCTAAAATATTTATATCTTGGTAAAAAATTATTATCGAAGCAGGCGGATTTTTCTTCCCAAGATCTGTGCGTTTGTCTCCTTTTTTAGCAAAAATGTTTCTTAAATTCTAGAAAGGATATTGCAACTTGTATACAGTCAATCGAAATTAGTGAACAGCTTCCGCTCTACGAACAAGAATTCATATTTTTATAATATCTGCAATGAAATGTATTGCATCATATTTCATTTTGCAATTTTTCCTTCCCCAACTTTTTGGGTCTGGGAGGGGCTGTAGCCCTCATAGTCCCTCCTGTGGTTGCGCCATAATAAAATCGTGCATTGAAAAATGCAGTGGCAGAAACACAACCGATAACTTTGACACTTGATCGTCTCTGAGATTATACTACAGATTCTTACTACAGTAACATAAACATGCCGCGATAACTGGGATGCTTTGATTGCCGATTTACAGCGTTATAGCGATGTAGGGGGCTAGGCACTTTGTATATGAACATTTTCGTGCAACTAGATAAATGAAAAGCGGGCGTCCGGAGTTTGCATTCGGGTGGTTTGAAATAGTTTAGGGATTACAAAAAATCAAAATTGTAGCAATAAACGTAAAGATATAGTCAACTCTCCAAAGATCGAGTCTATAATTTCTTGACTAACTTAAATGCAGCCTCAGGCGTACCATACTTTATTATATGGAAAATTACAATACGGTAGGTACTCCAATTCCAATCATACGTGGATTGTCGTCGTTTCATTATCTTCGGGCGTTACAGTTGTGTAATAATCACTCAAATGATTTGTAAGTAGGCTTCCAGCACCAGCACATTTTCGTTTAGTTATAATGCCTGCTGCTGTCTTTGTATTCTAAAGTCATTTCTCATATCAATCTCACGATTTTTTTATACACATAAATCTATTGACAGTCAATTGTGTATAATTTTCCGTAAGACTTTTTTGCGTTAAAAATGAATCAGATTCTCAGATTAGTGTCAGTGTAGTATTGTGTAATCCATCATTCCAAGATCATATGTCCAAACTAAACGTATCTAATAGTTTCATAGTATAGAGATATATTTTTGCCAGCAGCACTAAAAGCAGTAGCGCTTAAGCCATTGTTGATTTCTTTCCATTTTTTCATCGAAGTAGAAGTCTACCATGTGATTGCTACTTTTTTGTTCAACTGGGTTCGATGCAGTCACAGATATAGGTAATGAAGTTTCCTAGTCGGTTTTTACGAATACATGCTCAATTTCGGATGAACGCGAAGGTTGAATTGTTCAATTTCATATATGTACATATAGACAGGGCTATCTTAGTAGCTGCAGGCGCATCGGCAAAAACCGTTTATCTATTCGACTTTTGATTCATTTGTATCTATTGCTCGTATTTGACAAACAATTGGTTTCGTTTGACTTTTTGTGCTCATAACTCATAAAGCGATTTGATATGGATGCGGGCGGCGTTTTTCTGATGATGGGAACGATTTTAGGGGGCGACATCTGAAACGGGTGGGTGAGTGTAGTAGAGTGGGCGTGAGAATAATAATTTTCAGAAGCCGATCGGCATGGTGATTGATTTGAATTAATGTCTTGCGAGATGGCTTTGGACAATGTTGGCGAAAAGTTTAGGTGAGATATGTAAGTATGTGTGAATAACATTCAAGTGAAAATATTAACATAAAACATTACGTAGTTGTTGGTATAGAAATACAAATTTTGAATAATGGGAGACGTTCAGTCGGCTCAGAATAAACGCGAGTAGTGTTTACCTACTTGTAAAACTACAGCCACCTGTATAGTAAAGGGAGGAAGTACATTTTTAACACGTTACTATTCTCCCTTAGGTATGTAGGTAGGTACTTATATCGAACGAAAAATCCAAACATCTGCCGGGAACTGTGCTCACACTCTGTTCGTTCAATGATAAACTCTCATCCGTATAGACGAGTTACATACAGTCATCTTTGGACGACAGAAAACTAAACGGAAACTAATTTATCCCCGATTTGTTCATCTTTTGTATCGCAGCTTCCGAACAAACACACACAGTTTGCTAGTCATTTTCTTCTGTTTTTTTTTTTTTTGTTTTCACTGCAAATGCATTACACATGACCTCTGTAGCATTATCGCTAGCATCATAGTGTTATCACATCTCTATATGGTAAAGAAACAGACTCACCCATGTTTCATCGCCACAGTATAATCAAAACGTCAACACCACATCCCATTGCGCCGCATATCGTATATCCCAAATCTAAAATCTAATTTCACAGTTCAGCTTGCAATTAGACCGATACACTCTCCCTAATTGGTAGGTTATCTACTTGTTAATCTCCAAGTGAATTTCTGACGTTTGGTTTGGAAGCTGTGTTACCTTGGAATTATCCGCAACCGAAAATCCTTACAGACACCATACACACTACTCGTCAAACACATGCGAGTCGGTTACCACACTCGTCTAATTGGAAAGTACACTCTAATTTTGGGAAGATAAATTAAGGAATGAATTAGATACTATGCTATTTGGCAGATACATGGAGCGATAAGCATATGGATGGATACACATAGCATCGGATAAAGACACAGATTCCGAGCAATTATAGTGATTCCATCCAAGTGCAATTCTATGTCTTCTATCAATCTTTGATTTGATTAAATGCAGTTACGAGTTCCTTGATTGATTTTCCGAGATAATGATGAAAATTGGTTGAGTAGTTGGGTTGTTAATTAACTTCAGCTTCAGCTCTTGTTTGATATATCGAAAGTGGAAGTGATATGGATCTATAGGGCTTGATACCGTAGAGTGATGGGTAACAACCGGCGCGTATATTACACAATGTAAGTGTTCTTTTGAGAAGTAGGCCCCCGACCTACACCTTCGACCCACACACGTTGTCGCGCTGGCAACATAATGTGAACATAAGATGTCCACCACAAGAAACGTGTTATTCACGATATTCTCGTCTGCAATCCGATTACAATTTGTTCTATTTGAATAATATACTTTCGGTGCTATGAATGTGTTCTTCTCGGGAATATGTGCATGTTTTGAAATCTAATCCTATTGCACAAGGGAGTATCCGGGCCAAGGAGACGCGACATGACTAAATGGTCAACATTGAAAAGTTGTACGTACACGATAAAACCGGCTGCAGCACATTTCGTTTCTTCACACTATAGTTTTGCATGTTTGTAAACATTTATTCTTGACTCGAAGAACTGGACCCTGAACTACCACATCCAATGAGTTGTTATGGCTCTCATTATGTGGCTGAATATGAATATAAGAAATGCACTGTGAAGCTCGTTTCAATTTACGTATAATTTACAGTGCCTTACATTACAGCAGGCAGTATTTTGGGGACTGGCCCACAAAATTCTCAATATTTGCTAATCTGAACATTTCCACCACTCGAGCTCCAGATTTTTTTCCTCTGATTTGAGATTCTTGTGACTTCTTCATGTTTGATTGTCCATCGTATACCTTATGCGAACGAGCTTCCCACGCTCAATTGACCTCCCCAACTTATATGGTTTAATTTTTGTCAATTAACAAACCACCGCCTTTGCTGCGTGTACGCATAGAGACGAGAAGTCGGTTAAATGTCTCTTGGAGGAGCATCTTTTTTGCTTGCCTGCTTCCATATTATCTGGCCAAGAGTTTATTCGATATTCGACGACCAGAACTATATGGACTAAAACCAGCGTATGGACACTGCGACACACTGATGAAAGGCGATTAGCCTTTTTATTTTATTTTTTTTTTATTTCGAAAGTTAATTGCCCTCCTCCACTTGTCGGTCGGTGTCCAATTATCTTCAATCAAACGCGGCGTGTATGCACGAACGACCACAGAAATTGCCGGCCTCGACTCGACTCGTAATTGTTTCGCAATTAAAAAGTCCAATTGATGACAAATGGTTGTAATGAAAGGGAAAGTTTTACAAGGGATATATAGATAAACGATAAATGAAGTGCAAGGACAGAATTGATTGGCGTGTTGGTATAGCAAAGGATGGATGAATGGACAGACATTGCATGCATTTTGTTTGAAGCTGGTGCGCTAAACAGGACACGGGCGTAGATAGAGTTTTGTGCAAATTGCTACCATCTGAATAAATAAAATATTTCTTTTTTTGTTTTGTATTTTTTATTATCCTTCAAATGTTATCGTCGTCCTAGTCTGGCTGGTCTAGCGGTTAGTGCGCGCACCTTCGGTGCACAGGGTCATGAGTTCGAATCTCACCGTGGATCATGGTGTTTTTCGAACTCACGAGCTTGTGACGGACTATGATCTCACTCAGATGTTAAACGAGTACCCATTTATGGGGATAAATAACACTGCTGAGCGTGATGCTGATCTCATTACCTCAACAAAAAAAGCAGATAAGATCTTGGAAATAGGATGTCACTAACACATCCTGCGGCCTTATAGTGCAATGTTGGATTGTCGCGCCTGTTATTTATTTTATTTATAATGTTATCGGCGTACCAAGATGGTACGTAACTCGTTTGTGCCATTTTCAACGATTCACTGCTCAAATTACGCTTTTGGCAGAAACTGGTCCCACCATGGCGGTGTATTTTTTGACTCTGGCACATAAATTCCAAAAGCGTCACGAAAATCATAACGAAAAAGCGTTACGTTTTTGCCATTCAAGGTTCAACGGAAGTTGGGCTAGGTTGTACCCTGTGAGTGTTGGGTGACATTCAAGGTTCAACAGAGGTTGGGCTTGGGTTCAATTTACGTTCAACTTGAGTTGAACTTGGGTTCAACTTGAATTCAACTCGAATTCAACTCGAATTCAACTTTCAACTTAGGTTCAACTCACGTTCAACTTTTGCTGAACGACCCAAAAAGTGTTACTTTCAACTTAGGTTCAACTCACGTTCAACTTTCGTTCAACTTTTGTTGAACGACCCAGAAAGTGTAACTTTCAACTTAGGTTCAATTCACGTTCAACATTCGTTCAACTTTTGTTGAACGACCCAAAAAGAGTCAAATTCGAAAAGCAAATCGTCATGATTTACCAGTCTCAGTCCTTTTGTTAAAATAAAGATTACGTCCCCATGAACGGAGCTATCTGTTATTGATTGCACAATGGTCGGAGTGATAATCCGGTAACCCTTTTGAGTCTTTCAGCCTATCATCTTTATTCACTTATAAGACTCGGATTATGCAGGGCCACCACACTCCGTGGCCTGATACGTTCAAAGGATCTTCTAAAGATAGTCTATGGAACATGCCTACAGAGCCTTCTGTCTGTTCTGTGAATTTTCTCCAAATTTCACGGTCCATTTCAGAATTTTATTTCGGAAGTTACAGCTACTCAAACCGCACTTGTGTATTTTCTAATCGTAAAATTGTCCGTAATTTGGCAATTCTTGAGCGGAGTTTTAGGCATCGTACTGTCCATATTTGGTGGACATTTAAAGGCTCTAGCTGCCAAGGCTCGGAAGTTACCGCCGTCGAAAGATGCGATTTTAATTAATTTTCCCTGTCACAAAAGGATGAAAAAATCAGGCACTGTACTGTACTCCATCCGATTCCTTTATCAACCTATATAGGAAAATTCATACTAAAGAATAACTCGGCATGAATTTTAGATAAAGTTTTTTTTCCACAAAATTGCCTTAGAATTCATTTAAAATGGCGTTAAGAGTCCAACGGACCGGCATGGCATCATCAATGTAACGACGGAGAAATGCATACTCTCCTCCAGGAATAATGCAACCAGATTTAGGTAAGATTTAGACCTTTGGCTGCCTAGGTTTACTTTAATGCTGTAGCTCGCCTCGCTCCACTCAGACCTCGCACTGTCTGTCGCGCATTAGAGAATTCGCCAACATTTTTGACGCAGTGCTGTTGCCAAATAGGTGCTAGCGCAGCGAGTGGTGAGCTCATGGAAGGCCATTCGTAAGATTTAAACCTCTGGTTCGTCCATACGTTTATTCACATCCTGTAGCTCGACCTTCACTTCGCTCGGACCCCCGTCTTTTTGTTGCGCTTTCAAAATTACCAACGTTCTGGCGACCAGCGGTGGTGGGAAGCGGATAGGGCGCACAATGGAAGGCAATTCGTAAGACTTAGACCTCTGGATCGTACTTAGGTTTACTTAAATCCCGTAGCTCGCCTTGTAATTTATAAGAGTTAGACCTGTGCCCCATGCTTAGGTTTACTTAAATCTTGTCTGTCACGCTTTTCAGAATTCGCCCACATTTTTGCAACGTAGCGCTGCTGTGGAATAGGATAAGACGAGTGCAGCGAGCGGTGAGCCGATTCGTAAGATTTAAACTTCTGGTTCGTCCATACGGTTACTCAGATCCCGTGGCTCGCTCTTCGCTTCGTTCAGACCTTGTCCTTTCTGTCGAGCTTTTTAGAATTCGCTAACATTTTTACGATGCAGTGCTGCTGCTAGGAGTAGTAGGGCGAGGTGCGAGCGAAGCGAGCGGTGAGGCAGTGGAAGGTAATTCGTGGAATTTAGACTTATGACTCGTCCGTATGATTACTGAGATCCTGTAGCTCGCTCTTCGCTTGGCTTAGACCTTGCGCTGTCTGTCGCCCAATAGTCAATTTGCTAACATTTTTACTTACGCAGACCTCGGACCGGGAAGTATGGCTGAGAATTTGCCTGAAAACTGAATTCCCTAAGTATGTGTACATCATTGGGCTTTCGGGACTCTGGTCACCTTAAGCTAACTGCTCTCGCAAAGATTACCAGAGGCTTCCCTTGACGTGTGGGACCATTCACGCCTTCTATAGTGCCTGGTTGTCGATTGCATTTTGTGGAAGCTCACATGTTTAAATGGTTTCTCCATAGGGGCATGTCGAGGATGTGTTGAATTGGTTGAAGGTAAATTCCAGGAAATCTTGTCATATTGGTTAAATGTAAGTTGCATTTACAACAGAGAGAAAATCCGATGTAGGCAAAATACAAAGACGTGCGTGTTTCATTACTATTGTCCCACCAGTGCTCTCGAGGTCTTATTAGATCTGCACCCAATTCACATTCATTTTAAGGCCGAGGCAAAACCAGCATTCGCTCGACTTTTTATGGCTGACTCCAACTTTGAAGCTAACTACAGATCAGTTTCTTAAAGAGCAGTTAAAATATTGGTATCCATTGGAAATGCTTTACGACCACCCTGCCAAGGAGCTCTCAGCCCCATTTCCAGACTGTAACGAGACCGAGTTCTAATCGTGCGAATAGCACGATGAGTGTATACCCTATACCCATGTAGAAACCTAGAAGGCACGTAAAACCCAAAAAATCAATTTTATCTTTTTTGTAGGGGAGGGAGGGGTAGATGGTTGGGACCTGGCACATATTTAATATTATATCAAGGCTACCATTTGATACTAATTAGAAGTTTTTCGCGACATTCTAACAAAAGATATGGCTGAATATAACTTTGTAGGGGAGGTAGGGGTAGGGGTAGTCGGACGTTCTCCACTTTGCACCAACTTCAAGCATATGTCACAATTAGGTATTGATGAAAATTTCAGGTCGCTAGCGATATTCTGTTGAAAAATATGGGCGAATTAAACTATCACGGAGGGGTCATTTGTACGGGAGGTAGGGGAACCCTTGGTCTGATTTGGCCCATTTTCAATACCATCCAAGCTTTTATCAAAACAATCCTCTGACCTAAATTTCAAAACGCTAGCTTCATTATTTCGGAAGTTATCGTGCGAACTGACAGACACACGGACGGACAGACAGACGGACATGGCTTATTCGAATCACGGACCGACCCTGATCATTTATATACTTTGTCATACCTCCGGTGGCTCCTTTGAGGTGTTACATAAATCGTCGTAACAAAAACAATATACCCTATACCATCTTATGGGTATAGGGTATAATAATAACGGAGCACAAAGGAGTGGCATTCTACTGGGGTTAGGCAATCTAAACTATTTGTTGCAGGATATTCCCATAAAAGCTCTAATCTAAGTCGTTTCAAATCTTGGGGAGCTAAAAAGCACATGCTCCGCATACCAACATCCATCTAGTTCAAATCGATGCAAATGCTGTCGGTGACCTCCGTAAAACATTGGGGAAAGTAGTAATTTACCTAGCTATGTTTTCTGTTCCACTTCCTATCTCCTTTTTATCAATTAAGGTGCTTGATTACCTTTGCCTCAGCTCACACGAATTAAAGAAGAGTTTCAGAGACAGCGTTTAAGTATAGAGACGCTTTTGGACCTATTTTCTTCATCACGACCCTATACACCCAGCCCCATGAACTGGCTTCATCACAGAGGTACTTTAAGGCAGCTCGTTTGCTCTTCTTAATAGTAAGCCTTCGCAGCATACGAAAAATTTTATACGTCTGCAACAGATTACGGTATACGAATGTATTTATTGGCCGTTAGCTAAGGCACCACGCGTTCAAGCATTATTTTCCGCCTGCGTCAACTTTTTCGGATTACCAAAATTATCTCACCTTTCTTTAACGGAGGTTTGTCTAGGTATAGACGAAACGAAAGCTTTTGCTATTTGCTATATGATTTTTGATGTTCTTTATTTGGCCGATCCCACAATGGAACTTTCCTTAAGGAAGACTACCCTGAAAGCCTCCTCATCGAGTCGATGCTCTGGCTACATCAAATCAACCACGGAAAAGAGAATCGCTTGATGATCACTATGACATATGAGTGTGATTTTCACTAACATGCCATTTTATGGCTGGCGCTAAGAAGCTACTGGCGAATGGGAGATTCATATACATAACGGCAATGAACCCTGCATTTCTTCCATTGACCTAAGTTGTTAGCCCTCCGTTTGATTCCCTTTTCACTCCCTGGCGGATTGCATAGTCTCCGCAGATCCAGACTGCTGCCATCCTGTCCTTGCTTATACGGTCGCGTCGCGCAGGTTTTTGTATTGGTGACAGATGGGCTTTATCATAGCAGATACGCTTGTGCCGCCTTATAATGGTTTGCATGATCGAAAATGTTTATAATGCGCGAAGGACGAATCCGAATATTCCTCGAGCATTCAAAAATCGCAGGTAAGGTGGGTATTAGATTAGATTTGATAAGGGCATCGGCAGAATTGCCATAAGCACTGCGACCGGTGGTCTATTGTGCCTTGCCCATGCTACAGGTTAGATAAATTTATCCAACCGACATCTATCGATAAATCGATTAATTTGTCCCATGCTGAGGGAGGCGATGTCCTCCGTAAGAGGGAAAGTTATGCCGAAGCACTCCTCTCGTCGCATCGCCAGTCTTTCGCACTCGCAGAGTATGTGAGTCGATGTTTCGTCATCTGCGTCGCAGAAGCGGCAGGTCGCATCTGCGACTAAGCGCATGGTTCTTAAGTGTCCATTGAGACGAGAGTGGCCTGTAAGGAGGCCACTTATGATTCTGACCCTGTTCCTACTGAGTTTCACTAACTCCAAAGTGCGTTTCTTTGAGTAGGTTGATACGAAGAGCTTCGACTGCCTTAGTCCTGGAAGGGCCTCCCAGCATCCGGTGGCTTTCGTCTTTTCCCACTCAGTAATTTCGTTTCTGCAAAGACACAGTGTTATGCCGCAGAAGGGTTCCGAGCCGCAGAAGGGGCTTGCAGAGGCTGACCTAGCCAGTTCATCCGCAAGCTCATTCCCTTCAATTCTGGAGTGTCCGGGAACCCATAGGAGAGTAAGATCATTGCGAGATCCTACCGACTAAAGTATTTCCTGACATAGCCACACTAGTTTAGTAACGGTATGTTTTCTAAGAGCTTTGATAGCCGCCTGACTGTCGGTAAAGATCACAATCTTTCTAATGACATAACCTTTGTTCTGACATTCTCTAGCACAAACTTCTATTGCATGTACCTACTTCCGCTTGGAACACGGACGCTAGTTTCCCCATAGGGACTGAGTAGGTTACACCTGGACCACTGATGCCCGCTCCAGAGCCTGTGTCCGTTTTGGATCCATCCGTGTAAAAGATGATAGTGTTGGGGTTAAGGGACCTGAACATATCCGTCCAACTTTCCCTTGCCCATATTGCTGTGTTAAAGGACGCGTTGAAGCGTAATGTCCTAACTAGGTAGTCCGAAGGTAGGCAGAAGGTGTTGCTACCCTGTAATCATTCTAGTTGGTCATGGCTAAAAGTCGTGCTGGAGGCCTTGAGCCTGCCAACACCCAATCTCGCCGACGCCTCAATGTGTATGTGTAATGGAGTGAGGTCAAGTAGAACCTCCAGGGCGGCGGTGGGGCATGGAACCATAGCCCCAGTAATAATTAGACAGGCAAGCCGCTGGACCTTACCCAGGTCCGTCTTACCGGTGCTTGTTGAAGCCCTTTTCCATCACACCCCTGCCCCATACTCCACTATAGGTCTAACAACTGTCTTGTAAATCCACAGAATTAAATGTGGTTCAATTCCCCAGGTCTTACCTACATAAACTCTGCAGGTCCATAATGCTTTGATCGCCTTCTCCGTGACCGATTTCAGGTGGTCATCCCAGAGTAATTTGCTATCAAGAGTGACTCCCAGATATTTGAGGTATGCTCAATTTATAGAAAAGCGGTCTGGTGAAATTTCTTTGTACAGCCTCAATATCATTGGTATGGATTATTTGACTATTGGGAGATCAAACTAAACTAGCATATTCAAGAACGCTTCCAACAATAGAACAGAAGAGTCGAACAGCTGACTGAATACACCGAAATTGCGAAGTACTGCGTATAAGACAAACCCTGCAAGTTTTGAGGCTCGATTTACTATAGCATCGTAGTGGTCAGTAAAATTTAACTTAGGTACTGTCAAATTTCACTCCTAAATCATCAAATGGGTACCTACACCCTGGCGATAGGTATATACTATTGATGGTGTATGGAAAAGACTTCAGAGAAAATATCATATTGAAGCATTTTGACAAGTTTAGCCGGAGACCGTTATCCAGACATCAGGAACAGAGAGAGTTTAGTGGAGATTGTAACTGTAAACAATTGGTGACGGAGGATACCGAGAGATAAAACTTTAGGACATTACATCAGCAAAGAGCAAGCTACGGCTTCTCGAGCGGTAGGTCATAAATAAAATGTGAATAGGCGTGGCCCCAGAATGGAGCCTTGTGGGATACCAGATGTGGGAATGAAGGGAGAACAATTATTGAAAGTTACTTGACCAGTAAGGTCGGTAAGATATGAATCGAGCCATTTCATCAGTGATGTGGGAATATGTATTGGATTTGGTTAAACTAGGGAAAATGAGAAATATAAACAGTTTGGAAAAGTTGTGTGAAGCAAGAGTATCAAAAATTAACCATACACAGCGGGCGTCAAGGACCTCGTGCGACTGCTTTGTCCTCAACATCGTATTATTACAAAGCCTAAAAAAGCTAGAGTGCCACTGTGAAAAGTGCATCGGCTTGAAAGGGCCGAAAAATAACAACAAAAATGTGAGAGGCTAAGAAAACCATTTTGGAAACTTTTTAATCCATCCTCGGAACGTTGGCCCGTAGCAATTCCCTTCTATTCTAAATGGTCCGTAGACATCTGCGGGTTCGTAACCACTGATCTAGGTAGTATATCATGGTAGTAACAAACTATACAACCAACTCGAATCTAACGCCATGAAGGATGAATGCCTCCTGGGACACAAATGACAATAAAATTAAACTTTCTCTGTAAATGCACTCTATCGCCTTGCGAGGTTCAGCTAATTGGCCTTCATGCCAAGTCCAGGTGCTACTGGTAATGTTGCTGTGTCAACTTGAGAGAGAGAGAAAGATGGAGAGAAGGAAAGATAAACTACGAGTAACTCTTTTCCAAGTGAGTGCAGTTTGTTATCTCTACTTCAGGATCTACTCTACGTGTCATGTTGTATAAGAACAATAATAAAAAATAAACCATATCGAAATTTTGGAATCTACTTCTAACCTTCATTGTTTGAGGGTGGCCATCTATCTAATCAACTGAATTAAAACCCATCGATCCAGGTGCAAGACCATATGGCGCTTATGAATTCCTAAATTGGTTTTGTCTGTTTCCCTGTCAGTCACGCTAGTCCCAACAAACGTCTCATCTTTGCGTGCATCCTAAATGATGTTAATAATGATGCGGCCAAAAATTCCATGATAATGATCGGCGGCATTGACTGTGATGATGATGACGAAAAACTAAACAAAAACAGTATCGAATCGAGCATCATCATAAATATGTAGTTCATTTAAACAAAAGTTAAACAGTCTTAACCAAAAAACGTCTATTTACATTTTCACTTCTACAGAACACATCGTTTCTGAACTTGACGGAGGAAGAAATGAAAACACAAGAAACTATCTTATGGCTACTGTGTATTTTTAATTTTAAATACATTTGAAAGAGTCTTTAACGATATATACATAGAGTATCTGTCGCGATATGCATCTAGTTCTAGTTAGTTAGCATATCTTGTACTTCATAACTTATCCATCTCCTACACAGCTCATGAAAAAGTCTGTGGCGCACTCTGGGCTACTTGGTTCAAACATACATAAATAGCCTCATCCATCCATCTAGTCACGGTGTATATCTTGAATGTATCTGCAGTATTTGATCTTTAGATCTTAATGCAACAGCCAATAAGTCACGGAACGATACATCCAACATCTTCTAGCAATTCTGCTGTTCTTGCACCCAAGAGTGTTTGTTTAGTGCACCCTTTTTCTTCGACTTTTTTTCTCTAGTCAAATTTACATAAAATGTTAAATATGGTGATAACGACGTTTCTTTTGTAAGTCTACCGATTACAATTGTCCTCGTTTAGGCTGTGAACTTTCAAGTGTTGGAATTGGCCCCAGCCGGGGGAATTGACAATGCATAGTCGTGGAGACATGGACTGTAGGTTTACCTATGTGGATATAAGGCATTTGAGGGTAATTTTTCATTCAGACTTCGAATGACGGTTGTGTCGGCGCTCGACGAGGATATTGTTATACAATGTAACGATGGTGATGATTGTGGAAGAGGTGTGTATTACCATATTACATTATGAAGTTGATAAATTGAAAGCGAAATTTACCGATGACTTTCGTGATAGATGAAAAAGGCAACCGGAGCTGCAATTCTCTTTTGTTCGGCCTCTTTTGACTTCAATATAGGCGATCAGTCGGACAGGATTTAGTCGTTACGACACACAAACACCCGAGAGTTTAGTCTTCGAGACTGCAGACTCGATAGAATGTCAGTCGCTCGGTTTCGCATAGTTTCGGATTATCCGATAATTGTTATACCCATAACATGGTATAGGGTCTATTGATTTTGTTAACGATATTATGTATGTAACACCTAAAAGGAGCCACCGGAGGTATAGTAAAACATCAGGGTCGGTCCTTGATTCGAATAAGCCGTGTCTGTCTGTCTGTTCGCACGATAACTCCCTAAATAATGAAGCTAGTGGTTTGAAATTTTTGTCAGATTATTTTGTTTTTTGTTTGTTTATTTTGATAAAATCTTGGACGGTATTGAAAATGGGCCAAATCGCACCAAGGGTTCCTCCACCTCACATGCAAATTACCTCTCCTTGATATTTTAATTGGGCCATAACTTTCGACAAAATATCGTTAACGACCTGAAATTTTGAACAATGCGTAATTGTGACATATTCTTCAAGTTTATGGAAAGTGGAGCAGGCCTGACTACCCCTAATCCCTACGAAAATATAATCAGCCATGTCTATTGATAAAATGTTGCGAAAAACTTGTGTGAAATAGTAGCTGATGGATGTCCTTATAAAATATGAAAGGTGTACCAGATGCGACCCATCTACTCCTTCTTCCCCTACACAAAAAAAAACTTGAAATTGAATATTTTGGTTTTGGTGCCTTCTTGGTCTGTACATGAGTATCGTCCTATTCCCACGATTAGAACTCGGTCTCGTTTCGTTTTGATTTTTGGTTTCCCCGCAGAAAATGACGGACGAAACTAAATATGTAATATTAGAACCTGAAGATGCATTAGCGAATCGTCGTCAGAAAATAGGAATCAATTTCTATAAAAATGGACAAAAGAAGAATTTTTCACAGGATTATCTGAGTCTAAAGAACTGAAAATTGATGAAATAGTCTAGTACAGATAGCTCAAAACCCAAACATCCAAAAGAAAAAGAAATTTTTGATGCCAATTTGTTGAATACACTGCCCAATATACGCAATAAAAAGTTACACCAATTTGCGCCATGGGTTAAGGGGGGAGGGGGTCCCAAAGGGGTGAAAATTTACTTTTTTACAAATAACTGGAAAACTATGAATCTGACCTTAAAATCTTCTAAGGACGAAACAAACTACACAAAATTTCCTTTGTAATGATATATAACACTCTAGACGTTTTTTCGGAAAATTATACCCTAGACCCAAAAGTATTATAGAGAATTTACATTTTTTGAGTTTTACATTTCGGACTGTAACTCTTGATAGAAAAAACCTAGGGTGACAAAATCTTGTTAATTCTATTACAAACAAAATTTATTTGGTTTGTACCAAAAATTGAGGTGCTCCGACCATTGACGCCTCCCTCACTCCTCCTAACATTTTTCAAAAAGGCATGCCTGTAGCTTCTTTTTAAATTGAGCCAGGCAGATAAAATTTGGTGAGGTGCCTAGTCTAAGCCCCATTATGCTCCTCACTAAAAATTGTTACCATCCGATCAAAACTAAGGGTACTCCCCATACAAAGTAAACCAAAATTCTAAAAAAAATCACATTTTTTCACTTCTAAATTCTATCTAAAATGAAAAAATAACATTTATTTGTTAGAACGTCATTATAACAGTTAATTGTAGTCTTGTAAATGTATATTCAAAAGTTTGTACCAGAGCGTGCCTTACAAGTACGAAAAATGTGGTTTGAAGGTTGCTAGTACACGTTACTCGATTTATTCGGAACTAGCCTTTGAACTAGTACCAATGACTTTCAAACACAATTTGTTGATACTTGTAGTGTACGCTTTGATGCAAATGCATTCAGAGGACTACAATTAACTGTTATAATGTCGTTCTAAGAGATAAATTTTATTTTTCCGTTTTAGATAGAATTTAGAAATGAAAAAATGTGAAATTTGTTAGAATTTTCGTTCACTTTGTATGGGGGGTACCCTTAGTTTTGATCGGATGGTAATAATTTTTGGTGGGGAGCATAGTGGAGCTTAGACTAGGCACCCCACCAAATTTGATATGTCTGGCTCAGTTTAAAAAGAGCTACAGGCATGCCTTTTTGAAAAATGTTAAGAGGAGTGAGGGGGGCGTCAATGGTCGGAGCACTCCAGTTTTTGGTACGAATCAAATAAATTTTGTTATCAATATATGGACAAGATCTTATGACAGTAGGTCTATTCTATCAAGAGTTACAGTGCGAAATGTAAAACTCGAAAAAGCCAAATTCACTATAATACTTTTGGGTCTAGGGTATAATTTTCTGAGAAAATGTCTAGAGTGTTACATATCATTACAAAGGTAATTTTATGTAGTTTGTTTCGTCCTCAGGACATTTAAAGCTCGGACTCATATCTTTCCAGATATTTGCAAAAAAAATGAATTTTCACCCCTATGCCACCCCCTCCCCCCTTAACCCATGGCGCAAATTAGTGTAACTTTTTACTGCGTATATTAGGCAGTATATTTAACAATTTGGCATCAAAAATTTCTTTTCTTTTTGGATGTTTAGGTTTGGGGCTATTTTGAACCAATTATTGTACTGGACTAAAAGCCTCAGTTGAAGAGTCGTAAAACGAATGATAGCTTCGAAATGAAATCCCACATATTGTTTAGTATGAGTCATTGGGACTTGTCCCTCTTAACCTTTAACACTAACAAGGAATTAAAAAAAAGCCAAATGATCTATCATAAACACCAAACAACTAGTACCTAGTACCCATTCGTATCGTGGAACAATGAACTAATTCAGTTCATACTTAATCGAACACCGAAGGAAAATGTCACAGTACAAAATGAAGCGTCAGCCATTTCATAAACCCAACCTACATGCTATCTAATCTACTTCTTCAGTTCCATTTAATTTGCCCGTCTTACTCAACAACTTTAACGTTTAACTAAGAGCCACCAGCATGACCCACCAACTATCCAAATGGTCCATTATCATAGAAATCTTGAAATCTAGATACATACCTACTTTGTCCACGCATAGAATTTCATGAATAGAAAAGAAAGATAATCTCTGCCGTCGAAAATCAAAAGACTCTCCTCGAGAAAGGCTTCAACAAAAGAGCCATTCCCGAAAAATAAAAAAAAAATAACAAGAATGCGCTCAAGAACCCGAACATCATATTGAATGAAAGGGCCCACCATTACGCGTGGTGATTGTGCCTGCGGAAGGTTCCTTAAATAGAGTAATAGGCACATTACCGGATTGTATGGATGAATAGTGTTGTTATGCGATGCCAGCATGGAAGTATCCGATTTCCGTACTCAATGCTAGTTACGGTTTCACATTTCGCCTATATACATTTACTTCCCTCGCTCACCGGGACAAAATTCACGACCAAAAAAAGTTGGAATAAAAGAGTTTTCGGTTTGCATCGCATCGACCCGTTTATTACACAAAAATGTATGTATGACGTGAAACCCGCACGACTGAATAGATGTTTTCGAGTCAGATGAATACGGAAAGGAGGCCTACTTTAGAGTAGCACGGCCTCGACGGCCACCATTAAATATGGGAAATCTTTTACCACACGTTTGTTACGGAAAAATATGTAATTCACGACAGTGGGAGGAAACTGCGCAAACATATAGCAGTCAGACGCATAAGTGTCTCAAGTCCTGGTTTTAGAGATGACTGACATGTTGTCGTGTATACCTTCGAGTATAATTACACATCTATTACAAGATGTAATTACGGTGGAATTACGAAGGAATCTGCTGCGATGAATAATGGGAGCGAGGGAGCTTAGATGATGACGAGGACGGTGTCAACAACAGGATATTGTGACGACGACACAATGCGGTATGTGTACGGGAAAGTAAATTGCAGGCGAGATTTTAGGAAGGCTACGTTACTGCAAAGGCTGGCTTGACTTTTTTTATTCCGCATAAATATGGACTATTTGTGAATAGGAAGAATACCTCATGCAATTTACGGAAGGGATTATTGCGATTCTCAATTCGGTTGGTAAAAAAAAAAAAAAACAAAATATTTCTCACGGGAATCATTTGATTGAAGGTTTCTAATTATTATCCGTTTTCCACAAATATTTCCGAAATTGAAATTGAAATTGATTGTAAAATGTGGTCGAAAATTTCTTTTTGTTTCTTATGTTTTCGGGGGGCTGAGCTCGAGTCCGGAACTTCCCAGGAAAATTTAGTTGCGCTACAGGGCCAAAACCGGAAAAAACCCAAATTTTCTGAGTTTCTCCGTATTTGGGCTTATAACTCCGAAACTGTGCATTTCTGCGAAAACCTGTCTTTGAACATGTTAGAGTTAGAGAAAACATGATTGCGAGTCCACGCTCTCAGCCTATTTCTATACAGCCAGCTCTATCTTGGATCGTGTCATCGTCGAGACCAAGCTGCCTCGGATGGGGACCAGAGTATATCACCGGCTTTCTTATCCTGCCTCGATTTAGTGTAGTAAGCACGTGATAAAACTAGTAGGTACATGAGATTGCAAATTGTGATGGCGAGATTTTTTTTTGTTTCTTATGTATTTTGGGGTGTTGGGCCGGAATCCGTAGCTTTCCACCAAATTTTGACCCAAAAGTATCAGAATCGCAAAAAAAAAACTTAAAAAAAAAACATTATCAATTGTTGATGAACGTCGCGTTGTACCCGCAATAATGTTTTCTCTAACATGTTCATGGACAGGTTTTCGCAGTTATAAGCCAAAAAAATGGGAAAACTTGGTTTGTTGATGTTGTTTCGCACCGAGATTTTGATGAGAAGCTCCGGACTAGAGCTCAGCACCCCAAAAAAGCATACATACCTCAGTGGCGCAACCACGGGAGGGGGCTAACCCCCCCCCCCCCCCCCCCCGGCCCAGACATTGGGAAATAAAAAATTTCAAAATAAAATATGAAGAAATGCATTTAATTGCAGAGCTTATAAAAAAAATATTCCTGTTCTCAGAGCATAGATGGTCTATGCAAGTAGCAACATCCTTACCCCTCGACAAAAAAACAACATTTGATCGGGAAAAATCATGAATCTCTGAATTTTTACAGGTTTATTTGGGACGGCCCTTAATAGGCGATAGGCGGTCCGCAACTAAGTAAAAAGGAAGGAAATCCAGACGGTTGATCCTGCGGATTTGACCCTGGTATAAATACAAAATTTTCTTGTTCTGTCTTGAAGATTACAATATTCGTAATTTTTAGGACTTATCCGGGAAACTCACGTAGGATTGTCAATAATCCATAACATAATCAGATCCTGCAATCTCTCGTTTCTTTTAGTCTTTCGAATATTTTAAACCCACTGCAAGCGTATTAATTGGTCAAATAAAATTGAATGAACACTTTTGCATTATGGCCTTGAACCACGTTTTTCTGGGCTACATTTTTCCCCTATCCTTGACCCTCTCTAGTAATAAGTACAGAGCCAGCGGTAAAAAAAAATCGTAGGCGAATTGGATGTAACCAGAAGTAAAAGTCAAAACAGGTGCAGGTGCCACTTATCATTAAAAGGCGAACAAGCTTATTCTCAATTTTATTTTCTTAAAATTTGAATCTAAAATTGAAATGCTGGAAGAGTGATTCAAAATGGGCTTTTAATGAAAACAACAGAGAGAACGTGCCAATGACGAGTCTGACATTTGACTCGCGTTTCAAGACGATGTAAATAACGAAAAAAAATTAACCCGAAAAGTTTAAGGTTGAAAAACATAATTACTGATTTAGAAGCACCATCAACCAGCTTGTGGAGGCATGCTCTAATGTCCAGTAATATGGATAAACTTAGCCCCCTCCAGGGCAAGATTCTTGTGGCGCCACTGCCTAATAAAAAAAAAATGCTTTTCTGCTCCACATTTTGCAATCTCAAATCACGTAATTACTACACTAATTCAACATTTAAAGTTTGTGTTCGTAGAGACGACTCATGGGATCATCGCTCAGCGATCGAAGTTAAACCACCGGTTTTGAGCACTATATGGGTATATGTATTTTCTATACAGACATGTTAATTTAATCCATAGTCGATACTAGGAAAGTAGAACCATTAAAAAAATATTTAAATACGGCTCGAAATTGGATGCAAAACTGCAATCGCTGAGCGATGATCCCATGAGTCGTCTCTACGAACACAAACCTTTAGGCAAAATACGCCTCGTTTCCGATTGGTCTCCCCTATGTGATTCGTTCGGTCCACGGGTCGCATGAAAATTTACCTCGTTTGCGCTTGATCCCTTCTTTGCAATTTCTTGTGTTCTTGGGTAGAATCTTTGAACGACTGAAATTGTTAATGCGGAAAACTATGAAATTTTCAGAAAATATAGGCCAGAGGATGCTCTACTTCGGCCTCCCTGTAAATTTTGTCAATGGTATGAGCAAGGGAGTCTGGAAATTTTTTTTTTTCACCTTCATCAACAGAAGTTGCGGAAGCTGTAGTTCACCTTTGCAGCAAAATTCAGTAAGAAAGTCCAGAAACATTGGGCACAGAGAGAATGAGAATTTGGTGAGTTTGTGTTTGAGTTGGACTCTAAAATGTAAGAAAAACTAAGTACATATTATATATTTTTACAAACATCGAATTAGGAAAAAGTTGAATGCTGATTAAATATTTAACCACTCTAAAATGTGCGCAGTATCAGAAAATGTCGAGGAGGGGCACATGCCCAGGTCGCATGTTAGCCCTGGATGAACATAACAGAAAGCAATGTATTCCATATTTAACGACATAATTGCATTGTTTAGTAACAGAGCCGGGTCACAGAAGGTCAGTTATTGATAAAGCTCACAATGTTCAAAGTATACTTGTCTTTGTCTTGTGCTATAAAGAGGGGTTACACGAGCAGTAGGCGGGGGTATTGATTCCTATAGATCCGAAACGTTTTAGGGTACTAACCGCAGTTAACCCAGATATGCCTACTGTCCTATATATAGGACACCTACAAGATTTGACACCCTCTAGCGAATTGGACATTAGGCATGATTTCGACGTTGCGAAATAATACAGGAGGAATTTTCTTATTAATCTAAACAATTCGTGAAGTAATTTTTTATCGTTTAATTAAAGAAAACATTAAATCGGCAATTTTGGAAAATTAGAAATGTTAGGGTTCTCGCTACTTCACTCTAGTTTTTAATTATTTTTGACTTCGATTGCATTTTTTGTGTAGTTATACTTATAAATAAATAATCTACGATTATTTCGACATGAAATAACTGAATATTATTAAATTTGATGAGGCACATATGACTCATAGACGACAAAGTTACTAACGCCACGAGTCATATGTGCACTGAACGAAAACAATAGTACCATTGACTATTTTCCATATTAACCTAACTATTTTACCCCATGATTCTCGGCCTATCATGGCATAGTCAGTACAACTATGAAACCTGGTTGATTTTTCACTTGATTGCAAAAAAAAATTAAAAAAAAAATTTTCGCGAGCGCGAACGCTGGTGAGCGTAGCGAGCAGGGGCGAAGCCCCCTAGTAACTTACAAATCATATAACTCATTGACCTCTTCTACATTTCATTAACCACTTTACTGCTCTAAATTGCATAATAATAAATTACCTACCTACAGTGGGATTCGATCCCGAGACCCTATGATTTGGAGACCAACGTCCTACCTACTAGACCAACCAGACTCTATGAGTGATGAAGTTTGTAATTTATACCATACATTCTGAGACATCGCATAAAAGAAATAAAAATAAATAACAGACGCGACAATCCAGCATTGGACTAAGGCCGCTGGATGTGTTAGTGACATCCTATTTCCAAGATCTTATCTGCTTTTTGTTGAGGTAATGAGATCAGCATCACGCTCAGCAGTGTTATTTATCCCCATAAATGGGTACTCGTTTAACATCTGAGTGAGATCATAGTCCGTCACAAGCTCGTGAGTTCGAAAAACACCATGATCCACGACCAGTACAGCTCCGAAAACCTAGTTTTAAATAAAAAAAAATTCGCACGTTTTGGAATAAGTGTCCAAGCAATAAAACCCTAAAAATACTTTTGGAACTTTTCATACGGGTCCATAGGCACATCTGGGTTAATTCGGAGAAATGGAGACAACCCTCGTATAGTTTCTTCGTCAGTAAGCGTTTTCACTAGCCCAGTAGCGATCCTACGTAGGGGTTTTGGTGGTTTTCAGATGTATTAATGTTATTTTTCTAGACAGTAGGTTGGTTGGTTCGAAGGCGATTACCCTAGCCACGGTAATCGCCTTCGAAGCACAGGGCAGTGGTTTCGAAACCCACAGTAGGCAGATTCTGTTTATAGTAGCTTTAGAATTCATCATGTGACGAACGATGACTTCACTGAGGTGCTGAATGAGTGCTTCTTTATATGAAGACGGAAAGTGAAGATATTTATATGAAGAGAAAGTGAACCCGTCATCGAATTAATTTATCAAGAAATTTTATCAAAAATGACCGAGGGACGCAGTACTCGGTAAGTTGCGAGCAATATGTTCCTGTTCTTCTGAAGGTTAAGAGGAGCTAGTGACAGGAAGGCACTACGACAAAACCTACAGTAGAAAACTATGACCCAGCTCTGACTAGCGAAGAAAGCTTACGTGTATATTTATAATTGATTTATAATTTTGCCACTAACTTCAGATTAAGACTAACAGCCTCAGTTAATTTATCACGCTGAACTACCTGCAAACGCGAACCTCGTACCTAACCCCCCCCCCGGAAATATTTTTCTGCGTACGCCCCTGCCCTATCCCATAAAATATTGCAGGGAGCGGTCATTGCTCGAGTAGTAGAAAACTCGGCCACACTAGCAAAGAAAAAATGTGCCTTGAATTCAACTATAAATAAGTAGTATGTATGTATCCGTATATCTACATTCCAGGTCAATAGGTTAGTGGAAAAATTAAATGCTTATTTTTCGTAGGCATGTAGTTGAAAAAAGATTTCTGAAATTTTCTCTCGAAATCTAATTTATTCTTACGTTGCATGTACATATCATATTACAATGTTCGCTCATTGTCAACCAACAAGCGATCTTATATATTAATATTTCCAAGAATTTTCTCATTTTTTTAATACTTACATACCTGTCCAATTCATTCAGTATTTCAAGTCAGTGTGTGCGCTCACATAAGCCTGAATAATGATTCATTAAATTGATATTACACCGAACGAAGACGGTATGTCGAATTCATGTTACATTATGATTGGTTACATTGAAACTGTCCACTTGTTATGCACGAAATGTACTTTATGTAGGCACCGTACACAATACAGGCCGATTTACAATAGTCTCTCTCTAAACTCTAAAAAAGCGAATCTTCATATTCTTCATTTTCCACTATATTGGATTAGACGCACGTTTTTCGTTTAGTCATTCTTTACTAAGAAAGCTGCACTTTAGATATGCCGCATTAGTCAGGAGACAATAGAAGCGATAATACGGTTTTGTCATGAACTCTTGGAAGGATTTCTCCGAATTTTAAATTTGGTTTAAATTTGGTTGATATGACAACAATTTGTTTCATTCGAATTGTTTTAAATGTCACACAATTTATAAAGCTTCCCGTGTATTGAGACACTTTCCGCCAGAAAACCGGTAAGCCTTTTCATATCAAATGATGAGACAATGCAATTACACCATATTATTATTCCGAATGCAATATTCATAAGCGCAAATATTTATCATATTGGAATGATTTATGCATGGGATAATTTTCCTGCGGAAAACGTGTCAATGTAAGGGCACCTCATCTGAAGCTATTTATTTTCATTCAAATGTTTGTAGTAAATTTATTGTAGACAAAAAAATGAGCGCATTGTCATGGCAGAAAACATTCATCAGATATATTTTATAAAATTAACAGTGCCTCTTTTCTGGCGAGCGAACTTCATAGTTAGGGTAATATGTTTTTTAACATTTAGTGTGGAGGGTATAATAAAACACGCCTTCCATACTGTTCATTTACTGAGCGTTCTATTGTCTTTGAATTATGAATATGTTTGTTAAATTTTAGGGGCTGAGCATAAGCAAGCCCCCTAGAAAAAAATGTCTACCTACGCCTTTGTGTTTTTATTTTGTGTGTGTAAATCGCGATAGTGTGGAAACATGAGGGCATTATTTTTTTTTTTTGATGTCCACTCTTTACCAACGTAGGTATAGTATACGTTACTATGTTTTCTCTAAGTTCAGAATAATATTTCGCGTTTTTTGTCCTTCTTTGTTGAAGGCAACTTTGCTGGTAAAGGACTTTTTCTAAAAAAAAACAATTATCACGTGCACCCATCCAGCTTGTCTATAACTCTGAGAACAATTCCCATTACATATTTGCTGAATGGTCTCATTGATATTTTTTCTAATTATATTATTATTAAATAAGTATGTAGATGAACTGTTGAAAATCTGCGAAAAAATTGTACTTTCTCCGCCTTGTCGTCAAGTGAAACCTCTACAAAACCCTTTTCTACCATCATTTCCATACTGCACCTCTTTTTAGGTCCGGCTTCAATTGACATTAATAATAATTCTTGTAACTTACCCATAACCACGTTTCGGTACACTACTAATGAAAGTAGCACTTTTAACAAGCTGTGCGGCGGCGATGTCGTACAATATGCATCACTAGAATTTTAATTTTCAGCAGTTTGTAGGTCCCTTCTTGTCGGCTCCAACAGAGCAGTGTACTGGTACTGCAACGGTATAGGATTAGGGCTTGCTGCCAACGAATCAAAAGTGGAACCAAATCACGTACTTACCACAAGAATCTCTGTAGAAGTAAAGAAGGCAAAAAACCACTCATTGTTGCCTGGAAGTTAGTTCGTGGTTCGCGCTCTGGTCTTACTATCGCGTATCGCCTCTAAAGTAACTTTTGCATCCACAACACAGCACGCAGCGTACAGATCCATATCGAAAGGGAAGTACTTAATCACGATAAAAGTTCACAGAGAATCTTTTGAAAATTAACTACTACAACTTGACCGCAGTGACACTACGATTTTGTATTTAACAATTTTTGTCACAAAAATCTGATGACAATCTGTTGAAAACTTCCAAATTGGCCTTCCTCGTCGTATTGTACTATATATGGGCACCATGCAGTGCAGTGCGCTGTTAACGTGACATGATTTTCGAAACAACACACAAACGGATTTCTACGTTTTTGATGAAATCTTTTGTGTCAAAAATGACGGAAAAAACGCACACTGAGAGTATGATGTTGTCGTCTTTTGTTTTTATTTGAATTGAATAAATATTCAAAAGTCGGAAATGCCGAAAATTTAAAGGAAGTTCTGCTACGTACGAGCGTGTACAATTGTCGGTTATGTTTCATTGAATTTTTTCCCGGGGGCGTCTAAATGGATCTTTAGTGAATTAATGATGTTGATAATGGTGATTTCATTGGGAGTTTTTTCCCTTTTGTTTAGCAAGCAATATCGTATCGTAATATACATGTAAGTTTGTGTTCATTGAATGTTAATTGAGTCATCAATTAAATTGAGAATTTGATGATTGAATTGAATTCGGAAAAGAGTCTAGTGATTTTAATGAACATTATTATGGTTGTAGTGGTACGTAAGTTATAAAGCTAGTTTATACGAGTATGTAGAATTAAACGTTGATTGAAGTTAGTTAGGTGCAATTGTAACGGATGATTGGATGTGTGTAGCTGAATTTAAATTTTACATTAAGATGAAATTCCGAATGAAGAAAGAATGATAATAAATTAGTATTGTTTTATTTCAGGTACAATAGCAGTTAACAATTGATTAGGTAAGTTGAAAACATGCCACATCACAATTCAAATCTATAATAAGGATTCATATTAACAATCCAATTGTGCTCGATGTCATTCCCATCAAAATCTTTCAAGCCAAAGTCTTTATTAATCCAAAATCTAATCTCTTATCAATCTTCTCTTAATATACTGAAATACTGTAGTTGACTGGGCTAACTTTTGGATTTTTTGTACTGGGCTGTGGGTTAGTTAAAACACGGGTGAAAGTTAATGAAGCTCGAGCTTGGTGAAAAAAAAGTTAGAGAAGGTATTTCAAACTTGAGACCCTCAGCATCTTTCGGGATCCGTTATCATACAGAGAACTTTTATGTTTCCGATATTTTCCGCTACACTGAAAGAAATCATTTGCTAAAAATAAGAAAAAATACAATAAAAAACAGCCAAGGAATAATTTTTCCTGATTTAAGATGTATTTTCTTGTTCCAAGAAAAGTTTTTCTGATTTAAGATGTATTTTCATGTTCCAAGAAAAGTTTTGGCTTAAAATAATGCTTATTTATTAGTTTTAAGCAAAGGCTTTTCTTGGAACAAGAAAATACACGTTAAATAAGAAAAAAACTTTTCTTGGAACAAGAAAATACATCTTAAATCAGGAAAAAATATTCCTTGGATGTTTTTTATTGTAGTTTTTTCTTGTTTTTAGCAAATGATTTGTTCAGTGTAAACGTCTGCTATATGGCAGATGATACAGTAAGTGTCGCTCGTGTCGATAAGAAGACAAACCAAATCACTCTATGAGAACCGTACCCGTAAAGTTCCAGACACTCAAGTCATACGCGGCCACACCGCAATTTTATGAGCTTTTTCTGTTATGGAGCTGTTTTTTTTTCGAAATTCAGTTTAAGGAAAAATATTGTTTGTTCTGCAGCGTATGATAATTATTCACGCGTTCACGGTTAACTTCAAAATACAATTTTATGAATAAACATGTCCGCTTAAAAATAAATAACAGGCGCGACAATCCAGCATTGGACTAAGGCCGCAGGATGTGTTAGTGACATCCTATATCTCAGGATGTGTTAGTGACATCCTATTTCCAAGATCTTATCTTATGTCCGCTTAGGAAACGATAATAAAAATTTCATAAATTGGCATTTATTCAGACAGATAAAACGGCTTGTTCTGCTATTCGTTCTCATAGGGAGAACTTTTGTGTTTCCGATATTTTCCACTATGTGTCCGCTATATGGCGGACTGTAAGATAAGTGTCGCTAGTGTCGATAAGAAGAACTAGAAAATTCTCCTTACTGAGCTGATAGCGTAATGTTCCTTTTTGTCTTATAACGTGCCATGACTATCATGCCAGCCGAACAGATCAAATTTCAGCCAAAATTATATACATATTTATGCATTTTTTCTATTCTTTTTGCTCCAGAAATGTTGCGCCTTCCAAGAATTCGTGATTCTATTCGATCCTCTGTGCAATAATGCTTTTACCATTTGCCTAAAATTCGGCGGTAGTAAATCAACAAATATTTACATATCAATAATTGTATTTTACAAACTTTCTCTTACCCAGTTAGAACAGAATCGACAATTCATCGATAAAGAATCGAACGCCTTCTATTAAGGAATCGATGACTTTCTCGATCAAACTATGGAGACATTTGTATGGGCTTGGCCGTTTTTTCGATACCGAAAGTGAGAACTGGAATCGATTTTATTCCGAAGACTGTCGTTGATGTAGAATCGACCACTACTGACTATGAAGAATTTATGGAGAAACAATGACCGTGGTGAAAAATTATTATTTTTTTCCTTTTGTTTTTAATTTTTTTATCTATTTTATACTTATTTTTTTTACCTTATTTAAACTTTAAGCTTTTTACATTTTGCTTCTACTGGGAATTGAACCGGGCACCTATAGTTTCGTAGTCCTACGTCCTACACCTAAGCTATCTAGGATTACTAATTACGAGAATAAATTAGTTGTTTTATTTTTTGACAATTTCAATTTAATTCAGAGACATTTATAAAGCACCGTTATGCAATTACTGTTTGAATTTTCGATGAAAAATCGATTTTAAAATTTCTGTTAAGTTTGAGTAACTGTATCTTGAAAGTGCCGATAATGTTGGCAACAGGAAAAACTTCAGTTTTTGTGAAATTTTATGTAGTTTCTGAAACTGAAATCAAATCTTGGATTAAGTCATCAGGAGTGCTGCAAAATACGATTTTGCGTGACAAGTCACGCTTTTCGATGACTTTCACAAAAAGAGCGATAACAAGGTAACGGTAAAAAAAATTCCGATTGTATTGGTAACTTTCTTGCTGAAACAAGTTGCGCTATCAACCCTTACAGTATTGACCACCCAATGCGGGACACCCTGTATAAAATAAAGTTGTGTTAGCTACACCATTTATAACTCGACAACGGCTGGACAGATTTTCATGATTTTGTTGGATTAGGCTCTGGCCAGAATAGTATAATAGCTATTGAAACATGCGAAAAATTCACAATGAGCTAAAATTCCCAATGGGTTCTTTTTCACCTATTCCTGCGTGTATTTCATTAACATATGAGCGGATTTCAGTAAATTTATTCTACAGGATTGGTCTCTACCCAAACTAACAGGTCAACTATCGAGACATATGAAAAATTCACAATGGGGCGCAATTATGAAGACAATTCTTTTTTTATACTTCTTTCTGTCTTTCTTGAGCGAATTACAGGATTTCAGTAAGTTGACCCCACCTTATGGGTCTACACAAGGCTCTGACCGGAATGGCAGTATAACCATTGAAATAAGCAGAAAATTCACAATGAGCAACAATTCACAATGAGTTTTTTTTTCGCATATTTTTGTTTCTATTTCTTGAACGTCTTTGCGAATTGTTGAAAAATTTTCCTGCTTAATTGGTTTTCTCCCTGAATATCAGAATAACATTGAAACACGCGAAAAAATTTATAATGAGGAAAATTATAAAGATTTGTTTTACGTATATTTCTTTCTGTATTCCTTGAACGAATTGCCAGATTTAAGTCAACTGATTCCAGCGGATTGGTCTACACCTCCTTCATCTTTGAATATCGAATTTAGTATCTTTCAAATTTACAATTCGTTTTGTAAATTAGCGAGCTCTCACAGCTTGTATAAATATAACAGAAAAATATTTGCAAACACTTCACACCCAAACGACTATACAACTCTACAAACATGTACACAACACAAATGTCTCCAAAACATTTTATTCCTCTACTATACATAATTTTGCATTTATTGAAAACATGCACAAATTCTTTTTGTCAACATCAGCAACAGAGTAATTTATTGGGCTTCGAAATCCTTCGCGGTCCACGGAACCATTTTTTTTCCTGATTCAACGCAGATCCACTAACCCCGCTCAGAAACCACAGAAGTCCCGGGCTCTTGACCGAAGGAACTATGTAGTACGGTTGTCTCACAGGGGAGCATGAGAAACGCCTAGGATTCGTTCCATATTATTGCGTTTTCTGCACTATGTTGACAGCAGATGAATGTGGCAATGGACATCACACAGTATAGGATGGCCAGTATTTCACAAATTATCTCTCTCGTTCATTTTTGATCAATGCACTGCCTTCTAAAGTTTAAGTTGCACTTCTTGAAAGGTTAGTCAAAAAATTATTTTTAACTGGAAACAAATGCCATTTATTTGTGCTTTGTTTGACTTTACGAATCGACTCCCAAATCGCCTTTCTCTGGTTCCTATTAAGCCCTTGTTCGGCATAGGGCGTAGTTGATGCCTACTTTCCACCTCGTTCTATTCTGTGCCATCGTCTTTAGGTCTCACCATCTCTTGTTTAACGAATTAGCCTCGCTATCAACCGATCTTCTCCCCGTGTTTCTAGGTTGTTCAACATGGTGGCTTGCATTGGCTACCTCTGGGTTCCAATCTAGGGCCTGTTTAGCAATAATTGTTGGTCCCCTTCGGAGGGTATGACAGAAGTGCCTATCCAATCCATGCCTGTGATGCGCCGTAGGCACTGGTTGACGACAGTTTGCCGCTTAGTTGTTATCTCTTTGGCCACCTTCCACGTAGAACAGCCATACAGAAGCACTGATATCACAATTGCAAGGAAGATTCGGATTTTGGTGCGCCTGGAAATGTTGTTTATTAGCCATCAACGTCCGCGCCGCCATTTGCTGTGACTATGCTTCTGAGGTAGCAGAATTCGTCAACTTTTTCGACTGCCTGGTCCGAAATACAAATTCTACTTCCAAACATGATACCTTTCCTCTGGTTTTGAACCGCACTCACTAGTACATTGTGAATGGCTATGGGGAAAAGAATAGTTGACAAAATGCAGCCTTGTCTCACTCCTCTGTGCTCCTCAAAAGGATCTGAAAGCTTACCCTTGTGTAAAACGTGACATTGGGCTCGCCGATAGGATTCCGTGATGATGCAAATTATTTTATTTGGCATGCTCCTCCTACGAAGAGCTCTCTAGATATACTCCCGGTCAACATTATCGACCGCCTTCTCGAAATCAATGGAGATGAGGTGCAATGGGAATTTCACTCAGCTCAATAAAATTGTGGAGAGTGTTTATATGGTCGCTACACGGAATACTCTCGCGAATTCCAGCATGTTCACCACCTAAATTGCGATCAACTTCACTGTTGATTCGGTTCTAAATTATTTTAGCCATCAGTTTGGAGACAGCTGAAAGTAGGCAAATCCCACGCCAATTATATTACAATCCTTAAGGTTGCCCTTTCTCGGAATTTTAATAATTACGCCCTTTTCCCATTAGCCTGGAAGAGTTTAGGTTTCCCAACACTTTTTGATGAGGGAAGCAGAATATGGGCTGTAGCATTTGAATCCGCTTTAAATAATTCAACCGAAATTCCATCTATTCTCGGGCCTTACCGACGTTCAAAGAGTGAATAACCCGCTTTAATTCCGTTTTAGATGGTGGTCTGGAATTCATATCGGCTATTTGAGGGACGTCTTCTTCTGTCGATGAAGATGCATTTAAGGTTCAAAGAAGTTGTTTAGGACCATGCAGCTCCTGTTCATCGGTAACAAGCAGCATCTCTTCTTTATCTTTTACAGGAGGATCTGTAGTAAAAGATTTGCCAATTAGTGACTTAATTAGCTGCTGTACTGCTGTCATCACGGTAAGACGCATCATCTGCCTCCTTCGCTAAAGCGAATGGTAAATTACCTTTACACGCCTCTAATTATGTTAAATAATATTGAATGACATAAATATTCAATTGAGGACTGCAATTAAAACTATCTCCAAAATTCTTTCATATCCAATCACATTCCGTCAACCACGAAATGAGCACATGTTTCGCAGACTTTTCCGCTCCAGCAGCCAGCTCAAGATCAAAGCACTCCGAATTCGACACAGGACTTAATCAATATGGTGTCGCCCAAGACAACCGTATACCATACCACTCACAAGCTAATTACAACAAAAGATTGAAGAGTCACTTTTCGGTCCATATTAAAACACTCAAGAACCATCAGATGAAAACGTACCCGTAGGAAATTCGTCCTGCATACCGTTGATATCATTCGAAGAAAATTCATCAAGTCAACGCTAAGAGCTGTATACGGCATCATGGCATCATGACATTCCCGTGTCGTGTACGTCAAGTGTCTGAGAGCAGCTCAACAAGTGGAAGACATTGGGTATACGGCTCATCACTTCCTTTCATCTCTGCTAGCGTGGAAGGACGGTAATTTATTGCACTGATAAGTGCACTGAGACAAGGTAGGCGCTATATGGTTAAGTATTGCTTTCTAAATGAAAAAAAAAATAGAAGCCAACAACAAAAACAGCAACAAACATGACACTCGTGATAGAAAAATAGAAAATGAAAAACAATACGAATATCCGAAACCCCATGTGCATACGTTCGTATACTAGAGAGTCATATCCAGGCGACAGACGGCGCCAGGGATATATGAGTCGAGATTCGAGATTTCCTTTGCATTCTATATAAGAAACAAGCATCCATATAGTACCCAAGGCAACTCGTTTGCGTCAAGATAAGGGAAAATCCGATCCATCCGACTTTGTAATGCTCCAATTCTCATTGTACGGACGAACGGACGGGCAGGCAGATCAGCTGTAATGCGATAGATGCGATAGCTAATTGACGTCTTGCCATTATACTTGTCTCGAGGAGTTTTTCGTTTTTTTATTTTTCTTTGTTCTTAACACCATCACTATACTAAATGGATGATGAGTTCGATCGAATCGTTGTCGATTAAACAGATTAGACCTACGACACACGGCACCAAAGACCAAAGATTCAGTCATCCGGTATGTGATTGAGAAACGGCTCACCAAATTTAAAAAAGCGCTGATTGCATCTTCCGAAAAAATTATTATTATCTGTAGGTCGTTCGTTGCATGTTCGCCAAGTATACAAGTAAGATGGTTGTTGTTCACTTTATGAGCCAATTTCATCGACAACAATTTAGTGTCGATTAAACGGAAAGATTCGTTTTTTGTTTGGCCTAAAGTCCAAACGTTGTCAGGAAACGTACTATGGGACAATCTCGATTATAGGAAGAGAAACGTTGTGTAGGTACTCTTGAAACTTGCATGAAACATGCAACGTTACGTTATGGTTGCGTTGTCTCTCGTTATCAATACGCTTGTATCGCACAACAACCTGGAAACGACCTACTAAAATATGTAGTATAACAATCGTAGAAGAAGAAAATACAGATTACAGTGTATCGCAGGAATATTTTGTTCATTGAGAAAATTGTGTAGTTCGCTTGTGCCAGTGGCGCAAACAGGATATTTCTCTGAAGGGGGCTATGACCATCCGTAAGTTGGGTGATGGTGCTATTTTCCATTTATGACATTATACGCATAGTGGTGTTTCAAGGTTTCGTTACATTCACGCTTATTTTCGACCTATTTTTGGCCTTGAGACACCTCCGTTATTATTTAAGAGATGTACCGCCCCAGTTGAAGAATTATCGGGGAAAGAAGTCCCTGTTGAGCTTGACATTAGCAACATGTTGTAAAAATGTTTGTGAAGAAGGACATTTTGTACAAAAACTTGCGAGTCCATCAGGGGGATTTTTGTTCAAAAAGGGCATACAAATTTTAGTTGGGAATTTTGAAGACAAATTTTCTTAATAGGTTACACATTAGCATATATTGTATGTGCGTATGTATAAAAGGCATTTTTTTTATTTTTTTTTTGACAAGTTATGGTTCTGGGACGTCATCGAGTATTGAAGCCATCACTCATTTCCCTGGTAGTTCAACCGCTGCTTTACCTGATCTACAGACAATTCGCATAAAGCCATGCGACACGGCATCCATACTTAGTCATGAGATTCATGAGGGCTTGCAACAATGCGCACACATCACATATCCTTGGATAGAGAGCATACTTACAGCGTGCCTAAATTTGGTACAAATTCTTCACATCTGGAGGAAGGTAGAGTTACTTTTATTCTTAAAACGGGCAGAAGTTCGCATGCGAGTCCAAAGGACCTCCGGCCCATTAGCATCATCGACTTATTTGAACGACTAATTGATTTTCATATACGATCTACTATCCATGTCACAACATGCATATTGGAAAGGGAGATCGGTTGATACACCTCTACACTCGCTGGCCAGTTATATTGAAACATATCTTCATCATAAGGAATATACTATGGTGGTGTTCCTTGACATTGAGGGAGCCTTTAACAACATTAAACCCAGATCAATAACAGATGCTCTCATGAGCATACCGGTTAAAGAATCGATTTGTACTCTTGTGAATAAGCTACTCACTTCTAGGCGCATTCATAGTAGGCACGGTTCGTCTTCTGCTAGTAGATATGTTTGCAGGGGCACTTCACAGGGAGATATTCTGTCTCCTCTACTTTGGTATGTAGCGATTAATCACTTGCTCTTAAATTTGGAAAGAACCGGATGCAAAGTCATCGCTTATGCTGATAATATTGCTATCGCCGCTAGAGGCAAGTTTCCTGACACACTTAGCGGACTTTTGGAGAACGCCCTGGCTATCCTAACAGACTGAGCAAGCCTCAGCGGTGTAGGGATTAATCCAAGTCAAAACGGAGTTAGTCCTGTTCGCAAGAAGGCGTGGGATTTCCACTTTTAACCTCCCTAAGCTAGGAGGCATTCAACTTGGATTCTCAGACAAAGCCAAATTTCTTGGTCTTATCTTGGACAAGGAATTAAGATGGAAACCTAACGGCTAAGAAAGGGTGAACAAAGCTACGGTGGCTACGGTGGTACTCGTGCCGGAAACCTATCGGGAAAACTGGGGCCTTCAACCAAAGGTTGTATATTAGATGTTATTACAGTTATTGAGCGGCCCGTTTTGCTTTATGGCGTTAGTGTATGGTGCACATAGCACAACTGCCTATCATAATTCACTTCGTAAAGTGCAAAGGTTATGGCTTCTCGTCTGATTACAGGAGCTTTCGACCGACACCTTCATTCGGACTAGATATGGTTTTGGGACTGCTGCCACTGGACATATACGGCCAACGGTCTGCACCTAACACGGCCTTACGCCTACGTGAAACTGGTCTGTGGTGAGCGCTGGAATATGGTCACTCAACGATACTTTGTAACTTCAGCCTGCCACTGGCGACTGACTACACTGTTCGCAAATACTTTTTTGGTAGGAACTATTCTACCTTAATCCCGCCTAAGGAAAGCTGGAGCAACGAAATGACCCTGCCCATCGCGTTCTTTTCCATCTACACCGATGGACGGCAGGAGTCGGCATTGGTATTTACTCGGGGGATCAGATTGTTTTTTCGCCTCCCTAATTTCTCTAGCCTCCTCCAAGCAGAGATCACTGCAATTTCGGAAGCGCTTCTATGGTTAGGTAGGCACGTTGTCACTCAACAGGATGTCACTATATACACTGATAGTCAAGCTGCAATTCAAATCACTTGAATCAGCGTTTACAACATCTAGAACTGAAAATGGATTTTGAAAAAGTCGATGTAGAGCGATTTAGAGCTACATTTTGGTGAAACAACCAGGGTCCTAGCTATCACCGTCTCCGAGTTACAGCCGCTTAAAGTTCAGCAACATTTCTAGGCCAAATTTGACTGCTCTGGGATCAAAATTGACGGAGATATGGGCAATTTTGTGTTGTCAAGTGAAAATTTTCGAAAATGGATTTTGAAAAAGTCGATGTAGAGCGTATTTAGAGCTACATTTTGGTGAAACGACCAGGGTCCTAGCTATCACCGTTTTCGAGTTACAGCCGTTTAAAGTTCAGCAACATTTCTAGGCCAAATTTGACTGCTCTGGGATCAAAATTGACGGAGATATGGGCAATTTTGTGTTGTCAAGTGAAAATTTTCGAAAATGGATTTTGAAAAAGTCGATGTAGACCGTATTCAGAGCTACATTTTGGTGAAACAACCAGGGTCCTAGCTATCACCGTTTTCGTGTTACAGCCGTTTAAAGTTCAGCAACATTTCTAGGCCAAATTTGAAAATGGATTTTGAAAAAATCGATGTAGAGCGTATTTAGAGCTACATTTTGATGAAACAACCAGGGTCCTAGCTATCACCGTTTTCGAGTTACAGCCGTTTAAAGTTCAGCAACATTTCTAGGCCAAATTTGACTGCTCTAGGATCAAAATTGACGGAGATATGGGCAATTTTGTGTTGTCAAGTGAAAATTTTCGAAAATGGATTTTAAAAAGGTCGATGTAGAACGTATTTAGAGCTACATTTTGGTGAAACAACCAGGGTCCTAGCTATCACCGTTTCCGAGTTACAGCCGTTTAAAGTTCAGCAACATTTTTAGGCCAAATTTAACTGCTCTAGGATCAAAATTGACGGAGATATGGACAATTTTGTGTTGTCAAGTGAAAATTTTGGAAAATGGATTTTGAAAAAGTCGATGTAGAACGTATTTAGAGCTACATTTTGGTGAAACAACCAGGGTCCTAGCTATTACCGTTTCCAAGTAACAGCCGTTTAAAGTTCAGCAACATTTTTAGGCCAAATTTGACTGCTCTAGGATCAAAATTGACGGAGATATGGGTAATTTTGTGTTGTTAAGTGAAAATTTTCGATAATGGATTTTGAAAAACTCCATGTAGAGCGTATTTAGAGCTACATTTTGGTGAAACAACCAGGGTCCTAGCTATCACCGTTTCCGAGTTACAGCCGTTTATAGTTCAGCAACATTTCTAGGCCAAATTTGACTGCTCTGGGATCAAAATTGACGGAGATATGGGCAATTTTGTGTTGTCAAGTGAACATTTTCGAAAATGGACTTTGAAAAACTCCATGTAGAGCGTATTTAGAGCTACATTTTGGTGAAACAACCAGGGTCCTAGCTATCACGTTTTCGAGTTACAGCCGTTTAAAGTTCAGCAACATTTCTAGGCCAAATTTGACTGCTCTGGGATCAAAATTGACGGAGATATGGGCAATTTTGTGTTGTCAAGTGAAAATTTTCGATAATGGATTTTGAAAAACTCCATGTAGAGCGTATTTAGAGCTACATTTTGGTGAAACAACCAGGGTCCTAGCTATCACCGTTTCCGAGTTACAGCCGTTTATAGTTCAGCAACATTTCTAGGCCAAATTTGACTGCTCTGGGATCAAAATTGACGGAGATATGGGCACTTTTGTGTTGTCAAGTGAAAATTTTCGAAAATTGATTTTGAAAAACTCCATGTAGAGCGTATTTAGAGCTACATTTTGGTGAAACAACCAGGGTCCTAGCTATCACCGTTTCCGAGTTACAGCCGTTTAAAGTTCAGCAACATTTCTAGGCCAAATTTGACTGCTCTGGGATTAAAATTAACGGAGATATGGGCAATTTTGTGTTGTCAAGTGAAAATTTTCGAAAATGGATTTTGAAAAAGTCGATGTAGAGCGTATTTAGAGCTACATTTTGGTGAAACAACCAGGGTCCTAGCTATCACCGTTTCCGAGTTACAGCCGTTTAAAGTTCAGCAACATTTTTTGGCCAAATTTGACTGCTCTAGGATCAAAATTGACGGAGATATGGGCAATTTTGTGTTGTCAAGTGAAAATTTCCGAAAATGGATTTTGAAAAAGTCGATGTAGAGCGTATTTAGAGCTACAATTTGGTGAAACAACCAGGGTCCTAGCTATCACCGTTTCCGAGTTACAGCCGTTTATAGTTCAGCAACATTTCTAGGCCAAATTTGACTGCTCTGGGATCAAAATTGACGGAGATATGGGCACTTTTGTGTTGTCAAGTGAAAATTTTCGAAAATTGATTTTGAAAAACTCCATGTAGAGCGTATTTAGAGCTACATTTTGGTGAAACAACCAGGGTCCTAGCTATCACCGTTTCCGAGTTACAGCCGTTTATAGTTCAGCAACATTTCTAGGCCAAATTTGACTGCTCTGGGATCAAAATTGACGGAGATATGGGCAATTTTGTGTTGTCAAGTGAACATTTTCGAAAATGGACTTTGAAAAACTCCATGTAGAGCGTATTTAGAGCTACATTTTGGTGAAACAACCAGGGTCCTAGCTATCACGTTTTCGAGTTACAGCCGTTTAAAGTTCAGCAACATTTCTAGGCCAAATTTGACTGCTCTGGGATCAAAATTGACGGAGATATGGGCAATTTTGTGTTGTTAAGTGAAAATTTTCGATAATGGATTTTGAAAAACTCCATGTAGAGCGTATTTAGAGCTACATTTTGGTGAAACAACCAGGGTCCTAGCTATCACCGTTTCCGAGTTACAGCCGTTTATAGTTCAGCAACATTTCTAGGCCAAATTTGACTGCTCTGGGATCAAAATTGACGGAGATATGGGCAATTTTGTGTTGTCAAGTGAACATTTTCGAAAATGGACTTTGAAAAACTCCATGTAGAGCGTATTTAGAGCTACATTTTGGTGAAACAACCAGGGTCCTAGCTATCACGTTTTCGAGTTACAGCCGTTTAAAGTTCAGCAACATTTCTAGGCCAAATTTGACTGCTCTGGGATCAAAATTGACGGAGATATGGGCAATTTTGTGTTGTCAAGTGAAAATTTTCGATAATGGATTTTGAAAAACTCCATGTAGAGCGTATTTAGAGCTACATTTTGGTGAAACAACCAGGGTCCTAGCTATCACCGTTTCCGAGTTACAGCCGTTTATAGTTCAGCAACATTTCTAGGCCAAATTTGACTGCTCTGGGATCAAAATTGACGGAGATATGGGCACTTTTGTGTTGTCAAGTGAAAATTTTCGAAAATTGATTTTGAAAAACTCCATGTAGAGCGTATTTAGAGCTACATTTTGGTGAAACAACCAGGGTCCTAGCTATCACCGTTTCCGAGTTACAGCCGTTTAAAGTTCAGCAACATTTCTAGGCCAAATTTGACTGCTCTGGGATTAAAATTAACGGAGATATGGGCAATTTTGTGTTGTCAAGTGAAAATTTTCGAAAATGGATTTTGAAAAAGTCGATGTAGAGCGTATTTAGAGCTACATTTTGGTGAAACAACCAGGGTCCTAGCTATCACCGTTTTCGAGTTACAGCCGTTTAAAGTTCAGCAACATTTCTAGGCCAAATTTGACTGCTCTGGGATCAAAATTGACGGAGATATGGGCAATTTTGTGTTGTCAAGTGAAAATTTTCGAAAATGGATTTTGAAAAAGTCGATGTAGAGCGTATTTAGAACTACAATTTGGTGAAACAACCAGGGTCCTAGCTATCACCGTTTCCGAGTTACAGCCGTTTAAAGTTCAGCAACATTTTTAGGCCAAATTTGACTGCTCTAGGATCAAAATTGACGTAGATATGGGCAATTTTGTGTTGTCAAGTGAACATTTTCGAAAATGGATTTTGAAAAAGTCGATGTAGAGCGTATTTAGAGCTACATTTTGGTGAAACAACCAGGGTCGTACCTACCACCGTTTCCGAGTTACAGCCGTTTAAAATTCAGCAACATTTTTAGGCCAAATTTGACTGCTCTAGGATCAAAATTGACGGAGATATGGGTAATTTTGTGTTGTCAAGTGAAAATTTTCGGAATGGATGTAGAGCGTATTTAGAGCTACATTTTGGTGAAATAACCAGGGTCCTAGCTAAATATTTTGTGCATACGTATATTTTAATGTCAAGCTGCAGTATCTGCAAAAATGGATTGCCATAGCTATACCCAACGCAGAATCACAACTTTCCGTTGAATAATTGCTTCGATGAAGCATAGGGTACAGCGTTCAAAGGTGAAACCAAAACGCTGAATCATATGACGACCAATGATGCAAAATTGCCACTAAGTCTCGTATCAGGATATTTGCTGTATCTCGTTTTTTATTAATTAATTTTATTTGAACTCCACTTAACAGAAACCAGTCATCAATTCTTTCCATGCGCCACTGTATTCACACATCTCATACCGTGCTCCAATTTCCTCCCTTTAAATACACTTTACGTGTAACGTCTGAAGAAATAAAACTGTCCCCGGACACTTGTAGTCTCTGTGCTCGACTGGTGGTATTTGATTATTTCATTAAGCAATTACCGCTCTAATTGGTTTGTCCGGATTCGTGGCAATATAATTGGTACGACGGTTAGTCTATCCGGTCAACATGCCACTCTATGTATGTATAGCCAACCAACTTGGTTGGTCGTCTCGTGTCGGCCCATCTTTATCCATCTTTGCTGAACTATCCTCAGCCTTTTAGCCAATTGTCCCGTACCATATGTATGTAGTAAGCCCAAAGCGGCTCTGGAGAGTATCTTCCTCGCAATCGGTGAAATTTCAAGCTGGACAAATAAAACTCCACATACAGGGCACACTAATGTCTGCACTGCAGTGCTATTCTATAGTTAGACACTTCCCGCTGAATTCGTGTGGATACCAAACATACACACGGAAGACGGCACTGTGGCTGATAAGCCGAAGGAGAATAATTCTGTATAGCCAGAAAGAATCTTGCAGAATAAAAATATTCCTGGATAATGTTAATGTAGAAGTACACACTTCTTTGCTCGGCTAGAGTAGAGAGTGTGTTGTGCCTTTTCTTTTATTATCTGCCTCGAGCCGTGTCATTTCTAATTAACGTTAACGTGCAGCGAAATGGAGCACACGCTGCCATCATCATCATCATCATGGTATGGTCGTCATCTCGCTGATTCTTTGCCTTCGTGAGCTGCTATGGTATGGGCAATGTGGCGCGATGGTAGCGTAGGTGGTATGGTGTTTTATGGTATGTCGTTTTCGTCTCTAGGGAAGTGATAATTTCAGATCTTTTGTCGTTTCGACAGTTAGTGTGTGGTAATTCATCTTTGTATCGTTGATTCTTCTCCGCCGTTGTTTTCTCCATGGCTCAAAGCAATATAAATTTAGTTAATTGAAGGTCCGTTTAAGTGAAGCAAACTTATTCTGTACGCAAAGATAAAACAGTTCATTAAAACGTTTTCCATTTATATGTTAATGAACAGAACGGCCGAAAAAAAGTAACGAGATTGAAGCTGTTTTTTAGGGACTTGTTGCTGCTGTTGATACGATTTACTCTTGTACTTTACGATACGAGTTTAATTTCAGTTTTGAAAATCATATGCCCTTCCACGTCACTTGCCGTGTCAATTGAGAACTGTGGACATATGTCAATTTTCTGCTCAATTAATCGACAATAAAGTGACAAGAGATGAAAAAAGTCCCTGAATGTGGATTACATAATTATGTTGTTCAAGATATGGATATAATCGGTGGCAGTAAATATGAATAATAAAAAATCTAGGTCATCTTTCTAGATAATTTATTCTGAGCAAATATAGGGAATGTGTGTTGACCTAATTATAATTATTTGAACAATATACTATAGCACAGGCCTGCCTAAGCGAAGCACGGTATTCCGAACAGTGATCAACATTAGAACAATTTTCGAGAAGAAGAGAGTCTTAGCCGAAATGAGTAGGCAGAGAAATTTTCGTTCGTTACTTTTTCCGACAGAGATTTTTTCTCTTTCGGGCCTATGACGTGGTGCGCATCTGTGCATCTCGTGGCTGTCCGCAGAGCTCCATCGTAGGTCCCTTCATTGGGAACCTAGCTATGGACGACCTACTTAAGTCACTCGACTGGCTGTGAACATTTTGAATTAGTTCTTAGCTCTCAGAGAGAGAAGAGAGGAAGTCGTAAAAATTATAGATAATTTTCGTGGATAGTGAATATTTTTGTGAAATGACTAACATTTCACGGCTTAGAGCAATATTTGCCAAGCACTGCGGCTATTCCTTGACTTCAAATTTAACCTGACGAGCTATCATCATTTCAGTGCTCAATTAGATGGGAGGAATAATTTGTAATTTGTTCATTGTGAATTTTCCACATGTTTCAATACTACCTATTTCGGTATTTCTATTTAGGTATAGAGAGCGCAAAGTGGAGGGAATTCACTGAAATCCGGTAGTTCCTCCAAATGATGTTGGAGACCAATCTGGTGGGGCAAATTCACTAAATTGCACTCATAATGAATTTTCCACATGTTTGAATGTTTATTCCGCTATTTAGGGCAGATTCCAATCATGTGGCGCAAATTTATTAACAATCCTCTATTCAAGAGATGTCACCAAAAAATAGGGAAAGAAGCCATGCCATTTCAATCTGCTAATCATTTAAAGAGGTGGTCAAAGGATGGGAAGCAGAGGTACCAAATTTATTGCAATCCGCTTATCCGGTCAGGGGATATAGACACAGATATGTGAAAAACAGTTGCTGTGAAAGTTCTCTTTATTGTGAATTTGATCCAAGTTTCCATAGTTAATGTGATATTCCTGTTAGAGAAAAATTAGGAAAAAAGGAAGCGGGGTGTTGCAATGTTATTGAAATCAAAAGATAAGGTCAAAGGATGAGAAAGAAAAACTTTGCCAAAATATTGATTTTTTGCTTATCCGTCTGCAAATTTGAAAATGTTCTCTTAGTGAATTTTCCAATTTCCTTTTCAATTCTTATTCCTCATCGAAGATGGAGGTGCTTCAGGTTGAGGGACTTGGGATTAATTTACTGAAATATACTAAGTCGTTCAAAACATATATAGTGCAGTCAAATTAGCATTTCAAATAGAAAAAAATTGAGTAAGGCTAATTTTTGTTATTTTTTAATCAGTGGGCTCCCAGGAATCTACATCTGATTTTGCTAAAAAAAATTTTGATCGGAAGGGTCCCAAAAAGGACGAAAAAGGATACTCTTTAATCCTTGACCGGAGGTCGGCATGCAGGGTATCATATCAAAGGGGACGTCGAGTACATTACATATCCGGTGTTTGATTCCTGTTTCAAGTACCCTCAACGGAATAAATCGAGTTTAAATGGAAAATTTTCGCGTTTCCCGTGTATCTTTCCAAAGCCATAACTACGAGAATAATTCAAATTATCACTACTTTTATCACTTTCCAGAATCTATAATAGCTGAAGATTCTACCATTAAATTTGCTAAGAAAAAAGTTGATCGGAAAGCTCTGAAAAAGGACATAAAAGGACACTAATTGCACACCTTAGTCGAACGTGGGCATCGTGGGGTGTCGTATCAAAGAGGATGTCAAGTACATTCCATATCTGGCATTTGTTACTTGTTCCAAGGACCCTGAAAGGAAAAAATTGGACTCAACTTAAAAATTTGTATGTTTCTCGTATCTGTATCTTTCTAAAGCCGTAATTTTCCATTTAAGCCCGACTTATTCCATTTATTGTCTTTGAGACAGGAAACAAGCACCGGATATGCAATGCACTCGACGTCCTCTTTGATATGACACCCCAAATGACCACGTTCGACCAACGTGTGAAATTAGTGTCTGTCTTTGTTGCTTTGTTTGAACCTGTTCTCTGACACATAGTCAGAAACGCGGCCGTATTGAATCGGTGGCTGGCCATTGCCTAGCCCATTTAAAATGATTCGCTACCAGGTTGCCTGGTTGAGTCCGGTAATGCCTCTCCTGGTATTACATGACGCGCTGCATACGTAGAGGCATCTGATGAGTATTGCAGCGCGCCATGTAATACTAGTTCGAAACCGACTCGAAATGCACTCTGTGTGCCGCAACTCGCTGGAGTATGCATAGGTCATTCTGTTGTTTGGGGTAGAGACCAATCCGGTGGGGTAGTCAAAGTACCTACTGAAATCCACTTATCTGTTCAACACAATTTTGCTCATTGTGCATTTTGCGAAGTTTTCAATATTTATTGTGCTATTCGGGGTGGAGACAACTTCGGACTAAATTTAAAAAAAAAACAACCTAGCCTAACCCGTTCAAAGTAGGCGAAGGATAGAAAACGAGCTGCCTTGAAAATTTTGCTCATCCGTTCAGCTGATTCTGCATGTTTCAGTAGTTATGCGGCTATTTCAAGTGAAGAAAAAGAGACCAATCCGGTGGGGCAAATTTACAAATTTAGTTTTGCAGTAGAGACCGATTCGGCGTAGTTTTTTTAATGGAATCCGCTTATCCGCTCAGGAGATAAATGCAATGTCTAAAAAAAACAATTGTCTCCATAATTTGGTTTATTGTGAATTTTATGCTTGTTTCAATTCCACTATTCGGGGTTGAAGCCAATTCTTATTCTTCCTTACTTCATACAGATGGAGTCCAATCCCCGTGGTGCAAAAATTTACTCAGATCCGTGAATTAGTTCAAGAGATATGGACAAACGTTTTCAAAAAAAAACTGTTTTTATAATTTTGCTTATTTTGAATGTTTTGAATATTTTAATAGAGTTATTCTGGTTTTAGACAAATCCGGTAAAATCACTTTACTGAAATCATGCAATTAGTTCACGAAATACAGAACAAAAATATGTGAAAAACGACTGTCCTAATAATTTTGCTCTTTGTGAATTTTTTCCGAAGTTTTTGATACTTATTCTGCTATTCGGGAAAATTTTCGAAAATCCGCCAACATGTTCAAGAAATTCAGACAGAATTCTGTGAAAAAGAGCTCATTATGAATGTTGCTCATTGTGAATTGTGAGGCAGGGCAATTAAAACAAAAATCATAAATGATTCTTCTCAATTTTTCCGAAGTTTCTAAATACTTCTAATCGTATTCGGCAGAGAGACAAATACGGTGCAGCAAATTTACTAAAATTAAATAAAGCTCCCATCAAAATTTTGCTCATCCGTTCAGTTGATTCTGCATGTTTCAGCAGTTATTCAGGTGTAAAAAAAAAAACAAGGGAAAAATTTACAAAAATACTCTAATCCATAAGAAAAGTGACCGAAAGCATTATTTTGAATTTTATGCGTATTTAAATAGTTAGGTACGTATTCTGGTGTTTTGGGGTAGAGAACAGAAATAAATAAACTTATTCGCTAATGAGATATAGGCAAAATTAGGCGCTAAGCAGCTACCTTAAAAATTTGCTCATTTTCAATTTGTTGTAAGTTTACGTAACTATTAGATAGAGACTAATCCAGTGGTGTAAATTTACCAAAAATACACTAAACCGTTCCAAAATGGTGGCCAAAGGATCTGAAAAACAGCTGCCTTGAAAATGTTTTCCATTGTGAATTTTAAAATTTTGTTATTTTAAGTAGACACCGAAGCGGTGTAGCAAATTTACCGGCATCTGCTTATCCGTTCAGGAGATAAATACAAATTATGTGAAAAAGAACTGTCTTCATAACTTTGTACATTGTGAATTTTGTGCAAGTTTTAATACTTATTCCGCATCTGCGCGTGCAGTGTTCAGGAGATATAAACAAAAGCGTATATTTGAAAAATAACTGTTTTCATGACATGGCTCATTGTGAATTTTTAATCTGGGTGTAGACCAATCCGGTGGAATCAATTTACTACTGGCAATTCGTTCAAGCAATATAGGGAGAAAAACCTTTATAAATTTGCTCTTTGTGATTTTTTCCATGTTTCAATATTATTCTTATATTCACGGAGGTGACCAATTCGGCAGAAAAATCTTCGAAAAATCCACTAACACGTTAAAGAAATATAGACAAAAGTAGTAAAAAAAACTCATTGTGAATCATTGCTCATTATGAACTTTCGGCATATTTCAATGGTTATACGGCTACCTCAACACTTGTTCCAAACCTACACGAAAACGAACATATATCGATTTTACAAGAAAACTGTTCTGGCTTTTTTCACGTTTTCAGACGGCATGGTTTTTTGTCGGAAAGTATCTCAACGTTTGGGCAGCTTTGCAATTGTTTGCCATTTGAAATAATTCGAATACATTTTCTTTTGCCTAACACGTATAGATAGTTTGTGCATATCTGGACAACGAAATTTGCGTTACCATTGTTTCTCTAATGCTTTTGATGACGTGAATATCATCAAGCTTTATAGGGAAACTAAATCGCTCAGAAATCCCATGAAATGAAAGATTCGAATCAGATTTTCTGACTACTGCACTTCAAGGCCAGGCACTTGTATTGACGGATTTTCCGTTTTACTAATGATTGAATATACAGAGATTGCTAATTCCGCTAACAATGTCGAGTCCCCCAACCGTTTCCCTTATACACTGATCACTCTGATATTCTTGCTGAACTAGAAATTTGAAAGAGACTATCCTGTTCCTGTTACTATAATTCAGTGCTACGCCCCAACTGAGTCAGCCGACCAGCATGCTAAAGACGCCTTTTACCACCTGCTTGGCGACACCTTTGACAAGGCTCCCAAAGGTGACATAAAACTTATTATGGGGGATCTCAACGCTAAAATTGGGTCTGACAATGTTGGATTGGAACATCTAATGGGCAATCACGGTCTGGGTGTTAAGAACGACAATGGTGAGTTGTTCGTAGAGTTCTGTAACTCTCGTCAGCTTGTCATTGGCGGCACCCTGTTCAAACACAAACCTTGCCATTTAGCAACCTGGATATCTCCAGATGGCCGAACAGTGAACCAGATTGACCACATAGTCATATCCAAAACATGGAGGAATTGTCTCATGGACGTCAGGGCTAAGCGTGGTGCTGATGTAGGCAGCGATCACCAACTTGTCATCGCAAAAATTCGCTTGCGGACCGCTGCTATTCGTCGCACACATAACGAGCGTGTATTGCCACGATTCATAATGTGCAAAAGCTTAAAGAACCATCAACAATACACGCAGTTTCTAGCGCATTGCGCGAGGTAGCTAATGCACAAACACCAGATGCTTCTTCTATTGATGATAGATGGACCATTGTGAAGGAAGCTTTTCTATCGTGTGGCGAAACATTTGTGGGCACACTACAGTGAGGTAGAAGACCATTTATCAGTGTTGATACATGGTCTCTGATAACTGCACGGAAGAGAATTAAAGAACAAATAAACTCGGCTACTGATAATTCAGTTAAGCAACAACTGAGGACCGAGTACAGTTCTCTTCAAAAAACAGTGCAGAGGAGCGTTAGACGCGATAAACGCAAGAATATCAACGCGTTAGCTTTGGAGGCAGAAGATGCGGCTTACCGTGGTGACAGTGGAACCCTTCACAAACTCATAAAGCCACTGACTGGCAAATCTTTCACCAATAAGCATCCTGTAAAGGATAAAGACGGGTCTCTGCTGGTCACAGATGAACAACAACTGCGCCGATGGAGAGAGCACTTCATGGAGGTTCTTAATAACAACTTTAACCCTTCAAGCCCATCTCCACCGGAGGCAGTAAGTCTTCCGCAAGTGGCCAGAATTAACACCGGCGTGCCATCCAAGCTGGAAATAACTAAAGCTCTTCAATCACTGGAAGCGGGTAAGGCCCCGGGGCAGAAAGTATCCCGATGGAATTTTTGAAAGCGGACATCAACGCTACAGCGAATATTCTTCTTCCCCTGATCCAAGAGTGTTGGACAACCGAGACTCTCTCTCAGGAATGGAAAAAGGGCGTAATTATTAAAATCCCCAAAAAAGGAAGTCTCAAGGATTGTAATAATTGGCGTGGAATCTGTCTCCTCCCTGCCGTCTCTAAACTGATGGCCAAAATAATCTTGGACCGGATCAAGAAAACGATCGATCGCACTTTGAGCAATGAACAGGCTGGTTTTCGTGAGGGTTTTTCATGTAGCGACCATATCAACACCCTCCGAATCATAATTGAACAATCCGCTGAATGGACATCTATTGTTCATTGACTTCGAGAAGGCGTTTGACAGCGTTGACCGGGCTTATATCTGGACAGCCTTACGTAGGAGAGGCATACCAGAGAAACTTATTGCCATCATAAAGGAGTCATATAACGGAGCCCAATGTCACGTCTTGCACAAGGGCGAATTGTCTAGTCCTTTTGAGGTGAATAATGGAGTTAGACAATGCTGTATTTTATCACCAATACTGTTCCTTATTACCATCAACGACGTAATCTGCGACGCTCTATGCGACCATAAAAGTAAGGGTATCAGGTGGAAATTATTTGATCACCTTCAGCACCTGGACTATGCCGACGACATTTGCCTTCTTTCAAACACAGCAGATCATCTGTCTCAAATGACGGATGCTTTGCATCGTGAGAGTCGTAGTGCTGCTTTAAAAATTAATGCCGCTAAGACTAAATATTTGAGCTTGACATCAGAAAGGCAAAGAAACATTTCTATCTCCGAACAGCCGATAGAAAAAGTCGAGAACTTTACTTACCTTGGGAGCGTAGTAGCAGCGGATGGTGGGGCTGATGCTGATGTAGAGTCGCGCATAAATAAAGCCCGAGCAGTATTTTTCAGTTTGACTCCTCTCTGGCAAAACAAAAACATCTCCAGAAATACCAAACTCCGGATCTTCGAAAACAATGTAAAATCCGTGCTTTTATATGGGTGGTCCACTTAGAAGGTGACCAGTGATATTACAACCAAACTACAAACTTTCGTGAATCAGTGCCTTCGACGCATCCTACAAATTCGCTGGCCTGAGGTAATCTCTAACGAGGACCTCCTCCAAATTACTGGCCAAAATAGGATAGGCATCGACATCAAAAGGCGGAAGTGGCAGTGGATAGGTCACACACTTCGAAAAGAGCCAAAAACATTGCAAAACAGGCTCTAGATTGGAATCCTCAGGGAACCGATGGAAGGCGTCGTGTGGGAAGACCCAAAAATACATGGAGAAGATCTGTAGAGGCAGAGGGAAAATCTATAGGCAAATCGTGGGACCAGCTAAAGGCGATGGCTGCAAATAGGCAGAGGTGGAAAAGAGGCGTAGTCAATGCCCTATGCCCCACTAGGGGTTAAAAGGAACCAGAGAGAGAGATCCTGTTCAGGTTGGCTTTTTGGCACCTAATTTAAAATGTTTTGCTTCTACGGAAAAAATAAGTGCAGATCACAGATACTTCCGCTCCACCGCGGAAAAAATATCTACGCCACTGCCATCATTCACCATGTTTTCAATTTACCGACTTCGCTATATTGGGATTATCTCAATCTGAATGTCGTTTAGTTGATTGGTTTCATGGCTGTATAATTATCTGCAATATCAGATAAATGTGTTTTCTCAAGAGTCTGAAGAAGTTTTAACATATCTAAAAGAACCAAGCTGAAATGATCGATTCAGACTGAGTTTTAGAGAGAAATTGAAGTTCTCAGTCGCAAAAATATTCTCAGCCTAAAATATAAATAGTATTTAAAAAAAATGCTGAGCTTCTTCCCAACCGCTAGTTTCACCAAGAATTGGAAAATGAATTTCTTTACTTTTCCTCAAATTCTCGATTATTTCATTTGCATCAAACTCATAATTTTTCATCTCACTACCAATTAAAATGATAAAAGTTTCCAGGGAAAAATCAACAGGCGAACAAAATAAATTGTAACGTTGAATTTTCCTTCCTCCTACATTAAAAATCAGTTACTATGAACTTTTCATCTTTCTCGCAATCACCGCATTGATAGTTTTGCAATTTCCCAATCAAATGCATAACGTATCCCGGATATCGTATACATTCCTCAAAAACTGTATTATACATTTGTAATGCATATAGGGTTTCAGAAATTCAATTTCGTCCGAAAACTATTCATATCCTCCCGTCTCTGTGTATAAAAGTTAAGTGGCTTCCACCAAACCACTTGGTCAACTTCCTCGTTGTCTACTTCTTCTTCTGCTTCTTCTTTCCATACAATGTTAAGTTAGACGTGAGAACCGGCCACTGACAATAAGACGGTCGAGGCATTCGCTGCCAGCTTTGAAGCGAGGCAATGTGGTTTCTTTTGTTGATACAGACGACTACATCAAAACTATGTGCTTTCCTGAATTCCTTCGCTGCCAGAGAACGGACGAAGTCTATATATTCCAACTAGACTTTTCAAGACACGAAACTTCTTCCATGTGCATCTTCTTCGGTTCGACGTGAACCCTCTGTATAGTCCAGAAAACAGAAATCTGAACTATGTATTTTCCCCACAAAGAAAAAAATGAAAAGAAACCCAAAATGCTTAAACATTTTTGAATACTACGTCGTAATATCCATTAAAGCATTTAGATAGAAAAAACTATATTAAAACTACTTAACTTAAAAGTAAAACACACTTCAAAGGAAGTTTTTCGTCATTTTTTTTTTTCGAAAAGATTGTGTTTTTTTTTGTATTTTTGATTTCCTTGGTCTGAACTTGGACTGTTCATATATTTGAATTGAGTTGCCGTATGGACGACGAAGAACTGAAAAAAAATCTCTTGAACAAGCTTCTTAATAGGAAACGACGACGATGGCTCGTCAGAAATCAACCAAAAAGATACGATAAAACGTCGTTTTTTTCTATTTCTTAAGTCCGGAGTAAGTCAAGGGAAAAAATGCTCTTAAAGAACTTTACAATTTGATCCTTAAGAAATAAATTCAGGAGTAGATGAGATGACCAAAACTGCAGGAGATATATCCCGAAATGAGGATTTTGTATTAATAAATACGAGTACGTTGAAAAAAAAGCTGGCTGAGAAAAGCAGAACTCCATAACTGAGCAAAAGCGTACAGTCCGCACAGCGGGTGACAATGAAATTGGTCATCAGAAAGATGCCAAGATGAAAAGTGAGATTTTTTTTCTAGAAATAAAATTATATTTTAAAGTAGTCCTGGGGTAGGACTTATTTAGAATTTTTTTCTCACAAAAATGCAATTAATACGAGAGCTGATTTATTTCAATGCCGAAAAAGGGTCGTCAAAGAGTGAAAGTGTCACGAGCAGTAGTCACCCGCAGCTGAATTAATGTGGAGTCGCTTTTTTGTTATCAATAGCATAGAAGTGATTTCGTGCATAATAAATTACACTCCGATTTATTTGGAATACAATTATATTTTTGCAATAATTACCTTTGAAATGCTTTAAGGTAGCCGCAAGAAGACAGACAAAATTTAAGAGTTTCAGCCCGAATCAGGTATTTGAAATTATACTAGACTCACAGCTTTCCGCAAAAAAAAACTCATTTAACGAGACAAAAGTGTCCAATATCTAGGAATTTTTGTATATCCTATACAATTTATGTCACCTTTTTTTGTTTTTTAAGAGGTGGGCAAATCTTAGATAGATACTGCAATTGCAGTTATGCTGGACTCTTACAGGTTAAACCCCCGCAACAACCAGTTTTCAGTATCACTTTGCAGGGGTAGACTATGGCTAATTAGCCTTCAAACCGATTTGCTGACTTCCGTCTGGCTTCTTCCCTCTGCCGGTCTTTGTGGATGTCGCACACAAACTCAGTCACTGCTTCCCAATGGTCTTGTTTCTCCTACATACATATAAATAAATAACAGGCGCGACAATCCAACATTGGACTAAGGCCGCAGGATGTGTTAGTGACATCCTATTTCCAAGATCTTATCTGCTTTTTGTTGAGGTAGGTAATGAGATCAGCATCACGCTCAGCAGTGTTATGTATCCCCATAAATGGGTACTCGTTTAACATCTGAGTGAGATCATAGTCCGTCACAAGCTTGTGAGTTCGAAAAACACCATGAACCACGGTGAGATTCGAACTCATGACCCTGTGCACCGAAGGTGTGCGCACTAACCGCTAGACCAACCAGACTACTACATACATATACCACCACATTTTCTGGACTTAATACTTCGCCCACTTGCGCATTCAGTTGCAAGCGCACTGTTTCGAAACTTGGACAGTCGAAAAACACATGCCTTGCGTCCTCTGGGACTCCCTTGCAGCTAGGGCAATCGGGCGAGTTATTGAACTTGAAGCGATACAAGTATTGTCGGTATTCTCCATGGCCCGTCAAGAAGTGGTTCACCTCTCCATGTTTGCGCCGAACCCACTTTGCGATATCGGGGATCAGATAGTGTGTCCACCTGCCGGTTGAAGCTTCGTCCCATCGCCGTTGCCACTGTCTCGGGCTTTCCTCTCTTTCCATACTTTTCCGAAATTCTAACTCTGCAGAGCTTTCGTTACGACGACCATACGGTAGAGTCTGCTTGTTTCCTCGACCAGAATTTCCATTGGCATCATTTCAGCAACGACGTATGCCGCTTCGTGCGAGTTTGTTCTGTATGCAGAGCACACTCTTAATGCGCACCTACGGTAAACCTAGTTCAATTTCTGGGCGTACCCAGAGGTGTCGACTGAGTTTGCCCAGACGGGTGAAGCGTATAGCAGTATGAATGTAACGACCCGAGCCAGCAGCTGCCTTTTTCTAGATCTTGGGCGTCCTATATTGGGCATAATCCTTGCTAAAGCTACGGTGGCTACTGCTGCTTTTTCTGTTACGTACTTAATGTGCTTTGCAAAATTTAGCTTCGAGTCGATCATAATCCCCAAATACCCAGCCTCCGCTTTTGTGGTTATTATATTGTTACTAACTCGGATGTTCAGCGAGCACTTTTTTCTGCGCTTGCTGATCAAAACGGCCTCGGTTTTTTGATCAGCAAGCTCTAGGCCGACCGTTAGTAACCACAGCTTTATGGTCGTAATCGCTTCGCTCTCGTAAACCTCAACGCACTCTGGCTTCTTTGCTACAACAACTACTGCGATGTCGTCTGCAAACCCCATTACAGTCACTCTTCTAGGTTGTTCCAGGATGTCATTGTACATAATGATCCAAAGCAGCGGGCCGAGAACTGAACCCCTGTGGAGCTCCTGCAGTAACCTTATACTCCCAGGGTCCATCACCCGTATCGTATTGGAGGACGCGATTTGACAGGTATGTATGATTATAGATGCGAGATATTCCGGTATATGTATTCTTTGCAAAGCCGCGTCAATGGAAGCCCAGTTTGCGGAGTTAAAAGCGTTCTTAACATCTAACGTCACCACCAAGCAACAAGTACTTTTGAAGCGACTACTTTGACATATTGGTAACCATCCCGATTGCGACCACCGTGGAACGCGGCCCGTCTGAAACCATATTGTCTTACAAGTCCCAACAAGCCCCTTTTCTCTTGTCTTGTACTACTGATCCTTTCAAATAATTTTCTTAGCGAGTCGAGTAGTCAAATTGGCCGATATGAGCTTGGCTCTCCAGCCGGCTTATTTAGCTTTGGAAGGAGCACCAACTTCTGCCGCTTCCATATCCTTCAGCTAAAGCAGGACTCGAAGACTTCGATAAACTATTGAGGAATCGCACGGATTGCTACCTTCAGCACCCCATTGGGACTCCACATCCGGCCCTGGAGCCTAATTCTCTTCCAGTCTTGAGACCGCTTGCCAATGTTCATCCTCTGTTATAGCAGGGATGTTAACCGTTTGCTCTGAAAAACGTGAATGTATGGGTTGTAGCTCGTGCTGAGGAAACAGAACGGATACGATGTTTCGGAGCAGCGCTGATGGACACTTTATTTGTGGTGCTTTTGGCCCTATTTTCTTCATCACCACCCTATACGCCATTCCCCACGGATTTATGTCTGCATCGTCACAGAGTTGTCTGAAACAATTTTTTTTGCTTTTTCTGATCGCTAGTTTTAATGCTCTTCGAGCATTTTTATAGCATTCTAGGAGGGCATCACAAGCAATACCCTGAGTCACTCGCTGACACTGACGTCTTGCCTTCAGACAATTTCGTCTGAGACCCGCTATTTCTTCGGACCACCAGTAATTTTCATTCTTTTGCCTAGATGACCGTTTTTGGGACATAGAGGCGTCGCAAGCCGCTGTCACTTGTTCTTTGATCTCTTCCGATCTTTGTTCCGCATGACCTTCAATAGGGCCACTTTTAAGGAAAACTTCTTTGAAAACTGTCTCGTCACACCTCTTTGTAGACCACCCAACGAAGCGGTTATTGCTCGATACACCCTGCAACCTGCTGCAAACAAAATTGCTTGGTGGTCACTGTGAGTATAAAGCTAACTTGCCACTCCATTGCCTGTGCCAAAGAGCTGCTGACAAATGTGTGATCAATGACGGATCCCCCGTTTTCTCTCCTGAGTTTATTAGACCAATATTGATCCTCCAGAACGCATCCTAAAGTGCACGACCACGCCTATTCGTCAATTGACTACCCCATTCGGTGGCCCACGCGTTGAAGTCTCCCGCAATTATCACAGGGCTTTTTGTACTTGCGTCATGCACCAGGCCGTCAAGAAATTCCTCGAACTCGATATTATTTCACCGTGGTGGAGCGTAGCAGCTGCCGTTGATCTTTGCTTTTACAACTCCTTTTAGATCGCCCGTCATCCCTTGCTGGAAAGGGTAGTCACCGCACGTCCAGATGGCCACTTGGTTATCCTTATCTGTGACTCCCCAAATTCTTGTACTGATCGCAGATGATAGCGACATCGATGGTCTTCTCCTTCACCGTTTGCAGCAAAAGATCCTGTGCTGCCGGACAGTGGTTTAATTTAACTGCAAGAACTTAATACATAAATTTGCCTTAGTGCTTCCCGATAGAAAGGGCATCTAGTCCCTTCCGTTTGATGGTTGCAGTTTTCCCTCTCTGCCTCCTTACACAATATACAATGGAGCTCGCCATCACAGGATGCTACCTTGTGACCTTCTTTCCCACATTTAAAGCAAGTGTTTGCTGGTGCAGTCCTTCGCGAAGTGTCCAAAAGCAAAACACCTGTGGCATTTGTTCGGGACCAAATGAGGTCTTATGCGACAGCTAGTCCAACTCACCGTAAGCAATTTATGTCACCTTGAAATAACACCTAATTGTTATCCACAGCAGTTTGTGCATAAATCATTCCATTTTAAGTGATCTGCTTTCGGCAGTTTCGTCGTCAGTGCTGTAAGCTTTCCTGAGCATTAAACGGCCTAACAGTGAGTGAGTTGGACAATCGCTGCTTTCGGAATATCTTAATTTAACAACAACAATTTCGTAAGCTCCCCAAACCTGGTTGTTTGTAAACAGTCGTCCACATGTACTGAAAATATTTGATTAGTCCTAGAGGCCAATTCACAGAATAGTCAAGTCATAGGCCTTAGAACTCAACGGTGCCTGTGACTTGATTGATGTGTGGAACGTGGACTTTAAACACCCATTGCACTATTCACTTCAATCCTAACCGTATGGCTGATTTTAAGGTCAACAAATGACAAGTTTACTCATCGTAAAATATCCAAAAGGACTAAGCAAACAAACCATTCGTAAGTCGGTGCGTTTCATGCAGGCGCCTGGATGACCCTTGAGTCTCTCTTATCAAGATGCATTTTGAAATATCCTGACATCTTTAAATGTTTGTTTTTGTACAAATGTATTGTACATATGCATATTCGTCAAATAGTTTTCTGACACGTGCCGAAAATCACTGACCTATGTTCGTCCTACGATTTTCAATTTTTCCCTCTTCTTCGTTAGCAATCACATCAAAATGATTTAATTAAAACTAAAAGGTTCGGAAAACTTGATTCGGGGCGACCCAACAAAAAATCTATTGATATTCTTCTTCGAGTCCAATAATTAAAATTACAAATTTTCATTCAATTTTCACATTTTAGAAAGGACACCTCTCTACTGAAAATTTGTTCCGCAGCCACCCATACATATAGTGGCTTGGACCGTAAATCGACCTCGTCTTGTTTTCCATTTCTTTCATCTTCTGCCAGAATGAATCTTAAAACGAGGATGATGACAAGCGTCAGGATTCGTTTATTAATTGAGGCAAAAGGCAAAAAAGTTTTCGATGTCCTTTTGACTTTTTGTAACATTTTTCTTCTTCCGCTTTGATTATAGAACCAGCAACAGTAACAACATCAGCAGTGACTGTTGGCCGTGCTATAGCGTATAGCCTCATAATGTTTTCCGAAAAGTTTCTGTTCTTTTTGTATTCGCATAAAATCTATCTCTTGATTAGTCCTCGCTAAATGCGGACATGGCATGTTGTAATATTGTTTGATCACTTTTTGTCGTCTATATTCGAATGGTTGAAATTAACTTAATTGCCTTCTAATTAAACAATTTACAAGAGACGAATGTCTTTCGCTCTGTTTGGACGGGATTCGGACACTTTGCTTTAAGTTATAGTATAGTTTATATTCGTAGATTTGAATCGTTTGACTTGACTTGGATGTTGTGTAAAGCGGTGTTCACATTGTCGCAACAGTCTAAAAAAAAAGTATAAATACTTGCTTGCATCTTGCAAAATTACGCATAATCACAACTACCTGAAAAATTATCTAATTTGCCAAAAATTATGGTAACGTATTAGGCCGCAACCACACTGTCCTGAGTTTGCAAAACCACGCGATACAAAATAACAAAGTTGTGGACTCACGCTTGCCAGAGATAGAGGCGATGTGGGAATTCAACAAACGTTATTTGTTTGTTGCATTCCCCCATCGTATTTGTCTCTTGTGAGCGTGTGTTGTCCACAACTTTGATCTTTTGTACCGCACGGTTTGGCAAACCCCGGACAGTGTGGAGCCGGCATTAGGCGGTGTAAAATAAAATTCAAAGCTATTTACATCCAGTTTTACTCTAGAACGCAATAACCCTCAGAAGGAAATCCGGAAATTCGAAAGTACTCATATAAATAGAAATTATCATTCAATCGGAGAACATTGCTAGCCATATGAACACCGCCTTTAAACCAGCCCATTAGCAGTGAACGTGGCATAAGCCACTCTGACTCGACGATATTCCTCATAAAACAATAAAACTTTATAAAACAATTTAATGTTGTGTCCAGTGAAGTCAAGTAACATGCAAAATTGGGTCATCGCTAATTTAAATGTTGTCTTCTTTGCGTTCTGTTTGCTATGCTTATATGTACAAGCGACAAACAGCTCAAAAAATATTATAGCGAAAAGGAGGAGGATTTTCGTGCTCTAAATTACATCCGTTCCCGTCCCAATCTACTGACTCATCCCCTTTATGCGCATCTGCTTTTTGTACCCTCCTTGGAGGATTGAAGTGTGTATATGTGAGACAAATGCTATTTTATCGTGTATTGATGTCATTAAAAGTTTTGCCATTAATCAAATAATTTATTCTTTTTCTATCGCCTAAACTTGACGCAATAGTGTCTGCGAAAGCTTTGCCGGTGGTTATAAGTTGTGGAATAGGCGTCATTTTCGGTGTGCTCGTTATGAAATATGGCGACAGTTTTCGAAAAAGATTAGAGGATAATTACAAAACTTTCGGGTTAATACGATTGCTTAAGTGGCGAAAAAAAATGTGCGGAAAAGTATGTTTTAGCCAAAGCCGGGATAGTACTAATAGAAGGGAAATGTGCATTGATATGATACAATAAAAGTAATGGCAATCAAATAACTTTTCAGAATTCACAAGAAACAAAATGTAAACCTTGTATTCTGGAAAACGAGGAGCACCCTAATTAACCAAAATAGAAGCATGACCCTCCTCTAGATTTGCACACATCTCCGGTTATAGGAGACTTATAGAAATTGTTAGACGGTAAAACTAACTACTCCTACAAAACCCTATAGTTAAACATCGTGTCCTATTTTGGTGCACTTTACAATTTGATCATTGTTTGACCTATTTACAAAACTTTTTGGGGTTTAGATTGTGTATGTCTTTTGAAGAATATGAATTGAAGATTTTGGAGTAGATGGTGCTAATTTATTTCATCATTTGTCATCTGTTTTGAACAAAGATATTTTTTCCAAGCGAATTCTGCCACAATAGGGGATTCAGATCAGACTATTATGGACAGGATTTATTAAATCCTCGATTTGATAAACAAATGGGTACATAATGTACTGCGATTTGAATAATACACGTACGATGCATTTTGAATTTAGTGACATACGATTTGATCTAATATCCAGGGTTTTGACTGGATTCATTTTAACCAACTCCAGGATTTGTAGGCTCTATCGGCTAAAATATCATATTTTCCATTGAAAAATTGCGATGCCCCTTTGTAATACTGCTGATGATTCCTCAAAAGAATGAGCCAAAAATGCAACCAAACAAAATTAAGTTTCGTCCGCCTGAAGTGTTTTTTTCTCGCCATAGAATAATGGCTAGATCTAGCAAGGAAACGTTACTTTTTTCTTATTTAGAAATAAACGAAATTTGATTATGTGTAGCCAGCCATTTTTTCCCAGGTACAAATAAGTAAGCGGAAATGGTTTTGCCATTTAAAAAACATACTTTATATATGTCTGACTAGAAAGTGTCAAAGTGTGGCACGTAGCATTCACCTGAATTGTCATAATAGCGGCAACATCTTTGTCACCAAAAATTGCCAACTACTACTACATGTCCCGAAATGTCCTTTTCTGTGCTTGTTACGATGACTACAAGTTAGTTATCAAAAACATTGCAAATTTATAAAGTGGATTATAGCCTAAGCTGACCATACGTACAGCACTTCGCTGTACAGTACAGCATTTAGACCTATCGTACAGCATTGAAAAGCGTACAGCAAAATGTACAGCATTCTTCAATTTATCGTACGATGGTAAGCCGGACATCTTTCCTATTAGAATCTTAGTAAAAACTTCAACTCACTTAAGGACACACTTTTCACGAGGTGACAACACCCCCGACAGGTTATGCCTATCAATGTTAATACTCCTTGAGAGTGCCTCCCGTGCTCAGTGTTGAACAAATTCAAGCGGCATGTGAATTCAATTCGCGCTAAGAGTAGGTACTAACATCGTCAGTTTACGTGAAATCCATGCAAATACTGTCAAAATTTTGATAATCGTGAAATCGAATTCGCATGGTGGTACTCACTTCACATGAAAGTCTCCACACCGGTTTTTGACATTTCGCCAGCGAAAATAATGCAGTTGCACTTTATTTCACAGTGAAAAGATATCATCGACAATCAATCAGAACGCGAGTGAACATTTGTCTTAAATTGAGTGAATAAAAAGCAAGTCTCCACGGCACCGTTTTCACGGGAGACATAAATGCAAGTTTTTCGCTAGGTGAACTCAGTACCTACATACCTTAAAGCAGTTCTGACATCAAAAGTGAAATTTGTCCGCTGCGATTTTTTCAATGAAAATGTATTCTTACTGTCGTGGAATATGTGGGGAATGCTGGGGAATTCCATAAGCTACAATCCGGAAACAGTTCCATAATTTTTCTCGGCCATTTTATGAATTTTTTCTGATTTCACGGTTATTTCATCGTGAAATGTCAAATGACCGGGGGAATCGAAAAATAATGCATAAAATGGCCGAGGAGAATTATGGAACCGGTCTTGGATTGTAGCTTATGGAATTCCCCATCGTTTGTGACATATTCCACGACAGTAAGTATGCATTTTTATTGATAAAATCGCAGCGGGAAAATTTCACTCTCGATCTTAATTCAGCCCTTAAAGTAGGTACTGACATCGTCAATTCACGTGAAATCCATGCAACTGTCAAAATTTGGATGATCGTGAAATCGAATTCGCTTGGTGGTACTCACTTCACATGAAAGTCTCCACACCGGTTTTTGACATTTCGCCAGCGAAAATAATGCAGTTGCACTTTATTTCACAATGAAAAGGTGTCATCGACAATCAGTCAGAACGCGAGTGAACATTTATCTTACATTGAGTGAATAAAAAGCAAGTCTCCACGGCACCGTTTTCACGGGAGACATATATGCAAGTTTTTCGCCCGGTGAACTCAGTACATACCTTTAACAAGGAAAATATGCAGTAGTTCTTTTTTTAGTATACCATAGAATACTCAAGTCATCACCCCTGCTTCGATTCAGAAAGATTGACTGCATTCAGCGAATGAAATTTACTGGAAAAACACTAGAAATGCTATAAGAATTCCCCGCCACCGACCTCTTTCTCCGCTGAAAAGCCCTCATGCGAAATGAGAATCTAATTGGAAGGGAGCTTTTCTGCTACATTTTTCGTTCGCTGAATGCAGCCATTGGGTGCATTTGGCGAACGACAATGAAAATTGGAAGCTTGGAAGTGCAAATAAAATGTTGTGGTATGAATTTAGGATTCCTTAAGACGTTTTAAAAACCGTTAGGTTCGCATTTGCCACCCTATAGAAACTAATGCAAAATGCGCTGCATCGGAAGTTGAAAGAATTTTGAAAAAACGCAACCACGCTTCCGTTTTATCGACGTCATCCGTATGAAGGAGATTACCAACCTAATTCTGGAAACCTTTTTTCAAGAATTAGGTTGGTAATCTCCGGTTCTTTTCGTTTACGTGTTACAGAAAGTCAGACTAACGAAAAGAACCAGAGTTTTTTTTTATCTGTAAAATAGCAGTTAGGGAATCAGAACGGCAAACATGTTTACGGAACACACGCAACTGTTTTCTTGACAAATTCGAAAGGTACACAAATATTACAGAGGCATTTGTGTTTCTGGTTGTCCTTCTTTCTGTCCTGCTTTTTCACTAGCATTGTCCGGTCAAACGACGATTTCTGGTGGATTTGTCCTGCTTTTTACGTTAAAAAATATACGAGCGTTAGTCATGGATGATCTTGAAATTCTTAATAATGAAGAACGCAAAACCTCTTTTTATTACAATGAATTTCACAATAATCGGAAATTTTCCAAGCCTCTCAACGAATTCGCCTTTAAATCGTCCAAAATCATCAAATCGTGCCATAAAATGCAAAATTTCGTCGAAAAAATCCTTTTTTGTCTCGTATTTTGTTTTTTAATTTTTTACAAAGATTTTCCTATATGTTTTCGTTTGGAAAGCCATCCCGGAACTATAGCATATCAAATTCTACAATTCAATTGATAACATTTCTATACATTTTTATGATTAAAGACATCGGAGCGGAGCAAGTTTCAAAGCAAAAGTCGCTCCTCTCCAGACTGCAAAAAACCGGTCCGCTCTTTCGCTCCGAAATTTAAGGTCGCTCCGCTTTTCTCGAGATCCCTAAATTCCAGGCTATCTCAGAAAATTTTTATGAGATATGCATAATAATGATTAAAAATTTAGTGCACGTAACACCAAAGCTGTGAAGGCCCTTAGCCAAAAATGTTATTCCATACAAAGCCCTATTCTGTGTACGTTACGAAGCGCTCTTTTTGGGAAACCCTTTATTAAGGAACACAAGAAAACGATACTTACTTTACCATAAAAGTGCTACCTCGATATTGTTGCATTACTTTTATTCCTTGAGGAGCAACAACCAAGCCACGATGTTCTGGATATACATCAGAACGATATTCGTCATTACGATTGGAGTGAGTTTTGGTCTCAAAATTGTGTGTACAGCATTGGTCCCTTCAGGATCTGGTCAGCTTATTATAGCCGATACATATTTCAAACAAATCCTCAAATTCATTAACCCTCCACCAAGCACGTGGCGTCTTTTAGGACCCTCTGTATTTTTCAAATATTACTTTTCAAAGGTTTCGGCCATTCAGGTGAACTTGTAAGACATGCAATCTGATTGAAAAAATCCCAAACATTTTCAGAAAAAAAGTTTTGATAATCAAAAGTACAAACTCACGGGAACGGGCACAGAAATTATCCTGACTTGAGGAATTCACGACACAGCTTGTAACTTTGTAACTTCTGATACTGTAGCGAAACTGAAAAAAAGGAAGTCAAAATGCTGCCTCCACTAATTCGTAACACAGCTTACAATTAAAGTCGCAGAGGCATCTATAAAGGGCTGAAAACAAGTTTGTGGTGTCAATTAAAGTCGCAGAGGCTGAAAGGGTTGAAGACAAATTTACAGGCACTGCTATTTCATATTTCAGAAATTTGGTCTAAAAGTTATCCTGACTACTCCAGGAACAAAGTTTTCCTTGAGTCCAAGGCAGAGGGACAAAAAAGTAAAAACGTTGATCGCCACAATCGCTTGCCCCATATACAACCAATTTTGTGAATCATTTTATCAAACATGTCCAATAGTCTAGTACAGATAGCTCAAAACACAAACATCCAAAAATAAAAGGAATTTCTGATGCCAAATTGTTGAATACACTGCCTAATATACGCAGTAAAAAGTTACACCAATTTGCGCCATGAGTTAAGGGGGGAGGGGGTGGCAAAGGGGTGAAAATTCAGTTTTTTGCAAATATCTGGAAAACTATGAGTCTGAGCTTGAAATGTCCTGAGGACGAAACAAACGACATAAAATTACCTTTGTAATGATGTATAACTCTTTAGACATTTTCTCAGAAAATTATACCCCAGACCTAAATGTATTATAGTGAATTTAAATTTTTGGAGTTTTACATTTCGCACTGTAACTCTTGATAGAATAGACCTACCGTTATAAGATCTTGTCCATATATTGATAACAAACTTTGTTTGATTTGTATCAAAAATTGGAGTGCTCCGACTATTGACGCCCCCCTCACTCCTCCTAAAAATTTCCAAAAAGGCATGCCTGTAGCTTCTTTTTAAATTGAGCCAGGCAGATCAAATTTGGTGGGGTGCTTAGTCTATGCTCCATTTTGCTCCCCACCAAAAATTATTACCATCCGATCAAAACTAAGGGTACCCCCCATACAAAGTGTACGAAAATTCTAACAAATTTCACAATTTTTCACTTCTAAATTCTATGTAAAATAGAAAACAAAAAATTTATCTCTTAGAACGTCATTATAACAGGTAATTGTAGTTTTTTGAATGTATATTCAAAAGGTTGTACCAAGGCGTACGCTACAAGTATCAAAAAATTGGGTTAGAAGGCCAGTGATACCAGTTCTAAGGCTATTTGCGAATATTTCAAGTAACGTGTACTAGCAACATTCAAACCCGGTTTTTCGTACTTGTAAGGCACGCTCTGTTACAAACTTTTGGATATACATTCAGAAGACTACAGTTAACTGTTATAGGGACGTTCTAAGTGATAATTTTTTTTTCTATTTTACATAGAAGTTAGAAGTGAAAAAAAGTGAAATTTGTTAGAAATTTGGGTCACTTTGTATGGGGGGTACCCTTAGTTTTGATCGCATGGTAATAATTTTTGGTGGGGAGCATAATGGAGCTTAGACTAGGCAGCCCACCAAATTTGATCCCACTGGCTCAATTTGAAGAAAAGCTACAGGCATGCTTTTTTGAAAAATGTTAGGAGGAGTTAAGGGGGCGTCAATGGTCGGAGCACTCCAGTTTTTGGTACAAATCAAACAAATTCTGTTATCAATATATGGACAAGATCTTATGACGGTAGGTATATTCTGTCAAGAGTTACAGTGCGAAATGTAAAACTCAAACAATTTTAATTCACTATATTACTTTTGGGTCTAGGGTATAATTTTCTGGGAAAATGTCTAAAGTGTTACATATCATTACAAAGGTAATTTTATGTAGTTTGTTTTGTTCTCAGCACATTTTAATGTCAGACTCATAGTTTTCCAGATATTTGCAAGAAACTGTGTTTTCACCCCTTTGCCACCCCCTCCCCCCTTAACCCATGGCGCAAATTATTGTAACTTTTTACTGCGTATATTAGGCAGTGTATTCAACAATTTGGCATCAAAAATTCCTTTTATTTTTGGATGTTTAGGTTTGGGGCTATTTTGAACCAATTGTACTGGACTACAAGAACATAACAAAGTACTTACAAATGTGTATTTTTTACAATCTGATACATGTTCAAGGATATGGAAGTTCAATGAGCTTTTGGACCCGAAAAGGCCCGTTCGCATTGGTCGCGCGACGTGCCTGGCGAAGGGTTAAACTAGACAACAACTAGATTGAGTTGTATGCCACTAAATTCAAAATGCATCTTAGAATTACTTGCATCATTCAAATTGCAGTCTGGTTGGTGATGTGGTTAGTGAGCACACCTTCGGTGCACAGGGTCGTTGGTTTGAGTCTCCCCTATGAACTATGAACCAATTCAGTTTATAGTGTTTTTCTAACTCACGACCCTCACGACGGACTATAATCTCACTCAATTGTTAAACGAGTACCCATTTATGTGGATAAATAACACTTCTGTGGTGTTGATCTCAACATTATAAAAAAAGCAGTTAAGATCTGGGAAATTGAATGTCCAATGTTGGACTGTTGCGCCTGCTATGTTTATTCCAATTGTATAAATTTAGAGATACGGAAATTTCGTAAATAAAAAACAGGAATTTCGCATAAACTAATTTTGGCTATTGAAAATTTCGCTGAAATTCTCATAAACACCTAGTTTTGTAAATTTTCTTGTTGTTATTATAATTTTCTATAACTAGAAATTCTGATTCACAGTTAAACGACTGTTCAATACTCGCGTGGCAAAGAAAACATCGCGTGTTTATTATTTAGTATGAAGTGTGTCTGCCAACTGCATCATACTCCGAATTCAGACAACTCTATGTGTTGTCGACAAGACCACTCCTCAACGAATTACGGTAACGGTAAAAAGAGAAACTGCTGAGGCATATATGCCGCTAATATCGTTACGTATTTATATTTTTTATGTTAAGTTAATTTCAATTTTGGGGCCCGCCGAACCACGAGAAAAACTCTCCCTGAAAAAAATCGTATTGCAAAAAACAAAGCTCATTCATCAAACCTCCAACTAAAGTGCTTGCTCGGTGTTCAGCAAGCCATCGTGCTCGTGATTCAGCGAACTCTCTGCATTTATCAATTTCTTTATTCTTATTAACGGAAAACTTCTGAAAATCAATCTGTGAAGAAAAATTATCTCCAATAATTGACTTTTTTGGACAAAAATTAACTTTTTTGTATGGAAAAAGTCAAAATTAGAACATTTCGCATGTATTCGCATAAATGAGCAATTTTCGCCAAAATTTGCATCTATTTCGTAAAAACGAAATTTCCGTCCCTCTAAGCACATACGCTAATCAAATCCAGGATTTACTAAATTCTGTTTATAGTGTGAGTCCCCTATAACCGTCTGTGGTTCGTTATGGCTTTAAAAACACACTAAAATTGCTTCGGCATGACTGTAATAATTTAGTAAATTTGTATAAAGGAAAAAAATGCATGGTTTATTTACAAAAATATCATATTATTTGGAAAATTAATTATTAACCAAATTCAATAAAAAATGCACGATTTCAATTCTAAAACGTTATGCAGAGCATCCCGCAACCGGTACGGCATACACCTACTGTATGGCGTAGGCTACAGTCTGGTATCGGAAAAATGTCGCTAAAATTATTTCTCTAACTTTTGCCGTAACGGAGTAGTCAGGGTAAATTTTGCGTCCTTTTTGGGACCTTTAAGCATCATATTTTGAAGGGTAATAATCAGAGACGTTGCCAGGGGGTCCGGACCCCTCCCGAAATGAAATGTTATCAATAGTCCGTCCACGAATTCTTAGCGATTACAGTATCAAATATTAGAAAATTCAATTATAAAGATATTTTTCTGTAGATTCTGTGGCTGAAACTTATAGAAAAAAATATCACACATGGCGATTAGTTTAAGGAAGGTTTTATTTTCCTTCCTCCTCGTTTGGACTTGTTTTCATGTGAGCTTAGAACTTTAAACTTTCTGCGGCGCAGGTCCTGAGCATTGTTACAAGAATGGTAAATGCGATAAAATTCTCTTTAAATAGAGCTGTTTTCAGAGTAGAGAATTTATTTGAAAACTTTGACAAATATCATGGTGTACATGAAGACTTGTCCCTTATTTTTTTTTATAAAAAAACGAAATTAATTTAGTGGTTATCGGTCCCTTGGGAGTGAAAATATTTTGCTGGATTAAGTGATGCCCAGACCAACGCGTCACGAATTTTCCGTCGCGAATCCGCGCCGGAAAATTCGCGGCACATTTTTTGGTGCCCACACCGGCGCGTCGCGAATAATTCGCTGGGTACTGTCACTCACAGCTGATATCATGTTGTTGTCTTAGAAAAGGTATTAGATTTATGTAAGGAAGGGACTTAGACATGATGGAGAATAACTGCAAAGACTGGCCAAATACATTTATTTTAAAATTAATAATCATGCTGCAATTTTCGTGCACTATATCAAAAATGTCGCGGCATCTTTACTTATTATGTAAAAGCGTAAACGGAAGAAATCAACGTGAAATTCGACATTTTACCTCTCCATGTCTAAACTTATTCTAAGGATAAAATTATTGACATGCGCAAATTGATGGAAATATACAGTGCAGTACAACCTTGTTATACCGTACCCTAAAAAAAAGTTGCGGCAGTGTTCGATTTGATTGTTTGAATTGACTATCGCGTACCCGAAAACTCTTACATCTTATCTTGTGCTCGTCGAATGGTTAGTCTTATCGTATAGGTATAGAAAAGACACAAAGCTTGAACATTGTTTTGTGGCTGTTTTGAATTGAATATACATATATGTAACTGTTTACTTAGCATGGTTACGCAAAATGCGTAGCTACATACAAGCTTGAATATTCTATTTAATTGAATATTGACTTTGCATAGTTACGCCATATTTCGCTTGGTTACGCCATGGTATGAAATTGTATAATAACTTTTAGTAGAATCCTTACGTGATTCCTTACGATGGCGTAACCAAGCAAAATATGGCGTAACTATGCAAAGTAAACATTCAATTCAATAAAATATTCAAGCTTGTATGTAACTACTTAGGGACAAACGAAAGCACCGAACCACCAGGAACCTCATTTCCTATCGTATACTATTCATGAATGAAACGATTGACCTTGTATTCTTTCGGAAATCCGTCGATATCTCTGCAATCCTTTGGTGTGGCAGAACGACCGAGGTGGCGCTAGACTCACCGAAAAATTGCCGAAAGAGTCATCGCATCCTTTTTTTTTCCGGTCAGTGCACAGGGTGGTCAGAGATAACCATCAAGCTGGATGTTGGACACAGCAATTTCACAATCAGCTTCGTACTTGTACTTCGATAATCCGTCGATATGTTTGGAATCCTTGAGTCCAGCGGAATCCTTGAATCAACGTTTCGCTGGACTTGCAACAAAATTCTCTAAGGTGGCGTCGGAGCATCTTTCCTGCGCAGCTCACAAGGGGATAACCGAGATAAGTACAATAACGCACAAAATGTATGCTTTTGTTAGTTGTCAACCTAGATGTCGGTCACAGCAATTTCACGATCAACTTCGTACTATGCACTTTGGGAAATCGTCGATATCTCTGTAATTCTTCGGCCGAGCGATACGGTCGGGGTGTCGCCGGACTTGCCACAATAGGGCAATTTATTTGTGTAACAACAACGAGTAAAAAGCTTCCTTCCTTGAAATTCATGTTTCCAAAATTGTAACTTCTTTTACTCATCCACTGATATCATAAAACATTCAAAACTTAAATGGTCGGTCAATACCTAAACAACTCATTCCAAATCTACATCTTTTTCGGGTACACCAACATCAAGTTGTACTACACTGCACCTGTCAAATAAATTATTTGAATAAAATGACATTAGGTAGCAAATATTCGAACCGGAAAAAATACTGCAAAACTGGCGAATATTCGCGTTGGTGTGGGCATCTCCATATAACGCAGTGTGTTACAATTTTGACGCCGCGGAAAAATTCGCCGCGAATATTCGCTGACGCACCGGTGTGGGCATCACTTTAAACGGAAAATTAATTTTTGGCCTGAGTTAATCGCCGAGGTGATTCGGGAGAGGGAGATATGTAGGTTCATGAATCCCGTACATTAAGCATGAAGAGAGATTTCGCATTTGTTACTCTTTACTGGAAAACGCAAGATATTCGCCTGTTTCGATGGGCTATACATTTAATTGTTATGTAATTAAGTGTGTTGTAGACCTAATTATTTTGTAGACCTAATTGTGTTGTAGACCTAATTATGTACTAATTGTGCATTATAAAAAAAGTGGAAAAGTGTAAAAGTGCATTATAACCGGTGGCCTTATGGGAAAAGAATGGTGTAGCCATCTGCTACCTGCTTATGACAAAACGCTCGAATTTTAAAGAAGCAAAACAGTGTTAAAGGTGGTAGGAGTCCAACGATTTTGAACTACATATATAGAACTTATGCTGCAACTTATATTTAGAAAATCATTAAAGTGGAGACACGCGGCACTAATTTAACGAGATTAAACCCAATGGCCTTGAATCTCTTAGTTAATCCATTTGCATGATAAAATGCTGATTTGTGACCAGGATAGATGGCTGGATATCATGACTATCATTCATCTTCAAGATTGGTATGCCTTTCCCCGTCTCCTCTAATTTTATGGATTTGGCCGAAGAATCCAGTAAAAAGATTTGAAATCGAAACCAAAAATGGATTTGCATGATAAAATATAAACTAAAATTTTGTAATGCAAAATTCTTTTATTGAATAGCAGAGCAACCATTTTTTTATATTTTTACTTTTGGATGCCTTTTTCGGAAAAATCTTACGGAATCTCACGGATTCATCATTGCTTTTGCAACATTCAATGGGCCGAATAATAATCATATAGGGTGATAAGTCTGGATATATGGAGGGTGGTCTAGGCTTTCCCACCTAAATTCATTTTTTCAATGCTGCAGCAGATACGTACAAACTTTCCAGTGCTTGAATTTATACTCAAATTCAGACGTTTTGGCACCCATCTGCCTGAGATTTGGGGTAACCGCTCATGAATAATTGACTAATACTACCTACGCTGATGCCCTATTCCTCAGTCATACCCCGTACACTACCGCGTCGGCCATAAAAAAATTTTTCAACGGCCCCGCCTCAACTTCTTGGTATTTTCGAAAAGCGGAGCAAAATTTATACACATGTGTTTTAGAGAGTCGAACTCATCCTGGAACTTCTTGAGTAATTTTCGATGAATTTCTGCGGATTGTATGTACATTATCTTAGACTAAAAACCAAGTAATGATGCATTGCGCAACAGGCACTGGTACATTCTTTTTACATATGGTTTTATTTACATTAAAACGTTAGGCTACGTGGATCAGCTTAATATTCGGTGCATCCACTTTTTCGACACTGAATTTTTCGCGCGTCTAAAAATTTCGGACAATACTTGAATCGCCCTCGAATTTCAGCAACGTTGAACCCCTCCCGAAACAAATCCTGGCTATGTTCCTGGTATTAATTTATTATTATTAATATGAGTTGGGGAACATAAAAACAGAGAATATCAGTGACACCAAAATGCATTTGTTTTACCTAATTTACGTAGTCCTTGATTCCGGAAAAAAAGAAAAAAACACCAGATATTTAATTTACTCGACTTCTTCTTTGATTTGATGTGCCACTCGCCTATTTTCGGTTAAAGATAAATATGTGTCTGGTTTTGTGGTTTTTGGCCCAATATTTTTCCTAGTAAAATAAGTTCCATACTCATGGGTCCCTACTGGTCCCAAAACAATAAAATTAGACTCAGGTTATTGTTTTTTTCTATTTAAAATGACATCTTTACTGGACTACTAGGAAAATTAATCATAATTTTCGCAGTAGCAATTACAGTAGACGCTCGAAAATTAGAAAAAAAAATACATTTTCACCAATTCTATTTTCAGAGATTTTCTAAGTTTTAAGAGAGGCGAAAAGTGTTCTGTGAGTTATTGAAAAATAGTCGCGTTAAGGTTTTAATCAAATCTGTCTATTTATTTATTTTCGTAAAAGAGGAATCAGTGCAAATCCCGAAAGGATCAATATCTACTGAGATATGGGCAATTTTGTGTTTCCAAGTGAAAATTTTCGAAATTGGGTTTGAAGAAGTCGATGTAGAGCGTATTCAGAGCTACATTTTGGTGAAACAACCAGGGTCCTAGCTATCACCGTTTTCGAGATACAGCCGCCTAAAAGTAACTGAAATTTAAGGCCAAATTTGACTGCCCTAGGATCAATATCTACGGAGATATGGGCAATTTTCTGTTTCCAAGTGAAAATTTTCGAAAGTGGGTTTTGCAAAAGTCGATGTAGAGCGTATTCAGACCTACATTTTGGTGAAACAACCAAGGTCCCAGCTATCACCGTTTCCGAGATACAGCCGCCTAAAGGTAACTGAAATTTTAGGCCAAATTTGACTGCCCTAGGATCAATATCTACGGAGATATGGGCAATTTTGTGTTTCCAAGTGAAAATTTTGGAAAGTGGGTTTTGAAAAAGTCGATGTAGAGCGTATTCAGAGCTACATTTTGGTGAAACAACCAGGGACCTAGCTATCACCGTTTCCGAGATACAGCCGTTTAAAGGTCAGCAACACTTTTTAGGCCAAATTTGACTGCTCTAGGATCAATATCTACGGAGATATGGGCAATTTTGTGTGCTTATTTAAACTGGCCCGTAATACAGACGGAGAAACGGAATCCTGTGCTGATTTCAATAATAGATTGCTTGCCAAATGTCACGGTTTCTGGCAGCAAATTTTCGAAAACGTACCTATAACAGTACGTATATAACAGAAGTAAATGCGTACCTATATAACAGAAGTAAATGTAGGTATAACAGAATACATTTCATTGTTAAAAACGGGAATAAGACATAAGACTTGAGCAATCAAAATTCTTAGGCTTGAAAAAGGGATCCCATTATTCTAATTTTAGAGTAACCACTGTACGTTATTTGCTTGTTCCAATTTTTTAAGCTATCCTAATTTCCACGTGTTCTAGTTTTTGAGCGGCTACTGTATCTGTTAAAACAACCACAAACCGTACATTTTTTATTGACTAGTTTGGGTAGATATTAACGAAATTGGAAAACATTTATAGTCACAAGAGTGTAGGGCGGCTTCAATGGTTCTACATTTCCTTCAGACTACAATAAAAACCCTAAAACGCTAAAAAAAAAACTCACAAGGACCGCGTCGCGCGATCCTACAGCATTGTTAAAATGATTGCGATGCGCCCCGGGGAAGACAAAATCCCGTTCGCGTTAAATAGGCATATTAAAACCGACCCAAGTTGAAATCGACTCGGTAAGGAGCCGCACCATGATACGGTTCAATATGCGGTTGACGTGTGACTGGCCTGTAAATGATTTAAGATGCAACCATCAATGGATACCCAGCCAAACTCCGCAGAACAGTGACAACAGAATAAATAATGAGGCCGTTCGTACGTAACGTACAATATGTATGTACATGATGTCTTGCAAGACGACGATGCGATGGTTCGCCTTTTACCTGAACCCATCAAGGGATGGTGATGGGAATGACAGACCCCGGGATACCTTTTGTTATTTAGCAAATGCACGACCGGCTATTGTCTGATGCAGTCACAGTCTTCCCGAAAAAGAGAGATGATTATCTGCAACAAACGACTTTCCAACATTATAGTCCTGGGTGCGAACAAATGTACCGAATGTAATATATGAATGAGGATGATGCGTCCGATGAAGGTAACTCCTACGCATCATAGTACGTTTTGGGTTTAGAAACGTGTGGTCCATTGGAAAATTTGTTCGATGAGTCTCGAGGGACTTTTAAGATGATCATAAAGCGTTACCGCAGAGTCAAAACTCTGTGTATTATTCGTATCCTTTGTCCAGAAATAAGGTGATTAGTAGTGCGGCTAAGACATCATGGCTGACAATTATTGGGTCTTTCTCAAAGGTTTTGAACAGTAATTTACCTGTGATCCATTGAGATTTGCCGTCATGGTAGCTCAACTTTTACGAACCGACACAAGATACAAAAGATTAAATAAACGAACCAAAAAGAAATATTTGCATAAGACTTTTTATAATATTCCGTTCCGTTGCTGCTGATGAAATATTTGCGAACGGGCATATAATACGCTGAACACACATTGCAATGGACCCGTAGCCCGTACTTGACTATTGTGCAATTTGGGAAGTGTTTTCGCATCGCAAAACTTTTCCCTACTATGCTGCTGATAATATTAGAGTCAGTCGCACTCACTTGTGACCAATTGTATTTGGGGGTAAATGTGCAAACAACATCCTAAGCTTGACACTGTGGTAGTCGTCCGAATTGTCGGGAATACGACCACATGCTGATACACAATGTCAAAAACAGATTTGGCTGAAGTGGATTCCGTCGTTTTCGCACAACGTTTTGAGGGGGTGGTTTTTGTCCCAACCGGGCTTGTTCGTCTGTACTGTACCATTAACAACATCATCTTTTTGCCAACTATTCGGCCCAGGCATTATTATGGCGGCATTTTTTATTCCAAATCGTCTCATGCATATTAAACACATCGTTTCGTTGTTGCCTCGTTGAGTTACACAGACGGCGAAAAACCCGCAGTCCGACTAAAATCCCATTCCAGACGCATAAAGCCAACACAGGCCTAGTATGCTTGGTACTCAGTACAATACATTACCTCCTGGAGTACTTTATTGAAATTATTTGTAAAGCCCTCATTGTCGTCGTCGTAGTAGTCGTCGTCGATTTCTTTTGTAGTTCATGCCTCATAAAATTCCCATTGCTCGCTCTGAACTGGGAGTGAATGGACCAACACCGAGTTTTACGCTCTCTTATGACTTTTGGTATATGAAAAACGACCCGTTTTTCCTTGTACGTACGATATCCTCGAAAGTCCGAAAATTCCATTCAAACGGCATCGAAAATCAACGAAGCCTCTCAAATAAGCCTATACACACGCAGCAGTCTCTCCGCCCGCGAGTGCTAACGTAGCGTATCGTGTACAGAAAATAGGAATCCCATTTCACATTGTATAGTATAACACGATTGTTGCATGAATCACCCACGGAAACAGAGAGCGTTGAAAAAAAAAATTACGAAAAACTGGGACTCTGCTAAGTGTCCTGGAACTGTTGGAATTGTAGTTAATCCACAAAGATCGGCGATAACCCGTGGAGTGAAATTGTTTCGGTTTTCTGCTGTGCCAGACGCCGACAACGATGCGGACATATCCACAGGCGGGGAGGATGAGGACATATAAACGACAATTGTGAATGGGACTAAGTGACGGGGTTGAACTTTGAAGTTGCTTCCTTTTTTTATTAGTTCTGTTTTTTTTGCAACATGATTGTCGGTGTAGTGTAGCGGGCAGATGTTGTTTATATTGCATGTGCGGTTCATGGCGAGACGTAAAGGACGAAACAGGCGCAAAAGAACTGGTAAGCCCATAAATACCAAGTTCAGTTCATTAAGCAAACATCAGGCAATCGTGAAATAATGATGGCCAATCCAATCCACAGGGAAATAGTAGAGTAATTGGAAATTTATTATGAACTAATGAGGCTGTTGCATTGTTGCATCACGGGTAGATTGCAATTGGGAAGGGATTTGATTGAAGGACAAGTTCTTGTATTTTATGATTATGTCCAGGGAGAGGATGTTAGACTGTGACGATTAATTGAAAAAAATCCAAGAGAGCTCATTAGCTTCAAATACTGATTGGGAGAGCTCCTTTTTAATTGGAGAGTGTTGAATTGACAGACCTGCGAGAATCTGATATCGAGTATTTCTTTCTTTATTTGACAAGGTTTCAGTTATAATTATAAAAACAGTGAGTTCCAAGCTCACTGCAGTCAATTTGATGTAAAATGAAAACTTACTCATTTATCGAGATAAAAAAATACCGTTCCGTTGCGTCCCGTTCCGAATTATTGGACTGACTGCATTCGTGCCGTTATATGCCGAAAGTCTGCCTAAGTTGATAGGCAACATGTATTAAGGCTCATGCAATCATGGATTTAAAGAAAACCTCGGTTTCGCCTTGTCCTTGTATGTACACACGTATTGTCTAGGCATTTCCATTGTTTACCTCGAAAAAAAGCTTTCATGCGGAAGTTAAAATATTGTATTCGATTGAGGACAGATTACTCGTCCATCTTATATGGTGGTTAGTCTTATCGTATAGACAAGACGCATAGAGATGTAACGGATGTCCGCATCCGCATCCGCAACCGCGGATTATCCGCATAAAAATTAAACTCCGCATTTGCATCCGCATCCTCATCTTATAAATATTTACATCCGCATCCTCATCCGCAATCCTCATTTTTGTATGCAGACAATTAGCGGATATATGCGACCCACGTGCTACTTTGTAACTATAAAGAAATGCATGGAGACAAATTGTATTCTGTATCGTATACACAACTGAGCTTCAGTTTGTCGGTCAGCACAGCAGGAGCGCGTTCCATTTATATGATCTGAGTAGTCAGCGATGACTACAGCTACGACTACGAGTGAATTAAGGAACGCACTCCGGTTCGCATTTTTGTGACTAGTGTTTGAGTGGTTTTGTTTTAAACGAATTGAGCTGAGGCGGGTGAAGTGCGTTTTTTTAAGGTGAAGCGAAGTGAGGAACTATGCAACTTTTTAATTTTTAGCACACTAATCAGAGGAATTTCAACTTTTTTTCATCTTTATGAAAAGTGTGAAACCTAAATATTTTTGTCTACATATTCGATCATATCCTCATCCGCATCCTCAAAAATTTCTCCATTAATATCCGCATCCGCATCCTCAATGTTATACTATTTTGCATCCGCATCCGCATCCTCATCCGCTAAACAAGATCCGTTACATCTCTAAAGACGCACACCATTTTCTGAAAGCTTTTACGCCATATTTTGCTTGATTACGCCACTGTATGAAATTGCATAATGTTTTGTTTTAAACTTCATATGATAGTGTAACCAGGCCAAATATGGCGTAACTATACAAAGTAAACAAAAATTAAATTCAATATAATGTAAAAGCTCTCAGAAAATGGTGTGCGTATTGTCTATATGATAAGACTAATCAATGTAATCGGCCCTACAGTCATCTTTATACGCAAAGAAATATTGCATTGCGGGAACAAATGAAAACATGGCAAAAGCTTAAAGTTTGTCAAGCTAATATTCCAATCGATCTAGCATAAGCTGACCAGACTCCCGAAGGCCCATTGGCTGATTTCAGACTATAAGACGAAACCGGACGGGTAAACTTGCAAGACAAGAGAGCTTTTGTAGTGGCCAGCAGACAAGCATTGTTCATTTCAAATTGTAAGAACGAGTCTTACGAAAGAAAAAAATCGTGACACGATTGTTTTTCTTTCGTAGGAATCGTATGATCGATAAGACGATTGCATCTACCAATAGTTCAGGCGTTCTGCAAAGACAATTAGCGCGTGTTTTACTTGCATTTTAATCTTGTCGACTCGTCACTTAATTGTACACTAACTTTGGAGCGTGCATGGCAACATTTATACATACTTGCTGTGTGATTATTGTTCGCCGGTCCGTGTTTTGATCGGATAGTGTGAAATGATCATACGATGGTTCTTGTCGTGCAAGTTTACCCGTCCGGTCGTTTTCTTACAATTTGAATTCAGCCAATGCTGTACACATACTTGCGGAATTCGGTTTTTAAACAAATCCTCTGTCATACTGGTGGTGCCACGGTAACAAATTTTGGGATAAAAGATAAAATTATTTATACCATTTTTAATATAAAGTTATATATGCCAATTTTAGAATACATTTTTATAACGTTGAAAGTATGAAGTCAGTGAATACCAAAAATAGTATAAATTTTATCAAAGTTCTTATGAACTTTTGTTTTCGTTGCGTTTTATACCAAAACTCAGATAAATTTTATACAAAATGGTTTAGAAAGGCTCATCTATACTAAGTTCATATTTATTTTATTCTTTTCTAGGATAAAATTTTGTGCGTGCTTTCGTTCAATGTATGGTATAAATTACAAACTTCATCACTCATAGAGTCTGGTTGGTCTAGTAGGCAGGACGTTGGTCTCCAAATCATAGGGTCTCGGGATCGAATCCCACTGTAGGTACATAGGTAATTTATTATGCAATTTAGAGCGTAAAGAGGTTAAATAAATAAATATAGAAGAGGTCAATGAGATATAAGATTTATAAGTTACTAGGGGGCTTCGCCCCCTGCTCGCTACGCTCACCAACCCGGCGTTCGCGCTCTGCGCGCTCGCGAATTTTTTTTTTTATTTTTTTTTTTTGCAATCAAGTGAAAAATTAACTAGGTTTCATACTTGTACTGACTATGACATGATAGGCTGAGAATCATGGGGTAAAATAGTTAGTATTCTTCGATTTATACCTGTTCTCTTATGATTTGTATAATCTGTCCTATAACCAGGATCTATCGATTCTTTATAATTTTTATACCAAATTCATATAAAACACTTCTAAATGATTTCCTATAAAAAATAAACCATTGGTATTGTTGGATTTACACTATAACTCCTATTAATTTTATCGTTTATAGAATAAATATAATTTATAAGATTGAAACTTATTTTAATTTAATACAAATTTTCCTATGGACCTATATAGATAAGAAAATTTATAAAATTTATACCAAATTTTTTTAGTGTGTGGCTTTCCAGGCACAATTTCAATGTAGCTATGGAGTGGAGTCCGAGGAGAACGTCTAGAGCAGGGGTTCCCAACCTTTTTCAGTGCATGCCCCCTTGCAAGGTTAGCACAATCCAGTGCCCCCAAAAAAATTTCGGTCGAGACGGGTACAAGGCATTTTACAGCTCATTCATTTTCTTTTGTTAAGAATTCTTCACGATGACAAAATGAAAGAAAATTTTGCATTTGGAACAATCTCACAGAGATTTTTGACTAATCAAAATCAGCTTGGATTATATTTTCGCAATTTAAATTTATGAGCAGTTTCAATGCTTACATTTATAGTGTAGCAACCAGGTGATAAAGCACATGAAATTGGAAAATGTGGTGGAGAATTTTTTTTTGACTCTTATATTTTTTGGTTGCTGAGCACGAATTGGGATTTTCCCACCATCATTTCGTTGCGAAACAGGGTCAAAATTGCGGAAAACCCCAAAATGTTCGCTATTTTTCCTTTTTTTTGCACCCAAACTATGAAACTGTGTTAATTTCTGCTAAAAACTCTCCAGGAATATGTTAATGAGCGCATAAACCTTCACCCAGAGAAAAACATCCCATAACCTGTTAATGGGACTCCTATTAACTTTTCGCCTCGGCTATTTTAAACAAGTTAATAGTTTTATCCTATTAGTTTAATGATATTATAAACCATTGAATTTCTAATAGGACGTACATTGTAGACTAATGGGATTATCTAATAAGATTGATTCAGATTTACAGTTAGTTGCCAATATTTTAAAACGTATGCTTATGCATTATGATTAAAGGTACGGATATTTCGCAAAAAAATGAAATTTCGCATAAAAAATTTCTGAATATTGGAAATTTTGCAAAAATTCAATTCAAATGCAAAAATCAATCTGAGATGGAAAAATATTTTCTCTTAACTGATTTTTTGACAGAAAATTAACTTTTTCGTGGAAAAAGTACAAATGGGTGGATTTCGCATTTATTTTTTAAAACAGCAATTTTCGCTGAATTCGCTATTTTGTAAATTTGAAATATATGCGAATTCGGGACTTAATTATGATTTTCATTTTCATACTCCCGTGTATTTATATACAATTTTATATGTACAGTGATGGAAAAAAATATTGTTCACCTAAATTTTATTTCAAAAGACCGCGTATACTATTTTAAAATGGCGTAAGATTTTGTTTAACTAGTTTATTAGTTCATTTCACACATGTAGTGATTTTTTTTTATTTTATTTATTTAATAATGGTCCATTTTTGAACACTGGATTCCAACTTGTTTTTACTAACGTTCAACCTTTTCCTATTTAAACCCATTTCTTCACTGAAATGAATAATCAACATCTCTCCTGTCGTGTTATTGAGGTAACGGTATTTTCAAAGGGACATCCTATAAAATTTATATGAAATAACTATTGTCCTAATAAGAAAAAATTATTGTTTTAATAGGGTGCCCCATTATCCATATTATAGGATAAACTATAATTTCAATGGGAAAATCATATTAATTTAATGGGATGTCCTTTTATTGAGGCAATAGGATAATATGATTGCATTAATAGGATATCGTTTAACATTAATAGTATAATAGCACTTTGATTTAATAGTTCGATCTAATTATTTTAATGATGTTCCATCCCATTTAATTAATGGTATCCTATTAACCCAATAATGGGATTTTCCCATTGACTAAATCCAATGGGATAAAATGGCTAATTCCTATTGGTTTAATGGGATTTTTTTTCTCAGTGTTCGTCCAAACTGACATAAATGTTCTAAATCTGTTGAGCGATATTACTACAATTGATAATTTAAATTTGCCATTTTAACATAGTTCCATATTATGAAATAAATTTCAAGATAGAACGGTTTTTCGATTTTTGATCGCAAAAACAGCATTTTCTTGCTACGTATTTATGAATTTTGGGAAGCTGAACCTAAATTCGTAGCTTCCCACCAAAATTTCGTTGAAAACAGGGTCAAAATAGCAAAAAACACAAAAAAATGGCTGTCAATCGTAGCGATACCGCTCATTTTAAAAATTAATGTCGCGTTGAACCCGCAAACATGTTTTATCATGTTTATGGACATGTTTTCGCATAAATGTACAGTTTCGGAGATATATATGGCCCTGTCCTGCAACGAAATTTTGTTTGGAAGCTTCGAACTCGAAAAAAAAAATCCTCCACCACCTTTTGCAATCTGAAATCACCTAATAACTTATTATCTTAATCTATAAAATATGGCTTCAGTGAGCAGGCAATTTGTCGCACTATGGCTGTATGAAGAAAACGTAGCAGCCAAGTATACAGCTGAATTGGACATTGCCGGGAGACCTAGATTTGTCCCTACATCCCTACTACATTGGATAAACATTGAGGCCGCAGAATCATAAGAGGATTATGGCGCGTTGAAAATATTGCCTGAAGATCCGTCACTGGAGAGACTACATGTACATATATTATGAAGCATAATTTCAATTTCATTCAAGTTTAACAGGTAGTGCACTCCTGGTTTTTCCTTCGGTATATATTCCTTAAACAATTTCAGCGATCACCATCATTACAAGAACTGTGACAGAGGCTTCTCGATAATATATTTTATTGTGGTTCCAGCGATTTAGAAATTTTGTTCATGAATCCAAGAATCTTAGCAGCTTATGGCCGTTGTAATATAATCGATCACTTCAGCACTCGAGTTGAGCCCACGCCCCCCTTTGCCGACCATTACGCCCCATTAGGGGGCGCGCCCCACCGGTTGGGAAGTACTGGTCTAGAGCATTAGATGGGTCGCTTATCCTGCAAGAGAGTATGCGTTCCTGTATGGTTGCATTAGTGATGCCATGCCGGTCCTCTGGGCTCGCAAATTTTAAGGGATTCAAAGGACATATTGTGGGAAAAAGTTTGTATCTAAAAACCCTTACAAAGTTGTTTCTTTATAGTGTAGTAACTAGGTGATTTCAGATTGCAAAGTGTGGTGGAGACATTTTTTCTTGTTTCTTATGTTTTTTGGGGTGCTGAGCTCGAATTCGGAGTTTCCCACAAAAATTTCGTTGCGGAACAGGTTCAAAACCGCGAAAACCCCAACATTTTCGGAGTTATCCCGTTCCTTTGTTTATAACTCCGAAAGTGTACATGAAAATATTAGAGAAACCATAATTGCGGGTCTAACGCGCAATTAATCATTAAAATCTGTTAAGCGGTATTTCTACAATTGATATTTTGGCGTTTTTTGCAATTTTGACCCTGTTTTGCAACGAAATTTTGATGGGAAGTTACGGACCCCAAAATACATAATGTATTTTATAAGAAAAATGCAACTGTTGCGATTAAAAATGCAACACCGTTCAATCTTAAAATATTATTCATAATATTGAACTATGTTAAAAATTACAAATTTAAATTCTCATTATTTTAGGGTTTTCGCGATTTTGACCCTGTTCCGCAACGAAATATTGGTGGGAAGCTCCTGATTCGTACTCAGCACCCCAAAAATCATAAGAAACAAAAAAAAAATTGTCTCCACCACATTTTGCAATCTGATGTACTAGGTTTATCACCTAGATACTATACTATTAGTATGTATGCACTTTTCTACAGAGCAATCGGATAGGGGTATCGGATGCAGTTCAATCACTGATTTTTCATCGTTTTGTAGCAGGCTATAATTTTAGAACCTTGGTAGATATAGCATTGAAATGTTCACTTAATACGGATAGTGCTCTACAAGTCATCCGAATTTAAAAATTCGACTCAAGAATTTCCAAGCTATGGTAATTTAATTTTCGGTTAGAAAACACACAAGTGCGATTTAGGTTCTGGAACTTCCGAACGCGAATAGGTAGGACTTTGTGCGCCAAGTAAGCTCTACAAGTGTGCTAAAATTCAGAAATTTCGGTCGATTCCCAATCTATCGAAAATTAACGATTGAAGTGTTATTATCTCGCTAAATATCGATCGTATACATGGTTTAAACTTGACACTTTAAATCGACGGCTGTAACTTCTGAACCTTGACAGGTAGAGCCTTGACATTTTTACAAATATGTGAAGAGTACGATGCTCTGCAAGTTTTTTAATTTCAAAATTTGTCGCTCACGAATTTCCCAGTGATGCACAATTTTCAATTAAGAATCTAAAAATTGCAATTTGGGCAGCCTTGACTTCCGAAAGCGGATAGGTAGGAGCAGGTAATTGGAAGGAAGTGTGAGCGTCCAGTAGCTCTACAAGTGTGCTAAATTTCAGAAATATCGGAAAGGGTTCTATAGAGATTGAATTAGGTTTCATTGTGTGGCATGGGGGATGCTGTACATTTCCTAATGCTGTACGACAGGTCAAAATGCTGTACTGTACGTCTGGTCAGCTTAATCTAGCACAAATGTATCATCCTTGACACAGTTTAATTATAGCCTATTCATAACAATAATTCCTCTGATACATATTCAACGATTAAAGGTAATCTTTTGAAAAACAAATATGTTAACAAAAACGGACTCTTATTCTGGAGGTAAATCTCTCTTAATACATGTACATCCCAAAACAACTCAATAAATATTCCGCTCCATTATATTCGGTACTGCTCAGCTGAAGCTCCTTCAAGAAGCAATATCACTATGGAGTAAAATATATGAAACGCACGAACAAGCGTGCCCTATTTATACATCCAGAGATTTGATCCTTAAATGAGAGTGTTGTCCCTTCAAAACACAAAATGAAGCATAACAACAAAAACATACAAATTTTTGGAAATATCTCAATACATAATAGAAATAGCAACTATACTCGTAGTACGTAATATTTTTTGAAAGAAAGCCGGCATGAGCCATAAAAATGACATCACAGCCGACGAAGACGAAATAAACAAATGCATGCGACACGGGCGTTGGAAATTTGGTATTTTCTATTTTGCTGCAGTATAAGCATAAGGTGGAGTGCGTGCTGTGGAGGATATGAATAGGGAAACGCACGGAACGGCTCTCACTTATATCCGGAAATCCTAAAAGCAATGAATTATCTGATGTGCAATAAATCTTAGCCGTAGTATAGTATGTATGTCTACTAAAATGAACACATACACAGTCGGAGATTCAGAATAACAATTTTTAGAGTATTTCTTGTTTGAAAACTTATGAAATTGTTTTGGAAAAATAAAACGGAGGGGAGTGTATCTATATCTGAGTTAGATTTTTGGAAGATATTTAGCTTAATTGAAATATTAAAAAAAACAATAATAGCGAATGATAGCGCGTACGAAAAATATTAAACCGATTTTAGTCACGTTTCGTACAGTAATGGTATATGCAGGGAAACTTAAAAAAATGCAGTTTGCTGTCATTTACCATCGACTGTTAGTGCTAATCTAAAATTTTAAACAAAATGCTCCTTTTGGGTTTTGAGAGCTGCCTTTGTAGAACTGAAAGATCAAATTCATCTTATCCTTGCCTCGCTCAATGGCGTCGCGTCGTACTGCCTGCAGTGTAGGCATATCGCTCCTTTTGGCGATAAGAGTTCAGCCTATTCGCATTGCACTTTACCGTTATAAAGATATTCATAATAATTTCCAAAAATACCGTTATTGTATTTAATCGAACCGATGTATAATTTGAGTATTTTCTCGTTTCTTTTTGGTAATGCCAACGTTACAGCCCATTCACAATGCGGGCGACGCGATGCGTTAAGCTTCCCATCGCAAGAAAAAAAATGTCTTAGCATTTAAATAGGAACCAGCACGAACCTGCTTGTACCATTCAGACTGCTTGCGATGCGACGTCGGGTTGTACGATGAAGAACTTTTCCGTGCCGAACCATCGTGCTTTCAGCAGCTGTAAGGTGCCTTGTCGCCGATGGAAGCGACATGGAGGATACGATTTGTGTTTGGATCGGGTTCGTAGTGGCACGGTGTATTGTATGTCCATATGTAGAAATGTAATACGGGATTGGTCTACTAAATTCACATTGCTGTCCAAACAAGTTCGTAGCGTACGTGTACCCACAAGAAAGGGCGGAATTTGGGTTTTTCAAGAATTGTTTTTATACAAATCTATGAATGGGTCGCAATGAAGCAACATTTGCGGAAATATGCAGTGCAGCACAACCCGGTTTGTAGCGTACGCTTACGTATAGGAAAGTTTCGGACAGCACAGATATTTGCAATGAATTATTGAAAGTAACGGATAGGTCACTTGTGGGGACATACGGTGATGAGAAAACCGGGGTACCATTTTGTGGCGGGCAGCCCTAAACATTTTTTCTTGTTTTTGACCTCAAATTCGGAATTAGCGAGCCAAATTTACTAGTGTTTCTGCCACGCCGATTGGACGAGTACTTCCCCGAGAAAACAGGGGTGACATTTTGGGATGGGCAACCCTAAACAAAATTTCTGGTTTTTTACCTCAAATTCGGAATCAGCGACCCAAATTTACCTAGTGTTTCTGCCACGCCGATAAGACGAGTATTTTCCCGAGAAAACAGGGGTGACATTTTGGGATGGGTAACCCTTAAAAAATTTCTGGTTTTTTACCTCAAATTCGGAATTAGCGAGCCAAATTTACCTAGTGTTTCTGCCACGCCGATAGGACGAGTATTTCCCCGAGAAAACAGGGGTGACATTTTGGGATGGGTAACCCTAAACAAATTTCTGGTTTTTGACCTCAAATTCGGAATTAGCGAGCCAAATTTACCTAGTGTTTCTGCCACGCCGATAGGACGAGTATTTCCCCGAGAAAACAAGTGCGCTGTTCTGGGTGGGCAACTCCAAATAATGTTTTTTCTGTTTTTGACCTCGAATTCGGAATCAGCGACCCAAATAGACCAAGTGTTTCTGCCACGCCAATCGAACGCGTATTTCCTCGAGAAAACAGGGAAACCATTTTGGGGCCGGAAACGCGAACACTAAAACGGTTACCTAGCTCTTTTTCCCATTCATTATTACCTACAACAATCCATTCATGGATACCCACAATTATCTACAATACTACCATAAGCATACCGACACGTATGTATGTATATAGAAAATACCGATGATGCTACACTTGAAGCGCCAACTCACGATGCCCAGGGCCGGATTTCCCATATGGGCAACCTGGGCAGCTGCCCAAGGCGGCAGATTTTGAAGGGCGGCAATTTTTTAAACTTTCCGTTGGTTGAAATTCTGTGAATGATAATTTTGGAAAACTCAAGGATCAGTCACAATTAGACAAAATTTTAACTTCTTCTTTAAATTTTTTTCTAGTTACCTACACGGTAACAAATTTTGGGATAAAAGATAAAATTATTTATACCATTTTTAATATAAAGTTATATATGCCAATTTTAGAATACATTTTTATAACGTTGAAAGTATAAAGTCAGTGTATACCAAAAATGGTATAAATTTTATCAAAGTTCTTATGAACTTTTATTTTCGTTGCGTTTTATACCAAAACTCAGATAAATTTTATACAAAATGGTTTAGAAAGGCTCATCTATACCAAGTTCATATTCATTTTATTCTTTTCTACGATAATATTTTGTGCGTGCTTTCGTTCAATGTATGGTATAAATTACAAACTTCATCACTCATAGAGTCTGGTTGGTCTAGTAGGTAGGGCGTTGGTCTCCAAATCATAGGATCTCGGGATCGAATCCCACTGTAGGTAGGTAATTTATTATGCAATTTAGAGCATAAAGAGGTTAATAAAATATAGAAGAGGTCAATGAGATATAAGATTTATGAGTTACTAGGGGGCTTCGCCCCCTGCTCGCTACGCTCACCAACCCAGCGTTCGCGCTCTGCGCGCTCGCGAATTTTTTTTTTATTTTTTATTTTGCAATCAAGTGAAAAATCAACTAGGTTTCATACTTGTACTGACTATGACATGATAGGCTGAGAATCATGGGGTAAAATAGTTAGTATTCTTCGATTTATACCTGTTCTCTTATAATTTGTATAATCTGTCCTATAACCAGGATCTATCGATTCTTTATAATTTTTATACCAAATTCATATAAAACACTTCTAAATGATTTCCTATAAAAAATAAACCATTGGTATTGTTGGATTTACACTATAACTCCTATTAATTTTATCGTTTATAGAATAAATATAATTTATAAGATTGAAACTTATTTTAATTTAATACAAATTTTCCTATGGACCTATATAGATAAGAAAATTTATAAAATTTATACCAAATTTTTTTAGTGTGTAGGCGTACTGTTGAACGCCCAATCTCATATTCACCGTATTGTAATGAATAATACTTATCCATAAAAAATGGAACAAAATTTACAGCCGGTCGAAATGGCTAAAATATCGCAAAGAAAGACCAAGCGTAAACGGGATGGATTTTTGTGGTGTACATTTTGATGAATATTTTGGAGTCCTATAGCTGTCTCCGTTCAAAAGTTACACCTGATCAAAATGCGACCCAAGAGTAGAATAATCGCAAAAAATAATGAATAAGGGGGGGATTTTAGTGTCGATTTAGAGTACGTTTTGCTTGAAATTTCAAGTCGTAAGTGTCTCCGTTCGTTACGACCGTTTAAAAATACGACCCAAGAACAAAAAATTGCAAGCGCAAACGAAGTCAATTTCCCTTAAATGCTAAGCACTTTGAATGTTTACATACAATTTTGGGATTTTAATGCTGGACAGACATGTTAAATGTGGGGCTGTTCCGCAGGATTCATCTCACCACACACTCTCTGTTTTGATATCCCTATTGATTCCTTAAAAAATATAAATTGTTCTGACTTTCATAATATTTGATTGAATTAAATGCTTCAATCTTAATTTGCTAAACAGTCGTTTTTCGTTACCCCAGAACACATAGAATCTGGTGTATAGCGTACAGGTCACTTCATTTCAGTCCCTTGGATCCATCCGGATGCCATCTGCCGATATTCTCTGTCTCGAGAAGCCTTCTGCAAGAACCATACGATTCTGAAGGACTCAATCTTAAGCTGAACGTGAGGAGCATCGCTAAGACAACTTTCAACTTCTGCAAATTATGTTGAGATTCTTTCCAATGTCGTTACGATTGGCGCCAATATTCAAGCTTTAACCACGGACTCTACGACCAGACGCAGACGGTCGAATATAGGTGGCGCGTTACGACAAATTCAAAATCGCTCTTTTTTTAAGTCTACAGTGGAGAACGAAAGCGAGTGCTTCTATACTTTTTATTTACCAGAACATCAGGCGAGGTTAACCGAATGGATTTTAGACTGATCAGTTTTGCTCCTTGATTATCGATTCGATGTGTTTGTCCTGCCAAGATGATCTTCTTTTTGAAAAGACATCTCCAAATTTTATGAATCATGCAGCACGTATCGATCATCACATCAACGACCTTTCTAGTGGAGTTGCTTGCACTGGACATTTGTCCAGAACATCCATCGCTGTCACGGAAATAATAGGCCGACAGAGGACCCTAGCAAGTCGTTTGACTCACAAAAAATAGACTGATGGTTCCCCAAGCAAGTCGATGAAAATTTTGTTGGTCCTCCTATGCAGAAGGGATGACCTCCAAAACTTCCATCAAGTTGGTCTCACAGAATTGTTTCAATGGTTTTGGGAAAATCGAATCTGTCGAATCTACCAACTGAATCCGTTTCACAAACTAACCAAGTACATATATAGGATTTGTTCTACAGCCGATATTCGTAGCACAATTTTCCCAATATCCTTCAAAAATATTTCCAGCGTAGGCTCTTGGAATGGAAGATAGAGCAGCTCTCTGTATTTTCTTTGTGGTAGCTCTTTGGCATACTAATGATCGCTTCGGCTATTCACCACCAACTGCGTCCAGGACGTTTTATGAACTCATACGCTGCCTGAGTCACTTTTGGTTTTTATAAAATTTTCAAAATTTTTACGTTTAAATTGTCAAATTTGTCACTTTTCTGCAGTGAAAAATACAAAATACTAGCACTGCCAAAAAATAATTTAAAATAATAAAAATCAGCGAACAGAATTTCGCTGAACAATATACATATACGAATCCTTTCATTTCGACAACTTTAATTTTCAATTCTTGTTGAAACAAATAAAAAATTATGAAATGTTCATAACACGGAGGGCGGAGATTTGAGTACTGCCCAGGAGCGCCATAGAGGCAGAATCCGGCTCTGACGATGCCGATCTAAAATCATACCCGTATCATCATCAAACAGCGTCAAACCGCACGAGGCAGCGCCGGTATAAAATCCATTGAAAAATCAGGTTTTCTTGCAATGAAAACAAATTCATTGTCTCGCAACAAATCTCATCGGATCGCATCGCCCCGCCCGACATCGCAAGAAGTGTGCACACATCGCATCGCCCGGCCCGGAAAAGCTCGGCGTCGCACTGTATGTGTACGCAGCCTTATATAGGTAGATATTGCCTGAAAACAGTTTATACAGCCCGGGAGCGACTTCGAATGAAGTTGTCATCAGTGTTACCAATTTAGTAGTTTTCCGGGAAAATTTAGCGGGAAACGACTGTTTAGCCGGAACAAATTACTAAATTCGGCCGGACGGATTTTTAGCCGGATTTGATTTTGTCCGGCTGTTTACTAAAGCAATTCTATGAAATTTCAAAATCAAGTACAGTTTGAAAATAGAAGAAAATGCAAACCTCGATTTTCAATATTTACAACAAAAAAAAACGTATCATTTTAAAATGTCGCCCTAAACCTTTGGAGCGCGATAAATGTAGTATAGACGGACCTGCAACATGTTTAATGGTTAGAATCATAGACTGAATCGTTTAATTCAAGAACAAATCGTTTTCACTCTATAGGCTCCCTTAGTGTAGCATCATATGTATCTGTATGTGGGGACGCCCACCAGATGCTAGGCTTTCGGAACTGGAGGACAAGGTCGCGTGACCGCGACAATTGGAGGTCTTCAACCCAGGCGGCCAAGGCCCGACGTCGGGCTATCGTGCCATAAAGAAGAAGAAGAAGAACTGTAGCATCATATAACTAACTACCATAAATTTGGTGTATATGAAGGACCGTTCCTTAAACAAAATCTGTTTTCTGAATAAGTACTGCAGCATGGGTGCCTTTCATAGAAGCACTTAGCTAACTTATACCGATTTGCCATTTTTAAGTCATGTTGTGCTTTACAAATCTAATAAAAATGATGTCAAAAATGTATAGTAATTCATCAATTGAGAACGCCTATGGGCCGATTTGTCTAATTTTTTTTTCAGTTGTTGGTGATTGCCCGGAAAAGTAAGAAAATAGGAAAACTCGCAAATAGATTTTTCCTATGGAATTTAGTGTGCAATTGTTACAAAACAACTTTTCAAATAAAAAAATATAAAATTTTTATTGAAAACTTCAAAAAATGCGAAAATTTGCATTTTATTTCATGATTTGATGATTTTAGTGGAAAATTCGTTGTGAGCTTGGAAATTTTCAGATAATAGGGAAAGTCATTGTGATGCTTTGAATTTTGGATATACAAATTTTCCATCAAAATTATCCTCTGAAACTGGTCGACCAATATTTTGTATAATTTAGTTTATAACTTGTTATGTATCAGGTCATAAAGATTATTACATTATTAGTTAGTTATTAGTTCCGACCGCTTTTTTTTATCATGAATGAAGTATTTTTCATATTGAATCGGGGACTTTTGGAAGAAAATGCAAGCTCTTACAGCTAGTTTATTTTTAATAAGGGTGATGAAACTAAAACTGATTTTTGTTGATGGACGATAATATTATTGAAAAATTGTAAATCTAATTTTGTGTAAATATGAGCTCAAATATGTATATAGCTAATTTTCTGTTTTCAACCGGAATTTGCGCATTCGGGTAAACCTTTTAATTCAGCTTTTAGTTACCAACTAACTGTGTAAAATAATCGAAAAAGCCACGACTTTGCAATAAATTAAACTTTTAAATATTTGTACAAGGAACTTGCTCGCTTGGAAGAAATATTCAACATTTTTGGGGAATGAGAGTTATTCATAATTAACTAAAATTTTGCAAACTCCATTTTCTTCCGCTTCGCAGATCTACTTCTCGCAACATCTGCTAAAACCCTAATGCCAAGATCATTTAATGTAAAGTTCGTTATTTGGGTTATTTAGATTACGGGATTCGCAAAAAAAAAACAATGTATGTTTCTAGCTTTTATTTTAACGAAAAACTATCAATTCGATTGTTCCGTCAAAGTTTTTCAAAAACTGTTTCTTCTACTGCATAAATTATAGAATTGTACGTAATTCTTCCAGAAAAGTGGGGAAAAAATTTACACTGTATGGCAGTATGAAATAAATGATCAAATAAACGTACCATTTTAAGTAGTTTTTTGTACTGCCGGATTATCTATACAGTGATCATGATCAGCTTAAGAGAATGCCGGACTAAAAGTTGTTGATTCCGTAAGACTCTACGATGTGGCTATCTTGGTAAACCGACAACATGCTGCCAAACGATTGCCGGATTACCGAGATTCTACGTACTGAATATCAGTTTTTCATTTTACAGTCTTGACTCGGTATAATCTGGATCTCTTTTAATCCGGATATCACGCTAATCCGGACCACTAAATGTTTCCACTATGTATTCTATAGTCCGGATTTCGGCAGCAATTTTGACTCTATAGTCCGGATATTTGACATTTTCTGGGTGAAATCGTACATTTGGTCTCGTAATTTTTTACGGGACGGTTTGGCAAATGACATGATGCTGACTAATTGCAAAGAAATAATACATTTATCGGCTATTATTTGTTCCGATGGTCCGGATTACCCCTTGCAATAATTGATCCGGATTATCGAGTCAAGACTGTATTTCACAGTCTCATTATCCAGCGCCCACTATAGCACTTACGTTGCTCCGGGCAAGAGGACATATTGCCGCCCCTTATAGTTATTGTATGTACTAACCAGATTAATAGTAGATCAAATGTGTAAGTCGTTTTAGTTTTTGAAGCGATTCTAGAGATTTATGCTCTATAAACGAGTTATACAGGGTGACCGGAAACTGCCCCATAAACGCACCGGATTGTGATTCCGCATGTGATTTCCAGCAAAAAATTTGTACGAACATACCCCCTTAGCTTAACCCTTTAGCTGCCACAGGCATTTGAAGATTTTTGAAAAAATAATTTTCCTGTACGACTAAAACTTCAATACATATCTAAAAAAAAAAAAGACTAACTAGAATAGCAAAATAAGATGATTATTACAGCCAACAAATTTACCTAAAAAATAAAACTAACGGCACTAAAATCGGATAAGAGGTTTGGTTTTGACAGAACTTCAAAGTCAAACTTTTGTGATTTGACCCAAAAACAATCTGTTTTTTCATCTCAATTTTCTCGAACTTCTGCCAAGATGAGGTGCTTGTACGACTCTTTTAAAAATTGGCGCATAGTCTAACGATCATTTCTTTCTTACACCATTTTATTCTAGCTTCGTTATTTCTAACAGTTCTAATGCCTTAAGTGCAGAAAGCTAGGGTTAATTTTGGATTCTTATCTTATAAACCACGCGAGCTATGTACAAATTTGCCATAGATCACTACTTTTGAGTGCGTGTTACCGTTATTACGACTATATCAGATCAAGGAAATCCGTTTTTGCAGAAGTTTGACCCTATATTGCGGCACACGTACAGATGAAACCTTTTAGTGTGCTGCTTAAACCGTTAAAGCTCATACAAACATCTAGCTTTCCCATAATTTTTCCGAAGTTTGACCAATTTTATGCCTAAATTTCCTGATGGAGCGCATTAAAGCATGCAATTCACAACCTTCGTACATAAACACCATTCATAATGATGATGATTACATTTTATTTCTTATTCCTATTTATTTATTCCCATTCCCACTCCACGCCAACATGCATGCAAATTATCTCTGCAAATAAAAGTCACAATATTACTTCCATAGTTACCCACATATACTCCATTGATGAACATCCTTTTATGCATACTCTTTAAACATTGACTTGGGAACATTGGGGCAGACTATATGCATATTATGGGATTTTGATGGGTATGCAGAATGCACAATGCTTAACTCAAAGGGAATTAACAAGATGATGGGCTAGCTAGACTACACTCTTATTACAACGCAAACTATCCTCTTCAGTCCCATCATTCTGTATGCTTCAAGCCTCATCATCCTCGTCACGTTGTTGCATCTTGCAAAATCGTTAAATCCAATGAAAGAGCCGCTGCACTGCTAGATGCTGCTGTTGTTCCCTTAACAGCCACACGATGATGCGTGAAAATTCTTTTTAAAGTTTAAAGTCATGCCGCCACGCCGCGCCGCCGCTACGGCCGCGGATTGATCATAATACGCCAAAATAAAATGAAATCTTTTATTTACATGCGGGTTTATTATGGGTGTATATTAGAGGCAGGCTGTAAAACCTGCCGCGCGGCGTATTTCATTATTTTGCTTCTTCTTCTTTATATGGCTGCATAGGGCGCAAGATTTTTGTTATGCACACTGCCTGCCTTTTTCTGATTTTCATCGTGCGTGTTTATGACTTTATGTAGGTTAGACGCCAGTCAGCCTCTCTCCAATTGACCCCAATTGTATGCTTTAGTTTTTCTTCAAAAATTATTGTGATTTACTCAAACAAACAGATTCATTAGGGATTTTGTTTTTTGTTGTTTTTGGGAAATAATTGGAAGTTGGGTTAGGTTATGACGAGATGTAGAAATGAAATTTTAAAATTGATTCCGAACAATAATATTTTTAAATTGTGTTGTAAGTTATGAAAGAGTTTCAAAATTAGATTCTGCATCCGTGCAATACACTACAACAGTATTTTTATACCCGTCACATTATGTGAAAGTGTATATTAATTTGGTCATGAAATTTGCAACGCATGGAAAGCAGCACTTCCGTATTATTATCCCAGGAAAATTGGCATTTCACTTCGGAAAAATTAGGGGAAAACTAGATTTTTGAATGAGCTTTTCTTTTTAGGTCCTAAACAAGACCCCAAAAGTCCCTGCTACAGAGGGTCAAACGCCCTCAAAAACATTTTTTTTTGCGAATACATACATACATATATCGATATCGGTAACATGTGCTGAAAAGTGGTGTATGACAAATTTGTAGCTCTTGTGGTTTCAGAATAACATGTCAAAAGTTAATTTTGATTCGAGCATGCCTAACGGTGCCAGGAGTTCTAACGGTATTTTCACGAAAATCTCTATAACGGTAATTTTGGCTAAAAGATGTATGGGTAATTCGTAGCAAATACGTTTCTGAAGAAAGTGGACAAATTTATCATCAACATGTACACCCTTGAGGGTGGTATTGGGGTTTAAACCTTAGAAAAACCAACATTTTATGGTTGATCCAGGAAAGTGAGACCCTAAAAGGACTTCCAGGGTCTCCTTACCTGTTTTTGTTTGGTTTCCATCGGAGTTTTTAAGTGTCCCGATGGGGTTTGTTGGATCCTTGGCTAGAATCGTCTAGAGTCTCGCTCCTTCATGCAAGTTTTCCAGGATTCCCTCTTGGCTTTCCTAATTTCTTTGCTATACTAGGTTAGGGTGCAGCGGTATGTGTCCCAATCCCCAGTTCTTTTGGCTACGTTGAAAAGCTTACGTGTCTTCTTACGCAGGATGTTCAGGTTCGAGTTCCATCATTTCCATTTCACATTGGTGTGTCGTCTCGTTAACCTGCAACTCTCTTCGAAGGAGGTTTTTATTGCGGCTTGCAGTTGATCCGCTGCAGCCTCCACACAAAGTGTAGTTCTAATGTGTCTGGAAATTTCATTCAGATTGATGGCCAGGCGCTCTTTGTAGAGGTCCCAGTTTGTTTTTCTCGGATTTCGATACAATTCAGCTGGCTTATCTACTTTATCGATTTCCATACTTATGTATCTGTGGTCCGATAGCGATGGTTCGGGTAAAACACGCCAATGGCGGACGTTAGGAGATACGTTGAAGGTGGCTAAATATCAATGACCTCTCTTCTACGTATTGTTACAAAAGTGGACTCAGTACCCTTATTTAGAATTTAAGGTTTTCTTTGATTATAAAATCATAAAGATACTCACCCCTTTTGTTCGTATCGGAACTTCCCTACTCTGTATGGTGAGCGTTTGCGTCCGTTTCGATGATGAGCTGCGGTGTGTGTTCCGCTGCTAAGTAACAGTTCCTCCAGCTCTTGAGGTGGTGGAGTCGTCTGTGAATCGTATGGGAAGTATGCGGCAGCTAGGATGAGCTTCCGATTACTACTACCATTTATCTTCACCGCTACTAGGTCCCTGGAAATATGGTTGTATAGTGGTAGTATGGTAATGTTAGGGTTAGTATAGATGCAGGTCCTGGCGTTGCCAAAAGCTATATCGTATATTAACTTACCTCCGGTGGTTCCTAAGCCGGCTACTTTGCCCTTATACAGCCAAGGTTCTTGGGTAAGGACTATATCCTGACCCTCGGCTGCGATTAGGCGGCTTAGTGCTGCGGTTGCAGCTTTATTGTGCTGAAGGTTGATTTGGACCACCTTCAGCATCATGAGGCCGCTTAGATATCGCCTTAAAGGTTATCTGGTTTAGGCCAAAGTAACCTATGTGGTCTCTGGCCCCCACCGCCTTTCGGCTAGTTTCGTTGATCCAGGCGACCAGATTCCTCGGTGTTCAGCCCCTGGTTTTGGGTCTTGAGGAGCGTCAGGATCTGCTTCGGATCCTCCATACCAACTACGTCCGTATTCGGAATCCGAAACATTATTTTGCTGGTTTTGACCACTTCCTTCGCATCGCCCACGCGAAGGATTGCTCCCTCCCATGGGTTGATGAAGGTATTGCGACCTTTAATCAGTGCTTGGCTTCCTGATTTGCGCAGGTTACGTAAAGGACGCCCTTGTCCGGGTAGCTATTGGTGAAGAGTGGGGCCTTGGATGGCTCACACTTGAAGACCCCTGTCACGATAGCCCGCTGAATGTCCTTTGCCTGCTCAGTGGTTAGTTTTTCAGCTGGGTAACTGCCTAGGACCACAGCCATTTTGAGGGTGCAGAGGGCTTCCTTAAAAGTACTCCCTGATGCTACCCGGTCCATCGGGTTTTGTCGACGGAATTTCTCTACGCCCGGTATTTGGCCGTTTTTTCTCTGCTCCTTCTGCGGGAGATTGAGATTCTGACCTTGTTCTCTTGGGGGGGGGGGGGGGGGGGGGGGGGTTGGTTTTGGGCCCCGCAGGCAGGTCTTGGGATTTTCCGTGGGACCGTTTATGTCGCGGCCTTATGGGTTCACCCCTTCTCTCGCTTTTTCTATGGCGATTTTCCTTCGTTGGGCTCCAGAAAGCGTTGGTTTTCTGTTTTTGAGGGTTAGTTGGCCCATCTTTGTAGTTGTATTAACCACGTCGGACCTCTCTGGTTTTGTGCAGGATGCACTTCCCTGAGAGGGTGTGTTCAAGGGATTGGGACATACCTTCCTTGCCTTCCGCTGACTGGCTTATGGATGAACCATTTCCTTCAGCTTGGGCGGGTTGGTTTTGTTCTCCCCTTTATGTGTGTTTGGTTGTTTGTGTTGTTGTTTTTTCGGTATCCATTTTTGGTCCCACGAGTATGGCGGTAAAAAGAGGTACACGTGCTCAGTGACCCCTTAAGCACGCAGGGCTGGTTATTCTGAGGTTTCGCCCGGTTCCTCAGAAGCTCCGTTTGTGACACCATTTGTCCCTGGTGCCATTCACCCATCGGCACGGATCGCATTACACCTTAGGTTTAGGATTTGGAAGATGTTAGTTGGCTGTGTGTTTAAGTTCTGTTCTGTCATTTGTAAGTATACTGTCCTAGTTGTCCTGTGTTCGGTCAGTATGCAGCGCTAAGCCCCCGCACCGCGTCAAGGTCCCTTCCACGCGGTTGATAGGGTATACACTCATCGTGCTATTCGCACGATTAGAACTCGGTCTCGTTGTAGCTTCTATGGCTGCAAATAAAATCCGAAAAGTCCCCTTCGATGGGTGGTCACCCAAGGAAGTTATAAGGAACCAAATGTCAAAATTTACCGTTTTTGGGGAATATCTCTATAACGGTAATGTTCACTAAAAAGTGTTTTATGTCAAATTTGTAGCTTATAAGACGCCTAAAATAATACTAAAAATTGCAGATCGATACGTATAATCGTAAGGGCGCAATGAGGATTCAAGCCATACAAAAACGCTATTTTGTTAATTTCATGAATTTCTTAGTAACGGTAACTTATGCAGAAAAGTGGTCTGCAAGGAATATATTTCTTCAATATATCTAAATACAATGCCAAAACACTCGATCTGTACCTACCTGCCCACCACACCAATGAGAGGTACGTGGGTTCAAAGTTAAAAAACAACGTTTTCCCGGGATTTTTTTAAGGGTGGCATGTACTCGTAGCGTCCGGAAGCAACCGCATAAACGCACCAAAAAATTATTCCTCATGTGATTTTCAGCAAAAAAAAAGTGTATCGAACACACCCTGCTTCTTAACCCTTTAGCTACTACAGGGATTTGAAGATTTTTGAAAAAATCATTTTCTTACACAACTAAACTAGACTAGCAAGTAATAAGCTTAATATCACAGCCAACAAATTTACCTAAACAACAAAACTAGCCGCATTAAAATCGGATGAAATCGGCTAATAAGTGGTTTCATTTTTAATGATCTGCAAAGTAAAATTTTTGTGATTTCACCCAAAAACAAATAATTTCTTCATCTCAATTTTCTCCAACTTCTATCAGGGTGAGGTGCATGTACGATTCTTTTAAAAATTGGCCCATATTCTAAAAATCATATCTTTCATATAGCGTTTTATTATAGCTTCGACAATTCTAACACTTTTATTGCCTTAAATGCAGAAAACTAGGGTTTATTTAGGCCCGATTTTAGCATAATTTGTATAAAATTTCCCAAATTGCAGTACATTATGGTAGTTTGAATGAATTTGAGCTACAAATTAATGCAGTTAGAGCACTAAAACTATTAGAAAAAAATGATGCTAGAATAACAATTTTAGAACAATCGTACGAGCAACTCACCTTGGCAGAAGTTGGAGAAATTTGAGGTGAAAAATTAATTTGATTTTGGGTTAAATCTCAAAAATTTAGTTTTAAAGCTTAATAAAAATCAAACCACTTATGCGGTTAGTTTTTTTGTTTAGGTAAATTTGTTGGAAGTGAGAATGATCTTATTTCGGTACTTTTGCTAGTCTAGTTTAGGAGATATTAACGTTTAAGTCGCGTAAGAAAATTCATTTTTTAAATAATATAACTTCCTTAGGTGCCTACCGGTCGATGAGGACTTTTGGCTATTTGTTTACAGCCCCAGGTGCTTTAAACTCGCCATAGACGACTTTACAGCATACTTTCCCGTTACAGAGATATTCACGAAAAAACCCAAAAAAATCCCGTTTATCGAAGTGCCCCTGAAGCACCCTTGAGGGTGTACGTATTGATGAGAAATTTGGCCACTTTCTTCGAAACCGTATGCGCTACTAATTCGCCATACAACATTTTTTAGCCGGTGTTACCGTTATAAAAAAAATCCTGAAAATTTGTTAAAAAAATACCGTTAGACCCCCTGGCATCGTTAGGAGTAGTCGAATCAAAATCTACCTATGACATTCTCAAGCCACAAGAGCTATACATTTACCATACACCACTTTTTAGTACATATTACCGTTATCAAGATATTAGGAAAAACCTGTTTTTGAGGGTCTTCGAGCCGCTGTACTATCGCTAGCGGTACTCGTGTAGACGGGCACTTTTGGGGTCTTGTGTAGGACCTTGAAACGAAGGCTCATCCCAAAATTTCAGCTTTCCCCTAATTTTTCCGAAGTTAGCCCAACTTGTTGTTCAAATTTCCTGGGGTATATAGATAGATCAGTGTGACGAGAGAAATTTATTCAGCAATGTCGGTCTGTCTGTTTATATGCGAACTAGTCCCTGAGTTTTGAAGCTATCGGCCTGAAACTTTGTATACAAGTTACTTTTTCGTGTACGCGCTGCATATATGTTGCAACTAATGGAATTTGACAATCATGTCATTAGGCTGCCAACCCAATATCCAAAAACGTTTTTTCTTTATAAACCAATCTTAACCAAACTTCACGCAAGTGTGTATCTAGTAAAGCCTCAAAACATACCCACATACCACGAATAGAATCGGAATACTATTTCATAAGGCTGCTATATAAATCGACTATAGGTTCTTCCAAGTGTTTTTCTTTTTGATCCAATATTAAATAACCAAACTTCAAACGTTTCCCAAGTGTATTCCTAGTAAAGCCTCAGCACATATCCAGGAACAAATGGAATCAGAACACTACGTCAACGGGAAAGTATAAGCACAAAAGACGCTTAGTTGCCTTCAATTGTGACGGGTATTTAAATTTCGACTGCGCACAAATTAGTCCCGTTCTCTATATCTTTTAATATTTTTGAATTGGCGATTGGCCAATTATTTTTACTTTACGCAGCGGGTGCACATAATTTTTCGGAACTTAACTCATTGCCGGACACAACGCCAAAATTTGACACGATTTGTATGGTCAAATGCTCAAAATTGGACGTCTATAGACGTTGTGTCCGGGAAAGTGTTAAGGAACAATTTTACTCCTATCCACGCACGTAATTGGGGGATGCCTTGATTTTATACTGAGCAAATTCTTATAACTCAAAATATTCCATACTACATTCCCAACAACATTTACTAATTTCGAGTCCAGAACATTATATATACGATTGTATCCATTCGCTCATGGGGTTGACAAAAAAAAAAATACTCAAAAATTATTGCCTTAATGAAGAAATGCTGGACAACATTGATTTCATGCTTCGTTCTACGAAACACATGTTCATTTAATTTCTAACAATCAATTTTCAATAATAAAATTCCAATTGATCATTTTGTATAATGTGTGCGGGTCACTTTATAAATGATTATGATGTATTCATTAATTTCCATAATTCAAAGGAATTTTAACGGACAATTTTGTATTATTGATTCACAAGACATTTGAAAGAGTGTTTTTGGATAGGAGGGTATGTCTGGTTGACAGATGAGCTCCGAACGAACGAACGATTTTCCTTGCATATGAATGGGAATATTAAGCAAATTTAATGGGAACTCTTTTTTAATTCAATGTTGGATTGTTTTTGTTGTCTTAATTATGCATTATGATAAGATCTAATTTTCGCTTCCTGAATTTTAAAATGAAGGACTGTTATGGTATCTTCCATGAAAATCCTGGCATTGAACTAGCAGACGGTGTGCTAGAAATATTTCGTGGCTTTTTTGTCTTGTCTTGTCTTGTCTTAATAAATAAAAACTCAAACCCTGTACAAGCCCTTCATCAAATCGTCATATATCATCCTTCCATAATTTTCTCTTACTTCATTAATTCTTTTCCATCCTAGTCTATACATGTATCTTGATGAATCCAAACATAATTTCCCTTTTAACAATTTTTTCTCTGTATTCTCTTGCGGTTCCAGGTACCATCAGACCATCAAATGATGATCCAGTGTCACGATACTATCAAAATGATGCTTCCATCATGCTTCTACCAATAAAAGGGCAATGTCACGGCTCTGTCGAAAAAAGTGTCAAACTATGATTGATAGTCCCCGTGGATGGTGGTGGTGTTTGCAGTGAATGACGACGACGACGGCGACGACGCCAACGAGGACTATCTCTATATATTTGGAGCCTTCGCCGCAACACATTACACATTAGAGAAATTTTTTTGTTATGCGACACGATGATATTCTACAACGTTTTTATTATCTACGTCCTGTGCCTTAGAACGTTTGGCATTCAAAATCAGGCCCTGGCTGGCAGTATTAATCGTAGCCTAAATCTATCGGGTACACGAGCGTCCTATTCCGATGCCCCCGCTGCCGTCGCCCCGATTGCAGGAGGCAACGTTACGCCTGTGCTGGATAGCAATAGTAAAAAGCCGACGGCTGATCCATCATCACCGTTGGATGCCTTAAAGCCCAAGACCACCGAAACGAAACCCAACAAAAATGGGCTTTCAAGTGGCACTGGTGCAGATATTACGGGTGGTGGCGGTAAGGATGAGAAAGATGGCGCTGGTTCATCGTTGCCGGATATTGGCTTTGGTGGATTCGGTGGAAGCAGTTCAGCCGGCGGTGGAGGTGCCGGTGGTGGTAATTTCGATAGTCATCCGGACTTTGGTGATGATCTCTACGATGATGATTACGACAGTGAAAACTATCCAGACAAAGGCGAGCATGAATATAAAGCAAACGAATACGAGGAGCGTCAATTAGATCCCATGCTGGATAGTTTTGGGACAAAACTTGAAGGACACGATAGTGAAGGTTCGTTGCCGTTGTTTCTCATCGAACCGCAAAGTACGTTTGTGGTGAAAAACCGACCGGCCACGTTGAAGTGTAAAGCGGCGCATGCATTAAAGGTAAGTGTCGACGTCGAAAGAGATTTTGGTTTTGTAAAGTAAATATTTCCAATATGTTCAGAGTGGGTTGTGGGTGGTGAATGCAATATCCTTCACGTAGTGTCGTTTATATTTAGGGAAATGATATTGTTTATAGTCATTCTCGTGAGCATAACGTGTGAAAACTTCAAGAATGACTGATGTCTAGCTGATATCGGTGCGAATTTTTGATAGCTATGTACATCAAAGGGTACATGCTAACAGTAAAAATCATTGATAATATGTTTTGCTTTTGAGTCCATCATCATTATAATATAATGGACAAAACACTATAGACATGTGCAGTGGCGCAACCAGGATCCTGGAGGGGCTAAGACAGTTTGGTGCTTATAGTCGGCCCTAGCTGCTTCCTTACACAAAATGCAATTAGGCACGTTGCCGCAGAATGCCACTTTGTGGCCATCCTCTCCGCATCTGAAGCACATATTTGATTTATCGTGCTGGCTAGTGGCGCAACCAGGATCTTGTCCTGGAGGGGGCTTAGTCTATCCATATTACTGGACATTCAAGCTTTTCTCTGCAAGTTGGGATGGTGCTCCTAAATCAGTAATGAAATTACGCCATACAATGGTGTTTCAAGTTTATTTTCGATGCAAATTTTTCCGTAATGTATATAGCGTGTTGAAAACGCGAGTCAATACATACTATAGTAATCGGAATATCCTTTCTGTTGTTTTCATGAAAACCCAATTTTGAATCACTCTTTCAGTATTGTGATTGGGTGGATTTTAAAACAGGAACAATACATTTGATGAAATAGGACTTTTTTTTATAGACGGTAAGCATTAACTTCATTTTGTCATGTCTTTAATTCTAATCGACTTTCAGGACCTAGAAAGTGCTAAAACAAAAGTATGAGGACGGAGAGAAAGTACGCCTGAAGCCATTCCATAATCCTCGCTCCGAGGAAAGTCATTGATTCTATAATTTCGGCTTTTGGCCATTTTTATCTTCTTCCTTTGTCAATACCGAAAAAGTGACAATTGCGTAGGCGTAGGCCGTGGATCTAAGGGTTATTGTCGTTATCACACGATCCGGATTCGAAACATTGAAAGGGTCATTTCACAACCTTTTACGAGTAAGGTCAAGGGGTGCAGCTAGGTATTGAAATAATTGGCCCACCACAACTAGAGGGGAATTTGTAAATGCCCGGTACTACACGAAAAAAATTGATCTACTCATGTGAAATAGATAGTGCAGCACTTACAGAACTCGTATCTCGCAAAGAACCAATTTTGGATGTGAATGCACTCTGTAATTAAAAGCATATTTCATTTTGCCATTTTTAATTTTTTAATTTCTGTGTCTGGGAGGGGCTTTAGCCCCCTTATCCCCTCCCCTGGTTGCGCCACTGGTGCTGGCTATTGCAGTCTTTCGCGAAATGGCCAAATTCCAACGCTCATGGCCTTTTTTGCTGATGGGATTGTCCCGCCTACTTCTGAGTCGCTTCATCTAGAAATTCCTTTGTCTCGACAGCTGCTTGGTGATTAAGGTGACCAGACTCCCGAAGGCCCAATGCTGTAAACACACTTGTGAAATTCGGCTTTCAGGCAAATTGTAACGGTAATTTTATTATTTACGCTTGATTTTGGCACTTAGGTCTCCATATCTGAAAGGAGCTTAACGTGAAAATCTACGTATGTCTGTGCAGCTTACTAGACACAGATTTTTTCATTAACTCTCAACTTCTAAGTAAACTAGGTATAACTTTTTGGACAGAATTTTTACAGACACCGTAATACAACCCAGAAATCTCTCTCTGATTGCTGTTTACTCATTGTGAGTCATATTGCATTTAGTCGTATTTTGAAACCTTTTCAGAAGCAATTTCTCAGCTTTTTTTTATTGGCAAGTTACTTTCTTTCCGCATCATTTTGTTTTTACTTATTACGGAAAAACATGCCAGATACATCAATTTCGAAGAACCTCCTTATTTTTTATATATTCACCGAACTTGTTATAATTCCTTTTCTATTAATATAAGAAATTAGAAAAAAAGTTACCTAAGGTTATTTTTCTTATTTTGGAAACCGTTGGATCGCAGGATTTGCAAAAAAAAATCCTTTGAAATAAAATTGTAGAGAAGCTCAAAAAGGACAAAAAGGCACTAATTGTACGTTAATCAATATTCAGAGGCATGTAAGCTGAAAGGTATAAACTAATACCAAAAATAAAGCTCTTGACAACTACCTTTACTACGACGAAGAACGGCGACTTTTTTTCAGAAGATAGACATAATCAAATATTTTTCAGGCCCAATTGATATTATTTGACCCGGGCTCCCAAAAACGTAAAACCGACCCTTCTTAAGCTGGTCGAGGCTTTTTAGGCACAGTTTTAATGTAGCTATGAAGTGGAATCCGAGGAGAACCTGTAATTTGGAGGCAATGTGAGTGCCAATTATCTCTGCAAGTGTGCCAAATTTCAGAAAGGTCGGGAAGGGTTCCCGAGCTATCGAAATGAACTTATTATGCAGTGGATTGGGTTTCATGGTGTTGCATGGGGAAGGCTGTACATTTTGCTGTACATTTCCCAATGCTGTACGACAAGTCAAAATGCTGTGCTGTACCGCAAAATGCTGTACGTCTGGTCAGCTTAGGCTAAGTTCATCCATATTACTGGAGATTTGATGTTGCTGCCGCAAGTTGGGGGATGGTGTTACTTTTCATAGCGCTATACAGTAATGTTTCAAAGTGCCGTTGTATTTATTTTTTTTTTGTGTAAATTTTTTCGTATCAACTCTGTAATAACACTTTGCCATGTTACTGGTTCATAACACCGGTGTAGAAATAGTGACACCGCACGGCACCGCACCGAGCTGATTTAATAATAATTTGATTTGTCGTAAGGATCGTTAGCGTTATCACCTGTGGCATTTATGAGTCGACGGTATCTGGATTAAAACCGGATCGAATTTGGGCTAGTGGCTGCTAGTGGCTGCAGGGAACCTTAGTTCCCATGTAAAATAAACAGGGCCGGATTTAACCTGTATGCCGTCGCTGGGCAGTAGACAAATGGCCGCCCTCTGCCAGTAGTTTATAGTTTGGAAGTAGTAGAAGTCGCATACATATATGGTAACGGACGAATCTGATATGAACATTTAATTATTTTTCTAGTAACCTATGTCTTTTGTTTACATGAAAATATCCTGCTTCCCATAAGAGGTCCTTTCATTACCTATACTCAATTTCGGAGGTTTACTGTTTTCTCATTGTAACATCTCGTAGTACATATTTTTGAGATTGCATGTGTCTGATGTAATTAACCTATAAGTTCGGATTTCGTAAAAAATTTCGCAAATGCAAGCTCGCAATGTTATTCAGCAAAAGTTATCAGGCACCGCTTTTATACGCTTTGCTGATTTGTTGTCATCTTAAAGCATTTTTTGCCAGTGGCATTTTTAATTTTTCTACACTAAAAAATATCACAATTGAAACCTTTAATTTGGGCGAAATTAATTAAGACCGATTCACACGATGGGAACATGATACTTAGAAAATATAAACAGTGATAGTCAAAGCAGAGATTTGGACCCTTCCCGAAACCAAATCCTGCACTCGTCACTGTTGCTTCTCATCTCAGTGGGGAAAAACGGAATGGATGTATTACTTTTCTAGACAGCTGACGGGTTTAAAAATGTAAAAAGTGATGCATTTTTTTGCCGGATGAAGAAAAAAAACTTTTTCTTATAAACCAAACAAAAACTCTTCAGATGCGTCAATGCAGCTAATAACCTACATTGTTTATTGAGTGTGAAAATCTGAAATCTTTACAAATAGAAGCAAAACTGGATCCTAACAAATAGACCAGTCAAAACGATTTTTTTTTCACAGGATCAACAGAAATATAAAAAAAAGTGTGTGGTTCGATGAGTTGATTCGTTGGAGGTGATTTACATTCTCCGAAAGGAGCATTTTAGGAGGCTTGTAGTGAAATTAGGAGCTCGCCGCCAATGTAGGTTCAGAAGGTCATGGATTGTTACACGCGAAAGCTGCTCTAGGCTTCTAATAAAATTGAAAAATTTTGTCAACTGCTCCTTGAGTCAGAGTCCATCTTTCATAGAATCTAAATTCAATAGAAAGCTTCAAAAATTTGCCGCCCCTGAAAATCTGCCGCCCCGGGCAGCTGCCCAGGTTGCCCATATGGGAAATCCGACCCTGAAAATAAACCGTGGGAGCTCTTAGAGGACGCTTTATTTCAAAGATCCAATTGATTTCGAATGTTAATGAATACGGCTGGTGATAAAAGATCGAAAGCTGCAAAAATTGAATCCAGTTAAATTTTCATGACTGCAAAATATTTGTAGATGCAACAATTGGAAATGAAATATTTCTACGAATTACTGCACGGAAATACTTTTTATCGATGTGTTATTCTTTTTACATAAATCACGTCAATCAAGCCATCAAATTAGAAGCACAAATAAATTTAAAACCTTGAGATCTATACGTTTTTCAAGCTTAAAGCCTTCCACAACTTCAATTGCTATAAATAATTTAAATTTTAAGTCGCTATACCCCACACCATATTCTAGCTGTAAGAGCTCGGTATTATTATTTTCGACGCTTTTTGTTGCGAAAGCATTGATTTTGAAGACATTTTTTTCTTCCACATATATTAGGTAGGTATGTACTTCAGACCACTGTGTGCTTTTTTGCACAAAGATCCTTCTAAAATTCTGGCAAAGAAAGTATGCTCCAAAACCGTTTCATATTTTTTATGGGTTGTGTACGATATCCCGCCCATCATATTCCCGTTTTTCAAAATCCCGCTCAATTAGAATCCCGTCTAATCAAAATCCCGCCAATCAAAAATCCCGCCATTTCAATAACCCGCTTATCCAAAATCCCGCTTTTCAATATCCCGTCACGTTGTGACGGCAGAAAAGAATACTTACCTTCTTACTACATCACATTTGCCGTTAAAATATATATTATTTTTCTGAATTGACACGAAGTTTGGAGGATGCAGATACCAAAAAATAGCAGATTGGTTTGGAATCAATTATATCCATGGGAAAAATACCTTTAGACGTAGCCAGCAGTGACTTTCAATTGAAGAGGACTATGAAAAAACGGATTTTTTGATAAACTTGGCGCATAAACTAATGTAAATAATTAATAAGTCGAACGAATAACTATATTTTTTGTGTTAACAATAAAAAAAAAATTGGCGGTATTTTGACGGGATTTTTTAATTATTTAGTAGCGGGATATTGAAATGGCGGGATTTTGGAATGGCGGGATTTTGAGGTGGCGGGATTTTGTAATGTCGGGATAACGTAAAGCGGGGTTTTTTGGAAAAAGCGGGATTATGAACGGGCGGGATTTTGTTTTTCGGGATTATGTAGGTATCCAATTTTTTATACAATTTGCAACGAAATGCATTGCTTCATTTTGCAATTTTTCCTTTCCCAATTTATAGGTATATGAGAGGCCGCCCGTAGTTGCGTTACTGGACATGTGGCTGTCAAAATGTATAGTCTTAAACTTTTTTTTGCTGGAAATCACATGAGGAATAATTTTCCGGTGCATTTATGTGGTAGCATTGTCACACGGAGGGATTTCAGCACCAACCTCCTTTTTTGTTCAATCCTTGATATGTACTCAGGTCTGGGTTTATGAGGGGGCTTAAAGACTCTAGCCCCGCGATTTAAGGGAACCCCCCCCCCCATTTAAATAAATTGTTAAATTTTTGTTTATTTTTAATTATGTATTTAGAATAATAATTGAATCCGCATAGTTTTCCCTAAAAACTCTTCATTTCGTGGAATATTACCAAGCGCCTTTAGCCCGCCCGCAGTTGCGCCACTGGCCATGTGGCTGTCCAAAATTTATATCACATATTTTGGTAGAAAGGACATCTAACCAACTATGTAATTGAATATTTTAGGCAAGCTTGTTAGTTTGCAATTCGAATATTTTATTTTGAATATCAAAATGAATCAACTTCATAGCATTGTGGATTCATTAGATTCTCTTTGATAGTACATTTTGTAGTAAAATCGTCAGAATCAAGGTTAAATGCCAAATAACTTCTTCAAGCCATGACCACAACATTAAGGATTCAAATAAAACTTTTTCGAATCTCTTCAATAAATTCTCCCGTGACCATCTAATGTCTAATCTATCACCATAAATAGCGTCATACATTGACACTATGTCCGGAAACATGCAATTTACAAATGAGATCATTTCCTCAGTATATAAATTAACATATTTATTTGCTTAATACTAATTAACGCCTATGAAAATAAAATTAAGATTTTCAAATAAATCCAGAGAAAACACAATTTTTTATGGACTTGTCCGGATTAACTTTATGGTACTATGTTTGTGCTCTAAATCTCTATCCAGCCGAGATTAGAAAAACACATTAACACACAATTCGTTCTTTTGTGATTCTCTCTGTGTAATTTTATTGCATTTCGAAAAAGACACAACAGAATAAAACTTATACCGCAATTTTACAATATTTATTATTCTAGACGGCAGGTATACATGTACTGACATGTATTACGGATTTGTATTGCGATTGTGATTTGAAAGAAAAAATAGATTGAAATGTACAGAATGGATAAATATAAAATTCACACCAGAAACCTTGAATTAATTACATGCATGAAGCAACAAGTAATTGTATGTGCCTATAGTTTGTTGCTCTTTTTTTCTTTACACAGTTGAGTTTAGTATTTTTATATTACCTCATTTGGAGTTGCAAACAAAAATCTAGCGCACAAATTCAGCATTCAGATACGCTTGTTGAGCTTTTTGTAGAGATACATCGACCATAGAGTATTTCAGGTGGAACATAACCAAGTGAGAAAAATATGTGTGATTCTTTGTACGTATGGCCAGAGATTGTGTAATCCTGCTTTTTATTGTGTCGGAAATGGTACAATGCGGCAAATTCTTTTTTTTTTCGCGAAATGTGAAATATTTTCCAGCCAACTGAACGGATGGATGGGCAACGTACAGTCGTTGGCAATTTTAGAATGATGTCAGAGTTATGATGTAAGAACATGTAGAGAACAATTGAAATTTTGGGGGATTTTGATAAAGAAATTTTGTACTGATATATGTTTGAGGATTTATTTGTGTTTTAATTAAAACATAAAATGAGTTGTAACCATTATAGTCGATTAAGACTATCTGGCCTAATAGTTAAGATTTTTCGTTCAATATACTTTTCAGAATCAGCGTATTAAACGACATAATGTTTTAGACAAGTAGACATGTGAAGTCTGGTCAGGTCAGTGGCCGCTCTAGCACTTATGCCGCCCCGGGAAAGACGACAAAATGCAGCCTCCCCCCCCCCCCCCCAAATTTTGCAGGGGATGTGTTTATTTATTTATTCATACTAGCAGGATCTTCATTTGACATATTTTAAATTTCAATCCCATTCAGAAGTTAGCGCTCTGTTCCAAAGATTTGATACACAAACAAAGGATAGTCCATGAAATCAGCTAGATTCCAACTCGTGGACACTTTCTTTATGCTCATCGTGTACTGATTGATACAAAATTGAACTAGTTATTCTGTAAGAATTAGTCGAGGGGATTAAGCCATAAAAATGAATAAATTGAGAGATAGAAACAAAACATTGTTGTTGGACGGTGGGTACATCAAGCTCAAACAACTTGTTTGAGAATTCCACCAACCTGCCAAGCAGACTCGGAGTAAACCAACCTTATTGGTGAATTTTAGGCTGCTCAGTTTAGGCGCTAGCTTCTGGCTAATGATGACGATGCAATAACACATTGCCTATCTTCGTGTGCTTTGTTTTGTTTTACCAAAAATGAAAAAAAAAACTCTTTTATTCATGGAATATTTCCAAACCTGGTAAAAACTTGAAATTATATTCGTCGGCTAATGCAGTTTATTCATGTCGTCTCACAATTATTTATTACTATCACAAACTGCGAAAAAAAGTGAATTGTGGATATCTAGGGTCAGTCGTGGGACTTTATAAACCGAGCTAATGCTCTGAAATTTTGAATTAAAATAAAAATCAGTCCACCGAAATCGTATACAGAGCATAATATTATTATCATCTAGGACTTTTCAGTTCTAAGTCGTTGAATTAATAAAATTTTGTTCAGAGATATACCTCTATAGAACCACACCTTTAACAGAGGATCAATGGATACTGAAGTCATTCCTTATTATTCTTAAAATTATGCAATCGTCCCTTGATTTAATTCAATTTGTCCAGTATACCATGAGGTTCAAATTTTTAAGGTTTCCCTTCAGTACGAGTATAATGCTATTGAATTTCATATTGTGAAAAGTAGTGGTTTTGATTTGCCGGCTCTATTATCTTATTAAATTTCTTCAAAGGATTCTGAAGGCTAAGGTTATCGGCTAACCTAAATCTCTAAACCAAGCTAAGGACAACTCTCGCCATTAATGTTGCTATTTAAAAAAAAAAATTGTTGACTGTTGAACGCGAAAAATGTTGTATGTATGTAGCAACATTCTTGATGACTTGCGACTCTGTTTTTTTTATGAAGTGAATGAATGACATTCTTTAACAAATATATATTGTATTTATTTGGAAATAGTTGATATTATGATGCTTTCATTGATACTTTCGGCATGGCAATGAAGGGTTTGTTTTGTTTAATGAATGAAAATTCATTGGACACAAGTTTCCATATTTCCGGTAAAAATCTATATAATTCGTGACGCAATGTATTTTCACATGAATTTCAATGAAACCAATTCATTAAATTTAATGAAATATTTATGAAAAAAAAAACGATGAATTACTTCTTGTAAATAATGAACATTTTGTAGTACATACACGTGCCTAGGGTCAATCTAAACTTTGTCCTAATTTACAGTCTACCAATCGTAAAAACTAATCAATGAAAATACATTGAATCAATGTTTTTTTTCATCATATACATGTGATTTTTACGATATCGATATTGATGAATTGTTCAAACTTTAATGAAAGCTATTCTTAACTCTGACAAATATTTTATGTGTGTCTTAGAAGCGCCATCCGATCGATCGGCCAGATTTTATTGAATGCGACATAAATCGGAAGGTGTATGGGACCATCGGATTCAATTTTTTGATTTGACGTGTGGAACGTAATGCAATTTTCCGTACAAGCTGTCATTACAATCATGTGTTTTCAGTTGCTGTTTTTTGACATAAACCTGTGGTCGTTCTTCATGCTGGTGTTGTGGCGGTCATTCTCCATCAAAAGTACCAATGGATCCATATTCCGACAAAAATGGTATAATTTTCGCTATTTTGTGTTGTGTCTTGTGGACCATGAGACTGCCAATATCAGATTGCCCCATAAATTGCCTAATGTATATGCTGTACGGGCATTTGTCGCGGACCACGGCTAAGTATCGAGCCGTCGTCACTGCAACAAAAAAAATAATGGGAACGCGTCTGACTCGGTGGCGTTTTGACGCGGCGAGGCCAGCGTATTGCGTGGGTGTTGGAGTCAGAGCGTCCCCATCCTTGTTCAGCCACCATTTCAAATATTTTTGGGAAAAATAAGGGGATAAGGTAATGGAAGGATTGTGCCCATCCTTCGGAACACGGTTAAACCCCAAAATAAAAGAATTTAGCAATACATTATAATACGTCTATTAAAATTCATGAAAAATTCAAAGTATAAGTGAGGGGTTTTCGAATGTTTAAAAAAAAAAAACAAAGGAAAAGAACGATCAACTAATTTTAAGCGTAATTGAAAATTCAAACGGTAATTAGAAAAAAAAACAAAGATTTTGAGAAGCAAAATGAAATTCAGTGAATAGAATGAAACGTGAAAACTTACGTTTGGGTTGATCCTTCGCCGACGATCGATCGAACACTCGGATGTCGCCTTGACAATAAATTCTAAAAGAAAAGTTTAAATTTTATGTTAACACCCCTCGCGAAATCCAAAATAAACACATTAACAAATTCAATATACGATTCAATTGCTGCTGACTCGAAATCCAAAGAAAATGCCATAAATCCAAAAATCAATCCAATCGGTCAATCCACTAGTACGGTACCGCTGCGATGCTGTGCGATGAGGCTGGTGTGACGTGCGAAAATGGTGGCACAAAATTGGCGAACGAAGGTGAATCGAAACTAAGTAACAGGGGGATTTTGATGCTGCGCGTTGCGTCGGCTTTAGCGTTCACTGTTTTCACTAGTTTCGAAGAAAACGCAGTCTTCCAGGAATGCACTGCTAACGCACTTTTGCCCGAACCACATCCGCCAATTCACACAATCACCTCCCCGACAATTTCATCAAAAAAAATCCGTATCCACCAAATTTCCACACGCACCGTCACACTTCCAAATTGCCAATCCAATGCAAAATCCTCACAATCCAAAATAGCCAGCAGAAAAAGCCACAGCACCCAAAATGATGAATCCAATTTTCCAAAAGAAAAATCCAAAAAAAATAATCCACGGTGCTAAAAGACGCACCAACAGCCGGACCAACAATCCTCGACCGACCACTCTCCAACCAACCAACCAAAACCTCCAAAAAAAAACCGTAGTCCCACCAAAACCTAAACCCGCTATCCACACATACTATCAGTATGTCTCACTCGCAACACCCACCAGCGAGAAATTATCAGGTTTGTGGTGCCCTTTAGAAATCTTCATCACGTGTAGTCTGGCTGGTGTACTAAGTAGGGTAAACGTCTTCAAATCGTTGGGTCCAGGGATCGGATCCCATTGTAGGTAGGTAATTTATGATGCGTTTCAAAGCGTATTGAGGCAAATGAAATGTCGCTTACACTTGTAGAGGTCTAGGTTCAATGCTATGCTATCACAGATAAAGTGAATATTTTTCATTAATTCAATGAAATATTTCATGACGTATATAAAGTAAATAAAACTGAATTCATAGTATCAATAAAAATATGCTTTGGCTGAAAATTAAAGAAAAATTCATCGTAAATACAACAAATTGCATGACCATTATGTAAAAATTTGGTCCTAACAGGGCAAGAAAGTCACAACTCACAAGTTCACTTTTAATTCGATAAATCGAAAAAGCCTCTCATAACCGTTATAATGAGTATTCTATGGAAATGTCTTCATACCACCGATACGACCCCAAATTACTTAAAAAAAAAATAACCTACATGGGGATCCCTTTAGTCCAGAATTATTAAATTAATGGGGGTTCCATTAATATAATTAATATTAGCCCCGGGCACCAAGAAGCTTAAAACCGACCCTGATGATACCGTACCTTATCGGCACTCATAGGCATTTTTAAACACCTTTTTTATCAACCAAGGATTTTTTGTTTTTTTTTTTTGCGGGGTTACAGTTTTGCGTTGAGATCCTGATTTTAAGTATCGGATATAAAAACTGCTTTTTATTCAGGGTTTGTCAGATTTAGTATCGGGAATAAAAACCCATACCAAAACAAGCCCAGCGTACAGAGCCCGCAATACGTGGGTTTTGTAGAGAATTACAATGGGTAGTTTAAATTTGTCTTACATATCCTTCGGATAATATGTACATAAAAAATAAACTTAATATAAATGAATTACTAACATTAAGGCCCGTATTTATGAACATTCCTTAACTCAAGGAGACCTTGAGTCAAGGATGCCGAAATTAAAAAACTTAAATGTCATTTTCCATACTTTTTCTTAGAAATCACTTAAATTCTTGAGTCAATGCATCCTTCATCCTTGATTTAAGGAGAAACTCAAGGAGACCTTGACATTTTCTATAGTCAACCTCACTTGAAGTCAAGGTGATCAATCTAAAAAAAAAAAAAAGAATACCTGGCGCGACAGTCCAACATTGATCAGGCCGCAGAAGTATTAGTGTCATCCATTTTCCAAGATCTTAATTGCCTTTTGTTTGTTGAGGCATTGAGATCAACAGCACGCTCAGCAGAGTGCATCCCCATAACTGATTACTCGGTAAACATCTGAGTGGGATCATAGTCGGTCACATGAGTCGAGAATCCGAAAAACATCGTAAACTGAATTTTCGCTTACGGTGAAACTCGAACCCACGAACTATGCACTATAGGTGAGCGCACTAAACACTACATTACACAACCATACTATACACACAAACCAGAATACAAAATTGATCCAAAAAAAAATTTACTATATTCCTGGTTTGGAAGAAGGATACCAATATAGTAAATCTATGCACATTATCGTTATACACTCCGCTCCACATTTTAGGTAGCAAAAAAAAATACGTTAGTAGCAAGTTGAACCCCCTTCGCTGGACAGAACTCCATAAACCCTATTTGGGATTAATTCATAAAATTTTCCAATATAATTAAGTGTAATGGAGCTCCAAGCAAGTTTGATTGCTTGGATAAGTTCAGGAATGGTGGAATATTGTAGTTCAGATCCGTAAACTTTTCGGGCTAACCCTCCCCCAACATTTTCGATAATGTTTAGGTCCGGTGAATATCTTCGCTACGTTTTTGCTCTCTATAAACGATTTCACGATTCGGGCAGTTTGGATGAAATTGAAATTTCCACGACAGAGGTCCAAAAAGGATGTTAAAGAATGATAAAGCCTTTTGCAGTACGTCATCGCCTTTGCATTCATTGTTGATTCCAAAAATTGCAGCTCGCAATCGCCATAATACGAGATCGCTCCCCACTCCATGATACCTGCTGCTCGGCTATGTAAGCGGTCTAAATGATGGGTCTCCTTTCATAAATCGTGAAAATAATAGCTGTAGTCGTCGGGACCTTCCGAATCGACACTATGCCACTCCGTCGTCCAGGTCATGTTAGTGCGACAAAAAATGAGGCGTTGCTCATTACGTACAAGATTGAGTGGTTGTTTTTCTTTAATTTTAATTTTCCTTATAAAAAGAATAAACTGCAACGTGAGATTGATTTATGAGTTTTTGGCAGTTGCATTGAGGTCATAAACGGTGTGCTATTCAAGTGGCGCGAGATCACTACTAAAGAGTTCTCAGATATGCAAACGTAAAGCGCGGTTTACATGAGTCGTGTTAATGGTAGGATAGAGTGGAAATTTTCAAGAATCTTTCCATCTTCCACTATTTCACCTCTTCGGGGGCACCATACCATCTTTTCTACCAAGTATTCGCGCCAAAGACTGTTATTTTCAATTCAATTCTATTTATTTCAAAGTATCTGTATAATAATGTTTAACAAGACCTTAACTTAGATTCCGGTAGGAAACCTTAACTCTATAGTGTTAAATATTGTTGGCAAGCAATTCAGATTATTTAGCTTAAGAGACAGGCAGAGTATAATGACAAAAAAAAAAAAAGAAATATGTTAAAACTTAACCTACGAAAGTAATAGAGGGCATAGTTACATTATGTGCTAAGTAAAGATATTAGATATTATAATACTATGTGGGAGCAATTCGCCATAAATTTAGATGAAATTCTGTTCACTATTTCATTGATTGTTCTTATTTTGGTTTCATTATGCAACCTTATGGTAGAATAGAAGAACGGCTTATTGGTGATATGTTTCAGGATTTTATTTTGCGTAATTTGTAATTTGGTCTTAGTGGTTTTTGCGTAGAGACCCCATAATGGTGAACCGTACGCAGCAATGGGTTGTATAACGATTTTGTAAATTAGAATTTTATTTTCGAGAGACAGTTTCGATTTCTTATTCAAAAGCGGGTATAAGGAGCAGAAGGCTTTTCTCATTTTTTCTGAAGTTGTTTCTATATGATGTAGACCAGTTAGTTTTTTGTCAAAAACTAGCCCAAGATAGTTCATTTCTGTATTCCATTTAATAGGTTCGCCAAGAAAGTCTAAGGGTCTGTCTGGTAAGTTTTTTCTTTTTCTTTTCTTGGAGAAATATACCGCTTGGGTTTTGGAGGCATTCAGTTTTATCTTCCATCGAAAGTAATATTGATATAAACATTCTAATTGGAGTTCAAGGTTTAAGGAGATACTTGTTGGGTCTTCACCATCACAAAAAAGGCAAACGTCATCCGCAAAAAATGCTAACTGACAGTTGTTAGTTTGGGGTATATCTGCAGTATATATATTGAAAAGAACCGGAGTTAAACATGATCCTTGCGGAACACCTGCCGGTATTTTTTTTGCCATTGAAAGCGATTTTCCAATTTGAACTGAAAATGTTCGATCTGACAGGAAGGACTGGATAATTTTAATTAAATAGGTAGGAATACCAAATTTACTCAATTTAAATAGCAACCCGTGATGCCAGACTGAATCAAAAGCTTTCTCGATATCTAAGGCTACAACACCTACAGATTTTTTCTCTTTGATCGACTGTTTTATATGTTTGTGTAATCGGAGTGCCTGGTGGACAGGAGAGAGCTTTTTACGGAACCCAAACTGGAAATCTGGTAAGATTCTTAACCTTTCGACAACCTCATTTAGTCGCGATAATATCGTTTTTTCAAGAATTTTGCTCATTGCCGGTAGGAGACTAATGGGTCTATAGTTTTCAGGAAGTCTCGCATCTTTCCCTGGTTTAGCTATTGGTATCACTTTAGCATGTTTCCAAGAGAAAGCATCGTCCATTTATCATTTCGTTTAATAAAAATTTTCTCTCGAACCAAAGTTGATAGTTTATTCACTAGTGTCTTTGTTGATGGATGACGGTTTTATTGCCACATGCGACGGAGGAAATTACGGGTATTAATAAGTATTCTGATATTGTCATCAATGACATGGTGTCTAGTTGAATTACTGTTAGTGGTAAAAGAAGCAAAGTCCAAAGCACAATTTATTTTTAAATAGAATTCATCAATGAGGAAGTCAACTTGAGATGTATGTTGAACGTTAGACAAGTCTTGTGATCTTAAATCAATATGAGTATTGACTGTTACTATTCGGTATTAGCAACAGGTTAATTACATTGTTTCAAGCTAAAGGACCCCTTAGGGTATATACGGGCTACAAGGGAAGAATACCTTCGATTGCTTCAAATTTGCAGCGGAGCGCAGGCAACTGGTGGCGAACACGGGGAATACCTTAAACCTTCAAACTCGTTGCTTTAGTCTCATAATGATGGGACTGTATAGTTAATCGGTTTATCTGCATAACATCGACAAGGATCTCGGAATGATGGCTAAAACAAATTCCCGACCACTGCCCAGTATTACCGAGAGGTGGTTCCCCAAGGGAAGCAACTCAATAGGTGTTCATTAAATTAGTTAAAATGTACAATTTATTTTCTCCCGCCTTTTTTAGCCGGCTCATAGTTTTTTAACAAAAATGAAAGTTGTTCTTTGTTTAAATGGTTAATGTACATACTATAATATTCCTTTCCAATTAAGTAACAAAACCTATTAACAAACGATTTTATTTACCAAAATAGTTACTTGGCTACTGGATGTTAAGAAAAATTTGTATGAGTGTACTTACTATTTCTGTCAAAAAAACTAAAATATAGAAACCAATTACACTTTAAGATCATAAATTGCATTATTTCAAAGTCTCAGTCAACTTAAAATATTTATGATGAACTTATGTTCACAACGCCCTTTCAACATTTTTATTGAAAAAGCCTGAATTTTCGTAAATTATTGCCCATTGATTCAACACCTCCTCTTACAATTTATTCAAAAATCTCCAGGGATCCAAATAACACATGTTCAATTGCACCCCAACCTTCAACTTTTATCTTAATTCTATAGACTCTCGAACAACTTACTTACGAGTATACCCTCTCCCCATAACATTAGCAATCGAAGATAGATGTCAATTAAATTCATCAAAAATTGTGAGCCTTCTACCTTGAACACTAGATAGACATTAAACTCTCTAGATCTCTACTATTCTATTTTAGTCTATCAATAAAATTTAATTGTCCCATCTATTCTCACATTCATGATCCACCCGAAAAACTAAAAGTTGAAAGATAACATCATATTTCAAAATGGATACATATCGTATCCGAACACACACGCATAGATCTCTGAGAAGGGTTAGGGTTAAAGATCATTGTTCATATCATAATTTTCCAATATATACCTCTCCCGAAAATGAACTTCCACCATATGAGACAGCGCAGGCATTTTATGTAGTACTATTAAGCAACGAGGAGTCGCATAACTACAAATTTCAAATTCTCTTCATCCGCATATGCCGTATACTGGTGGATGCCAACAACCAAGTCCTCATGGCATGGATAACCACATGGATCTGCCGTCTATCATTTTCCTCTCATATCTTTCACATGAAATTTCGAAATGAACGCTTGAATATTTCCCGGGGACTAGATGGGATGCGGGATTATGAGAACATATGGCTCAAGTCATAGTGTATAATGATGGGCTATAATGAAGTGAATGAAGGCGGAGACGATGCGGTAGTATAGGATCTCTCCTATATTGTATACACATCCAAAAAGGACCCAAAATGAGTCCTGTCGGCATGATGCTGAGCTGAAATAGTTAAGGTAATCGCCTCTCATTGTTTTCGGGAAAATATGTATGAGATAAACTCTTCGGAATATTACAAAAGTTTGTTAACTCATCTCGTCCTGGGAGGCTTAACTGACTCAATGCGGTCGTGGTCGTCATCATTATCATCAATACCTTGTCCTTGTTCATGTTAGGCCCGTATACCCATCTCAAAACCAAAAAGGAAAAATCTCATTTTCCACGGTTCGTCCTTATGGCCAACTGACGTTTTGTAGGCTTGTTCGTTTTTTTTTTGTTTTGTTCTATCAAGTGACTGGTGTTTGATTTGAAAACGGTCCAATTGGTCTCGGTCTGACATGACGTTTCACACGACCGAATCGACCGATGGCATCCCAATGTGTTGAGTGATTTTCTCAAAATTTAATTTTTGGAATTTTTTTTCAAAACCACATTGAAAGATGTCTTACGACTTGAAATGTGTTTTTTATGGGTTCAATTTATTTCCAGAGGCCCGTAACCGTACACTACTTATAATTAAATTTTTTATTGATTTTTTTTACCGTCATGTTTTTCGAAATTCTTTGGGGTGTCAAATGATCGGTGCTTGGGTTCTCGTTACTTTTTTAATATTTCACTTTCAATTTTTTGTTCAAGACTTTCTGATACATAATTTTTTTCTTTTCCTTTTGATCCCATTTCAGCTGTCTTTCAAGTGCAGTGGCAGCTCACAGCCGCCACCTTCGGTGATGGAATCGCATGTGGACCCTCACAATGGGGTGCATCTGGCCGAAGTGTCGGCAACAATTTCACGCGATCTTGTCGACGAATATTTCGGTAAAGGACCGTTTCGTTGCGAGTGTCACGCCTGGTCGTCGCGAGGTGGTGCAAAAAGTCAAAGTGCTGTCATTGAAGTTGCATGTAAGTATACGCATTTCAATTTTAAATTGACATATTTTTCGATAGAGGAATGTTGAAGAAATCGACGCGATGAAAACTTGATGTCTTGCGTCATGTATACGTGTTAAGCCAGCCAGCATATTAGCGGGTCATCGTACAAAGAAATGTCCTTAAGGAAGCCCATACTATGCAGCCCTACTATTTCCCATAGACTGTTGTCGTCGTCGTCGCGTCATAAAGAAAATGAAATAAAAGGGGATTTTCCACAATGTTCCGATGAGCCGAAGAAAAATGAATTACGTACTATGAGAAACCATATACCAGCACTATGCGCTAGACTTCCTTCCGTCTCAGCGCTATATGTTTTTTTGTTTCGTCTATTGGTGGTTTTGGGTGAACAAGGATATAAAAAAAAAACTGAAAATCCACTTGAAAATGAAATTTGACACAACAATGAGATTCAGAAGTGGTGCGCGTACCCACGATACTTTATTGCGGTTAGCTTTCTTCACTTTTCCACACCACTGTAATACGGATAGTCGGGGGTATAGTCTCTGCAAGGCTCACTCGGTTTCTTAGGATATGCCCCGCAAGATGATGGCAACGTGCGGCAAGGAATATTGTATAATATGTTTTGTTGCGCTGAGAACGAAGCAGGAAGACATAGTAATGCGGTTTTCCCTCCGAAAGTTGTAATTTAATTTATGTGAATGCTTTGGCATGGTGCGTTATAAGCCCATGGGTAATTTTAGGAAGTTGTAAGGGTTCCATAGAGTCTATCAGGCATATAGTCAGGCTGAGAGACGGAATTCAAAGAACAAGACTTTAATTAATGTGGTGAGTCCTTTTCGGATAGATGTAAATGTTTTCTAGGGATAATAAAGAGGAGAGCTTATGAGTGCTGTTGATGGATTTTAGCATGTCTCGACTCTGTATAGGTATTGGGGATGAGAAACTGGATTTATTAGTAGACGGTCAATCGAACGAAAAGAGACCCTTTCTATTAAGTGTCATTTTAAAAGGTTCGCCTCATTTAATTCCAAATAATGCAAATTTCTAAAGTTGTATAACCGATGAGTGTATACCCTGTACCCATGTACAGACCTAGAAAGCACGAAACCTCCAAGTATTAAACGTTTAAAGTTTTCTTTAGGACGCATCCTTAATATTTTATAAGGACATCCAACAGCTTCCTAGTTTCGGGAGTTATATCGTGCGAACGGACAAACATACGACAGACAGACAGACGGACATGATTTGTTCCAGTCAGGGAGCGATCCTGATCATTTCTATGTATATATTGCCGGTGGCTCCTTTGAGGTGTTAAATAATATCGGCGTAACAAAAACAATTTACCCTATGCCATCTTATCTGTATAGGGAATAAATATATAAAAATAGGCTGTACATACCGATCACTTTTTCCTTGCACTACATCTCATTACAATTTATTTTTAACCAAACAAAGCATATATTTAGACTTAAGAACCGCGAAACTACCAAAATAGAGATTGTGTGATTTTTGACTTTCATATGCAATGACAAATCTTTTATTAAGTCAACAGAAACTACCAAAACGTACCAAAAAAATTACATTTTAAATTTAGTGCAAGTTTTTTCTAATGCCGGCCCCGCACTGTTTGTTTGCCGAACCCAGTGAAGACGATCGTTCCATAATCGGCACGTGTGATTCCCCTAACCACACTGCTAGCAGTGGCCGAATGCCTAACAAATAACAAAATTGAACTTCCCCTCGTCTATGTCCCTCCCATAGACTTTGATCTTTTGTACCTTCTGTTACTTGTATTCTATCTGGAGTTCCGATTCTGTTGCGAAGATTCAAACAACGGAGACAGACAAGCAAACAAATCATCAAACATTAATTGTCCTTTCATTCTGGGCAGCAAATTCACAACTTCGGGGCAGGTTTGCCGAACCAGACTCGCGAAAAAAATCATCGAGGATAGCCTCCAGTTTAGTTTTCAAATTTGCAATTTATTACAAAATATCGTTTTTTTTATTAAAGCGTTGTTTCCACTTTACAAACGCAAAAGATTAAATGCTATTTTTTTCACTAAAAACATCTTTTTATGCTTGAACCATATTTTTTACAATTTTAGAATTTGGGAACTACTCTACATAGAAAAAAATTCGTAGTGCAGGTTAGCTGTTGAAAAACACGGCCAATATTGAAATTTAGTTTAGCAAGGCAACTCAAATACTCAGGAAGATCGTTTCAAGGTTTTGTGAAAAAATATAGCATTAAGTAGTTCGATTGGTGACAAATGGGACTCAAAATTGCTATTTAGAAACATATTTAGACGAACGATTTCATCCTCCAATTCTTTACTTTATGGGTCAATTGTGGCTCATAGACGTTGAAATTAACGCTTTTACGAATCAAATTAACGATTGCCCAAATAAAAATATCCAACGTCTTACAGTCAGTTAGCGCCTGGTCTGAAACAGAAATTTGAGGCATTTTTTTTGAATCCTAAGATTTTAGCCTCGGTGTCTCGGAAAATTCCAGGATAGGAAATATCAGAGACTGTCACTCAAACAATGCTGAGGGGGTTGTGGTCTCGAAAATTTAAATTGGCGTAGTAGGGACTTTTTTGATAATAGCGAGAAAACATTTTGCCGTTTAAAGTCACGCACGTCGTCATATTAAACGCTATGTTCGGTCGAAATGGGTAGCTTCTGTATTTCCTTTCATGTTTCATCATGTCTGGACTTCTGGGCTTAAATGTAACATTTATTATAACCTTTATTCAGTGTTTTACCCCTAAAATAAAGCATACATAACATGAAGTTCTCATCAGGATGTTTTGGAAATTTACCATGATTCCGACCGAAACGGATAAATTCAGTTGCGTAGGTTATACAGTACAAAACCACCTCAATTGGAATCAATTAGATTATAGAAAACTGGATGCAGATTTTCTCATGATATCTTAAAACCACGTTTATCCATTTCCTGAGCTCCACTTTTCCTTTATATTATTAATTCTATTTCTAGCAATATTTTCGGTTCCGACAAATTTAACGAATGGCAAAACTAAATTGCTGTTGTAGATTTTAATTTCATACCCACTTCCCCCAAGAAAAACTCGTGACTACGAGTTTTATGTTGAAAAAATTTTTGGGCAAAGACATGTAAATCATAAAAAGCTAAAGGCCAAACAAAATTGGGTTCAATAACAATTTTGCTCACGAAAATTTACATCCAGATGATTTTCTTTCCAAATACCCCATTTCGGGGTGTTCAAAACATGGACTTCTTTTCGAATAAATCTCAATCCAACTAGAAACATTCGGAAGGTTTAGCAAAGTGAGCAACTTTTTCTGAACCGAATTTCGGGGCAAATCAATTTCTCGAAGGGGCCTTTTATTCCCCTGTTCAAAAAAGACCGCCTTCAACAAATGTATATCAATTATTATCCGTAAGAAATTTGTTTATAGAACATGGAGACTGATTTCGAAAATACGTGCATAGTTGAAACTTGCATAAGCTACCGCTAAGCGACTTTTTTCCGAGTTTTAGTGAATTTCTTAGACTTAAGTTGAACACTTCACATTTTTTATTGATACGCATTTGTGCTGATACACAGTGTGTTTCTTCAACCTGGCCGAACAAAACTGCGACGTGGGCCCGCCCACAAGTTTGACATGCCTGATCTAGATAGAGGATATACCATTTCTCAGTCAAGTTCATAACTTTGGAGCATCAAGTTCGTAAGTTTGGAACATTAAATTCGATAATTCGGGAGCTTAAATCGCAACTGTGAATGCATATTTGAGTTGCATCGTGTAAAGATTTATTGTCACCACGGTCATTCAATTTGTAATACAAATATTATTGGCTTAAATAATTATGTATTTTTTACTGCCAGAAAATTTTCGGGCCCCCGAAAAACCCGGGCCCGGGGCTTTTCACGCCTACCGCCCCCCTCTCTCGACGGCCCTACACGCAACTCATATCAATACGAACAGACAGATGCCAGAACTTCCGAAATCAATACTCCATATATTTAAGGCGTATTGTAACCGCCAGAAACGATGAAGCTAGCAATGATTAATGTAAGGAAGATATTTTTTGAAACCTTATACCGTAGGCACCCGATAATTCGGATCTCGAAAATCCGGAATACCGATAATGGAAAATTTTGATGGATTTTATAAAAAAAAAAGTGAGTTTCCTATCGTTGAAGTGTTTATTTTAACGCTAAAGTGGTTAATTTCTTAATGATTTCAGTAAAAATATCGTTTACCGTATAGTAACGTGCATTTCGACAATTCGGACTATTCGAAAATCCGGAATATAGGCACTCTACTGTAAATAAAAAAAAAACACATTTATAAATACTAGACACTTGGCACAAGTTTTTCTGATCCTCGCAGTACTGATTTTAACCCTTTCATTCCCAAATTAAAATCCTTCGGGCAAAAAAATTATATTGTTATTATTTCGTCTTTATTTGTGTCTAAAAATACATTTTCAATGAAAAAAAGGAAAAAAAATATGGGTTTGGAAAATAATAGTATGTAAACTGCAGTTTACATTGGGATTGAGTGGAAACTTTTTCAAATACTAATAGTTGACGGCAATATTTATTTTTTATTACGGAAGCGATGAAAGAAATTTTCTCGATGAGTACGACTAAGGTCCCACCCATTTACTGAAGCTATATTTAGAAACCAATAGTGTAAACTCCGGCCAATCCGGACCTTAAAATCCGGATTATTTGCTTGATAATCCGGATTTAGGGCCATTTATCAGTAAAGTTCAATATTAAATTAAACTAAATTTAAAAGAACTGGCAAAACTATAAGTTTTTCTGATCGAATCTACTGGTGCTAAATTTATCAAATTTAGTTAGAATTTTATCATAAATGATGTATTATAGACGAGTCTGGAGTCTTTATCGGTGCATTTTGGAAATCCGGACAATTTGATAATCCGGGTATCGGTCCCAATCAATCCGGAATATACCCCAATAGGTTGAAATCGCCCAATTTCCACCACCTGAAAGCTTTTATGCTACTTTTTCCGCCTAGTTCATCTTTTTCATATCGGATTCATTCATCGCCAATACCGGCGACAATATTATTCCATAAATGCCCAATGTAAACCACAGTTTACATAGCTTTCAACGTCCCCCAATGTCATTAAATTTTTGCCACAGAAAATTCTGGCAAATGAATCTTTTGTTGTTGGCGAATAACGCTAGATTTTTTTCACGGATGGATTTTCCATCTCGAATTATGTAGGAGGGGAGCAATTCACTACTTGTCACAATGGACGAAAACACCCTGACGGCCTTAATTCTAAATGCATGCCTAAAAATTTCAATCCATATGCATTAACTAAATGCTTACTATGCTATGCTGTTATATGTAAGTTTTAGTGTATGTCACTCATTTTTATTTAAAGTAAACCAAAACATGGAGAAAGTGTTTTAAAGTTGATGTAAACTGCAGTTTACAATGGGAATGAAAAGGTTAATGCCAAAAATAATAATCGAGCAAGAATAAAATAATGCGATAAAGAAACGATCGAAAGACAATGTGACAATTTTTGAAAATAATCGTACAAGTGCATAATCTTGGCAGAAGTTTGAAAATATGTAGGTAGAAAATAGTTTGCTTTAGAGTCAGTAGAAACTAACTCGCAGATCCGATTTTAGTGAGGATAGCTTTGTTTTGTCTGGAAAAATTTCTGACTATGATTACCATTTCCTTTCAGTTGTAGCGGGGAAATTTTAAATGAAACGCGATATTTCGACGCGGAACAATTTTCTTCTCTCTTCTTAAATCCGTCTTACACGGACGTCTCTATCCAAGTGACAGTACAACATTGCCAACAACTTAACCCTTCTGTCGGCACATAGGTCTGGCCAGACCTTTGGCACTATATATTGGTCAAAAAAGTATAGAAGATGAAATCGCAGCGACTTCATATTTCATGATATCCTAGACTAATATGTTTAGAAGCATTTTGCAAAAATTTAAAAAAATCGGTGGAAGTTTTGAGTTTTTGATGATTTTCAATTTATAGTGCTTTTTGATACCCAATAGGTCTGGCCAGACATATAGTTTTTACCCCCATTTTCGTCTTGAGGTAAAAAGTGAAAATATTAAATTCTCTTAAAAATCTCCTATTTATAATGTAATAAAGTCATTAAAATTAAATTTGTACGATAAACGATAAAATTTTCTGAGATTTTGCTTTAAAAAGCCGTGAAGTTCGCAAATTGGGTACGCCTAATTTTATCCCGTCTTATAACATCACCTAATCAACTGAGATTTGATTCTAGGAAAATCAAAAGAGTTTTATTTCCTTTGTAATAGAATGAACTAAGTATTAGTGACTTACGATGGTGTTTCTTAATAGATTTAATGGAGATATTTACGGAAAATTTAGAATGAAATGATTTTTGCGGTTGAAAATTCCCTATTTCTATCTATCGATTTTCCCAAATCTGCAGACTAATATCGCGATAAAATCTACCAACAGAGTGCCAAATATTTCCTTAAAGATATTGGACTTGGAAAATTTGATCAAACTTTCTGTACGGATACGCAATGAAAAAAGAGAAGCAAAAATAGAAGAAAAAAAGGGTGAAACATGTTTGTACAAATACCACCTCAAAATATGTCTTCTTAAAAACGCTTCTAGCATATCTACAAAAAAGATTTTAATGCTTTTATTGTTTATAAATGGCTGTAAAGAATGGGTAGAATGATTATACCGATAAAAATTTAACTTTTTATAAAAAATAAAAAATTTTTCTCAGTAGGTCCACCGAGACCTATTGGGTATAGAATATGCATATTGTAGTAGGTGCCGACAGAAGGGTTAAAACTACTTCTTAATTCTAATGCTCACCACAAGTGGCGCATGTGGCGTTGTCAGTTATTTCCAAAATTTTTTACGATGTTACAACTCGGCCATACGTGACGAAATAATCGACTCGATTATGAAGATGTAAGTAGTAATTAAATGAGTTACTGCAGGAATTCTAGGGATGATTTTTCAATTTGGTCAGCGTTCGTCATCCAGTCCTAAGTCGTCGTCATAGCAGTCTACGGGTCCAATCTACTTGTGCATGCATGACGCCATCGTACGGAATCTTGGTTATTTGGCAATTTTCAATATATGTAACAACGTATCGGTCATTAGGAAGAACCTTACGAATTTTATATGGGCCCTTATATTTAGTCTCAAACTTTTCATTCGTACCGATGGTAGCACCATCACACAGTCATCCTTGGAAAACTTAACATGAGGTCGATGACGTGCACTTTGTGACTCGGAACTTTTATGCTGATATTAGCTCGAGAGGCTAGCTCCTGCATTCGAAGAATATAGCGGAGGATGCTTATGCCGCCGGAACGGAAAATTGCCGCCCTCATCTTCTCCAGGATCTGCGGAACGGAATAACTGTGCCCGAAATTCGATAAAAAATTTGCTCGGAACTCTTCATACGGTCGTGAACGGTCTGCCCGTAGAAATAGGTCCGCTTCGGTGTTGGGCTTCATTAGACGACGGACACCTCGTAACTTGAAATCTCCAGAAACGCCCAACGATGCGCATAAATTCTTGAAGTTATCGATCCAAGCCGTCCCGTCATAATCCTCGGAGTTGTTGAAAGGCTGGATCGATCGAGGCTAGGTTGACGAGCCAGCCGCCTCGTTTCTGCCTCGATGTCAGCCCGAAGTCGGAAAATCCGCTGTCGCTTCTCCAAGATATGTAATTCACATATGGGAGTGTGTTCACTTCGGCCATTTCTACCACACGGTTGCACATGAATTCGACCATGGCTTCGGCGTCGGCAACTGTGGGTTGATTTCCATTTGCCACGTGGTCGGCGTATAATTTCCTCAATTGGGCCACCGTAGTAGTCCGTTGGAAATCAATCCACTTCTCCAGCAAAAAATCGGTCAATACGGCCTTGCTCAATTGGTCCATCAGGATGTCGGAGGGAAAATCTGACGAAGTGATTTCGTCAGATTTTCCCTCCGACATCGCTTATTTAATTTGAATTAGTTATTTAATTAAGGCGAATATAAGTCGCGGGCATCTCACTTCCGAAGTTGTATCGTGGAAATTTTAAATGAAACGCGATATTTCGACGTGGAACAATTTTGGTTCTCTTCTTAAGTCCGTTTTGCGCGACTAAATGATCGAATGTCACTTCTCGTACATCATTGCCAACAACTTAAAACTACTTCTTATTTCTAATGCTCACCACAAGTGGCGCATGTGAAATGTGTGAGTTATTTCAAAATTTATTTTACAACTCTTGTTTTAGAGATAATCTGGATTTAGTTGACTAACTGTGGCCTGTGGCAACTAAAGGGTTAAGAAAGTCCCGTTTACCTTTGTTTTTCAGGGAAATTGTGTGAGGAATTATTTTCCGGCGCGTTTATGCGAAAGTTTCCCGACAACCTGTAAATGTACATGAAAAAGGAAAAAAACTTACACTAATGCTAATGTAAACTGCATATCTGCAAATATCTGCCATCAATATCCATAATGTCTTTACAACCAAAAGAAGATGCTAGAATAGCGAATCTCCCATATTCATATAAGGAAACTGATGCCAGAACCACGAATCACCAAACACTTTCTTTTTTTTTTGAAAATCCCAGAATGACGAAAGTCCACTGTACCTTTATATGTATTTAGTGTTTATAGATAATAGATACTAGATAGATACTTCTAATATCTAAGTACAAAGTATTTGGGTAGATGAGTATGTATTTAGATTTTCCACAGCTAATTGAAGCTTCAGATCGTTTTTTAAAAGTATATTTAAACCATTCAAAATTTCACACACAAACTATACGGTAAAATGCAATTGCCATTAGTGTTATTCCCACGCCATAATTAAATCCATCATGACGCCAAGAAGCACCGCCACTATCAGTAATCCTAATCGCCCTTATAATGGTTGAATTTGAATGGGTTCCCCGAAAAAGCTTCAATTGAAAACTCATCCCATGATCTGGCGCTTTTCATTTGCCCTTCTTTCGTGAAAGCAGCTCAACAACATCTTAATCATCACAACAGTTAAACCTCATCAAACTAATTATGTAATCAAAAAACCATTACCAAACCGCCAATCTTCAGCAGCTCTCGGCGCTCACTGTGCTTAAGCCCTTTTGTTGATTGAATCAGCTCATTTACAGGTTTCTTCCTCATATCGAAATCTTATCAATCACACACCAAAACACCAAATAATGCCGACTGTGTATATCAATCTATGTATCTTTCCACATTTATTGTGTTTATAGATACGTCACGATACACACGAACTTAGGTATACTATTTCGGACACAATAGGAGCTCATTATCACCTGGCCATTTGTGTCGAACATGCCGCCAAAAGTTATGGGCCTTTTGTAATTATTCACGTCTAAATCTATAATCCCATACTCTTCGGATAGTTTACACATTGCCTATACACATAGTAGTTTTTTGGGGTACATATTTTCAGTGCAACACGGATTGATGAAGGCAATTTCTAACTCTTCCGACAATATCGTCCATGTTAACATTGCGTGTAGCAGCGATACTCGACTCGACCCTATTTTCAAACTACACATATACACAAAACTAATCCCGGGATTAGTGCAAAATCACACACAAATCAAGAGTGTACAATGTAATGCGTTCGAAAACGGGCAGGCATTTTGCCTGAATCGATCCCATATCCATGGAATATGGTATCTGTCGTCCCTTATGGTGCTATCGAGGAATTGCCTAATCTAAAAATATTTCAGTTCCTACCATAATTTGGTCGTGGCGAAGAGGCGGTGGAGGATAGTGTCCCCAAGTCCGGCAGAGAACAGCAACGACAAATTTTCTAATATGAAAGCCAACCAGAATGACATGGACTTTTAGGCTGACGTAGTAATAGCGTTCCTGTTGGTTAACATCATAACGAGAATCGATGACGATCTGTAAATTATAAGGATTCAAAAATGGACCATCTAAATTCACTGCATAGGCGACGTTTTTTTTGTCGTGTCGTGTCGCCCGGAAAAGGTCCACGTGTCAGGGAAGCATTTCAAGCATATTGTCCTATGATCCTTTCCGCATTCAATTCATGACGCCATCCTCCCAACGATCCCTTTTTCAGGACGCTATGAGTGTGTTGTCAAATATTAGCAACGTTAGCAATAAAATCATTTTGTACATACAATTGCCTATGAAATTAACTTAATCAGACCTTAAGCACGTCCCTGTCTATTCCTGATGGAAACTCTAATAAGGTTGCCGGCTGGTTCAACTTGAAATCCAAACGAAATGCGTTGTTGGTCCCAACTGTTAGTTTGCAAACGAAACGACATAGGTGGATTAAAAGTCGATTCTCTTCGACAAGAAGGTACAGATACGCTATACAATATTGGCTAACACCCAGCAATCGGTTGAATGCCAACTAATATAGTTAGATGAACCGGCTTTTCTTGACTTTGGTAAGCCGAAGAAAAAGATATAGACACAGATGTACTTACTTATATATATGTAGAACAAGCTGAACAGCCAGCAAAATTCATGGATACGTATTATACAGACCAAAGATTTTTCTCGTTCTTGTGTAGAACGATTTCAATAAAATTGATTTTATCAGCAAAGAGCAGCACTAACAGCAGTTTCTTTGGTTTAATTTTTAATGCGGCAATAAGTTGGAGAACAGCAACAGCGGGCGGGGATGGCCGGACGGTTGGCCATTAAGTTTATATTCGTTTCGGGAATATCATTTTAATGTGTAACGTCGTTTTTATGGGGTTTTAATGAAGTCTCTGTATAATTGAGAGATGGAAACGTCGATAGGAATGCATTTAAAATTTCAATTGAATCGTACCATTGGGACATTATTTGTTTACGATGCAGGCATGTAAATTAGACAGAGGAGAGACACACACAAAGTCACAATGGCATCTGAATGGTGGACGAGAACATAATTTAAATGATTTGCGATTAGTAGAACATTATAATAATTCATATGCGTCCGCTGGATACATGGCTATTTAGAATAATAATCGATTAAATCTTTTATTGCTTTTTTTTTGCTAGGACATATCAAGATGATTAGTCACTTGGGGTTGCTTTGTCTATCACATAAATCAACCCCAGAGAAAAAATACCAATTCATCCCTTTCTATTGATTAACATCACATCAAGTCCTCATCATCACTATGCCACTTATTAGTAACTGATTACTTATCTTGAAATTTTCCGGGGAGTCATTCAAGTCAATACCCTCCATCATGATGCCTATTGTATCCAATTGAAAGGAATCCACGAAATGAGAGTTTTGGATATAGAAATGAGACTTCCACTTCAGTGCATCCTATCATAATAGACAATGTCGGATATTTCGCTCATTCCATTTCCCTCGTTTCTAGCATTCTCCTCATCTATTCATCTGATTTCACTGTACGTTTTCCATAGATAGTCAGCATCAGCATCTCGATGAATCCGTCCGTCAAAGCGCCATACCATTCATAGTTGAGGCGCACAATCTAATCATATCGAAGAAGCATTTCGTTCCGGCTATTATAAGATACAATGTTGGTGGATCCTTGTCGAACTTAATGAAAATGTTTTACCAAAAACTCAATTAAAAGTCCGCGCGAGAAAATGAAAACATATCTATAGAGGAGTGTGCGGTATGGTTTCTTTTGTTTGGAACGTTGAAAACACTGACGAGGATTTTTCTTCTATAATATCTGCTACTCTGAGATGGTTGGTTATAAGAAAGACTCTTTTTTATTTTTAGTGATTTCATTAAACAATATAAAATTGTATTTTGTTTCGCAATAGTTGGATTTTTTTTGGAATGAATCTATTTCCGGGTGCTCTGTTTTTTTTACTACGAGGGTTATGATGCGAATCAAATAGTTTTAGTAATGCACTTGAATTAATAAAATCGGAAATGATTTTTTTTTAAGTAAAAAAAATGAAAAATCGGACACGTTATTTGGTTGATAGAGTTAAGGCACATACGCGCTACATGACCATTGAAAATGAAGCGAGCTATTATGCCTAAGGTGTAGCTGAATATTCTGTGAAATCAATCTTATTTTTTGAAGAGGTCTAATTTTGGTTCTAGAAACAGTTTACATACTATGTCTTACGATGATGCGCCGTTTTTTCGATTCTTTAGACATAGTTTACATTTCGCCGAACGTTTGATCGCATTTGTGGCCGTCGGTTCCTCTGAAATTTATATGGAAAGGGGTGGAAAATATTATTGAAAGATTTTTTTCATCAAGATATAGTCCCAATGGTCTGTTTAGGTCTATGTGCCTATGTGCCAAGAGAAGGGTTAATTATCAAGTCGGCATTTCAAGATAATAATAAATATTACGCGGATTTTATATTCTCAATTGTAAACAAAAAAATTGACGTTTGAATAAAATGTTCACGCATACTATGAACTGCAATAGTGTGAGAATGGTGCCATTTTTATTTTCTGATGCCCACTCTGGACTAAGGCCGCTATTACACAGTCATATATTGGTAATATATATTATAATAGATATTATCATATCCCTAAGCCTACTTGATTTCGCTTCCTGCACGTCTAAAAATTTATACTGAATGAATCGAGTAGGCTTAGGCATATGACATACATATTATAATATAAATATGACTATGTAATGGAGCCCTAACGCATGGCATACGTTACTATGTTTTCTCTAAGGAATTACATTATACAGGAATATCCCGATTTAAGTTGCTTCGATTAAAGTCGCTTCGCAGGTGACTTAAAATTGTCCAAATTACCAATTGATATCCAAAAAGACGATCTAAATGCATTGATTTGACGCTCAAAAGTGAATAATAGATTAAATTTCATGTTAGAACGAAGAACTAAAACTTGTTACTATTATTGTATTAAATCTGGTTCCCAAATTTCGTGGGTGCGAGTATTAGCTAATTGTGGAAATCTTGATTTATCGTTGCATTCTATACGCCAACTGCTGTGCATGCCTGTAGTATTTTGGCATGGTAACTTACCAGCTCTATTGGAACTACGGGGAACTTTGTCTCTTGGAGGAGAAGAGCCCCCTGCGGGAGAAATATCGAGTTATTCAATTTCAGAAATGTCACATTGGAATGTTTACATTGAGACCTCTATGCGCGTATGTAGCTCAGTAGGTTGTGTTGCTGACCTTGTGACTGAAGGTTGAAGGTGGTGATACCTATTGTCTGGCCCAAAAATTTAAGTTTGTTGGGAATCTACATTTCTTTGTAGATTTAATCATAAACTCGGCGTCAATGAAACCGGGCCACACGGTAAGCGCGAACTATCAAAACTGGCAAATCGTTTGTAATGTGAGCTAACGGTACTTCAGATAAAAATCATAGTCATTTGGATTGCCATTAAATGCACTTTCTGTAGATATAACTTTCATAGTTGTAAGTTTCATACTTTTTGAGAGAATTGGATTTGAGTCGAAAGTAGCGAGTGGCCTGATTTTTGTGAAGCCGAGTGTATTTATAGCGTATGAACATTTATCATTTCACCTTTGGCACATTTTTTTTCCAATTATGTATACCCAAATTTGCTCCAATTTAAGTCGTTTCGACTTAAGTCGTTTTTTTTTCTGGAACGCGACCCTGACGGCTATTTACTAAATACCCGTCAGGGTCGCGTTTCAGAGAAAAAACGACTTAAGTCGAAACAGTTACATATGCGATGTAAGACAACCTAGTTCAGTTCGTCACCTGCTTGGGAACGAAATCTATTAGCTTTTCTAGTGCCAAAACTGCTCAAAACCCTCATCTATTCGGTCCCTGATAGTGGACGAACTCGCATAGGGTTTCGAATACATTTTGTGTCGAAAACAACCAAAAACCCTTGTTCAACTCGTCCCCCACGCAATGGGACGAAATCTATTAGCTTTTCTAGTGCCTCAACCGCGCAAAATCCTCAATTTACTCGTCACTTTTTCTGGGGACGAACTCGCATAGGGTTTCTAGTACGTTTTTCGTATTAAACAGCAATAAAACCATGTTCAGTTCATCTCCTTGAAAGTGACAAGATAAATTTTGCGAGTACCTAAATAGTTCAAAATCCTTGTTTGTTTCGTATGTAGTGAAGTGCTCCCAACAGTTTTGGAAAGGATTTCTTGCTGAAAATATTGTTATTCCGATTCGGTTCTTTTTATACAGATTTCAGTCTGCATGGCAAAGTTGCAAATCTTTAGGTGAGGACTTTAGGACAAATCTACTTGAAAATGAACAATGCTTTGTTAAGAAAATTGCAAGGTGGAAAAAATATTTTTTAGACTGTGTTGCCGCTTCTGTATCTTTTGGCATTCAATTTATATAGTAAAATAAGGGATCTTTACCGCTTATCTGACTGAGACTACAGCAAATGCATTTCCGCTTTACAAACTGCATATTTTAATATTTAATATTATTAAACGCTAATTAGCAAGCAATTCACTACATTATAGCAGTGCTGAGTTACTGCGAAAACACATTTAATTTACTGAGGTCGAAACTCAAATTTGAAGAGAACCTTCCGAATTTGTGTGATCAAGTTGCTCGATAGCGGACACGCGCATCGATATAATTTTGACCAAGTCCCAGAAATCCATTCCCAGGTACAGTGGATTTCTGAGACTTGAGGGCACAACGAAGCTAACCGGCCCCAAGTCTCAGAGATCCATTGTACCTTGGAATGGATTTCTGGGACTTGTTCAAAATTAGACCGATGTGCGTGTCCGCTCTCGACCAACTTGATCACACAAATTCGGAAGGTTCTTTTCAATTATCCCCTGATGAACAGAAGCGCCTTAATTACGTGATAGAACACGAGTTCGTCCCCAGAAAAAGAGACGAGTAAGGTGAGAGTTTTGGGCGGTTTAGGCACAAGAAAAGCTAATCGATTTCGTCCGCTGCATGGGGACGGGTTAGATAAGGGTTTTGGATGTTTTCGGTGCAAAATCTATTCCAAGCCCTATGCGAGCTCGTCCACTTTCAAGGGACGAAATTGATAAGGGTTTTTGAGTACTTAGTCAATAGAAAAGCTAATCGTTATCCTCACCTGCGTGGGGACGAACTGAACTATAGGGTTCCTAGATACGCGACCCTGACGTAAGTTGGAGTCTTCCTTATTCCACCTACATTAATTTTTTTTGTCATATTCGAACACCGTGACATATATGTACATATGTCGTACTATTAAAGCGCCTTAAGACCCATGCAGACACAACGCGATCTGCGTCCGCGCCCAATCTAATTCAATGTATCGCAGAAATTTGTCACATAATTCATTGTCCTTGTATTATTTTACAACCGATCGCAGAACACGCGTTCTTTAAAATCGCGTGTTCATCCCGCATTTTATTTGACGGGTATACTGATGAAATATAGCGCAATGCAGTGCTCACGACGAAGACATATTTGAGATCGCGGACGCAGATCGTGTTTTGTGTGACAGAGCCTTTATAATTCGACGAAAATTTAATTTACATCAAAATAGTTTCATTCATGACATAGGCAGGATGAGGAATTAATCCAAATTTTTTATCGCGATTATATTCTTCTTCAAAGGCGTGCTAGCCAGTGTCGGGCCAAGTCCTTTACCCATCTCGATCAAGCGACTTGCGAATTGTAGGAGCTTCCTGCTATCGATTTCGAAATATCGAGGCACATACTTCGTCAAAAAACTAACAACTTGTGGTTGTACCGGATTCGCCCGACATCTGGCTTTTCTGACACTTGCGTTAAGGTCCACTTTTCGCAACCATAGATAGTCCAGTCAAAATATCCCAATCCAGGCCTCCAAATAGTAAGGCTAATTTTGATTGTTTTCGATTGAGTAGGGTGCCAGGAGTCTAAAACTCATTTTGTCAAGAAAAATTTTGATCAAAAAGGATCCAAAAAGGACATTAATAAATTAATCCTTGATCCGAAGTGGGAATGTTGGGTGACATAACAAAAAGGACGCCGAGCACATTATATATCCTACGTTTGTTACTTGTTTCAAGGACCCTCAGAGGAGAAAATCGTGCTCAAATGAAAATGTTTAATGTTTCCCGTAACTTATCATCTGTATCTTTCCAAAGCTATAATTACGCGAATAATTCAAATTGTCACTACCTTTCTAATTTTTACCCTTCACTCAAAGAGTGAAAGGGTATATTAACATTGTCATGAAGTCTGTAACGCATTGAAGGAAGCATCTCCGACCATATAAAAAGTATACATATATGATCAGCATGACTTGGGGAGTCGATTGGGCGATGTCCGTCTGTCTGTTTGTTGCGACGCGTTTTACTCGGCCAATTTAAAAGCTATGAAGCTGAAACACAAATGCTTCTTTTTGCTGCAGGCAGTTTGTATGTTTGAATCGGTAAAATCGGACACTGGGGCTGCCATACAAACCCAACTCCCCAAATTAGGTTCTTCTAAGAAAAACTTTTTTATTTGTGCACCAAAATCAACCAAATTTCACACAAATGTTTTTCTATTGATGACACAAAACATATGTAAGAATGGATCAAGGTGAACCATGTAGTCATGGGGCTGCCATACAAACCCAACCCGCTATTTTTGTTCTTCTAAGAAACATTTTTTACACCAATTTCACAAAACCTTGAATTAATGTGTCTTTATCAAAGCAACTCAAAAGGTCAACACAAATGAAATCGTACTATGGGGCCATGCTCCCGCATCCCCCAATAAAATTTTCTGAGTAAATGTTTTTATTTGCCCACTTATTCAAACCAAACCCCACACACATATTATTTTACCGACGCAACGGAACTTTTGTGAAGACAGAGGGAAAATAATGTGTGGGGGGATTAAATACAAGTCGTAGGTACGCCCGAAAAAAAAACTTTTAGCCCGTGGGGAGCGAAGGGTATCCAAATTTCGGCCGCGCCCGAAATTAGCCTCGGTCTCGTTCAGAATATTTTTCGTCAAGTTGTAAAATGTTGGTGTGACATATAGGTACATTTTCGTTGTTTTTGTCGACATAGGACATTTTTCTACAGGAACCCGAGTATGCACATGATGGCTGTCGTTCGAAAGGGATGTTTAGGAGAATGTATAGTTATGTGATAAGTTTTAAATGATATTGAACCTTCTGGAGTAACCGGATAACGCGGATCTAAATCAAAATAGTATTTAGTTTTGGCCATAGAAAATACCCTTCATAGTCAATATGCAAAAAATGCAGGATTTGTTAAGAGAAGTTCCCCAAACCGCTACGAGTAATGGAGGCATTTCGAATCCTTGTGGAGAGATCCTTATTGACATGTATATGTCTTTGCGGAGGCTACCTGAGAAATACTGGGTGTCGTTCCGTGAAAAAGCGTCACGAAAAACTGTAACGAAAACGTTTAACGCTTCAAATCGATCTTCCCGTAGTTCGATCTTCACCAAATTTGGTATACATTATCCTTTGATCGCCCTGACTCAGAATCGACAATCGCGATTTCGATAAGTTGCGGGAATAGCGGTAAATTCGCCATTGAAGCGAATGAAAATTCATCCTTCAATTGGTTCTCCTGGCTCTCCCCGTGGATCGATGTCGACGAAACTCGGATTGAAGTTTAGTGGTGCGATTCTTAATATTTTGGTGCCAGCACTTCTTATGAGGAAGATGTCCTTGGACACAAAATGTCCTTTTTTCAGTGGCAATGCATTATAGACGCTATGTATAAGGATATGGATATCAAAATACAGGATCGATTGCGACGAGTCTTGTAACAACAAGTTGATTTTGAGTTTTGTTAAAGGATATTACCACTAAAAAGGACATTTTTCTAGCATAGGAAACAGAGTGTGGGCATTATGGGTGTCCTTCGAAAGGTGATATTTGAGGCACTGTATGTGATCGGTTCCTAAATATTTTTAAAAAAAAAAAAAAAAAAACCGCTGTTCCAGTGGGGTTTGAACCATGGTCCAAACCGTCGTCAATACCTTCCAAAAAGTCAACAACGACCACCAAACCGCTTCGACCACACTGCGCTTTATCAGTACCAATAACCTTAGTGATCATCATCTGGTCTATAGTCATCACTAGAGCCCGGATTCTCGTGCAGTTGCACGTTAATGCATGAAATTGTACGTTTTATGGTTTTTGAATTTAAACGTACATTTGCATTGGACGTTTCTTTCTCTCCATTCAGCAATATGTAAACGCTCTGCAAAATGTTCGAACATGATCATGTGATGATTCTGTAGTCGGTGTAGCCTGGTTGGGTATCCGCCAGGTTTGGTGCGTAGGGCAATGTGTTCGAGTCCCCACAGCAACATATATTTTTTTCTCTTATTAGTGTCCAAAACAATTTTTTTTAGCTTGATGATAATTATTTGGAACATAGTAAAACACATGTGAATTTTTTAAGGAAATTAGGATGTGTACGTTGGATTGTTCCGTGACAAAATGTGACATTGTAAAACATAGCGAAAACCTAACGAAGCTTTAAGTCAACCTTTCAGTGGTTTGATCATTGCTAAATTTGGTATACATTTTCCTATGATCGCCCTTACAAAGAATCGACAATCACTGATGAGTTGCGGGAATAGCGGTAAATTCGCCGTTGAAGCGAATGAAAAGTTATCTTTCAATTGGTTCTCTTGGCTCCCCCTGTGGAGCGATTTGGATGAATCTCGGATGGAAGTTAAATGGTGCGATTCTAATTATTTTGGTGTTGGCACTTGTTATTGGAAAGATGTCCTTGGACAAAATAGGTCCCTTTTTTTAGGAATGCATTATAGTCGATATGCATATCAAAATACAGTATTCGGTGAGTTGAGCCCTTTAAAATCAGCACAAGCTCATTTTGGGCTTCCAATGGATATTATATACATATGTACTACCAAAAAGGACACTTCTCCAAGGAAACTGAGAATGGGCATTATGGTTGTCGTTCGAAAGTCGGCATTTGGGGTACTGTATGTAATCGGTTTGAAAGGATTTTTGGGCTTCTGGAGTGTCAAGATAACGGCTAATGCAATGTGGATTATTTTGTAAGCAATAACGTAGGCATGATCTAAGATTTTTCCCCTAAGGGAAAACTTTTTTTTGCAAGTAATCGTTATGGGGATAAGATGATTTTCATTTGAAAGGGGATGCTCAGGAGAATGCTTTTTATAAGGCTATTTTCGTCCTTTGGAAGCAAGATATTGGAAAATCCCAGAGAGAATCAATGAAATATTGGAAACTATCTGTAACCCTTATTTAATAACGTCGATCAAACAGTAATAACCAAAATTTAATGATTTGTAACATAAATCTAAAATTTACTAAAGAAAAGATGGTAAACCCTACTACCAAACCACACTACAAGTACAAGCCATTCATTTGTCCCCGAATAAAAAAAAAGTGTCCATAACATTAGATTTGATGACTTCAACTTCCGCATCTGCCCATACGATTTAAAGTCTTCACCGCCGTAAAATCGCGAAATCCCGCGTTGTGCAAATCAATAATTAAATTCCAGAATAAACAACCACAAGTCTGCTGTTTTTTCTGTCCCTCTTAATTTCACAATTTAATGTGATCACAAGATGATGGTTATCTACGACTATCGTTATTTAGATTTTATCGCAAAAACACTTTAGCATGCCAGAGCCGTAAAGTAGTAAACGTAAAAAGATGCCGAACGAACAAATGTACTTACGATTACGACTCTTCTACAACATTTCTTAGTGGCACGGAGGATCTGCGATAATAGGATTAAGTAAACGATGATGCCGTTGCTAGCCACACGGTATTATATTTGATTTATATAAACAGGAAAGTCGTTTTACTTTTAATTACTAAATCTCGTCTCTAAAAAAAATATTATTCTATCGGTTCAGTGGCCAGTAAATAAATGTTTTATGTGCGGTGATTGTGTCATTTTCGCTGTTGTACAGCAGATGGAAATTTCTAAAGTTGAGTGAACGTTCTTGTCGCAAGATTTTAAAACGAGTTCTTGAAGAACTCTTTGGCCGCGTGGTACACATTTCTATACAAGGAGCTCTAAAATAATATTATGGATAATTTGATCTGATTGAGCGTCTCTAAATGGTACAACTTAATTTGATTGGTATTTTGATGAGATATGATTAAGGTCGATGGTTATGCAAATTTGCATTCTTTATTATTGGAATTATTTTAATTAAGAAATTTAAAAGACGAGGCAGTGAAACTTTGATCAATATCAAATAGTTCCCGAGGCGATAAAGCGCCTCAAGCGGTAGCTTTTTCATTGTGGTTTTGTAAATTGTTTTTTATGGGTCGTTAGATTTTTTTTTTGTATCATATTGAATAATTCAATCGGTAAATATGAAATTTACTAAAAAAAAATTTTTCTGTGTTTTCTCAATCTATATAAATTGATTGAACCGACGAAACAGTAGCAGGAAACATGCGAGACAAATTTCCAGAAATTTTGGGACTCGTATCAATCATCTCAACTTGGCAATATAAAATCAAAATCTTTCAATTAAATTTTATTGGTGCAAACTCTACTACAAAATCTTAGATCTTTTCCTTATTACATTACTACCTAAAAAAATACTGCACAGAAGCCGAAGAAAAATCACTCAATTTTGTACCATTTCTTATCTTTCTAAGTGGGGCTCATTTTCATTAAATTTAATTTATAAAAAGCCATAAATAAACTATAGTTGTATGAAGACAATGCACCAACCGTTGACGAGAAGGTGTCAATTTATATTTACTTCGTGCTTCCTATCTTATCAAATAGAAATCCATTCAGAATCGTTTTTTTTTTCGTCTATTCACCGCTCGATATATGTAGGTTCAATTAACAAAATTAAATCAAAATAGCTAACAAACAAGGGTGGTAATATTCTCTGTTTGTCTTATCGGAATGTGTTATCAAAATTTGACACACTTTTGTCATGTTGACGAGAAAGCTCAATGAAATTATATATCGCTTGTATGTTGTAATGGTGAAGTTTAGAACCCTTATCGCATCACCAGATGACGAGGAATGCGTGCTCTATTTATCAGCCTATCGCTCTGGCTTATGGGTCTTTCCAAAGGCCGTATGTAGAGGTGTTTTTTTATGAATCGATGCTTTTTATTTGGACTATGACTGGCACACGATGATGATGATGATGATGATGTTGATGACTATGATGATTATTGTGATGAGATCATACTCTTTAATTTATTATAGAACGCTACACGATCATAGAACAACGTGATTGAAGCCACGAGACGAGATGACCAAACGAAAAAAACGGTGGAAATGAGTTCATTATTGAACCGATTTGACTCCACTGAAACTTCATCGTCTGTTTTTGTGTAGTGTAATTTATATCAAAATCACGATGACGAAACAATTGGTGAATGGGGTCCTAACCTATAAACTTGGGCGGTATAAGATCCCCTGGACAGGGAACAAATAAAGCATAGAATATGCTAAAAGTTCCAGATCATTATTTCAGCTGTCGAAATGTTTCAAAATGTATACGCCTCAAATCAGCAGGCCATTCAGCTTGAGTTGTTCAGTTGATTTCAAAATGATTTCTCTTTTTTTAAGGAAATATTATTTTGCCGGTTCATGGTCCAACCTATTACGTATATGTTTATCACCCCAGTCCAGCCAGGTATAAAAGTATCACACATCACACCTGGCCTCCTAGGCTAAAATTGCTTTCTATACTTTTTTGCTAAAACTATACATCTAGAACAGCGTTGCCTATAATGGGCTCATTGTACCTCATGGGCGTCCACGCGGAGATAAGACTAGATCGTACCGCAGGTTCAAAGCTAAACCGTCCAAACCACCTATGGCTGCGCTGAAGTGGTACATATCTTCATACCAGCGGAAGATGCTGTTCATCGACATCAGGTGAATGTACGTGCCCAAGAGATTAATATATGCCTCCCTTTTTTGCAGCCATACATATGAACCGTGGCAAATTGTTTGTTGATCAAATCGTTTTCGGACACTGTATGAACGTTTTGGAGTGTACTTTTTTTTTTTTTGTTCGATGCAAAAGATATTTTCATCTTGTATCAGGTCTAAATCGGACGGCCCGTATTTAACACACACCATACCTCAAGAATGGGACTCTTGAGTTTGAATATACCTTTAGAGGATTTGGATTGGCATGCGGAAAATGCAAACAACACGATCAAAGCAGATCAATATCAAAAGATTAGTCATGGGTCACGCATCGACATTCTTTGCATAGAGACGAAAAACGAATGTTTGAAGCGATTAAGTTTAAGCATTTTCCATGTGTTCGTAAATATGACATGATATCCATTTAATGTACTTTTGATTTGTAATTATAATTAATGATGAGATGGATTAGTATTCACTGAGTTTTTTTTTAGGAAATTTGTTACGGTATATTTTTTGGATTATACATACATACATATCTTGAATGCAGGCGATACACACGCGAATACTCGTCTGCAATGCGTTTTCGTTGCTGTGTGTTGCTTTTCAAAAAATGCGTTTGGAAAAAACTATGGGTTTTACTTTCCTCTTTCGAGTTACCTCTCTCCAGTTTCACCCGTTTTTCGTGCTTATCTATCGTCATACCAATATGTCAGGAATGGACTTGCGAAACTACCTATTTGGGATTTTGAGGTAATGTGACTCTTAGGCTTCATGAGGAATTACAAATCTATAGTTAGGCCAACAACAAATAAAACTGCTTCCTCCTCCGCTGAAAAATTAGAATGTGTTTCTGCGAATGACTAAATTTTCCACAGAACAGTGGCCAAAGTCACGAATCTTCAAACTATTCAAAGAAACAGATGTCAGAATCTCGAATATCAATACTCCATGCAATTAATGATTTAACTTTAAGAAGTTATGTAGTTAGCATTAAATGATGCTAGAAAGATTGTTTGTGTTACGAAACAAGGAAATTTTTAAAATGAATCATACACTGATGGCTTTTGAAAAAATTTAGTATACCCCAACATTAAGTTGTTTATATTGTGTACGAGGGTGGTCTGAAAAGTTTCCGACCTCAACTCAAAGATGGCGCCACTCGTCAATTAAAGCTAGTGAATGTAGTTGTGCATCTTTTAACAGTTACTCACCAAGTTTCGGCCATTTTGGACGCGCAGTTTTTAGTTGACAGTCGTTTGAGTGAGGCCTGCAAAGTGGGCCTCCGTGGCGGCGATGACCTCCTCATTCGACTGAAATTTCTGCCCGGCGAGTGACTTTTCCAAGTTTGGAAACAAAAAGAAGTCACTCGGGGTGAAATCTGGAGAATACGATGGATAGGGCAGCAGTTCGTAGCCCAATTCGACCAGTTTGGCGTTAGCGGGCGTGATCCGGTGCGTTATCATGGTGGAAGAGAACTTTTTTCTTTGCCAAGTGGGGCCGTTTTTTCTTCAATTCGGCGTCGAATCGGCCCAATAATTCGGCATAGTACAGCCCTGTGACCGTGTTGTCCTTCTGCAGGTAGCCGATGTGGATCACACCTTGTGAATCCCAGAAAACGCTAGCCATCACCTCTCCGGCCGATGGAGCAGTCTTCGCCTTCTTCGGAGCACGTTCGCCGGCTGAAGTCCACTGTTTCGTATTGCGCTTAAACAGCGTCAAACAAGCTTTGAAGTGGTCTCACCGTTGCGCTTGTTGTCCGGAGTAAGCAAAAGCGGCACACATCGCGCCGACAGCTTTCTCATGCCCAAAATTTCATGCAGGATATGACCCACGCGATCTTTTAAAATGCCTACTGTCTCAGCTATCTCTCGCACCTTCAATCGGCGGTCTGTCAATACGAGATCGTGGATTTTTGTCACGTTATCCTGCGTGCTAACCGTTTTCAAAAACCGACGTGCGACCAGGTTGAAACTCGTTAAACCAATTTTTGACGGTCGCCATCGAAGCATCCAAACGCTCTTTGATTTCGCTGCGCGATTTCCCTTCCAAAAACAAGAATCGAATCTAAAATCGGCGGACACTCCAGCTTTCAAACGTGGCCAAAGCAAAACTACTAGTCTGATCCGGCTGAATTTTGGACAGTTGCCGTCTAGAAGAATGTACTACACGATAGTAAATTGCTCTTGCGATACTGACACCATCAGGCGGGGAGGCTGGGTACTTATCAGACTACCCTCGTACTTGGTGTATTTTTGCTTATTTTGAATCGTTAAAAATGCGTCAAGGAACCGGTTTGGTCTGGGCTCACCAGTACTCTCGATAGGGGCGAATTGAGATCTACCATTTAAATACAAATCCAGCCTGGTTACCTAATCAGGTAGGATCAAAAATACATTTTTTACGAAGGTATTTTCAATACTTTGAAGCGGTTAAAACCGGTCTAGGAACCGGTTCAGAGCGGTCAGCCCACTATGTTTCGCTACGGTTAAGCGAGATCTATCGTTTGAACATAAATTCAGCCGGTTACCTTTTGAGGAAGATTGAACCCCAAAATTAGCACACAAATTGCGTAAATTCCCTAACAAGGAACCGCTAAATTTTGGGCTGACCAGCAGTTTTGAACAGAAGCGGTGATGAACTACCACCTGTACACATTTTCAGCCGGTTACCTTATGAGGAAGGTAGTTGGGTACCTGGCTCCCGTACTATTAGCGTTTTTTAGATTTTACAAAACACCCTTATGAAATCGATTTTGTCCGTCCGTCTGTCCGTCTGTCCGTCCGTCTGTTCACTAAATAACTCGCGAACGGCGAACCGATCGTCATGAAATTTGGTAGGAATGTGTAGAATGGTAACAGTCTTTGGCACGAAATACTTAAAAGTCGGTAGGACAAAAATAACAGGGTGTCCCGGACATTTTAAAATTTGTTCACTAAATAACTCGCGAACAGCTTAACGGATTGTCATGAAATTTGGTAGGAATGTGTAGAATGGTAACAGTCTTTGGCATGAAATACTTAAAAATTGGTATGGCCAAGATAAAAGGATGTCCCGGACATTTACAAATTTGTTCACTAACCGATCGTTATGAAATTTGGTAGGAATGTGTAGAATCGTAAGTCTTTAGCACGAAATACTTAGACGTTGGTAGGACAAAGCAAACAGGGTGTCCCGGAGATTTGAAAAAGTCGACTTTTTTAGTTTTTATCAAATCAAAGAACTCGATGGGTACATTTCATATCAGTCGCTTTTTTCCAGTTTGGAGTCATGGTAACGGCGTTACAGCTAATAAATCCAGTTAATATGTGGAGCCATAGCCTTTCATTCTGGAACGCGTTTATTTAGACCAATCGAGAAATAGATTTACGAGAAGCATTTCATTAACATTGTGCATAATTCTTATTTATTACCTATAAAACATATGTGCAAAATTATTCACTATGTATGTATCCCAAATCTAAAAAACCCTCGTATTGCGGGCGCAGCCCTCTGTACGCCGGTATTTTTTCAATTTCCATTCTGTCATAAACGAAGAAAATGCGTGAATTTGAAAGAACGAAGAATCCAAAAAATGAATTCGTACGCTTCGTGTGTGGGCGGCGCGGCCTAAGTTTTTAACTTGCTGGACATTTGAGCACCAACAAGTGTTTCAAATTTCAGATAGATCGGAAAGGGTTCCTGAGTTATCGAAAATCAATGATTGCCAAACATAAAAATGCGATTATCTAGCTATCATCCGTGTTTGACAGTTCATGACAAATGGATTGGAACTTAGTCCGAAAGTTTAGAAAAGGTACTATCAATAAAAATGTTTTAAATAGTTTATTTGCAGAGGGACCTAAAGAATCTTTTTGCTCATATGGTACTTGGCTATAGGAAAAGGGTCGGTCGGGCTACAAAACGCGGCTACAGTTATAGAAAATAGCGGAACCGCATGCTAGGAGCAATTTTTTTTTTGTGAAAATTTGAGGATCCGGATTGTCTCATGAACTTTTAAAGATTTTAGGACAATATTAGATTTGTTTATCTAAGGGACCTGGCGAAACAGGAACAATAAATTTACCATTTGTTTTGGCTTCGAAAAGTGTATATCTCTTCTTGCCTGCAAAAAATACATACATATCTACGTCGTAGGTTGTTTTTCGCAGTCGTGCTGTTTTTATGGTTCGAGAAATCTTTCATGTGGCTTTTGGGCCCATAATTTGCGTGCTCCCCCCCCTTTGCGCCGCCCTTGCTTTGAGTATTAAAAAACGTACGTTTCCATTTTAATAATAATTTAATTTTGTACCATTATCGATAACCCCTTCGCATGCTGGGTTGAAATGTCCTCATGGTCCATATGTTACCTATCTGAACATAATTTTTTCAGCATGTACGGAAATTTAGCCACACCGAGATTCTATCTCGCAAGCATCATAGTGTGATGACCCAACCGTTTGAACCACCGAGCATAATACAAATAAAACATCTGAATTTCAAAGTTAGCCTCAAAGGTCGGAAATAGGTTAGATTGTGATTGCCGGACAGTGTCTGAATGTGAAAGTACGCTTGTGGAAACTGATTGCGCAATTCCTATTTTACGTGTGAAATTGGGACACTGATGCTCTGATCATGTGTAGCGTTTTATCAGGGAGACAGTACCTCACAAGCCGTTGAAATATGTCCGTGAAATTTTTCATCTTCCTGCGCAAGGAGGACAGTACGCTGTTTGGAAGAATTATGTACTTCTCCGACAGTGTGTCCTTCAATCTAGGAGCCTTCACAATGAAAGCATTTGGTCGCATTCGTAGTCACATGCAAGACAAAGACACTGTGTCGGTTCCAACTTTCGGATGGAATCCCGATAAGTTCGGAAACCAGTCCTTAGAGTGTCTACGCCTTGAAAGCAGTTTTTCGGCGAGACCTTAGCAAATGTCATATATCTGCAGCACGGGTGTCATGAGAACCCCCAGGGGAGAGGCTGAATTGAGGTAGGCCCTCTAAGTAAGATTATCGTGCGAGCGTAGTTGCAAAACGGCGTGAAGTTGCGCTACAACCGCGGGATCCATAGACCCAGGGCTAGTAGAAATTATTACCTTGCGTCGGTCTAGGGGCGCTGATTGACGTCACCAAATCAATCCAATCGTCTTCGTCTAGGACATACAGGATTTAACGACCGTAAAGGTTTACACCAGACCACCTTTACAGTAGACACAGGCATTTACGAGTATTATGGGGAACGTGGCACGAATCAATCAATTTTGATCAATATTTGACGATTAAATTACTTTTTTTTGTAATTTCAATTTAACTTTCTTTTCTTGTAATCCTCACCTCAAAATATGTATTTCACTTATCCTTCTGTCTAATATACATTTTCAATTTACTTCAACTTTTTTTATGATTATGATGGGTAAATTAAATCATTTGCTAATCCTTCGCCTAATCCGAATATTACATACTAATCCCATTATCCATCTATTATTGTGGTTGAATAGACTGTTCCTTTTTGTTATAGAGTGGCTTTTCCCATGACTCTGACTTTGCCATTTTTTTCATTTTTGTTCAACCTTTTGCAAATGATACGGCGTCGTCGTATAGCATTATAGAACACATAACTTTGCAAATAAAGTATAGGTACACACACATGTTGGTAGGACCTAGAGATACAATGTATCTCTTCAGCACAAAAAGAGGATTAAAAATATAATTCCAAATTGATATTCAAGTAGGGATGATTCGGCCCAAGCAACAGGATTTTAGTTTGTTGCATGGAGCCATATATGTACTATGACATACGTCATAAGTATCTGGTATCTTGCTAATACGACTTTATGAGTGACTTAAGAAAATAGGTATGAATATAGATAGAAAATCCCTTTTCATTCAGACTATCCTCCTACGTAAGAGTGGATGACTCATTGAGAAGTTTTTGTAGACTTTTGTTTTATGTGAGGCAAACAAGTATCCTATACTTGTTTTAGGCCGTCTCAAGTCGCATAAGAGGTGTTATTTGGTTTGAAACAATCGAAAGGTTGATGAGTTCCTGACTCTGTCCCTATCCAGTGATGAAATCTTTTCTAAATGATTATGTAGTCGATAAATTGGACTAATGGTGATGATATGGGTACTTGAAGGTTTTTTTTTATTGAAAGTAAAGAACTTATGGAAATATGTCTTGCTCATAAGTAACTGTAAATAAACTATTTTTGGGTTATTATTCAAAAATTTTCAAAAGATTCTCTGAAAACCAAAGTCAATATACATACAATAGAAGTGCAGTCTTGACTCGGTAATCCGGATCTCCTTTAATCCGGATATCACGCTAATCCGGACCACTAAATGTTTCCACTATGTATTTTATAGTCCGGATTTCGGCAGCAATTTTGACTCTATAGTCCGGATATTTGATATTTTCGGGGTGAAATGGTAGATTTTGTCTCGTACTTTTTACGGGACAGCTTTGCAAATGACATGATGCTGACTAATTTCAAAGAAATAATACATTTATCGGCTTTTTTTCCTCTTTTTTATTTATTTGGACTGTTTTTCCTCAGAAAAAAGTGATTGCACTAATCCGGATGTTCCGATGGTCCGGATTACCCCTTTGCAATAATTGATCCGGATTAAAGAGTCAAGTCTGTATATCTAGCCGCTAAAACCATGCGCTCAAAAGCATATATTAAAACTGTCAAAATCACTTTATTTCCTTATTATCCAACCAGCCGCTACAAAAACTTACTGAATCGAACCACCTTATGAGCTTTAATCCTGACGAAATTCTCCCCTTACAATTTTTTTTTTGCACACCACAGGCCAATTGTAAGAGAGAGTGACTCTATGAAAAGACTTTCAATTCCACGTGGCTACAACGGAGGAACAAAAAAAAACACAGCAAATCTTCTTTTCCATATTTTTCATCAACATTCTTTACCAATCCACAAGGACATATCAAAAAGAAAGAGCAAATTCATCTCTATCCCTATATATACACACGTATGTATAGACACCACGTAAACACGGCAGCTGCTGGTGGTAAAGGTGGATTAGGTATTCATTAAATGGCGAGAGGGTCGTTGGCTGCGTGCTTTGACGGGAAAAAGTCACCACTAGCGCAGTCCAGAAGCATCCAACGTACAACATTGCCGTCAATGTCCTGACCGAATGCTTTTTGCATTCATCGTCAAACAATATAGAGCCGTTTTAATATTTCATCTTGAAAATATTGTGTATATATGGCCTTTTTTCGAGAGCGAGAACCGCCTGACTTTATAATACATAGACCAACAGTTTTAGTCCTTACCGCAGCATGTTGATGCTGATGGTGCGGCGCGCACCACACGAAGCTCTTTCGGCCCACGTTTGTTGCCTTTTCCTTGCGCTTTATTTCAACGGATGCATTTTTTTTTTTTAATATTTCAATATACACTAGTATTAGGTTTTTTTTCTCATGCTGTTTACAATTTGCCTATACATGAACAAGGAGTCATACGTCCATCGTATCGTCCTCGCATATGTAGACAAACTGCTGGTTGATGATGACGATGATGGCTCTATGATTATGATGAATCCCCCCGGTGATGATGATAATTATGCTGGCTGGCACTATACATTTATGTGAGACATTCACATGGGGATGACGCGGGCACAACACAACCACATGACTTCAGACAAATCGGACAAATATCAAATATTTAAGTTCAAACAACGTCATCATAATAAGGGTTGTTAATTTTCCTCTCTTCTTGCCTAATGTATTATTCCTTTTTTTATATGTATGTACGTCTGCAATGTTTATCCAACAATAACGAAATATCTTTCCTCTGTGTACATCTTCTATTTGTCAGATATACGAAAACAATTTACCATTTCGCCGCAATCGATGCGGGCTCAATTGGGCGGACGAGCGGAATTACAATGTAGTCCACCGAGTGCAATGCCGCCAGCGAAATTTACATGGTACAAGAACGGTGTTGCGATCGTACCTGAACATCCAATTGTGATAACGCCAGAGGGTAATCTTCATATAGAGCAGATAACAATGCAGGTAAGTTTTTGAAAAGCAAGAGTAGAGATTAAGCTTAGAAAAGAACAGACATATGTAGATGCAGGCTGAATTCTGTGCGATGCCTAATTATGGTCATTGAAAGTCCTACATGAATGTGTGTGAACTGTGAGCTTTCTTGTCGTTTCCAGAGCGTTCTTTTATGTTTAAGAGTCGCCATAGACTCTCCTATTACTATTATACAATAAAAGCTCATTTCTGTGGATAAAGTTCATTTTCGATGGAGAAAGCTCATCTTCTATGCAGAAAACTCATTTTCTTTTGCGAATTCGGTAGTGGAACCTTAAAAATTAGCTTTGATTGTACAACAAATTGGACAGTCTATGAGGTACCATAGACAGTGCGAATAATTGAACAACCAACCAACCATTTCTGTAGATAAAGCTCATTGTGAATTCCGTAATGGAACGTAACAAATGAGCTATTTCCACAGAAATGAACTTTGGTTGTTCAATAGATTGGCTAATGTATGCGGACTCTATGGCGATCTTATCATAGAATGTACTACAGAATTATTGCTGAAAGGCCCATTCTCTCGTAGATCTTATAGAATGGTTAGTCTTATCGCCCAGAGAAGACACACACAATATTCAAAAAGCTTCTCCATTATATTGAATTGATTTTTTGTTAATTTTGCATGGTTATGTTACCTTTTGCTTGTTTACGCTGTTGGATGAAAGTGCGCAATGATTTTCTCAATCTAAGATGATGGCTTAAACAAGCAAAATATGGCGTAGCTATGCAAAATAAACAAAAATTCCATTCAATACAATGGAAAAGCTTTCTAAATATGGTGTGTGTCTTCTCTACGCGATAAGACTAATCAGCCGACAGGTACTGAATAAGAGCTATCAGAAACCCGGCCTATGTGATGTATAATTTACTCGTCAAGAGCGTCCGATATAAGGTGAACCCAAAGTAAGAAATGACTTAGTTTCTTATTGCTAGTAGGTACAGCTTAGTACACATAACTGCTCCTATGGAAAGTTTTATATACATGATTCCAATACCGACTTCGCTGAAGAAAATTAGTTTTCTCCTTAGAAAAAGAGTGTTATTGTACAATCGATTGGCACTTCTTACTTTTAAGAGCAAAGCTTTAATTGGAGCTGACCCAAAAGCTTTCACACGAGAAAGTTATTCAGTTTAAAAATATTGGTCTCTGGGAACTCGAATTCATCGAGTCGTCAATAGAATGTGCAATTAATTGTACAATTAAGCTCTTTTTTTGTGTGGAGAAAGCTCATTTTCTCTAACGAATTCGGTAGTGGAACCTGAAAAAAGAGCTTGATTGTACAATCGAGAATCTATGGCGACTCTTACACTTAGGGCCGATAATTCATAGCAATTTTCTAGTGCCCTTTGGCACTGAATTAATCATATCGTATAGGGGTAGTTCTACGATAATTGAATGTCGATGATGCTAGCTCCCCTATTTTCAAAAATCGATTTCGTGCTTTATGTGCTAATTTCGTCCAACTTTCAAACATTTTGTGCTTAGACGGTTTTTTAGAATTAAAGATCCTGATTGGGGGGGCTAGCATCACGTGATTTTAAAAGATTTTCAATTCGACCCCCTCCCCTAGAATCAAGGACCCTATTTGGTGGTACAAGCACTATACTCAAAGGATGCCCACAGGGGGGTATTCTATCACCCCTCCTGTGGAATCTAGTGGTCGACAGCTAAACAACACTGGTTTCTTTACCCAAGGATATGCCGATGATATCAGCTTATACAACACGCTCTAACTTTAGTGGAGCATTGGTGCAGGAGGATAGGCCTATCGGTCAATCCCGCCAAAACAACACTAATAACCTTCAGTAGCAAACACAATTTGGAAGGGATAAATGCTCCAAACCGTATTTAATCAACAACTGCAGTTAACCACTGACGTAAAATATCTGAGAGTCACCCTTGACAACACACTCACGTGAAACAAGCAGCCGCAAAACACGATTAAAATAAGGTAAACAGACCTAAAACTAACCTAGAACTAAAGTAGCAATAGGGAAAACGTGGGGGTTAAAACCACGAATGATTCACTGGATTTACGAAACTGAGGTGAAACTCCGTCTGACCTATGGCTCGATAGTCTGGTGACTAAAATCAAGCAAAAAGCAGCTGCAGCGAAGTTGGCCTCAGTATAAAAAAAACTGGCGTACGCAAGCATTACCAGCGCCATGCGCGGTTCACCAACTTTAACTCTAGAGAAACTACTTGACCTGTCGCCACTGGACCTTACTATCACAGAAGAGGCAATAATGGCAGCGTACAGACTACAATCATCGAACAATTGGACACCACTTAAGATAGGACACTGTCTGATTGCAGAAATCATTGTAAATCCTATCCTAGATATGGGCAGCGATTATACCCCGGCCAAGTACACCTTCGACTCCAAAATCCAAACCTTTATAGTCAGGGAAGACTGGAATAAATGGAACGACAACCATCTGAGAAAGCATAAAGTGTGAAACCCAGATGGTTCGAAGGACGAAGGAACAGGGGCAGGATTTTATATACTAAAACCAACAACTGTAGTATCTCTCCACCCCTAGGTCATCACACAATTGTCAACTTATAGCCGTAAACCTTGCAGAAGAGGAGAGTACTCGAAAGGGATATACAAAGAAGGCAATCTGCATTCTCTCCGCCATTCAAGCTGCCATTGAGACTATTGCAAGTCCCAAAAACACCTCTAAATTGGTTTGGGAATTTGGTTTGGAATAATTTAATGAGAAAGCAGATGCCCTTGCAAGAGAGGATTCCGAACTATCCTTTACTGGTCCTGAACCTGCAATCCACAGCTAAGACTTTTGCTAAACAGTGGACTGAAGAAAAGTCCAAAATCAATGGAGACTTGCTGAAGGGCTCAGACACAGCAAGGGTATGCTGGGAACCAACTGGCAAACCAGCAGCGCCGAAGTCCTGAGCCTCAGCAAAAAGAACATCAGGGCATAGCTCATAACCGATCACTGCGCCCTGCAAAAACACCTGCATACAATCGGGATCTTCACATAAGACCCACTATGCCGCCTCTGTAACAAAGACAAGGAATCAGCGTCGCATTTTCGAGTGCCCTGGCTCTTACGAGCTGGGAACAAACATTCGTTGGAGCTCAGACCATTGGAATGGGTGAACCCAAAATAAAGGTTAAATTTCTTCTAAGCCTTTTACGAAGGACAGAGCTGATAACCTGAAACTCTTTCGCTCTAATAGGGAATACAATAAGCCAACGGCTCCAGAAATGGGCGTAACAAGCCCAACGCATTATAGTGCCTAATCCATCCATCCATCGCACTATGGAATATCACCGAAATTACGTGTATTTGATCGTATCGAAATGAAACTAATTGTAGAATTTTCTCGCAAATTATGTGCTCCTGGAATGTCCCATTCCCGAACAGTGTGCTCCTCCCCTTCCTGCAACAATCAGGGACTCGAAATAAGGGTGATGGCACGCCATGTTAATACCGATATTTCTTGAATTTTGACTTTATCGGCCAGTTCTCCATGAGAGACACTTTGCACGCAATATTTCTCTAGGTGAAAAATATCAACTTATGAAAATTTTGTGGTACTGAATTGGGTCTTCTTCATTACCGTAACTCCTAGTGGAGCATGGTGCGTTGATGACTACCGTGTGTAGTCATCAACGTTACAAAGACAACTGAATTCGGAGTGTGATACGGTTGTCAGCCACCACCACTTCCTAGTCGCATTGTTAGTTTATTATTCTACGATAAGAATATTTCTTATCATCTTCTTCTGAATAATAAACTTGCGACGAGTCGTGCCGAGTTTGGAAACTCGTTTCTCTATGAGTGTCTATTTCACAGAGTGGCGACCGAACGATCACGGCCACAGAGCACAATTGGGTGCCACATGTTTTTTGCATTGTGCGATATTCCTTACTTTTCAATTGTTAAAGCTGTTGTTAAAAAAAATTGACGGGGTTTGAACCCCAAGACCCACGTTATGATTTTGTCGAAATCCACTTCAGATTAATCACAGGGTGTCCCGCATTGGGAGGTTACTACTGAAAGGATTGATAGGAAGATTTGTTTGAGTAACATAGAATTGGTAAAAGTTTCACCGTTATAGTGCTAACGTGTTTTTTTTCTGGAAGTCACTGAGAATCACGACTTGTCTCGTCAAATTAAAATTTACCACTTGCCTAATAAATTGTTGAAAGATTTTGACTTTTATATGAAAAAAATGTTGAAGAAATACATTTTGAAAGCAAATGGTTTCTAGAAAAAGAGGATACCAGGATAACGGTACATTTCTCACCAGTGCTATTGATGGTGTTTTTGCTCAAACAAATTCTCCCATCAAATCGTTCAGTATTGAACTCTAAATGTATCAATTCACATAGATACAATAAAGTCAAGAACCTTGCAAAAATCTGTCGGCCTGGGCCTCGCAAAACCTAAGGCCGCCTCTGGTACGCAGTCATAGGTCTTTAGCATGCAAGTTTACCCTCAATGGATGCCAAACATTTTTTTCGGAATTTGCAAAAGGCAGGCAATATTTTTGTACAAATCTCTTGTAAAGCTACTATAATTAATCTCTCCTTACGGGATTGTCAAAAACTATTTTCTTTTATCTCAGATAAAAATCCAAAAGTTTCGCATTACCTATATATGACATTCTTAAAAAAATTATTTTTCGTCCTGGTGGACAGCTCGAACGAATTAAGGTACTGCCGCAAATTTATTTGAAAAAGGATCTTAGGAAAATGGTGGAGACGCATATACTCGTATGTTGTTTAAAATCGACATGCTCTTGAACCACACTAGCATTTTCAGTTATCATTTTCCTTTCGTTGAATGAATAGCGCCTAAACTAACCGTAATACTTGTCTTACACCTTCCTCATTGAGGTGCGTTCCGCTACACCCCCCACTTTGGAAAATTACTAAAAAAAATCATTGCACCGTTACGTGCTCATTATGTGCTAATTATGTACCACATTTAAACATTTTGTGCTAGTCAACTTTTAGAGATATGTATTAGCAATTCAAAGGGGGGGTGTAGCGGAACGTTCTTCTACACCCCCCCACCAAAAAAAATCAGCTTACGGACTTCGAACCTATATTTTCGTAATTGTTGAGTTATGTGCTAATTATGTACCGAAATTAAACATTTTGTGCTAGTCAACTTTAGAAGATATTAGCAATTGAAATGGGGGGGTGTAGAAGAACGTTCTTCTACACCCCCCCAAACAGAAAAAATCAACTTACGGGCTTCAAATCTATATTTTCGTAATTGTTGAGTTATGTGCTAATTATGTACCGAAATTAAACATTTTGTGCTAGTCAACTTTAGAAGATATTAGCAATTGAAAATGGCGTGTTTAGTCCAGTCAAATTAGGGCTCTGAATTGAAAAATAGGTGACGGCTCATTTTTGTTGTTTTTAAATCAGTTAGCTTCCAGGAATCTAAAGCTCATTTTACCGAAAAAAAATTGATGGGCAATGTCCCAAAAGGACGAAAAAGGATTATATTTAATACTTCTCCGGAGGTCGGCATGCGGGGTATCAGTGCAAAGGGTAGGTCGAGTAGGTACATTATATATCAGATGATTTTTTTTTGTTTCAAAGACCTTCAACGGAGTAAACCGAGCTTAAATGGAAAATTATCGCTCGCTCAAGTCAAGTTGAATGTACTTAATAGTAAAAACACGTCGCGAAAACTCCGAGAATCTGCAAATTCGTCGTACTTAATTGCGGTGCGTACAGGTTCAATTAACGCCCTCGGGACGTATGAAAATTGGCCAGATACATGACGTGAAATTGTGCGTTCCGTATTCCCCCACTTCCATAAATTACGTAAACAATCATTGTTATGTACCGCATTTAAACATTATGCGCTAGTCAACTTTGACGAATATTATTAATACTTGTTCCAAACTGATTAGTAAAAAAAAAACTGCAGTACATAATAACTAGCACACAACCAGACAGGTTTGAAATCCGCAAGTTGATTTATTTTATTTGGTGGTGTAAAAAACTCCCACTGCTAATATTTTTATCAAATGTCAAGTAACAAAAAAAAAATTCCATACATAATTACCACATAACCAGACTGTTACAAAAACATTGGTCCGAAAAGCGTAAATTGATTTTTTCTGTTTAAATTGCTAATATTCGTCAAAGTTGACTAGCGCATCATGTTTAAATGCGGTACATAACAATGATTGTTTACGTAATTTATGGAAGTGGTGGAATACGGAACGCACAATTTCACGTCATGTATCTGGCCAATTTTCATACGTCCCGAGGGCGTTAATTGAACCTGTACGCACCGCAATTAAGTACGACGAATTTGCAGATTCTCGGAGTTTTCGCGACGTGTTTTTACTATTCTCTTCCCATGTAAAAAGTACATTCAACTTGACTTGAGCGAGCGATAATTTTCCATTTAAGCTCGTTTTACTCCGTTGAAGGTCTTTGAAACAAAAGAAAATCATCTGATATATAATGTACTCGACCTACCCTTTGCACTGATACCCCGCATGCCGACCTCCGGAGAAGTATTAAATATAATCCTTTTTCGTCCTTTTGGGACATTGCCCATCAATTTTTTTTCGGTAAAATGAGCTTTAGATTCCTGGAAGCTAACTGATTTAAAAACAACAAAAATGAGCCGTCACCTATTTTTTCAATTCAGAGCCCTAATTTGACTGGACTAAACACGCCATTTTCAATTGCTAATATCTTCTAAAGTTGACTAGCACAAAATGTTTAATTTCGGTACATAATTAGCACATAACTCAACAATTACGAAAATATAGGTTCGAAGTCCGTAAGCTGATTTTTTTTGGTGGGGGGGTGTAGAAGAACGTTCCGCTACACCCCCCCTTTGAATTGCTAATATCTCTAAAAGTTGACTAGCACAAAATGTTTAAATGCGGTACATAATTAGCACATAATGAGCACGTAACGGTGCAATGATTTTTTTAGTAATTTTCCAAAGTGGGGGGTGTAGCGGAACGCACCTTCCTCATTGGACTCTAGAATTATTGCGAAAAACTGAATCATTTCGTCATTGCCGTGGTCTTGTTGTCATTACCGTCTCAAACATAAACTTAAAAACCCAAAAATTAAAGTTTTAAAAATTAGGTTCTTGGGCTTTCTTACTTTTTAACAATTTTTTACTGCAGATAATTTTCTACAGTTTTTTTTTCTCAAAATCATTTTGACCGAAAAAGTGCAGTTTTGTTATTGAAACAGTTGTCATATGATTGAGCTCGAAAAAATAATTTTTGAATTTTTTGTTTAGCTTCAAAATAAAATATAAGAATGTCCCATAGTAGGCCTGTTCCAAAAACCGGGATCCCGGTACAAAACCGGTGTTCACTTGGTACCGGACCCGATATTCTAAAGTACCGATATCCCGGTTTTTTGGTACCGAGTTAAAAAAAACCGACCGACGAGTCGGTTTTTTGGTACCGAGTTAATAAGAACGATTCATTTCAACCATGAGCCGGTTTTTTTCAGGTTTTTTGGTACCGGTACTCAAAAAAACCGGCTTATGGTTAAAAAAAACCGTCGGTACTGAAAAAAACCTGAGTCGGTTTTTAACCCGGTACTCAAAAAAACCGGCTTATGGTTAGAAAAACCGTCGGTACTGAAAAAAAAAACCTGAGTCAGGGAAACCGCTTGTGGTACCGGGTATTGAAAAAAACCGAAACCCGGTACTGAAATCTCGGTACCGAACAGGCCTATCCCATAGTATAAAACGTCCCAGAATATAGAGACCTAGAAGTCTTTTTGGAGAGAAACCGGATCAGTAATCAGTATTATTTAACAAAAAATTAACGAGGGCATTGTTCTTGCAGGAAAGGGACATTGTCCATATTGCAGAGCAGATAGTTCACTGTGAAATTTCGTAAAATAGCCAATTTTATTTTGAGTTTAAATTCTGCAATTCAGCGTTTGAATTAATTGGTTGAGTTTTTTACTTATGGCACTATCCTTTTGAAGCAACTTGGCAGTGGCCTAAATTGAAACTAACGCTATTTCCAGTCGAATTTTGAAATTATCGAGGATTTTATACGTCCGCTTTCGCAGCTACGGATGGGATGGCAACTATGGCAGTTGGTTGAAAGCCCTTATAATAATTTAAATGCGATAATCCTATTTTGAGAATGAATTTAGGGAAACTTCCAAAATGAAAGTTTGATTATATCAGTTTCCTGCTTGCAATTCTGCTTGGATGTTGCTAAATGGCCTGCCTGTTTTTTTTTGCGAACCGTCAATTGGTATCGGGTGTGGATTCAGCTTAACATTACGAATATAATCATCGTCAAGATGAATCCTCTTTAGTTCGTGAAAGTTTTAAATCGATTAATGATTAAATTACGTGATGGAACATGGGCAATTCGTGGCATTCGTGCACTTTAGCTTCCAGTTCTGATTTGTTTTTCATTTCCAATGCATCTTCCTAACCTAAGATTACATTTCTTTAGCATGTTTCATGTTTTGAGTTTGAAACGATAAATTCTGGCAAGATCGCTGATTCTTTTTTTATATCAATCGATGGAAAAGTCCTTTAGAATTTCAAAGAGTGTTGGTTCAGTCAGGAGTCAGATACGCTGAGAAAATGTTTGTGATTCGCTACGATCTGAGTGGTATGGGCTCTAGAGCCAAAGATGCCACAACCTTAGCAGAAAGCTAGTTGCGATCACATGAAGGGGCTTTGGGAGTTCAAACACCCTCGGAAATGAATTGACGAAACAATGAATATTTTATTAATAAAAGAGTAACAGTACTGCCTGAAATGAAAGTATTTTGTCACATCAAGGATGCATAGGGATGCTGAAAAATTTCTCCCTAAGCGGTTTTGCACACTTTGGTCGTGTAGAATGAAATGCAACTTGTTTCATATGCATGTTGTGGCAAAACTGCTGTGTTCTACAACCTCAAATATATCTCTGCAATAGTTTATATTTTTCTGGGTATTACATTTTCTTTAATATAAGATTTAAATAGAATTTGTAGGGTTGTATCAGGGTACATGCCAACCCAGTTCACTCTCGGAAACCCCTCCCGAAATTAAAAATAATAACGTACGTACGACCTTGTTCAAAGCACACAAAATGCAAAATGTCCAATACATGTTTTTCAGGGTAAAATTAAATGCAAACTTTTCGCTCGGTAAAGCTGATGACATTTATTCAAAATCGTTTTTTTTTTAAGATTGTTAACGATCGGCATGAATATTTCCTATTTACGAAGGATGCCGAATTTCCACCTGTTAGCGCTGAAAATTTTGTTTGGGTATTGGTAGGGGCCCCCATCATCGATTTGGCCCAGGGCCACTACATTGCTAAGGCCGGCCCTGGTCTTGTATATACGATAAGACTAATATGCCGACGTGCACTATAGTGTAGTTACTAGGTGATTTTTTTAAGATTGCAAAGTGTGGTGGAGAATTGCTTTTGTTTCTTATGTTTTTTCGGGTGCTGAGTTCGAATCCGGAGCTACCCACCAAAAATTTCTTACAGAACATGTTTAAAACCGCGAAATAACTCCAAATTTTCGGAGTTTTCCCGTTTTTTTGTTTATAACTCCGAAACTGTAGATTTCTCCGAAAACCTGTCCATGAAAATATTAGAGAAAACATAATTGCGGGTTCAACGCGCCAAATGTGTTAAGCGGTATAGCTACAATTGATAGTAAGTTTTTCGGCGTATTTTTTTGCAATTTTGACCCCGTTTTGCAACGAAATTTTGGTGGGAAATTGCGTATTCAGATTCTGCACCCCAAAATACATAATGTACAAGAAAAATGCAACTTTTGCAAGAAAAAATGTTAAATATGGCAAATTTAGGGCGGAGTTCATAGTTTAATTCAATGAAACCTCTTGAAACAAATTTAATCTTGTCTGAATTCAGCCTTACTTTGGGTACCTATGTATAATAAACATTGAAACATTGATTAATCCCCATACGTTCTGATGAAATTAAACTCAAATATCTCTTTACGTCTTTTCAAACTTTTGTACGCCCAAGATTTATAATTGGAAGCAATTTTCATTCACCACACGATTCATTCTTGCATACAATTCATACCATTCATGGCCATGTTTAGACATCTGCATGGCAGCATGCTTCACTTAAATTGAAAAATGTTCTTTTAGCAAACGATAAATCACATTTCATGGTAATGTTCACTTTCATTTTCCATTTGTGTCATATACCATTTTTTATTCGCTTACACTTTTTGGTTTTTTGCTCTTACTAATATAATTTCCTTTCGTTTTCACTTCTCCTCTCTTTCAGGATATGGCGAATTACACTTGTGTCGCAGAAAATCTGGCTGGCAAACGAGTGTCGGATCCGGCAATTTTAACAGTTTACGGTAGGTATCATATTTTCATCCATTCCATCCACGCAGCCCAGTCACGGTTAAATCATGCCCGACGTCCAGGATTTCTGGCCGAATACCATACCGTCGTGTTACAGTACCTTTCGAATGGATTGGAATAGTCATGGTATGATCCGTTCATTTTGCGGAGCGGAGCGGACCTAATCCGGTCCGATGCCGGACCTAGGTCCGAAAACCTAGGTTCGTGGACCTACCCCATGGCCCATGCTAGTCTCGTTTTTTTTCTCTGAAAGACTATCATTGGCTATTGTTGACATTGATCTAGTATTCGGTTATTTGTTTGTCACTCACTACAGTTGTAAAAAAAACAACGGTTGATTAAAAAGACCTAAGCCTGGCAATACAACCTAATATTGGTTAGCCAACCTTTCGATACAAGGAGCCCCACCTGCGGACTTCTGTTCGGCAGAGGTGACATCAGGATACCAAACCCTTGTTCGGACAAAGGAGAAAGAAGAAGATTATTATTCGTTCATTTGCAGCTTCTATTTTTTTTTCTTCATTATCAGGCCCTTAAATTTAGTTAACAATTTTGGTTACGTGTTTAATAAGTTGATATAATAAAAAAATAACGGGCGCGACAGTGCAACATTAAACTAAGACCACAGACATGTTAGTGACATCCAATCTCCAAGAACTTAATTGCTTTTTTGTTGAGATGAACATCACGCTCAGTAGTGTTATTTATCGCCACAAATGGGTAATCGTTTAACATCTGAGTGATATCATATTCTGTCACATTGGTCATGAGTTCGAAAAACACGATGATTCGGGGTGCAATTCCAACTCATGACCCAGTGAAACGAAGGTGCGCGCACTAATCACTGCATATTTATTTACTAGGTTTAGTTTAAATGCGAGTATAGTAATACAAATATACCTACTATTTAAATAAGGACTAATGTTTCGACTTGCAGTTTTTATTGAGATTGTCCATTTCTGATTTAAAGTTCTCTGGTTTTTTATTTTTGTGATTCTGACCGCAATACGAGGGTTTTGTAAATATTTTTTTGGATTAGTCTAAATAAACGCTTCCAAGAATGAAAGGCCTTAGAACTTTTACACTTTTAATTAAACCAATCCAAAAATAGATTTACTATGAACCCAGTTTAGATAAAAGAACTCAACGGCAAATCTACAAACATTTCTCGATTTATGATTTCAACAAAAAAGAACTTAGCCAAATATAAGCATGGCTAAACATATAAACGGAATTTATTAGCTGTAAATTCGTTTCCGTTTCTCCGCGCCAAATACTATTACCATTCTAAGCATCCCCACCAAATTTCATGTTCATTGTTTAATCCAGTCACAAGATATGCATTGAACATATATGCTCAAAATGCTGCCCCGGTATTTTGAAATGCCCTTACTAAATATTTGATTCGCTATATTGGCGGTTTGGATAAAGTAATTCGAGTGAAATTTGGTCATATGACATACGTAATTTCCTAAAAATCTTTCACTCACAAAAAGAAATTTCATACATTTTCTGTTATTTACTTTTTCTTAGCAAATGTGAACAGTCTTTAACGTATATAAGCTCATACTACATACATACAAACCTTTGTGCAAAGTTTCATATCGGTACCCCCAATGGTTTATAAAAACAGATGAGAAAATATAACCTAAACTTCAGACATCCATAACTCCGTTACCGTTAATCGAAACTGGAGAAACACAACTCATATAAAATATACCTCTCGATTCCTTTGATTTGAGACCCATCTCTGATAGAAAATAAAAAATCTACATTTTTCATCTCTTCGGAACACCCTGTTATCTTTGCCCTACCAAGGTACCTACTGAGGTTTTCTTGCCAAAGACTTACCATTCAACACAATGTACCACATTTCATGATGATCGCTTGAACCGTTCGCGAGTTCTTTAGTTATTTCTGACCAGACGGATGAACAGACAAAGACAATTTCATAAAGGTTGTTTGAAAAAAAAATATTTCTAAAAACCCTAAAAATGAAATCCGTGCTGAGACTAACGGTCGTAAAAAGTGCTACTTTTCCAATGTATTCCCTTTCTCTAATCCATATAGATTTTTGTCCATTCATAGGCAACTCAAAATCGTGGGCGCGGTCGCCACGCTATCATGCCAATTTAGGATACACATACATATCTCGCCCATATTCCACACTTTGGTGCTCAAAATCCTTTCTATAAAGAGGGAGGGAGGGGCGAAGAGATTTGTTGCAAGATTTGTTTTTATGGGAAGAAAACCTGATTTATCAATGGATTTTATACCGGCGCTGCCTCATGCGGTTTGGCGCTGTTTGATAATGATACGGGTATGATTTTAGATCGGCCTCGTGAGTTAGCGCTTCAAGTTTAGCATCACCGGTATTAGTTTAAATTGTTGTAAGGGGTTAAATAGTCCAATGAAACCTAGTTTGAAGCGTTCGCGCTTCCGGCCCGAAAATGGTCGTCCTGTTTTCTCGGAGAAATACTCATCCAATCGCTGTGAAACACTAAAAGAATTATGGGCCACTGATTCCGAATTTGTGGTCAAAAACAGAAAAAAAATTGTTTGGAGTTGCCCACCCAGAACAAGCGCACCTCTTTTCTCGGGAAAATACTCGTCCAATCGGCGAGAATCATGGGCCACTGATTCCGAATTTGAGGTCAAAAACAGAAAAAAAATAGTTTGGAGTTGCCCACCCAGTACAGCGCACGCGCACCTGTTTTCTCCGGGAAATACTCGTCCAATCGGCGTGGCAGAAACACTAGGTAAATTTGGGTCGCTGATTCCGAATTTGAGGCCAAAAACCAGAAATTTTTTTAGGGTTGCCCACCCCAAAATGGCACCCCTCTTTCCTCGGGGAAATACTCGTCCAATCGGAGTGGCAGAAACACTAGGTTAATTTGGGTCGCTAATTCCGAATTTAAGGTCAAAAACAAGAAAAAAAAATGTTAGGGCTATGCTCGTTCCAAAATGGTACCCCGGTTTTCTCATCATCGTATGTTCCCACAAGTGACCTATCCGCTACCTTCAATAATTCATTGCAAATATATGCGCTGTCCAAAACTTTCCTATACGTAAGCGTACGCTACAGACCGGGTTGTGCTGCACTGCATATTTCCACGAATTTTACTCCATTGCGACCCATTCATAGATTTGTATAAAAACAATTCTTGCCAAATTCAAATTTCGCCCTTTTTGTGGTTACTCATACGCTACGAATTTGGTTGGACAGCACTGTAAATTTAGTAGACCAATCCCTTATTACATTTCATACGACTATCCATTCATTTAATAAATATGCAAATCTATAACACACTATACAGGGTGTCCGGAAACTGCCGCAGAAGCGTACCGGATTGTGACTCCTCATGTGATTTCCAGCAAAAAAGTTGTACCAAACATACCCCCTCAGCTTAACCCTTTAGCTGCCAGAGGCATTTAAAGATTTTTGAAAAAATCATTTTCTTGCACGACTTAAAGCGTAATATCTCCAAAGCTAGACCAGCTAGAATAATGAAATAAAATGACTATTACAGCCAACAAATTTACCTATAAAATAAAACTAACTGCACTAAAATCGGATAAGAGGTTTGGTTTTTACAGAGCTTCAAAGTCAAATTTGCGTGATTTGACCCGAAAACAATCTTTTTTTTCATCTCAATTTCCTCCAACTTCTGCCAAGGTGAGGTGCTTGTACGATTCTTTTAAAAATTGGCGCATAGTCTTACAATCATATCTTTCTTACATCATTTTAATCTAGCTCCATTACTTCTAACAGTTTTTATACGTTAAGTGTAAAAAACTAGGGTTAATTTTAGCTCGAATTCAATACAATTCAATTCACACTGCCCCTAAAGATCTGCTATTGGTAAAATCTATTCAAAGTATGTCGAAATCGAGCCAAAATTAACCCTAGTTTTCTGCACTTACGGTACTAAAACTATTAGAAATAATAGAGTTAGAATAAAATGATGTAAGAAGGATATGATTGTAAGACTATGCGCCAATTTTTAAAAGAATCGTACAAGCACCTCACCTTGGCAGAAGTTGGAGGAAATTGAGATGGAAAAAAATATTGTTTTTGGGTCAAATCACGCAAATTTGACTTTGAAGCTCTGTAAAAACCAAACCTCTTCTCCGATTTTAGTGCAGTTAGTTTTATTTTATAGGTAAATTTGTTGGCTGTAATAGTCATTTTATTTCATTATTCTAGCTGGTCTAGCTTTGGGGAGATTAGGCTTTAAGTCGTGCAAGAAAATGATTTTTTCAAAAATCTTTAAATGCCTCTGGCAGCTAAAGGGTTAAGCTGAGGGGGTATGTTTGGTACAACTTTTTTGCTGCAAATCACATGAGGAATCACAATCCGGTGCGTTTATGCGGCAGTTTCCGGACACCCTGTATACATGATCATCGACACGTATGTATGCATGTGTATAAAGTATAAAAATTCCATATGGCAATCGAAGCCGATTTGAAACAAATCCTGCTCTCTATTAGCATCAAATAGCCTCAAACGACACGAAACCAACCTCTCCATTCATATGGACATACAATACACCATGCCAATACAATACAAACCCGATACTACAGCCACGGCAATGCACATTGCATCGTCTAAACAGCACGGTGATTCGACATGGAAAAGTTCTCCATCGTACAACCACATGCCACTACGAACCCGATCCAAACACAAATCGACCGGACCGCAGGTCCGACCGGTCCCTAGGTCCGGACCGGTCCCTAGGTCCGGACCGGTTACTAGGTCCGGACCGGTCCCTAGGTCCGGACCGGTTCCTAGGTCCGGACCGGTTCCTAGGTCCGGACCGGTTCCTAGGTCCGGACCGGTCCCTAGGTCCGACTGGACCTAGGTTTTTCCAAAACCGGAACTACCGCACCTAGGTGCAGTTGCCGGACCTAGGTTCAAAAGATTAGGTCCGGTTCGGAGCAACCATGACTAGATTGGAATACTTTTCGCCATGCTCCGCATGCTGTGTATCATCTGCTTTACATTACAATTTCTCCCACGAAATATTTATAATTTGAAGTTAGCACGTCGCGATCGTTGAAATGACATCGCGACAGCAACAAGAGACATTTCAGCCAAGCCGCCACAAAACAGGCAGTTTACGCAAGAGAAGAATCCCAGCTTGTTTACCAGCTCTTTTTGTGCGTCCTCCCATAAATTATATAGGGTGGGCCTCTGCTCCATGTCGCCTATTCATATTCAATATTGGCGTGGTCGCCTTTTCGTGTTTGTTCGCATGTATTCAAAAACGCATTTATGCGTGGCATCTTGGCGCAATATGATGATGGCCAAAGCCGCAAACAGCACAGCTAAATCGTCGGAGGCCCTAATACTAAATTAAGGCTGCTGTTCGACCATATCACTTCCCAATTAATTATTAAAATTTTTTATTCTTTCTTTTTCCCCACGACACACCGCACCAACAAAAAACGCCAACTCTGTATATCGAAAGATCAAAGCGCAATTTAAACTATAAATTGCATGTCTTGTGGGATGATGAGGAATGTTTCACTGATGAATGGACATCATATGAGGAGAGAGGATGGAACGAATCGTGTTGTATGGTGAATTGCTAGATTTTTGAGGAATCTCGGGATTCTGCTATGGTGGGGTTGTGTTTATGGAAAATATTGGGTGTTGTCGCTATAAATTGCCTATAAAGTCCGAGGAATTTTAAATAAACACGACATATAGTGTGCTGCTGTGGGAATAGATGTCATGCTCGTGGCGTGGCTGGTTTAAGTGGACCAATATGTGTCGGTCGGTTTTTATTGAAGAATTATAATTATAACCGTATGTCATGTAAGTTATTTCGATTTTTAATAGGGCTTCAGAATGGGACTTTAACGGAGGCATTATGGGCAGAGAGGAAATTGCGCAATGGTCGAATAAAATTTATATAGTTGCGGAAGCAGATTCATTTATTCAGTTAATAGATTTCCTAATAATCTCGTAATCAGTCAATTCATTTCTCATAGTTTTCAATAACGCATTGACACGAATTCTATCCCCGACTATGCAGGCGCATCTTATTCATCCTTAGAATTCGTCCGATCATCAGAAAACGGAATGTACACGAATTCATCATTTTCATCAACTTTTACTCACGACTGCTACTCAAAAAGTCGTATCGTACGGCACTCACAAAGGTCCTTCTGCATTTAACTAACGATGGATGGTTTGACAATAAAACTAAGAAGTGGAGACTGAAAACGAGTGGCAGAACGTTTTTCGAATTCCTTGTGTTCGAAACTGGAATGGAGGCTCCCATGTACGCTTTTTAAACCGCAGAAAATATTCACAGAACCCTCATTTACTGCAGTCCATAAATGAGCAAGAGGAAAATCTTCTGCTTAGCAAACACGTTCCAACAGTTTTTAATTTGGGACTAAAATTAAACTTTGAATAAATATACTAGAGAACTTGTAAAGATCATCTACATACTTTTCATATTTAACTATATTTATCACTAAGATGCAAGCTACGAAAAAACACCATCTCGAGGAGTGTGCCTACATACATACCTGTTTCCTATAACTGCCATTGATCCTCATCCTTGACTAGAAGTATTGACCCTAAATCTGAGGATCTCGTCAGCTAGCTCATCCATGGTGGATTTAATCGAATGAAATGAAATTCATGGTAGAGTCCTGTCCTATTGAATAAAGGACTAATCCGTTACCTTGACGAAAGGCTTTAGCGACAGGCATATATTTCTTATTTTATGAGTCCTAGATACAAAAAAAAAAGCTTCTTGATTTATTGATCTTCCGGCCTGTGGATCCACTACATTGTGAACATATTTTCCTTGATGCAGTAGTCCCTGTTCCTTCCATATACAAACACGTAGCGAACTGGATAATAATGGCTCAATTTTACGTTCCACTGAACACAAAGAACGCCGTACGTTACGCCACTGTTGAAACTCTCTAAAGAGGCGTATAACAATAGGTGCGAAAATAGACGATTTAGCGGGTTTGAAGTTGTTGGTTGTTGCATTCGAAATACATATACGGGAAATCCCGAATCAGTACAAATGTTAATAATAACTAGAAAAAAGCTTATCCGCGATCGAACTTTATCGAAATTTTAAGAGATAGCTAACTGTTAACTGTAACTATTAATCTTTAGCCCAAACGCCAGGTGCTTTCCTCTCGAGATCCAGAGCCGTTTCGCTTAGATCTTATGCGAAAGCAGGCAAATGTCATCAGCGTAGTGCAGGTGTTTTAACTGTGAGAATTCCGAGTCCATTGAATTCCGCGGCGCTGGCGCTCTTCAGGTAAAGCCGCATCACCAATCACTGTAAGAAATAGAATTGGTGAGAGAATGCAACCCTGCCTAACCCCGCTAAGAACTTCAAATTTCTCCGAAACCTTACCTTTGTGGAGAACGCGTCATTTGGAACCGACGTAAGTCGCCCTATTAATAGCCATTATTTTCCCTGAGACACCTCTCTTGCGTATGGCCGCCTAGATACAGTCTCGATTCACGCTATCGAAAGGCTTCCCAAAATCAGCCAAGCGCAGATGCAACGGAGATCTGATTTCGATGCATCGACCACATTAACACATCGAGAAGTTAATGTGGTCGTCGCAACAAAAACCAGACTACTCCTCATCGATTTTGCTTTCTACGTAGTACTTAATTCCAGACTATTCTAGCAATAATTTTGGCAACCGCGGGAAGTACCTACACCATATCCAGGGTCGGTGCGTCGATAGGCAAATGTAGGTGGCCGCCTAAAGCGCAACGCTCAAAGGCGCAAATTTGGCCGATCGAGGGAGCGTCCAAAAATGCACGACGCAAACCAACATAATTATGCGAATTAAACATTTCATTGATACAATTAAGTTCTTCGAATGCCCCCAGTACAAAACGCACCAGAATGCGGAATCTAAAACGCATCCTCATTTATGCGATCTAAACACTTATTTATCATTTAAAAGATGGGAACAAGATACTGCATCCTACTTACTCACATGCAGTTATATCGAACGTTTGCCAACAGAAACCAAGCTCCTTCTCCTGCGAAATCACGTTACTACTTCGCAGGAGTAGCTTCGGCTATTTATTGTATTGCCAACCATCCCTACTTGCAGAGTTCCGTCTTGCAGCGTTGATCGTGCTGCATTTAAGTTTTGTTCAAACTCCAACATCTAGTAAATCGAATTTTGATAGTTTTACATATTTTCTAAACTCTTGTCAAGCTGATTCTGCCCACTGTATATCTAAGGCCAGTGGCGTATTTACCGTTGGCTGAGTTTAGGGGGCTTAAAATTTGGGGCAAATATTTTGTTATGCATGCCACTGTAGACTCAACTCATCTTCCCGCAGGGGAGTCTGTGTTTACAGATTTTGGTGAGTTGCGACACCATACGGACCTGAGCAAAGCACAGGGGGCCCTAATATTGTCGATACGCCTTGGCGTCGATCTGTAAGAAGACCTTCGGGCGTGGACGATCCTAATGCAGTGTTGGACTCGAGGTAGCTGGAGATTGTTACCCAAGTCAATCAGCTGCTGTGGTGGCCCCGGGGTTGGGTTCTCGAAGGTGAGTGCATGCAATGGACGATAAAAACCTCTTTTGACAATTATGTCCTGTCAATAAAATGCCGAAGGTCCCAACAGTCCGACAGGCCGGGAGGTAAGAGTGTAAAGCTTAGTCACTCCTCTGACGGTAGTCCCGTAAATGACACTCATATGGAGACTCAACTCAGAACTCATATTTTCTATCGGTACCAGATATACCACCTTACACTCGTCTATAGATACAATTTGGTAACTGGCGAGACGTGTTTTTACTCTCAGTGAGGCACAAAACTGAAGAGTGCTGCTTCACATTATTCAAGAACAATGGCTGCTTGATCTTACACAAAAGTTATCTGCTTTAAGGAATCTGAGATTTCTTGTCAGCTCGGGGAAAAAAATCAACGCTCAAATTCGGAACGATAAAACGTAAAAAAATGTTATCTGAAACTCTTCAGATTTACCAGCTTAAATTAACGTTATGAAATTATTGCCAGAATTTTCAAGAAAAAAAAAACGAATTAAAAGAAAAAGGTGGTGTTTCCTACGACGGGATTATTATTCTTGATGGCAAATGATAATTTCGTGCACCAGTTCTGGTCTTCTTCAGTGCACTGGTGTTGGCTGGATTTGCATACCTAAAAATTCAAAAGTCACAATACCTGTACTACCTGAGCTAATTGGGAGCCGGTACACCCCCAACTTTTAAGTTGGACGAGTACCTGGCTCGACGAATTTCCTCAGCAACACTGATTGTATAGGTATGTAGCCGGTGTCATAGTTCATCCTACGGTGTTCCGGTTCCTTGAAAATTGCCAGGATTTCTAAGACATCGAGTTTCCGCTGGTTAACTCCTCCATCGATGATGTTCACGCAATCCTATGTGTTTCCGCGTCGTGTCTTTACCATGTGTCGTGCTACCATCGATTTTAGCGATTCGGGGTCCTTGTTGTTCGATATCCGCTTCCCTAGCAGCTGTCAGATGCCATGCCACTGCATCTTGTAGATTCCGCTGTCCTCGTGTTTCTCCTTCTTGTCCTTAGTCGAGCCTAGTTCGTTGCCAAGCTGGTGTTGTTGGCTCGTCGAAACCATTTCCAGCTCTATATCCTTCATTGTTTCCGTATCTGCCTTGATATTCGTGAATGCGCTACTCCAATCCTACTCACCAGTTCCTGGTTGCGCGTTAACTTCGTCAATGTTCCTTCCCCCATCCTGGTCTTCTTCTTTCGGATGAGGTTTGACATCACCCGTGGTCGTATCCGTTCTTCTGGCCTGTTTCGGTGATGTACGTTCGCTCCTTTTCGAATCTCTCCTTGTTCAGCAGAACGGGCGGTGAATCATGGAGCGTAACGGCGCCATCTTCTGCGAAAAGGAATTGTTAGAGTTAGAGGGAATAGACCGCTGGGTGTGCGTGTGTTTTCGGTATATATCAAACTCAATTCCGACATTTTTCCTGATGATTTTTAGGTCCAGAAATGGCAACTAACCGTCGTCCTCCAATTCCATCGTGAACTGGATGCTCTGGTGAGCCTTGTTCGGATTGCTCAAGGTCGTCTCGCACTCTTCCTTATTGATAATCGCTAGCACGTCGTCCACATATCTTTCCCAGAATCTCGGCAATTCACCCTTCTCTTCCAGTTCTCCCTATGGATTCTGTTCATGATTATCTCACTTATGAAGGGAGAGAGTGGAATTCCTATGGCTGCCTCTCTGGTGCCCTTGTTGAACCTGCCCCGGAAGTTGCACAGCTTTGCTAGTCTCATGAGCAGATTGACTTCCCTGTTCCAGGGAGGCGATGAAGGACCCTTCGATAGTAGCGACTCTTCCAAGTAGAGTAGAGCTTCGTTTATCGGGATGCTAGGGAAGAGTGCCTTGACGTCAAACGATACCAACCGCTTGCCTGATGAAATTGAGCCTGCGTTGTAGATTTTGGCGATGAGATCCTCCCTGTTCGCCAGAGTCCTTGTAGAGCTGCTTCCACCTACACCATTGAACGACTGGAGTAGCCATTTTGCGATGTTCTGCGTCGGGGAGTTGGTAGCTGCCACGATTTCCCTGAACTCATTTCGGGGCTTGTGCAGTTTAGGTAGGCCTTTTATCCTCGATAGGGCAGGGTTGGGCCTTCGCCGTTTGAAGGGCTGCTCGATGATGGAAGTACAAACTTTCAACACCTATTCAACCCTCTTGATGGAGTCTGGAAGGGGATCTTTGCACAACTTAAAAAACCTCCAGAGTTGAGATTTTCGAGCATCGCTGAATCAGAGTCTTCCTTATTCACCACTACGACTGTGTTTCCCTTGCCGCTCGCAGATAAAAGACTCCTTTCTACTTGAGCTCCTTGACGGTTTTCGACTCTGCTGCTTCCAACCTCGATGCCGTTGGGTGCTGGTTCACTACAGCCGGCTCCACTTCCTTCCGAATAACCTCCTTGGTCCCTACATCCTCGAATTGGATACCAGCCTCTACGTCGGATGTCCTCAACAGGGAGCTTAGTTTCTTGAAGGGCGAAGTTCATCTCCATGTTAAGCAGAGCCTCCTGCCTCTTCGTGAAAGTTTGCTTCGACTCGTTCTCCTTGATCCTTGTTAGGCGTTCCAGCCCTTAGCGCTTCCAGTTTTTCCTATTAGTGTGTTGCGTTTCCTTTGGCGTTCACATTGCTCTGCCTTTTGCTGCCCCTTTGCCACTATCTCGATACCGTCCTAGATGTAGGTGACAGTTGTACGCCCGTAGAGTTATGGCACTTAGCTTTCCATACATATGGTTGATGGAGTTCTCTATAGCCAACTTCTCCATGCTTGCCTTCAGCTTGGAACTTCCTGGGATCGATGGTTTGAACCCCACACGATGCCCCACTTTATGCTTTAAGCATCATCGCAGGAACCGAATATCCTCGTTTATGCTGAGTCGGCTTGATTTTCTTTTCAAATAAACCTTAATCCAAACTTTTTTTTTGTTCCATAAGCCGAAAGGCGTTACAGCAGGATTGGAAGTTAACACCTTCACCAAAACCAATAAATAGAATTCAGGAACGAATCAGTTTTATGAACGAGATAATAATTTTGTCCACAAACAAAAATGAGCCACTTTAACCAAAATCATTTCTTATCGAAATCATTGCTAGCAAATTGTTTGCGGTAGCAGACGATTTTCACAACACAAGGACTACTTAATCTACGTAAACCACTGAGCTCTGGTAAAGTTTCGGTTACATTTTGAAAATAAAGTTCAACTTCTGCAGATTTTGGCAGCATTTTTGATCCTACATATAATCCGGATATTGGAAATTTTCAGTGTGTATGGTAGATTTGGTCTCAGTTTGGCAAATGATATGATGCTGACTAATTTTAAAGGAAAAATACATTTATCCCTCAGAAAAAATGATTGCGCTAATCCGGATGTTTCGTTCGTCCGGATTACACGTTGCAATAATTGAACCGGATTATCGAGTCAAGACTGTATGCATACATAGTTCACTTTTTATATCCTCCACGATACTTGCGGTCAAAGCAGCAAAGAATTTCCGACGATCGTATAACGATCAACTAAAACGTCTCTGGACGCTCAGTGCACTCCAAACGTCGAGCTAGATTCAAGTTTTTTATCCCAAAAACTCATCCATATCTTAAATCGCGTATTAAAATTTACATGGCGCCAGGGACCAGCATTTTACTTTTCAGTTTTTCCATAATATTCTCGTATGTGTATGTTTTTTAACGTTGTGATTGAATTTGATTTATCACTTCTTCCCGCCGTCAAGCATTGCCATATCAAATTTATTATTCATTTTCAAATGGATCTAATCTTGTTCCGACTCCCACACACATATGTACATACACAATAACAAAATACCATTTTAGACACGGGGACATACATAATTCATTCGAGGGCAATAAACACGTCATGATTAGAGTTCTCTCCCCAAAAGGTAGCTAAATTACGACTATGGGCAATACAAATCGTCAAAATGGGTTTTTCGTTAAGGTGTGGTCTTTCAGTTTCGTCTGGACTGAAGTGCTTGCATACTTAAATCGATGGGGATGTCCTGGTAAGCTGTAAGTGACTCGCTCTTGTACAAGAAAATCACATTCGAATTGTGACGGGTTTCAATAAATGATTAATTCTAAGAGACTGGAAACAAATCTTCGATAAAATCCTTTTTCCTTTTCGTCTATATGGTTTCTATTACAATACGGTTAAACCCATCGAATCGTATAATGTCATGTCCATGTCTTGTGGTATTTGAAAACGCATTTACTATTCCTGCCAAATACAAACAAATGCAAATGATCAAACGTGTAGACGTTGTGCTTACGAGCGTATATAACCGTACATACGATGCTATAATATTGGAAACCATTCGTACGAAGTGAAATCAATTGAAAATCATCCCGAAATCCCAATCAAATCGTTGCCCCGGCCGATGTATACATTATATAAGGATAGAACGTTGAGTGCTTATGGTGCTGACTCCGGACCATTTCTATACGGAACATTGTTGACGTAACCCTTATAATAGCAAAACTTTGCATGTCCTCGACTCGATATATGAACTTCGAACAAGCTTTTTCTAACTAACTCCTGATTTGGTTCTTTTTCACTCATATAAATTTCATTGCTTTCCTTTTTTCATTTGCTACGGATCCTGGCCACAATATCGACACTCTTCGCATCCAATATACGAACCCGTTCGTTTCGATGGAAAATGGCATCTAATCGCATATATACAGTGGATGGAGGCTGGAGTGCATGGAGCGGATGGCAACCATGCAAATGTCCTGGAAAATCGAGTCAAGGACGTAAACGTGTACGTAGCTGTACGAATCCAGTGCCACAAAACGGTGGATCACAATGTGATGGTCCAGATATTCAAAAAACTCAGGATTGTGTACCATGTCCCGGTAAGTGATTTCGTTTCAGTTTTTTTTTGGATTTTATTCGATTGTTTCGCAAGATATTGTAGTTGAATTTAGGTAGGATGTATACTCACGGCGCGTTCGCCACCACTGCCGATTGTAACGGTTTTTTTTCGATGGTGAACTATAGTGAAGCTTATTGCTTTTAGCCATTAACCGCTTGACAATTTTTGAAAACACTGCCGCTCAGCCGTTGTAAAGGATAGAACAAAGTACGAAATTGTTTTTAGATACAAGATAAAAAGTATGTTGTCCACAATGTTCTAGAGATGATGCTTGCTAAGTGGCACTATAAAGGTTTGTGTTCGTAGAGACGACTCATGGGATCATCGCTCAGCGATCGAAGTGAAACCACCGGTTTTGAGCACTATATGGGTGTATTTTCTATACAGAAATGTTCCTTTAGTCTATAGTCGATACTAGGAAATTAGAACCATTCAAAAAATATTGAAATACGGCTCGAAATTGGATGCAAAACTACGATCGCTGAGCGATGATCCCATGAGTCGTCTCTACGAACACAAACCTTTAGACTGTTCGATGTTATCTATATGTATTACCTATAGTATCGATAGGATGTCCAAAAATAAGGAAAAAGTTTCGCGTTTGCCTAAGGAAGCGTGTCTTGGAATTTGGAATAACTATCAGGGCACAAAAAGAAATTTCAGTCATCATTTTGATTAAAAAAGAAGTGTGAATTTAAAGCTACACGTACCCGGAAATTTTACTGTTTAGGCGGAAGAAATTACAAAATCCTGCCGGCTGAATTTTTAGCAGGATTTGATTTTCTTCGGCTGTGTTTCTTTTGCCTAAAATTATTTAATGCAATTTTCAAATATAATTTATTTTGGAAATATATTAAAATGCGGACTCCCATTTTAAATAGTATTTATACAACCACACGAAATTCTGGAAAATCTGGAATCGTTATAAGAAATCCTTACCATCGAGCCCTTCTCTCCGCTGAATATTGGCAGTGGCATAACGCGTACAGTGCTCTCTGTGTTCACGGGAACACGCGCCCCAAACCAAACTATTAGAGTCATGTTGTTTCAAATAAACAGTCAGGAGCTGCAGGATCAGAAATACCCAACTAATACCGCTGATTGATGCTTTAAGTAAAAGTTTAAAGTTGGCTAGTTTCCAGATCAAATTGACGATTTTCAAAATCATGTCGACGAATTTCACATTAAAGCTTGACGTTTTATCATTTAGAATTGGCAAAATTCCCTTACGAATTTAAGAATTTCCAATACAAATTGACGAAAGATCCACTGACGAATTCCCATGTCAAAGTGACGAATCTCGAAATCTTGTTGACGAAAATCGTCAATTTGTAATGGAATCTCTTCAACATGATTTGAAAATCCGGCAATTATAACCGGAAATTAATGAATTTTTTAATGTAGTTTCGTCAATTTGAAATGAAATTCGACAACATGTTATTGCAATTCGCCGATTCGTAATATAAATTCGTAAAACACATTTTCGTTTCGCCGATTTGTAACGGAAATTCGCCAACATGATTTGGAACTTCAACAATTTTTTATGGAAATTCGTCAATTTTATCTGAAAATTCGTCAGTTTATAATGGACATTCGTCAGTCGATCAGTTTAAAATGTAAATTTGATATGGAAAAAAGTTGTGAACATTTTTTGAAAATTCGTTAATTAGACTTGAAATTTATCAACTCGATTTGAAAATCATCTTTACGAGATTTTTTTCTTTTATGACGAAGTGAATTTTGACAGCTGAAGCCGTTGAAACAACGGGTAGCGAGATGATTTACATCGGGGAGCAGGCTGTCGTAGGAGCATTTTCTTCATAAACACAGCACATTCATAGTGACAGATGTCCGCGTGAATTTTTATCAGACGGCCTCGAATAGGCAAACGGATGGATTTTGTGACGCCCCTGGAAGGTAACAGTTTCACCATACATAACAAGCGTTAAGGCTTGGCGGCTAAATACTGCTAGATGCGAGGCCTTTCTATTACCTCTGCCGTTCTATGGGTCCCGGCACCCGGTTATAGCGCAACTCCACGCCGTTGTAAAACCACATCCCGCAAGATACTCCCCTCATGGGGGCCTACCTCATATGTCGGATAGGGGATTTCCCGCCCATCGGTGTCCCTTCAGTCTTATCTCGACACCCCGTGCTAACAGATATGGGACTTCTGCTCCGGACTCGCTGCGGCCTTCCGCCACTGCTGCAGTGTGGGCGCCTGCACACCCACGTAGGACTGGTCGCCTAACTATTCGGGTAGAGCGGGATAGTCATTTTCCGAAGGTCCCACTGGAATTGACGCAATGGCTTTGAGTCAAGGGGGGTCCTCCCTGCTCGTCCTACACCCATAACCCAACGTTGTGAGAATCCCATGGTCTAAGCTAGACATAAGTATGGCTTCGCTAACATTCCACTCAACTACGTACCTGCAACGTGCGTCGTCTGAACGGTTCAAAAGCGAATACATTCAGGGCCACGATACGTTCCTTTCTGGTCAAGCATCATGTGACATCTGCGACTCCATTATTCAGGAGAACCTTAAAGAGGTCTAGGTCTCGTACATCCGAGTACCTTGGGACCTTGGTACCCAGGACATGGAGCCAGTCCCCAGAAGCCGCGCCACAACATGGGCACGAGACATCGTTTCCATCGGAAACCAAGGCTTAGATTAAAAGCTAAGTCAAGGTTTCCGCCTGCTACGCGAACATCCCTATGGTGCTCGAATGTAACCCTACCGCAGATGGACGGGTCCTATCTAGATTGCCACCTATAGATAGGACACATTCATCCAGGAGCTCAGAGGCAAGTCTCTGAGGTCTCCCAGACACACTCTCCCCATCAACCAGCACAGACTGCGGCAACGACGAACCCCTCCTGATATGAAAGGCATATCGAGCGGAGGGACCCCTATCAATATCTGCATAGCGTCAGTGAAGACTGTACGACATACAGGTACATATGATACGCTGAACCGTGTTCAGCTGTCGGCTTCCCCGGGCTGATGGCGCCCAGTCCATGAGAGCGCCAGCTCCAAAGGTAAGACACGCTAGAAAAAGCGAGATGAGGATCTCACGGACTGCGCGTCTACCTAACCCTCAGTCTCGACGCAGAACACGCCTCAGCGTACCAACTATGCAGAACATGCGTGCCTTCTACTACACATATTGGGGCCGATTTTGGAGTTGAGACTTCAACGCCCAAGCGGGTTCTCCACGCATGGACGACGTCCATGAGCTGACAAATCTTGTTCTCCAGTTCACCCTGCGATTTGCCCTCCATCAGGAGGAGGAGGTCTTCGGTGTAAGCACAACATTGACACTCCTATTGCAGGGATGTCAGCAAGTCATCCATCATGTAATTCCACACGAACGGGCCAATAATGGAGCCTTGCAGACATCCCCGGAACGCCCTATGCCTGACGACGTCATTTACCCCAACAACCAGAGCCTCTCTGTCACGGAAATAGCTCTTCCATAGAGCTACCTCGAACTTATGCAAGACGGCACTCCACAGCAAGTTGTCAAAAGCGCCCTTGAAATCCACAAAGATTCCAAGGACCCGGTCGGCACCGATGCTCTTGACTGCCTCCTGGACAAACAGGTGCGCATCCTCAAGAGATCTTCCCTTGCGGAATCCGTACTGTCTTGACTGCCTCCTGGACAAACAGGTGCGCATCCTCAAGCGATCTTCCCTTGCGGAATCCGTACTGTCTTTCGGTCACTCGATCTCCAATCTGATCCTCCATCCCACCAGTATCCTTTCCAGCACTTTGGCAGGTACTGGGAGGAGACTGATTCCCCGATAGGACGAATGGTCAGACCGGACCTTATTAGGGCCTGTCAGCAGTACTACCATCCGCGCGGTTTTCCATCTCCTGGGGAAGGCACGCACTCGGAAGCAAGACTCATAAAGGTTCCCGATGTACTCAGGAACGGCCTGCATTCATGGTGACAAGCTAACTATCTACAGGTATACCGTCAGCACCTAGCCTTTCGGCCTTTATCTCCCGGTCCCTCGAAGTGTTTGGACCTTCGACTTTTTAGTGACACGATGTTGTTGCCAGACGGGGATTTCCCCATCCGGCGAATGCATTCACCTTCAGGAACCCAACCCCGGGGTTGCATCACTAGCTGGATGACTTGGGTAACAACCTCCAGCCACTACGAAGCCAACTCCTTGATGGGAAAGGACCATGGTCCCCTGGGCACACCCATCCCCGTAGTTCACTATTCGCTATAGACTTCTTTATAGCAGGTGTGATCCTCTTTCGGCCCCCTATTGGTTAAGCCTCACGTCAGAATGCAGATGTGCACATCCCAGGCTCGTTGGACCTGTGACTACGAGCCTGTGTAGACACGTAGCGCTGCTTTTCACATCCAGGTGGCCCCTTCAGTTTACTAGTCAGCAATGCGACCCGTGCAGTGTGGTCATCAATCCACAAACTAGTTAGATATAGGCGCGTAGGCATTTACCACCAAGGCCATTCTCCCTAACTAGCCCCTTCAGGACTCGGGTCATGCGAAGCCGTCAACTCCGAAGCTCACACGATTTACCATACGATGCACTCCCCCACCAGAGGACACCATAATCGTGCTTGGCATTTAGTGACTTCCCTCCCGTAAGTCATGGGAGGAGGTAAGTTACGCCATGAGCCACCCGTACATAACTCAGGAGCTGTGACTACGAGCCTATGTAGACACGTAGCGCTGCTATTCACATCCAGGTGGCCCCTTCAGTTTACTAGTCAGCAATGCGATTCAGGCAGTGTGGTCATTAATCCACAAACTAGTTAGATATAGGCGCGTAGGCATTTACCACCAAGCCCGTTCTCCCTAACTAGCCCCTTCAGGACTCGGGTCATGCGAACCCGTCAACTCCGAAGCACACACGATTTACCATACGATGCACTCCCCCACCAGAGGACACCATAATCGTGCTTGGCCTTTAGTGACTTCCCTCCCGTAAGTCATGGGCGGAGGTAGGTCACGCCATGAGCCACCCGTACATAACTCAGGAGCTCGGGAACGTTACCGCCCGAATGGTCTTTTTACAGATCCTCGTCATGGCGTATCAACTGTACCAGGGGCCCCCTTGCACTGCTAGGTCCGTGGTGGCGCAACTCACCAAAGACCTTTGTCCCACTACATACAGCCATTTCTGGCTGATGTCACAAGCACACTGACCCCCCTGCGGGGATTCATGGTGACATTGGGATATCAAATAAATTGAAAATTTGATCTGATAAAGAAAGGAACCAGCTTTGAATTCGAACACAAAAAAAACCTTACCTTACACCACTGAATATTGGATATGCGAAATTAGAATCCAATTGAAGTAGTAAAATTCTGCTACGTTGGGGGGTAATTCATATAACAATCCCAATGCTTTAATTCGGTGAATTTCCGGCATTGAATGCACTAATTGTGAAATATTTCTACATACGTGTTGTCGTGTATAAGCGCTTTAAAAGTTTTGTGATTCTCGTTTACTGTAGTACCTATAGGCGAAACGAATCCTGCAAGTTACAACTGAAATATTTGAACATTTATCCGCATTCATGAAGGCGCCGCCATTAGAACTAGACGATTCATTAAACCAAAACTAGTTCATAGATGGACATCTTGTTGTTGAATTCGTATCAAAAAATTAGAAAAATCTATACGAAAATTTAGACAGCATCTTATGGCGGCTCCACACTGTTCGGATTTTGCCAAACCCAGTGCAAAAGATCACCCGAGATCGGTACCTTCTGGATTCCCCCGATCACACAGCTACCAGTTGACCGAATACCGAACAAAGGCATAAGAAAAATAAATTCCCCATTCCAGCCTCTGTCCCTCCCAAGCGTGTACGTGAAAATTTCGACCGATCTTTTGCGCGATTTTGCAAACCCCGATCAGTATGACTGCGGCCTTAGAGCAATGAAAATGTCGATTCTATTATTACAGCATAGACATGCAAAGAGACCAAAAGATCAGTTCTGCATAAAGCATAGGGCGAATTTTACGGGTGTAGTTTTCAAAAAAGAAACAAATTTTTATAGGTTTTTTTTTTGTTATTCCGCACTGTAATTTTTTTGTGTGTTTTAGTCGGTTTCTAGCCGATTTCTGGTTACAACCCATTTAGCCGGATTTTTTAGCCACTTCTGAAAAAATATATCCGGTTTTAAATTAAATGTTCAGTTGGCAACACTGATCGTACTATAAACTGACACGTCTCTGCCCCAAGCAATATCCCTTGATTCCCTAAATCACAATCTACTGGATACGAATAAATTTAATGGCACACTAAAAACCTCTTCTGTCACACTCAAAATTTCAAACCATCCACCACAATTTGAATTGTTTTCAAATCCATTTACCCTAATCCTAATTTAAGCCATAGCATTGACTAACAATTGCCTGGATTAAGAGCGAGATTTTAGTCTCCGAGTCTAGACTATATGATTATTCCTTTTAATATGACCACAACACGCACATATGGGAATCTCGGATGTAACCGAGTCTGGACCGTCATTTCGAAGCGCATTGTGCAGAGTACCTTTACAACCGTTTCCTATATCATTCGGCATCTCATCCAGAACACATTTACACAGAACCGAACCAGAATCCCCAAAATGGTTCCATTTAGTATATATTTTAGGTGAACAGATTCTCCCCCATTATGGAAAACGTCGCACATACGCCTGCAACTATACAAGCTGTCAACATGCCGCGCCGCTGCGGGCCATTCTCTCAGATCCAATATCTCGAGCACTTTGATAACAGCATCAAAAAGGTTAATTTTGTAGATAATTTGAATAATTGAATACATTATCCGGCGTCACCGTTGTCGTCGAGACCGATGAAAAACAAAAAACACAGCACAAGCTAAGTGATGATAGCAAACGACCATCATCATCGTCGCCTTGTCTCATCTTCTTTAACTCGCATCTCGCGCGACTTTATATAGGGGGTTAGGGAAAAATTATAGACCTGACCTGGACCTGGAAGTGACCATACCGCGGCATGCTGTTCATTTCAGATGCTTAAATTACCATTCAGTTTCATTAATAAATTCGAAAAAAAAAAGAATCGTGTGTCATTTAAAAAATTTAATTTTCCCACTTCAAATGGTCGTAGTCTTCTTTCAAGTCGCTATAAATGATGTACATGGCCCTTTACTATGGGCTTGCCCGTTCCATAGACTCACATGCATTCATTCGGTGTAAATGGATGCTCAATAAAGTCTCATTTTTTCCAGCTTTATGTGATTATGCGCTCAATTTTCGAAATTAATGTAAACGAAAATGTATATGGCGTCATTTAAATGGACATTTATTTTATTTTATTATGCATTTTGTGTTGTTGTATCTTTTTTAATCAAATTTTCCGATTAAATACAAAATCATCAATTTATGAACTTATTTCCATTATACGCTACACGCGCATTTATTTGATGATTTTAATGACAAATGTATGAATCCGAACATGAGCAAAGTGTAAAAGGTCCATTCTGGTATTCATCACTACTCATAAGCCTTCTAATATCAAACGCAACATTTTTAATGCATTGTAAATTTCAGAGGATTTATGGTATTGATCGCACGGTTGTGCGGTCATATGCATTATTTAAAATGCTGCCGTGGACACGCGGATGGCCATAGGAAACCCCGGAAAAATTATTCCAAAAAAACAAAAATAATCATATGCCGCGAGATCAAAATCTATTGTAATATGGGGAGTGAAAATTTGAATTATTTATAGAAAATGTTCAGTTTGAATGAACGAAGAGTACAGATGACAGATTAAGGGGTCTATGGAATTCATAAAATGCATTTTATTGTCATTCGAATATAGGTTTCGGTTAATGAGAAAACCATTTTCATTGTAATTGACCATACACGTCCGATGAAATGTTGCAGTAATTTATTTCCGGAAAATTTATTTAAAAATTCATCAGATCGATTCCATCTCTGCACGGTTGCTGTGTACACATTAACAGCATAGAGGGGATGATGGGAAAGATTTGTGGAAACCTTTTTATTCAGCTGTGGAATTTATTACATGTTAATATAATGTAAATTGACTATTTTTTTATAGGGATATCTTGTAAAACTGATGACGATGCTGATTAAATGAAGATGCCGCAGCAGCGGTAACCTGTGACAAATAAAATATTTTATCGACTATAATTGGCTAGAAGACAAAAAAAAGAAAAACCTTGCATGCCCTAGTGGTCATGACATGCATAAAAATATATTTCGCGACTGCAAAGGTCTCATGAGGACATGAAAAAAATAATATTTCTAACGACAAACCCCACCCGTATACGCCCAGATTCCTCTACCACAATTGCAATAGTGGTATGAGAGGTAAAACCAATAAACTATTCCTTGACGCCAAATTTTACCAATTAAATGTACTTGCTCTGGCTGAGAACTGACCGCAACTATATCAACTCACACGTCAATTTAAGTCTATGGGAGGCGGTGTTCTTATTGCTGTACAGAACTCCATCCCTAGTGAACTTGTTGCAACTGAGCACAACCCTATATTTTAGCACACATTTATCAGAATTCCCTTTGAGAATCAATACCTGTATTTCGGTGTTTTGTTCCGCTGAAGTTTCTTACGATGATTTTTGCGATATTATCTTCTCTGCCCTTGCTGATATGACTGTTGAAGACAAAATTCTAGTCTTTGTTCAATCGTCCAAACATAAGGTTCATTGTAGATGAGATGATCGGCTTCTTCCTACTAGATAATTCATCAGTACATTCTACGGTAATGACGTACAGCATGTTGCGTGGATCCCCAGCCAAAATGGTTAGATATGATCTTCACTAACTGTTATGACGAAGTAATTGTTACTCCAACGTCGCGTCGTGTCGTGACTCTACCATTACAGTTGAATTTTCATCCATTTTTTAACCGGAAAACTAACTATAAAATTATCTCTGATTTTCTAAATGCTGACTATGAAGGTATGAAGAACTGTCTACTTTCTGTGCGGACGGGGAGGTATATCTCTCTTCATCAGTTCTTGACGACATTTTTACCTCCTGCTCCTTCTTTAATATTATACTCCTTGCCATTGATAATTTTTTGCCTAAAATTAAAAACGTAACAAGCTCACTAAACCCTGACTTGATAGAGGCATTTGCGAAACCAAGGACTAATCTGTACAAGGCTTTTAAAAATTATCCTTGTATCAGTAACGTCCTTAAGAAAAAGTACGAGGAAGTCACAAATGATTCCGAAATAAGTTCCATGCAGCACAGAATCTATTTGTTAATTTGACGGAAGAAAAATTATAAATGATCCGAAAAAGTTTTTCGAGTTTATTAGCACCAAACGGAAGAATACAGGTCACCCTTCTTTATGCAGAGGTAACATTACAACTTCGTGTCTGGTATATACAGGGTGTCCCGCATTAGGTGGTCAATACTGTAAGGGTTGATAGCACAACTTGTTTCAGCAAGAAAACTACCAATACAATTGGTTTTTTTACCGTTACCTTGGTATCGCTCTTTTTGTGAAAGTCATCGAAAATCGTGTCTTGTCAGGCAAAATCATAATTTGCAGCTCCCCTGATGACCTAATCCAAGATTTGATTTCAGTTTCAGGAACTGCGTAAAATTTCACAAAAACTGAAGTTTTTCCTGTTGCGAACATTGGAACACTTTCAAGATACAGTTACTCAAACTTGATAGAAATTTTAAAATAGATTTTTTCATCGAAAATTCAAACAGTAATTTTATAACGGTACTTTATACATACAACTCTGCAAAGTTGGCAAAAGTCGCTTCAAAATGTTCGCTTTCCAACGGTATATCACTTTTTATATTTACATGCGGGATTTTGGAATTGTACATATTGGATATAAAAAACAAGGGAATTATTTTCTTATAGGATTATTCAAACTGAAATTTTATTCATTTATTTTTTATAGTTTACTATCGCAATTTTGAAAATTTGTTAAATAAAAATAAAAAAAAAGATTTGAATATTAGAAAGACCCAATAAACTAAAAATATTAGCTAATGATTAAATGGGTATGTTTGATGAATTGGAATATTGCTGCTGGAATTGGCCTCCTCCATTTTGTATGCAGACTCGACGTCTTCGGCGCATTGATGGAAGGGTCCGATAAGGATTTGAGGAGGGTTTTCCTTTATGTTGTCACAAGCATCATTAATTCGCTGCAGCAGCTGTTCCCGGGAGGTAAAATTTGCTAAATGTTATCCTCCTCTGATAGTCGCTCGGTGGTAATTCCTGAACTTTTGTAAAGTGGTACAGATACCGGTTGTCGGACTGAAGAGTTCTTTGGATGGATCGTCATCCGAGGAATATCCAAATGCTGCGCTACGCGTGCTCAATTTTGGGTTAGTATCGAAGAGATTAAGAATCTCTTCTTCTCTTCCGACCCTAGTACGACGAGCTTCTTCTCTACCGGTGTGGTTTGGTGTTCGACCTGTCTCTCCAATTATTCAGGTTAGAAATTATATTGCTATCCAGTTTTAATGAGCTTTCCAAAACTAGCCTAAATGTATGCAATCCCAATTGTTTTCTTGTACGTTTTCTAAAGACTAGCTAAAATTAAATTTTAAATTGAAAAGTTCAAAGGTATAGTTTACATGCAACACACAAGTGTGTTAAAAAAAATATTTTTTGTTTGTAAATTCATGTTAAAAATGTTGTTCGTCGAATTCTTATTCTAACAAAATTATGATTTATACATAAAAAATATGTTTTCATTAAAAAAATTACATTTGAACTTTTGCGTTTGTAAAGTAAAAACGGGGCTTTAATATTTATGAGCAATGTTTTCAAATTAATGGCAATGCCGACGTGACATTTTTGAAATTTAACCTGGATGCTACTCTCGATAGTTTTTTTTTGCGCATCTGGGTCAGCAAACCTGCCCCCGATGATAAAAAAACACGGCCAAAGTAACGGTAAAAAAAATTCCGATTGTATTGGTAATTTTCTTGCTGAAACAAGCTGTGCTATCAACCCTTACAGTATTGACTACCTAATGCGGGATACCCTGTATATATAACATATTTGCTGACCACTTTCAATACAGTTTCTGCGTATCCTCTACATCTTTCAAGTCAACCCCATTTGCGGATGCCTTTTTGATATCCCTTATTAACAGTATGGTTATCGCTCAGGATGAGATATTTCAGCTATTCAAGAAATAAACGTTAATTAAGGTCCAGGTCCTTACTCAATTTCTCCCTGTTTTGTGATGCGATTTGTAGACCAGCTATATACTTACTCCTCTACACATTTCCAGCTTCCTGGAAGCTTTCACATCTAAAACCCATTCACAGAGCAGTGATAAACGATCGGTTGACAACTTGCAGGGAATAGCAATCCTATCAACAATCCCATTTCTCAATGAACAACAACATGACTTTCGAAAAGTAGATCGACTACAACCAAGTTTATGATACTACTTTCCGATATCCTCTGCAATATTGAAAAGGGTGTACAAGTAGATGCTGGCTGTACAGATTTCAGCAAAGCCTTTTGCTAGTGTTGATCATTTAATTTTAATTGATAAACTTCACAGCTTTGGTGTAACGAAATCGTTGCTTAATCGGATCCGGTGCTACCTCATTGTTCGGATGAGACCCTGAACACGCTGTTGTTTGCTTGTTGTCACGCGATATCCGTGCAACTCTAGGTGCCAAGCCCGCATTTTTAAGCTGCCAAACAAGGTTGTGTACCATGTCTAGCTCTGAAATCTAAGCACCACGAAAATTTAAAAATATAACTAACGAACCATCCGTAACATGACAGGCTGACAAACATAAAAAAAAAAATTTTGGAAAAATTTAAAAAAAAAAAAAAAGAATTTTTGAATTGTGGCGCTGCTCGGGTTAATCGCATTATCGCTGGCTCTATAATATTTTTGGAAGCGTAATTTTTAAGGCTTGAAATATGCTATTCGTTAATTGATCCGCCGAATTCCACAAATAATGGTTGAAAAGATTCCATCCGATGAAACGTAAGAGCTATAAGTTTTTGGGCATTCTGTTAATACACAGTTACAAAATTGTTAAGAAACAAGAACTCCAGCGCCTTAAGATCTCCATTTTTACCTGGATACACAATTCAATGCTTCAAACCTAACGAACGCTTATTATGAGTCCCAAAAATGTTACTCCTACAAAATTCATAGCATCAGGCACGTGCGGTTCTTGCTCTACTGTGAACAAACTACTTAGCTTGAAAGGCTGCTGACGATTATTTTAAGAAATGTTCTATGTGTGAAAAAAAAGTATCGTGAACCACACACACCCTACCCCTCTGGCAACCTATCTACGCCACTGCCCTGTTTAGCGAAAGATTGGGAATGGTTCAGTGCTATTTTAAGTGAAGTCGACCTCTACCGACGAGCATGGTGATTATGGCGTTTCAATGGACGTATATCTCGTGCGATCACAAAAAAAAAACTGGAGAGTCACACTCACCTCTTCCTAATCTATAGTCCTCCCACTTCAGTCCGTTTAAAGTTAAACCCTGCTGTTTTGTTCTGTAAACAACTTTTTTTCTACTGAAGGAACTGGAATTGGGTAAACTCAGCGGTTGGGTCGTTAATATTGGTCGCTTGAGCGGAAATCTGTAGTGACCAGTTTACTATAATTTGCCGGAACGCGAAAAATCATCGAAACACTAGAATATTAACTAAATTGTGCGAAAATCCATTGCAGATGTGTGGAATACACTAAATCTCACCCTGTGAAAATTATTACAGACATAATGATTTTCAATTTTCCCCTTTTACATGAATTCGTGTAAGGTTCCAGCTTTGAGTCTTCCGTTTGTATAGCTCGAGTGAGAAGTAATGCTAACTTGGTGAGGAGAAAGGACAGCTCGCGTCCGTTAAAATGCGCATAGTTTTCACAAGGCCATTGAGTTTTAGTGACTAGTATAGGCTACGAATAGCTTAGCCTGCCGAAGTCTTGGAGGAGTTTCCCATACTGCAGTATAAGGTGGCCTTGGATGTTTCCCACTCACTTACCTCGTGTCTGCATGCACAGGTTGTATCCAACAGTAGGGTTCTTCTTCAAAGAAGGGCTTGGCAGATGCTAGTTCGTCTATCAGCTCGTTGCTTTTGATGTACAGGCGCCCATTAAATGGTAAGAATGTTGAAGAATTCCTCAAGATGTTTTCTTATTGGATATAGCCTAGTGAACGTGAGTGGATTTCATCTTCTCTGTTTCAAACATCTGAAAAAACATGGCGAGTCTCCATATTCACCTGTACTTGTATGTTTAGCTCTGTCCTCGTGCTCACATTCTCAGATGATGTCATGAACACATCAGTTAATACCCATAGCGAACTTGTTTCGGAGTACTATAGGAGCAAGTCTTTCACCAATCGATAGAAAGGCATAGTCATATACTTCTATAGTAAGGCGTGGCGGAACCACGGGGCTAAAACCCTTCCCAGACCAAAAATGCAAAATAAAATATAAAGCAATGTAGATTTTATAAATTAATAATCGTGTTCTCCGAACATAGGTTAATCGCCAATGTCGATAGTCTGTGCAGGTTGCAACCTCCTTACCAGCATTTTAGAACATCTCTGCACAAAAAATCGTCTGTAGTGCACCCACCCCAGAAAAAAATGCCATTTTATGCCCAAGAACATATTTTACATTATAAGTGCCGATACTAAAATACACTGAGCTTCAATGAAACCGGCCACACAGTATAAGCGCGAACTCTTAATCAAAACATGCATTGTGTTTGTTGCGTCAGTCAACGGTACTTCAGATAAAAATCATAGTCATTTGAATTGGCATTAATTGCACTTTCTGTATATATAACTTTCATAGTTGTAAGTTTCATACGTTTTGAGAAAATTGAATTTGAGTTCGAAAGTGGCGAGTGGCCCGATTTTTCAAAAGTATTCAAAGTTTGACAAATAGAACTGTCAGATTTGGCAAATAGAATATGTCAGATTTGAGAAATCGAAACGTCAATAATTCGACATAATTTAACAGTTTCCACGTCCAATATTGAAAATTCGACGAATATAACTGTCAAATTTCAACGGTGGGGTAATTAGACCTGCGCGAAATACAATTTAAACCAAAAACTCCCAGAAGTTGGTACACTATTTAATAAATCTAAGCGTATTCTTCCTAGTTTTCGACAATCTCACATAATCATAGTAGATCCACGCGGGTGTCACTCTTTCTGTAGATACCAGGGAAATAGGTAAAAGATAAAAATGAGCAATTAATAGCCAAGTCGAAATTATAGAAAACCAAACGGTATTTTACATATTAGGGATTTGTTTAAGTATAGGGTGGCCCACGAAAGATTTGCGTTTTAAAATCGCTATAAAAAAACAACGAGTATATATTTTTCAATTTTTTTTTATTTTATTGGATAGCCTTAATATTGCGGTTTATATATGAAACACCACTTCGTTCATATGGCTGCCTCGGCTGGCTTTACAGTAGCCCATTCGGTCGACCCAATTTTTAAGCACATTTTCGATGGTATGGCCCTCAATGGCCCTGATGGCGACTTCAATCTCGTGCTTTAGGTCGTCAATCGCCTCTGGGTGGTTGGCGTAACACTTATCCTTGACGGCACCCCACAAAAAATAGTCCAACGGGGTCAAATCGCAGCTGCGAGGCGGCCAGTTGACATCGCCGTTTCGGCTGATTATGCGATTTTCGAACGTACCGCGCAAAAGATCGATTGTGACGTTGGCTGTGTGGCACGTAGCGCCGTCCTGCTGGAACCATATGTCGTCTATGTCTTCCTCTTCCATTCGGGGAAAGAAAAAGTCTTCCAACATGCCGCGATAGCGGACACCATTAACGGTTACGCCGGATTTTCTGAACCCCAAATGCGACAGTTTTGCTTAAACTTAACCATTTCGTAAACCGCAAACCTTCTACTAAATATCTGACACATTGACAATGACATTCGAAATATCAAAGTCAAAATTATCGATAGTTCAAAAAGCAAACGTTAGATGGACCACCCTATAATAAAAGGATGGTTGCGCCACTGTCCATAGCCAACCAAGTTTTTATGGAGTAACCCAAAGTTGCGTTCTCACTGTCCAGTAGTCGAGCAGAATGCAGAAGCCATTCCATCGCTCGGAGTACCTACGATATTCCGCAATGACCTCCGGTATAAAAATATATTTCATTAGTTGCTTGATTCTTTTAAAAGGTTTTCCTGACTCTACATTGCTCTATTTCTATTTTTTTTACAATGAAATCAATTCATTTCCGACCTCATTTGTCTTAGAAAAACATTGATTGCCCTAGAATCTCTTTGTAATTAATAGGCCGAAGTGAAAACATCTTAAATTAATGCAATGAAGCTCAGTTTCAGAAAATGGCACACAAATATTTTTCTTCCATTCCACAAATTAACACAATGTCCCTTTCTTCTATAGCGCAAACAAATTTTCATTGCACCTCAACTATGCAAACAATACTCCATCTACTCTAGTATTAATTAGGGGTTTCCCTATTTACGTTTAATTAAGTGCGTCCATTTTCCCACTCTCGTCGCCATAAAACCCAAATGCCAAATATCTTAGTCATACTATTTTATATGACATACAATCACCGCAAGGTTTATCACAACACTGGGTTCTGTGTTGTGTATCCTATCCTGTATCGTTCCTCGATTTACTAGACCGCACTCAGCGCAGTGTGTCCATTCTTATCATATCGTGTTAATTATTCTTATCGTCATTCTTACATCAATATATATAATCACCCAAGCACATACATTTAATTTAAACAAACGACTAATAAAATTCAGAGACAGAGTGTGTTGAGTAGGTACTCTCTAGCATAGCCCACACGTATCCCTATCCCAAATCCTAATTGTCCAAAACTAACCCACCCTCAACTCTTATCATATCTGTCCCAGTCACCTTATACCACCACCACACACACAAACAATAATTGCCCACCATGTGGTACTCAACACGAATCGCTGTTATCCTGTGCAGTTTGGACAGTTTGGGTCATTCGGCAAACAGGATTTTAATTAAAACAAATAGACGATGACATGTCACGTCACCGCGCCGTGTTGAACTGTTTGAAATGTGTGGACGCATTGGGCATTACTCGCATTTTTTGTGTGTTTGTGTCCTCGAATGTGAAATTTTTGTTCGTTTACCCGGAAGGCGAGCAAAGGTTTGAATTAAATAAAAATGGAAGTAAGACTGGCCAAAAAACAGGGGGAATAAATTAGAGGACTGATGTTTAAAATGCACGCCACTTTAGTGCTTATGTGTACTACTCTACTACTGTTCATAGATACTATCGGGACCTCAACGAAAAAAATAATTGACAAACATAACAACTAACTCCTTCTCTTTTTATTCACGTTGTATTGCTCTTCCTTTTATTCTTGTGTTTTTTTTTGCGTGGTCCTTTACCCCACGGTTCATGATGATTGTCGTACACGTTTGTTACTACCACCCACTATCGTCGCACGGCATAACAATTGACTTGCGTTACGATCGTCCTTTTTCGGGGACGATATAATAAATGGGTGTTTGTGTGCTTTTCGTCGTCCGGAACTATAACCGCGCCGCACCTCCATTGAATCGCCATCATCATTGACACCACACTAAAAAAAAAAATTTATTTACCACATACCATGACCCCAACTAACCAACCATTCATTTTCACTGTCACTCCATTTCATCGTCTGCTCATTCGTACGTACATTTTGTTGGCTCGTTCACCATTCATCCACCCGCAGAGGACACCCAAATTGTGAGCCCCGACAGTTTTGAATCATCCTATGGTAAGAATTGCTGTGCCAATTTATATCACTTAGATAGCAAGCAAAAATACACAACAACAACAATGTAGTAACAGGATACACTGACTAGAAAAATCCAGGACTGTGTAAAAAATGTATTCTGTAAAGATATAGAAACAACACTCTACATAAGGATACGCGAACAAGGATTCGTATCTAAAATGTTGACAGTGTTGTTTGCACTTTGACTTTGTTTTGTGTTTTGTTTTTGGGGTTTTAGTTTTTCGTCCTGGATTTTGTTTTTTTCTTTTTTTTGGTAGGATGTAACCATTTTTCATTTCATCGATAATTTTGATAAATGCATGTTGTACGATCCGTATAGTTGGAAAACAAAGCATACACAGACTCTTACAGAGACAACACATTTTCTCAAAATATAAGAAAGAGACTATTCTTTTCACACTGTGATTTGATTTAGTGAAAGCACACAATTTGTTTTGGTGTTTTGTGATTTAAGTTCATCGTTTTCGGTTTGAGTGTTTTTGTACGAGTATTATTAGTGCAAATTTTCTGGCAATGTATCGAGTTACATTTTGTTTGTGGATTTTATTTTTAGAGCTGTTATGTTTTTCTCCGAATTCGTTGGCAGCAGGATTTTTGGGAGACACTTAGGTACAGACATTGATTATGAAAAATGATCCCGGAAAAAATGAAATAGTGAATTTTGAAATTTTATTATCACTGGAGCGTAAAATAAATGTTATAGTGTATCGTTAAATTTGAATCAAAGTTCGACTGTTGTGTTGTCGAAAATTCAATAAAACAGGACTTATCAAATCAAAAACAATTTTGTTTAAATTATCTAATCATAATCAGCCCATTTCATTTTCATAATTTCGGAAACTTTTTCAATAAGTTTCTTTAGTTTTATCAAAACATCTTCAGTTACTTAATTACCCAATCTTCACTCAATTAACGATAATAAAAAAGAGCATAAATTTGCAAAAAAAATACCTAAAATAGAGATTCTTTAATTTGTTTAGATTTTAAATCACCGCATGTATACCTCTTCGTATTTCCAACATTCTACACCGTCATATCGTTACAATTACTACCACACAGAACTTGGCACCCTCAGATCAACATTTTTTGTCTACAAATTCTACTTTTAAGTCCCCCAAACTTTTTCCATACAATACTCCGTACATCACAAACAATTATGCATGATGACTTAGTAAATTTATACAATTTCCCTACCTCTCTTCTTGTACACACACACATATAGTTAGTCTATTTCAAAATTTTAATGAGTCCTTGTTGTGCCTAGAATATACTAAAATTCCATATCTCAATTTTCAGCTGGACGCTGGTCACCATGGCTTGAATGGAGTTCATGCTCGTCCGATTGTATACAGATACGTCGACGAAAGTGCATTCCTCATACGGTCGATGATACAGTCATGGGCGGAAGTGTGTCATTCAGCGAAGGATATGACAAATCGTTGTGTTTCGGCAAGGACTTTCAGACGGCCGAATGTCGGGGTGGAAGTTGTCGTTTCGGACGAGATGGTAAGTATACAGAAATCAGAGTCATTTCTATTCCTCTATAGTACCGTGTATGCATAGTTTTGTAGTATTCGTCGTAGAGTCTCGTATATGATGACAAACTTTTGGCCGAAACCCTGAAAATATTCTCTCTATGAAATAATGGAATAGATATGTAATACAATTGGATGATTGTATAAGGATGTAACCCGAAAAGGAAGTTGTGAGCAGACAGAGGAGAAATGGATAGACGAGAGTTGGCCGTAATGATTTATGAAGTTTTTATGAAATATTGAACTTCCTGACTATGGCTGTCGCTGCGACTATAGTTGCAATCGATATTTTATATTTTCGTTTCGGCTAAAGTTGAATTAGATAGATGACTTGGTTTTTGTTGGCAAACGGAAGAGGATTTTTTTGTCATCAGAACAATTCGAATGTTTGATGAAACTATGGAAAATATTTCTGAAGTGGGATGAGAGAAATAGACCCATTAACCTTTTATACACAGATATGTACGACAATGATTAAATGCACTGAACTGTAGGCAACAACCTTCGGACCATGTTACGAATTCGGCCCGCCAAGGGTTTTCTTCTCGCGAGCACATTTTGGTGCATTTTTTAAATATGTTCGTCAAAATTCAATAAATCGACAAAATTTTTGAAAGTATGAAGTGTAATTGTCGACTGGGCCGGATGAAGTCATAGTCGTCGGTCGCCTTCAGCTAAAGTATATATATAGGTAGTTTAGAAACTGCCATAAACGCATTGGAAAATGATTCCTCGTGGGATTTGGGATATATTTCGGATTCTGAGCAATTTAGCTAACACAGGCATTTTCAGGTTTAAAAGAAACGTAATTGAAGAGACTATACTGATGGGATGAACGTAAGGAAAGCACGTACGTAGCAGCTTCGTAAGAGACTCCTTACATTAGATAAATTATGTCCAAATTTTTTGGCAATTTAAAATTTTGCTCGAACAATTTGCAATTCTAATGTATTATGATAGAGCATCCTTTGAAAATCTATGACTATAGTCCGCTCTGAAAGCGGTCTATTCAAACTTCCCTTGCGTTATAAACCTCCCAGTCATTAGCAAAATTTTGTAAAAGCTTTCCATTGTTTGTGTATGCCATGTCATTCTTCCACGTAATTCTTCCAAGCACGGTACCTAGGTTTCGCACTTGGGTTACTATTGAGTGCATTCTCATCCATCAACGTGCCTTCGTTAAGGAGCGTAGCGTCCTCGACTTAGCGCCAATTTTCCCCGTTTCTCAAAGCCATGAAAAGGGTAGACAACGGGAATCGAACCACTACATCGGCTGCCATACAAACCCACACCTGAAAAAAGGTTCTTTTAAGATAAACTTTTTTCCTTAACCAAACTTCAGCCAAGCTTGTTCCTAGCTTAGCGTCAACACATCCAGGAATAGATGAAATCGGAACACTTCATATGACTTCGGTAGAAATTATTAACACAAAAGAAGCTTAAATACCATTCAAATATGACGGGCATTCAAATTTCGCCCGAAATTGGCCCCTTTTTGATTATAACTTATCAAAGCTGTCAAAATTGCGGAGACATGGTTCGTCATAATTTTGATCAATCACACATTGATTTTGGACAGAAGTGTAGATTAGTTTTTTTGCAATATAAATGATGACCGTGTGTGCGTATAATGCTCAGATTTGCCTCGTTAATATATCCAAATATGCCGACACGTAATCCAGAAATCGTGTTCAAAGACCATATCTCAATGCTTCAGTGAAAAACAAAATTAATTGTTGTAGAACCCAAGTTCTGGTACTTTAGGGCATTTTTAGAAAGAACGTAACGGGAGTTTTGTCGAAAGTTCCGCTGTTGGCATAACAGCAACTAGACTTTGGTGGGTGTGGACTTAGACAACCAAATACAAGACCCACATTTCTTACGAAAAGCGGTTTTTGACAAAAAGGGTTTCGCCCACAAGACCTATTTTTAGCTCACCGGCCACAGTTGGTACAGTTATGAAAATCACTGTACTATAGACTAGTACTAGACTAAAGAGGCCTTTTTTAAGTCAAGAACGAGGCATCTACGAATCTTCTAAAAAAATATCACCACAGATGGTCTTACTTGTCGGAACCTCGATAATCGCAGTTGAGTTAGCTTAGCAGCTATTGAGTCGACGTTACATTGCATAAAAATTTGGAGTGTATAATGTGAGTGTAGTCATTACGTGATTTGATATTGCAAAATGTGGTGAAGAATTTGTTTTATTATTATTATTTCTTTTGTTTTTTGAGGCGCTGAGCTCGAATGCGGCGCTTCCCACCAACATTTCGTAGGGCCAAAATCACGAACAACCACAAATTTTGCGGATCTTTTCCATTTTTTTTAGCTTATAACTCCGAAACTGTTCATTTCGGTAAAAACCTGTCCACGAACATGTTAGAGAAATAATTTCGAATCCAATGCGACATAAATCTTCAAAATGCGTTAAGCGGTATCGCTGCAATTGACATTAATTTTTTGACGGTTTTTGCGAGTTTGACACTGTTTCTCAATGAACTTTTGGTGGAAATTGGAAATTTAAATTATAAATTGTAGTAATGCCGCTCAACGTATTTATAATATTAATGTCTCTTTAGACGCACAAGAGCTTTTCGCAGAAAACAGTCTCAGAGTTTGGGACCGAAAAACGGCGAACATTTTGTGTTTTTTTTCGCGATTTTTTATTTTAGGTTTTTAAATTAAAAGAAGAGAGGCGACTCAATGTGCACTGGTCGAACTGCCTTATATCTGCAACGTCAGTGAATTAGGGCTTAAATTTAAAACACTTCACTTTCTTTCAGGCTAATAGTTTCTCGGCTCGGGCGACCCTATGACCTGTGTTTCGATTCTGTCCGTTCCTATATATAAGTCTTACACCCTGTTTTTAGGGATGAGGCTCTGGTAGCCCATTTGCCCGTAAACAAATATCTTTAAGACTTAATTAAACTATCCAATTTTATTGGAATCTATTCGCAAGTACGTTCCTTTAAAAAAGACCAAAATAAAAGTAAAAAATCCTTGGGCTACCAAACAATTGTTTAAACTTAAGAGAGCAAAAAATAAATTATACAAGAAGTCATCCTCTCTTGCCAATACAGAAAATTTATTTAGATTGAGAAGAGAGTATGAATTAATGAATAAAAATCTTTACAAACAGTATATTGCGAGAGCTGAAAATAATATAAAGAATGAAAGTAAGACATTTTGGAATTTTATAAACAGCAAGCGTAAGAATACAGGCATTCCAAAAAAAATTTGAATTCAATGGCAATTTTTACAAAGATGTTCAATCAGTTTGTGACGGATTTGCTAGATTTTTCAGTTCAGTTTACGAAGTGTCAGACAGCGCTTCATCAGAAATGAATGCTATGATCAATGGAAGCCAGAGTGCATTGGTCCCTCGGATACCTCAGGAGGACCTTACGAGTGCTCTTGAGATTTCTGAGGATGAATGCTATGCGTGATCTTGATGTTAGTCTTCAGGCCGGACCTGATGGCATTCCTAATTTTTTTTTTAAGAATTGCATGCAATCGTTATGTCGTCCTTTGGCCTTTATTTTTTATTTGTCCTTGTCTTCAGGCGTTTTTTCTTGATGAATGGAAAGTTTCATACATAACGCCTGTTCACAAAAAGGGTCCGAAGCAATCAATAAGATAACTATAGACCCATAGCTAAACTATCTGCAATACCGAAGTTGTTTGAAATGCTTATTAAAAATAAAATAGATGTTTTAATTAGCCGTTTGATATCGCCATGTCAACATGGATTCCTCAAAGGAAAATCAACTGCAACAAATTTGGTATCATTTACTAAATTTGTTGCAGGTTGAATGCAGGTTGATGTGGTAGGTATATACCGATTTCTCGAAGGCTTTCGGTAGAGTAGATCATAATATTTTACTTACAAAACTAGAACATTTAGGAATACAGTCAATTTTTCTAAGCTGGGTGAGATCCTATCTAACGAATAGAACTCAGTTGGTGAAGTTAAATGGCTGTACATCCCGCTCTGTTATAAAATGTTCTTCAGGGGTTCCGCAAGGAAGCCATTTAGGACCACTTTTCTTTTTAGTTTTCGTAAACGATATCATCCAAAATTTTAAATTCGTGCGTGTATGGCAGTATGCCAATGATATAGAAATCGCTATGAAAATACGCAACATAGATTAAGTTGCAATCCGATTTAGAAAAGCTGCAATTTTGGTGCCGCGATAATAATTTAAATTTAAATGTTAGTAAATGTAAAGTACTTAGCATATCCCAAGCAGCATTTTAAGTAGTGAATACCAATTCTTTTGATACCGCCACTTTATTAAGTTTCGGTTACGTTTTAGACACCAAAATGTTAACTTCATTGTAACAAATCCTGCAAATTAGGACGGTCCAGGATGGTGGTAGTTGGAACTTTGTAGTGAACGAAATGTTGTTACTACATATTCGACAAGTGCGGGGGAATGGTAAGGCTTCGGTACCACACTTTGCTACTACATAGTTAGGAGCTCTAAAGTAATATTTCTAAGTGACAAAACCGTAGCCGTGTAATTTCTTTGTACCTTTGAAGGATTTGTTACTTTATAGGGAAATTTAGAACAATGCAGTCCTATTGGGAACTTTAAAGTACCATTTGGAGCTGTCAAATGGTTGTCGCCATATTTTCCAAGGTTTTGCAAAATCGCTTTTTACACATTTCGAAAGTGCAGCTATTTTTGATGAATCCAATTAGAACTTTTTTGTTTTAAGTAACAATTTTGGTTTGCTGAATATTCAGAGTGGTAGAATTAGAAAGTTGAAGAGAAAACTAACTCTAGTTAGGTTATGTTTTGACAATTTATTTAAGAAATCCTTATAAAAATGAGAGGGCATCACTTTTTTTCTAGGTAGAATATCCACTTCGACAGTGAAATTGTCCTGGCACAAAGTTTTCTAGTTCAAAAGAGCTGGCAAATGAAAAAATAATGTAATCACGCAATTAACTCCTTTCATATTATATTCTTTGATTGTCTGAATAGGCTGAAACACAACTTCGGCAAATGTGTAAAAGTATATGTATGTAGATGTAAATCTATTCAATTTATGTTTACTAAAATTGTGTCGACTTTTACCTACACATATTCACAACTATGTATTATTGTGTGCGAAAACGGGACCAATAAAGTCCCAATTGGGTGGTTGGACAAATAATGCCACTTGGTTGGTGCGTTCCAATCACGTTACCACTTACTGGTGGCAAAGGGGCCCTGGTCACCAAACTTTTCGTCCCCCATATTAGGGACTTTTCGGTGACAAAAAAGCCCTTATCACGGAACGATTGAAGCTATTTGCTACTCCCAATGGCAATATTGGAGTGGTATCTACCTTTTCGCTACTAGTTGGGATATAAATTGAAAACTCCGATCTTCTTTGAGTACTCCCTAACAGGTAGTTTTCTTGAAAGGATTGCCGAAATATCAAAAAAAAAAAAAAAAATTTTGTATACAGCTTTCGTTCGTTCGCACCTAGAGTATTGTTCTATTGTGTGGAATCCCTTCTATAAGGTGCATATCGAGCGCATAGAAAGAATTCAACACAATTTTACACGGTTTGCCATTTATCGAATTGGCTGGCGTTTCAAGCCAGATTATAAAACTCGCTGTTCCTTTTGGGTTTACAAGCCTTAGATTATAGAAGAACTTTTTTAAACGCTATGTTTATAAGAGACCTGTTTTGCTCTCATATTGTTTGTGAAGATATATTAAATAACTTTCAAGTCAGAAATATTCCTCACAATTTACGGCGGAACAACCTTCCTGTTCAGCCTTATCATTGAGTAAACTATGGGCTTAACGAACCAATTACAGGGTCAATTATTCTTTATAATAGTTTGAAGGACTTAGTTAATTTTAATTCTATTAATAAACTAATATTTAAAAGAAGTTATTTTGATAAATTTCCTTAGTAATATATTTTGTTTTCAGTTTTTTTTTTTGCTAGAGTTTACACTCGATTGATTGATTAGAATTCTACAGAACTGGTATGTTGTTGATAACATTTTCAGAGGCTTTAATTGTAAAATGTATAACCTTCGAGATATTATAGAAAACCCGAAAAAAAGCCCGAATAAACGAGACCCTCTCAGCCAGAAGAAAAGAGGTTGTAAATTTGTTTTTAAAGCTGCACTTATGTATCCCAATGAAATCAAAAATTCAGTAATGCTGCATTTGGCAATTTTTACCCGGTTTTATATATCCTCTAAAACATGTACGTAACATTTTTATGGAACGTCGCATTTTGAGTTGTCTCAGTATTATCAAATCCATTCGAATCTTCCACCACTTTTGCAGTGTTTGCCTTTTGTCCAAAATTTAAAAACCTAATTATTTTGATTCCATGTTTACATTTTTCAAAGAAATATCTACATGCCACTTGTCTTCGAAAATTCTTTGTTTTACTGACACACATTTCAACAATTTTATTTACAATTTTCTCATCGAATTCTTGCTTGCTAGTCTTTAGCTCATTCATTCCATTTAGTATTTCCCATCTTTTTCAAAAAACATACAATTCCCAAAAAATCCTGGTCCTCAGAAAGAAGAAGAAAATTTGGTCACCAGATGTGTTCATTCCGATTGCACGTCTCTAGCCTAGCGTACACACATCACACACCATCATGGTATGACATTGATGAGTGGTGAAACATGAACGTTGCATTTGAACCCGTCGATTGATGTGCGCCTAATAAACAGCACTCTCGTGACTTCATTGACGACGATGATGATGATGAACAAGCTAAGCGCCTTCTTTGGGTGTTCTCATCCATCCAAAAAATTTGAACACCACTCAATGTCTCTATATTGACCAGAAATTGGAAACATATTGAAAACCTCAAAATGCCCCGAAACAGCGAAGACATACAGCTTGGAGGCCCTTTTGATTTATTGACAGTTCTGACTCACATAGAGGAGAGTGCGAAGAGCCCAGTGAATGCATATGGCGGAGAATAGCTAGAAAATTTATTTTGAAATACGATCGTTTGCCACATTTGTCTGTTTGTTTGCATTTTATAGCACCCAAAGTGACGATTTCACTGAGTGTATCTTTAGGGACAACTGGGGGACAATACTCAAAATTTCATTATCCTGGAAAGTTACCATGCACTTTCGATAAATTGTCTGATTTAATATATTGTACCGAATCTATTTGTTTTAAGTAGGATTGAATCGTGTAACGCGGTTCCTTAGAAGTTTACAAATAAAAACAAATTTAAGAAATTATGTAGATTCATAAAATTGTTGTTGATGTCATCTAATATGGGATGTAAGTCAATGTATGGGAGTCATATCCATAAATGTATGTCTGTATACTCGTCTGCTTTACGAGATGTAAGGATCCTTCCTATCGTATATAATGTGGGCTTGTCGGTATAGTCATATGCAATGCATACTACACATCCATACTTGAAAATCGTCGTTTAATCCTTTACCGAACCATTGATCTGTCTAGAGTGGCGTAAACAGTACACGGTCGAGTGTATTTCGGGGTACTTTTCCAACTTCAAGTGACTTGAAGTGCTTTTAAGGGATCTAAGTCGACAAGGGTCTTAGGAGAAGAAACAATATGCTTGTAATGTATATTCGGCCACACGGAAAATGCTACATTATGGAAAGAGCCTCTATTATGGATGCGTATCGAAAGGGTCCCATTGATGTATCTTATATATGGCTGAATGTTTGTTTGTCCGGTCCATGTCATGTGTTTATTTTGAGGACGATAAGAGTTGTATATATGGCAACGCCAAGTGTACTTGGGACATACTTAATCAAAACACACTTAAATATGTATGGTTTAAAAGATGATAATATGTATTGATAAATTTATGGGTTAGTTCTCCAAATGTTGATGGATAGAAATTGGATCAAAACATTTGGAATATTTTGCTGTAATTGAATTATAAAACTTATAATAGGTCCTCAGTAGTTAAAATGTTCTATTTCTATAAAAGAAAAACTTATCATTTTTTTTAGATAGTTTGAAGCAAAGGGAATACCTTCATCTTCAATTTATAACTGTGTGCAAAAACTAATTTAAATGAAATATTCCGTATAGAATTATTCAAGTATTCTTTAATATTTGCTCATACATATGTTTATTGCGCATATACATACATGACTCAGAAATTAGCTTGTGGTTGAACGAGGGCGATTTGTATGAGATTCGCTATGCTAAGGTGACCAGACGTACAAGATTTCGCTGTCGTACAGCAAAATGGACCGCATTCTCGATATAACGCAATGGAATTTTATACGCTAGACAGCGAGTACTTTGGCCCAAACTGCATTATGTACTGTTCTCCTTTCACAAGTAAGTTATCGGCCTTATACTTTTTCTATGAAAAAAGATAGAAAAAATCCAATCTGCGTACATTAGAAACCTACTTTTTAGAAAGCGGCTGCCCTTTTTCCCTAATTGGGAAATCCATGATAAAAAGCTAACATGTCAGCTAAAGAGACGGCATGTCTTTTTTCACATTGTAGGCGCTTTTCGGAATACGAAATACGTTGTTCGAGCTCACTGAAATGATACCGAAACGCAAGGGACTCCCTTGGTGCAACTCATGTCTCATAACATTGAAACAGCCATGAGAAGCTGTCTGAAATCTCAAGCTAGCATAACGGTATTTAAATTGAACTCGGAACAACTACGACAGATGGGCAGTAGCAGCGTATTTAGTATCCGAATTTCTAGTCCTTTAATCCTCCTCTGATTCGATTCAGAAAAACTACCTCCATATGTACCTAAATTCATATTCGACATTATGGTATGTTACTTCGGTTTGACGGTTTTTTTTATATTTATGTTCCTTGTATGTACCATTATGATTGTTGTGAAAATATGAGAAGGGGCAGTGGCGTAGATAAGGGGGGGATCAAGGGGATCAATCCCCCCCCTTCGGTCACACATTTTTTTATTATTACTTTAGGTACGTAAAACAAAGTAAAAGTAAACGTATTGCAGGAATTATTCAGCGTGTGTATAATAGAAGCGTATCGATAGAATAGAAACACTACAGCACAGGGCTTTACGTTCATCTACTTTTTCACATTGGTTCTGTAGCCTCGCACAGGCACAAATTAAAAGATAATGTGTTACACGGGGAGCTCTTCCACAGAAGCGCAATTTCCAATGGGGAAATACAAATGCAGTACATAAGATTATAAAGGTTTCGTCAGGAGAGTGGAAAAGCTGTAATCATGATAATTTGTTTAACTAAATTTTCTGTAAAAAAGTTTTCCCTCAGGGGAAAAATCTTATATCATGTATATGTCTACATTATCGCTAACTAGAAACCATTATCGCTCACAAGAAAGTTAACATTGCATCAAAACGTTAACACTATAAATAGAATAAATCGAAAATTAACATTCTTAAAATTAAACAACATGCGTTTTAGAATATACAAAATAATGACCACAAAAAAAAATGTTTGGTAAACTTAATAAAAAGAAAATAAACAGAAAAAATCCAATAATTTCTATGGGGTTTCGAAACATCATCAATCCATTGTCCGAAAAACTTACCTGTCACTTAACCGACTGCGCTATGTTGGCTCTTATCGAAAAGAAAAAAAAATGATTCTGGTAACTACAGCACATAACAGCAGAAGCCCAGAGCAGTATGGTTAGGCGGATAAGGGCCAACGATAGATGATTTTGTGTGCAATGACGGACGGTTGCATACGTATTGAATGAAATTGAATGCAATTGACTAGTTGAATTGCAAAGGCAAGCAAAGTTTAAATTGAATATCAGATTACATCCATCCCTTTCTGTAGCCGGATTTAAATTGGATTTTTGTTATTAAGGCTAACTAAGTACATTACATTAGAAATAAAAAGAAACTGTTTTTGGAAATTTATTAAATAGAAAACTATCTTAATTTTCGTGGACTCTTCGAAACCTCGCTCAGTTCAATCCAATCTTTTATCTGCCACTTAATTCTTTCGGCCATGCCGGCTCGCATCGGGGCTGGTAAATCTAGGAATCATCACGATAATGTTCGCACAGCTCGACGTTGCAGAACGTAATTGCGAACAAGATGAAGAGCTTTATGAGGAGGAAAAGTGCAACGGAAGAATGATTTGTGGTGCGGTGACGGACGTCATTGATTGAAATGAAATTCATCTGCTGAATAAAAATTTAAACTTTGTTCAACTTTCAATCCAATAAGTTCAAACACATTCAAATATTTAATTGTAGGTATATTGAACCTCAGTACGTACGTCCATCACCGCTCCACAGTGTACCGAACACACAATGGGTGGGTTTCCAAAACGAAACAGTTGCGTATGTTCCGCAAACATGTTTGCCATTCTGATCATTTTGCGTATCAGGAATAATCTCCGGTTCTTTTCCTTTGTCTGCTTTTGTGAGATATGTTAACGAAAAGAGCTGGAGATGATTTCTTATCCGCAAAATGGCAGTTAGGGAATCAGAATGGCAAACATGTTTACGGAACATACGCAACTGTGCACCCAGAAGCTCTTCGACTGCCTGTATTTTCAGTTATGTTGTGGCTGTATACATCGAGCTGTGCGAAATGATCTGTGATGATTGCTAGATTTATTCGACCCAATTGGAGTCGGCAAAGCCGAGTGGGTTAAGTGACTGGTGTTTGGTGCAGTTGGTGATGTTTTGCAGCCCCATGTCAGATTTTTTTTTTTTTTAATAAGTTACCTAAACATTCTTTTGATTTTGGTGATCATTATACTAAATATACTAAAACGGGTGTTGTTACATTAAGGAAATTTTATTTTTTTAATGTTCTGCTAAAGTTATGTTGATGCTCAGTGAACTTTATGTTTAAACGTAAGCTTATTTAGATGAGGTTTCACGGTTATCCTGTAACTCTGGAAGTCCACAAATCCTTTAAAACTGATCACATATTGCCCCAAACATCACGTTTCGCACGACACCCATAATGCCCATACTATGTTTCTTATACAAAAAAAAATGTCCTTTTTGGTGGTAATATCCTTTTTGGAAAACTTAAAATCAACTTGCTGTGATTTTAAAAGACTCGTACCAACGAATACTGTATTTTGATAATCATATCGTCTGTAGCGCACTCGCACAGAAAAAGGGACCTACGTTCATTTTAACGAGGTTCCACCGTTATCCTGTCACTCCAGAAGCCCAAAAATCCTTTGAAACCGATCACATACTGTGCCCCAAACATCACCTTTCGAACGATACCCATAATGCCCATACTCTGTCTCCTATGGTAGAAATAAATGTCCTTTTTGGTGGTAATATCCTTTTACAAAACTCAAAATCAACTTGTCGTGATTTTACAAGACTCGTCGCAACGAATACTGTTTTTTGATATCCACATCATATCCATATCGTCTATAATGCATTCCCACAGAAAAAAGTACCTTTTGTGTCCAAGGACATCTTTCTCATAAGAAGTGCGGACATCAAAATATTAAGGATCGCACCACTTAACTTCCATCCGAGTTTCATCGACATCGGTCCACGGGGAGCGCCAGGAGAACCAATTGAAGGATGTCTTTTCGTTCGCTTCAATGGAGAATTTACCGCTATTCGCTCGACTTATCAAAATTGTGATCGTCGATTCTTTGTCAGGGCGATTAAAGGATAATGTGTACCAACTTTGGTGAAGATCGAACTACGGGAAGGTCGATTTTAAGCGTTAAACGTTTTCGTTACAGTTTTTCGTGACGCTTTTTCACGGAACGACACCCAGTATTTCTCAGGTAGCCTCCGCAAAGACATATACATGTCAAAATTGAAGAAATTTCCAAAATTGTAAGATAAGACATCATGCAGGCAGTATTTCGAAAACAAATTAACAAACATCCGGAGTTCCGCGGTACCCTAGGGTTCCGTGAAGATTTCTCAGGGATTTCGCGAAGATATCGCAAAATAGGAAAAATGTAGATAGAGCTTTTAACAACAAGAAGCAAACAATCCATAACTATAAGAGCCTTATTCAATCGATTGAACAATCAAAGCATATCTGTGGAGAAAACTCATTTTTTAGGGTCCCCTACCGAATCCGCTATAGAATATGAGCTATCTCCACAGAAAATGTGCTTTCTCCACAGAAGTTAGCTTTGTTTGTCCAATTAATCGCACTGTCTATGGCTATGATTTATTTTAATCCCTGTTTTGAGGTGTTTCGGCCAGAAAAGCGGCGATACTGCACAGAGAAAAAACCGTGTGAATTTAACTCCAAAATGGGTCGAATAAGGTCCCTCCGTTTGGAAAAATATAAACGGAATTACATACCCCATTTGAGACGAATTTAACACCATTTTGTTTAAATTTAAACATCATATAAACAAAAACTGATATAATTGCGAAAAAATTGTCTGATTTATCCAAATGGATTTTATTTTCAGTGTTTTATCCTAACGGATGAAAGAAAAATGTTATACTTGTGGACAGAGTTAAATAAATTGTAGTTAACCCCATATGTATAAAAAGAAACCCATTTAATAATTTTCGATTCGCACCGCCTGATTTTTTAGTGTGTAGGTGTTCCGTGACTCCGACAAGTTAGGGAAGCACTGATTTAACTCAATATAATGATACTCCAATCACAGTAGCGAAAATTTGTATGAAAATTGAAATACTGTTGATTCACTCACCGTAGTAAAAAAAAGCAAAAATTATTGATGCAATATTTTAAGGACTCAGTTTTTTCGTATGGCAAAATTGATATCCATTTTGCAGCAAAATTTGCTAAAAAAAACTGTCAATTTGAAGTGTAATAACTACAGAAGTTGTTATTCTGAAATTCAACATTTGGTAACCGTAAAAGTATAAGTAATTTTGCAAAATGATCCCCCTCCTCTCTGAAAAGCTATCTACGCCACTGAGAAGGGGCCTGTTTTGGTTAATTATTGTATAAATACATTGTACAGCATTAGTCCCACAGGGACCTCCCTCGCATTATGCTCAAAGAAAATATTACTAGAAAAATATACATAATATTTGTCTTCGCTTTGTGTCACTTTTTTCTAACATTTTTTTTTGTATTTTCAGATTCGGATTGGCCTCTTTATCTGGGTCTGACAGTCATAACGGTAGTTTGCATAGCGCTAGGTGTAGCGTTGGTTAGAACAGCTCGTAGAGGAAGACACATTCCACCGTATAATATGGCAAGAACAGGTAAGTTTCGCTATTTATGAATTTTGCGTTGCAGCCAATAAAGAAGTGCTAAGGATAAATAAAGTAAAAAGGATCATTCTTCATTGGCAAGTTTATTAGACGCATCTGTAGTCCTTCTCCCAGGATTCACTCCCGGAAACTGTAATTTCGATCAGTACTGAAAAGGCCATGTTAGGAGCCTGTAGCGGGAAAACAGGGGTGACTATGAGTAAAAGAGTTTCACTTTTCACATCCATTCAATGGGAGTCGAGACCTTCCCATTGACTTAGATTTCACTAAGTACTGAATCATTAATTTCAGTTTGGTGTCATTCAGTTCTGAAAACTGTCGTTTTAGGGGCTTTTTCAGAATAACGGGGGTGACTCCATGGAAGGGTTTAGTTTCATTCATTTGCTGTCAGCTCCTTTTTTTGTTATTGAAAATTACGAGTATCTATAGCAGAAAAAAGAGAGTCCGGTTTTTCTCATCGCACTGAGAGTATTGAATGTTTTAACAAATTCTTTGAGGAGGTAGGTCAATGTTCTCGCCTATCAATTTTGATGATTTTTTCCCGAACATTTAGAAGCTAGGAGTAGCTACACCATGTTCGGTCATGGAACCGTCAATTTATTTACATGATACTTCTAGGATGGTTGCCTCTAAATTAGTTCATTTGATCTGAAGAATGAAATTTCTGCCGAAACGGAATTCAACTATCATAAATAAAATGGATTCTCATTAGTCAACCTTGAAATCTTATGCAGGATGATCCTGTGGCAGGGGCACAAATCGTCGATCGCTAAGGCGATTATGGATCGGTAGACGGGTCTTCTTCTTCTTCTTTATGGCACGATAGCCCGACGTCGGGCCTTGGCCGCCTGGATTGAAAACCTCTAATTGTCGCGGTCACGCGACCTTGTCCTCCAGTTTCGAAAGCCTAGCATCTGGTGGGCGTCCTCACATACAGAATGCTCCCATCGGGCTCTCGGTCGTCCACGCAGTCTGGCTCCGTCCACTCGTTGCGCGTTCATCGACGGGTCTTAAGAGTGCTTAATTCTGCACAGCTCAATGAAAATATGCAGTGCTCTGCATAACAAGGGTAAGCCGATTATATGGATAGCACCTCTATTTCATCACGTGCGTGCGAAACAACTTTTGAAAATCGACTTTACAGTAATTTACCGTTAATTTGTTGTGAATTACGTGAGGAAAAATTAATTTTGTCGCTCTTAATTTTCACTGAGAAAATGTGTGTTTCGCTAAGTTGATGACAACTAATATGGAAAACCAGGTTCATTCATTCAACTAATTCGGAAGGCCGAAGTAGGGATGTCAAAAACCGGCCCATAACCCGGTTTTCGGTTTTTTGCCCGGTTATAACCGGGCTTAAAGTACCGGTTTTCCGGTTAACCGAGTCTTTTCATTGATTTGCTTAGAATTTTAGTAAAAACATGCATTCACACTCGTATTGCTATTGTTCGTATCGTATGCAATATCAAATGAAAGATACAAGGAGAAGTAATTTGACGCTATCTTGAAAAAACCATCTAAAATCGGCTCTTTTATCAGTTTGCGGTCTATAACTCCTTCCTAGTCCATTTGAGCACGAAATGTGCCGAGACAATCTTGTAGAGCACAAAATTTCCTATAAATTTCATTTGACCAGTTTTACTCAACAATCAAAATTGGCAGAGTTATAGCGCAAAGAATATACTAAAAATTCCAAAAATTATTGCTAACAAATTTCAAAACATACTTCGAGAACTCTATACTAAAATGCAGAGGAGGCTATGAGTTATTGGTATTCAATGCGTTTTTATGCATTTGAAATTGGCATGATTTTTGATATTTTTTTCTTGGCGCTATAACTCTGTTAATTTTGATTGTAGAGTACAACATCTCAGATTAAGTTTATAGGAAATTTTGTCCTCTACAAAATTGTTTCAGCAGATTTTGTGTTCAAATGGGCTGTAAAGAAGTTACAGGGCGAAAACTGATGAAAGGGCCGATTTTAGATGTTTTCTTCAAGATAGCGGCAGGAGCACAGGGGGGAAAGTGACGCAAACTTGGATTTTAACTTACCCCACCTGTCGTTATAACATATCAAAAATTTGAGAGGTCCCCAATTTTTGCACGCTAACCCCTATTATTTCGGCTCTATTGATTGGAGTATAAGGAGAGTGTTCGAAAATATGTTTAAGGGCTGAAATTAGGAAATTATTTTTTTTTCAAAGGGGGCAAGTAATAGAATTGCATATGGAAAAATCAAGAAAATATAAAAAAATTGTATGAATTTTTTTCCCGGTTTTAACCGGATGGAAAATAACCGGTTAACAGTACTGAAAGTACCGGTTTTTGGACTAACTGTCCGGTTTATGACATCCCTAGGCAGAAGGGAGCGGTATAAGCTCCGACTTTATTCTTCAAAGTTGTTTTGCTAAGTTGAGGTCAACTTAGCGAAACACCCATTTTTTCAATGAAAATGAAAAGCGATAATTTTTTTTATAGAGCAAGGTGCCCAACATATTTTGTACGCGATCTACATTGTTGGTTTGCATAAGGCGATGGCGGCCAAACATTTATATGAGGGAAAAAATATTTCCTCATAAATTTTTTCATTATTTCTAACGTAAGAAAGACGCATTTCTAAGAATACACAAATACATATACATACATAATGCAGGTTTAAATTTTGAAATTCGCTCAATTAGTTTTTCGACCAAAAGCCTTCCAGGTCTTGTTTTGTTTTAATATATGGATTCATAAGGTCCTCCTTCAGAGCTATCTGTATGATTCACTGCTTCCCAACTGGTGGTCCGCGGACCAGAGGTGGTCCGTGAGATTCTTAGAGCTGGTCCGCGGAAGAAACTAGTGACTATTCTTGTAAAACCGGAATATTCCTCTGTGACTAAATCAAATTTTTGATTTTCATTAATCAGTGTCTCTGACGGTGTTAAATTCTTACTGTGGAGCTTTTTTTTTTTTGTTGACGGAACGGATGATTTTAAATCGAATCACCTTGAAGAAGAAAGCCATGTTTATGGGACATTTAGCCGACACATACACTTCTTTTTTTTGCAAAAGGGAACAACGATAACGAATAATACGAAAGTGATTTATAGGGTAAATTCGGTGCGCTAAAAGGTGAGCCACAAATGAATGTGTGACAACTTTTTAATCCATCCTCGGAACGGTGTGGTTCCTCCGAGGTTAAGTGTTTCGCAGACATCTGCAAGTTGGGGAATACTATTATAATTACACCTGTTTGAAGTCATTATGTTTCGCTCATTTAGCGAAAGAAATTGGTTTTATTGAACGAAGTGGACGGACGATGGAAGTCGTCTGCCATCGAATTGTGGCGTCCTGGAATGGGAATAGTAAAGCACCTATTATACTAAGACAGATTGCGTAACGTCCATAACGAGAAGAAACTTACGTTTCTGTAGAGTATAACAATTCCTGATATATCAAGTATTGCTGTAGAAACGGCAAAGGACACCTAAAGTTAAAAAGATGTCATTCGTTTTTTATTGCAGCTGAGAGTCATCGATCTGTCTGAATGCGAAAATTAAAAAAAAAAAAACAAATGTGTAAGATTAGATCATATGGCAGAGTATTTTCTTTTTTAGATGCTTGCCCTTCATCAGTTACTATGATGTCACCATATATAAATAATAAGCTGATGAAATGTACTGCGAGATAGGGTTCGCTGGCTCAAAAATTAGCTCAAATGAAGCTTCCTAAAACGATCTACTACCTCTAGATCAATGGTTCCCAACTCGCAAACGACTGCGGACCGCTTTGCTCGAACATGAACCACTACGGACCACCATATATTTTAATGAAGGGAATTTCGCAAATTACACATTTTATAATTTTTTTTTAACGACAACGAAGTGACAAAAATGGTTGGAAACGTCAGAAGAAAACACCACATTTCTCCTCTGTGGCCGTCACGGGTTGAATTCACTGAACCACGCAAATTACGATAAAATTAAATTCCCCTGTTTTTCTTTTGTGTAGTACGGCGAACACCGCGCTATATTGGGCCGGCTTTAGCAAACTTAAAACCTACAATGTAGCATATCATCAAGTAACTTAGTACCGACTTTTGTCCAATTTTGATTGCCTCTCTTATACCTTGGACAAAATGTATGGGTGAAAAGTTTACCGTAGTAACTACCAAAATTAACATCGGCATTCTTTTGGGTTCTTCAGAACAGGACAGACACAACTAACGGCACCTAATTTTGTCAGATAATAATTCATTGGATACGATTTTATCGAATTAATTTTGACTTTTGAGCGAAGAATTGAGGTGGTTGAATACTACTATCATGGTTTGTCTTCAATTGATACTGTGGCAAAATTAAGACACTGTGCCAATTAACTTAAAATGTTAAAACAATTAGGTACAAGCAATAGCTTTAGCAACGAGCTTTATGCAACTTAACTTAAAGTCTGCACATATCGCATTTTCAGATCGATCACATACCTAGTAACGAAACTACTCAGCACTCTATCTATACTATAATATTTTTCAAAGCTCATGCCTGTTATTTTAATTAATCATGATTAAAACTCCCATAGTAGTATAGTATCCCCATACACAGAGAAAAAAATTAGAATGGTTATCTAAAGAAATAGTCGAATTCATCTAAAGTTCGCGTTGATTTTCAGCTTATGACTCTATGTAGTTGAAACAGTTACGAAGATATGGATAATTTTTATATTCTTCATTAGTTGAAACATCTACTATATTTGCAAATTCAATTAATTCATTTGTAAAGACAGCTATTCATTATCTATAAATTGTTAAATGTTGGATAGCTAAATTGTGTTGAAGAAAAAAGAACGATTGTTTACAATTACTGTATTAATTCTGATTCCCAAATTTCGTGGGTTCGAATTTTAACTAATTGTGACTTATCGTTCCATTCTATACACCAACTGCGGTGCATGTCTGTAGTAATTATGGCATGGCAACTTACCAGCTCTATGGGAACTACGCGGAACTTTGTCTGTTTGGAGGAGAAGAGCCCCAACGGGAGAAATATCGAGTTATTCAATTTCGGAAATGTCACATTGGAATATTTGCACTTGAGACCTCTAAGCGTCTATAGCTCAGTAGGTAGAGTTGCTGATGAGTGTGTCTATCTGTACGAAACCACAAAACTTTGGGAAAAAATACCAAAAATTGAGGAAATTGAGGGAAAAAAGTTTTGTCCCAATCGGGATTCGAACCTCCGACCTTCAGTCACAAGGTCAGCAACTCTACCTATACTGAGCTATAGACGCTTAGAGGTCTCAAGTGCAAATATTCCAATGTGACATTTCCGAAATTGAATAACTCGATATTTCTCCCGTTGGGGCTCTTCTCCTCCAAACAGACAAAGTTCCGCGTAGTTCCCATAGAGCTGGTAAGTTGCCATGCCATAATTACTACAGACATGCACCGCAGTTGGTGTATAGAATGGAACGATAAGTCACAATTAGTTAAAATTCAAACCCACGAAATTTGGGAATCAGAATTAATACAGTAATTGTAAATTCGAGAGGGAAAAATATCTAATTACCATCACAACTCCCAAAGCAATGTGAGCATTCAACACCGGTACAGACCTGCACGGTCGAGCGTCATGGTGGTAGCCTTCACGGCAAATCAAATCTCCATAGAATTCTCCCGCTAAAATTCAAGTGGTCGTCTTGTGCACAGATAGACAACAGACACAAGACCTGATGAGTGTGTCTATCTGTACGAAACCATAAAACTTTGGGAAAAAATTCCAAAAATTGAGGAAATTGAGGGAAAAAAGTTTCGTCCCAATCGGGATTCGAACCTCCGACCTTCAGTCACAAGGTCAGCAACTCTACCTACTGAGCTATAGACGCTTAGAGGTCTCAAGTGCAAATATTCCAATGTGACATTTCCGAAATTGAATAACTCGATATTTCTCCCGTTGGGGCTCTTCTCCTCCAAACAGACAAAGTTCCGCGTAGTTCGCATAGAGCTGGTAAGTTGCCATGCCATAATTACTACAGACATGCACCGCAGTTGGTGTATAGAATGGAACGATAAGTCACAATTAGTTAACGATTGTTTGTAGTTAAATTTTATATTTGAATAGTACAATCAACAACTTTTGTGGAAGAATTGACTAAACTTTTTCTTCTAATCTTGCGTGGTTAAATGAACGAATTTAATAGTATTTTCAGCTGCGAAGATTAGAGAAATCAGCTATTTCTTTGGTAAAACTATCTAAATTTAAGTCAACTCACTTCACTTTAGATAAAAAGTCTAAACCATTTTTTTCAGTGTAGTATCTCGTGGACCACTTACGGGTCCCTCACGGACCACCTTCTGTCCGCGGACCACCTGTTGGGAAACAGTGCTCTAGATGGTATTCTTCAGTGTACTACAGCGACAGGATAGTAATTTAAATTAAAGAAAAAGTATTGCCTAGTCTAACATTTCCCTAAAAAATACATATACATACATGTATTTTAAAACGTATATAATTCTAATTCACATTTAAACATTCTTCAAGAGATCAAAGACCAAAACTTTTATGAAACTCGTTTCATTCTTCAGAGTGCTTACTCAATTTACTTTGAAAATTATTGTACACAACTTTATGAAGGTTTTGACATAAATGTTTACCTATTCAGCTCACCTTATTCCTCTATATCGGGAGCACTGGCTGACTTTTCCTGCGGTCGCATCAATCTGCTGTCATTTTACCTTGCATCTTTATTTGAAGCCGTATCCATTCCGTGCATCCGAAGCTTCAATATTCTTATAAGCACATATAAAGATATGGTGCACGCGGAGAGCATAGAAAATTATAGCATTTTTGATGTTGATAGTCTAAACACTCCAAGAGAAAAAGAAATCAAAGCAAAATGCATAATAAAAGTCATCCGTATCCACCCACATGTGGGTGAACTCTTCACATTACATACTCAGGATTTATTCTCATATTGGAAACAGTTTGGGGTCGAATACAGAAACGACCAGAGGAAAATCGAAAAAAATACACATCCGTTAGAAGGAAAACCACTTCAGATTCCGGAGGACCCCTATACGGAAAAGTCAACCGTCAAATGACACCGAATTCCATGAAAGACACAAAAAAAAACAGAAACACGTATGTTACGTACTGACTGATCTAAAAAAAATCCATAATAAATTTTTACCTTAGAAATCAGAGAAGGAGGATACGTTTGTGTTGTATTTGGAGCACTTGAATTAATGGTATTAAAGTCATATCGTATATAAAACATCATGCGGAACTGACACGTGTCGCAATTTGTCTTGTACACAAACACAAGTGACGAAGAGGTGGAGAATAACACGACCAGACCATTGCATTTTTATGATGCATCACAACGAGTCATCTCACCACAACGAGAACGATGTGCATTTGAATTTGATGCATTTTTGTTCTCTTATTCTTTCGATATCCATAAGTAAGCCAAGTGTAATGCAAATGCTAGTCTACTCATGCAAAATAATGTATGTACGGTATGTATGTACATACGTGGTACGTTCGCGAGGACATGGAAGCAAAAGGCATCCAGCCCCTTCTTTTTGATAAATTGCATGTTTGACTTTGGTCACACAACATAATTAACAAAAAACAGTACTGACGACGATGAATCGGGTTTTGATTAAACCACTTTGGTGTCAGACTATGTCACATCATGTTCATAAATTACGCTATGTCGGGCGGTGGTGGCGCATTGGGAGTAATGGGAGATGAACTTTTTGTGCATAGTATAGAGGACTTCTGCATATTGCAGAAATGTATCACCAGAGAAGACGTCAAAAATAAAGTTACAAAGAAAAATCTTGGCTCTTAAAAGAAATGGATGTAATTCTCAATTTCTTATGAATCATGAACGTTTTCGCTCGGTTCGGTAAAAATTTCAGACTATTTTAAATCTATGGGATAGATAGAACCATAAACATACAAAATCCTGTTCAGATGAGGCTTTATTTGACTGAATGCCCAATAGCACTTACATTCAAATGTAACTGTTGTTTAAAATATCCTAAAGGTAGATCCACACTTATCAGCCATCAGCTACAGTCATTTTCCATACAAGTTGACAGATTATTATTAGTCAATCAATTATCTGGCAATCTGTCAACTTGTATGGAAAAGTGTGGATAGACCTTAATAGACATAGAGGGTCTGGTCTGATGGAGACAGATAGTTCACCTTACTCCACCCAGTATAATTTGGTTTAAAGCAATAAATTAAAAACCCTAGGCAATATCATCCGATCACACTTCAAATTTTTAAATGTCAAACTACAACATAAAAAATCAAAAAATTTAACAAAAGGAAAGCAACCCTTCGATATAAATAGAACCACACTACTTTTTTGTTATACTCATCTCAAATACTCTTCAAAATTCCTAAATTATCTTTGTGTTTATTAAAATTCTTCCCACACTAGAATACACATATCAACTAAATTGCATTTCCCATCTTTATTAAATACATATCTCATCTCTTGATCCTTTCATTTCAGTTATGCAATCGGATTATCTGCACGATGCCGACAAGAAGGCCATACATTTTCATAGTGATACGGGCACAGCAAATTATGAATATCCAACGGCAGCACATCGTCCATTAACGGGTGGCATGGCTATGACGCGATCTATTTCGGAACATCATTATGATGTTCCGAATTTAGCATCAACGTAAGTTCCTAGAATTAGAAAATAAAAAAAAAATGAATGCACAACACAACAACGCTCTGCATTTCTCCTCATTCATGCTATGTAGTTTGTATGAGTATAGTGTGATGCCGACCGACTGTATAGTTTCATAGTCCTAGCTGAAAACGACTGCGACTGTGGAAAGTGGGAATTGTGAAAACATGTCTTCGGTCGTGGCAAATATGCAACGTAACATTTGGCACTATGCATACATAGTTTGTGTAGGATCGTATTTTGAAATTTGATTGGAATGTACAAAGTGAAAGTGCACAAGTATGTATGTATACTCTGTGCAAATTTAATTGACGGCCTGAAAACCGTGGCATCATTTTCGACTTTGACTTGTTGAGTTTTTGATGGTAGAAACGTCAAATTTATGGCATTTGGCATTTTCGTGGACAACACAAACATCCATGGTTACAGTGGGATTCGAACCCACGCTCCGGCAATTCAGAGATAGAGTGACATCTCTACCGCTAAGCCACCATCACCCCATTCAAAGCCATCATCATCATACTTTTCTCCAGGAACAGAAACCCGACTGAACTCAGACGCCCGATAATATACAACTCCCCTCTAGCAAGTGGAAGTCAAATCATCATTTTGTCATCCTTGAGAGTAAACTTCACTTGCAAAAGCATTTCGAAGCGGGGGTCGATAAGATCACCAGAGATCTTTGGATTTGAAAAAAGTTCGTAGGGAAAACCTGGGGTCTGAAACCCTCCCATCATGCTCTGGATATACAAAGCAATACTGTGACACTCCCTAAACTACTACATCACTGTCACGAAAATGTAAACTGTATTTCAGGCAGAAGTCCACGCAATAGCACCTTGCGCGAATCTCTGGCTGCGTTGTCAACTATGAAAGTACTAAATTCACAGTCACGTCAAGACTTGTTCAGTATTGCCTGAAGACGCTGAATCAACTTGGCACCAATAGCAGAATGAAACTGTTCTTGGTTCTAGCACAGATAAGAAAAACTACCAGATGTCTTATCGGTATTTTGGAGCTTAAAATTCTTCAGCAGTGCCATCTAAGTTGGAACAATTCAATTAAAGTCCAAAAGCTCGTTTAAAGCAATGGTTCGTGTCTACAAACCATACTATCCACATCAAAAGCAGCCAACAGATGGACGACATAGAGCCTTTACGAGCTAACCTCTTTCTGAAATTTGTGTTTTGTCGCATGTACCTACCTATATGTATTCAAATGCGCTGCACTTGGATGCGCGAGTAGAACACACCAGTCCGCATCCAGCCACACATGTAGATCGAATGTCGAATGTGACGAACCATCTCAAGACCATAAGTAGAAGGTCGAAGCGTATCTTTGAAAAATGTTCGAGCAGTGTTTTAGAAGAGAACGATATGTGTGTAGTGTGCATGTATGCATAGCAGTTAGAGATTTAGGAAATGATGCATGCACCGAACCACGGTAGGCGCAACAGGGCGGCGGCGGAGTCCGAGCAAATGATTACCCAAAAGGATCGAGAACAATTTTCTGTTAGAGATATCTATTACAGAGAACTATTTTTTTAATTGTTGTATCTTTTGATTTAATTAATTGTACATACTTATTTAAAATGGAAATTGGAGGAATGTTGTTGTTTGCATATAATAAATTCGGGAATAATGAAATCAGTCATAGATTTATAGAATCAAAATTTATAGATTCGAAATCCGTTTTTTAATTTTATTTATTTTTAATTTTGCTAATACCCATACTCTAAAATTTTTATACCGTTCGATTTCTAAGTGAAAGGGTATATTACGATACTTTGTCATGGAGTTTGTAACGCAGTCTCAGACTATATAAAAGGGTATATAAATTGATCAGTATGACGAAGGAAGTCGATTGGACGATTGTGCGTCTGTCTGTCTGTTGCAATGCGTGCTTATTTCTATTGCAGACTGTTGTTGTTGTATTTTTGGATCACCAAAATCGGACAATAGGGTCATGGGCACGCAATACAAAACCCAACTCCAAAAAGCATTTTTTATAAGAAAACCTTTTTCATTTATACACGATTTTCAACCTAAGTTTACACGCATATGTATGTATTTCTAAATAAACATCGAAACAAATAAAAATGGATGGAATAGGACCATGACATCCAAGCCTATCCCCTCGAAATTATGTTCTTCTAAGTCATTTTGTTATTTGTTCACAAATTCTAATCAAACCTTACATCGAAACTACAAAAACAAACAGAATCCTACTGTGGAGTCAAGGTAATCAAGGGCCATACAGACCCAATCTCCCCAATCTGAGATTTTTTGTTACCTGTGTACCTATCCTAACAAAGCTTCACACAAATATTGTCCTACCGACGTCACCGATACTATAGAAAAGATGGAAGATGGAGCTGTCATTGAAACCACACTTGTATTCACCGGTACAAAGTAAAGACAGAGACACACTCATTCTGTTAAATATTTCAACACCTGCTGCTAAAAACATATCACCAGAATTAAGCCTAGTGATAGACATTACTATTACAGTTGTAAACTTCATTTAATCAAGACCCGTGAAGGTAAGGTTCTTTCGTCAGCTTTGTCAGGACTTGGGAGCTGAGCACACATGCTTACTGTATTATTGGGTGCCAAGAGCAAATGTTCTATCACGGGTACGGGTATACGCATTAAAAAAAGCATTTATGAGTTTTTACTGACGGAATCCCATAATGATGCTGAAAAGTTTCAAGACACTGACTTCTTAATAAAACTCGCATATCTGTGTGATATATTTGAGAAATTAAATGCTCCTAATAAGTCATTGCAAGGAAACGAAACACATATTCTTCAACTTTCAGATAAAGTTTCAACATTTTTCAAAAGAAGCTGCTTTTTTGGAAAGGAAAACTGGAGGAGGGACAGGTAAATTGTTTCCCAGTTTTACAAGGCTCGCTGCAGGAAACATCTTTTAGTAATTTAAGTCCAAACTTAAAGTTTACATTTATGCGACATTTGGTGACTTTATAAAGTATTTTCCTGATAAGTTTGAAGAATACAATTGGGTTAGAGATCCATTTCAATCGACTCCACCTCCATCTTCACTTCCTACTGCCGAAGAAGAGTAACTACTGTTAGAGCTATCATGGTGATACCAGCTTAAAGTTACGGTTCGACAAACACAAGCTTTTTGAATTTTGGGCCAACGTATCGTAAGAATACCCTGGGCTCAGCTCGACTGCTTTGAATATTCTTTTGCCATGCGCAACATCATATTTGTGTGAAACTGGTTTTTCTGCCAATGCAGCCATTAAATCAAAGTACACGTCAAAACTTAATTTAGAAAAAGAGGTAAGAGTAGCAATTTCGAAACTTCAGCCCAGGTTTGAAAAGATGTGCTCACAGAAGCAGGCTCAACTATCGCACTGATTAAATTTCACTCATCGGCATTTTTGAAATTATATTTTTACAGTTATAAAAAAAAAACTAAAGTAATAATTTACGAAAAAATTTGAATGAACAGTTTTGATTTTAATATTTTTATTATAAGCGAAGCTTTGAATTAAATGAAAATTGTGTTATTTTTATTTGAATTACACGAAAAATTTAATTTTTTATTTTTATTGAATTAACGCAAGATTTGAATTAAATGAAAAATATTTGTTTTATCGTTTCTTTTTTCTATGAAGTCAAAGTACACTGAGAAGGCTTATGCTTGGAATGACACATTGAGCAGTAAGCACCGTATTACTGGCACATTTGATGCAGTAGAGTGCTTATGGCCTTCTTGAAATAAATCTTTGGCTGCAAATTTATATTTTTCTATGTCAATTTTCTTTCAAACTGAATATTTATGCATGCTCACTTCATCCCTAACTCTTCTGTTTATTTTCTATAATGAATTGATTTCATTATGACAAATTTGTTGTGTTTGAAATGTCTGTAATTTTCACCAAACAACGCACTCCCTCCTTCCTCAGATAGTAAAGCCAACTATAACCACACAGAAAACAAAATGTCTTACTAGAGGTGCGTCGCGAAAAATGTTAAGCTGTAAAGGGAGTCGCAGCATAAAAAAGGTTGGGAACCTCTGTTTTAAAGTATTCATGTCAAAGACTGTTATCATTCAACACATTCCTACCAAATTTCATAACGATCGGTTGAGCCGTTCGAGAAGCTATTTAGTGAACAGACGGACAGACAAAATCGATTTCATAAGTGTTTTTTCCAAAAATTCTAAGAAACCCTAAAAATTGTTGGATTTATATCCAATACAATTTAGATTGGAATTTTTTCACGCATATTGCTTACTTGGAGGGGGATGCTGTCGTAAACATGCGCTCGCAATTGAATGTCTTCGACCCTCCACGCGCATCCGTTCGACCACGACAAAAAAAGCAAAAAAAAACGGATAGTGTATATCTAGGTTCTAGACTATAAGACTAACGGCACTACATTCTCTCAGAGGTCGGTTTACTTATCGCTTTGTTTTGCAGGTAGTGCAGGAATAAATTTTCTTGAATTCGATGATTTGTCCTACTTCCCAAATAAAAGGGACCGATCGGAAAGCTTTGCGTAAGATCCATCCTGGTCCGTTAGATGTGACCACTACAATTCACTATGTAGCTGCAAGATACGAAAAGGAAGAATAAAAACTCAAGTAAATCCCGCGATCTCTAGAACTCACTGTTAGCGTAGTTCGAGGACTTTGTTGGATGTTTTGTGTTGCTCTTATTGTGATCCATCTATCCATTCGATTCCGGCAAATACATGTAAATTAAAATTTCAACATATTATATGTATAGAAATTGTAGGACCAATAAGGCATATTCTGTCTAAATTCTCATGTTTGTGTAATCGGTTACAGAGAGATATTTTGCGACCTCGATAACTCAAGGTGACCCCAGGGTATAGCCATCGCTACTTTCAACGAAGAATAACGAATAATTGTCAATCAATCATATGCCAGATTGTACGAAAATTGTATGGGAATATCTTCCAATACAACAGAGCGATTATTTCTTAGTCTCATAAGATCTCAAAAACATATCAACAAACCGCACGCGCACGATATCAGCGGCTACCTGGGTCATCTTGCGTGTTTTTTCTATATGCAGTTTTTTTTTGCGCAGATACCGCGTACCGCCACTTCATTGCATTTGCATAAGCCACGTGGCATAGGCAATGCACGCACGACATCCTGATCCGGAGCGGCCTCAGCGGCAGCCTGCGTCATCTTTCATGTTTTTTCTATATGAAGTTTTCGCAGGCACATCTACCGCATGGATAGGTTTGCGTAAGCCACGCGGTATTACATGTCTGCTGAGAAAGATGCACTAATGACTTCAAAACATCCCGATGGGAAAATAAGCGCTCTAGAAGGCCTCTGCATGTCCGCAGAGGTAAGCGCTTCTCAAGAAGCGGTAAACATGTTTTTTTTTTTACCGAACTGCTTTCCAAGAAGCGCAATCGCGAATGGCACGTCTCTATAAGCGTCATTGCAAATTAAAAGAAAGCGAAGCAAAGCTGATACAGTGGGAGCGCTTCCCCAGAAGCACAATTATGAATAAAGAGAAAGCGCTGAAAAACTGTTTCTGGGCGAAGTGCTTCCAATTTTTCCGATTGGGATGAACGTAGATTTGAATTTCAAACTGAATCCCCGCCATACATTTACCATTAAAAGATGATATAGCACCGGAAGATGTCAGGGTAGTGGATTGAGTATTTGGATTACAAATAAAGTGGAAAGGGTCTTTGCTGAAGAGCTTTGAAAGAGACTTTGGTTTGAATCACGAAATATCCAATATTGGATATTTTGCGGTATGCGTCCGGGGTTAATATTTTGTATGGCGTGAGAGATATGGTAGTTATTAGTATGTGGTTCTAGGTAACATAGGCATCACAGAGAACATACAGCCGGTACGCATAGCCGCATCATCCCACTTCTGTGGACTATTACTATTTGCATTATCTCTACCTGAATAGTAAAGAGGCACATCAAAAACAGGAACGACTCAAGGCATCTGAGAACTGGAATAACTTACTTGAGCTCAGGCAATCAAAACTTTTTCATAGCAGGATACTTCCGTAAAATATCGGCTGAGCTTCCTAAGGTACGAACCATTTGTGGGATCCCCCACTCTTGCCTGAATCACTCACAACTGCGCTCAATAGGACTTATACAAGACGCGAGCTGTTGACGGTACTTCAACCCACGTCCTGTGCGAGTGCAGTTCTTTAGCCCAACGCCACTGGGATTAGCCTTTCCAGACACACACGACATTGCTTCGACTTCAATTATCAAACTCAACTCCTTCCTCAGCACGATCGACCTTGATCGTCTGGCATAGTCCTGCCCCCTTTCACTATAGTGATAGCACAATAGCTCCAATAGGAAAGGAGTTCTCTGAAAGTTTGTTTCTCGTAACCGCACACAGTTTACCAATCAAATGTCAAAGCAATAGAATCCTTGCCCTGAGCACCAATTCTCTTCGCACAGCTCTGAACTCTTCAGATTGTCACATCCCCTACTTTAAATATGGTTGGATTAAAGGCTTATGCTAGAAATGGATATGATGCAGCAACAGCAGCAGCAACGAGAATGTATTGGGCTTACACAACCTTCCTGCATCGAACCTGCATGGCTCTTGCCATGGAGGGTTTTTTTTTTGGCAACTATTGGCCGTTTCCTTGATGGAACGGGTGTGGTCCGCCCCGAAGAGGCTTGTAACTCCTCTGTGGCAAAGGCTGCCATAGGTCGCCAGTAGGACTACCTCCGTTTCCAGTCATCCCTGGCCCTAGCTGTCGTGCCAATACTCTACAACCGCCACCCGTAGTCAACAATACAGCTAGACATACTCGCTCCAGTCTAACACCTGCAAACCCTTCAGTGGTTTACACCCCACTCACCATATTGCAGTTTAACTGCAATGGCATCCGTCAGAAGATCGGTGAGATCGTCCATTTCATTAGTACACGCATTTCATGAGTATACTCCAACAAACGCCAGGAAAGCCGAAAAGAATAAGGATAAGGAACGTTATTGTCAAAGCGGCAGCTCGCTTCGTTCCGGCAGGGCTAATCCCTAAAGTTCGGCCATATTTCCCAATCGCTGTCGACGAACGGGACAACTTAAGACGCGGAAATCCGGCAGACTCCAGAATTCAGGAGCTAAACTCCGAAATTAATCGGCAAGTGAACACCTACAAAAAAGAAAAATATAACGTGCATCTCGAAAGCTGCGAATTCTCAAAAGGTGTCAGCAAATTCTGGGCTACGGTGCGCGTCCTGTATCATCCAACCAAAGACAAGGGCAGTGTCCTCATCAGATTCGGCAAGAAAACCATCGCAAATCCGAAACTTTGCACGAGCTTGTTCAATAAGCAATTTATTGAACACCCCAAGACCAAGTGCTACAATGCAAAATAAAAAGAAGGAACGGTTGGTATCATTCCCACCTATACAGCGGACCAAGTTTCAGCAGCAATCAAGAACGCCTAAACACTCCAAGGCCATTGAACCAGATGGCATTTCAATGGTCATGCTGAAACACCTAGATCTTCCGGCCATCGAATATCTAACGATGGCTTTCAACTTATCGAAATCCACGCTTGTCGTCCCTGAATTTCGGAAAAAGGGGCTAATCATCCGCCTTCTAAAACCCTGTAAATGCGCGAAACTCGCCGAATTCCATCGTCCAATCACAATGCTATCTTCCGTGGCAAAGATGGTCGAAGCACTCATCCACCCCACCCTTGTATCACATGCTTTTCACCAGCATGTTTTCAGGAAGGTGCATTGTACCACAACAGCTCTGGATCTGATCACCCATCACATCCACAATGGCCTCAACCAGAAACAGCCCTGTGACAGAACCGTCCTAGTGGCCCTTGACCTGTCGAAAGCCTTTGACACGGTCATTCACTCTGTGGTGTTGGCCGATCTCCTTAACATGCATATTCCTGCGGTTGGTCAAGCATCGAAAAATTAAGCAGGGAGTTCCACAGGGTAGAGTGCTCTCTCCTACATTCTTCAACCGTCTAAATGTACTGCAACACTTCTCATCACCTGGACGCAGGTAGAGATTTTCGGAGGAGCTTACGATTCGTATTGGTAAGCATGATGACGACGTTGTTGCCACTGTTAAAAATCCCCAGATCCTTGGTGTCTATTTAGACACCATGATAACGTCGAAAAACCAAGTAAATGTAAATGACGTAGTCGACAAAATGCACAGTAAAAACAACGTCCTAAAGGCATTAGCTGGGAGCTGCTGGGGCAGGGAAAAAGAAACCATGATGTCACTTACAAATCGATAGGTAGAGCAATGCTATGCAGGCACCTGTGTGGTCACTAACCGTTTGTTACACAAACTGAAGTAAGATCCACGCATCACGCATGCCAGGATGCTGCTCTACGTATCGCCACAGGTTGCCACCTGACCTCGTCCCATGATCATCTTCATTAGGAAACCAGCATGACACCAGTGCGTGATCATAATCTTCTCCTGTCTCTACAATATCTGGTCGGTTGCTATCCCATCATCAAACCATCATCTCATGGACACCACTCCCTCTCCACGACATTTCAGGAGTGGAGTCAGAGATCTCGAGAGAGATGTCCAGAGATACAAAAGGGTACCTCCCGATATATTTAATTAAAATTTTCAACATTTTCCATTTTCAACCAAAATTCCGCGGGGATTTTGTCCGGTCCGACTGCCTTTCCGCGTTTCATCTGATGCATTGCCTCCATCACCTCTTCCTCTGAGATATCTTCAATATTTGTGGTATTCGGCTCAACATCTCGAAAAGCTGCTCGAGGAAATTCTTCATTTATTCGCGCCTCAATTTCTACCTGTCTCTAAGAACATCCAAAACATTTGTCCGAGTTGCGGTGGTACGCCTCACGATGTGGACCACCTGTTCCGATGCCCCACTAATCTTAATCCGAGGGCGTTATGGGACAACTCTATTGCAGCTGTTACGTTCTTGTCGCTTGAGACAATGAGCGAGAACGACGTCGACACTTAGAGCACTTTCACAGAAATGCACTCTTGACGCTCTTCCGCACCACTACAACAACAACATAATGTATTGGGCCGGTACTGGTTTTGCTGCTTCATTTCTATCTCCACCATTTTTTCCCAAAGCCTTGGCAAAGGCATAATAAAACTGATTTGTTGGTCACCCTGCACATACACTATTAGCCTCCGTTTGAGAAATTTGTACATATTAACTTAACAAACTTTTATTATTATTTTTCAGATACACTACTCCAATTGACGGCCTCAGTTCTAAATACTCATACGCTACCGATACTGCTGATACGGCCACAAGTACCTGTAAGTAACTCAAACATCCTTCGCACTTGCAACCCAAACTCACAAAATTATCCTTCAATTTCAGCTGATTCAACATACGATGTAGCCAGCGAGCCACCCACACTACCAATGCCACCGAAAGGGATGTGCAAACTCTCCACCACGCGTGAAGTCGTAACCAGCGTTGGCGGATTTCTCAAACTCTATCGTGGCCTCACCACAATGTACATACCCGACATGGCGGTGGGGAAGAATACCAAACACACTGTATCCTTATCCATTCTAACCGACGAATGTTCACGAATCATCACATCCGACTCATCAACGTATCTCAGTCCGGTCGTCTATTGCGGACCTATCGATCTCACCTTCCACAAGGCGATCATTCTCAAGATTCCCCACTCAATGGTGGATCCCAACCAGTGGACAATCAACGTCTACTATTCCGGCTGCTTTATACAGGAGGCGAACGTTAAGTGGCGAAAGGCCGTAACAATTGGCGAGGAGACACTCAACACTCCGGTTTTCGTACAAATCGACAATGAATATGCCTACGTGATGACCGAACAATTGGGACGATTTGTGATAGTTGGTGAACCGTTCGATCGCGAACGGATAGCCACGAAAAAGATGAAATTGATTGTTTTTGGTCACGTGGGACCGGCAAATAGTTCAACATGCAGCCTGCGAGTGTATGTTGTGGACGATTTCCCCAACTGCAAGGATATGTGCTCGCGAGTGGAATCACAACTGGGCGGCACCTTTATGGGCGAAAGTCCACCATTTATTTTCCAATTGAACAATTGCGATTTCAATGTACGACTGAATTGTTCGGGCGAATGGAAACCAGCGGCCGGATCCGAAGAGCAAACCATTCCCTACAATCACATGCTCAATAGTAATTCAGTATTGCACTGTGAATTCAGTTTGCATCGTAACGAACTGCCCTGTATAGGGGTCAAGTTGGAAATTAACTATAGTCAAACAGACGATCTGGTCGATACGTATATGTTTGTAGTGCCCTATACAACGCTCGAGAGCGCGACCAATTCGTCAACAAACACGGCCAATTCGTCGTCGAGCAGTCAGTCGGATAAGAAGAAAAGTTCCGTGACCGATCGTACGGCCGGTACGTTTATTACGGAAAGTGAGACTGAATTTCGATTGCCTCGTAGCGCCAAGCGTCTGATATGTTCCCTGCTGGATCCACCTCGAGAAGATGGCAATGATTGGCGATTGTTGGCCAATATTTTGAATGTTGATCGATATATTGCATATTTTGCGACAAAACAATCGCCCACCGAACATGTGCTGAATTTGTGGGAGTGTCGAAATCGTGGTACCAAAGGTATTGTCGAATTGATAACTGTGTTCAAGGAGATGGATCGACAGGATGTTGTAGATGTTGTAGAGCAAAGTATAGGTCCGCTGTGGTTCTAAATATGATTAAGACGATAAGTACTATGTATGTATAGCTCAACTAAATTGATGGAACAAATCATCTGATTATGTGTTAATGTGTTAATCAAAAAATGTAGATTCGCATGGATGTATGTATTAAACATAAAAAACAAACAGAAAGAAATCGATAGTAGCGATCTAGCTTTAACTAGTTGTAACAAAATGAGAGAAGTATCTTTTATTAAATATATTGTATACACGAACGCAAGGGAGAGTAAGTTGAATCTGGATCTGGAATCAAAAGTGTAAGGATCCAAAGATACTGGGCTCAAATATTTTTTTAATAATTAAGGACCAAGAATGATTATTGTCTAAAATCATCCTCAGAACTATGCTTCTCAGTTACAATATACTTTACTCAGTCAATTCAAATAGTCTGTACATTTTTCTTTTGAGTGTGTTGGCAAGTCAAGATATCACAGAGGCACACAAAAGGCAGTTAGACTACAAGTATTTTATAAGACTTTTGTTTGTTCTTTAGGTTAGTCATTTTTTGTTTTTGTTTTTTTTTTTTTAGTTTTGGGTTACCAATTTTGTATCATGTGATAAGTTCCAGGAATCGATTGTATATTTTTTCATTTCGCCGGTTTATTTTTTTTTCTATTCACATTGCCCTGCTGTACCATAAAAAAAAATATTAAAATCGCAAATTTGATCCTGTTAAATCCTTTACTCTCCCAAATTAGACTTTCCACAATATACTCTGACACTCACAATTCAAATTCAGGATATTAAGAATAGACACAATTTTGTTATCGATTATATTAGTCGCAAAATTTTAATCGAATCATCGACAAATATCGAATTCAACTCTCTGTGCTCAAATCATTCAACCAAATTAAATAAACACATACACACAAATAACTAAATACATATAAAAATAAAGACTTGAAAAATGCATTTAGATCCCTCTGAAATCATCCAGTTGGCTGGATGCACAAACTATTTTTATATCTGCATGAAAAAAAAAACACATAAATATTTTAAATATGTAAAAAAAGAATTTATTCAAAATTGTTTGTTATTAGTTGATCACAATTGCTTTTTTTCTGTTATTTCATTTTTATTATTGTAAATTATTTATATCCAGTTCAAGATGGCACTAAGCATTTAAAATAAATTTTAAATTTAAAAAATAACGAAATCCACAAAAAATGAATCTACTTAGAAGAAAAGACCCCGTTTTTAAATGTGTTTTATTTATTCGACTTTGACAACAGCTCGTAAGATTTGAATGCATGTTTTTTAAACTTTTTATCAGTAATTAAAAAAAAAACATTTTTAATCTTTTTATTGTACACATTTAAATAAACTGAAGAAACTAATAGTACCAATAAATACCAATAACGAATAACACTAAACTCCTTAAAAAAAAGTAAACATTTTCAGTTCTATACGTACTAAAGTGATGTGCCACAAAACCATGTTTCGCTGTGAAACAATGTTACAAAATTAGATCAAATCGATAACTTAACTAATCGACCTAAAAGAAACCTTTTTTTTTTTGTTGTAAGAACAAAAAGAATTAAAATACAAAAAACACATATATACAGCGGAAAAAAAATATATACATAAATGTTAGATATCGTAGGGAAGAAAAAATACACTTTTTTGTAAATATCGGATATAGGTTTTAAGTTATTTTAGTTATTTCGGGTATATATTATATATATATATTAAAATATTGAGTTTTTCGTTGAAACTAAAAAAAAGGATAATAAAATCAAAAAAAAAAACAAATAAACAAAAGAGACTATTATTATGGAAGTATTTAATGGAAACTGAAAAAAAAGAAAATGTGAAATTAAAATCATAACATACAATGATTGTGTTGCACGTATATATTATATATTGTAACTAGAAAATAAATATTGTAAAATAGATTTTTTTTTACAAAAAAAAATTCAAAATGTTTTTTTGTTTTCCTTTTTGGATGTTTTAAAGCTATAGCTATAGCTCCTGAAGAGTAGAGTCTTATGGTATTACGGCAACTGCCTCTACGGGGCGGACCACACTCGTTTTATTACTGCAAAACGGCCAAAAGCTGCCAATATGCCTTCCTGGCAAGAGCCCCGGCAGGAGCCCTGAAGGTTCGATGCAGGAAAGTTGTGTTTGTCTGTGTATATGTGTGGGTACGATATATGTGGTTTTTCGTCATATTGGGAGCATTACATCTCGGCGCGGCTGCTCTCAATTTTACTAATTCGCGCCGGTGTTGAAACAAATTCAGGCCCAAGGGTATGGATTTGTAGTGTCTGCAACCAACGTATCGGTTCGAATGCCAGATCAGTGCAGTGTAATTGCTGTTTGGAATGGGTTCACTTTAGGTGTTCAGGCTTACGAAGACAAGGGCAACAATCCGTAGCCTATGTTGCGGCAGGTTGTATAAATTTTAAGCAACCCAGGGCTGCTCCCAGCCCACCTTTTCCACCGCTGCCCCCTACTCCGCCCAACAATATGATAAGGAATGCCAGACCCAGTCTTACGCCTGGCCCTCCTCCTCCAGCAGATTTCACTGCACTATCTATATTACAGTTTAACTGTAATGGCATCCACCGAAAAATCGCTGAGATCACACACTTCTTGAGTTTCAACAGAATTCTCATCGCCGCCATCCAAGAGACATTGCTTCACGCAAACTCGTCTCTAAGCGTCCATAGCGAATATGTTATACTGCGGAAAGATCGACCGGCCCGGCCGCCACGGATGATTCTCACCCTGGAGGTGGACTTGCCTTCCTAATACACAAGTCCGTACATTACCGTGTATTAGATGTAGTTGCTGACGGTACGGCGGAAATTCAAGCCATCTCAGTTCCATCAGGGAGTACTAATATCGAAATTTTTAATATATATGTACCACCTCATTCTAGTTGCCCTTCAGGCTATCGTTTCGATATTGGTCCTCTCCTTTCCGGAGAGCACAGGGTCATCCTTGGCGACTTTAATGCGCACCATGAGCTCTGGCATTCGGACCTCAACAACAATGCCGGCATAACTATCGCCGAATCACTTGACGCCTCAGAATTCTGTTCACTCAATGAAGACTCGCCGACTAGAGTCGTGGGCACTTGCAGTAGTTCTCCTGACATAACTATTGTCAGTGCCAGCCTAATCGCTGCTGCCGATGGGAAGTACGTACCACCCTCAAATCAGATCACCTCCCAATCATTATAAAAATTGACAAACCAGCGAACATGACTAAGTCTGAGAAGCGAACGTTTGTCAATCACAAGAAAACCGATTGGGATGGTTTCAAAGCTTACTCGTCGGCGAGTTCATCGAGGTACCATCACCTACCAACATTCATAAGGCCGAGAAAAATATTAGGAACGTCATTACCACAACCGCGGCATGTTTTATTCCTGCAGGACGTATCCCGAAAGTTCGGCCTAACTTCCCCACTAGTGCCGTCAGATTAGCCAATGAACGTGATCAGATCAGAAGCGCTCACCCTGATGATCCCAGAATTCAGGAGCTTAACTCCGAAATCGACCGACAAGTTAAAGACTATAAGAGGGCGAACTGGAATCAGCACCTCGATGAATGTAACCTCAATGAAGGTGTCAGCAAATTTTGGTCTACCGTCCGCGCCCTTTCCAATCCTCGGAAAGAAAAGGGCAAAAATTTGCGATCCTCTTCAGTGTGCTAGCCTGTTCAATAAACAATTTATTGAACATCCCAAGTCTGACGACCTCAAGCGCAAAATTAGAAGACGGATTCGCAGCCGGAATGTTGACACCATATACCATCTTTTACCGCGGACCAGGTTAAAAAAGTCATCGAGAATGCTAAAAACTCCAAGGCCCTCGGACCAGATGGCATTTCGATGACCATGTTGAAACATCTCGACCTTCCAGCCATTGAGAATCTCACGGCCGCCTTTAACTTGTCGATGTCCACGCTTGCCATCCCTGAAATCTGGAAAACGGGTCGAATTGTTCCCTGTCTCAACCCAGGGAAGAGCGCAAATCTCGGGGAATCCTACCGCCCATTACGATACTTTCTCCTGTCGCAAAGACGCTGAAGGCCCTTATTCACCCCACTCTTGTTGCACATGCGAAGCTAGAACCTCACCAGCATGGCTTCAGGAAAATGCATAGTACCACCACTGCCCTCGATGCGATCACTACACGCATTCGTGATGGGCTAAATCAACGCAGTCGATGTCACAGAACCATTCTGGTGGCAATAGACCTATCAAGTGCATTCGATAAGGTCAATCATTCAATGCTCCTAGCAAACCTGTTGAATATGCATCTTCCTGCACAAGAGATCCGTTGGATTGCCAATTATCTAGCTGGTCGGCACTCCTTCACCGAGTTTCGAGGCAAACGTTCTAAGCTTAGGAAAATCAAATTAGGTGTTCCACAGGGAGGGGTACTCTCCCCCACTCTGTTCAACATCTACATGTCCGGCCTTCCCACACCACCTGAAGGAATCGAGGTGATTTCCTATGCTGACGATTGCACCGTACTCGCCACAGGGAATGATAAGGATGAAATGCGCCTCCGAATTAATCGCTATCTAGGACGATTACAGGCATTTTTCCAAAGCCGAAACCTCCCCATCTCTGCGTCTAAATCCTCTGCGACTTTTCTAACCACTTGGTGGGAGGACATCAGATGGGAGATGGATATACGTATTGGCAACAATTCTGTTCCTACTGTTAAAAACCCCAAAATTCTCGGGCTTCACCTAGAGAACATGATGACGTCTGCGAATCATGCAGCTTCAGTCTGTGAAAAAATGCGCAGTAGGAACAGCATCCTAAAAGCTCTAGCTGGCAGCACCTGGGGCAAAGATAAAGAAACCATGCTAGCTACTTATAAAGCGGTGGGTCGAGCGGCCGCTGATTATGCAGCCCCAGTTTGGACACATAGTCTATGTGACACAAACTGGTCCAAAGTTCAGGTCTGCCAAAATGCCGCTCTAAGCATCGCGACAGGTTGCCTTCTGATGTCTGCCCAGGATCACTTACATCAGGAGACAAAATTGATGCCAATACGTGATCACAATCTCCTACTCTCAAAACAGTATCTTGTTGGTTGCTACCGTGAGGATCATTCCACTAATCATCTCATGGACCGAATTCCTCCACCACGACATGTCAGGCGTGGTTTACGAGACCTTGAGAGAGAGGTTCAGGGATACAAACGGGACCCTTACGATGAAGTTTCATACCGAGCCGCCATTGCAGCGATCCACACTGAAGAAGTGAATCGGTCTATCGCGAGTTTAGGTGCGAGTAGAGTCCTCTCAGAGCGCCCACCACCAATTTCGCCTGAGGAGATGGGGCATTCGGTGGCTCAGTGGCAGAGATGTCACTCTATCTCTGAGTTGCCGGTGCGTGGGTTCGAGTCCCACTGTGGCCCATGGATGTTTGTGTTGTCCATAAAATGCTCCTACGGCAGCCGGTTCTTCGATGTAAATCGTCCCGGAGCTACCCGTTGTTAAAAAAAACAACCAAGAGCTGCCAAGACCCCCTTCGATTCAAGAGAAAAAAAAAATCTCTTGAATCGCTACAACAACAACAACAACCTGATGAGATTAGGCTCCCGAGAGCCACTAGAGTAACACTAGCTCAACTTCGGTCGGGCTTTTGTTCACGCCTTAATTCGTACCTTTCTCGCATAAACCCGGACATCCAAAACATATGTCCAAAATGCAATGGTACTCCTCATGATGTGGGTCACTTGTTTCAATGCCCCGCTGCGCCCACTGATCTTACCCATATATCGCTATGGGAAAACCCTATCGCAGCAGCTATGTTTTTGTCCTTAGACCTCACGGACACAAACATTGACGAACCATAAATCGTACCCACATAGATGCACAGAGGTTTCACACCTTTCTGCACCGCTAAAAGAAGAAGAAGAACTCTTTTCGGTAAAATGTTGCAAGGTCTACTTCGGCTGTAGTTTGAGATGATTCGTTCAATTTTTCGGAGCACGACGATTTTGGTGTTGTTTTTTTTGTAGTCCGATTCAGGGTCAATACCTAATTTTCTTGCGAAAATCATGGAGCTTTGCACTAACGCATTGATTTCGCTGCCGCTTTAAATGTATTTACAAGACTTTATTGTACTGCGAATGAGTTTCATGTAGTCAATAATGTTAAGGTCCTGGGGTTCTAAATTTTCAGTAAAATTTTTCAATTTAAACATTTGTTTTATGTTTTTATGCCGAATAGCTCTGTTAATAAGTATGTATGTACATACATTCATACTTTTAATATTGCAACTTTCAAATGTTTATATCCTTAAACTCGACAGGTTATTCTTTTGTAAATTTATTAATGCCGAAAATCGCAATCCTAGATATTCCCACTGAGGTCAAATTTGCCGACTGCAGATGAAAATTGAAAATGTTAGGGGGTGAGAAACCCCCTTAGGTACGTCCCTGAATACCAACAATCCTCTTCACTGCGCGAGCCAGTTAAATAATCAATTTATTAAACATCTGTGGGTACAAAATTATTATTTAATTAAGAAAGTCATTGAGAATGCTAAAAACTCCAAGGTTTCGAACCAATTGACATTTTCATGTCCATACTTAAACCTCTCGATCTTCCAGCTATTGAGTATCTTAAAGCTGTCTTCAACTTGTGGATCTCCACGCTTGCCTATAAATTTCGATGGCATGCTAAGCAAACCATACATCTGGAATCTGGTCTAGTTTAAAGGTAAAAATATTTCCGTTGCGATAGGATTTCCCATCGTGATATAAGTGTAAGGTCAGTGGCGTAGTTTGGTATTGAAACAAATGGCTAACATCTTCAAGCGGACAGTTTGGATAGATGTTTTGAGTGAAGTGGTTTATGTGAGGCTGTAGTTGGGCTAATGTCGTTCTGTTGGATACCGGGAACCACTTTTTCAGTATGAAACAAAAGCGGCTCGGTATATTTCATCATTAAGTGTGCTATTCCCTTCTCTCTTCGTTTGAAGATCTCGTAGCTAGCCGACGAGTTACAGGTGTAGGCAGATCAGGTATGTAGATGTCAAAATTGGAAAGTATCCCGTCCTGTGGAGCACCAATTTGACTTTTCTATGCTTTGAACGTTCAAAGAAAATATGTAGGGCCACGGCGAATAAGTGGATATATATATTGAATGGGGCATTCGGTAGCTCAGTGGCAGAGATGTCTATCTCTGAGTTGCCGGTGCGTGGGTTCGAATCCCACTGTGACCCATGGATGTTTGTGTTGTCCATAAAATGCTCCTACGGCAGCCGGTTCTTCGATGTAAATCGTCCCGGAGCTACCCGTTGCTAAAAACGGCCAAGAGCTGCCAAGACCCCCTTCGATTCAAGAGAAAAAAAAAATCTCTTGAATCGCTACAACAACAACAACTTATATCGAAAATGAGTTAAGTGCATTAAACTACTCTTACAAAAGTTCCGCGTAATATGCAGAAGTGTTTAAGCTTAAAACGCAACGCTTTCTTAGTTACAGAAATGTGCATTTTCAGACAACTCACTTATTGATGTGGTTACCCGGGTTAAGTCTACTTGTACAGTTTTGTAGGGAAACCATTGGCTGGGAATAATTAGATAAGTCGACCTGTATTATTATTGAAATTGCGGATAAATTACATTCGGGTTGCCCCAATTTCGGCCTAAAATCGGAAATTAGTCTCAACGAACGCAAATAACTAAAGATTTCAACGATTAAACGATAAAAAACTGGATGTCACAGAACTCATTGGCCGTGTTTTTTTAACAGCTAACATACTCAAGGGGGAATTTTCATACAAATGCTAACCCAAAATCATATCGTTTGCCAAATTATCAATTTGAAAAATTTTAAATGAAGAAAAAGCGTTTAAAATTTGAGTTTCGTGTAAAAAAAGCTTAAATATAAGTATCATGTTTTCCAGTGGCGCAACCAGGATCTGGTCCTGGACGGGGCTAACGCCATAGATATTACTGGGCATTTGAGTTTGCCTCCGAAAGTTGGGAGATTTTGTTATTTTCCTGTAATACGCTGATGTTTAAAGTCTCCATTGCAGCCTGAGTTTTTCGATTTAATTTTATTCGTAGCTTAGCGTCGTGAGAACGCAATTACAGTCGAACTTCCCATAAGCGGACACCACTGGGGAATGAGATTTTGTCCGCTTGTTGGAAGTGTCCGCTTATGAGAATATTTCACAAAGCTATAACATTTTATAAAACTAATTTGGACTGCGCTGCGGATAAATTTAAAACCACGATGTCTCATTTCAACCGTGTTTTTCCAATACAATTTTTTTTCGAGATCGACACTATTTTTTCGTGAATTCTAAAGTGACTTGTGCTTGCCTTTTTCTTCGAAAGGCTAAAATTTTTTAAATTTTTTTTTTCATATTTTAAAAGAATAGAAAACCGCACGATAATATGTCGCGGCATAAATTGAACTACTGAATATCGAAGTAATTCCACCTACACGGAGAGATAAACAAGATTTGTACAGCGATGTCCGGAAAGTGAATTTTGCTTTACGCAAAAGACCGATTTTCCGGTAATTTCAAAACTTCTTTGTTCGAAATACAATTCTGTAATGGAAGAATTTCGAATTTTATTTGTGGAACTGTCCGTTTATTAGAGACTTGCTTGTTCAGAAAGGGTATAAAAGTACTGTCCGTGTCCGGTTATGAGAGTGTCCGGCTATTGGAAGTTATTTTTCTAGTAAAATATAAGGAAAATCGTTGGGGAAAAGAAAAGTGTCCGTTTATGAGAAATGTCCGGTTATTAGAAGTGTCCGTTTAGGGAAGTTCGACTGTATAACGAAAACCCAATAGATCGTGAACCGAAACATACGGGCAACTACATTTGAGGCACCTTTTTCCAAAACTCGCTTTTTGCATTTTGGAAAATTTCAATGTAGTTTCGGTTTTTTGCACATAATTAAAGTCTGACTTTGTTTTTTCCCTAAAAATTATACATAATAAACTTCTTACTGTTTGTAGAATATATTGAAGGACAAAACGACTTCAAACATTTTTTCTTGAGTTTACAATCAAACATGAAACTTGGTCATTCATATTTTTTTACAAATGCAAGAAGCGAGTTTTGGAACTCAGTGCCAGATTTGATCAAATAGGACTTTCCTATAGACGATAATGTGATGTCCCTGATAATATCGGAGGCCCTAGTAAATATTAAAACAAAAAGCGCGGATGCGAATAGGAAGTACGCCAGTCACTATACGCTTCAAGCGATTCTATAAGAGAAAGGATAGAATTCGCCGCATGGATTTATTATTTGGCTTTGCGAATTTTGGTCGTTATCACCCGTTCAGGAGTCCAAATATAGAGGTAGGGTCATCGCAAGACATTTTGCGAATAAGGTTGAGATGTGCAGCTTGGCAAAAAAAATGGCCCTCCGAAATTAGAGCATAATTTATGACAGCCCGCGTTACTTCTTCTCCCTTGCCTCGTTCTTTATACCGCTCCATGGTTTCGCGTTGCTCGACCTGCGGTGTAGGCACATCGCCCGTTTTGGCGGTAGTAGCCTGCGTTACTGCACGTGGAAAATAGGAATTAAGGCAAGAACAAATATCGGACCGAAGTTGGGCTAATGTCGTTCAACAGCTCCACAAACAGGACCCTCTCGATAAGAACCGATAGATTTTGGATGTGAACTAATACGATGGCCGCTCCGTATGTTACGATCTCACAAAAACAACTTTGTTGTAAAAGATTTTCGCCAAAGAAAAAGTCGTCAGCCGCAAAAAGGATTGATATAAATACAATCCCGCCATACAATACTGCATCTTGAGTCAAAGATATGCACCACCAGTCCAACGCGGTGCGGTACGCATCAAAATTAATGAAACAATTTTCGCCGTGGTAAACTACGCTGAATTTGCCAATGCGTGTTGTGTGTGGTGTGTGTTGTATGTACCGTGTCCCGCTGCCGCGAATTGATTGAAACAAATTTCTTTCAATGCTATTTGGAGGGGAGCTTCTCGTGATGAGAAAAACTCTCACATTTGGTTTGAAACGACAAATTTCCCCTATGCGACCGCCATCTACATTTGAGCTCTATCCCGTGTAGGGTAGTTGCACACGTAAACTTTAACTGGGTAAGTGTCATTTTTTTATATGAAGTTCTACCCAAACCTGCACGGGATAAACACAATAAAACGTGCCTATTATATTAATGTGTACGTACTCGTATATATGAGAGAAACCGAAGCAGGAACTTTGACCCCTTGCCCTTGCTCTTCCATACGCTCTACAACTGAAAACTGTTGGAGCACGTATCCAAGGGATTGTTATAAACAATTCTACCAAATCACAAAACTACACCCACCTAAGCATTTCGGACTTATTCCCAACTTTTCTAAAACATTTTCTTATAAACATATAAAAAAATTTAAGCCAGAAACTCTACCGAAACTGTATGCAGTTTCACATTTTTCGCTGTATCTTTTTTTCTATTGCACGGATCGGAGCAAGTGATAGCCTATGCACACCCTCGGTACAGACTCTATCTTTGGGAAAAGAAAGCGAATCCCGAGATACTCTCTACGAGGCTGTAGCCCTGTCAATAAACAACAAGAACAACGAGAACAAGATTTTCGAAAAAAAATTCGATTTTCAAACTCTTATATCTCCGGTGTTTTTCATCGTATCTTCTTGAAAGTTTCTACACTTCGTAAGACGGCGCGAGCGACAAACTCTACCAAATTTAAACACTCAGGACCAACCAGGATCCGAGCTACAGAGGTCCGAAAACCCGTACTTGTTCCGTCATGTAAACATAGTCTTGGTCGCTTTGTTAAATTTTTTCAATATTATTCCTTTTTTCGTTTTTTGTTCAATCTTTTTTTCGTTTTTCAACTTGTTCAGACAATCGAGTGCATAAATTATTCTCCGAAAGAATAATAATTCACATTTTATAAAAACTGCAACAAAGTGCATTGTTTCATATTTCATTTTGATTTTTTTCATTTCCCAATTGTTTGGGTCTGGGAGGGGCTTTAGCCCCCTTAGCCCCTCCTGTGGTTGCGCCACTGATGTTTTCTAAGTTTTTCCTTTCGATCGTTTTGGAAATAATTTGCTAATTACCCCAATAAATAAAATTTCCTATATTAGCATCATAATTAACCAGAAAAAGTTATACCGAAAAAAAACAAAATTAAGCAAGCTTACGGTAAATATTGAGGAAACCTTGACCTAATATGTTTTCGGTGATAAATATAACGAAAACGAATTGCGAAAGCACTTACTGATGTTATTCAGCAAAAATCATTCGGAGCCTGAAAAGTTCTAGATTTTCTTGATTTCAACTATTTTAAACTATTTTTTATTTTCGATGGAATTTTCGGTTTTTCTATGAACAAAAAATTGTAGATTCGAAAATTTAAGAGTAAAAACTCTTAAAAATTTAGTTAAACTTATTCACCCGATAGAAACTCAAAAAATTGATAGCCGATGCCGCATTTCTAATATCGAGACTTAGACCTCTCCCGAAACCAAATCCTTGTTTTTATGTGGGGACAAATTTAAGAAATAATAACACACGAAAATTTGTGGTTGGATGAGTTACTTGCTTGCAGGCGTTTTGAACTTTCCAAAGGATGGCTATCACCAAAAATATATACATATGATTTATACTTCTACTCTCATTGAACTAAAGGCCGCCACGCCATTCAGAGTGAATGAGTGTATGCTTCAAGCAAAATTTTGCGTAGTCCCAATTTTTGAAGGCGGAATCACATTAAAATTTTAATTTAAGGTTGCGATTAGGTACTTTGGATTAAGACGAACCTGTACATCTAACTAGAATAAATTAAAAAAGCAAATTATTTTCTACAATTATGTTTAAGTTTTCAAAATCCATCTTTCCCATAATTTTAGACCAATGAAAAAATTTAAGAATTTGTCGCCCCTCAAATTCTGCCGTCCCGGGCAGTAGCCCAGGTTGCCCATATGGGAAATCCGGCCCTGGTAACAATGATCTCTCTCTAGTTCGTGTCAACCCCTTGTGGGGCATAGGGCATTAACTACGCCTACTCTCCACCTCGTTCTATTTTGCGCCAACGGCGCTAGCTGTGACCATTTAAGATTTAGCGTTTTCGCCTCGCTTGTTACCGATCTTCTCCATGTGTTCCTTGGCCGTCCAACACGGCGTCTTGCTCCGGAATCCTGTGGATTCCAGTTCAGGGCCTTTTTTGCGATGTTATTGGGCCCTCTTCGGAAGGTGTGACCTATCCATTGCCACTTAAGTCTTTTGATCGAAGTGCCTATCCTTTCTTGGCCAGTTATAGTGAGGAGATCCTCGTTCGAAATGATCTCCGGCCAACGAATATGTAGGATGCGCCGTAGACACTGATTTACAAAAGTTTGCAACTTATCAGTAATCTCTTTAGTCACCTTCCAGGTTGAACAGCCATATAGCAGCACGGATTTCACATTGGAATTGAAGACTCGAAGTTTGGTGCGTCTGGAAATATTGTTGTTTAGCCAGAAAGGAGTCAAATTGAAGAAAGCCGCCCTAGCCTTGTTTATCCGTGATTTTACATCAGCATCCGCTCCACCATCTGCTGTAACTACGCTCCCGAGATAGCAAAATTCATCAACTTTTTCGACTGCCTGTCCCGAAATACAAATTCCGCTTTGCCCCCCTGGGTATGTGCTCAAGAACTTAGTCTTGGCAGCATTGATTTTCAGCCCCGCATTACGACTTGCGCAATTTAGAGCTTCTGTCATTTGAGCGACATCATCCGTATTAGTTGATAGAAGACAAATGTCGTCAGCGTAGTCAAGATGTTGAAGGTGATCAAACAATTTCCATCTGATACCTTTGTTACGATGTAATTGAAGTGCGGAGCCGAGTACATCACTAATGGCAACAAGGAAGAGAATAGGTGACAAAATGCAGCCTTGTCTCACTCCACTGTGCACCTCAAAAGGATCTGAAAGCTTGCCCTTATGCAAGACGTGACATTGGGCTCCATTGTAGGATTCCTTAATGATGGAGATTATCTTATCTGGAATATTTCGTCTTCGTAAGGCATCCCAGATGTACTGACGATCAACACTATCGAAGGCTTTTTCAAAGTCGATGAACATGAGATGTAATGGGGATCTCCACTCCGCGGATTGCTCGATGATAATACGGAGGGTGTTAATGTGGTCGCTACAGGAGAACCCTTCGCGAAAGCCAGCCTGTTCATCGTTCAATGTGCTATCGACTTTTTCCTTGATTCGTCCTAAAACAATCTTAGCCATCAACTTGGAAATTGCAGGAAGTAGACAGATCCCACGCCAATTATTACAATTCTTCAGGTCACCTTTCTTCGGAATTTTAATAATTAGGCCCTTTTTCCACTCCCTGGGAAGAGTTTCAGTTTCCCAACACTCTCGGATTAAGGGAAGAAGAATATCCGCTGTAGCGTTAATATCCGCTTTTAAAAATTCTGTCGGAATTCCCTCAATCCCCGGGGCTTTACCGGCGTCCATTGATTTGATAGCGTCTGTTAGTTCCTTTTTGGATGGTGGACCGGAACTAATGCCGTCTATTTGAGGGACGTCTTCTGCTGGCAACGAAGATACACTTGCAGGCCCGAAAGTGTTATTCAGGACCTCTAAAAAGTGTTCTCTCCATCTTTGTAGCTGTTGTTCTTCGGTAACGAGCAGAACACCTTCCTTATTTTTCACAGGATGTTCCGTTAATAAAGATCTGCCAGTTAATGGCTTAATAAGTTTGAAGAGTGTTCCACTGTCACCGCGGAGAGCAGCATCCTCTGCCTCCAAGTGCGTGGATATTGTTACGCTTATCACGTCTTACACTCCTCTGAACGTCTTTTTGGAGCGAACGGTATTCAGTAACAATGATAGGCTCACAAATAATAAAAAAATATACCTCATCGAGCAAATTATTTATAAAAATTTAATTTGAAATACTTTTATGGTGGATAACGACTTTTATTGTTATAGATTTCGATCGAGTATTGAAGGGTTAAATGTCCATACTTCCGGTTTGGATGAAAGTATTCAAATGAAATTCCGCAGATCAAATTCTGACACTGCAGAGGACATCTAACAATAAGAAAAGTTTTTTCGAGTTGACGCATTCGGCCAATATAGCACGGCAAACATTAAAAATGCTGGCCTGAAAAGTTATACTTTTCGACTTATCCACTTATTCCCACCAACCCTAGAATCTTCGACATTTGGTCGATTTAACAAAGATAACTCCAAGGCCGCAATGACACTGTCCGGGATTTGCCAAACCGTACAGTACAAAAGATGAACGTTGTACAACATACGCAAACAAACTGTGTTTGTTTGTTGAATTCCTCAATCGTCTCTGTCTCTTCCTAGCGTGTGTTGTCCACAACTTTATTCTCTTGTACAGCACGGTTTGGCAAACCCCGGACAGTGTGGGGCCGGCATAAGATTGTTAGTTTAGGCGAAATTTCACATAAAATATCAAAAGGTTTTGGAAATGAAATCAAAATTTCACAATAAAATAGACAGATTGTTCCTTATGCATCACCTTTTATTTTCGTCAAATTCTTTAAAATCTTGCGGTGTATTCAAACAAAACGACATGTAATCCTCCTTGTGCATTTCCGCCCATCGTTCCGTCAGACATTTGGCCAAAGCCTTTCTGAACACCAGACACGTAATATGCGGCAACTTTTCGAATCGAATACGACTAAATCCCATTTTTGCCAAAGTGTATCGCCAATTCTTCATGTGTTTAGCATTTTTGCCTACATGCTGTGAGTCGGGGGTGATTATAATGAGAATTCCTTCAAAGCGAAGCAGATCATAAGCCTTCTGGCAGCACAGGATTCGTTGATCGGAAGCAGGCATGTACTCCAGTAGTAGACTGAATACGACACAATCAAAATAGTTTTGGGGAAGGCTTTGGATCTCCGTATTGTCCACAACCGGTTGACTGGTGGAATTGAGTCCGACTTTTAGGAAGTCACCCTGGTAGACGTGATTGTTTGATGGACACAAATCCATTGCCACCACATCGAAAACATTGGACTCGCGAAATGGATTGAAGCAACTACCGACGTCGAGAAGTCGTATCTTATTGCCCAGTTGCAGGTAGTTGTCCTTCAGGTTCATATTAAAATCGAGGGTGGCGTTCAGATGCTCTTCTTTGGCTCGTTTTTCTAACAATATGTTTTCTTTAAGAAAATACGCGGTGCAATACTCAATTGTCCATTTGATACGACTTATTACAGCTGAGTTCTGCAGGTCTGCATTGTTTTCCCACAAACCGGCGAGTGTCTCCATTGCTTTGGCATAGGATTGAAGTTTCTCGGTGTCCTGCAGATGTGCTTCCCATGCTTTGTCGGGGCCGAGCATTTTTGATTTTTTACGTAACTCGTCGTGACAATCTTTTATGATGTTGGCCAGTTGTTTGTGCTCTTCACTGGCCATTGCAGATGGTGAGGTGTGTACGTTATTTATCTGTAAAAGCACTTTTATAAAAAAGATATTAGTAATCGAAATGTCTTGTTTACGTTTTTTGACACTTTGTAGTCCCGCGGATGTCAATGATTTGTCATTTGAGCTCGTTGAACTGCAATACCGTCGGAAAATGGCATAAAATGGCAACAAATTAACTTTATTTAAACATTATTTGTTGCATGAGTGGCACTATGAAGACATCGGAAAACATTAACGTAACATGCTAAGCGATAAACATTTGCGATTAGAAAGAGGTAAGTCTTTTAATTGCCCATCTTGTAAAATATTTTTCAAAATCCAACGGATTGTATTTTATATTTTCTGAACTCACCCGCAGGGACAACAAAAAACATCGCATTCCGAAGCCACAACAATTTTTTTAAACGACGAGCGTTGACATAACAGCCGATCATTGACGATCTGTCACCAAACACGGAAAAAATCGCAGTTTTCTTCCCTTGCACATACAACTTGTCTTCGTCGCCAGGGGGAACAACATTTATGTTTGTTGTCCGTCGTCGTTTTTTCCGTTTCGTAGCGTTTGAGTTAAATGTGTTTTTTTCCCTTATTAGTTTAATGTGAAATTATGTCGTCGCTATCAGCAAGTGCCGAGAATTTGACGGGCGATTCACAGGTGAGTAAATCCGGGAGCTGTGATCCCAAGGGAAGCAGATCGAGATCGTGTCACCGCACTGCCGTTGAGTGTGTTGACAAAATCGCAGATGAAGCCAAGCCCACTTTCAGGCGGCGCCAGGTTGAAATTCCGGAAAGCAATTTTCGAATTTCCATTTGCATTTGGGGATTATCTCTTCCTGTATGGTGGATGTGTGCTGCTGTGAATCATCACGAGTCGCTTTTATGGAGTCTTGCATTGATTCGAATTCGATAAGAGGTCACTGAATGGGACCCGCACGATGAATCACCCAGCGGCAAAGCAACCGTCTAGCAGGCAAATTAATGAATGAATGCAATGGGCTGGTGGGTGCCTAGCTTATGGCTTAGTCGAGCGATATTTGGTAGCAAGTGGTTGTTGGTGCTGAGAATTTGTTTTTGTTTCTTTCGCAGAGCAACGATGGATCATCGATGTGTTTGGAGTTGGCGCTGGAGGGCGAGCGCCTCTGCAAAGCGGGCGATTGTCGGGCCGGAGTGGCCTTCTTTCAGGTGAGTGACAGTAGATGCAGAGATTCGAAATGGTGAGGCGGCATGCAATGAGCTATGACGTCGTCCCTGATTTTCAATGCGAACAACGTACGAATAATGCTTCCGGCTGAAGTGGTACATTATGAGCCGTAAGACGGTTCAGAAGCTCTTCAAATTGATGGATTGCATCCACCATATTACGTTACTTCGCAGGAGTAGGTCTTCTTTTTACCAATTGGAACTAGTCGAGCTTTTCTCGGCGTGTCATAGAAGGTTTTTAAAAGGAGAGGAGTGAACTTTTACAGATCTAAACAAAAATGAGAAGCCTGCAGTCAATGTGTTTAACAAACTGATTATGATGAGTGAACTAATGTTGTAGCGGTGGAGAAAGGCATGAACCGCTGTGCATATCTGTGGATGCGTTCTAAGTCTTTTCGTCGTTCTCTCCTATTATCTCAAGCGACAAGAACATAGCTGCTGTAATAGGGTTGTCCTATAAAGCCCTGGGTGTGAGGTTAGTAGGGGCAGCGTGACATTGAAACAGGTGCGGTCCATATCATGAGGCGCACGGCCGCTACTCGGACAAATCATCTGGATGCCCGTGCTTATTCAAGATTTCCTAGCAAAGAATTGAGGCGCGAACACCGGCCTGACCTAAGCTGGACTAGTGTCGCTCTTGTGGCTTTTGGGAGCATAGTCTCCTGAGGCGATATGGTCCTTGGAAGCGCTGAAAGTACTCTATTCCTACCTAATCTCTCTATTGACCGATTCACACACAACGGTTGTGTGAATCTGCGATTGCTTCATTGTATACTGTTTCGTCAAAAATATCGGAAGGCGCCCGTTTGTATCTCTGGATTTCTTCTTCCTTCAGCGGTACAGAAAGGTGTGAACCGCTGTACATCTATATGGATTCGATTTATGTTTCGTTATCGTTCTCGTCCGTGATCTACAGGGACAGGATAGTGGCTGCTGCGATAGGGTTTTCCCACAATGTCAAAGGGATAAGTGGGCGCAGCTGGGCATTTAAACAAATTACCTACATCATGTAATTATCATGCATTACTACTGCGACCGGGTCTACGTCCCGGAACGACCCATGCCCCAGGCATGGCCAAGAGTCGCAAAGACCCCCTTCGACGCAAGAAGGGTCGGATACTTTGTATCATCATTCATTCACCGTTTTTTCATTTGGAGAGCAGTTCTGGCCGGCCCAGCTGCTCCGCATTCTTCTAATACGTGCCGGCATCGAGACGAATCCTGGTCCATGGATGTGCTCGGTTTGCGCCAACAAAATTTGGTCCAATGTCCAATCGTCAGTTGAGTGTACATGTTGCGGACAATGGGTCCACCTCAAGAACTGCTCGGGACTCACCAACACTGATCAATGGTGAACATCTTACAGAGCGATCCGGTGTGGAAACAGAAGGCAAAGCTCATCCAGTCACCAGCTGCCTAACCAAGGTTCCCAACCATCATCCCCTTCCACCCCTGCAAATGCTGTGAGGCCCGCTCCACCCAATTTGACCCCAGCTCCACGTATCGTCGATGCAAATTACACCAGCATGAGGATAGTCCAACTAAACTGTAATGGACTCAAGCACAGAATCGCTGAACTAACAGCACTCATGGACAGACACCACATCCGAATAGCGGCAGTACAGGAAACCAAACTCAACTCTAGTCACTCACTCAGGTCATATGGGAACTACAACGTCATCAGACGTGATAGGAACGCAGGAGGAGGTTTGGCTTTCCTCATCCACAATAATTTGTCATACAGCGTCGTTGATGTCACTTCCGCCGATAACACCTTGGAGCAGCAAGCGATAATCGTCAAATCAGGAAATATTGACTTTGAAATCTACAACATATATATTCCACCTGTCTCCAGCTGTCCCGCCGGTTACAAAGTCAATATCAGCCCTCTATTAAACGGACAATATCGTCTCCTACTTGGTGATTTCAACGCCCACCACGATTTATGGCATTCCAACCTTCAAAACGACACCAGAGGTAACATCATCGCCGACCAACTGGATGATTCGGATTTCTGCCCTTTAAATGACGAAAAACCGACCCGTATCACTGGATCCTGCACAAGTTCACCTGACATTTCCATCGCCAGCCCTGGACTTATTAATGACATCTCATGGGAGCCAATCCACACAACATCATCTGATCACCTGCCAATTATACTGACTCTGGATATGCCGTCGAAATTCATCCATCCCGATAAGAAGACGTACACCAACTTCAACAAAGCTGACTGGGACAGCTTTAAAAGGTTCACCAACGAGGCTTTTGCTAGTCTCACCGCCCCAAGTGATGTACGTATGGCTGAAAAACAAATTAGACGAATTATTCTTACTGCAGCTAAGAGATACATTGCAGCAGGCCGCATTCCCAGCCTAAAACCCAACTTCCCAACATCTGCGGCTAAATTGGCAAAAACTAGGGATCAACTCAGAAGTGCAGACCCAAGTGACCCACGGATAAACGACCTTAATGACATCATAGTCAAACAGGTCAACGACCACAGGAGAGGCATATGGCAATCACATCTTAGAAAACTAAATTCCAACACTGATGTGAGCAAACTCTGGAGCACGGTTAGAAACCTATCCAACCCCACTAAAACTCAAGGGAGGGTTTCTATCAAGTTTGGTAACTCAACAGTGAGCGACGATAAACATGCCAAAATGCAGCCATGCGTACCATTACTGGATGCGTTCGCATGTCATCTCAAGACCACCTGCACCAAGAAACTAAGCTGCTAGACCTCAAGGCACACAATGATCTCCTGGCTAAGCAATATCTTGTTGGTTTTTATCGAAGCCTACACCCAAATCATGACCTCATGGACAAAACCCCACCACCACGTCATGTAAGACGTTCGTTAAAGGACATGGAAAGGGAAGTCCAAAGGTTTAAACGAGTTTCTCTCGACAACTCCAACATATACAAGGCGGCCCTTAATCAACTGCACACCAGCGAGGTAACCAAAGCCACAAATAGGCTATCCGTAAACCGCGTCCTTCGCGCTCGACCACCCGACATCTCAGCCGACGAACAACAACTACCGAGAACCACACGTACCACCTTGGCTCAGCTTCGTTCTGGATTTTGCTCCAGACTAAATTCGTTTTGGTCACGCATTGACAACAGCATTGGAAATATTTGTCCAGCATGTGGAGCCAGCCCACACGACGTGGATCATATATTTGACTGCACTGCCGCACCTACGCATCTAACACCTATCGCACTTTGGGAGAACCCCATCGAAGTTGCGATCTTCTTAGGTGTTGACCTTGAGGATAGGATGCCTACGATTTATGAATGATGATACAAGTCCCCCCCTCTCTTGCGCCGCTACAACAACAACAACAACCTACATCATGAGGCGCGCCAGCGCAATTTCGGCAGATGTTTTGTATACTCGGGTCTATACGAGACAGGTAGGAATTAAGGCGGAAACAGAAGTCTGACCGAAGTTGAGCTTAAGTCACTCTGGTGGCTCTCGGGAGCCTAATGTCCTCAGGCGAAACAGGTGCTGGGAGCGCTGAGAGAGCTCTAGTCGTACCTAAGCTGGCAGTAGCCTGAGTCACTTGGTCGGTGTGAATCATTCCCGGTAGGCTTCTTTATCGAAAGGATCTCAACAGCAACTAAATGCTGTTTTTAGAGAAAGCGATTGTGGTCACGTATTGGCATCAAATGTGTCCGTTGATGTAAGTGATCCTGCGCAAATATCAGGAGGCATCCTTTGGCTGTGCGTATAGCAGCATTCTAGTAAGCTTGGATTTAACTCCAGTTTGTCTCACATAAACTACGCGACCAAACCGGAGCAGCAAAATTAGCCGCTGATCGATCCACTGCTCTTTAAGTGGCTAGCACAGTTTCTTTGTCTTTGCCCCAGGTGCTACCAGTCAGTTCTTTATGAATTTAGTTCCTACTGCGCATCTTTTTGCATACAGCTGCAGTGTGATGACTGATGAGCTAAAGTCATCCTATTCTCCAGGTGAAGCCCGAGAGTTTTAGGATTAGCTACAATATAAATGCCATGAAGGGGGTTTAACATCCGTTCCTACCGTAAAGGTTTACCAGACAGCCTCGAATAGGCGAACGGATTGATTGTTTTAGATGTCAAGGTAACAGCTTTTCTTACCAATTGATAAGGCTTGGCATTTTGCATACTGCTTAATGCGAGGCCTTTCTACTACTTCTGCCGTTCTATGGGTCCCAAAACCCGGTTGTAGCGCAACTCAACGCCGTTGTGAAACTACAGCCCTTACGATACTCCCCTCATGGGGGCCCACCTCTTTGTGTCGGATAGGGGAAATTGCCGCCCATGGGTGCCCCTTAGCTGGTATCACGACACCCCGTGCTAACAGATATAGGGACTCTGCTCCGTAGGCGCCTTGCACACCCACGTAACGCCTTGCACACCCGTGTAACTATTCGGGTAGAGCGGGATAGTAATTTCCTGAAGGTCCCAGGGGAATTGACGCAATGTATTTGCGCCAGTGGGGATCCCCCTGCTCTGACCGGCGTGTAGCCGAAATAAGGCCGAACAGTATTAGCCAAACTGAGCATTGACAGCGCCATCAGCAATACCAGACAGACCAGAGCTGGATTGTTGTACAACATCCGGATGCAAGCGCCTTGCCGGCAACTAAATGCCTTCTTTGAGAAGGCATTTAGAGCCAGGACATATTCACGAGACAGCGAGAGACATTCAGAGAACCATCCTCGAGAGTGACGCCGAATGCGTCAAGATTCCGGATATCCGCGTACGCCGGGCAATGGCATAGTACACGCGTCCTATCTTCGCCGAGATAGTCGCACATGGGACACAAAGTGACAGATGTGAAGTGGAATCTGAATTTCATCCTCTCCCCCATAGCTATGTCCAAGTACTAGACCCAGACCGCCTCGTACTTGAGTCTAACATCCCCCATCCTCACCACTGGAGAGCGACTGCCTTCGAAGCTGCCCTAGAGTGACATCGTCACAGTCTTAGACGACGTGACTTCAACTCCCATCTGGGATCCCCATTGATGGGCAACGTCCATGTATGACGATGCCAAACGCTCTAGCCCAGCACGCGAGTTACTCTGAACAAGGATGAGTAAATCATCGGCATGGCCGCAGCACTTGCATTGCCAGTCGAGAGGCTTAAGTAGGTCATCCATGACTAGGTTCCCAACGAATGGGCCTAGAATGGAGCCCTGCAGACAGCCACGCGATGCGCGTTTGCACACCACGTCATAGGCCCCGAAAACAAGGGACTCTGTCGAAGAAGTAGCTCCTCCAAAGAGACACTTCCGGACAGTCAACCGCCTCGAGCTTGCGCAGGATCGCATCCCACAGCAAGTTATCAAAAGCACCCTTGAAATCAAGATCCCAAGGACGTATTAAGACGAGCTACTGGTTGTCAGCCATCTGACCGACAAGTCTTTCCATCATACTCCGGGCAAGAATCCCTTCCAGCATTTTACCAAGTACTGGAAGAAGACTAGTACCCCGATATGACTGAGGGTTGGACATGTCATTTTCAGGATCCCTCAGCAGTACAACCATGCGGACAGACTTCCAACTCGTCGGGAAAAAGACGCATTCGGAAGCAATCTGCGAAAAGGCCCTCCAAGTATTCCGGGACGGCATGCCACATGTGCTTGCACTTCCCGCCTGTCATCCCATCCAACCCAGGCGACTTTCTGCTTCTCAACTTAACAATGTAAGACGCTCTCTCCCAAGAGCAGGAATTTCTTCCTGCTCAGGAGCATGATCCAGATGTGCATCACTAGGTTGAGCAGCAGGAAAGAAGCTGTCAAGGAGTACACTCACAGATTCCTTCCAGGACCGCGTACGTCTACCCTCAACATCGAGGGTAGAAATATCGCAGGCCGAGTTCTTTCCCAAGGATCGTTGGAAGACTCACTGACGAAACGTTGCCAATGATCAGTTTTACACTTAGCTATCATATCGCGATACTCGAAAATAGCCCGCCGGTGGGCGCCAACAATATGATGACGTGCTCTGTCTCGTTGTAAGCGCCTTCGAAGGCGAGCTACCTCATGCTTTTTGACGCTTAAGTCCCTAGTCCACCATCTGACGTGTCTGCCTTCCACCATGCGGTGGACCCCAAGCACCTCGTCGTTTACGGTAGCTACAGTAGGAACAGGTTTGTTGCCAAAACATACATCAACCGCCCGCCGACTATCTCCTGGCCAGGTGGTGAGAAAAGTCGCAGAAGACTTTGACGCTGAGATATTGAGGTTTCTGCTTTGGAAAAAAGCTTGAAATCGTGCTAGATATCGATTAATGAGGAGGCGCATATCCTATCCGCTCCCGTGGCGAGTACGGTACAGTCGTCAGCATAGGAAATCACTTCAATGCCTTCCGGTGGTGTTGGAAGACATGCCATATAGACGTTAAACAGGGTGGGATAGAGTACCCCGCCCTGTGGAACACCCTGTTTGATTTTCCTAAGCTTAAAACGTCTGCCCCGAAACTCAGTGAAGGATTCCCTTCCAGCTAGATAGTTTAGTTCGCAATCCAACGAATCACTTCTGCAGGAATATGCATATTTAGGAGGTCTGCCAAAAGCGTAGAGTGATTGACCTTATCAAGTGCATTTGATAGGTCAATTGCCACCAAGATGGTTCTATGGCACGGAGTACGTTGAATTAGCCCATCTCTTACGCGTATAGTGATCGCTTCTAGAGCAGTGGTCGTACTATGCATCTTCCAGAAGCCATGCTGATGAGGTTCTAGCTTAGCATCAGCTACAATGGTACAGTGTCAACAGTTCGGCTGCGAATCCGTCTTGTAATTTTGCACTTGAGCCCTTCGGACTTTTGATGTTCAATAAATTGCCTATTGAACTGGCTCGCGTAGTGAAGAGAATTGCTGGTTTCGAAAGTTATGGCTATATTGTCCTTTTCCTTGTTGGGCTTGGAAAGGGCACGGAGAGTAGATCATAACTTGCTGACACCGTCATTAAGGTGCTAATCCCATTTCGGCTTCCGATAGTCCTTAATTTGTCGTCTAATTTAGTTGTTAATCTTCTGAATTCTGGGGCCACCACGGTGAACGCGTCTGAAATTATCACGTTCATCGGTTAACCTTGCAGCACTCGTAGGGCAGTTTGGTCGAACCTTTGAGATACGTCCTGCAGGAATGAAACGTGCCGCTGCTTTGGCAATGACGTTTCTCATATCCCGTTCGGGCCCATGCACATTGGTGGGAGGAGGTAGCTCGATGAACTTTGCCGAAGTAAATGTTTTGAAACCTTCCAAATTTGCTTTTTTGTGATTGACAAACGTTCGCTGCTCTGACTTGGTCAGGTCAGCTGGTTTGTAATTTATTACAATGAGTAGGAGGTGATCTGAATAGAGAGTTGTCCGCGTCTCCCATCGCTTTGAACTTATCAAACTGGCTCTTACAATGGTTATATCAGGAGAAGTGCTACAAGTGCCCGTGACTCGAGTCAGCGAGTCTTCATTAAGAGAACAGAATTCTGAGGCTTCTAGAGATTCGGCGATAGCTTTGCCCCTGGCATTGTTGTGTACGTATAGGTCTGCCAGAGCTTATGCGCATGAAAGTCACCATGCATGATCCTATGCTCTCCAGTAAGGAAAGGACCAATATCGAAACCATTAGCCAGAAGGGTAACTAGACTGATGTGGAACATAAGTATTAAAAATTCCGATATTGGTACTCCCTCTAATACACAGTAATGTACGGACATGTGTATTAGGAAGGCAAGTCCACCTCCAGGGTGAGAATCAATCCTGGCGGCTGGTCTATCTTTCCGCAGTATAACATAATCACCATGGACGCCGAGAGACGATTTCGAATTCTGTGGGAACTCATGAAGTAAGTTGTTACTAGAGATTTCAAAAAAGTAACTACCCGTTACTTAAGTAGTCGTTACTAATAAGTATCGGAAGTAACGACTACCGAGTACAAAAAGTAATCGTTACATATGTACCGAACAACAAAGAAAGAAAGCAAACTCGTATGTATGTATATGTACTCAGGCACAAACACAAGAATCGAGCATACTACTTGGTAGAAGTCTGATATCTAATCATGACGGTTATCGCTAACATCCCTGTGAGCTACGCGGGGTTGATGCTCTCTAAGAGAATGTTGTTGCGAGTCCAGCGATACTTTGATCGCACTGACCGAAAAAGAGGATCCGTCAAATCGTTAGACAATTTTGTAGCGAGTCCAGCGCCACCTCGATCGTGTCGTCACGCCAAAGGATTGGAGAGATATCGACGGATTTCTGAAAGATTATGTGATTTCGTTCATAGTATGCGATGGGAAATCGTGCTGGCTCGATACTTGCGCAATGCGCTTCTACCTGAGAGTAGATATCATACCGTTTGCTGCTCGCCGAATAGTACAAGCTTCAAGCTACAAGCGCAAGAATCGAGTAGATCGAGTGGTAGGTATGAAGCCAGCACGATTTCCTATCGCATACTACTATTGAACGAAACGATTGACCTCGTATTCTTTCGGAAATCCGTCGATATATCTGCAATCCTTTGACGTGGCAACACGATAGAGGTTTCGTTGGACTCACCACAAAATTGTCTAATGGGTCGACGGATTCTCTTTTTCGGTTAGTGGACAGGGGGAGGGGGAGCTTCGTACTACTTTCGGACGACGATATCTTTGGAATCCTTGAGCCGATTGGCACGATCAAGGTGTCGCTGGACTCGCCAACGGAGCATTTTTCCTTTGCAGCTCACAGGGGTGTCAGGGATAACCGTCAAAGTACAGTAATTCACAAAACGTATGCTCTTGTCAACCTAGATGTTAGCCACAACAATTTTAAGATCGACTTCGTATTCGTGCGGAAATACCTCGATGTCTCTGCAATTCTTTTGGGGAGCGAGACGATCGAAGTGTTGCCTGACTCGGCACAAAATTGCCTAAAAGGGGTCGAAGCCTGTTTCCCGATTAGTGCACAGGGTGGTAAGAGATAGCCGTCAACCCGAATATTGGCAACAGCCATTGCACAGTCAACTTGTATACTACTTTGGAGATCTGTCGATAGCTTTTTATGTGTTTCTTTAAAAGCAACGATTACTGAGTAACGATTACAAATTAACGATTACTAGAAACAAATGTAACGAATATAACCGATTACTGAAATGTAACGAAAGTTGACATCACTGGTTGTTACATCTGCATTATAATTTCACACTATGTATTTTTTATAACCTATACATTGAACATTATTGTCAAAATATGTGTAAGCCAACTAAAATTAATTTTAATAAACCAGTTGCAAATTAGCCAGCATCGCGTACGCATCTTTTCTCTCTTCTCGTTCTTTCCGCTGCTTTAGTATTAGATTGCATATTTAACATGAGTAATCTCGGCAATTTTTTGGTGAATGCCATTGCAATTAAATTGCAATATGGACAATGGAGGGCAAGAGTTCAACTGATCTGGCATTCCTGATCATATTATTGGGTGGTGTGGGGGCTGTGGAGGTGAAGATGGGACACGTGGGACCCGAGGCCGCCTTGCTTTTCTACAACCCGCTGCAAGATATGACCTATTATGCTGGCCCATCCTGCTCAAGCCTCATCACCTGCAATGGACCCACTCCCAACAGCATATACACTCCACTGATCTCACACTATAATACCATACCCTAGGGCCTGTATTAGTAAAATTGAGAGCAGCCGCGGTGAGATGTAATGCTCCCAATATGACGAAAAAACATATCTCGACACAGAAAAACACAACCTTCCTGCATCGACCCTTCAAGAATCTTGCCAGGTAGGCTTTGTGGCAACTCTTGGACGTTTTTGTGTAACAAAAAACCGGTGTGGTCCGCCCGGAAGAGGCTGAAAATGCCTTTAAGCAAAGTTGCCGTAGGACCACTCCCTTTCTTCTAAACCCTGGACTGCTGACCGATTGTTTGCAGGGTATATTCTACTACAACACTACATAATTTACTGGCGAATTAGTCGCACTTTTAATTGTCTTGTTATTTTGTATTTTAAACTAATTAAAAATATTTATATAATTCATAATTTCAGGCAGCCATCCAAGCCGGAACGGATGATCTTAGAACACTCAGTGCCATTTATAGTCAACTTGGAAACGCTTATTTCTATTTAGGCGACTACTCAAAAGCTATGCAGTATCACAAGCTGGATTTAACGCTAGCCAGGTTTGTATTTTACCATCTAACTCCATATACAACCGATCTCGTCACATGATACCAAGAGATTTGTTAATTTCTTTCACATCAGGTCCATGAACGACAAACTTGGCGAAGCTAAATCATCAGGTAACTTGGGCAACACATTTAAAGTGATGGGCCGTTTTGATGAGGCCGCGATGTGTTGTGATCGTCATTTGACATTGGCCCGACAGTTGGGCGATCGTTTGTCCGAGGGCCGAGCTTTGTACAATTTAGGCAACGTATATCACGCCAAAGGCAAACATATGGGTCAAAAAGATCCGGGTGATTTTTCCGAGGATGTGAAAGAGGCACTTACAAAAGCTGTTGAATTTTATCAGTAAGTAATGAAAGATCACTCGCTCTGTTAGAAAATCGACAATCATAAATTATGAAATGGTTTTCTTTTCCGTTTACAGACAAAATTTAAAACTTATGCGTGAATTGGGTGATCGTGGTGCACAGGGACGTGCCTGTGGAAATTTGGGAAACACATACTATTTGTTGGGTGATTTTGAGGCTGCAATTGAACATCATCAGGAACGTCTACGAATAGCCAAGGAGTTTGGTGACAAAGCAGCCGAACGCCGTGCCAACAGCAATTTGGGAAATTCGCATATATTTTTAGGACAGTTTGAAGATGCAGCCGATCACTACAAGTATGACTACGATTTTCTTAATTTTCGGGATTTATTTAAATTGATGAAACCTTTCAGACGAACACTATCGTTGGCAATTGAACTGGGTGAACAAGCTGTCGAGGCACAAGCCTGCTACAGTTTGGGCAATACATACACACTTTTGCGTGACTTTCCCACCGCAATCGATTATCATTATCGCCATTTGGCCATTGCTCAGGAGTTGGGCGATCGTGTAGGCGAAGCGCGTGCATGCTGGAGTTTGGGTAATGCCCACTCGGCAATTGACGATCACGAGAAGGCGTTGCATTTTGCCGAAATGCATTATTCGTTGGCTAAGGAGGTAAGTTGTAGCTGGAAACGACATCGAATCAGATAAAATGTTTTGTCCAGTTTGATTGTGCGAGTTGTACATTATTTTTTCTAACGATTGGATTTCATTTCTTTGACAATTTCAGCTGAACGATACCGTTGGAATATCAACTGCCAAAGTGAATATTATTGATTTACGAAAACATTTGGGTCTTCCGGATTTCGTCGACGACGCGGACACGTCATCGTCGGAGGCACCGTCTTCAACTGGATCTGAAAATACTCAAGTAAATTCTCTAACAAATTCTAGAGTTGTTCGAGTGCGTCGTCAAAGCATGGAACAGTTGGATTTGATTAAGGTTTTTGTTTATTTTTTTATTTATTGTATTTTTGATTTTTAGATTGTGTTTTAGCTTTAGTTGGTTTTGTTGCAGCTTTTAGGAACTTTAAGTTTAATGTTCGATTCACACATTATAGGCACCATCGGTCATAGTCACTGTTTTCAGCGAAGGAACCTGTAAAAATGATTAAAACAACCGAACTTAGTTGGAAAAGATGCTTTCGCTAAAAACCAACTTTTATTCCTTGCCACTCTAGCCACGTCTGTACCAGTGGTACAGCTTGCACGCACTCAGCCCTTCAGCGAGTCTCCATCGATCTTGGAATTCATCTTCGGTCCATCGTCTAGCAACGGTTCTGGCAGTAGATTTACTGATTCCGATTGCAGGTTCAGGACCAGTTAAGGGTAGTTCGGAACCCTCTCTTGCAAGGGCATCCGCTTTCTCATTTCCTTCGATCCCCTTATGTCCTTTCACCCATTTCAGAGTTACTTTGTTTCGGGTAGCTAGGTTCTTGAGATTTTGTTGGCATTCCCAAACCAATTTGGAGGTTGTTTTGGGATTTGCAATTGCTTTTATAGCAGCTTGACTGTCGGAGAGAATATATATGGTCTTGTTGGTATATCCCTTTCGAGTACTCTCCCCTGCTGCAAGGTTTATGGCTATAAGTTCTGCCTGGAGGACAGTTGTATATTGACCTAGGGGTTTAGAGATACTATAGTTGTTGGTTTTAGTATAGACTCCTGCCCCTGTTCCTTCGTCTGTCTTCGACCCATCCGTGTACCACACGATGTGATTTGATAGATGGTTGTCGTTCCATTTACTCTAGTCTTCCCTAATTGTTGAGGTTTCGATGTTGGAGTCGAAGGTGTACATGGCCGGGGTATAGTCGCTGCCCATATCTAGGATTGGGTTTGCAATGATTTCTGTAATCGTACAGTGTCTTACCCTTTGAGGTGTCCACATGTTCGATGATTGGAGTCTGTACGCTGCGAGTCTTGCCTCTTCTGTGATTATGAGGTCCAGTGGTGGCAGGTCTAGTAGTTTCTCTAGAGTTAAAGTTGGTGCACATGGCGCCGGTTATGCTTGCGCAGGCCAGTTTCTGTACTGATCCCAACTTCGCTGCTGCTGTTTTTTGCTTGATTTTAGTCCACCAGACTATCGAGCCATACGTTAGACGGGGTTTGACCACAGCTTCGTATATCCAGTGTATCATTCGTGGTTTTAACCCCCACGTTTTCCCTATTGCTCTTTTAGTTGCATATAGGGTCTGTTTGCCTTTTGCAATTGTGTTTTGCAGCTGCTTGTTCCACGTGAGTTTGTTATCAAGGGTGACTCCCAGATATTTTACCTCCGTGGTAAACTTCAGTTGTTGGTTGAATAATGTTGGAGCGTTGAGCCCTTCCAAGTTGTGTTTGCAACTGAAGGCTATTAGTGTTGTTTTGGCGGGATTGACCGATAGGCCTACCCTCCTTCACCAATCCTCCACTTGGGTTAGAGCTTGTTGCATGAGTTCAGAAAGAACTTCTGGAAATTTTCCCCTTATCAGGATACTGATGTCATCGGCGTATCCTAGGGTATAGAAGCCAGTGTTTTTTAGCTGGACCAGTAGGCTGTCCACCACAAAGTTCCACAGGAGGGGTGAAAGTATACCCCCCTGTGGACACCCTTTAAGGACAGCTGTATACAAGGTTTCACCGAATAATTTTGCATGTACTTGTCGTCCTTGAAGCATTGATTTTATCCACCGACATGGGGTGTTTTGAACTCCATGACTCGAGGCGCCGTGTACAAGAGATTCAAAGGAAGTGTTGTCGAAGGCCCCCTCTATATCTAAGGCCGCGAGCCCTATTTCTTTGATTTCTAATGTGGTCTCAATCTTCCCAACTAGATGGTGTAGTACTGATTCACATGATTTCCCTGTCTGATAAGAATGTTGGTTTGGGTGCAACGGGAAAAGCGACAGGCACCTATCCCTGATATGTTTATCGACGAGCTTTTCCAATGACTTAAGTAGGAAGGAGGTTAGACTTTTGGTCTATACGATTTCGCTAGGGTTCGGTCACACCCCGGCTTTGCCAAAAATGCTACGTTTACCTGCTTCCAAGTGATTGGGATGTATCCTAAGGCTATGCTGGCTCTAAATAGTCTTAGTAAGAGCGGAGCCAGGGTCGTAAGACCCTGCTGAAGGAGGGTCTGGTCCTGGTGATTTGTAGGGTTCGAAAGAGTTGATCGCCCATTCCACCCTATTATAGGTTACTATCTGGTTCGTAATCCACCAGTCGTCTTTGTTAGCCCTGATAAAAAGGGAGTTGTCATCCAACTGGTCTGTGCGCTCCGATGTTATGGTTGATCCAGGAAAGTGAGACCCTAGAAGGACTTCCAGGGTCTCCTTACCTGTTTTTAAGTGTCCCGATGGGGTTTGTTGGATCCTTGGCTAGAATCTTTGGAGTCTCGCTCCTTCATGCAAGTTTTCTATTTCTTCGCAGAACTTCCTCCAGGACTCCCTCTTGGCTTTCCCAATTTCTTTGCTATACTGGGTTAGGGTGCAGCGGTATGAGTCCAATCCCCAGTTCTTTTGGCTACGTTGAAAAGCTTACGTGTCTTCTTACGCAGGATGTTCAGGTTCGAGTTCCACCATTTGCATTTCGCATTGGTGTGTCGTCTCGTTAACCTACAACTCTCTTCGAAGGATGTTTTTATTGCGGCTTGCAGTTGATCCGCTGCAGCCTCCACACAAAGGGCATTACTTTCCCGCATTGTCCGAGTAAAGCCCCTGTGGTGTTGGGACAGAATAAACCTCAGTGCTCATGACTTGTCGTATAAGGCGACTAAGAGGATAGGATGGGTATGCCAGCAACTTGCGCATCTGAAATCTAATTATGCTAACGGAACGTCTACTAGACCTTGGATTAGGACTGACTTACCGGTTACGACTTTTGGGAACAAATAACTAAAGATTGGATTCTGGAACGTGTGTACTCTCTTTGACAATGGGTCAGAGGGCCCACGAATCGCACGATTTCTTCAAGTGGAGAGTGAGTTTAGAAGATACAAACTCAACATCTTAGGGCTGGCCGAAATTATATGGTGGAATAGTGGGGAATATTTTTCTCCTACACGTAGCACGGTGTTATTATATTCCGGAAAAGTTTCTGGCAGTGTTCGGGAATCAGGCGTTGAGCTCATATTATAAAGAGCAGTCTGATTAGTTGGGAACCAATTTCTGATAGAATTATGACCGCCACTGGTAGAGATGACACTCTATGGCCGGGTTTCTGATAGCTCTTATTCAGTACCTGTCGGCTGATTAGTCTTATCGCGTAGAGAAGACACACACCATATTTAGAAAGCTTTTCCATTGTGTTGAATGGAATTTTTGTTTATTTTGCATAGCTACGCCATATTTTGCTTGTTTAAGCCATCTTCATCATCAATGTGGCACGATAGCCCGACGTCGGGCCTTGGCCGCCTGAATCGTTGACCTCCAATTGTCGCGGTTACGTGACCTCGTCCTCCAGTTTCGGAAGCCCAGCAGCTGGTGGGCGTCTTCACCTACGGAGTTCTCCCAGCGAGCTCTCGGTCGTCCACGCAACCTCGCTCCGTCAATTCGTTGTGCGTTCATCACTTTCTTTGGCATGCGATTATCGTCCATCCGTTGTACATGCCCCGCCCATTGCAAACGTTGAAGCTTCACGATTTTCGATACTTCCAGCTCATCGTACAATTGATACAACTCATGGTTGTACCGGATGCGCCATTGGTCTCGCTCGCGAACGGCCCCGAAAATTCGCCGAAGGACCTTTCGTTCGAATCGGTCTAGCAAAATTTCGGAGGCTTGGGTGAGGGTCCATGTTTCGCAGCCATAACATAGCACGGGTCGGATGATCGTTTTGTACACGCGGAGCTTCGTGTTCCTGTGCGCAAGTTTCGAATTAATTATAGGGAGGACCGAGAAATATGTCTTATTGGCTAGTTGTATCCGTCGCTTAATTTCGTCGGTTTCGTTGGCGTCCTTTGATAAGTTACAACCCAGATAGTTGAAGTTGTCTACATACTCGATATTAAGGTCCCCCACTGTGATGCTTGAATTTGCTGGCGTCCTTGTTTTCGATTGCATCATGGCCTTTGTTTTGCTTTCGTTGATATGTAGTCCAACTTCCTTTGCGGCGTTATTGAGGTTATGCAGAAGGCTTTCTGCATCACCCAACCTTCGAGACATGATGTTGATATCGTCGGCGTACGCTACTAATTGAGTCGACTTGATGAGTAGCGTTCCGCTGCTGTCCATATTCATGGCTCGAATTACATACTCCAAAGCAAGGTTGAAGAGCGTCGGCGCCAGCCCGTCGCCCTGCTTGAGTTTCAAATAGGTCAGTGAGTCGATTCTGCACTCTGACCTGCGAGACGGTATTAGTCATCGTCATCCTTGTGAGTCGCACTAACTTTGCCGGTATACCAAAATTCAGCATAATGTTGTACAGTACACTTCTATCGATACTGTCGTATGCCTGCTTGAAGTCGACAAAGATTTGGTATACGTCGATGTTATATTCCCAGCACTTTTGGAGTAGTAGCTTCACTGTGAAAAGCTGATCGGTCGTTGATCGACCAGGTCTGAAGCCGCCTTGATTGATACTCGCCAATGATTCGTTCTGCGTACGGATTCAATTCAATTCAATTCAATTCAATTCAATTATTTCTTTATTTCCAAAATGTAAATTCATTATTATAAACTTTTGTTTTACTTACAATACAAAAAATGGAAATTACCCTTCCGCAATGACAAGCCAGTGCGCGGTCGGGGGTTCAGTGTATGATTTATATTATCATGCTAGTATTTTCGTTGCAAAATGTATACTAATGATAATTGTACTTATTCATGTTATCACAATTATATTTCATTTAACTTACATTTTATTCTAATTTAATTTAATTTATCTAGTTTATGAGGAGAGATTTAGAAGATATTTGGATAAAATTTCACGGTTGTTTTTAGGGTTTTCCAAAAAATTAGTAGGTATGTCAGCATACCAAATTGGTCCTCGGTATGACCAGTGTCTCATGCCTAGCGCGGTCAGTTTCTTAGGTACTTTAAGCAAACCTCTATTTTCACCTCTTGTTCCATGTCCATGGTTCAATATCCCAAAGGAATCTTTCGATTTGATAGTTTTCACAAGAGCAGTCAGTCTATATAGTTTTTGAATGGTTAGTACTTTAAAAACAGTGTACAATGCCGAAGCCGAATCCATTCTTCTCCTCTTTAGAATTTTCCTTATTAAATTATTTTGTGCGACTTCTGCTGGCTTCATTATTGTAGGGCAAGCCCCACCCCATGACAGAAGTCCGTAATTTAGAATGGATTCAACAAGGGCAATGTAAACTATCTTCGCAGTATTTAAGTCTAATATATCGGATAACCTATAAAATACATAGCTCAGTTGATTTATTCGATTAGTTAAGACTTCTATGTGCGGTCTCCAACTCAAATTTTGGTCGATTTGAATTCCAAGGTATTTAACAGTTTGAACTTTTTCAATAGTTTTATTTTCAATCTCTAGCTTGTATAAGCTGCTTGGCTGAGTATTGTTGTAGATCGAGAAAGTAATGTACTTAGTTTTTTCGGTGTTTAAGGAGAGTTTATTAAAATTTAGCCACTTTTTAACCCTATCAATACCAACAGATGCTTTTCTAAATGTCTCAGACCATGACGTAGAGGAAAAAAGCAACATTGTGTCATCAGCAAATAAGTACATATGAGAGTTCATCCCTAGTTCAAGCTTTGGTAAGTCATTTACAAATGCTAAGAACAATAGAGGCCCGAGGACTGTACCTTGGGGTATTCCATATGTGGAGCCGAGTAGCGTAGTGCTAAGAGTTTGTCCTAGTCTAACTTGTTGAGGTCTACAAGATAAGTAGCTTATGAACCAACTCAGGGCCGTTCCTCTGAACCCCATACTATTCAGTTTTTTAATTAGCAAAACATGCGATACCGTATCAAATGCTTTTGCTAGATCTAAGAATATTCCGATTGTCTTAGTGCCCTGATCAAGAGAGTTGCTTATTTTTGTTGTGACTGCATCTAAGGCATCCTGGGTTCCTATCCCTGGCCGAAAACCAAACTGACTGGGCGACAGCAGCTTATTCCTTTCTAGGAATTGAACCAGTTGTTTTTTTACAATCTTTTCTACGATTTTTGCTATGTTGGATAACATGGAGATAGGCCGATAGTTTTCCACCAATGTGCGATTTTTACCTTTATATAGAGGGACTATAACCGATTTTTTTAGTATTTCAGGGAATTTCCCTAAACAGAGGCTGAGATTGGTTATGTATGACAAAGGATAAGCTATATGATTTTTAATTAATTTGAGACAATACACAGTTATGTTATCCCACCCTGGACAGGAGCCACCTCGAAGATCTTCAATGGTCTTTATGATATCGTTTTCGTGTATCTGTGAAAATTGAAAATCTAAATTTATATTTTCTTCTAGATTGTCTGTGCGAGATTGGTTTTCCACTGGAACTTGTGATGCCATTCGTTCACCTACATTTCTAAAAAATTGGTTGAGGTGGTCTGCACATATACTTGTATTATCTTTTACTTCGACAATATTGCCATCTACATTTATTTTCGTAATGTCAGAACAAACGTTTTTACTGTTAGTTATTTCAGAGATCGTTCCCCAAACCTTTTTCATATCGTTACCCGCATTTCTAATTTGAGTTCTGTATTTGTTTGCCTTTGAGACTCTAACCAAATGTCGAAAACTATTTCTATATGCATTGTAAAATTCTCTTAACTTTTTATTAAAAGGCTGCCTACATACCTTTTTGTATAATGAGTCTCTTTTCCTCATCGATATCATTAAGCCTTTTGTTATCCATTCTTTTTGGTTTATAAACTTACGAGGAATTTTTATTACTTTCCATCCTGTCGATTCATCTAATTTAGATTGTATAGTAGATATAAAATGTTGTGTGGCCTCATCTACTGAATTGCAACAGTAAACTTCATTCCAAGTATGATTTTCAATCTTTTCTACAAATTCATCATATCTTATTTGTTTAGTTACATGGATATTACTTACAGGAGACTTAACTCCAGCTAGTTTGGTTTTAATGGTAAAGGTAATTGCTCTGTGATCAGTAATATTCGTATCTATAACAGCCGCAGCTAATGAATATTGGTTGTGTAAATTCGAGAAAATGTGGTCAATACACGAGGAATTATTGTTCCGTGCATCAACCCTGAGACTATTATCTAGTCTGGTAGGGCAAGTGACTCTCGGGATAAACCCATTTATGGCAAGAAGTCCTAAGTAATCATGAGCTATGTCCGATCTATTCATTTCATATATATTCAGATTAATATCCCCTATTAAGACTGTATCTCGTTTTAGAAGAGGCTCTAGTTCTGTCAAAAATATTTGTTCGTTTCCAGATGGCGACCTGTAGATCCCCAGAATTTTGTATATAATATTTTCATATTTAATATTGACAGTCATGCAATTGCATTCAGTCATGTAGTACTCAACGATTTCAGTATTAGATAAATGATTATTTCTAATATAAACAACCAGCCCACTATTTTGGTTAAAATTTCTCTTAGAATGAAACATTGCATAATTTGGCAGTGAAAAAAGATGCATGGGAATTTCAGGTCCTCCCAACCAAGCTTCACCCAATATAATAACATCAATCGGAAAGGAAAACTGTGCTAATAAAACTAATAGTTCGTCATAATTCTTTTTAATGCTTCTTATGTTAAGGTAAAAACAGGACAATCCTCGATGAATCTCTCCCCATTTAACAAATCCATTGACAGAAAGTAGCGAACTTTCAATGCTTAAATTATCAATATTTTCAAATAAATTCATAAAAACAAGTAAAAAAATAAAATGAATATCTAATTCAAGATTCAGCAAAGTAAACAATATCTAATCTTTAATTTTCTTCAAATCCTCTTCTCGTGATATTTTAATAATCTTTTTATCATGTTCATTTTTTTTTACCAATATCTTGCCGTCTTTGTACCAGGTATATTTATAATTTTTTTCAATGGAAATATTTTTAGTTTTATTCAATAGTCGCATCATTTTTCCGGTTAAATGTTCATGCGCATTTATTCTGGTTTTTGTGAAACTTTTATAAAGAATACTAGCCTTAATACCTGCAACGCCTGGATCATTTCTAGCCACTTTTCTGAAATCTTCCAGCCACTGAGTTTTCCCTTCTTGACGAACAAATTTGACAATAATAGGTTTGATCTTGTTGTCACCTGATGACGAAAAACGATGTGCCACACTAATATCATCTGAAGAACATTTGTTATTAATCGCTTTGGAAAGTGTAATTACCAAATCCATCACTGACTCATTAGTTGTTTCAGGTACACCTGTTATGACTATATTGTGACGTCTCGTAAATTGCTGCAAATTTTCGATTTCATCTTTCAGGCTTTCGTTTTCCGATTTCAAAACTTTTAATTCCTTATTGATAGTTTTTATTTCAGTGTCGTTCTGATCTAGTCGATGCTGGAAAACATCGAACATGTTAGACAGATCTTTGACTGCGTTTTCGAATTTCTCAATTTCTTCTTTTAGACTATTCTGAACAGTCATCTTTATATCATTTGCCAGTGACGTTTTGATGGCTTCGGCTAAACTGTTTATGTCAGCTGTTGATAGTGTTCGTGCACCTGATCCGCTGATTTCGCCGTTGCTGATTCCGCTAACCCCTTCGCACTCCTCAACATTTTCGTCGATTCTAGAAGCGTTGAATCCAACTATACTTTGTCTTCTTGAATTTATACATTTTGGACACTTCCACGTATTAAGTTTATTTAATGATTTTAGTGAGGCATAGTCTTCAGGTTTTGTATTTGCACACTTTAGATTCACATGAAAATGTTTCTCACATGCCGAACACGTTATCGGCTTTTGGGATTTTGAAAACGTCTGCCCACAATTTTCACAGCTCTTCATTTTAATCACCCGACAACACTATTTCAATACAATAGACTTATTATCATTTATCTTTATATAGTCTTTAGAGATATAATTATAATAATAGTTAATATTTTTCGGCTTGTGGCGGAGAGACGTGCTCTCTGCTTGACAGACAGAACTGAACTTATGAATTAATTCTCTTTTCAAGAATTTTAGATAATATCTTATAGGCTGTACAAACTAATGATATGCCCCTGTAATTCTCACACTTCAGCTTGTCACCCTTTTTGTGGATTGGACAGATTATGCTTTTGCGCCAATCTTCGGGGATTTCCTCGTCGTTCCATATTTTCAGCAGTAGCACATGTATTGCGTTGGTCAGGCACGTTCCACCATGCTTCAGCAGTTCTGCTGGGATCTCGTTAAGCCATCTTAGATTGAGAAAATCATTGCGCACTTTCATCCAACAGCGTAAATAAGCAAAAGATAACATTACTATGCAAAATTAACAAAAAATCAATTCAATATAATGGAGAAGCTTTTTGAATATTGTGTGTGTCTTCTCTGGGCGATAAGACTAACCATTCTATAAGATCTACGAGAGAATAGGCCTTAGTCTGAGTTGCCGGAGCGTGGGTTCGAATCCCACTGGGACCATGGATGTTTGTGTTGTCTATGAAAATACTACTCCGGAAGCCGGTACTTCGATCTAAATTGTCTCGGAGCTACCCGCTGTCATAACGGCCGAGAGCTGCCAAAAACCTCATTCAATTCAAGAGAAAAAAATATCTCTTGAGTCGCTACAACAACAACAACCGCCAGGTTCCGTACCAAAAATAGAAACGTTAAAATAATTCTATGTTACGCTCCTACTGAGCGTGATAGCGTCGGAGCAAAGGACTCTTTTTACGAGCAACTCGACACCATTCAGTGTAAAACACCTACGGGGGACATTGTAGTGGTGATGGCAGATTTAATTGCTAAAGTTGGGGCCGACAACGAAGGACTGAGGCAAGTGATGGGGAGACACGGTCTGGGTAACCGGAACGATAACGGTGAGAGGTTCGTAGAGTTCTGCAACTTCCACCGCATTGTCATCGATAGAATTCTGCTTGAACATAATAATTGCCATAAGATCACCTGGACGTCTGTTGATCTGCGACGAACCCATAATCAAATCGACCATTTTGCGATTTCTAGCAAATTTCGAAGTTGCATTCTGGATGTTCGTAATAAGAGAGATTCTCACGCAGGGAAGAGACCACCATCTGATGGTTGCAAATGTTCGTTTGCGGATTGCTTCCGTGAGGCGAGATGCTCCGTCCCGGCGACGTACCATCGACACCGCCAAATTAAAGTATTCAGCTGTAGCACAATAATTTAACGATCACCATGCGAAGAAAACAGTTGTGATTATTAGTCGCCCGGTTGCTGACCTAAATGCTCATTGGGAAACCATAAACAATGCGTACCTGAAGAGCGCTGAGACCGTCCTTGGCCCAAATCCAGCCTCCCGGCCAAACCCTTGGATGTCGGAAGCAACATGACAGCGAATAGTCGAACGGAAAGAACTTCGGGTGTGCGTCAGCAACAGACGAGAATCGTCACAACATGATGCTCCTGTACCGTTCGAAAGATCGGGAATTCCGACGTAGTGTACGCCGTGACGAAAGAGTATATGCCCACTCTCTTCTTGCTACGGCAGAGGAAGCTGCACGAAATAATGATTTAAATACCGTATATACAGTGTAATCAATGAGTGCCCTGTGGCATGGGCGTGTCTCGTAGAAGGCGACAAAAGAGGGACAAGAGAGATGAGAACTCTTACAGTGACAAAAAATCCCTAATCCAAGGTGGATCAGCATGCGCCGATGGATGCATGTTTAAGAGGGCGCTTGGCCCTAGTATGCGAAGGTAGCAGGCAACCATTACATCTGAAGCCTGAGGCACATTTTAACATCAACGAGATCTCCCATATATTAGTGTGTGTGTATGGGTTGCCGTGTCTGGAGATAGCCGGCGGATGTAAAAGGAAAGTCCATAAATTTACTTCTTTCCACACACTAGTGCCAAAACAGGCACATGTGGTCTCGGCGATGACACGATCCAAGATAGAGCTGCCTGTAAAAATATGCTGAGATATTATCGCCAAAACGGGCGATGTGCCTACACCGCGGGTCGAGCAACGCGAACCCATGGAGCGGTATAAAGAACGAGGCAAGGAAGAATCAAGGAGTGTAAAGGTGGTCGTAGCTCCTTCTCTTCTTCTTCTTTTAGCGGTGCAGAAAGGTGTGAAACCGCTGTGCATCTATGTATGTGGATTCGAGTTATGGTTCGTCGATGCTTTCGTCCGTGATGTCAAGGGACAAAAACATAGCTGCTGCGATGGGGTTTTCCCACAGTGAGATAGGGGTTAAGTCAGTGGGCGCACAGCTGGGCATTGAAACAAGTGACCCACATCGTGTGGAGCGCCAGCGCAGTTTGGACAGATGTTTTGTATGTCCGGGTTAATGCGAGAAAGGTACGAATTGAGGCGTGAACAAAAGCCCGACCGAAGTTGAGCTTATGTCACTCTGGTGGCTCTCGGGAGCCTAATCTCCTCAGGCGAAATGGGTGGAGGGCGCACTGAGAGGACTCTATTCGCATCTAATCTCGCAATAGACCGACTCACTTCTGCAGTGTGAATCTCAACGATGGCAGCTCGGTATGCATCATCGTCGTAAGGGTCCTTCTTGTATCCCTGGACCTCTCTCTCTAGGTCTCGCAAATCACGCCTGACATGTCGTGGTGGAGGAATTCGGTCCATGATACTGTTGTTGAGATGATTCTCACGGTAGCAACCAACAAGATATTGTTTGGACAGTAGGAGATTGTGGTCACGTATTGGCATCAATTTTGTCTCTTGATGTAAGTGATCCTGGGCAGACATCAAGAGGCAACCTGTAGCTGTGCGTAGAGCAGCATTTTGGCAGACCTGAATTTTGGTCCAGTTTGTATCACATAGACTATGTGACCAAACTGGGGCTGCATAATCAGCAGCTGCTCGACCCACCGCTTTGTATGTGACTAGCATGGTTTCTTTATCCTTGCCCCAGGTGCTACCAGCTAGTGCTTTTAGGATTTTATTCCTACTGCGCATCTTTTCGCAAACGGGTGCTGCGTGATGAGCTGACGTCATCATGCTCTCTAAATGGAGCCCGAGAATTTTAGGATTTGCAACAGTAGGAATTGGATGGTTGCCAATACGTACATCAACCTCCCACCGACAATCCACCGACCAGGTGGTAAGAAATGTCGCAGATTTAGACGCGGAGATGGTGAGGTTTCGGCTTTGGAAAAAAGCCTGTAATCGTCCGAGATAGCGATTAATTTGGAGGCGCATTTCATCCTTATCCTCCCCTGTGGCGAGCACGGTGCAATCGTCTGCGTAGGAAATCACCTATCCTTCCGGTGGTGTAGGAAGGCCGGACATGTAGATGTTGAACAGAGTGGGGGAGAGTACCCCACCCTGTGGAACTCCTAATTTGATTTTCCTCAGCTTAGAACGTTTGCCACGAAACTCAGTGAAGGAATGCCGACCAGCTAGATAGTTGGCAATCCAACGGATCTCTTGAGCAGGGATATGCATATTCAGTAAGTTCGCGAGAAGCATGGAGTGATTGACATTGTCAAATGTACTCGTTAGGTCAATTGCCACAAGAATCGATCTGTGGCAAGGACGTCTGTGGTTTAGCCCATTACGGATGCGTGTAGTGATCGCATCGAGGGCTATGGTGGTACTATGCATTTTCCTGAAGCCATGCTGGTGAGGTTCTAGCTTAGCATGCTTAACAAGAGTGGGGTGAATAAGGGCCTCTAGCGTCTTTGCGACAGGTGGAAGTATTGTTATGGGTCGGTAGGATACACCGAGATCAGCGCTCTTTCCCGGTTTGAGACAGGGGACAATGCGTCCTGTTTTCCAGATTTCAGGGATGGCAAGCTTAGAGATCGACAAGTTAAAGGCTGCCGTGAGATACTCAATGGCTGGAAGGTCGAGATGTTTCAACATGGCCATCGAAATGCAATCGGGTCTGAAGGGGATCGCTGGTGCTCTTATGGCTAAATTTTATGGCATTATTGCCCTTTCCTAGCTCCTATCAACACCCGGTGGAAGATAGTGACGGAATGCTACTTATCCATACCGACGATCAGTTGAGGCGATGTAAATAGCACTTCGCTGCAGTTTTAAATCGAGTGATTGATGGCGAGGACCTCTCTTATATTGATAATTTAGCTTCCAGTCAAAAAGTAAGTATACGATCAACTCCCCGACGAGACAAGAAATTGAGGACGCGATTATTGCACTAAAACGTGCCAAGGCTGCTGGTAGCAAGACTGCATTCCTGGCGAACTTTACCAAGCAGGAGCTGGCTTAACAGCGGAGTTGTTGCACCTCATTGGTAGAGCGTGGGATATAGAATTTTTCCCACTGAATGGAAGGATGGTTTAGTTGTCAAACTTCCAAAAAAGGACAGTCCTACAGAATGCAATAATTGGAGGGCTATTTGTGTGCTTCCCGTTGTTGCCAAAATAATAGCTAGGATCATCTTGGAGAGAATGAAGCTCCACTTAAAAAGCAAAATCAATGAGAGTAGGCTGGGTTTCAATCTAATTTTCCCCACATCAACACGTTACGAATTGTAATTGAGCAATGCGTTGAACATATTTCTCCGTTGCTCATGCTCTTTCTTGATTTTGGAAAGGCTTTCGACAGTGTGAACCGAGAAGTATCACGCAAGATGGGTGTCCCAGGTGTCGGTGCAAAATGTGGCGAACTCCATATTGGTAAGGTGTCGAAAAGTTTCGAAGCTCATAGCGGGGTCAGGCAGGGTTGCATCCTATCACCCATTCTGTTTCTTTTAGTGATTGGTGATGTGCTCCGTGTAGCTTTGCCTGAAAAACGTAACCGTGGTATTCAATGGAATCTACAACATTTAGACTATGCTGATCATATTTACTTACTCTCGCATAAGATCATGGATCTGAGCGAAATTGCCCTGGATCTCGAGAGAGAGAGGGAGAGAGGCAAAGGTTTTCGGGCTAGAGATTGTCCCCTCTGAACGAAATTCTGGCTACGTCCGTGACCATACCGACAGACAGGCAATGTGACTACAGGCCAAGCAACACATCGACGCCATACAATTTTTTAAGAAAAATGCCAGTGTTTTTGACTGTAATGTGTAATGGTTTAAAATTGTATTAATAGGGAACGAAATTTAGTCGTATTTAAATTGGGAGCTGGACCTTCATTTATTGAACTTTGGTAGGTTCACTCATACAGTTTGGCTTGGTTCATATCAGTGGCTTCTTAAGTCGTTATGTGCTGCAAGAGTTACGAGTCACTGGACTGGGGCCTTCCGCCAATAAAGGGCAGAGCTCCATTGCTCATGAATATCCTACATTCCTGCAAATTATTCTTTAAGCAATTTTCGAAAAGTCTGTTCTTTATTTCGCTTCTAATACATCTTATCTATCCGCACTCATAATTTATACTACTGATATTTCCTTGAATCACTTTAAAATAATATTCCCAATTTATAATCAATCGATCCACAAATTAGAAGTTCCACGGTCAAAAATTAGATAGGCCAACCATTTCCGGGATTTTTTTTTTATTGCCGTTCACTTCCAAGATGCAGACACTTGACTCAGGCAATGCTTCAGTGTCTTATCAAATTAATTTTTTGTAATCAAACATGAGATTGCAATTGTGATATCTGATATCATTTCAACTGGTAACTTTGTGGTTTGCACAATTCTTTGTCGTTCTTTTTTATTTACATCTGCTTGCAAATGCGTCGTTTAAGTGTCAAGTTAAGGGTTAGTTTTGGAACTTGTTTGTTTATTAGTGGCTTTGTTGCAATTTTATTGTGATTGCATGTAATGAGTGTATAAATTAATGTTTTTTGTTGTTGTGGTGTTATTTTGTTTGTCGTTTAGTTGTGTTTTAATAAACGGCTCAGAGAGTAATTAATGCCTGGTATCTTGCTACTCAAATAAATTGCATATGCATTCGTATCCTGGCTCACATTGTTTGACCGATGGCATCATTAGCTGATCTGGCCATGGTCGAGTACCGGTTAAAACTAAATTCTTTCGTTGACACGTACAGATTACCTCAGTTGGAGAAGAGCTCGTTGTACCTTTCGGTATACGAAACTAGTTCTATTTGTTTATATATGTCATGTACCTTTACGACGCGGTTATGATGGCGTTGCATTTACGAAGTAAATGTTCACTTGCCTTTTATTAAAATTATGAATTGAATGCGTTCAAATATTCTTATCATTTTTATTATCGTTTATATTCTGTGACTCAATAGCAAAATCATTTTGAGCTAGAATTTATCGAATGCGATAGACGATAGATATTAAATAGAATGTGATAATATGTCCAAAGAAGCATAAAATCTCATACTTATAAATTCTACTCACAGATTACACCGGATGGAAAGCGTCAAAATGCAGTCCAACAGGAAGAGGTTAAACCGAAACCGCCGAAAATGAACGAAGACGATTTCTTTGAAATGTTATCACGTTCGCAGAGTAAACGTATGGACGATCAACGTTGCTCAATCAAGGTAAATATAATTTCTGCTAATATTTAAAAACATCATGTCTGGAAGATTGGATGATACGGAAAGCCTTCTGCATTATCTCAATAACGCCGCAAAAGAAGTTGGACTACATATCAACGAAACCAAAACAAAGGTCATGATGCAATCACAAACAAGGACGCCAGTAAATTCAAGCATCACAATTTGGGACCTCAATATCGAGTATGTAGACAACTTCAACTACCTGGGTTGTAACTTATTAAAGGATGCCAACGAATTAAGCAAAAGCGCTTGGTCCGGACGGTATAGCAATGATAATTCTCAAACACATCGAGAGTATATGACTGCTACGATTAACCTTTCACTCCAAACATTTATCATACCAGAGATTTGGAAGAGAAGCCGAATCATTCCTTTACCCAAACCTGGCAAACAACACTCCTTAGGAGAATCCTACCGCCCGATCACGCTTTTATCTCCTGTGGCAAAGATACTAGAATCGCTCATACACAAAACTCTTGCGACGCACATACAACTCGCTAATCACCAACACGGCTTTAGGAAAAAGCACAGCACCACCACTGCATTCGACCGAATCTTTTCTAAGGTCTTTAATGGAATCAACCAGCCCAAACCGTTTAAGCGTACGATCGTAGTGGCTTTGGATCTGAATCACTGAATCACTCGCTCCTACTGACAGACCTCCATATCTCATCCACACCGTCACATATAGTTAAATGGATCGCGAAACTACCTTGCCGGACGTCAATCCTGCGGAGAGTTTAGAGATGGGCAATCCAAACTAAGAAGTATCAAACAGGGAGTACCACAAGGTGGAGTTCTATCCCCCACCTTGTTCAACCTCTACATGTCAGGGCTTCCCACCCCACCCGAAGGAATCGATATAATATCCCACGCTGACGACTGGACCATCCTGACATCCGGCAACGATATTTCCGACATGTGCGACCTTATCAACGGTAAGCAATATCTTGTTGGTTGTTATCGTAGTCAACACTCGAATCTTATGGACAAAACCCCACCTCCACGTCATGTTAGACGTACATTTTAAGGAACAAGGAAAGGGAAGTCCAAAGATTCAAAAGAGTTCCTCTCGATAACACCAAGGCGGTTCTAAAGCAGTTGCATACCAGCGAGGTAACAAAAGCCACGAATGATCTATCTGTAAACCGTGTCCTTCGAACTCGACCACCGGATATCTCCAATGATGAACTATACCTACCTAGAGCCACACATACCACCTTAGCTCAGCTTCGCTCTGGATGGTGCTCCAGACTTAATTCATTTTGGTCCCGCATCGAAAACGCCATTGCAGACATTTGTCCAGCGTGTGGAGCCAGCCCGTACAACGTGGACCACCTTTTCAATTGTACTGCCGCACCAACGCATCTAACACCCATTGCGCTTTGGAAAAATCCCATTGAGGTGGCAATCTTCTTAGCCCTTGAACTTGAGGAGAGGATGCCAACCATTTAAGAATGACAATAGTTTATAGTTCTATAAATTGTACGATGAGCTGGAAGTATCGAAAATCGTGAAGCTTCAACGTTTGCAATTGGCGGGGCATGTACAACGAATGAAAGATAATCGCATGCCAAAGAGGGCGATGAACGTTCAACGAATTGACGGAGCGAAGCTGCGTGGACGACCGAGAGCTCGCTGGGAGAACTATGTAGGTGAAGATGCTCACCAGCTGCTTGGCTTCCGAAACTGGAGGCCAAGGTCACGTAACCGCAACAATTGGAGGTCAACGATTTAGGCGCCCAAAGCCCGACGTCGGGCTATTGTGCCACATTGATGATGAATATTTTAACATTAATCACTGTTGTTCGTTCTTATTCTGTATGTTAATTGTTGCTGATATATTTTCAGATGATTGGAAAGGATAGCCAAAGAAAACCATTAACACAACAAAATGTTAATGCAAATGTGCCAAAGGATAATGGGTAAGTGGAGATAAATTATTTTATATTTGTTTGAGCGTTTAGTTTTGAGGAAAATACTCATTTGAAATTCTCGCGTGTTAAAAAAAACAAATTCTTTAAATTCAATAAAGACATAGTTGACGAAAGTCTGCAACAGTCCAGCAGTTTTCACTGCATTATCTATATTACAGTTTAACTGTAATGGCATTCACCGAAAAATCGCTGAGATCACACACTTCTTGAGTTCCAACAGAATTCTTATCGCCGCCATCCAAGAGACGTTGCTTCACGCAAACTCGTCTCTAAGCGTCCATAGCGAATATGTTATACTGCGGAAAGATCGACCGGCCGCCACGGATGATCCTCACCCTGGAGGTGGACTTGCCTTCCTAATACACAAGTCCGTACATTACTGTGTATTAGGTGTAGTTGCTGACGGTACGGCGGAAATTCAAGCCATCTCAGTTCCATCAGGGAGTACCAATATCGAAATTTTTAATATATATGTACCACCTCACTCTAGTTGCCCTTCTGGCTATCGTTTCGATATTGGTCCTCTCCTTTCCGGAGAGCACAGGGTCATCCTTGGCGACTTTAATGCGCACCATGAGCTCTGGCATTCGGACCTCAACAACAATGCCAGGGGTATAGCTATCGCCGAATCACTTGACGCCTCAGAATTCTGTTCACTTAATGAAGACTCGCCGACTAGAGTCGTGGGCACTTGCAGTAGTTCTCCTGACATAACTATTGTCAGTGCCAGTCTAATTGCTGCTTCCCGATGGGAAGTACGTACCACCCTTAAATCAGATCACCTCCCAATCATTATAAAGATTGACAAACCAGCGAACATGACTAAGTCAGAGAAGCGAACGTTTGTCAATCACAAGAAAGCCGATTGGGATGGTTTCAAAGCTTACTCGTCGGCGAAGTTCACCGAGCTAACATCACCTATTACCATTCATGAGGCCGAGAAAAATATTAGGAACGTCATTACCACAGCCGCGGCACGTTTTATTCCGGCAGGACGTATCCCGAAAGTTCGGCCTAACTTTCCCACTAGTGCCGCCAGATTAGCCGATGAACGTGATCAGATCAGAAGCGCTCACCCTGATGATCCCAGAATTCAGGAGCTTAACTCCGAAATTGACCGACAAGTTAAAGACTATAGGAGGGCGAAATGGAATCAGCACCTCGATGAATGTAACCTCAATGAAGGTGTCAGCAAACTATGGTCTACCGTCCGCGCCCTTTCCAATCCTCGGAAAGAAAAGGGCAACAACGCCATTGAATTTGGCAACACTAAAACCTGTGATCCTCTTCAGTGTGCTAGCCTGTTCAATAAACAATTTATTGAACATCCCAAGTCTGACGGCCTCAAGCGCAAAATTAGAAGACGGATACGCAGCCGGAATGTTGACACCATACCATCTTTTACAGCGGACCAGGTTAAAAAAGTCATCGAGAATGCTAAAAACTCCAAGGCCCTCGGACCAGATGGCATTTCGATGACCATGTTGAAACATCTCGACCTTCCAGCCATTGAGTATCTCACGGCCGCCTTTAACTTGTCGATGTCCACGCTTGCCATCCCTGAAATCTGGAAAACAGGTCGAATTGTTCCCTGTCTCAAGCCAGGGAAGAGCGCAAATCTCGGGGAATCCTACCGCCCCATTACGATACTTTCTCCTGTCGCAAAGACGCTGGAGGCCCTTATTCACCCCACTCTTGTTGCACATGCGAAGCTAGAACCTCACCAGCATGGCTTCAGGAAGATGCATAGTACCACCACTGCCCTCGATGCGATCACTACACGCATTCGTGATGGGCTAAATCAACGCAGTCGTTGTCACAGAACTATTCTGGTGGCAATATACCTATCAAGTGCATTCGATAAGGTCAATCATTCAATGCTCCTAGCAAACCTGTTGAATATGCATCTATGCATATGCAGCTGGTCGGCACTCCTTCACCGAGTTTCGAGGCAAACGTTCTAAGCTTAGGAAAATCAAATTAGGTGTTCCACAGGGAGGGGTACTCTCCCCCACTCTGTTTAACATCTACATGTCCGGCCTTCCCACACCACCTGAAGGAATCGAGGTGATTTCCTATGCTGACGATTGCACCGTACTCGCCACAGGGAATGATAAGGATGAAATGCGCCTCCGAATTAATCGCTATCTAGGACGATTACAGGCATTTTTCCAAAGCCGAAACCTCACCATCTCTGCGTCCAAATCTTCTGCGACTTTTCTAACCACTTGGTGGGAGGACATCAGATGGGAGATGGATATACGTATTGGCAACAATTCTGTTCCTACTGTTAAAAACCCCAAAATTCTCGGGCTTCACCTAGAGAACATGATGACGTCTGCGAATCACGCAGCTTCAGTATGTGAAAAAATGCGCAGTAGGAACAACATCCTAAAAGCTCTAGCTGGTAGCACCTGGGGCAAAGATAAAGAAACCATGCTAGCTACTTATAAAGCGGTGGGTCGAGCGGCCGCTGATTATGCAGCCCCAGTTTGGACACATAGTCTATGTGACACAAACTGGTCCAAAGTTCAGGTCTGCCAAAATGCCGCTCTACGCATCGCGACAGGTTGCCTTCTGATGTCTGCCCAGGATCACTTACATCAGGAGACAAAATTGATGCCAATACGTGATCACAATCTCCTACTCTCTAAACAGTATCTTGTTGGTTGCTACCGTGAGGATCATCCCAATAATCATCTCATGGACCGAATTCCTCCACCACGACATGTCAGGCGTGGTTTACGAGACCTTGAGAGAGAGGTTCAGGGATACAAACGGGACCCTTACGATGAAGTTGCATACCGAGCCGCCATTGCAGCGATCCACACTGAAGAAGTGAATCGGTCTATCGCGAGTTTAGGTGCGAATAGAGTCCTCTCAGAGCGCCCACCACCAATTTCGCCTGAGGAGATTAGGCTCCCGAGAGCCACCAGAGTAACACTAGCTCAACTTCGGTCGGGCTTTTGTTCACGCCTTAATTCGTACCTTTCTCGCATAAACCCGGACATCCAAAACATCTGTCCAAATTGCAATGGCACTCCTCATGATGTGGGCCATTTGTTTCAATGCCCCGCTGCGCCCACTGATCTTACCCCTATATCACTGTGGGAAAACCCTATCGCAGCAGCTATGTTTTTGTCCTTAGACCTCACGGACACAAACATTGACGAACCATAAATCGTACCCACATAGATGCACAGAGGTTACACACCTTTCTGCACCGCTACAAGAAGAAGAAGAAGAAAGTCTGCAACTTTTTGAAAACTGTAACGGCAACTTTCCATGTGCTACTACACCACGACTAGCGGAATGATAATATATATCTCAGTCATAAGAGATGACCTATGCCGACATCCTAAACAGAATAAAGTCCAAACCACGGCTGAAAGAGATGGGTGATAACGTCTCCCGAATTGAAAGAAATGGGGAACTCTTGTTCCAAATGAAGATGGATACAAGGCATTCGTTATAGGCCTGTTAGGACTGAATACATCTAGTATATGAGCTTAGCGGCAGAAGACGAGAATATAGGTTCTAGATCTACATGACGTCATAACGAGGGATGGTTTCTGAGCGGCATTCATTGAGAAACTGGAAGTGGAGCTTCCCCTTGCGCCGTGAAGTCGTTGAGGAATGCGTACGTGACTCCCAAATAGCAATCCTAAGCTTGCCTACAGGCGTAGCTAACAAGCTGATGGAAATAGGCAAAGTCAAGGTTGGATGGACAATCTGCTGGTTAAAATGACAATTGTCTCCGAAGAGATGCATTAAATATTTTGAATTTGGCCACTATGCGAAACACTGCAATATGGGCTACAAGTGTGGAGAGAATGGCCACAAAGCGGCATCCTGCGACAAAGAGCCCAATTGCATTTTGTGCAAGAAGGCAGCTAGGGTTAACTATAATCACCAAATTGGATGCGTAAAGTGCCGAGTATATCTGGAGGTAATACACCTACTCTCCAAATGAGATTCCTGCAGTAGAACCTAGATCACTGTCAGGCAGCACCAGATATGCTATCACAGACGGTGAAAGAGAAGAAGATCGACGTTGCAATTATCAGCGACCAATATAAAAATCTGCGTAGTTCGGTTTGGATCGCAGATAAGGACAACGAGACAGCAATTTGGACTTGCGGACGTTATGCGTTCCAACAAGAAACATCGATCGGGAGGATTAAACGTAGTGGTTACAGCGAAGATCAACGGCGTACACATGTTTGGCGCTACGCTCTACCAACGGTGGAATAACACTCACGTCATAATTGCGGGAGACAGAAGGTCCTGATGGTGTCCCTAATAGGGCGTTGAAGGTAGCAATTCTGAAGATGCGCGGAAATTTCATCGACGTCTTTGGAACCTGCCTAAGATCGGACCATCCCGCAATCATGGAAAAGGCAAAGATTGGTGCTTATTCCCAAACCAAATGGGTGAGCATAATTCTTATCGCCCAATTTGATTACTCGATACAACTGGCAAAGTGTTCGAACGAATTACATACAACCGGTAGTCAGAAGTAGTGGAGGGGGAGGACCTTCAATACGCTTTTAGACGAACGCGGTCTACGGTAGACGCAATAACCATTGTAACGACCATAGCGACGCAATCACTATGTAAAAGTACTTGTTGCGCTGTTGTGACTTTAGACGTTAAAACCCATTTAATTGTGCGAACTGGGAGTGTGCACGCCGCCGCTCTGCAAAAGATGAATATACCCGACAATCTAGCCACGATAACTAGCAGCTACCTCTCATATCGCGTCTTAAGTTATGACACTAGTGAGGGACACAAGAAATACGTGGTTACTGCAGGAGTACCGCAGGGGTCTGCTCTTTTGTGGAATATCATGTATAATGCTATCTTGGAGCTCGCTATGCCGAACGGAGTGACAGTGGTAGCTTTTCCTGACGACATAGCTGTCGCAAGGAACCCGGAGTTGGTCAAAATGTACACAAGCGAGGCGATCACAATCATCAAACCGTCCGTGGCTGGAAACCGTTGGATTAAAGTTCGCCGATCAGAAAACTGAAGGCAAGCGCAGAAAAAAGTGTATCCTCAAAATCAGAGTTGGAATGAGGCCTCTACTGGTCGATGGATACATACCCTTATATCCCAGGGGATATGCATTTTACATGACCCAATTCTTAACGGGCCACGGAGGGTACCGACAATATTTGCATCGGTTTAAGTTAGACGACTCGCCAGAATCCCCCGGATGCATGGGAGTGGAGGAGGATGCGAAACTTGTCTTGCTTGATTGTCGCAGATTTGGAGATATCCGAATTCAACTCGACACGGAACTGGGAGAAAGCATAAGCCCCGAGAATTTAGTGGTTTTGATGCTGCAATCAGCAAATAACTGGAATTCAGTAAGCAGGACAATTTGTACATGGAGCTACAGAGGGAGAAGAGTAGACGCACATTTGCTACCCGTGGTGATGGCTGATTGGCCTAAATTGGCCCTGTTAAGTGTGGCGGTCTCTGCTACACGGCATGCATATCTATGCAAAATTTCCCATCTCTACCCAGAAAAAAAAATAGAGGACAGAAATCCGTTGCATCTAGTTTGTTTCCAATGATGTTACTTCTGGACTCATTGTTCAGGCTGGAGTGTCATAGCTCAATCAATCACCAATAGCGTCCGGTGAGAAGGGGGCTGATATTGACTTTGTATCTTGAAGGGCAGCTCAAAGTCAATATTCCCTTGATGGATATCGCATGAATTTTTGTGGTGTTATCGGCGGCAGTGACATCAACGACACTGTATGGCACTGTGTTGTGATGTAAATGAAAAGAGCAAAACCGCCACCTGTGTTGGCTACTCTGTCGCGCCTTAAAATGTTGTAGTTTCCGTGGGATCATAGCGATGAGTTGTGGCCTAGTTTGGTTTCCTGTATAGCTGTAGCTGCAATCTGGATGTGATGTCTGTCCGTGAAACTTGTTGCGAGCTCTGCAACTTTATTTGGGAGCCCAATGCAATTTAATTCCACGATTTTTTTGGTATTGTAGTTGATATCAATGACCGGAGGCGCTGGAGTCAGATTTATTTGTAGTGGAACAATATAAGACATATAGTTTGGCGAGGTGGATCGTGTAAAGGATGGGCTTCGTCTATGCTGCTAAGTCCAGAGCAGTTTTTAAAAAGTACCCAGCAGCCAAAGCACGTGCAGTAAATCGACGCTTGAACATTGGTCCAAATCCTATTTCCGCATACACAGCAAATCCATGGGCCTGGATTTGACTCAATGCCGGCTCGTAGAAGTAGATTTTGGAGCAGTTGCGCCGGCCAGAACTGCTTGCAGTGGAGCAGGGCACGAAGTAGTGATTGACATTTTGTATTTCTTTTCCCCTTTTGCGTCCAAGGAGGTTGAAGCAATTCTTGGCCATACAATATCCATGGGTCGTTCCGGTGCGTAGACCAGGTTGCTGTAGTAATGCAGCAGTAGCGCAACCCTATAACGTAGTGTTTCGATTATATCTGTTCTTGGTTCAGTGGAGGCTAAACTAGAATTTTGTTTGGGTAGATTGTTTGGTATAGATTGGTTCATAAAGAAATAAGTTTTTCTTATAAGAAGATAATTTTAAGCTTCGGATTGGTCGCTATGGTAGCGCCATGACGCCATGGTCCGAATTCATTCGTTCCGACATATGTATATGCAGCGTACACTAAAAAGAAACTTGAATACACAATTTCAGCCCGATAGTTTCAAAACTCAGCGACTGCTTTGTATAGAAACAGACAGACAGACGGACTTCGCTCAATCGATCTCTCGTCACACTGATCAATAATATACTTTTCATAGTCGCAGCTGCTTCCTTCTGAGCGTTGCAAACTTCATAACAAATTTCATATACCCTTTAACATAGTGGGTATAAACAGATTTCTCCACCCCATTTTCCCATCTCAAACCACCTAATGACTAGACTTTTACGAGTATATTTAAGTATCAAAAACATAAAAACTGAAAATTAAATATATTTTTATTTAATGTTTTCAGAAATATCTTATTCGAAATGATTGCTGACGTGCAATCTAAACGTATGGACGAACAACGAGCCATTCTTCCAGGTTTGAAGAATCGTAGTGGTGTGAACAATGTGATTAATACACAGCCACGAAATAATGGCGCGCCCGACGATGCATTCCTGGATATGTTAATGCGATGTCAGGTAAGTTTGAAAATATGACCGAACAATAAGTACTATCATATGAAACCTTTTATCATTTATCATAATGTTTCCTAAATCTTCCAATGCAGACATTTTTTTTCATCAAACATTGTTTTTTTTTCACAGGGATCACGAATAGAAGAACAAAGATCTGAGCTTCCACGGCCCAATGTTACAATGGACGCTGAAAATAGTGAGCCCACTCGAGCGACACGTGGTGCATCGAATATCGGTGCAACCGTGCCCGATGAAGATTTCTTTTCGCTTATTATGCGTGTACAGAGCGGTCGAATGGAGGACCAAAGAGCAACCGTAAGTCAATTAAAGTGATGATGATAAGGAATAAATGTTGACAATATAGCGTCTATAATACGTCCGGTGTTGTTTCTCGTAAACATTATTGTGAATTGTGTGAGGAAGATTGTTTTTATCATCCATACGAAAGAGAAATAAATTGTAATAAACCTGTAGACGTATACTGAACATCTATGGTTTCTGTTAATAATATTTTGTGTTGTCTTCAGATCGAAGACGACATCCCTACCGTCAGTGTTTATGAAATGCTTCACACGAACTTTACGTGCGTAGGAAGATTGTCTTTTTTAAGTTTAAAATACAATCTAAACATTTGTATCACGAAGTTTATAAAAATATGATTACAACATTGTTCAGTATTGTGAAACAATTCATTACACTCTACAACTGCCTTATTATACTTCTTTATTCTTCATTACAGATTCCACTCGCTAATCGAATACAAGCGTCCTCATCAACATCAACACAACATTCCACAAATTCAAGTGATACAACGTCCAAAAACAAAAATAATTCAAAATAAACAAACAATTCAAACTTATTATATACATTTATAGATCATTTTTCTTGTAAGTCAAGTTTTTTTATTAAATGTCTCATCAACGATACGTTCCATCAAAACTAACAAAAGAAAAAAAGGAAAATATCACAAATATGTTTCTAGTATTCTAAATATAGAAGAGAATAGTCGAAATATACTTTATTTTATATGTACCTATGTATCTAATTTTTTTTATATGAATTACCTGAGTCTTTACTTTAATCTATGTACTGTTTGTATATGTGCAAATTTTCATAATGCGTTTTGTTGTTGTCTTCGCCGTTTTACGAGTATATTATAAATTTTTAATTGAAATCTCAAACAGTTGATCGTCTTCTCCTCCTCTCCTTTTGGTACCACATAATGTGCAACTAGTTAAAAATCGACTCAAACCATGTATTATTGTATGTACATTTACAAAAAAGCACAAAAAATATAATGAAACGAAATTAAATGTATTGAAAATGAAAAAGAAATCTACAAGTGTCTGTCTCTATCTTTTTACTTGATCGATCTACGCATACGACTCCACTGTGTTCAAAATGCAAAAATTTACAAGATATGTGGCAACTTATTGAAAATCAATGAAGAAAACGTGAAGAAACCCTTTTTGGTCGTATTTTAAAGACTTCATATCTACACAATGTTGTTATAAATATTTCATATAAAGGAAACGTTGATATTTAAGAGTAAATATCTGAAAAGCTTTTGAAGAAATGTGAAACAAAAACATATTACTAGACGAGATACTCTCTATATTTCATGTTTTGAATATAACTTTAAAATTAAAGTAACAAGTACGAGTAAGATACAAAAAAAAAGATGAAGAAATATAAATTCTATTTATTATATTACGAGATAATTAGTGTTGTACTCAAAAACGCTTAACAGGTTGTAAAAATATTCACATACACACCGAAGAATAGAAAAAGAAATCAATGAATCTAGCAAACTACAGAAACAGTTATTAAAGAGACACAAACAAGTTGAAAACAAAACGAGCGCTTTATGAAAAATGGATGCATAAGTGTACAAAACTATAGAAAGAGAAAGAAATTATATGTAAAAATGCTAAAAAAGAAACTAATTCATCTGAAATAAACATTGACAACCCATGTCTAATTTTTTCATGCATGAAGATAGACCAAATCTCTGCCGAATCTAGTCATCTGGTCATATTGCCTATTTTGATGTATGGAATTTGTGCAATTCTAAATTCACCACAACACATTTGGAAACATTCAATCCGGTTTTACTAATATTATAGTAAAACACGATAGAAACATGCTTAACTTATGGCTGAGGTAACTGCACAAACGAGAATTGGCCTAAAAATGTTGCTGAACTTTAAACGGCTGTAACTCGGAAACGGTGATAGCTAGGACCCTGGTTGTTTCACCAAAATGTAGCTCTAAATACGCTCTACATCGACTTTTTCAAAATCCATTTTCGAAAATTTTCACTTGACAACACAAAATTGCCCATATCTGCGTCAATTTTGATCCTAGAGCAGTCAAATTTGGGCTAAAAATGTTGCTGAACTTTAAACGGCTGTAACTCGGAAACGGTGATAGCTAGGACCCTGGTTGTTTCACCAAAATTTACCTCTAAATACGCTCTACATCGACTTTTCAAAATCCATTTTCGAAAATTTTCACTTGACAACACAAAATTGCCCATATCTCCGTCAATTTTGATCCTACAGCAGTCAAATTTGGCCTAAAAATGTTGCTGAACTTTAAACGGCTGTAACTCGGAAACGGTGATAGCTAGGACCCTGGTTGTTTCACCAAAATGTAGCTCTAAATACGCTCTACATCGACTTTTTCAACATCCATTTTCAAAAATTTTCACTTGACAACACAAAATTGCCCATATATCCGTCAATTTTGATCCTAGAGCAGTCAAATTTGGCCTACAAATGTTGCTGAGCTTTAAACAGTTGTAACTCGGAAACGGTGATAGCTAGGACCCTGGTTGTTTCACCAAAATGTAGCTCTAAATACGCTCTACATCGACTTTTTCAAAACCCATTTTCGAAAATTTTCACTTGACAACACAAAATTGCCCATATCTCCGTCAATTTTGATCCTAGAGCAGTCAAATTTGGCCTAAAAATGTTGCTGAACTTTAAAGGGCTGTAACTCGGAAACGGTGACCCTAGGACCCTGGTTGTTTCACCAAAATGTAGCTCTAAATACGCTCTACATCGACTTTTTCAAAATCCATTTTCGAAAATTTTCACTTGACAACACAAAATTGCTAATATCTCCGTCAATTTTGATCCTAGAGCAGTCAAATTTGGCCTAAAAATGTTGCTGAACTTTAAACGGCTGTAACTGGGAAACGGTGATAGCTAGGACCCTGGTTGTTTCACCAAAATGTAGCTCTAAATACGCTCTACATCGACTTTTTCAAAATCCATTTTCGAAAATTTTCACTTGACAACACAAAATTGCTAATATCTCCGTCAATTTTGATCCTAGAGCAGTCAAATTTGGCCTAATAATGTTGCTGAACTTTAAAGGGCTGTAACTCGGAAACAATGATAGCTAGGACCCTGGTTGTTTCACCAAAATGTAGCTCTAAATACGCTCTACATCGACTTTTTCAAAATCCATTTTCGAAAATTTTCACTTGACAACACAAAATTGCTAATATCTCCGTCAATTTTGATCCTAGAGCAGTCAAATTTGGCCTAAAAATGTTGCTGAACTTTAAAGGGCTGTAACTCGGAAACAATGATAGCTAGGACCCTGGTTGTTTCACCAAAATGTAGCTCTAAATACGCTCTACATCGACTTTTTCAAAACCCATTTTCGAAAATTTTCACTTGACAACACAAAATTGCCCATATCTCCGTCAATTTTGATCCTACAGCAGTCAAATTTGGCCTAAAAATGTTGCTGAACTTTAAACGGCTGTAACTGGGAAACGGTGATAGCTAGGACCCTGGTTGTTTCACCAAAATGTAGCTCTAAATACGCTCTACATCGACTTTTTCAAAATCCATTTTCGAAAATTTTCACTTGACAACACAAAATTGCTAATATCTCCGTCAATTTTGATCCTAGAGCAGTCAAATTTGGCCTAATAATGTTGCTGAACTTTAAACGGCTGTAACTCGGTTGTTTCACCAAAATGTAGCTCTAAATACGCTCTACATCGACTTTTTCAAAACCCATTTTCGAAAATTTTCACTTGACAACACAAAATTGCCCATATCTCCGTCAATTTTGATCCTAGAGCAGTCAAATTTGGCCTAAAAATGTTGCTGAACTTTAAAGGGCTGTAACTCGGAAACGGTGACCCTAGGACCCTGGTTGTTTCACCAAAATGTAGCTCTAAATACGCTCTACATCGACTTTTTCAAAACCCATTTTCGAAAATTTTCACTTGACAACACAAAATTGCCCATATCTCCGTCAATTTTGATCCTAGAGCAGTCAAATTTGGCCTAATAATGTTGCTGAACTTTAAAGGGCTGTAACTCGGAAACAATGATAGCTAGGACCCTGGTTGTTTCACCAAAATGTAGCTCTAAATACGCTCTACATCGACTTTTTCAAAATCCATTTTCGAAAATTTTCACTTGACAACACAAAATTGCTAATATCTCCGTCAATTTTGATCCTAGAGCAGTCAAATTTGGCCTAAAAATGTTGCTGAACTTTAAAGGGCTGTAACTCGGAAACAATGATAGCTAGGACCCTGGTTGTTTCACCAAAATGTAGCTCTAAATACGCTCTACATCGACTTTTTCAAAACCCATTTTCTTAAATTTTCACTTGACAACACAAAATTGCCCATATCTCCGTCAATTTTGATCCTACAGCAGTCAAATTTGGCCTAAAAATGTTGCTGAACTTTAAACGGCTGTAACTCGGTTGTTTCACCAAAATGTAGCTCTAAATACGCTCTACATCGACTTTTTCAAAACCCATTTTCGAAAATTTTCACTTGACAACACAAAATTGCCCATATCTCCGTCAATTTTGATCCTAGAGCAGTCAAATTTGGCCTAAAAATGTTGCTGAACTTTAAAGGGCTGTAACTCGGAAACGGTGACCCTAGGACCCTGGTTGTTTCACCAAAATGTAGCTCTAAATACGCTCTACATCGACTTTTTCAAAATCCATTTTCGAAAATTTTCACTTGACAACACAAAATTGCTAATATCTCCGTCAATTTTGATCCTAGAGCAGTCAAATTTGGCCTAAAAATGTTGCTGAACTTTAAACGGCTGTAACTGGGAAACGGTGATAGCTAGGACCCTGGTTGTTTCACCAAAATGTAGCTCTAAATACGCTCTACATCGACTTTTTCAAAATCCATTTTCGAAAATTTTCACTTGACAACACAAAATTGCTAATATCTCCGTCAATTTTGATCCTAGAGCAGTCAAATTTGGCCTAATAATGTTGCTGAACTTTAAAGGGCTGTAACTCGGAAACAATGATAGCTAGGACCCTGGTTGTTTCACCAAAATGTAGCTCTAAATACGCTCTACATCGACTTTTTCAAAATCCATTTTCGAAAATTTTCACTTGACAACACAAAATTGCTAATATCTCCGTCAATTTTGATCCTAGAGCAGTCAAATTTGGCCTAAAAATGTTGCTGAACTTTAAAGGGCTGTAACTCGGAAACAATGATAGCTAGGACCCTGGTTGTTTCACCAAAATGTAGCTCTAAATACGCTCTACATCGACTTTTTCAAAACCCATTTTCGAAAATTTTCACTTGACAACACAAAATTGCCCATATCTCCGTCAATTTTGATCCTACAGCAGTCAAATTTGGCCTAAAAATGTTGCTGAACTTTAAACGGCTGTAACTGGGAAACGGTGATAGCTAGGACCCTGGTTGTTTCACCAAAATGTAGCTCTAAATACGCTCTACATCGACTTTTTCAAAATCCATTTTCGAAAATTTTCACTTGACAACACAAAATTGCTAATATCTCCGTCAATTTTGATCCTAGAGCAGTCAAATTTGGCCTAATAATGTTGCTGAACTTTAAAGGGCTGTAACTCGGAAACAATGATAGCTAGGACCCTGGTTGTTTCACCAAAATGTAGCTCTAAATACGCTCTACATCGACTTTTTCAAAATCCATTTTCGAAAATTTTCACTTGACAACACAAAATTGCTAATATCTCCGTCAATTTTGATCCTAGAGCAGTCAAATTTGGCCTAAAAATGTTGCTGAACTTTAAACGGCTGTAACTCGGAAACGGTGATAGCTAGGACCCTGGTTGTTTCACCAAAATGTAGCCCTAAATACGCTCAACATCGACTTTTTCAAAACCCATTTTCTTAAATTTTCACTTGACAACACAAAATTGCCCATATCTCCGTCAATTTTGATCCTACAGCAGTTAAATTTGGCCTATAAATGTTGCTGAACTTTAAACGGCTGTAACTCGGTTGTTTAACCAAAATGTAGCTCTAAATACGCTCTACATCGACTTTTTCAAAATCCATTTTCGAAAATTTTCACTTGACAACACAAAATTGCTAATATCTCCGTCAATTTTGATCCTAGAGCAGTCAAATTTGGCCTAAAAATGTTGCTGAACTTTAAACGGCTGTAACTCGGAAACGGTGATAGCTAGGACCCTGGTTGTTTCAAGAAAATGTAGCTCTAAATACGCTCTACATCGACTTTTTCAAAATCCATTTTCGAAAATTTTCACTTGACAACACAAAATTGCTAATATCTCCGTCAATTTTGATCCTAGAGCAGTCAAATTTGGCCTAAAAATGTTGCTGAACTTTAAACGGCTGTAACTCGGAAACGGTGATAGCTAGGACCCTGGTTGTTTCAAGAAAATGTAGCTCTAAATACGCTCTACATCGACTTTTTCAAAATCCATTTTCGAAAATTTTCACTTGACAACACAAAATTGCTAATATCTCCGTCAATTTTGATCCTAGAGCAGTCAAATTTGGCCTAAAAATGTTGCTGAACTTTAAACGGCTGTAACTCGGAAACGGTGATAGCTAGGACCCTGGTTGTTTCACCAAAATGTAGCCCTAAATACGCTCAACATCGACTTTTTCAAAACCCATTTTCTTAAATTTTCACTTGACAACACAAAATTGCCCATATCTCCGTCAATTTTGATCCTACAGCAGTTAAATTTGGCCTAAAAATGTTGCTGAACTTTAAACGGCTGTAACTCGGTTGTTTAACCAAAATGTAGCTCTAAATACGCTCTACATCGACTTTTTCAAAATCCATTTTCGAAAATTTTCACTTGACAACACAAAATTGCTAATATCTCCGTCAATTTTGATCCTAGAGCAGTCAAATTTGGCCTAAAAATGCTGCTGAACTTTAAACGGCTGTAACTCGGAAACGGTGATAGCTAGGACCCTGGTTGTTTCAAGAAAATGTAGCTCTAAATACGCTCTACATCGACTTTTTCAAAATCCATTTTCGAAAATTTTCACTTGACAACACAAAATTGCTAATATCTCCGTCAATTTTGATCCTAGAGCAGTCAAATTTGGCCTAAAAATGTTGCTGAACTTTAAACGGCTGTAACTCGGAAACGGTGATAGCTAGGACCCTGGTTGTTTCACCAAAATGTAGCTCTAAATACGCTCTACATCGACTTTTTCAAAATCCATTTTCGAAAATTTTCACTTGACAACACAAAATTGCTAATATCTCCGTCAATTTTGATCCTAGAGCAGTCAAATTTGGCCTAAAAATGTTGCTGAACTTTAAAGGGCTGTAACTCGGAAACAATGATAGCTAGGACCCTGGTTGTTTCACCAAAATGTAGCTCTAAATACGCTCTACATCGACTTTTTCAAAACCCATTTTCGAAAATTTTCACTTGACAACACAAAATTGCCCATATCTCCGTCAATTTTGATCCTACAGCAGTCAAATTTGGCCTAAAAATGTTGCTGAACTTTAAACGGCTGTAACTGGGAAACGGTGATAGCTAGGACCCTGGTTGTTTCACCAAAATGTAGCTCTAAATACGCTCTACATCGACTTTTTCAAAATCCATTTTCGAAAATTTTCACTTGACAACACAAAATTGCTAATATCTCCGTCAATTTTGATCCTAGAGCAGTCAAATTTGGCCTAATAATGTTGCTGAACTTTAAAGGGCTGTAACTCGGAAACAATGATAGCTAGGACCCTGGTTGTTTCACCAAAATGTAGCTCTAAATACGCTCTACATCGACTTTTTCAAAATCCATTTTCGAAAATTTTCACTTGACAACACAAAATTGCTAATATCTCCGTCAATTTTGATCCTAGAGCAGTCAAATTTGGCCTAAAAATGTTGCTGAACTTTAAACGGCTGTAACTCGGAAACGGTGATAGCTAGGACCCTGGTTGTTTCAAGAAAATGTAGCTCTAAATACGCTCTACATCGACTTTTTCAAAATCCATTTTCGAAAATTTTCACTTGACAACACAAAATTGCTAATATCTCCGTCAATTTTGATCCTAGAGCAGTCAAATTTGGCCTAAAAATGTTGCTGAACTTTAAACGGCTGTAACTCGGAAACGGTGATAGCTAGGACCCTGGTTGTTTCACCAAAATGTAGCTCTAAATACGCTCTACATCGACTTTTTCAAAATCCATTTTCGAAAATTTTCACTTGACAACACAAAATTGCTAATATCTCCGTCAATTTTGATCCTAGAGCAGTCAAATTTGGCCTAAAAATGTTGCTGAACTTTAAACGGCTGTAACTCGGAAACGGTGATAGCTAGGACCCTGGTTGTTTCAAGAAAATGTAGCTCTAAATACGCTCTACATCGACTTTTTCAAAATCCATTTTCGAAAATTTTCACTTGACAACACAAAATTGCTAATATCTCCGTCAATTTTGATCCTAGAGCAGTCAAATTTGGCCTAAAAATGTTGCTGAACTTTAAAGGGCTGTAACTCGGAAACAATGATAGCTAGGACCCTGGTTGTTTCACCAAAATGTAGCTCTAAATACGCTCTACATCGACTTTTTCAAAATCCATTTTCGAAAATTTTCACTTGACAACACAAAATTGCTAATATCTCCGTCAATTTTGATCCTAGAGCAGTCAAATTTGGCCTAAAAATGTTGCTGAACTTTAAAGGGCTGTAACTCGGAAACAATGATAGCTAGGACCCTGGTTGTTTCACCAAAATGTAGCTCTAAATACGCTCTACATCGACTTTTTCAAAATCCATTTTCGAAAATTTTCACTTGACAACACAAAATTGCTAATATCTCCGTCAATTTTGATCCTAGAGCAGTCAAATTTGGCCTAAAAATGTTGCTGAACTTTAAACGGCTGTAACTCGGAAACGGTGATAGCTAGGACCCTGGTTGTTTCAAGAAAATGTAGCTCTAAATACGCTCTACATCGACTTTTTCAAAATCCATTTTCGAAAATTTTCACTTGACAACACAAAATTGCTAATATCTCCGTCAATTTTGATCCTAGAGCAGTCAAATTTGGCCTAAAAATGTTGCTGAACTTTAAAGGGCTGTAACTCGGAAACAATGATAGCTAGGACCCTGGTTGTTTCACCAAAATGTAGCTCTAAATACGCTCTACATCGACTTTTTCAAAATCCATTTTCGAAAATTTTCACTTGACAACACAAAATTGCTAATATCTCCGTCAATTTTGATCCTAGAGCAGTCAAATTTGGCCTAAAAATGTTGCTGAACTTTAAAGGGCTGTAACTCGGAAACAATGATAGCTAGGACCCTGGTTGTTTCACCAAAATGTAGCTCTAAATACGCTCTACATCGACTTTTTCAAAATCCATTTTCGAAAATTTTCACTTGACAACACAAAATTGCTAATATCTCCGTCAATTTTGATCCTAGAGCAGTCAAATTTGGCCTAAAAATGTTGCTGAACTTTAAAGGGCTGTAACTCGGAAACAATGATAGCTAGGACCCTGGTTGTTTCACCAAAATGTAGCTCTAAATACGCTCTACATCGACTTTTTCAAAATCCATTTTCGAAAATTTTCACTTGACAACACAAAATTGCTAATATCTCCGTCAATTTTGATCCTAGAGCAGTCAAATTTGGCCTAAAAATGTTGCTGAACTTTAAAGGGCTGTAACTCGGAAACAATGATAGCTAGGACCCTGGTTGTTTCACCAAAATGTAGCTCTAAATACGCTCTACATCGACTTTTTCAAAATCCATTTTCGAAAATTTTCACTTGACAACACAAAATTGCTAATATCTCCGTCAATTTTGATCCTAGAGCAGTCAAATTTGGCCTAAAAATGTTGCTGAACTTTAAAGGGCTGTAACTCGGAAACAATGATAGCTAGGACCCTGGTTGTTTCACCAAAATGTAGCTCTAAATACGCTCTACATCGACTTTTTCAAAATCCATTTTCGAAAATTTTCACTTGACAACACAAAATTGCTAATATCTCCGTCAATTTTGATCCTAGAGCAGTCAAATTTGGCCTAAAAATGTTGCTGAACTTTAAACGGCTGTAACTCGGAAACGGTGATAGCTAGGACCCTGGTTGTTTCACCAAAATGTAGCTCTAAATACGCTCTACATCGACTTTTTCAAAATCCATTTTCGAAAATTTTCACTTGACAACACAAAATTGCTAATATCTCCGTCAATTTTGATCCTAGAGCAGTCAAATTTGGCCTAAAAATGTTGCTGAACTTTAAAGGGCTGTAACTCGGAAACAATGATAGCTAGGACCCTGGTTGTTTCACCAAAATGTAGCTCTAAATACGCTCTACATCGACTTTTTCAAAATCCATTTTCGAAAATTTTCACTTGACAACACAAAATTGCTAATATCTCCGTCAATTTTGATCCTAGAGCAGTCAAATTTGGCCTAAAAATGTTGCTGAACTTTAAACGGCTGTAACTCGGAAACGGTGATAGCTAGGACCCTGGTTGTTTCAAGAAAATGTAGCTCTAAATACGCTCTACATCGACTTTTTCAAAATCCATTTTCGAAAATTTTCACTTGACAACACAAAATTGCTAATATCTCCGTCAATTTTGATCCTAGAACAGTCAAATTTGGCCTAAAAATTTTGCTGAACTTTAAAGGGCTGTAACTCGGAAACAATGATAGCTAGGACCCTGGTTGTTTCACCAAAATGTAGCTCTAAATACGCTCTACATCGACTTTTTCAAAATCCATTTTCGAAAATTTTCACTTGACAACACAAAATTGCTAATATCTCCGTCAATTTTGATCCTAGAGCAGTCAAATTTGGCCTAAAAATGTTGCTGAACTTTAAAGGGCTGTAACTCGGAAACAATGATAGCTAGGACCCTGGTTGTTTCACCAAAATGTAGCTCTAAATACGCTCTACATCGACTTTTTCAAAATCCATTTTCGAAAATTTTCACTTGACAACACAAAATTGCTAATATCTCCGTCAATTTTGATCCTAGAGCAGTCAAATTTGGCCTAAAAATGTTGCTGAACTTTAAACGGCTGTAACTCGGAAACGGTGATAGCTAGGACCCTGGTTGTTTCAAGAAAATGTAGCTCTAAATACGCTCTACATCGACTTTTTCAAAATCCATTTTCGAAAATTTTCACTTGACAACACAAAATTGCTAATATCTCCGTCAATTTTGATCCTAGAGCAGTCAAATTTGGCCTAAAAATGTTGCTGAACTTTAAAGGGCTGTAACTCGGAAACAATGATAGCTAGGACCCTGGTTGTTTCACCAAAATGTAGCTCTAAATACGCTCTACATCGACTTTTTCAAAATCCATTTTCGAAAATTTTCACTTGACAACACAAAATTGCTAATATCTCCGTCAATTTTGATCCTAGAGCAGTCAAATTTGGCCTAAAAATGTTGCTGAACTTTAAAGGGCTGTAACTCGGAAACAATGATAGCTAGGACCCTGGTTGTTTCACCAAAATGTAGCTCTAAATACGCTCTACATCGACTTTTTCAAAATCCATTTTCGAAAATTTTCACTTGACAACACAAAATTGCTAATATCTCCGTCAATTTTGATCCTAGAGCAGTCAAATTTGGCCTAAAAATGTTGCTGAACTTTAAACGGCTGTAACTCGGAAACGGTGATAGCTAGGACCCTGGTTGTTTCAAGAAAATGTAGCTCTAAATACGCTCTACATCGACTTTTTCAAAATCCATTTTCGAAAATTTTCACTTGACAACACAAAATTGCTAATATCTCCGTCAATTTTGATCCTAGAACAGTCAAATTTGGCCTAAAAATTTTGCTGAACTTTAAAGGGCTGTAACTCGGAAACAATGATAGCTAGGACCCTGGTTGTTTCACCAAAATGTAGCTCTAAATACGCTCTACATCGACTTTTTCAAAATCCATTTTCGAAAATTTTCACTTGACAACACAAAATTGCTAATATCTCCGTCAATTTTGATCCTAGAGCAGTCAAATTTGGCCTAAAAATGTTGCTGAACTTTAAAGGGCTGTAACTCGGAAACAATGATAGCTAGGACCCTGGTTGTTTCACCAAAATGTAGCTCTAAATACGCTCTACATCGACTTTTTCAAAATCCATTTTCGAAAATTTTCACTTGACAACACAAAATTGCTAATATCTCCGTCAATTTTGATCCTAGAGCAGTCAAATTTGGCCTAAAAATGTTGCTGAACTTTAAACGGCTGTAACTCGGAAACGGTGATAGCTAGGACCCTGGTTGTTTCAAGAAAATGTAGCTCTAAATACGCTCTACATCGACTTTTTCAAAATCCATTTTCGAAAATTTTCACTTGACAACACAAAATTGCTAATATCTCCGTCAATTTTGATCCTAGAGCAGTCAAATTTGGCCTAAAAATGTTGCTGAACTTTAAAGGGCTGTAACTCGGAAACAATGATAGCTAGGACCCTGGTTGTTTCACCAAAATGTAGCTCTAAATACGCTCTACATCGACTTTTTCAAAATCCATTTTCGAAAATTTTCACTTGACAACACAAAATTGCTAATATCTCCGTCAATTTTGATCCTAGAGCAGTCAAATTTGGCCTAAAAATGTTGCTGAACTTTAAACGGCTGTAACTCGGAAACGGTGATAGCTAGGACCCTGGTTGTTTCAAGAAAATGTAGCTCTAAATACGCTCTACATCGACTTTTTCAAAATCCATTTTCGAAAATTTTCACTTGACAACACAAAATTGCTAATATCTCCGTCAATTTTGATCCTAGAACAGTCAAATTTGGCCTAAAAATTTTGCTGAACTTTAAAGGGCTGTAACTCGGAAACAATGATAGCTAGGACCCTGGTTGTTTCACCAAAATGTAGCTCTAAATACGCTCTACATCGACTTTTTCAAAATCCATTTTCGAAAATTTTCACTTGACAACACAAAATTGCTAATATCTCCGTCAATTTTGATCCTAGAGCAGTCAAATTTGGCCTAAAAATGTTGCTGAACTTTAAAGGGCTGTAACTCGGAAACAATGATAGCTAGGACCCTGGTTGTTTCACCAAAATGTAGCTCTAAATACGCTCTACATCGACTTTTTCAAAATCCATTTTCGAAAATTTTCACTTGACAACACAAAATTGCTAATATCTCCGTCAATTTTGATCCTAGAGCAGTCAAATTTGGCCTAAAAATGTTGCTGAACTTTAAACGGCTGTAACTCGGAAACGGTGATAGCTAGGACCCTGGTTGTTTCAAGAAAATGTAGCTCTAAATACGCTCTACATCGACTTTTTCAAAATCCATTTTCGAAAATTTTCACTTGACAACACAAAATTGCTAATATCTCCGTCAATTTTGATCCTAGAACAGTCAAATTTGGCCTAAAAATTTTGCTGAACTTTAAAGGGCTGTAACTCGGAAACAATGATAGCTAGGACCCTGGTTGTTTCACCAAAATGTAGCTCTAAATACGCTCTACATCGACTTTTTCAAAATCCATTTTCGAAAATTTTCACTTGACAACACAAAATTGCTAATATCTCCGTCAATTTTGATCCTAGAGCAGTCAAATTTGGCCTAAAAATGTTGCTGAACTTTAAAGGGCTGTAACTCGGAAACAATGATAGCTAGGACCCTGGTTGTTTCACCAAAATGTAGCTCTAAATACGCTCTACATCGACTTTTTCAAAATCCATTTTCGAAAATTTTCACTTGACAACACAAAATTGCTAATATCTCCGTCAATTTTGATCCTAGAGCAGTCAAATTTGGCCTAAAAATGTTGCTGAACTTTAAACGGCTGTAACTCGGAAACGGTGATAGCTAGGACCCTGGTTGTTTCAAGAAAATGTAGCTCTAAATACGCTCTACATCGACTTTTTCAAAATCCATTTTCGAAAATTTTCACTTGACAACACAAAATTGCTAATATCTCCGTCAATTTTGATCCTAGAACAGTCAAATTTGGCCTAAAAATTTTGCTGAACTTTAAAGGGCTGTAACTCGGAAACAATGATAGCTAGGACCCTGGTTGTTTCACCAAAATGTAGCTCTAAATACGCTCTACATCGACTTTTTCAAAATCCATTTTCGAAAATTTTCACTTGACAACACAAAATTGCTAATATCTCCGTCAATTTTGATCCTAGAGCAGTCAAATTTGGCCTAAAAATGTTGCTGAACTTTAAAGGGCTGTAACTCGGAAACAATGATAGCTAGGACCCTGGTTGTTTCACCAAAATGTAGCTCTAAATACGCTCTACATCGACTTTTTCAAAATCCATTTTCGAAAATTTTCACTTGACAACACAAAATTGCTAATATCTCCGTCAATTTTGATCCTAGAGCAGTCAAATTTGGCCTAAAAATGTTGCTGAACTTTAAACGGCTGTAACTCGGAAACGGTGATAGCTAGGACCCTGGTTGTTTCAAGAAAATGTAGCTCTAAATACGCTCTACATCGACTTTTTCAAAATCCATTTTCGAAAATTTTCACTTGACAACACAAAATTGCTAATATCTCCGTCAATTTTGATCCTAGAACAGTCAAATTTGGCCTAAAAATTTTGCTGAACTTTAAAGGGCTGTAACTCGGAAACAATGATAGCTAGGACCCTGGTTGTTTCACCAAAATGTAGCTCTAAATACGCTCTACATCGACTTTTTCAAAATCCATTTTCGAAAATTTTCACTTGACAACACAAAATTGCTAATATCTCCGTCAATTTTGATCCTAGAGCAGTCAAATTTGGCCTAAAAATGTTGCTGAACTTTAAAGGGCTGTAACTCGGAAACAATGATAGCTAGGACCCTGGTTGTTTCACCAAAATGTAGCTCTAAATACGCTCTACATCGACTTTTTCAAAATCCATTTTCGAAAATTTTCACTTGACAACACAAAATTGCTAATATCTCCGTCAATTTTGATCCTAGAGCAGTCAAATTTGGCCTAAAAATGTTGCTGAACTTTAAACGGCTGTAACTCGGAAACGGTGATAGCTAGGACCCTGGTTGTTTCAAGAAAATGTAGCTCTAAATACGCTCTACATCGACTTTTTCAAAATCCATTTTCGAAAATTTTCACTTGACAACACAAAATTGCTAATATCTCCGTCAATTTTGATCCTAGAACAGTCAAATTTGGCCTAAAAATTTTGCTGAACTTTAAAGGGCTGTAACTCGGAAACAATGATAGCTAGGACCCTGGTTGTTTCACCAAAATGTAGCTCTAAATACGCTCTACATCGACTTTTTCAAAATCCATTTTCGAAAATTTTCACTTGACAACACAAAATTGCTAATATCTCCGTCAATTTTGATCCTAGAGCAGTCAAATTTGGCCTAAAAATGTTGCTGAACTTTAAAGGGCTGTAACTCGGAAACAATGATAGCTAGGACCCTGGTTGTTTCACCAAAATGTAGCTCTAAATACGCTCTACATCGACTTTTTCAAAATCCATTTTCGAAAATTTTCACTTGACAACACAAAATTGCTAATATCTCCGTCAATTTTGATCCTAGAACAGTCAAATTTGGCCTAAAAATTTTGCTGAACTTTAAAGGGCTGTAACTCGGAAACAATGATAGCTAGGACCCTGGTTGTTTCACCAAAATGTAGCTCTAAATACGCTCTACATCGACTTTTTCAAAATCCATTTTCGAAAATTTTCACTTGACAACACAAAATTGCTAATATCTCCGTCAATTTTGATCCTAGAGCAGTCAAATTTGGCCTAAAAATGTTGCTGAACTTTAAACGGCTGTAACTCGGAAACGGTGATAGCTAGGACCCTGGTTGTTTCAAGAAAATGTAGCTCTAAATACGCTCTACATCGACTTTTTCAAAATCCATTTTCGAAAATTTTCACTTGACAACACAAAATTGCTAATATCTCCGTCAATTTTGATCCTAGAGCAGTCAAATTTGGCCTAAAAATGTTGCTGAACTTTAAACGGCTGTAACTCGGAAACGGTGATAGCTAGGACCCTGGTTGTTTCAAGAAAATGTAGCTCTAAATACGCTCTACATCGACTTTTTCAAAATCCATTTTCGAAAATTTTCACTTGACAACACAAAATTGCTAATATCTCCGTCAATTTTGATCCTAGAACAGTCAAATTTGGCCTAAAAATTTTGCTGAACTTTAAAGGGCTGTAACTCGGAAACAATGATAGCTAGGACCCTGGTTGTTTCACCAAAATGTAGCTCTAAATACGCTCTACATCGACTTTTTCAAAATCCATTTTCGAAAATTTTCACTTGACAACACAAAATTGCTAATATCTCCGTCAATTTTGATCCTAGAACAGTCAAATTTGGCCTAAAAATTTTGCTGAACTTTAAAGGGCTGTAACTCGGAAACAATGATAGCTAGGACCCTGGTTGTTTCACCAAAATGTAGCTCTAAATACGCTCTACATCGACTTTTTCAAAATCCATTTTCGAAAATTTTCACTTGACAACACAAAATTGCTAATATCTCCGTCAATTTTGATCCTAGAGCAGTCAAATTTGGCCTAAAAATGTTGCTGAACTTTAAACGGCTGTAACTCGGAAACGGTGATAGCTAGGACCCTGGTTGTTTCAAGAAAATGTAGCTCTAAATACGCTCTACATCGACTTTTTCAAAATCCATTTTCGAAAATTTTCACTTGACAACACAAAATTGCTAATATCTCCGTCAATTTTGATCCTAGAACAGTCAAATTTGGCCTAAAAATTTTGCTGAACTTTAAAGGGCTGTAACTCGGAAACAATGATAGCTAGGACCCTGGTTGTTTCACCAAAATGTAGCTCTAAATACGCTCTACATCGACTTTTTCAAAATCCATTTTCGAAAATTTTCACTTGACAACACAAAATTGCTAATATCTCCGTCAATTTTGATCCTAGAGCAGTCAAATTTGGCCTAAAAATGTTGCTGAACTTTAAACGGCTGTAACTCGGAAACGGTGATAGCTAGGACCCTGGTTGTTTCAAGAAAATGTAGCTCTAAATACGCTCTACATCGACTTTTTCAAAATCCATTTTCGAAAATTTTCACTTGACAACACAAAATTGCTAATATCTCCGTCAATTTTGATCCTAGAACAGTCAAATTTGGCCTAAAAATTTTGCTGAACTTTAAAGGGCTGTAACTCGGAAACAATGATAGCTAGGACCCTGGTTGTTTCACCAAAATGTAGCTCTAAATACGCTCTACATCGACTTTTTCAAAATCCATTTTCGAAAATTTTCACTTGACAACACAAAATTGCTAATATCTCCGTCAATTTTGATCCTAGAGCAGTCAAATTTGGCCTAAAAATGTTGCTGAACTTTAAAGGGCTGTAACTCGGAAACAATGATAGCTAGGACCCTGGTTGTTTCACCAAAATGTAGCTCTAAATACGCTCTACATCGACTTTTTCAAAATCCATTTTCGAAAATTTTCACTTGACAACACAAAATTGCTAATATCTCCGTCAATTTTGATCCTAGAGCAGTCAAATTTGGCCTAAAAATGTTGCTGAACTTTAAACGGCTGTAACTCGGAAACGGTGATAGCTAGGACCCTGGTTGTTTCAAGAAAATGTAGCTCTAAATACGCTCTACATCGACTTTTTCAAAATCCATTTTCGAAAATTTTCACTTGACAACACAAAATTGCTAATATCTCCGTCAATTTTGATCCTAGAACAGTCAAATTTGGCCTAAAAATTTTGCTGAACTTTAAAGGGCTGTAACTCGGAAACAATGATAGCTAGGACCCTGGTTGTTTCACCAAAATGTAGCTCTAAATACGCTCTACATCGACTTTTTCAAAATCCATTTTCGAAAATTTTCACTTGACAACACAAAATTGCTAATATCTCCGTCAATTTTGATCCTAGAGCAGTCAAATTTGGCCTAAAAATGTTGCTGAACTTTAAAGGGCTGTAACTCGGAAACAATGATAGCTAGGACCCTGGTTGTTTCACCAAAATGTAGCTCTAAATACGCTCTACATCGACTTTTTCAAAATCCATTTTCGAAAATTTTCACTTGACAACACAAAATTGCTAATATCTCCGTCAATTTTGATCCTAGAGCAGTCAAATTTGGCCTAAAAATGTTGCTGAACTTTAAACGGCTGTAACTCGGAAACGGTGATAGCTAGGACCCTGGTTGTTTCAAGAAAATGTAGCTCTAAATACGCTCTACATCGACTTTTTCAAAATCCATTTTCGAAAATTTTCACTTGACAACACAAAATTGCTAATATCTCCGTCAATTTTGATCCTAGAGCAGTCAAATTTGGCCTAAAAATGTTGCTGAACTTTAAAGGGCTGTAACTCGGAAACAATGATAGCTAGGACCCTGGTTGTTTCACCAAAATGTAGCTCTAAATACGCTCTACATCGACTTTTTCAAAATCCATTTTCGAAAATTTTCACTTGACAACACAAAATTGCTAATATCTCCGTCAATTTTGATCCTAGAGCAGTCAAATTTGGCCTAAAAATGTTGCTGAACTTTAAACGGCTGTAACTCGGAAACGGTGATAGCTAGGACCCTGGTTGTTTCAAGAAAATGTAGCTCTAAATACGCTCTACATCGACTTTTTCAAAATCCATTTTCGAAAATTTTCACTTGACAACACAAAATTGCTAATATCTCCGTCAATTTTGATCCTAGAGCAGTCAAATTTGGCCTAAAAATGTTGCTGAACTTTAAAGGGCTGTAACTCGGAAACAATGATAGCTAGGACCCTGGTTGTTTCACCAAAATGTAGCTCTAAATACGCTCTACATCGACTTTTTCAAAATCCATTTTCGAAAATTTTCACTTGACAACACAAAATTGCTAATATCTCCGTCAATTTTGATCCTAGAGCAGTCAAATTTGGCCTAAAAATGTTGCTGAACTTTAAAGGGCTGTAACTCGGAAACAATGATAGCTAGGACCCTGGTTGTTTCACCAAAATGTAGCTCTAAATACGCTCTACATCGACTTTTTCAAAATCCATTTTCGAAAATTTTCACTTGACAACACAAAATTGCTAATATCTCCGTCAATTTTGATCCTAGAGCAGTCAAATTTGGCCTAAAAATGTTGCTGAACTTTAAACGGCTGTAACTCGGAAACGGTGATAGCTAGGACCCTGGTTGTTTCAAGAAAATGTAGCTCTAAATACGCTCTACATCGACTTTTTCAAAATCCATTTTCGAAAATTTTCACTTGACAACACAAAATTGCTAATATCTCCGTCAATTTTGATCCTAGAGCAGTCAAATTTGGCCTAAAAATGTTGCTGAACTTTAAAGGGCTGTAACTCGGAAACAATGATAGCTAGGACCCTGGTTGTTTCACCAAAATGTAGCTCTAAATACGCTCTACATCGACTTTTTCAAAATCCATTTTCGAAAATTTTCACTTGACAACACAAAATTGCTAATATCTCCGTCAATTTTGATCCTAGAGCAGTCAAATTTGGCCTAAAAATGTTGCTGAACTTTAAACGGCTGTAACTCGGAAACGGTGATAGCTAGGACCCTGGTTGTTTCACCAAAATGTAGCTCTAAATACGCTCTACATCGACTTTTTCAAAATCCATTTTCGAAAATTTTCACTTGACAACACAAAATTGCTAATATCTCCGTCAATTTTGATCCTAGAGCAGTCAAATTTGGCCTAAAAATGTTGCTGAACTTTAAAGGGCTGTAACTCGGAAACAATGATAGCTAGGACCCTGGTTGTTTCACCAAAATGTAGCTCTAAATACGCTCTACATCGACTTTTTCAAAATCCATTTTCGAAAATTTTCACTTGACAACACAAAATTGCTAATATCTCCGTCAATTTTGATCCTAGAGCAGTCAAATTTGGCCTAAAAATGTTGCTGAACTTTAAACGGCTGTAACTCGGAAACGGTGATAGCTAGGACCCTGGTTGTTTCAAGAAAATGTAGCTCTAAATACGCTCTACATCGACTTTTTCAAAATCCATTTTCGAAAATTTTCACTTGACAACACAAAATTGCTAATATCTCCGTCAATTTTGATCCTAGAGCAGTCAAATTTGGCCTAAAAATGTTGCTGAACTTTAAAGGGCTGTAACTCGGAAACAATGATAGCTAGGACCCTGGTTGTTTCACCAAAATGTAGCTCTAAATACGCTCTACATCGACTTTTTCAAAATCCATTTTCGAAAATTTTCACTTGACAACACAAAATTGCTAATATCTCCGTCAATTTTGATCCTAGAGCAGTCAAATTTGGCCTAAAAATGTTGCTGAACTTCAAACTGCTGTAACTCGGAAACGGTGATAGCTAGGACCCTGTTTGTTTCACCAAAATGTAGCTCTAAATACGCTCTACGTCGACTTTTTCGAAAATTTTCACTTGACAACACAAAATTGCCCATAAATCCGTCAATTTTTATCCTAGAGCAGTCAAATTTGGCCTAAAAATGCTGCTGAACTATAAACGGCTGTAACTCGGAAACGGTGATAGCTAGGACCCTGGTTGTTTCACCAAAATGTAGCTCTAAATACGCTCTACATCGACTTTTTCAAAATCCATTTTCGAAAATTTTCACTTGACAACACAAAATTGCTAATATCTCCGTCAATTTTGATCCTAGAGCAGTCAAATTTGGCCTAAAAATGTTGCTGAACTTTAAACGGCTGTAACTCGGAAACGGTGATAGCTAGGACCCTGGTTGTTTCAAGAAAATGTAGCTCTAAATACGCTCTACATCGACTTTTTCAAAATCCATTTTCGAAAATTTTCACTTGACAACACAAAATTGCTCATATCTCCGTCAATTTTGATCCTAGAGCAGTCAAATTTGGCCTAAAAATGTTGCTGAACTTTAAACGGCTGTAACTCGGAAACGGTGATAGCTAGGACCCTGGTTGTTTCACCAAAATGTAGCTCTAAATACGCTCTACGTCGACTTTTTCAAAATCCATTTTCGAAAATTTTCACTTGACAACACAAAATTGCTCATATCTCCGTCAATTTTGATCCTAGAGCAGTCAAATTTGGCCCCAAAATTGTTGCTGATATTTAAACGGCTGTAACTCGGAAACGGTGATAGCTAGGACCCTGGTTGTTTCACCAAAATGTAGCTCTAAATACGCTCTACATCGACTTTTTCAAAATCCATTTTCGAAAATTTTCACTTGACAACACAAAATTGCTAATATCTCCGTCAATGTTGATCCTAGAGCAGTCAAATTTGGCCTAAAAATGTTGCTGAACTTCAAACTGCTGTAACTCGGAAACGGTGATAGCTAGGACCGTGTTTGTTTCACCAAAATGTAGCTCTAAATACGCTCTACGTCGACTTTTTCGAAAATTTTCACTTGACAACACAAAATTGCCCATAAATCAGTCAATTTTTATCCTAGAGCAGTCAAATTTGGCCTAAAAATGCTGCTGAACTATAAACGGCTGTAACTCGGAAACGGTGATAGCTAGGACCCTGGTTGTTTCACCAAAATGTAGCTCTAAATACGCTCTACATCGACTTTTTCAAAATCCATTTTCGAAAATTTTCACTTGACAACACAAAATTGCTCATATCTCCGTCAATTTTGATCCTAGAGCAGTCAAATTTGGCCTAAAAATGTTGCTGAACTTTAAACGGCTGTAACTCGGAAACGGTGATAGCTAGGACCCTGGTTGTTTCACCAAAATGTAGCTCTAAATACGCTCTACATCGACTTTTTCAAAATCCATTTTCGAAAATTTTCACTTGACAACACAAAATTGCTCATATCTCCGTCAATTTTGATCCTAGAGCAGTCAAATTTGGCCCCAAAATTGTTGCTGATATTTAAACGGCTGTAACTCGGAAACGGTGATAGCTAGGACCCTGGTTGTTTCACCAAAATGTAGCTCTAAATACGCTCTACATCGACTTTTTCAAAATCCATTTTCGAAAATTTTCACTTGACAACACAAAATTGCTAATATCTCCGTCAATTTTGATCCTAGAGTAGTCAAATTTGGCCTAAAAATGTTGCTGAACTTTAAACGGCTGTAACTCGGAAACGGTGATAGCTAGGACCCTGGTTCTTTCACCAAAATGTGGCTCTAAATACGCTCTACATCGACTTTTTCAAAATCCATTTTCGAAAATTTTCACTTGACAACACAAAATTGCTAATATCTCCGTCAATTTTGATCCTAGAGTAGTCAAATTTGGCCTAAAAATGTTGCTGAACTTTAAACGGCTGTAACTCGGAAACGGTGATAGCTAGGACCCTGGTTGTTTCACCAAAATGTGGCTCTAAATACGCTCTACATCGACTTTTTCAAAATCCATTTTCGAAAATTTTCACTTGACAACACAAAATTGCTCATATCTCCGTCAATTTTGATCCTAGAGCAGTCAAATTTGGCCCCAAAATTGTTGCTGATATTTAAACGGCTGTAACTCGGAAACGGTGATAGCTAGGACCCTGGTTGTTTCACCAAAATGTAGCTCTAAATACGCTCTACATCGACTTTTTCAAAATCCATTTTCGAAAATTTTCACTTGACAACACAAAATTGCTAATATCTCCGTCAATTTTGATCCTAGAGTAGTCAAATTTGGCCTAAAAATGTTGCTGAACTTTAAACGGCTGTAACTCGGAAACGGTGATAGCTAGGACCCTGGTTGTTTCACCAAAATGTGGCTCTAAATACGCTCTACATCGACTTTTTCAAAATCCATTTTCGAAAATTTTCACTTGACAACACAAAATTGCTCATATCTCCGTCAATTTTGATCCTAGAGCAGTCAAATTTGGCCCCAAAATTGTTGCTGATATTTAAACGGCTGTAACTCGGAAACGGTGATAGCTAGGACCCTGGTTCTTTCACCAAAATGTAGCTCTAAATACGCTCTACATCGACTTTTTCAAAATCCATTTTCGAAAATTTTCACTTGACAACACAAAATTGCTAATATCTCCGTCAATTTTGATCCTAGAGTAGTCAAATTTGGCCTAAAAATGTTGCTGAACTTTAAACGGCTGTAACTCGGAAACGGTGATAGCTAGGACCCTGGTTGTTTCACCAAAATGTGGCTCTAAATACGCTCTACATCGACTTTTTCAAAATCCATTTTCGAAAATTTTCACTTGACAACACAAAATTGCTCATATCTCCGTCAATTTTGATCCTAGAGCAGTCAAATTTGGCCCCAAAATTGTTGCTGATATTTAAACGGCTGTAACTCGGAAACGGTGATAGCTAGGACCCTGGTTGTTTCACCAAAATGTAGCTCTAAATACGCTCTACATCGACTTTTTCAAAATCCATTTTCGAAAATTTTCACTTGACAACACAAAATTGCTAATATCTCCGTCAATTTTGATCCTAGAGTAGTCAAATTTGGCCTAAAAATGTTGCTGAACTTTAAACGGCTGTAACTCGGAAACGGTGATAGCTAGGACCCTGGTTGTTTCACCAAAATGTGGCTCTAAATACGCTCTACATCGACTTTTTCAAAATCCATTTTCGAAAATTTTCACTTGACAACACAAAATTGCTAATATCTCCGTCAATTTTGATCCTAGAGCAGTCAAATTTGGCCTAAAAATGTTGCTGAACTTTAAACGGCTGTAACTCGGAAACGGTGATAGCTAGGACCCTGGTTGTTTCACCAAAATGTAGCTCTAAATACGCTCTACATCGACTTTTTCGAAAATTTTCACTTGACAACACAAAATTGCCCATATCTCCGTCAATTTTGATCCTAGAGCAGTCAAATTTGGCCTAGAAATGTTGCTGAACTTTAAACGGCTGTAACTCGGAAACGGTGATAGCTAGGACCCTGGTTGTTTCACCAAAATGTAGCTCTAAATACGCTCTACATCGACTTTTTCAAAATCCATTTTCGAAAATTTTCACTTGACAACACAAAATTGCCCATATCTGCGTCAATTTTGATCCTAGGGCAGTCAAATTTGGCCTAGAAATGTTGCTGAACTTTAAACGACTGTAACTCGGAAACGGTGATAGCTAGGACCCTGGTTGTTTCACCAAAATGTAGCTCTATATTACAAAATTGTTTCGGTGAAAAGAACTTAAATATATAAAAAGAAAATAATTGCAGCAACGATCAATACAAGAAAACCCCGTAATAAACAGTAAATATTCCATTATCCGTGATTCCATTAACTGGCGTCGACTGTGCTTTACTTACTCCACTCCAATATTAACTGAAATTTCGATCCCGATTGTTGACTGAATGTAATAGTGGTTAAAAGAATACGATAGTTTCATTATGCGTAGCAGTAGAGGTGGTTCTTTTTTGGTCTATGTTACGAGCTACTTTTTATGCTTTATCGATAAGAAAAGTTAACTGCCGCTTGACCATCTTCTCCAGCGATACAGTTCCTAACCAGTTACCAATCGGAGGAGTATGAAATCAAATCACATGGTGCTACATATGGGAGTACCTTTTCAGAGATGGAAGAAAAAGATTTCGTATGGAATTTCAGTGTATACGAGTACGAGTAGTTGGTGTTTTTACAAGAAAGCTAAATTCAGTTTTTATTGTCGTTTCACACGCATAAATTCAACATTAAAAGACTCTTCATATGAACTGATTTTATCGAGTGATAAGGAAAACTACCGTGTGTGTAGATACCAAGGACTCTATGTATAAGGTCGAGCGTAATGGTTAGGTATGGAGAATGGAATTCAGATATAAGAAAGAATGTCAACATGTTGGACAATACTGTTGTAGGAAGGTAAAAATAATATATTTGGGCATATCAATAGCACAGGCAACATGTATCAATACATCGAATTTACTCCAAAAAGTTTCTTTACAAAACCAATGTATAGTATCGCTCGCGGCACGGCACCATATACTTGACCACTTTAAAGTTGTCCACCTTACAATCACATTTTACTCCAGATCATACCAAGCAAAAGAGAGTGAACTGATCTTCCTAAGAAAAAAAATGAAATAAAACCAATATTGCGGGGGCATAAATCACTTTGACCCACTGAATAGGTGGCCAATTAAAAGTTCGATTTAGGGAAGGACCAAGACCGTTCGCTTCGACCACTGGTTCACTTCTTTGGATTTATGGCATGCTTCGGGTTTGCTATAGGCATTCTTCTTTTGATTTTTATTTATTTTATTCGTGCTTCTGTTTGTTTGATCGCCGTCTTTGTTTTGGAGGTTCTTGTGGAGAACATCGTCATCATCTTATGCTACTGCTACAATATATGTAGTGTGGTTCACATATTTACTGATCTTTCGTATCGTACCGCGCGATCATTTCGGACACAAAACAGGGCACAACCTTCTCCTTAAACTTTAGAGTAAACAATGGCTTATGTTAAACTGTCCGATCGAGGGTCCATACAAACCAGAAAAGGGCTGAAATTTAAGAGTACATAAAGTGACCATATCGTTTCTTTTGTTGATATAGGCATATGTCGTTTGCTTCTTTTTTTGTGTCTTTAAAAGCGTTACATGCTCAACCGGACTGTGAGATTCTCTGTCTATTCTATAGATTACATGCTCGTACCATCACCTTGGCTGGACGGTTCTCATCGCGCCAAAGGTATAGCCTATGGCTGCCCAATTTTTCAGGTTGCGACTACGGAAAACAAACACAATCTCTCTGTATGTTTCCAAACAAAATAATTCGAAATCTGTCGATCGGTGGCATTTTGATTAGACCTGGAATTCGGATCCAATTAACAAATTTTTGAAGTCAGAAGGGTGCAATTTACGCCAAACAATGAACCATGTACCTACTGACCGCAATCTTTGGACCTGATCAGGATGCCAGTTGTTGTCCTACGGACTTCGAAAATGCTTAATTTTTTCGTTGTTTATAAAATTTCCAAAACACGTATAATGTGGAGTATTTCTACATTTAGGGGTTTTTGGTACATCAAACGGGATAACACAGATTTACCTCTTTTTTGTTCAGAAGGACATCAAGTCATGTGAATATGTCCAATAAGAGCCGATGGGACAAATTTTTCAAGTGAGTAGAATAAGCACAGTTATATTATATTTTTCAGTTCATGGTGTTTTGTTTAAATACTTATCTCCAATTTTTACCCTGTTAGGAATTTAGGATCAAATTGTAAAAAAAAATCATGAATAGAGCGATATTGAAATATACATACAATGATGCCTAACTTTAAATAAACTTGTATTTAAATGTAATCGTTTTGTATTCAAACTGAAAAAAAAAAATTTTATAGAACCAGTGGCATAACGTTTTTCAAATTTGTTGTATTCGAATTCAAAAATTAAAATTAAATGCCTGCGGCAGCTAAAGGGTTCCAAATTGGGGGTTGTTGTTGTTGTTGTAGCGGCGCAAGTAGGGGGGGGGGAACTAATGTCATTCGTAAATGGTTGGCATTCTCTCCTCAAGTTCGAGGCCTAAGAAGGTTGCCACCTCAATTGGTTTTTCCCAAAGCGCAATGGGTGTTAGATGCGTTGGTGCGGCATTACAATTGAAAAGGTGGTCCACGTTGTGCGGGCTAGCTCCACATGCTGGACAAGTGTCTGCAATAGTGCTGTCGATACGGGTCCAATATGAATTTAGTCTGGAGCACCATCCAGATCGAAAATGAGACAAGGTGGTACGTGTGGCTCTAGGTAGCTGTAGTTCGTCATTGGATATATCTGGTGGTCGAGCTCGAAGGACACGGTTTAATGACAGATCATTCGTGGCTATTGTTACCTCGCTAGTATGCAACTGCTTTAGAGCCGCCTTGTAGTTGTTGGTGTTATCGAGGAGACCTCTTTTGAATCTTTGGACTTCCCTTTCCTTGTCCCTTAAGGTACGTCTAACATGACGTGGAGGTGGGGTTTTGTCCATAAGATCGAAATTCGGGTGTTCACTACGATAGCAACCAACAAGATATTGCTTTGCGAGTAGCTCATTATGAGTTTTTAGATTAAGCAGCTTAGTTTCTTGGTGGAGGTGATCTTGTGATGTCATGCGTACACATCCAGTGATTGTACGGATTGCTGCATTCTGGCACGTTTGAATCCGTTTCCATCGAGTGTTGCAGAGATTGTTTGTCCATATGGGTGCGGCGTAGTTTACCACTGAACGACCGTTGGCATTGTAAGTGGTGAGTAATGTCTCTTTATCAGCTCCCCATTTGCTGCCAGCGAGAGATTTTAGGATCTTGTTCCTACTCTTCAATTTGTCACATATATTGGCGGCGCGGCGTGGCTATTGAAAATGCCGTGATTGTCAATTGTGACGCCGAGGATTTTGGGGTGACGGACAGTGGGGACTTCGGTGTCGTTTACACTAATGTCTATCCGTAGGTTGTATTCCTGGTTGAACGTGGTAAAGAGGGTGGCCGAGGATTTGGGTGCTGATAGCTTCAGGTTCTTGCTAATGAAGAAGGTGTTGAGCTCTTCTAAGTAGCCGTTGATACGGTCGCACATGACTGAAATATCGTTGCCGGATGTCAGGATGGTACAATCATCAGCGTAGGATATTATGTCGATTCCTTCAGGTGGGTGGGAAGCCCTGACATGTAGAGGTTGAACAAAGTGGGGGAAAGAACTCCGCCCTGTGGTACTCCCTGTTTGATCCTTCTTAGTTTAGATTTCCCATTTCTAAACTCAGTGCTGGATTGACGTCCGGCAAGGTAGTTTGCGATCCATTTAACTACATACGACGGTGTGGATGAGTTTTGGAGGTCTGTCAGTAGAAGCGAGTGATTCACCATATCGAACGCTTTCGACAGATCCAAAGCCACTAGGATGGTGCGCTTAAACGGCTTTGGTTGGTTCATTCCATTTAAGACCTTAGACATGATTCGGTCTAATGCAGTGGTGGTGCTGTGCATATTCCTAAAGCCGTGTTGTTGATTGGCGAGTTGTATGTGCGTCGTAAGAGTTTTGTGTATCAATGCTTCAAGTATTTTTGCCACAGGAGATAAAAGCGTGATCGGGCGGTAGGATTCTCCTAAGGAGTGTTGTTTGCCAGGTTTGGGTATAGGAATAATGCCGCCTCTCTTCCAAATCTCTGGTATGATGAATGTTCTAAGTGAAAGGTTCATCGTGGCAGTGATATACTCTAGGGCCGGTGTGTCGAGGTGTTTGAGCATTATCATTGCTATACCGTCCGGTCCAAGCGCCTTTGAGTTTTTGACGTTTTTTATGGCATTGGCTACTTCAGTGGTGGTGGTTTGAAGATATTCGTCTACCTTGGTGTTACGGATGGCTCGTGTAATTTTGCGCTTGAGTCTATCCTTGGGTGGGTGTTCGACGAACTGTTTGTTAAACAGATTGGCGCATTTTTTGTCGTCGCTCACGGTAGAATTTCCAAACTTGATAGCGACCCTCCCTTGAGTTTTGGTGGGATTAGATAAGTTTCTTACGGTGCTCCATAGTTTGCTCACACCTGTGGTGGTATTCAGTTTTCGAAGGTGTGAGTGCCATATATTTCTCCTGTGGTCATTGACCTGTTTGACGATGATATCGTTAATGTCACCAATGCGTGGATCACTGGGGTATGCACTTCTTAGCTGATCCCTCGTTTTAGCTAATTTAGCCGCTGATGTTGGAAAATTAGGGTTTAGGCTGGGAATACGGCCGGCTGGAATGAATCTCTTAGCTGCAGTGAGAATTATCCGTCTGAGTTGTTTTTCGGCCATACGTACATTACTTGGGGGAGTAAGACTAGCAAAAGCTTCGCTTATGTACCTTTTAAAGCCATCCCAGTTAGCTTTTTTTAAAGTTTGTGTACGTTTTCTTGTCGGGGTGGACGAGTTTCGACGGCATATCCAGCGTTAGTATGATTGCAAGGTGATCAGAGTACATCGTGAGAATTGGCTTCCATGTGATGTCGTTGATAAGTCCACGGCTAGCGATGGAAATATCTGGTGAGCTTGTGCAGGATCCAGCGATACGAGTCGGTTTGTCGTCGTTTATTGGACAGAAATCTGATCCGTCCAGCTGATCGGCGATGATGTTACCTCTGGTGTCGTTGTGGAGGTTAGAGTGCCAAAGATTATGATGTGCGTTGAAATCACCAAGCAGAAGACGAAACTGGCCGTTTAGTAGAGGGTTAATATTGGCTTTGTAATTGGCGGGACAGCTGGAGACGGGTGGAATGTAAATGTTGAAAATTTCAAAGTCAATATTGCCCGATTTTACGGTTATCGCTTGTTGTTCCATTGTGTTGTCGGCGGAAGTGATGTCAACGATGCTGTACGGTAGATTGTTGTGAATGAGGAAAGCCAAACCTCCTCCAGCATTGCTTTCTCGGTCGTGTCTGGTGACGTTATAGTTCCCGTAAGAGCTGAGCGAATGGTTCTAATTTAGTTTGGTCTCTTGTACCGCAGCAATCTGTATATGGTGTCTGTCCATGAAATCAGTAAGTTCGACGATTTTATGTTGGAGTCCATTACAGTTTAGTTGGACGATTTTGGTGTTGGTGTAGTTAACATCGATGGTACGTGGAGCTGGGTTCAAATTAGGCGTAGATTGAACTGTGCGTACCAGGGTTTGCCGGTGTGGAAGGTGTTGATAGTTGGGAACCTTGGTGGGGCGGCTGCTGGTTGGATGAAGAGCGTCGCCCACGATTTCTGCATCGACTCGCTGTGTAGGTTGGACCTCGTTGATTGTAATGGGTAAGTCCTGAACAGTTCTTTAGGTGAACCCATTCTCCACAGCATGTACATTCGACCGACGTTTGAACATTGGTCCAAATCTGTTACCTGGATTTGATTCAATGCCGGCACGTATTAGTAGTGTTCGGAGCAGCTGGGCCGGCCAGGACTGCTCCCCGAGGGAAAAAATGGTGTTGAATGAATGACACGGAGTTTCTATCCCCTTCTTGCGTCGAGGGGGGTCTCTGCGACTCGCCATGCTGAAGCATGGGTCGTTCCGGTTCGTAGACCCGGTCGCAGTAGGAACGAAATCCAAATTGGGGGGTAATGTTCTGTACAACTTTTTTGCTGGAAATCACATGAGGAATTATATTTTGGTGCGTTTATGCGACAGTTTCCGGACACCCTGTATAGGGCAGTGTTGGCTGAGTGGAATCGCTATTCTCTGTTCCTCATTGTTTTTTTCGTTTTAAATATTTTTCGAAACGTAATTATAATTCTCAAATCAAATTTGATTAAACAATCCTCAAAGTTGTATTTTTGTATCAGTGCAATGAAAAATTTCTGTTTAATTGCTACACGACAAGGAACTTTCTTATCGCCTTTTTCTTGCTCTAGATACTTGATTTTTAGTTTTAATAAAATTTTTCTTATTTTGCGACATTGTGTGGTGTACCGATATTGATAAACTTCTAGAGTAATTGATTAGGAAACCAACCATTGATAACTAACTTATTTGAAATGGAAATTCGTCGATTTGTTCTGCGGAAATTCGTCAAAATGATTTAAAAAATGTGTTAATTAGACATGAACATTCACATAATTTTTAAATAGTAATTCATCAATTTGAAACGAAAATTCGTCAATTCAACATGAAATTTCGTCAATTTAGCATAAAATTTCGTCTATTTGAATTGAAAATTTGACAACATGTTTTTGAGTTCGCCAATAACGGGAATTCGTAGACCAGATGTTTAATTCGCCAATTTTTAATGAAATATTATATTATATTATATTATATTATATTATATTATATTATATTATATTATATTATTGCCATAAACAGAATTTACAATTGAATAACAATTAAGAATTAAAAAAGGATATTCATTAATTATATACACATGTACATGTGCATTAATATAATTTGGAAATTCATCAGTTTTGTAATGGAAATTTGTCAATTTAAAAAATCGTCAAGATAATTTGAAAAATTCTTATTTTGATTTGGAAATTTGCAAATTTGTCATGGAAATTAACCAATTACGAATGGAAATTCGGCAACATCATTTGGTGTATATTTGAAATGAAAATCCGTTAACATGAATTTGAAATTCGTCAATTTGTTTGGGAAACTCGTTAGTAAAACAAAACAAGTCAACGTCATTTGGAAACTCATCAATTTGACATGGAGCTTCGTAAATTTGAAATTCGCCAACGTGTATTTCCAAAACACGTTGGCGGTGCCGGTGAACACGATTTTAAAATTCAAACCAAGCTCCTCGATGAGCGGAATTTCGAAATTTGACAAACTTGTAGGACACCGTACTGCCCATATTTGGTGATCATTTCAAGGCTCTTTCTAGCTTCCAAGGTTCAGAAGTTAGAGTCGTCGAAAGATAGGATTTTAATTTAATTTTCCTATCGCAAAATGATGGAAAAATCACCCACTTACTCTATCCCATTGTTTTATCTACCCAGGCAAATGCATACTAAAGAAAGGAGTCGGCATGGGTTTTAGATTAAAAAAAATCCCCACAACATGTCCTTAGAATATATTTAAAACGGCGTTAAGAGCCCAGGGAACCAGCATGGCATCACTAATGTTACTATGTAGAAAGGCATACTCTCCTCCAGAAATATTGCATCCAGGTTTATGTGAGGTTTAGACCTGTGGCTCGTCCTTATGTTTACTTTAATCCTGTGCCTCGCCCTTCGCTCTGCTTAGACCTTGCATTGTCTGTCGCGCATTAGGGAATTCGCCAACATTTTTGGGACGTAGTGTTGCGAAATAAGACAAGGAGAAGTGCAAGTGCAGCGAGCGGTGAGCCAAAGGAAGGCCATTCAGCTCGTCCATACGTGTACTCAGATTCTGTGGCTCGCCCTTAGCTTGGTTCAGACCTCGCTCTGTCTGTCGCGCTTTTCATAATTCGCCAACTTCCTTACGACCAGCGCTGGTGGGAAGTGATCAAGGCGAGGATCGAGCACAGTGAACGGTGATCTAATTGAAGGCAATTATTAAAATGTAGACCATTGGCTCATACTTAGGATTACTCAGATCCTATACGTCGCCCTTCTCTGCTCATACCTCGCTGTATGTCGTGCTTTTCAGAATTCGCCAACATTTTTAATACGTAGCGATGCTGGGAAATAGGATAAGGCGAGCTCAGCGTGTGGTGGGCTAATAGAAGGAAATTCGTAAGATTTACATCTCCGCCTCCTCCATACGTTTACGTAGATCCTGTAACTCGCTGTCACTTCGCTCGGACGTGTTGCTCTGTCTGTCGCGCTATTCAAAATTCGCCAACATTTTTGCGACGTAGTGCTGTTGCGGAATAAGATAAGGCGAGATGCAAGCGAAGCGAGCGGTGAGCCGATGGAATGCATTTCATAAGATTTAGACCTATGTCTGATTCATACGTTTAGTCAGATCCTGTGGCTCGCTCTTCGCTTAGTTCAGGCCTCGCCCTGTATGTCGCGCTTTTTAAAATTCGCCAACATTTTGGTAAGGCAAGGTGCAAGCGGTGAACTAATGGGGCCTTTTTTCGGTTTTGTGCGATTATTTAAAAAACGGTAAGTGATACAGAAAAATGGTCTGACGACGAAATCTTACGAAAAAAACTACATAAAATTATCTTTCCAATGATATATAACACATTAGAGTTCAATTGAATATTTCGGCGTTAGAATAGAACATAATTTAGAATATTTTCATTTTAGACCTTTTTTAAAAGCTCCATAACTTTTGAACGAATGTTAGTTCAGCCGTAAAATGTTCTACAAGTATTAACAACAAGTTTAAGATAATTCTAACGTAAACGTTGAGTCGCTCCGGTCAAGGACCCCCATTATCCCCCCATTTAAATTTATCAAAACGGCATGTCCAAAACTCCCCCCAAAATTAGAGCAGAGTGCTAAATTTTGGTTTGTTGGGATTGGAGGTCATAGTGACCTCACGCACTAAAAATCAGCTCATTCGGATAAAAACTAAGGGTACCTCCCATACAAAGTGACCCAAGACAACTTTGTTCTACAGTTTATAAAATGAGTAGTACGTAGAACAAACTCCTGATGGGTCACTTTGTATGGGAGATACCACCAAAAAGCAGATGCCTTTCCACCACTCCAAGTACTGCCGGAGAAGCCATGATCGGGACAGTTTGCAGTTAGGAGGTGCATACAAATAGATGACAGCAAGTGGCCTCTCGTTACTGACGGAGGCTGCATACCACCAAACGCATTTAACTTGTGAGTGTGCTACTGTGGCTGCGTGGATCCCATATTTCCTGTTTCATTTCATGGCTTCTGAGCTGGAGAACACAATTTCAACCATTAGGTCCCTTCGGGAAGTTAGGGGAATTCAACTTATTTTCATCTGAAAGGGTTACAAATGGTATACAGCTTTGCTTTGCTAGGGAACTTGTAAAGAACGGGTCTCATATTTCAGTGTCTTTCAAGTTTTTCTTCTTCTTTTCAGTACCGTATAGCCCCATGTGAGGCCATGGTGCGTTAAGTCAGCCGTTTATAGGCAATTTCGAGTCAACGTTACATTGCATATCATTTCGGAGTGTATATAATGTTGCAAGCACTATATATTTCCAATACGCACATGTACGGAAATTTTGGACCACGCTGAGATTCGATCTCCGGACTTCTAGATTACTAGCATCGTAGAGTGCGACTCAACCAAGTGAGCCACAGAGCGGGTCTTTCAAGTTATTTAATCAAAATTTATTTTCTAGCTGAATCATACCAGCAATAAAATTTAGCCACTGTTAATACTTTGATAAATTTAGAAGAAGTCTTATTAAAACCGTTAACCATATTTCAATCAATAAAGGATTTATAAATATTCTGACGATGCTATTTTGCTAAGATGAAAGTTACAGACGAAACAAACTGATTTTGCAAGTCGAATATGCAGTCTGAGATACAAAAATTGCACTGAAAATAGACAAACTACGCTCTAAAAGGCAGAAATTAGAGGCCAGTTAAATGTAATCAGAATGCAAAAGAAAATCATTATCATCTCCATTTTTAGGATTTTTTAGATTTTTCAAAAAACCCTTATGAAATCGATTTTGTCCGTCCGTCTGTCCGTCCGTCAGTTCACTAAATAACTCGCGAACGACTCAACCGATCGTCATGAAATTTGGTAGGAATGTGTTGAATGGTAACAGTCTTTGGCACGAATTACTTAAAAGTTGGTATGGCAAAGATAACAGGGTGTCCCGGACATTTGAAAATTTGTTCACTAAATAACTCGCGAACGGCTTAACCGATCGTCATGCAATTTGGTAGGAATCTGTAGAATGGCAACAGTCTTTGGCACTTAGAAGTTGGTAGGGCAAAGATAACAGGGTGTCCCGGAGATTTCACTTTTTCGTTTTTATCGGACATGGACGTATTGGTACTCAGGTCGAAGAACTCGATGGGTGCATTTCATACCATAGTTGCTTTTTTTTCCAGTTCGGAGTAACGGTAGCAGAGTTATGGACGTTTTATCCTAGCTTTCTTTTTCACCTCCGTTTTCCTAAACCGCTATAAGTACCGATATATAACTTTGCACAAATATTGGGTAGCGTGAGCTTATACAGGGTGTCCCGCAACTGGTTAGCCATAGACCAATGGTAGACTCTACAGGATGTTTTAGGAAAAATGTCGCCAAAATTATTTCTCTAGCTTTTACCGTTAAGAAGTAATTGCCTTTTTTGTGATTCTTGTAAAAAAACGACTTTTTTCGAAAAACTCCTATTTCCTAGCTTCCACTTTAGCCAAATCAATGTTTTTCTTATTCTTCTGAAAGTACATAAAATTTCCAATAAAAGGACATATCAAACGTTTCGAACGGTTTCGTATCTTCCGAAATACGACGTTTTGAACTTTGCAGAAATGTCAATTTCAATTTTTAATGACAAAATTAAACCCGAATTTCGTAACGGGACATTGTAGTGGCAAATCTGCAAAGTTGACAAAAGTTGGCGTTGTATCTTAGCTTTCGAACGGCATATAAGAATAAAGCACAGAGTCATCCAGTTTCTGAATAATATCTATAAATGAAAAAAAAACATAGTCTGCAAATGTACCAAACCGACTTCAATCTTGAAAAGGAAGTAAAATTTATACATCAAGCAAAGACTTGGTTGTTATGCATTATGGAAAAATACTTTTCGCTACTGTTGTAGATGCTACTTTATTAATTATAACGGTAAGTATAAACAAATTTGTTTTATGTGTTGAATTATTTGTACGAAGGTTCGCTGTGTACACATTAATATTGTGAGAGTATTTTTCATTTTCATCGTCTAAAAAAGGATAAACATTTTAATTTGTCTGGTATTAATTAGTGTCCTTTTATGTCCTTTTTCAGAGTTTTCCGATCCAATTTTTCCTTAGCAAATTTAATGATAGAATCTTAGATTCTTAAAAATGAAAAAGAAAGTGGCAACTTGAATTATTCGCGTAGTTATGGCTTTGGAAAGATTCAGATGATTACGGGAAACACGAACATTTTCCATTCAAACTCGATTTATTCCGTTGAGGGTCCTTGAAATAGGAATCAAACACCGGATATGTAATGTACTCGGCGTCCCCTTTGATATGATACCCCGCATGCCGACCTCCAGTCAAGGATTAAATAGTGTCCTTTTTTGTCCTTTTTGGGACCTTTCCGATCAAATTTATTTTAGTAAAATGAGTAGTCTGGCTGGCCTAGCGGTTAGTGCGCGCACCTTCGGTGCACAGGGTCATGAGTTCGAATCTCACGGTGGATCATGGTGTTTTTCGAACTCACGAGCTTGTGACGGACTATGATCTCACTCAGATGTTAAACGAGTACCCATTTATGGGGATAAATAACACTGCTGAGCGTGATGCTGATCTCATTACCTCAACAAAAAGCAGATAAGATCTTGGAAATAGAATGTCACTAACACATCCTGCGGCCTTAGTCCAATGCTGGATTGTCGCGCCTGTTATTTTTAAAATGAGTTTTAGACTTCTGGGACCCCACTGATTCAAGACCAAGAAAAAATAGCCTTACTGTATTTTTGTCTATTGGAAATGCTTATATGACTGAACTATTTCCAAGTAATAGCAAGATTTCTTCCACTTACGGACTATGTTTTTTTCCCTTTTACACATATTATTCACAAACTGGATGATTCTGTGATTTATTCTTATATGCCGTTCGAAAGCTAAGATACTACGCCAACTTTTGTCAACTTTGCAGATTTGCCACTACAATGTACCGTTACGAAATTCGGGTTTAATTTTGACATAAAAAATTGAAATTGACATTTCCGCAAAATTCAAAACGTCGTATCTCGGAAGATACGAAACCGTTCGATGTGTCCTTTTATTGGAAATTTTTTTTCAGAAGAATATGAAAAACATTGATTTGGTTAAAGTGGAAGCTAGAAAATTTGAGTTTTTCGAAGAAAGTCGTGCTTTTGACAAGAATCACAAAAAAGGCAATTACTCCTTAACGGTAAAAGCTAGAGAAATAATTTTGGCGACATTTTTCCTAAAACATCCTGTAGAGTCTACCATTGGTCTATGGCTAACCAGTTGCGGGACACCCTGTATACGTCATTGCGCTTATAATCAAAGTATACGTTAAATACTAAGACTGTTGACTTTTGCTAAACAAACGAAAAAAACAGCTAATAAATTCAGTTAGTATGTGTAGCCATGATAGATGATACATAGTAAATCTACTTTTAGACCAATCCAAAAATAGATTTACAAGAAGCATTTCATTAATATTGTGCATAATTTTCATTTCTTGCCTATAAAATGTTCAAAATTATTCACTATGTATGTATGTATGTATCCAAACACTCGTATTACGGGCGCATCCCTCTGTACGCCGCTATTTTTAAAATTTGACTCTAAAATTAGAAAAAAAAAGAAATAACATGCGTGGCAGTCCACCAGTAAACTTGGACCGCAGATGTGTGAGTGACATCCAATTTCCAAGATCTAAACTGCTGTTTTGTTGAGGTGTTGAGATCAACAGCACGCCCAGCAATGTTATTTATTTCCATAAATACTTGTTTCCCATAAATACTTGTTTACAATCTGAGCGACATCATAGTCCGTCACGTAGGTCACGTAGGCCATAAAATGAATTCGTTCACGGTGAGTCTGAAATCCATGATCCTGTGCACCAATCCAACGACAAGCCAGGTTACTCTAAAATTTTCTAACAATATTTCTGAGACCGGAAATGTCAACTCCTAAGAAAATCATGATGAAAAAATTTTGGATCCCCCCCTCCCTGACCGAAATCCTGGCTACGCCCATGCACGCCGTAGCACAGATTGAAACACCTAGGTAGGCGTTGACTTGGAAAGACTCCAATCAAATCAAATGTGGCCTCAAAGTTGACCGGAATTTCGTCTGGTATATGAATAACTAAAAAAATATAGAAGAGACTTTTTTTAATTATAAATGAATTTTCTTTGGCGAAAATTTGTAGATCCAGCTTTAAACATTTTTAGTACAATAAGCAATTTTTTGAGCGTAGAGGCTTATCTAAGGGATCTGGTGAAAAATTAATTTAGCATTGGTTTTGACTTCAAAAAGTGTAGGTATATCTCTTCATGTCTTCAAAAAAATTCTACGTAGTTTATCGCAGTCGTGCTGTTTCTATGGTTCAAGAAATCTTTCATGTGGCTTTCGAGCCCTTAAATCTCCCTTATACGCTGCCCCTGACCCGTTCGTTGTAATTCAAATCATTTAAATAACACGCTTTTAATACTCCAAAGAAGTAGTACCTATTCCCCGAAGGATCGATTCCATAACTCGGTGTACGTCGTATAAGTCATTTAAGTGGCCTCTTTAAAACCCCACTGATTGTTTTCTTCGAAGACCTACATTTTATCAGTTAACATAAACATTATAAAAGCCATTCGAAAAAAATAATAATCTCAAAATGTACTCTATTTCTTCAACCACCCGTAACGCAACCTAAATGTGTTTTACTTACGCAGGATCAATGTAGCTATTCTGCTAAACTAAGTGGAACAAATGATCCTTAGCGCACCCACATTTCTATGCTTATAAATCCAGATATTGTTAAAATATTCCAAACGGGGGCAATTACCGCGGATTACAAGCGTACTTACATGAAAACGTAATGGTTCATAAAAACTGACGCATCAATAACGCAAGTAAATTGCTCTATTTCGTTATACATGCTCCCGTCACTCCTGCGCATCAACCACTCCAAGCAAATTTTTCCCCTTTGTTGAAGACTTTTGTTTGTCTGTCGACAGGTATTTTGTTGGTCTAAATACATTTTAATAAATTCAAATCCATCGCAGACTAGTCTAGACTAATTAAAATTATAATTTGCGCCACAAGCTATAAAATTGTATCTTGGCAGTTTTTAAAGATTCGCCCTTCTTGGGTTTTTAATTTTAATATGCAAACGTGTATAGGCAGTTACCATAATAATATCTTCCACAAGTGTTTCAGCGTTCAGGCATTGTTCGCCCTGTTTCCAATTTATACTTAACGTTAAATATTATGATAGCTTAACTTTACTATGCTTAGATATAAGATTTGCATTTCCAAATGCTTCGAGTAATTTGATGAACTCTGAGGATTCTTTATGTCCACTACAACTTCCACCTGGTAGCTTTGAACCGCATAAAAAAAATTAAATTGCCATCAGGTAGATAGGTGATAATTGAGATGAGAACATTTGACACGCGCAATTTGCACTTTATGAACATTGTGGACTATTTAAATTTAGCCATGCATTTCCTCCCGTCTAATTTGCCGCGATAAAGGTACCGTGCTGTGCTTCTAAACTTATCAAAATTCATCCAAAAAACTTCATTCATATTAAATGCTCTTCACACATGGATTGAGAAGCAAACGGCATCTGACTTGAGTTGAGTGGCTTGCAAAGATGAAAACGAATCTTTAATTAGTCAAAATACAAGAAAGAAAAACACTTGGTAGAAAATTTCGGATAGATTATTATTATTTTATTAAAATTAATTTTAAATCCTCTCTATGACGGATGCATGACTGAAACGTCCGCTGTTCAGCTCGACTGCACAATTTTATCTTTTTGGCGAAAAATTCTTTAGCTATATCTGCTCGCGAGCTTCAAATGCGGCAAAGACAATATGTCTAAGTCATGTATTACTACAAGACGGAATTCGCATGAATTATTCGGTAGATTAAAAAAAAGTGTGAATACTCTTAGTTTACATATTATTCAATTAATTGAAGTGAGTGTTAAGGTGGTTGGAAAAATTTTGGCGGGTTTCGTCGAAGTTGACCACTATATTTTAGATTTTATAATATTAGCCGCAGAATTTAGTTTTTTTTAATTAATTGGTATGCAGTTGCAGTAATACTTAAAGTAAAGGGTTTTCCAATAGGGACGCTTGATCTTTGAAATGAAAAAAAAAATACATGTAGGAGAGATATTTGCGAATTTTTTTTTTTATTTGAAAGGTCCATCGACCCCATTACATATGGAATATGACATCATTCAAATGACCGCCACGGCTTCGGTTGGTGGCGCGCACACGAAAGGTCCAATTTTCGATGACTCTGGCGCACAAATCGGGCTGTATTTGATCGATGGCGTGGCGTATGTTAACTTTGAGGGCATCGGTGGTTTGCGGTTTGTTGGCATAGACCTGCGACTTAAGAAAACCCCACAAGAAAAAGTCCAGCGGGGTCAAATCGCACGATCTCGGTGGCCAGTTCACGTCGCCTCCGCGCGAGATGACCATGCCCGTAAATTGCTCGTGCAGAACATCCATCGTAGCGTGTGCTGTGTGGCACGTAGCGCCGTCCTGTTGAAACCACATGTTGTGCAGATCCATATTCTCGATTTCAGGCCAAAAGAAGTTGGTTATCATCGACCGGTATACAGCCCGATTTGTGCGCCAGAGTCATCGAAAATTGGACCTTTCGTGTGCGCGCCACCAACCGAAGCCGTGGCGGTCATTTGAATGATGTCATATTCCATATGTAATGGGGTCGATGGACCTTTCAAATAAAAAAAAAAATTCGCAAATATCTCTCCTACATGTATTTTTTTTTTCATTTCAAAGATCAAGCGTCCCTATTGGAAAACCCTTTAGTTATTATGATATAAATCATTAACATAAAAACATATCACATATAAAGGGTGGAAAATATTGTTGAACGATATTTTTCATCAAGATATAGTACCAATGGTCTGTCTGGATCTATACGCCAACGGAAGGGTTAAATATCACGTTGGCATTTTAAGAGAGTAATAAAAATTACCCGGATTTTATATTCTCAATTATAAACAAAAAATTGACGTTTAAATAAAATTTTCACGCATACTATGAACTGCAATAGTGTGAAAACGGTGCCATTTTTATTTTCTGATGGCCATTCTGGACTAACGCATGGCATGGGTTACTATGCTTTTTCTAAGTGTTTTATAAAACTATGTATATTCAAAAAGAAAATGTTGACTTATGAAAGTTTTCTCGATTTTCGAATACAGTAAAACTTCGTTATAACGCTCTTCTGGGGTCTAAGCCAAAAAAGCGCTATAACCGGGAAAACGCCATAGCCGGGAAGTCCAAGAAATATACTTATGCATACACATTTTAGGTGAAAAGATTTATTATTCGATTGATACATGGAATGCAATAGTAAGGAAATGGCAATCAATTGATTACTGGTAAAAAAAAACAGATATTTGTTTTTGTTTTAGACTGCAGTAATACTGAGGTTTTCAATTTATTGAAAGATCCTTCCTCTATTTTCATATACTAAGGCAAAAATTGCTCGAATCTTCTCTATTGCAACTAAGACTGCAAATGTTTTTGGCATGTGTCGACGGATGCTGATGCAATTACGAATTGTTCAATTATACTTTCAATTGTTGTTATGTCTTCCCCTTTTCCAGGAAATTTGACCTTGATAGGAATTAACGGAACAACTTGTGCATCATGGTTTTGTTTGTGAATATGTATTACAATATAAAGAAAGACTACGTGCTCAATGAATTTGTCAATAGGTTCGTTTTTTACTACATCCCGTGTAGGTTTGGGTAACGAAACTTCATATAAAAAAAATGACAGGTGGATCAGCTGGCATTTTTTTTATATGGAGTTTCGTTACCCAAACCTGCACGGGATAACCAAAAAAACACACCTAATATACATTTTTTTAAGAAAATGAGACTGGGAAAAGAGCGTTATAACCGGGAAACAGTAACGTTATAACGAATCGAAATTTCCTGTAATAAATGCTAATGGGACGAGAGAAAAAAGAGCGTTATATCCGGGAGCGTTATAACCATCGGCGGATTTACACATTTGCCGCTAGTAGGCTATTGACATTTTGCCGCCCCTACCAAGCTCAAAACCAGGTTTGGGCCAAAAATATCACTGTCTTTCAGTTTTCCCCGCAGGGGGTCGGTGTCCTTGTGACATCAGCCAGAAATGGCTGTATGTAGTGGGACAAAGATCTTTGTTGAGTTGCGCCACCACGGACCCAGCAGCGCAAGGGGCCCCCGGTACAGTTGATACGCCATGGCGAGGATCTGTACAAAGACCATTCGGGCGGTAACGTTCCCGAGCTCCTGAGTTATGTACGGGTCGCTCATGGCGAGACCTACCTCCTCCCATGACTTACGGGAGGGAAGTCACTAAAGGCCAAGCACGATTATGGTGCCCTCTGGTGGGGGAGTGCATCGTATGGTAAATCGTGTGAGCTTCGGAGTTGACGGCTTCGCATGACCCGAGTCCTGAAGGGGCTAGTTAGGGAGAACGGCCTTGGTGGTAAATGCCTACGCGCCTATATCTAACTGGTTTGTGGATTGATGACCACACTGCCCGAGTCGCATTGCTGACTAGTAAACTGAAGGGGCCACCTGGATGTGAGAAGCAGCGCTACGAGTCTACACAGGCTCGTAGTCACAGGTCCAACGAGCCTGGGATTTGCACATCTGAATTCTCACGTGAGGCTTAACCAATAGGGGGCCGAAGAAGGATCAGACCTGCTATAGAGAAGTCTATAGCGAATTGAACAGGTTTGTATTGCCTCCTAGGTCCAAGGAGGCAATACAAACCTGTCCAATTAACTAATCGGTCCCGGCAACACAAAAATAACCCAATTTTAATTAATTGAGTTACATCAACTCTATAGCGTATAGTGAACTACGGGGATGGGTGTGGGGGATCATGGTCCTTTCCCATCAAGGAGTTGGCTTCGTAGTGGCTGGAGGTTGTTACCCAAGTCATCCAGCTAGTGATGCAACCCCGGGGTTGGGTTCCTGAAAGTGAGTGCATTCGCCGGATGGAGAAATCCCCATCTGACAATAAGACCTTGTCAGTAAAAAGCCGACGGTCCAAACATTTAGCGGGACCGGGAGATAAGGCCGAAAGGCTAGGTGCTCCCCTGACGGTATACCTCGTAGATGGTTTGCTTGTCTTTCAGTTTGAGCGGGGCGCAGGATCAAAAATACGGAAACGTCTACAAAAATGTACGAGTATTTTACAAATTCGATTACACAAATATATTTTTTTAAATATGGCTATAAATCTGAGTCACTAACGACCTCGGGATCCTTGAAAAATGAAAAATGAAACAAAGTACTTCAATCGAATTAAAAAATGTTAAACAAGAAATAAAGGCCAAAATTTGTTTGATCCGTCAGTAACAACTTTTTTTCGTATTAATTTCCGTCAAATTTTAAACAGCTGATCAGAATATTCATCCGGTTATCCAGGTCGCCCCAAACAACCTTGGCAGTGAAAATTGTTAGGCAGAAAACATAAGTAAACTTCGGACAGAACGGTCGTTTTAAATAAGCAAAAATTAGTTTGTGATGTGGTGTGAAACAAACGCATGCACCAGTAAAACTTGTCAAAAAATCGGGTATACTTGGGATGAAACTGCGATGTATACGGAATTTACTATTTTCTCACCAAATATATGATCGGGATCGGGGTATTTTTTTAAACAAATATTTGTCCATGATACTCTTGTCCCATAATCTGAAAGGTTGCGAAAGAATTATGTTGCAAACTTAGCAAATGACTATCGGTTTCGGCAGAGCCAATACCATTTTTCTGAACCGAATCTCGGGACAAAACCATTTCACCAAGGAGATATTTTGCCTGCACAAAATGGCTGCCCTAAACAAATATGTATACAAATTATATATTTGAGGCGGTGCGCGGCAAAACTCGCTTCTTCCATTTTTTTACGAAATTGAGTTATGAATTGCATTCGAAAGTATTTTTCCTGCTCTACAAGCTAGTAAGCTCAGTTTTTATCAAAACACATTTCTTTCATACTTTTCGAGGCGTTGAAATTTGCAGTTCGTTGCAAAACTTACTTCTTCCAGGTAATGTGTACTTATTGTACCTATCAAAACTCTTTACTTCCATGCTTCCATCAGTTTCGAACAAAACTCATTTCTTGCCATAGCGGACTCATCAAAACTGTCTCTTTCCAGTAAACATTTTTATTACCGAAAATGGAAAATATTGCATTATCATTAATATTATTAGGTAAGGGTTTATTGTTTTCGTCCTTAGACACGTTCTTGGACAAAATTGAACTAAATACACCACCAACTTGGTAGAAAACTATGTGGTTCCACCAGGACACATCAAAACTCGTTCGTTCCAATTTATAATTTGAAATTGACGCCAAAGTTATTATTAAATATCACATTTCTGTCTTACAAATCAATCTTTGTGCATATATCTTCCCTTTAATTGCAAAACGAATATGGTACAATAATTTTTCATCTTGCTAAACGTTTTTTTCGATTTATGAAAAATTACGAAAAATGGAAGGAGCGAGTTTTGCCGCGCACCGCCTCATTTGTAAAATATATAAGGCAATGCCATGTATTATGAAACGCCCTTACCAAATATAAGATTCGCTATTTTTCCGGTTTCGATAAAGTTATTCGAATGAAAATTTGCAGACGTATTCCTCATGTCATTTCTTAAGAACCCTCATCAAAATTTTCATATTTGCAAACCTAAGAGGAGTTACACACGCACAAATTGAAATTCAAAAATGTCCTGTATTTACTTTTTCTTAGCAAATGTGAACAGACTTAGTATTTAACGTGTATCAGCTCTTCAACTTCAAACGCCCATAACTTCGTTACCGATACTTTAAACGGGAAAAAGGGGAAAAAAGTAACAGATATAAGTCAAATCAAAGGACTCGATGAGTGCGAGTCTTTTGAATTGATTATCCGTTCATCTCCGATAAGAAATAAAAAAGTCACCTCTTCGGAACACCCAAAGATAACAGGGTGTTCCGAAGAGGTGACTACCAACTTCTAAGGTATTCGTGCCGAAGACTGTTGCCATTCTACACATTCCTACCAAATTTTAAGTGAACTGCCGGACGGACGGACTAAATTGATTTTATAAGGTTTTTTCGAAAAAAAAAAATCTAAAAAACCTTTCAAAAGAGCAACAAAATTGATTCATCCGTAAACAGAACTTTTTGAACAACCTAATTGCACATCGTCTTAATTCCATGTGAACGGGACCATAAATAAGTATATCTCGGCAAAGAACATGCAAATAAAAGAATCGAACGAACAACGGTGGGTGTAATATGCGCAATGAATATGCAAATCGTTCTAAATTATGAATGAAATGATATTTAATACTTTAGTTATGCTGATCGCACATTAGATATACTTAAATTTTTTTTTGTGTAAGCTTTCTTGTATCTAACCTGATAATTCTGAGAGTCACCGTGAAGAAGTTGAAGAGAGTTCACGAACGCCGATTTATGAATGAAAAACAATATTTGTGTAAATTAAATACTAACCAGTAGCTAATAAATTTTCACTGTTCTTAGGAGTGAATCCTTAGGAGAGTTTGAGTTTGAGTTTTCAACGTCTTCAGAGCTTCCGGTGACGATGATGAAATTTTGATTTATTGTGTCGGCTGTTTGATGTATGAGTTGTTTATGGACTATGGCTGGTTTATTTACTATGCAAGATTTTGGAGTTTATATTTTTTGATCTAGAATAATTAAAAAATATTAAACAATAAAGTGCTAATAGATAATACAACCATCATCAAAGGTCCATAAAACATTGTTAATTTGTAAAATGCGGGACATTTTACCGAGGGGAGGCTTATTCTTACATTCGATTTGAAGACATAAAAATTAAATTAACTCGCTTATTATTTCTGCCAAGAGTGTCAACGGGCATTCTTTGGGATATTTGGGCAACTGTATCATCCAAACAGTGATAGCTAGGACTCTAAATTTTTCAGATAAATGCGCGCGGAAAAATGCTCTATACATTATTATTGCAGGGAGGCTTTGAACTTTTTGTGGGATCTTTGGGTGACTGTATCTTCCAAACTGTGATCCCTGGGACTCTAACTTGCAGAGAAAAGTTCCCGCCTGAATGTGCTTTTCATCTATTCTCAAAACACAAACTTTCAAAAAACCATAAAATTGTGATTATCTCGCTCATTATTACAGCTAATGCACTTTTTGTTCCATCTTTCGGTGACTGTAGCTTGCAAACGATGATAGCTAGGACGCTCAACTTTGCAGAGAAATATGTTTTTCATCGGGTCTCAAAACGACAATTCCAAAATTTCGATTTGACTCATAAAAATGCGATTATCTCGTTTATTATTGCAGCAAAAGAAGTCAAACTTTGCGTTTTTCGTGGGTCTTTTGACGACTATAACTTCTAAGCAATGACAGCTAGGAATCTCAACTTTTCATGGAAATATGCTTTATTGTACGATCTATAATTTTAGTGAGAAATATTTAAAAAAAACCAATGCCTGGATATTTGGTGTTATAAAATAGCCACAATTAAGTGAAATTGGTTCTCTGGACACTTAAACTTGAACTGGACGGCCTTTTATAGGCCTAGTGCGCATTGCGTACCGAAAATTTACACTCCCATTAGACAGTAGCAGTATTTCATAAAAACGAGACCGAGGCTAATTTCGGGCGCGGACGAAATTTGGATACCCTTCACTCCCCTCGGGATAAAATTTTTTTTCGGGCGTACCTACGACTTGAATTTAATCCTCCCCCCCCCCATTCTTTTCCTTCTGTCATCACAAAAGTTCCGTTGCGTCGACAAAACAATATTTGTGTGGGGTTTGATTAAGGCACTCCTGTCTCACCCCCAACAGTAGAACAACTTGATCTCGCCATGCAATCATTAAAACGTAATAATGCATCGGGCGCTGATGAGATTCCAGCTGAACTGCAGAAATATGGTGGGGAGAGATCCTTGTTCAGGCTATACACATACTGCTCATGAAAGTATGGAATGACGAAGAAAACCCGGAAGATTGGCGGAAAAGTATCGTCTGCCCAATCCACAAAAAATGGGATAAGTTGAAATATGAGAACTACAGAGGCATCTTATTAGTTTGTATACGACTTATGAGATCTTATCTAAAATTGTAGAAAATACAATTAATCCGTACGCAGAAGAAATCATTGGCGAGTACCATGGCGGCTTTAGACCTAGTCTTTCGACAATCGATCAGCTTTTTACAGTGAAGCTATTACTCCAGAAGTGCTGAGAATATAACATCGACGTATACCAAATATTTGCCGACTTCAAACAACAGGAATACGACAATATCGATCGAAGTGTACTGTACAACATTTTGCTGCATTTTGATTTACCGGCTTAGCTAGTGCGTCTCGCAAGTCAGAGTTCAGAATAGACTCACTTACTCATTTGAAACTCGTACAGGACTAAAGCAGGGCGATGGACTGGAACCAACGTTTTTCAACCTTGCTCAGGAATACGTAACTCGAGCCATGAATATAGACAGCAGCGGAACGCTACTTATCAAGTCGACACAATTAGTAGCGTACGCCGACGGTATCAACATCATGTCTCGAAGGAAGGGCGATGCAGAAAGTCTTCTGCATAGTCTCAATGCCGCCGCATATCAACGAGGATAAAACCAAGTCATGATGCAATCAAAAACAAGAACGCCAGTAAATTCAAGTATGTAATACGTGTTATTTTTCGGTCCTCCCAATAATTTATTTATTAACCAAACAAGGTAGATTACAATTGTACAAAAGAAAGAAAACAATTATACAGAACATTTAATTTCACAAATACTTAATTAGATAGGAAGGAAGGTGAAGACGGAAATACAAATGAGAAGATTAGGATGTTGTAAGGGACTTCATAACATTTCGTTTGAAAACCAAATTAGAAATATCGGGAGAGTAGTGGATGCTAAAGGAATTAAAAGCTCTACAGCACCTATTTACAGGCTCGTTGTAGCCATATACGGTTGAATGCTGATATTCTTTTAAAAGAGGTGTATGTCTAGTTCGTCTAATTTGATCATTAAACGTGATTTTGTTAGATATACGATCGATACTAGCTGCCCCGCTAACAAAGTCAAAAGTAAAACATGTAGAAAGCAAGGTTCTTCTGGAGGTAAGCGTCGTCAAGTTCAACAGAGAAAGTCTATATTTGTAGGATGGGAGACAAAGAAAAACAGTGGGGTCATATAAATCTCTCAGTGCGAATAGAAGAAATTGTTTTTGAACAGATTCAAATCTATCACAGTGCGACTCGTAAAATGGATTCCAGACTATACAGGCGTATTCGAGTATAGGGCGTACAAGTGTTGTATATAAGGATTTGGTAACCCAAATATTTCTTAATTCTTTTGCACGTCTTTTTATGAAGCCAAGTTGTTTATTGACTGTTCATAGTACCATGTCGTAATGCAGATTGAAGCGCAATTTATTGTCAAGTATAACACCGAGGTCCTTGATATGGTCCACTTTCTTGAGTTCGGTGTCATTAAGTAGGTAGGAACTAGATAAGACTGTGCTCTTACGCGAAAAACTCATTACCTGACACTTGCTAACGTTCAAGTGCAGATTATTTTGATTGCACCAATTTTCGAGGGACTCGAGCTTTCGCTGAAGAAAATCAATGTCAGAGTTTACTTTAATAGTGTGGTACAACTTCAAATCGTCGGCGTACAGAAGATGAGGAATATCCCACAAGAGTTGTGACAAATCCGAAATGAATATGTTGAATAGGAGAGGGCCTAAGTGGCTGCCTTGTGACACTCCGGAAGGGACACATACACTTTTTGACATACAACCCTGAAATTTAACAAATTGAGTCCGATTAAGGAGGTATGATTGAAGCCATCTGAGAAGCGATCCTCTTATTCCGAAATTATGTAATTTTGTAATTAAAATTTGGTGAAAGGCCTTGCTGAAATCAGTATAAATAGCATCAATTTGATTGCCTTTTTCCATTTCGCAGAGGATATCAGAAACTAGAATAATAAGATTGGTTGAAGTAGATCTGCCTTTTCGAAAACCGTGTTGTTGCTCATTGAGACGAGGTTCAAAGATAATGGTGAGCTTGCCATAAACCAATTTTTCGAAAAGTTTTGGGATAGCTGATAGAATTGCGATGCCTCGATAATTTTCAACCAATCTTTTATCGCCGCTTTTATGGATAGGCGTGAAATGTGAATATTTCCAGTACCAAGGAAAGACGCCAGTTTGGAGTGAATTGTTGAAGAGTATATGCAGTGGAGCGAGTAATTGATCTAAACATTGCTTCAAAAAATAGGGTGCTATTAGGTCAGGTCCAGGTCCTTTGTTAACACTAAGCTGTTGAATCGCTATATAGCTATTTCTTCCTGTGTACCTAATTATAATTTCATTTAAAATGGACGGTAGGCTGGTATCGGTTGAATAAACTGTGGAGCTCTGAGTCTTCGAAGTGCTGAAACAATTCTGGAAATGATCAGCGAAGAAGTCACAGTCGGTTGTGTGCTCCGAGGCTTAGATGGATCATTATTGGAATGTGTTGTAATTATTGGGTCGGTTACAATAATGGAGGAAGTTTTCTCAGGGTTGTGGTCAACGTTGATCGGGGGTTCAATCACTGTAGGAGTTGTTGCCGATGTTATTATTGTGTTGAGGCAGCATTCAAGACTATCAATTTTATCGTACAACTTTGCAAAAAAATTCAGTTTTTAGGTCTTGATTGTGGTCTTGCTGTTGTTCACATCAGTAGCTGGTACACTATTGTAGCAAGAAATATCGGTGAGTTTCTTATCCAGGCTTGAGATGCTTTTTTCTATGATCCGAATATGAGTGTTGTTAGAAATTATTTTCACTAGCCCATCGAAAGACTTCGCCATCTCAGAGAAACTATCACCGTTGGCCTTGGTTAGTGCAAGCTGCTTAGCCACAATATCATCTTTATCCGCATTAAGATTGGCAATCTGGTCTTCGATCTTACGGAACATGGGTCGAATCGTGAGCTCCGTATTTTGACAATCTGAGCAGATAAAGTGCTCAGCGAGATAAGGTGAATACCAGTCTCTAGGTGCATCAATACATGAACCGTGGAGTCTCCGCTGGCAGAAACCTTTACATACGACAGCCTTGAATTTGTTGTCGTAGGCCGTGCAATTATCCAAAGAGCATTTGTGACTCATTATGATTGCAAAAGAAAAGGGGACAATTTAAGATTGACGACACAAGTTAATGTCAGCACAAACAAAGGTTAATTGTGCCACTTTTTACACAAAGTCAGGTAAGGGGTACACAAATCGATGAGTCGAGAGATAAAAAATTAATTTAACCCTAGATAACCAACGTTATTCTTTCTACATTGTAACCAATGTTAGTCAATTCACCATATTAAAACTCGTCATAACACCATATTAAAACTCGTTTTTTGAGCCTAGTGATGCATCAAATATATTAAAAGCGGTTCTAACTAGAAATAATATCATTATTTTTACTAAATGTTAGACCAAAAAGTATCAGTGTTTGATTTTTTTATTTTATTTTAAAGAAAACTAACTGCCTACTTATTAAAGGCATTTGACCTTATCACTGTAGCAAAATAAGTTGCACAGTACAAAATTTGGTCGTTTCGACCTGCAGTACTTTGGTTTAACGATACACACCTCGTCACTAAAGCTGCAAATAGGTCTATTGTTGATGATATCGATACTTAACTGATTCACCTCCTAGGATATGGAAGGACACAACTATTGAGTGGAAGAACAAAAAGCAGCAACCAAAGGAAATATCAATGGTAGTCGAAACGACTAACATTGGTTATGCAGGGTTAAAGTTGAAATAAACAAAACACTGCACAGTTTAAAAGTTAATGGGTCACTTTTAACACAAAGTACGTACAGATATTACAAATTGATGAGGCAAGTGATAAACAATTAATAAAAATTTAAATGAACTTAAAGACAAGGGCAGGGAAAAACACGTCCGAACTGTTCGGCGGTTCAATGAATAATGAAATCGAAGCTGGTGCGACGAAACACGAAGCTCCATGTGCATAAAACCATCATAATTTTTGCAAAAAAAACCCTAAAAATTTGATTTGTACTTATAGAAATAATTCTAAGAATTTTTGTTTTATGTATTTGTATATTTATGTACATATCCATGATTTCATAAATAAATAACTTATTTTTAATAATAAATAATTACATAATGTACATACGCTAAAGCTAGGCATTTTTAATTTAAACATACATATACATGTAAGTTAATATATAATTATCAGTAGCCCGGAGTTCAATTAAACTTTCACTAGATAGTATTTTCTTATATATTTTTGAAATTTTCGAAAATAATCTTTGCTAACTTTCAAAGAAGTTGTACACCTTTCAATAATGTTCAAATGACAAAAACGGAAGTGATAAAGCCATGTGAAAAAGTCCTGGCCTCATGTGAATTTTATTAAAAAAAAAAATGAAATATTTCTGATTTTTTTTTAATGTTAAGGATTTTGCATGTCTAGCGCATTTGACTTTACTCTAAATGATAACAAATGAAGGTAGTTGAGCTGGCGAAAAGAGTAGTCAGTGACATTTATGTTCTTTCATAAATAATTTCTAGAGAAGTTTTGAACCATCCAATTAGTAATGTACAAACAATTTACTAATATACCTTTGTTTACGGAATTATATACTTTGGTGTTCTAGCAACGACCCAGGATTATTTTGAGATTAATATAGTTAGGGGCTTATAAAAATAGATTTGAATACTAACTTGTCCCGAGTATTATTATTTTTTTGTGATTTCAACTCTGCTGGTTTTTACATAGGATATCAATATTTATAGCATGATTTCTATTGTATTTACAAGAAACATTTATATGTTTCGACTGACGTTTCATTTTATAACAACAAGGATATTCCCTGTGTAATTGCCATCAATCAGTAAAGTTCACCAAATGCCATATGATGAATCTCTTCAAGTGAATGAGCAGGTGTTAATCCTGATTGTTCCATAGAGCCACTTGCATTGGACTGAACGCTAGGCGGTCCGCCAGTGCCACTATTACTCAGGTTGGACGTTGTTAGGGAGCCCATTGGGTTCAGTTGTCCTTGATTCCCTTCTTGTCGCATAGCATTTCGACGCCATTTTGCTCGTGCATTTTGAAACCAAACCTTTAGGGAAAAAATGAAAAAAAAAAATAGCTTATGTGTATAAACATTCTTCTTTTGGAATTTCTGTCGCAATATTTGCCATTATTTTTAAAGATGTAATGCACATGCACGAAACCAATACCGGAGCTAACAACTATCCTTTCATACGTTTCCGAAGTAATTTTCTAAATTAATTTCACAAGTCCATATACGTTTGTGGTAATAAACTCTGATATAGTTTTTGCTTCTTTAAAATTACCCTCAAACATAAATAGAAATACAAAAAAAGAACCGCCTTAAACAACGATAATGAAACATGTCAATTCCAATCGATCTGGACAACATAATAAGCTCCCGACCAAAGATGCACAATATCGACAAACATATTTTGTTAACAATTTGTTCAATTCAAAAGGTTTTATTGCACAGCCATCTTCCTCATATACTCGTATGTATACAGATCGTACAATCTTTCTTAATTCTATATAATCTTTTTACTTTGCCAACGAGCAGTACATACCTGAAGAACTCGTTTCGAAAGACCCGTCTTCTGTGCCAATTGTTTCAGATCCTTAGCGTCGGGATTCTGATTGATGGCAAAGTATGATTTCATTGTGCGCAGTTGATGATGTTTAAATGATGTTCGCATACGTTTGGTCCTTGTTTGTCCTGTTATGCTACCACTACCCGATCCGGGCGATTGACTTCCATCGTATGTCGTTAAATCCAATGATGTTTGTCCGAGCTCGTTGTGTAACAATTCTAATGGTTGGATAAAAGAGTAATTGGATGAAAACGAGAATACTCCATGAAATGGATAAAATGTTTAAAAATGTCGTTGGTGCTTTTTTAGGAATCGAAAGATACATAGAAAAAAGTATTCAATGTTGGATTATGGAGAAAAAAAAAACTTGACCGGTAGGCGGCAGGCATCATGGAGAAGAGTGGTGTTTGTTTCTATTTTTTTCTGCTTTTTTGTCAAAAACGCGAAAAGATACAGAAAAATACTGAGAACGGAAAAATGTAAATTCAATTTATCATTATTTTGAATATTAGGTACTAGCATAAAATATTTAATAATAATAAGCATAATGGACTTAACCATAGAGGTGGGCACTGCCACCTTAAAGGTATATCGGAGAAGCTGAAGGGGCGCACTAACTCTTTAGTAACTCTTAAGCCAGGGTGCGATGTCCAGAAGTTATGCCTCAGGTCCGAGGACCAGTTACCAATTTCACAGAAGGGCTCAGGACCGATGAGTGTGGAAGATGAGCCCCCTCTTGCTAATTCGTCTGCGTATTCATTTCCTTCAACCCTCTGTGACCCGGAACCCAACATATTGAAACAAAGTTACGGGGCTGGAGAGGCTCTGAAGAAGGTCAAAGCATTCGCTGACCATGTTCGAGGTAAACTTGTGTGAAGTTAGCGCCTTAATTACTGCCTGGCTATCAGTGCAAATGGCGATATGTGCGCCACGGAGACCACGTCCCAGGATCTCCCTGGCACAGATTTCGATGGCATGAATTTCGGCTTGGAAGAAGCTAGGCCATCTGCCCATTGCAACCGAGATCCTGATATTGGGTCCAAAGACTCCAGCACCTACATCGTAATCGGTCTTAGAGCCATCAGTAAACCAAGTGTTGCTTCTAGGATCCGTACACGTGTTGCCATTAGCCAATTCCGCGCCCGATCTGGGATGTGAAAGGCGAATTTCCTGCTGAAGCGCAGTTCCGTGATCATGTAATCTCATACCTGGCTGATTGATAGGCCAGGAACTTGTTAGAGGATACGCATGTGACCCTGATCACTGATACGAGTATCAGTTAATAGGTTGATTTTCAAAGCACTCAATGCTGCAGTTTCCTGTATGAAAATATGCAGTGGCGTCATTCCCCATATAGCTTCCATGGCTAGGGTAGATGTAGTGCTAAAAGCACCAGTGACGTCGTTGGAGCTTATTACATCTCTTAATTGTGTTATGCATTGTAGTGTTTTAGGCCACCACACTAGAGAAGCATAGTGATTACAGGTCGTACTAGCGTACCTACTGTATAACCACTCCGTCATTTTGGGCGAAAGACCCCTATTCGTACCATAGCTGTTCCGGCAAGTCCACATGACACGCGTAGCCCTGCTATGAACGTTTTCCAAGTGGCTATTCCTATCGAGTGCAATGCCAAGGCATTTATTCTCTTTGGAATAGGTAATGAGCACACCTCTTAAGTAGATTGGGTCAAGAGGTGGAACAAGTTTCCTAGTGAATGGTACTTGGACTGTTTTTTGTGGGTTGATACTGAGCCCAGTTGCTGTGCACCATCTGTCAACTGTCATTAGGGCTGTAGTCATCAAATCCGTGATAACGGACTCGAATTTACCCCTGATCACGATAGTGATATCGTCCGCGTAGCCGATGGCGAAAAAACCCTGCACCTCAAGTAGCGAGAGTAATTCATCTACTACCAAGGACCACAATTGGGGTGAGAGTACACCCCCTTGAAGGCAGCCCTTGATAGCGTTAATGTTGAGAGTGTGACCACCGAGGGAGCAATAAATCTCCCTTCCTTTTAGCATGGTGTCAATCCACCTGATGTTGGGCGGTGTCACCCCTCTCCTAACGAGGCCTCTGGTAATCGCATCGTAACCAGTATTGTCGAAGGCACCCTCGATGTCTAGGAAAGCACACATAGCGATCTTTTTTTCATCTGTAGATTTTTCAATAGTGCTGACGAGCTTGTGAAGTTCCGTAACCGTCGACTTACCCTTTACATAGGCAAATTGAGTATGATGTAAAGGGTTATTTCTCTAAACTAACTAAACGCTCCATAGTTTTTAGAAGAAATGTGGATATACTGATGGGCTTGTAGGACTTTGGTAAGTCCTCAGGTTTGTTACCTTGCTTAGGGATGAAAGTTACATTAACCTTCCTCCAAGCAAGTGTGATGTGACAAAAATAATAGCTAGCTCTGAACAGAGCTGTAAGATGTGGCAGGGTGATATCCAGGCAGTTTTGAAGGATAGGACGAAATACTCCATCGATCCCCGCAGGCTTAAATGGATCAAAGGACAGAATAGCCCATTTCACTTTGTCCCTGTCAAACATTACCCAGAAAGACTCACTAACCATCTAGCCATCTACAATAAAATATAAATTAGGGTATTTTTATTTTGGACCGTTTTAACGCTCGGTTGTACTAATGGGTCTGGCCAGACCTTTTTCATTTTTAAGTTGCTGTAAAATGAAAACCGCTCTAGCCACCACCACAATGTTTCGTGACTTTTCCTAAAAACTTGTCAGCTTTTCATAACCCCAAAACAAAATATTTGAAGCAAATGTAGGAAGACGAGACGAGTTTTAGGGAATTCAATTCAAGTTTATTCAAAATTAAAAATTAATTCAGGGTTTACAAAATTAGAGAGGTTTAGAATTAAACGCGCGACGCGACCGGCTTCTCGAATAGTACTGCTTCGTTCGAGTCTCGATAGCTTTCGTGTCGTCGTTAGTTTCGTTGTATTAGTGAGCTTCTACATATTCGGTCATCCTGTTATTCATCGGTCTCCGATGATTCCATAGCCCAAAATTTCATGTTGTCTGCCGACGATGTTGTTTGCTTGGGTCCTTCGCCAAATCCCAGCTTCTCGACATCATATCGTTCATTTCCACCGCAATGCACTACCTTGTAAGGGCCTAGAAACTTATCCCTGAGCCTAAAGCCAACACCGAATTGAGTCCTCTTGATAGTGACCAAGTCTCCAATTTTATATTTCGTCGGCACCTTTCGTTTCTTATCATAATGACGTTTTTGTTCGGCCTGCATTTTCGCGATTGTCTGGCATACCTCTTGTTTTATTTCTTCTCGTTTTTCGCCAAATTCTTCGATCCATTCCTTTTGTAGAAGTTGTAAAATTTCTTCGTCGCTTTTATTTCGCATTTTGATTCCGATTATAGCTTCGAATGGAGAAATGTTGTTCGTTGGTAGGTCGAATTTATACATCGCTGAACATTATTGACATGTTGATACCATTTTGATGGCTGATTCTCGCAAAGCTTCGTCAACACGGAGATTACTATCTGATGTTCTCTTTCAACTTGTCCATTTCCGCGGGGGACTCCCGTAGCAATCGTATGATGCTCGATATTCCTTTCTTCACAATACTGGCTGAACTCACTGATGTGAACGTAGCAAATCGGTCGGAGATTATTCGATGTTGATTCCCAAATGTTTTGCTCTGTAGCTCCAACTTATCTATGACCTTCTTCGTGTTCGTGGTTTTAACTCGATACAGCCAAGTGAATTTAGAAAATCCATCAACAACAACGAATAAATATTTGTACTGCTTCCCAGTTTGAGTCATGGGTCCTAGGTGATCTATGTGATAGGTTTCCAACGGTTTATCGCCTTTGGGTATTGGCTGTAAACAACCCTCCTTTTTTCCTCTTTTATTTTCGGCTAAAATGCACCTTACACAGCTTCGTACTATATTTTCAATCTTTTTAGTTAAATTTAGTATGTAGTAAGACCTCTTAATAATTTCTTCCATTTTTCTAGCTCCAAAATGACCGTCTTCGTGAGTTTGCCTCAAAATTTCTCTCTGCATATTCCTTGGTACAACTAATACATTTTTTCCGTTAATAAATTTAGTCAATATTCCATTTTTGATTTCATAATCTTCAAATCCTTGCTCTTCAACTAGTTTTTTGATGGCGGTAATGTGTTCGTCTTTGTTTTGGTTTTCTCTGATTAATTCGGATAAGGTATCTCGTGCAATACATACCGGGGAACGGCTTAACGCGTGACATGCTTAAGACGATTTCCTTTACGCTGCTCCATTGTGTAATCATACTCCTCGAGAAGAAACACCCATCTGGCTACTCTGTTTGGCATCTCTTTCTTCGTAATAGTCCGTTGAAATGCTGCGCAATCGGTGATCACTTTGAACTTCAAGCCTAATAAGTACGGTCGAAATTTCTTCACGGCGAATACCACTGCTAAGGCTTCTAACTCATACGAATGATATCGACGTTCAGCATCCGTAGTGGTGCGGCTCATATAATACACAGGATGAAAATTGCTCTCGTTTTGCCTCGTCGTTCCTTTTTCGCAGCTCCTCCTTGAGCTGTTGGGTTGTCATACGGTCGATTTCGTTCAACGTAAGTTTTTCGCTGCTAACTTGGCTCATTTTGACTCCGCACAACACAATGTTCGTTCGCTAACCGTAAATGAAAATGAACTGCGCCACTCTTGTTTGACTCCCGATACCTTTCGTGTCGTCGTTAGTTTCGTTATATTATTATATTATCCTGCGAGAGTAGTTATAAGGACTTTTTGGTCAGTACATCACATTGTTACCTATACAATTTTTTCTACCGAAATCTGTCCATTATATACAAATGTTCAATCTTTTCTTTTGAAACTAGATAGTTGAGTACAGTTTCTTCTTTAATTTTTGGTTGTAGTGTGATATGCATTATTTGTCGAAAGTCGTTGGAGTTAAAAGAAGTGATAGTATGATCAAATGTCTTATGGAAATGTGCACATGCACTTGCACATATTGTTCATTCAAAAACGAATTCCCTCTCAATTTTTTTTTGCTGAAATTCACATTCGATTGATTCCTAGTATTTATTTATATTATTATAAATATAGAAATGTTACGTTAACATGACATAACAACAAAAACAAAACAAAAATCGTAGAAGTACATATAGTAGATAAATGCTCACAAATACAGTGGGGTCTGGCCAGACCCTTAGTACCTTATGTGACTATTCAAACATTAGTTTCTCCGAAGGTTAAAACACATACATATCTCCATATTTCTCGAAAAAAAACGTTACATAAGCTACGAAATTTAATGTGGATATTTACGTATATTAAATTAGGAGATGACTTTTGCGGAAAATTTATTCGCTCCGATCAAGGTACAGAAGAAAGTTTCTAAATTGTTCCCCCGTGAATTGACATCTTAGGAGTGATGAATTAGTAAGTCCTTTGCAACACGTGTAAAGGAAACATTGGTATTTTATGAAGTTTTTTTTTATTTTTTTTTTTGCATTTTCTTGAAAAAATAGCAAAAACTTCAAAAGACAAAATTCCTCCTTTTTCCATATTGCAGTCAATACTTTTTTAACCCTATTATCAGAGGACCGCAAAAAAAATTCTACAAAAATTCAGAGATATATGCTTGTGCCGCTCAATGGACATATTTTGGTTTATTTTTTTCTACATTTCATCTCTGCTCACTAAACAAGGGATACAATTATTTTAATTATCGGCTAGTTAACTATAACTAATTATACTAAATCCACTGAAAATATGCATATACATTAAAAAAAAGTTCATTCGTTGAGTTTCGCGGTCAACTCTTTTGATTTTCTCATCAATTAAACAAACGCTTTCAAGCAATCTCTTTGCGTCAAGCCGGTACCAAATTTTTGTCACAAATACCTTGCTTGGTGGCAATTGCTTTCAGCAACATGAAATTGCTTGCGACAATTATAAACAAACAATACACTTGGACAATTGCAGAAACATTTCAGGTTGAATGCAATTGCATCCGAAATGTTACGCAAATACACAGTTCAGTATGTGTGTTTCTCAAGTGGCCATTTTTCAAGATCAGGATAAATACAGTACACCACGATGAAGTAGCAGTCTTCATGTGTTATTGCTCCAACAAAATAGCGAAAACATGTAACATGGAAAATCGGAGGCATTTAAATGCTAGGAGGAATATTTAAAATATTGCTTTGTCCTTACCGAGGGAGCCTGAATAGGGTTGAAGTCTGCTTTCTTGTTTGGTGTTACATATACATACAAAGATATGGGTCTAGTGAATTGTCTGTTTCAGTCTGCAGTGAGTTTGATTCTTTTGTTATTGTTCACCCAACAAAATGTTAACTGATTCTTATAGCCAAGACTATGATAAAGCTAGTGATGTTTAATCATTTTTAATAAAGCTATCTGCTGGATTCGATTCCACTACAACGACGATTGAAAAATAAATGAAAAAAGAAACGTATGGGCAACGAATCTCACCACGTCGGTCGTAGAAATTTATATCTGCGACTTCTTTTCTTTTCTAGCAAAATATGCGATGCTATTCCTTTTGGTATCCGAAATTTACTTTCTTCGGAGGTTAGACCTATCCATTGCCACTTTCGCCTTTTGACAGAGTTGCCTATTCAACCCATCCCTGGAGATTAAGCAGATAATCATTTGAAATAATCTCCAGCCAGCGGATTTGCATTGGATGCCCCATAGACACTGGTTTATAGTCATATTAAGTCGAAGATAATTTTTGCTGAAATTCGCTCTGATTAGAGCCTCCATTACCCCCTATTTGAATTTGGCAAAACGGCATGGCATGTCCATAACTCCCCCCAAAGATGGAGGGAGGTTAAATTTTGTTTATCGCCATTTGAGGGCACCATTATGCAATCAGATCAATCAGCTAAGGGTATAAAATTACCCACCAGGAGTTTGTTCTATACTGTTTTTATAAATCGACGAGGATGCGTGATCCAAATGGGGGGGGGGGGACAATGGAAGGTTTTAATCGCAGCGCTTAAATTTTCGGCAAAAATTTATCTTAGACCTAATAAAAGACACGCACAGAATGACATGGCCTAACGTACGTTCCTTTGAGAGTTACGGACCTTGTAAAAAGGTCCAAAATGAAAATACTCTTTAATTAATTTTTAAGTCTAGGGCCTAATTTTCCCAAAAAAGGTTTACACTATTATATATTATTTCAAAGGAAATTTTATGTAGTTTTTTTCGTTCTCACACTATTTTTCATTTTATTATATTTATTTTATTTATCTTTTGGCGTTCCGTCCTTTTTTAAAGATTGCGAATCCCCAATCGGTCAGTATTTTTCTTCCCATAATCAGTAGGACATCTCCAACCATCCTGAAAAAATCCAGAGATGTTTGATTTTTGCCGCTCGAAGGCCACATTTAGGATTTTTTTCAGCTACTTGGTTGCCTTCTAAGTTGAACAGCCATAAAGAAGCACAGGTTTTACAATTGCATTGAAGATTCGGATTTTAGTGCGCCTGGAAATGTTGTTATTTTCCCAAAGAGTCAAAGTGAAATGTTGCCCTAGTTTATTGATACGAGATTGCACATTAGCGCCTGCGGCGGCGGCATACTGTGACTATGCTTCCGAGGTAGCAGAATTCGTCAGTTTTTCGACGGCCTGGCCCGAAAAAAATTCAGCTGAAGTACTTGGTCTTAGCAGCGTTTGTGTTAAGCCCCATTGGGAATTTCGCAATGCAGAGCTTCGGCCATTTAAGCTACATCCGCCTTTTATTTTATAGCAGAAATATCGTCAGCATAGTCCAGGTGTTGCAGGTATTGCAGGTGATCAAATATTTAACATCTGATACGTTTCCTTTAATTTTGAAGTGCGATCACGGGTACATGGTTAATGGCTATGGGGAAAAGAATAGGTGACAAAATTCAACCTTTTCTCACTTCCCTGTGTACCTTAAAAGGATCTGAAAGCTTACCCTCCTGCAAAACGTGACATTGCGCTCCTTGATACTTCATTACTTAAAGTGCGATCAACTTCATCCTTGATCCGGTTTAAAATAATTGTAGCCATCAGCTTGGAGACAGCTTGATGTATAGGCAAATCCCACGCCAATTATTATTACAATAAACTTTACGGATACCATTTTTCGGAATTTTATTAATCATGCCCTTTTTCCATTCGCCATTCGAGGGAGGATGATGGGAAGCAGAATATCTGACACCCTACCGGCGTCCGTAGATTCGATAACCCGATTTAATTTCGTCTTAGATAAAATAAATAAATAACAGGCGCGACAATCCAACATTGGACTAAGGCCGCAGGATGTGTTAGTGACATCCTATTTCCAAGATCTTATCTGCTTTTTGTTGAGGTAATGAGATCAGCATCACGCTCAGCAGTGTTATTTATCCCCATAAATGGGTACTCGTTTAACATCTGAGTGAGATCATAGTCCGTCACAAGCTCGTGAGTTCGTAAAACACCATGGAACACGGTGAGATTCGAACTCATGACCCTGTGCACCGAAGGTGCGCGCACTAACCGCTAGACCAGCCAGACTACATTTCATACATTTCGTCTTAGATGGTGGTCTGGAATTAATATCGGCTATTGGAGGTACGGCTTCCTTTGCCAATGAAGATGCTCTTGGAAGCAGACAAAGGAGTTATTTAGAACGTCAAAAAAGTGTTCTTTCTATCTCTGGAGCTGCTGTTCTTCTTTATATTTTACAGAATGGTCAGCAGTAAACGATTTGCCAATTAATGGCTTAATTTACTTGAATAGGTTACCGGAACGGTATTCATCATGGGCGTAGCACCCCCCCCCCCCTGGCCGATGATTAGGGTAAACAAAATCCTTACAAATGTAGTAAAAAAAATCACTGCACTATTCACTTGAAGGCGTAAAAATACGAGTTTGATTCCAGGCACTACCTAAAATTTTCTGCTCCTCAGACTGTAGTCTGGAAAACTAAAATATTTGTAGTTTTCAGGCCCTTGATATCCAGAACAGGGACACCTACGTGTGAGTATCACGAATCGATAACGTAAGTAGATCAGAAATCTTTCTCTTTAGGGGGACTCTTTTTTCTTTTGCAAGGATCCCATATTTTCATGCGTTTCATTGCATGGTTTCTGAGCTGCAGAATACAATTTTCACTGTCACATGAAGTCGCTCCGGGAAGGTAGTGGAATTTATCAACATTCCATCTGAAAGGGATTTTAGTGAGAAATGGTATACAGCTTTGCCCAGTTAGGGACCTTGTAAAGAACGAATCTCACATTTCCCTTTCAAGTTATTTAATCAAGATTTCAACTTCTGAGAAAATCATGTAAAAAAAATTTCGGGCTTGCCTCCCCCCCTGACTGAAGTCCTGGCTACGCCCATGGTATTCATCTCTGAGTTGATTTTTAGCTGAGTCATCACCTTTGCTCTGAGATAAGAGACCAAAGTGGTGTCACTCATAAACGATCTCCTACCATGATCCAAACATCCTAGGATTGCTTGGCCGCACGAAATGAAAGAATCCTTTGTAGCATTCCACCTCTCTTCAATTGTGGGATTCTCAAGGTCTGGAATTTTTAGTGCAAGTCAGTAGAATATGCGCTTTTGCGCATTGAATCATGGCAAGATTCGCGTGCTATGAGTCCGTTCGTAAGCGTATTTTGCGATAACAAGATGGTGATCGCTGCCAACATACCAAGCCCCTACCTGGTGTTTAATAGGCAATTTTTCCACTGTTCTGCCATTCAGAGAAACCCAAGTTGTTAAGTGGCATATAGGGTTTATGCTAAATTAAGGTGTCGTCAATGAAAAGTTGTCGAGAATTACAAAACTCCACGAACATTTCGCCATTAATGTTCCTGTCGCCAAGTCGATGATTACCCATAAGATGTGTTAAGCCTATGTTATCAGTGCCGACTTTGGCGTTGAGATCCCCCGTAATAATTTTAAAGTCAACTCTGGGAGCCCTATCAAAGGTGTCGCCTAGTCGATGACAAAATACGTCCTTTATGGATTGATCTGAATAATTACCTACGTACACTGGATTTGAATCTGGCTGTAATGATACGATCGGAAATAGGTTTCCAGTCAATTAGGGATCGACGTGCATTCCTAGTCAATAGGATTCCAACGCCCGCTTGCCGAGGTGTACTATCGTCTTTACTTCCAGAGTAGAGCAATACAGTGCGAGTCGCACCCGAAACGAGCCATCGTGTTTCGCTCAGCCGTAGTATAGCGATGTGGTCATTCCCTGTTCCCTATGTTCGTTATTACACTCGCCTCAAATCGTCCGAACGTTCCAACAACCGATTGGGGTCCGTTGTTTATAGCCAAAAGTCAAGCAAGCCTATACCCTATCCCTCAAGTCGCCTTTTACAAGCCGGCCGGCATCGCTGTGGCATAATTCTAACCTCTAAAAGTAGTTACAGGAGTACCTTTGAGCGCAGGCAAATTTGTGACGTTCACGCGCACAATTGTAAAGATATATTCGAAGCGAAGAGTTTTATAGGATAGGTACGATCGAAAATTGTCTGGGACCCTAGACAATCCACAACAATGGCCTTCAGTTAATATTTTCTATTTAAAATAACATGTTTATTGGACTAAAAGCCATTATTAAGCAGAGAATAATAATATGGATGATTTTATCAGGTACAAATTTTCCAATTTTACATGATTTTCGATTAGGTTTTCAAGACTCAAATAAAAAGGAAACCATCCATATAAACATTAGCAGTTATACTCCTAAAAAGAGACTATTTCGATACACATACAGATAACTGCATATGGCTCTAAAACCTGAGGGCCCAGAAAGCCAAACAATAGCAAACTATAACGATTTTGTCGGGTCAAGCAGTGCGTTTCTAATGACGGGATATTGCAAGAGAAAATTCGCGAAGATAACAGATAGGTAAAAATAAAAAAATCGTGAATTTGAAAATGACTTCGATTTATGTACGTATTATTCACTGGCGTCTGTATAAAAACAGGAATCAATAAAATCAGTATTTCTATCTACCCACGCTAAATTCAAAAAGCCTCTACTGGCATGGTTGATTTGATCACTAGTGCTCTCTCCTTTCCTGTCATATTTCATAAAACCATATCTTTTACTCAAACTCATAGCCTCATCACTTGTCAATATTATAGTTTCTACGGCAAGGTATGAAGCCCATATGGTTGTTGCGTTGGAACACTTCAAATTATCTAGAACATGTCAATATTGCTTGAACGCTAAGGATCTCATTAAGGACTCTCATACATCCCGGCTACCTTAGTTACATATACGGTATGACTATACATATTTTGCATATTTATAAAATACATACTTGCGCTGCAAAGCCCACAATTGTGCATATACCGTCATTGTCTTTCCATCAAAGCGAATGACGACGTCAGGACACTTGAGGATCGCTCTAAGGATACGTATTTTGTGTGCATGTGTACATAACTGAAACAACTGAAAAAGTATACAAGAGCAGCATGCTTAGGTAAATGAGGGCGCTTGGCGTCTCTTCCCCGGGCTCAATTCAACATGTCCCTAAACGACGAAGCGCTGTCGTTTCGTGTGAAAACTTCCATACGTGACTTTCAAAGATTATTGAATGATAGAGGATGTGACTGTGTGACTGCAATTCCCACTGTGTTACGTTCGTCGTCACGGCTTTAAAAACCTTCAACACCCCTGCAGAACTTTTATGCATAAAACTCGCATCTCTGTCTCGGCTTTTTTTTTCACTCAAGTGTAGGTACACTTTTTTGCAACGAACTTTAAGCAAAAAGGAAGATTGTCAGATAATTATTGCTTTATTTTTCTTCAGCAACTCTTGCAAAGATATATCTACACATAATGTGCCGATAGCATAAATACATTCATCAGATTCACACTACGAGTGCGCGCACCTAGGTGTAGTAGTTTTCGAGCATATTCTTTTTAAAGTGGTATGAAAAGCACTTTTTGGTGTAAGGTCACGATTCGTTCCGAGCTCCATGGAAAAAAAATGCAGTTCGAACGTGCAAATTGGAAATACATGATTTTTGCATAAGGGTATCATTGAGATAAGGACATGCCGAGGCAATGGGGTACGAAGGCGAAGTGATATTTGATTTCCAACTATAGCATAAAAGAAGTAGACTAGAATAATGTTCAGAAGTTAATTGTGAGAGATATTGATGTTATGTCAAATATTATATTCCTACCTACCAGACTTTTACTACAATTTTGGTTTATCTACATCTTTAACAAAGTTTTAAACCATACCTACCCATTCCCATTGGTGTGGATCCACCGTCCATCATGTCGCCCGACTCATCCGAATGGGAGTGTAACATGCTCAATGATGATGGTTTCCGTTTACGTGGACGTCCTTTCTGACTGCCCGTTGTCGTGTAGTAGTGGGTGTTCACCGTAGACAATACATTTGGTTCGCTGCAAACAGGAACATATGAAATACGTGAGTTAAGTTGAGCTTAGTGGCGACACTATATATAGGAAAGCTATCTATAGAATACAATATCATGTGGCTATGAACAACACCTTAAAATGTCGGCATCAAAGTGGTCACCGCAAAGTACTCGTCCACCACGTATTGCTGCGGTATCGCCAGCACTCAGCTGTATACCGCAAAGGGCGCATGAAAAGCAGTCCACGTGATACACTAATTCTCGAGCACGCATTACCAATTCGGAGGAGCTTAGTCCGGTACCGCAACGAGCACATCGACGTGATGAAAATAGTCTGAAAATTAAAGAATTTTATCATCATCATCATCATCACAAATTTATGTATATTTAAAAGAAAATCAGAAGAATGGTCAAAACAATCGTTTTATATGAATAGCAATGAAACGTGTGTCGAATAAAAGCTAATGACGAGTCTATATACGATCAAATGTACGAGTAATCGGCCCATAGACGTACAAACCAGACAAAAGAATGTACAGTCGAGAAGGGATAACTGCGAAACGCTTAAGTGCAAAAAACGCATTTCTTGAAGATTTTTGAAAGCCCCGTGATTTTTCACATTGTTTTCATATAAATTTGTCTCGATAAGTGCAAAACGCATAAGTGCAAATTTCGCTTAAGTGCAACGAACATGTATGAAAGGTGAAGCTTACGTACACGTAAACTGCAACGGATAAGTGCAAGTTACGATTTTCTATGTGGTGCATTCGTTTTGCACTTAAGAATACATACAGGGTGTCCGGAAACTGCCGCATTAATGCACCGGATTATGATTCCTCAGTTGATTTCCAGCAAAAAAGTTGTACGGAACATACCCCCTCAGCTTAACCCTTTAGCTGCCACAGGCATTTAAAGATTTTTGAAAAAATCATTTTCCTGCTAGACTTAAAGCCTAATATCTCCAAAGCTAGACCAGCTAGAATAGTGATATGAAATGATTATTACAGCCAACAAATTTACCTATAAAATAAAACTAACCAGACTCAAATCGGATAAGAGGTTTGGTTTTTACAGAGCTTTAAAGTCAAATTTGCGTGATTTGACCCAAAAACAATCTTTTTTTCCATCTCAATTTTCTCCAACTTCTGCCAAGGTGAGGTGTTTGTACGATTCTTTTAAAAATTGGCGCATAGTCTTACAATCATATCTTTCTTACATCATTTTATTCTAGCTCAATTATTTCTAACAGTTTAAGTACCTTAAAGGCAGAAAACTAGGGTTAATTTTGGCTCGATTTCGACATACTTTGAATAGATTTTACCAATATTGCAGATCTTTAGGGGCAGTGTGAATTGAATTGTATTGAATTCGAGCTAAAATTAACCCTAGTTTTCTACACTTAATGTATAAAAACTGTTAGAAGTAATGGAGCTAGATTAAAATGATGTAAGAAAGATATGATTGTAAGACTATGCGCCAATTTTTAAAAGAATCGTACAGGCACCTCACCTTGGCAGAAGTTGGAGAAAATTGAGATGGAAAAAAAGATTGTTTTTGGGTCAAATCACGCAAATTTGACTTTGAAGCTCTGTAAAAACCAAACCTCTTATCCGATTTGAGTGTGGTTAGTTTTATTTTATAGGTAAATTTGTTGGCTGTAATACTCATTTCATTTCACTATTCTAGCTGGTCTAGCTTTGGAGATATTAGGCTTTAAGTCTAGCAGGAAAATGATTTTTTCAAAAATCTTTAAATGCCTGTGGCAGCTAAAGGGTTAAGCTGAGGGGGTATGTTCCGTACAACTTTTTTGCTGGAAATCAACTGAGGAATCATAATCCGGTGCGTTTATGCGGCAGTTTCCGGACACCCTGTATACAATTGTGTTTTTTTCTCGCGAATATTGATGCGATTTTTTTTCAGGTGCTGTGCACTTAAGAGTTAAAAAATGCGGACCACTATAAATTTAACAAGCAAAAATTAAAATCGAAATTCGCAATTCCCGTGTCTATCGTCTGGATAAAATATGATACATACTATGAGTGACAAATTTATTGACACAAAGACACTCTAAAATAACCAAATTCGAATAAGTAACAAAAAAACTTCAAAAAAGAGTGGTACATTTTTATTTAAAAAAAATTACCGGCGCGACAATCCAACATTGGAGTTGTTAGTAACATCCTATTTCCAATATCTTATCTGCTTTTTTTGTTAAGGTAATGAGATCAGCATCACGCTCAGCAGTGTTATTTATACCCATAAATGGGTACTCCTTTAACATCTGAGTGAGATCATAGTCCGTCACAAGCTCGTGAGTTTTAAAAACACCATCACGGTGAGATTCGAACGCATGACCCTGTGCACCGAATGTGCGCGCACTAACCGCTAGACCAGCCACTCTATTTTTATTTGCATATGCCTGTTTGTTTCTCATTTTTCACTTCCTTAAGGTCTTAAGGAATGAAAATGAAATTTTTGAACGCTGCAGTTTTAAGTTTTGTGTTCGTAGAGACGACTCATGTGATGGTCGCTCAGCCATCGCTGTTAAACCACCGGTTCTGAGCACTATATGTTGATATTTTCTATACTGACATGTTATTTGACTAATTCCTTTCAATCGCGCTCTTAAGCAACTCCTAATCCTCTGAATGCAAACGATTTTTTTTGAACATTTCAAAGAATTTTTACTTTGTACAACAGAATCCCCTAATGGAAGCTGGTGCTTGCCATACTTTCTTGACCCAATATTTGATGCTCCGTTCGAAATATGGGAGCTTAGGTCTGTTCTAAATAATTTAAAAACCGGCAAAGCTCAAGGACAAGATGGAATAGGCTACGAATTTTATAAATTCGCGCCTCCTAACTTTTCGGATGAGTTGCTGTGCATTTCCAACAAAATATTTTTATATGAATCCATACCAACTAAGTTTCGCTCTTCGGTTCTACTGCCCTTTTTCAAAAAAGGAGACCCTTTGTTGCCAGCAAACGAACGGGGTCTCTCCCTGATAGACTGCATTTGTAAATTTTTACTATTCTCTTACTAAACCGATTAACATACTAGGTAAATCATAAGAAGGTCTTAAATGAGTTTCAGGCTGGTTTTAGGAAAAACTATTCGACCATCGACAATCTTTTCAACTTACCAAACATTGTCGAAATTAACAGATCACTGGGAAAGAAAACGTATGCATTTTTTGTGGACTTCTCTTGTGCTTTTGATACAATCCCCCGGAACAGTCTTTTTTTTTCAAACTTTAGCGCTATGGAGTGTCTTCAAAAATTGTAAGAACGTTGCAGCTGCTTTATGATAATACAAACGCTCGTGTCTGGGATGGTAGTCAGTTTTCGGATTCTTTCCCAATTGATGTTGGAGTAAAACAGGGCTGCATTCGAAGCCCACTACTATTTTCCCTTTTTATAAATGATCTTAACGATGTGTTACCATTAGGTGTTCAAGTAGCGGGTACAATTAGTAAAATCCTACTGTATGCGGATGATATAGTGATCCTGTCTGAGTGTCCTTCAGATCTGCAAGTCATGATCGATGTGTTACACAAATATCGCTCCACGTGGTCTTTAAAAGTTAATCTGGCAAAATCTAAAATAATGATATTCCGTTCTGGTAATAGAACATCTTCCAACCTGCAGTTTATACATGGTAATCATCCAATTGAGATTGTCAACTCTTACACATACCTTGGCATTGATTTGACATTCAATTTGTCCCTTAAAAAGCATTTGGGAAACAAGTTATCCACCGCCAAGTTAGCTTTGAATTCCACTTGGTCGACATACATTAATCATCCCCATATTTCAAAGGATAACAAGTTGAAGATCTTTAAAGCCGCCAGCAGATCAATTATGTTTTATGCCGCTCAGGTGTGGGGATATAAAAAGTATGACGAGGTCGAAAAACTCTTCCGGTTCTTTATCAAGAAAATGTTATACTTACACAAAACTACGCCTAACTATGTGCTTTATTTAGAGACAGGTCTTGATTCACTATTTACGAGCACTCTGAAACTTAATTTCGATTATATTAAAAAAGTATTTTCTATGTCACCTGATTTAGATATCCTAGCTGAATATATAATTGAAAATAATATCTCCTGGGCTGTTGAATGGAACAACCTTTTCCAACGTTTACAAATAAATGCAAATAATATTATTTCTTCAGATACCTCTTGGAATGAAATAGTCGGAAAATTAAAGATGAAAGAAAGGGAAGAAAATATCGTTCAAGCTCTTAACTCTCAGTCTCATGACTTATACTCCAAACTTAATTACGATGTCATACCTATAATAATCAAAAGCTATGCATCGTGGTCCTCTGGATTCATTATTAAAGGCAGGTGTGGGATGCTTAATTTGAATGCAAGATCATTTTTATCAAATTCCAACGAGTTGTGCTCTTTATGTAACATGGAAGTCCCTGAAAATATAACACATTTCATTGGATGTTGTCCTATCTACAATCCATTCAGACTAAAATATTTTGCTTGTACTGTATTAGAAGAAAGTGATGTTATATACATATATCTTAAACGGCACAAATGGCATTGCTCTATATAAGTATATTGAATCTTGTTTAAATTATCGTAGCTTGATTGTAAATGAATTCCGCTAAATCCGTTATTGCAATGAATATAATAAGTAGTTCTAAAGCCACTTCTGGCACACAACTATAATGTTATGCCATACATAGATATAAGAAATAATATTATAATACATTTTGTATATCTATTAATAAATAATAAATAAAAAAAATACTGACATGTTCCTTTGGGTCATAGTCGACACAAGGAAAGTACCACCATTAAAAAAATATTCAAATACGGCTCGGAATTGGATGTAAAACTACGATCGCTGAGCGATCGTCGCGTGAGTCGTCTCTACGAACACGTACCTTTAACAATGAAAGTGCATACTTACTGCCGTGGAACGTGTCGCAAATGCTGGGGAGTTCCATAAACTATATAATCCGAGAATGGTTTCACAATTTGTCTCTGCCATATTATGTATTATTATTTTTCGATTCCCCGGTCATTAGATAATTTCCACGATGAACTCGTCGTGGACAGTGAATCGGTTTGACGTTTGCGAAACTCACCACGCTTGACGGAGATTATGCTACCGAATCGACCCATTTTCATCTTGAAAATGCATTCGGACAAAGAGGAAATTTTTTTTTAGTTTTTTTTAAGATGATTTAGGACGTAACACACTTTTTTAGCAATGGTTGAAGCTAAAATTATAAATTCCCCACGGTATTTTGCCGGTTCAATACCATTTCATTTTCATTTACGCTCCAGGTGTAAAGACGTCTTTAAAAGAAAAATGGAAATATTGGCAAAGTTTAAGCAGTTACTTTGGTTTTGAATTCTTCAGATTTCAGTGTGCGGCGTCAAATAATACATATAATACCTTTTTTTTTGGAACTCTATTCTGGGATGATAGATATAATTCTTTTTCAGTGGCGTAACGTTTCTAAAATATCTTGAATTCGAAATCGAACTGGGGGCCCTTACACGGTGTAATTTTCAACTAGCCAAAAAAACTTTAAACTACTAATTTTCGCCGATAGTGGTTTGTTGAAATTTCCTACTACAAAGAAGAAAAATTGAAAAATTTCCAGAATTAAGTAAATCTCGAATTAGATTGAAAGGATTTGCCATACATAGTTTTTCCGAGAATCGATACCTCGGATTGAACTAAAATTTCAATCACCCTCGTACTGTTAACCGTTCCTGTGAGTGCAAATTAACAATAACTTTTACAAGTAAGAATCTACTTCTTATTGCAGAAGGCAAAGTAAAAATTAATTTCAGTCGTGCATCAGAAGAATAATTTAGAGGACTCCACTGTATTTTTCCAGACTACAATTTTTCTTCAAATTTCATTTCGGCATTAATTAAGATGGTAGACTTTAACAGGGCAGTGGCGTAGATAGCTTTTCTGAGCGGGAGGGGATCATTTTGCAGGATTGATTATATTTATACGGTTACTAAATTTTGAATTTCAGAATAACAGTTTCTGCATTTATTACACTTCAAATTAGCAGTTTGTTTGATCATTTTTTTTTATTTGTAAAATAGAGAGCATTTTTTCCATACGAAAAAAAGCGTCCTGAAAATATTGAATTCTCCGCAAAAATTGCATCGATAATTAGGCTGTTTTACTATGGTGAGTGAATCCACAGTATTCCAATTTTCGTACAAATTTTTACTATTGTGATTTGAGTATCAGATCTTTATATTGCGTTAGATCAGTGGTTCTCAAACTTTTTGGAGTCACGGAGCACCTAGCACCGCCGCTTTTCTTCCCGGAACATCTTAAAACAGGGCTTAAAATAAATTATATAATTATATTTCCAGAAAAGGGAAATTGTGAAGACAAGAGCTCGTTGGGAATGTCCAGTATATGTGGATAAAGTAAAGCTTTTGTATTTTTGAATCGAAATATTCCGATAACTCAGAAATTCGTGGGTAGATATTTCTCAAGTTGTCAAACGCGCCGTAGCAATAAATTTCGAGGCCCTATACCTATCAGCCAAGCCAATTGTTTGAAAAATATACGAAAAATGTGAGTAGAACTTCAGATTTGGAGTGTTGAACATACGTTAAAAAATCGTAGAACAGTTTTGATTAACACAAATTTAATCCTCTAATTTATTTTTGCCTTAATTTAAATCTCAAAAACCTCAAAGAAACACTGCGGACATACTTTTTTTTTGGTACTATTTCCTTTTCCATTTCATAAAGTAGAAAGTTGTAAAAGAAAATCGGTCGAGTCTCTGATGTGTGATTTTCACGGAGCCCTAAGGTACCGCGGATCACCGTTTGTTTGTTAATTTCTATTCGAATCGAATTAGTGCCTGCATAAGACTATACATCTTTCAATTTTGGAAATTTCTTCAATTAACAACTAGAAGAAAGTCAAAAGTTGCTTTGCGCTACTATAATACGATAAAACCAAAATGTGAAAAAGTAAATGAACGTAAAGCCCTGTACTGTAGTGATTCTATTTTATCGATACGGTTCTATTTTACAATTGAAACAGCTGAAATTTAAGGAAGTGTTGAATTTTCTATTGTAGTTCTGAAAATGGTTTCACGTTTTTATGAAACACTACACACGTTAAAGGTTAAATAGTTCCAGTTAAAAGTTTGCTTTTGATTTGTTTTATGTATCTAAAGTAATAAAAACTGTGTGATCGAAGGGGGATTGATCCCCTTGATCCCCCTTATCTACGCTACTGTAACAAGGTAATTTTGACAGGTAGATTTTGACTTTGATTTTTTGTGTTTCCCTTGGGTGAATTTTTACTCTTGATAAATGTGCGAAATTCTGGCTTCTGGCGGCTCCGAAGCCAGCAAAACGTTTTGTACAAGAGCACCCCTTCTCATTTGTTGGACTGCTTTAACTGTTTCAATACTTCAATAATCCACAAAAGTTGATTTCCAATCACATTCCGAAAATTGCCACTCCTCATTCCTACGTTCGACGCGATTGGATAGAAAGGTTTTTGGTTTTCATTTAGGACTTTTTCCTGGCTTGATCACTTAGCGAATCGCGATTGTAGCAGATTAGCAAACAATTTTCCGGACGCGTTGAAAATCGATATCCTTTTTTAAAAATCGGAAAAAATACAGCTACTCTGAACATTTCTGGAGCGTCACCGCTATTAAAAATGCGATTGAATTCACAACAAAGAATAATCTTAAGGCTCTCTTGTCCAAATTATAGAACTCTACTGGGGCCTTATCACTTCCGGGCGCTTTGTTATCCATACATTTTTCCAATGCATTTCTCACTTCATCTTCTGTTATCGTTGCATCCAGTATTGGGTGTATTGTGTTAGGTCTTGCAAACTGCATTATGTTCTCGTCGTCTCCACTTTGTAGCATATTCATAAAATGACATTTAAGAGAATCCGTATTTATTGTGATGCCGATTGTGTAGGACTCCCCTCCATTTATTCGTTTAGCAACTTTCCAAAACGCTTTGGAATCAGTACAATTACTAAGAAATTCGGCTTGTTTTTGGTAATACTGCTGTTTTTGTTCCGAACATACTTGTTTATACAATCGATTTGATTCCGCACACATCCTTCTTGTCAATTCGTTGTTGTTTCTTCGGGACTATTTCACCCAAGCTAAAGACCTGCTCCTCATTTTCTCACACATGTTCTTAAACTACGTTTTTTCCCAGTTTTCTTCGTTTGCCCTGATTTGTTTGCAGAATTGGCATTCTCCTTCGCTATTTTTGTTGGCGCAGTCATTCAGTTTTTTTAAGCCGTATGTGTCAATCAGCAGGGAGTAACAAACATCTATCGGATCAGCCACATGCTTTTCATCACAAGTCCATCCGTTTTTTTTTTTAACTACTGAGATGTTGTGGCATTAGTACTTGCTGAATGCAGAATTCCGCAACATCGGTTTCGACAAAACGCTTTTAGTAAATTCACAGCCAGGATAAGTGGTGAAGTCCTGGGGTAGTGCGAGAGAGATATACGCTCTCAGGTTGAGTTAAAAGTCAATTTGTAGAATTGTACTGACTTGCAAATGTTGCATTCAGATGTCTACACTGGAATTATAATTTATTGATTTTTTATTGCTATTATAGAAAACAAAGAAGCTCTGGTGACTGGGTAGTTAAAAATTGAACCATCTCGAAAAACCTACAAATATTGATTTTACCACCGAATAGCCTCAAAATGCCGAAAGTGTTCAAAATGTGTAGTTCCAGGGAGTCAGCAAATTGTACCTTAAAAAATACTTTGTTCTTTTATAAGTCTGCAATTTACTTCTGCGTCTTTGAGAGTTAACAACTGAAGTACGAGCCGAGCACGAATCCAGAGCTTCCCATTCAAATATCCAGGCAAAATAGGATAGAAATTGCGAAATACACACAAAATCTCACCCTTGTTCCCTTTTTTGCTTAAAACTTAAAAACTGAGCAGTGCAAGTTTTCCATAGGAGAGCACATATTTACATATTTACATATCGCTATACAATTGACAACGAAATGTTGGTGGAAAGCTTCGGATTCGTGATGAAAATGCCAAAAAAAGCATAAGAAGCGAATAAAATATTTTACTGCACATGTTGCTATCTCAAATCACGTAATGCCTGAACCACGGTTTCAGAAATATTTTACAGGACACGTCAAAAGTACGGCATACGCCCACGTGACTCCCAAGCAAAGAACATATAATTTTCTTAACCAGGCACTACGGAGCTTTCATAAAATTCCTTAGGAAACGATTTTTTTCCCATCTCAACTTTTCAAACTGCTGACAAGATTACCCAAGTAACAATGTTATTTCTATAATAATGGCATTTGGTCTTGGTGCCATTTTTTAATCCAATAGAACCTTATTGTAGCACTAACTTATGCTTCGAAAAAGGCATACATCATTTGTGTCTTATATCACCATTTTCTGTAATTTTCTTGGGTTTACAAGAAAAAATCCCGCAGGCAGCATCGAACCCATGACTATTGATTGCCCGTCTTACGCGCAAACCACTCGACCAACCTCACTCAAAATCAAATTTTGACTTTTCAAATTTCAAATGGTCCACTGTCGTTGACAGCTATTTCCACTCGCACTGTCGAGCTCGAGTCATGGATAGCTATGGAACTGACCGTTGAAAAAGTTCAAATATGTGAGGTTTTGTGGAGTCGGTTGCGGGTGTTATTATCAATTAATTACTTTTTAGGCAATGCTTGCTTTTTTATCTACCCAAAAATTATTAAACAAAGTGTACAGATATCCATGAATCTTAACACAAATTGTGAATGTCATCGAATTTGTTATACACCATAATCGCAATAATCGTAACATTTGATAATAACAACCGTAACCGATGCCACATAACCTCACAAATTTGAACTTTCTCAACGGATACTTCCATAGCTATCGATGACTCGAACTCGAAAGTGTGAGTGGAAATTGCTGTAAACGACAGGGTGGACCATTCTGAAACGTCAAAATTTGACTATGAAGAGTAGCTATTTGTAACTATCGGCGTTTTAGAACGACGGAAAGTGAAGGTGAGTAACTATTTTCACTCAGATCGTATAAAAGAAACGCGCTCCAGGATCTATGGTTATGCTATTGTACATATTGTTTAGACGGGACGTCTATGTATTATTTAAAAAAAAAAAAACTTGTGGCTTAGCTGTCCTCACGGATACCGATTTGCTTTGCTTTAGAGAGAATTGCCACAAGCTTATAGGACGTAGGATACGGGGTTGATTTAATTCCTCTGGCTATCGCAAGAATCAGCAGTGAGGACTATATTCTATTGTCTTGTTTTAGATGGCGTTATCTTTCGTCAGTATTCTTCTTTCCAATTATTTTCGAGAAGATCTCACAGAATTTCAAGAAAATACTAAAGTAAATACCGGATCGACACATCACCGTCGAGGATACATTTCAGCTGCTTTTTGATTCGGTGCAACTCTAACAGAGCAATTAACTGACGAAAATGGGGTGGGGGCTGCTATGGAATTAAAATCGACACCACGTGTAGCGGCTAGTGTGCTCACCTACGGAGTATAGGGTCGTGAATTCGAGGCTCACCTGAGCGAATTTAATTTATGATATTTTTCGAAATCAAAGCACCTGTACACGGACTATCATCTCACTCAGATATTGAACGAGTACTCATAGGGACAACTTTCCTGAGCGTGCAGTTAATCTTAACATTTCTACAAAAAGCAGTTAAGATCTTGGAAATTGTATGTCAAAAACCCATTTGTGTACTTGGTCCAATGTTGGACTGCCGCGTTACTTTTCTATTTATTTTTATTCAGACGAATCTAAGTTTTGAGTATAGCACAGAGCTATGTTACTTAATCTCATATGGTCAAAATCCGTTAAAATTGTATTACTAGAGCCCGGATTCTCGTGCAGTTGCACGTTAATGAACGAAATTGCATTTTTTAGGGTATAGTGCACGAAATTGCACGTTTTAAGGTTTTTGTATGAAAACGAACATTTGCATTTTTAACCCCGTTTCATAACAATTTCTCCCAGAAATTATCCAATTTGCAGAATTTTTCGATAGACGGAGAAGAAAATAAAAGTATTGAGAAAGAAAACACATGTGAAAAAACAATAAAACTGAAGAAAGTGATGCACTTTAGGGAAATTTCATCAAATGCCAGTTGATTTTCATACAATTTTGCAGATGTTGTTTTTAGAGTGGATGTTAATCTGGTGGTTAACTAAACTTAAATACATTTTGGCAAATCTGCCCCTTCGAAGACGATGCATTCACGAATTATATAAGCCCAAAAGGTGCGCGATGGATCGATCCTTAACAAAAACCGGTCATGGATTTGGTGCCATATTTAAATGAGCTAATATGGACAGCATTTTATGGGGAGAAGTTTATGTTCGGTTAAAATATTGAAAGTCTATCGCATTTTAAATTAATTTTTTTTTATTTTTTAGAGTCTTCTTCATTTTTTTCAATGTTTTTCCTGCGTCCACTGCTCCGAAACCTAACTTTATAAAAGCCTAAAAAATTACTTTTTTCATATTGCACAGAAAATGCATATTCGGGCATTTATATTGCACGATTTTGCACGTTTCGAAATTTTCGCTGCACGTTTTTAAATTTTTTACTGCACGAAAATCTGGGCTCTACTTATTACTAATTTAGTTTAAGTTAATTTATTAGATAATTCCGAAAATAAAACGAAGTCAATAAAAGTTACAAATTAATCTTACATTTCTGTTTTTGTGTATTTAAAAATATTTTTAAATGAACAGGTTACTCGCTTAACTCTTTCGTTTTGAACGTTTTTGTTTTTCGTGAAAATCGGCTTTGTACTAAACTTTTCCTTTACTCCTTCTGTTACCATTCTAAAGCACTTCAGATTACTAAAAAAGCTTTCTTCAAATATTTTGCATTACATCACGCAATGATCCACTTTTCCTCCTCACAATGCTTCATTCCTGAACATAGAACCAATTACGAATTCCACTGTAGAATAACTCGTTTTGCAATTATGTTATAATACGGATTGTGTCCGTAGCAAAAAAAAAAAACTGGCTGCATCATAAAAGGAGATCATTTGAGATTCCTGTTATGCGTGTGTCTTATACTAACACTCCTATATCCATCAGTCAGCGTACACGAAGGAGTTGTATTGTATTGCATTATGAGTCGTCTGTTTCGCGTTATGCATTTTATTTATTGATAAGTTCATCTAAAGGCGGCTATCATCATAGCTTGGCAAACGAAACCATTACGGAAGCATTAGTGTGGCATCAAGGTGCCATTTTGTATTGTTTTTATCATTTTGAAATGGGAAACAAAGCGAAATATTCAATTTAGCATCCGCCGCCAATACATACATTGTATGTACAAAAAGCTGTATATACAATTCGAAATATTCAACAGGCCTTCCATAAAATGGCTAACAAGATCCTTTGATGAATGATATCACGAGCATGCATAGGTGTGTATCGTTTTGAAACCATCATCGAACCATGCAACCGCGAACAGTGCATACAACCGAGAAGTGAATATAAGATTCGTTCTGTTCGTAAGGTTAAGATAAAAATGAAGATCGGTTTTTATTTCGGTGCAACATTTTCGGTTATGTCAAGAACCCAGTCGCTGTACGAAAAAAAGTCACGTTTGCTAAAGTCGTATAGTCGCGGTCTGCTCCTTTGCCCTTGTGCAAAAGATTTACGCGGGCCTCGAGGACGGCTATCATGGCTGTCGGGGGCAATTCAATGCAACAGTCAAGTCTATACGGTTACGACAGCAACTGTTTTTCGGATAAATAAATACATGCTATACATTATATGCGCAGAAATCGATTGAAGTGAATGGTATAGTAGCGCATCGTTTTATGTACCAAAGTGCTGCCGAGCTGAAGCAACTGTTGGCTGGTATTCGATTTTGTTGATTGTTTTTCAGACGCGGTAAAACAATTCCTTTGTATAAAGAGATGCGGTTATCTTCTGAACAAAAGGGCCAACAAGATGACAAGAATGGCTATCGACGGTTGTGGTAGTACACAATAGTATCAGGGGCATCGTCTCGAAATCGGCATTTTCTTTTTATTTTCGTCTCTGCTATACTCTGAAAAACGTTTCCTTGAATATTCCGCCAATACCTTTGCTGGAAGCTGTCTTGCAACATAGAACAATGCACAAACACCAGTTAAAATGGCCGAATCAGACAACAATCTGGCAATTGTCTTTCGCGTGTCGCTTGTGTATGAACTGACTACCCAAGAGTATATTATAGATCCCTCCATAATCGGTTTTCAACTTTCAAACTCCTAGTAAGTCTAGTCGAAGCATGATTTATGTCTGCTGCTAACATTTTTTTGCATACATAAATCGGAGACAATTATCCCCAATCCACACTAATGAATTCGACTCCATATACATAATATTGGATCATGAAACACTTTTTTCGTCATGTTTCGACCCCAAAAATACTCCCGAAGACTCTGATTGCTTGTGGCCTACGGCGAAAAGCGTGTTACTGAAAATTCCAACCATTCCACCTGTAATTAGATACTCGTGTAACATTCCAAAATTGTATGCGCTTACCTAAAATAGTCCTCCTTGCAGTAGATGTTACCGTCGCGGGCAAAACAACTGAGTTCTGTATCGAGCGGTTGTGAACATTTACAACATCGCAAACATTGTCCATGCCAGGCTCGATCGGCTGCCAATAAGTAGAATCTGTAAAAGGCGCGTAATTCATTCATGTGGTGAAAGATTTGCAATTCGCATTACGTACTATACTACTGTACACTCAAGACAATTTTATACAGAGAATGAGAAATTGTCAAACCATTGGATGAATTTATATACGAGCGATTACATTGCATAGTGGTGCAATTCGCTTTGCTTTTTGATTTTGTGAGAAATGTCCTCAGGGTTTGCATTTTTTTTTCTCATTTATTTATTTCGTTTTTATGTTGTCGCTTCCTTATACAAGAGCTAGTAAATGTATTACAACTTACCTGTCTCGAATTGGTGAGCCACAACCTCCGCAACAATTCTCCGAACGAAGATTTTCAGATGTCACTAAGTCTTTGAGCATGTCGCGCTGTTTGTAGTCTCGGGATGCTAAGTGGATGGCTGACAGAGTTTCAATTTCGGATGACTGTACTATGGGGTTTCGACAGAACGGAGGATATTTTGTGTTTGGTTTCTACGAACACGAAGTAAACTTCCTAAAGTTCAATGAGGCATCATGTTCTCAGTATCTGTAACGAAGAACAAATAGTATAAATAAATCCTTGGATTTCATTATTATTTATTCAGAAAATTGTCAAAATCTCTTTCTATTCAATACACGTTGTTCACAGCATTACTTCTAAGGCATTGCATTAACCAAACTACATTCAAATAAAACCAAAATCCCATAAAAGTATAGAAAAAATAGTCTTGCTTTTTTTTTTCTTTTATTCGACCGAGTTACTCGCTCAACTCTTTTGTTTTATATGTATATTCATAACATCAATTTCGGCTTAATATGCGTGATTATTGTTTCTCTAAAGGTTCTAGACAGAAATTTTACATAATATTATGTATGGCGCTATATTTCTGTAACATTTAGTCAATTTTAGGAACACAGCTCGACACGTAGTTTTTACCAAGAATGCTTAAGGAGTTAGAAAGGAGCAATAATCGCTTATGGACGTCATTGCGTGGGAATATTAAATGTATGCAAATAACTAGGGCACTCTAGGATAAATAACCGCTCAGCGATCATCGTATGACTCAACATAAACCTTTAATCTTGTATGATAAGTTAAGCTTCTGTCACTCTTAAGGTTTGTGTTCGTAGAGACGATTCATGTGATGATCGCTTAGCGATCGGAGTTAAACCCCCGTTTCAAAGCACTATATGCATATATTTTCTATACAGACATGTTCCTTTAGGTCATAGTCGGGATAAGGAATGTAGTCACATTCAAAAAATTTGCAAATAGGGCTCAGAATTTGATGTAACACTACGATCGCTGAGCGATCATCCCATGAGTCGTCTCTACGAACACAAACCTTAAGGCTTCATTCAAACGACGAGCCGTACGGCTCGCAAGCTCTAGCCATAAAAATGCATTGGATTATATGGGAAGCTCACGACGAGCGAGAGCCGTGCCACTGTCAGAACACAACTAGCCAGACGTGTTTTCACATATCGTGCACCATAACCCGCAAATTCACGGCTCGCGAGCCGTGTTTTGACAGTGGGACCGCTCTCGCACGTTATGAGCTTCCCATATAAGCCAATGCATTTGTATGCCTCGAGCTTGCGAGTCGTTTTCGCGTCGTTTGAATGAAGCCCTAGGCTTCATGCACACGACGCGAAAACGGCTCGCAAGGTCCACACATCAAAATGCATTGGCTTATATGGGAAGTTCTCGACGAGCGAGTGCCGTGTTGCTGTCAAAACACGACTGGCGACAGCTCACGAGCCGTCTCGCGAGTAGTGTTTTGACAGCAGCACGGCTTCCCATAAGAGCCAATGCATTTCCATGTGTCGAGCTTGCGAGCCGTTTTCGGGTCGTGTGCATGAAGCCTTAGTTTGCGACTGACCAAACGCTTTTTGACAATATTTATAAAATTATAATACTAAAGGGCTATTCACTTGTTAGTTATGTGCAGTTTCCGGAAAATAAAATGTTGGTCACAAATCTCTACCTCCGCAGGGACGTGGATAGGGAATGGGTTCTGAGCCATCGTTAGCCCCCGTTTGCCTAGAACACACTTTCGTTTGAAGGCGAGCTGTAAATGTATGCCTAAGAAATCCTTTTTTTTGGGCGCGAAATTATCCCAAGTTTTACCTTTATTCTTTTATATTATTTTCAAAGAAGTCCTTAAATCCAATTAGATGCGATTAAATGGCAGTTGTCCATACAATATTAAGGTTTTGAAATTCGGAAATTTTTTTCTGGACAAACGTGGGCTAACGATATGCAAAAAATTATAAATGTTAAATGAAACCGAGGCTAATTTCAGGCGCAGCCGAAATTCGGATATCGTTCACTCTTCTCTCGACTAATAGTGTCTCGGACGTCCCTATATCTTGTGTTTAACCACCCCTCCCTCATTCTTTTCTTTCCGTTTTCACATAAACTCGATGATGTCGATAAAAGAATATTTGAGTGAGATTGAGTTGAAATAAATGCACAAACAAACAATTTCTTTTAGAAAACCTCATTTGGGAGGAGGTGTTTGTATTGTAGCCCCATGGCCCCACTGTATGATTCCATTTGTTTTTACATATTTTTTGCGATTTACATAAGGACACATTTATGTAAATGTACATAAAAACAAGTAAAATACAATTTTTTTAGAAGAACCCCATTTCGGGGTTGGGTATGCATGGCAGCTCCATCACCCTCTGGTTCGATTTCAGCGGTTCCAACAGCCTGCAACAGAAATAAGCACGTGTGCAAAATGTCTGCTCAATAGCTTTAAAACTGCCACCGGCCAGCGTCGCAACAGACGGACTGACGAACATCGCCCAATCGACTTCAGTCGTTATACACTGGTCGGCATATGTATTTTGACATTTCATACCCTCGAGCCCGACACTGGTTTTGTTTAACTAAAGCCAATAACGGTAAATTTCTTTTATCAAAATTAAAGCACATATCGACAGCAATAAATATGCTTAATATTTTTCCTGCCCTTGTTCGGACTCTCATGCTATAGAAAAGATTGCGGCGTAATTCTGGTGTGGCATAAGTATTTTGACAACATTTAGCTCTTTGATTGCATCCATTTTTTCGCAAGAATTGATGCACAAATTTTTATTAATTTTTGAGTTCCACATATTAATTTTCAAATAAAAAATATCAGCAGTGGCCCGAAACATAAACAAAAATCAGAATTTCGAAGATTGGTTTGAGCATCGATTGATGCAAGCCTTAGTCCTGGTTTACACATTTAATACACTACTTTTGAATTTTATTTTATACGGTAAACTGTTTATTACCAAAAAAATGTTTTAAAACGAAATAAAAACAAATCTTGGGGCTCTCTGAAAGAAAGCGAATGTAAACACCGAGTGATGAGTGAGCCACGATTAAGAACTTTAAGAAAGAAATGAAATTTAAACCAAATTGTGCCGCAAAAAAAAACGATTATAACTTCCGACGATTCAATGACGACCAAAAGAAGCTTTGGCCATGGAAACAGTGATTTGAACTTAAGCAGCCTAGGCCATTGTAAGCAATATATCCCTGCGTCATGAGAGAGCCTCCACTGTGGTATTCATTTTGATAACCAGGTATCCGGTTTTCCACATAAACTGGACATTTTCTTTAAATATTGATTTTTTTTATTAAAAATGTAATAAAATAATGAATATTAGTAGACAAAACTTTTTCCGAAAGTTGCAGTAGCTTGAACTTTTTCCTTAGTAACGGAGGTTTGCTTGTGGTATGGTTTTTAAATCTTTCTTTGGTTTCACTTTATCTGCGTATGCATGCAATTTGCCTTTTGTAGTTCTAGGCCGAAGGTGGTCGTTATTATCTCTGCCTCCGATGGCACATTCTTCATATTCCTAATATCCTTTGGTTCAATTAGGACATTTTCCATAAATATTTGAAAGATTTTTCGGTAATTATTCGATATTATTGTAGTCTGGCTGGTGTAGCGGTTAGTGCGCTTACCTTCGGTGCACAGGCTCATGAGTTCGAATCTCACCGTGTTCCTTGGTGTTTTTCACAACTCACGAGCTTGTGACAGACTATGATCTCACTCAGATGTTAAACGAGTACCCATTTATGGGGATAAATAACACTGCTGAGCGTGATGCTGATCTCATTACCTCATCAAAAAGCAGATAAGATCTTGGAAATAGGATGTCACTAACACATCCTGCGGCCTTAGTCCAATGTTGGATTGTCGCGCCTGTTATTTATTTTTTTTATTCGATATACACATCCCATTTCTGTGATGTATGGAATAGTTTTCTATTTCTTTTCTCTTATTTAATTTTGGTGTTTAATCATGAACAGTCGACCTTATGGATTTAAATTCGATTGCAGCGTCTCCAACCTTTAAACCAGTGTTAAAGTTTGCCTCTACGGAGGCTTAAACCAAACTTCGAATTTCTGATTTTTTTCCAATGTTTCAAGCCACTGGACACATTTTCTGCTTGGAATTTAAAATATAAACAGAAATCATTAACAACATTTTGTTTTATCCATTTTTTCTAGAGAAATTGGGGTACAATCAAAGATTTAAAAATTGTCAAAATACTTATGTCGCACCAAAATTTCGCACCAATCTGTTTTCTTCTTTATCTTGCTATAAAGAAGAAAACAGTGCGAAAACGGACAGGAAAAATATTGGACATATTTATTGCTGTTGATATGTACTTTGATTTCCTTATAAGAAATTTACCGTTATTCACTGTAGTTAAACAAAATCAGTATTTTGGCTCGAGAGTACCAGATGTCAAAATACATATGCCGGCTAGTGTACATACGTATTTTATATGCTCGGAGATGTTAAATACAATGCTTTACAAACTTCATGTCAGAGATAATATAAGGTATGTAGAGAGATGGGGAGAGTACGGGTTGTTTCCCCCCGGGCGCGGGATTTTAAAAGGGCCCCGGACTTTGAGAAAAAGACTTTCTCCTATGTTTTTAGATTCAAATTGCGGTTTTGACGTATGTACAAGGGTTGGGCCGCCTAGTCTACTATTGAACTTTGAGGACTAGGAGCACTAGTCAGCAAATCCAATCAACACGATCAGTTCGTTACAAATTTTCTAAAAATCAATCAGACCTCGCTTTTTGCTTTTTTCCTTATCGCATTATGCTTTCCATATTACAGGTAGTAACTGCCTTTATTTGATCATCTCTATGCAATAATCACTTGAGATTATCTCACCCGGTTTCAAGTATAATTATAAAAATGATACTGTTTAATACATGCAACCATGCTGTACTCGTTTGTCTTTCCTCGATCCTCCAGCTTTCCAGGTTGGGAGTAGGTGCTAACATTGTCATTTCACGTGAAATCCATATGCAAATACTGTCAAAATTTTTATGATCGTGAAAACGAATTCGCTTGGTTGTACTCACTGCACACGAAAGTCTCCACACATGATTTTGACATTTTGCTAGCGAAAATAATGCAGTTACACTTTATTTCACAGAAAAAAGGTGTCATCGACAGTCAACCAGGGCGCGACTGCACATTAATCTTAAATTTATAGAATAAAAGGCATGTCTCCACCGGATTTTTGTACAGTAGGCATAAATGCAAGTTTTTCGCTCGGTGAACATAGTACTTAGTACATAGTATACAGGGTGTCCCATTCATGGTGGAGAATATTTTAATCGTAGGTAGTGTGGCTCATTTGGAGAAAATTAATGTACAACGGAACCCCTCTATTTTTAACCGTTACAATGTTATAGCATTTTTTGTCAAAATGCACGACTTGCTGAACTAAATCAAAATTTGCCACACCACCAATCATTTCATCCGAGATATGACTTCACTTTCTGAAACTACATAAAATTTCCAATAAAACGACACCTCGCCCGTTACGAAGTTGCTCGTATCTTCCGAGATACACCCGTTCAAACTTTAAAGAAATTTTAAAATTGCTTACGATTTTATTATTTGATTTTTTTATGAAAAAACCATATGAGGGTGGTGATTAAATGTGAGTTAACGATGACCAAAGATCAACGTGGCTAACGATGGTCAAACCAACTATATGTAAGCCGAAATACAAAATTTTGAGTGACGTCACCAACTTCAAAAATTCTAGTTTTTGTAAAAAAAAAAATAAAACAGAACGAGACCGAGCTATAATCGTACGAGCGATGAGTTTATACCCTATACCCATGTACAGACCTAGAAGGCATGCAAAGCCCAAAGTATTCAATTTGATTTTTTTAAGGGGAGGTAGGGGTAGGTGGGTCGAAACTGCTACACCTTTAGTGTTTTTAAAAAGATTCAACATCTAGAGTTGAACACAAATTTGTGTTTCGCGACATTCTATCGAAGCTATGACTGACTATATAGATATAGAGGAGATCCTTTAATCGTTCCATTCGATACACCAACTACGATGCATAGCATAGCAACTTACTGGCTCTATTGGAACTACCCCTAATTTTCTTTGTTGTTTTACAGCGGGAGGAATATGGAGTTATTCAATTTCGGAAATGTCACATTGGAGTATTTGCTCTGAGACCTCAGCAGGTAGTGTGTTGCCCGGGTCACATGAAGTTCGAAGGTTCGTGTCCCGACTGGGACGAAACTTTTTTCCCTCAATTTTAGCAATTTTCTCCCATGCTTTGTGGCTTCATAGAGATACACACACTCATCAGATCTTGTTTCTGTTGTCTATCTGTACACACGACGAACACTTGAATTTTAGAAGGATAGTTTTGTAGGGATCTGTTGTGCTGTGAAGGCGCTTACCACCATGAAACTCGACCGTGCAGGTCTAGACCGGTGCTGCATGTTCACATGGCTTTTGGAATTGTAATGGTAATTGGACTACTCTATCGTGAAAGTCGTGATTTCTAAACAGGAGTCGCATTTGATTAGAAATCCCGAGTTAGCAGATACTAACTCTCAGCTATAGCTTCGAGAAGACTGAACGTTCATCAGTTGGAAATCGCTTGAGATTTTCGTTTTTAGCAGTAAAAATTAAGAAATCAAGTTTTGGTAAATCAATGTGATTTGTTCGCACTTAGCAGCTGTATAGGATAGCCACTTGTCCTCGACTCCATGGACAACGTGAACCTCTTGTCTCTAAAACCTCTCCTGAAATACTTTTCTGCGTACGCCCCTGTAACTGCCAATGCGTAATCTGCAAATGATTAATTCGTGTGATTACACTAAACACAATTAGTCGATTAACCTACGAACTCATAGCTCGTTAGGTACTCATTATCTAGTTTCATATGCGAAGAAAAATCTTTAGCGATCGCTTGATAAATTTTGCAGCATACAGTAGATCCACAGTCGCAAGCGGACTAAAAAGCACCTGAGTTCATGACAGATACAATTTCATTCCCATTTACACCTGCCCGAGGATCACTCACACAACCGCGATGGTCCAATATGTATAGGTCTGAAGAGATTATGTATTTCAGATTAGCCGCGCTTCCAACTCATCTGCGCGTATACGTTACTACCCCTAATAGCACCTATGTATATGTACATGTTCGCTTATAAGAATTGTATAGAATTTATATTAATGCTACTGCTAGGACTTAAGCCAAGTGGAACAAAATAAAAGATCGGCGCAGGAATCCTATCCTAATCGCACCATATAATACGTCGTCGTCGTAGATGCATATAAATATGTACATACATACTTACAATCGCGCTCTACATTGAGACATTTTATACCGTGCGCGGATTAATTAAAGCGACATACGCGCAATTAGCGATTTGTATATTTAAAAGCCAAATAGTCGCGTGGACATAAGTAATTTAAATTGTAAGCCAAATTAATTTATTTCAATTTATTGAAAATAAAAAAAAAACAAAACGTTGGCAGTTCATTTGCAAATGCACTATGTGTCGATTTATTCAAATTGAAATTATTGCAAGTCGATAATTTGTTTAAATTTGCTAACTACTTGTATTGTATCTTCAAGTGCACTACACATATGATGGGAGGTCGTAGATTGAATAAATTATGGAATTAACATGAAAGATTAAGTAGGTATATAGGATTTTATAGAAGTTGATTTACATTTGTCATACGTATGTATTATTATTGTACCTATGTTGTTTCTAGAGCCAGTACAGAATGGGCACTCTCTCAAATGAATATCTTGCCACTTTTTAAGAAACCAATTGTTATGTATAAGTGTCTGCCCTGTGACTTGCTATACTCTTAGACCTCGGTATGCCGCAAAAAACGAGAACATATCCTTGATCGGTATCGGCATAGAAGCAACACGCACTACTATGTGTTCTTTTTAATAGTCAAAAGCTTGAAACTAGGAACACTAGCTCTATTCAACTCATTATACTATACTCTATTCATAGTCCTACTAATCAAGTGTGCTCTTTTCTATTTCCTATGAACTATGTTATCTGATGTGGATACCACTTTGTCTATTTTTAAATTGATCCGAGCTAAAGATCTGGATTGCCAGATTTAACGATATTTTGTCGTGATCATCTTGACATTTTATTTGTGTTTTGCAGATCCATTACATGCAGAACGTGTACCACGAATCTCACTTCATTAACTGACACTGGAAATGTAAACAATTTAATCAAATGCACTGAGGCGTTAATTAACTTTTCTTATCGGCACATTACACATCTGCAAAAGTAGTAGTTTAGCTATATTCTTGTTATGTAAGTAAAGAAGGATAGGCACTTTTGTGTTGTTGATTGAACAGCAATGAAATTGGTGTCAACTGAGAGCAACCAATATATGAGTTTTAGCGTCATAAACAATGGGGTTCCTGGGAAAGGAAGGCTTTTGGTCGTCCTGTGAGATTTTTTTTGTTTTTTTTTATTGCTTTTGACACAATAAAACTAAAGGTTTTTGTAGTGTTTTTTGGGAAATATGAATACGATGGTACCGCAAGAAATTACCTGCCACTCCTACAAAATAATTGAATCTTTGAATATGCACTTGTCGGCATATGTATTTTAAGATCTTGTAGTCTCGGGCCCGGATGCTGTTTTTTTTTAATTGAGCGAATAACGGTAAATTTCTATTAACAAAATTAAACTACATACCAACAGCAATAAATGCGCTCAATATTTTTCCTGTCTTCTCACCGACTCTTTGGTGCGGCATAATTATTTTGACAATATTTACCTCGTTAATTGTACAACTATTTTTCGCAAGAATTGATGGACAAAACACATTCATATTAATTTTTGAGTTTCTCATTGCGAATTTCATGTAAAATATATCACCAGTGGCTCGAAACATATACAAAAATTGGGAACTATAAGTTTGGTTTTAGCATCGATAGAGGTAAGCCTTAGTCCTGGTTTAAAGAATTTTATTTCATACGGTAAACTGATGATATTAAAACCAATCAATAAATAGGTCAAAGCCATCATTGACTCGTCCACTCTTACAACTCTTAAGGACCTCCGCTCGTTTTTCAGAATGTCGGGGTATTACCAGCGTTTTATTCGCGAAATCACGAAAATCGTAAAACCGTTGACATCCCTCCCTATTGAGGGGTGGTCGTGCGTCTGAAAATCAGCCAAAGAACAAAGTAATCCGCCTTAATTCATATGCGCTAAAAGCTTTGGAAAAAACTTAAAAATTCGCTTGTGATGTTGTTCTATCACATCTTAGTTTTGAAAGGAATTTGAACTAATGGCAGATGCGTCCAATTACGCAATTGGAGCTGTTCTATGTCAGGAAGTCAAACCTTTAATGTTTACATGCAAAACACTTACGAATGAAAAAGAAACGGACGGCATTATTTGGTCTTTGAATTTGTTGTGTAGTTAGTTATCTTTACGGCTCTCGCTCTCGTTAAGTGAAAATATACAGCCACTCACGTATGCCCTGAGTAGCGAAAACAGCAACGGCAAACTCAAGAGATGGAAGGCTATAGGTATTAGAGGAATATAACAACGAGTTAAAATATAAACTAGGAAAGGCGAATGTCGTGCACATTCACTTTCCAGACTTCCTATTCCTTATTTTTATTCATTAATTCTATGACCCCTACAGAGCATCCGAAAATCTTATTTCCTCGGTCGAAACAATTGATTGCATTTCGAAACCAACTTTCCTAATTTTACTAGACATATTGTTATCAATCCCTAATATTCAAAATCTGATTTAATTAATAGAAGCCTTTTAAACGGTCTATAAATACAAGTGAAGATCTCATGAGCAGAATTCAAAGCCTACATTGAAAGTCTATCACTTTTTAATTCGTGCAAATAGAGTAAAAATGTGTTAAGCGCTGTTTTTAACGATGAATTTGTCGTCCAACTTTTGAGTATTCAAACAAGTTGGACAACAAATCCATTGTGTAAATAGAAGTTGGACAACAAGTTTGAAGTTGGACGAGCATTCAAACAAATCCACCGTGTAAACAGAAGTTGGACAACTTGTTTGAGATGCATTGATTATAGTCCAATCGAAATATAAATATACTTTCTAATAATAAAGAATTAATGCGCCTAGCGTTTTTTTTTTTGTTGTAAATTTTAAGAGGTACAGAGATTGTCCTGGTAATCAAACTGGAATCATCCGACCACATAAAATATACATTATGTATATATGTATGAATATATGTTTTCAAAATATTCTCCGGATTAATTGATTGATGCGAGTTTCAATAGCTTTCACACAAAAGCGATGGTTCATATATATAATGTACATACGCATATGTACATACTATATTAGAACCATAATTTTTTCCAAAATTATTTGTACTACAAAATGAAAATCATAATCATTTTTAAACTAACATGCGCCAAGACGAATAAAATATGAATATCCAACGAAAAAAAAAACAGTTTTATCTTGTACGACGCGACGTGCGTACTATCACGCTCGTGTGAATAACACGACAACAAAGCACGCAAAGCTCAAAATACTTTATCAATTGCAGCCCATGCCGAAAATTAATTGTTTCGGTTTTGAAAAAAATTGTCATTGTTCATTAACAATATCTGGCGCTATCATCCAATTCCGGCTTTCCGTTGACTTTTGGAGCACGCTGTATACTCATTACGACATGTTTCCTTCCATGTTTAAAATATTCACGTAAAAATAAAAGAAAAAGCAAATATATTTTTCCGGTACTAGTACGTAATTGCAAAAACTGATAACGTTTTACGACCGCTCCAACTTTCAACTACTGTTTACACTGCCAACAAGTTTGATAGGATTTGTTTGATAAGATTTGTTTGAGAGAATATCGCACGTGTAAACAGCCTTCCAACTTGGATAAGTTTGAGGGAAAAGTTTGATGCAAACAAGTTTGAAGCCATCTAAACGCGCCTTTAATGTGATATGTACACAGCCAAAAAAGAACTTTATTTCAGTAGACACATAACATACAGTAGTACATTGTCGCAGTGTACAATTCACTAAATTACACTGCAAAATGTATTTACTTTTCTTCCCTGTTCCGTACAGCAAAGCTGATACATGGAACAAGCTTAATTTACGATTATTTTTAAGTTTCATAATTTATAACGGGACTTTTGACATTTCAATTGCATTTTGGTTATTTTCTTCGAAATATACGTATGGGGGCAAGGTCGGAGCGCGTGCGAAATCAACGTTTAAGAAAAATTTAAAAACTTTTTGGGGATTTAAGTTAAAAATAAAATTTTTAAATTTAAGTCCCTAAACATTGAACGTACAATTTCGATTAAAATTAAATTATGCCGAGTGAAAAGCCACTATCTGAAGGAGAGCAGTTTACGATCGAAACACTGTTAAAGGAAGGATTCAGCAATCGAAAAATTGCCAACAAAATTATTATCGTTCAGAACATGTAATTAGAAATTTGATAAACAAAATCACGGTTTAAAGCCTCCAACTAAGGGAAAATCAAAGTTATCATTAAGGGACAAAAACGAAACAAGCCGCCAAGACACGGAAAATCGGCTTAAGGCTAGACAATTAAAAGTAAAATTGGGCCTATCTGTGACACACCAGCATATTGCCCGCGTTCTACGTACAACCCCGAACATCCGTTACAGAAAAATTAAGTCGAAAACCAAACTAACCGAAGTCCACAAACAAGCCCGTTTTCAATTTGCCGAAAAATATTTTTCATGGGCGCGAGAATGGAAGCAGATATTTTTTTTCGGCTGAAAAAAAAATCAACTTAGACGGACTTGACTGTTACAGTTATTTTTGGCAAAATTTTAAATAAACAAGAATTCACACTCTCTAAAAGAAATTTCGGTAGTGGAAGTGTAATGGTTTGGGGGGCTTTTACTTGCCGTGAGAAGAACGGTCATAGCGCGAATTTTAACAATTGTCCTTTAGCAACCTTGCTCGATAAGTATCCAAGGAAATTAGGATCCGGTTTAGAAGATGACTATAGTTCAAACAGGGATATCTTTCCCCGAAAACATTTTTCAAAGCTCCCATCAGAAGAGATTTAGGCCATTATTTTACTCTAATGTTAAGTCTTGCTTGACCAGTGGCGCAACTAGGATATTGTCCTGGAGGGGGCTAAGGCCATCCATATTACTGGATATTTGAGTTTTCCTTTTCAAGTTGGGTAATGGTGGTTTCGAGTAATGACACTGGATGATAGTACTTTAGCTCTCATTGAAGAATATGCTCTTCGAAGCATTTTTTTCGTAATCGATGACTCCTTCTTTTTTTTATAAATCACGTATAAGCAGAATTAGTTGAACACCTAGAAATCTATATGTACTTTAAATTATTTTCGAAGCGTAAAATTCTCCACAACTTCAATTTAAATACAACTTGTTCGTTGATATGCCTCGCATAGACTTCAGCTGTAAAATATTTATAGCACGGTTAACAATTATTTTCGAAACAGGCAATTTTTTCTTGCAAATCATTTTGGAAAAAGCCACCTCACCCCTACGTGTTTGCATTCCTCTTTTCTACACGAAGATATTTCTAAAATTCTGGTAAGGATATTGAAACATTGAAAGTCCACCGGAATCAATGCTCCAAGATCAAGAGTTCATATTTGTATAAAATCAGCAACGAAATGCACTACTTCATATTTCGATTTTCAATTTATTCTGTCCAAATTTCTATGTTTGGGAGGGGCTTTAACTATCGCCCAGAAGTTCAGTCTATTAATTTGAATCCTACTGCCATGGGCGTAGCCAGAGGAGGCACGGATGGGCACTTGCCCCCCCCCCCCCGCCTCCTGGTCGGTGATAATGGTAAAAAAAATTCTTACCCATGTATTAAAAAAAACGCTGCACTTTACAATGGTTGAAGGCGTAAAAATGCAAGTTTGATTCCAGGCACTACGCCAAATTTTCCGCTGCTGAGACTGTAGTCTGGAAAACTGAAATATTTGTAGTTTTCTGGCCTTTGATATCCGGAACTGGGATACCAACGTGTGAGCATCATGAATCGATAACATAATTAGGTCAGAAATCTTTCCCTAATGGAGTCTCTTTTTATATCCTTCGCTTATAGAGTGAAAGGGTATATTAACTTTGTCATGAAGCTTGTAACGCATTAAGGAAAGCATCTCCGACCATATAAAAAGTATACATATATGATCAGCATGACTTGGCTAGTCGATTGGGCGATGTCCGTCTGTCCGTCTGTCTGTCTGTCGCGACGCGTTTTACTCGGCCAATTTAAAAGTTATGAAGCTGAAATTTTGCACAACTGCTTCTTTTTGTTGCAGGTAGTTTGTATGTTTGAATCGGTAAAATCGGATAATGGGGTCATGGGGCTGCCATACAAACCCAACTCCCCAAATTAGGTTCTTCTAGCAAAACTGTTTTAATTGTACACCAATTTCAACCAAATTTCACACAAATGTGTTCCTCTTGATGACACAAAATATATCTAAGAATTCATCAAATCTGACCATGGGGTTATGGGGTGGCCATACAAACCCAACCCCCATTTTGGTTCTTCTAAGAAACATTTTTGCACCAATTTCACAAAACCTTGAATTAATATGTCTTTACCAAAGCAACAAAAAAGTTAAAAAAAAAATGGAATCGTACTGTGGGGTCACGCGCCCGCAACCCCAATATAATTTTCCGAGTAAATATTTTTATTTGCCCTCTTATTTCAACCAATCCCAAAACTTCTGTCAAGACGGAAGAAAAAGAATGAGGAGGGGGATTAGGTACGCAAGAAAAAAGGGGTAGAGGAGGAGGAGGAGAGCGAAGGGTATCCAAATTTCGGCCGCGCCCGAAATTAGCCTCGGCCCCGGGGGTTGGAGTTTGGAGAGCGTAGCGAGCAGGGGGCGAAGCCTCCTAGTTTCTTTTGCGACAATCCCATATTTCCATGCGTTTCATTTCATGGCTTCTGAGCTGCAGAATACAATTTTAGCTGTCACATAAAGACCTCTCCCAGAAGGTGGTGAAATTTCATTCCATCTGAAAGGGATTTTAGTGACAAATGGTATATACAGCTTTGACTAGTTAGGAACCTTGTATAGAACGAGTCTCATTTTTCCGTGTCTTTCAAGTGATTTTATCATGTTGATCAAGATTCATTTTGTAGCTGAATCATACCAGCAATGAAATTTGGCCACTGTTATACTCGTGCAGGGGCCATTTTTCGTAAAATAGTGTAAATAGTAAATCATTCTCTCTGTCCTTTCTTAAAATTCAACTCTAAAATTTGCCTAACAATATTTTCGCTACCGACAACTTCAAATCCCAAGAAAATCATGATGTTGATAAAATTTCGGGCTTGATGTCGTTCATCAAACTAACGTTTTCACCATTCTCCTTTATCTTTTTAAGTTAAATAAAAACCATAAAAATTAGCATCTGTCTATTGTCTGTCTCGTACTCTGTGCAGGGTTCTATTGGATTGGAGTGAGCTTAGTGTATTTGATAAAAATGCTTTCAAAGTCCATAATAATCGGCCAGTTGTTTCAGGAGTAAAATCGATTTAAAAAATTGTTTACCAGAGTCCGACAATTATTATTTACCAACGGTACATGTAGAAATCGCGCCAGGAATCAAATTTTTTTTGTCGCTGATGTAAGAATATTCTCTATGTTAGACCTGAACTAGCATCCAACGTAACATATCTGCAAATCCCGTACATCTTGCGAAAGCCAGATCAGCCAACTCTCATCGTTCGTTAGACCATAATGAAGAACAGATTAATTAATAGAGCTATGTGCAGAAGATGTGGGGGTCTATTGAACGTTAATAGTTCCTGGCCTATGGACATGATTTTGCCGTCGGCTTCCAAGAAACAACGTCACTATAAAACTACACCGGGAACGAATCAACCGTCGCCTAGTAGTCGCACTCTGAGAGAACACAATCCACAAATTGACCTTAGCTCAGACATTCGATACCTAGATTTTAGTCTTTCACTTTGCGCACTTCTTCAAGTAATTTCAATTAAGAAAAAATCTCAATTTGATCCGTAATCTTGGACATCTTAATTTGACTTGGCATAGAGAAGAAGTATCGGGAAGGTTTTCGCTTATGCGGGATGTGGTGGTGAAGCAACGAGCAACAGTTTTATCGCGCTTGTGTATTAGGTTCAGGCCAAGTGCGACGACGAGCGTGAGTTAGTCAAATTAATACGTTAAGGACGCGATTTATGTCGATGTATCGTGCTATGGAACGCGAACAACGTTGTCGTGCACTCACTGAATTAATCCATTAATTCAAAGTGTGGCGCGCGAGAATGGTGTTGTGATATGAGAGGACAAAAATTAAGTACGTGCCAAACGGTGCTGAAACCGATTGAAATTTAATGAACACAAACACCGCGCGGACATATTCAATAGAGGTGGCCTCGTGCGACGCTTCGAAGGTAATGAATTAGATAATAATTACAGCGCGTTCTCGATAATCCGAACTAATGAAAATCGGGGTAGATCCTATAATAAATAGGTATGATGATGGTTTTCGCATTCAGGACCCATGATACTGACTCTATGATCTGACTTAAACGTTTGAGTACCCTTTTCTGGTGCAAACAACTCTGCGGAGCGCGGTGTTAGTCTCAACACCTATACAAAAAGCAGTTAAGATCTTGGAACTTACATATGTATTTACAGACAGTCTTGACTCGGTAATCCAGATCACCTTTAAACTGGATATCACGCTGAACTCGGACCATTAAATTAACTATGTATTTTATAGTCCGGATTTTGACAGCAATATCAGGATATTAGAGATTTTCAAGGTGTACCTAATGCAGATTTGGTCTCGTACTTACTTACGGGACAGTTTAGAAAATGATTTAGTGCCGACTAAATAAAAAAAAAATTAACGACTTTTGTTCCTCTTTTTACTAATTTGGACAATTTTTCCTCGAAAAACTATTGCTATAATGTGGAGGTTCCGTTGGTCCGAATTACCACTTTTAATAATTGGTCCGGATTACCGAGTCAAGACTATATATGCGGTTTACAAGAGTCCAGTTAATGGTCGAGTACTGTACTTTTCATTCTACCACCGTGCTAGTGCTGCAACTTGATTGTTATCTAATTAGTAGACACGAGTAGAAGGGGGGAAAAATGACGTTTGACCATTCGTAATTCCACTCGACTCATGCAAGCCGCGCTTAAGATTTTTCTAGTATGGTTTCGCACCATTGTCTTGAATTGCATTTCTAGGGCAGCCTAAACTCTCAACAAAATGAAATTAAACTCGACCTTATTTAAAACTTTTACATACTTGAACTCATTTTTAACATTTTTCAACTTGACCTTTCATTTCTGTTTCTCTTCTACGGGGAGTAGGTACATATTTATTAAAATATTCACTTTTAAAAAGCTCACCTTTAATTTCATAAAAATGCACGAGTTCCCCTGCTTCGTCCTTCGATTCTCAGTAGCCCTTTGTCTCCCTTACGTTAGAAAAAGTAATACCTATACAGGAATGGCACTCAATAAACATCCGCTCACGATGCAACACCCAACTCTTGCCAATTCACTCGTATTATTTTCGCAAGCAATTTTAATTACACGTTCCACACCTATACAGGCTCATTAGGGTTGCTCATCAAAAACACATGTTCGCGCACCCGCCACCACTCATTACACTCACATTTACAATATACGCGAATCCTTGCCTCGTCCTAGCACCGCGTATCGAGTCTTTGATACGGAATGGGCACCGAACGAACAAAATTAACGGGAAATCAACGATGCAAACCGCGTGCGTAAGCTTTTATTTAATCGCGCTCCCAACGTGAGATCAACGGTCAACGACACAATTCGAAATATTCGTGATGAATGATGATATATTCCGGCGTATTCCACAGATTTGAATCCTTGTTGTGCGTGAATTTCGTCGTGAATCACTCTGATTCTGTCCCGGTCGTTGCTAGTTGTACAGTAACAGGAACAATGTGCTCAAGCGAAAGACCCTAGCGGGCATCGCGGCAAAGACATTGCATGCTCGTGCGATGATGATGTGTATGGAGAGCACCTCATATCGTGAACAACTCGAAGAAACACAATCGGTTGGCTTGGTTCTACACTACACTATACGTTCATCCGGATATGTATACGCACTCTTTAATCCCCGGCTCGGAAACAACAACACGCGCGTTCTTGGGAAGCGGAAATGATAAGCACAGTGATCGAAACCGTTTACCGCAGTGATGATGTCGATATACCTCACGGCTGAAATACCCTCGAAATTCTCATCCCCGAATCAACTATACATATCTACATATACACGGAATTTTGATTTCTCCCGAGGACAACCCTGTATCTGATGAGGGGTGTGGTGATTGTGCGCCCAGACCTCATGTCTGCACGCTGCAAAGAATAAGATATCCTTGTGGCTGTGATTTGTCAGGTCGATGTATTTTGCCTCGCCCTCTTGTCCTTTCCCATCCCCGAGGCGGGTACTTCAAAGTCTAGCACTGTAGTTGCCTTTCGGGGTTGAAATACATACATCATTGTGATGGTGTCCCGAATTTCTGAGTCTATGTACATTTTTTTTTATATGGATGCCTTGCTTTGTGTGGGCGTTGTGAGAGACCTGAATTTCACAGGATACGTCTATACGCATAGGAAGAGATTTCCTCCTTTCGTTTTTTGTCCATATTTTTCTTCTCGTATGAGAAATAATAATTTCAAAAGGTTTGACAACAGAACGTCGCTACAGAGTGAACATAACTCAAACCCCAAAAGTCTAAAAAAAAAAAAGAAAGGAAAAGGAAAAGGAAAAGCGTCAGAAATTGTATAATACAGAACGATGATGACGACGGAAGTTTACAAGAACTCCAACAAAGTAGGGAAGAGATGACGAAAAAACTTGTGCCGATTCAAGAGCAGAAGTATCGAATTCTTCAGTCTTCACCTAGTTCAAATTGGGAGGCATATGATTCCTTTTTAAATTGAAAGGCGCTATTACTATGGAATATTTTTTTTGGTTTTGAATTTCCTTTTAGTTTGAACTGAAGACGTTTGTGTGTGCGGGGCTCCGCGCACTTTAATAAGAAGTAGGTACGCAAAGGATAGGTTTTCTCCTCAAAGATCCCATTAAATACTATTGACTTGCGAAATGTCAAGGATATGTTTTAATGAGATGCTATGAACAGGCTTGAATTTCACTGAAAAGTATGTTTTGTTTCCTTTCGAAAGGTCTGAATAGACCTCGGGCGGAATGAAAATGAAATTTTTGTCCGCTGCGATTTTCTCAATGAAAATGCATGCTTACTCTGTCGGAAATGGGGGAATATAGTTCCAAAATTTTTCTCGGCAATTTTATGTATTATTTTTCGATTCCCCGGTCATTCCACCGTGGAAAATATCTAATGACCGGGTAATCAAAAAATAATACATAAACTGGCCAAGAAACATTTTGGAACCATATTCGGATTGTAGCTTATGATGGAATTCCCCATCATTTCCGACATGTTCCACGACAAATGCATGCATTTTCATTGAGAAAATTGCAGCGGACAAAAATTTCATTTTCATTCCGCTCGAGGTCTATCCAGGCCTTAAATACGGAAATTGGATTATCCTCTTTAACTCTTGTCTGGGCGCTGTAAAAGTGCACGTATTTCATAAAGTTATTCAAATAATAATGTAAAAAATTACGTAATTTTTTATGTTGCTGCTGGCATTGGGAGTTTACCGTAAATGTATTAACTAGAAGAATAATTTTATTGCAGGCATGAGAATTTCTGTAGGTATGATCGTTAACTAAATTATTATTAGGCGTGTTTTTTGCACTCTGGTGTAGGTTAGTTTAGTGTAACTACATGGGGTTACATTAACAACATAACCTGTATGGGAAAGGTTAGGTTGTAAGCTTCTTTAAAGGTTTCGGGAACGCTTACACATTTTTTCATTCGTACGTGAGGTTTGACCTTCCTTTAGGGGATCGAGACTTAAGAGCGTTCCCAAGGAATTATTAAGCGTGTTTTTTTCGTACTGCGGTCTAGGTTAGGTTACAAAAACTGACCTGACCCATTCAGGCTATGTTGTTACTCCATATAGTTACACTAAAATAGCCTACACCTGAGTACAAAAACAGCACGCCTATTCTTACAGATTGTGGAGGAAGTATTGAAAAACAACTACAACAAAATACAAGTTCAACGCCCTATGCAACACACATTTGGACCACTTTTGTCAAGGCCGTACCTGCTACCCCGAAATAAATATTGTCAGAATTTTTATATTCACATTTCATATTTTGGCTAGCGTTGGGGTAGAGACAAGGTTTCGGGTGGCAGCTATCGGAATTTAGTAATCCATGAATACCACATTTGTTGAAAGAGATTCGGGCCGATGACTAAAATAGTGTACAATTCTCAGGGGTCTTCTCTTCCACTTGGTAAAAATTGGGATGGGTGATGGCTGACCAAGTTAATGTCTCATTTAGTTGGTCTCATCCTTAGAGAAAGCATAGCAACCCATGCCACGCGTTAGTCCAGAGTGGGCACCAGAAAATAAAAATGGCATCGTTTTCACACTATCGCAGTTCATACATCTAAACAAAAATTTTATTTAAATGTCAAATTTTTGTTAACTATTGAGAATATAATATACGCGTAATATTTATTACTCTCTCAAAATGCCAACGTGATAATTAACCCTTCGGTAGGCACATAGACCATTGACAGACAGACCATATTGGTACTCTATCTTGATGAAAAATATCGTTCAACAATATTTTCCACCCCTTTCCATATATATTTCCAAGGAACCGACGGCGAAATGCGATAAAACGTTCGGCGAAATGTAAACTATGTATGTCTAAAGAAACGAAAAAACGGCGCATCATCATAAGACATAGTATGTAAACTGTTTCTAGAACCGAAATTTGACCTCTTCAAAAAATAAGATTGATTTCACAGAAGATTCAGCTACACCTTAGGCATAATAGCTTGCAGGCGGCGACAAAAGGGTTAATAATTGCATCGACAATATTTTGACGTTTGAATTATTTCGTGGATTGTAGTGTTATAAATATGGAGTCAAACACATGTGGGCTGTGTGATCAGATATAGCCACTCTGGACTAACGCTTAGCATGGGTTGCTATGCTTTCTCTAAGGTCTCATCAAAGAATTAAAAATTTATAAAACGCATAAAATGGGGAAAAGTACCTATGGTCAGTGGCGCATTTACAGGGGGGCACAGGGGGCACAGGGGGCACGTGATGGGATCACATCAAACTTTTTTCACATACTAAAAATTGCAGTACCAAATGTTCCCTTTTTATTTTGAGCGTTTCTATTACTAAACTTTGTAAATCTTTTTCGAGACATTATCATCACATCATCTTCTCAATTCGCCAGATCTCCTCGTTGATGAACCCTTTCCGTTTTTCGAACGGGTTAAGTTTATTTTCATAGACGCGTGGTTACAAGAACAAGAACTCTCAGAGAATAAGTACAAGCTATGATTATGTCGAGGCAACGAGGTGGTCATGAAACGTTGCCCAATCTCGACATGAATCTGTTCGGAAACAAGGACTGCTATTGAAAGTCTCGTCATGTGTGAAGTGACCCCATCTTATGTTGATATAAGTTGAGGAGCTGTTGAGTTGAGTTGTTGCGGTATCGATGTCTTGGAAGCCGCTTAATTGATAAATATTTGAAACATTCGGTCTGATTTTTCGATCGGGCTTGTGTATTTTAATTTGGCCGTAAACTCGTGTTGGGCTGCTGTTAAGGTCTTTAAACCAGATGCTTCTCTTTTTGTTCAAATGATAAAAATTGAAGTGTTTTGATGGGAAAGCATTTTTAGCATACATTTTCGAATTCCTACGGTTCGGTGTCTGTGGTGCCCTGCCTGGGGTACTTTCTTCAATGCTTCAATTTTCACGAAGTAAACATCATCGTAGCCATTCCTTCTCATTTTTAGTTCCTACACGGCTGAAAATTTTGGTGTAGTTTTTATAAAAAAATATATTCATACATTTCCATATAAATACTTTATCAAAAGTAAAATTGAACTACATATATTAAAAGTATAAGTATTCTTGATAAAAATTTTACTCTTCAATAGTATAAAATTGATAAGCAAATTTATAGAAACCGCTCGAAAAAATAAAAATTGTAATACGAGTGTAATCGGGTTCGAATCCACAATTCTGTGATTTGTAGGCAAGCGCGCTGTTCACTGAACCAGACAGACTACCAGTCAATAGATTTCTAGGTTGAATGGGTTTCTTGCGTTGATAGTGTAGATTTCATAACATAGTAGGATTGATTCTACCCTTTTATGTTATAACAATATTCAATGCAATTTATTCTATCCCGAACGGTGTAAAATGTATAATATTAAAAGGGTATTTGGATAGTTTTATTCTGTAGCGGTTATAACTAATACAATTTTTGAATAAACTAAAATTATAAGTTGAAAAGGGTCAAATTTGGAATAGATAGGAGTTTTACAATTTTATTTATAAAATTTACTCCCGGTTTACACCAAAATTTACAACCGTGTATTATTGTGGATTGTACTTGTAACATATTATTCGGCACTTGTTACGATTTTACGGAATCTGTTACTAGATTTTTGACAAAACATACAAAGGCCTCTTTTTCAGTAAATCCTAATTTTGAATTCAAATTCGCTTAAACTTGCCATGGAATTCAAGACCACAATGTCAGCAAAAAATTTGTTGTATCAGCTTTTCATCTGTGTTTCTTTCAAAAGTAAGCAGAACCCCTTTTTGACGGAATTTGGCCGAAATTTTTCTTCCAAAGAAAAGTGTTCCGTCTGGAATCCGTTTTGTGATGTGGAAACAGTCTCTTTGGTCATTGCATTAATTCTATAGCCAATTAAGTACATATTCGTAAAATTCCTTTTCCGCTTCAGGCTCCTTCGAACTACACTACGCAAACTTTTTTAAGGCCTCCGTATTTTGGTTCAGGAAAAGCCAAAAGCAGTTAATGAGTGTTATGCTAAGATCTGTCAGGAAAACTAAACTTTTGGTGTAATAAGCCTGAAATGCAAAGGACTCTCAGGCCCGTATTTATAAACATACCTTAACTCAAGGAGACCTTGAAATTTTCTATAGTCAACCTCACTCGAAGTCGAGGTAGCTACCTACCTACCTACCTTAAAACAAGGATCAAACATCAACGATCCCTCAGTCTTGCCAATATTTTCCTATGTAGCTCCTCTCGGGTATCCCCACACCAAAACTTTGTGCAACAAATTAGCCCCGTAGTCTGTGCCCCCCCCCTTTGAGAATTTTTTAAATACGCCACTACCTATGGTCGGCAAATGTAGCAAGCAGCGCCGTATTTAGTCCTTATGGCGCCCTTGGGCAGTAGTCGAATTGCCGCCCTCCGTCACTGGCTAAGCTTGAAAATTGTAGAAGTCGCATACATATGACAAAACGTAAGGAGGGGTATATGACTATGAAAATTTTATATTTTTATGAGTATGTTTTTACAAAAAGTGTTGGCTCCAGGGACGTAGTGAGGGGAAGGGACCAGGGTTTCCGGCCTCGTACGAAGTTTTTTTTTCAAAACATGACGACAACATGAAAACTGAAATGTTGCATACTCATTCCATTCGGTTGTACATTTTCTTCAGAATGTTCTAAATACCTTTTTTAATTTTTAAGCTTTTTTTCATTGTTTTGCAAATTGTGAACCTATCTCCCTAAAAAAAGAATTTGATAAACCAAATCTTGGCTACGTCACATCAAATTTACAATGAGTATAAACTAAAGTAGTGATACAGCCTTTGTTTGAATTATTTAAACTAAGATGACAGGATCCTATCAAATATGGCAGAACAATTATTATTAAGTTGTAATTTTATTAAAATTTAAGTTTTACAATTTACATTCTTCAGTGATTTTCCAATTCGGGAATATTTTACGTGGCGTGTAATCGGAAAATCGGAGCTCGTTGCCAAGTACTAAAGACTGTGCAATATTTAATTTAAGTTCACAATTCGTTGATTGTCAGGCCTCCTATAAAATGGACACTAAAGCATATATGGAGTATGGAGATATGCTTGTTTAAAGTGAAACCAATGCGTAACGAAGATACCTTTTAGTTTAATTTAAGCCAAAAATACCCGACACGCCAGTAGTTCGTTCCGAGTGAATGCTACCATAGCAGAATAAGTCCCAACTTTGGAGGGCGCAGTCACAATACAATTTAAGGTGAGTTTGTGCGATTGGGCGGGCAGTTGCCCTGGTTGCCCCTATGGAAAATCCGGCCCTGGTTGCAAGATAACTTAAATCTGAAAAAATAAGAAAAAATAGAGTACAAAACATGAATATGGATACGATTATTTCTATGAATTATATTTTATGCTTCCGCTATGCATATTTGCAATATTTTACTAATTGTAACGGCAATTTCCCGAAAAAAAATTCTTTGAACGGCATTTTCAATTGTCCGAACAGTTCCAACAACCCTCATGCTGTACGTACGTCCACTTATATAGGTAGGAACGAATTTTGTGTAAATGTTTGGTTGGGGATTCTTGATGGGGACAAACTGGTTGGTCCCATTTTTCTTCCGCATCGGTTGAATTCCTAGATTGCTGGTTACAGACTGATTGAACGAAAAGTTTGTGGGAAAATTGATAGGAACACTGAACGAAAAAGGTATTTGGACTTCTTCTTCTGGGGTAAAATTGAAAACGAGGCTCTAAAACTTTTGACTGATTCAAGATCAGACAATGGGAACGATATCAAATGAAAGCAAATTGTATATTGCACAAGTTTTTCTTGCAACAGTTTTCTGAAAAATGATCGCGGGAGACACCAGAACTAAACAACAGAGGAAAAAAACGTCCTTTTCGACCATTTTAGGATTTGAAAAGGCTATATCGGAGGAACCGTTAGGAATCCGACATATGTATTTGAAACAATTTTATAGGAAGTTAATTGGGCTTAAATACTGTCAAACAAAAAATGTCAGTAGGACTCACCGTTTCCGAGATATTTTCGAGATAAAGGCGAAAGCCTTCAAAATCGGCTCCTTTATCCCCGTCTCCCCAGGTTAGCGCACACCCGACGACCACGTGCTTTTAGTTTGTTTTCCTCACAACTACCCCTTATAAATCCATGAAATAAAAAACCGTCAACCCCTTCCCAATTTTTCACAATGTTTGCCTTTATACTTATAAATGGGAAAAATTAAATTCGAAAGCTTGATTTAATCTCTTGAACTTTTGACTGATTGAAGAACATACAACGTTAGACATATACATATGTAGCTATGTTAGAAAAAGTTTATAGGAAAACAAATGAGCTTTTATACTTGCATACAAATAAATTCAGTAGGATTCACCGTTTCCAAGATACCTCCATGATAAAAGCAAAAACCCATAAAAACAAACCCTTTTGCGCCCCTCCCCACGTTAGCTCACACCCAACAACCGCGTGCTTTTAGTATGTTTTCCTCATAACTGCGCCTTATAAATTCATGAAATAAAAAACCGTCACCCCTCCCAATTTTTCACAATGTTTGTCTGCATTCTGATGTATATAGAATATTACTATGTTGAGACTCTTGAAGTTTCGAATAATTGGAAACAATCCAACAGAGAAGTATATCAAATTCAAGGAAATTTAATACTTTCCAACTATGCCCTGCAAAAGTTTTTTGAGAAACGATCGGGTGAGACACCAGAGCAAGTAAAATGAAAAAAAAAGCTTTTTTTAAACTACATATATCGGAGGAACCGTTACGAATTTGGAATATGCATGTATGTTCAAATATGTTGGATATTTAGCGGGCGTTAACTCTTGCTTACAACTCTTTTCTCTTGGATTCTCCGATTTCGAGATAAAGCACAAAACCCCGAAAATTGCAAGCTAGTGCGTCTCTTAAGTATGACAATGAATAATAACGTCTCGCAGGTCAGAGTGCAGAACAGACTCACTGATCTATTCAAAACTCGCGGACTCAAGCTGGGCGATGGACTGGCACCAACGCTGTTCAAAATTTCTCTAGAATACGTAATTCCAGCCACGAATATGGACATCAGCGGAACGCTACTCATATGTCGACACAATTAGTAGCGTACATCGACGACGTCAACATAATGTCTCGAAGAGTGTTATAAATATATGAAGTACATCTCATATCTTTAATCTAGTACATTTAGTACATGATTGTTAGAAATAAGTTAGGTTAAGTTGAATTGTTAATTTTGTTGAGTCAGTTGTTACAATACACTCATTGAAAGCTGAAGTTCCCGCATTTTCAATAACCTCAGGAAATATAAAAGTCTATCTGGATGTAACAGGCGATGCAGAAAGCCTTGTATATAACCTAAATAGCGGCACAAAAGAAGTTGGATTACACATGAGGCACTTATTTCCAAAACTCGCTCCTTGCATTTTGGAAAATTTCAAGGTAGTTTTGGTTTTTTGCAAATAATTAGTCTAACTTTGCGTTTCTCTAAAAATTTTAAATAATAAACTTATTACTGTTTGTGGAATATGTTGAAAGACAAAACGATTTCAAGCATTTTATGTTGGCTTTACAATCAAAGTTGAAACTTGGACGTTGATATTTTTTTAGAAATGCAAGAAGCGAGTTTTGGAACTCAGTGCCAGATATCAACCACGATAAAACCAAGGCCATGAGCCAACCAAAAATTCAAGCATTACAGTGGGGAACCTCACTATAGAGTGTATACACAATCTCACTTACCTTCGTTGGTCGGTCCTCCCAATAATGAAAATGAAATCGAAGCTCGTGCGCAGAAAAACGAAGCTCCACGTATATAAAAACTATCATCCGACCTGTGATATGCTATGGCTGCGAATCATGGATTCTAACCCAAAACTCTGAAGACCTGTTGGACACATTCGAGCGAAAGGTTCTCCGAAGAATCCTCGGGGCCGTTCGCGATCGAGGTGAATGTTGCATCCGGTAAAACCATGAAGGTTATACCGGATGCGACATTCACCTCGATCATGTGTGTATCAGCTGTACCTCACATTCGTATCTGGTAATCACAGAAATTCTGAAAACTCAAAAATAATATTAAAGTGTATATGTATTGAACTGATACAACCCTAGTATTTACCAGAGATATACCAAATGCTAAAAGGAACACTTAGCATAGATTATACGTTTAAGTATCTCCAACCAACTGAGATCGTAAAGTCAATACATCAGCATGCTGGTAATATTTCATGATTCAGATAAAAACATAAAAACACCCTCTTGCATCACCCCCATAGCAAAAATCATTCCAATTAGGAAAAAATATGTTTATCAAATCCCCAGTTGCAAAGCCTTTACGCTTTATAGTCAACTATAAATCTGAAATATGACAATAGAATTATTTGAAGGGTGCTGAAATAATACCTACAAATATGTTTACAATTTTCCTTGAGCACCCATCGACAACATTTTTTGCTACCGCTACCAATATACCAGGGAAATAAAGCAAAGCAAATAATGCTCATGCTCGGAAACAACACTCGTCTTGCCGTGGAAGCTTCTTTCCGAATTTCTATGAATCGGAGGAATTGAAACTAACACCCAAAAGGGAAGAAGGCATTGAAAAGGATCATTCTTGCGTCCCATGGTTGGTAGTTGGTGCTCTAACTTCCATTCCGACCCCGACTTTAAAAGGATCAATCGTCATTCATACATTCAGAGGGGTTGCATTATACGTACATACATTTTCGGGGCTTACCCTTTTTCAAATTTGCGGTTACCATGACATTACATCGAATAATTGCCGTGTCGTGTTTAACGATGTCATTACTCGATTATGATGTCATCAGGATGAGTAAAAGTATTGTTCTCGTATTGTATCTAGTACGCACCCTAATCAATAAATGTTTTCCGCAACCATAAAATGTTGTTGCAATAAGTGAATATTTTGGGTGACATTAAAATTTCATATGCCAATGTGTTGTCTCTATTATCACACTGGATATTTTTTTGAGTGGTTTCAATTTGGTCGAGCTGGCAGTATTGTTCAAGCATAGAACAATAAAAAAGGACATATAAATCAAAACATTTTTTGTGTGGTCTGAAGACTAATTTCACGGTTTCGATATTAAAAACGGCGATATGAAGTAGCATAACCGGTCGTCAGTGATTTACTGTGTTACGCATGTTAACTTAGTCTGGAACCTTTTCAGGTGCTCGGATAAATTGGAACCTTGCTGAAGGAAAAAAAAATGGTTTATTTAATGTGCTCGGATAAGTTAACAAAAAAATCATAATATACCGCCTTGCTTCTTTTTCACTTTTGTTTCTGATACTGAAACAGGATTTTCTACCCTGTCAGTAAATAAAATATAAAGCAAAGTTGAAAGAGGCTTAAAATAAAACCACATCATAGCTAATCCATTATTTAAATTACTCAAAAAGTCTCTCTGAAGATAAAGCTAGAGGAACAAATATGTATGTTTTTAGTCTACGCTGGCTGAATACTCCATTTATTCGTACACTGCTGTCCGGGCAACAATAACCTACTTTCTTAACCTACATTTTCTGCACCCTACGGATGGAAAAAAAGAAAGTTTATTAATTTCAGGGATTCATTAGGTCCGTTTTATTGGGTCAGAACAGGATAGAACAGCACAACTTCCATACGAATTTACAGTTGCCGTTCCATATAGAACAAATCCTGTCACATTTGAATGGGAGTTGGGAATTTCTATTCTGTTCTATGCTCCAATAAAACGGACCTATTATTTGATTACGGATTGCTTTGAATTTCGAGACTGCAAAAAAAGATGCAAGAGAGAAAAAGAAGTACCATGTAAATACGTGTGTCCATGGATTAAAAACCACACAAAAAAAGGTAGCCCCAATAACACAAAAAAAAAATACTGCAGCATTATTCACTAAAAAAAAATCTGAATCTGTAATAGTCTTGCTACCGGAAACATGTCATATCTAAAGATATAAATCTTTTGCAGAAAAAGCACCAGTCACAAGTCTGTGCTATCTTGGTCTCCTTGCATCGCCCCGACGACAACAGACGTCTTGTTTTAGCCACAAGGTGTTTGTGTGCATGTGCATCATTTTCCGGCAAAATGTGGACGAGCAAGAAATGTTTTTCCTTCTCTTCTCGTGGACGTTCGACTTTTGTTATATCATCATAGTGCCACTCAAAAAGATACGAACTTAAAGCCGACCAAAAGATTGTTGCTGGATGCTATTGTTGAATTTCTTCCTATCACCTTGTTGAATTCCAGTTCAATTTAATGTACGTACGTACACATGGAAGAGTGTACGATATGTACCTACACGTTTCGCTACTGCGCCGTGCCGGCTTCATGGATTCCAATATGGATGGACCACAACCAACCAACCCATCTCAGAGGAAGTGCAGGCCATCTTCTTGTCAAAGTAAGTATAGTGCTAAGATTTCGCCTTATCTTAGTATAGCAAAGAGTCGTCCGAAGCAAAGGACTCCCGGCAGCATCCCACTGGAATTTGCTCTTGTTAGAAGGGCCAAGTATAATGTCCACGTAGTACGCAAGCTCAAGAAATCGTATTAAATTGTTGTTGTCGTCTGTGCCGACTAATACGAATGAAAAGAAATCCTTAGCTGCCATTGGTTCGGTTGATGATACAAGTCACGTTGGGAGGGTGAAGAGGCTTCCGGGGAAAATTTCATCTGACAACATTTTCCTAAGATGATGCTGAGCTGGGGTTCGATGGAGCCGCCATAATACACTAAATGCACTTATACTAACGTCATGTATACAATCGACGAAAAGATACAAAATCTTGCATAAAAGACATCGCCAAATGACTGCAACATTTCATTCTTGAAAAATTCGAGTGATTGGGCAGAAGTAGCCTTTGATTTGGAAAATACATAATGGCTGAATAAACTTTAACATTTTGCGTGGATCGGAAGGGTCATATGAAAAATATTATATTACATATTATTAAATATATCCAATGAAATGTAAAATCAAGTATCTGAAGGAAGAAGGAAGCAACCTCTCGTCAGTAATACTCAATAGCTTCGAATTTATTATTTTTGTTCAGTTCTAGTCGTTTTTCACATTTTTAGTTGGTCGCTTGTATTAACTTTAAGGCAATCCTCAAATTTTTCTATGTAACCCGATTAACCGAACTTTTGTTTATCCAAAACCATTCCTCTCGACGTTACTATTATCCGAATCGACGCTCTACTGTAATAACTAACTATTGCACTGCACAAAGTTAATCCTAATCATTTTGTACTGGTACACTGTTTGAGCACGATTTCAGCGCCCGTTCTGGCGCTTCCGCTGCCCAGGGCAAAAGGTCAATTTGCCGCACCTTAGGTACTACACCAGACACGTTCTTCGTCGCTGTAAGAGCGAGTAGCTCCGAAACTATTTACATTTTGGAAGCAGCTGCAGTTTAAAGACAACACATTCATGATCACAGTGGGACTCGAAACCAACACTATAGGTACAATAATTCAGAGAATATACCTCAGATTCTATTCTCTGAATAGACCTCAGATTCTATTCTCTGAAGGGCCCGCGTGGCGGAGGGACCCACGAGATTTAGGGGCCCGAAAGCGACGTGAAAGATTTCTCAAACAGCACGACTGTGAGATGGAACACTCCGACGTAAATATTTTTTTGTAGACAAGAAGAGATATAATCTTTAAAAGTTCATGCAACAATCTGGTTCTTAAAATTTTCACAAAAAAAAATTTGCTCTTGGAACGGCTGCGCAATTTGCTGTAACTGTAGCCGCGGTTTGTAATCTGACCCATCCTTTTCCTTGCCAAGTACCATATGGGTATAGAAAGATTCTTTAGGTCCCTCTGCAAATAAACTATTTAAAACGTGTTTGGTGACAGTACCTTTTCTAAACTTTCGGACTAAACTCCAATCCACTTTGTCATGAACTGTCAAAGACGAACAAAATAGTTCGAGAGTGGTACTAAACTTAGTTCAAAGTAGTTAGTACGGCCTGTATATGTCGTTTAAAAACTAAACTGTGCAGAGGCCACATTTGGTTTGAAAGTAGTCTTGTCAAGATTGCTGTATTGAATTTAATATTAGTACAACCGCTCTTAAAAATGAAGGATTTAAATAAGAGTAGGTACACTTAAATTTAAAGCTGAAACAAGGAATAGAGTTGAAATAATAACTAATAAATATGTTTTTGGATTCTTCGTTCTGCCAAATTCATACATTTTCTTCGATTTTGACGGAATGAAAATTTAAAATAAATGGATTCGGATTGACCGTATTTGTAGCCGCATTAGGGTAGATAAGGCGCGCGTCTTCAAATCCTAGGTTCGCGGGATCCAATCCCGTTGTAGGCGCAGGTAATTTACTATGCTTAAATATCAATAACACCTATAGAGGTCAATGTTGCGCTGCGTGAGCGTTTTTATTTTAAAATAAAAAAAAAAGATTATCGAAATTATTAATATAATAAACGTTACAACAAGACCGCTATTCTCAATATCAGAATGCAAAGAGTCAAAGTAGCTCTTAGAAAAGTGATTTTAAGTACGACGTTATTAATTTTAGTAGAAACACTGTAACGTCAAAATCATGTTTCAAAAGAGCTGGTTTAAAGGTCGATCCAAACTTTTTATAGTCATCATTCACAGTAACAGTCATTCCCCACACAAATTATCAGATTGTCAGTCAATCAATTAACTGAAAATCTGTCAACTTGTATGGAAAATGACTGTGACTGATACCTCATAAGTGTGGATCGACCTTCAAGAGTGTTTTCCATTGATTTTACTGTGCTTTTTTCTAAGTGAAGGGGTGGCCACTCAAGAAGTTGGCGGGAGGGCCCCGAGTGAAGTTGTTCCGCCACTGGCATGTATAGTAGGAACCTATTCATTCAGAGTCTTCGAGAACGGCCGGTTTTGTCCTTCGCTCCAGTCAAGCATTTAACAATATTTCTACTTGTCTTATTCTCCCGTTTGGTCTCCGCACTTCGTCTATAAAAGCTCTTATCAAGTGGGTACAGCGGAAATTCACTCGTATCCTCTACTTTAAATTCCAAGTTCCCTATTGCCCTTATGATGATCGTCTTGAGTTCCTTCGTATCCCATACATTGAGATAGGTAGATTGTTTCTGGATGAGTGCTTCCTATAAAATATCTGCAACAGTTCCCTATCGCCTTCTTTGCATTACGAAATCACTTTTCGCGTTCCCAATAGAGTAACGAGGCTATCGTCATTATTCGTTATACCTTTCGCCCGCACTATGAGCTATACTATCATTCGCCGCTGCTTCGTTTACCACGAAATCACAACATTCAACAACTTGGACCTTTTCCCTAGTCACTTGTTTTATTCACATCTGTCTCACAGGCCTTATACATCTGCAAGTTGCAGGTGTATAAGGGCGGTCAAGGAGCGTTATTTTTGAGAGTGTCTCGTTTATAATTTTGTTTCATTCTACTTAATAATATTTTGTATGTATTTTTTTTCTTTTTGCTTTAATATTTTCTATTAACGTAGATAATTATAATAATTTATTAGCCCTTTTTGATTTTTATTGTTATACCCTTCGCTCATAGAGTGAAAGGGTATATTAACTTTGTCATGAAGTTTGTAACGCATTGAAAGAAGCATCTCCGACCATATAAAAAGTATACATATATGATCAGCATGACGAGATGAGTCGATTGGACGATGTCCGTCTGTCTGTCCGTTTGTCCGTCTGTTGCAGCGCGTTTTTCTCAGCCACTATAAAAGCTACGCAGTTGACATTTTGCACACGTGCTTATTATTGCTGCAGGCTGTTTGTATGTTTGAATCAGCGAAATTGGATCACTGGGTCATGTGGCTGCCATACAAACCTAGCCCCCCAATTTAAGTTCTTCCAGGGAAAACTTTTTTATTAGTGCACGAATTTCAACCAAATTTCACACAAATGTGTTTCTCTCGACGACACGAAACATATCTAAGAATAGATCAAATCGGATAATGGGGTCATTGGGCTGCCATACAAACGTAACCCCCCAAATTAGGTTCTTCTGAGAAACACTTTTTTATTTGTGCACCTATTTCAACCAAATTACACACAAACGTGTTTCCCTTGATGACGCACAACATATCTAAAAATTGATCAAATCGAACCATGGGGTCATGGGGCTCCCATACAAACCCAACCCCCCATTTTTGTTCTTCTAAGAAACATTTTTTGCACCAATTTCACAAAACCTTGAATTAATGTGTCTACCAAAGCAAGAAAAAAGTTCAAAAAGAATGGAATCGTAATCGTACTGTGTGGTCATGCTCCCGCAACCCCAATAACATTTTCTGAGTAAATATTTTTATTTACCCACTTATTTCAACCAAGCCCAAAACTTTTGTCAAGACGGAAGAAAAAGAATGAGGAGGGGGATTAAATACAAGTCATAGGTACGCCCGAAAAAACTTTTAGCCCAAGGAGAGCAAAGGGTATCCACATTTCGGCCGCGCCCGAAATTAGCTTCGACCTCGGGGGTTGGCGAGCGTAGCTGACTTTTTTTTATTTTGCACCATTTTTTCGTTTAGTTATGATGAACCTAATTGATTTTATATTTTTCTTACTTTTATCTATTTTTATTATTATTATTGTTTTATAATTGGAGTGTATATGCTCTGTGTTGAACATCTAAATAAAATAATAAGAGCCATCCATCACAGTTCAGCTAGGCGTTGTCTTGTAGAAAGGGTTCATTGGAAATTAAGGCTTAATATTGAATTCCCAGAGTAAAATATTTTTTACCGTCGAGAAAAATATATTCATATGCCATACGTGAAACTGCCGGCTTTTAAACCAAATACCCATTAAAACACTTAACACGTCTTAGAAAACTTCGCTCTGGAGCAAAGATTGGTGTTCGTTTTCAATACTAGTTTTTTTGTAGTAGTTTTTGATAATTTCCCGTAATTATCTTTGCGGAAGAATTTCTTCAGCGATTTAACTGTGCGTGGCTTATTTTCATAAAGGCATCATCTCGAAAATTATTAGATCAGAGCTAGAAGCTAGTTAAATAGAGAGAATTAGATCAGAGCTAGGTAAATAAACCCGTTGTCCTCTCAATGCTTGATGAGTCAATGAAATTGGAACCAACTGAAGGAGTCGGGCGAGGAAATCGGGCGAAATTAAATTAAACTGCTGCCAAATGTAGTTGGTTATCGAAACAAAAATTAATGTTGAAAATGTCCCCTGGGGGAATCATCTTTGTCTGGCACGAAACATAACGTTCTGTTTAGCCCTTAACCCTAGAGAGATAATCTACGTCGAATCGACGTACAGAAATTTTTCTTTTTATTATATCTCATTAGTGAAGCTTCATAATTTGTTGGTTCCAAGATTTAACTCAATTCATGTCTGTAGGCGTAATTACGTGGCAAAATTATTGGCTTGCGTGCCACACAGCCTAAGATATTGGGGGTCATAAGTCAAATATACGTCGAATCGACGTATGATTATCTTTAACAAATTTGTACTGAAAAATATTTTAATTGCCCCGAATTGACATTTTTATAAATCTTCATAATGTGAATGTGTATTCACTTGGATATAACCACTAAAAGCCTGTTTCGATAAAGATATCCTTTATTTTAATCTATTGAAAGGACAGTCCACTTTCTCCTAGTACCACTTTTTTAAAATTAATATTATATAAACAAACAAATGATAATTTTGCAAAACCACGAGTTTAACAGATTAATATTAAATACAAATGATTATATATCTACCTTTTAGCAACATGTTACTCTTAACAAAGAAGTTATAAGGATGTTAACTAGCAACACGTCGAATCGACGTATGATTATCTTTTCAGGGGTAAAAAATATGATTATCTCTCTAGGGTTAAGAAGGCAAGCGGCACATAAAAAAATACGCTTTAATATTTCTCCTGGAAAAAAAAAGAAAGAAAATAAGGTGCCGTTGCGTTCTTTTGAGACATTTGCATGCATACTAATCATTTCAACAATCATTATGATAGGCTACATTTGTGGTTTATCCAATAAAAACTTAACTTCTACTCTTTTCCTTTATTAACACCGTTGGTTTTCTGGCACCCTGCAGAATAGTGCGTCGTCAAATCTGGTCAGACACAGGCATGGACACGGACCCCAAAAGTAGCTACAAAAACTGTCGAAATTCTTTCCTTTAAGCTATAGGACATATATAAGAGGATCGTACACCTTTGCCTGGTTAAGTCCGGTAATGCCTCTCCTGGTATTACATGACGCGCTGCATACGTAGAGGCATCTAATGAGAATTGCAGCGCGCCATGTAATTTTCCTCAGCCACCACCTAAACCCAGGCATGCCTTCGCATGGAAGTACTGGACTATTTTAATGAACCATTGCCCATAAAACTAATTAAAAGAAATTGTCGGACCAACTGCTTACTACTCGTATGAATCGATTAAGGATACTCTCGCGTGGCAGATCGTGTATTGTACCTGTTGCCTCTTAGTGCCTCATCATTGATTTTAAAGGAATGTCCCTATAATTAAATTAATTGAATTAATAGTAAAATTAAGCCGAAAAAGGCTCATACCCAAACATTAAAAAAAAAAAGTTTCGATGCACACCCTTCCCTCTTTACGCACTAAAATAGAAAGTTACACTAATTTGAGCGCCATATAAAGGGAGGGGGGAGGATGTAACGAAGAGGGGAAATTGTTGTTTTTCGAGAATATCTGAAAAGCTACGAGTATTAAGTCCGATCGACAAATATCCTAGGGACGAAATATACTACATTTAATTTCCTTTGCAATGATATTTAATACTCTAGACTAGATGATATTCTAGACCCAAAAGTATTATGTGGAATTTACATTTTTCTAATTTTACGTTTTGCATTGTAACTTTTAACAGAGTAACAATGGAGTGATAAGAATTAGTGCTGATGCTGCCAATTAAATGTACTTAGGTTATACCAAAAATTAGCTTGTTCCGTCCAAGAACTCCTCCCATGCTACTGTTAACATTTCTCAAGAAGGCATGCCCGTAATTATTCTCTAAATTACGTCAGGCAATAAAATGGTTGAGTGCCTAGTGGAAGTCCCCTTCTGCTCACGACCAAAAATGACTTCAATCGGATCAAAACTAAGGGTACCTTCCATACAAAGTGAGCCCGAAATCTGCCATATTGCACATTTTCTTCTATTCGTATCCTTCTATATATAAAAATGCTAACTTCGGAAATGGAAAAATCTGATGAATGTTCTGATTGGCTACGATGAATCCCGAATGTCGATAAGTATAGCATGGAAGAACGAAAAGCAGTCAGTCAGTGTCAGTGCTGCGAGCGCGCAGCGCGAGCACGTCAGCTCATAGCCGTGAGCAGACGTTGGCTGTGGCAGGGCAGGGCAGGGGCCGGTGGAGGGGGGGGGGGGGGTTGACGAGCGTAGCGAGCAGGGGGCGAAGCCCCCTAGTAGTTAATAATGGTCGTTCTCGTATAGTCTGTAATGACCCAATAAAATTTCTTAAAAAAATACTAAAGTTCCTCCAAGACTGTGGGCGCACGTGGGGAGGCGTGACGGTTTGGAAAGCGTCTCTCTCTGGTTCCTGTTAACCCCCGGTTTGGGGCATAGGACATCAACTACGCCTACTTTTCACCTCGTTCTGTTCTATGTCTAAGTGTTTCTTGGTCGTCCAACACGGTGTCTTGCATTGGCACCTTGTGGGCTCCAATCTAGAGCCTGCTTTGCAATATTTGCAGTGGCGTAGATAGTTTTTCGGAGAGGAGGGAGGTAATTTTACAAGATTGCTTATACTTTTACGGTTATAAAATGTTGAATTTCAATTTTAAATTAGCAGTTTCTTTTAGCAAATTTTGGTGCAAAATAGATAGCTATTTTCCCATATGAAGAAAAAACCTGAGTGCTGAAAATATTGCATCTAAAATTTTGTCTTTTTTACTACGGTGTAGATCCACAGTATCCCAATTTTCGTACAAATTTTCGCTACTGTTATCAAAACTGTATATTGGGTTAGATAAGTTGTTCCCAAACTTTTCGGAGTTATGGAACACCTAACATCGCCGCTTTTCTGGCCGGCACCCCTCAAAGCAGGGATTAAAATAAATCATATAGTTACATGTCCATAAAAGGAAAATGCCCTGTATAGGTGGATAAAGTACAGCTTTTGTGTTTTTAAATCGAAATTTTCCGATAACTCAGAAATTCGTGACAAGGTTTCTAAAATATTTAAATTTGTAGGACACCGTACAGCTGCTATAAATTTCGAGGCCCTAGCTATCAACTAATTGTTTGAAAAAATTACCAAAAATGTGAGTAGAACATACAATTTGGACTGTTGAAATTTCGTTTTAAAAAAACTTAGAAAAGTATTCATTAACACAAATTCAAGCCTCTAATTTATTTGCGCCTTAATATAAATCCCACAAACACTGTTGGCATGCTTTATTTTCTGGTACTCATTACTTCCTTTTCCATTTCATATACTAGAAAGTTGTAAAAGAAAATCGGTCGAGTCTTTGATGCTGGTCAAATATTTTGCAGTTAAGTTGATTTCTGGTACAGTGTAGCAGACTAAGCTTCGGAATTTTAAAACTTACAATAATGTTTTCGTATGGATTGTTTGCTTTTTGATGTTAGAAGCTCTTTCTGCAGTTTTCCTGTTTTTTGATATATTCGCGAAACTTCTGAGAGATCTTCACAGAACCCTAGTGTATCACGGAACTCTGTTTGTTTGTTAATTTGTTTTTGAATTACTGCCTGCATAAGACTATATATCTTTCGATTCTGGAAAATTTTACATTTTTTCTATAGAAGATTTAGTTAAAAAAAAAAGAATCCTAGTAATAGGTTTGAGTATTAAATTCAATAAAATTGGGAACAACCAGAGAAAGTCAAGACTTGCTTTACCTTTACTTTATATACGAGAAAACCTTTCGTCGTTTTAACTTAAAAGAAATAGAAAAGAGAATGTTAATAAACTCAAACAATAAAGGATGCTCAAAAATTGGAAGCAATTTTGCAGCGTTTTTTTTTTTCATTCGCATTAGCCAGCCACTCTCCTGAAGAAATCTTTATAATCTTTTGTACTGTATATTTCCCCATTGGAAAATGCGCTTCTGTGCGAGAGCATTCCGTTTTCCACATTACCTACATATTTTTAAATTTTTTAAATCAAACATTAAGATTTTCCGACAACAAACTTTTAATCAGTGCTAACATTTGATTTTTCTAGCAGCACTTCTAGATTACTTCAGTAGGGCTTGCCTGTGCGAAACTCCAGATCCAATGTGGAAAAGTAGATGATCGTAAAGTCATGTGCTTAGTGTTTCTATTCTATCGATACGCTTCTATTGTACAATTGAAATATGAGGAAGTGCTAAATTTTCTGATGCAGTTCTGAAAATGGTTTGACGTATTTATGAAACACTACACACGTTGAATAATTCCAGCAATAATTTACTTTTGCTTTGGTTTACACAACTAAAGAAATAATAAAAAATGTGCGACCAAAGGGGGGTTGATCCCCTTGATCCCCCTTATCTACGCCACCGATTTGTTGTTCCTATCCATTGAGTATGACCTATCCATTGTCACTTTCGCCTTTTGATAGAAATGGCTTTCCAATCCCAGGCCTGTGATATTAAGGAGATCATCACCCTGGATCAGGGGAAGAGGGGCGTGAATACAACTTATGTATCGCTGTAAAACTAAATTTATTTTTATACTCTGGCCAACAGACCGCTGAAAACATTTTTTGGCCGAAATCACTTGTTGTCGACGTCTAGGCTCGTGCTGAAATAATTATACCCTATACCCATAAGATGGTATAGGGTATATTGTTTTTGTTACGCCGATATTATGTAACACCTCAAAGGAGTCAAAGGAGGTATGGCAAAGTATATATATAAATGATCGGGGTCGGTCCCTGAATCTAATAAGCCATGTCTGTCTGTCTGTTTGTCTGTCTGTCTGTCTGTCCGTGTGTCTGTCTGTTAGCACGATAACTCCCGAAATAATGTTTGAAATTTTGGTCGAATGTTTGTTTTGATAAAATCTTGGACGGTATTTAAAATGGGCCAAATCGGACCACGGGTTCCCCTACCTCTCATACAAACTACCCCTCCTTGATATTTTAATTCGGCCATAACTTTCGCTAGAATATCGCTATCCACTTGACATTTTGATCAATATATGATTCTGACATACTGTGAGTTGATGGAAAGTGGAGTAGGTCCGACTACCCCTACCCCTACTTCCCCTACAAAGTTATATTCAGCCATATCTTTTGATAGAATGTCACGAAAAACTTCAAATTAGTATCAAATGGTAGCCGTTGGATGCCTTGACAAGGTAATAAAGATGTGTCAGGTCCGACCCATCTACCCCTCCCTCCCCCACAAAAAATATGAAATTGAATATTTTGGGTTTTGCGTGCCTTCTAGGTCTCGTTTTCTTTTGATTTCTCTTTATTTTTCAGAACACCTTCAGATTGTCGTAGCTCCAGTAATAGCACTTCTTTACTTATCAATGTATCGCTGAGCCAAAAAACCGTAAACATCAAAATCCACACCAAAAATAAGTCTGGTTGCTATTATGGCGATAGCCGAACTTCCGACAGAAATCATGTTGCGTACTTTTCGAAAATGTCCAAAAGCTCCAAAACTTGGGCTTCACTAACAAACAACAATTGTGCTTTTCCCATGCAGGATTGAGATATGATTTAACAATATTCTGGGCATTGGACTTGGTAATAATTTATATTACAAAAAGATTAATCTACATTTCTGACGGACACTAGATAAGATATGTACGGGTAATCGGCCATAGAAAGTCTATTGCAGAACAGATTCAATAAAGAGTCTTAGGTGTCTGCGTTTAAAAGATTCAGCCGTTGAAAAATGTTATCCAACGACAAAAAGTAGCAAGCGGGTTCAATATTATTTTAAAATGCCGACCTTTCGGGACAATTCGCATACGGAGTCAATTTTTTCAAAATGCCGGACTTCCTGGACAATCTCGGGAGGATTCTCAATTCGGGATAGACTCGTAAAATGCGGGACTGTCCCGTAATATTAAACTCAGAAATTTGTGAGATTTTTTTAATACCGATTAATAAGTTTGGAATGCATTTCGTATTCATGTGTTTACTTATTGATAATAAATACTTAAAGAACAAACAAAAGACCACCCACCTTACTGAAAATAATTCTCATTTTTGGGGATGAGGCAGTATGCCTACTTGTACGTCGCCATCGAAACAATTAGAGAGAAAAGGGCTTACTTATGGGTGACATGTTTCACTCAGCATCGTTTGTGGAAAATTTCACGCCCAACGATGCATGCAACAGCAGCATCAGCAAGTGGTGATTTTCCATAACATATCTTTGGAATTTGATGTCTCCCATTCAATCCTTTCCCGGGCAGATGTTTGGAAAGATACGCTCGAAATGACTAATGACAGTATGTAAGCAATATTCAAAGCTACTCGTAGACGAACGTGGATGGAAAGATGGGCATTCCATGAATACCTTAAAGTCATACAGTAGGCCCTTTTCAAGGACTCATTGTTCAGTCAGTATCTGCTGTGCCTCGTCATCGCTCCCCATAGTAGCATAGGAAAACATTTCCTGGGAATCATCTGCGCACGACTCGTCCATGTCGTTACAAAACAAATTTATGTGAATGCTTCAATTCGAATATGTATCTTTTTCCGATACAATACTCACTGTTTGGATGGACCAATATGTGAGCTGGGACGTGTGGTGATGGTGATGCTCCAATCCGAATTATGGATGAAGGCGACATGGTTGCATTTATAACATGGCTCCTCCGGACTCGGATAGCTGACGCTTTCCATTTTTCCATTGAAAGCAAAATATTACAAATCAAGGATTGAAATATACAATGTCACGTCCCGGACAATGCTATCACTCTGGCGCATACGAGTATAATGCTATAGATGCGACGAAGCCATCATGGAATCGATAAATATTTCATGTTGCGTATCGATGACGCTGACGCGAGATTTATGTTTGCGCATTTGAAAAGTCGCCATTTTTTCATTATTTGCATTTTTCCATTGAATATGGTGAATGATACGATTTCTCTCTGTTCCGAATCAAAGCCATCATGTAAGCATCTTTGTTTTCAAGCATACATATAGGATGACGAGTTCAGAAGTCGCCATCGCAACCTGAATATCCTGCTTTTCATTCCCGACAGCGCTGAGTTGATCTCATTCACGAGCGTGGATTTGTTCTATTACTAGTGCTGGGGTTGAGGATGTCTATGGATGGAAAGCGTTCGTCACAGGTAGCTGCTAGTACGACCGAGGCTTCTATTCAAATTGTATCCTTTTCAAAATCGCATGCAAATGATATCTCGATGCACTTTACATAGTATTCAAATGCATCTCGCTTTTGTATTCGACGTCGTATTGTGATGTGAAATGTAGTGAAGCGCACGGTGGACTTTCGTCGGCATTATGCAAAATGGTGGAATCAATATAGCAATAGGGAGTTGAAATATAACATGAATAGTTCGGAATATACAACGGCAGAATACGGATGAATGCTTTGGCAAGTCAAAGTCGTTTCTCCAACAATTGGAGATGCTCAAAAGAGCCGCCTTTCGATGCCCATCGCTGAGTTTTTATTCTATAGATGGGGATGATTCTGTTAACCGTTACGCACACGTTAATGAAATTGTGTAAAACTGAATGGAATCCAGGATGTGATATTATTAGATAATAGCAAAATGCTTGAAATAGATATAATGCAGCAACAGCTGCGATAATACAGTACGATGCATTTTAAATTGGTTGTATGGTCTTGCACAATGATGTCAACCATTAAAAATGAATTTTGCTGCTTTCGTCCGCTGCTATGCTGCTTTTGTTCTGTTTAAAGCATTAACCTCAAAAACTTCATAAAGGAAAACAATCTTCATTCAGCGCCCATTCTTAAGCTTAGTATTGACCTCAAGAGTGAAATGTTGGTCCGCTGCGATTTTTTCAATGAAAATGTGTTGTTACTGTTATGGAATATGTGGGGAATGCGGGGGCAATTCCATAAGCTACAATCCTCAAACAGTTCCATAATTTTTTTCGGCCATTTTATGTATTTTTTTCGATTCCCCGGTCGTTTCATCGTGAAAAGTGAAATGACCGGGGAATCGAAAAAATACATAAAATGGCCGAAAACGACACCGAGGCTAATTTCGGGCGCGGCCGAAATTTAAATACCCGTCACATTTGAATGAAACTTAAGCTTCTTTTGTGTTAACAATTTCTACGGCTGCCCTATGACGTGTTCCGACTCAATCTATCCCTAGATTCGATGAATTGAATTAATTTTGGTTAAGATTCAAAAAAAAAAAAAAACGTTTTTCTTACATGAACCATATATTTAATGGTTGGTTTGTATGGCAGCCCTATGAGGTAATGTTCCCATTCCATACTTTTCTAGATATGTTTCGAGGCTTTCCTAGAAACACATTTGGGGGAAGTTTGGTTGAGATTGGGACGTAAAGAGAAAAGTTTTTCTTAGAAGAACCTAACTCTCACGGAATGTTTGTATGGCAGCCCCATGGCCCCATGTTCCGATTCCATTCGTTCCGACATATACAGCGTACACCAAAAAGAAACTTGTATACAAAATTTCAGTCCGATAGCTTCAAAACTGAGGGACTAGTTTGCGTTGCAACAGACGGACAGACAGACGGGCATCGCTCAATCGATTTCTCTCGTCACACTGATCAATAATATACAGTCAAACCTGTCTAATCGGACCACTGACGGGACCGATCAAATTTGGTCCGATTAGCAGGTGGTCCGATTACTAAGGGATGCTACAAAAGTACATACAATTAAGGAAATAATTTATGAACGTTATTCATGAACATTGTACAAAGGTCACCTATGCCCCATGCAATTAATGTTTTGAAACCGCTCAACAGAGTAACTGTTTTGTGATATTGTTAACCAGCTTCCTTATTATAAATTCTCCCTACACTCAGTTCCACCGAAATTTTGAATATTCTTCAATATTTTGCAAAGCATTTCTATAATCAAAGTCATGGTTAATGGTTCAATCAATCACTTGTATCTTCTTGTCGCAGAAAGTCCAGAATTGTCTCACCCAACACTGATGCAAAGGTTGATGCTGTCTAACGAAATGAACGTAGTAACGAAATTTCTAAGATTTTTTTTTTGAACAACAAAATATCTTGCCATGCTAGGAATAGGAAGTACTCCATAAAGTAAATTATTGTCTGTTGGTCCGTGTGGTGAATTTTACCTCGTACTGCTCAAGTAAGTAATCAATTTGAAGTTTTGGTCCGATTTTGGAGATTTATCCAGTGGTTGGTCCGATTGTGGAGGTACGTCTAGTACTGATCCAACCAATTAGAGTCGCCGATCGTGGTCCATGGTCCGATTAAGAGGTGGTCCGTTTATAAAGGTTATTTTGTATGAAAAACCAAATAAAAATGACCAAGGGTGGTCCAATTAGAAGGTGGTCCGATTATAGAGTGGTCCGATTAACAGGTTTGACTGTATATACTTTAAATATTCGGAGATGCTTCCTTCTGTGCGTTGCAAACTTCATGACAAAGTTAATACTCTTTCACATAGTGACGAGTATACAAATTATGGAACTGTTTTCGGATTGTAGCTTATGGAATTCCTCAGCATTCCCCACATATTCCACGACAGTGACAGCACAATTTCATTGAAAAAATCTTAGCGGACAAAAATTTCACTCTCTAGGTCAATTCTAGGCTTTATGACGAATTTGCATGTGAAATTTGTATCAACGCAGCTGTTATTAATGAAAACTGTCAAATTCACAATAGTTGATTAAACCATTGGGAATCACAGTTCAACTATTGAGAATTCGGTACATTACGCTTTCAGGTCCCCAAGGGAAATTTTTGATGTTTCCGATATTTTCCGCCATAAAGCGGACACATAGCTTTATGGCGGACGGTGTCGCAAGTGTCGATAAGAAGAACAAGAAAAATTTCCCTTGGGGACCTAAAAGCGTAATATACCGTCATTCTTTGGCGAACTCTTCTATCAATCAGCTACTTAAAAGAACCATCTGACTACACCAAAGGGTTAACTATCATCAACTATCGGACCTTATAAAAAGAGGATAACTAAAACTTGTCTACGCGATTGAAATTCAAATGTCAGATGATAGATCAGTCAGGTGAATGCATGGCATCATGAACGGACTAACAAAATAGCCACATAAACATGTCCCACAGTGGACTTTCAAGTCCGGCTGGATGTTTTTTATTCCTTACGATTTTGAATTTTCCATCGCATCTTGAATGTCGATATATTGTATGCGACAGAAAATGTTGCAAAAAAAAAAACCCAACATTATGGCGACCCATCAGTCTTCATCAACTTTCTGAAATGATGCAACGATGAAGTGAACAAGCAGACTGTGCTGATAAAACAATGGTGCAATTGTTCCTTATGCAAGAATTGAGCGTCTGAACATCGTTTGTTTTATGGTCAGCTAATAGAATTTTAAAGGTTATGCAGAGATAAAGATACTAAATATTTAAAGATTTATTACATATTGTTTAAAGAAATTTGTTTGCAAAAATGCTGTGGTCTAATTTAATGATTTGAAGATGTTAACTTATCTAACATCAAATAATGTATTATGCCAAGCCATTGTACATATTTTATTTCTCATTCTTCAGGCTTCTTATTATTAAATATTATTCCCTCAGTTAATTTAGGTGGCGTTCTTCTCATATCACGAAAAAAACGAAGCGCCAATAAAATCAACTTGAAAACTATACATTTCATGGCTCATTTCAAGTTTCTTTTTCAGATACGAGTATGTGTGCCGTACGGCATGCAAAAATCCTTTGCAACACATTTCTGTTGAAATGTCAATGATGCACGTAACGACGACGATATAAAATAAATGATGCAAAAATTTGACTTTACTGTAGCATCATGTCAAATTTTCCGTTAAAATTCTTAGAAATGCTGATGTTCCACAGATGATTTGGATTTTATTATGCATTTGGGCATTGGTCCAAGAGCATGGGGATTAGGGTGGCTTAAATATGGTCCAATATCCAACTTATTGCATAGACTCCCCTGAATTTTGTATGAAGTGGCCCAGATTTTGTGCGTTAGATTAAATATTTTGGTTTTTCGAAGACACATATGTCGAAAATAATGAGTCTAATCACAAAATCTCCTAAAAATTAAAAAAAATCCAATTTATGTACATATTTCCATTCCAATGATATATAATTCCTCTTAACTTTTTCTTAAAAAAAAATACCATAAACCCAAAAATATTGTGAGGTATATATTTTGAAAATTTTGTCCCGATACTTCTTTTATTATTTTAGTCAACTACAAAAATTTATTCCTATCCTAATCGTCGTTTTGCTGGAATTTTCGTAAGTTTAAAATATTCTTTCCACCTCCCCTAACGCATCAAATAGTCTACCCGTCTAGGCTTTCACAGCGTACTCATACTGCATACACAACCCCGTGTCCTGGTCTTCCGGTTGAAATTTCCTATTTTTCAATAAAATACTCGTGTTATCATAGTGTCAACCATATAAGATAAAAAGTTTTGATCACCACTCCTGACATTCCAAGTTAATGGATTTTTAGTATGCTTACCTAGTAAAATCCTGAAGCCGACACTAATTTCAAATACAACCGATCTTTTGCGCGGTGTGTGCCATACTCCGGTTTCTTTGATTGGACTACATACGTATAAAAAATATAGGTGAACGAATTTATGTAATTTAATGTCGGTTTTGGTGGGTTAGTTCAGCATCTTACGGATTTTCGGCTAGTAGTAATTTGTGTAATAATATGGCGCTTGAATAAAATACGTACCCGAAAATTAACACAGTCGGTGTTTTCCAAAGGCACGACTCGTTCGGCGTTTCTTTGATAGCTACCGTTTTAAGTGATAATTTCTTGAAAAAATACTGAGGCACACTTCATCAAAGAATTGGTTTTTCGTATGCCGACACTTACCATAAAAGAAGTAAAAACTGGTTAGGATTAGAGAGAAATTTGATTATATATATAATTTGTATTGAGGAATAAAAAACAAATCAAAAATACATAACTAATCTGCGAAATACATAGTGAGATAGTAGCCGTCAGAATGATGTACTTTTGTTTTACCATTTATTATTGCCACAATTAACACTTTCCCGGACACAACGTCTATAGACGTCCAATTTTGAGCATTTGACCATACAAATCGTGTCAAATTTTGGCGTTGTGTCCGGCAATGAGTTAAATAGGAAACGAGTTGGAGTTTCCAAAGATCTCATCAAGTTACAATATACATATGCGCAAATATTGAAAGGGAACTAATTGTAGATATGTACATATGTATGACCGCCTATACTTTTTAACTATGTAGAGAGTCAGTTCAAGAAATAACAATTAAAGGTTTCTCCCTTACACTTGCAATGTGTAAGTTTAAAAAAAATTGCTCCAAGATGTCTATATATGTACATTTAAACCAGGATGGGTGTAAGTGGTAATGAATTTTACGCATTTCCTTTATTAAATAAGGCCCGTATTTATGAACATTCCTTAACTCAAGGAGACTTTTTTCTATGAAAAAGTATTGGAAATGACTTTAATTTATTGAATTTCGGCATCCTTGACCCAAGGTCTCCTTGACCTGTGGACTTTCGCATAGCGGCGGTGACATCAGGAACAAAGCACAACCCTGGTCAAAGGAGACAAAAAAGTCTCCTTGAGTTAAGGAATGTTCATAAATACGGGCCTAAGACTTTCGAAAGCAAAACTCTCAATATATTTATAATACGAATCCTGTGATGTATAGGTTTATGTTTTATTAAGTTTTGGGTATTTTCAATATAATGTATTCTATTGATATCTATAAGTTGTGTTTATAAATTTAATAATTAATTGGAGTAAAATGCCAATTTCATCATTTAATTTAGTAAATTGTGTAAAAAAGAAGATAAAAATCATCTTTTAGTTATTATTGGGTATACAATTAATACTTTACAATCGTAAATATAATTCACGCAATAATATTTAGTTGAATCGATAAGAAAATTAGTGTAAAAGAGAAGTATAAAACAAAATTTATAAAAAAATACTCTGATACTCCGAAAATTTCAACCGTGAGATACAAAAAGGAATAAACATGTCGTCATTTCTATATAGCAGGGCCTTAGAGAAAGCATAGCAACACATGTGCATGCGTTATTCCAGAGTTGGCATCAGAAAAAAAAATGGCACCGTTTTCACACTATCGCAGTTCACACATCTAAAAAAAATGTTGTTCAAGTGTCACATTGTTGTCTACAATTGAGAATATAATATCCGTGCAATATTTATTACTCTCTCAAAATGCCGATGTTATAATTAACCCTTTTGTTGGCGTATAGATCTAGACAGACCATTGGTATTATATCTTGGTGAAATATATCGTTCAACAATATTTTCCACCCCTTTCCATATATTTCAAAGGGACTGACTGCCACAAATCCGATCAAACGTTCGGCGAAATATAAACTACTATCATCGCAAGACATAGCATGTAAACTGTTTCTAGAACCAAAATTAGACCTCTTCAAAAAATAAAACTAGTTCCACAGAAAATTCAGCTACACCTCAGGCATAATAGGTCGTAGGCGGCGACAGAAGGGTCAATAATTGCATCGACAATTTTTTTTACATTTGAATTTATCCGCTGAGTGTAGTGAAATAAATTTGGGGTCAAACACATATGGATTGTGTGGGCACATAGCCGCTCTGGACTAACGCATGGCATGGGTTACTACACAGCAAAAAATCAGGCGGTGTGAACCAAAATTTATCCAAAAAGGTTTAATTTTTTTATACCTATGGAGTTAAATACATTTATTTCACTCCGTCCCGAGTATAACATTTTCCTTTTATCCATTAGGATAAAACACTCAAAATAAAATTCATTTGGATAAATAATAACTTTTATTCGAAATTATATCAGTTTTTGTTTATATGGTGTTAAAATTTACTTAAAATGGAGTTAATTCCGCACGTAATATATGGTGCAAATTACGAACGTCATCCCGTATAGTCTGTGTGGTGTAGTAGGTAGGGCGTTAGTCTTCAAATCATAGGATCGCTGGATCGAATCCCACTGTAGGCAGGTAATTTATTATGCATTTTTAGACCGTAAAGAGGTAAATGAAATGTCGCCAACACCTATAGAGAGGTAAATGCTAGTTATACAAAACTCATTTATGAGTTAAATGTTCTGTGAAACTTGTGTTTTATTTTTATCCCAAAAATATCGAGTATTACTCCTTTTGGTGTAATTGGAAGTACACTTTTGTGTTCATCCATTTGGATAAAACAATATTTTATCCAAACGGAGGGACCCTATTCGACAATTTTCGGAGTTAAATTCACACCGGATTTTTTGGTGTGTATGCTTTCTCTAAGAGAAATTTTTAAATTTTAAACTAAAGATTCAATTCTACATAAATGACAATAGACATACATACATATGTATGTATATTTAATAAATGTCTACTCATGAATGACTAATTCTTTGCATTTTTACTTCTTGAGGAGGAGTTCTGGAGGAGAGTTGTACGCGTACAAAAGTAAGAGCAAATACATGTCATTGCTTTGATTGATTTTTCCTTGCAATTGTTTTAGATACATTCGGCTGCTACCCAAAACTATAAATCGCTCAAAAACCAATTATTATTATTGCCTTAACATTCTAGGAACCCTTAAGGCCGCATATTCACGGAATCCATGGATCCACAGGTAGCATTCACGTTAAATGTACCGTTATAGGGATATGTCGAAAAAATCGTTCCCAAACACTCCAGAAAACGACCGTAGCTCATTTGGGGACACGGACACTCGGAACTTTTGGAATTGTATTGGGAGCCGTAGAAAATACTAATTTATTGCAGGCTACTTTTGAAACTACACATATGGCCAAAGAAATAAGTACACCCATACGAATTTTTCTTATCACCCTGTAGCCAAGTAGTTATTTTAGGAAATAAACTCATATGGAAAGATTTAAATACTTAATTGGTGAGGAATGAAATAATATGTAAATTAGCATATTATAATAAATAACAGCTTTCATTTACCTTGAAAAAGTACGAACTGACTAAAATAGGCTGGACAAAATAATAAGTACATGTCAGTTAATTTGATTAAATAATAAATAAATAACAGGCGCGACAATCCAACTTTGGACTAAGGCCGCAGGATGTGTTAGTGACATCCTATTTCCAAGATCTTATCTGCTTTTTGATGAGGTAATGAGATCAGCATCACGCTCAGCAGTGTTATTTATCCCCATAAATGGGTACTCGTTTAACATCTGAGTGAGATCATAGTCTGTCACAAGCTCGTGAGTTCGAAAAACACCATGGAACACGGTGAGATTCGAACTCATGAGCCTGTGCATCGAAGGTAAGCGCACTAACCGCTAGACCAGCCAGACTACAATTTGATTAAAACTTGTTTTAATTAAAATATTAAGTTCTGATTCGACAAGAATTTAATTTATTTTATTATTTAAAAGTAAATGGTCCATTATTTTGAAAGAAAAATAGGTTTTTGTTGGCCTTTTGGAGATAATTCTTGTGGTATGTTCCCATACATCCATATATCCAGTTACTTCCAGGAAATTCCGTAATTGGTCCGTTTTGTGAAAACTGTGTTTCTGTTTCATTGATTCAACTCCCCCTAAATATTCCAGATTCAATTTAACTCTAGTAGCAACGTGAAAAGCCATCCGACTTGGTTGAAGCGGATCCTTGACCAGTTTGTGAGGTACGGTTAGGGCTAATATCCTGCTGAAATCCCCATTTAAAGTGTGTGTGTTCATCAGTGAAATATTCTAGGACTCTAAAATAACATTTCTTATATGGAAATTGTCTAATTGTAACGGTTATTAGGTATATTTGAACGAAACCAAACTATGAAAATTAAACCATAGACCACGTTTTTTCGACTCCATGGGAAATAGTCAGTAGATGTAGCATATATTATATTATTTTTTTCCTGAATGAAGAATATTACGATAAGAGTAGTTTCCAATCAAATTTATTACGATCTCATAAATAAAACAGAATATTCTGTGAGTTTTCATTGTTCGGCCTGGAACAAGAAAAACTATCCCTCCCAAATTTTCTTGAACCGTCAACACTTTTTGACGTCGCCATGGGAACTTCCAAACTTTTTGTCAAAACTGCTTTACTTCTTGTATTCTTCGATTAACTTTCCAAAGGGATTCTATATTTTAACCATTTGCCGCGAAAATCACCAAGAGAGCTTTTCTCGCCATAGTGATAATGAGACCGACAGTTGTCCTTAAGGTCCTTACATAGACTTAACTGTATTTGAGACTGCTTATATTTACTTTTTAATGAATTACACAGTAAATACAATGTTTAGCTGGTTTATTTCGTTATTGAGAGAATAATTTTTCCGCTATTTCAAAGTTTCGAACTTAAACTTCTTTTTTCGTACCTACCATGCGTTTTTCGCCCCCTTAAGTATTTTTGTTTGTTTTTAATTTAACGCTTCTTGCATACACCAATTAATAAATAAAAACCTTACGGAAAATAGCAACTTGTTGTCAAAAGATTAAAAAAAACGATGGTGTACTTATTATTTTGACCAAGCTGAAAACCCACTTCAAAGTTAATATCGGGAGGGACTAAGAAAATAGGGGGATGCCATTTAGTTTTTCGGTTCCGTTGGCATTGTTGTATACTAATTGTTGTAATGACTATCTATTTGGAGTAATTCAATTTTAAAAATGATGAAAACATTTTGTGCCCTATACCCATTACTTAACAGAAATGCCAAATTGTCAACAGACAACAAGCTTTTAATATATCATATATATATATATTAATAAAATGGCTATCCAACCCATAGCGGTTTATGGATCTCCTGTATTGGCTCTATATTCAAAAACTGTTAGAAAGAAACTACAAACAACTCAAAATAGGATTCTCAAATGTATAGCAAATAAATCCTTCTACTATTCAACTACTAGGTTACACATTGAAACAAAAATAAAAACAACAAATGAATTAATAAACAATACTTCTTCTAAATTTTTGGCAAATTGCTTCAATCACAATAATAGTTTTATAAGATCACTAGTTAGCCAAAATGGTATATAGTACTAAGTTAGTTAAGATATAGGTTAAGATAGGTTAATTTTTTATTTTATTTTTCAATTAAGGTTTTTTGCTTTTAAAAATTTTTTCCTTAAATAACTCAATAATTAAGTTATAAAAACTTAATTCAAATTTACTGCGCAATGCAACTACAGTATATCGTAGAGTTAAGGCCATTGCCGGCACCTAATTTAAGTTAACAGTAAGGGGCTAAGAAATGTATTAACTGAATTAATAAATGAAATGAAATGAATTTTAAAAAGGGTATGAAAATTTGGCATAAAAAGGTACATGAGGGGTGTACTTATTTTTTTGTCCATATGTGTATGTATATTACCACTATGAAGATATTCACAAGAATTCGCAATAACAAAATAATTTTATTGAACGGTCGAAGCCCTGAGTGGTGCATTGCTCGTTATAGAATTGAGATATGTTGCTCGTTAAGGAGGGCTGTAGGAGCTACAAATACGTCATACAATAGTTTCGAAAAATTTCCTTTCTGGAACTTTTTGGAGCATTAGATTCGTAACTGAGGAAAACCAAATTCGAAATAATGGAAAATTGAATCTGTTACTTTGAAACCAATTAAATGAAATGCTTATTTTTGCACTGAACTGCTTATTATTATTATCGAACATATTACATTATTTAAATACGATATCGATAAGATTTGTATAATTTCGATTGTCCATAGTGTGAAATTTGGTGCTGCACACGAACGACCTTGATGTTCCCAAGTAATGAAATTTACCGAAAAATGTTATACATATTCCCAAAAAAAAAAAAACCGTCCGTTTAACCGATTGACGACGCACGGGGCTTGAATCAATTGAAACTTTTGCCTTTATATATTATGAACCACAGAAACTACATATTTGTTATAGGCGACTTTTCAGTATTCAGTTACCGTTATAACAATATTCAGGAAAATTGTAAAAACAAACAATCGTGAACATATCATTGAGATCTTTGACCAGTTTTTCCGATCTCTCTAATTTACAATACATTCTTCTAACCATACATATTTCGAGTGAACTTTTCCGGTGTAGATTTTTCGAATCGATGGGAAACCGACAAGCACTTTCTTTAAATTAAAAGTTGGCTACTCAGCCAGAGTTTTTTTTAAAGCCTTGTTTAAGGTTCTTGTTGTTTGGAGCGGCTCATGCGATGATCACTGAGCGATTAGTCTTTCTGAAGCGCAATTTGCATACATTTTGTTCTGGTATCGCATGTAGCTTCAAGAAATACAGCTTTATAAAAATATGTGAACACAATGGACACTGCAGACCAAAATTCCCTCAGGCGCCTCACGCGATCATTGCCAAGTGATTGTTGGTATTTTCTAAGTCTTGGAGCATCCTTGACAAATACTCTATGAAAATATGTTCCTATGATATCGACAAAAGCTTAGGGAAATACAGCACGATATAAAAAAAATTGTAAATATTGTTCTAGGACTTAAAAAATTGCATCAGTCGCCCCAAGCAACACAAACCTTTATAGAATCTCGAGAGGAAGGCTCATGCAAAAATTAAGCTTTTCTCATATCTTTTCGAACTTTAACCAAATTTATGCTGAAATTCCCTAGCGTATATATGGGATATACACATATGGTCCACAAAATAAGTACACCCATAGCATGCTACATATTGCCTCTATTTCGCCGGCAACAGAACTCGACAATTAATTAGTTGCTGCTCCCCGATATATGCCGCTGTATCGCATTCGACATGAATATAAAATGTTATTTAACAAAAATCAAAATCGTCGCATTTGACTTCAACCTTAACTTGCTGAGTAGTGGTGAAACGATCTCAAATTATTTAGCGCTTCTCGCGTCCCATGGCCTAACAAATTTTATCAACGAACCTACTAGATTGCCCTCAGGATGCTTAGATCATTTTTATGGCAGATTAGCTGATTTTTCAGTGAGTTCTTGTGAACAATGCTTATTTAATTTTGGCATTACCGATCACGTTATGATCGGGCTGCTAGTGGATCTTGGCATCAAAAAACAATCTAGTCCTACGACTAAAGAGGCTATTTTTATGAAGAGAATTGATTTCTTAAAACTAAAAAGTAAATTATTTTTTGAGTCCTGGCATGATGCGTTCATAGAAAATGATGCTCCGCTCCGCTCCGACTAAATTTTTTTCGCTCCGCTCCATTACAAAAATACAACAAAACTTCACTGTTCTTAGTAAATATTTATTATTTTCCGCGAATTAATCAATTCAACGTATATCTACCCACGTATTATAGAATATAACTTAATAGGTGCGTTTTTTCGATCAAGTACAGAACAGGATAGCACTAATTTCGTACAAATTTGAGCATGAAATTGAGTTGTTCTAGATAGGGTGTCCGGAAACTAAACTATGGCTTAAGCGCACCGAAATATGATTATCAATGTCATTTCCAGCAAAATATGTGTACCGAAAATATGCCGAATTCTTAACTCCTTAGCTAGTAAAAGCATTTAAAGATTTTACAAAGATGGTACCTCTGTGGGAAAATTTTGCCTTTGAAGCTGTGTAAAACCGTAAAAACTAAACTGCTTATCTGATTTTTATGGGGTTTATTCTTGAGAAAAATTTTTGGCCAAAAAATATGAAGGTAGTATGAGTATTAAATATCTGAAAAATCTTTAAATGTGGTAGCTGAAGAGCTAATAATTTTTTTATACTCCTTTTTGCTGGAAATATCACGAGGAATCATATTTGGGTGCCTTTATGCGATAGTTTCCGGACATTCTGTATAGAACGAGATCTGTCAAATTGTTACGGAAGCTGCGCTGTCCTGTACTCTATTCAATAAAACGCACCTAATAACTAATTTAAATTAAAAAGGGCGTTTCAGTTATCGAGTACAGGACAGGACTTTTCTGTCATGGATGACCTTGAATTTTTTATTAATGAAATATAACGCAAAACCTCTTTTATCACAATGAATTACACAATAATCCTAAATTTTGCAAGTCTCTCGGCGAATTCTTCGCCTTTAAATCGCCCGAAATCATCAATTCGTTCCATAAAATGAAAAATTTCGTCGAAAAAAACATTTTTTTTTTCTCGGAATTTTTTGATTTTTTTACATTGGAGCGGAGCGGAGCGATCTTCAAAGCAAAAGTCGCTCCGCTCCAAATCCCTGCAGAAGAATACTCAATTTTTATCAATTCTCTTTGTGGTCATATTTCAGATTGTACATTTACTTTGCCTGTTAATACTAATTCAAAGAAACTAAAACCTTGGATTTCTAATGCACTTTTGAAAAAAGTTAGACTAAAAAACAAACTACGACATAAACTGATTAATCATCCTAACAATCGACGGTTAAAAGCTAAGGTGAAAAAATTATGTCTTGAACTCAAAAACGCTATACCTAAATGTCGTGATAATAACTTCATGAACCGTCTTAATAATGTTAAAAGAAATTTAAAAGGAGAATGGCGAGTTATCAACGGCATTTTGAACCAATCGGTACGTACCAATAAACCTTATGAGCTACGACTCGATGGATCTAGAATCTTAGACAAGTACAATATCGCTAATGCATTCAATGATTACTTTACTGCTTTATCAGGAATGACTACATCTGGCTGCAGCTCCTGCTCGACACTGCTAAGTGGTTCTAATAACCAAGGTTATAGTTTCGCCTTTGAACCAATTACTTCCTTTGAAGTCTTGAAAGTAATAGGATCCCTAAAAAATTCGGATTCTTGTGGCTTTGATGGAGCTGCAAATATCGTTTTAAAACAGATCGGATGCTTCATTGTAGATATTTTGGCAGTTATATTCAACCGCAGCGTTTTTTCGGGAAATTTTCCAGATGCTTTCAAATGTGCTGATGTGGTACCGTTGTACAAAAAGGGTTCGGCTTACGATTATGTGTAACTATCGTCCAATTTCACTTCTTCCGGCTAAAAGTAAAGTTTTTGAAAAACTCATTAAAAACGTATAGTATCTTTTCTCGCTTTTACCAAGTTCGTCAGTCCGTTACAGTTTGGGTTTGAAGAAGGGAAATCCACAGAAAATGCTCTATTACACCTCTGCTCTAGAGTGTTTTCAAATGTTGACAAAAACCATCTCACCGCAGGTTTATTTGTCGATATCACGAAAGCTTTTGATATGGTTAACCATAGCATTCTTCTGAAAAAACTTGAACAAGCAGGATTCCGTGGTTTCTTTCTAAACTGGTTTAAGTCATATATTTGTCTAATAGATCACAAAGGGTTAAAATCGGTCAAACAAGAAGTGTGTTAAATCCGTTGGTTTTGGGTGTTCCGCAGGGCTCTGTTTTAGGGCGATTTTATTCCTTGTATACATAAATTCTTTATTTTTCCAAAACTTCAAGGCTTCACTAACTGCCTTCGCTGATGATGTAGGTTGTACTTACGGATCGAAAAGTGCCCTTAACTTAAAAATAAATAACAGGCGCGACAATCCAACATTGGACTAAGGCCGCAGGATGTGTTAGTGACATCCTATTTCCAAGATCTTATCTGCTTTTTGATGAGGTAATGAGATCAGCATCACGCTCAGCAGTGTTATTTATCCCCATAAATGGGTACTCGTTTAACATCTGAGTGAGATCATAGTCTGTCACAAGCTCGTGAGTTCGAAAAACACAATGGAACACGGTGAGATTCGAACTCATGAGCCTGTGCACCGAAGGTGCGCGCACTAACCGCTCGACCAGCCAGACCAGACCCTTAACTTAACAGCCGATATATTTTGTGATCTTAATTTATTTAGAAAGTGGTTTGATGAGCATGGGTTAACCATCAGTTCCAAAACTAAAATTATGTTTTTCAGCTTATCGTCTTCATCCCTAATGAATGCTCAGTTTTGGTTCCATGCTCCAGATTGTCAACGATTTAAATTAAATGATTGCTCGTGTGAGTACGCCACCCAGCTACATTTAGTTAATAGTGCACTTACATATTTGCAGTGATAAATGCTTTGAAATCGAAATTGTAAATACGTTAAAGTATTTGGGATTAACAATCGATTTAAGATTATGCTTTGCGGGCCACACAGAAGAGTTAGGAAAATATTTTCGTTGTTCTCTCAGGTATTTTTATTACTTGAAAAAAACTTTGTTGTGAAGAACTACTTAAGAGAATATATTTTGGAATTTTTCACTCCAAATTGCAATATGGTATTGCGTGTTGGGGTGGTGCTTATTTTAATAAAATCAGACCACTTCTTATATTGCAAAAAATGGTGATAAGAATTATATGTAAACAACTAGTTTTTCATTGTTCCAAAATTTGAAAATAAATTCTTCCAGTGCGCCATTTGTTCTGTTTCAAAATCTTAAACATATTCTTTGCAAGATCTGGTAATCTGAATTTCAGACTTGTATCCGATTATAATCTCCGTTGAAACTTGCAGTATATTGTAGCGATTCCGTTTTCACGTATACCACTGCATTCCGAAACTATTTTCTAGGATCCTCCTGCAGACTTGTCAATAAGCTTCCTCAGTCTGTTAGATCATTGATGTCAACTGGAAAGTTTCTAAAATGTGTTAAGAATTGGCTGTTTGAATTCGATTTTGCTAATCTAGAATTAATGTTCTCTCACATTCTGGTGTGAAAAAAAAACAATTGGCTTAGTTAGTAATAATAGCTTTTATATTAATTTTTTCTTTACCTCGAATTACACTTAATTTTTTATTCAATTTTTGAATTTCACCCCACATATTTAATTTTGTAGTCAATCCTCTTTGAAGTGACATTTATCACTATTCTAATTTCTGTTTATTTAGAATTAGAATATGAAATGTTTCATTATTTCATATTATTCGTTAAGCACATATATTTGTAAATAATACTGTAAATTCTATTTAAAATTATGAAATAAACTTATCTATCTAAAGTTTTGAGTACGAAGGAGGATAAACTAATCGGCCTGAAATCCTTCGCGGTCTCGTGCCCTCGTTTGCCTACCTTCGGAATAAAAACGACTCGAATCCGTCGCCACGACTGGGGTACGTGGTTGAGTAACAGAGGCTTCTGAAAATTATTAGCAGCCGTGGAACTACCAGATCCTGCGTTTTCTGAAGCATAATCGGTAGTATGCCATCTGGTCCTGGCGATTTATAAGGGGAGAAGCTGTTGATTGCCCATAGGTAATCTTCTCCTCAGTAATCATGGAGGAAACGAAGTCACTCTGCCGTTCATCTCCATTATGCAATCGTGGACTCTGCGTGCAAGTGCTCCTGCACCCAGGGAAATGCGTATTCATCAGGAGCTCAAGAGATTTGCCAGTTGATTCCGCCCAAGTGCCATGCTCTCTTTTTATTGAGGATGGACACAAGCTTGGACCTTTGCGGTTCCAATAGCTTTTTTGTAAATTTTCAAGCAGTCCTTGTTTGGCTGCCAGAACTTAGCTTCCGTAACTTAGAAAGGTCCATGTTTCACCATAGAGGCAGAACTTTCTTACTCCTTTTCATTGGACAAGAACCCTTAAACGCTACTTCCAAGGATTTTCCCAACGACTTAACCTCCTTGTCCAGCTCCTCCACGGAGCTGATCGAGGGGTTTGTCGCAGTTGAGAGTTTTGATCTACAAATCTGCCTGAACTTCTTCCAGTTTGTCGCCTTAGGATTTCTGTAAGGTTGCAGCATCTCCCTCCCATCTGTTAAAGAGTATCCAGTTATGGTCCGAGAAAGATTTCAGCTCTGATACTCTCCATTCTTCTACCTTAAATTTATCATTGTCTGACAGGAGCGTTAGTTCTAGGACCTCTTCCCATCGCGCGTAATTATCCGATTTCGGAAAAACGAAGGTTGAATGGTCTCCCGTATTGCACACTCTAAGGTTAGTATTTAGGATAAAATCAAAAAGCGACTCACCTCTTTCATTTATTTCGGTACTACCCCACAATGTGTGTCGTGCGTTAGCGTCGCATCCTATTAGTAGGGTTGACTTCCTGGAAGTTGTGGGAGATACCACCAGCTCCAGCTCTTCCGGTGGTGCTGGCCTTCCATGGGCCATATAGGCGGAGGAGATATATAGCTCTCCTATGTCTTGAACGGAAGTATACTAAAGTGAGGACAGAGAAAGGCATAAATACATTTCTTGGCTAAAATGCAGGTTCCCGGCTTACCTTGATCTAGGCTAATATTGTAGAATAAATTGCTAGTTCACGAGTCCCTTTATTGATTCATCGTGAACACAAGGCTCCTGAACAAGCGCCACTGTAAAAACAAGGTTGAATTTTACATCGAAAATTCGTTGAATTTTACACCTTTTTTCTCGCAAAATTACAGTAACCGTTTATTTTTCAACCAAATTTCTAGTAAACCCACAAAATAGTGTAATATTACACAGATTTTTTAATATTTCTCTATTTTGGTGTAATTTTACACCACATTTGGTGTGAAGATGTGCCATTACTTTATTTTTGTGTAATTTTCATGTAATATTGCGATTTTGGTGTGAAAATTACACCTACATTTGTGTAAAACTGAGAGTGCTACAATACTTTTGTGAATTATTGCATTTTCCTGTATCTGTCAAGTGGCTTGTTCTGTGTGCAGTTAGTCTGTTCCGTCCGAAGTGCGTTCGTGTGAGCATCATATTATTGTTGTTGTTATAGTGTTTTTTGATGTTGAACCGAACGGGGTGTGCCAGCTCTTGGCTGTTGGAATAACGACTAGCTCCAGGACGATTAAAATCGAAGAACCGGCTACCGTAAATATTATTAATTAATTACATAAACCCAGATGTAAATTTACATTTTCGCCGGTGTAAATTTACATTTGTTCCAGTGCAAATTTGCTTATTTCTGATTTAAATTCACATAATTCTAAGAGTAAGTTTACTTATTTATGTAAGTAATTTTGTAGTAAATATTTACACCGTAAAGTGTAAAATTACTCTCGCTCATATCATGGTGTAAATTTACTACTATAATAGAAGGAAAAAAAGTTTCCTCCTATTATTGGAGTAATTTTTTTTAGAGTGATGTCGATGTCTTCCTCCCTTAGGAAGACGAGCAGATTATCCGAGGCAAGCTTTGAATGCTGGAGATTAATCTGCACTATCTTCATTGTTCTCATGGGTTTCACCTGCTTCACATGCACATATCCTCCAGCAAGAGGTCGGCTCCGTCCACCAGATCCTGCTCTTCACTGGAGTTTGACCGAAACACCTTTATCTTGGCATTTCGTATACCAAATCGTAACTTGAAGTCCGCCTCTTCAAGTGCTGGCATCAGGCACTCATCGTTAATGAGGAGCATATATGACTCTGCTTCTGAGCCTACTCAGCTTTAAGAACCACCCAGTCGTCCATCGGCACCTTCGGGTTTTGAAGTCGCAGGGCTAGGAGGACCCTCGGTCCTTCTATCTGCATGAAGGGTAGCCATATGCGAGCCCTTGGTCTCGTCGGCACCTTATTGGTCGGTATAAGTTCGATCTTCGAACCTTCCCAATTGTCGCTAATCTTAGCGACACAGGCACTGATAAAGTCCTTGGATAACTGATCCTTGCAACTTATCACCCGGTAGCCTCTTAACATAGTCGATGAATCGATGGAGGGCAATGACCCGCCCTGGTTATTTATGACGTATTCCACGGTCATTTCTGACAGCTTCGCCTCGATCTGGACCCAGACGTCCGTCCCAATCTTCCCACTGGAAAAACACCTGTCCACCAGTGCAACCTGTAGGTGATCCCTGGCCACCTCGCTGTATGACTTACCGGGCTTGCATTTTACGTTAGTTGCAAAAAAATAGGAATAAAAACCAAATTCACATGGAAAATCACAACCTGTTGTGTTTTTATTATTTCGACCATGCTGATTATTCAGTACATAGTTTATATCAGCAGAAACTGAAAAAATCGGGGAGTACCACTTTGTCTGCCGGCATTGTTGCAGCCTATTTGTTAGAATCATAGAATTGCTATCTATTATGTATTAGGATGTAATGAATGAAATGGTACAAAAGGGGTGTACTTTTTATTTTGTCCATATGTGTAAGTCCCCACCACCATTATAAGCGTTAGGACGTCTCAGGATCGTTTGATTTTTTATTTCCCATTCTTCATGTCTCCAGTATAATATTTATTTTATTACTTGTGGTATGGATGGACGATGTCTATTTATTTATGTGAATTCCCTGGCGACATCACGTTAAACTGCATCCATATCACAGTCCTTTCGCTATGATTGTCCCCGGGGATCTAATTTGCTGTGTATATTTCGAGTTTTCTTTTATTTTTATGAAGTTACCCTCGGAGTTCCAGTTATGATTTTCTTCAATATATCTGAGTATTATTGCTTAGGTTGACGATAACGCCCGGGGACATTTTTATTGGAACGATTATTGTATAAGTGTGCGAACCATCGAATGCCAGGCGAGTCAATTCATTTAAGAGTCCAACATTTATTGCCTATTTAGGTGACCTGTCGTGGAATTCTGTCGTGCTATGAATTTGTAAGAGATGTTATGTCTAGCTCCAGAATATCTGTGACGATATGTACGATGCTATGCCATATTCCATATCATGCAATCCATTGGAAACAGAACTAGCGAATATGAATAGCATCCCATGTAGGTCTTTACGAATGTTTCCAAGCCGTAAAACAAACAATTTCCTGTGATTTTATTTCAACTCCCCATAAAATCTGATCAGCGCATTTCAATATGCCGCTGGCCTGATAAGTAATCCAATCCTATATCGTTGGCAGATAATCGATTCTCAATCCGGAATCAATTCCAAAAGTGCTATTTGCCATATAATTTATGCTTTCATATGAGCCATTCTTAATAACGACGGCTGGCGACCCAGTGGCTCAGCTTAGTATTGCCATATAGATATCGTCCATACACACGGACACGGTTGATTCCTGGCGAGATGAAGTTGTGGTTCGCGCACTTTACGGTAAAGGCTCCGTCGGAAATAAATCCTGGTAATAGCCTGTCATGATGAGGCTCGAAAATTGTATATGAATATTAGTTTCGTTCGAGTTCCAATATTGTCTCAGCTCGAGAAATTTATTGATTTCGCCTAGAGATTGAAATTCCATCGTTTTGCATGGTTTTACAATTTACACCGGAACGATATTCTTATGTAGGTGAAATGAGGTGGAACGATGATTTGTTTGTGTGTTTCGATTGCAAGTGTTACTTTGTTTGTACTACGATCAATTGCTTGGAAGATGAATGATTGTAGGGAAAATATTCAATGGAATCACAGCACGCAATGCGAAAAAAGATATAATGAAGAAATTTTGATCATCACATAATAATTCTTATTTGACATTTCAATAATAAAATGTTTGCACACAACAAGTAGATAGAATGCTCATGAGAAATTCTGTTTTATTTATTTTTGTCTGTGTGGAGTTGAAACATTTCATAATTAGCTATTACTGATCACTGATCAGTATGAGTCATTCATATTCAATTTCTATTTCAGTTGTAGAATAATTTCTTTTAAACAAACCTCTTCTACATACACTGCTTGTCATCAGATTAGCATAGCACACCCCTTCGCATGAGTTGTTTCGGCTGATTTTCAAACAAACTAAAAGAGCTAAAATTTTAAAATTTTAAATGTTAATATCATGGGCGTAGCCAGGATCTCGGTCAGGGGGGGGCAAGCCCAAAATTTTGTTAACATCATGATTTTCTTAGGAGTTGAAATTTCCGGTCGCAGAAATATTGTTAGCAAATTTTAGCGTAGCCTGGCTTGTGGTTGGATTTGTGCATAGGGTCATGGATTCCAGACTCACCGTGAACGAATTCATTTTATGCTGTTTTTCGAACTCACGACCTATGTGACGGACTATGATGTAGCTCATATTGTAAACAAGTATCCATTTATGGAGATAAATAACATTGCTGGGCGTGCGGTTGATCTCAACAACTCAACAAAACAGCAGTTTAGATCTTGGAGATTGGATGTCACTCACACATCTGCGGCCCTAATTTATTGGTGGACTGCCACGCATGTTATTTATTTTTTTTTCTAATTTTAGATTAAAATTTTTAAAATGGAGATGAAAATGATTTTCTTCTGTATTCTGATTACATTCAACTGGCCTCCAATATCTGCCTTTTAGAGCGTAGTTTGTCTATTTTCAGTGCAGTTTTTGTATCTTGAACTGCATATTCCACTTGCGAAACCAGTTTGTTTCGTCTGTCACTTTCATCTTAGCAAAGTAGCATCGTAAGAATATTCATAAATCCTTTATTGATTGAAATATGGTTACCGGTTTTAATAAGATTTCTTCTAAATTTATCATAGTATCAACGGCTTGAAAGACCCGCTCTGTGGCTCACTTGGTTGAGTCGCACTCTACGATGCTAGTAATCTAGAGGTCCGGAGATCGAATCTCGGCGTGGTCCAAAATTTCTGTACATGTGCGGATAGGAAATATATAATGCTTGCAACATTATATACACTCCGAAATGATATGCAACGTAACGTTGACTCGAAATTGCTTATAAACGGTTGAGTTAACGCACCCCACAATGGGCTATACGGTACTGAGAAAAAAAAAGAAGAACTTGAAAGACACTGAAATATGAGCCCCGTTCTTTACAAGGTCCTTAACCCTGGAAGGTCATGCTTATTTTTAGTACGGAAAGGTGCTTCGTCGATTCGACGACGCTCTACTTTGACGCCTCATACAAATCACCCTTTCTCAAAATATTTATAAAATTTGACAGATTTTAAATCGTTAGTTTATTTAGAATGGAAAAACATCGATTTTGAGTAATTTTATAAGGGAATTGATTTAAAAATCAATTTTTCTTAATTCAATGTTATTTGGCCTGAAATATAAAACACTAAATTTAAAACTGAGATAAATAAAAACTTAACATTGATATAATTTTAAAAAAATGTGCTCGAATCATAAAACACATACTCTAAACGTACAAGGAAATTGGGTTGAATGAGAAGCTCTTGTATATACAAGAGGCACAGCGATCCATTTTGGGGTCCCAGCACGTGTTTTCTTCCACTTCACCTATTGCGGTTTTTACAGTGCGGATTGTAAAATTATTTACAGTAAATTTTGGAATATCTTCTCCCTGAGTTCCCTTGATTAATTCTAATTCTATATACAATGTCTAATTTTGACATTGAGTACCTTGGACCCGATTTTTATGAGTTCGAAATGCAATTTTCCTAAAATGAGAATTTTGAGCCATTTTCCTGATTTGTCCTAGTAAATATTTTTTCCATAATTTTTGAAAAAATAGGTCCCACATTTAAAAAATAAACATATTTGTTACGAGCTAGTTGTGGACACAGACTTATCGTCGGATCGACAACCAGCCATAAGAAATACTGGAGTTCTAAAAGTTACACAAAATTCTCCTTCGTCGTTTCGACGACGCCAATTTCCAAAAATCCAACTTACCCTGCTTACTTCGTCTAGCCGCAATGTACCCGGCAAGTGCATAGGCACGGTAAGTGCTGTACGAAAACTCCGCTCCAAATAGTGAGAATTTTCACGAAATATGGAATAAATTTGATGATGCGTAGTCGACGAAGCATGACCTTCCAGGGCTGTATACCATTTATTACCCTTTCAGATGAAAATAGGTTGAATTCCACTAACTTCCCGAAGGGACCTAATGGTTGCACTCCAGCTCAGAAGCCATGAAATGAAACAGGAAATATGGGGTCCACGCAGTCACAGTAGCACACTCACAAGTGAAATGTGTGTGCTGGTACGCAGCCTCCGTCAGTTACGAGAGGCCACTCGCTGTCATCTATTTGTATGCGCCTCCTGACTGCAAACTGTCCCGATCATGGCTTCTCTGGCAGCACTTGGAGTGGCAGAAAAAGCAACTGCTGCACCAGCAGCAGAAAATTTTTGGAAAATGTTGTATAGTGCAGCGATTTTTTTACTACATCGATAAGGATTTTTTACCATCTTCATCGACCAGGGAGGGGCGGTCGCCCCCCCCTGCCCCCCCCTGGCTACGCCCATGGTTAATATGTAGTCTATTCAATTCTAAGTTAATTGAAACAAAAAGTATAGTGTTTTAATTTTTAAATTCTGTTTTATAAGTTTTTTTCGAAAATGAACACACAACATAGCCATTTAAAATTTGTCATCATTTTTATCGCTTCTATTAGTTTTACCTTAATGTTACTTCTTATTACTCACCAATTCGGATTCAACTTATCGACTTTTATTAATTTTCACTTTCACTAAATTCCATTTTTTGACCGCCTTTACTCGTTGGAAGCTTTAAATTTTGATCCCTCTTCAGCAGATAATGATTTTCCCTTATCCTTGTGTAAATAATTTCTACCCTATGACGTATTCTGATTCCATTTGTTCCTCGATGCGCTGAGGCTAAGCTAGGAACACTTGGATGAATTTTGGTTAAGATTTAAAAAAGAACAAAAAACTCCTTAAAAGAACAAGGGAGTTGGTTTGTATGACAGCCTTATAACGTAATATTCCGATTCCATCCGTTCCTGGATATGTTTTAAGGTTTAACTATGAACATACTTGGATGAAGTTTGGTTGGGGTTGATTCATAAAGAAAAAAGAACCGGCGTACAGGGGGCTGCGCCCGCAACACGAGGGTTTTTTAGAATTTTAATGCATAGTGAATATTTTTGTACATATATTTTATAAGCAATAAATAAGAATTGTGCACAACATTAATGAAATGCTTCCTGTAAATCTATTTTTGGATTGGTCTAAATAAACGCGCTAGCCTTTCATTCTGTTCCACCTTTAATTAGACCAATCCAAAAATAGATTTACTATTTACCCAGTTTGTATAAAAGTACTCCTCTACAGGCATTTTCCATTTAAGATTTCTGATGGCCTCTGAGCAAAAAGAAACTCAGAAACGTAAGGATGGCTTGGCCCTTGGCATTATATTTGAACTGAATTATTAGCTGTAAATCTACTGTTACTGTTTTTTTTTTAATCAAGGAAAAGCAACTTATATGAAATTATTACATTGTGTCTCCTGACATAAGAGCCCACGCAAGCTTTCCTATGACTATTGAACAAGTATATTTTTGCAGCTTCAGGGACACCCTGTTAAGTTGGTCCTACAAACTTCAAAAATATTTGTGGCAAACACTATTACCATTCTATGCATTTTCACAAAATTTCATGTTCATTGTTTCATCAAGTTAAAAGATATGCGTTGAAGAAATGCTTAAGAGGCTTCCCTTGCATTGTGGGTTAATTTTAGCTCGAATTCAATACAATTCAATTCATACTGCCCCTAAAGATCTGCAATTGGTAAAATCTATTCAAAGTATGTCGTAATCGAGCCAAAAATAACACTAGTTTTCTGCACTTAAGGTACTAAAACTGTTAGAAATAATGGAGCTAGAATAAAATGGTGGAAGAAAGATATGATTGTAAGACTATGCGCCAATTTTTAAAAGAATCGTACAAGCACCTCACTTTGGCAGAAGTTGGAGAAAATTGAGATGGAAAAAAAGATTGATTTTGGGTCAAATCACACAAATTTGTCTTTGAAGCTCTGTATAAACCAAACCTCTTATTCGATTTTAGTGTGGTTAGTTTTATTTTACAGGTGAATTTGTTGGCTGTAATAATCATTTTATTTCAGTATTGTAGCTGGTCTAGCTTTGGAGAAATTAGGCTTTAAGTCGTGCAAAAAAATGATTTTTTTAAAAAATCTTTAAATGCCTGTGGCAGCTAAAGGGTTAAGCTGAGGGGGTATGTTCGTTACACCTTTTTTGCTGGAAATCAACTGAGGAATCAAAATCCGGTGCGTTTATGCGGCAGTTTCCGGACACCCTGTATAATTTTCTAAAAACCCTTAGCAGAATTTTCATATTTGAAAACCTAAGAGGGGCTACACACGAACAAATTGAAATTTTACAAATTTACTGTTATTTACTTTTCCTTAGCAAAACTCAACAGTCTTAATATTTAACGTATATAAGGCCATACTGGCCAATCTATGTGTAAATTTTCATATCGATCCCTATAACGGTTTAGAAAAACGGAGGTCGGAAAGGAAGTTTAACTTTAAACGCCAATAACTTTTTCACCGTTTCTCGAAACTGGAAAACTTACTCTAAATACCCATACGTAAATCTCCGATAAAAACTAAAAAATTCGACTTTTTTCAAACGTTCGGGGCACCCTGTTATCTTCTTCCTACCAACTTCTAAGGTATATGTGCCAAAGACTGTAACCATTCTACACAAATGTACCAAATTTCATGACAATCGGTTGATCCTTTCGCGAGGTATTTAGTGAACAGACGGACGGACAAAATCGATTTCATAAGGGTTTTTGAAAAAAAAATTCTAAAAAACCCTAAAATCCCAGTGGTCAAGAGTCGGTTTGTATGACAGCCCTATGACGGATGGCTCCGATTTCATTCGTTCTTAGCTATGATTTGAGACTTTTAGTCCAATCATATGGTATTTTCGTCAGGAAAAAAATACAGAAGTTTATTTCTCAATTTTGTTATATGTATTTTGGGGCGCTGATTCCGAATATCAACTTTGCACCCTAAAAAACGTGCCGCAACCTTTAAAAAAAGGGGGGAAAGGGGGGCATTTTTCGGTTTTTTGCGATTATTTCAAAAACGGTAAGAGATACAGAAAAATGGTCTGAGGACGAAAAAAACTACATAAAATTATCTTTGCAATGATATATAACACATTAGAGTCTAATTGAATATTTCGGCGTTAGAATAGAACATAAATTAGAATATTTTCATTTTAGACCTTTTTTAAAAGCTCCATAACTTTTGAAAGAATGTTAGTTCAGCCGTTAAATTTTGTATAAGTACTCATAATAAGTTTAAGATCATTTTAAGGTAAACATTGAGCCGCTCCGGTCAAGGACCCCCATTATCCCCCCATTTAAATTTTTCAAAACGGCATATCCATAACTCCCCCCCAAATTGGAGCAGAGTGCTAAATTTTGGTTTGTTGGGATTGGAGGTCATAGTGACCCCACCCACCAAAAATCAGCTCATTCGGATAAAAACTAAGGGTACCTCCCATACAAAGTGACCCATCAGGAGTTTGTTCTACGTACTACCATATACAAATCATACAGTAGTACGTAGAACAAACTCCTGATGGGTCATTTGTATGGGAGGTACCCTTAGTTTTTATCCGAATGAGCTGATTTTTGGTGGGTGGGGTCACTATGACCTCCAATCCCAACAAACCAACATTTAGCACTCTGCTCCAATTTGGGGGGGGAGTTATGGATATGCCGTTTTGAAAAATTTAAATGGGGGGATAATGGGGGTCCTTGACCGGAGCGGCTCAATGTTTACCTTAAAATGATCTTAAACTTATTGTGAATACTTGTACAAAATTTTACGGCTGAAATAGCATTCATTCAAAAGTTATGGAGCTTTTAAAAAAGGTCTAAAATGAAAATATTCTAATTTATGTTCTATTCTAACGCCGAAATATTCAATTAGACTCTAATGTGTTATATATCATTGCAAAGATAATTTTATGTAGTTTTTTTCGTCCTCAGACCATTTTTCTGTATCTCTTACCGTTTTTGAAATAATCGCAAAAAACCGAAAAATGCCCCCCTTTCCCCCCTTTTTTTAAAGGTTGCGGCACTTTTTTTAGGGTGCAAAGTTCATATTCGGAATCAGCGCCCCATAATACATAAAGAAAGAGTGAGAAAAAAACTTCTGTATTTTTTTCACGGATTGGTACTAAATCGACACGATATTACTGAACTATTTACTAGAAAAACATTTGGGTAAAGTTTCGTTATGGTCGGATAAAAAATGGAAAAAGTTTTTCTTAGAAGAACTGATTGTTCAGTGGTTGGTTTGTATGGCAGCCCTATGACGTATAATGTTCCGATTCCATATGTTCTCAGATATGTTTTGAGGCTTTACTAGGAAAATACTCGGGTGAAGTTTGGTTAAGATTGGTACACAAAGGAAAAGTTTTTCTTAGACGAACCTAATCCTTAGGGATTGGTTTCTCTGGCAGCCCCATGACGCCATGGTCCGATTCCTTTCGTTCCGACATATACACAGCGTACACTAGAAAAAAACTTGTGTACAAAATTTCAGCCCGATAGCTTCAAAATTGAGGGACAAGTTTGCATTGCAACAGACAGACAGACAGACATCGCTCAATCGATTTCTCTCATCACACTGATCAATAATATACATATTATATACTTTTTTATATAGTCGGAGGTGCTTCCTTCTGTGTGTTGCAAACTTCATGACAAAGTTAATACGGTGAAAGCTCGCGGACAGCTCCCGCAGCCGGAAAATTTTCTTGGTTCAAATTTGTTTGTTCATATTTTAGAAAAAAAAAACCATTCCACTAACCAGACGCTCTACTGGCATTTCTCATAAATCATCTCCCGCAAGCGGACAAAAATTTAATTTTCAGTAGAGTTTCTGAAAATAACTAAAACCGAATAGGCTCAGAATAATACATTTGTCCGCAATAGGGTTTGTTCTTGTGGATTTTTTGCTCGTAATTCGACAATCGATACTACGAATTTGTGTATTGAATAAGGGATGTCAAAAATGATTGGTCCAAAAAAGGTACTTACGCATCGGACTACGGGTTACATTTATTTTTTTTCTTTCGATTTTCAACCGGCTGTTGGTAGTCTAACTTGTTGGTTTTAACCGGAATTTGATTTCCTTCCATATTTGTGGATAAAGTCTCAACTGTTCCCTAGGACAAATTCATGTGTGTGTGAAACAAGGAAATAGGAATCGGTCAGTCATTATTGCACCGGCTGGAGATTACACAAATATAATTAGACTCGCTTCAGGTCGTTCCTCAAAGCTATTGTAGTCCTATCAAATACTAATTTCCGTGCTGAGATTGATGATCATCTAGGAGGGTAGTTTTGCATATACCGAAAAAATATCTCCTGGAACAGAGCACGGGAACCTTCATAGAGCACATTCGGCCGAACATTTAACTGAAAATTTCAGAGTCCTAGCTGTCTCCGTTCAATAGTTAAACCGGTCAAAGATGCGACCCAAGACAAAAAAAATACATGGGGTCCCCCAAGGGGAATGGGGGTCTATTTTTCCGTGGGCCGTGCGCGTACGCGCAAGGGGTGCAACTCACGCTCGGCTCCATATAAATTTTGTTCTGGCTAGAAGAAAAAACTGAAAACAAGATGATTGACCGGTTTTTGACATCCCTAAATCGATGCCACCAGTTTTCTACCAGCTTTTTCCCTATGAAAACTTAAACAGTTTATCATTACACGAATATTTACGCATTGTTCACTGTGAAGGTTCGAAAAATAAAAATGAATTAAAACCATAACTACACTTTTATTGTTTTAATGTTCCTTAAGTGATTGTGTGTTATTCATTCACACAGAGAAGCCGCATTTATTACCCTCTCTCGCAAGCGGACATCTCCTGTGGCCAGACAAAAATGCTGGAACTGTCAGTGTCCGTCCTCGGGAGCTTTTACTGTGTACCCTTTCACATAGTAGCGGGTATAAAAATGAAAACACAATACTATTTGATAAAAACAGTAGAGTTTTTATTAAAACGAACGAGAAAGCCTACCCGAAAGGAAAAAAATTTTCAATACTATTTGTCTTAATTAACTAAGAATTGAATAGACTATTAACAGTTATAATTTTGAAATTTAAGGTCTTTTAGTTTGGTTGGAAATCAGCCGAAACTATTCATGCGAAGGAGTGTGCTAATCTGATGACAAGCAGTGTAGATCTGAGGAGAATTTAAATACATTGCCTCCTTTTCGATAACTATCAGAACTCGACTGCCTTTTCAATGAGCAAATACCCAAGTCAAATGCCCAACTGATACCACCTAATTCCCATCGAGCATTCCCAATTCTTAACCGGAACACAAATGAGCATATTATTTCCTTTTGTATTCCATTGGTCGAAGATCAAGTCCCTTTCTATATGTTTAAGGGTTGGTTTGGCACGCATCATCATCCCTTTGTACAATGGCTCTCTTCCGCTTGACAAAGACATATTGACAGTGTTAAAGGGGGTAGTTTTTGTCTGATACCAGTATACATATTTGCCAAGTACAAACTAAGCAACTAGAACATCCCTCATTGCAGGCACACATACCCCCATTCAAATGCTATTTTCGAAGGTTGGAAAAACTTAACCAACAACTAGCATGGAACAAGATTGTATCGGATTATCCCAATTATCATGTGTACGCTTTGTATTTTGCAACTGAGTGAAAAACATGGTGAAGCGCAAAGAAGGGGTGACTTCATACCGTTGCGTTACGTTTGATCCGATCCGCATTTGCGTTGGCTTTCAAAGAGGTCATAGATTTTCCATATGCTTTTTACTAGTAAACTTCCTACCTATCTACGTAAGTAGAAGTACACAACCATACTTGATTACTGAAGCAATTTACTGAGCTCCCCATATAGTAATTCAGAGGGTGGTTATGGTTTACTTAGGTTTGAAGTTTTGCCTTCTGGTTTCAATTATTGATTTAATGTAATGCATACCAAGAAGGAAATTTGAATATGAATGGAATCTCTGATTTTGGCATAGTCAGCGACTTCGTGAATGTTTATTGCGCTGAATTTTAAACGGTACTGGTATGGTGGTGGTGGATATGAAATGTAAACATTTAAACAGTCAAGCACTTAACTAATTAGCAAATTGTTTGAATTTGGTTTTGCAATAATTGCTTAATGGTGAGCGAATGGAATTTGTTCTGCATGATTTCATTGAAAATCGGGAAAATTTGATGACATGCGTGATGCGAGAAAATGCTAATCCTTCACTTTGGCGATGTTCACAAGGATATGTTTTATTGATAGCTGAATTTTAATTCTTGAAAATAAACAGTAAGTAAGTAAAATAATATAATTCATTCATTTAGTAAAGTTTCGCACTTAAATATCGGAGTCACAAAGGCATGAAACAAGATGTATAATCAGATCGGTAGCTAAGTATTTACATGCATAAGTATAAATATCTGATTGAGTAGGGACAGCCGCTGCTTGTTTGCATAGTGAGTTATGATGCTATCTTGTACATACATTGTACGAGACCTCAAGCGAAACCAAGAAGGTAAACGACGTCATTGTTTGAAGGTGCCACTGTTTGAAAGCCCATGGTTTAATGTTTGCTGATTTTACGCCTATTCAGATTCCAGTAATAAGATAGTTGCGGAATGTAAAATGAAAATAGGGAATTACGAATACAGCTTTTTACATAATGGATATAAATTATTGCAGTAGAAGGATGAGTTATAGTGCGCTCTAGCTGCTAGCTACTCAGTAGTGTGTTCAATATTATTGAGGTTTGTCATTTAATTTATATAATTTCACATGAAATCGAGATGTTAATACCTACTCTAAAGCAAGCAATGAGAATGTCGTCAAAAGAAATAATTTAAGCGAACCTGACAATTTTAAATAATTTTGAAGATACATTTTGTATAACGTTGATCCATTATGAATATGTATTTAAATCTTGTAGTGAAAACGACTGATACATCAAGGCAAATGTGTTCACAATATTGAGACAAAAGGAAAATGTGGAACTTTTGACCGAAGATGCTGCAGATGAGGCTAACATCGCTACTAACCGTTGTAACCAATGGTTCAAATAAGGTCAAGTTTTTGTTGTTTAATAAGCTAGGGACTATCCAGGAACAAATTTCTGCCAATGAACTTTTCAGACCAGATAATAGATTCATCCGTGGGAACATTGGGAAGGTCCAGCAAGAGTAAGGTCCCATTTGATTTAATTTAATTCCACGACAGCTGACTAATTTGAGGGCTGTCAAAAAGGATTATTCTGGCCATGAAGACAATCTTACCAAATATTTAGTAAAAATTGTTATTCAAATTTAAATTTTTGTCTCAAAAAAATTGAATAAACGGTGGAACATATCACTGAATTTTCCTTGGTCTTTCGTATTACGCTAAGTTGTCAATTTTTATTTCCTAGTTGAAATATCAAACAAGGCGAGAGGCCTCTATTTCGATTTCGAACAAAATAAATTTAAAAAACGTTATGCCACTGAAAAGGGCATCTTTTGACGAAAAATCAATCTCTAGCCGGTCGATTCCAAAGAATAAACTCAAATGGTTCGACTCTCCCGGACTTGCCCTAAATATTCGTAGTAAGATTTTGGCCAGCTTCCGTGATGTAAAAAATTGAAATCAGGTCGCTTTCGTTCTACTGCGTAAAGACGATTTGGGCCGCTAATGCGCTAATTCACAGAATTTGAGATATTTAACCGATTTTTTTATCTTTTAGGGGATGTACATAATAATTACACTGAGAGAAAAAAGTAAACATATAATCTAAAAAGTAGTTGATATCGGCTTAAGTTCGTCTTTTGTTTACAGCTTATGTTGATATACATATGTAGTTTAAATGGCTACATACTGTGGATGTATCAGCTGATTAGAAAGAACTGACATTTCGTGTAGCAGGTCTACTCAGCGAACACAAACTTAGCAGTTTTCCAATTTCTTGTGGGGGATATATGTATGTTGCTGAATGCAGTCAATAATACCAGCGCCATACAGCGATGTGAAAGTATGAGATTCTCTCTCGATTACCGTAACTCCTAGTGGAGCATGGTGCGTTGATGACTACTGTGTGTGTGTAGCCATCAACGTTACAAAGGCAACTGAATTCGGAGTGTGATACGGTTGTCAGCCATACCACTTCCTAGTCGCATTGTTTTGTTAGTTTATTATTCTACGATAAGAATATTTCTTATCATCTTCTTCTGAATAATAAACTTGCGACGAATCGTGCCGAGTTTGGAAACTCGTTCCTCTATGAGTGTCTATTTCACAGAGTGACGACCGAACGATCACGGCCACAGAGCACGACAATGAGATTCTATCTTCCTACAATTGCGCTGGAAAAATTAGGCTTTAAATTCATATTAATATTTTTTTGTTGTCAAGAGAGTAATTAAATCTTGTTTCTGCCGTTGTAGGTTTTACATCAAATAATGTATTTACGACCATACCATTTTCTTTTTTAGCCGTATACGGAAAGTCAATTCTTCGAAAATTAATGTTAGGTCTTAAAAATATGAGCATCGGTCGTATGGAGAGGCACCTGAACCCTGAACCGTCCCTCTCTACCATACCCCAGCTGGTGTGGTGAGTAAGCTTTGCTTTTCTTGATTCGAATCATGAATATTTTTGAATTTTCGGTGGCCCACTCTGGGTCGGCTACTCATACATACATATTTATCCATAATTTAAGCTTAAAGCATACTTGTAGCATGGTCGTTTACACTGGCTATAGAATGCTTTAAGCTTATCTATTGGATAAAATGAATGAGTAAGCCGGCCTCTGTAAATGTATGTATGTGTGGTGACAAGGGAATACGTCCTTGTGGCATGTACAAATGACTGGAAAGCTGGCTTAATTTGTATCGTGTGTTCTCCTTTTCATTTTGCAGAAGAGAGGGGACACATTTTAATTGCCAATGAAGGCATTAATGGAGATTTTAGCAAATTTGCTTGGTTTCGTAGTTTTTTCAACCCAATTGCAGGAACTTTTCTTATCTTTAAAATAAACAAATCAATAAGTTCTCAATTAGGATTTAATTTTCTCGTCGGTAAAACCTGAGGCAGCACACTAATTTGCTGTAGTTTCAACAGTGTGGCATATAGGAACCTGATGGTACTCAAAAGGACGTAAAAACTGTATGTAGGGGGAGACCGGGAGAGTGGAACCACATTTTGCTTCATCGCTGATAAAAAGCTATCAAATTGGATATATTGATGTCATTTATTCTTCAGTACACTGTGCATGATGTCAGCTCCAAAAATTAGTTCATATTGGAAAAATATAAAATTGTATGGCACAGAAGTCCTTTTTGCAAATCCTCGAAATAGCTCAAGTCTCCCCAAATGGCGGAAGAGTTGATCCACCATATAAGGAGACCATACTCTGGAAATTGTCAAAACAGTAGTATTTTTGACAGACATATTAAAATGTTTTATGCACCTGAATGAATGAATACCCTTAAATAGACTTGGGATACATTTTCCAAAAACTAGCTGAAATTACATATATTTTAAGGGCGGGAGATTTCAACCATTAGGAACTGGTTGCTATGTCTTCCATCCGGCACTTTTTTGGGTAAAAATGCTCTGAGTTGGACCATGACTCGCTAAAGGTGGAAAACCCGTTATATCTGATTAAATAATTGATTGAGAAGCGGCCGGCACCAAAACAAGTATACAGTAAAAGCTCCCGTAGGCGGACACTGACGGTTCCATTAATTTTGTCCGGCTACGGGAGATGTCCGCTTGCGGGAGAGGCTGAGTATAGCGAACACCAAAATTATTTAAATTTATTTACCTTTCAGACCCCTTTAAATTCAACATAATTAAAAATTGAATATCGGTGTCGGAAATTATTGATATTTTTCAAGATTTTCTACAATTATTCTCAAAATTTCCTCTGCACAAGCGGACGGACATCAGGAGAGACTAAAACTTCAAACTTAAAACCCTTTCTTTGTTTGTCTACAAAATCAGAAAAGTACTTCAGCAAGTTGTTTTGTAGTAATTTCTACCATTAAATCTCTCAAAATGTCGTTGATGAGTAGTCCTAGAATTTACTTTTTGTCCGTTTACGGGAGAGTCGACCTAAAAAATGTACTAGATATTAGTGTCCGCGTCCGGCCAGGGGAGCGTCCGGCTACGGGAACGTATTTTGTTCGAAAATTGTATTGAAAAGCTTGGGACCGAGAAATTTGTCCGGCTACGGGAGGTGTCCGCCTACGGGAGCTGTCCGCGAACAGAGCTTTCACTGTATTTACTTTTTGCAGATTAAAGAAAACTAGCATAGTTCGAAAAAATTATTTTTCATTTTTTGTCATAAAAACATATTTCCGTTTTGTTTTCGGAAACATACAAGTGTCCGACAAATGGGCATGCTTTTCAGTTGCGGCCTAGAAAAGGTAATCTTCTGACGAAAAATTAGCCTCTAGTCACTTATTTCCAAAGAATAAACTCAAATGATATAAGATCAAGTCGCCCATATGGTCAACTCTCCCGGACTCCTCCTGCTGCAAGGGTGTCAAACTCAAAACCTGGCCCAGGCCAAAACCCACTCTCTTCAGATTAGAGTGGGCCGCAGAAGGAAAATTTGAAAAACTAATTTTATTACAAAAGTTGATCACAGAATATTACTTTTAGAATATACCAGTAAGACGAATCACTATATGGGCTTCCTGATTAACCGTGACAAGTTCCACCTTTCAAAAATGTACTTCAAGAACATCAAACAAATAAGACAAGAAGTGAAAACGCGAAAATATGTCATTGATCGACGTATTAATCTCAGCGAAATTTTGGTTGATAAAAAAAATTGTCGCACCGGTTAAACAGGTCGACCAAAACAATAAAAATAGCTTCGGAAGTACGCCTGAAAATCAGGAACTTGGGCTGCGATTACAGATCCCGGTGATTTCCGTACCAATTCCAGGATTTCCGGAGTTTTTAAGGCTTGGCCATTATTCCAAATAAATCTCAATTTAAGATGTTCCAGTCCTTAAGCTGCATAGCGCAAATGCGAATTATACACTGGGGAACAATTTAGAAACTTTCTTTCTGTTGACTTGACTTTTGGACGGATTCAATAGTAAAATTGACACGCTGAATCCATAAATGTTTCTCGCTAACACGTCCAGTTTTTTTTGATATCTTGAATTTCTTGTTTTTTTTTTTGGTAACATAGCGTACATACATTTTACAAACTCTTCTATGGGTAAAATTGCGAAATATATGGGAACTCTGGGTGATGAGCATAGGGAGAGGAATTCCGCCATGACATAAAAATAAAAAACACGATACAAGAAGACCATGATAACAAACAATTGTCGATTTAGGTTTAATACAACAAAAAAAGCTATAAGTGACAATTTTTGCCAAAAAGTAACGGATTTCATGTATTTTTAAGTCTATGAAATGTATTTTGTATAGAGGGCCAAAACTTGAACCCTCTGTAGCTCAAAAACCGGACGTGTTGGAGAAAAACGGTTACTGCTTTCGAATTATACGACCAAAAATTAGCTAGAAACAAATTTAAAATCTAAGTAAAAAAAAATTCTGTTCCCCCTGTGAATCCAACTCTGTTTACTTTCTTCTGAATTGGATTTCGGGACAGAAACGTTTCATGAAGAGGCTTAATATTTTTCTGTACAAAAAAAAAGAGCTGCCTTATAAAACCAAATAACCACCAGCAAATTTTTTGTTGTATTAAAAGAAAAGTTGCTGAAATGCATAGTTTATTAAGCTTGCCTAAGCCGACTTTCTGATGAGTTTTTGTATTTCTTTAAACTTGAGTTCAACTTTTGAATTTTTCCTCCTTACCGTTTTCACAATTTTTATGTTGATACACATTGCGTTGCTTCGACATGGCTGCGTGCCGCACAAAACTACGAGGTCGGCGAGTTTGACATGTCTGCCCTACTGTGTGTGTAATTCACAAACCAAAAAAGTTGCATTCTAACTTATACAGTCAGTCAAACCTGTTAATCGGACCACTCTATAATCGGACCACCTTCTAATTGGACCACCCTTGGTCAATTTTATTTGGTTTTTCATACAAAATAACCTTTATAAACGGACCACCTCTTAATCGAACCATGGACCACGATCGGTGACTCCAATTGGATAAATCAGTACTAGACGTACCTTCACAATCGGACCAACCACTGTATAAATCTCCAAAATCGGACCAAAACTTCAAATTGATTACTTACTTGAGCAGTACGAGGAAATTTCACAAAACGGACCAACAGACAGGCAACGTGGCAAGACATTTTGTTGATTAAAAAAAAGTCTTAGAAATTTCGGTACTACATTCACTTCAGTTCCGATTACAATGATCACGGGAAATTTCGTAGACAGCACCAACCATTGCATCAGTGTTGGGTGGATGAAGTGGTGAGAAAATTCGGGAGTTTCTGCAACAAGAAGATGCAAGTGAAGTTAAAAGGAGGATTGATTGAGCCATTAACCTGACTTTGATTATAGAAATGCTTTGTAAAATATTGAAGAATATTCAAAATTTTGGTGGAACTGATTGTGGGGAGAATTTATAATAAGGAAGCTGGTTAAAAAAATCACAAAGTAGCTACGGTGTTAGCGATTTCAAAACATTAATTGCATAGGGCATAGGTGACCTTTGTATAAGTCCAATGTTCATGAATAACGTTTAAAAATTATTTTCTTAATTTTTTGTACTTTCCTGGCATCCCTTAGTAATTGGACCGCCTGCTAATCGGTCCCGTCAGTGGTCCGATTAAACAGGTTTGACTGTATTAGGAAGTTTTTGCAAGCCGTACAAGCACTAAAAACGTTGAATATAAATTGAAATATTTCATTTGCAGCGTATCCTTGGAAACCATTATTTGAGCTTAATTTAAGGATGAAAATTTCGAGGCAGCATTATTTCATAACTTCATCACTCTTTATAAACGTACAGTACTGTAATGTATCTACTGCAAAAGTTTAGCGCAGGTCTGAAAATGACTTCAAATGTTAAGGCGGCCCCAGACCGACCGGAGTGTGGCACACACCGCACAAAAGACCGGTTCCAAGAATGATACCTTGAAGTCGCCCGACCACACTGCTGGTGCTGCTGCACGATTTTTCGTATCAATCTTTTGTGCGGTGTTTGCCACACTCCGGTCGGTCTGGGGCCGCCTTTAAGTAATGAAAACGGGCACTATTTTTTATTGTGCAATTTTCCAGAGCGGAGTTTTTTTCACCGGAGTTTTTCATAACCGATCGGTCGTTATAGCGATGGTCGCTATATCCAGGGCCGGATTTACCCTCTGTAGCGCCCCTGGGCAGTAATCGAGTTGCCGCCCTCCGTCACTATTTTAAGCTGAAAGTAGATCAGTCGCATTCATGTGAGGTTTAGGTACAATTTTTTTTAACATACATTGGTTTCTGGCGTTTTCGGAAGTAGCATGATTCGATTCCTTAGAGATGGCAATATGAAACTAAATACATACACTCGGTGCCAAAAATCGGGCACTTTTTTATTCGATATTTATTATTTTATTATCGCGAAAGGTCTTGACGTCCTAGGAGTGCATCTGAACTCATTTTTACCGGAGTGACCCCCGCCACAACCCACTAAGTTGATTGTTTTCACTTTTTCAGTACGGAAAGAGTTTCCGTAGCGTTTAGTGAAATTGAAGTCAATCGAAAGGTCACGACTCCCAAACAATGGATATTTTAAGTCCCTTTAAGTCTCTTAATCACATCCGTTCTGCAGGTGCAGACCCACGAAATGGTCGTTTTCAAAAATTAATGAAACCAACCCGAATTTGCATTTTCCGGGAGGAGGAGGTGGGGTATGTTATACCAGAAGAAAGAAAGTGGATCCAGGGAACAGATCCATTAATTGGTGGTTAAAGGTTTGTGTTCGTAGAGACGCCTCATGAGATAATCACTCAGCGATCGAAGTTAAACCTCCAGTTTGAGTGCTATCTGCAAATATTTTCTATACAGACATGTTCCTTTAGTCCATAGTCGATACTAGGAAAGTCGAACCATTCAAAAAATATTTAAATACGGCTCGAAGTTGGATGCAAAACTACGATCGCTGAGCGATCATCACATGAATTGACTCTACGAACACGTACCTTAAGACCTTTCGTTATAACAGGGTAGAAGTAAAAAAAGGAAAAGTGTCCGCTTTTCTTGGTTCCGAGTGTATGTTACGTCTCTCACGCGCGATTTCCAAAGCTATAGTGGTGAACTGGCAGGCTGAATCCTACAGAGGCATTTTTAACGCCCCGTGCACAGATTAAAAAAAAATGTTCAGTGATGAGACTTTATTCCAATTTTAAAAGTGTTCGCATAATTCGTTAGCCAGCCATATTGAAACAATTTGGGAGTCAAGGGTCAATCGATAATTCTTTGGATTGTAAAAATAAGGTCGGTAGGGCGGCGAAAGTCGAAACACCTACTGACGTCAATCGTCAAATATGTAAGTCCGCCACTGACCAAAGGAACGAGTTTCCTTTATTTTTTCTAATTTATGCCTCCTGAAATATCGAAATGTGTATATTTCATAGGATATTAATTCAATAGAAGGTTGAAAGTTTCAGAAATATGCCGCCCTTCAAAATTTGCCGCCCCGGGCAGTTGCCCAGGTTGCCCATATGGGAAATCCGGCCCTGGCTATATCCATCAAAAATTGCACCGCATGAGCTTCCTAGATCACGGGACTTGAAATTCACGTCTTTATAGCCGATACGTCGTTGTAAACGATATCTACTGTAATCCAAAAACTATGGCAAATAATGTTGGTAAGGTGTGTCACTGTAATTTATTTTGGACTGGTTTACGTTACTCGTACTTTTGTATAGGCCAGCAGGGCTTTGACGCACTGCTTCGTCATTGAAAAATGGGAAATTGTTCAAGGGCATGCCAGAGCTGCAGATTGATAAAGTTAAAAAATTCAAGTAAAGTAAGTCCATCCCCATTTATGACTGATCTTCAATCAAACTTTTGCTATAAAATAATAGTACAGCCGTGTACACCCACGTAACCTTCTTTTAGCAAAGGATGCATTTTAAACAAATCCAAACTTAATGCCTACATACATACGTATAATATATCCAACACAAAACCATACTATCACTCTGCGCCATAGCTCTCATAAATGTGCATGTCTGACTGTAATTGTACACCAAATGTGTCGTTCAGATATGATACGCTTGGGTCACCACTAAAGGTCACATTATCCGGAGATATTTCCATAAAGACAAAACGATTAATTTTAATTTGAACATGACTTTTGACAGAAATTCGAGAAGCGTCCTAGGTCCATATATCATGTGTGAATCAGACGGAACTCCGGTTAATGTTAATGTCTGTATCGTTGCATTGAAACTCATTCTGTGCACTGGACTCCGACCATAAGAATATGACCCAGTGAAGAACACATAAAATAAATTTGTGTAAAATATTAAAAACATGAACATCGATAAAATGAAATGTGAACTAGAAACATGTGACCATATGACATGAAAACATTAAATTTCAAGGAAAAAAACAAGGAATGATAAAAAATGGACCTGTTGCATTTCGGGCTGCCAAGAGGTGTGTGTGGATCTTTGAAGTGAATTTTCACACATCAGCCTAGACGTGATGGATGTCTCATTAGTTGGTGCTTTTATTAGCCTCATCTATCCCCAAGATTGTTTTTTGTATATCATAGAAACGATGACTGGCACACCTCATCTATGTGTCGTTCTAGTATGGTGGATTCACTCATTTGTGTTGATTGACGTGCTTTAGTCTCGCGTTTGTCTGACAGAAAGAAAAAAAAAAAACGAAAATATTCAATGATGCAATAATTCACAGGCTAATGCTAAGCATCTCATCGAACCGGAGATAACATAACAAAGCGCCGGTGCTGAAATTTGACGCCCAAAAGTTCCGACCGTGTCACACCAACAAGGTACCGGCCGGGCCGGGTGTTAGGCCAAACCGACATGTTTGTAAATCATCAAAAGATGCCAGAACTCAGAACTTCGAATGACGTGTCTCTGGGTGTATCGAATTTCCCAACAATATGTGGTATGTTTTGCGGCTTTTTGAATATACGAGAATGTTTGTTGTACTGAAGTATCTTCTGATGGTATAATCGGAGGGCATACAAGGTTCGTGTAAACATTGCACTTAGGAAAATGATTGAGTATAAATTTTTGTGGTGAGAAAAGTACTTGAGGAAAATTTGAAAATCATTATGGTGTTACACGATTCCATATCCACAGGGCGCTATGTTAAAGGATTCGGCGAGACAATTTCAAAACAGTTTTAACATTTGGTATACATATTTGTAGCTTGATACTTCCATATATAAAATAACTTCAATTATTGTGAATCTATTTCAAAACAATGCTAATCAGATAATACAGCCACCGAAATAAATATAAGTTCACACACAAATTGCGCCATTTTTCGCTTCTAATAATTCCTGGACCGTTATAAATTCGAAAGTGATTTTTAAGGTTTTTTAGATTAAAAAAAAAACCGTGTGAAATCGATTTTATGCGTCCGTCTGTCCGTCTGTTCACTAAAAAAATCGCGAACGGCTTAACCGATCGTCATGCAATTTGGTAGGAATGTGTAGAATGGTAACAGTCTTTGGAATGAAATACTTAATAGATGGTAGGACAAAGATAACAGGGTGTCCCGGACATTTGAAAATTTGTTCACTGAATAACTCGCGAACGGCTTAACCGATCGTCATGTATTTTGGTAGGAATGTGCAGAGTAGTAACAGTCCTTGGCACGAAATACTTAGAAGTTGGTAGACCAAAGATAACAGGGTGTCCCGGAGATTTAAAAACTTGTTCATTAAATAACTCGCGAACGGTTTAACCGATCGTAATGAAATTTGGTAGGAATGTGTAGAATCGTAACAGTCTTCAGCACGAAATATTTAGACGTTGGTAGGACAAAGCTAACAGGGAGTACCGGAGATATGAAAAAGTCGACTTTTTTAGTTTTTATCGGACATCAAAGAACTCGATGGGTACCTACATTTCATATCAGTTGCTTTTTTTACAGTTTGGAGTAATGATACCGGAGTTACAGCTAATAAATTCAGTTAGTATGTAGAGCCGTGATACATAGTAAATCTATTTTTGGATTAGTCTAATTAAAAGTGTTACAGAATGACAGGCGGTAGAAGCATTTCATTCACATTGTGCATAATTCTTATTTATTATATTACCTATAAAATATACACTGAAAAAAAAATCGATTGCTTTTGGCGTAATAGATTATGTCGCCGACATTGTGGTTTTTCTATACATAATTATAGATACTTTGAATATTGGGAGATACACAAAACACTATAGAAAATGGCGTTTACGCTTACACATATTTGCTCAGCAACTCGAATAATATACTGTGAACTATTCGAACATAGTTATTTTCTGTTAAATTATATTTACAACGTGCAATATATTTTGCTACGGCTCACAAAAGATGATTCCATAGCTATTTTAGTATTTTCAGCAGAATCGGATATAGGTGCCTACAAATTATGGCATATATATTTAAAGTCCTTAAATGTGGTCGCAATGATCACATGTCCTGTTTTGTCTCTGTCACTTTGTCAAGTCAGACAGAGTAGCATAGTTTTTGGTGAATCTGAATTGTGGCGTTGCTGTGAAGTTCTTTTTTACGTTTGTCTGATTGGTTCGTGTAAAATATTCCTTTCCGGGTGCTTGTAACTTGCGAGAACAGTGATTTTGGTGCGTGAAAAGTTTTGAATAAGACAAATGGCAGGCAAATGAAAACGTGGATTACCTAAAAATAGTGAAAAGCGTCAGAAACGTATCAACCCAACGTACGATCAGTTGCAAGAGAAGCGATACGTCCTGCTGGAGGATTCGATTTGTCTGTTCGGTTTCTATAGCGAATGTGACAATTTCGAGCGATGGATGAAGGATAACGAGAAGTTGATCAAGGCCGATGAAGTCGATTCGGTAAACAGTGCCAAGCGGAAGTTTGAGGTCGGAATGTGGGTGTAATTGGTAAAAAAAAATCTTAATTTTCGTGAATTGTTGAGAAATTCCTTATCGAATTGCATCGATCGATGCATCTGTTGAGGTGTTCACTTGCGAGGGTCATTCACGGCTGGACAAAATTAAGGCTCGTCAACGGCAGATTCACAATATGTGGGATAGACTCAACCACGCCAAACTTCAGAAGGAAAAGAGTCTAGAGGGTGCCTCGAGTGTCGAATTCTTCACTAGAACGTGTGACGAAACTGAGGCTTGGATGAACGAGAAAAGGCTGCAGCTGGACATGGCCGTGATAAAGACTGATTTGAAAACGGTCAAGGCCTTGCAGCGTCGACATCAAAACCTGGAACGTGAATTGGTACCTGTCGTAGATAAGGTTGTAGAGGTTATTACCTATTTAAGTAATATTCTTCTACATCAATATTTGAGTTAATTGTTTATGTTATTTATGTTTATATATTAAAACTTTTTATATTTGAGTTTTTATATACATAAATATATTTATTTTATACAATTGAGGATTATTTATTTTTAGGGAAATGATGTAGGTATATTTTATAATTTTTATTTTTGAAACTTAACTTTTTTTTACGTTAAAAAAATTAACTAGATTAATATTTTTTTTTTGATTTTAAATCGGCTAAGTGGATTTTTAATTTCAAACAAGTAATTCTAATTGTTCCGAATAAAAATCCACGACAAGGTCAATCGTGTCAATTATCTTGAAAATTCGTGAGTATTTGCACCAAGTTTTTCTGGAATTTCCAAGACTAATCAATCGGTTTCTTAGGGTCAAAAACGCTTATCCTTCGGAACGAGCGAATGTAGACGCGCGACAGAAGGAGGTCGACGACATATGGAAATAAATTTAGACAAAGGCCGAGGAGCAGAGAGGTCGAATCGAGAATGCCCAGTATATCTTCGAAAACAGGTACTTACAGCCCTCAGATTCAGTTTCCATTTTTGGTTTAACATTTTCTGTCGATTTGTAACAGTGCCAAGGTCCTGCTCATATCGATCGATTCAGTCAAGATCCAACTTAACATGCAAAATTGTGGTATACTATTGCGTATTGTCGGCAAGCAAATTTTTGGAATGAAATGTCAGACTATGTCGTCATGACATGCTAAAACTCTCTATTAAAAAAATTATGTCATTAATGAATTTAAAATAAATATACTATTTTGTTATTGGCCCATCGTAAAACGAAAGAAACTTAAGATTTGATATTAATAAGATTATGAAAATAAAAATAAAAATAAATAAAATTTTCATTTATTTTTTTTTTTCCTAGAAGGATTTTTTTTCAGAATTTGAAAAGTAATAAAGTATATTATTTTGAACCATAATTGTTAATCACAGCACTCTCAGCTATGGGTTTTGTTTGATGATAGGCTGTGAGCTGGACACCTATTATATTACCTACGTATACATGTATGTCATGAATGAACTCTGGCATATTGCGATTGATCACACATAAATATACTCAGAAAACCTACAATAATTCGAGGTTTTATAGTGTCTGCGGATTCTACCAATCTTTTGTGAGCACTTGGGTTATGTATACGGTATACCGTTTATCCTACACCTATGTGTTCAGAAATGGTTCAGAATATGCTTCAAGATCTAATAGTTTATGTTAAATAAAGTGTTCTTCTGTGAAAATAAGCGTAATGTAGGATAAAATTTCGGGCAATAACTTAAAAGTTCTAGTCTTATATGCTCAATATTTCAAAGGTATCTATAGTGTGATAAAATATGACTCCAGATGTCTCATCAAATGCGCATTCAAGCTATAATTATTCTTTAATTTTAGTATGGTGTTATCACAATCTGTTGAGATCCCAGAATCGACTACAATTATGAGCTCACGTGTATATAAATTGTGACATATGCGCTCACAATTTCTTTCAGTGTATGTGCAAAATTATTCACTATGTATGTATCCAAAATCTAAAAAACCTTCGTACGCCGGTATTTTTATTATGTTGTTTACAAACTACCTTTTCGAAATATACTTCGGAGAAATAATTTCCGTCAGTTTCACTGAAGACCCAATAGTTTCCGAATCCTGCTTTAACCCTTCAGTGGGCGCGCGGGCTACGATTGTAGCCCACACTTTTTTAAATGGCGATCATTTTCAGGATATAAACCGAATTCATTCGAACTGCTTAGCAGCTGTTAAAATGTTGCTTCTTAATCGAATAAGAATATTTTTGATATTTATTGAGCCTAGAAACTAATATTTTTTTGCGATCAAAGTCCACTGGGCTACAAGTGTAGCCCGTGCGCCCAATCATGTTTATATATTATATTATTATAATATATTATTATAAAACATTGTTGAAAATAGCAACAGTAAAGTGTTTGACCAAAAAAAAGGGTTTCAAGATAAATGTACAAAAATTAGATTACTATTTTAACGAAAAACCTGGAGTTGAAGTCAAAGTCATTTCTTACAGAGTTTTTTTTTATCAATTCTAGCTTAAATATTGCGAGAACAGTTAATATGAATATTGTGAGTAAAAATTCAATCAGTTTGACTCACTATATATTTAGCTTTCTAGCAAGAAACTGTACTCCCAGTTAAAAAATTGTGAATATTGGGTACCCAAAAATGGGCTAAGTTTGGAATTCCACAAACTGGGCATTTTTAGCTGCATTCTCTCGCTCAGTGTTCCATTTCGAAGATTTCTTGTTGATTTCTGAGAATAAAAACTTTTTTGGGGTTTTCATTTTGAAAAGTAACTATTTTGTTCACCTAAGTAAGTTAATGTGAAAAAAGACTAAAAATAGGACTAATCTGCATTTTGCCCTCTTTTATTATATATATTTTAATAAAAAATTAAGGATTTTAAATTTTTTAATCTGTACAGTAATCAAGAGACCACAGACCGAGCAAGAAAAAAAAATTAAAATTGAACAATATTTTTTATATAATTTTAAATTTGGGCTACAATTGTAGCCCGCGCGCCTAACCACGTGACAAATGGATGCGCGCCTAACGAAGGGTTAAGTGTTGCGAAATATTTATACGTTCACGTCCGTTTTTTTAAATTTATCGCACCGGAAGTATTTTCTTTGTCTTTTTTTTTACGGGAAACAGTCTGGTAACATCTAAACGAAACTTAACAAAGACATTTTTTTAATTACTGGTTGATTCGGTTTTTTTTGGCAACATGCCACGTGCCGTCTCCCTTACAGTCGAAGAACAACGTGCAATAATAGCGTATAAAGATTCCCTTCAAACCGCAAAATTGCAGATCATGTGTCGTCAAAAATGTTCTAATGCTTCGTGAAAATTATCGAAAACACCGAAAAGACACTGAGGAAAATAAAATCGCATCAGAAATCCGGAGCGAAATGAGTGCACTGTCCAGCGGATTCTACACTCTAACAAGGACCCCTCAAATTCATCCAAAGGCAGAAAAAACCACCTTACCCAACCTTATATCATAAGGCGAAGCGTCTTCAATGGGGGATTTCAGCGAAAAGTGGAAAAGCATTATTTTCAGTGACGAAAAGAAGTTTAATCTGGATGACCCGATGGTGTTCAATATTATTGGCACCATTTAGGACGAGAAAAAGTTGCCATGAGCCGAAACCTTGGTGGGGGCTCTGTGATGATTTTGGGATGAATTTTTGATTTGCAGGGAAATGACCTTTGGCCTGAGTTAAACGGAAAATGACCTCAAGTGATTATGTGGAGATATTAGAGACATCGCTCGTTGACCATGCCGAGTCAATTATTGGACCGGAATTTATTTTCAAACAGGATAATGCCAGTATCCATCGGGCACAAACGACAACAGAATGGTTCCAAGAGAAAAACATTACAGTTTTAGATTGGCCAGCCCGTAGCCCCGACCTCAACCCCATTGAAAATTTATGGGGAGTACTTGTTAGGAACGGTTACGCCCATGGAAAACAATATCAGACCGTATCGGAACTCAAAGGAGCGGTCCGCCAAGCTTAGGAAGAAATTGACCAAATTATCTTGGAAAACGTAGTAAATTCGGTCCCAAGACGAGTTTTCCAGGTAATTAGAAACAATGGAGGACCGACAGAATATTAATTTATATCATATCGTTCATTTTTTTAATTATAAGCTAAAACGAGAAATTAAACTAGCAATATTTCGAAATGAATTTATAATTATTTCGCAATACAATTTAAGAAGTTTTCTATTTTCTTTAACTGGATGTACATTTTTTTTAATCTTATAATTTATGAGAAGTATTATTTCCCTAATAAATAGTTTGTAGTCGATCGATTTAATGTTTAATTTGTTTTTATTGATTTTTTTAAGCTTTTTATGAACTTATAATTATTTCGGTGGCTCTTTATATTTTTTATACAGGACTTTGTTTACTTTTCTTCTTCCTTGCCTCGTTCTTTATACCGCTCCGTGGTTCCGCGTTGCTCGACCTGCGGTGTAGGCACATCGCCCGTTTTGGCGATAATTTCTCAGCATATTTCTACAGGCAGCTCTATCTTGGATCGTGTCATCGCCGAGACCAATGCGTTGTTGTTGCTTTTTCATTTGACACATCCAGGTGTTCTTTGGTCTGCCTCTGGCCTTGGGTCCATCAAGTGGAACTTCCATTGATATCGCTCTCTTTGCGGGGTTCTCAGGCGGACGCCTTTGAACATGGCAATACCAATCCATTCGTCGGTCTTCGAGCTTTTCGGTGATTGGTTGGTCTATGGACAAGCTGCCTCGGATGTAGCTACTCTTGATGTGGTCCCTTTTGGTTACACCAACTGACATGCGTAACATTTTCATTTCAGTCGCTGTCATTTCTTTCGCGTAACCTTCATACATGGTCCAGCATTCTGATCCATACATGAGTGCGGGACGTACAACCGTTTTGTACAACTTGCCCTTTAGCTTCAGTGGCATTTTCTTATCGCAGAAAACTCCAGAGTTTTCTCGCCACCTCATCCACCCAACCTTTGTGCGATGTTTGATGTCATCATCGCATGTAGCTCCGCTGTTCACCATCGAGCCAAGGTACTTGAACTTGGTACAAGACTTAAGCTGCTCTCCTTTGACGTACATTTCTGGTATCGGTGCATTTGGGTCTGAGAATTGGCAGCATAAGAACTCAGTCTTTGTTATACTTACCCTCAGTCCATGCTCCTCCAGAGTGTCACACCATTTTGTAAGCGCAGCTTGCAAGGCAACGATGTTTGGGCTACTGAGGGCTATATCATCAGCAAAAAGTAGAGATATTTCTAGGCCGTCGGAGACACGTGTTAATAAGTAGCACATGATGATGTTGAAGAGCAACGGACTCAATACACTGCCCTGGTGTACTCCGACATTCACCGGAAATTCTTCTGATTCACCGGCTGTGCATCTAACCTTAGTCGTAGCTCCATCATACATGTCTCGTATCATCCTGACGTATGCCTCGGGGACATTAAGTGCTCTCAAGGCCAACCATATCAGATCACGAGGTACTCTATCGAATGCCTTCTCCAAATCGATGAACACAAAGTACAAGTCCTTTCGTGCTGCTCTATACTTTTCCATCGCAATACGAATGCACTGAATCGCATCGACTGTAGATCGACCTTCAACAAAGCCGCATTGATTGTCATTCAACCGCACAATCTTTCTCAATCGATTGCAGACAACTCGCTCGTAGATCTTCAGTGTATGAGGTGTTAACTTTATAGCCCTATAGTTGTTGAGTTTGCGTGAGTCTCCCTTGTTCTTATAGAAAGGAAGAAGAAAACTTTCCCTGAAAGCATCAGGCATCGGTTGCCCACCTTTGATTTTGTTGAAGAGAACTGTGAGCCAACTAAGCCCGACATTTTCCATTTTCAACCAAAATTCCGCGGGGATTTTGTCCGGGCCGACTGCCTTTCCGCGTTTCATCTGATGCATTGCCTCCATCACCTCTTCCTCTGAGATATCTTCAATATTTGTGGTATTTGGCTCAACATCTTGAAAAGCTGCCCGAGGAAATTCTTCATTTAGAAGTTCGTCAAAATACTCTCGCATCCTGCTACAAATTGCCGTATCGTCAATCAGCAACATTCCTTGCGAGTCCTCCACGTACTTTGGCGCCTGTATTTCCCGAGCGTTCCTTCTCCTTTGGGCTGCGACCCTAAATATCCTGGCGTCGTGCTTAGGTCTCTCGCGCAAAGACGGTCCTTCGGTCGCAGTCTGAGTTTCTAATTCTTGGTAGAATTTCTCAGGACTTTGTTTACTTATGTTTTTATATTTGGTACCGCCACAAAATATGCTGTAAATTCAAAGTATGTTAGTATAAGAGGGGTCACGCGACGAATGAATTTTCATTAACTAAAAGAAACTACAGTAGAACCCCGATATTCCGGATTATTGAAATACCGGATTTTCGATGTCCGGATAATCGGGGTCCTACTGTAAATTAAAAAAAGAAAATTATATAAATTGTAAAGGTTACTAAAATTAAATACTTTAAAGTGTTCACAATTTATTCAAACATTAAACGTATAAATAGTTATATATAATGTTAGTACATCTGAATGAGTGTCTCTATTTACAAATTATGCAATAACTAACATGTTCCCTGATTTGAAAAATACATAAATGTAGGTACGTAATGGTTCAGTGAAATCTATGATTTTCCTGGAAACGGATTAACTTGGCCTTGGTATCAGCAAGTTGTCAGCTTTTTATAATCCGAAACGAATAAATCATTAATCCTCACCACCCGTTGTCGTTGCACAACGTTTACCATTATGCTTGTCGTATTCGCTGTGCAAAACTCACCGAGAGCTTGCACGTGTGCCTTGTACGATTCTTCCAAAAACTTTGTTTGGTGCACGTGCATACATTCTATCGCTTTTTTATATAGACCACTAAACGCCCTTTCGAAGGTAGATGTAGTCTCATTGAAAGGACGACGGTCGACCGGTAAGCTGATTCGAAACAATCACTGCGAGTATACGCTCCATGCTACACGAGAAAACCAGAAACAATACACCTACGGATTTTGCTGTTTTTCTCCCTGATTGATCCATCTCGCATCGCGCTGTCTGCATAATGCGTCAATCCCGAGATTCTTCGTTTTTTTCGGTGATTGACTAACATCAGACTTATTCAATAAATCCGACAAGGTCTACTATTGCATTCGTATCGTATACGCAAAGTACCACCCCCAAATTGTGAACTTCCCCGGAAGGCATATTCCCATTATATTCGTAGAGAAAAATGTTGAATTGGATGAATTGAATGAAGACTATCGGGAAAGGTTTGGATTTCAATGACTTTAAGGCGGAAAATCTTTTCTTGTAGACACGTGACTACCTCATTAGTGTGATACGTGAGATGTTTGGAGTCAAGGGTGAACATTTTTTGGTTCTCTTTCGTCTTTATACGATGTATTTGTTGGGGCGTGTGATGATTGGTTAGGTAAGGTGATACGGCTGAAATACAACCCTTTATAATGTTAATTTTTTTTTGAATACAAACTTTCTGGAATATGCACTTTTTCGTCAATTCTTTTTACTAAGTTACTTACAGCATTGGATCCTCGTACTCGTATCAGTCAGAAATCGTACTTCGTACTTCATCAGATTTTAAAGGAATCTTACCAGAATCACCGCTATCGAACAGGATGTAGTGTCTGCTTTCGCTGTTGCTGCTTCCTGGTCTAGTCAACGCAAATCAAAAGTCAAAAGGAGTGTATCCGCACACTCACAGTATCTGCGGGGGAAGAGGCCAAATCCACCTTCCCCTTGGAAGACGAACTTAAATTTGTTATTTTAAATATATTTAAAAAATATAATAAAATAATTCAAATATAAGTTAAAAGTTATAACGTCCCTTTACCTTTAAACCTTACTTGTCTTAAGAAAGTCTTCTTATTCGAAGTCCTATTTCCAGACTCGGGCCCAGATTTATCAAAGTCGCTTGAAACCTTTCTTTGGCATCAGGTCTGATGAGTGTGTCTATCTGTACGAAACCACAAAACTTTGGGAAAAAATACCAAAAATTGAGGAAAAAAGTTTCATCCCAATCGAGACTCGAACCTCTGACCTTCTGTCACAAGGTCAGCAACTCTACCTACTGAGCTATAGACGCTTAGAGGTCTCGATGCAAAAATTCCAATGTGACATTTCCGAAATTGAAAAACTCGATATTTCTTCCGCTGGGGCTTTTCTCCTCCAAACAGACAAAGTTCCGCGTTGTTCCCATAGAGCTGGTAAGTTGCCATGCCATAAATACTACAGACATGCACCGCAGTTGGTGTATAAAATGGAACGATAAGTCAAGATTTTCACAATTATTTGTACACTTTCATACCTGACGTGAAGAATTTAAAAATAGAATGACCTGTAATGAATTTTCTGAGTGCTAGCTCATCAAAAATGAAGAATTTAAAACCTGATGACTAAATTCTGGAAAGCCATCATTACTTAGAAAATTTGTTACTAAAACGTTCAATTTTACTCTTCATACTCATTTTCTATTATAATTTTTGTGAAAAAGGACATTTTCTACAAATCTACAAAGCCGACCCTGACCGTGTGTAGTCGTCAACGGTTCAACGACAACTGAATTCGGAGTGTGATACGGTTGTCACTAGATAGTAAGACAAGAAAATTTGTTATCGTCTTCTTTATAATAATGGTGCGACAGGTCATGCCGAGTATCGAAACACCTTCCTCTATAAATTTCTACATATGTATATCTTTGAAATTAATTGTTTTTCTTCATACTGGATTCCCAAAGATTAGATGCTCCAAGCTAGCCGTCCTCAGACTTGTTCTTAATGTTAAAATAATGTCAAAACAGGGGCCAATTTAAACATACTCGACAGCTTGACATCCAATCCACATTTCACAGCACTAGCATTAGGAACCAGAGCTTTTAGAACGTCGACGTCAGTGGCGTAACGTTTCTAAAAAATCTTGTGTTCGAGATGGAAATAGGGGCCTCGACAAAATGCAATTTATAATTAAATAAAATAGTTGAAACCACTATTCTTGTCCGATCAGAGATTTGTAAGAACGATTAACACTTAGCAGCGAAATCTCGGTTTATTATGAAGCCTCCCTGTTCGCAGTATCATTCTAACTTTGTTACAAAATTTGGCAGTACGTACCTACAGTCCAAATTTCCGCTTTAACCATTCTATGCTAACCAAAATGGTTCTTTTTCGCAAATTATAAAAATCTCCGTCAAAGATTTGTGTTCGTGAAAAAAATAAAAAAATACACTTAACTGGTTTATAACGTGGACAGAACGGAAAATTATGGATGAACGGATTTATGTTCAACGATGTGTGTTGCATACACTCAGGTGAAGTTTAGCACACTTTACCACGATTTCGTATAGATTTGGATTAAAATTTTTGGTTGAAATCTCGAAAATCTATGCAGGAAATCTGCTTTACTTACTGCAAAAAAGTTGGTGCATTTTAATCGAGTGGATTTTAGAACCAGAGCTGTTTGTTTACTTACTTAATAGTGGAATTACTTATTTGCGCTAAAAAATACAAGTGCTTCTAATATCGTTCAATCGTTCTTACTACAGCAATTTAAAGGCTTTCCGCGAAAATTCAGGATGAAGTTCTGCAGTTTTGTATGAAAATGCGTACCTACTTTTGAAAGTATTCATTCTTTAGTACAAATTAAGAACTTAAAAATAAAAAAAAAAATAAAAAAAAGGTGCTATAATTGGTTTACGCAATTTTCTGGTATTATTTTAAATTTTGGTGAAACTTTCACGGAGTGAGGAACAAATAGACAATCAATAGGCAATCGGTTTTATTTTCTCGCGGAGGCTTGACCATCTCTGGTAACAAGAATGCAGTTCTTCAGCGCAACAAACAGTGAAATGCGGCTCGAAGTTCTCGCTTTATACTACTTTGAAAAAAAAAAAAAACACTTTCGCTCAAGAGCATTCGTTACTTGTTGATCCGCTAAATAACATTCAATATTCCAATTACCCAGAAATCTACAAAAAGTTATTTAAAACCCCGTCTAAAATTTCCAACTCCTCGTCGCATTGTTAGGGGGCCCCTGGGTATTGGATGCCCATGAGCGACCGAACACGTAGAACACCGTACGTTACGCCACTGGCCCACATTGAAAGATCTAAAAGAATATTTCAAACTGGAAAAGCCTTTTGAAATATGCGTTTATAGCGTTATGCGCTAATGGTTGACGTTAAGAAATGGAGCCCAAACATTCAATAGAGGCTCCCTACACCATAAAACTCCTGCTTTGGACTATAAAGCCGCACACACGTGGACAATCAAACTCTTTTTTTTTATTTTTGTTTTGTCAAAATCCAAGAAAATTTTTGATTTTGACAGAACGATGAATCCAAAAAAAATTGATTCGGATTCTCCGATTGTGTGCGGCATAATAGAGACTATCCGAATGTCTCTCATCGTTCCGTAGATCGTGATAGCAATAACCGAATTTTGGGCCTTTTAAATTATTTTTTTCCGTCTATAAATACTAAGGCTTCATTCAAACGACGAGCCGTACCGCTCGCAAGCACGAGACATTGAAATACATTGGCTTATACAGGACTGGCGAGAGCCGTATTTTCACTGCATGAGATGAGGTGCTTTTTCTAAAGGTTTAACCTTTTTTTCTAGGGTGAAACACGCCTTAATATTGAAAACAGGCTTTCGCACATTCGAGACTTTATGAAGCTTAGCTCGAATCTGGAATTGTACGATTTTATCCGAGTCATCTGCAAGGAAAATATATTATGACATGTTGACTTATATTCTGTTATCAAATTTGGAAAATCACGCTCTGTGGCTTACTTGGTTCCGTCGCACTCTACGATGCTAGTAATCTAGAGGAAATCGAATCTCGGCGTGGTCCAAAATTTGTGCGGATAGGAAATATATAGTGCTTCCAACATTAGATACACTCCGAAATGATAAGCAATGTAGCGTTGACTCGAAATTGCCTATAAACGGCTGAGCTACCGCACAATGCCCCCCCCCCCCAAGGGGCTATTCGATACTGAAAAGAATAAATTTGGAAAACAAAGTTTATATAGAAGTTTTTTAAAGTTTCTTCTTGCCGCTGAACAAAGTGTTATTTGACCCGGTTCAGGTTTTTTGAGTTTGGCACGCCTGGTGTACATAGTTATAATTGTGAATTAATGAACACATCCTGTTTCATTATAAACAAATTCAAGAAAATATCTTAGAAGGTACTTTGCCGGTTTCAATAATAAATCGCAATCATGCAGGAACTTTCCAATTAAAATTATCCGAAGAAAAGAAACTTTCAAACAAACTTCAATCTCATATAACCTTTAACATTTTCTCCAAAGCAACACAAAGAACAAAACATTTCGCTTCACTGCCCAAATTTGATGAGGTTATGCAGTATCACTCATTTTTCCCAAGTATCCAATACCAATATCCATAATCGTGGTGAACAAGTTTTATGCCTCCTTGAAGCCCCAACATTTTCACAAAGTTAAAGTAAATCTGCAATATCAGATTAAATTTCTTTCAATACCATTTCCTCTCTGGTCAACTACGCGTACTTTATTCTTGTACCTACGTACATATTTAACGTATTTGTGCCAGTGATATAAAAAAAGTGTATTTACCGCGAGAAGTGTTGCGGCATTATTTCTTTCATGTTTCCGATTTAGTTTATTTTAACGCCGAGTTTTATTTTTAATTTTCTTTTATTCGTTGAGCATTTCCTTGATGTGCACACGTAGGTATGTTTGTATGTACTTAAGTTTCGAGGAAAATAAAAATATATTTAAGAAATATAATGATTTAATTAAAATCGTTTAGAAAAGCGGTAAGATTTTTCACAAGCAATTAAATTTTCATGCATGAAGACAACGACTTTAAAAAGTACTTTGTACTGTACTTACTTTACCTGTACAGACTCGTAGTGGTGTGTACTTTTTATAGGTGTTCCTATGGAATGAAATGTGTATGTGTTGGATAATAAGAATAATAAATTGAGGGTCGTATAATAGCTTTCAGGGAGTACAGGCTCAGGTTTTAAATATAATAGGAATCTTTTTTAGTAATTAAAGCATAAGCATACCTATATGAGTTCCATACTGTCGTTTAATTAAAAAAAACAGTATTTGGAAAAGAGTCATTTGAGGTAAAATAACATACTATGTGGACTAACCTTAAAACAAATTATGATAGTCATGGCCAAAAGTAAGAATTCTTTGTTTCTTTATAATATAGATTGACTTTCGATCTGTCATCAAGTGGAGCCCGATTATCGTTTTCAAATTTGAATTCGTTTGGAAGCCATTTGTCGAATAAATTTATTCTTTTGATTTTATTTATACATATGTACATACATGTATGTTTGCTATTCTCTGTACTAATAAAAACACAATTGTTACAATTAACCATAGGAGGATGAATATGTTTCTATTTGACGAATCTACTCATTCGATGGAAAATTTAAGCACTCGTCAAAAAACAGTCAAGTCATTAGCACACAAACCGCCCTGAGGGGGCTAAGACTTAAAAGCAACATCATAGAAAACGATTCTGTATGACAAGTGATGAAAAAATATTTATCCATCAAATCCATTGTTACACCAGCAAATCGGACACAAACAAAACATTTCAATTGTGTCACAATCAGCGTTTCATCAAAAATCAAACAAAGGCTGAGAAAATTGCACATATGGCACTTTTAGATACACCTCTGTTCGCTTCCTTTCCTTGTAACATACAAACAAGGTGAATGTCCATAGTATCGGGATCTATTTGACAAGGTATGCTCGTTAAAAGTAAACATTCAATTCACTCAATCAAACAGACATCATCGTCGTCACATCTTTTATTGCAATGTCAGCCAGCCAGCCCATGGTTCCGTATTTTAGTGAACACCTATGAGAAAGGACATTCCGTGTATATGTATACTAATCGGGAGACCCGTAACAAGTTACGGGCTTTACTTGCGATATAATCTACCCCAGCCACGAACCACCCTTTTTCTCAATACATATAGTATCGAGTGAAGTTGATGGTGTTGTAAAGGAACAAATAAAACGTAAGGTCTTACAGCCCACTTCATATACTTACGAAGGGGTGAGTCCATTTGATTAAGATGGTTATCGGACTAACCAAAATATTGTCGACACATGTATCCGTTTAGTTGTTGATGGCTTTTGTGATTTTTGACAACAAAAGAGGTTTATTGCTAGACTACGTCCAAGTTCAGCGGAAATGTACGATTGAAAAGATCCAAGAGGATAGTTGGTGGTGGTGTTTTAATGTAATCCTTTGGATAATTGGCTGTATCAGATATTAGAAATGAAATATTCTGGCATATGGATACTGGTTGATAAGAATCATTCAGGCGATAATTCGTTGATTGGATGATCGGCTATAAGGGTTAAAGGAAAATTATTGGGTTTTCGTCTTTTTATATTTTAGCAAATACATATAAGATATTAGATATTAGTGATGGAATTATTTCCAGGATTTTACCACTGCTTTTTGTATGTTGCAGACACAATTTTCCAGCAATACCAGATGTACAACAGACATCATTCATTCGATCAATTAAATGTTTATATGAGTTTAAGCATTCTTTATTGCCACTCCATCAAATATCGTTGAGGATGCGATATTGTTTCGTACACTTTTCCCGCCACTTCAAAACACGGAAATAATAAATTTTCTCACCCTCACATAAGAGAAATATCGCTACGTGTCAACTTATGATATAAACAAATCAGAACCATCCGACAAACTTGTATGCATGCTTGGAATCAAAATTAAATCCCCATAATCCCTACATGTTGGATCCTATGCAACACTGCACAAGTTCAATTACGGTGATTTATTGACTGAATTTTTACGTCATTTTTCTTAATGAGTCGCACTGACTCTGAACATGACAGCCGCGGCGAACTACTATGGGTAGACAAGCAACTTGGTTGCTTTGAAGACCTCTGTCTTGTATAGAGGGATTGTGAACGGAACTGAAGGAATTCCGGCAGACATGTCAATTCGACGACGGGAAGGCGCTTATTGTAGGAGGCAAACGATTGTGGTCGATATGTGGTTGTAAAACACGTGAAGCATGACAGAAAATAAAGGCCAAAACCACTTCTGGAATCGAGCATGAAATATTGATACTACCAGCAGTGTTTGTTGTCTTGTTATACCAAACATAAAGATGTCAACCGTGGCTGACATGTAAATGATGGGTTCGAAAATTTATTGAAGATGTTGATGATATCTGCAGAGATTAGAGATGATCAGAAATAAATTTATTATTATTGAATACTATCAAGTATCAACACTTATTTGCAAGATTGGGATATTTGGGCAACCTGGGCTACTCCGCGGGGCGGTCGATTTTGAAGTTTGGCAAAGTTGGGCCTTCAAAATTTGGCCCTTATCCTTCACACAAAATTCTCGAGAAGCATTTACTTTGAATGGCCTATTGGTGGCGGGTAGTTTGGTTACACTGGGAGTAGAAAGCGCTCTCTGCTATGAGAGTATGATTTCTCTATTGATCGCTTGACTATTATATGTATTTGACCGGATCCAGGCAAGCTTCTGTTCTGGTCGTTAGTAGTGTTACTATCCACGACCCAAGCCGTGGCTCAACTCCTAAGTCTGAGATGGCCTCATGAATAGATTCAATGCGAACATTATTGAATGCACCCTCTATGCCTAAGAAAGCGGATAACGTGTATTGTTTGTACTCAAGGCTGTGTTCGATGATACTGACAACATCGTGGAGAGCCGTTTCTGTGGACTTTCCCTTCACGTATGCGTGCTGGGACTTCGAAAGTCCTGAGTTCTCAAGACTTTGTCGGATTTGTAAATCTAGTAAGCGCTCTAAAGTTTTGAGTACGAAGGAGGATAAACTAATCGGCCTGAAATCCTTCGCGGTCTCATGCCCTCGTTTGCCTACCTTCGGAATAAAAACGACTCGAACCCGTCGCCACGACTGGGGTACGTGGTTGAGTAACAGAAGGCTTCTGAAAATTATTTGCAGCCGTGGAACTACCAGATCCTGCGTTTTCTGAAGCATAATCGGTAGTATGCCATCTGGTTCTGGCGATTTATAAGGAGTGAAGCTGTTGATTGCCCAGGTAATCTTCTCCTCAGTTATCATGGAGAAAACGAAGTCACTCTGCCGTTCATCTCCATTATGCAATCGTGGACTCTGCGTGCAAGTGCTCCAAGAGATTTGCCAGTTGATTCCGCCCAAGTGCCATCCTCTCTTTTTACTAAGGACGGACACGACCTTGCTTTGGACAAAATCTTGCTGATTCTAGCTGAACCTTTGACGTTGTCCAGTGATTGTCGCAGATCGTCCCACGCTTGGACATTTGCGGTTCTAATAGCTTTTTTGTAAATTTTCAGGCAGTCCTTGATTGGCTGCCAGAACTTATGTTTGTTGCAAATGTTGAATATATCCCGAGTTAGCTTCCGTAACTTAGAAAGGTCCATGTTCCACCATGGAGGGAGAACTTTCTTACTCCTTTTCATTGGACAAGAACCCTTGAACGCTACTTCCAAGGATTTTCCCAATGACTTAACCTCCTTGTCCAGCTCCTCCACGGAGGGGTTCGTCGCAGTTGAGAGTTATGGTGCACAAATCTTCCTGAACTTCTTCCAGTTTGTCGCCTTAGGATTTCTGTAAGGTTGCGGCATCTCCCTGGAGACATTAATGTTAAAGAGTATCCAGTTATGGTCCGAGAAAGATTTCAGCTCTGAAACTCTCCATTGTTCTACCTTAAATTTATCATTATCTCTTCCCATCCCGCGTAATTATCCGAACTCGGAAAAACGAAGGTTGAATGGTCTCCCGTATTGCACACTGTAAGGTTAGTATTTAGGATAAAATCAAAAAGCGACTCACCTCTTTCAATTATTTTGGTACTACCCCACAATGTGTGTCGTGCGTTAGCGTCGCATCCTATCAGTAGGGTTGTCTTCCTGATGGAAGTTGTGGAAGATACCAGCAGCTCCAGCTCTTCCGGTGGTGCTGGCCTTCCATGGGCCATATAAGCGGAGGAGATATATAGCTCTCCCATCTCTTGAACTTCCATTCTGACAACTGTCAGATCGGAAGTATTAAGGCATAAATACATTTCTTGGCTAAAATGCAGGTTCTTGGCTAAAATGCAGGTTCTTGGCTTACCTTGATCTAGGCTAATATTGTAGAATAAATTGTATTGCTTATCCACGAGTCCCTTTATAGATTCATCGTGAAGCGCGATGTCGATGTCTTCCTCCCTTAGGAAGACGAGCAGATTATCCGAGGCGAGCTCATCATACAGCTGATACAACTCAAGGTTGTACCGGATGCGCCATTCACCTCGTTCACGAACGGCCCCGAAGATTCTTCGGAGAACCTTTCGCTCGAATGTGTCCAACAGGTGTTCAGAGTTTTGGGTTAGGCTCCATGCCTCGCAGCCATAGCATAGCACAGGTCAGATGATGGTTTTATACACGTGGAGCTTCGTGTTCCTGTGCACCAGCTTTGAATTCATAATTTGGAGGACCGCAAAGTAACATTTATTAGCTAGTTGTATCCGTCACTTTATCTTGATCGCTACCTACCTCATGATAAATAAGTCTTTAAATTAAGAGCTGCAGCGAAGAACACCTGGAATTGACAACAGTGACCAGCGCGTGACACGCAGGGTTAGTAACATACGTTTCGCGCAAACGCACTCACTGAGTCGACACACCGATATATGAGATGCTTGCACACTGTTATCGCGGTAGAGAAAACCAATTCAAATTTTAAAAAGTGATAATTTTTTTCATTTTTACCTTTTTGTATTTTTTACTTCTATTGTATCCTTAACTTCTTTTTCCCTATTTTAACTTTACCTTTTTACAATTTGCTTCTACTGGGAATTGAGCCGGGGACCTATCGTTTCGTAGTCCTGAGCTATCAAGATTACAAGTTATGCGAATAAATTAGTCGTTTTATTTTTGTACAGTTTCATAATTATTACGTGCTCTTGTTAATTTCATGTACGAAAGGATGAAAACTATTACACCATGCAATTATTACAGATCCTTGTTAATTTCAGTTATTGTTGATTACAGGCTGTGGTGAAAATTATCTCAAACGCAATAAATGTAGCTATCCATACAAGTATCATGCAATGATTTTTGTCATTACACTGTAATAATTTTTACAATAGGCCAAAGCCAGTAAAAACAACTACATTGTAATGAATTTCACTACGTTTTAATAACTTTCACTACAAATTTAGTGAAATTGTATGTTGTGAAGTTCATTGTATGATTTTGTTGAATTCATTGCACATTTTTCACTCCGTGTAGAGTGCGACTAAACCAAGTGAGCCACAGAGCGTGACCTACTTAAAAAAAAATTAAATTCAATATAATGGAAAAGCTTTCTGAAAATTGTGTGTGTCTTCTCTATGCGATAAGACTAATCATTCGAAAAGAGTTTTGAGAAATCAGGCCTTAGTGAATATGCTGCGTAGTACCTTTTAATTATTGTGTTATGTGCGAAAGGAACATCCATGAACCATGACAATATCCAGTTGTATCAATTGTACAATGAGTTGGCAGTGTCGAAAATCTCGAAGCTATAAAACTGCGATGAACGACAATCGCAAGACCCAACGCCAAAAGACAAACCAGAGGATTTTCCTCGCTGATATTACGTAATAAGTGAGGATGTTAAAGAGATGCTGGACTTTGGATACTGGAAGACCTGGTCGCTACAATTGAAACTCAACGATATTGTGCCACATTGATTGCTGATCTGCAAAATGAGCTGACTGAAAGGTGGTAAATAACAGAAATTGTGAAATCAGATTAATTTTTTCAAAATGATACTTAGAGGAAATTCAAAAATTTCTCGGACACATGTTTTTAGTTGGATAGTGTTGATGTTATCCTGAAAAATGAGAAAAAAATTAGTTGAATGTGGAAACTGCAGAGAAGAGCCAAACATATCTTTTTACCATCACTATTTCATTATTTACCTCTGATTTTAATTCTAAAATGATTGGAGAATCCAATAACTTTCTCCGCAATTGAATTTCATATTTCTTATCATTAGAGGTATGGAAATTTCGCAAATAAGAAACAGGAATTTCGCATAAACTAATTTTAGATATTGGAAATTTCACTAAAATTTGCAAAAAAAACTAGTTTTGTACATTTTCTTGTTTTATTTTAATTTTCTATAACTCTAGAAACTCTGTAGATTCACAGTTAAACGACTGCTCAAAACTAGCGCTGCAAAAAAACTGCAGTATGAAGTGTGTCTACCAACTGCATCATACTCCGGGCTCAGACAACAGATACTAGTCGACAAGACCACTCCTTAAGGAGTTACGGTAACGGTAAAACGAGAAACTGCTGAGGCATATGCCGCTGATATTGTTACGCTTTTAGCTTTTTTTTTGTAAAGTTCATTCCAATTTTGAGGCCCGCCGAACCACGAGAAAAACTCTCCCTAAAAAATGGCACTGCAGAAAACAAAATTCATTCATCAAACCTGCAACTAAAGTACTTTTTCGGTGTTCAGCAAGCCATCATGCTCGTGACTCAGAACTCTCTGCATTTAACAATTTCTCTATTCTTATTAACGGATAACGTCTGAAAAAAAAAAGATCTGAGATAAAAAATTATCTCCAATAATTGACAGTTTTGAACGAAAATAAACTTTTTTTGTGAAAAAGTCCAAATTAGAACATTTCGCATTTATTCGCATAAATGAGAAATTTTCGCCGAAATTTGCATCAATTTCGTAAAAACGAAATTCCCGTACCTCTACTAATCATATATGATCGATTTTGAAAAGAGAGGGGCTTCTCAACGAGCTTACATTACACCCCGGGCATCACAACTGCTTCGAACGGCTCTGTGTACAAAGCCTACCAGGTCTATCGCAAAAATGTCCAATTCCGCCCAAATATGGCCGGTAAAATTTAAGATTATTTTGTTTCGAGTTTTGCTAAGAAAAGTGGATAGCAATGGGTAATTTAATTACAATCAATTAAGCTAGTAGGTATAGAAATTAAGAATTCAGAATTTGAATATTGTACAATTCTCTTTATCATTGTTCGCAAATATTCTGTATCTGTAATCTATCAATATGTTGTGCAGTAAAAAAATGTAAATACATCTCTACTTTTCTCATAGAACCAACTTGGTACGATGCATCTCAAATCAATAAATTATCAACCAAATCAGAGGCACAATGTAATATCGATGAAATTGAATTGTAATGTCCACACCGCATCATCTATTATCCAAAGACACTAAAAGATACACAACATACATACTATACACTGTGAAAAGATCTCCGACATCACCCCTATAAATGTCAAATAAAATTTTACTAGTTCTCCGAAAATGCCATATAAACGTCTTGGTTGAATTTAACTGAGGCGTCTGCACACTGCCTTGTTTAGACTTTATAGTCTTACTCTTGCACCTTTATGGCAATCAGCTTCTCGCGGACAGGTTTCATTTATTCGTCTCGCCGTTAATAAATTGTATTGAAACCATAAAAATTGACTTAGTGTCATTGAGAAAACAAACATTTTCGATAATTTATTCACATTCTGTAAAAAGAAACCAAAAGAAAGTATTCTATACTTAAGAAAAGAATCAAGAGAAATAAAACGAGAAGGTTGCACTCCATGTTACGGGAGTAATAAAAGTGGCGACATTTGTTTTGGTTTCATTTTTCAAAATTATTTATTTTCTAATAAATGTTTCCCATTGTTCGTTTTTTTTTTGTTTTCTCTTTATCTATAATATACATATATATATAAATAAAATACAATAAGTACAAATATGTATGTGAATATTTAAACTATTTTTGTTTAATAAATAACTTAAGAAGACTACGCTACGAGAATTACACAAATAAGGAAGAAGTAAAATTGGACATTTTCGAACGACTAAAATAAAGATATACAATTGGGCTCCTAATAGTTTAATGTGTCTTCCAAATTTTAAAAGGATTCGTTTTTAATCTCTTCGGTACATAATAATTCTAAGTCTTTAGTATGTATAGTGTTTTCGTGTAATTTGGCAATGGAAAATATTTCACTTTCTTGTTTTGAAAATCACCATCTTGATCAATTGCCAGTTTTTTCATTAACTAATTTAATAAATTTCATTGTTTTCTTATAACGCGGCTACGATTAAGAGCTATTCTATACATTCCTAATGTTTTTTTATTTGTTCAAAGAACCTAAACGTTTGAGCCTTAAAAATTAATAGGATGATGTTATGTTGTTGCTTCTCTTATTGAGTCGAAGCATTTGTTTGACCTGTTCATGTTCAATTTTTAGTTTGTCTAAATATTCTAATACAATATATTCACTGGTTCTGGGTTTATCTAATTTTTCACTGTAACACTTTACAGTCAATCCTTCTCGTCCTCCTCTCTCCGATATTAGATAAATTTCTAATCTAAAATCACTTAAATTAAATGTTTTTAAAACATGGGTATTTTTACATAATTTTCAGTGGTAGCAGTTTCTTTTTGTAAAAAAAAGAAGTGAATATCTCAACGTCTTATTTTAAGTTACCTTCGTTGTTTTATTAATACAAAAAAAAAAGAAAATAAAACATGAATTTAATCGTTCTGCATGGAAGAATGAAGGAAGTCCTAACTAGCACTTAAGTTTGATCATTATCTTTTCTTTTACATTAAGAGAGTATTTTTTTGCATTAGCGAATTATATTTACGTTTGTTTTTATTCTATCGAGTGTGGGCTTGGCGGTCCGCCTAGCATAAATGGAGGACTATGTGCACTATAACTATCGAGGTCCAGTGGTCCTTCACTTTTATCACTGCCACTTTTACCGTCCTGTTTCATCATCATTCGACGCCATTTTGCACGAGCGTTTTGGAACCAAACCTGTAAAACAAAGATGAAGACAAATTAGAAAAATCTAGTCGAGTGTCTATTGAAATAAACATTAAAATAAATAACAGTCTAACATTTAACCTAGACTGCAGATGTTTTAGACTTCTCTAGAGGAGTTGAGATCAAGAGCATGCTCTTCTGAGTCATTTAAAATCTGTGTGTGAGATAAATCTGAATTTATGTTCATTCTATCCCCTCATTGGATAGACCGATAAGCAGACGGAGTCGGTCAAGTGGGCTCATGGTGTCATCGCTGGTCTTCCTTTCGAAAAGCAGGTTTTTAACCGACAACGTTCGTAAGAAGATCAGGTGGAGGGCCATATGCGACAAAAGTTGCTAAATCCAAAAATTCAGCTTCAGGATCAAAGTAGCTGTTATCGATCGCAATGACGCCGATGGTGGCATGTCGGTTGATAAATGGGTTATGGTCGAGGGCAGTCTCACCGATAAATTTCAGCGAGCCGTGGAGGATTTCCCTGATCCGCCTCCAAAATGAGAAGATGGAGGCTGGTTTCAGAGTCGTGTGAAACTGATGAAGTTTGCCGATCTGAGATCAGTTTCTATATGTTCAGATTCATGTGAGCCTTCCACCTTCCGTACCCGACAAGGATAAAAAATAATGACAATCGTTCGAACTTGCAATCCTACCATTCCAACTGATGATTTTCGAATCGTCAATTTGGAAGAACCCGTCAATAATCGCAGGTGTGCGGTTTTATTGCCAAATTTACCATCGCTAGCACCGCTAACCAAATCCGGTGGAGTCATAAGCTTTGGCTTTATTAAGTTTATAAGGGAGACATGAAAAAGGCTTATAGCCCCGTATCCGCAACCGTTTTGCATGCATAGAGCGTATTTTCCCCGTAACTGATTGTCTCTCTCTCGAAGCGGCTAAGTCTGCAGATGATAGTATTGTTGAGGACGACTGCCTCTCACTCTGCTCAGACTTGGCTGCCTAGATCGGCGTCTCATGCGTCTTCTCCGTTGAATCCCAAACGGATGAGGAGGAAAATGTTACGGTGATAGAGAAGACATGATGGTGAGGTTGCTACAAATCAATCATCATCAATCAAAGACAGCGTCAGCTGCCGTTCTCCATCGTTTTTCGCATAGTAATAACCATATCGTTTTCATTCAGAACCCTGGGTTGCTGCTGATCTCGTCAAGGGTCTGAGGTGTTCCGATTTTACTTTGTTTTACGTTAGAAGACAGGATAAACCGCGTTCCTGCGTTCTTGTAAGAAAAACCGTCAAGGCTTTCATGTTACCTAATCATAGTCATAAGGATTTGATCTTAGTCTGCTTGGAGCTAAAAGGTAAGATCTATTGAACCGCTTCGGTATACATGTCCTATGATGACGGAGGGCAAGTAAAAAATAAGGTTCCCAATGCTGTAAACTCGCCGCGCGAAATGCTAGGTGAAACCCGGCAACATCGCCATGATTCTTGGTCACCCAGCTCCATTCCCACTACGGGGAGCGATCGCTGCGACGCTCAGTGCCCGCTATCGCCGTCACCGCCAGATGTGAAATCCGAGATCGGAGAGTAACGCTTTGGGAGCTGGCTGACCAGGTTCCTGAGGTTTGTGAAAAAAAAACTATCGACAACATTTTGACCGAAAAACTTGGTTATTACAAGGTGTGTGCGCGGTCGGTCCCGCACATGCTTTCAGAAACCCACAAGACAATCGCGTAGCGGTTTCTTCGAGAATGCGCCGAGAATACCGAAGAATTGTTGGACTCTATTATTACGGGAGATGAAACGTGGTGTCGCTACGTCACTCCGGAAAGAAAAGAACAGTTGAAACAATGGCGCCATCCCGGATCGGCCGCCTAACGCCGGAGTTCTTCGAAGCGGGTTTTCAGAAGTGGATAACTCGTCAGGAAAAATGCGTAGAAAAATCTGGCGACTATGTAGAAAAATTGTTGAAAGTACAAGCTTTCAGATGGTATACCTATTTATTGCAATAAAAAATCCCTTACACCTGAAAAAAATGTGGGAACCTTAGTTTTTACTTGCCCCTCGTACTATACCTTCTCCTAATTTAAAGAAAGCTATTGCGGCAGCAAAGGTTTCAGGCTTTAGTGTTATCGTCGGATGTGTTTCTAATGCGCATCATGTAGTCTGGGGCAGCTCAGATACAAACGAACGGGGTATATTACTTCTAGAATACCTTCTGGGTACCGATTTCCTTATTTGCAATGTGGGCCTACTTTCATCACAAAAGAGGTTTTGGATACCACTCTAGCATCAGAGGATACGATTCATTTGACCAAAGACTGAAGAGTATCTGCGGAACACTCCTTCTCGGATCACCGATACTTACAGTTCACTCTGGCGGAGCGCCCTATTGTGAATCCGCCTACTGTCAATCGCAGAAGGACAAACTCGTCTGGATTTCAAGGGGTTCTCCTTGCAGAGCTACCTTCTCTACCGGACATGCCAAACAATGAACAGGAGTTGGATAACATGGTTGACCTTTTGACGTCATGTCCTATCAACTCATTTCGAGGTAAGAAAAAATCTTCGTGGTGGACCCCTTAGATCTCTGAAATAAGGGTTATAGTCTAAGAGCCCAAGTGGAAATTATTTACAACTATTTCCTGGTCATTCTGTTACACATTATCGCAAATTTCATGATTGGCGATGCCCTAAAACGATAGTCCCCCTCCTGGACAGTGGGGCTAAAGGGGTGGCAGACAACTTCAAAGCCGTTAATAGTTGCAAATATTTGCAACTATTTCCTGGGCTTTGATTCATATGCTATTTCATAGAGGACGAGTCCCCGCATATATACTCCAAAAGGCAGACAAATATTGGGGGGCTAACATGGTGGCAGACACGCTCCAAAAATTGAAATTTGTATGAAAAATGGGAAGTGCTTCTACAAAAATAGCGCTAACTCCATCATGCTAAACCATGTAGGTACAGTAAGAGCCTAAATATTTTCCAGACACTTCCCCCAGCATTTAAGCCAAATTTCACTTCAAAATACCAATTACAACCCGGTTGATTTATCAATCGAAATTTGACTCTTTTTTTTTCAGTAAATTCACAGGCAATATAGTACAGCAAATAGTAGCACTTTCCCCTAATATCACACAGATGGCCAACAGCAGCGATTCCTTCTGAATGGGATATCATTGAAAACACCGTGCTGAGCTTATATTTCCAAAGGCAGACAAAACCCTTTAAAAGGACGATCAGCAGACGAGCCCTTAAATGGGGCAAAAAGTGTAATTTTGCTTGAAACAACAATTATCTCTCGTGACAGCATTTTCCCCTAATATCAGAGGAATGGCCCCCAGCAGCGATTCTTTCTGGACGGCATATCATTTAGAACACCATGCTAAGTAAATATTTCCAAAGGCAGACATAAAGCATTAAAAGGACGATCAGCAGACGAGCCCTTAAATGGGGCAAAAAGTGTAATTTTGCTTGAAACAACAATTATCTCTCGTGACAGCATTTCCCCCTAATATCACACGGATGGCCCCCAGCAGCGTTTCTTTTTGAACGGTATATCATTCAGGACACCATGCTTAGTCTATGTTTTTAAAGGCAGACCATTAAAAGGACAATCAGCAGACGAGCCCTTAAATGGGGCAAAAAGTTGAATTTTGTGAGAAACAACAATTATCTCTCGCGGCAGCTTTTCCACCTAATATCACACGGATGGCCCTCAGCAGCGTTTTTTTTTAACGGTATATCATTCAGGACACCATACTAAGTATATGTTTCGAAAGGCAGACATAAAGCATTAAAAGGACGATCAGGAGACGAACCCTTAAATGGGGCAAAAAGTGTAATTTTGCGAGAAAAACCAATTATCTCTCGTGGCAGCATTTCCACCTAATATCACACGGATGGCCCCCAGCAGCGATTCTTTCTGGATGGCATATCACTTAGGACACCATGCTAAGTAAATATTTCCAAAGGCAGACATAAACCATTAAAAGAACGATCACCAGACGAGCCCTTAAGTCGTGCAAAAAGTGGGATTTTGCGGCAAACAACAATGATCACTTTTTTGCCACCACTTTAGGCACGTCTACTGATCGACCTTTTTTAAGTTTTTGTCTGCATTTGGAAAAATATACTAAGTATGGTGTTCTGAATAATATACCGTTCAAAAAGAAACGCTGCTGAGGGCCATCCGTGTGATATTAGGGGGAAAAAAAAAAAAAAACGACGTTTGACGTTTATCATAGCAAACACGCAAAATTTTTCGCTAATATTAAATTTCTAATTTTTTTATCAAATTCATAAGATTTAATATTAAATTCATAATTTTATGATTCATTTGCTTGTTCACTTCATCTGTAAAAGTAGTTTCGCGGATTGGTGTAGTGATAAATCATAAATTTGTTCGAAAAGTGTTTAGTGGTTTGCATTTTTTACCTGCCGCTCGGACGGTCTTTGTTCTTTGTTTTCATTTGGTCCAGTAGTCATTTCAACTCGGCTTAACTGAGTTATCTGGGCATACATTTTCGTACTAGCATATAGCGCAGTGGTAGCGTGTACGACTTACGCCCGTGAGGTCCTGTGTTCGAATCCCACTTTTTGCAATTTTTTTTCTTTTTCCTTTTTTTCTCTTTTTATTAATTTATTAGTTTAGTTCTTGTATTAAAATGAATTGTGTTTGCGAGCAATTTTACAAAGTCCAAATTGACGGTCTATCTCAGCTCGTTTCGTCGTTGCAGAGCCAACTTAGCAAGCTGAGATCCCTTATGAAATCTGTAAATTGTTGTGAAAACAATTCCGAAGCATTGCGAGATAAAAATGTAAATTTAAAAAATAAGAAGAGTAATATAGGCAAAGACACTAAGAAAAAAACTAAAAATATTGTTTCAATATCTTCTGAGCAATCTTTCGTTAGCCATGAAGCGGGAACTTCCACTGTTATTTCAGATTCATCTTCTACAATTCCTTCTAACGTTGACAAAAATCAATCTCCGATTGATAAATTTGTCACAGTTCGTAAGAAAGGGAAACATATTAAAAAACCTTCTCCTGTTGGTGATGTTATTCCCAAAAAGAGTGATAATAATAATAGGCGACACAAAAGAATCTTCGGTATCGATCAAGCTAATGATTCTCTTCGAAGTGTCCCCAGTTTCAAGGTATTCCATGTTTCTAAGCTGCATGCTTCTGTAAAAGCAGACGATTTAAAGGAATATGTAATGAAAAAGCTTAATTTAACAGATGACAGCTTTCTTTCGGTTTATCCTCTGATAAAAAAAGATTGTGATATTTCCAAATTAGTTTCAATCAGTTTTGGTTTGAAACTTCCTCATGAATATTCTAAGCAAGTGTTTTGTGCCAACTTCTGGCCCAAGGGCGTCAACATATCACCCTTCAAATTTTCAAAAAACGACAAACGCCAAAACAGTGTCCAGCAGAACACATAATTTCCAATTCATTTTTCTCGGTCTATTATCAAAATGTTGGCGGTCTTCGTTCAAGAACAAATGACTTTTACCTTGCAGCTTCACAAGAAGATTATGCTGCCATTTGCTTAACCGAGACTTGGCTTCACACAGACATTACAAATGAAGAACTTTTCATAAGAGACTATGATGTCTATCGTCGCGACCGTTATGAGGCTTCGACTAAGAGAGGAGGTGGTGTTTTGGTAGCTATCAAAACAACATTCCCATCTCATGAAGTTGAGCTTTTTCATGAGGACGTGGAACAGATATGTGTTTCTATCAATGTTTCTCGCAGCGAAAAAGTATATATTTTTAATAGCTATTTACCACCTTTGAGTTCAGTTGATGTTTATAACAAACATGTAGATAATATCTCCAAGCTATTTGCATCTTTTGAGGAAAAAGACAAATTGATTGTTGTTGGGGATTTCAATCTTGGTAATATAAGTTGGTACTGGAACGACGACGAGAAAAAAAATCTGCCGCGTGATTTACATCTTGAGTGTGAATCTGTTCTAACAGATTGTTTGTTTGCAATGGATTTGATGCAAATGAATCTTGTTAAAAATTCGATTGGTAGAATTTTAGATCTAATTTTTGTTAGTACTTGCTTGAATGCTTCTGTAATTAAAGTAGATAAACCAATTTTGCCCAATTCAATCCATCACAGTGCTCTTCTTCTTGAGTTTGTTTTTTATGATTACATTGAAGAAGAGCCCGAAGTTATTCCTACTAGAAATTTTCAAAAAGCCCAATTTGAAAAACTAAATTCAACATTTTTTAATATGGATTGGGCTCCAGTTATATCGAATAGTAATCTTATTGAAAGTTATACAATTTTTAATTCAATTTTAAATAAATCTATTCGCAAGTACGTTCCTTTAAAAAAGAACAAAATAAAAGCAAAAAATCCTTGGGCTACCAAAGAATTGTTCAAACTTAAGAGAGCAAAAAATAAGGCCCATAAATTATACAAGAAGTCATCCTCTCTTGCCAATAAAGAAAATTTCTTTAGATTGAGAAGAGAGTATGAATTAATGAATAAAAATCTTTACAAACAGTATATTGCGAGAGCTGAAAATAATATAAAGAATGACAGTAAGACATTTTGGAATTTTATAAACAGCAAGCGTAAGAATACGGGAATCCCAAAAAATTTAGAATTCAATGGCAATTTTTACAAAGATGTTCAATCGGTTTGTGACGGATTTGCTAGATTTTTCAGTTCAGTTTACAAAGTGCCAGACTCCGTTTCATCAGAAATGAATGCTAACATCAATGGAAGTCAGAGTACATTGGTCCCTCGGATAGCTCAGGAGGACCTTACGAGTGCTCTTGAGATTTCTGAGGATGACCTATTGAATGCTATGCGTGATCTTGATGTTAGTATTCAGGCCGGACCTGATGGCATTCCTAATATATTTTTGAAGAATTGCATGCAATCGTTATGTCGTCCTTTAGCCTTTATTTTTAATTTGTCCTTGACTTCAGGTGTTTTTCTTGATGAATGGAAAGTTTCATACATAACGCCTGTTCACAAAAAGGGTCCGAAGCATCTTATTGATAACTATAGACCCATAGCTAAAATATCTGCAATACCGAAGTTGTTTGAAATGCTTATTAAAAATAAAATAGATGTTTTAATTAGCCGTTTGATATCGCCATGTCAACATGGATTCCTGAAAGGAAAATCAACTTCAACAAATTTGGTATCATTTACTAAATTTGTTGCTGATGGTATTGAGCAGAGAATGCAGGTTGATGTGGTATATACCGATTTTTCGAAGGCTTTTGATAGAGTAGATCATAATATTTTACTTAAAAAACTAGAACATTTAGGAATACAGTCAATTTTTCTAAGCTGGGTGAGATCCTATTTAACGGATAGGACTCAGTTGGTGAAGTTAAATGGCTGTACATCTCGCTCTGTTATAAAGTGTTCATCAGGGGTTCCGCAAGGAAGCCATTTAGGACCACTTTTCTTTTTAGTTTTCATAAACGATATCATCCAAAATTTTAAATTCGTGCGTGTATGGCAGTATGCCGATGATATGAAAATCGCTATGAAAATACGCAACATTGATGATTGCCTTAAGTTGCAATCCGATTTAGAAAAGCTGCAATTTTGGTGCCGCGATAATAATTTAAATTTAAATGTTAGTAAATGTAAAGTACTTAGCATATATAAATTGAAAACTCCGGTCTTCTTTGAGTACTCCTTAACAGGTAGTGCTCTTGAAAGGGTTGCCGAAATATCAGATCTTGGTGTAATTTTCGACCATGAGCTTTCATTTCGACAACACATTGATTACATTATTTCAAAAGCGAATAGTATGTTAGGATTTGTTAAACGTAATGCGCGCGAATTTAATGATGCTTTTACTTTAAAAATATTGTATGCAGCTTTCGTTCGTTCGCACCTGGAGTATTGTTCTATTGTGTGGAATCCGTTCTATAAGGTGCATATCGAGCGTATAGAAAGAATTCAACACAATTTTACACGGTTTGCCATTTATCAAATTGGCTGGCGTTTCAAGCCAGATTATAAAACTCGCTGTTCCTTATTGGGTTTACAAGCCTTAGATTATAGAAGAACATTTTTAAATGCTATGTTTATAAGAGACCTGTTTTGCTCTCATATTGTTTGTGAAGATATATTAAATAACTTTCAAGTTAGAAATATTCCTCACAATTTGCGGCGGAACAACCTTCTTGTTCAGCCTTATCATAGAGTAAACTATGGGCTTAATGAACCAATTACAAGGTCAATTATTCTTTATAATAGTTTGAAGGACTTAGTTAATTTTAATTGTATTAATAAACTAATGTTTAAAAGAAGTTATTTTGATAAATTTCCTTACTAATATATTTTGTTTTCAGTTTTTTTTTTACGATCTGCTAGAGTTTACACTCGATTGATTGATTAGTCACTTACGTACGGATAGTAAGTAAAGTGATGCCGAGAAGCCTAGTCCCGGGACAAAAGTTTCTGTGAGGCAAAAAAAAAAAAAATAAAAAAAAAAAAAAAAGATGCCGCGAGAGATAATTGTTGTTTCTCGGAAAATTCCACTTTTTGCCCTATTTAAGGATTCGTCTGCTGATTGTCCTTTTAATGGTTTATCTCTGCCTTTAAAAATATAGACTAAGCATGGTGTCCTGAATGATATACCGTTCGAAAAGAAAAGCTGCTGAGGGCCATCCGTGTGATATTAGGGGGAAAAGCTACCGCGAGAGATAATTTTTGTTTCTCGCAAAATTCCACTTTTTGCCCCATTTAAGGGATCGTCTGCTGATCGTCCTTTTAATGCATTATGTCTGCCTTTGGAAATATTTACTTAGCATGGTGTCCTAAGTGATATGCCATCCAGAAAGAATCGACGCTGGGGGCCATCCGTGTGATATTAGGTGGAAATGCTGTGACGAAAGATAATTATTGTTTCTCGCAAAATTCCACTTTTTGCCCCATTTAAGGGTTCGTCTCCTGATCATCCTTTTAGTGCTTTATGTCTGCCTTTCGAAACGTATACTTAGTATGGTGTCCTGAATGATATACCGTTCAAAAAGAAACGCTGCAGAGGGCCATCCGTGTGATATTAGGGGGAAAAGCTGCCGCGAGAGATAATTGTTATTTCTCGCAAAATTCCACTTTTTGCCCCATTTAAGGGCTCGTCTGCTGATTGTCCTTTTAATGGTTTATGTCTGCCTTTAAAAATATAGACTAAGCATGGTGTCCTAAGCGATATGCCTTCCAGAAAGAATCGCTGCTGGGGGCCATTCCTCTGATATTAGGGGAAAATGCTGTCACGAGAGATAATTGTTGTTTCAAGCAAAATTGCACTTTTTGTCCCATTTAAGGGCTCGTCTGCTGATCGTCCTTTTAAAGGGTTTTGTCTGCCTTTGGAAATATAAGCTCAGCACGGTGTTTTCAATGATATCCCATTCAGAAGGAATCGCTGCTGTTGGCCATCTGTGTGATATTAGGGGAAAGTGCTACTATTTGCTGTACTATATTGCCTGTGAATTTACTGAAAAAAAAGAGTCAAATTTCGATTGATAAATCAACCGGGTTGTAATTGGTATTTTGAAGTGAAATTTGGCTTAAATGCTGGGGGAAGTGTCTGGAAAATATTTAGGCTCTTACTGTACCTACGTGGTTTAGCATGATGGAGTTAGCGCTATTTTTGTAGAAGCACTTCCCATTTTTCATACAAATTTCAATTTTTGGAGCGTGTCTGCCACCATGTTAGCCCCCCAATATTTGTCTGCCTTTTGGAGTATATATGCGGGGACTCGTCCTCTATGAAATGGGATATGAATCAAAGCCCAGGAAATAGTTGCAAATATTTGCAACCATTAACGGGTTTGAAGTTGTCTGCCACCCTTTTAGCCCCACTGTCCAGGAGGGAGACTATCGTTTTAGGGCATCGGCAATCATGAAATTTGCGATAATGTGTAACAGAATGGCCAGGAAATAGTTACATTTGAAGTGTCGCTGGCTCTAGGTCTATTACGTGTAGGAGAAGCTTTAACAAAGCTAAGTCCTCGAGACTTGAATCCGATTGGCACTTCTATAAGAAACATTTAAATTATTTTACTGTAGAAATATGCTGAGATATTATCGCCAAAACGGGCGATGTGCCTACACCGCAGGTCCAGCAACGCGAAACCATGGACCGGTATAAAGAACGAGGCAAGGAAGAAGAAAGAAGAAGAAAGAGTTAAGGAACAAAGCGCAACTCTTGGAGAAGTTTTTTTTTTAACATTGAAGAGTGTTCAGAGACATCTAGATTTAGGAAAGTCTTGGAGTCGAACCCGTTCGTGCCAAGCGTTCTTCAAAAAGAGGACGGATCATGGACGTCCTCAAGTATCGAAAGCAACGAGTGTCTGTTCGATATGCCTTTTTCTAGAAGCTCAGCTATTGATCCATCTGACAACTCGCACAGAGTCATGTGATACGGCATCTATACTCGACCGTGAGAAGATTTTGTGGGGAACATCTAGCTTTGAACCCTTTAAACCGGCTGGACCTGATGTCATTATCCCTACGGACTGGCAACACTGTGTAAACATAACTTACCCATGGATAGAGGGCATACTAACAGCATGCCTAAATTTGGTTTATATTCCTCGTATCTGGAGGGATGTGAGAGTTATGTTTATTCCGAAAACGGGCAGAAGTTCACATGCAATTCCTAAAAACCTTCGGCCCATCAGCCTCTCGTCAACTATGCTGAAATCATTGGAGCGACTAATCGACACTCATCTACGAAAGTTTATCTCATACCTAACCTATATTTATCCATGTCACAACATGCATATTGGAAAGGGTGGTCAGTTGATACAGCCTCTGATAAGTTATATTGAAAAATCACTTCATCATAAGGAATACAACTTCATCAAACGCAGGGCGATCACAAATGCTTTTCTGGGCTTACATTTTGTTTAGGTACTGCGTCCGCATCCAGATATGTATGTAGGGGTACACCACAAGGGGGAATTTTATCTCCTTTACTCTGGAATGTAGCGATCAATCAATTGCTTTTGAATCTAGAAAGGACTAGGTGCAAAGTCACTGCATATGATGATGATGTTGCTGTCGCCGGTAAAGGTAAATTTCCTGAAACCCTTAGTGGATTATTTGAGAACGCGTTGTCTATTTTAGCGGAGTGATTAAGTTTCAGTGGGGTTGGAATCGGTCCGGCCAAAACGCAGTTGGTCTTCTTTAATTAGTGTTTGCAGACAAGGCAAAATTTCTTGGCATTACCTTGGAAAAGAATCTAAGATTGAAGAAAGAGTGAACAAGGCCACCGTGGCACTATACTCTCGCAGGAAGGCTATAGGAAAAACCTGGGGCTTTGGTTGTATACAACTATTGTCAGGCCAGTATACGGAGTTAGTGCATGGTGGACATGACTTAGCAAAACTACCTATTATAATTTGCTTGCCAAAGAGCGCAGGTTGGCTTCCCTTGTCATAATAGGAGCTTTACGCACCACCATTGGACCTTTTTGGACAACCACTGGCTGCTAGCTCAGCCCTTCGCTTAGGGGAAACTGGCCTATGGAGAGCACTTGCCAGGAGACTCAAAATTCCTCTCAACGACTACGGCAGAAGCAGTTAGCATGAAGAGGAGAGTGTATACATCATCTTCTCTGTGATTGTTCGGATTTAGCTCAGAAACGTTTAAGGCTTCTTGGTTCTGGGTTCTAGCTAGGTTCTAGATGTGAGCACAATACAGATCAATACATATATTGCCAGCACAGGCTGGTTCCAAACAACTGTTTAAATTTTAAGGCTACGTTTTTTTTAATTGGCGGTATCACAATAGTCGTGCTCTGTGGCCGTGATCGTTCGGTCGCCACTCTGTGAAATATACACTCATAGAGAAACGAGTTTCCAAACTCGGCACGACTCGTCGCAAGTTAATTATTCAGAAGAAGATGATAAGAAATATTCTTATCGTAGAATGATAAACTAACAATGCGACTAGGAAGTGGAATGGCTGACAAGCGTATCACACTCCGAATTCAGTTGTCTTTGTAACGTTGATGACTACACACGGTAGTCATCAACGCACCATGCTCCACTAGGAGTTACGGTATTGAAGAGAGAGATCACAATAGACCTATCAATGGTCTTAGTGCGCTGGGTTTTCACTTCCTGGCGGCCGGCCCCATTACCTAACCTAACCTAAACTATCCCCTCATTTACAGAAAAGTGTGGCAACATTTAAACCTCATAACACCAGTAAATTGATTGTCGGAATTGCTAGATGAAACTGAATTTGAAACATGACTTGCCATCGTTTTTCTTTGCGTCTATAACGTCAATTTATTATGGTTGAATTTTAATTTAAGAATTTTTCCACAAGTTTTTCTCCGAGGCGTCTACACATTTTCCCATGATGTCCACATGACTTGGTCAATATCCAATCCAAATGACAATGCGCAACGATTATCACATTGATATCCGCGCTTGTAGACATTCCTTGCAACATGATAACTCGCTCGCTTGGACATAAAGTCAATTTAAAATTCATCACCTTTTCATTTATGGGCTGAACCAGCTAATCGTCAACCTACATTATTTGTACACGAACGCATACGTGTGTGGATATACCCCACGGACTACAAAATATCTTGTTGAGTAGTCGGGACAGCAGTATGTCTTTTCTATTGGATATCAAGCAAGTATCTTTACCATTTTTGGCGACCATTGCAAAAAAAGAACGCCTTAAAATACAAGAAATAAAAAATAAATGCGAAAACTCTATACTGTCTGTCCATCAACATTTTCCAGATCCAAGATAGCCGCCAACCATGGGGTGTAGAGAAATAAAGTAAATAAATAAAATATAAAAAAATCACTATTACTCGTAACAGATAGATTTATACTGCTACCTGTTACGCAAGTTTTCTTAAATACAGTAGAACCACCATTGAACGCGCTTCGATTTTTGAAGCCCGGTTTAATCGAAATAAAACTAGAGATTGAGTTGCACATGGTCCCAAATAGCGAAAACTTTCGCAAAAGGTTCAAAACGATTAAAAATGGATTCAGACTATCGACAAGATTTACTTAATCCTTGTTTCAATGTTGTACACTATTGTTGCATTTTGAATCTAGTGACACTCGATTCAATCTAGTAGGCGAGTTTTGACTCGATTAATTTAGCAGTTTTAATAAATTCCATCCACTCTAAGTTGAACAAACTGCAACAAATATGAATGTTAAAACCTAGATTATCCCTTTAAGGCCTGGATAGACCTCGGGCGGAATGAGAATGAAATTTTTGTCTGCTGCGATTTTCTCAATGAAAATTATGTACATATGTAGGCAAATGCTGGGGAATTCAATAAGCTACATTCCGAAAATCGTTCCATAATTTTCCTCGTCTATTTTATGTACCTATTATTTTTCCATTCCCCGGTTTCATCGTGGAAAATATCTAATGATCGGGGAATCGAAAAATAACACAGAAAATGGTCGAGAAAAATTTTGGAACTATTTGCGGATTGTAGCTTACCAAGCTCTCGCACTGTATTGCTCTACTCTGGAGGTGAAGACGATAATTCACCTCGGCAAGCGGGCGTCGGAATCCTGTTGACTAGGAATGCACGCCGATCCCTTATCGACTGGAAACCTATCTCCGACCGTATCATCACAGCCAGATTCAAATCCAGAGTACGAAACATCACAATTATTCAGTGCTACGCACCGACTGAACCTGCAGACCAATCCGCAAAGGACGTTTTTTATCAGCGACTAGGCGACACCTTTGATAGGGCTCCCAGGGGTGACAACAAAATTATAATGGGGGATCTCAACGCCAAAATCGGTACTGATAATTTAGGCTTGGAACATCTTATGGGCAATCACGGGCTTGACGACAGGAACAAGAATGGCGAAATGTTCGTGGAGTTCTGTAACTCTCGGCAACTAGTCATTGGCGGAACGTTGTTCAAGCATAAACCCTGCCACCTAACAACTCGGATTTCTCCTGATGGCAGAACAGAGAACCAAATTGACCATATTGCTGTTTCTAAGACATGGAGAAACTGCCTCTTAGACGTCAGGTCGAAGCGTGGGGTTGATGTTGGCAGCGACCACCATCTTGTTATCGCGAAATTTCGCTTACGAACGGCAGCGATTCAACGATCTCACAACACGCGAATCTTGCCACGATTTAATGTGCAAAAGCTAAAAAATTCCTCAACTAGACGTGCATATTCGACCGCCTTGCACGAAAAAGCTTGTGCAGCAACATCTCTTCAGAATCCTACAATTGAAGATAGATGGAATTTTGCAAAGGATTCTTTTATTTCATGTGGCGAAGCGACTGTGGGAAGATTGGATCGAGGTAGGAGACCATTTATCAGTGATGCTACTTGGTCTCTTATCTCAGCACGCAAAAGAGTTAAGGAACAGATTAACTCTGCTGCTGATGATTCAGCTAAAAACCAACTTCGTGCTGAATACCGTTCACTACAAAAAGGCGTGCAGAGAAGTGTGAGGCGTGATAAGCGTACTTACATCAACGCTTTAGCGAAGGAGGCAAATTATGCGGCTTACCGTGGTGAAAGCGGTACCCTATTTAAGCTAATTAAACCACTAATTGGCAAATCGTTCACAACGGACCATCCTGTGAAAGATAAAGAAGGGTTACTGCTTGTTACTGAAGAACAGCAGCTTCAGAGATGGAAAGAGCACTTTTTTGAGGTCCTTAACAACCGTTTTGGGCCTGAAAGTGCATCTTCATCGGCAGAAGAAGACGTCCCTCCAGTAGCCAGTATTAATTCCAGTCCACCATCTAAGACGGAATTAAAGCGGGTTATCGAATCTATGGACGCCGGTAAGGCCCCGGGGATAGATGGAATTCCGGTCGAACTATTTAAAGCGGATTCGAATGCTATAGCGGATATTCTGCTTCCCCTCATCAGAGAGTGTTGGGAAACCGAAACTCTTCCAGTAGAATGGAAAAAGGGCGTAATTATTAAAATTCCCAAGGCCTATTTGCCTACTTCCAGCTGTATCCAAGCTGATGGCTAAAATTATTTTGAACCGGATCAAGGATGAAGTTGATCGCACTTTAAACAATGAACAGGCTGGCTTTCGTGAGGGTTTTTCATGTAGCGACCATATTAACACCCTCCGAATTATTATTGAGCAATCCGCCGAATGGAGATCCCCATTACACCTCATGTTCATTGATTTCGAGAAGGCGTTCGATAGTGTTGATCGGGAGTATATTTGGAGAGCTCTTCGTAGGAGGGGCATACCAGATAAAATAATTTCCATCATCAAGGAATCTTATCAGGGAGCCCAATGTCACGTTTTGCACAAGGGTAAGCTTTCAGATCCTTTTGAGGTGCACAGTGGAGTGAGACAAGGTTGCATTTTATCACCTATTCTTTTCCTCATAGCCATTAACGATGTACTAGTGAGCGCGCTTCAAAACCAGAGGAAAGGTATCAGATGGAAAATGATTGATTACCTGCAACACCTGGACTATGCTGACGATATTTGTCTGCTTTCAAATAAAAAGGAGGATGTAGCTCAAATGGCCGATGCTCTGCATTGCGAAAGTCGTAATGCCGGGCTCAAGATAAACGCTGCCAAGACCAAGTACTTGAGCTCCCATCCTGGGGGACAAAGCGGAATTTGTGTTTCGGGCCAGGCAGTCGAAAAAGTTGACGAATTCTGCTACCTCGGAAGCATAGTCACAGCAGATGGCGGCGCGGACGCTGATGTACAATCGCGTATCAATAAGGCTAGGGCAGCCTTTTTCACTTTGACTCCTTTCTGGCAAAATAAGAACATTTCCAGGCGCACCAAAATCCGAATCTTCAATTCTATTGTAATATCTGTGCTTGTTTATGGCTGTTCAACTTGGAAGGTGACCAACGAGATAACAACTAAGCTGCAAACTTTCGTAAACCAGTGCCTACGGCGCATCCTACAAATGCGCTGGCCGGAGATTATTTCCAATGATGATCTCCTGAGTATCACAGGCCTGGATTGGATAGGCACTTCTGTCAAAAGGCGAAAGTGGGAATGGATAGGTCATACTCTCCGAAGAGGGCCAACAAATATTGCAAAGCAGGCCCTAGATTGGAACCCTCAGGGAGCCAATGCTAGACGCCGTGTTGGACGACCAAGAAACACATGGAGAAGATCGGTTAATAGCGAGGCTGCTTCATTAAACAAACAGTGGTCAGACCTAAAGACGATGGCACAGAACAGAACGAGGTGGAAAGTAGGCGTAGTTGATGCCCTATGCCCCACAAGGGGTTAACAGGAACCAGAGAGAAAGAGAGCTTACAAAATTTCTCAGCTTTTGCGACATGTTCCATGACAATACTCGTAAGTAAAGTATACATTTTCATTGAGAAAATCGCAAAGGACAACAATTTCATTCTCATTCCGCCCGATGTCTATCCAGACCTTTAGGAGTAAAAAAACATGATCATCTCTCTAGAGTTGAGAAATAGAAATATTTTACGATCGATCTTACGATAAATCGTCAGGATCTGTTATATTGTATGGAAAATAAGTTGTAATGCAGTTTGCAAACTGCATCGTGACTATCTATTTTACAATGGATCGAATGTTGACTCTTACATCTAACACGCTCTACTTCGATTAAGCGGGGTTGTACTGTCCATATGTATAGAAATGACAACAAGTTTTCTTAATCTTGCCCGAACAAAGTGGTAAAAGTCGCACACAGATTCAGCTATTCATTAATAAAATAAAACAACAAAATCGAAAATGTATCTTTTTTTAGCCGACATCGTGGAAAAGATCCAAAAATATAAGCATGCGTTTTCACGTTCTCTCCATAAAAAGAGAATTATTGGCTCAAATGATGCCGCTTCGTCTAATGCAGAATTCATCATCAAATCTAATCTGTTAACCCATTTCAGGCCGCGAGAAAAAAATTTTCGAATTTACTGATGAAAATATGATTACTTAGGTAATTAGGACCCAATAAATTCAAATCTGAAGTCCAAATTTTTCTATCTTTGATAGTTTAGCCAGAATCGACTGTTCGATTATTCGAACAATGGCCGTTCGCCGTAATGTCATTTGCACCTAACGACTTAATTGATTTGTGCTACACAAACATGTACGTAGCGAGCTTCATAGCTAAATATTTAATACATATTGCCATTTCACGATGTGTACTTATATATCACTGGTGATCAGACGAAATTTATAACTCAGAGGTCAATATATCATCGGTGAATATGAAAAATGTATTGTTCTTAGGCAAAAATATACAAACACACTATACATGTGTCGGCACAAATTGGAATCTTGGCATAATGACCTGCGTAGAAATAAAAAAAACATAACAGAGGCATTGTGAAAATACAATTGAATTTTTAATTTTTATTCCGATTTTTTACTTACGCTAACGCTTACATGCTATTCTTATAACTATTCCTTCCAATTATGGTGGGCAGCAAAACAATTATTCACGTGCAAATGCACTTGGCACTTCCTGCACATTTTAATTGTCGGCTTATGGCAAACTTTACAGCGCCTAGCTTTTCCTTCCGGCTGTGAAACAAGATGATGTTGTCCCGACACACGCGCAAAATTTGAAGTCTTACTACATGCTGTATCTTCTTCTGATTCTTCAGTTGAAGAGTGTTCCTTGATGTCGGGAGTCAGCAAAAGTGACGTAGCCAGATCAACCCTGAAAGTCAGCTGTGGAACTCTAGGCTGATTCAAGCCCTTCTTTACAAGGCAGTCCAGTTTCCACACATTAACGATAGCCGTTTCCAAGATCCCCAACCAAAGTGGCCACCACCATTTCTTGGAGCGGATGCCAATTCGGTAATTGGCAACTGCATTATCATGCAAATCAACCCCGCCCATAAAAGAGTTGTTGCAGATCATGTTGGGCTGTTGCACAATAATTTGTGTGGGTTGATTATTGTCGCCTCGCTGTCTTCGTTTGGTAGTTATCAAAGGAGATACTCCGTTGAAGTTGGACAACAACGTTACTTCTTTTTTATCTTGCCAACGACAGCATATGAAGTTATTAGCTCGGTCATATTTTGCATCGAATTCTCCTGTTATATAAAAAAAAGAATAATCAATAAGTAATTTTCGGAAATAAATGGTAAGTAATACTCATATTACCTTTAGGCAGACTTTTACCGCTTTTAAGATCAGGGCTAGGCTTCCCCAAACGATTGTTCCTCACTGTTCCTGTCGCGCAAATACGTTTCTCACGTAGCAAGCACATCAGGAAATGTGACGTGAAAAAGTTGTCAAAATAGAGTTGATGTCTTTCCGGAAACTCTAACTGATTCACCATATCCTTGACGACAGATGCACCTAATCCTAGTGATTTATCATAATGGTCACACGCTCCTCCGTATGGTTGAATGCGAAAGACATAACCATTGGCTCCTGCCATGCACCAAGTCTTGTAGCCAAATTTTATGGGCCTGTTCCGCATATACATTTTGCAGCTATGGCGTCCAAAATAAGGCAGCATTTGTTCGTCAACGGACAAATGCTCCTCAAAGACGCCAAAGCCAAACTGCATAAACTTGGTGTTCAGTAAATTATATAAGTTTCGGATCTTGGTGTATTTATCCGTGCGGTCAAGATTATCATTATCCTGAAAATGCAGGTACTGTTTGATTTTTCGAAAGACTGAGCAAGGCATTGTTTGCTGCACAATCGGTGACCCAAGGGTTGGATTCTGGGACCAATAACAATTCATTTGTGGCAGCTTATTGTACCCCGATAATATTAAAATGCCGATAAACCTTTTCAGCAATGCCACGTCAAACATTTCGGCAAACTGGACATCGTTGTGCTGCATCGCGTACCGTTTCGTTTCTCTGACGATAAGGTCGAGGACGTGGCTATCGAACAAGACACCAAAAATGTCCGAAGGAGATTTGTACTTTAGCTGTTTTTTGATGTTGTTCCGCAGCTCTTCTAATTCTTCGGGTCTGTTCATAAGCCCAAACGGCAAAACAGATTCTTTGGCGACGTTTTTCCAATTAGCCGCAGACGCTGATGATAACTTTAATAATTTTTGAGGTGGCTCATTCCTCGTGTCACTCGTTCGATCTGACCGCCTTTGGCTAACAGAAGGAGCGCTATCGTCAAAATCGGTTAGTCCTTGTCTGTCCCTTTCTGTTTCAAACTCGAAGGTTCCAGCCATATCCTTATTAAGTTTTTCTTCTATGGCCAACTCCTCATCGTCAATATCCTCCTCATCAGTCAGGCCATCGAACTTCTCGGGAGGAATCGCGGCAACGGTGTTAATTTCGTCGTCATTGGTTTTCTCTAATTCTTCTAAGATCTCACTTATAGTGAGGGCCTTGCGGCGGCGAATCGGGTAGTCGTCGGTGGAATGGCTGGCACTCATGATAACTGCGTCATCAATAACAGAAATATATCCTAATGCATACATTCTGTATATTCCTGTGTTACACGTAAGGAGCACAATTATACTTACTTTCCATATATGTTTTCCAATTTCCTAAATAACTTTTGGCTACAAAAATCAAATTGTCCCATACACACACGCTGGTCTACGACTAATAATAAATCAAATGTAATTTGTCACCACAGAACGAAACAAGAGCCGGAAAATATTTATTGCAACGCACACGATTAGACACAACTGGTTTACAGGAGTATGGCCATTGTTCGAAAAATCGAACAGTCATTTTTGCATGACTCGTGAATGCTTTTAAAAATGCAAAATATAAGTGATAGTTATTTTATTAGTTATTTTGAACCTTTGTCTTTAAAAACAAATGACTTTTAGAGAGGAACTAAAAAAACAAATTATTACTTTCATTGATTAAAAAAAGGTCTATTTGCAAGGTATTTTTCGTCACCCCCTTTGGGGGTCACGGGGGGTCGGTGGCGAGGTACATAGCACATTTTCTGAAAGCCAACAAAATACTCTATTAAATAAACCCCAAACATTAACAAGTTCAGATACTCGCTATAGAAAATTTTTAGATTGAAAATGAGCAAATTTGCTGTTCGATTTTTCGAACAGCGGCCTAAAATGGGTTAACAGCTTGCATCAATTTGTTTTTTTATCTAATTTATTTTCGTCATTAAGATATCAAAACAGATTGATTTTTCAATAAGCCCACATAAGCTTCGCTGAAATTATATCCGAAAACCCAAGACACATTCTCATTCACATTGATTCTTAATTACTCTTTTATGCATTAGTTATTTGGTTTTGCTTGTTATGGGATGGCACTTTTAGTGTAGAATTGCTATAAAGAAAGATTATCGTTGCTTAAATTTAAATAATTGATTTTAATTTGTTTCGCGGCTCTTTTAATGACGCGAGGCTCTTATTGTTAACCCTACAATGTTACAATGATTTCGAATTTACATGATGGGTTCAGTATTTATGCAATTTCAATAGTAATCTAAACATAATTTGTTTTCTTTACAAATTATGTACATTCACAATCACAACACAATATGGAGAATGAGTAAGAGAAACACCCAACGCAAGGAAAGAATTGAGACTTTGTATTGCATTGGATGCATAGTGGATACGAGTATGTATGTATTATTGAAAATGCCGGCGTGCGTGTCGCCATCAACAAATTGATGAATAAATGAGAGGATAACTAGCATTTAAATCGCTATTGTTGAATATATGTTGACGTTTCTATTGGCGTAGGTACGTGATTTAACACATGATAATTTTTGCAATTATACTAATTAGAGTAAATGCTACAAAATGATGATGTTTGCAAGTTGTTGTTTTTTAATGATGATGATGGATGAAATTATCAAAACGATTCGGGTTTACAGGAAAAGTGAATGTTTCCAGCAGCTATACAGTAAAAAGTCAATTTGAATTTTAAATAAAAATCTAAGAAACAACTCAATTTTACAAGAAATAAAATAAAATTAAATATTAAAATTAATTAAATTACTTTTTGATTAAATTTGTATTTAATATATTTTTGTTTCCTTAAGTTCCCTTGACCTCTTTTGGGCCATAGCGCGTAGTTTGGCAAGTTGAATAGTCAGAAAATATTTGTTATCAAGGTTCCATCATATGCGGAGCAGAAACTTGAGTGCCTCGGATGGTTCTGATAGTTATTACATATACATTAATGGTTGGGTGGGATCTCCCAGACTCCAAGACAAAAATTTTCCTACATAAAAGTACCTACTTTTTGGCCCGTTCCATATTGAGACAAAAATAAAACGACAACAGTATGAATATACGGGCTTACATTGTTGCTCTTGCTTGACGTCATCGATATGTCCGTGGTGCGATCTTCAACAAATGTAGTATACAAGACCGATTTCGATGAAACTTGAATGGTAGTTTATTTATTTTAGTATTGTCACTTATTTTGTGAAAAATGTCCTTCCTTAGGTGAATTTTTGAAAAAGGATATTAAAATGGACTCGAATCCATAATTGCAAAACATCGCAATTATTAAGATTTCGAAAAATATACCTTAAGGGTATTATGGGGACTGTACGGGATCTGTCTCTGCCAGCAGTATCCAGACTAATGGCAAAGATGATTTTGAAAGAATGAACAGGGGTTTTAATGTAGCGACCATATTAACACTCTCCAAATTATTATTGAGCAATCCGATTCCCATTACATTTCATGCTCAATGATTACCAGAAATCTTTCGGCCGGGAATATATCTGAAGAGCATTACGTTGGAAAAAGACACCAGTTAAGCTATACTTTCCATCATAAAGTAGTGCTATAGGAAAGGAGCCAAATCTCGCATTCCACACAAGGGCAACTTTTCAGAACTTTTAGAGTGCATAATGTTGAAATAGTGGTTACTATCCAGCTTCGTTAATTTATTTTATTGTTTCTACAACGTTTCTTTACGGCAACTTCAGGTAAAACTATGTTATGCTTCTTATCGTAAGGATTATCACAGTTAGTTTATTCATATATTTAAATTAGTTAAAAATGCAACAAACAATTAAATAAATAAGTAAATAAATTAACAGAAAAACAGACAAGGTATACATATTAAAACTCTAAATTGGCGGGACTGCGTATTGTCTTATTTATATTTCGGGCCAGCAGTCGAAAAAGTTAAGTTTTGCTACTTCGGAAGCATTTGTGTTACAAATTAATATCGGCACGGATGCATAATCTCATAGCAACAAGACCAGGACAAAACCACATTTAAGCACACCAAACTGCGAGTATTCGATGTAATTGTAGAGTCGGTGCCTTTTATAGCACATTAGAAAGGTGACCAACGAAATAATATCTAAGTTTCAAACTTTCGTGTCTACGATTTCCAATAAAAAATCTCTTCATACTTACAATCTCCTATAAAATCCATCCAAACGTGGAATGTTGTTAACTAAACAGGACAGGACAGATTGAAAACAACAAGGAACCAATGCAGGAAAGGAGACGATTGGTTGATAGTGAGGTTTCATCATAAAAATTGAAGTAGTTAGACCTAAAGCGGATGACACACAGCGGGATGTTAAATAGTCGTAGTTATGACTTATCCCCCACATGGGCGCCAATAACAACCATGGAATTAGTTTTTGTAATATCTACATTTATTAACCTTCGGGCGGGCGCAATGCATCTGACAGATTAAGTGACCAGTTTTTGTTGCACCAATCAGCGATATGAAAAGGGAGAGATCTGAAACTCACAGTAGCTTAATCTTTATCGATCAACTAGCCAAAGCCGTTTTCAGTTTCTATCTACCATATGTCTGAGGGGTAGGAGGGGATGAAATAATCTCTCAGATGTATTGCGCCCGATTGTGTTATTTTCTCCTTTTCTATGAAAATTTCCACTTGTTATACTATTCACATTGCGTAATAACGTAGTGTTGACTTTTAGGCTCACCAAATCGTTCAATAGTGGGTTATTAGTAAAATAAGCTCACATTTTTTAAGCGGTCGAGTTTGTGGAGGTTTTTTACATATTGAAGCGATTGAAAGCTGAATATTCTTAGAAAATTGAAAATGTGAAGAGTATTAAACTTTGTGAGCCAGTTTTTGTTTGTAAAATTTCGTAGAACTGTTTCAAAAAGACAATGCAACAATAAATAAGAGTCTAAAATATACAGAAACTAAGTTTCATCCTTTTTTCTGCATTTAATATCTGGCAGATTATAGCGCCCGATCGTGTTAGGATTAGTATTGCGCCCGCCGGAAGGTTAACTAAGTTTCCTTTTATATTTTCTGAACAAAATTGGTCATTTGGAACACATCATTTCAAAAACTTAACAAAAAACTAAGATTTTAGTACGCCCCATTATAATTGGAACTAGATTAAGTTTTCCAAAAAATTAAGTTTTCTAAAATTACGATTTTTGAATGTCTACTGTATTTTGAATCCTTATCGGGAGTCACTCAGAATCAAAACGGACATTTTTTGCATAAAGAGATTAAATATGGTCAAGATGTGTGCCGAAAGAAATTGGATGCTGAGAATTGAATATTTTATAAGTTCAGGGCCACAAAACAGCTTTTGATCCTATTACGAAGTTTCGAAAATTTGACTTTTTAGCATCATCGGCAGCCTATGCCAAAAACCAAATTTAGAATACTAGTTTTGTAACGTTACGACAGGCGAAGCAAGATACAGTCGAGTTCATTTGGTTAATTCATTCAAGACTAAATACATATATCGATTTTTACCCTGAAGGTAATATATTGACTATGTATGGGTATCAAAAGACAAGGTTTGTTAAGAGGAGTTGTTCCACATAATGCTATATATAAATGGAGGGAGGCACTTTGCATTTTTTTGGAGGTACAGAAGACATCTTTACCCAATTTAAAGGAGAGAGAGGTATACACTATGGCCTGTCTATAACAAGCCTCATTGCTCCTTCTTAAAAGCGGTTTCCCCAACGTAGAGTCTAGTTCGCATAGAAAGCTGTATAAGAAAGTGTTTAGAAAAGATATTTTTAAGAACGAAATTTTTCACGAATTTCACAACTGTAGTAAAAATGCACTAACGTCATATATTTCCTATCTAAAACATTTCCTGATAAATAACAAAATCATTAATTACACAGTCTCAATCGTCGTCAATCGCCGATCACTATTGCAATATTTGCAATCGTTTTCTAATATAACTTGCAAATTGTCGAAAATGGAAAACATGGTTTGAAAAAGAAGGCACAGTAAACAAAGCAACAAAAACATTGTTGTTGGACGGTGGATGTAGCATGCTCAAAAAATGATTTGAGTTAGGCCTGTTCCAAAAACCGGGATCCCGGTACAAAACCGATGTTCACTTGGTACCGGACCCGATATTCTAAAGTACCGATATCCCGTTTTTTTTTGGTACCGAGTTAAAAAACCGACCGACGAGTCAGTTTTTTGGTACCGAGTTCAAAAGAACGATTCATTTCAACCATGTGCCGGTTTTTTTCAGGTTTTTTGGTACCGGTTTTTAACCCGCTACTCTAAAACCGGCTATGGTTAAAAAAAACCGTCGGTACTGAAAAAAAAACCTGAGTCAGGGAAACCGCTTGTGGTACCGGGTATTGAAAAAAGCCGAAACCCGGTACTGAAATCTCGGTACCGAACAGGCCTAATTTAAGTTATCCCACCGTCCAGTTTGCCCATAGTGGCAGTGGGACAGCACAAGTATGCATACTCCAGCGAGTTGCGGCACAAAGAGTGCATTTCGAGTCGGTTTCGAACTAGTACCTATTACATGGCGCGCTGCAATTCTCATCAGATGCCTCATCGTATGCAGCGCATCATGTAATACCAAGAGAGGCATTACCGGAATCAACCAGGCAAAGGTGTACGATCCTCTTATATAGGACACGAAATACACCCTGGTATCGAATCATTTTAGATTCGATTCGAAACCGACTCGAAATGCACTCTGTGTGCCGGAACTCGCTGAAGTATGAAGACATAGTAAATTGGTATAAGTCAATAAAATTTTTAAACGCCGTGGTAGTAAAAAAGCCTAATGCTGCTACCCTAACACATCTACCTTAAATTCCGAATATTTAGGTTTTGGTTAAAATTCATCATCAAGATGAATAATATTAGAGAGTTCTAGCATGTCGTAGAATATAGTACGGTATAGTTTGACATTCTATGGAAAAATTCGCTTGCCTACCGTATACGGAACAGTATATCACAAATTTGCATGTCCCCAGTAGGCATGGGTGGATTTCCGTATATTTGATGTTCTGTAAACAGTCCAAATTGGCGAAATTATTTGTCGTGATTATACACCCCATGGGATATGCATAAAATTGTGATATACTGTTTCGTATACGGTAGGAAAGCGAATTTTTCATAGAATGTGAAAGCCTATTCATATACTATTTTCTACGACATGCTAAAACTCTCTATTGAATGAAACTGTTGACATAAAATAAAATAAACGACTTAGCGCTAGTGCTAGATTATTGGTGGTGGAATATTAGAAACGCCGTTTTGATTTATTATCATTAGATTGAGTTTATTTAGGAGTTAAGGTGTTCCACCTTAATTGATTTTGAATCCATACATTTTTGGAAGATCGCTGATTTTTTTCTAATTATCTATTTATAAATAAAAATGTTCTTAACAATTTCAAAGAGTATTCAGTTCGCAACACTCTTTCTTAATATGCTTGCCGTTCGATACGATCTTAGTGAAATAGGTACATAATCCCGAAACACAAAAACCCGCCAACAAAAGTAGGTACCGCTTTACATTATCACGACATTACTAAATCCCGCCACCTCAAAATCCCGCTAGTGGATAGTGAAATAGTCCCGCCAAAAAGAATTTTCATTAACAAAAGAATCAAAGACTATGTTATGTAATTCCCAGCAGTTGATGCATTAGCACAAATCCGTCAGAATATTTGTTTATTTCTTTGACCAAGATGATGATAATTGAGCACCTACTGAACAAAACTGGCACATAGGGTCATTTAAGTCTCGACTACCGAAAGACCAGATCACCTATTTTTCAAATTAAGTCGCGTGTCCCGTGGGTCTCCGAGATTTAACTATCCCCATGTGAGAAAACCCATTATTTTAACGGTAAATCTGGTAGCGTTATTAAAAAGCAGTATTATGAATTAGCGGGTTATTGAAAAGGCGAGACATTAAATTGGCGAGATTTTGACTAGACGAGATTTCAAGGGAACGGAGTTTTTAACTGACGACATATTGAAATGAGGGGATAATTAATGTTGGGATTTTGAAAACGGGGAATATTATGGGCGCGATATCGTAGCCAACCCGTTCTATAGCAAAAAAAAAACCTCAACTATTGCATTGAAATCGCACATTTATTCAACAAGAAGCAAAGTGCCAGAAATGTTTGGGCTTTTTTACGAAAATTGTTAATATGAATATTTGAAAAACAATTACAAAGTGCCATTAACCGCATTTCTTCAGATTTAAAATTTAAGGAAGTGGTTCCAATGGCGCGAATCGCGAAATTTTCAAATTGAATGTTGAAGTTGATTTTATCCAAAACACTTTTTACGCAGAATAATGTAATATAATTGATTTTGATTTACAAACTTGTCATAAATCTTACATATACCTACCATTTCCTAGTCAAACGCTAATTTTCTCGAATAAAACCCAAAACTGTCGATATCGGTCATAACTTAATGAATAAAGTTCGTAATCGAAATATTTTCTTAAAATATTAAATATGAATAAAAAAAGTAACAAAATTACTTTAAAAAAAAAAAAGTAAAAACTAAAACTAAAACTCTCTCACAACCAAGGGCTGAAATATGCAAACTTCGCCAAGGACGCAACAAATGCTTGCGCGCCGGCCCTGGGTCTACCTGAGAAGCAGAACAACTCTAAACGAAAGGAGTCTTTTAAGTATGGTGTCAAAATAGCCATTGACAATCCCTACGTTTTGCAAAGACCTTTTCACCATGATACTTGGACTAACTTTAACCTTAACACCATACAAGGTCAAGTCGACTTCATCTTCAATCATTAATCAAATATATGCATAAAATAATGAAATAAAATTCCAACACATACCTGTAACACTCGTTTTGGTAATCCTGTCTTTTGGGACAATTGTTTGAGATCTTTAGCATCCGGATTATGATTTATTGAAAAATAGGATTTCATTGTTCTAAGCTGATGATGTTTGAATGATGTGCGCATTCTTTTCGTTCGCGACGAGGCACTCAGGTGACCACCACGACCAAAGTCCAAGTACTCTGCATTGAGGTCTGTAAAAAAAGAAAACACTTTTTTTTTATTGCAAAAAAAAATCCATGTGATAGCGCAAAAATATGTAATATTATTCACATACATTTCGCGACCTTATCAAAGAACAAACGAAAAATATTTTCGGTTTCTGTGATGCTGTGGTCTACTACATGTAGGCAAATAATTTATAATATAAAACAGAAAAAGAAAACATTTTTTTTTCTGTGTTGATAGCCAACAATTTGTGGCTAGCGCGGTTTGAAATTAATTCATGCTAATCAGTTAACAGTCCATTTAAGTTTTTTTTTATAGGTCCAGATTTCTTGGCCTTCTTTCATTATGCTTATCATAGGTGGTCTAAGGTCGTTTCTTTATCAACAGTGACTCATATATAGAACGATGCTGTGAGTCTGCCGTATTTATAACGACTTTTGGATTGATTTCTTGAATATGGAAATTTAGTGGAAAAAAAGCAACAAAAAGTTTTGCTGTTATAAATACGGGCAAGACTGCGATTTCGCTATCATACCTAATTTTTCAGTAAACCGAGGACATTTCAGGAATAAATACAATGTGTAAAGTTCTGCAATTGTTAAGATGATAAAATGTACCGCACACCGCTAACTTGCAAATGCTTTAGGGCTTTTATAGCCTATTTTTACAATAAAACATCAGGACACAATCGTTTGGTAAACCCAGGCTATTTGGAACTCGATCATGTTTTACCCTAAAGTTAGCATGTTTGTAATATAGACTCAACCTCAACCACAATACTGTTCGTCTCCAGAAATTGGATTAATCGCTGCCGACATGAAATCAAGTTTCAATGTTGTAAACCGATCGTAATTATATATTATACTGTGCAAAACCACGGCAACATGAGAGATGAGAGATCCCTTCCTCCAATTGTACAACCGACAATGGGGGAGGACTTGAAGGAATCAACAACCACTTGTTGTGCGTAGTATAGTATGGAATGCATCATGCTTATTATACGAGTACGTCATCATATGTGTGCGCAACTCGTAATTAAGTCATAAACGTGCTCATAAAAAGCGTTTTTGAGCCAAGACGTCTAGGCGGTGATTTTATGGTTGCAATGCATACTAATTTTACAATGGCCCAGCAGAGGTGCACTCTTGGAAGCAAAAGACAACGCTTTAGTTAAGCGAACTCTACTATACAGTGAACATGACAGCCCTTATACACCTGCAACTTGATTGCCAACCTAAGTTGGCAACACGCAAAAAAAAAAACGGAAATTAAGTGATTTGTAGGCATGTTGCAGGTTGCAGTACCAGGTTGCAAGAACGTGAATGGCGTGGTTGCCGGAATGTTTCAAGTGTGTAGTAACGTACCTGCAACCTAGGTTGGCAACCAAGTTGCAGGTGTATTTGGCCTGTGAGAACAAATTCAAAACGTTCTTTGGTTAGGCTTCCTTGCAGTGCTTATTACTTTTATGCATTTAATTGCATTCAACAATTTTATGTAAATGCATAGCAGCTTATATTCTGCACTACGACGTTAGTTGCTAAAACACTTTGGAATGCTGATACTACAGGGTCTATATCTATGATCATGTACAATTCGCTCAAATTTAGGCTACGGGCATAACGAAAAAAAAATCATCTACTTCTTCTTGGACGTGGTCATAAAGTCAGATGTCGGTTTATAGTCGTCGAGAAAATCGCCACAACAGACAGCTCAATGGAAGGCTTTTTATAAGCGACCATTTCGCCACAAATCTTATAGGAGAGTATGTATAGTTATAAAACGTATTGCCCGACTTATTGCATTTTTTTGTGTTGCCTTGATATGATCCATTGACTTGACCTATAACCATAAAAGTTACACACTCTTGGAGTCGTTTTGGAAAAGTATAACAACAAAAGAACGATCAAAAGATCACAACCTGCCAAGATATCGCTTTTATTACATGATCTTTTGTTGTTAACTGCCTTGCCTTTTACTACACGGTATAACATCGCGACCAATCTGTTTGTATAGGTCAGGTCTATGGTTTCCTTCGCATACTGTGCGATATATAAAAACTTCTTGTGAACTCTTTTTTTCATATTATGATGGTCCAGGGTGGCTGGCGCCTTATCACCACAGCAATCCGCACCCATTCTAACTTTACAGATTTAATAATAATAACATAAAAGAAAACGGTTGAACAGTGTGAGGTATCTGGATTTTTTTTAAGGGAGATTCACAAGATCACATTTTTGATGGTGGCTTTATCCGTTTACATGATATTTGGCGCAAGCATGTTAGCTTCAAAATCTCCTTTTGGGTACATACCTACATATGTACTTCCATCTATTTCGCGGTTCGCTTCATCTGTGTGTAGCATCTTAAAAAAAATTTTATGACTTTTTCACTTGAACCTTATTATCAGATCAGTGCTAAATACGATCTCACACATTTTATTGGATGATATGAACCAAAATGCAAAACGGAAGGGCAAACGATGCGGCTCTAAGATATCATATAGCGGAATGGGTTCAGTTTTATGGTACTGTCTATTTCTTTTTATTTTTTTGAAATATTTGTGCTGTGTTTGAGTTGATGTGCTATATTTGAATTTGGTTGTTGATACCGTGGGAAAGTCGGTGTGGTGTTTTTGATGAATTGGTGCCACGACAGTGAGAGGATAGCGCCACTACAGATGGTTTTTTATGAATTTAGTTCAACTGAGGTTTTCATAAATCTACATTGTACGTACATACACACATAATGAATGAGTTACAAACAAAATCTACAAATAGCTACTGTTTGATTACCTATTCCTGCGTATCCTTCATAATGAGAGGATACATACAATAAATTAAATGTTTGTTTTTTTTTTTAACGACGGAGAAGGCTGCACTTTTTTTTAACATAATAATGTCTGATTTGAGATATGTCAGCAGTGGCGGAGCAACTTGGTTCTGAACCCTCTAGAACAACGGTTCTTAACCGGTGGTCCGCGGACCACTAGTGGTCCCTGAGGCGACCCTAGGTGGTCCGCGAAGCCTTTGCGTGCTTCCCTCAAAGTCCGATACGACCATTCTCGGATTTCACGTAGTTCAATCTTAACTAGCTAAATGGAAACGTGAAGGTTGGAAGCGAATATGGGAGTCCGTTTTTGAGCAGGACAGACTGTTTTCATTGAGATGTTGACCGTTGTAGATGGTGCAAGATATTAAGTGTATTGTAATATATTGGTCGCAAAAAGAAATGTGAGTAGCTTATTACGATGAAATTAAATACCGTCAAAATTTGTTTTCTATTCGTCGTTTTTATTAAATTAACTCTAATCACATGCCTAAACAGGTGACGAACGCAAGATAATTGCGATGAGAGCTTAATAGGAATGATCACTTTATGTGGAGTAGACGTGTCTTCATAGACTTGAGTGTCGCCATAATTGTAGGTGAACGATTCAGGTTAAGGCGATGAATATTTTGGAAATCTATTCTTCTCCGGGCATACCATAATGGTAATTTACATTGATGAATTAAAATAGTTAAGCTATTATTAATCTTCGGTGGCACTTCTAAATATTGCTGGTTCATGTTGTAGGTCGGAAACCTACAACATGAACAAATTTATAGGAGTTCATGTAAAAATTGTTGTTCTTTCAGTAAGAACTGTAAGAAAGGGCTTTATAATCCGATAAATAAAACTGGATTTAAAAATTATGAGCCATCTCTGGATAAAACAAACCGAAATATTGGGCAACACCCTTTACGAAAATTAATGAGGAGTTTGAAATTCAGACTCAACAAAATTACAGTCCTTTGTAAGACGTCTCTCAGTCGTCTTTTTCTGTATGAATGTCTTAAAAGTAGCAATATCCGTTTGGCATTATTTCCACATTTTTCTAATCGAAAACGTCAACTGAAAAGACAACAATAAGTTGTGCTCCAAAGCTTAATTGAATTAGTTCTATTAGTTTCCCTATTGATATTACCAAGGTGCAGTACGGTCACCGTCAGAAGTAGTCTTCGGTACAAGTTTTCATGATTTGAATCGTTCTTATCACATTTGCAATTTGGTGGTCCGCAACGACTAACGAGTTTACTCAAGTGGTCCCTCATGTGCAAAAGGTTAAGAACCACTGCTCTAGAAGATCTAGACAGCCTTGGTGTTGATGCCGTTATAGTCATAGTTTGAGGACTTGCATATGAGAAGAGAAGCTCAAATATTGCACGAATGTCCGCGAGTGTCTATTATCGCAAAAAAAAAAACAAAGTTGTAAATGCCGCACAAACCTTCTTTGGTGTGAAAATTAATAATAATTGCCTAAGCACGTAAGTGAGTACCAGAGGCGGCGCATGAGGGCCCGCAGCTCTTGCGTGGCAGTAGGGCCCATGAGATTTAGGGCCCTAAAAGCCACAAGAAAGGTTAGTTAAACCATACAAAAATCACGACAACAAAAATAAATAAGGAGAGATTGGGTACACTTGCTGAAATAAAAACAAATGCTTAACCCTTTCGATCCCAATTTTTTTTGCTTCATCAGTAAAATTATTTTTTGTTCCTTATTGACATAAAGGATATTTTTACAAAATTTCAGCTTGCTACCTGCTAATCGTAGCCCAGAATAAAAAGTTGCTTGAGAGCAACCTTGGGCAATAGTGGTATATAAATAATAGCAAACTGCACACTACATGCAGTTCTTGTTCATTTAAGTTTTATTGGATTTTAAGTGTGATATAGTACATGAAAACAGTTTCGGTTTATTTCCCTTTTAAATTTACATGATTCATTTAGATAAGGGCGTTCAAGATTTACAAAATTAGAATATTTAAGCCAAATTTAGCTTTACAATGTAAATATACTTTCAAATATGTGATATAATGGAGTTTTTATTGGTGCTTTGATATAGCGTAGTCTGGCTGGTCTAGCAGTTAGTGCGCACCTTCGGTGCACAGGGTCATGAGTTCGAATCTAACCGTGGATAATGGTGTTTTTCGAACTCACGAGCTTGTGACGGACTATGATCTCACTCAGATGTTAAACGAGTACCCATTTATGGGGATAAATAACACTGCTGAGCGTGATGCTGATCTCATTACCTCAACAAAAAGCAGATAAGATCTTGGAAATAGGATGTCACTAACACATCCTGCGGCCTTAGTCCAATGCTGGATTGTCGCGCCTGTTATTTATTTATATAGCTGCTGTAAATTTGTGGATAATCCAAAATCAATGAGCGATCTCAACAGCAGTCTTACGACACAATAAAAAATACAGATTTCAGCTAGATTCTTCAAAGCACTGGGTCTAATTTATTGATAATGGACGATTTAGGATAAATAAGGAACGAATTTATCGAAAGTCATGAGCAGTAATACCACAAGAAAGCAATTTCTGCTATTATTACAGCAAAGGTGTACTCTACATTTGATGCATTTAGATAAGGGCGTTCCTGATTTACATACAATCTACAACGTCCTTAATCACTAATCCAGTGCTCAGTTTGCTACTTCGAAGGATCTTTCTAAATCTATATATTTCGAATTCGTTGTAAAACTGCCGATGCAGACGTTAGTTTATTCCGGATTATCTGCGGTAGTAGAAGGACGTCCCCTCTTTTTGACTTTTGACGAATTTGAATTTATCTTGTGCTATTTCGATCTGAAATTTTATTAGTGACATATGCGATCAAATGTCTTCGACCGCTGTTCCAAGACACCGATAAAAAAAATATACCACTTTTTGGAACGTTGATTAGCTTGGTAAAGCTCCATTAGCATGTCTGATAGATCCATCCCGCCCATATTCCTGTTATACATGGTAACAAGAGCTAGTCTGGTATTTTGTGCAAACTTCTTGCGCAAGAGCACTCTAACGTTTGCAAGAGTCAAGTGGGCGATCTCCTGAAAAAGTGGATATTAGCTGGACGGTTCGATTGTCGAACCACCATATAATGTGATTAATTTCAAATTTCATTCCCCGTCACCTCCTCGCTTTTTTAGGTCATTATCAGATGACATGTCACAGGAACCTACACGATTTTTTCGTATTGTTCTAGACTCTAGAATCTAGAGCATATGACCATTCCACTCATACTTTTTTTATTGATATAGTTTTATAACCCCTAGATATAAAAGTACTTCAATGTTTTTAGCTCAGCTCCAAGCGTTTTAAGACTAAATAAGTTTGTTTCGTCATTTATCGATTTGATGATATCACCAACGAAAAATGAACTGAAATATTCTATGGGAGTTTTAATAGTGTGTACTTCTTATAGGTGGCATCCTTTCCAAGTAGTGTCAGGAGCCTCAAATGGTTTTATTCTCCATTTTTCAAAGACTTCAAGTCGAAACGGTGCACCAGAAAAGTCGTTTACTCGCACTGTTTCTAAAAGCTCACTTTCCAACTCTTCTTTCCTCTCAACGATATTCTCTAAATTGTTCTCCAAAATATTTTCCATGTTGAAACATCATCGTTATCGCTTTTCTCATAGGTCGAATTATCCCAATCAAACTTCAACATTTGTTGGATATCCGATAAGCCTTTTGTCTGAGCTCTCATTGCTAAGAAGATACAATTTCATTGCCACAATGGCCCAAGGTTGCCCACAAGCCACTTGTAATTTTCAAATCGAATTTATAGCTATTTTTGGAAATAATGTACTATTTCATTGATTGTACATTATTAAGTAATATCCATTTGACTTACTTGAATAACAATTTTTAAGAATCGTACTTTAAATAATTCACTAATTAAAAAAATCTTCGACTGCGAACTTCTGTAAACTGCTAAAAATAATACACCTCTAATGCGTAAATCTCAAATTGCAACGTTTAGGCAAACGGTACTTCCATTATATCTTTTGGGTTCGGTCGTAAAGATGTGTAGTATAAGGGGCGGCTTTTTGGCCAGCACTCGAATAAAAAAAAAAGATTAAAAAAGCCGAAAGAAAAAAATCAATATCAACTTTGATTAAGTGGAAAGGCCGCGGTTCCTTATCTACAGATGAAATAAAAAGGGGGCGAAATAAAATAAAGATGTAAAAGTTAAAGTTGTGTTTTTAAAATGCATATTCCTTGCGAAGCTATCAAGAGCCCACCATTGATACGATGTGCTGCATTTAGAATCCTTAAATGCTAAGCAAGCCGCGCAATACGTCTGTGATGCTAGCACCCGCCCTACTTTCGAAAAGCAAAGTGGGACTATCCCTAAGCCGTTCTTTGAAAAAAAAAACGTGCTAACTGAAGAATTACTTGTATGTGTAAATTTCGTCCTCCGATTTAACATTCATTTCATCTTCTTTTCACCAGAATTAAGGACCTTGCATGAACCCTAATTTTTGCCTAATTTTCAGAGGACGAAATTATAGCACGAAATTCATTATTGTTTCATTTATACGGATATGCAATTTGATTTCCGCAAGATGACATTTCAAGTTTTTGTTTAGGATATTGAGTAACTGGAGAGCAAGTCCACTAAATAAATATTGAACTCCCGAAGAAATTCATATGAAATGAGAAATAGGAAGTCGAATAAACGCTGAAAACATTAAGGCGTTTAAAACAGACTCCTCTGTGGGAAATGTTATTCACAATATTTTTTTTGGAGTTGTTTTCCATAATTTCCATCGACCCTTCGCGCATTTTGCAATTCAACTTCAATTCGCCAAACCTTCGCATGAATCGATTACTTAAGTTGGTTCCCATTGCATTGATTCATCTAGCATTGGAGGGCAAACTAAGAACAAGGTGGTTTGAATTTTAGCAAGATAAGGGATCGAACCAGAGAACACATTACCAGAGCTCCCTATTTGTGTTTGGACATGCTATTATCGGAATATCGCTATACGCTCAGCCGATTTAACTAGCTCTGACCTTATTCTCTTTAAAAATTCTCGAAATGACGCATTTATAAAAATAAGCCATGCACATTGAAAAGCCTAAGGCAATCTGGCTAATTTAAGTTTTTAAGGAATTGATGGAAAATAACTACAGAGCGTTAGTAATGAAAACGAGCACAATTTTTCGGCCCAACATTTTTGAGGGCAGAGTTTTCTAAAAATGTATTGAGTATTTTACTGGAAAACGAAATTTCGCATGCATTCTCGATTTCTTACATCAAGCTTCAACATTTTGAAACTCCAAAGAAACTATATAAGGCCTTGCTGAACTGTGGTGCGCTTAAGAATATGAATGATAGCTGAACGGTGGTTTGAATCCCAATGCGATCATGAATTTTTGTGCTGTTTTTTAAAACAATGTTCTTAAGTTAGCTTGTTTCACTAAGTAACTTGTTTTGGAGCAACAACTATGAGTACAAGCACTTGCTTCAAAAGGAAAAACCTCTTTGTATCGATTCTACAACAACCATTCTATACATCCAGATCAGTGATTCCCATGCTGGGGGCGCACCCCCCTAAGGAGGCGTGACGATTAGGGAAGGGGGGTGCCGTTTATGAATTATGGTTTCCTTCAACAACAACCATTTTGACTCGAACTTCTTCCGAAACTCACCAGGGGGATTCGTTGTTGCAAAACGTGGCAAATTACCAACAATTTTATTTTCTTCTTCTTTCTAAAAAAAAATCGCTGCTACTAAATGTGTTAGATGATATGGCTCATTGAAATTGACAAAGCTCGCGATTCTAAAAAAACCGTACCAGGCAGCTAGTTTTTGTATGTATAGAATGAATCTTTGGTAAAAATCTTGCGGATTTTGGTCGCTCCGGGTGATTTCATTTTTCGTGCTCGACGTATCACTGAAGCCATGGTGACGGCCGAACTTACGACGAAATTCAGCATGCGGAGATCACGAAATTTAATTAATATGTACTTCTAAAAAATTTCCAGTATGTAGTTACAAAATAATGGCTGAACTAACAACTAAATTTTCAAATAATTTAAAATGCGAAAATAGATCCTGAAATATAAAATTAAAAGCATTGCTTGCCAACGCCAATTTTTTTCACACCTATTTTCTTGGGTGGCGCCAGACCTCGCAAGAACTGAAAAATATTGGAACCACTGATCTAGATAGTATGGATATGGATATCTAGATCAATCTGCTTGGTATACAGTTCCTAAGGGGCGGCAATTTTTCCTCTTGCCCGGGGCGGTGTAAGTCCTAGAGCGGGCGCTAGAAAAATATACTGTGTGGTACCCACGACAATAATTTTGCCACGTAGCATATAGATGTGAACTTAGCTAAATGCTGGAACTAGGGATGTCAAAAACCGGACGGTTAGTCCGAAAAACCGGTACTTTCAGAACCAGTGGCGTAACGTTTCCCAAATTTCTTGTGTTCGAAATCGAGATGGGTGCCCTTTACGTCCGATTTTTCACACAGGAAAAATTGACTCCCAAAATCCTCAAAGGAGCAAGAGTAACAAATATCTTCAGTTTTAGCAACAAGTTCCAAATGTTTATTAATTTATTGAGCGAAAATTGAAATTCGAATATTTATACGGGAGCACTTGTAAGATCATCTATTTATCACAAAATCCAAGAGAAACGGCGAAAAGATACCACCTACCGGGCTCGTAGCAGTCGTTGATCTTAGACTAGAAGTGATTGTGCTAGATCTGCTGATCACAACAGCTAACTTACATGGTCACATGTAGAGTTTTGACGATCCTGAGCAAATTAAACGACCAGCAGCCATAAGCATGTCCTTGTCCATGTCCAAGGCGTTCTGAATCGACTGAAATCAAATGCATGGTAGAGCTCCACCAAAGAGAAATGTTTCATGTAGGGGAAACTGCGGATAAACTCGTATGATCTGGACTGGACTGACTAGTTTATCGGCTGGGATCTGTCTCTTGATTTCTTCAGATCTAGTGGAGATGCACAACAACTGGATCATACTGGTACAATTATTTTTTTATGGATTGTTTTGATGATTGGTTTTTGTAATTTCTGAGTCCATAAGCTTCTCTGTACACAAAATTGAATGTTTTGTCTAAGATTCTGCTTGCATGTTTTCCCCCCAAATAATACAAATTAGTGTATTTAAAAGAGCAGTTAGATAAGATTCTATCAAACAAAAATCCCTTTATGCTTGCGGATTTGGGGGCCACTCTGGCTTGATGGGGCCGTGTTCCGCTGAACACATGAAACATGAACAGTGGCGTAACACACCACACGTTCTACTAATTTTGTATTTTCCTACATCTAGTGATTTTCATCATTAGTATGTAAGCATGAGCTTTGAGCTTTTCGCTTCGTGGGTCCTGAGTGTTCTTCGGTCTAAATTCAACACCAGGGGCATAGGCAAAATTTGAGCCATATCCGAAGCGTCTTGTATTTTTTGTGGTTACAGTTGACATTTAAATCGTTTCACCCTTCTCAATTTGGTGCGTGTCCTCATATAGCAAAATCGCTTCAAAGGAATATTTATGTACATAGTAAAAAATCTCAAAATCTATTTTTTTTAAGTTCTGACTTTAGTATGTTTAGACTTTCCAACGGCTGGAAAGGTATCAGTATATCAAAGAAGTATAAAAAAAAATGTATTTCCCTTCCCTGGGTCATAAAGCTGAAGTTTAGCTCTTATTGTGCTAAAAAATCTTCTTGAAACTCGAAGGTTTAGCATGATCAGTTCAGTTTAATTTATTTCAGATTTATTTTTTAATGGTCTTCAAACTTTTGCTTGCGCTATGTCGAACTGACAACAAACCCGTTTTAAAATTCCTTAAAAAGAACGAAACTTCTGTGTGAGATTTAGGCCCGTATGTCATTTCCCATACTTTTTCATAGAAATCATTTCTATGCAGGAGTCAATGCATCCTTGATTTAAGGCGAAACTCAAGGAGAGCTTAAGTTTTCGATAGATTTGAAATATAATATTTCAAGGTAGGTGGGTAGCTACTGTGACTTCAAGTGAGGTTGACTATAGAAAATTTCAAGATCTGCTTGAGTTTCTCCTTAAATCAAGGAGGCATTGACTCGGGAATATAAGTGATTTCTATGAAAAAGTATGGAAAATGACATTTAAGTTTCTTTAATTTCGGCATCCTTGACTCAAGGTCTCCTTGAGTTAAGGTATGTTCATAAATACGGGCCTTAGAAGCTACAATGATTTCATGAAAATATTTGCCATAAATTTGCGGCCCCGCTATCTGGATTGGAAAGAAAACTTTACATTCGGGGTTCTTGAGAAAATTTGAATATCATTTTTTCTCTCTTCGAATTTAACACGTAAAAAAAACTAAGATGAAAAACTAAAAATTTCGTATGTCGGCAAGTTTTGGACCCCTCCCGAAACAAAATCCTGGCTACATCCCTGTAATGGTCCATGGTCGATCGGCAAAAACCAGGGATTTCAAATAACCCCATAAAAAATCGCATACGGAGCTAGATCTGGAGAGCGTGCCGGCCTCTGAAAGAGATGAGGCGGTCGGGGAAATTTTGTCGCAACAAATTCTGTGCAGTGGCTCAATCTTGCTGAAACCACACGTCCCTATCGTTCATTTAATGAAAATCCTTGATCATGTTCCTAGTGAGCGACAGCTTAAAAAGAAGCTATCGACGGCGAAGGCTCGGTGATCTCTAGACCAGAGCATGATAGCAACTGACTAGAATGGGAAAACAAATCGCCTAACTCACCGCTCGGGAGTTTTTTTCAAAAAAGGAAGTTTCTCTGGCGAACCCTGCATTTTGATTTGATTTTGCATACGATACGAACACCAGCATTACGAGTGTGTTTTTACTACAATTCTAAGCAAATCAATGAAAAGACTCGGTTAACCGGAAAACCGGTACTTTTAAGCCCGGTTTAAACTGGACGGTCTAACCAGCTTTGCAAGAAACAAAAAAAACGAAAACCGGTTTTTGACATCCCTAGCTGGAACCAACAAATAATGTAGCTTTGCTAGTGAGATAAAATAAACATTTTCTGAAGGTTGTTCTTACCTCGACACAGCTTTAACCGCGTATAAATAATAAAATCTAACTCACCAATATTCGCTGTTAACGTTTCCAAATCTTTTGGTTTGCGTTTTCGCGGTCGGCCCTTTTGTCGTGGCGCTTGAGGTAGACCGGTCATAATTGTTGGAGGTACATAGAATCCGGCAGGAACCATTTTTGAAGGATCCACCGGACTCGATGGATTGTTAGGCGATGTACCGAACGGCGTTGCATACGAACATGAATTTGGTAGAGGTGTGTTCGGCGTGGGTTGACCTTCTAATGCTATTTCATAATGTAACCTGTGTAAAGAAAGAAAACAAATTTATCAATCAAAAATTAGAAGCTCTAACAATATTTGCCGATTTTCTTTAACATTTTATTGCAAAAATCCTAGTTGTACTCACCTACAAAACACTGACGAGTCCCTTATACCAAATTGATCACCCTTGGTCAACGGTGAATTACATATGGTACAGGAAAAACAGCCTAAATGGAAAACTAGATGTCGGGCGCGCATAACTAATTCTGAGGAACTTATTGAGGCCAGACATCGTGAACATCTTCTGGTGCCAAATACTCTGAAAGAATAAAACAAAAAAACAACAAGCCCTTAGCATTATAAACATTGAGTGTAATGTATATAATAAAAACTAATAACAAAATGAAACATTAACTTTAAAGACGCAACTATAAAACTATGAAACGATCTTATTATTGTTGCCGGTAGTCGCGCAGTTATGACTTCATTAAAGCCAGTGGGTAATGAAATGACACACACAAAAAGCAATGACTAAATTTGAAAATGCAAAATTAAGTGCACGTTTGCGGTAACCACGAATCTTCCCACTGCATAAGGGACTCCTCGTAACGTAATGATGTAAGTTGCCTGGGGGAGTCTTATCCATGCACATGTATATTTGTAAAGTCAAAGTGCAGCTCTCCGGTTCATAAAAGATATTTATGATGAATAAATCATTTTCAAACAAGAAATCAAAATGAAGTGTTCCTGTTTGGATATTATGAAGGTACAATCGGCAATGGGACACCCCTTCTGTCTATTGAGTAGTTCTGTAAATCTTGGAAATTGTTTTTATGTTTTCTGGCGCCTAATTAGAATATTTATATGATGTGTGCTTGGTGAACGACTTAATGGGCTTTCCAATGAGCGGAAGATAATTTTAAACGGTTAGCAGATAGTTTTGGTTTAGATAAGGGGGGACAAATGTTATACATATTTTTGAATTTCTCCAATCAAGGTCTAAAGTTATTATCTTGGCTATATATGAGCACTTTATCCGAAATTTGATCTCCAGGGCATGATGCGTCCCTTCACAACAGCTGCCAAAGTTGAAACGGAGACCTACAACAACGAGGTGTGAATATTTTGAATCCAAATATATTTTAAAATGTGTCCTTATGAATGCAGTTCATTTGTGCAAAGGTTAAGTCAAGTCGAATATACCTATAAGAAGAACAAATTTGTTGATAAAGTTTTTCGCCAGTATACAAAACTAAGTGAGGCGCTATATGCAGTCTTTTTTTAATCCCAACATGGGGCGTCTTCTACAGCCCGCCGCGACTTGAAAGAAATCGAATAATTTCTTTGATTTTCCATACAACTCTTTGCAAAAATTCAAAGTCATTTCTACTGGCAAAATCATCTGCAGAACAACTCTAAAAATCGCACTCCGCACGAGACTTTTCATGACAACTTTTCCCAGGCTCCGAATATGTACTCGCCAACTGTGCACGTAGCCATCATATTCCATCGACTCAAATCCATAAGGATCACGGCCGATATCCTGCTGTGATAATATGCGGTTTGGAAGTTTACTTTTCGTCCCCGAACACACCATTTATCCAATACTGTAATTAAGTAATCGTCAAAACGTAATGTAAAATAAACTGCATGTGACGTTGAACATTTGTGTGTCATTTCATTGTCCTTCGTCACAGATTTGCCAATATAAAGAGACGAGCTGACACTGAACTACATATACATTCATTCTGTTTGAAGGGGCGATGAGGCGTATATGCACAAACAAACAACATTTTCACAATTCATTCACCAATGCAATGAGAAATGTTCCTATTCGGGATTCACCGAGATTTATTTTTTCTCTCTTGTTGGTCCTTTTGCCTTTTCCGAAACACACTTCACTGGAATAGCCTAGTCGTGGTCATAAAAGTGTAGTACACATGTAACACAGCGGGATTTCTGTTTATTTCTATTTTATTCCTGTTCGACCTCTGTCGATCACACATCGTGCCGAGGTGATGATTGCGTAAAAGGTGTTTCAAGTACCTTTACCGCGGCATATTCGTTTTGTGATCCTTCGATGCTCTCATGCGTGTTTCCCTGGGCGTATGGGAAACAAGGTGAATATTGTAAAAACCATTTCGATTTAAGGATTAACTTCTTGAAGATATTTGTATTTAAAGTTTTGCGGCACGGGACTGGATTTTGTCGCACGGATAACTCCATTGAATATGGGATCGAATTCGAGTTTGTTTTGCTTGTTCGACTCTCGGATGATTAAGCGAATATAATGGAAATTGTATCAGCGGGATATTGGCGGCTATATAGAGGGATAAGAACGTTTCCCGATGAATATGTAAATGTAGAAAATGTATAGTGAGTTCGCATTGTGTTACGAAACGAGTTACGAATGTTGATCATTGGATTGTCAAGCGACGAAATGCAAAATGTGTTTTTTTTAGGTTTTTTTTAGAATTTTTTTTTCAAAAAACTTTTATAAAATCGATTTGTGTCCGTCTGTCCGTCCGTGCGTCTGTTCACTAAATAACTTGCGAAGGATTCAACAGATCGACATCAAACTTGGTAGGAATGTGTAGAATGGTTACAGCCCTTGGCACAAATACCTTAGAACTTGGTACGATAAAGATAACAGGGTGTCCCCGTAGAAGTGAAAAAGTGGACTTTTTTATTTTTTAACAGAGATAGGCGTGTGGGTTACTCAAATCAAAGGGCGCGGCGAGTAAATTTCATATCAGTTACTTTTATCCTATTTAGAGTACAGCTAAGGGAGTTATGGGTCGGTAAAGCTTATAGTTTACACGGTACCTCCTCCGTTTTTCTAAACCGCTATAGGTACGGATATGAAACTTTGCGCAGAGATTGGTACGTATGAACATAAATATACGTCACGCTACGAGTGTAACGCCCCATAGGTTTGCAATTCTAATTCTAAAAATGTTGCTGAAGATTCTTTGGAAATTATATAAGGAATATGTCTACAAATTTTCAATCGCATAGCTTTATCCAAACAGGAAATATAAGGAATTTTAGCCTTGGTAAGGGCGTTTCTCAATGCCAAGCTAGCGTCTATTCACCTATTTACTGAATCTCTTGTGATCGTCTCAATCGTTAGATATGCAATTTGATACAAATGCATAAAATGGCATTGCTATTTGCTACGCAAAGTTTTGAATTTTGTAGGACCAAGTCAACAGGGTGTCCCGGAAGCGTATCTAGTTCAGCTCGTCCCCAGGCAGGTGACGAAATCGATTAGCTTTTCTGGTGGCTAAGTACCAAAAAACCCTCACCGATTTCGTCTCCTGAAAGTAGACGAACTAGCATAGGGTTTCGAGTACATTTTGCGTTGAAAACAGCCAAAAGCCCTCGTTCAACTCGTCTCCACACAAGTGGACGAAATCGATTAGCTTTTCTAGTGCCGATATAGTATCTAGTTACTCGCAAAGTTTATAATGCTGTTTTATGCGAAAAATATACTCGAAACCCTATGCGTGTTCATCCACAGAAAAAGAGACGAATAAAGTTAGGGTTTTGGGCGGTTTAGGCAATAGCAAAGCTAAACGATTTCGTCCCCTTGTGTGGGGACGAGTTGAACGAGGGTTTTTGGATGTTTTCAACGCAAAATGTACTCGAGTTTGTGTTCGTCCACTTCCAGGAGACGAAATCGAATAGGGTTTTTGCCAGTTTTGGCACTAGAAAAGCTAACCGATTTCGTCCCCAAGCAGGTGGCGAACTGAACTAGGGTTCCTAAATACGCGTCCCGGAATAGGTGCAAAAATCGATTCTTTTATTATTCATCGGAAAGAGGTGTGTCAGTATACCTACTCATATTGAAAAACTCATCGAAGACATTTCCTATAAAGTATTTTTTGTAAATTTGGTATAACGGTAACGAAATAAGAGCTAATAAATCCAGTGTTTGTGTCTGTAACCATATCCTTACAGCAATTATACGTTTTTTGGGCACCCTGTAGAAATTATTATAAAACGAGACCGAGGCTAATTTCGGGCGCGGCCGAAATTTGGATATCCTTCGTTCTCCTCCGGGCTAAATGATTTTTCGGGCGTACCTACGACTTGTATTTAACGCCCCCCCCCCCTATTTTCCTTCCGTCTCAACTAAAGTTCGGTTGCGTCGACAAAACAATATTTGTGTGGGGTTTGGTTGGAATAAGTGGGCAAATAAAAATATTGACTCAGAAAATTTTATTGGGGAATGCGGGAGCATGACCCCATAGTTCGATATCATTTGTTTTGCCCCTTTTTTTTTTAATTAAGACACATTAATTCAAGGTTTTGTGAAATTGGTCTAAAAAATGTTTCATAGAAGAACCGAAATGGGGGGTTGGGTTTGTATGGCAGCCACAAGACTCCATGGTCCGATTTGATCCATTCTTACATATGTTTTGTGTCATCAATAGAATTACATTTGTGTGAATTTGGTTGAAATTGGTGCACAAAAAAAAAAGTTTTTAAATTGGCCGAGTAAAACGCGTAGCAACAGACGGACAGACAGACAGACGGACATTCCCCAATCGACTCCCCATGGTATGCTGATCATATATGTATACTTATGGTTGGAGATGCTTCCTTCAATGCGTTACAAACTTCATGACTAAGTTAATATACCCTTCGTTGACTCTACGAGCGAAGGGTATAAAAAAAGTCTGCAGATTTGCCGTTGAGTACCTTTATTTATTTATACATGGAACAATATTTCTTTAATGTTAACCCAACTTAGTCCCATTGTGGAGTAGGCACAGATCGCATGTTTCGGCGTTATATTCGGATCTAAAGAAAAAACGCATTTATTGTAGATAACTTTCCTGCATACGTCACCTTTATAAAGATATTCACGAAAAGTAGGCGCGCTATGAGCATTTTGCCGCCCTCACCAAAAAAAATAATAATAATAATTAATAATTCGTAAAATAAATTCTTCGTTAAGTTTGCGCTTTTCAGTAGCTGCCCCTATTTTCATCCAGAACTCGTGCCGAAAGGCTGTACGTCGTCAGTGGGCGGAGTGGGGCTGGAGAAGGAGGTTGTTACCATCAGGCGGAAATTTGCTCATCGCGCGCCTTCTCACGTAGGTAAAAATATCTCATATAAAAAAAACATATTTTTGGCAAAGTTGGAATTTTGGGTATGTTTTATGGTGCATTTATTGTACTAACTATACTAACGCTGTTCATTTCCTTTTTTATGAGTTTTACATACGATAATGTAGAATATATTAACAGTCTATTAAAATGCGTTGCGTGTTCGAAAACCTTTTATAAACGGAAGTTCTCAAAATAGATATCAATAAATATGTTAATTTGTCATTGCTTATTTGTGTTTTACTTAAATCTAAAGAAAATAAATTAATTCAGTTGCCTTATTCCTACTTAAAATGGTCACTGAAAAGGAGCGGCAAAATGCTCCCCACGCGCCCACTGACGTTTCTCGGAAAGACGCGCCCACTCTAGGGTTAACAAAAAATGTATGGTTTGAGGTTTGAGCCCTCATAGAACTGTAACGTATCGAATAGCAAATCGTATAGGCATTGTAGGCATTCTCGTTTTCCTAATGTTTGTATTGGTGAGAATTTTGGCCACTTTGTTTAGAACCGTATGGGTTATTCGCCTTACAAAGCTAGGGTTACCGTTAAAACGATTTTCATGAAATCTTATTAAAAATACAGTTTGACCTCCTGGCACCGTTAGGAGTGCTCGAATCAATATCGACTTTTGATGGTTTAATAAGAAACCATAAGTGCTATAAATTTGCAATACTCCACTTTCTAATAGGTACATATTACCGTTATCGAGATATTAGAAGAAAAAAAACTGTTTTTGACCCTTTGTAGCACCACTAGCGGCACTGGTACAGTTGGGACTTTTGGGGTCTTGTTTCACCTATTTTTTCCGAAGTTTCTCCTAATTTATGTTCAAATTTTCTGGGGTATTCCCCAAAGTAAAAATAGATAACCCATCCCTTATACTACTCGTATGCACGAAATCAGCGAACCACAGAAATAACGATAGTAACGGGTTCTATACAAAATCCAAAAATACAAAATCCGAAAAGACAAAATCCAAAAAAATTGAAAAATCCACAAAGTCAAAATCCACAAAGACAAAATTCACAAAGACAAAATACATAAAGTCATAATTCACAAAGTCAAAATCCAAAAAGGCGAAATCCATAAATTCAAATTTACATCAGTTTGCTTATCACAATTGAATATTGAGAATATTTATGTACGTTTATTACGTTAACTACACAATTAGCAAATCCCGGAGCATATGCGCTTTACCTAAAGACACGGAAAAGGATTCATCCGTGGCATATACGATTTAGCCGATGACACGGAGAGGAATGCACCGGACCATAAGCGCTGCAGGTAAAGACAGACACCTAAGGCGCATATGCTCCGGGTGCATCCTTCTCCGTGTCTTCAGGTAAAGCGCATATGCTCCGGGGTTTGGTAATATTGTCTAGTGCCCACGCAATAAGCATTATGGCTCTCTTCATACAAAAATTTATGGATTTTGTCTTGATGGATTTTGACTTTGTGGATTTTGACTTTATGGATTTTGTCTTTATGGATTTTGTCTTTATGGATTATGACTTTTGGATTTTGACTTGTGAATTTTGACTTTGTGGATTTTGTATAGAACCCATAGTAACGAGACCGAGTTCTAATCGTGCGAATAGCACGATGAGTGTATACCCTATACCCATGTACAGACCTAGAAGACATGCAAAACCCAAAATTTTAATTTTCATGTTTTTTGTAGGGGAGGGAGGGTATAAATGGATCGTACCTGGCATATCTTTAACATCTTATCAGCTACCATTTGATACTAATTTGAAGTTTTTCGCGACATTCTATCAAAACATATGACTTCATTATTTCAGGAGTTATCTTTTTTTTATTATTTATTTATTCAAATCCAGTTACATTCGAATATCGAATGTAACAACTTGCGAATAGACAGACACACGGACAGACAGACAGACATGGCTTATTCGAATCAGGGACCGACCTTGATCATTTATATTTATACTTTGCTATACCACCGGAGGTTCCTTTGAGGTGTTACATAATATTTGCGTAACAAAAACAATATACCCTATACCATATTTTGGGTATAGGGTATAAAAATACCGATATCACCTGTTGTGTGGACATTCTATGGCACCGTTAGGAATGTAGAGAGATTGATGCGGCTGGAAACCATAACAGCTACAAATTTCAGTACAGACGCGATCGTGTTTAGACCCCCAAAAGGAATACTCATGTAATTCGGCCCTCCCTAATTTTCCGAGAAGTGAAATGCTCTATTTCCTGGGTAGTGTAGTTACTACGGGATAAACCTAGTACATCAGATTGCAAAATGTGGTGGAGACAAATTTTTTTTTGTTTCTTATGTTTTTTGGGGTGCTGAGCACGAATCCGGAGCTTCCCACCAAAATTTCGTTGCGGAACAGGGTCAAAATCGTGAAAAACCCTAAAATTTTTGCTGTTTTTCCGTTATTCGCCCCCTAATTCTGCAACTATTTATTTCTGCGAAAAACTCTCCATGAATATTTTAGAGAGCACATAATTGCGCGTCCAAAGAGACATAAATATTAAAAATATGTTGAGCGGTATTACTACAGTGGATAATTTAAATTTGCCATTTTTAACATAGTTCCATTTTATGAAAAAATTTTGAGATTGAACGGTTTTTCATTTTTGGTCATAAAAGTTGCATTAATCTTGTAGGTACATTGTGTATTTTGGAGTGCAGAACCTGAATCTGTAAGTTCCCACCAAAATTTCGTTGCAAAACAGGGTCAAAATTGCAAAAAACGCCAAAAAAATTACTATCAATTGTAGCAATACCGCTTAACACATTTTAATGATTAATGGCGCGTTGGACCCGCAGTTATGTTTTCTCTAATATTTCCATGGACAGGTTTTCGGAGAAATGTACACTTTCGGAGTTATAAACAAAAAAACGGGAAAACTCCGAAAATTTTGTTTTTTTTTCGCGGTTTTGATCCTGTTTCGCAACGAAATTTTGGTGGGAAGCTCCGGATTCGAGCTCAGCACCCCAAAAAACATAAGAAACAAACAAAAATTTCTCCACCACACTTTGCAATCTGAAATCACCTCGGAACTACACTAGGGGCAATATATTAATATTTGTTAAAAAAAAATTAAAATTGACTTCTCATTTAAGATTCTAACAATGATGTTATGATGGCACATGCTTTCGACGTTTTAGCTTTTCTGTTGGGTCGTGGGTTCGAGTCTCACCAAGAACCAATTCAATTTATAGTGTTTTTCGAACTCACGACCCATGTTACGGACTATGATCTCACTTAGACGTTAAACGAGTACTCATTTATGGGAAATAACACTCCTAAGCGTGCTGTTGATCTCAATACCTCAACAAAAAAGCAGCTAATATCTTGGAAAACGGTTGTCACTAACACATCTGCAGCCTTAGTCTAATATTGGACTATCGCGGCAGTTATTTTTAATATAAAGGGCTATGTTCATTGCATTCAAAATTATCTCAAAATTTTGAAATCTGAATGCCAAAAATTATGTACCGTTGGAAGGCCACTACGAACACGTTGGAGCATTATGTTGACGATTCATTTTATCTAATTTAACCTTCGAATTCATGAAGATTTTTTTTATACGCGGATTCATAGTAGTTAGTATCTACCCGGGTGATAAAAAATGAAATAAATGTCATTAAATTCAAAATGCATCGTACGAGTACGTATAATGTACTGCTTTATTTCATTTTTGATCAAATATTGACATTGACACCTTTTTGGAAAGCTGACAACACGCGAATATTTTTCCAGTGGTCTGCAGACTCCATGTCATATAATTTTTTTTAGTAATACTACATTAAAAAATATCTTTAAAAAAATTTAAGAAAATATTTTTTTATTTAAAATTAAAAATTTCGAATTGTGATGGGTTTTTGAAATTTTAAATGATTAAGAAATGTTTGCTATAGTGTTGACTAAAATCCAAAAATAAGTTGAAGCCCATTCCCTTAGTAGTTTTTTTTAATTCTTACTTTAAATGGCAAAATTCTAGGTTATTTCAAAAAACCTAAAAATGCATATATCTCAGTGACCATTGAAAATCGGCCTAACATTTATGGCCTCATTTTGTTGCATTTTGACCCTATTATAACGTGTTGCAGGGAATAGGTCGACTTAACCAATAACCCTGTATGTACATACTATGTCTACATCAGCTCTTTCCAGGTTGCATTTTTTTTAAGCCAAATAAGACCCGATAAGTAACTGTTTTTTTTTTTGTTAGTATTGTTAGATTGTCATATGAGGAACAGCGAATATTTTCGTAATATCTTTGCGGCTGAAATAAATTAAGACAATGAAGAGTTAGAATTCCGCATAACGAAGAAGAACATTTTTGCCAAACTTGTTGGATTCGGATGTAGAAATTGGTGGCGACCCTATAGAAATTTAAGTTGATTCGGAAGGTGAATCGAAAAATGAACAAGACGGAGAACAGGATGCACACCCGGAGGCAGAGGAGTTCATCAGCAGCAAAGACGGGACAAAGTGGAACAAGGAATCAATGTCACTGAATCGTTTTCAGCATATTCTCAGGTTCATTCGGTTTGACAATCAAACCATTACGGCTTCTCGTCAGCTCGAAGACAAGGCGGCACCCATACAGGATGTGTTTGAGATGGTTAACTCCAATCTAAGTCGAATTTTCGACGTTATGAGACTACAACGGTTGACGAACAGCTATATGGGTAGGAACAGGACCATTCTAGGACAACTTATTACGAATTCAGAGACCGAGGAATTCGAAGCAGATGATGAACCACAGCGAGATTCTAGCGTACGTATCAAGTAAAAATGTGGCTATTTTGTGTGTTACCGCGAATCAAAAAAGATAAGGGCTACACGGAAATCGTGCGTAAAATGTAAAAAGCCGATTTGTGTACCTAGAGCACATGAGTAAATGTCAAGATTGCTATATGGGTCAATCTACATCAGCTACCTACACTTTGCGCCACAATTTTTTTATTTTCGTTTTCAAATTTAAGTATGTATATTCACAAAGTTGAAATAAGGTCTGAATTGTTATTGTTTTATTTTTATGGAAAAAAATCACTATTATCATAAAAATCTATTACTATCTACCCTGGTAGATATTCATTAGCCTATGCCCACCAAAAACATAAAATCAATAAAAAAAAATATGAAAATCAACCAAAACTCTTTTCCTTTATGTATTACTATGATCAACTAATAAATTTAAAAATTGAGCAGGACGAATTTTGAAATTTGATGAAAACCCTTTTAGATACAATAAGTAAAAGAAAATTGAAATATCTACCCCATGAAAGCGAAGGTTAAGTGGATTCCGTTATAACATTATTGTTCGTATAGTTTTTCAATGAAAACTCATTTCCAATTTATTAGGTATAAAGTTTGACTTTATAATATCACCACACCACTAAAATTAAAAAAAATATATATATATAGAAAATGTGGGCCTATTCTATAGGTTTTTCAACAGCTCTGGACTTTATTGTTCAATGCAGCGAAACATTGCCTTCTCAAAATTTAACATTGTCTTGACAGGCCTGTAGCATATCGGCGATAAGCCATCAGCAGCATTTAACAGAATTATTAAAAGCGCATATAAAACTGAATATTACTAACCCGAATTCATACCACCAACAGCGTGCAAATCGTTCACTGAATATTTTAATTCTGTATTTATTTATTCAGAGAAAAACAATCTTTGGATCTTTTCTCATCAACTAAAAAGCACTAAAATGGACAATTCCTGGGATAAACATACATAATTTAAAAACAAAACAACAACAAGAACAAGAGACATCTTCAAAAGTCATTCCGTGTGATAAGGCACATTTTCATCAATTGATTTATGTCGATTACCGATACATCTTTCCCGGTTGTTTGTCCACCGTACTTATACAGTTTCACCCTGGTGGACTATGCTGTGAGCTGCACGATAACGATCATCGGTAATATTTTAATTAACCATTCAAATATAAGCAGAAACAGTCAACAAATGTCAAATTTTAAGTTTGTGTATGAGCTAATAAAAAGTCTAAAATGCTGCGATCGTATCGGTTTGGTACCATACTAGAGTGTATCCAAAAAGATCGCTGATAAGAGAAAAAGTAAATGACAATAAAATTCAACTGATTTAGAACGATCAGGTTTTTTTGCATCTGATTGTCAGTCGAAAGTTTGGAGACATGGTTTTATGGTCTTGGAATTAAGATACATATAATGTATGTATTTTTGAAGAAGTTCGGAACGTTACTCGTACATTTAAAACGTGGAGGTATTTTCGAAGTAATACATGTTTATTAAAATCACACATTGTTAGCGCTAACTATCCCCGAAGTTTTTGAAAAGAACCAACTTTCAGTAAAAAGTAGTACGATTTTGTAAAAACATTAAAGTTTGCGCGTGTTCGAAAAACCTCCGTGAATGGGTCATCCGATATTCAAATAAATTCTCTTACTATTATGTAAAATTAATTTAGTCATCGTCTCTAACACTAGTAGACGGAGAGATCTACCGCTAATTCTTCAAATTTATGATCTCACTCGTGACAAAATAACATTTTGTCTCCAATCCATCCACAACGAATTTGTAAGACATTTCACCATCAACAACAAAAAAATGTCATATCCGCCCCCTACTCGTATTTAATTGGTTTCAATTTCACCATAATTAAAACAATAATCATATATTTTTGTTATGACATCTTCATCACCGTCACGAAATTATGACGTTTGCACGCAAAACTCTGTATCACCCACTTACCTTGATACCTTCCTCAACAATTACAAACATTACCTACTCTTTCAATACGATGCAGAAGAATAAAACATTTTGATTGTGCCACTATATATTGCCACCATGGTTGCTTCTTGCGCACACACACGGGACACAAAAATGTTATTCTGTTCAATATCCGTGAAGTCGTTAAATTCACGCATGTAAACTACCTACCTATAAGCTAGTAGTAACTCAATATAACCCTATACGTGGTTGCGAACAGCTCGCTCAGGTGAGGTAGCACTTCCTCATGAGAACGACACATAGTGCGCGCAATCGCTACAAAACGTAGCTGGTGTCTTTCGCCGGAGGGGCGAAAATTCAAGCCCTTGAGTATAACGACAAAATGTAGTGTGCGAGGTGTAGGTACAGTGCCAAAATGTATACATAATAGATTCTGGCACGACGACCGTTGTACCATGCCAGGGTTTCGTGTCGTGGCCAATGTTACAGTAACATAATTTAACACTTAGCCTTAGCATCCAAAGACTGTCAAGATGTTAATCTTGTGGAAAGCATGCGATCTAGGGAAATGTGCACATTCAATTACCCACTCGCACAGGTTGCATGCAATCTTCCGAGTGTGGTGCAATCAACAACTTAGATGTTGGACCTCAGGTGCGAGATGATGGTCTATATGGATTGGCAAATTTGAATTTTAAGGATGGCTATTTTATCCTTTGATGGCATTTCAAAATTGTATAGGTACGATTGAAATGCAATATTTTTTTTTTGTCGCGAATAGTTTATGGAAATATCAAACCAAATTATTCCGGAAGTCAGAAGCATTCCAGGCCTGTTTGTCCTTCTGGATTCTATTAAACTTCTTCCCATATCTTTTACAACCCTACAATGGATTTTTATAATAACTGACATCACGTAGAGTGCTAACTAATTTTCGTTCTAATCCGATTATCATTGCAGTAATACAACTAAAAGAGATCCATATTCATGACGGATATGGCGTGTCGTTTACAGAACCTAGGCAGCATCATTCCAGTGACAGACGAACGGTATGACTGTAATATTTAAGAACGAATGTTATTCGTTTGATGTAATACCTATGTCTGCTGGTACCGCATTACGGACGAAAGCCTCCGTCATCCACTGCAAATATATTGGTGCATAATAGAAAAACGCAATATGACGTGCAGCTCTGTAATCTTTTCTGCGCCTAGTGTAATCTACAACTGCACTTTTTTCCACCATTGCTGTCTTCAATTTGAAAAGTAAACCTGCAAATCTCATGGCACTCTATATAGTCTGCATTACTACAAATATGAAATGAATGCATAATACCAGAAGTATACATTGAGAAGGTATGCAGGAGTTTGATTGCTGCCGCCGTTACTATGTGGTTATTATTATTATTGTTCTTTCTAAGCGGTTGCATTAACGTGTACCATACATCATTTTTGAATTGTCGAGTATTAGACACAAGAAAATTTTTCAAATATTTCTTACATTTTGTCTTGAGCAAGACCAGTGGCGGAGAACTCTGTATTTATATCCACATAGGGAAAATGTATTAGTATAGTTCAGAATGAGGACTGGAGTGACTAATTTGAGGAAATGGGCCCAAAGAACTACAGAACCTTTCCTAATTTTAAAATTCTTAGCAAATAGCAATGCGTGCAACTTCTCAAAAAACAAAACCGAAATCACCCAAGAATACTATGGTGCTAGCCGCGAAGTAGTGTAGTCAAGAAATGAACAGAAAATTATAATTCTAAAATATTTTTAAATATTCGTGTGAAATTTTCACGGCTTATAGTCCTGACACACTAGGAGATAACCTCGTTTCACAAACCGCAGAAAGCTCCGAGCTTCATAAAATCGAATAGCATGACACACTAGTCGAATGTGGTTTATGAAATCAGGATAAACTGATTGAGCTTTCGATATGTGACACCTCAAACCACAATATTATGTTAGTTTCTGGACGTCGTTCATATTTACACAATTGTTTTTTAAAAATAACTCAAAGTCCTGCAGATTTCACGTACGATGAAGTGGTAGGTATTGACTATAAGAAGCTGCATAGAAAGCCTACAAGTAAAATGGAGAAAATAACGTGTAAACTTATGGATAAAGCAGTGGCTAGCCCGGAACAGATCCATCGCTCTTTCATATGTATCCGACCAGAACAACCAGAAAATGGAATCAAGGTGTTAACACAAATACTGGATGACAATTCAATTAAAAGATAATATAGTGAAAATAATAAAACATAATACAGTTGGCGTGCGCCCGTTGCTTTTTATTTATGAATATATTACAAACTTTCAAATCAAAGTGCTTTTCTTGACTTTCTTAAAAAAACGATTCATAGATTGATCCATGCATAATGAAGTGTGGGTATATGAATTTCTGTACTTCAATTCAGAGGCTCATGTAACATGATTAGCGATTGTTGAATTTCTTTGAATTTTGGCCTTCGAAACTATACTCGCAGCTCCGTTTCACTTCAATCGCGACATCCATTAGCATTAAATTGATCAGTCCACTGAACACGGAAACCTTTCGATTCCCCATAGACGGCTGATATTACAGTGTTCATTGTCCGTTGAAAATCAGGATCATCTGAGATTCAAAAAGAAAAATGGCAACAACATTTTAAAATAGTGAAAGAACATTTTACTTGCTGACTTTAGAGAAGAGTGCCACAAATTACATACTCTACAATTGATAAATGCCAAAACTTCAACTGCCAATGCTAAAATTGACTATTTTCCCAAACAATCTGACGTCTGAACATGCATATTTGTATTATCCTACGCTAACTAGGAGCTTTTCGGTGGTTACAATGAAGGTTTAGAATCGAAAGCTGGATATGAGAGCTTTCATAAACTCCAAACGGCATATAAAATCATTATAAGCCGCTTATAAACTTGTTTTTAGCTCATAAACTGCATTCGTTATCGTGAACTCGTTTAGGTGTGTCAGAGCAGGACTATTAAAGGCTTCTCAGTTATTCAAGTCATTTACTTAAAAAATGTTAATATATTATTTGTTAAAGTTAAGCTGCTAAATTATATTCATTAAAGTAAAACTTCTGTAGTCTGGTTGGTACTGTGGTTAGTGCGCACACCTTCGGTACACAGGGCCGTGGGTTCGATTCTCAACGTTAACCAATCCAGTTTATGGTGTTTTTCGAACTCACGACCCATATGACGGACTATGATCTCACTCAGATGTTAAACGAGTACCCATCTATGGGGATAAATAACACCGTTGAGCGTGCTGTTGATCTCGCACAACACCTCCACAGGAAAGCAATTAAGATCTTGGAACTTGGATATCACTAACACATCTGCGGCGTTAGTTCAATATTGGACTATTGTTATTTTTATAATAAAACCTCTAACAAGTGTGAAATTATGGCCTTTGTGAGCGATTTAGTCTCCCTTTCTGATAGTCTGATATTCGTGTTATCAAATTCTTTTTTCCCAAAAGAAAGAAAACTAGAGGGCTTCGCCCCCTGCTCGCTACGCTCGCCAACCCCCGGGGCCGAAGCTAATTTCGGGCGCGGCCGAAATTTGGATACCCTTCGCTCTCCTTGGGCTAAAAGTTTTTTCGGGCGTAACTATGACTTGTATTTAATCCCCCTCCTCATTCTTTTTCTTCCGTCTTGACAAAAGTTTTGGGCTTGGTTGAAATAAATAAAAAAATTTACTCGGAAAAAAATTTTATTGGGGTTGCGGGAGCATGACTCCACAGTACGATTCCATTCGTTTTTAACTTTTTTGTTGCTTTGGTAAAGACACATTAATTCAAGGTTTTGTGAAATTGGTGCAAAAAATGTTTCTTAGAAGAACCAAAATGGGGGTTGGGTTTGTATGGCCACCCCATGGTCAGCTTTGATCAATTCTTAGATATGTTTTGTGTCATCAAGAGAAACACGTTTGTGTGTAATTTTGTTGAAATTGGTGCACAAATAAAAAAGTTGTTCTTAGAAGAACCTAATTTGGGTGGTTAGGTTTGTATGGTAGTCCCATGACCCCATTACCCGATTTGAACCATTCTTAGATATGTTATGTGTCATCGAGAGAAACACATTTGTGTGAAATTTGGTTGAAATTGGTACACAAATAAAAAAGTTTTCCTTAGAAGAACCTAGTTTGGGGGGGTTAGGTTTGTATGGCAGCCCCATGACCCCATTATCCAATTTAATCAATTCTTAGATATGTTTTGTGTCATCAAGAGAAAAACGTTTGTGTGAAATTTTGTTGAAATCGATGCACAAACAAAAAAGTCTTTCTCAGAAGAACCTAATTTGGGGGGTTGGGTTTGTATGGCAGCCCCATGACCCCATGGTCCGATTTGATCGATTCTCACATATATTGTGTTTCATCAAAATAAATACATTTGTGTGGAATTTGGTTGAAATCGGTGCTCATCGGTGGTGTTACCAGTGTGTAAATAATTGACCATTTAGTCGGAAATTTGGAGGTGGTACGATTTAAACGGTGGTACGATTTCACCGACTCTCCCCTATATGCAACATTTAGAGTTAGAGTCGCGAAAATGAATAGTTAAGAAGGTTCTCGCACTTGCACTTAATCTGGCGAGTTGATGTAATTTGCGTGGGGTAAATTTAAAATTGTATGATTTTCAAAGGCCCAATAATTTGGCGGCCACGCTCTGTCGCTCACTTGGTTGAGTCGCACTCTACGATGCTAGTAATCTGAAGTTCCGGAGATCGAGATCTCGGCGTGGTCCAATTTTTCCGTACATGTTCGGATAGGAAATATATAGTGCTCGCAACATTATTTACCTACACTTCGAAACTATATGCAATGTAACGTTGACACGATGTAGCCTATAAACGGCTGAGTGAACGCACCATGCCCCACAAGGGGTTACGGTACAGAGAAGAAAACGCCATCAACTTAAATGTAGATTACGTGGTCTTTCCTGAAAATTAAATTTGACTAATCAAGGCAAAGCTTTAAAATTGTCATTGTATCTCCTCTACTCCTAAAATAGACACTTCCAAAAAGAAGTCCAGCGTTATTTACTCCGCCAGAGGATTTCGGTACCTATGCGTGTCTGAAACTGCCTACATTATATTGACGTCTACATTGAAAAAAACACCGTTTATTGAGCACAGCTTTGGTGAGAGTAGGTACTAACATCGGCAATTCACGGGAAATCCATGCAAATACATTTATGTACTGTCAAAATTTTAATGATCGTGAAATCGATTTCGCTTCGTGGTACTCACTTCACACGAAAGTCTCCACACCGGTTTTTGACATTTGGTCAGCAAAAACAATGCAGTTGAATTTTATTTCACAGGGAAAACTTGTCACCGATAATAATCAGGCCACGAGTGCACATTTACATACTCGTATGTATCTTAAATTTAGTGAAGAGAATGCAGTCTCCACGGCACATTTTTCACGGGAGACCTAAATGCAAGTTTTTCGCTCGGTGAACATAGTACATACCTTGAGTGAGAAAAGAATTGAAATATAAAATATAGTTTGACATTTTTTTGCAAGTGTCAATTAATTTCACATACCCCCTTTTTCAGAGATTATTAGAGCCTGAACTAAATTTTAGGCAAAAAGCAAAAGGATCTTCATAAGTTGGGAAAGTGGGACAATTGGAAACATTGTGTGCCCATTGTACTTACTATGGATAAATATGACCGCAAAGATGTACTTTGTACCCAATGCAGTGAGTTCCTTTGCTTTACAGTATCTCAAAATTACTTCAGTATTTACCACACACACAAAAGAACTTATTTTAAATTTGGTCCTTTTTTATTTTTAATTATTTATCATTAAAATACATATACGAATTACATGTCAAAATGCCGATATTTTTGGTAATAAATTCCCTTTCACAGGCATATATATTTGCCAAGCGAAATGAGGGGAAAAATGGGGGGCTAGGGGAACAATTTTTAGTGACATAATAATTATATGCCAATATATAACGAAAATAAAACAAAAAAACAAAATCGATTCGACAAAAAATGTATGATTCTCAAAGGTGAATATTTTTAAAGGGAACCATACAGCTAATAAAAGGGAACTCTAGCTATGGTTTCCTAATCCATTCTACAGAATAAACAAGAAAGTCTTTTTTGCCAAAAACTTAATTTGGAGGATTAGGTTTGTATCTACGCCACTGAGCAAGACACCATAGAGAGGATTTACCATTGCAAACACGACATGTTCTATGAAATACAAATATTTTTTATGCAGCTAGACGATTCGTGAAGTCCATATATGATATGACTATATATCGTGCAAGAAACGGAGGAGTATCTTGGACTTACACCAAAGGTGGAAAGAATAATTTTCTTAAATTAGTTTCAAATACTCCTGCTCACTACTATTAGAGTTTTGTTCAGGCATATGTTTTGATTTGTCGGTGAAATAAATTAGAATTTGAAATGCGGATGTTGAAAAGACGGTAATTCAATCTTTGTGTTGCAATAAATTATATGAGTTGTTGGGGGCTTTGTTTTTAAACACGGAAAACGTATTAAAAAAATCTTTTGATTCGTAGAGCTATAATTGCATATAATCGTACCTGACTTATTTACACCATGTTTGGAGCAAATTCAATTTTTCGCTACACAAATTAACTACATACGATTTGAATGGGAGCCATACTGATCGTAGGAGATAATAATATTTATACCCTATACCCATAAGATGGCAAAGTATACAATATATCAATAACCAGACCAGGGTCGGTCCCTTTTGTGTCGCAACCTAGAATATAATACTAGTGAATACACGGTGACCGCGGGCTCCACATGGATCTGGGCTTGGTCCCCTTCCATGGGCGTAGCCAGGATTTCGGTCAGGGGGGGGGGGGGGGGGCAAGCCCAAAATTTTTTCAACATCATGATTTTCTTGGAGTTTCGGTCGCAGAAATATTGTTAACTAATTTTAGAGTAGCCTGGATTGTGGTTGGATTGGTGCACAGGGTCATGGATTCCACCGTGAACGAATTCATTTTATGGTGTTTTTGGAATACTCATACATCTGCGGTCCTAGCTTACTGGTGTTTTTTTTTTGCTAATTTTAGAGCCAAATTTAAAAAAGGTGATGAGAATGATTTTCTTCTGCATTCTGATTGCATTCAACTGGCCCCCAATATCTGCCTTTTAAAGCGTAGTTTGTCTATTTTTAGTGCAATTCTTGTATCTCGGACTGCATATTCCACTTGCGAAATCAGTTTGTTTCGTCTGTCACTTTCATCTTATCAAAGTAGCATCGTCAGCATATTTATAAATTCTTTATTGCTTGAAATATGGATAATAGTGTAGTTACTACGTGATAAACCTAGTACATTGCAAAATGTTGTGGAGTCAAAATCGCGAACAATCCTAAAATTGTTGCTGTTTTTCCGTTATTTGGCCCCTAACTCCGAAACTATTTATTTCTGCGAAAAACTCTCCATGGATATTTTAGAGAGCACATAATAGCGCGCCCAAAGAGATATAAATATTATAAATCCGTTTAGCGGTATTACTACAATTGATAATTTAAATTTCCAATTTTAAACATAGTTCCAAAATTATGAATAAAATTTTTGAGTTGGAACGGTTTTTCATTTTTGGTTGCAAAAGTTGAATTTTTCTTGTACATTATGTAGTTTGGAGTGAAGAACCTGAATCCGCAACTTTCCACCAAAATTTCGTTGCAAAACGGTCAAAACTGCAAAAAACGCGAAAAAAATAACTATCAATTGTACCGCTTAACACATTTTAATAATTGATGGCGCGTTGGAACCGCAATTATATTTTCTCTAATATTTTCATGGACAGGTTTTTGGAGAAATGTTCACTTTCGGAGTTATGAGCAAAAAAACGGGAAAACTCCGAAAATTTTGGATTTTTTCGCGGTTTTGACCCTGTTCCGCAACGAAATTTGGTGAGAAGCTCCGGATTCGAGCTCAGCACCCCAAAAAACATAAGAAGCAAAAAAAAAATTTCTCCACCACACTTTGCAATCTGAAATCACCTAGTAACTATACTATAACGGTTTTAATAAGATTTCTTCTAAATTTATCAAAGTAGTATCAGTGGCTACATTTTATTGCTGGTATGATTCAGCTAGAAAATAAATTTTGATTATATAACTTGAAAGGCACTGAAATATGATGTCCGTTCTTTACAAGGTCCCTAACAAAGCATGCCATTTGTCCCCTTTCAGATGCAAATAGGTTGAATTCCACAACCTTCCCGAAGGGACCTAACGGTTGAAATTGTGTACTTCAGCTCAGAAGCCATGAAATGAAAGAGGAAATATGGGATAGACGCAGCCACAGTAGCACACTCACAAGTGAAATGTGTGTGCTGGACCGCAGCCTCCGTCAGTTACGAGAGACCACTCGCTGTCATCTATATGTATGCGCCTCCTGGCTGCAAACTGTCCCGATCATGGCTTCTCCGGCAGCACTTGGAGTGGTGGAAAAGGCAACTGCTGCGCCAGCAGCAGAAATTTTTTTAAAATGTTGTATAGTGCAGCGATTTTTTTACTACATCGGTGAGAATTTTTTTACCATCTTCACCGACCAGGGGGGGGGGGGCGACCGCCCCTCCCTGCCCCCCCCCTGGCTACGCCCATGGAAGTGGGTAAACAGAAAACACGTGGAACTGAAGCACTACCTTACCCAATTTCTTATCGGCTACACATGCTATACAGGCGTAGAGTATCTATGCAAGATTCTCCCACCCATTTAAAAAAAAAATGGTCGGTCCTTGATTCGAAGAAGCCATGTCTGTCTGTCTAGTCGCACGATTACTTCTGAAATAGTGAAGCTAGGAGTTTGAAATGTAAGTCAGATGTTTGTTTTGCTAAAATCTTGAAAGTTATTAAAAATGGGCCAAATCAAACCAAGGGTTCCCCTACCTCCCATACAAATGACCAGATCTGACTCATCTACCCGTACGTCCTCCATACAAAAAAATTAACATTTTGTGGTTTAAGTGCCTTGAAGGTGTTTACAGGGGTTTAGCAGGCCTGTGCTATTCAGACGATTTGAACTCGGTATAGTACAATGCATCAAATGAAATTCACAGTTTTCCTAATTATCAATCAGCACTTTTACAAATGAAATTATGCATGCAGAAAATCATCATAGCATTTTTCAAAATGCAAAATCGTTAATTTAATTCGAGGTACCAGGGTGGTTCAATAAGAACCCGTGTTGAAAATGAAAACACATTTTTTTCTAATTTTTATTTTTCAACATAGTGCACTGAGAGATTTTTTTGTGGTTGAAATAACATAATCTCTCTGTTAAAAAAATAACCGGGAAATCTGTTGCAGTAACAAAATATTTATTAATTCAACATTCAAATTGGATTATTCAAGTGTAACTTAATTTTCCAATCAACAGAATTTCTGTTAATTGACGGATGGAAATTTATACAAAACTCATTTAAGACAAATATTCTTTCCCTGGGAAAATTGTTTTTTTTTTTTTTATTCAAACGGGAAATAATGTTGATATTCCAAAAATTAGGGAGTCACATTCTGTTAAGTAAACAAAGTGATATGTTAAAAATACATACAATTCCGTTACAAATACAAAGCTATTTTCTGTGTTGGTAACATAATTGGTTTAGTTGAACTAACAGAATATTCTATAGGCTCGAAATCAAAAGAAAAATCTGTTAAAATAATTAGTGTTTTTTGTTACTATAACAGAATAATTTTTTGAGTGTGCTCTTTTAGTAAGATACACTTTTCCCAACGCTTCTGCCATTTTTTAACGCCTCCAAAAAATAGGATTTGTCGAATTCGCCAAAATACGCCTCTGTCTCATCGATGACTTCCTCGTTTGAGCTAAAATTTTTTCCCGCGAGACATTTCTTCATGTTGACCGGGTGAATACGGAGGATGCGGCTGCAATTCATTACGCAATTCATGCAGTTTGGCGACGACGACTTCGGATGAATGCGCTGGTGCGTTATCGTTGTGAAACAGCACTTTCTTTTTCGCCAAATGCGATCGTGTCTCCTTCAATTTTGTTTGTCGAAGCGGACCAATAGCTCACTGTCCAGTGATCGTTCTTCCTTTTTCTAAAAAACCCATAAGGATGACGCCCTTCGCATCCCAAAAAAAAACGTCGTCATGACCCCTCCGGCCGATGGAACCGTTTTGGCCTTCTTTGGAGCAGATTCACCGTTGAACCAATATCTAACGGTGGTCATAGACGGCGAAGTGTCCCCGTAAATAGCATCCAACTTTGCTTTTATCTCCTCGCATTTTTTCTGATCCAAAAACAGAAATCGAATGGCTGTCAAATCAAAACTAACCAATAAATTAGTCTGGAACTTGTTTTGGCGTCGTTTGATAGATGGCAGCACACGGTGATGACACCAACTTCCCTTAGTATCATCATTATGTCTTCAAACACGGGTACTTATTGAACTGCCCTCGTATAGTAAATTTGTGTTGAAAAAAGTTGAGTTTGTCTAGAATATGGTATAAGCATCTAAATTAGAGTTGTATTTGGAAAAATAAATTTCCAAATAACTTCTTCTTCGTTGTCTAATTATACCGCTCCACGAGGTCGCGCGACTCGGCCTGCAGTGTAGACACATCGCGTCGCCCGTTCTGCCGGTTGTGTCTCTGCTTATTTTTACAGGCAGCTCTAGCTTTGATCGTGTCATTATCGAGACCAATAATGCGTTAGGTTGCTTTTCATTTGACACATATACATCCACACGAACCGAAGAAAACACACACAATTTGAAATTGACCCTAAATCTTTTCTTCTTCATGCACATGATGTGCTTATTACAGTTATGTATGTATAATTTCAACACGATACCAATACATAATGACATTAATCATTCGTCACCATCCGGTATTTCGTCAAAAAGCACATATCATGACCATGGCATCTGCATCTTCCTCATATGTGGCGACTTAAAAAAAATACAATCTTTGCGTTCTATCTTTTCACCTGAAAATAATATTCACATGAAAAACCCCCGTTGCGGTGTGTGACATAAATTGAAATAAATCATTTCTGCGGGCTCGCACCATTCACCAATTCACCTCGATGAGTGAGAGTGAGTGTTAGTACTACGTGGACATATTTTCGCATGAAATGCACATTTACGTACACAAATAATGGCCATGCATACACTAAATCAAAAAATGACATATGCCCTGACTAATTAAAAAGTATCTTAAATCATAAGAGAGATTTATTCCTTTCTTTCACATGATGGATGTGTATGAGGAAACAAAATTATGTAGGTATGAATATGTAGTGCCTACATACATATGTATATCCGAAAAGGGTTTATTCACCGTTTACCCTACTTATATTTTCCGATTCAGAACGAATGAACAATAAAATAAATGTTTCTGTTGAATATGAGAACATTTCCTTACTGAAATTTATTTTTATTTTAGGTTTCTTCTGATCCGTTTTCTTTGATTTTTTTTCGCGACTATATCTTATGTTATGTGTATGGCCACGAGACACGAGTGCTATTTGTTTCAAAATTATTGCCGATAAAGTTGTATAAAAAGTCCAGGAAATGAGTGATACAATAAGTGCCAAATAAAACATTGACATATAAATATCTTTTATAGGTGTAGATTTGTCAAAATGAACAATGCATTGTTTTATGGCCGACACGACATTCATCTAAATTTTCCTAAACAAGTTTTAGTTTGAAGATCGTGATATTTATTAATTTTTTCAAATATACATTTGGTAATGATTCTTTGTTTATGTGATACAAAATTTAATTTTTTTTGTAGTACCGGGTGTTGCAAAATTTATCATTATACCGGAAGGTGTTATAATTTTTATAAATGAGGTCGCAAATGAACGAAATTTTATATTTGAGAACTAGACACCTGCAGAATACAAACAGACAACCAATGGCGCGCTCTGCTGCACCAGAGCATGGAACCCACACTGGATATTGTCAAGGAAGCATTACCTAGACACGTAGTCTCCTGTTTTGACGGTTTGGCATCGCTTGATTTAAAAATAGCAGACTTCTTTCTTTAGGCTACTCAAAGTCACGGGCGAACAGTGGGGTAGTAAAGGCAAAAATTCAAAAAATGTATTCTATTGGAGAGCTTTTGTGAACTAGCCCACAGAACTGCCTGATACTTTATAGTCGATTTTGTTATGTCATTTTGACGGCTTTATACACGATAAATTGAATTTTTCCTGCAAAATAACGTGTTGAATTGGAAGTTTCCAATAGGCGAATCAGGCTTCTCCTAAGTCGCTGCAACTTAATTTTTGGTAAACGCCAACTCCACTTTGTAAAGAATATTTCCCTAAAATATCCAGATCCAAGTGGCATTATATATCCAGAGATACAATAAAAAAGTAAAAGTCAAAAAATGCAAATACCCCATTTTTATTTTTTGGTCTAGGGCAGACGTGTCAAACTCGCGTCCCGCGGGCCGCATGCGGCCCTCCTCGCAGTTCTGTGCGGCCCGCGGCCACGTCGAAGCAGCACAATCGTATTTCGTATCAACACAAAAATATTGAATTTGGTAAGGTGAACAAATTCAAAAGTTGAACTCAAGTCTACAAAAGTTACTAAAACTCGTCAGTGGCTTATGCAAGATTATTTTAGGATTTTTTCTCCAAATACATACTACCAACAATTTGAGGTTGGTTATTTGATTTTATAAGACAGCTCTTCTTTTTTGTACAGGACAATACTAAGTCCCTTCATGAAACTGTTCTGCCGTGAAATGCAGTTAATAAAAAATTGATTGACTTTACCGAACATGAATTGAGATTTATTTGAAAAAATGGCAAAGCTTCAAAAACTACGGAAATCTTGGAATTGGTGACTAAATCGCCTGGATGTGAAATTCGAACATAATAATTAGATCCCAAGTGCCTGATTCTTAGACCTATAGTTATGAAGATGTATTGGCGCATGAGTTTGTTTAAAACCATATTACAAACAACTTTTTGTCTCTTTTAGCCACCTTTCTACTGAACTTAATTTATTCTGACTATTTTGCCTCCCAAAGTTATTTTGGCCGACCTCGGATGACTGGTGCTAAACATTTTTTTATCATCTGTCCAAAATTTGACGCAAATCATGCAATAGTGGTTACTTGAAAGTCAATCATGTTTTCACGTTTTCGCTTCTTGTCTTAATTTTTTAATGTTCTTGAAGTACATTTTCGAAAGGAGGATGTTCTCACGAAGAATCCCGAAGCCACTAGACTCTGCTAGACTCTCTGCTATATTTTTTCGTAATACGATTACATAAAAGTTTTTTTTTTTAAATTTTCCTCCTGCGGCCCACCTAAACCTGAGGAGAGTCTTATTTGGCCCGAGCCAGGTTTTGAGTTTGGCACCACTGGTCTGGGGTATACGCGGAACTTTGTCTGTTTGGAGGAGAAGAGCCCCAGCGGGAGAAATATCGAGTTATTCAATTTCGAAAATGTCACATTGAAATCTTTGCATTGAGACTTCTAAGTGTCTATAGCTCAGTAGGTAGAGTTGCTGACCTTGTGACTGAAGGTCGGAGGTTCGAATCCCGATTGGGACGAAACTTTTTTCCCTCAATTTCCTCAATTTTTGGCATTTTTTCGAGAGGGATTCAGCTAGTAGGCTGTGATTATGGTTTTATATGAATATGAGAAACCTTATTTGGAAATCATGTTCAGTCTTAAGTACAAATTAACAGCTTAAAAATTAAAGACATAAGTTTTTGTTGGTGGTCTGTTTGGTGTTGTGGTTAGTGAAAACACCTTCGGTGCACAGGGTCATGGGTTCGAGTCTCACCATGAAACATGGTGTTTTACTCATGGGGATAAATAACACTGCTGAGCGTGCTGTTGATCTCAACATCTCAACCAAAAAGCAGTTAAGATCTTGGAAATTGTATGTCACTTACACATCTGCGGCCTTAGTCCAATGTTGGACGGTCGCGCCTGTTATTTATTTTATGAGCCTGGCATAAGCTGAGATCATCCCCGGTAACGAAAATGCAGTTCTTCATCGCAACAATAAAATGTTCTTTTAAGTTCTCACTTCAAACTGAACCTAACTCCGTTAGGGGACCCCTGTTGATTAGGGGCCTGTGTTCGACCGACGATCACCATACGTTACGCCACTGAAACTCACGTTTACCTAAACCTATGTTTTTTTATAATAACAGTTTTCCAAGACCACTAAATATCCAGATAATATTGGACGGGAGCAAACGCGCGAGCTTGACCAAACCATACCAAGTAATAATATGCCTCCTTTGACTTGGCTCCATACTAAAAAAAAAGATGAATTACGATTATGGGTGCGTAGAAAGCCCACCAAATACCGGTAACATCTCTTAAAATATGATAATGTTGCTCTGAACTGCTTGAAATCTGATATGCTTGTACCTAGTTAGATTCAAGATATACTGATGATGTCCAACAAAGGCTCGCCATAGGCTTAGTGTTTTTTTTCATATCAGATAACTATATGAGTATGAGATCTCATCCACAGATGATGGCGACCGGTTGTATTCCAGAGCTTCGAAAACTTTTCCCAATTGACAAGTGACTTGTTTTGTAAACGTTGTAAGAAAAGATCTTGCCATTGTGGGCAGATGATTTGCTTTTGTATACAAAATACAAAACTGCATATTTAGCTTTTAATATTCATAATAAAAACAGCAAGATTTCGAAATTCATAGTGCTTGTCCACTGTGAATATATATTCTTTCTTTACATAAATGTTGCCCAAGCCAATTCATTGACTGTAAGTCAAAAGAGAATGTTTTCACCAGTTGCAAAATGTCAAAATTGTATGATTCGTTGATTTATTAGCTATCTTTACTGCAGGTCGCCCATCTCCTTTTGCCGCTCTCTATGATATGGCGCAACGTGTCGCCAAAGGTCTTCAGATAATATTTATGATATGGTGACTGGAAATTCTTCCATTTCGCGTTGTTGCCCTGTTGTCAACAACAAACAGAAGCATGGAAGAATGTCTTGTAAGGCTAGCTTCTGCATCCATCGAACCTCGTTTATCAACACCACATATCATACGTCCATATGAATCTTTCGAGTACTCCACGGGTACCGAGGGTATAGTGTAATATTCGTATGACACATACATGATACATACCGGTCGGTTGAACATACAGAAAAAAAAAACCCTCACACAAGACTGCAACATGTCACTGATATTACATATTACTATACATACTAGACATGCTGCGGCTTGCCGTTGCTGACCAGTCAGCCGACACACGGTCCATCCAAGTTGCAGTATGGAAGCCTCAGCACACATTTCGGATCATGTCGTGACACTTGAGGCTGAATGGAAATTTATTAGCACTATAGCAGCTTTATTTGCTTTTTTATATATGAAAATCCACCTGTTGATTTTTTTATGGATCTTTGTTTAATTACACTGGTAGTGTTATTGCTGAAGTAGGAATTACCAGCTTTGTACGTACACATGTGGAAACCTCGACACACGGCAGGGATTTTGGGATTTTTACTACATACATATTCGTCGATCCATGGAATTACGATTGATGTTTAAAAAAAACGAACAAAATGACTAAATATGTTTTATTGGGCTGTTTTATGGACTGATATGTGAAAATATTGTCTGACCTTTCTGTCGGACGTAAACAGTAACAGAAGGTCGAATGTATAAATAATACACATTTGCGAGTCATATGTTCGAATGTATATTCATTTCACTAACATCTATTAGATTTTTGGAACAATAAGATTACGGATTTAGTAGACGACACCATATTCGGCATTGTGAATACTTTTCACAAAATCGAATGATTCCATCTGAATGCAACCTAAATATCGCTAGGACCGCCATCTCTTCACAACACTGCAATCCCCATTGTTCAAGCAAATAAATTATTATGAATTTATCCGGTAGCTGTCCATTATTATCTCTTTTCAGGAAAATTGCATCTATGCACGAGATGTTCCTAAAATTGCCTACAATTCAGCCTCCATTTCTGAAGAAATAATCAACGGTCAAAAAAGTGCTTATTCGTGATTGGAAATTCAGTTTCTTCCAATTCGGCTACATAACCGCAGCATAAATCTTTGATTGATTGGGGGATTGGGGCGGCCGGTGAGAGATGCGAAAAACGTTTATCTACTCGGGATGATTATAGTGCAGAATTCGTGTTTGTAATGTTCGCATGGAATATGTAAATATGTACATACATATGTATATGTAAAATGTAAGTATGGGTAGAAAATAAGCCAATCGAAATGAATGATTCTTGCAAAATTATCGATTGGTATAGCGTCAGATTATCTTACTGCGTTATGTACTTCTATAAGATTTCTTCAGCTAAATAATGATGTAAAGTTCCGCCCTGGAAATTGTACCGATCGGCCAACATTATTATTGACAGGTTTGCGTGTACAACCACCGCCGTCTATATAAAGGCCGCAATGTAGGCTCGTAAACGTCAAATCCGCCGATTAAATTGCGTTGCATTTTTGTTGCTTCTCATGATATTGTTGTTGTTTGCCCGTGTCCGACGAGCAATTTAAGCAGGATCCATGCCGTCATCGTACAGCTGAGTTGCGGCCTTGATATATCTAGATGGCGTTGACACAACCTCATTTTAATAAAACGGACAAGGACTTATTACACTGGTCTACAATTTTCAAACTTTTTTTTTGCCACACTAAGCTTTATATCATATTTATATCAACTTACAGACACCCTTGAACAATCTTCTTCTTATATATAGAAATGGTTTAAGCGTGACAAAAAATTCAGTCACGCATAAACTCGTAAACCGCTTGACCGATCTGGATGATCCTTTTTCGGTTTAACCCGTCCTAAGCTGGAGAAATGCGGCGAAAATTTTGAAAATCTCTAAGAAAGTGGCGGTAAATCGAAATTTCATTTTGTAAGAGTCGCATGTCGCAATCACATTTTCATCGATAAAATTTGAATTTAATGGAAATATTTAGTTGTCACTGAATCAAATACAGTATAGAGCGTCGATTATCCGAACTAATGTCGACAGGGGTGGTTGGGATAACCGAAAGTTCGGTTAATCGAGTTTCCATAGAAAAATTGGAGGATCGCCTAAAAGTTCATTAAGCATCAACCTGAAAATGTTAATAACATCTAATTATTTCCTTAACAAAACTGAAACCCGAATTCCACTTATTTTTATTACAAATTCCTCCAAAGGTCTCGCAGTAAGCTCCAGTAACAAAAAAAAAAGTATGCAAAAAGCCCCAAACTAAACTTTTAGAAAGATGTTTGTCTTCGAGGTATCAGACCCCATCCAACTATTTACGAATGCAAAAACCTCCTACCAAAAACCATCGGCAGTTCTGGAACACTTTTTAGACTTTTTAGGCAAATTTTTAATTGAACAAGCGGGGATGTTGTCCTTACCGGGAGCCTTCTTGCTTTCTAATTTCTTAATGATTCCGGCAATTTATTCCGATTCTTCTGGTAAAGAGGTTTTTGGCGGTAGTTGCTATACAGTAAAATCTCCCATAACGGGACAGCTGCGGGACCAAATTCAGTCCGGTCGAGAGAGGTGCCCGCTTATAGGAGGGAAACCAAAAAAAACTATACTTATAAGTTCATAATGTTTTATTTTTAATTCATACCTATTTAGTTAACAATGAACAAAACACATGCAAAATAATCATGAATCATGAATTGTCGTCTGTCTTTTCCTTAAAAAGGATTAGAAATATGGATCTGAACCTCATACTTATCGAATCGACGGTTTTCGGAACATTTTTTTTTTTGCAAGCAAATAATTTTATCTCCTGGAGACAGGAAAAAGCTGTATCTATATTAATATTAAACTTTGGTTGCATTTCTTTTTCAGTAGAACCATCTTCCTTTTCATCTGCTTCTGAAGTTAAACGGACCGTGTCGTATTCTTGATCGCCTATAACATAAGTATGCTCATCAATGCGAATAAAGTCATCTATTTCCACGTTAGTAGCGTCAACTCTGCGCATATTTCCTATCATATTCCTCCATTCTACTAACGGAATGTCATCTTCCTCATCAAATAATTCCTCACGAGTTTGTTCTATAAACCCTCCTTTACGGAAACAATTTTTGATTGTTGCAGATGTAACTTTTTCCCAATCTGCCTTTATAAAATGAACAGACTCCAACACATGATTTCTTTCGAAAATTCCTATATACCGAAGGACAAGTGTCAATGTTGCATAATATGTATGTGCTTCAGAATCATCGACCGATAAAAAAAAATACTTATAATACCCTGGTCTAAGGGTTGACACGCACAGGTTGTATTTAATGGTACGAACAGGACCTTCGTATTGATGGATGGATGGATGGATAGGGCGCTATGATAGGCTGGGCTGGTTGCGCCTAATAATGCAGCCTATTGGCTTATTGTATTTCCCATCTAAGCGAGAGAGTTTCAGGTTATGAGCTCTGTCCTACGTAAAAGGCTGAGAAGCAAGTTAACCAGGTTTACTTTGGGTGCACCCATTCTGGTAGCTTGAGCCCCAAAGTAATTTTGTCTCCAGCTCATAAGAGCGGGACATTCGAAAATAACGTGCGAGGCTGATTCCTCATCTTCGTTGCAGAGGCGGCATAGTGGGTCTTGTATGTAGATCCCTATTATATGCAGATGTCTCCGTAGGGTGCAATGACCGGTTATAAGGCCTGTCACTGCCCTGAGGTTCGTTTTACTAAGACTGAGGGCTTCGGTGCAGCTGGTATGCCAGTTAGATTCCAGCATACGCTTGCTATGCCTGAGCCCTTCAGCGAGTCTCCATCGATCTTGGAATTATACTCGGTCCATCGTCTAGCAACGGTTCTGGCAGTAGATTTACTGATTCCGATTGCAGGTTCAGGACCAGTTAAGGGTAGTTCGGAACCCTCTCTTGCAAGGGCATCCGCGTTCTCATTTCCCTCGATCCCCTGATGTCCTTTCACCCATTTCAGAGTTACTTTGTTTCGGGTAGCTAGGGTTTTGAGATTTTTTTGGCATTCCCAAACCAATTTAGAGGTTGTTTTGGGACTTGCAATTGCAACCCATCCGTGTACCACACGAAGTGATTTGATAGATGGTTGTCGTTCCATTTACTTCAGTCTTCCCTAACCGTTGAGGTTTGGATGTTGGAGTCGAAGGTGTATATGGCCGGGGTATAGTCGCTGCCCATATCTAGGATTGGGTTTGTATTGATTTCTGTTATCGAACAGTGTCCTCCCCTTTGTGGTATCCACATGTTCGATGATTGGAGTCTGTACGCTGCGAGTCTTGCCTCTTCTGTGATTGTGAGGTCCAGTGGTGGCAGGTCTAGTAGTTTCTCTAGAGTTAAAGTTGGTGCACTGCGCATGGCGCCGATTATGCTTGCGCAGGCCAGTCTCTGTACTGATCCCAACTTCGCTGCTGCTGTTTTTTGCTTGATTTTATTTATTATTTTATTTAGACTATCGAGCCATAGGTCAGACGGGGTTTGGCCACAGCTTCGTATATCCAGTGTATTATTCGTGGTTTAAAGGTACGTTGTCCTCGACACGACTGCATAGGCTCTAGCGACAGCGACTCGCCTATTTCATATAAAAACTCGTTTTTATAATGAGAGAGAAATGAGTTTTTATATGAAATGAGCGAGTCGCTATCGCTAGAGCCGATGCAGTCGTGTCGAGGACAACGTACCTTTACCCCCACGTTTTCCCTATTGCTCTTTTAGTTGCATATAGGGTCTGTTTGCCTTTTGCAATTGTGTTTTGCAGCTGCTTGTTCCACGTGAGTTTGTTATCAAGGGTGACTCCCAGATATTTTACCTCAGTGGTAAACTGCAGTTGTTGGTTGAATAATGTTGGAGCGTTGAGCCCTTCCAAGTTGTATTTGCGACTGAAGGTTATTAGTGTTGTTTTGGCGGGATTGACCGATAGGCCTACCCCTCCTACACCAATCCTCCACTTGGGTTAGAGCTTGTTTCATGAGTTCAGAAATAACTCCTGGAAATTTTCCCCTTATCAGGATGCTGATGTCATCAGCATATCCTAGTGTATAGAAGCCAGTGTTATTTAGCTGGACCAGTAGGCTGTCCACTACAAAGTTCCACAGGAGGGGTGAAAGTATACCCCCCTGTGGGCAACCTTTGAAGACGTATTAGAAAGGTTCAGTTTTTTTTCGAATGACATCCCGCATTATCTAAAAAAAAAGACATAGCATGACTTTGAATCATGGGTCCGGAATCGGAAATATTTACCTGTAACGATGTCAAAGCACGGCTTGCAAGACGTTTTTCACATCTCGTGCACCACGATTCGCAAATTCTCGGCTCGGGAGCCGTGCTTATACAGCATTACGGCTCTCGCTTATCGAGTGCTTCGTATATCTCAAGCTTGCGAGCCGTTTTCGCATTATTTGAATGAAGCCTTAGAGTATTCCAAAATCGTCTGTAACGAAAGGACTATAGCCATCCGAAGATACCAAAAGACAGAGCCAAGGCCTCTACAACTGTGCAGGTTAGGCCACGAAGATAGGGCTGCTCAACAAGCGAGCAGCAGCCAGTGCTTACTGTAGGTCAGTATCAGGAGTGACGGGTAGGGTTTGTGACACTCATTGCCCCTGTTCTTCTACTATTGAAAGGAGATATAACATGCCTGGGTACACTTCACAATCAGAGACGCCAAAATGAGGAAAACTGTGAAAATTGAAGTAAGCGACCCGTACAGGTGCCATCTTATTTAGCTCCGTGGACCCGCATGGCGACGAGTCCCGGCCAAACTTTACCCACTAAAATTACCCGACCTGAGGCGCCCGCGGGCTGAACGAAAACTGTAGGGTGCCTCCCTTCCAAAAACTATGGAATGGAGGGGGTGCTTAAATAAGACCCTTACCCGTCGCGACGTTTCCGGAGAGCAACATAACCTTAAAAATCAAAACATCTCAAATAAGAATAAGACATTAAGACATTACACATTAAACATCAGACATCATAAATTCACTTATCTTTCTGCTGATGAAAATTTAAGGTTTTATTTTTCTTTTGTTATGTGATAGTTATGTTTTTTATATATCAGCTTGTTGCGAACTTCTAAAAAAAAAACTGACGTAGATATTTCCATTTGCAGCTTTTGTACCAATTTTCATAGGACAAGCACTGTTCTCCTTAATTTGCCTAAACTCCTTGAGCAGCATAGTGCTACACACGGTAGTTGTCAACGTTTCAACGACAACTGAATTTGGAGTGTGGAACGGTTGTCAGCCATACCAGTTCTTAGTCGCATTTTTGTTTATGATTATATTTATTTTTTTTTTATGATAATAAAGTTTATTATATTTTCTCCAGAATAATTAACGTGCGACGGGCCATATGCCGAGTATCGAAACTCATTTCTCAATGAATACCTATATCACGCAGAGTGGCGACTGGACGATCACGCCACAAAGCACGCAGCATACATATCCCATTTTGGTCCAATGGGACAAATTATAATCTCAATCAGATGATTCATGGGTCAGAGCGTGCTAATGATGACAACACCTTACAAAATTAGATGAGTGTGAAAAAAGGATGCAAGCAAACACATTTCGCGACGTAGGTTCAATGTTGAATTAAATAGTTAAAAAATGCTAAAATCTTTTATATAGGTATCTCTCTCGTTTGATTAGATTAAAACACAAAAAAAAAATGCTTTACGGTCACTGTCCGAATTCAAGACTTCTAAACATTTACGAGTACGACCGATCGTAAATTCTTTAAATTGCGACTAATTATACAACACTAATTGAATTTTAATTAAATATGCATATTAACAAAATTAAATATGAATTTCCCAAAGAAAGTTATATGACCGCGTCGTCGTCGACAAGATATAATTGATATTAGACTCCTTGTATTAGTTTCGGGTGTACTTGAGCTTTCTAAGATTAGCTAATTTTAAAACTATAAACTTAACATTTTTTCCGTGCCGAAAGAACAAACACATCTCATATAAATACTTGAGGCTAAGCCAACTATATACAGTCGTAATAAAAGCCAATAGAATTTATGGATTATGAATACGAAATTTCACTCAGAACAATGTCTGACATTTTTATGCGTTGTGAATTTCACCGCGCACAGTTTGAAACGGTCATTTTCAAATCGACAAAATAGACAAAAAAGGCATTATTAATAGAACAATGCCATTAAAAAATTACAGAATAATAGAGTCGAGACTATGAAGATACCAATAAAATTAGAATTATTATGATAAAAAGAAACTATTGAGATTATAAAATTGTTGTTTTTTTTTGCGTTGACTAATATGAATTTCAACATTAGAATTTACACCTTCCGCAAAGTGAACATGCACGGATACAACACTGGTAGTTGATGGATAGTCATGAGAACAGATCGCATTAAATTTTGAGGATGAGGTTTGTCCGAATACATGTATCTATGCGTTCTGCTAGAGTGATTTTCGGCAGTTTTTTTTCGGGGGGATGTTTTTGAATAACTTTCATGGGTTTTTAATATGTTAAAATGGAATTTTAATTAATTTTAAATCAGACGTGCCAGTTAATTTGTCATAAAAATAACGCATTTAGATTTAAAAGGGAGTTTATATAATATTTTTTTAGGTGTTTTGCTTAAAACTATCTCTAACAAGTCATAAAAATGTATGCAGGTGTCCCTAAGTATTTTGTCATACTCTCGTTGAGTATTATTTAGTAAAGTCTTTTTAATTTCTGATATGATAATTGTTTATTGGTGCTACTTTCCTTGAATCGACTATTACCTAAAGGAACATGTCTGTATCTTAGATAAATCATATAGTATCCCATTGCATGCGTTAGTCCAGAATAGATATGTGAACACACAATCTATACTTGTTTGGGGTTAATTTGTTTCATTCGAATTGCTTCAAATGTCAAACAATTTTTAATTTACCCAATACATTAAGACGCTATCCGCCAGCAAATCATCCGTCTGTAAACGCGAAAGGGAATTCGGAAAGCCTTTCCATATCAAATGAAGAGACAATTCCAAATGCAGCATTTATAAATGCAAATATTTATCAGATTGGAACCATTTATGAGATAATTTTCATATGGAAAGCATGTCAATGTATGGACACCTAATTTGTAGCAATTTTTGATCATTTACGCGTCTTTAATCGTTCAAATACGTATTTTATAAAGAATTTAGCACTTCTTAATCTATTAGAGCATTCAAGTTTATTTTCTACGCATTCTCGAGTTAATTTAATTTAGAAAATATAAAATTGCGCAACACTATTTCATATCAAAAGCCTACATTTTGAGGGCAAGTCGTAAACTGTCCACCACTTGATCAACGTTTCACCAAAGGCTACATTCAATTATGTCGCCTTCGTTTTCCGCACATTTATAAAATTACTGGAGCTTTCTTTAATGGTGAATAAACTTTATACTTAAGCAATTAAAATGTTGTTTGTTAATATGCATAATGTGAAAGGTTAAAAGACAAACCTTACCTTAAATTTAGGAAGTGTTCTATTAGTTTTTCATTACACATGCATTCATTCAAATTTACGAGCTAGTTAAAACCACTGGGAAATCTATTTCCTACCTTCGTCTTTGTGCTTTTATTTAGTACGTGTGTTTTACGAAAAAAGTGCCATTTTTTTATTGTTGATGCCCACTCTGAACCCCATCATACGGTACACGAGATTATGTGGCTCAACTTTTCCTCAAGTTCCACATTCAGTTACGACATTCAAAAAGTACATGCCTTGCGTCTTCTGCAACTCCCTTGCAGCTAGGACACACTGGCAAGTCATCCACCTTAAATCGGTACAAGTATTGTCGATACGCGCCATGTCCCGTTAGGAATTGAGTTAAATACTGTTTCACTTCGCGCGCCGTGTTGGCGTTCAACCCATTTTACAATATCAGGGATGAGAGAGTGAGTCCATCTACCGGTTACAGCTTCGTCCCACCGCAGTTGCCATATTCACATTCTTTCCTGTCTTTCCAAACTTTTTGGCCTTTCCAAGTCCGCTGGCTTGTTATTACGTCGCCATACAATCTGCTTGTCTCCTCAACCAGATATCCTATTGCAGACGTGTCAAACTCGCGGCCCGCGGGCCGCATGCGGCCCTCCTCGCAGTTCAATGTGGCCCGCGGCCATGTCGAAGCAGCACAATCTGTATCAACACAAAAATGGTGAAATTGGCAAGGTGAACAAATCCAGCTGTTGTACTCAAGTCTACAAAAATTAATAAAACTCGCAGTGGCTTATGCAAAATTATTTTGGGTTTTTTTCTTCAAATACTACCGACAATTTGAGGCTGGTTATTTGATTTTATAAGACAGCTCATCATTTTTGTACAGGACAACACTACTCTTCATGAAAGTGTTCTATCCCGAAATGCAGTTAATAAAAAATTGGTTGGCTTTACCGAACACGAATTGAGATTTATTTGAAAAAATGGCAAAGCTTTAAAAACTACGAAAATCTTGGAAAACAACACAAACAACTTTTTGTTTCTTTCCGCCACCTTTCTGCTAAAATTAATTTATTCTGACTATTTTGCCTCCTGCCTGTTATTTTTGGCGACTGTCTAAAATTTGGCGCAAAACCTGTAATTAACAAATAGTGGTTACTTGAAGACCAATAATATTTTCACGTTTTCGCTTCTTGTCTTAATTTTTTAATGTTCTTGAAGTACATTTTCGAAAGGAGGAAGTTCTCACAGTTAATCCCGAAGCCGCTATAGCGATCCAGACTCTCTACCTTATTTTAAAAGTAATATTGTGTAATCAACTTTCGTAATACGATTACATAAAAGTTTTTAAAATTTTCCTTCTGCGGCCCACCTAAACCTGAAGAGAGCCTTACTTGGCCCGCGCCAGGTTTTGTGTCTGACACCCCTGTCCTATTGGGATCATTCCAGCAACAACGTAAGCAGCTTAATGCGAAGTTGTTCGATACGCAGAGCACACTCCTAGTGCGCACCTACGGTAAATTGAACTTAATTTCTCGGCGTTCTCAGAGGAGTTAAGTGAAACAGCCCAAACCAGTGAGGCATAAGTCAGTAAAAAAGTAAAGAAGTTCTGCTAGCTCCTGGACCGGCATAATCCTTGCTGAAGCCACGGTGGCTACCGCCGCTCTTTCACAAACAAACTTCAAATGCTCTCAAAAGTTCAGTCTCGAATCTATCATAATCCCCAAATTCCTAATGGCTTTTTTGGAGACTATAATATTGCTCCCTACTCTGATTTTTAGAGAGCACCTGTTAAGAACAGCCTCGGTTTTTTTGCTGAGCAATTTCGAGGCCAACCCTTAATAGCCAGAGCTTTATTGTTGTAATCGCTTCGTTGACGTAGACTACTTCGACGCACTCCAGCCTCTTTGCCACCACCATAACTGCAATGTTGTCGGCAAAGCCTACCACAGTCACCCGACTAGGCATGGGAAGTTCCAGAGTGCCGTTGTACATTATTATCCATATACACTGAAAAAAATGGTTTAGACTTTTTATCTAAAGTGAAGTAGTTGACTTAAATTTATATAGTTTTACCAAAGAAATTGCTGATTTCTCTAATCTTCGCAGCTGAAAATACTATTAAATTCGTTCATTTAACCATGCAAGATTAGAAGAAAAACTCTAGTCAATTCTTCCACAAAAGTTGTTGATTGTACTATTCAAATATAAAATTCAACTACAAATAATCGTTATTTTTTCTTCAACACAATTTAGCTATCCAACTTTTAACAATTTATAGATAATGAATAGCTGTCTTTACAAATGAATTAATTGCAAATATAGTAGATGTTTCAACTAATGACGAATAGAAAAAATATCCATATCTTCGTAGCTGTTTCAACTACATAGAATCATAAGCTGAAAATCAACGCGAACTTTAGATGAATTCGACTATTTCTTTAGATAACCATTCTAATTTTTTTCTCAGTGTAGCAACGGGCCAAGCACTGACCTCTGTAGGTCCGTCGTTGGTATGGTATTGAAGGATACGATTTGAGAGGTAGCTCCTGATTATAGGTGCAAGATAGTCTGGAACGTCCATTCTTTGTAAAGCGGCACGAATGGAGAACCAGTTTGCATAATTAAAAGCGTCGAGGGTTACCGCAGAACAGCATGTGCCTTTTTGCTGTGATTCCCTTGCTAATTTAGTGACCAATTCAATTGCATCCACAGTAGACCTCGCCCGTCTAAAACCGTACTGTTGATCTGACAGGCAGCCTTTTTCTCCCACCATCGATAATAGTCTGTTGAAGATAATTCTCTCAAACAGTTTCCCCAAGGTGTCGAGCAGGCAGATTGGGCGATATGATATGATATGGCTCTCCAGCTGGTTTGGCACAAACTTTTGCCACTTCCATGATATTAGAAAGGTGCCTTCTGCCAAGCACGTTTCGAAGACTTCCACGATTTTTTTGAGGGGTAGCACGAATTGCAGCGTTCAATGCTTTATAAGGGATCCCATCTCGCCCTGGAGCTTTATCTTCCTCCAATTTTGAAGCAGCTTGACCAAGTTGCTCGTATGTTAGAGCAGGAGTGTGATCTGCTCTGACGATCCACGTGCACCCACTCATGTCGAGGGAACAGGACCGAGACAATATTTTGGCGCAGCGTTGGGCACTTTATTTGTGGAGCTTTTCGCCCTTTATTCTTCATCACCACCTTGTAGGCCATTCCCCACGGGTTCATGTCTGCGTCATCGCAGAGTTTCTTAAAACAATTTTGTTTGCTTTTTTAATGGCGAGCTTCAGTAATCGTCGAGCGTTTTTATACGACCCCAATAGGACATCATGGGCGCTTCTTCGAGTTGCCCGTTGGCACAGACGTCGCGCTTTCAGGCAATTGCGCCTGGACCCCGCAATTTCCTCAGACCACCAGTAGTTCTCATTTCTTTGACTTAATGCCTTCTTTCGTGGCATAGATGCGTCGCAGGTCATCATCAGCTGGTTTGTGATCGGACATGACATGCTTTCCGCAGAAACTTCGACTGGATCACTATGAAGCAGGACTTCGTTGAAGAAAGCCTCGTCAAATCTCTTTGCGGACCAGGCAATGGTCCATGCTTGGATCTTTGCCCGATATACTCTGTTCGTTACCGTGTACAAAATTGTTGGTGATCGATATGAGTATAGAGCTCACTGACGTGCCACTCCGTAAACGTGGCCAATGAACTGCTAACAAATGTGACATCAATAATAGATCCCATATTTCCCCTCCTAAATGTATTACTACCACCTGAGTTCATTAGAACAACATCCAGTTGTGAAAACGCCTCAAGAAGTACTCACCTCGCCTATTTGTCTCCCGGCTACCCCATTCTGTGGCCCACGCGTTGAAGACCCCGCAATTACCACAGGGCCTATCGCACTCGCGTCGTGAACCAATCTATCCAGAAGTTGTTCGAATTCGATGTCATTTCATTCTGGTGGAGCATAACAGCTAAAAATGTGTATGCCGTTGACCTTTGCTCTTATAACTCCTCTCAGTTTTCCAAACATTCCATGCTGGAAGTAGAAGTCACCACACGTCCAGATGGCTACATGGTTCTCCTTATCTGCGACCCAAATCAAATAACAGGCGCGACAATCCAAGATCTTATCCGCTTTTTGCTGAGGTAATGAGATCAGCATCACGCTCAGCAGTGTTCTTTATCCCCATAAATGGGTACTCGTTTAACATCTGAGTGAGATCATAGTCCGTCACAAGCTCGTGAGTTCGAAAAACACCATGGATGATGGTGAGATTCGAACTCATGACCCTGTGCACCGAAGGTGCGCACACTAACAGCTGGACCAGCCAGACCCAAATTGCTCCCCCAATAATAATGATCACATATTATTGCGACATCGATAGCTTTCTCATTCGCCGTTTGCAGCAGAAGATCCTGTGCTGCTTTGCAATGGTTGAGATTCAGTTGTAAGAGCATCATATGGCGATTTGCTTCAGCGCTTCCCGATACAGAGGAGACTTGATTCCTCCATTTTGATGGTTCCAATTCTCCTTATCAGCTTCCTAACATAATATACAATTAGGATCGCTATCGCAGGACGCCGCTTTGTGACCTTCTTTCCCGCATTTAAAACACATTCTCGAGTTATCATGCTTGCTGCTACTGTCTTTCTCAAAGTGTCCAAATGCGAAACACTTATAGCATCTCTTAGGGATCAATAAGGGTCTTAGGCGACAGTTTTTCCAATCCGTTGGAGCCTTGGTGACTTCACCGCTTCAACCTGGAGGTCCATTTCCAGTCATTCACGAAATGCCGCACAGATGTCCTCCTTTATTGTCACTTCGTCGAGATCGAGGATCTCTATAGCCTCGTCTCCTGACGGAAAGTTTTGACGCCCGGCAAGTTAATTCCTAACAATTTGGTCAAGATGGATTTGTATCCTTACACCAGGTTATTTCCACGTGTGTTTAATTGGAACAATAGTTCCCCGTTTCGTGGGCGACGAAAACGGCATACGTTATCCCCCATCTCTTTGGGCTCGGGCTCAGATCTCACTCTATTCAGAATTTCCGCATAGGTCATCTCTTCTGGCTGAGATATGACCGTTGCATCTGGTCTTAACCTGAGTTTTATTTTGTCCAACGTTTTTCTGCTTTTCCCTTTGAACTCGCTTCTTTTGTTCTACTTTTGTCCAGGGGCGAGGGTTCGTAGGTGGGTCGTCTTGTGTTGCATCTACCCTATCTGCCCTTTTCTCTTAGGAGTTTGGGGGGAACACATTCGTCTACCTCACGCCTGCGTTTTGGTCGATCCTCAGCCGAAGCTCTTGGAACTTCTGGCGAAGTCTGCACTTCCTTATCCTCCCTTTTTTCCACATTGTTGCTCCTTGGCACCAGCAGAAAGGGTGGTTTAACTGCGATCGCAGAGCGATCATCAGACGAGTCGCCGATCCGAATTGTCCGCAACAAAAGTCCCTAAGAATGTCAAGTCAAACTAAAAGAAAATATTGTATGATGTCTATATATCCCTATCATTAACTCAACCATATAATTTTTTTTAAATCTACCCTAATATTTTCTATATTTAATTAAGCGTAAACAAACTCATTTAATTAGGAAAATTTCTATTGAAGCTCACTCCCTACCAAACCAGATTGCTACCGATACATGCTGACTTACTTAGCATTTCATCCTATATCTTCATTACTGAATTTTTTTTTTTCTCAGATTCCCGAGCATCAAGGAACGTTACAAATTAAGTGACTTTTAATAATAGACTGAAATTCACTAACCATCACCACCGCGACACTATACAGTATAGTCGTTCCATACGATCATATAACGGTGGGCGTGTCAGAATTATTATAGGGCACATATGGCTATATTGGCCCTCTCTATATATGTTCCATTAATTTAATTTGAGAAAAATTCATTAGTGCGATCAACTTGTATGTACCTAATTGAAAATTTTCCAAAAACATGATTTTACTATAATTTCACTGCATATGCTTTCGTTTGCAAGCGAACGGGTTAAAATCATTAGGTGTAAATGACATGATGTCCAGTGTGTCATTAGAGACGATGAAAATGAAGTAATTTGTACACCTAATTAGGTTGAAAACGAATAAAAAATATCAAATAATAAAAAGTTCTTGAACCATGATAATGGTGAAGGCGATATGATATAAATGTACGCGCGGTGATGATGATGATGATGATTGTTCTCGTGCAGGAAATCAGAAAGGGGAAAATTGTAGAAATTTGTCTATAGTATCTTCGAAAACATTATTAGATATTGTTGTGCACTATATGGAATTGTGGTGTTGAACACCAACTTTAAATTAGTTTAATAGCTATAGGGATTTCAGAAAGGCCGACTAGATTAAGATAGCCACTAGATATATGTACATAAATATACCTATCAATTCCTGTAATTTTCAAAATTCACATAGAGCACCGATTTCTAAGACTAATAGATGAATTGCAGGTTTCATACTATTTCAGGTACTTGCACACGTGTGTATCATTATTATAGGACTGAGAAACTTCAGTCGTAATCATTCATTAGGAGATTTGTGTAATTGAAACTAATTAATTTGATTAGCGGTTCAGTAGTAATTGGGAAATGCAACCTGCGTATTGAATTGAAATATACCATCGTATTAAATAGTATTGATAAATTGGAGCAAGGGTTTTCAATAATTTGAAAAGAAATCATATCGTTGGTATACGTAATAAAAATCATATTGAGTCGTTTTATTTGAAAGTGGTACAAGTCCATTTTTGACGAAAATGAGTTAATGCCACTTTTAAATATATCTTAATATGCACTAACTACACTTGATGCTCTTTGAACGAAAACGTAGCGAAAATGAGCAAATATGAAAATGGATTTTGGCTAGGTTTTTTGCAAATAAAACAAAAACTGTTGGAAAATAAGTTAAGTATTTATTATTTTAGTATTTGGTATTGCCTCCTCTTGCTCTAATGACAGCTTCCACTCGATTCTGCATTGATCTGATCAAGTTGCTGATGGTATCTTGAGGAATACCGGTCCACTCCTCTAATAGGGCTGCCTTCAATTCTTCAGTGGACGAAGGGACTGGATTTCTGGCTCGGACTCTTCTCTTGAGTTCGTCCCATAAGTGTTCAATGGGATTGATGTCGGGACTGCGCGCAGGCCAGTTAAGTGACGACATATTGGCTTCATTCAAGAACTGCCGAGTGAGGCGCGACGCATGACACCGGGCATTGTCGTGCATCAAAGTAAAGTTCTCGCCAATAAATGCTGCATAGGGCACAACGTGGACACGGAGAACATCGGGAACGTATCGCTCAGCTGTCAGCCCTCCTCCTCGGCCTCCTGCGGGCACGAATACGAGATCCGTTTTTCCCTCCAATGAAATGCCAGCCCACATCATACAGGAACCGCCGCCGTATGCAACCGTTTCAGTGAAACAGCACTGCGCAAATCGCTCAGTTGGACGCCTGTAGACTCGACATCTTCTGTCACTGCCATGCAGACACATTCTCGACTCGTCAGTGAACAATACTGAGCTCCATTCCGTATCGCTCCAAGTAAGATGATTACGAGCAAATAAGAGGCGCGCTTGTCGGTGTCGTGCAGTCAATTTGGGGCCCCTGGCAGGCCGTCTTGGAGTGATATTCGCTTCCCTTAATCGTCTCCTTACCGTGCGGTCACTGACAGCTACTCCGTGAACACGCCTCAGGTTCCGCTGCGCAGCAACACCCGTGAGGAAACGATTTCGTAACGTACTTGTTACAATGAAACGGTCGTCTCTCTCTGAAGTGGATCGAGGGCGGCCCGTTCTTGGTTTCGAATTAAAGCTACCAGTCTCTCGAAATCTCCTGCTAACTCTCGAGACAGCAGACTGACTCATTCGAAGACGGCGAGCGACGGTTCGCTGACTATGATTTTCCGACAATAGGGCTACAACTTGTGCCGCCTGTTCTGGCGTCGTATCCATTGATGACCAAACAGTGACTGAAATTACTTCAGATGTAAGTTACCTAACTTTCCTGATGCAACTGATAATGACAAACCGATTACGGGCGCTTTTATAGGGGTAGTTTACCTTACCTTTACCTGAAACTTCAATTTTTCTGGGTTTTTTGTTACAAGTGGCAATAATTTAAAAAGTGCAAAGCAAATGTTGATAAAAAGGGTACCAACAGGTAGCTAAGGTTTCGAACTTTTAAACGACATACGACTTTTATGAATAACTATCATGCTTTCCAAAAAACACGTACAAATACACGCGCTATTAGGTTGAGTCGATACTTTTGACCGTAAGTGTATAACTAAAATATCATACCAATCTATGTGGAATAACACGCCGAAATAATGAGTGCAAGTTTTCTGAAAAATCTAATTGCTCATATGTTTTATTTGAAAATGGTACAAGTCCACTTTCGATAATAACACTAGAAAACGGTCGCTATTTATTTTTTTTTTTAATGATTTGAACTTTAATTTACCATTGTTTTGTATTGTCATTTTTTAAGGAATATTTTTAAGTTTAGCTAACACTTGATATTACATAATTATAGTTTTGGTGATCGCTCCCTAATTTAGGGTTCAAATTTTAGTTATGGTGTTCTTTTCTTTGTCTGGTACACCTACTGGATAGGGATAAAATTTCTTATATTTTATTTGCCAAGAATGTCGTATCGCTTTTCTCTTTACAGCAACAGAATAAATTATACCGAAAAATGGGGGATACACCTCGAAAGTAAAAATGTTCTGTGTTGAAAGTTTGTCAGTTAATTAATTAACTGACAAACTATCAACTTGAATGGAAAATTACTGACAAACTATCAATTTTAATGGAAAATTACTGTGGCTGCGACTGATGACTGAAAAGTGTGTCATTGTTTTTTGACAGTCTAGGACATGTTGCATTTAACGTAGGAGCTTAGACACTTAAAAACCAAAAAGAATTTTCTTAGAATTCAGATCGATGTGGGTTGCACCAGGATTGAAAATATGTAGTGTCCATTTAAAAAAAGGGTATGCCCCAACTTTTTTTTTCGATACATAACGATAAAGCTATACCAATTGTAGTGATTCCAATGAATTTTATGTGTTTATCTAGGAATTATCTTCTTTTAAACACGTTTGTTGAGAATGACCCTAGTTTTGGGTCTTTCTTTTAAAATGTATACAGGGTGTCCAAAAACTGCCGCATAAACGCACCGGATTGTGATTCCTCATGTGATTTCCAGCAAAAAAGTTGTACGGAACATACCTCCTTAGCTTAACCCTTTAGCTGCCACAGGCATTTGAAGATTTTTGAAAAAATCATTTTCTTGTACAACTAAAACTTCTAAAACTATCTCAAAAGCTAGACTAGCTAGAATAGCGAAATAAGATGGTTATTACACCCAACAATTTTACCTAAAAAATAAAACTAATGGCACTAAAATCGGGTAAGAGGTTTGGTTTTTACGGAACTTCAAAGTCAAATTTTTGTGATTTGACCCAAAAACAATATGTTTTTTTCATCTCAATTTTCTCCAACTTCTGCCAAGGAGAGGGGCTTGTACGATTCTTTTAAAAATTAGCGCATAGTCTTACAATCATATCTTTCTTACACCATTTCATTCTAGCTCCATTATTTCCAACAGTTTTTATACGTTAAGTGTAGAAAACTAGGGTTAATTTTAGCTCGAATTCAATACAATTCAATTCACACTGCTCCTAAAGATCTGCAATTGGTAAAATCTATTCAAAGAATGTCGAAATCGAGCCAAAATTAACCCTAGTTTTTTGCACTTAAGGCATTAAAACTGTTAGAAATAATGGAGCTAGAATAAAATGATGCAAGAAAGAAATTATCGTCATCATAAATTGTTGGCTATAATAACCATCTTATTTCGCTATTCTAGCTAGTCTAGTATTTGAGATAGTTTTAGAAGTTTTAGTTGTACAAGAAAATGTTTTTTTTTCAAAAATCTTCAAATACCTGTGGCAGCTAAAGGGTTAAGCTAAGGGGGTATGTTCCGTACAACTTTTTTGCTGGAAATCACATGAGGAATCACAATCAGATGCGTTTATGCGGCACATTCCGCACACCCTGTACCTATAGATAAATTTCCACATACCCAATTATCCGACACTTTAGGATAAAATATAGGTATTATGTAATTTCAGAATACTTCACTTTTGAGTTTTCATTTCTTTTTCTGTAAAAAAAAACAAAAGAATGAAAGGAATTTTCTCTGGAAGAATATATTTCTCAATACCCAAAATTACTTTCGATCTTTTATTATTTACAGAAAAAGAAAGAAGTGGTAATTCAAAAGTGTAGTTTTCAAAAATTACCTAATGTCTTATCCAAATGTGTTGGGAGAAGAATGATTTTTTGAAATTAATTTATTCCTACGTTACAATAAGAGATAAATGTTGCTTTAACGTTAATTGACAGCCACATAACACTCGGTCTTCTTCCTTGCCTCATTCTTTATACCGCTCCATGGTTCCGCGTTGCTCGACCTGCGGTGTAGGCACATCGCCCGTTTTGGCGATAATTTCTCAGCATATTTCTACAGGCAGCTCTATCTTGGATCGTGTCGTCGCCGAGACCAATGCGTTGTTGTTGCTTTTTCATTTGACACATCCAGGTGTTCTTCGGTCTGCCTCTGGCCTTGGGTCCATCAAGTGGAACTTCCATTTATATCGCTCTCTTTGCGGGGTTCTCAGGCGGACGCCTTTGAACATGGCAATACCAATGCATAATTCTTATTTACTACATATAAAATATATGTGCAAAATTATTCACTATGTATGTATCGAAAATCTAAAAAACCCTCGTATTGCGGGCGCAGCCCTCTGTACGCCGGTATTTTTTTTTAACTAAACCTCTTATCCGATTTTATATGATTATAGCCGAAAAATTTACCTACATTTTTTTTATTTTTTAGGAAAATTTGATAGCTATAATCATCTTATTCCGCTATTTTAGAAAATTATTTTTCTAAGAAAATTATTTTTCAAAAATCTTCAAATGCATGTGGCAACTAAAGGGTTAAGCATTGGGGGTAAGTTCCGTACAACTTTTTTGCTGTAAGTCACATTAGGAATCACAATCCGGTTCGTTTATGCGGCAGTTTCCGGACACCCTGTATAACAAGACATTTTTCTTCCAAATTGCAAAAGCCAGAGGCGAAAAATATTTTGGAGGTCCACAGAAACTTAAAAGCTGTAAAGCTTAAAAGCTCCACATAACACTCGGTAATAAAATTATTTCAATCGGATATAAATAAATATATAATGGGTTCCAAAAACATTGAATTAAATATCAAAGCAGAGTATAGTGCCTTAACACTAAACCTGCTGTAAAGTGGGATCGAGTTTCGGCTTGATATCTTTCTGAATAGTAGTAGGGGAACGTTATTATTCTTCGTCGCAGCAATCCCTTTTCGGAAGAACTTACATCTTAATTAGTACAGAGTTTTAGCAAGCCATACAAGCGCTAAATGCAAATCGAAATACATATTTGTTTGGCGGCGTATCGAAGAACAATTTAAGGCAAAAGAAATCGATCTAATAATAAATCTTAACGTAAGTTACGGAAATTTCGCAGATAAAAAAATAAGAATTTCGCATAAACTAATTTTAAACATTAAAAATTTCGCTAAAATTCTCATATAAACGTATTTTTTTACGTTACAGTGTTGTTTTACTTTCTTTTACTAAAAAAATCTGCATATTCGCAGTGGAACGAGTGTTCAAAACTAAAAACAAAATATCGATAATAATAAGCAAAGAATCAACTAGGGAGTAGTATGAGTGACAACACAACAACACTTCTCAAGGCTTTGCAATAAAAAGAGAAACGCAATTATTTTTGCGTTTTTTTTTCGTTTTTTTTAAGTATTTTTCATTTAAACTTCGGGGCTCACCGAACAACGATAAAATCTTTTGCTACAAAAATCGCATTGCAGAAAACAAAGTTCATTCATCAAACCTCCGACTAACACCTTGCTCGATGTTTGTTAAGAAATCGTGCTCGTGGTTCTGCGAACTTCCTGCATTTAGGAATATCTCTATTCTCAATAATCAATCTCAGATGACAAATATCTTCCAGAATTGAATTATTTTGGAGAAAAATTAGCTTGTCGCGAAAAGAACAGAACATTTTGCTCTATTCTAAAAAATGATCAATTTTCGCCGAAATTCGCATCTATTTCTAAATCGTATAATTTCCGTACCTCTAATCATACCCTTATCACTACCTATTCCGAGACGTACAAGGTCAATTCCTACACCACAACCGCTTGCTAAAACTCTCTAACTACTATTTTTGAGTAAATTAGTTACGTTATTGCCATTTTTGCAGCCAAAAAGATGAAAATTGAAAACTTCCTAAAAATGTTTTTTTTTCTCGGTCTAGGGTATAATTTTGCATGGTTGTTATAACCCATTATAAAGAAAATTATCTGTGCTTTAATTAACCTTTACATGATTTTGCTGTAACTTTTATCGTTTGCAAAATAATTCAAGAAATGTAAAATAGGCCTGTTACCCCTTCTCCCCTATACTCCTTGGCAAACTATTTTCACAAACAAATTTATATAGATAAAGTTCAAAGTGTTTTCTCATGTTTGAAACACAATTTCATTAATAAGTTTCTACTATGACTTTATATTTGATCAAAACGCAAACCCTTCAATATCTCAAAACATTAATCAATGGACTTGTACCCCTTTCAAATAGAACGGCTCAATGTGTATGCACTGGCTGTGTAAAATTTTGGAAAGATATCCAATATTCCACCCCACAAATTTTTTTGGTCATTCTCTATTCTATTCGCATATTGAAAAATGGGAAACGTCCGAGAGAGAGAGACTATAAAATTGACCACAACGGAAGCATAAACAAACTAAAATCCGTCTAATCTGTTATACAGTCAAATGAATATATAAATCAAATGACATCTTGATGCAATTAAATTTAATCACTACCATAATTTAAAATAATAATTCAATCAAAAATTCACAAAAAATATGATATATAAGACATACATAGTCCTGAGATGGTATAGCGCCAGTTAAAGGGGTCTTTACACGTTTAGTTTGTGGTAGGAGAAAAAAAAGTTTAAAAAAATACTAATGTGCCGTTATGAAGTATTATAGGAACGACAAAACGATCCTTCACAGGTTAGCGTCACCTATACTTTACTATATGTAATTTAATTGCGTATAAAAATAAAAAAATAAATAAAAGGCGCGACAATCCAACATTGGACTAAGGCCGCAGGATGTGTGTTAGTGACATCCTATTTCCAAAATCTTATCTGCTTTTTGTTGAGGTATTGAGATCAGCATCACGCTCAGCAGTGTTATTTATACCCATAAATGGATACTCGTTTACCATCTGAGTGAGATCATAGTCCGTCACAAGCTCGTGAGTTGGAAAAACACCATGAACCACGGTGAGATTCGAACTCATGACCCTGTGCACTAATCGCTAGACCAGCCAGACTACAATTGCGTATAAGGAAAACAAATTTACAGTTTAAAGGTTCGATTCTGATATTACACCTACTCGTACGGTGAAACAATATTGAGGCCGGTTTACTCATACATTTTAACCAATAGATAAGCTAAAAGCATTCTATAGCCAGTGTAAATGACCATGTCTGCCTTAAGCTTAAATTATGAATAAATATGTATGAGTACCCGACCCTGAATATTTCCATAAAAATTTTCATAGCAGAGTTTTATGTCTAAAAACACCAATAATAAAATTTTATATTATGGATATTTATTAAATAACAATAAATGTTTGAAAATATGTCTCCGGTGCAAAATGTTGCAAGCATGTATAGATTCAATCATATAGAAATAATAATGATCGCTCCATAAATTAAGGCTACTTTATAACATTATTTAAATGTATAAATTAAGGTGTGGAGGTGTTTTGTTTGTTTCACACAAAATGTTAATTTTTTTTGTATTAATTTACATAAATGTGGGCGAATTTAATTTGAAAATCGGATTGGAGCTATTGGTTTCGGACTCTCGTGGGAATACTAGCTTTCCATTTGGTTTTATCAAATTTCTCAAGAGATGATGTTTTTAATCATTTGATGAATGATTAAAAAAAATCACCAGTCTTAACTGATTCGAAAAAGCTTGAGAATTCGTATTTTATTTCCCTCGATAAGTACATATAGTATACCTCGGTTAGTGAAAAACCTACAGAACTCGTAAAAAAGGCACGATTCCTTGGCACTACGAGTTATCGAGATTTGACATATACATATGTATCAAATGGTGCAATCTTTGATTAAACATTTATATTATTAATTTTTTTTTAACAGTTAAATGAACAAGTTACAAATTCTGCATTTACCACTGTTATTTCATGCATGCTAAATATTCAAGAAAACAAACAGTAACGCCATTCTTTTATTCCTTTACACGCAAAATCACTGGTCCGATTTAAATAAAATGTAATTAATATTTCATGCATTTTTAAAATAAACAAATAACTTTACACTTTTTCAGAATAGAGAAAAAATACATGGTCTACTTTTCAGCGATTCTTGATTTTTAGCATCTGATTGCAAGAAGTTTATACATTCACTAGAGCTAGATACATTTATACATACATATGTAGGTATGCAAGTAGAACTAGATTTACCAACCGTGTAAATTTTTTTTATTAACAAAACGGACCCCATACCGAGTGACAAATAATAAATATTTAGAATACATTCCGTTGCGGAAAGAAATATTTTTACTGTTTTCCATTCGTTTGGTTACTTGAATTAATCGTTTTTGAAAAATCCACTCAAAATGAGAGTATCATTGGCGCTTTATGTATGATCTTAACCCAAACATATGAACTGATAATACCGATGTTTTCTAAAAAAAAAAAGAAGATAAACTATTCAGATAAAGTGGCCTCCGTATCTCGTATCTGAAACGCGATCATGTTCTGTCAAGCATTTCGGATTAAGCACGCGTTTCAGGCAAATGTCAGATTAAAATCAAAATAAAAAAAAAAGAAACAAATCTATAGATCTTATACGAAATAAGATTCATAGATATATGTATGTATGTAATTATAAAAATCAACCCCCTCGTGGTTGATGTGGTTTCCGACGGTGATTCCGCGGAAAACTTTCTACTCTTATCACGCTGAGTTTAGCGGAAACTTTACCGTCGTAGATGTAATGTTTGTGTATACCTTCTGGATGTTAATTTCATCAAGAAACTGAAAAAACGCAATCCTGTTGAAATGACAAATGATTGTTTCAACATATTTTGAATCCTACATATATCATAGAACCTTTCGCGTTTGTGCAGAAATATGTTAGTTTGCTACATTCTGTGTACAGGGTGTTTTTTTTCCTTGCGTGAAAGAACATTTCGCACATTTTTATACCCTTCACTATGTGAAAGGGTATATTAACGTTGTCATGAAGTTTGCAACGCACAGACAATCGATTGAGCGATGTCTGTCCGTCTGTTGCAACGCAAACTAGTCCCTCAGTTTTGAAGCTATCGGGCTGACATTTTGTGAGCAAGTTTCTTTTTAGTGTACTCTGTTAATGTGTCGGAACGAATGGAATCGGACCATGGTCATGGGCCAGCTCTTGAAAATTAGGTTCTTCTAAGAAAAACTTTTTTCTTTATGTACCGATCCTAATCAAACTTCACCCAAGTGTGTTTCTAGTAAAGCCTCAAAACATATCCACGAACGAACCGAATCGGAACATAAGGCTGCCATACAAATTAAGTTCTTCTAAGAAAAACTGTTTTTTTTTTATGAAACAATCTTAACCAAACTTCATTCAAATGTGTAAACCTTCAAAACATATCCAGGAACGGATGAAATCGGAACACTACGCCATGGGGCTGTCATACAAACCAACCCCTGAAAATTAGTTTCTTCTTAGAAAAACCTTTTTCTTTATTAACCAATATTAACCAAACTTCACCCAAATGTCATGTGTTCCTAGTAAAGCCTTAAAACGTATCTAGGAATAGATGGAATAGGAATATTACGTCATAGGGCTGTCATTACAAACCAACCTCCAAATATTAGGTTCTTGAATGCAAAACTTTTTTGTTTTTGAATCTTAACCAAAATTCATCCAAGTGTGTTCCTGGGTTAGCCTCAACCACTGCCATCTAGATAGACAGGCCGAACTGCAGAAATTTGTTCGTCTACAAGTGGACAAGTGCGTTCGTGACCAGTGACAGTTGACATTTGTAAAGCCCACAACCTCCAGTGCTTCTGAACCCAAAAGTTTAAATATGCCGAGCGTTTATTACGAAACAAAGGTTATGGTTTGCTTTAATGTGTTTTTGATGTGCAAGTGGTAAAATAGTATACATCATCATCGTACTTAATATATTTATCCCAAAAATCAACGCACTGGCATGTGTATATCATAGCAAGTCACACGAAATGACAGGCTGACAGCCACTGATATTTGGATTGTGGACATTTTGTGGATTGTACTGAGCGGTACTTTGGCAGTACTAAGCGCGGACCATGACCAACCATGGCACTACTAGTGTTGCATGACCACTGACAGATCAGCTGATAATCCGGCCTGTCTATCTAGATGGCAGTGCCTCAACGCATCCGCAGGAACAAATAGAATCGGAACACGTCATAGGGCTGCGGTAGAAACTGTTTACGCAAAAGAAGTTTAAGTTTCATTCAATTGTGACGGGTATTCAAATTTCCGCCGTGCCCGAAATTAGCCTGCGTCTCCTTCTTACAAAACTTTGCTTTTTCTTCACGAAATCACATCAATTTGTTTTACAATCGAAAGATGATTGATTCTGTTTTAACAGTGTTAACATTTTATCTTTGGTTAGTTTAGGTACAGGGGCCGCTAGATTGACAATTAGCACACATATAGACAAGACAAAAAAAATACCAAAGGGAGGAGGGTGTAAGGGAAAATGAATTGGCGGCTGTAGACATGGATGCAGTTTATATTTTGCTGAAAGTTTGAGAGTCCCAGCTGTCTCCGTTCAGAAGTTACAGCCGTTCCCGTTCAAAGACTTTACCCAAGATAAAAAAATACCAAAGGTAGGGGGGGGGGGGGGGATAACGGCGAACGGGGTCATTCTAATACCACCATAAGAAACGTACCTGCTACGCTATGCTTAGCATTGTATTTGTTGAGGAATATTCGGCTCACATCCCGAAGATCATCCATGTCGTACAAAAACCTTGAACCAAGAATACGTCTACGTTTCTCGGCCAGGGTCGCGCATTAACACAGAAAGTGATGTATGATCCCTTCCTCCTCTTCGTTATCACAACTGCGGAGCTTCTTTGCGTGCTCTTCTGTAGGACAGTGCCCCATTATAGAACCGAGCACCCTACCAATGGGTTCCCTGTCTAGTGAGAATAAGATGGTTAGATCAACCTAGTTGTTGCGTAAGAGCTGCCGCTAGTTCATCTGGACTGGCACTAGCCCTGTTGAAAACAGCCGCTTCTATCATCACTTTGCAAAAAGCAATTGGCAATTGATATGATTTGATACGATTATGATATGATAATCCTCACAGCTAGGGGTATCGAGTTACGGGCGAGTCGATTCGCATTACACCCCGTTCACATTGCGGGCGATGCGATGCGATAAGAGGCGAGAAGCTTCTCATCGCAAGAAAAAAAAATTGCTTGGCAGTTAAATGAATGCCAGCACGAAGCTGCTTGTACCAATCAAACTGCATGCAATGAGACGTCGGATTGTGCGATGAGGAACTTTTCCATGACAAAAAAGCGTGCTTTTTCCGCAGCTATAGAATACGTATTGCGGCCAATGAAAATCGTCTACCAGCGACATGGGGGATATGACATATGATTTGTGTTTGGATGGGCTTCGTAGTGGAATGCTGTATTCTATGTGTGTACATAAAAATGGCTTGCTGTTTGTCCCTGTTTGAAGCTGATAGATTTGACAAGAATTTTTATACAAATCAATGAATGGGAAGTAAGTAAGAAGTAAAATGTTTGGAAACATGCAGCAGAACGCGGTTTGTAGCGTACGGATACATATAAGAAAACTTCGGACGGCGCATGAATGATTGAAGGTAGCGGTGGATAGGTCAGTTGTGGGAACATACCTACAGTGCATCACAAACAAGTATTTCCACGAGACAACAGTCGTACTATTTCAGGGTGGGCAGCCCCAAAAGTTTTTTTCTTGTTTTTTACCTTAAATTTAGAATCAGCGGCCCAAAGCTACCTTGATGTTTCTGAAACGCCTATTGGGCGAGTATTTCCCTGAGAAAACAGAGGTATCATTCTGGAGTGGACAACGCCAAAAAAAATTTCTTGTTTTTGACCTTAAATTTGGAAGCAGCAACCCAAATTTCCTTAGTGTTTCTGCCATGCCGATTGGACGGGTTTTTTTCCCGAGAAAACTGGAGGACAATTTTTGGGCCGGTAAACCCCATTTTTTTCACCTAAAATTTGGAATCAGCGACCCAAATTTACCCTAGTGTTCTTGCCACGCCGACTGGACGTGTATTTCCCCGAGAAAGCAGGGATGCCATTTTGGCGCTGTCAGCCTCAAATACATAAGTGTGCGTACGCTACAAAATGGGTTTCAATGCACTACATGTCTCGGTAAATTACCTATTTCACCCCTTCATATATATGTTAACAACACCTGGAAGGGGGTCGGTGTCCTTGTGACACTGATCTTTCGTTAGTTGCGTCACCACGCCATGGCGTGGATCTGTACAAAGACCTTCGCGCGTTGAGGCTCCCGAGCTCCCTAGTCATGTATGGATGTATGGGTGGCACGGCATGGCTGACTTTTTCCTTATTCCTTCGAAAAGGCAGTCATACAAGCCAACACGACGCAGCGTTTCCTCGTAGGGGAGGAACCCACCATAAGCGTACGTGTCTCTCGCCTCGGAGCTGGCGGCTTCGCATAACCCAAGCCACGAAGCCTATAGTTAGGGAGAATGGCCAATGCGCCTATACCTAACTAGTTTGTGGGTTGATGACCACACGGCCTGAGTCAAATTGATGCCTAGTAAGTGAACGGTTAGCGTTACGAGTCTGCTTTAAGCAGATGAGAAGTAAACAGGCATAACCATCCTATGGCTGGCCAGCTGAATTCGTGAGGTCTAACCGAAAGGCGGTCACAGGAGGATTACACCTGCTATTGAGAAATCTTTAGCGAATAGTGTACCTCGGGGATGGGTGTGCCCAGGGTCCATGGTCTCTGCCCATCATGGCCTTGGACTCGAGGGGGTATGTGGTGCTCGACAAGTCGACCAGCTATAGTCGCATCCCAAGGTGGGGTTCCAAATAGAGGCATTCCGGCTATTAGTCGGAGAAATTTTGCCGTCCCAAAAGGGAGGGAGGTTTGGCCGCATGGCTCAGGCACTCTTAGTGGCAATTGCGAGGTAGACGCAGGATGGAATATGTTAACAACAATTTATACCAAATACAAATGCCCCCCGAATATTGTTTTGAAACGCGTAAGCTAACACTGCAAATTTTCACAAAGAGTAGCTACCTCTTTCACCCATTCATCATTACATTACCTACGACAATCTTTATTTATTAATACCGAGACGTATGTTTGTAAATAAAATATATAAAATATAAAATACCGATGGTACTACAATCGAAGCGCCATGTCACGAAGCCGATCTGAAATCATACCCAAACAGCGGCAGACCACACAAGCCAGCGCCGTTTAAAATCCCCTTGAAAAATCAGGTTTTCTTGCCATGGAAACAAATCGTATGGTCTCGCAACAAATCGCATCGCAACGCATCGCCCGGCCCGAAAAACCTCGCGTTCGAAATTTATACGTACACGCCCTAGTGGATGTAATATTGCGTGCAAAGAGTGTGTTCCCGTACTTAACTTCAATTTGAAGTTCTCCACGTAAAAACAAACACCCTGTATATACTTCTTGGCGTTTTATTTTTTTTTTCTTGGAGACACAGCAGCGTTCCGTCTCTCATCTTATTAAATAATTTAATGTATGGCGGCCGTTAAGTGTTGTGAATGGTATATGTCTCGTGCAGTACCTACACATTCTTAGTTTAAATAAATGCCCGGGATGCGGAGCAGAGGTTGAGCAAATTTTCCAATGTGTGAACAAAACACAAAACTCATAAATGTTTAAGTAAAACTTGCACGTGAAAGAATTCATGCGCTTGATAAATGCATGTACGTATGGTGTAACATATCATACATCTTGATGTCAGTTATCGCGAGTATCTAATGCTATGAATCTTTTGTTAAGATCTATGATATTTTCCGTTATGCTTAGCATTAGAAGCAGAACCCTTAAAAGAGCGAATGGAATACATTATAAATGTTTAAGAAAAAAAACTTAATTAATAACTTCACTCCTGGAGAAAATCATTTTAAGTGCGTAAACACATTTTTCTGTCCCTTCCCTAAAGTGAGCCTTGTCTATGAATTCCTCCCTAAATCTGATCAGAATAAAATTTGACTTCCAGTTTTTGTTGAAGAGGAAGAAATACGCCAGGAAATTTGAACAAAAATTTGGCCAAACTTCGGAAAAATTAAGGGAAAGCTGGTTTTTCATTCATTCATATCGCTGGAGTATTTTATTTGGAACCATACAAACAACAAATTTTTACAGACTGCCTCCGGCATACGTTACCGTTAAGGATATTTTCACGAAAATAACCAAAAATACCGAAATTGTAAGGTTTGGAGCCTCATAGCGCCCTTAGTACTGCACGTATTGATCTGAAATTTGAACATTTACTTAAGAGTTGTAAAAATTCTAATTCGCCATATAACAGTTTTCGGTGCACATTACCGTTATAGATATATTTCCAAAAAACTGCTTATTTGGATGTTTGGCCCCTCATAACTTTGCTAGGGGGGTTCCAATCGTTTTGACGTCATACTAACAGCCACACGAGCTACAAATTTGCCTCAGACGGTTTCCCTCTAGAGGTTACCGTTATTAAAAATTTTCCGAGAAGCGGCTTTTTTTTAACTTTGACCCCTCATAACTTCCTTGGTGTTTTACGGGTAAATGAGTTGTTTTGGCATATTAATTTGAAGTTACAGAAGCAACAAATTATTACAGGCTTCCATCCCGAATGCGTTCCCGTTATAATACAAATTCACGAAAATAACGAAAAATACCGTTATTGTGCGTTTCGGACCCTCATAGCGCGCTTAGTGTTGCAGGCATTAATCTGAAATTCGGATATTTAAATAAGCATTGTATAAGCTATAAACTCGCAATATAACAGTTTTCGGTGCACATGACCGTTTTAGAGATATACCAAAAAAAATGCATTTTTGGATGTTTGGACCCTCATAACTTCCCTAGGGGGGCTTCCATCGTTGGGGACTTTTGGCCCGTTACTAACAGCCACATGAGCTACAAATTTATTTCAGATTGGTTCTCTCAAGAGGTTACCGTTATTAAAAAAATTCAGAGAAGCGGTTTTTTGTTTAACTTTGACCCCTCATAGCTTCGTTGGGGGTGCCCGCATAGATGAGTTGTTTTGGCATTTTAAGTTGAGGTTACAGAAGCAACCAATTGTTATAGGCCTCCTTCCCGAATGCGTTCCCGTTTTGAAGAAATTCACGAAAAACGGAGAAGTACCGTTATTGTACGGTTCTGACCATCAGAGCGCCCTTAGCATTGCACGCATCGATCTGAAACTCGGATATTTAGTCAAGCGTTGTATAAGCCATATAACAGTTTCCGGTACACGTTACCGTTATAGAGATATTCCCCAAAAACAGTTTAATTGAATCTTTGGACCCTCATAACTTCGTTAGGGGGGCTCCCATGTTTGGGGACTATTGGCGTCTTACTAACAGCCACAGAAACTAGAAATTTCTCCGAGAAGACCATAGAGTACACTCCTTCGTCTTAGCGCCATTCACGAAAAACCCCAAAAAACACAGCGCCCTTAATGCTGCACGTATTGATATTAAATTTGACCGTTTTATGCAAAACTACATATATTACAAATTTTCCATACAAAAGCTTTTAGTACGTGTTACCGTTATAGAGATTTTTGTGAAACATTGTTAAAAATACCGTTAGACCTCCTGGCACCGTTAGGAGTACCCGAACGTATTCGGTATTTCCATTGTTTAATGAAAAAGCACAAGAGCTTCAAATTTGCCATACACGACTTTTCTGTATATGCTACCGTTATCGAGTTATTTAGAACAACCTGTTTTCGAGGGTCTTTGTCCCTCTGTAGCACCGCTAGCGGCACTCGTAAAGACGGGGACTTTTAGGGCCTTGTTTAGGACCTCGAAAGGAAGGCTCATGCAAAAATCCAGCTTTCCCTTAATTTTTCCGAATTGAAATGCCAATTTTCCTGAGGTAAAAGAAGAAACAATGAATAAAATGTTATTCGTGTTAAATTTTTCAGACTATTCTTACTCCACAATTCTTAATTATAGCTTCAGTATCGATACTTTCAGATATGCCGACATAAAGAGTGGAAGCTTGTAATATAGGCAAGATTTGAAACCACATAAGATACGAACATTACCGGTGCCTTTTCCTATACGAACAACTTTTGATTCTAAATTAATCAAAATCTATTTCCAACCGGATATTGGCAATCAAAAGGTCTGATCTAAGCAAAAACAGATCTTCAGAATTTCTTTCCGCTTCAATAAAAATCACTTAGTCGGTTCAATTTGATTCCAAAGCGCTCACTGTTATATTTAAATCGTTTAGTTAGTTTTAATGAAATCTTTTATCTAAACTTCCTCTTATCATTAAGCAACATCATCGCACACATGATCCCATACTAACGGTAGCCACATACCAAACATATTCACCTGTTCATCAACCCTGGCTGTGCCGCACCGGCCGCCGGTCCTTCCTCGACTCATCATATAATAATAATTTCTCATAGTCATCGTACTGATAATAATCACTCGATCTGTACACACATATTTTTCCATCTTTTTCGGCCAGAAACCCACAAAATATAAAAAGATATATAATTTTCAAATTTCTCACGACACGACCTCCAGAAAAATGCCGACGACTATGCTTAGTGTTTTTTTTCATAAATGCGTGGACAGGAGAATATTTAGGAGGGTAGGTATGCATTCGGCAAGCAAAGAGGTATACTCGTAGTATCACTTGACCGTTGGAATTTGTCAAAGGCTACTCTTTCTCTTCGCATATAACGAATAAAACAGATGGACAACGACTGATACTCGCCGTATACCCGTATAGTTAGCATATAACCTCTGGTGCTTCAATGTCCCAATAAAACACGAAATATTGAGCCATAATGAAAGAATAACGATCGACAAAGATTGATCCCGTGTCCTGATAAGCGTAATATCCATCCAACCCGAAAAAAAGAGAGATCCCTTGTTTTTCGTTTCGGCCAACGAAAAAAAAAAATAAAGATATAAAAACTGTCCAAGCATAGTATGTAGGGAAAATGTACATTTACCAAAGACTCTCAGTACCTCCACCTAAGTTCAGGTTCTGAGATTATAAACAAGAAAAATATAAAAAATACTATTGAGCGCAATAAATGTCACGAACGTGTGCCGTGTGTCCTAAATTTAACGTTTTATATCGTTGGTTCTGCGCATACACACAACTTTTTCTTCCAAAGGATATACACGCACCGCACAAGTGAAGTGGACGAGTGCGCGGCTCAAAGGAATTGCCATAGCACAGCGGGAGTCGACTGGAAAACACTCTGAAAGTAAAGGTATGCCATTAAATCATTACGTGAACAAGAAGGTAGGAGATAACATTGCTATGGTCGCTCAGATCATTTTGGGTCAACACTTAAGGTTGAAGAAGAGTGGTTGTAATAGACGCGTAATGAAGATGTGCATGATATTTGCCAGAAGCGATAAAGCAATTAGGAGAAATATGTTGATGCATATTTTTGGGCGTAAGACTGCTTATTTGAATTTAGTCCTTTTTAAGTTGAATGCCGAAATTTCGCCGAACAAGGATGACGATGAGAATATCATCATCACCGATCTAGACAACAGCAAAGTTTCTTATTAACTTATTTCACAAAAAAAAATGTGAACGTCTAGCGAAACGAAATCCAACCGAATAGGTCTCCTCCACGAATAACAGAGTAACTATTGAAATACGCAAAAAATTCACAATGAGCAAGATTATAAAAACAGTTCCCTTTCGTAACTTTCTTAAACGAATTGTTGGATTTTAGTAAATTAATCCCACCGGATTGGCCTACACCCAGAATACTATCGAAACATGCCAAAAAGTCAAAATGATCAAAATGATAAAAACAGCTCTTGTGTCTATATCTCCTGAACGCGCTCTCAGATTTGAGTAAATTTGCATCACCACCTATGACTGGCAAGTATCAAAATATTCAGAAAATTCACAATGAACAAAATTATAAAGACAGTTTGTTTTCACATACTTTAGCATTTATTCCCTCAACAGGTAAGCGCGGATTTCGCGGTAAATTTGTCACGCCGAATCGGTCTCTACTACAAATAACAGAATAATAAAATTCACAATGGCAATAATGTTCAAGGCAGGTGCTTTTCTGATCCTTTTGCGAACATTTTCGAATGATTTGGTAGATTTTGTTAAAGTTACACCACCGGATTGGTCTCTACACCGAAGCTACGCAAATTTGGAAAAAATTTTAAATGAGTAAATTTTGAAGGTACATAGTTTTTTTGTACATATGCATGTGTATCTCCTTAGGTAATAAGATGATTTCAGAAAATTTTACGCACCGAATAGGTGTATATTCAAAGCTCCAGAATAACTATTGCAATATGCATACAATTCACATTGATCATTTTGGCAATTTTTTTTTTAACGGATTGACGTATTTTTGTAAATTCTACCCTTGGATTTTTCTTCCCCGAAAACATGCCGAATCACCTGGATGGATAAGCCTATCCTTTAGCCACTTTGAACGGATCAGGAGATTTCAGTAAATTTGATCCACCGTATTTGTTAGGGGTTTCATATTTTTCTTTGAATTGCCCGGCCTTCAAAATAGAATGAGCAACAATTCACAATGAGTTATTTTCCACATATTTTTGTCTGCATTTCTGAACGTCTCGGATGATTTTCAAAGATTTTGTCCGTATTTCCAAGTTTGTATCAACCCAAACCCGAATAGCAATAGCAGAATAAGTGTTGAAAATTTCGGAAAATTCACAATTTTAGTTGTTTTTCACAAGCTTTTCTCAAGATTTCATAAACAAATTACCGAATTTCAGTAAACTTAACCTAAATAATTCGTCTGTAACCAGTAGAGGGTAGATGGCTACCCATAGGACAATACCTGTCCATTGAAACGTGCTAAAAATTACAATTACCATAATTGTGAATATACATACTTCTTTCTTTTATACTTTTGACTTTATCTTCTGAACAAATAAGTGGATTTCAGTAACATAAGTCCCCTCCGATATGTATGTACCCCGAAAAGTAGAATACCTATTGAAACACAAATAAAATTCACAATGGGCAAAATTACGAAAACAAATATTTTGCACGTATTCCTGAATATAGCATAACTATCGAAACAGATTAGCGGATTTCAGTAAATTTGCTCCACCGGATTGGTCTGTATGCCGAACAACAGAATATTATGAAGACATGTCTTCTCCAAATATACATTAGCCCATATACCGAACGAATTAGCGCATTTTAGTAAATTGGACCCAGTGGCGGATTTACCAGTAGGCTGAGTAGGCTGGAGCCTAGGGCGGCAGATTTTACGGGGGCGGCAAATTTGGAGCAAATATTTTTTTTTGAGTTAAACACATTGTAAACATTTAATACCGTGGAAAACTGAATTCCAAATACGAATTATAACGCCAGATATAGAATTTATCCTTTTCATGAGATACGTTTTGGGAGCAGTGTGTGAAGTGTGTTTGTCACCGTTCAAACACTAGGAACGTTTTATTATTGAAAACGAATCTGCGAAAAGCCGTTTTTAGTCAATTGCTTGCAGACTGAAATTCAATTTTTTCCTTTATTTTTATTTATCTGACATCTTTTTTTAATAAAAAAAAACATAATCGATTCTATCAGTATTTCCAGGCACGGATTTCCCATATGGGCAACCTGGGCAAGTGCCCAGGGCGGCAGATTTTTATGGGCGGCATTTTTTGAAACTTTCCGTAGGCTTAAAATTCTGTGAATGATTAATTTTGTGAAACTCAAGGAGCAGTCATAATTAGACAACATTTTAACGCTCTTTTCCTGATATTTTTCTAGTTACCTAGGCGTATTCCAGGGTGCCCAATCGCACACTTACATTGTAATGTAAATAATACTCATTCAAATAAAAATTTCAGTAATCGTATAAACTAGACTTCACTGCACACACTTCACGCCAAATTCTGCTCCAATTAAACAAGGGTAGGAATCTACCATATGCGAGGATGTTTTGGGTGAAGCAATCAAACTCCAGAATCTACATTAAATGCTGGACATGTTTTTAATATACGAGTACTTTACTATTTCCTATTTCCCGACAGCAAGCCTCTTTAAATCCCACCAGATAAAAAAATGAATAATGTCTTTGAAGGGCGTATTTTGGTGCACTTTTTGCTGAATATTCCATAGCTGTCCGCGTTCAAAAGTTACAGCCGTTCAATGATGACCAATTGCCAAAAAAAATTGCAAGCGCAAACCACGTCAATTTTCTGAAAATGAGAGACACTTTGGATGTTTTGCGGTGCAATTTCGGAATTTTTAAAGAGGGACAGACTCGTTATATGCGGGATCCGAGCCGGCCTAATCTAAGCAAGCAACTTATCTCTCCACACACTCTCTGTTTTGATATCCCTATTTTATTGATCATTTGAAAAATTAAAAATTGTTCGGACGTATACCTATACATAATCTTTGTTTGGATCCAGATATTATGCTTCAATCCAATTTTAAAGATTTCATACAAAGTCTGAAACAGTTTTCAATTTTTGTATAACGGGAAATGCCTTCATAAACAAAACAATTTTTACAAAGATGACATTGTCAAAAATTAGCATTCGTTCTAAACTAGTTTCTGGGTTAGTTGATCAATTAGAATAGGCAACCCTAGTAAAAGCAAGTTTATATTTTCGCGTTTTCTGTTACTACTTTAGTTTTCCCCACTTGAAATTGGCTGGGATGTAACCAGGAATTGGTTTCGGGAGGGGTCCTCTCGATATTATATGCTATATTGACTCTCAAGCTTTTAAGTAGGTAATATGTATGTATCCATCTTGTGAAAAGGTTTAAAAGAAATTTTAAAAATGTTGACGTTTAAATTGTTGAATTTGAAATTTTTCTGCGATGCAAAAATCATTTAAAATAATTAAAATCAGTAAGCAAAACTTTCGCTAAATAACATCAACGAGTCCTTGCATTTCGCCAAGTTGTAAATTGGAATTTTAACTCTTTTTGAAATAATTTAAAAATCATGAAATTGTCTTAGCTTACAGTGACGGAGGGCGGAGATATGTCGTCGGCCCACAGGCGCCATAGAGGCTAAGTCCCGCCCTGAGTATTGCTCAATTGTGCATTAAAAGCGGGACACTATGAAGAATAAGAACCTACCCTTCAAACCGACGTTCCAGCCAAGTAATTATTAGACCGCTTTTTCCTTATATTTATCTATCACAAAGATTAGAAGAATACTCAGAACCCACGAAGTGGAAAGCACTAATCTATTAAAGTGTTATAGTTGAAATAGATTGGATGCGTCAGCATCAGCATCGGCAGATGCATCGGCATCAGCAGTACAATTTCAATTTAGAACACACGCATTTGCCTTTGATGACCCACATTGACAGCAGCGGCAGAGGCATCGGCAGAAGCAGAATTCTGCTTCTGCCGCTGCTGTCAATGTGGGTCATCAAAGGCAAATGCGTGTGTTCTAAATTGAAATTTTTCTGCTGATGCCGATGCCTCTGCCGATGCCTCTGCCGACGCGGCTATTCTATTTCAAGCATAAAGGAAAAATTTGAGAATAAATGAAGGTTAATCAAAGAAGTTCGTCCTGGAGTATTAATTCTCGACTCAAAAAAACAATAGTGTTCCGCACATTTTTGCACAACTTGATTGGGTGGGAAACGATAAAAAAGCTAAACGCCTTGACCCTTGATTCTGGTAATGTCCCCTTCAGCAATATTCTCGTAGAGCTTGGTAGGGGCGGCAAAATGTCAACAGCCTACTAGCGGTAAATGTGTAAATCCGCCACTGATTGGACCCCCCCCCCCCCCCCAACTGCCAAACAATTATTGCAACACGCGGAAAATGTACAACGAGTTAATTTATGGAGACAGATTTGCGGATTTTAGTGAACTCTATCTCTCGCCACGCTCTGTAGCTCACCTGGTTGAGTCGCACTCTACGATGCTAGTAATCTAGAGGTCCGGAGATCGAATCTCGGCGTGGTCGAAAATGTCCGTACATGTGTGGATAGGAAATATATAGAAGAAGATCTCTCGCCTGATTTATTTCCGCTCGCATCAGCAGCTGAATGACTTCCATATGCTCAATAGCAGAATACCTATTGAAACATCTGTAACATTGACCACGAGAAAAATTGTGAAAGCACTTCGTTATCCACCCCCACCTCTTCCATGAGCAATTAGCTCATGAAACATTCTAAAAATAGGCCGGAAATAATGTGAAGGCGATTCAATTTCCCCAGCTTTGCGTGAATTTTTTGATCGGCTTAACATATTTCAGAAAATTCCTCCCCCGCCTCCTCATCCTGAAGGACTTCGATCTTTGTTGGAAAAATAAGTATTGAACGAAAATTGACGAAGAGAACAGACAGATCATTATTTTCCCATAGGTTTCACTCCACCCTCTCCTGTGCTGAATGAACTTGATCCTCAATGGCATAATTCACTTCCGTCTACTTTGGTCATGGTTTGGTTTTCGCCTGCGGAATAACTGAAAAACTACTGAAATTGCAGAAACTCCTGAACGGATAACCAAATGAGCAAAATTTCGGCGAAGCTCTTTTTCAGCATTTTGGCCTTATCCTGCAATTTCAGAAAATTTGTACTCCAAACAAAATTTTAAAAGCAGCTGCTTTCCCCATTTTTGGCGACATCTCTTGACGGAATAGCTGATTTTCGCCACATATGATTAGAATATTGCGTTAATAGCTGAATAACTATTCAAACATGAGTGTAAGAATCCAAATGAGTGCAGTTAAGTAAATTTGCCCCACCAAATTAGTCTCATCGCATGGACGAATTAGAAGATTTCAGTGAATTCGCTCCACTTTATTGCTCTCTCTATGTCCTCTAAATACCGTAATAAGTAGCATTGCAATATGCAGAAAATTCACAATGAAGACAATTCCTTCTCACATTCTTTTGCCTATTTCACCTAAATGGATTAGTGAAAATCGGTAAACTCCACCCTATACCCCTCCCACCTAATTGACCACGACGAATATCAGTCGAAAAATCTGCAAAATTCGCCGATTCAAAAATTATTTCTATAGTTTTTGTCTATACATTTCTGTTCATCGGATTTTCCGATTTCAGTAATTCCATCCTCTTTCCCCGAATATATGACCAAAAGCAGCAGGATAGCTTATGAAACATCTGGAAAATTTGGAATCCACGGTCCTCCTTTTATCGGATTTGATTTCACAAAATGATCATTTTCTCCTGTTTTTCCCTTAATGGAACTGCAGATTTTAAGACCCCTCTTCCCGGGGGCGCAATAACAGAACAACTCTTCACAAGCCTGAAAAATTGGCCAGGAGACTACTATTGCCATCTCTTGAGGAGGGTATAGAATATAATAATAATATTTCAGTAAACTCCCACCTGCAGTAACTGAATTGCTATTGCCACTGAATGACTTACACCCGCGATAAGAGAATTGCTATTACCGAATCAGAAAATTTGGCAGGAGAAAATACTATAAAAGAGTCTGCTCATTTCTCCTATTTGTCTAAATTTATTGAATTGCTTGACGGGATTGATGAAAGCTCAAGACGGCTTTGGCCATATTTCCTGAAAGGATTAACTGATTTCACCAAATTCAAACCCCTCTCACATACAAAAAAAAATTTGAGGACTTCAGTAGTTTTGCCAAACCCGCCAGCCAATTTATAACATCTAAAAGGCGGGTCGATACAAAATTCGCCGGGCCAGCTTGTATGCGGAAAAAAATCATTGTGAATTTTTGCTCATTGTGAATATACATATACTGCTATTCCGGCTGGAGCCAAGTGTAGACCAATCTGACGGAGTAAACTTACTGAAAACCGGTAATTCGCTCAAGAAACACAGAAAGAGGTACGTGAAAAAGAACTGTCTTCATAATTCTGTTCATTGTGAATTTCTCTTATTTCTGTCAATAGTTGTTCTGTTAATTTGGATAGAGACCAATCCTGTTGAGCAAATTGACTGAAATCCGTTGCTATATTCAAGAAATACACGCAGAAGTAGACAAAATGGAACCCATTGTGAACTTTAGCTCATTGGGAATTTTTCGCAAGTTTCAACAGTTATTGTACCATTCCGGGCGGACTCAACAAACCTAAAATCATAAAAATCGGTCCAGCCGTTCTCGTGTTATAAAATTATTCGATAGAGTCAGTCAGCAATCAATAATTTGCATATCTAGTATAAGACTCCCATTTCGTGGGCATTTTTAATATCACAATCACTGCCGAAAACTTCCAAACTAATAATATAAAATTCAAGAAGATAGAAACTAAACAACTTTAAAATTGTCTCTAATAATTAATGTTCGATAATTAAGTCATCCTTTCTTCTTGAAATGTCTACACTATTTAACACTCGAAAACATGAGATCTTAATGCAAACTAATTGCTACCGCGCTAAGCTCTTTTAAATACCAATTCGCAAGAAAGACCCGAATAGAAACAAAAAATATAAGCTGAAATTTAAGGAATACAAAAATTGTATTTTTGCTACATTCAAGTACATACACTTCAACTGCATCTTATTGCTAATTGCTTGAAAATCTTTTACAATCATAGCCCCGTCATCGTTTCTATGTATCCCCATACTGAAGAAGCCAGCAGATAGACAGACAGGCAGGCTCTCTGTCAAATTTGTAATCATCACGAGACCGTTCATATTATCGTCTGTACTGGAATACTGGATCTCTATATCCACCAGTACCAGTACAGCATTTGGTTCGTGATGTTATTACCCGAATGTGCCGTTAACCAAAAGGTGGTAAGTTCTTCTTTTAGCGTCTAATTGAAGCTTGTGTATATACATATATGACGGCAAGTCGTCATAATTAGGACTAGACACGCATCGAAAGATTTTCGGGTATATATCGTGATTCTGTCATCCTTGACGTTGTCGTCGAAACGCCAACGGACGTCGTCATCGTAGCACGATACGTGTACTCCATTCCGACTTCATGGCATACAAAATAACGTTTGGATGACATTTGCACAAGATATCAAGGAGATGAATTGTGCCTTCTGTACTCGTATAGTCGAATAGGTATATCAGATATTTCCTTGATGTTGCATAGTACATATACAAAAATGTATATCTTTGAAATATGGCTGGTGAATTTAACACGTTTGTGGTAAAAACCATATTGTGTATTATGAAAAAAAGAAAAAAATCATTTTCGTTGGTAAGCAGTTCCTATACTTACTGAAACCAATATAGCAAGCATATCTTTGGATGATTCTCGTTTTTTCACTGGTGAATTCTTCTCTTCGCGACAAGAGGCTACATCGAATCATGCTAGCGGAAATCGTAATTGGTGTCAGTTTCAGCATAGCAGTAACAGCACAAATATCACATTTAAAGCCAAAACTGTTGTAACCATATTCTGGCCAACGAAAGAACGCAAGAGTGAATATTGCATTGAAAGAAAAGTATGAGTAGATAATGTGGATTTGGCCGCGGAGGTGCGATCGTAAACAAAAATAAGCTAAATTCATGTTTTTTATGGTTTTCGTTTTTAGCGAACAGTTTCTTAGAAATTATAAAAACCATAGAAATTCATAGAGAAATGAGTTTTCAATACTCGGCTTGGCTCATCGCATGTTTTTTATTCAGTAGAAGATAAGAAAGTTTCTTATCATAGAATAATAAACAAAAATGCGACTAGGAAGTGGTATGGAAGACAACCGTACCACACTCCGAATTAAGTTGTCGTTGAAACGTTGACGACTACATAAGGTAGCCCTTACCTTTACACACCATGCTCCACTAGGTGTTAGGGCAAATCAAGAAGTTTTATAAAGAGCTTAAGCGCCGCACTTATGCCGCCTCGTGCAAATAGAAAAATTTGACGAAAGGTTTTATCGTATAGAGCAAGACAAAGCAAGTCTTGACTTTCTCTAGTGGTTCGCAATTTTAGTGAATTTAATACAAAAAACTCTCATGTTTTTTTAACTAAATCTTTTTATCAGAGAAATTGCAAAAATATGAATGTTTAACAGTCCAAATTTTAAGTTCTACTCACATTTTTGGTATCCTTTTCAAACAATTGGCTGATAGCTAGGGCCTCGAAATTTATAGCAAATACAAATTTGAAAATTTTAGATCTACCTACTCACGAATTTTTGAGTTGTCAGAAAATTTTGATTTAAAAACAAAAGCTGAATTTTTTCCACATTCCCAACGAGCTCTCGTCTCCACAATTTCCCTTTTCTGGAGATATGACTATATGATTTATTTTAATTCCTGCGTTCCGGCCAGAAAAGCGGCGATGCTAGGTGTTCCGTGACTCCGAGCAGTTTGGGAATCACTGATCTAACCCAATATAAAGCTCTAAAACTCACTGCTAATTTGAAGTGCAATAAATACAGAAATTGTGTAATTAATATTGCAAAATTACGGGAGAAACTTATTACATGGCACTTAGAGGGGATTCACACTATGGATTTACTAAAACACTAAATTAATCGAATGGAAACCCGCCTACTAAATGAAATCGTATGTGAATTGAATTTAATACAAAATGCATCGTAGAATGTACTTGCATATATCAAATTGAAGTACAATATGGTACAACTGTTAACTAAATGTGGGATTTAGTAAATTTTGTCGATAGTCTGAATCGCCCCTTACGGACGTTAAGGAATAAATGTTTTTGATTGCACCATTCTTCGAGGGAACGAAGCTTCAGTTGAAGAAATGTTGTATCAGAATTGTGTCTGTATGGTGTAGCACAATATTTATGGTCATTCATCGGCATAGAGAAAATGTGAAATATCAGTCAAAGACTGAGTGAGATCATAGCCCGTCACATGGGTTGAGTTTGAAAAATACCATAAACTGAATTAGTTCACGGTGAGACTCGAACCCACGACCCTGTCCACTGAAGGTGTGCCCACTAGCCACTACATCAACCTGTGGATATACAACCTTGAAATTTCCCAAATTAGGTACGATTAAAAAGGAAAGAACGGAGCAACTTAGAATGAACCCAGATACCCCAAATTTGTGTAATTTTTCAGTGGCGTAGATAAGGGGGATCAGTTCCCGTGATTATTTTATGGTCCCGCGCATATTTTTTCAAACTAAATTATATAAATGTTGTTCTTTGCCATTAATTGGGTACCTACATTCCGTGACAATATCTACCGAAATGTCATCCACAGGTGGATCTCGGAATTAACCCTTTGTACAGTATTTTCGATTGCATAATTGTTACTGCCTTGGCTAGCATTTTGACAATTGCTATAGCGTATATACTGGCGTACATAAGATTTTGGTTTCTTCAAGCGTTGTTTTCAGATAGCGCGACTGCCATTAGAACAGATCACAGATTTACTAAATTTTGCATTATAGCAAAAATCAGTATTGTGGAATATCTAGTGATACAATAAGGTTCTAATTGAGAGACATTACGGCACATGCTTGATTAATTTGCTTGAAAAATACTGCAACATGCTACCTGCTATGCAGTCAGTGGCGCAACCAGGATCTTGTCCTGGGGGGGGGGGGCTAAGCCAAGGCCATCCATATTACTGGACATGTTAATTTTCGATATCATTTCTTTCGTAGCTAAACGTGATGAAAACGCTAGTGAAATGTCATACTCGCAATCGGCACGTTTTTCACTTTTTTATACCCTTCGCTCATAGAGTGAAAGGGTATATTAACTTTGTCATGAAGTTTGTAACGCATTGAAGGAAGCATCTCCGACCATATAAAATATGTATATATATGATCAGCGTGACGAGCTGAGTCGATTGGACGATGTCCGTCTGTCCGTCTGTCCGTCTGTCTGTCTGTTGCGACGCGTTTTGCTCGGCCAATTTAAAAGCTATGGAGCTGAAACTTTGCACACATGCTTCTTTTTGTTGCAGGCAGTTTGTATCGCTGAAATCCGACAAGGGGGTCGTGGGGCTGCCATACAAACCAACCCCCCAAAATTAGGTTCTTCTTAGAAAAACTTTTTTATTTATGCATCAATTTCAATAAAATTTCACACAAATGTATTTTCATTGCTGACACACAATATATTTAAAAATCGACCACATCGGACAATGGGGTCGTGGGGCTGCTATACAAACCTAGACCCCCAAATTAGGTTCTTCTAGGAAAAACTTTTTTATTTTCTCATCGATTTCAATCAAATTTAGCACAAATGTGTTTCTAGTTATATCACAAAACATATGTAAAAGTTGAGCAAATCGGACCATGGGGTCATGGGGCTGTCATACAAACCTAGCTCCCCAAATTAAGTTCTTCTAAGAAATTTTTTTTTATTTATACACCAATATCAACAAATCTTCTCACAAATGTGTTTCTATTGATGACACAAATTATATGTATGAATAGATGGAGTCGGACCATGTGGTCATGGGGCTACCATACAAACCTAGCTCCCCAAATCAAATTTTTCAAAGAAAAAACTTTTTTATTTGCACACCAATTTCAATCAAACCTCAGAAAATTATATTTCTATTGATGCCAAATAACAAACGTGGATATAAATGAAATCGGACTATGGGTTCGTGGGGGCCAGCCAACCCCAAAATTAGGTTTTTCGAAGAAAAACTTTTTTATGTATCCACCAATTTTAACCAAATCTCATAGAAATGTGTTTTAATTGATGCCACAAACATACGTAAAAATTGATGCAAAGGCCATGCGTTCATAGGGCTGCCGTAACCCCCCCCCCCACACCTTTGGTTCTTCTAAGAAACCCACATCCCCCACTTCCCCCACTTATGTGAAAATTCAAGGAAAAGCATGGAAGCGGGGAGGACTAAACACAAGTCATAGATACGCCCCAAAAAACTTTTAGCCCGAGGGGAGCGAAGGGTATCCAAATTTCGGCCGCGCCCGAAATTAGCCTCGGTCTCGTTTTTTCATATGAAAACATAATTTTGAATTTTTCCAGCATTACATTGGTTACTGGTTCATAGGTTTTTAGACCATTTTCCTCTCACTTATTCCTAATTTTTTTAACCGTTTCATAATCATTTACGTAATTTCGTTTGTATTACTCGAATCATGGGCGTACCCAAGAGGTCCGGGAGGGGCGTCGAAGTTGTAACCGAGTTAAATGTAACTAGAAGTAAAAGATAACACACTCAGATACCACTTATCGAAAAGTGAACGGTCATTCTCGATTGACGCCTTTCTTAAAATTTGGCTTTACAATTTGTAATATATTTTCTGTCAATATTTAGGGGGTTGACAATTTTATCCGACGGAAAACCTAATTTTTTTCTGTCGAATTAAGTTAATATCAAAGGATGCAACGCTTACAATTTGGCTTAAGCAGTTTTGATGAAATGTCCTAAAGTTATGCGCCCTTCTTCGCGTACACCAAACCAAGAATTGGTTTTTGCTTAAAGCAACAGGTTGTACAAATTTTTATGAAAAGGGACATTTTATACAAACAGTTGATCTGGGGTTTTTTTTTTGTCCGAAAAATTCATACAAATTTTAGTGAGAATTTCGAAGACAGTTTTCCCAATATAAAGCTTTCACATTGACAAATTTTGTATTTTCGCAAAAGGACAGTTTTTCGATTTCTAATTTTTCTTTTCCCAATTTCTGGGTCTGGGAGGGGCTTTAGCCTTCTTAGCCCCTCCCGTGGTTGCGCCACTGTATGCAGTTATGTAGGATTTTTCTCGAATAAAATTACAACTGTCTCGTTCACTCTTCCACCGGATCATCTTTCGGTATTACTACACCGGGGCGACCTCAACGCAATTTAACTCCTTCTTCCTCAGTCTGCAGAGCATTATTGTATAGGCTGCAGATAAACCACTCACTGAAGTCATCATCATCTACCATCTACAGTGTGAGAACGATTCTTAACATTTCCGCTCGATGCAGACGAACCTACAATTTTAAGCTCACCTCACAACGTTCCAGCATCGAACTTGCAAGGTGTAGAGTGTATTCTGAGTACTTGTAATCTTTAGGCGCTTCTATACACCTTTCAGTTCTTCCTAAGATGCGTTGTCGCCTGACAGGATGAAGCTCCCGCGTATTATTCATGAATCATGAGTGTCTACTCTAACTTCGATCAAGTATAGGTATAACAACATTAATGTATGGAGATTATGAAATCTATACATCTGATATCTAGTGCCACGTTGTTCGGCGTTGGCAGTTGTAAACGGGCTGATCTGGCTTTTCATGATGTCCGCAAAGTATCTACTTATTTAAAAGTTTCGTTTCGTTTATTGCGAAAGATAAACTGATACCTCATTGGGGTGAGAATCTTAAGCTGGCGATAGCTTTCCAGGCACAGTTTCAATGTGTAGCTATGGAGAAGAGTCTGAGCAAAACGTCCAGAGCGGTGGAAGGGTGCCTTATCCTGGTTGCGATATTTCGGGAGGAGACCATACACTCCTTCATGGTAACATTAGCGATGTGATTAGCTATGTTCCCCAGGCTCTTTACACCATTTCAACGGATTCGAATCATCTTTTAACGGCTGTAGGTCAAAACCTGGAAGCTAGTGCTTTTAAATGTTCACCAAATATGGATAGCGCGGTGCTCTACAATCAAAAAAATTCCTCTACAAAATTCCAAAGTTATGGACAAGTTTTGATTAGAAAGCACAAAAGTGCGATTTGGGTAACTGTAATTTGCGAACGCGGATAGGTAGGACCTTGAAACTAAGAGGAAATGTGCGTCAAGCAGCTCTACGGTCGGTTCTCGAGTTATGGAAAATGAATAATTGGCGAATATAAAAGTCTGATAATCTCGCTTAATTATAAGGTGACCAGATTCCCGAAGGCCCAATGCTGTACACATATTAAGGGGATTCGGTTCAGAGGTCTAAATCTTACCTATTGCAAGGCTAGCTACAGGACTTAAGTAAACCTAAGGACGAGCCAAAAGTCTAAATCTTACGAATTGCCTTCCATCAACTCACCGCTGGCTACGATCGCACCTCGCTTTATTCACTTCCCATCAGCGCTGGTTGCAAGAACGTTTGCGAATTATGAAAAGCGCAATAGAGAGAGCGGGGTCTGAGCGAAGGGCGAGCCAGTGAATCTGAATAAGCGTATGGACGAACCAGAGGTTTAAATCTTACGAGTTGCCTTCCAAAAGATCACCGCTCGCTGCGCTCGCACCTATTTCGCAACAGCACTGCGTCAAAAATGTTGGCGAATTCTCTAATGCGCGACAGACAGTGCGAGACCCGAGTGGAGCAAAGGGTGAGCCACAGGATTAACGTAAATCTAGGGAGGAGCCAGAGATTTAAATCTTACCTAAATCTGGTTGCATTATTCCTGGAGGAGAGTATGCATTTCTCCGTCGTTGCATTGATGATGCCATCCCGGTCTCCTGGGCTCTGAATACGGTTTTAAATTAATTCTAAGGCAATGTTGTGGGAAAAAAAAACTTTATCGAAAACTCATGCCGAGTGCTTTCTTTAGTATGCATTTTTCTATAGAGGTTGATAAAGGAATCGGATGGTGGAGTACAGTGGCTGTTTTTCATTGTATTGTAATAGGGAAAATCAATTAAAATCGCAACATTCGGCGGTTGTAACTTCTGAACCTTGGCAGCTAGAGCCTTGAAATGTTCACCACATGTGGGCAGTACGGTGCCTAACATGCTTGCCAAATTTCAAAATTCCGCTCAAGAGTTGCCAAGTTACGGACAATTTTCGATTAGAAAAGACACAAGTGCGATTTGGGCAGCTGTAACTTCCGAACGCGGATAGGTGAGCCATGAAATTTGGAGAAAATATGAGGCCAAGTAGCTCTACAAGTATGTGTGCAAAATTTTCTTAGAGATCGGGAAAGGTTCTCGAGGTATCGGAAATGAACGGTTGCCAAACATAAAAGCGCGACTATCTCGCTAAATATCGATCGTAAGGGGTACAGGGATCAAACTTTACACCTTGAAAGCCTGCAAGTCTGATCACAGGCCTCACCAAGGAGCTTATTTTGTAGTGAACGAGGTTTCATTGTGTGACATTCGAAATGGTATGTACATTTTGCTGTACATTTCTCAGTGCTGGCTGTACGACAGGTCGGAATACTGTACTGAACAGCTAAATGCTGTACGTCTGGTCAGCTTAGCTTAATATAGATCGTACTGCGGGATGAAACTTTACACCTAAAATCGCATCTTTCGACAGCAGTAACTTATGAATATTAACAGCTCGAGCCTGGAAATTTTCAACAAATATGATCAGTACAGTGCTCTACAAGTTATTTAAGTTTTAGTGTTTTTCTGCTTATGAATTTTGGAGTTATGGATAATTATTATTAGTTAGAAAACTCAAAATAGCGATTTCGGCAGCCGTAACTTTCGATAGCGATTAGGTAGGAATTTAGAGAAAATCTAACGGCCAAGTTTGCCAAGTTCGAGAAGGGTTCCCGAGTTATTTAAAATGACCGATTGTTAAACATAAAAATGAGATTATATATCGCTAAATATCGATCTTACAAGGTACAGAAGTCGAACTTTATACATAGGAGTCAAGACTGATCCACAAGCCTCAGCGAGGAGCTTATTACATATGTAGTGAATTATGTAGGTTTCATTAGGTGGCATGGGGAATGCTGTATATTTTGCTGTCTATTTCCCAACGCTGTACAACAGGTCAGAATGCTGTACTGTACAGTAAAATTATGTATGTCTGGTGAGCTTATCCTAAAAAGAATATTTCCCGAGGAGTTTATTTTACTGTCAACTGACGCATAAAAATTAATCAATCAACGCAAATCACCTTTTCAACATTAAACAACATTACGGCCGTATACACCGTTACTTTTTTTTATGAATCTATTCAAATTTCTTTTCAAAATTCCCTCCCTTTATTGGTCGGAAATTTCACCATAACATCTCATAAATTTCCGAAATATTTTACGATGGGAAATTGTCCCTAACTGAATTGTCGTCGTGCGAGTAAAAATCGTAAAAACGCAAATAAAAGTCATACACCGACTGGACATTAATTTGGAATTCAAAAACAAAATATAAATAATACGAAGCAACAAAAATAAAAGAATGCCACATACAAATAGTCTTCACAACAAACAACAGGAATGTATTTAAATTTTGAATAATATTCCATTCTGCATTACATTATAGTGCCAGTAGAAAGGTAGACATAGACACAAATATCTGTAGCACAAGTCGTAGTCATATTTTTCGTTAAATTATACGCAAATGCCTAGGTCTACGCGATCTAAGATACGGATACAACCGTCATATCTATGTTATCTCGATTATTCTCACGATTTATTTCTTTCCATACTTTATGCAGATAATAATAAAAAAAAAAACAAAAAAGCTAAGAAATTTTGAGAATCCGATAGCGGGATTTATCATCACTCCCGCTGCTGCTGCGCCGCCGGCAAACTGCTGGGATATGAGAGAGTACCTATATCTTTTGGATGAATGGTGTGAAGATGTCGACAGAAAGCACCAGTCTGTGTCGATCCCGATATACATACGTACCCCTTTTGTCCGCCACTCTATAGTAGCACTTCTGGTAACCATTACCCATTTTGACGAAGTGTTGATGTCACGTTTCACCTATCTGCCACATAATTCTGAAAGCTAGTGCAATAATTTTTCTACTTGATCGCCGCAATCTTGAAAAGTATCTATTCCCGGGTTCTGTTATATTTTTTGTTCTTATTTTGTGTTCCGTTGGGGAAATGTATGTATGTACATATATTCAAATGAGGCATGTGTAGCAGCACCGCGCGAATGCATAGACACTCACAACTCTTTTCCTGTTTGTATGAATCCATTCTATTCAACAGGTTTTCCTTCTGTTCGCCTCTACGTACAGATTTTCACCCGGGAGTCGCGTGAGAGCATCGAATTACCGAACTATGCATTTTCATGTTTCTAGAATTATCAACATTGTTTTTAAATAATTTATGCATGACTCCGATTGTGGACTGTTGGGTTCAATTCTGTTCGTTCTTTAGATTAGCTACTTGAAGAAATGCTATCGGTCTTCGCTTAGATCTTTTCGTATTATAAGGGATCAGCGGCGTTGAAAGTCACATTAGACTGGAATCTGTGACAGACAATATGTAGAATAGAACAACCAAAACCGATGATTATTTTAGTTGTTGTTCGTCGGCCTGGAAATTGGAAATTTTTATTATGTATTGTTGTGCGCATCGGGTATAGTTAGTCATAAGGATCGACAGAAAAATTGCATGTATACATTCGTAATTCGATGAATAGATATGCATCCTGAATACAATTATATGGAACGTTTACCATGAACAGAACAACATTGCCTTAAACATTGTTTTCCGATGAACTCTATCTCGTCGTCTGAACTGCATAGCAGCTGGTTTGCAAATGCCATACTATTAACTCACCAAGATCATTCGGCGGATAGAAAAGGAGACAACGTAACTGGAATCCTATTCTTTCAATTGAACTGAAATTCCTTTAACTGCGCGCACTACAAATTCAAACGACCGCTACACAGTAGTAAGTGGCATCAAATGCTGCACATCTTTTCAATGCAACCAGGAACGTCGATAATGATAAGTGCCATCGTCGTTATGCTTTCAAACCCAAAAGTAATATCTTTCCTTGCAATGGCCTCATGTAAGGAACCACCTTCTTGATCATCGCTCGAGTGTACTTACGACTACTGCCATTGTTTGAAATAACAGCTCCAACGGAGGATCGGAAAACGACTTAAATCTCTCGTAATCTTATATGTATACGAGTAGCATAAATAGTGCAGTCAAAATATCCCAAATCAGGCCTCCAAATAGAAAAAAATAGAGTAAGGCTATTTTTTGTTGTTTTTGAATCAGTGGGTTCCCAGGAATCTACAACTGATTTTGCTAAAAAAAATTTTGAACGGAAAGGTCCCAAAAAGGACAAAAAAGGATACTCTTTAATCCTTGACCGGAGGTCGGCATGCGGGATATCAGATCAAAGGGGACGTCGAGTACATTACATATCCGGTGTTTGCTTCCTGTTTCAAGGACCCTCAAAGGAATAAATCGAGCTTAAATGGAAAATTTTCGAATTTCCCGTGTATCTTTCCAAAGCCATAACTACGAGAATAATTCAAGTTGTCCCTACTTTTATCACTTTTCAGAAGCTATAATAGATGGAGATTTTACCATTAAATTTGCTAAGAAAAAATTTGATCGGAAAGCTCTGAAAAAGGACATAACAGGACACTAATTTCACACCTTGATCGAACGTGGGCATGTGGGGTGTCATATCAAAGAGGACGTCGAGTGCATTGCATATCCGGTGCTTGTTTCCTGTCTCAAGGACACTAAATGGAATAATTCGGGCTTAAATGGAAAATTATGGCTTTAGAAAGATACAGACACGGGAAACACACAAATTTTTAAGTTGAGCCCAATTTTCTCGTTTGAGGGTCCTTGGAACAAGTAAGAAATGCCGGATATGGAATGTACTTGACATCCTCTTTGATATGACACCCCACATACCCACGTTCGACTAAGGTGAGCAATTAGTGTCCTTTTATGTCCTTTTTCAAGGCTTTCCGATCAACTTTTTTCTTAGCAAATTTAATGGTAGAATTTTCAGCTATTATACATTCTGGAAAGTGATAAAAGTAGTGACAACTTGAATTATTCTCGTAGTTATGGCTTTGGAAAGATACACGGGAAACGCGAAAATTTTCCATTTAAGCTCGATTTATTCCTTTGAGGGTCCTTGAAACAGGAAAAAAACACCGGATATGTAATGTACTCGACGTCTCCTTTGATATGATACCCCGCATGGCCACCTCCGGTCAATGATTAAAGAGTATCCTTTTTTGTCCTTTTTGGGACCTTTCCGATCAAAATTTTTTTTTAGCAAAATCAGTTCTAGATTCCTGGGAGCCCACTGATTCAAAAACAACAAAAATTAGCCTTACTCTCTTTTTTTCTATTTGAAATGCTAATATGACTGCACTAAAATGGATGCTAGATACGAGACATTATACGTGCAGAGTCCTCCGCATGTATCATTTGTGCCTTAAGAAAATGGCCTGCATCAGCGCAACATCATCCAATACGTTCCAAAGCCAATACGGGGAGCTGCCTATTTGCAGTCCATTGAGCAAATGGATTCAGACGTTAGCACAGCAATACAACACCAAGTTCAACTGACGAACATCATTTCGTATCAACTAACCGTCTTGATGGCAATGGGTTTTCTGAAAAACGAATCGCCAATCTGCTTTGCTACAGTAGAGCTATGCGGATACCTGAGAGCCTGAGACTGAGACGGTCGCACCGCGTATCGAGTCGAAGAAATGAAATAAGATGTAAGTTGAAAGATACGTTCCGATGTCCAATGAAGGCAGCCTCTGCGCTGTCTCCATATACTCGTACTGTCGATGGGGTCTTCATACTATTAGAGGGAAGCAATGTGTCACGAGTTCTGGTGGTGGGTGGGCTTGTTCCCAACTTCTGCTACCTATATCTTGCACCGCAGTGGCTTCATAGCATATAGGCTCGGAAGATCGAAAAGCAATCGCACAACACAGTAAAATTCACTTAAGAAGTCGTTGTTCGATTTGTTCGGGGTAAATACACGAAATGATGCATCCGTTTCGTAGAAATGGCCAAGTCAATTGACTTTTGATGTTCGAAAAAGATTTGTAATAAACGATTCGACAGGAAATGGAGGATGTGTTGAACAATATTGTAGTCTTAAAACCAGTTATTTTAGTTCAACTGAATTTTAACAATAATAAGCAATAAACGTTCTAATTTGCTATATATATAGATTGTGGGGGGGCGCGAACCCGATGGGGGTTTGTAGCACTGAAGCCGAAGGGCCTATTGTGCTATTTGCTATATATATGTACATATATGTAAATTTAGGGAATATAAATTAGCTGGATTTGGAAAAATAAATTTTGGAAATCATTCTAGGGTTTTAATCCTCTCATTCTCATTAGTAACATAGGACCATACAACCTCAAATCTCCAATTACAAAAGGCTCAGTTGAATTGAATAAGTTTGAAGAACTGTGAGCATAGCTCAAAGCAGTTCAAATTTGCGATAAAAAAGGTTGCCTAGTCCGACAGTTACACCCATTTTATAAGTTATTCTACTTTCTAAGTACTTGCCTCTAATATGTGTATGTGTACGCCATCGACTGCTTAACGATTGCAGTAGAACTTCTTTAATCTGAATATCCGTGATTTCATTTGAACCTTAACATACCACTTTGAGGAGCTATCAATAATTATAATAGTGCCTTTCGACTTACACACACAAGATCATTGTCCAGGTAAAATGCAAACGGATCAAGATTTCCTCCTTCGATAAATAGGTGACTATTGTGTTATCAGTCCCCAAAGCAATATTCTGAATTGGAAATTGTATTTGATATTATGCACCGTGCCAGATAAAATTTAAAGGAAAATGTCTCAGGAAATATTAAAATAATTAACTATAATAAAGATTAGAAACTAAAAAAAAAACTAGAAAATCAGATGACATACGGGAAATTTCAAGGGAATTTTTCGGAGAGCCATCTAGGGGACTATTCTGGCAGATGCCTGGATCAATATCCAGATTGTCATTTTGTATGGGATTTCCAGTAAATATGGAAATGATCCAGTCAGTCGAAAGGCACTAATATTTTCTTCATAATTATTTGAATTCAGCGCGAAGAATTTACCTAAAAATGTCCCGTTTGTCATTTTGTTTTTCAGTTTATTTGCAGTTTCTAGCCCGACGTCGGGCTTTCGTGTTTAATATTAGAGAGTTTTAGCATGTCGTACAAAATGGAGTTTGTTTGTAACTGCACAGAACGCACGTAACGGAACGGAAGCTTTGAAAAAACTATTCGAAATGTCAAATTTCACGGAAATCCACTTCAGTTTGTTATTGTTTTGAATTCTGTTAGCGTTTTGTTTCGTATTGTCATTCGAGATTATTCAAATATAATTTCGGGATCTATTTTTTTTTAGTTTTTGAATAATGGAAACAAAATAACGATTTTTCTCCCCATCAAAGTCCGTAATCGCATCCACCATCTACGCCTATTTTTTATAGCTTTTGTACAGCTTCTATAGTGCATACTTTCAAATTTTAAATATGGCGTTTCGAAACGGAACGTATGTGGCCATCTAATGAATGCCACGGAACGGAAAGGTACTGCACGTAACGTTAACGTTTTGGTTTGCCCTTTAAAGGAAAAATTTGCTTGCCTGCCGGACAAAAAACAGTATACCACAATTTTGCATGCCCCAAGTAGGCACGGGTGTATTTCCGGATATTTAACGTTCTTAAAACAATCAAAATTATTTGTCGTAATTATACACCCATGCCTTCCTGTGACATGCCAAATTGTGATATACTGTTTTGCGTACGGTAGGCAAGCGAGTTTTTCCTTTAGAATGACAAAGCTTATTCGTAATATTTGTTACGACATACTAAAACTCTCTATTTCCTGATATATTTTCCTATAAATTGCATCTTGTACGGTAAAATATCTTAATTAAATTTCTAATTCAGAATGGGAAATATTTATCCGATTCTTGATTTGGACATTGATCCTGTCTCTCTAGGAAAACTACATTTAATTCGACCTAGCCTTAGACTTCAAGTGGGTACGCTATAATAAATTTTTCTCTTAATTGATCTTCAGACTGCTTGAAATAGGATGTCAAATTTGAACGATTATTACATGTACATGTCATGACTGTTGGTTAAGAAAATTGCTCAAGCCATTTGACTCTTCTTAGAATATCTACTGACATGGGCGCAGCCTGGATTTCGTTCAGGAGGAGGAAGCAAGCCCAGATATTATTCCAACCCCATGATCGTAGCCTGGAATTTTCATTGTAATTTATCAAAATATAGCCAACCGAAAAAAATTGTTCATGACGGCAAAATATTTTTCTGCAGTGATCAACGTTGGTTGGACATGATCGAAAGATTGCGAATTAAGACCAGGCGTTAACAGATCACCTCCTACACGCAGTTGATAACCATTTTTGTGACTTTACAATAGTCAAACCCGCATTTTTACGCTTTCTAACCTCGTAGTACATCGATTTTTGTAGAGTACAACAGTAAGTAAACGAAAATCTCCCAAGGTCTTCGGCCAGAGGGAGATACAGGGAGCGCCCTTCGCTGTCCCTCCTTAGCTACGTCCATAGTCAATATAATTGTCACACATTAACTTGGGTTCTAGCGGCTCATTGTTAAATTTGGCTATAGATATTAGGTTACGGCCATGGAATTACGCTGTCGAGACATAAAGATATATACTATAATATATACTATTATGGCTAACACTGATAGTTAAACAAACAACCATTAACCCAAGGTAATCTTGCAAACTAAATTTTCAAGCTTAACAAAATTGAATTGCTAAGAGGCCAGTCATATCATCTGATTTAACACCACTCGAATATTTTTAGTGGGACTATGTTAAGGACAATTCTCTACGAAACATATCTATCAAATCGACTGCAGTCGGAAAACACTAACTCAACGCATATTTGAATACTCATTCAGGAGGGGAAGCCGAAAATTTGTTCAGCACTATGAGCCACCTCCCTGCAACCCCCCATGCCCATGTCTCCTGACGTTTAAAGTATGCAAAAGCCAGAATAAGAGCATCCAATGCCATTGTCCTAATTCAGAATTGCCGAAAATTAATCATCCGGGATCCCATAAACCTTACGAGGGATGCATTAAATTGAAAAGATGCCGCACAAACCATTTATAAATCACTTTACTTAGTAGTATAGACTATAACAACGTCCAGTCTGAAAATCATAAAAAAAATTCTTCATGTCGAAGATCTACCTCTGTAGATTTGTGCAATGAAAACAAAAGTATTAGGCGAGTAACCTTCAAATAATTAAAAGTATCGTTTGCATTTGGCTTAGCGCAATCATTTAGGAGCCATGCGATGTTCTTAGTGAAATCATGCAATTATTTTCTTCGACTTAATATGAATAAACACAAAATTCCATGGTCTAAAATCCAAAATAAAAAAAAAAACAATTTGTTTTTTAGTCTATCGCCTAATTTTCCTAGAAAAGCTGTGAGATATTATATCGATGCCTAAGCGCGCATACGTGTTAACTGCAATTTTCATGAAAATGAGTTTATTTCATTTTTTAATTCATCAACCTTATAGTCATAATTCTGCACAAACGTTTTAAGCGATTGTCCATTAGAAACGCCACAAACGTGAATGCACTTCCGTGTTAAGTGCATAGAAATCAATTTTGTGAGTGCCACATGCACTAAGTGCACTTACACTAGCTGCGCTCTTTAGAAAATAGTAAATGTGTGTGCACACATGTGACAAATGCACGTACCGAAGGAAGGAAGCTTCGTTTTCGTTTGCTGTTTCGCTTATTCAGCCGGTTATTCGTGGTGGCTGATCAGTATATTACCTATGGGCTTAGATATACAGTGGCAAAGAATAAAATAGAATTAAGCGCCACAATTTTTATTTACTTAAAATGAGAAATGATTGCAATTTCGTAGTACTTGCTGTACAGCATGATCGGTACTTCAAGAACAAATCCCAAACCTTATCCCGTTAAATGCCTCAATTTTAATGATTTTTATGACTACACCTCTCTGAAAAACGAAGTGTTAAAAATACTTCATTTAATACACAAAAAAAAGTCAAATGGCTAAAAATCAATTGGCTTAGATTTGAAAAGGGAGAGCCAGACATCATTCAATACAAGTATGATTTGATAGCAGAACATTTTATGAAAATAGGCATCAATCGAGGCAAGAGAGGATGTAGTACGGTGGTACATGGAACGCTATAATTCTGGACAAGAAAAATTGCAGAGAAATCCCTATTTTTAAAGAAAAACGAGACCGAGACAAATTTCGGGTGCGGCGTAAGACGACTGGTATTTAATCCCTCCCTCCCATTATTTTCCTTTCGTCTTCACAAAAAATCCGTTGCGTCGGCAAAACAATATTTGTATGGGGTTTGGTTGGAATAAGTGGGCAAAAAAAAATATTTACCCATAAGATTTTACTGGGGGCTGCGAGAGCATGGCTCCATAGTACGATTCCATTTGTTTTGTTGCTTTGATAAAGACACATTAATTCAAGGTTTTGTGAAATTGGTGTACAAAATATTTCTTAGAAGGGGGTTGGTTTTGTATGGCAGCCCCATGAGCCCATGGTCCGATTTCATCCATTCTTACATTTGTTTTGTGTCATCAATAGAAATACTCTCTCTCTTTCTTTGGTTCCTTTTAACCCCTAGTGGGGCATACGGCATTGACTACGCCTCTTTTCCACCTCTGCCTAATAGCAGCCATCGCCTTTAGCTGGTCCCGCGTTTTGCCTATAGATTTTCCCTCTGCCTCAACAGATCTTCTCCATGTATTTTTGGGTCGTCCCACACGACGGCTAGCATTGGTTCCCTGAGGAATAGAAATACATTTGGTTGAATTTGGTTGAAATTGGTGCACTTAGAAAAAACTAATTTGGGGAGTTAGGTTTGTATGGCAGCGCCATGACCCCATTGTCTGATTTTACCGATTCAAACACACAAACTGTCTGCAGTAAAAAGAAGCATTTGTGCAAAATTTCAGGTTTATATCTTTTTAATTGGCCGAGTAAAACGCGTCGCAACAGACAGATAGACAGATAGACAGACGGACGGACAGACAGATGGACATCGCCCAATCTACTCCCCAAATCATGCTAATCATATATGTATACTTTTTATATGGTCGAAGATGCTTCCTTCAATGCGTTACAAACTTCATGACAAGAGTTAATATACCCTTTCACTCTATGAGCGAAGGGTATAAAAAAAGAGCTGCTGTTCTTGTTGTCGAAAGATGTAATCCCCAGGATTACAAACCATTTATTGATAATTTGCCTACTACCTCAAGAAACGCTTAAGAGAATGTTTTTTATTTGTAGTAGTGTTGTTTATTTGTCATTTTCGTTTAATTTTTGTCTTTTCTTATTCTCAAAATTTAATTTAATAAATATAGCATCCAAATTAATTGGTTTTTTTCATCTTTTGATATATTTACGGCTATAATCAATTAGTGATAAGTAGAAAACTGTTTTATTGCCAAATGTGGTAAGTGAACACTTAATTTAAATTTGACCAAAAACAATATTAAAAATTAAAAATTTCTATCTATTATTATACTAGATAATGCATAACCGTCCACAGAATCATTCAAAATATCTTTATAGCCCATAATGTCAGTTTCAACCAGAGAATTCACAATTAAAAAAGGGCATTTTTTGTTTTTGCTCTCCTCTAAAATTTTGTTTTTTGCAGTTAGCACATATGTGCGCTTAGCAATCGATATATCATTGCAAAGGTACTTTTATGTAGTTTTTTTCGTACTTGTTCTCGGGTTTTTCTTATTGCGAGTTGTTGTGGTCTATAAAGTTTAAAAATAGTTTCACCTGATTTAACATCAGACCCCAAAATCGTTCTAGTCTAGTGCTTAAAAACTATACATGTATGTACGGTTTGTTTTCAACTTAATTGAAGTTAATATTGAATTGTTCCTTTCGAATTTTCGTAAATTTTTTTTGAGTGCAAGCCAAAAAGCCGCCTTCAAAATTTAGCGCCTTGATCGACCGCCCGGCTTGTTGATACGGTACTTAGCCGAAGAAACATAATTTAAAATATGACCACCGAGCGGCAAAAATCAAACATCTCTGGACTTCACGAAATCGCCTTTCTAGTAAAGCCTCAAAACATATCTAGGAACGTATGAAATCGGAACACTACCTCATGGAGCTTTCATACAAACCTACCTCTGAAAATTGGGATCTTCTAAAAAAAACTTGTTTTCTTTATGAACCAATCTTAACCAAACTTCACCCAAGTGTGTTCCTCGTAAAGCCTCAAAACATATCCAGGAATAGATGGAATCGGAGCACGTCATATGGCTGCGGTATAAATTATTAGCACAAAAAAAAATTGAAGTTTCATTAAAATTTTGGCCGTGCCCGAAATTAGCCTCGGTCTCATTTTTAATGAAATACAATTAATTCAAGCTCTATCAAATGAGCCCATCCACGAGCGGATATGGATTTCAATCCAATGAAATATATGTTAAATCTATGAATTTACCAAAAAATTCTCCAGATGATTTATGAAAACCAGAAACGCACGTTGAAACCAGCGAGGAAATCCCGCCCTTGGTCGAAAAATACTCTAAAAGGTTAGCAATAAAAACGAGCATAATTCATTGCCACAAAATTTTCCAGCGTGCAGTTTTTTTTTTAATGTTTTATGGTTTTAGTGGACAAAATGTTCGCGTTAATTTTAAAGGTCGGTTTAAAAGCCACCAGGTTCTGCCAGTGTACCAGTGACAGTGCCACACGAGAATGGTGGAAAGTATAATGCTCGAAGAATTCAATACTATAATCTTTAGTTTTGGAGTTCCAACCAAATCTCTACAAAGCCTTGTTGCTGTGGTGAATTGCGCTTATTGTCGGAATGATTGCGGAGTAGGTTTCCAGTAAACACACTATTTGGGCTTACTCTCACAGTGGGTAGAGATTCTATTCTCTGAATTACTGGAGCGTTAGTTCCATTCCCACTTTGATTATGTATTTTTGTGCTGCCTTCAAAAAATTCCCATACGACACCCTTTTACACGATGTATTCTTTCGCATCTTGTTGCTGTTACAACGACGAAGAGCTGCCAAAAAAATTCAATTCAAGAGAAAAAATGTGACCGAATGGGGGGATCAATCCCCTTGATCCCCCCGTTATCCACGCCACTGCTCAGTGCGTCTTTTACCTTTGATGTTATTAGCTAATGTTAATTTTCTTTATGGCAAAATAATTTTCGACGATCAATTGAGACGAACTTGGCATGCAATATTCCCAAAAAGAGTATCAAGATCCAACCGGTTACAAAGAACACATAAATAGATGCATTGTAAATGAAATGTATGTAATTGTTAATATTGTTGCCAAGTTTGGTTAAACAAAGCTTTTATCGTTGCCTATCCATCTTTTATTATAAATTACGCACACCAATGCCACCCGATGACAACTATGTAGAAACTATTTTCGAAGCGTGAAATCTTTCACAATTAAATTGCAATGAAAAATTAAAATTGGGAGGAGCTTTAGCCCCCTTAGCCATTTCCGTGTTTGCGCCACTGACAGGCAGACAATCGCACAGAAAGCTCCAATGCACACTCTTTTGCACCGACGATTGGGTAGTACGTGGAATTCCAATTTGTTAGCATCTTTGCTAATGAAATGCGAGGTCCGTCCAGGCTTTGCTGTTATCAGCAGAAGAAGATTATTGTTCTCAGGGCTAAATAAGACTAGCTGCATTTTTTTCTGTATTCTGTCAGACATGTTTTCCATTGTAGTTTAAATATTACATGAATGATCGTTTCAAACTGTTATTTTATGAACGAAAGTGGTGCTAATTTCGCTCAGAGACTTACACATGGTCGATGGGAATTCCAAGGGTTTCAATGGTTTCGAGTGTGGCACAAAAGGTATGTGCTTTGCTGCGTGCAGTACATCTCTGCAGGGATAAGGTACATTTGGGCAAAGGCGCCAATAATAATTTCTGAAGATTTAAATTGGTTTAAAATGTCTGGACAACAGGCAGGCTTGCCAATTTTCTGTCCTTATTACTTTGTATATCCACCGCTTTCCAGTACATACCTAATATGTAAAAATTAACTCTTCATATATAAAATAACGAAGATAGCTTCAATCCACTACAAATCAGATGTACACCGCCAGCTACAGTACGTAGTGAAAGAGTAGGTATAGTCACGCATCCATTAATTGTTTCATTTGAAAACCACCAAACATTCAGCTTATGCTTTTAACGTACAAGATAATCGGCATTCTCGCTGTAAAATAATTTCCGCATTATTTTTTTCCCATTAAATTAAATTAATTATGTTTTCTATTGACCGTGAAAATGTCTAGTGTAAAACCAAAAAAAAACAAAACAAAAGTATTAAGCGAGTAACCTGGGGTGAAAAGATAAGGTGCCCGGCAACTAGAACAAAAACGCATTTCCGTGTGATTGTTTATGTAAAGTGCACAGCACAGGATATTTTCTGAGTTGTTAACCCTTTAGCTGCCACGCAGTTATTCAGAGATGTTTTTTTTTATTTTTACGCGGACTACTAAAGCCTCAATATTCCCAAAAAAGCTCTCAAATACAAAGCCTAACTAACCGTGCTCAAATCGGTTAAATTTCTACTGGGTTTTAAAATAAAAGTCTTATTAACAGTTTACATCGAAACAAATTTTGGTTGAAACTGATTACATTCTTATTAATAGATCTGATTTGTCTTCAATTTTTTATGACGTAAAATCTGAAGAAGCAAATTTCTTTAAAATATTTTATGTCAACGGCAGATGGATTGAAAACATGAGAATAACGTAACTACCTCTTTGTTGCCGGGAAATACATGCATTTTTTAAGTATACTTTTAAAAGGAATTTATTTATCCGAGTGAATAATCCTACCTAATGGTACTAAATAAACGGTACAGATTAGAATGTAAGAGAGGTAGAGCAACAAACAAAAGCAAAATCACGAAATAACATCTTGAGGCTCCCACGAAAGCATGATATCTCGCACAATTTTAGGTGCAATTCCATCTCATAGTTTACAGCCTGGATACTATTGCATTCCAAATCAATTACTATCAAAACTCGGAAAACTTTCCAATCGTACTATAACTATAGATGGTCATTCCATTCAACTATTCATCTTGCTATACCACAATCCACCCTTGGTTCTTCACTCCAATACCAACACCCATCCAAAGAGTGATATCAATTCCAACAAGAGTCCGGTTCAGCCCATTAGCATAAACCTTTAAAACCACTGATATGCAGCAGGGTCGACTATATGCCGACCGACCACCTTTTGCGGTGGCTGCTTTAATGGCCCACAACAAGATTAAGAGCTCACCGAAAAGGCGCCATAAATACCATCAAGTTCGGCAGGGATTTTCAAGATAATGATGTAGTACGTAGCGTATCCCATCGTATTTGTCTGCACTATAGACTGCGGCAAATGAGAATGGGAGTATTATGATGGTCATCCACCAGATGCGAATAGTATGGATATTTCGTACCCGAAGTCTGTTTGTGGGACGAAATAAAATTTCATTCATTTTCGACCGAAATCGAATTTCAGGTTATATCATTGATGGTTGGTTTTGATGTTCCCGGCACTGTGCAACGGATGCAAGAACAAAATGAAACACATAAAAATCCACGAGGCTGAGAACAAAATTAAATTTATGCAAATCCGCATAGCACGGCTTTGCGAATTCGTATATGGGATTTCAGTTCAAAACACCTGAGCATCTTTTGCCAATTTCCCGCACTTACTATATATTCACATAACATTGATTGTGCACCTCGTAAATAATTCATCATCATCATCAACGTCGCTCGTTTTGCTCACGAAACCGTCATACTCGTCATATTTACAACAGGCACAAGACAACTCCCGAATACCACCAAGATGAGAAGGAGAACCACGCTACGCTGCATTGTGGCCAAAACTAGCCATCCTTATACCGGCAATTACAGACAAATGGTAATTTCGAACAATTAAAATTGCATAAAATTTTTTAAATACCGCTGCGTGCTTTGAATACATTTTACGAGGTTTGGGACAATTGTTGGTTTCGCTCGGGTCGTTTCTCTTGCCTTTGCCTCGTCCCTAAGGTGCTGGTTAGAGCCAAACTCTTCCGAATAGTATAGATGAAAAACAATGCCGGGATAGTCAATCAAGAAATGGTCAAAGCATTGGTGATTGCATGTAAAAAGATAATTTTCCCAAGTCCGACTTGTTCGCGAACCATATAAGTAAGGGCCAGTTTACAGAGTGCACATCGTCAGGTCCCCCCGATATGTGCTCGCTCCTCTCAGCATGCATCGGAACTATTAGATTATCTGAGCGCCAAAGAAAATTATAATTAGCAAAACATGAGTGTTGCAGACTGATGCAATGAAAGTGACTGCACTAGTATGCTTTATCAGGGATTTGTGCGGGTTGTCGATATCGATCGTTGGATTTTCAGTACGAACAGAAATCCAGCAAATTCAGGATTACCGCTTATTTCCAAACCCGGCAATCTTCAGATTTAAGTATCTTATTTAATTTTTAATTCTTTGTATTAGATTATCATTTCATCATTTCACGGATTGTTAAAGCTGTATTATTTGTAATTTGTGCGATGATGAAACGCAATTTAGCAAGTCGTGAAAAACTAACGTCTACGACAATTTCAAACGTTAAATAAAAAATAAAAGGGAGCTTTTTTGCATTTAATTGCTACATCTTCTGACGATCACGAATGCTGGCTAGGATTCTATTCAGGAAAATTTCACCAGTTCTCGGCAACCCCAACAATTGCACATTTCGGTGCGCTCTCTATAACCATCAAGACCATAGTTAGATAAGATCTGATCGCGGTTCGTTGGGTGCTTGTGTCAGAGAGTAACTATGTACACATATCCAATGTATTCCAGCACGGCCGGCGTATTCGCGCGCCTATATTTGTCGAGCCGCATATGTAAGCGCGATAGCATGGCTAGTGACAATATGTTATACAAGATGAAATGTGCACTTACCTGTAGTAATCGCCTTTGCAATAAATATTACCATCCCTGGAAAAGCATGAGTTTTCTCTATCTAGTGGTTGCCGACATATGCAACACTGCAGGCATCCGGCGTGCCAACGTTTATCCACCGCCAACAAATAAAATCGATCCTATAATGGGTGCAAAGTATAATATAAATGGTAAAAATATGCACATAACATTGTGGCAAGCGTATAAAAACGCAGATAAAAAGATAATAAAATAATCAGACGATGTAAGAGTTGTTAAACGGGCAAATCAACATACAGACATGCGAATATAGAATCGCGCAAATATCATCTCAAAAAAGCTATCATCACGCAGTTGGACGGAATCAAAAACGTACACTCACCTGTATCAGTCGTCCGCATCCGGCACATCCATCATCGGGTCCGGGCAATGTATCCGGCGACGATTCCGGACTACTTGGCGGTCCGCAAGGTTCAGTCTTGAGCGGAATGCCGGAATGTATGCTGCCCACCAATTCTGTACAATCGGCCGGACCTCGACTCAAATCCGAATAATTTATCGAGGATTCATCAAACACGTTCGTACGATCCGATGTGTCATAGCTGCAAAAAGTATTTCGATCAGCATGATGTAGTGAATCAATAAAATCCAATTGTTGATCACAGTGAGAATTAGGCTTTCTATTTGTAGCACTAGTAGTGTTTGAATTGTCCATAAATTTCTTGATATACCTTCGGCATGAATCGTTGAAAATGGGGCTGGCCCCAAATGCTTTTGTTGCAACGACATGTTCGCATGAATCCGGACATGATGCGCATATACGATTTAGGGGATGATTGTTATTTGCACCGGTGCATTGTTGTTGATTCAATGTGCCGGGCAATGTTGGACTACGTTCTCTGGCTGGTCCCAAAAATCTTGCGCTCTGCTGCTGCAAATAAAGAAAATAAAAAATGCAAATTTTAAAAATATTTTAAGGAATTTGAAATTATTTTAATTACTTTATTTTGTTTAAAAATTTCGTAAATTTAGTTTCGAAGGTATCTTAGGATAAGGTGACCAGACTCTCGGAGGCCCAATGCTGTACACATTATGGAATTTGGGTTTGTTTCAGGCAAAACCTCAATCATTCTATTCCGCCCCCCCCCCCCCCTTTTCAGAGTAATGTGTCAGGGGCGAAACCTTCTCTATTAGAAGCAGGTAACCATCGAGAGAAACTGGAAAATTAACCCATATTCCCCTGGGAAAGCACGTCGAAAATGTGGGCAAATGTATCACGCGAGAATCCCCGAGAACCAAATATTTCTCGACTTTTTTTTTATTTCACTTAAGCCTAAGGCCTCTGTTGTCAGTGCTTTACCTTTAAGGAGTTTATAACACTAGTTATGTTATAATATTCTTTTAATAAATAAATTTATTTCACTGTTCTCACAACCTCTTAGTGCCTAGCATATGGAGTTTTCGCAACGCGAATCGACCGGGAACCAATGTTTTTAGTGTAAAGCTTGCTGCAACACTATACGAGGTATGTAATTAATGGCCCATCAACGGAGTAGACTCCGAGGAGAACCTCTAGAACGGTGGAAGGGTACCTTATCCTGGCTGCGATGTTTCTGGAGGAGAGTATTTATTCCAGCATAGTTATATTAGTGAGACTAAAAGTGCGATTTGAGCAACAGTAACTTTTGAGCGCGGAAAGGTAGGGCCTGGAAATTTGAAGGAAATGTGAGCGACATGTATCTATACAAACTACAAGTGTGCCAATTCAGAAAGATCGTGGGTCGAAGTGTTCCCGATCTGTCGCAAATGAACGATTGCCAAATATAAAAGTGCGACTATCTCAGAAAATACCGATTGTACAGGCGTCAAACTTTACACCTAAGCAGGGCCTTCACGCTTGACCGCAAAATCTAGGTTGATTATGAAATCTCGCAAACTATGGTCGTAATTTTGTTCTACGACTTCACAGTACAGTCGAGTCCGTCTAATTTCCAATTTTATGCCAGACTGCAACTGCATATTAATTTGTTACAACAAAAAGTTGAATCTATCTTATACAAATCTATGTCAATGATTTGTGCTCGTCAAAAAGTGAAAAAATCACACTCATGCTTGAAATAAAATGGATGCAGCAACAGCAGCAGCGGCCCAATGCAATTCAAATGTGTGGCAGCAAAAGCTATATTTATATCTTTTGCTTCCAACATGACGTCACCCATTTAAGTTGCATTGGACTGCCTTATCGGTGCTGCGTCCCTTCTATTTCCAGCATTATGTGGACAGAGCGGAAAATGGGTTAGATGGCCGCCTCTACTGTAGTATTGAACTTTTTTTTTTGTCAAAGACGCGAAGCTCACCACACTTCACCACGATTTGGTAAAGATTTAACTTGAGATTTTGGTTATATCCTCGGTACAAAATCTATGACAATGTATAGGAATTCCTGAAGATTTTAGCCTAGATTTTGTAAAATTTTGCAAAATCTGTAGAGAGCTTAAATCGCATCTTTCGAGGGTTCAAACTTCTGAACCTTGATAACTAGAGGTTTAAAATTTTCAGCAAATATGGGCAGTGCGGTGCTCCATAAATCTGCCAAATTTCAAATTTATTAGATAAATTTTATGAACAATATTCGATTAGAAAATTTAAAAATGCGATTTGGGCTGTCGAAAGCGGATAGGTAGGATCTTGAAATATGAAGCAAATGTGAGTAGCTCTACAAGAGTATGTATTAAATTTCAGAACGATCGATCAAAGATTTCCCGAGTTATAGAAAATGAACGTGTGCCAAAATAAAGTCGATACTTACAAGACTGACCACCAGCATCACCGAGGAGCTTACTCTGTAGTGATTTAGATTTTTCGGGTGGCATTGGGATAATGCTGTACATTTACCAACGCTGTACGACATAGGAAAATGCTGTACGTCTGGTCAGCTTATCTTAGGATATACATATGAAGTTTATTCATAAGTGCATATGTAGGTACACATATCGCCTGTCAGCAAGAATGATGACACAACTCAAAATATTTCATTTTTGAGACTATGTCACTAACAAAGTTTTGGTCGGTTACTCGTACGTTAAGTTGTGACCCGCCGTAACTTAATTTTGGACCATCGCTCCACAATTCGATGTATGTAAATCAATTTTATCGACAATATCCGTTGCAGAAAACATTAGCTTCAAATTGCCTAAACTTTCATTCCTCATTAACGTTCGTAAATGATTGATTATTAATTTTAGGCCCGATTTCTCAAAACTCTTATCGAATGGTTAGTTATATCGTACAGAGAAGACACACACAATTTTCAGAAAGCTTTTCCATTATATTAAATTGAATTTTGCTATCTTTTGCTTATTTACGCCGTTGCTTGAAATTGCGCAATGATGTTTTCAATCTAAGATGATGGCGTAACAAAGCAAAATATGGAATCACTATGCAAAATAAACAAAAATTCAATTCAATATAATCAAAAAGCTTTCTGAAAATTGTGTGTGTCTTCTCTATACGATAAGACTAACCATGCGATAAGAGTTATGAGAAATCGGGCCTTAATTTACTAAATGATCGTTCGCTCGTAGCTGATGTTACTGGGCATGTCAAAATAAGTTGAATTATCTTGTAAGCTTTCGGTAGTGTTGCAAAGTATATTTCGGCTGTAGTTTGAGATGATTCATCCATTTTGTTCATTCCATGACGAGTTTGGTGTTGTTTTTTGTTGTTCGATTCAGCGCCAATGGCCGGGTTTCTCATAGCTCTTATTCAGTACCTATTGGCTGGTTAGTCTTATCGCATAGAGAAGACACACACATTATTCAGAAAGCTTTTCCATTGTATTGAATGGAATTTTTGTTTATTTTGCATTGTTACGCCATATTTTGCTTGGTTACGCCATCATCTTAGATAGAAGAAATCATTGCGCACTTTCATCCAACACCGTAGATAAGCAAAAGATAACATAACTATGCAAAATTAACAAAAATTCAATTCAATATAATGGAAAAGCTTTCTGAAAATTGTGTGTGTCGTCTGTATGCGATAAGACTAACAATTCTATAAGAGTTTTGAGAGAATGGCCCAAGATCTAATTTTCTTGCAAAAATCATGGAGCTTTGCTCTATCGCGTTGATTACGCTGTCGTTGTTAATGTCTTTAAAAGGCTTGAGGTCCTGAGCTTCCAAATTTTCAATTAAATTTTTCAATTTATAAACATTATGTTTTTCATAAATAAGAACGAGCAAATGAAATCAAAATTCTGTTTTTTTTTTTTCAACAAACTATCGGCTTTATCGCGTATTTGTATCAAAATCAGGGGAAGATATAAATTTTTGAAGAACATCTAGTATTGTTTTGTATGCAATTGACAGAGACTTTACTGATTCCGCTCTAGCTGTCCAACGTGTTTTCGACAAACTCTTCAATTGCAGCGCGTTTTCGATTGGTTTCAGATCGTTTTTCAAACATTGGAAACGTTTGGTGCTCCTCGAAAAAAATACGTACATATTTTCCAATTCATTGAAAAAATCACGAATCAGCGTACTTGACTGAGATGCTATGTTTCGGCAAAAATATTTAATCGATGAGCTTGGCATGATATGTACGGGTACGGAATTCTCTTTTCACATTTTTGTGACAATATTTCCATGTGTACCTTCATATTCACCGGACATATTTCTGCGATTTCTGCGCCAGTTTTATTTTCCAAAATCACATCCATTTATAGTGAACGTTCCACAGCAATTGGTCCAGATGGCGCATGATTCAAGTAGCGTACATTAAGTGTTGAAAGTTACACTTTTTGGGTCGTTCAACAAAAGTTGAACGAAAGTTGAACGTGAGTTTAACCTAAGTTGAAAGTTACACTTTTTGGGACGTTCAACAAAAATTGAACGTGAGTTGAACCTAAGTTGAAAGTTACACTTTTTGGGTCGTTCAACAAAAGTTGAACGAAAGTTGAACGTGAGTTGAACCTAAGTTGAAAGTTACACTTTTTGGGTCGTTCAACAAAAGTTGAACAAAAGTTGAACGTGAGTTGAACCAAAAAGTGTTACTTTCAACTTAGTTGAAAGTAACACTTTTTGGGTCGTTCATCAAACGTTGAACGAAAGTTGAACGTGAGTTGACTCTAGGCTGAAAGTTACACTTTTTGGGTCGTTCAACAAAAGTTGAACGTGAGTAGAACCTAAGTTGAAAGTAACACTTTTTGGGTCGTTCAACAAAAGTTGAACGAAAGTTGAACATGAGTTGAACCTAAGTTAAAAGTTACACTTTTTGGGTCGTTTAACAAAAGTTGAACGAAAGTTGAACGTGAGTTGAACCTAAGTTGAAAGTTGAATTCAAGTTGAATTCGAGTTGAATTCGAGTTGAATTCAAGTTGAACCCAAGTTGAACTCAAGTTGAACGTAAATTGAACCCAAGCCCAACCTCTGTTGAACCTTGAATGGCACCCAACACTCACAGGGTACCACCTAGCCCAACTTCCGATGAACCTTGAATGGCACCCAAAACTTCATGTAATGCCAAAAACGTAAGGCTTTTTCGTTATGATTTTCGTGACGCTTTTCAAATTTATGTGCCAGAGTCACATAAAAATGTCAAAAAGTTAGCACAGGGTCCTCAGGGTTGCAAATCTGGATTTATATAGCCAGTAATACTCTAAAATAGATAAGCGAAAGAACGCCGATCTTGCACTTATTCCGAGGCTAATCCTAATTTTTGTAAAATTTTACTGGCGTATAATGTTTTTCAAAAACAACATTTTAACGAAATTATTTTATTTTTTTATTTTGTAGGCGTCATTCTTCGTTCATATAAGCACTGATTCCAGTTGCTTCCGCGATACAATAGCGTCGCGTCGATCGTTATTCATTCTGTTGCATGTATTGAATGGGTGGATTCATGGGCTAGGTGTGTGGTTTGTGCGCATGTAATTCGATTAAACACAATGAACGGATTTAGCATTTTTCAGCAACACGGTCCATCTATACGTTCTCTTCTCGTTCTCCTGTACCTGTATGTACCTATAACCGCAAAAGTAAGCCATAAAATCGCAATTTCAATAATTTTAATAAACTTCTCTATAAACACTGCAATTCATATTATACGTTGACCTCACACACTTTATCCATTTCCCCATTTGTGTTGTGCTCCACTTAGTATACGTACTATGGACATTCGGTCTCTTTGATTTTATTTGTTTATCGTCGCGGAATCACATTAAAATCTTTCGACGCCTTGGCGAACACTTCTTATACGCGAAGCTCCGTCATAATCTGCTTGCAATGACTTGGAAATGCCGGGCAAAATCATAATTAATCGATCAGTGAGTTACATGCAAACGCTAATTAGACGACAATTTATCTACACGTAATAATCCATTCGACAGGTTACATTATCGCGCTCCACATGCGTCCATAGAATAAATACAACGCGAATGCACTTCTGCATTGCGTCAGCGGTCCATTCATTAATTGCATTTTGGAATCGCACGCTGCAAGGAGGTGAAGTGGATCGCCTGAAGAATACTCTTTTACGGAGTTATATTTTCTCCGTTCGCAGCCCTCATCGGGTCCCGTCATATGCATATTATATCAAGCACATATTAATTCGAGCAGCTCACACATGCTTACAAAGGCAGATTCTTAGCTGCGGATGTGTTGTACCTCCTATCGTATATGCGCGAAAATCCCATGAATATGCATAGGAATAAATTCGCAGGATTTCGTGATTCCATCCACCACAAATAAATATTTAAGTAAGAAGTAAGGCAACAGCACTGCAAGCAAAGCAACCAACCAGCCAACCTAATAAACACGCGTTCAGATAATGTGCAATAAATTTTGTGTATGCAATTTTATTCCTTTTCTGGAACGCATTCAGTTGGAGAACAAAAATCATAGCTCAACGGCAACAAAGAGGGCGCGCGGAATTGATGTGCGCAACCCGAAAGTGTCAGCCGCTAATTTATTGTGAAGGTTTTTGATTAATTTCGAGCGTTTGATGCAATTTTTCATTTTGCGCTGCAGTGCGCCAGAAGCAGCCATTCGTCCGTGTATATGAGTATCAAACACACAGAACATATAGTCTCACAGACGCAGACCATATACATTTATTTCACTAGGCGAGTAAGTCAAGTGCGCAGCATCATGTGTGAAAAGAAATCATACTAAGTCACGGATACAGACACGGTGCTGTATTCCTTTACGCAGATGTCCTTGCGTCGACATGCAGCCATCTGTAATTCATGCTGCCTGCATCATTCAGTAGATCTTTGTATGGGAAGAAAAAGGCGAGAAAGAAAAATGTTTTGCATGTTGCACTTGCCTAATTACATGTTTCGTGGAACTTGACATTTGCCGTTGCCGGAATGCCGACCACGACGACACGTTCAAAGGGTGCAACCTACAAAATTTGTCTGCAATCCACGCATTTGGCGGTGAATTTAACTTCTGATCTTTGACTTGATCAAGTGCCAAATGAATGTTTGAAATTTTTTAATGCAGAAGTGGATCAGGAATAATAAATAATGGAAAAATACCCGTAGTTTTCATCCGATTAAACTTATTTTTGGATGTCATGGAACCGTGTCTTTTCTCTAAACCAATTTTAAACAATTCGCCACACCCTTTTGCGAAGTTATGAAAATGTCAATTTTAAGACTTGTAATAATCGGGAAAAGCGTCGGATCGCATCCATTTTTGAAGTCAACTTCATTTTGTTATAGGAATATATCACTAAAATATCCTGGCTCAACGTAAATTTCATTCGGAGTTATGGTGAAAACTGTAAAGGTCTAAAATTGGTAATACCCTAATTGCCACCATGGAAGGACTCGAGCCAAGGACGTAGCCAGGGGAGGGGTCCATGGGGTCCGGACCCCTCCCGAAATGTTTCCAATAATTCTCGAAATTTTAGTTATACGGTATAAAATAACAAATAATGCTCTCATTTCCATATTTTCCTGTAGACTATGTGCACTGGATATTATAAAAATATCTTAAATGACAATTAGTTTAAGGAAGTTTTTTTTTTCAAAAATGGAAATGGAAAAAAAAATTGCGCGGAGTCGCGAAATCATGCGAAATGATTCGTGTCGAAAATTATTACTAACTCCAATCTTATTTATTATAAGTATTTGCGTACCTCCCCTTCGAATGGACTTGAAGCTTTAGACATTCCGTTGAGCAGGTCCTGGGCATTTCAACAAAAATCGAAAATTCTTTAAACAGAGCTTTGTTTTTAACAAAGAATTTATTTATGCCAACTTGTAGATAGAATGTCGAACAACGTTTTTCCATAATTTTTCTACCACAAAGTTCGGGTAAAAGAAGACATTGATCTAGCCAAAAGAATTAATTAAGAAAAGTTAATTGATTTTTGTATCTGAAACTCAACGAGGAATAACATCGATATGTGCATTTTGTTAGCTTTTGGGAGAGGAAATGAGTTTTGCATAACCATTTATTTGCGAAGGTACTAAGTTTCGATAGCGGAATATCCGAACAAGCCTCCTTTCCTTTTGAATGCATCATTAAAGGCTATTATTTCTAAAGCCCACGTCATATCTCGCACAAATGTCACTTGTCCATCGATGAAATTATACTTTTTTTAATTCTATTAAAAAATTGAATTAGTTTCTTGAGTATTCGGCCCTTGTGTGTCAAGTGAAGGATGCTCCAAATAGTTTGCGCTTGGCGATAGCTTGATTAAACGGAAATTTATTTGCATATGCGCATGAAGAAGGAGCGAACAGGCGCAATTTTCCCCGGGCCCGAGGCTGAAGGGGCCCCTCCAAGAGCCTCCTTTTTAAAAGATAAAAAATCAATTTAAATTTCAAAAATAAATAAAATACTTGTTTTTGATTCTAAAAAAAATGAAATTATAAAGTATAGTCATTTGGTAAATGGTACCGACCGCACTGCTTTTCACCGGTAGTAGTTTTTGTTTAGGTATTGCTACATTTTAAAACCCAAATTATTTGGTCAATCATACTGCGTTCTTAAAAGGATCCCTTCCATGAATCTGCCCCGGGCCCCTAAAATCCTCTGTGCACGCTTGTTTATTTCTCTCGTGATTGAATCGTGAAGCTGAATTGGGATAAAGGGGGATTCGCCCACGAACCCCATAGATTAAAAATTAAGAGAGGCTACTTACTGGAAAACGCAAGATATTCGCTGTTTTGATGAACCATGAAAATAATGGTTATGAATCTAAACCTATTTTGTAGTTTTTCTAGAATATAAAATAGGTCCATTTTAATGGGTCAAGTATAGGACAGAGTAGCACAACTTCCCAATAATTTTGACAGGAGTTGTTCTATCCAGAAATTGTGATGTTATGTTCTGTAATTGATCTAATAAAACGGACCATATATAATCTATCGAAAAGCGGATTATTATAGGTATGGCTTATAGGCAGTATAAGAGTATTGCCTTCTGCTGCCTGTTTATGGCAAAACGCTCGATTTTTAACTAAGCAAAATACACAGTGGCGAATCTCTGAAGGAGTCTTAAAGGTACACACAATACGCGGCACTAGTTTAACGAGACTATGCCGAGGGCCTTGAATACTTTGGTGTATTAGGTTTTGGTGGTAAAGCGACCTAGCGGGCAGGATAGACGAATGGATATCATAACTATCATTCATTCATGGGTTTAACAGCAGTAATTCCGCGAAAAAGTAGCTCGGCCTTATCCAATCTTCTCTAATGTTATGATATTGGCGGATGAATCCAGTAAAAAAAAGTAAAATCGAAACTAACAATTGAATAGCATGATATAGCATGATATTCCTCGCGGCCAAAGCCCGACATCGGGCTATCGTGCCACATTGATGATGATAGTATTCCTGTGACGTTGGACCCCTCCCAAAACGTAATCCTGGCTACGTCCCTGGCTCGAGCAAATGGTATCCAAAATGGATTTGGATTCTGGCGTGTGTGCGGCATAAAAGAGAAAAGTGACCCCTACAACAGCAACTTTAAATGTTCAGTAGTATTGATGAGCTTAGCCCCCTCCAGAACAAGGTCTTTGTTGCGCCACTGATCCAAGACATATTCCATACATTGTTTTACTTGCATTGGAACACGATTTGAGGTACAGGGTTGTTTATTCACCTACCTTCCTAATTATTGGTTCGAAACATTAATGTCAAAATTTGGGTAGAGAGGGATGTATCTCTCAATTATAGCGCAACTAGAACATAGATAGCTTATCGGAGAGGGAGGGATAATTTTTTAAGATTGCTTATACTTTTACGGTTATCAAATGTTGCATTTCAGAATAACAATTTCTGTACTTATTACACTTCCAATTAGCCGTTTGCTTGGTGCAAAATAGATAGCAATTTTGCCATATACCTAAGAAAAACCTGAGTCCTGAAATAATTTTGGTTTTTAGGGGTTTTTAGATTTTTCAAAAAAAAACCTTTATGAAATCGATTTTGTCCGTCTGTCTGTCTGTATGTCTGTCCGTCCGTCTGTTTACTAAATAACTCGCGAACCGCTCAACCGATCGTCATGGAATTTGGTAGGAATGTGTAGAATGATAACAGTCTTTGGCATGAAATACTTAGAAGTTGGTAGAGCAAAGATAACAGGGTGTCCCGGACATTTGACAATTTGTTCACTAAATAACTGGCGAACGGCTTAACCGATCATCATGAAATTGCGTAGGAATGTGTAGAATGATAACAGTCTTTGGCACGAAATACTTAGAAGTTGGTAGAGCAAAGATAACAGGGTGTCCCGGAGATTTGAAAAAGTTGACTTTTTTCTTTTCTATCGTACATGGACGTATGGGCACTCAAATCAAAGAACTCGATGGGTACATTTCCAATCAGTTGCTTTCCTCCAGTTTGGAGTGACGGTAACGGAGTTATGGGCATTTGAAGCAAAGCTTTCTTTTTCACTTCCGTTTTTCTAAACCGCGATAAGTAGGTACCGATATGGAACTTTCCACAAATATTGGTTAGCATGAGCTTATATACATTAAATACTAAGACTCTTGACTTTTGCTAAGAAACAGAGAATAACAGTAAATTTGCAAAATTGATATTAGTGCGTGTGCAGCCCCTGTTAAGTCTGCAAATTTGATAATTATAATGGCGGTTTTAAGAAAATTATAAAAGGAATATGCCTGAAAATTTTCAAACGAATAACTTTATCCAAACCGGAAATATAGGGAATCAAATATTTAGCAAAGGCGTTTCACAATACCAGGGCAGCGTCTGAAGCATTTGTGCACTGCATATCTTGTGACTGGGCCAAACAATGAACATGAATTTTGGTGGAAATACATACAATGGTGATAGTGTTTGTCACAAACACTTATGAAGTTTGTAGTACCAAATTAACAGGGTGTCTCTGCATAGCTTGAAAAGTCTAGTTTCCCGAAACTTATAAGAAAGCATTGGGTGGGCAACGGGCTCAGCGGAGCCATTTCATATAAGATCTATTTTCCTTGATCCGAAAAAACGGTAACGGATTTACAGCTAACTTCAGTTAATATGTGTAGCCATGATACAATAGTAAATCTATTTTTGGATTAGTCTAATTAAAGGCGTTAGCCTTTCATTCTGGAACGCGTTTATTTAGACCAATCCAAAAATAGATTTACAAGAAGCATTTCATTAATATTGTGCATAATTCTTATTTCTTGCAAAATTATTCACTATTTATGTATCCAAAATCTAAAACAGCCTCGTATTGCGGGCGCAGCCCTCTGTAGGCCGGTATTTTTTTTACTCCGGTGAGTGAATCCACAGTATTCCAATTTTCGTACAAATTTTCGCTACTGTGATTGGAGTACCAGAGCTTTATATTGGGTTAGATTAGTGGTTCCCAAACTTTTCGGAGTCACGGAACACTAAGCATCGCCGCTTTTCTGGCCGGAACACCTCAAAACAGTTCAATGTCCAGAAAAGGGCAATTGTGAAGACGAGAGCTCGTTGGGAATGCCCAGTATATGTGGATAAAGTAATTTATAGCAGCTAGCTATCTTTGCTATAAATTTCGAGGCCATGCGTAAATTTTACGTCTGTGATGTTACCACCTGCCCTACTTTCGAAAAGCAAATGTGCTAATTAGATCGTTATTTAAAAAAGATACTAGATACTAGATTTGAGAATTACTACTTTCCGCCTCTCCTTTTCAACAGAACTAAGGACATTGGACATGATCCCTATTTTTTGCCTTTTTTTTTGTTTCATTTATATGTGATATACCGCACTTTGATTTTTTTCTTTAGGTCTGATAGATATCATTTACGAGGTATACCGTCAGGGGAGCACCTAGCCGTTACGGCCTTATCTCCCGGTACTTCGGGCGGTTTGCACCTTCGGCGTTTTACTGGATGAGTGACAGGAGAGCACGTCCACTAAATAAATATTGAGCTCCTGACGAAATTCATATGAAATGAGAAATAGGGAGTCGCATAAACGCTGCGCGCATAACGGCGTTTAAAACAGGCTCTTTTGTGAGAAATGTTATGTCCACAGTGGCGTGCTGTGACATTTATAAATGGGGATGCGGTGGAGAGTCTTGACTCGATAATCCGGATCAATTATTGCAAGGGGTAATCCGGATCATCGGAATATCCGGATTAGCGCAATCACATTTTTCTGAGGAAAAACAATCCAAACAAATAAAAAAGCGGAACAAAAGTCGATAAATGATTTAGTTCTTAGAAATTAGCCAGCATGATGTCATTTGCTAAACAGTTCCAAGACTAAATCTACCATTTCACCCTGAAAATCTCAAAGATCCGGATTATAGAGTCAAAATTGCTGCCGATACCGAGTTACCGAGTCAAGACTATTTTTTTGAATGTCGTCTTTTGACAGAGGAAAGTAATTAAATTAGAATATGCCAATATGTATTTATTTTGAATGCGAATTTCATTGACGATTTTTAAGGATCCGAAAAACCAAATAACGAAGGTATTTTTTTTAACTATACAAATTTTAAATGAAATAAAGTATGAATAATGCGTTCATTATTTATGAAAGATAACTTTGAACATAGAATTAATTGACCACAATGTTACAGGGGGTGAAACCAAAGTGGGTCCGCAAATGAGAAAAAAAGCACTTATTTTTTGGGAGGAATATCATACATAATAAAATGCCTATTAGCTTTTCTTTTGAAATCATTCGTTGCGTAATCGCAGAAATAAAGCAAAAAAATGGTTCTCTAGGTAAAGGTACGGCACATATGCGTAAGATCTAGCAATAATTTTTAAGAAAACGTAAACAAACATAATCTCCGTAAAATCTAGTTTCATAAATATAGAAGAAATTTCTCCGTACTTTATTTCAATATAAATTTGTATGGTTCTAAAAACAGCCTTTCGATAACAAGAAACATTACATAAGTAACCCATTTTGTACCGGTACTGGAGACCATTTTTTTTAGAGATAATTATTGTTTATAAAGCTCTTCTAATCCTACAAACCCGTACAAAAAAAGTTAATAAAATACTGCTACATAACTTATTTTCCCTGTGAAGCATCCAATCCAATATTACGATATTCATCACCAAACCCTGAACGTATGTTATGATGATTGATGAATGATAAAGAAATCACTAACAGATGCGTTCAATTCAATCAATTTCACCACGAGTGATTCCCTTCAGGATACTTACTTCTCCTTTTTGTACCTGCTTGCTTTCGTTCTCCATTCCAAGATATTAGATGCGCTTCACTCATTGGCTTGCTCTTCTTTTCGTTCTCTCATTCTCATTCATGCCTGCATCTGCATACACTGCACAGCACAACTTGGAGAATTTGACTTGGATGCGTTTCGTGTACGGAACTGGTTTGCGCATCCCCAATGGCACAAAGATTACTCAATGAGCATGTGTTGTGTCGACTGGAATTTTGCCCGATTGGATTCACGACTGAGTGAAGGTTTTTTCCGCATCCAGTAGAAAAGTACTCAGCTCACAGAACGACTGGCACTATGGAGCAAGTACACAGTCGTATATTAGAATTTAAGGGCTGTCGTTTGATCGACTATTATTGGGTATGTTTATACTATCCGGGTTAAATTTGCTTAGTTCCGTGTATGTACATTATAACACATATGTATATGGTGTAGATTTTAGGACATATGTAATTAAATTTGATACATATTATTTAACTTTAAGTGAAGAAAGTTGTATACATACTATGTACATATTCGAAAATTTTAGGGGATGCGGCGCATCCACCGCATCTATGGACTGCACGCCACTGAGTCCATCATTTTTTTTGGCGTCGTTTTCCATAATTTCTATGGAACTTTAATTCGCCAAACCTTTGCGTGGATGGATTTCTTTAGTTGGTTCCGATTGCATTGATTCATCTAGTATTGGAGGGCAAACTACGAACAAGGTGGTTTCGATTTCAGCAAAATGAGGGATCGAACCATATAACATATTGTCAGAGCTCCTTCCCTCGGAAATGCTAATATTGGAATTTGGCTAGGTTCCGCCGATTTAACTAGCTCTGCCCTTATTCTCTATAAAAACTGTCGAGATGGTGCATTTATAAAAATAAGCCACGCACGTTTAAAACCCTGAAGAAATCCGGCTAATTTAAGTTTTGCGGCTGCCCAGTTTCTTAAGAAATTTTTTTTATGGAAACAACTGAAGGAGGTTACTAATGAAAACGAGCACAATTTTTTGACTTAACATTTTTGAGAGCAGAGTTTTCTAAAAATGTGTTGAGTGTTTCAGTGAAAAACAAAGTTTCGCATTAATTTACGCTTTCTTACAACATGCTTTAAATTTAAAATTCCAAACAAACTCTTGCTGAATTGTAGTGAATTGCGCTTAAGACTATGAATGATAGGTGAACGTTAGTTTGAATCCCATTGTGAGCATGGATTTTTCTGTTGTCTCTACATCACCTGGTTCCATACTATGTAAATCGTTTCGGAGCAACGACCATGATCCATGAGAGACCACAGGTGTCACTCGATATATGAGGAAAAAATTCTTTGAATTGATTCTACAACAAAGACGTCCATCGATAGTATCATACCATCAATCTGGCTGGTACAGTACCTAAGGGGCGGTATCTTGCCCGGCGTGACGTAAGTGCTAGAGCGGCCGCTGCTGTCTAGATTACTACAGTAAGGCTTGCCTGTGCGAAACTCCAGAACCAATGTGAAAAAGTAAATGAACTTAAAGCCCTGTGCTGTAGTGTTTCTATTCAGTCGATACGATTCTATTTTTCAATTGAAATTTGAGGAAGTGCTAAAATTTCTATTGTTGTTCTGAAAATGGTTTCACGCTTTTATGAAACACTATACACGTTTGCTTTGTTTTACTTGCCTAAAGAAGTAATGAAAAATGTGTGACCGAAGGGTGGGTATTGATCCCCTTGATTCCCCCCTTAACTACGCCACTGTCCCTGTGCCATACTACCTTGGGAAAAAAGAGTTCATTTTGTAACGAGGATGTAGTATGGTATAGGAGAAAATGAGGCTGATTCAGGAGACCTTTCCGCCAAACACATTAAAAACTAAAAAAAATCGACTGAAATATTTTGTTGAGTAAAAATGTAAAATAAATACATAGTCCGAAGTTTCCATGCATCATAATAACGATCAACTATTAATCATACAGCAATTGCCAAGCAAAAAAAAATAAAACTATGTATGTATGTAATTCAAAACACCCCAAAAAATTTTTTGTCAGAAAAATACTCAAATAACTCCTTGAAAATGGTCACTTTTCGATCATTCCGCATAATATGCATTTTCATTTCAATATTTTTCCAATTCTCTCTCAACAATAAATTTGTTCACACTACATAACGTTGATGGAAATATGAGTGCAAAATTCACTCAACCTGAAACAATGTTTCAACATCGAAAATTTACTATCAAAAAATTGAAATTTTTGATTATTTGCATCTATAATTTGTATAAACAATTTAGAATTAGGCGGCATCTTTTATTCTCTCAGAATTCAGAGTGTGATGTTCAGAACAAAAAAAAAGACAATAAATTGTTACATAAGAGCGACGGAAAAAAATACCACGAAATAATTCATCAGTTATCCGGGGTATGCATCTTTTTAATTTTTGCACATACATATATCACTAGACTAGAGTGCGCTAAAACTAGGGGAACACGAATTTGAGGTTTGCCAAAAACTTCTAACAAAAAATTCTAATTCCCGAGAAAGTATTTGCCATAAATATAAAGCAAAAAAGAAAAAAAAAATCAGAAGAGTGTCTAACCCAAACTAGTACATATGGATGGCGACTTTGATGTGTGTTGATCTGCATATTTCAAAAAGATAAAAATATTTTTTCCCATGCAAATGTTATCGTCTGCGTGCGGTTTCTTATTTCTCTAGAATGTAGCATATATGAGTAATTCGCTAAAATATGTATTTTTGCTTTTATACAGAAATTTCTTAGCTTCCTTTGATGATGCGCTGATACGGCGAAATGTGTCTGTGATGAGTTTGTCTGTAGATTGAAGAATATTCTAATTTTTTTTCGTGAAAATTGAAACTTTCTCAAGGTCATTCCCATGTAAAAGAGTAGATATTATCAAGATTCAATAGGGAAACACTACTCTGCACATCTTGTGGTTAAATATTATGGATATGGTAATGGTGTGGTGATCACAGGCCCGTGCGCAGGAATCATCCAAGGGGGGGGTTTCACTTATATATTCAAATTTTTAATTGAAAGGTATATTTAAAGTTTAAAATATACAGGCTATAATAAGGTGACCAGACTCCCAAAAGCCCAATGCTGTACACAAACTAGCGGAATTCGGTTGTCAAGCAAATCCAGAGTCATATATCCAGGTTCCAGGTCCGAGGTCTATGTCGCAAACATGTTGGCTGTTTTTCTAATGCACGACAGACAGAGTGTGAGCGCGCAGAGTATTCTGAGCTACAGGTTATACGGACGAGTCATAGGTTTAAATTTCACGAAATGGCGTCCATCCATTGGCTTACCGATCGCCGCGCTTGCACCTCGCCTTATCATTCTTAGCACCATCACTGCGTCGCAAATTTAGGCGAATTCTGAAAAGCGCAAAAGGCATGGCGAGGTCTGGATGAAGCGAAGGGCAAGGCACAGGATTTAGGTAAACGAGGACGAGCCAGAGGTCTAAGTTTTACGAATTGTCATCCATTCGCTTACCGCTCGCTGGACTTACCTTGTTCCGCAACAGCACTACGCCGCGAATACTAAATAGCGAGACAGATAAAGCGAGGTCTGAGCGGAGTAAAGGGCGAGGTGCAGGGTCTGAGTACATGTATGGACGAGTCAGAAATATAAAGCTTACGAATTGCCTGACATTAACTCACCGCTTGTGGCGCTCGCTTCATCCTATTTCCAAGCAGCGCTACGTATCAACTTTTTGGCGAATTGTGAAAAGGGCGACAGACAGCGAGATCTTAGTTAACAGACGAGCTATAGGATTTGAGTAAATGTATGGACGAGCCGGAGATCTAAATCCAACAAATTGCTTTCCATTAGCTCACTGCTCGTTGCGCTTGCACTTCGTCTTATCCTATTTCGCAACAGCACTGCTTCGCAAAAATATTGGCGAATTCTCTAAAGGTACGTATTCGTAGAGACGACTCATGTGATGATCGCTCAGCGATCGCAGTTAAACCATCGGTTCTGACCACTATACGCGCATATTTTCTATACAGACATGTTATGGTCGACACATGGAAAGTAACACCATTACAAAAATATGGCTCGGAATTGGATGCAAAACTACGATCGCTGAGCGATCATCCCAAGAGTCGTCTCTACGAACACGTTCCTTAATGCGAGACTGACAGTGATCTGAGCGGAGCGAGGGGTGAGTCACCGAATTATAGTAAACCAAATACCAAAGGACGAGCCTGAGGTATAAATCTTATCTAAACCTGGTGGCAATATTTCACGAGGAGAATAAGGGTTCCTTCATAGTTACGATAGGGATGCCATGTCGTTCCCCTAGGCTTTTACCTACCTTGATTTACCCTAACTCCTAGTGGAGGATGGTGCGTTGACGACTACCGTGTGGCATGTGTAATCGTCAACGTTACAAAGACAACAAAATTCGGAGTGTGATACGGTTGTCAGCCATACCACTTATTAGTCGCATTGTTAGTTTATTATTCTACAATAAAGGTACGTTGTGCTAGACACGACTGCATCGGCTCTAGCGACAGCGACTCGCTCATTTCATATAAAAACTCGTTTTTAGAATGAGAGAAAAATGAGTTTTTATATGAAATGGGCGAGTCGCTGTCGCCAGAGCCAATGCAGTCGTGTCTAGCACAACGTACCTTAAGAATGTTTCTTATCATCTTCTTCTGAATAATAAATTTGCGGCGGGTCATGACGAGTTTTTCTTCAACTATCTGGGTTGTAACTTATCAAAGGACGCCAACGAAACCGACGAAATTAAGCGACGGATACAACTAGCCAATAAGACATATTTCTCGGTCCTCCCTATAATTAATTCGAAACTTGCGCACAGGAACACGAAGCTCCGCGTGTACAAAACGATCATCCGACCCGTGCTATGTTATGGCTGCGAAACATGGACCCTTACTCAAGCCTCCGAAATTTTGCTAGACCGATTCGAACGAAAGGTTCTTCGGCGAATTTTCGGGGCCGTTCGCGAGCGAGACCAATGGCGTATCCGATACAACCATGAGTTGTATCAATTGTACGATGAGCTGGAAGTATCGAAAATCGTGAAGCTTCAACGTTTGCAATGGGCGGGGCATGTACAACGGATGGACGACAATCGCATGCCAAACAAAGTTATGAACGCACAACGAATTGACGGAGCGAGGTTGCGTGGACTCCCGAGAGCTCGCTGGGAGAACTCCGTAGGTGAAGACGCCTACCAGCTGCTGGGCTTCCGAAACTGGAGGACAAGGTCACGTAACCGCGACAATTGGAGGTCAACGATTCAGGCGGCCAAGGCCCGACGTCGGGCTATCGTGCCACATTGATGATGATGATGACGAGTTTAGAAACTCTCTCTCTCTCTATGAATCTCTATATCACAGAGTAGTGACCGAACAATCATGGCCACAGAGCACGGCTTGTAACGCCCTTTTTAAATGGATTTTAATGAAATTTGGGAAAAAACTACCTAAAACCACCCATGCTGAGTCATTTCATTAGTATGCATTTTCCTATAGAGGTTGATAAAGGAATCGGAATAGAGAACAATGGCTGATTTTTTCATCTTAAAATCTCATCTTTTGACGGATGTAACCTCTAAACCTTGGCAGCTAGAGCCTTGAAATGTCGCAATCAACAACAAACCCCCTGCAATGCCCTACAATAGTTCACCCACTACAATCTACACATGCCGCGCGGTTACATTTATCTTTGAATTACAATACGTTCGGTATAGGGAAAATACCGCTTTTCGGATTGCATACCAACACTTATGAGTTTCTACCACGAATGTGCTTGAACTGTCCGGAACTGGATGGTGTCTAGCGGCGAGAGAAAATTCTTTTGGCAAGGTATAAATTAACAACGCCAGTTTACATTTTTATGAAGTTAAATTTTTGCCTTATGAGAACAATAGTATTTAATAAGAAATTCTGGCAACATTTGCCAATGGGGGGGGGGGGGGGTTTCAACCCCCAAAACCCCCCCCCTGCGCACGGGCCTGGGTGATCATAAAAATCTTTATGAATGCTGTAAATATTCTTACACGGAAAAGTATAATGCTAACTGGCCGTGTGAAATCTGCGTCTATGTTTATATCTATTCTATACTAAACTTTATCATCACTGAAACTTTCGCAGTCACATATCCCTTTTGAACCTCTCGCTACACCTGATCACAGAAATTCGATTCAATCATCATCTCATCCGCCAGATAAGATATTTCACCTGTATGTATGTATACTCTTCGGTGAAGTGTCTATAAAAATCTTCGAGATTCCCACAATTTAAACATTTTACGATTTGATAGCGGTCATCAATTCTCGCTGTGGACAGTCAATCATAAAAACAATAATTTAGTGGGACATAAAAAAATGCACGTGACGCCTACGATGATATTATGGACGATTGGTCGTCGACGGTGTCATCCATGTCCTCCTGGGATGATCAGAAATCTTGGAAAAAGTAAGAAAAACAAATGAAAAAAAAGAAGAAGCATGGGTATCTGAATATTTGAGTTATACAAGAGGAGTCGAAGGAACTGATTAAAGATAAAAGTGATCGGTTTCGGATGTGACGTTTTAAATTGAATGAAATCGCAAATAATGTATTATGATTGTCTTCGGATTTGCTTTTTACGATTGTCAATCGATCGATGTGAGTGTGACATTTATATTAGCTATTTATTAGCATTTTGGAATTCCACTTCAATGGATGATTTGTTGGGAGTTCTGTTCTGTTTTTTCTTTTTAAATAACCAGGCAAAGGCAATGCATAGATTGGTATATGGAAAAGATAAAATTTTATCCGTGAATATTCTTAATTTTAATATTAGGTGTGTTTTTTTGGCTATCCCGTGTAGGTTTGGGTAACGAAACTCCATATAAAAAATGCCAGCTGACCCACCTGTCATTTTTTTATATGAAGTTTCGTTACCCAAACCTACACGGGATAACCAAAAAAACACACCTAAAAAATAAAAAATAGAGATGAGAATATGTTTACATGACAAAATCAGTATCTGCAGCTAAGAGTTTAGTTTGGATGTTGAACTATTATTATTTATCGCTGATTATCTGTAGGCTATAAATACCTAAAGGCTGTGAACAACTGTAAGATTAAGGAAAGCATTGTCGTTAAAACTTTCCCTCAAGCGATACTTAGATAGCTAAGATATCTGTGTCCTATTTTCTCAAAAGTTCCTTCAATTGACTAATCCTTTAAAATCACAATCAGTTGTTAGCTTGAAATTGAACATTTTCTTGATAAAATATAAATTCATAAATATTGTGTCTCACCATTGCAATGCAACTACACAAAAAAACTATCCTGCAGAGATTCCGTGCAATTTAGTCTGTATAGTATAGTATACATGTGAGCTTTAAGCTTTCAACTTCCTCTGCATCGGTCCTGGGCGTTCTTGATGAATTTTTGTGAAATGTGATGAAGAATTCCTTAGCTGCAATCCGCTTTTTGAGCATTATTGCTTAACCGCACTTCGAATAATTTGAATTTTGTTATTTTCCCTAGAAACTTTATTTTGAACTATTTCCTGGTGTATAATCTGATAGAATTGGTCAGGGTAAAGTAAAATTAAATAGCTGAAAAGAAAAATCATATCACCTCGTCGACAATTGTAAAATAGAAATTACGCCTATTTTCATCGACTAAATTCAATAAAACTAAAATCAAAATTTTATAGCATGGACATTTTTTCGAACGCTGGGCCCATTTCGAAACCAATTTCTGGCTACGTCCCTGGAACAGACGGACAGAGATTCTGCACCCATCGTACAAGAAATCTCTCAAGTCATCTAACAATGAGCAAGGAACTCAGCATCATGAAAATTATGTGCTGGCAAAATTATTTTTGCAGTTGAGAAGCCAATGAAGTGTCTCTCGGAAGTAGGTCAACTGAACTGGTACAATCAAAATTTCCACTAACGTATTGATATCGACCTTATAAGCTACAGTTAATTTGGAATTATGTCCTTCGGTGCATTAGCATAATTAGCATTCTCTAGTGGATTTAACCCTTCTGTCGGCACAAAGGTCTGGCCAGACCTTTCGCACTATATTTTGGTCATAAAAGTATAGCAGATGAAATCGCAGCGACTTCATATTTCATGATATCCTAGAATAATATGTTGAGAAGCATTTTGCAAAAATTTGAAAAAATCGGTTGAAGTTTTGAGTATGTTTTTGATGATTTTCAATTTATAGTGCTTTTTGATACGCAATAGGTCTGGCCAGACCTACAGTTTTTCCCCCCATTTTTCTCTTGAGGTAAAAGCTGCAAATATGAAATTCTCATAAAATTCTCCTATTTATGATGTAAGAATGTCATTAAAATACAATTTGTACTATAAACGATAAAAATTTCTGAGATTTTTCTTTGAAAAGCCGTGAAGCTCGGGAAATAAGTATGCCTAATTTCATCACGTTTTATAACATCACCTAATCAACTGAGATTTGATTCAAGGAAATTCAAACCCGTTTTTTTCCTTTGTAATAGTTAGGACTAAGTATGAGAGACTTACGAACGTCTTTCTAAATAGATTTGCTTAAGAAATTTACGAAAAATTTAGAATGAAATGGTTTTCGTGCTTGAAAATTCCCTATTTCTTTCCACCTACTTCCCTAAATCTGCAGACTAACATCGAGGTAAAATCTACTAACAAAGCGCCAAATATTTGCCCAAAGATATTGGTATTGAAAAATGCGAACAAACTTTCTACTAGATATATGCCATGAAAATAGAGAAGCAAAAAGAGATGAAAATAAGAGAAAAACATGTTTATAATAATACCACCTCAAAATATGTCCACTTAAAAACGTTGCTAGTGTATCTACAAAACTGATTTTAATACTTTTTTTGTTTAAAAATGGAAGTAGGTGATTGATAGAATGATTCTACCGATAAAAATTTCACTTTTTCTAAAAAATAAAAAATTTTCTCAGTAGGTCCAGCCAGACCTATTGGGTATATAATATGCATATTGTAGTAGGTGCCGACAGAAGGGTTAAGCTGAATAGATCAACAATAGTGGTTAATATGAGGCTTTGATGCGGTTTGACACTGGTTTGAAGCTGTATTGATATTAAGTAAACGAAAACGAATTTAAATAACTTCCATACTTCTACAGTGGTTTGATCGCGCTTATCAGCTTCAAAATATCAATTTGACTTTTTGCTAAAACCACTCCCGAAATATTTTTCTGCGTACGCCCCTGCCTGTCTTTAAATAAGCCGATGACCAAAACCATCGTGTACCTGTTTGACAAACTAGGTATTAACTTAATTTCAGCACTGAATTAAGTAACACAAAAAAAAAGAGTTCCTTAAATTTTAAATGCTAAAATGGTTGGTAGCTCTTATAAGAGGCTAAAGCAATGCGGGTAAATTTAGCGTTATATTTAAAGAAGAAGAATTTCGCAGCGATTGCAGCAAGAACCCCTCACAAATTTGAATGTACTTGCATTTTATACAACAATTCAGTTTCAAATCTTCGCATAAAATTTAGTACGAAAATTCAGTGCTATCGATTAATTAAACTACATAGGCCACCACAAACAAATATAAATTTTGTGAAAATATTTCATCCCCAATATTTGTACAAAAACCCCCAGTCCCCCAGTCCTTTAAATTGAATTTCCCTTGTAAGGACAGAATCTGGTCACATATCCCTTCCCTTCCCGAAATGCTATCTACGCCACTGCTCCTATCAAGGAAGGAGATACAAATCGCTGCTATAAAAATAAAAGCTCAAAGCTCCAAACATTGTCCAAAAATTTCAAAAGAAGATTCGTTGAAGACATACATAAACATATTCGTTTTCAAGCATTTGCAACGCATAAATGAAGGTGCGTTTAAAAGTGCTTCAGTACCAACTACCTGAAGAAGGACATAAGTTGTGTCCGAAACACGTGTCTGCACTTGAAAAATAAAAATCCTCAGTATAAGGCAAATTATTCTTTTCATTTTTAAATTTTGAAAAATGTTGAGTTGTGTCACTATCCTTGCCGACAGGCGATATGTCTCTCCTCCGACAGTATCCTTTTGTACGATATGAATAAAGATTCGAAATTTAGCGCAAACGTTCGATCAAATTCGCTTCGAAGTGCAAAAATTGCTCCTCGCTCCGCTCTTTTGCTCCGGGAGTTTGATTTGCTTCGACCCTCTTTGCTTCGGATCCCTGTAACTATCAAGGAATTCCTGAACCTACATTAAATCTTAGACAAGTAATCATGATTTCCCCACTACACGACTCGTATTTGCCGTTGTCAACTTGACCATTGCTAAGGTACACTTGTATAAAAATTGATTTTTTTGGAATAGTACATTGCCAAAAACTCGCTTTCGTACTAAACGAGTCTCTGGGATAGACTGATCTAAAAATTGGCAACTGTAGGCCGCCCACACATGGATTCTTCCATGGATTCTGTTTCTGTGTGGTTGGCCCAGTGTCCTTAGTTAGTAAAAGCTGGCAAACATTTTCGAGTTTCTATTACAATTTTATTTTCTTCCTACTAAAAATTAGCCGCGAAGCAACTGGGATGTAGCCATAGATGTTTCTGGAGATGTCCAACTCGGAATATTAGAAATGATGCATTAGCTATAAAATTTTCAGGAACATGCTTCTGTCGTGTTAACAGGTTTAACAAAAATTCACAATGTGTACGCTTAAATTTTAGAAATATAATTTTCCATCAGAAACAAAAAACCGAAAACTCTACTGATAGTGGAAAGGCATTTAGAAAACATTCTGAAGAAAAGTGCAGTCGATGTAATGGATGTACATCATTTCAGTTTTAATGTTGTCATCATTGGAATTTCAATGCTTTTTTAACAATTTCGGAAAGGGCCCGATCCCCATGGACCTTACCCTGGCCCCATTCCTCGGAAGCACCATATTGTCAGGCAAACAAAATTACATAGGTCACACGCGTAAAAATATGAAATGTATTTTCACATACCACACCAGATACCACAGCTAACGTTTTGCCTACATGTATATACGACTACAACTATGTACTTTCAAATTTGACCAGTGGCGGAGGGCGGCTATTTGGCTACTGCCCAGAGGCGCCACAGAAGCAAAAGCCCATGTTCGCCGATCGCGTCGGCTCTGGCAGAACTACGAGATCATCTCATTCAAGAAAAAGTTCTTCGAGGAAAACAAAGTTAATTCATCGAACCACCGGTGTTTGATACGTAAGTCATCGTTATCATGTTCAACTTCCAGCATTTCCAAATATATCACAGTAACAGAAAACTAAGATAAAAAATTATCTTCTATAATTGAAAATTTTAGAGAATAAATCAACTTTTTTGTGGAAAAGTACGAACTGGAGCATTCCGCATCTACTCAATAAAATAAAAGCAATTTTCGCCGAAACTATCATCTATCCTAGCATCTAAAAAGGGAATTTCCGTACCTCTATCTATAAGTTAAAAATATGTATCTGCTATTGGGAATTGTAGTCTGGCTGTGGCTGGTCTAGCGGTTAGTGCGCGCACATTCGGTGCACAGGATCATGAGTTCGAACCTCACCGTGGATCATGGTGTTTTTTGAACTCACGAGCTTGTGACGGACTATGATCTCACTCAGATGTTAAACGAGTACCCATCTATGGGGATAAATAACACTGCTGAGCGTGATGCTGATCTTGTTACCTCAACAAAAAGCAGATAATATCTTGGAAATAGGATGTCACTAATACATCCTGCGGCCTTATTACCAATGCTGGATTGTCGCGCCTGTCATTTATTTATTGGGAATTTCTAAAAGCAGGAAGGTTTTTGGTTCTGATTCTTTTCTGATTTATTAATCATATTCAAAAACAAGCTCCGGATAAGCAATTTTTAGTAAATGGGTTACTCTCTCAAATCTTTCGAGCGTTATTGATGATGATGCTTAGATTATGTTTAAAACAAGTTAAAGACTTGTCTATGGGGAGCTTTTTTTAAAGAAAACTAATTCTGTGGAGGTGGATGCCTCATATCAAAATGAGGAAAACCAAGATTCTATAAATTTTATAAAATTACCACATCAACCATTTTTATAATATATATTCAGATAATAGTTTTTTTTTATCCGTCAGCTTTTTTTCTTAATTTTATATGCGAGATTCAGGGTTCTCAAAATCTCACAAGCGGTACATTTATTCAAAAAGATTCTACCCATAAAACCAGACATCGGTATTGTATGCCTATGTTTATACATATTTCGGTATATGAGCCTCCTTCGTCAGATTTATTTGTTTTTCGTTAATATTGTGGTAAACACTATCACAACACTTTATCTAAATACATGTCCTCCAACCGAAAATCCAGTAGACAATCTGACTAATAAAAATATCACAAGAGATATACCATTAGCGAATTAAAATGTCGTTTACATGGCATAAATGTGATGACTGTAATGTGTTCATAATATGGGAAAAAAGGACTAGACTTGGATAACGTATGCACGCGGATGGATATCCATGAACCTTTTTTTTATTATAGCTATATTTTGTATAGAGCATATGATTTCGGGGCTATTTGGATACGTACGTATCTTTCAGGGGGATCGTAAAACGACCTTTGCGTTCACAGAAGTTAGTTATAGTGCATTTGAGTATGGATGTTATTCGGAGTGCATCATATACCTACTGCGTACATTAAAGTCAGGTGTAGGCATTGCTATATGAGATTTCATCTCAAAATGCAGGGTGAATTTCTTAATAGCCTATTACAAGACTTAAGTATTGTTTGGCATAATTCGTTGGTAGATTTTAAAGTTTATTGCCTACGTTGAAGATTTTTAAGACTTTGTTTGAGGGTGATAGGCTTTTAAATGAACTGAACTGAGTCCCACAATATTTCCACAACTAACGAACAATGCAGCCTCGAAATGAGCGTCCTTCTAAGTCCATGAAGATTTTAGGTTTTAGATTAATTTATTATTATCTATCTTTAAATTTTAAACTATGTAGAGTAACTAGTAACCTTAGTTTTGTGCCGAAATTATTAAACAAAATGTATACTTATTTCAAAAATTCTTCTTCATATTAACATTAATTCCTCTTCATTATCACTTTCTAAAAATCACCCAATGATCTCACAGATAATATGATCATACGAAGTTAAAAAAATGTTAACCCATCTTCTGTTCTATATCCACTGTAGAAAAAAACCCGTCACATCAACTCAATCCGCAAGGGAGTCATGGTTAGACAGTAAAGCAATGAAATTCGATGCTATGCGTTGATATCTTGATGATCGCAAGCTAGTTCTTTTGACAGCCAACATAACCACCGCCGTACAGAGAGCACTTTTATGACATGACCTCGTCGTCGCAGTAATCTGATACATACGAGTACCTGTTCGTCGAGACATTATTTTCCTATGAAAATAGAGAAAAATACCATAAATATGAATTTTTATTTAAATACATAGAATTTTTGTTGGGTTTTTACATTTTGAAGTAGAATAGATGGTATCTGCATGCTCGCTGATGTGCTAGTGAAGAAAAACTGTAGCCTTGCAGATGAAGAATCATGTAGTATGTATGAGAAACCGAAATCTCTCATTTTATTAGTGTTCACACTGCATGTGATGTAAAAAGAGTGAATTGATATAAATTGAACTGATAGTTATGAACAATATGTTGTCCTGAAGCTGTATCCCAGCTCGCTGCTAATTGGAGGCTTGCCAAAGAAACTCGCATTGCATGCTGCTATTTGGCAGCTACTTAGTATCCAAGCAGGCAACCAAATGGCTGCTAAGCAGGAAAATGACATAATAAAATTTTCATTTTGGAGGTTTTCTTACATTTAATAATAAAAATCTGACCATTAAAAAATTATACAATTTTACACACTTAAAAAAAAAACGAACAAAAGTTGAAAATAATCAGAATCAGATTTTTCCTTATACTGCAACTTTTTTTAATGTTTCGATATACGTCCGTTTCGAGAGCAACGTAATCCGTTCTTCAGTGCCGTGGCGCAACTACGGGAGGGGCTAAGGGGGCTAAAACCCCTCCCAAACCTAGAGATTGAGAAAGTAAAGGGAAAATGCGTGGATTGATGTATCTGGCTGATTAAAAAAAGGCAACGATTAGAATGATACATATTTATGTACGAGATTACGAAAAGAAAATCTGTGCGAAAATATTTTCTTAAAACGAATAACTGAACCCAAGCGTTTGATGCTTCGGTTTAATATCGTAATAAACGAGCCGTCGTCTTAGCTATATTCACATCAAAGAAATTCATTGGTCTTTTCCGAGATAGGGTGCTTTTCCTGTCTATCACACATCAGAAGATGAGGAAGTATCGTATTTCCTATCGGCACCTGTTTTATCATTGTCGCATTGTTAGTTTATTATTCTACGATAAGAATATTTCTTATCATCTTCGTCTGAATAATAAACTTGCGACGAGTCGTGCCGAGTTTGGAAACTCGTTTCTCTATGAGTGTCTATTTCACAGAGTGGCGATCGAACGCTCACGGCCACAGAGGCACAAACTAGCCACCACTTTTTGATTTTTTCTCCGGTCTGTTGTCAAGTGGAACATACATTTCCTCTATTTCCGTTGGTTTAGTTTTCGCGGCCTAGGCCTAGAATTTTCGGCCATTGTGCTGCCAACGATTCAAGTTCGGTATGGTAAGATCGTTCAAGTCACGAGACACGAGGCGACGAAATCAGGAGGGCGGCTAGAGCCGTACTAATTTAATCGCCTCCAGTCTCATTGACGCAACTTGAAAGTTCTTCGGAAATATTTTTCTCCAATGTCCCGCCATTTAAACTATCCCCTTTAACTGTTTGGCTTCCATCTTCTAAACTTCAATTTGAGTCTATTTTTTTATTAATTGAATGGAATTTCTCCATAACTTCGCGACTGTTTTTTTTTAAATCGTACTCAACAGCAGCTTTTCTTTTCTAATAGGTAAGTAGCTCATGAAAGCTTGGTCGTCAGTTTAAGTTTAAGTTTAAGTCAATGGCCATGTACTCATTTCTTCAACTGTCATTTTCCCCTGTCATTAATTGCATTGATTGTTTATGATTCGTTTAGGTAGGCCACGGCTTAGATCAAAGCTAGAGATTGGGAAATTATATTATGTCGATGTTAAAAGTGGTATTCGACTGAAACGGACATTGATCCTGTCCAAGTCGAATGAAATCGGATCAAAATTTCGCAAACCGGTAACAGCTGACTATCGTGTCATCTGTCCCCAATTCGATATTCTGAATTACAAATTGCTTTTTAATTATGCACCGTTCGAGATACAATTAAAAGGAAAAGTCTCAAGAAATATTAAAATGATTAACTCTGAATAAAGTTTACAAACCGAAAATACTAAATAACAAAATGACATACGGGAAATTTCAGGGAAATTGTTCGCGGAGACATCTGGGGGACTAGTTTGGCAGATGATCCAAGTCATAACCAGGATCAATTTCCAGGATCATCATTTTGTATGGTATTTCCAATAAATCTGGAAATGATCCAGTAAGTCGAAAAAGGCTAAAATTATTCATATTGGTAATCATTTTCAAGAGTATAATGCTATCTTCAATTGTTAAATTGACGAAGAAGACGAAAATTGGGGAAAGTTGGACAGTTTCAATGACTGCGTTCCCGACCCCCATACTCTCCCTGTAAAAACGCACTTGCCATGGTTCTTAATACGGCAGTCAGTATCGATTTTACGTTTATCCAAATATTTCTAACATCAATTTATTTCATTTTGTAATTTCTATCGCGGTTTGAAAAGGTTTTGTTCGGGAAACCTACGTTTCGTTTTTGAACCACCAACATTTAAATGTTCATTAAGTAAATAATTTTACAAATATCTCTGTCAACTTTTCTATTTTTCAAGTAGTTTTTGTAAATTTAATTGAGCGGAAAAAAACCCTTTTTATCCTACAATGTAATAACTACATGTTAACAAAAATCCAAAAAAGTTTCTACACACATAAATATTAATAAACAAAAGTCCAATAAAGTCATGCCCAGACCAACGCGTCACGAATTTTCCGTCGCGAATCCGCGCCGGAAAATTCGCGGCACATTTTTGGGTGTCCACACCGGCGCGGTGCGAATAATTCACTGGGTACTGTCACTCACAGCTGATATCATGTTGTTGCCTTAGAAAAGGTATTAGATTTATGCAAGGAAGGGACTTAGACATGATAGAGAATAACTGCAAGAACTGGCCAAATACAATTATCATAACATTTATAATCATTCTGCAATTTTCGTGCACTACATCAAAATGTCGCGGCATCTTTACTTATTATGTAAAAGCGTAAGCGGAAGCAATCAACGTGAAATTCGACATTTTCCCTCTCCATGTCTATACTTATTCTAAGGATAAAATCATTGACATGCGCAAATTGATGGAAATATGCAGTGCAGTACAACCATGTTAAACCGTACCCTAAAAAAAAGTTGCGGGAGTGTTCGATTTGATTATTTGAATTCACTATCGCGTAACCGAAAACTCTTACATCTTATCTTGTGTCCGTCGAATGGTTAGTCTTATCGTATAGAAAAGACACAAAGCTTGAACATTGTTTTGTGGCTGTTTTGAATTGAATATATGTATCTGTTTACTTAGCATGGGTTACGCAAAATGCGTAGTTACATACAAGCTTCAATACTCTATTGAACTGAATGTTTACTTTGCACAGTTACGCTATATTTTTCTTGTTTACGCCATCGTATGAAATTGCATAATAATTTTTAGTAGAATCCTTACGTGTATCCTTACGATGGCGTAACCAAGCAAAATATGGCGTAACTATGCAAAGTAAATATTCAATTCAATAGAATATTCAAGCGTGTATGTAACTACTTAGGGACAAACGCAAGTACCGAACCACCAGGATCCTTATTTCCTATCGTATACTATTCATGAATGAAACGATTGACCTTGTATTCTTTCGGCAATCCGTCGATATCTCTGCAATCCTTTGGTGTGGCGGATCGGCCGAGGTGGCGCTAGACTCACCATAAAATTGCCGAAAGGGTCATCGGATCCTCTTTATTTTTCCGGTCAGTGCACAGGGTCGTCAGAGATAACGGTCAACGCGGATGTTGGCTACAGCAATTTCACAATCAACTTCGTACTACTTCGATAATCCGTCGATATCTTTGGAATCCTTGAGTCCAACGAAACGATCGAGGTTTCGCTGGACTCGCAACAAAATTCTCAAAGGTGGCGTCGGAGCATCTTTCCTGCGAAGCTTACAAGGGAATAACCCAGATAAGTACAATAATTCACAAAATGTATGCTTTTGCTAGTTGCCAACCTAGATGCACTTGGAAAATAGTCGATATCTCTGCAATTCTTCGGCCGAACCATACGATCGGGGTGTCGCCAGACTTGCCACAATAGGGCAATTTATTTGTGTAAGTCCAAACAACGGGTAAAAACCTTCCTTCCTTGGAATTCATGTTTCCAAAAAGGTTACTTCTTTTACTCATCCATTTATACCATAAAACATTCAAAACTTAAATGCTCGGTCAATACCTAAACTACTCATTCCAAATCTACATATTTTTCGGGTACACCAACATCAAGTTGTACTACACTGCACTTGTCAAATAAATTATTTTAATAAAATGACATTAGGTAGCAAATATTCGAACCGGAAAAAATACTGCAAAACTGGCGAATATTCGCGTTGGTGTGGGCATCTCCATACAACGCAGTGTATTACAATTTTGACGCCGCGGAAAAATTCGCCGCGAATATTCGCTGACGCGCTGGTGTGGGCATCACTTAATGCGGTACGCTACTGTGAATGAGAGATATGCTATGCAGAATTGTAATTCCTAAATTCTATGGATGTATGCAAATACATTTCAAAACATGATCTTGAATTCTTATGTCCCGCTAGAGTGTGAATCTGAAACACTGTGGACGTATGTTTACGGGAATGCCATTATCAATTAGAAAGAAATATTTCTGTATTTTATGCAATATTAAAGTTGCTATAATTTTGAAACACCCTGGCGTACATTGTTTAACGATAACGTGTTTTAACAATTTAAGGAACTGGTTTTTGGGTTTTGATTGGCATCTTGGTTGTTGTAATTTAGTTTCAGGAAAACGCGGGGCCCCTTAAAGCACGGAGCCTCTTAAGGCCCGGGGCCCGTGGCATTTGCCACCATTGGCCACGTGGTTACTCCGGCACTGCGGTCTGGTTGAAAAACGCTTAAGTATTAGATTGTAGATTGTAGAGGGGCGTGAACCCGAAGGGTTTCGCAGCACTGAAGCCAGTGGGCCTATTGTGCTATCGCCCTAGTCGCAGATGGGCAGGACTACGCCTGACGATCAAAGTTGATCGTGCTGAGAAACGAGTTGAGGTCTTCAATAGATGTCGAAGCTATGTCGTCCGTATCTGGAAAGGCCACTCCGAGGTGTGACCAGCGACGCTGGGCCAGTTCATCGCACTCGCATAAGACGTGGAAGGAGGTTTCGTCATCTTCTTTACAGAATCGAAAGCTCGCATCTTGCACAATTCTTATTGTGCGTAAATGTGATCTCAGGTAGGAGTGACCTGTGAGAATGTCACAGATGATGCGTACTTTAGCTCTGTTTAACTGCAGCAGCTCAGCCGTTCTTCTGTGGGAATACCCTGCTATAAACATTTTCGATTGTCTGAGCCCTGGTAGTTTATCCCAGTGCTCAATTGCCTTGAGTCGTTCCTGGTCTCTGAAAGCTCTCTTTACTAAACATGAAGAGATGTTGCAAAAGGGTTCAGGTCCGCAGAAAGGGGATGATGCAGCTGTGCGTGCTAGCTCATCAGCCTGTTCGTTCCGTGCGATGCCCATATGACCTGGAACCCAGAAAAGTGTTAGTATGCTGAAGTATCCATTGAGATTATGATCCTACAGCACTCAATCATAACATTTAACCTTGGGAGTTGGCCAATGTTTTTTTAATTTTTAAATCGAGGTTTAATTTTGGAGCACTTGAAGTACGTTTTGGTGAAGACAACATCCGTTACATTGGCTTTGACAAGAATTACATACGTTAAATGTAGGGGATCTCGGGACTTGGCCAAGATTGTCCATGTTATTATAGGCCTCCCTAGTTTAGGCCGATGTCCTATAGTTTGCCTGTTAGGCCATACCGATAAACACATTCACTTTGACCGGTTTTCACCGGTGGGGAACGCTGTGTGAACGTGTTAGTTCACTCCAAGAGTATCCTCTGCATATCGTATGAGGTTACATTGCCATCATTTGCCAGTAGATGGACGTTTATTCTTGGATGGTGGAGGAAACGAAGTACACCCCTTCCAACTGTACACAGAAGGAGTATTTGTTTAAACCCGGCAACACTTCCTAGTCCCGTTACTGCCGGGCGAGGCCAGAGCAGGTGGTAACCCTAATACCAGAAGAAACGACCTACATATCCGTTCATTGCAGGTCGACCATTGTATTTTTGCTTTAGCGCGTAGCAGAAAGTGTGAGCTAGGCCTTAACGAACGATACTCTCTCTCTTCTCCTCTTGAACCTTAAAAAAATAAAAAAAAACTTTAGTAATGTTACAAAAACAATTTTAGCGACAAAACATCAACATATACAATCTCTTAATTTTTACAGAGATGTATTGCTGTTGTTCCATTAGCACGTTTTGTGCAAAATAAAAAGAAAACCAGTCAAAATGGTTAGTTGCTGTATGAACCATGCGATAAAAAACCAAAAGATACATTTATGACTACTCAGATTAAATTCTGGTACAAACATGACACGGGGGGTAGGGTCAATAAATTAACAATATACACAAGCATGAGTGAATGTACTTAAAAATTGTTTACAAAGAAAAAAATGCAATTCGTCTCTAGTAAAAATATCTGCGGTATCCCGCCATGTGTTTGGATCATTATTTTGGTTACCTTGTCAACCTGCTTTGATGCGCGACGAGACAACGACGAAAGCCACCGACACGCCTGGACCAGGTATCATGATCTTTGACCACGGAACAAGCGAGTGTCTACCTACTAGACTTGACTGTATGCCATCGATGCTAGTGCTAGCAATCTAGCATAGCACACGACATTGGTCGGTGTAGAGCTGTTAATGGTGAAATTGAACATGGTTGAGGACGAGGACGGGTTGTGATTCTGGCGACAAGGTCAGGGGAAATTATCTTTTTTTTCTGTAAGCTGTTTTGTCTTTAACATGCACCTGACTGACTAAGTAAGTGATTAGCACTTGATGTAGTGCTATACTGACATGACAACTGCGATAATTTTCTTTTTCAAGAATGTTGCTAAAATTACGGAGACGAGAAGTACCTACTGACGTAGACTATAGAAATTGACCTGCGGTAAAATTATTGATCCATATTTGCCTCACACTTAAAACATTTATGACAGACCGAGCTTAATTTTGCCGTCGGGAATTTAACTTAATATATTCTAAAAGGAATTGCAATTCGAATGCTTATTAGGTATTGGAGATTAAGAGGTGCATTAATCCAACAAAGGATTAAGCAAGAATTTTTGTACCCCCAATTTTGAGTTGTTATTTCGTATTAAGATTGTCATTTGTTATAAAAGGTACGTTTTATTGTGTTTATCCCATGCAGGTTTGGGTAGAACTTCATATAAAAAAATGACACTTACCCTGGTAGAGTTCACGCGTGCAACTACCCTACACGGGATAGAGCTCAAATGTAGATGGCGGACGCATAGGGGAAATTTGAGTGAATTAGTTTTTTCTAACCAAATGTGAGAGTTTTTCTCATCACGAGAAAAAATTTTGCAAAGAAATAATCATCTTTTGTGATAAAATCCACCACATCTAAAAAACAAGCCGACAAAGGTGAGTCAAAGATGCGCAAAAACTGTCAAGTGTCAGCTGTTTGGTCTTAACCGGGATGTTACCAGCGATCGTTTTTTTCGAGTCAGATTTACACGCGATACGAAAAAAACGCCGCTAAAATAATAATTCTATCTAAATTACTGTCGAGAAATTACCTAATAGCCTTTTAATGACATAAACACAAAACTCTGTAAACATTCTTCTCCTCTTTTGTTATATTTCTGTTTACTACGGCAGAAGCAAAGCTGACAAGTATGACAGTTCAAAAGCATATTTTCATTTCATCGCCATCATGAGTCTTATTCTATAGTCAACTATGGACAATACATAATTGTGCGAGTATCTGGCGCCCACTGCTGTCATTCCTCATCACATGTATACATCTATTGTTATTTTTGAATCAATGCGATGAAGTTAGTGATTTATGAACTTTCATCTTGTTAAAATCGACGATTGATGAATAGGTAAAAGACACAAAACGAAAGAAGAAAAACAATTGACTATTTTTTTTTCTGTAAAAATCCTGGTGTTGTCATAGCCATGATCTAATTTTCTGAACCATATTGCAAAAATATAATTTCGTTTGTCTGTCGTTGTTTTTGTCAAGTTTTGTTTCAAATTTTTCATTGTGATACAATGCAGTTGCGAATTTTTACATTTGCAGTCCATACACTCAGAAAAATTTCAATAAGAATTAGGAAATCCCATTAAAGGAATCTTTTTGTCCCATTATTTTTGGCCAATATGAAAAATCTCATTGCTTGGAAAATATTGGAACTATTACTTTTACTAGATAAAATCCGTTCGTTCTCATAGTTGAATCATTTAAAAACAAAAATGGTTTTGCTCGTAATTTGATCAAACAATAGTTTTTACAAGGGTCTCATAATATTGTCATCCATACAACGTAATAGTCGCATTTTTTAGACACGATACGATACTTAACCATGTCGGGTCTTGAACATTCGACTTTAAAGCTCAGAATTTCCAGAGTCATAGACACCCAATCGTACGATCACGGCTACGGAGCATGTTTCCCCTTTCAACATTTTTAAGATTTGCTGTATGAAAGGATTGTGAAAAAAATTATCGGTGTTTATATGTCTGCAACTTGATAAAAGGGTGTTTTCATTTCTAAACAATTGGATACGTGCTAATAAAGCGTTGCCATTTAATTTCAAAATTAAAAAAATACCGGCGTACAGAGGGCTGCGCCCGCAATACGAGGGTTTTTAGAATTTTAATGCATAGTGAATATTTTGTGTACCTACATATATTTTATAAGCAATAAATAAGAATTGTGCACAACATTAATGAAATGCTTCGTGTTAATCTATTTTTGGATTGGTCTAAATAAACGCGTTCCAGAATGAAAGGCGTTAGCACTTCATTAGACAAATCCAAAAATATCCAGTTTCAATAAATGTACCCAACGGCAAATAAAACTAGGGGGCTTCGCCCCCTGCTCGCTTCGCTCGCCAACCCCGGGGCCGATGCTAATTTCGGGCGCGGCCGAAATTTGGATACCCTTCGCTTGGGCTAAAAGTTTTTTTCGGGCGTACCTATGACTTGTATTTAATCCCCCTCCTCATTCTTTTTCTTCCGTCTTGACAAAAGTTTTGGGCTTGGTTGAAATAAGTGGGCAAATAAAAATATTTACTGGGAAATTTTATTGGGGTTGCGGGAGCATGACCCCACAGTACGATTCCATTCGTTTTTAACTTTTTTGTTGCTTTGGTAAAGACACATTAATTCAAGGTTTTGTGAAATTGGTGCAGCAAATGTTTCTTAGAAGAACCAAAATGGGGGTTGGGTTTGTATGGCCACCCCATGACCCCATGGTCCGATTTGATCAATTCTTAGATATGATTTGTGTCATCAAGAGAAACACGTTTGTGTGTAATTTTGTGGAAATTGGAGCACAAATAAAAAAGTTTTTCTTAGAAGAACCTAATTTGGGGGGTTGGATTTGTATGGTAGCCCCATGACCCCATGCTTCGATTTTATCCATTCTTACATATGTCTTGTATCAACAATAGAAATACATTTGTGTGAAATTTGGTTGAAATTGGTGAACGAATAAAAAAGTTTTTCTTAGAAGAACCTAATTTAGGGGGTTGAGTTTGTATGGCAGCCCCATGACCCCATGGTCCGATTTGATCCATTCTTGCATATATTTTGTGTTATCTATAGAAACACATTTGTGTGAAATTTGGTTGAAATTGGTGCACACATAAAAAAGTTTTTCTTAGAAGAACTCAAATTGGGGAGCTAGGTTTGTATGGCAGCCCCATGACCCAGTGATCCAATTTGGGTGAATCAAATATACAAACGGCCTGCAACAATAAGAAGCACGTGTGCAAAATTTCAGCTCCCTAGCGTCTATAGTGGCCGAGAAAAACGCACTGCAACAGACGGACAGACGGACAGACGGACAGACAGACAGACAGACAGACGGACATCGCCCAATCGATTCATCTCGTCATGCTGATCATATATGTATACTTTTTATATGGTCGGAGATGCTTCCTTCAATGCGTTACAAACTTCATGACAAAGTTAATATACCCTTTCACTCTTTGAGCGAAGGGTATAATGAGCTACACGCACAAATGTAAAATTTAACAAATTTACTGGTACTTACTTTTTCTTAGCAAATGTCAACAATCAGAAGTTACAGCCGTGGAAAGACGCGATTTCAAATTTTCACAAAACGATGGAAAAATCACTGTACTCCATCCGATTCTCAATCAATCTCTAACTAAAGGCGTCTGGAAGTGTTTCCAGATAAAGTTTTTTTTCCTCAAATCCAATAAAATGGCGCTAAATCCCCAAGGGACCACCATACGCTTAAAAATTCTCTACCCAATGAGGTATCAGTTTATCTATTGTAATAAACGAAAGCCACGGCATATTTTTTACTGCTGTGCTGTACAATCTACAAAAAATCTCTGCACAATCGTGAGAGTAAGAAAATGCGGGTTCAATTCCTAGCACGTCATACAAATTTTCGTACTTCAAATAAACAACTTATGATTTTTGAAAATAAAAAGGCTCAATATTGACTAACTATGTTAGTACAACATTGAACCTATCAAAAATATTCACCTTTTAGGCAATATCCAAACCTGGTTTCGTCCACACAGCAGATTGAACTCATCAGAAGCTACCTTAATCTTGCTGGGGAGGTAGCTTGACCAGGGGTGTTGTTTGGATGTTAGTCCGAACAAAACACACTTTAGTGGAATGATCAGATGGTATATATACTGATACTATCACACTCTGGATACGAATTTTATTTAATCGTAATATTTGTCACGTAAAACGCTATACTAAGTATATTCAATTTTTTTGAAAATAAAAAGGCTCAATATTGACTAACTATGTTAGTACAACATTGAACCTATCAAAAATATTCACCTTTTAGGCAATATTTTATTTTCAAAAAAATTGAATATACTTAGTATAGCGTTTTACGTGACAAATATTACGATTAAATAAAATTCGTATCCAGAGTGTGATAGTATCAGTATATATACCATCTGATCATTCCACTAAAGTGTGTTTTGTTCGGACTAACATCCAAACAACACCCCTGGTCAAGCTACCTCCCCAGCAAGATTAAGGTAGCTTCTGATGAGTTCAATCTGCTGTGTGGACGAAACCAGGTTTGGATATTGCCTAAAAGGTGAATATTTTTGATAGGTTCAATGTTGTACTAACATAGTTAGTCAATATTGAGCCTTTTTATTTTCAAAAAAATTGAATATACTTAGTATAGCGTTTTACGTGACAAATATTACGATTAAACTTATGATTTTGTTTCAGGGTCTCGGAAAGTCAAAGACAAGGAATGAGTTATTAGTTATTATTATCCGCACAATGCTAGTGATACTGCACTGAAATTCAAAAGTTGGAAAAGAACTGAGTACTGTCTAAAAAGTGAATCGTAGGCGAGTTGAATGTAATCAAGAGGTTCCGAAGGTTCACCACATATTTTACAGAATATCTGCTACTATTCTTTCTCAATGCTGTTTACGAAGATATTACTTATGAAAGAAAATTTTTCAATAGGAAAAAGCAGACAAATATCACCGTTTGGCAGAACAACGCTATTGAAAAATCAGTAGGTACATATAGAAGAACATAACCAGAAATCTAAGTGGAGCAGAAATTCGAGTGTATAATTTTCGTAATTTGTCGAGAATATAATTTTTTTTTATAAATTCAATAGTTTTTTCCCCTTTGTAGTGTGATCAAAGAACAATTTTATGTTATGCCCTCGCTCGCTTTGACATACTTTTTGTAATCCCTACTATGTATTAGGATGCATTCCTAGCTTCGACACGATCTGTAACAATTTAATTTAAAAATTATTTGGTAACCGTATTTGAACAAAAAGAACATCAATTAACCGAAATTTACATTGTTAATTGAAATAAAAATTGTTGATTTACCTATTCACCTAGTCCAAAATGTAACTTTAATCTCTGAAATTAAATAATATTCACATAAAGTGCTATTTTTCTGGTTCCAATTATTATTATCCAAGTCGCTTCCAAGACCGATCTATTTGAATTTTTGAACATTCTAACAATAGAGAGAGTTACATTCTCGTTGTCGTATAACGACATAGTTTGACATTTCCATACAAAAAAAATAGCTTGCCGGCAATACGCAAAACAGGGGCCCTATCATGTAACTCGAAACGAAAACGAAAGTGCCGACACTTTCGTATTCGATTCGAAAGCAATTTGGTATCATGTAACTCGTTCGTTTCGAATAATTGGTATTGCCTCATGAATGTAGAAAATTTCCCTTAGTGTGCTAGATTCAATCGACCGTCGAATGTCAAATTGAAAATATTTTTGTGTTTCGGAATTAATTCTTAGTGCTTTAAATTAAATGACGCAATTCAATTTAATCCAAAAGTGTCGCGAATTTCTAGTAAAGTTCGTTAAAATTATAAAAAAGTGGAAAAATAGAAAAATAAAAAGTGCGAGACTTGAGTGGGATTCGAACTCATGATCAAATTGTGACAAACGAGAAAACATGCCCTCAGCGACGACCAATAAAATAAAGAATAAACCCAAACAATTTATAAATTTACGATGAAAGTTCAATTAGAAGAACCGCCGTTGGTACTTCTTCCGTGTTGTAAAATCTTAAATTACAGTTTCATGTCTTAAAAATTATATGAATAAAATGTTAATCTTTATACATCGAAACTATTATTTTGACTAATTTTTCTCCCCATTATTGCAGTTTCCGATAAAATGCAAAAAATAAACGTTTCCTCCAGTCAGGCGAACCAGTTACAAGAAATATACAGAGGTTATATTACTCCCAGCACAAAATTATAAACGCAATATATTGTCTTGAAGCCGTATTATTTTATATTAAGAAGTCCATTATATATAGTTTTTAATTAAAACCAGCTTTTAACATCTGAAAACTCTTTAAAATGCATATAGCGATAGCGTCTCGAGAGTGGCCTATCTCTCGAATAAATTTTCGATGCAATCGTTCATATCCTCCAACGTTTTCGAATTACGTGATTGGGGACTTTCGTTTTCGTATGGTCAAATTCGAAAGTCAATTCGTTTTCGAGTTACATGATACCACTTTGTCCAAATCGAAAGGAATCGCTTTCGAATCGAATTACATGATAGGGCCCCTGTTTACCACAATTTTGCATGTCCGAAGATGGCATGGGGTTATAATCACGCCAAATAATTTCCACAATTGCGAATGTTTACAGAATATCCGCAATATACGGAAATACACCCATGCCTACTTGGAACATGCAAAATTGAGGTTTACTGATTTACATATACGTATTGTCGGCAAGCGAATTTTAGTATGGAAATGTCAAACTATATCGTTATATTTGAACGACATGCTAAAACTCTCTAATAATTTCATAACGGTACTTTGGTTGGTCATTCTTTAAAGTTACTTGAGTGTGTTGCTTTCCAATATGTTATTAAGTTTGCTATTTATACTTTTAACATTTCGGGATAACACTCTTCTAAGGCCATAACATGGTCTAATTGAAACGACTTTACTGCATCCGAAAAAATAAGTTTGTATTACAAATCAGTTCGTAATATTTTTTATTTTGGAGATTATTTTTATCAAAAGCATCTCGACACATCTGTAAATTTCCATATTTTTCGATTTTTTACTTATTAAGAATTTTAGGAAAAGAATGGATATTTATGTAATTATGTACACTGTAAAAAAAAGTTTGAATTTTACATCGAAAACTCGTTGAATTTTACACCTTTTTTCTCGCAAAATTACTTCTTCTTTATGGCACGATAGCCCGACGTCGGGCCTTGGCCGCCTGGATTGAAGACCTCCAATTGTCGCGGTCACGCGACCTTGTCCTCCAGTTCCGAAAGCCTAGCATCTGGTGGGCGTCCTCACATACAGAATGCTCCCATCGGGCTCTCGGTCGTCCACGCAGTCTGGTTCCGTCCACTCGTTGCGCGTTCATCACCTTTTTGGGCATGCGATCGTCGTTCATCCTTTGTACATGTCCCGCCCATTGCAGTCGCTGCAATTTCACGATCTTCGACACCTGTAGCTCATCATACAGCTGATACAACTCAAGGTTGTACCGGATGCGCCATTCACCTCGTTCACGAACGGCCCCGAAGATTCTTCGGAGAACCTTTCGCTCGAATGTGTCCAACAGGTGTTCAGAGTTTTGGGTTAGGGTCCATGCCTCGCAGCCATAGCATAGCACAGGTCGGATTATGGTTTTATATACGTGAAGCTTCGTCTTCCTGTGCAAAATTACAGTAAACGTTTATTTTTCAACAAAATTTCTAGTATACCCACAAAATAGTGTAATATTACACAGATTTTTCAATATTACTCTATCTCAGTGTAATTTTACACCACATTTGGTGTGAAGATGTGTCATTACTTTATTCTTGTGTAACTTCACATTTTCAGTGTATATTTACCAATTTTGGTGTAAAAAATACACCTACATTTGTGTAAAACTGACTTTTGTGCATTATTGCATTTGCCTGTATATCACAAGTGACTTGTTCTGTGTGCAGTTAGTCTGTTCCGTCCGAAGTGCGTTCGTGTGAGCATCATATTATTGTTGTGTTGTAGCGCTTTTTTGCTCTTGAACCGAAGGGGTGTGGCAGCTCTTGGCCGTTGCAATAACGGGTAGCTCCAGGACGATTTACACCGAAGAACGGGCTGCCGTAAATATTATTATAAACCCGGATGTAAATTTACATATTTGCCGGTGTAAATTTACATTTTTTTCGTGCAAATTTGCTTATTTCCGATTTAAATTTACTTAAGTCTAAGAGTAAGTTTACTTATTTACGTGTGAAAACTTACACCAATTTCGTAGTAAATATTTACACCGTAAAGCGTAAAATTACTCTCGTTCATATAGTGGTGTAAATTTACTACTATAATAGAAGGAAAAAAAGTTTCCTCCTATTATTGGAGTAAAATTTTTTAGAGTGTATGTACGTGTAATTTTGCTGAGGTTGGCCAAGACAGACTATTTGACCACATTTCTAAAAGAGTGGCGAATTTAAGACTGGGTTAAAAATTGAGACAGTACCAATGTGTGTGAAATTCAAAAGCGAAACGTAGGAGCTATAGAAAAATTTGTAGTTTAGCTATCTCTAAACTAACAATTCGTTAGCTTGAGTTTAGAAAATATCCGAAGAATACCAGATACACAACGCAGTTACAGTGCATGCAGTTGTTTTTGTTGTATGAAGAAAAAAATTGGAATGATTATACAACAATTAGACTAGAATAAAGCAAAACCTTTAGCCAATATGTTTACTGGAGGCTCTTAAAATCGTTTTAGCGAGTAAAGGCCAATTGGAATTAACATTTAAAGCAAGATTTTAGTTAAAATTAAGAGACATCGTTCGTTTATTTGCGGTTCATACGTTAAAATATGAAACCTTCTTCTTGTGGACCATACGAATAAGTAAGCAACTTGATGCTGATTCTAATTGCGTTATTCCTTCTGAAAAGTGGAATCTGAAATTCAATTGAATCACACAAGTCATTGAAGTGTCAAAGCAATTGTTACATAGTCCTGTTTATTGCTCCCTTTTTTATGGGATGTGATAGCTTTCGAAGATAATTTCATGAGCTAAAGTGAACACTCTGGTCTGTGAATTAACAAAATTATAGTAAATAATTTTTCATCATTTGTATCTTCTCCCTGGCTTATTTGATTGGGCAAAACCTCTCCAACTTACTCCATTAGCATCACCTTCAGTATGCCTTAAACTTTTCTCCCAATCTATACAAACCTTTTCCACATGCTTTTAGATCTCACTATGGGCGGCTAGCGTTGGTTTATATATTTTCTACTATTTAAGAAGCGTATGACTCCATGGTTCAAAAGGAGGTAATCGTGGGATATTATTTTTGGGCAGGGGGTATTCGTAAAACTGATTTAAAAACATGCTTTCTACGTAACCTGAAATTATTGAATGCTCCGACGAAACAAAAAAAAAAAACTAAAATACTTTGCAAAAACTTTTTTTTTTTGTTCTTTCGACCATAACTGATAAGACAAAAATGTATCAATCAATTTCTTTCTTAGAGGGCTAAACAGGGGGCGTCTTCTCTTCTAATCCCTTAACATGCGCAAATTCGACTTTCGCGAAATTCGTCTTTCGCGATTCCTGAATTGCAGAAGTTTCGCGAATACTGGATTTCATTATTCGTGGTTTTCAGCCAACATACGAGTATTAATTTTGGTGATTACCGATCATTAATGACAATTTTCTGACTGGCGAAGAATGGAAAATGGATCAGGAAAAAATAATATGGACGATTTAGGAAAATCGCATCACTCTTGGTGGCTCAGTCACTCACTTAGACTTGGTCAGCACTTCACTAGCAATCGGAGAACTATGAAATTGATTCTCAACATCGCAATTTTTCGTATTTGCTAAAAACAAAACGATACAGATTGAAAGCGTAGTTCTACCCAAATTCTGGAGTCCAAAATTATGCGGTGAATTGTTGATTCGTTATAGTCGATTGGCTGAATCAAGGCCCTTGTTGCTGAGGTTTTCCAGGAACGTATCCCTCGTGAATGTTATGGGACTACTGTACTAAAAACAAGAGGTAGATCAGCATGAAATACAAAAGCTAATTTATTAGACTTACCATTGCTATGAGAGTATTTTAGGAACTTTTTTTTTCTAATTATGCTTCTCATCAAGCGGTTGTTAGTTAGGCTAAATTTTTTCACTTATAAACATTTTTCATTGTTCCGAATGTTAACCTAATTGTGAAACTAGTTTTCTCAAAGCGCTCTTATGATGTTCTGGTTATGAGTTATTTTTATCCCCCACCCCTACCTACTTTTCAAAATTATATTCAGCCACATTTTGATGATTTAGATAATGTTGCGAAATTTTGATGGATGTCCTTATCAAATATGAAAGGTGTGCCATATCAGACCCATCTACCCCTTCCCCACCTGCAAAAAATTTAAAATTGAATATTTTGGGCTTTGCGTGCCTTCCAGGGTACATGGGTATAGGAGGGTATACACTCATCGTGCTATTCTCACGATTAGAACTCTGTCTCGTTTGAATATGTATTGAACTATCCAGCAATATTTGTTTTTCAACTAAATTGCATTAATTTGATTATCTACAACTTGTTTGGCCACATTTAGTTTATTTATTTAATAAAAATTAAGAATATTGTAGGAATCTACGTACTATGCCTTATGTCTCATAGTGAAGAAAGATCTTTGCATTTTTCCCACTGGTTCATTTTCTAAGAAAATTGATCATCAACTTGAACCTAGAATTAGCACTTGTTTTTTTTTTTTTTTGTAACATTTCAGTATGTTTTCTTCCTTTGCAAACATGCACGCAATTCACGGTGTCTCGCCAAAACATACTTTTGGCATCATATCCTATCCGTATGCTGCTTTCATTGAGATAAGAGTTTGTGATATACCATACAGGAAAATGTATACATTCACTACGACGCTTAGCTCGCTATGCTACAAAATTTAATTAATGCACAAATTTTTGCGTAATTACATTCCGATAAAATCTTGGCCATGTCTCAAGGAAAAAGGACCGAGAGAGAGAGAAAAAAAAATAATTTGGCCAATTTACACATGAAATGTTGACTATGCATTTAGAGAAATTTACACAAGCGTTAGCGGAGTATTTATGGGAATGTGATATAAGAATATTTTTCAAATGTGTTTTACGCAATGCGTGTTTGCTATTGGAAAACTATCAACATGATCGCACAATTGTATACTTGGCTCGTGTTAAAAAATAGTGTGTATGACGTTCATACATACTTAAACTTGCAAACTTTCGTCTTGCTTTGGCTATTGTGCGAGATATTTGAGAATGCACCAGTTAAACGCGCTGCACTTAAATGCGAGGAGCGCAATATGCAAGTTTCGCCTAGGACGCAAAAGCAGGGCCGGATTTACCCTCTGTAGCGCCCCTGGGCAGTAGTCGAGTTGCCGCCCTTCGTCACTAGTTTAAGCTGAAAATAGATCAGTCGCATTCATGGGAGGTGTACAATTTTGTTTAACGTACGTTGGTTTCCGGCGTTTCTGGAAGTAGCAGAACTTCAGTGAAAATTGCAGTTAATTTAATTCTTAGAAAAGTATTTGGATTGAACTTCTAATCAAAGCTAACGTTCAGAATGGAGAAGCGGATAGTCCTTGGAAACCGTTCTCCCGCTAGAGCCCACTAAATTGATTGTTTTCAGTACGGGATGAGTTTCCGTAATGTTTAGTGAAATTGAAGTCAATCGAAAGGTCTCGACTCCCAAATAATGGATATTAAGTCCTTTTTCTCTTAGTCACAACCATTCTCCAGCTGCAGCCCCAGAAATTGCCGTTTTGAATACTCAATGAAACCAGCCCGAAATTGCAGTTTCCGGAAGGTTACAACATCATTACCATAATTTTAGAAACCTCTCCCTGTACAAACAAGCGCACTGGTTTGAGATGATTAAAAAAAAAGTTATCTCCGCCTGCTTCTTTAATCATTTTCACCGAACTCTTAATATTTTTCACCGCAGACATTGTAAAAAAGCAAATCAACTGAAGATTTTAATTTTTCAGTGATATTTAAGTTTTCGAGACTCTATCTAGACGAAAAATTAATTTTACTTGTCCATAATGTAGTGTACGTAATTAAGTTAAAAAGTAGAAGGCATCGGTAAAACATATTTTTGTAGGAAATTTCGCAAAAATATATTATCATTGCTGTACAAATACTTTATAAACGAAAATTGAACTAGATACAAGAGTAACATAAAGAACAGTCATCGGTGCTTGAACCCATTAGAACGGTACTAACCCAACTTCGGTTCGGTTTTTGTTTGTGCCTATTAATTCAATTTTTATCTCGTGTAGTACTGCGAGCATTCACAAATTCTGCTCTGTTTGCGGTGGCAATTTCTTTCAATATCCTCCTGAACCCCCTGGAATTTACATTTATTTCTTCGCACCACTATAGTGATACCCAGAACAATCCTTAGATAATCCAGATTCACGGTGATTTCACTCTTTCTGCACTGAACTCACCAACGTAGGAAGATTAAAATGGGAAACAAAAATGTAAGCCAAAATTATAGAAAACCATTCGCTCTGACGGTATTCTTCAGAGCGATGTTTGCAGAATCGAATGATGGTACTAGGACTTGAAAATCCACAAAAATCACGAACATGACAAATGTTCAGTAATATGGCTAGCCTTAGCCCCCTCCAGGACAAGATCCTGGTTGCGCCACTGCTCGAAGTAGACTATAAACAGCTAAGTGAACGCACCATGCCCCACAAGGGGTTTCGGTACAAACAAGTAGAAGAAGACGATAGTGGTGAACTGGCAGGCTGAAGCCTACGGCGGCATTTTTAACGTCGAGGATCAATTGATCAATCGTTGGATTGCAAAAATAAGGGACAAGGTCGGTAGGGTGGCAGAATTCGAAACGTTTACTGACATTAGATATGTAAGTCCGCCATACTGACCAACGGAACGACTTTTGCAGTGTTTTCTTTACTTTTTTTCTAGTTTATTTAAACTGCCTCCTAAAATATCGAAATGTGTATATTTCACACAACATTATTCAATGGATGAAAGTTTCAGAAATATGCCGCCTTTAAAATTGGGGGAATATGGAAAATCCGGTCCTGGATGCATGATATCTCATCATAAGATAAGACAAAGTAGTATAGAAATAAAAGAGCCAATAACACTTTCACTGTCAACTATGATATCTCCAATTCTCTACTTTTTTCGAGTTGTGAATGCTAATATTTTCACGAGAAAGCAAGTTTCAAAAATTTGCCGCCCCTTAAAATCTGCCGCCCCGGGCAGCTGCCCGGGTTGCCCATATGGGAAATCCGGCCCTGCGCAAAAGAGGCTCGCGCCGGCCATGAGTTCTGCAAGCACTGAAATGAACTGTACATAAAAAAGAGAAAACTGTATATTCTATATTGTCATGCCAATGCCTCAGCCGTTCCTCTTTTTACCGTGACTCCTTGACGAACGTTGTCGAATAATTTGTTATGGTTACATCCATTAGACCAATTGGCAAAAGTCTTTACTACGGATACCTGTTGTTTTCATAATGGAGTTTTGTCACATTTCACATCAATGTGGGCATTGAAAAACAATCTAAGAATCAAAGTTCAACACAACATAAACATATATGTATAGTACAAAATTAATGTTAGCAAAAATCAAGTCTGTCTGTTTGAATCTTGAATCGGCCTCAATACAAGAAAGTCTATATGGACAACACAAAAAAAAATTAAACAAATTATTTTATAGTACACAGAATACTCTCCATACACGAGATACAGTCAAAACATCGCGACATATTGCGATAACTTATGACAGTGTCTATAATCCTTATCAATTTGAGATTTTCAGAAAGTCAGGGCACAAAAAAGACAAAGAAGTATGTTGCATGAAGGACTGAAGGCAAGTAGAAAATTGAAAAAAAAAATTTTAAAAAAAAAAGCTGTAACGAAAACGAAGATAAGAAAATGCAGATGACAGAATGCTGTGTAGTAATAATGTCAATAAATATTGAAAATGCAGTGCAAGTTTTTATACACACGAGTTTTGATAATTTGCATCAGACCGTGTAGGAATCCGAATACATTTCAAGTTGAAACGCATAAATGTGCAGGGTACTTCAAAGGGAAATTGCATTTAAAAGTCGTTTATTTTTTTCATTATCGCAGATATTACACGACGAAGCTCCATGTGAATCTTAGCTTTCGCTATATTGATTCAAGGGCATCAATTTATCGCCGTAGTTCGATTTTTCAAATGTACAAAGAGTACAAGGACTGATATGTCATTTAATTGGAATTCGATGGCATCTTACGTTAAGACTATAGAAAATTTGTTGTGCTTCATATAGCGTTAAAATGCCTACGCGGCTATACCTAACAATAGTTTGTGGATTGATGTCCACACGGCCCGTGTCAAATTGCTGACTAGTATGCTGAAGGACACCGATCCGGATGTGAAAAGCAATGGTACCTATCGCTTTATGCTGATGCGTAGTCACTGGTCAAACAAACCCGGGATATGCACGTCTGACTTCAACGTGAGGCTTAACCTTTAAGCGAGCCGAAGGAAGATCACACCTGCAATTGAGAATGTCTTTATCAAATAGTGTACCTTGGGGATGGGTATGCCCAGGGGACCATGGTCCATTCTCATCATGATGTTGGACTCGAGGTGGCAGGAGGCTTTTATTCAAGTTAACCAGCTGGTGCTGTGGGCCCGGAGTCGGGTTTCCGAAGGTGAGTGCATGTTCCGAACGAAGAAACCCCCATTTGACAATCAGATCATGTCAATAAAATGCCGAAGGTCCAAACAGTCCGATGGACCGGTAGCACGGCCGGATTTACCCTCTGCAGCGCCCCTGGGTAGTAGTCGTGTTGCCGCCCTCCGTCACTAGCTGAAGCAGAAAGTAGATCAGTCCCATTCATGTGAGGAGTACAATTTGTTTTAACATACGTTGGTTTCCGGCGTTTTTGGAAGTAGTAGAGCTTCAGTGAAAATTGCAGTTAATTTACTTTTAAGAAAGGTGTTTGGACAGAACTTCTAATCAAAGTTAGTGTTCAGAAATATAGGTACTCCATTGAAGGTGAAAGTAGATGCTCATGGAGGAGTGCATACTCCTTAGAGGTCAAAAGAATATTTGAAAATAAAAAATATGATAAATTTACGCCTTGGATGCATAAGCAACCCCTAAGACTGTCACAATATAAAACTAAATACGCATGCACTCGGTGCCACAAACGAACACTTTTTTGATCGATATTTATTATTTTATTATCGCAAAAGGTATTGACGCCCTAGGAGCGATTTGGGTGTGACGCTGCATTGTCCATGAATAAAATAATTTTTCGATTTTGCCGAATGATTTTTTCACGTGTCATCCATGCCTTGGCATTGAGATGTCAATCCACTTGCAATAAATTTAAATTTACACCTTTAAGTATTTGTAAAATTAAATGTTCTGTATAATTGTTTTCTTTCTTTTGTACAATTGTAATCTACCTTGTTTGGTTAATAAATAAATTAACTCAGCGTGGACTCTGTGCCTTCCCAAACACCAGAGGATTTTCGAACTCACCAATCATATTGGTGCATAGGAGGGTTGTTAGTCTTTCTTTTCGCCTCCCATGCATCTTTCATTTTTAAGCTGCAGGGCTCTGAAAAAAACAGCAGTTTCGTCTCAGTTAAAAATATCTTTCTGTGAATATCCGGCACAATATTCTTGAACCTTTTCCTTCCAATGTAACAATAGCTTGCTCCACAGAGGCACCTTCCCCGCAGATCGTTTTATAGGAAATGTTAAGTCGGCGTTTAAATTTCCACCCACAGATGCTTTGAAATCGTTTTAACCGAGAGATTTCGCAATTTCGAGCGCCTTTCCTCGAATAGGTGGTCCAGAAATTGGAATGTTTGCTGCCCTGACACGGCAAATCCATTCGACTACCGCCGTGTCTATGTTCAAGCCAGCGGTTTTTGGGAATCTTCTCTCCATGATTCCCGTGTCTAGCATATTCATTTAGAAGGTATTTTTTGTGCTTTAAAACCTCGCTTACTTGAGTTTTTCCCACAAGGAATTTTGTTGCTAACACGCGAAGACTCAACTTTTCATGTTCACTCAACTTTTCTTTAAGAGTTAGCCGGACGAGCAAATTGGACATATTTTACATATTTTGAAACACAAATTTTGTAAAAAATCGGAATGCAACTAACTGACAAAATCGATCAGGAATGTAGCTAAATTAATATTTATAACCTTGATAGAACGGGAAACGAAAAAGCAAGAAAAAAATACCTCAAGAAATAAAAATTGATAAAAAAAATCTCCTCAGCTTTAGACTAAGCCTGAAGCCAGAAAGAAAAAGCTCTGAGTCCAAGAGAAGTAGACAATTACTGATTGGAAGAAAAAGCAAACAAGAACAAAAAAGGAGGCGGAAGTCAAAGTCAAAAAGCTTGTTTTTTTACTGAAAAGTTTGTTTTCTTACATGTAGTATCCGTTATAGGGAGAACATATAGGCCGGGTTTCTGAGAGCTCTTATTCAGTACCTGTCGGCTGATTAGTCTTATCGCGTAGAGAAGACACACCATATTTAGAAAGCTTTTCCATTGTGTTGAATGGAATTTTTGTTTATTTTGCATAGCTACGCCATATTTTGCTTGTTTAATCCATCATCTTAGATTGAGAAAATCATTGCGCACTTTCATCCAACAGCGTAAATAAGCAAAAGATAACATAACTATGCAAAATTAACAAAAAATCAATTCAATATAATGGAGAAGCTTTTTGAATATTGTGTGTGTCTTCTCTGGGCGATAAGACTAACCATTCTATAAGATCTACGAGAGAATGGGCCATAGTAAGAAAAAATCAACGGAAAGGTTGTCCGCGTCCGCTATTGAGAGTGTCCGCTTTATAGAAGTATTAAATGCCCAGAAACTAAGGCATAAACGACGGGGACTCAAAAATTGTCCGTTATAGGGAAATGTCCGCTATTGAGAAGTGTCCGTTAAGGGAAGTTTCACGGTACTTAAAAACAAGAAAGATCTCCACGCGAAGAAGTATCTAAAGTCTAACAAATTGACATCTCACCTGCCTGATATATACGACCTTCATGCGGAAGATTTACTACTTACATCCGAGACGTATCCTACCGCCAACTATATCGTCACTGGCGATTCCAACTTGCCAAACATTGACTGGTCTTCAAACACATAGGCAATAAGCCCAATGATCTCAAAAGGAAATGAATTAATCGAAACTCTTGATTTTCTTAACTTCGCCCAATTTAATTTTGTTAAAAACTGTTCAAATGACATTCTTGATTTAGTTTGTTCTGGTATTGAAAATCTTAAAGTAGCTCATACTATTTATCCATTAACTGTCATAGATATGTATCATCCTCCATTGGAAATATTTGTACAATTATCTGCTGTTGCTTCTAGAGTTAAAAAAGTAGTAACTTAAACTTTTTAAATTTCAAAATGGCCGACTATACAAAAATGAATGCTGCTTTAAATATGTTTGATTGGTCTGAATTGAGTCACTTACAATTAAATGAAGAAGTTGATCGCTTTTATGAAATAATTAATCATCTTTTCAATTTGTATGTTCCTATTGGTCGTATAAATAATCCAGATTCATTCCCTATGTGGTTTTCAAATGAATTGAAAAAAATAATATTTTTGAAGAAAACTGCACACTTAAAATATAAAACAACTGGTAACTATTTCCATTATCAAGAATTTTCAGAATTAAGATCTAAGTGTAAACGGCAATCTAGACTTGATTATCAAAGCTACACGGAGAGAAATTTATGTAGTAAATTTTATTAAAACGAGTAATAAAATTCACTAAAAATTAAAAATTAATATTTATTACATAAATAATAAACTTTTATCGGTTTACTACAAAATGTTGTGAATTTGACATATCGGTTGCTAATACACTTTTCATTACATTGCAATGAATAAAGTTATTACACTCTATTTCGGTGAAATTTAATTACAAATACAGTAGATTTTTACAGAAATTTTGTGAAAACATAAATGTAAAAAAAAAAATATTTGTATTCGGAGAAAATCAGTTTAGTGTCGACTCGTGAATTTTAATTGCAGGATTTTCCTTCAATTTAGCTGTGTAATACATGGTAAGTGAATAAATATTTTATTTTTTTTGTTATATTTGTCGGATTAGAATTAAATTATTACAGGAAGTGCAGACATTGAATTTACTGATGGAGTGAAACCTGAAACATTACAAGAACTTAGTGTTAATCTTCAAGACAGAATATGTTAGTCTGCAAATTGAGAATGAACGCGGGATAAATTATAGATACATTAAGCTAAAGGTGATTCATAAATTTATATTTATAATAATAATTTGATGTATTTTATAGTCCTAACCCTCGAAACTTAAAATTTACAATTTGCAATGGAGTTTTTTTATACTAAGTTTAACTTTCTTCCAATTTAATAAGTTATTTTTTTCATTTCTTCTAGGAAAAAACACAAACAGGATGTAAATTAAACAAAATTCTACGTTCACAGAAAGTCGATTCATTGAAGAAATAAAAGAAGATTAAAACTGTAATTTCTATTCTATATTCTAGCACGGATCGGCCCAGCTTAATTTAGTTCGCATTATCGACAATGCTTTGTATATTTACTAAAATTAGAATTTGATAAACATTTTATTTTGGAGATAACTTCTTAACAATGTGAACTTTCTTATTATTATATACATATGTATTTGTTAACAAAATTTTTTATAGGATTTCATGAATAAATAAGTACCGTAGCGTTGAATATAAGATTTTTTTTTGTTCATTGCAGAAAAATATTAGGAGAGTACTATTTACTTCACTGGAAAATGTGGTTAAATTTTACAGAAAAAAGGTTAACTTTAATGATAATCAATAATAAATTAATACTACCATTGTAGTGAACTTTTACAGTAAAGGAACATTAACTTTACTACAATGTAATAAAGTTATTCACAACGCGAGTAGTTAATTTTACTACAAATGCGATGGGGTCAAAATTCATTACAATTCTGTAAAATTTACTACGGATTTGATAAAATTTCACTATTTTTTTCTCTCCGTGTATATTTATAAATTAGAGTAACAAGTTCCGTCCAACCTGAAATATTTCTGGAAACATATAACCTCGTTAAAAGCTGACGACGAACTACCGAGTACAATGTATTTAGGTAATCAAAAAAGCTCTAATGATTCGATAATTGCTGATTTATTTGCTGATCATTTTTGTAGTGTTTATAATACGGATAATACTCATCTGAATCCACCATTAATTAATAATACTTTTTCATTATCTCATGTGTATATAACTGGTGATATTCTCTACAACAAACTTCTTAAATTAGACATTTCTAAAAGTGCTGGCCCCGACGGAGTTCCTCCAGTATTTTTAAAAAGTTGTGCTATTAATTTAGTTCAGCCCCTCCTTACCCTTTTTAATAAATCTTTGGCTACTGGGAAATTCCCCCCACAATGGAAAAAAAGTAATATTTTACCTATTTATAAAACCGATGACAAAGCTAACATCAAAAACTATCGCCCCATAAGTATTCTGTGTAGCATTCCAACACTTTTTGAAAGCATTGTCACTGATCTTATAACACCTAATGTACGACCTTTTATAATACCTAATCAACACGGTTTCTGCTCCGGGAAGTCCACTGCCACAAACCTACTGTCTTACGAGAATATTATTTATAAAGCGTTCAATAGCTCTGATCAAGTTCATTCTATATACACTGACCTAACTAAAGCCTTCGATAAAATAAACTTTGAACTTTTAATTAAAAAATTAAAAAACTTTGGATTCTTTGGTCCCTTTATTTGCTGGCTGGGTGATTATTTACAGAATAGATCATTAACGGTAAAAGTGGGTAATAGTTACTCACGGGAATTTGTACCCTCCTCGGGTGTTCCCCAGGGCTCACATTTAGGTCCACTTCTGTTCTTAATATTTGTGAATGACATGGGTTTATTTTTGAAAACGTCGAATTTTTGCTTTTTGCAGACGATTGCAGAATTTTTAAAACTATAAAAAGTGATAGTGATGTTGCCACTCTTCAGGCTAATTTGGATAAATTTAATCGTTATTGCATTTGCAATAAACTTGAATTGAACTTGTCAAAATGTCAATACATTGTGTTTAACAGTAGCCGCACAATTTTTCAACATTGTTATTCTGTAAATAATTCTTATCTTATTAAAGATCTTGGAGTTTTGTTTAACACAACCTTAAGTTTCATAAATCATATTAATGTAATATCGCAAGAAGCACGTAGAATGCTTGGTTTCATAATAAGAAACTCTTCTGATTTTAATAATATACATGCTATCAAAACTTTATACTTCTCTCTTGTCAGAAGCAAATTAGAATACATGTCTATCATTTGGAATCCGTATTACAAAACTCATGAATATACCATTGAAAAAGTCCAACATAAATTTCTCAGATATGTAACATATAAACTGCATATTTCTATCTTAAATATTGGTTATCCGGATATCACAGCTTTATTGAATATCAATACTCTCGAAGCCAGAAGATATTAAAATGACTATATTTTTATTCATTTTAGTTAATGGTGTAGTTGAAGCACCAGACATTCTCGGCGAAATTTCCATAAGAGTTCCTTTAAGAAACACTAGAAATCAAGACTTATTTTGCTTACATACATTTCGATCAAATTATTTGTAAAATTCACCAATCGAAAGATTCAAGGCCAATGGAAATGCAATATCTAAATACATAGACATATTCAACTCAGATAAACTAAAACTGAAAAGCTTCATTCTTAATTTGTTCGACTGAATTTTAGTTATTAATATTATTATTTTTTTAATTTTATTTTATTTTGTTAATATATTTATGAATTTTCTTTTGCATTTAAAACATTTAAGTTTAGAATTTATAGGTGTAAGATCACATAACAGTACTCGTAATTTATAAATGAATTGTCAAAAGGACTTATGTCCGTTTATATTCAAATCAATAAATAAATAAATAAATAAAACAGCTTTCAGCGGAAACTTGATTTGATATTTGACTTTGCGACGGCGTAAAAATGATAAGCACATTATTATTAGATATCCTGACTTCTATGCACTTATAGAATTGATACAAAATTTGGGATACCCTTCGTGGTTAGAACAAATGGTTTTATAAAAAAAATATTCAAATTTGAGTAGAATCATTATCTATCAAAAATATGAATAAAAATGATCCACCTTTTGTGTACACATTTTTTACTCCCGTTGAGTTTATAAAGCGAAATCAAAATTTCGTATGCATGCTTGTTATAAACTATGTTGAGTTAAAATTATCCTAAAAATTACACCAGTTTTTCAACTGTGTACGAATAATATCAAATATGTACTCTATTTTTAAATTACATCAAAATCACAAAAAATATAGTTCACAAAAATCACACACCCAAACAAAAAACATATATCCACAATAAATGTGAATATTTTTATTTATTTTTATTCATTTCTCATTAATACTATAAAAACGCTGACGAGTCCATGAACTTATCCGCTCGAGAGTGTTACTAATATATTTGCAATTTGCAATAAATTTATGACGATAATCAATCTAACGATCATAATAAATTCAACACGATACAACAAAATTAAAAAAAAAAAGAAAAACCAAATACCTACTCGTCATATATAAAGCGAGAGAAAAAACAGGTGCCATGAGAATGAACTAAATTTCCATAAACATACAAGCCAAAAAAAAATACAAAAATAAGAAAAAACACAAAAGTTAAGGTTATGTTAATGAATTTTCGATTTCTAGGAAATGATGTTTGGAAGTTCGATATTTTTGCATATTTATTAATATTGTTTTATATGGCGAATTGATTTTTTTTTTTTTGCTCAGCACCAAAAATAGAATAATATGCAAGTCTTGTTGTATTACACTAAATCAGGGGCGTACGCAGAAAAATATTGTGGAAGGGGTTTTAGGAACCAGGTTCACGTTGGCAGGGATTCCAGCATATGATAATTAACTGACGCTGTCAGTCTTAATCTGAAGATAGTGGTAAAATTATAAAGCTTAAAAACAATTATAAATATACACGTAATCTACAGTGGGTTTCGAAACCACTGCCCTTTGCTTCGAAGGCGATTACCCTAGCCACTATTCCAATCAACCTACTGTCTAAAAAAAAAATGACATTAATACATCTGAAAATTTTGAACCCCCAAAACCCCTACGTAGGATCGCCACTGCACTAAATGATAAATAGTCGCAAATATAGTATTCTTGACGGTCAGCTGGTTGAGAGAACTGGATTTGTAGGTGACTTTTTGGAGCTGAAATTAATATGATGTGCTTATAATTTATTGGAGTAAAATTATTGCACTTGCAACTACTTTGCTTGAGGTTAATATAAAAATAGAAGGAAAAATACTTTTTTTATATATATAACATTTAACACAAATTCAATCACATACGAATATCTACAAGTATTGTTAGATCATGTAAAACATGTTCAATGATGTTTTGATCAGGGTTGTTAATCGTTATATACCAAGGGAATTAAATACAGAAAATATTCTCTCAGATGGCATTAGATATTAAAACGAAATACCCCTACTGAGAGTCTTTTGTTCGAACAACTTCAGTACAAAAATCTTCTTCCAAATGTTGAAAAAAGCTTTACAATAACTTTTTTTTATAGTAGTAAATTAATCTGCATTTACGACTTGAAGTTAAGAGTTCGATTTTATTTCGTCCAATTTAATTATATTACCATTAAATTCAATTCAAGTTACAACTTAATCACATTTAAATCTTTCGAACAAAATTGAAAAACTCTTAAACGTTTCTCTTAATTTAATTCAATAAAATTAAAGTCGTTAAAACTGCGTGTTTATAGGTATGGTTACACAAAAACAAATCTGTATCTAAATAACAATAGCGTTGACTTAAAACACAGATGAATGATGTTGACAATAAAACTTCTTCTTTTTTTTGTCTTTATATGCGATCGATCGACGTCGACCTTTATATCTATCAACTTATATGCACATAACGCTATAAAACTATTCATTCACCAACTTATAAACGCCGAAACACAAACAGACGATGTATTCGAAAACAAAATCAATTTCTTTTTAGGAGATTCAGAACTACTGATAAGAAATTTCAAAGATTTTTGTTATAAATTTTCCAGTAAATTTTAGAGATATTTATCTGACAACTTGAGATAAGAGCGAGAGCAACCAGATTATTATAAACGTAGTATAATACAGCGAATCTAAAATCCGGAATAATGTCAATATGTGATGTGTATTTATAAACGTCGTACAAAGTTTGTCTTATAAATGTAATTTAATACAAGTATAAAAGACTTTGCCGACGGATAAGCAAGCTTTATAGCATCGCGTTTTGATTTTGCCTTTTTCCCAGCAATTTGCATAATAAACGTTAGGAGAAGTCAATTTTTCTTTTCGGAATATATTTTATACTGTTTTATTGAAATAAATCCGATAAGTTGAAGTTATCTTAATCGATATCAGTATTTGGTACATATGTTTTGTAATTATACAAATTTTGCGCGTGTGATTTAGTGGAGAGATAGGAAGAAATCTGTGACTATAGTTATAAGTTTGTGAGAACGACACTGGACGCGTCTAGGAAATACAGAATAATCGTTAAGATGACGATTTAATAGTAGACGCATTGTCGTTACAGAGAAGATACGAGTATACGATGTGTCTCACTTAGATTTAGGACTTATTACTTATTGGGCTGAGACAGTGTCAGTGTACTATTCTATGAAAAATCGATGCATAGTTCCTGTGATTTCCGATAAAATTCCTGAAAAGTTATTGATAAACATATTTATCATACTCAGTTCTTATCCTGCAAAATGTGTACGTACCACATTTCCTGACTTCACACTGCATATACCCATAGATTCAAACTATGAGATTTAAAAGTCAAATATTGTCATCGAAACTTGAAAATTGTATTACTCTTCTTGACCTACAGTAATTAATCATCAACCAGACACAACCTTATCTCTTTTCTAAAATTGAGCGCGTACTATAGCAGGCTATCATTTCCAGCATCTGTTATTAAGGTCTCAATTGAATGTTGAATGCGGTGGATGACCATGCACATAGTTGTGAACATGATATGGTATGACCGTGGTTATCTCAGTTACAACTCCATAGTTTCTCGAATGACTTAATCTGAATTCAAGAAGAATATGTCAAGCATAAGATTACCCAAAGTCATTTGTCATAAATACTACATTTACGCGTTATTTTATCGTCTCTAGAATAACTCTTGTTCTTGTTATATTTGATTATTATTGATTTCATTCATATTGATTCATTATATCACTTGCAAAGAATACATATACAACAGGGTGGGTCAAATGAGATTTATACGAATGTAAAACGCGAATAACTTTTTTATAATATTTTTTTTGTTGCTGCTTATAATCGGGTAGGCTACGATATCCCGCCCAACATATTCTTGTTTTTCAAAATCCCGACCTTTATTATCCCGCCATTTCAACAAAAAAGAATCCCGAAGTTAAAAAGCGCCACCCCAATGGCAATTTACATATTTATTTATTTTTTTTTTTTTTTTTTTTAGATAGATTAGAAAGTAAATGCATGGGAGTACTTAAGTCTCGGAGACCCAATGGCCCTGTGTTTTGTGTCGTCGAGACTTTAGTGTCTTCGTGAAAATTTTCGCTTAGTGTTCACTTATCAGTGAGATAGTGGTATTCAATGGCTGCATTCAGCAAATGTAGTAGAAGTGTCTTACTCTACACTCTAAAAAATTTACTCCAATAATAGGAGGAAACTTTATTTCCTTCTATTATAGTAGTAAATTTACACCACGATATGAATGAGAGTAATTTTACGCTTTACGGTGTAGATATTTACTACAAAATTGGTGTATATCTACATACGTTAATAAGTAAAAATAAAGTAATGACACATCTTCACACCAAATGAGGTGTAAAATTACACCAAAATAAAGTAATATTAAAGAATCAGTTTAGTATTACACTATTTTTTTGAAAAATAAACGTTTAGTGTTATTTTGCGAAAAAAAGATGTTAAATTCAACGAGTTTTCGATGTAAAATTCAACCTTGTTTTTACAGTGTATAGTTCATTTCGCTCTTAGACTATTTAGCGGAAAAGGGGGTCGGTGTGAGGTGGCGACAGTCGCTGCAAGCGCTCAATTATTATCTTGAGCGAAGAAATAAACAAACATGTTAAAAATATTTGGGTAGTTCTACGATAATTAACACATTTCCAGTCTCAAATTTAATTCTAAGCAATAATTAGAATTTCATTTCTAAAAACGATATTGTTTAAAAGGTATGCAGTTATTAGAGAGTTTTAGCAAGTCGTGTGGATTTGTTAGTATACGCTAAATACACACTACAAAATACTAACTACAATTGTTGCATCAGAAGAGTTTTAGTATATCGTTTAATATTGCTCGGTATTAGAGTATTACGCTTTACAAAAAAAAAAAAAAACATAAATTCATTCACAAATATCGTAATACATGTCATTATAATTGTATTCAGTGTTCTCATTATGAACAATTGTTCAAATTGCGAGCATATCTCTCCGTTTTCTCAATCATAACAACTCGGTTACTAGGCAACAAATTTTTATACGATACGCCAGTGATAGTTGGGATATGTATGTCAAATACATACTACGGCATAAAACGGCTAAAGAAATTCTTTAAAAAGTATTCGGTATTATTATTATCATGGACATTGAATGTGTTTTTGAGCTATATCTCCACGATTTAATTGATTTCGACGATGTGGACGAGTGCGTTCAGTCCCATCTACACACTCAAAGAGCCAAGCCGGTTTTTCGGTCAGAAAAAGGGATTTTCAATCTAGAGGATATGCTGGACGATGAAGTCGTTGCAAACTTTCGCTTCGAGCGGAGACATTTGTATCAATTACAAAAAGGACTAAAAATTCCAGACAGAATTGAAGTTCGTCGTGGATGCAAAATTGATGGACTTACTGCTTTATGCGTTTTACTACGGAGGATAACCTATCCGAATAGGTTATCAGATTTAGAAAGGATGTTTGGCATCTCAATAAGTTTCATCTCTTCTGTTTTCAACCATATGGTGTTGCTGCTTACGGACAGGTTTGGCCATTTATTGGAAAATCTTAGCAATTTGCAGTGGCTTGACGACAAGAAGCTTAATGAATATTGCACGGTAAGTACATTGTTTTCTGCGGTTTAAAATAAAAGTTAGATACCAAAGAACGTGCAATTTGTTGATTTATGTTGGCATATTATTCTCTACTTTTGTATGTATAGTTTTGAAGCTATTAAGAGAAGTAATTATGACAGGAAGCATTATGACAGGTTTTTATAAAATATAATTTTTTGCATTAGTACTTAATGTTCCTTTAAACTTGTTTCCGGAAATTTCTTAAATATTGAAGTTTGGAAATTAAATATTAATTAAATTTAAAAAATAAATATTTAAAATTAAAATAGGAAGCAGTGTCTCTGCAAATATGGCACAAATGTTTATCTCCCATACGCGCCAAATTAAAAAAAAATAATAATAACGAGACCGAGGCTAATTTCGGGCGCGGCCGAAATTTGAATACCCGTCACATTTGAATGAAAATTAAGGTTCTTTTGTGTTAACCCATTAGTGCATAGTGTCCCTTTAGTTTAAAGGGACACCCTCTTTTTCCCGTTATATGATCAGATTTTTGACTATGCACTGGAAGTGGGTATGCAATGACAACTATTAACATCTGTTATAAAAAAAACTCGTGTTCAAATGTTTTTATCGCTTGGTATAGTTTATTTATTGAAAAGAATGAGTGGCGGAATTTCGAAAAATCGCCAGATTCAGGGCTGGGGAGAAAAAATTAAAAATTGCTAATATTTTGTAGTGCTTCGATTGGATAGTCGTTAAAATGTGTGTAGGCTACTTTTCTAATCAAAGAAAAAATGTCGTGGTGTCATAGATTTTGTCTAATTTAGCAAGTATTGCAATGTCGTACTTATAAGGGACATTGTGCACGTAGGTCAGTTGGTGAAATACTTTTCTAGACTTACAGCTGGGGAAATTTTTGTAGAAATTAGTAGCGGTGGACCGTCTTTTTGAAGACATCAACATTTCTGGTACACCGCTATTGATGGCAATGAAACAGGTGCAAAGGAAAAGGGACTTTCACTGCTGATGTGAGGTGCATTTACAATCTAGACGATCCAGCAATTGCTTTTGAAATTACTAAATAAACGTTTGAATTGGTGAAAGACCCCGCAGTGGGGTTTGCGTCCATGTCATGGGATTGAGAAATTTTGTGAGAGGCCTCACCATCAGTACGATCTCCACAGAGGAGGGAGACAAAGACCTTCCGGCGTTTCCCGATGCATGTTGGCTATTGACTGACCTTCCACCCCGGTTCCGGGCCTCAAAAGGGCTAGCTGTTGAAACGAAAAAGTGCTAACTGTTAGCTGCTTGGAGTCATGCCTGTAGTAGTAATATCTGATGATAACCGCCATAAAGCGGGAAAGCAGCGTTTCCAGCCAAGCCTGATAGTCCAAAAGGCAACCGAGCCCGCGGAATGCACTTCGAACTATGTAGTGATTCCATATTACCGTAAAAGGAGCTAACAATCAATTTATCCGCGGAGAACTAATTAGATGTTGTTTTGGGCACTAAATTCAAGCGGAGGACATTTTGTATTTATTTTATTTTATTGTATTTATTTATTTTACATGCCACTTATAAATTTCAGTGATTTCTATTCCATATCCGTCAAATTATTTCACGATTTATTTTCACCAGATACAATACAAACTGGTCGTATCAATTTCTTCATTCATCAACTGACCGCTGTGCATAGTGTCACTTATAGAGGACGGCTTGTAAATCTACTATTACTTATTTTTTCGAATTTTTTTTTTTCAAAAAGTACTTCCCTGTCGCTACTTCATTTCATAATAATTGACAAAAGTCAAAAAATATTGTCAGGGAATTTCATGCACTATTGGGTTAATAATTTCTACCGCAGCCCTATGACGTATTTCGATTCCATCTGTCTTCGGATGCGTTAAAGCTAATCCAGGAACACACTTGGATGCATTTTGGTTAAGATTCAAAAAGAAAAAGTTTTTTTTTTACAAGAACCTAATATTTTGTGGTTGGTTTATATGACAGCTCTATGACGTAATGTTCCGATTCCATTCATTCCTAGATATGTTTTGAGGTGTTACACATTTGGGTGAAGTTCGGTTACGATGGAACATAAAGAAAAACAATTTTCTTTGAAGAACCTAATATCCAGGGGTTGGTTTGTATGCAGTGTTCCGATTTTATGCGCTCCTAGCTGCTTTAAGGCTTCACTAGGAATACATTTGGGTAAAGTTTGGTTAAGGTCGGATTAAAAAGGAACAAGTTTTTCTTAGAAGAACTAAATTTTTAGCGGTTGGTTTGTATGGCAGCCCTATGACGTAATGTTCCGATTCCATCTGTTCCTAGATATGTTTTGGGACTTTACTAGAAACATATTTGGGTGAAGTTTGGTAAGGATTGATACATAAAGAAAAAAGTTTTTTATAGGAGAACCTAATTTTCAGAGGTTGGTTTCTATGGCAGCCCCATGACCCCATGGTCCGATTTCATTCGTTCCGACATATATACAGCGTACACTAAGAAGAAACTTGTATACAAAATTTCAGCTCGATAGCTTCAAAATTGAGGGACTAGTTTGTATTGAAACAGACGGACAGACGGACAGACAGACAGACAGACAGACGGACAGACGGACATCGCTCAATCTATTTCTCTCGTCACACTGATCAATAATATATATACTTTATATAGTCGGAGGTGCCTCCTTCTTTGCGTTGCAAACTTCATGACAAAGTTAATATACCCTTTCACATAGTGACGGGTATAATAATACAACAATAATCACAATGCATCTTAAAAAAAGTGCATTCTATTTGTTTTGTGATTTTTTTTAACTATTCCTTATATTATTTTTTAGGCAGTTTCAAGAAAAGGGGCACCACTGGATTCGTGTTGGGCTTTTATAGATGGAACAGCAAGAAGAATTTGTCGTCCTTCAGTATATCAAGAGAACTATTATAGTGGTCACAAACGGTTCCACTGCGTTAAATATCAATCCGTTTTGGCACCAGACGGTATCATTGTAAGTTTGCATGGTGCATATCCCGGTAGGAGGCATGACGCCGGTATATATGCGGAATCTGGAATGCAGCAACAACTAAAGTCACTCAACAGCCAAAAAAACAAATATGTTATATATGGGGATCCAGCTTATGCAATTTCGGATGTGTTGGTGAGTCCGTATCGTGCGGCTCTTTTATCCCAGCAACAAGAAAAATTTAACTCCGAAATGAGTAAAGTACGCCAGTCGGTTAAATGGGGCTTTCAAAAAATTGCTTTACTATTTGCATTTGTAGATTTTCATAAAAATCAAAAACTATTGCTGCAGGAAATTTCTAAAACTTACAAGATCTGTGCAATTTTGGCAAATTGCCATACTTGCTTGTACGGAAGTCAAACAAGTCAGTATTTTAATCTGGATCCACCGCTACTTGAAGACTATTTGAGTTGTAATGATTACCAGTAAAACAGATTGAATTTCTGATCAATTAGGAGAATGCGCCACCTTAAAAATGCAACTGTCGTAGTTGAAAAATCAAACTTTCGTTTTAAATTTATTTAAATTTCTATTTGACAAGATCATATTTCCCCCGAAGGAGAACCCTAAATTGTATCGCCATTATAGGACACTATTATAAATGCCATAATAATCAGTCACAAAATGTTATCCCATCGAGCTTTGGCATATGTAATAGTGTCCTCCAATGGCAAAATTAAGCCTCCTGTTATATGGAGGTTTCAACAAGCAAGAAATAATTTACAATCAAAAAGTAGACAGTTGTATTATCATAGTGCGATGTATCATTCCCACTTTTTTCAGATCCAAACTATATACCTATCAATTTTTCTTTATTAAATGACTATTAAAAGAAAACGAGTTTGAATGTTCATACATTATAATAATTTATTAGAAATAAATAATAGAAACACAAACAAAAGTATAAGTCTAGGTTATTTTTTGGATTAATAATTTAATCAGGTCTATTTGTTGCTTTTGTGCAGCTTCAGACGCTTCTTGCTGCCGTTCTTGTAGAGCAACTCGACGGGCTTCAATCTCATTCCTTTTTTCTTCAACCGCAACTCGGCGAGATTTCAGTTCCAGCTTTTTATGTTCAAGCTCAACATCACTTAGCCTTTTTTCTTTAACTAAATCATATAATGATTCCTTGCTCGTTTTGGACGTCTTTCGCCGTAGAACCTTCTCCGTTACATTTTTGATCATTGGTGGTACAGGAGGGTCCTCAATGGTGATGATATTTGACTCTGAAGCAGTCACATCGCAAGAAATCATACCGATATCGTCAAGTGGAAGGTCTTCGCAGAGAATGTCAATACTACTAAAATTATGACTTGGGGAAGATTCGTAAGTTACTTCTTCCATGCACGTCGCTTCTTCTCTTAACATCTCTCCAGTATTTTTTACTTTTTTTCGAGCTGGTGGTTTAAATTCTTCCCGCAAAGACCGGATTTCTTGGAGGAGCTGTTCCTTTTCCCTACACTGAGAAAAAAAATCCCATTAAACCAATAGGAATTAGCCATTTTATCCCATTGGATTTAGTCAATGGGAAAATCCCATTATTGGGTTAATAGGATACCATTAATTCAATGGGATGGAACATCATTAAAATAATTAGATCGAACTATTAAATCAAAGTGATATTATACTATTAATGTTAAACGATATCCTATTAATGCAATCATGTTATCCTATTGCCTCAATAAAAGGACATCCCATTAAATTAATATGATTTTCCCATTGAAATTATAGTTTATCCTATAATATGGATAATGGGGCACCCTATTAAAACAATATTTTTTTCTTATTAGGACAATAGTTATTTCATATAAATTTTATAGGATGTCCCTTTGAAAATACCGTTACCTCAATAACACGACAGGAGAGATATTGATTATTCATTTCAGTGAAGAAATGGGTTTAAATATGAAAAGGTTGAACGTTAGTAAAAACATGTTGGAATCCAGTGTTCAAAAATGGACCATTATTAAATAAATAAAATAAAAAATCACTACATGTGTGAATTGAACTAATGAACCAGTTAAACAAAATCTTACGCCATTTTAAAATAGTATACCCGCTCTTTTGAAATAAAATTTAGGTGAACAATATTTTTTTCCATCACAGTACATATAAAATTGTATATATGTAAATACACGGGAGTATGAAAATGAAAATCATAATTAAGTCCCGAATTCGCATCTATTTCAAATTTACAAAATAGCGAATTCAGCGATAATTGCTGTTTTAAAAAATAAATGCGAAATCCACCCATTTGTACTTTTTCCACGAAAAAGTTAATTTTCTTTCAAAAAATCAGTTAAGAGAAAATATTTTTCCATCTCAGATTCATTTTTGCATTTGAATTGAACTTTTGCAAAATTTCCAATATTCGGAAATTTTTTATGCGAAATTTCATTTTTTTGAGAAATATCTGTACCTCTTATCATAATGCATAAGCATACCTTTTAAAATATTGGCAACTAACTGTAAATCTGAATCAATCTTATTAGATATTCCCATTAGTCTAAAATGTACGTCCTATTAGAAATTCAATGGTTTATAATCTCATTAAACTAATAGGATAAAACTATTAACTTGTTTAAAATAGCCGAGGCGAAAAGTTAATAGGAGTCCCATTAACAGGTTATGGGATGTTTTTCTCTGGGTGTATATTCTTCCTCTGTACCTGATCGGCGTAACTTGCTTTTATCGTCCTTAATGTAGAGCTGTAATAAATACTCGACGTGTTCTCTTATAGCTCGTTCCGTGCGAAGAGTTGGACAGATTGTCATGAAGTTCTGCAGCACTTCGCCCCATTTCCGCTTCAAATCCTTGAACGTTCTTTCTTTGTAAGGATTAATAGCGACGGTTTCCCGAAGCAGGAAAATGTCTTCTTTGCAGGAGAATCTGTTCTTCTTCGATTTATTCTGAAAATTAAAAAGTGTTCACTTCTTTTGATAACAAAACAAATAATTTGTAACTATACCAATTGGTCGCTCATTTCATCAAATACTCGTATTTCTCAAAAAGGACTAATTCCAATCACTAATAAACGTGAAGCGTCAAACGTAAAATTCTTTCGGTTCTCGGAATCTTCAATTTATGGCCAACGTTAAATTATGAACGAAAATTTAAATATGTGTCAAATAGGTAAAATTCATGTTAACTTCTCCTACGCCTACTTGCAAAATTTAAAATTTACGTACAATATTTCATGTACGTTTTCCATTTGCAGACCTTAAACTTTTGGAGAGTCCATACGCAAGCGCATTATCTTCTGAATTTCGATGTCGTCAACGACAAGTCATTTATCCGTTTTGCTAAAACTCTCTATTATTATAGCTCCCTATCACTCAACTTTACTTTTAATGGATGCTAATATTTCTTTGAGTGCAATATCTCCCAATGTATAATTTTGTCATTTCGATGGCCGATGGCTGTCCCACTTCGCGATAGACAGGCAATATTTTTGTAAAAACCTGTAGGAAAACTATCTCCTCTTACGGGATTTGTGAAAAACTATTTTCTTTAATTTATTTTAGATAAGAACAAAAAATGCAGTGCTTGAGTAGATATACTTGAGATACTTTTGTTGAGAATTCAAAATTATTTCTATTTTCATGTATGTATTTCTTTAAGGAAATCCAAAAGTCCACAATCATTGGACCATGGAATTATTGCGAAAAACTGAATCCTTTCTCAGTGGTCTTGTTGTCATTACCGTGTCAAGTAAAAACTTAAAATCCACAAAAAAAAGTTTGAAAAATGAGGCTCTTCGGGTTTCTGACATTTTAACAATTTTCGATCGCAAAAAATCAGTGTTTTACTGTTTTTTCTTCAAAATTAATTTTGATCGAAAAAGGAGCAGAAAAAGGGGCTTAAAATGTTGGCTCTAGAATTTGCCTAACAATATTTTTCAACTCCTCCTTCAAAAAATTTCGGACTTGGACAAAAGCTCTTAACCGATTTTAGTGAAGTTATTTTTATTTTTTTAGGAAAAATTGTCATCTAATGTTGCTATTTTAGCTAGTCTAGCTTTGGAGATATTGAGGTTTAAGTCTTACAAGAAAATATTTTTTTCGAAATTCTTCAAATGCCACTTAAGGGTTAAGAAATGGGGGTAATGGTTCTATGAGTTGTCTAGTCCTGATGGTATCTACTTTATAAAATGGAAAAATGCTCGGATATTCCAGTTGTAATTCCTTGGAATTTAGGACGGTCTACTACACTGTAGGAATTATTTAACAGGCTTTTTTGTGTTTGTTTGCATTTTAAATTAATTAAATTATGCTTACGCTTATTCCACGGTTCAAAATTGCACTCTAACCTTTTCAACTCAAATTTTGGCACCAAATTCTGCTTCTACTTGCTTTAATTTGCCAATTTTTCATTTGAAATTTTCAATAATAACCTTTTTCATCAATTTAGTTTCGATTTTATCATATGATTTGAAACGTTCTAAGTGCTTCTATACAATGACTCCTATCCCTCAGCAAAAAATGTTATTTAAGAAACTGTTCTTCGCAATTTTTTCACCAGATTGATTTTAGTTAGTCCCATTCTACTCTAAGGAAGCCCAGAGAGTGAAAACAATTCCTTATTGAATTAAATGATTCAACCTATAATTCATACCTTATACAGTTCACCGGCCGGCCGGGGCGCTTATCTTTCAAGAGCGCAAAACAAGAGTGTAGAAATATTTTCACGACGATTATTTTTTTTAGTTGTAAATATTAAAAGTTGAGGCTCGCATTTTACTCTAATTTCATAAAAAAATATATTTTAAAAATCTCCCGTCTCTAACAGTGCCCCGACTATTATTTTACACTCATAATATTTGGACCCACAAAATTAATTAATTAAATTAATTTCATAAAAAAAAATTAAATAAAACAAATTGTAATATTAAGAGTTATACTCATTTAACATTGGTCCACCCTGTAGGTGACTGGTCCATTTGAGGATTTTGTTTAGTAATTAAGGAAATAAAGTATGTACCTACATATTAACATTTTAATATTTTATGCATTACAAGCATTCACATGTACCCCATCGATATACATCAGTCATTTAGACTTTTGCGTTTGTTAAGTTCAAATAGGGCTTTGATATGGTTTGTGTCAAAGCTGATAATGAGACGATACAACACAATTACGATAAAAAGTCGAAGAAAGAAATATAAATAAAAGAATAAAAGAACTACAGACTTTTGATTTTCAAATTAACGAAAAATTTCCCAATTAAATTACACACCTACATATTTTAAACAATATTATTATACAATTTAGATATCCAATAAATATTGAGGTGCTTCGGCCGGGTCTTGAACCTCTGCTCAATGGCATTCGTTCGTTTTACACACCAAGCTGGTGGTTTTCTCTTGTAAAATGATGTACACATCTTCGTTCGAACGGAGATTATAGAAAAAATTATTCCTTGGCTGTTTTTTGTTGTATTTTTTTTCTTGTTTTTTAGCAAATTATTTTTTCAGTGTATAAACCTAATCAATTAAAAAAAAATTGTTAAAGAGTAATTGCAAATCAAAAGCATTTGAAACATTTTTGCACCTTATTCTTTTGCTTCACTTCCCGCTTCCCGCCCATTACGACGGTCCCAAGAAAAGTTTCTTCTTCAGAAAGTAGGAAAACGTATTCCCCCATAAAATGTCAATCTTGTTCAAATCCAACGATTCCAGTCTCGGGGACGCGGATAATCCGATACAGCGAAACTATCAACACATGTCATAGGGACGCAGGGCCGGATTTACCCTCTGTAGCGCCCCTGGGCAGTCGTCGAGTTGCCGCCCTCCGTCACTAGTTTAAGCTGAAAGCAGATCAGTTGCATTCATTCGTCGTTCTCCGGCTACAGCCCACTAAATTGATTGTTTTCAGTACGTGATGAGTTTCCGTAACGTTTAGTGAAATTGAAGTCAATCAAAAGGTCTCGACTCCCAAACAATGGATATTAAGTCCTTTTTCTCTTAGTCACAAACGTTCTCCAGCTGCTGCAACACGAAATGGTCGTTTTCAATACTTAATGAAACCAGCCCGAAATTGCAATTTCCGGGAGGAGGAGTTGGGGTATGCTATACCAGGAGAAAAAAAGTGGATCCAGGGAAAAGATCCGTTCATTGGTGGTCAAGGCCTTTCGTTATACTAGCGTAGAAGTAAAAAAAAAGTAAAAGTCTCGGCTTGTTTTGGCTCCGGGTGTACGTTACTTCTCCCACGCGCGATTTCCAAAGCTCTAGTGTTGAACTGGCAGGCTGACTTTATTCCAATTTTAGAAGGGTCGCTTAATTCGTTAGACAATTTCGGCAAAAGTCGAAACGCCTCTACTGACGTCAGATATGTAAGTCCGCCACTGACCAAAGGAACGTCTTTTGCAGAGTTTCCAATATTGTTTTTCTAATTTATTTAAACTGCCTCCTGAAATATCGAAATGAGTATTTTTCAGAGAACATTAATCAATGGAAGGATGAAAGATTCAGAAATATGCCGCCCTTCAAAATTTGCCGCCCCGGGCAGCTGCCCAGGTTGCCCATATGGGAAATCCGGCCCTAGGGACGCCAAAGAAACTATTGCTCGAGGAGAGTGAAGGATATTCTTCCAATCTCGGCCGGGAAATGCTGCTTTTGTTTCTTTTTTAATCGAATATCATCCGTTTTATCTTTTTTGTACAAATGTAATTCAAAAAAATATTAGCAGCGTACACAGCATTTTTTTTCCAAGTGAAATTGCAACCAGACAAATTCTAGTGAAAATTAATACTGATAATTCAACAAAACTCAACAAGCTGATAAACCTGCAAAAAAGCCTTTTAAGCTAAGTGAAGTTTTCGTATATACATAAATCACCGGAGAAGTAGATAGTGTCGAAGAAATGTAATTTTTTTCTAGTAAAACCTAATCTAGAAATTAAGTGACAGTGTTGGCTTATTCGAAAGCCTAGTAAAACCTACTAGAAATTGAGTTTGGTCTGTCGATTTAGCTGGATCTCGCTAAATGTATTGCTTTTCATGAAAATCAGTCTTTCTGTAGGTAGTTGTGAGTAGGCCTGTTCCAAAAACCGGGATCCCGGTACAAAACCGGTGTTCACTTGGTACCGGACCCGTTATTCTAAAGTACCGATATCCCGGTTTTCTTAGTTAAAAAAACCGACCGACCAGTCGGTTTTTTGGTACCGAGTTAAAAAGAACGATTCACTTCAACCATGAGCCGGTTTTTTCAGGTTTTTTGGTACCGGTTTTTAACCCGGTACTCAAAAAAACCGGCTTATGGTTAAAAAACCGTCGGTATTGAAAAAAAAACCTGAGTCGGTTTTTAACCCGGTAGTCAAAAAAACCGGCTTATGGTTAAAAAAACCGTCGGTACTGAAAAAAAACCTGAGTCAGGGAAACCGCTTGTGGTACCGGGTATTAAAAAAAACCGAAACCCGGTACTGAAATCTCGGTACCGAACAGGCCTAGTTGTGAGTGTGAACATTTGGATTCGATGCGAAAAGCAATTTATGGTTTTTTGCAAAGGTGTGTTTCATTTTTATATTTTTTTTTCGAAGTACACGAATTTGTTTTTTATAGCGAAAGCACGGAAGGAGAGAATATGTTTGTATGTTATACCTTCGCCTCGACACCTTTCATATTAGGTATGCGTAATGTAATTATATTGTGCTATGTGTGAAATGTAAATAGTTTCAAGTGTGTCTTTAATAAAATATCTTTGAATCTAGAAATTTTTATGGTTTTCGCTTTTGCCTTTTTTCCTAGATTACCATAGTGATTTTCATTTCAGGTCATTTCCTAGTGACGTTTTACTACCTATAATCTATAGTGGAAAAAATTTACAGTGTAGAAAACATTTTTTGGACGTTACAAAGGCCTAGGGTAGGGACATGTTCAAACATTAAGTGAGGTTTGCTTCTCGATATACAGGGTTATTGGTTAAGTCGACCTATTCCCTGCAACACGTTATACATAATAGGGTCAAAATGCAACAAAATGAGGCCATAAATTTTCGCCCGATTTTCAATGGTCACTGAGATATTTGAACTTTTAGGTTTTTTTAAATAACCTTGAATTTTACCATTTAAAGTAAGAATTAAAAAAAAAACTACTTAGGTAATGGATTAAAACTTATTTTTGGATTTTAGTCAACACTATAGCAGACATTTCTTAATCATTTAAAACTTCAAAAACCCATCACAATGCCAAATTTTTAATTTTTAATAAAACTTTTTTTTTTTAATTTTTTTAAAGTTGATTTTTAATGTAGTATTACTAAAAAAAATATATGACACGGGAGTCTGCAGACCACTGGAAAAACATACTCGTTTTGTCAGCTTTCAAAAAAGGTGTCATTGACAATATAAATATTTGAAATAATTGAAACAGCTAGCTGCAACTTGTTCGGGGACCATAATTTCGTTTGATAAAAACTGAAATAAAAGCTATGGCGTAGGGATAAGTTTTTAATGTGTTATGGATTTGTCGTTTTTTATCAAGCGAAATTATGGTCCCCGAACAAGTAGCAGCTGCTTCAATTATTTCAAATATTTATATTGACATTGACACCTTTTTGGAAAGCTGATAACACGAGTATGTTTTTCCAGTGGTCTGCAGACTCCGTGTCATATAATGTTTTCTAGTAATACTACACTAAAAATAAACTTTAAAAAAAATTAAGATAAATTTAGTTTATTAAAAATTAAAAATTTCGTATTTTTGAAATTTTAAATGATTAAGAAATGTCTGCTATAGTGTTGACTAAAATCCAAAAATAAGTTTTAACCCATTACCTAAGTAGTTTTTTGTAATTCTTACTTTAAATGGTAAAATTCAATGTTATTTCAAAAAAACCTAAAAATTCAAATATCTCAGTGACCGTTGAAAATCGGTCGAACATTTATGGCCTCATTTTGTTGCATTTTGACCCTATTATAACGTGTTGCAGGGAATAGGTCGACTTAACCAATAACCCTGTATATTTGCTTTCACTTTTCCTGCGAACTTGCCTCTTTTATCGGTTCGGTTCGTTTTATAATAGCATCTTCAATTTTCATAGAAGTGTTAAAGTTAAGTTAAATAAATAAATAAATATGAACGTGAACGTAAACTTCTAATTTCTGATTTTTTGTGTCATGTTTCGAACCCCTGGCAACATTTGCCACTTGAATTTAATTTAATTAATTAGTCAAAATGCTTACACCGCAGTCCGAACAAGGCGGCGCGCCATCCTGGAGCGGAAAACGGTCTAAAAATGAGAATTTCCCAAAATTATTAAAGGAAATATGTTAAAAGGGGAGCTTATTCTCAGGAGTGGCTCACTTTGGCTGAGACTCACTGTACCTACACTGAAAAAACAACATAGGTCGAAAATAGTTGCAGTAGATAAATTTCTACCTAATATGGCTAACATTTCAGCCAAATAATTCTGCCATGGAAATATGTTTTCTAAGGCAGTGAAAATATATCACATACAATCATACAATAAAGTTATTGTTGTCGGAGCAAGGAATATTTTCCATACAACTAAAAACTATTCTTCTCAAACATAAATTGTTGATGGCCAAGCTAATTTTTCTTCGTTACCTATATTATATCCATTTGGTCTCATATGATTTAGTATATCAGCTAGGGATAGATATTATATTTCCGTCTATTATATCTGTGACAGATTTTTTTTAGTGTACATAACATACACGCACGATGCTCGTAGGCAACATGAGGGAAAAATGTTGCGCCCATGGTTGACGACTAATTTACACCAGTGTTGGAAATTGTCGAGATTTAAATCGCTCATCTTGTTTTACCCTTACTTCTTGAGGAGCACAGTTAGCATCGCTCATACCGCGCTTTTAACTGTATAAAGTTGATTTCGTTTCATTCACAATTATCAATTGTGTTAAGTAGGAAATTTCTGTTGAGGAATCCCTCTCAAAGAATGTCAATAGCAAAAAATCTACCAAAATGTTATAGTTATATATTTGAATTTTTAATTGAGGCCAAACGTTTCAAATTTGAAACATCCTATTTCCAAGATCTTATCTGCTTTTTTGTTGAGGTAGTGAGATCAGCACCACGCTTAGCAGTGTTATTTATCCCCATAAATGGGTACTCGTTTAACATCTGAGTGAGATCGTAGTCCGTCACAAGCTCGTGAGTTCGAAAAACACCATGGTTCACGATGAGATTCGAACTCATGACCCTGTGCACCGAAGGTGCGCACACTAACCGCTAGACCAGCTAGACTATAGTACTACACTAATAAATATGTAATAAATTTAAAAAACATATTTACCCAATGCATCACAGGGCGCTCTACAGTACAGACGCCCATGTGCGTCTGTTGTACTGGTCCGCAGATATTCGCCAATGGCCCTCGTTGTTGCTTGTGCAACCGTTCCAAATAATTAATCGGCCGATGAATCTCCGTTTCGTGTTGAGGCTCGATTATCCTTTCCAACTTTTCACTAGTTATATACTATTTTGTTGATGTATATTTCTCAATTTAAAAATTCACAATTTACCACTGATTTTTCGCAATTTACCAATATACTTATTTCACCGCACTGGGACACTCACTTTATAATATGTTTCACACAAAACAAAAATTAAACACAAAAAATATGTTTCACGAATAAAAAATTGCAAGAATTAAGACGTAAATTGTTTAGTGGGTGGTCGAGACAGCTTCGCACATTCCACTTAAGGAAAAGAATACAAAAAGGCTCACGAAACCGATCGACAAAAAAAAAATCCTGACTTGCAGTAGTAGCCCGCGTTGTCTCCAGTAAGATTCTCGAGTCCTATCGTTGTAATTTATGATGTCGACCCCAAATATCTAACCCACTCAGAATTGAGATGTACCCGCGTTTCGTTGTATCATTCCAGAACGACTCAATATCGTTATCTCCGTATGCCTGTTCCACGTTTTTAAAACATCAGCCGCATATAGTCGACGAAAACATGTCATGTCCATAAAACAGCACTCTGTCCCAAAATCAATTTTTTCGTGATACTTTTTTTTTCGTAGGTATCTGGACCAAAACCAATTCCTTATGTCATCCAAATCTTGGTCTCGAATATATTTTACAACAACAAAAAACACACTAACACGAGACCCACAAATCTTCAGGTTTCACCAGGTCGCACCACCAAGGCGATGATGACGGAATTCGACGGCAAAACGGTTATAGGACGACAGCACAAAAAGAAAGATAAAACGCTGCACATGGGAGTCGAACTAAACAGCCGTGACAATGTCAGAGTTAATTTATTTTATGGACGAGAAAAAAGACGATGATCCTTGTACTGATAGTGCCCAATTTAGGGTGCCCGATGTCTTCTTTAGATCACCCGGTAGTGATAACGATACAATTTATATCCTACGACTTCGGATTGAGCCTGCGTTCGACACTTTACGCGGATTGATGAGATGAACGCGGTTGTATAAGTCGTTGCACACTGAAATACGAGTCACGAAATTTTCACGCTTCACGAAATATACCCAGTTCACGGCGGCGGCGCTAGTGCGAGGTTAAACCAAGGGATTGCGTTACAGGACCGTTGAGGTCGGATTTTGTTTATGCACTCCGTAATATGATCCAATTGGCCTCACTATCAGAACCCGTACTGCATACTCGCATTCGCACGTGTCTTTCACTAGATATTTTCACACTGACTTAACCCTTTTCTATCTGGCAACACCTGCGTCACTCGTGCATTGCGCGTTTTTGCAACAATTCGCAGAAAAACCTCGTTCACTCACTTTTCACTCACGCGACCCTCCAACGAGTTGTAAACGCATGCGCGACTCGCACGACATTAAAATCAGACGCCAACGGGAGCCTCAGAGTTGGTGCACAAGAGCTCGCGCCATACAGCCGCCGATACCGAACCGACCGAACAGGTATTCGATGTGTGCTCCCCGGATCCAACCATACTCAGAAACACGGGCGCCGATTGGGTGGTGCTCAATCCCATACCACCAGCCGGCAAGAAGATTTGTTGCCATGACGATTGGAAGGCGTGGCCTCACCACCGCACTGGGGGCGAAAGCGAGACAAATACTGTTGCCTATTTGGTTGCCTGCTTCTTTTCAGGAAAACTGGTTCTGGCGGGACGGGGCAAAGTATATAACCAACACAACCGCGGCCAAAGTATACACGCGTCATGTTAGTGTGGGCTATATACAACGAGAGGGGCGTGGATATAGATGAACAGCGCAAACTCGTTTTGGCTGCTCTGGCATGATGGATTACGGGGCGTGGTATCACTTCTGATGCATTCGTTGTGCAGACAATCTTCCATCAGGATGGTATTTGCAGATTTTTGATGCATATCCGTGTTGATGCTTTCTGCTTTGTTTTTGTTACGATTCCTTTCGTCTCTACGTATGTTGACTTTAAAGTGTACGTGATGTGTGCTGAAACGGTTGTTGAGCGATGAGCGCGTCTTCTGTTTGTTGTTTTATCGCGCTTACCGCTCAAGCAAAGGTCAGAAAATCGCCACACGATAATTGTGCGCTCACGATTTGAAAACAACACGCACCCTGTCATGGTTGTCGCTGCTTCTACCCAAGCAGCATTTTAAGTAACAAAAACCATAGCTTTTGGTTTCGCCACTTTATTAAGTTGCGGCTACTTTTTTGCTACCTAAATTGCTTCTTCAAAGTACCAAATCCTGTGAAGTATTTCGTGGAACGTTGCGGCGTGGGAGCATTTGGAACTGCTTGGTGACAACTATTGCGGGAACCTCTTTGTGGTCCCAACCACGTAATTTTACACAACTTGGGACTTCACGAAAATGTGGCACTACATGGTATAAGTAAGATAGTGATTGCTTCGTCTTAGCTACTAGATTTTGGTACTATCTAGTGGGTAGACTATAAAGGATTTATTTCAAGTGGCAAAACCATAGCTTTTACCCCATCAATGCCACAATGAAAGTAGTAATTTTCGCAAGTAAAAAAATCGTGTAATGGTTCTTTAGATGGTATTATATAGTTGCGATATCTATGGCGGATAGTATCCAATGTCACCCTGTCGTCTGTTGCCACTTAACTGCTACTTGGTGTGGGAATTATCGCTAAAGGTAGGCAGTACTCAAGATCCGACTGTGACAGGCTTTGATTTTCTTGTACCAGGAAAAATGAAAAGCCTTAAAATATTCGATTACTTTTTGCATAAAGTAAAAAAAACGAAACATTATGCTATCAGCTCTCGCAAGAAGAATTTTTATGTTGTTCTTATCGACACTAGCGACACTTATCTTACCGTCCGCCATAAAGCGGACATATAGCGGAAAATATCGGAAACACGAAAGTTATCCCTATGTAAACGGATAGCAGAACAAGCCTGAAACTGCAATGTACCAAAAACAATGATTTTAACTTCATAGTAGCAGCTGGCACTACAAAATTCCCGGTGCTACCACAACGTCTCATTTGAAACTGCCTGGTGTCAAATGGTTCGTGATTGCCACTAAACGGTTAAAAATTGATAGTGGCAAATTGAAACCTGTCGTAACATTCTCTCTAAAGTTTCATTTGAAAGGGTCAAGCACTTCATAGTTCCCAAACTCATGATTCGCCATATTTTAGAATATCCGATGTAAATTTCTTTGAACAAGAAATTACGATTTTGATAATTTTGGATAAAGAACAACTTTTATCAATGAAAGCTACTGTTTTTTCAGTAAATAATTATTACTGAACACTTATCTAGCAAAATATAACGAAATTTGTATATAATCTTAAATTTGTTTTGGTAATGTTTTTCACATTTTTTTATTAAAACATTGAAAAAGATGAAGGGCATTGTTATTTTTCGAGGCACGACATACAACTTCACAATGAAATTTGCTTGGCAAGTAGTTTTCATAATTTCAGAAACATTTCAAACGATGATTACTATATCAAAATAAGTCATACATTTGACTTCCCAATTTTAATTCAAACTCATCGATACAAAGATAAAACACACATTTACACAGTTACTAACCAATGCCCAACACAGTTTATTATTAATTTGTGTGTCAAGTCAAGTTTTACGCATACAAGTTTATAAGTATGATTGTATGCGAGAAAACTCTAAGAGGTGGCCGTTACGTGTTTGGATAGAAATATGCTACTAGATAGGCATGTTCGCGGGACGTTGCAGTTTTAGTGGCAAAACGGTATACAGAACTAAACATTTCATTCCCCATTTTAGTGACATTCCATTGGCAAGAAAGGTCCCATTTCGTGAATGATCAACGGTGAATGGTACCTTGTAAGACTACATTGCAGTGGCATTTACGTTTTTGGTACTAAAAATGCTAGTTGGGTAGCTTCTAGGTCTGTATGCAGACATACACTACTGTTGTGTTGTGGTATCGGCGGATGTCGTGCCAGTGCCACCGTCGAATTCTCACTTCTTCCTTCTATCGGAAACGCACGTGCTATTCACCGTGTATCTTTGTTATATCGTTGCATTCGGCTGTAACGAAGGCGTAAAATGTTCTTGGAATCAATTAAGCAGGAGGCGAAACGGAAGATTATTTTTTCGTTATTAATTTAATTGTTCAGTAAAATGATTTCTTTGGAATTGCATTACCAGTATAGAAAGTTATAAGAAGCTGGTATCAGCACAATAAAAGGAAAGATAATAATTAATATATTTTTGCAAGAAAACAAGAGCGAGAGATGGGTGCAAACAAAAATACAAAACACCTATAAAAAGACTAAGTGAAGAGGCTGTTTAGCGAACCTGCCTATAAGGCCAGTGGCGAAACCGCGATATCATCGTGTAGGGGACTTTAAGTATCCATTACGTTTTACTATGACGCAGGAGCGAAACCAGGAATTTATTTCGGGGGGTGATTTGTATTTGCAAACTGGCTCATGAAATCCAACGCTTTAAATGTTCTTAGACCTTAGGCATATACTGTCCGATCGATTGACCAATCGATCTGACGCCCGTACGGCACATACACTATGCAGTTTATCGCGCAATCTGAAATGACAATCTCGCGGCTCACACGAGACAACACACCAGGGCCGGATTTAGCCTCTATGGCGCCCCTGGGCAGTAACCAAATAGCCGCCCTCCGCCACTGGTTAAATTTGAAAGTAGTGTTATACACATGCTAGGAAAAACGTTAGCTGTGCTGTGGTATGTGAGAAGAAAATTTCATATTTTTACGTGAGTGACCGATGGTATTTTGTTTGCCTGGCAATATGGTGCTTCCGAGGAATGGGGCCAGGTGAAGGTCCATGGGGTTCGGACCCTTCCCGAAATTGTTTAAAAAGGCATTGAAATTCAGCATCCATTACATAGAATGTAAATTTTCTTCAGAATGTTTGCTAAATACCTTTCCACTTTCAGAAATTTTTCTCATTTTTGGCAGTTTTAGAAGTTATAAACGAATAACCTAACCTCGAAAACTAAAATTTTTCATTAGTGTCATGTGGAATGATTTTTTTTATGTATCTTCCCCTTTTTTTGTTTCTGAAGGAAAATTACATTTCGAAAATTTAAACTTACAAATTGTGATTTTTTTTAACCTGTTCAGACGACAGAAACATATTTCTGCATCATGTGTGTGTGCATCATTTCTAATATCATAAGTGTGGAGGTGTCCACCTGAAACCAAATTCTGGCTACATCCCAGTTGCTTCGCGGCTAATTTTAAGACATTAAATTAGTAATAGAAACCTCGAAAATGTGTGCTTCTACTAACTAGGTTCAGGAATTCCTTGATTGTTACAGGGATCTGAAGCGGAGAAGGTCGAAGCAAAACTAACTCCCGGAGCGAGGAGCGCTTTTTTGCTCGTCGAAGCGGAGTGGATTGACTTGTTTTTGAAAAAACTCGGCCATCTCCGAAATATTTCAAATAAAAACTATTGAATGGACATTTTAGCCTGATTTATTCCACTTCTAATTACATGTAAGATTTCTACAATATTCAAACGTTTGCGCTAAATTTCGTTAGCCATAATCTTTATTCATATCGTACAAAAGGATACTGTCAGAAGGGAGACATATGGCAAATTTGTTCGAGTGGTAGCAGAGCGATAAAATTGGGCCGCTCCGGATCCCTGATTATTGCACCCAAAAACTCCCCAAGGCTTCCTATTAAAATGGACACTGAAGTACTTGCTTTGTTTAAGTTGACGCCAATGCTTTGCGAAAATACTTTCTACTTCTAGACTCACTGAACTACGCGCCACCAGTATGATACCCGGAATGAATGCTAAAAGAATTTTGCATGAAAGTTAAGTGCCAACTTTTGTAGATGACTAGAATTTTTTGTAGACTTTTTTCAATTTCAGTTAAGTCTTCTATTGGGCGCCCTGGAATATATCTAACTTGAGTAAATTGGAAAGATGAAATTAAAGTTTTTGTCTAATTATGTCAACTGAGTTTCCAAAATGCTACTTTCACAGAGTTTAAAACAAAGGAATACTTTCGAAAATTGCCGCCCCTCAGAATCTGCCGCCCCGGGCAGTTGCCCAGGTTGCCCATATGGGAAATCCGGCCCTGCAACACACACACATAGCGAAAATTATATATTTTGTGGCGATGGAAGATCCATTGCTACTTTCGATGGAGAATGGGCCTGTCTCAGTGGCGTAGATAGCTTTTCGGTGAGGGGGGGGATCATTTTGCAGGATTACTTTTACTTTTACGGTTATCAAATGTTGAATTTTAGAATAACAATTTCTGTATTTATTACACTTCAAATTAGCAGTTTTTTTTTAGTAAATTTTGGTGTAAAATAGATAACAATTTTGCCATAAGAAGAAATACGAAATCAAAATTTTCTGATAACTCAGAGATTCGTCAGTAGATATTTCTAAAATGTTCAAACTTGTAGGACACCGTCTATATATTATCTATAAATTTTGAGGACCTAGCTATTAGCCAATTGTTAAAAGGATACCAAAAAATGTGAGTAGAACTTAAAATTTGGACTGTTAAACGTTAATAAGTTTTAATCTAGTAAAAAACGACAAAATTGATTTAAACCGCCAAATCCAAGATTGAATAGATTGTTTTTAAAATTTAAAAGTCATCTTATTGATTTAGCTTTTGAAAATGTTTATTATAAATTTTAATTATTTACAATAAACTTTTTATATGTTCGGATACATTTCGACTATAAAAACCGTCATCCTCAACGAGTACATTTAAACTAAATTTACCTTTTCAATAAGTCAAAAATCAAAAAACCAGACTCTACTGTTAAAATATTATTCACAAATTCTAATAGAATTTATGTACGAAAATGCAAAAAATTACTGTACTCTATGCAAAAAATTCCGGACATGCTATTATCGGAATTTGGCTATACGCCAAATTTAACTAGCTCTGACCTTAGTCTCATTAAAAATTCTCGAGATGACGCCAGTGGCGGAACAACTTCAATCGGGGCCCATCGACTTTTTCAACCCCCGATTTCGAAAATTTCATATGAAAACAGAAAATTGCGATTTTGAGGCGTTTCCGGGCGTTTTTCGAGGGGCAAACTGGGCATTTCGTACCTGATCTTTAGGTGGCTGTATCTTTGAAACGGTGATAGCTAGGACCCTGGAGGTTTCAGCAAAATGTAGGTCTGGATGTTCTCTTCATCGACTTTTTCAACCCCCGATTTCGAAAATTTTCATATGAAAACAGAAAATTGCGATTTTGAGGCCTTTCCGGGCGTTTTTCGAGGGGCAAACTGGGGCATTTGGAACCTGATCTTTAGGTGGCCGTATCTTTGAAACGGTGATAGCTAGGACCCTGGAGGTTTCAGCCAAATGTAGGTGTGGATGTCCTCTTCATCGACTTGTTCAACCCCCGATTTCGAAAATTTCATATGAAAACAGAAAATTGCGATTTTGAGGCCTTTCCGGGCGTTTTTCGAGGGGCAAACTGGGCATTTCGTACCTGATCTTTAGGTGGCTGTATCTTTGAAACGGTGATAGCTAGGACCCTGGAGGTTTCAGCAAAATGTAGGTCTGGATGTCCTCTTCATCGACTTTTTCAACCCCCGATTTCGAAAATTTTCATTTGAAAACAGAAAATTGCGATTTTGAGGCCTTTCCGGGCGTTTTTCGAGGGGCAAACTTGGCATTTGGAACCTGATCTTTAGGTGGCTGTATCTTTGAAACGGTGATAGCTAGGACCCTGGAGGCTTCAGCAAAATGTAGGTCTGGATGTCCTCTTCGTCGACTTTTCAACCCCCGATTTCGAAAATTTTCATATGAAAACAGAAAATTGCGATTTTGAGGCTTTTCCGGGCGTTTTCCAAGGGGCAAACTGGGCATTTGGAACCTGATCTTTAGGTGGCTGTATCTTTGAGACGGTGATAGCTAGGACCCTGGAGGTTTCAGCAAAATGTAGGTCTGGATGTCCTCTTCGTCGAGTTTTTCAACCTCCGATCTCGAAAATTTCAAATGAAAACAGAAAATTGCGATTTTGAGGCCTTTCCGGGCGTTTTTCGAGGGGCAAACTTGGCATTTGGAACCTGATCTTTAGGTGGCTGTATCTTTGAAACGGTGATAGCTAGGACCCTGGAGGTTTCAGCACAATGTAGGTCTGGATGTCCTCTTCATCGACTTTTTCAACCCCCGATTTCGAAAATTTTCATATGATAACAGAAAATTGCAATTTTGAGGCTTTTCCGGGCGTTTTCCAAGGGGCAAACTGGGCATTTGGAACCTGATCTTTAGGTAGCTGTATCTTTGAGACGGTGATAGCTAGGACCCTGGAGGTTTCAGCAAAATGTAGGTCTGGATGTCCTCTTCATCGACTTTTTCAATCCCCGATTTCGAAAATTTCATATGAAAACAGAAAATTGCGATTTTGAGGCCTTTCCGGGCGTTTTTTTAGGGGAAAACTGGGCATTTCGTACCTGATCTTTAGGTGGCTGTATCTTTGAAACGGTGATAGCTAGGAACCTGGAGGTTTCAGCAAAATGTAGGTCTGGATGTCCTCTTCGTCGAGTTTTTCAACCTCCGATCTCGAAAATTTCAAATTTCAAAACAGAAAATTGCGATTTTGAGGCCTTTCCGGGCGTTTTTCGAGGGGCAAACTTGGCATTTGGAACCTGATCTTTAGGTGGCTGTATCTTTGAAACGGTGATAGCTAGGACCCTGGAGGTTTCAGCAAAATGTAGGTCTGGATGTCCTCTTCATCGACTTTTTCAATCCCCGATTTCGAAAATTTCATATGAAAACAGAAAATTGCGATTTTGAGGCCTTTCCGGGCGTTTTTCTAGGGGCAAACTGGGCATTTCGTACCTGATCTTTAGGTGGCTGTATCTTTGAAACGGTGATAGCTAGGACCCTGGAGGTTTCAGCAAAATGTAGGTCTGGATGTCCTCTTCATCGACTTTTTCAACCCCCGATTTCGAAAATTTTCATATGAGAACAGAAAATTGCGATTTTGAGGCTTTTCCTGGCGTTTTCCAAGGGGCAAACTGGGCATTTGGAACCTGATCTTTAGGTGGCTGTATCTTTGAAACGGTGATAGCTAGGAACCTGGAGGTTTCAGCAAAATGTAGGTCTGGATGTCCTCTTCATCGACTTTTTCAACCCCCGATTTCGAAAATTTTCATATGAAAACAGAAAATTGCGATTTTGAGGCCTTTCCGGGCGTTTTTCGAGGGGCAAACTTGGCATTTGGAACCTGATCTTTAGGTGGCTGTATCTTTGAAACGGTGATAGCTAGGACCCTGGAGGTTTCAGCACAATGTAGGTCTGGATGTCCTCTTCATCGACTTTTTCAACCCCCGATTTCGAAAATTTTCATATGAAAACAGAAAATTGCGATTTTGAGGCCTTTCCGGGCGTTTTTCGAGGGGCAAACTTGGCATTTGGAACCTGATCTTTAGGTGGCTGTATCTTTGAAACGGTGATAGCTAGGACCCTGGAGGTTTCAACAAAATGTAGGTCTGGATGTCCTCTTCGTCGACTTTTTGAACCCCCGATTTTGAAAATTTCATATGAAAACAGAAAATTGCGATTTTATGGCCTTCCCGGGCGTTTTTTGGGGGGCAAACTTGGCATTTGGAACCTGATCTTTAGGTGGCTGTATCTTTGAAACGGTGATAGCTAGGACCCTAGAGGTTTCAACAAAATGTAGGTCTGGATGCCCTCTTCATCGATTGTTTCAACCCCCTATTTCGAAAATTTTCATATGAAAACAGAAAATTGCGATTTTGAGGCTTTTCCGGGCGTTTTCCAAGGGGCAAACTGGGCATTTGGAACCTGATCTTTAGGTGGCTGTATCTTTGAAACGGTGATAGCTAGGACCCTGGAGGTTTCAGCAAAATGTAGGTCTGGATGTCCTCTTCGTCGACTTTTTGAACCCCCGATTTTGAAAATTTCATATGAAAACAGAAAATTGCGATTTTATGGCCTTCCCGGGCGTTTTTTGGGGGGCAAACTTGGCATTTGGAACCTGATCTTTAGGTGCCTGTATCTTTGAAACGGTGATAGCTAGGACCCTGGAGGTTTCAGCAAAATGTAGGTCTGGATGTCCTCTTCATCGACTTTTTCAATCCCCGATTTCGAAAATTTCATATGAAAACAGAAAATTGCGATTTTGAGGCCTTTCCGGGCGTTTTTTTAGGGGAAAACTGGGCATTTCGTACCTGATCTTTAGGTGGCTGTATCTTTGAAACGGTGATAGCTAGGAACCTGGAGGTTTCAGCAAAATGTAGGTCTGGATGTCCTCTTCGTCGAGTTTTTCAACCTCCGATCTCGAAAATTTCAAATGAAAACAGAAAATTGCGATTTTGAGGCCTTTCCGGGCGTTTTTCGAGGGCAAACTAGGCATTTGGAACCTGATCTTTAGGTGGCTGTATCTTTGAAACGGTGATAGCTAGGACCCTGGAGGTTTCAGCAAAATGTAGGTCTGGATGTCCTCTTCATCGACTTTTTCAATCCCCGATTTCGAAAATTTCATATGAAAACAGAAAATTGCGATTTTGAGGCCTTTCCGGGCGTTTTTCTAGGGGCAAACTGGGCATTTCGTACCTGATCTTTAGGTGGCTGTATCTTTGAAACGGTGATAGCTAGGACCCTGGAGGTTTCAGCAAAATGTAGGTCTGGATGTCCTCTTCATCGACTTTTTCAACCCCCGATTTCGAAAATTTTCATATGAAAACAGAAAATTGCGATTTTGAGGCTTTTCCTGGCGTTTTCCAAGGGGCAAACTGGGCATTTGGAACCTGATCTTTAGGTGGCTGTATCTTTGAAACGGTGATAGCTAGGAACCTGGAGGTTTCAGCAAAATGTAGGTCTGGATGTCCTCTTCATCGACTTTTTCAACCCCCGATCTCGAAAATTTCATATGAAAACAGAAAATTGCGATTTTGAAGCCTTTCCGGGCGTTTTTCGAGGGGCAAACTGGGCATTTCGTACCTGATCTTTAGGTGGCTGTATCTTTGAAACGGTGATAGCTACGACACTGGAGGTTTCAGCAAAATGTAGGTCTGGATGTCCTCTTCGTCGAGTTTCTCAACCCCCGATTTCGAAAATTTTCATATGAAAACAGAAAATTGCGATTTTGAGGCTTTTCCGGGCGTTTTCCAAGGGGCAATCTGGACATTTGCAACCTGATCTTTAGGTGGCTGTATCTTTGAAACGGTGATAGCTAGGACCCTGGAGGTTTCAGCAAAATGTAGGTCTGGATGTCCTCTTCATCGACTTTTTCAACCCCCGATTTCGAAAATTTTCATATGAAAACAGAAAATTGCGATTTTGAGGCTTTCCCTGGCGTTTTCCAAGGGGCAAACTGGGCATTTGGAACCTGATCTTTAGGTGGCTGTATCTTTGAAACGGTGATAGCTAGGACCCTGGATGTCCTCTTCATCGACTTTTTCAACCCCCGATTTCGAAAATTTCATATGAAAACAGAAAATTGCGATTTTGAGGCCTTTCCGGGCGTTTTTCGAGGGGCAAACTGGGCATTTCGTACCTGATCTTTAGGTGGCTGTATCTTTGAAACGGTGATAGCTAGGACCCTGGAGGTTTCAGCAAAATGTAGGTCTGGATGTCCTATTCATCGACTTTTCCAACCGCCGATTTCGAAAATTTTCATATGAAACAGAAAATTGCGATTTTGAGGCGTTTCCGGGCGTTTTTCGAGGGGCAAACTGGGCATTTCGTACCTGTGGCTGTATCTTTGAAACGGTGATAGCTAGGACCCTGGAGGTTTCAGCAAAATGTAGGTCTGGATGTCCTCTTCATCGACTTTTCCAACCCCCGATTTCGAAAATTTTCATATTAAAACAGAAAATTGCGATTTTGAGGCTTTTCCGGGCGTTTTCCAAGGGGCAAACTGGGCATTTAGAACCTGATCTTAAGGTGGCTGTATCTTTGAAACGGTGATAGCTAGGACCCTGGAGCTTTCAGCAAAATGTAGGTCTGGATGTCCTCTTCGTCGACTTTTTCAACCCACGATTTCGAAAATTTCATATGAAAACAGAAAATTGCGATTTTGAGGCCTTTCCGGGCGTTTTTCGAGGGGCAAACTTGGCATTTGGAACCTGATCTTTAGGTGGCTGTATCTTTGAAACGGTGATAGCTAGGACCCTGGAGGTTTCAGCAAAATGTAGATCTGGATGTCCTCTTCATCGACTTATTCAACCCCCGATTTCGAAAATTTCATATGAAAAGAGAAAATTGCGATTTTGAGGCCTTTCCGGGCGTTTTTCGAGGGGCAAACTTGGCATTTGGAACCTGATCTTTAGGTGGCTGTATCTTTAAAACGGTGATAGCTAGGACCCTGGAGGCTGGGGCATTCGGTAGCTCAGTGGCAGAGATGTCTATCTCTGAGTTGCCGGTGCGTGGGTTCGAATCCCACTGTGACCCATGGATGTTTGTGTTGTCCATAAAATGCTCCTACGGCAGCCGGTTCTTCGATGTAAATCGTCCCGGAGCTACCCGTTGCTAAAAACGGCCAAGAGCTGCCAAAACCTCCTTCGATTCAAGAGAAAAAAAATCTCTTGAATCGCTACAACAACAACAACAACCCTGGAGGCTTCAGCAAAATGTAGGTCTGGATGTCCTCTTCATCGACTTTTTCAACCCCTGATTTCGAAAATTTTCATATGAAAACAGAAAATTGCAATTTTGAGGCCTTTCCGGGCGTTTTCCAAGGGGCAAACTGGGCATTTGGAACCTGATCTTTAGGTGGCTGTATCTTTGAAACGGTGATAGCTAGGACCCTGGAGGTTTCAGCCAAATGTAGGTCTGGATGTCCTGTTCATCGACTTTTTCAACCCCCGATTTCGAAAATTTTCATATGAAAACAGAAAATTGCGATTTTGAGGCGTTTCCGGGCGTTTTTCGAGGGGCAAACTGGGCATTTCGTACCTGATCTTTAGGTGGCTGTATCTTTGAAACAGTGATAGCTAGGACCCTGGAGGTTTCAGCAAAATGTAGGTCTGGATGTCCTGTTCATCGACTTTTTCAACCCCCGATTTCGAAAATTTTCATATGAATATGGGCAAACTGGGCATTTCGTGCCTGTGGCTGTATCTTTGAAACGGTGATAGCTAGGACCCTGGAGGTTTCAGCAAAATGTAGGTCTGGATGCCCTCTTCATCGATTTTTTCAACCCCCGATCTCGAAAATTTCATATGAAAACAGAAAATTGCGATTTTGAAGCCTTTCCGGGCGTTTTTCGAGGGGCAAACTGGGCATTTCGTACCTGATCTTTAGGTGGCTGTATCTTTGAAACGGTGATAGCTAGGACACTGGAGGTTTCAGCAAAATGTAGGTCTGGATGTCCTCTTCGTCGAGTTTTTCAACCCCCGATTTCGAAAATTTTCATATGAAAACAGAAAATTGCGATTTTGAGGCTTTTCCGGGCGTTTTCCAAGGGGCAATCTGGACATTTGCAACCTGATCTTTAGGTGGCTGTATCTTTGAAACGGTGATAGCTAGGACCCTGGAGGTTTCAGCAAAATGTAGGTCTGGATGTCCTCTTCATCGACTTTTTCAACCCCCGATTTCGAAAATTTTCATATGAAAACAGAAAATTGCGATTTTGAGGCTTTCCCTGGCGTTTTCCAAGGGGCAAACTGGGCATTTGGAACCTGATCTTTAGGTGGCTGTATCTTTGAAACGGTGATAGCTAGGACCCTGGATGTCCTCTTCATCGACTTTTTCAACCCCCGATTTCGAAAATTTCATATGAAAACAGAAAATTGCGATTTTGAGGCCTTTCCGGGCGTTTTTCGAGGGGCAAACTGGGCATTTCGTACCTGATCTTTAGGTGGCTGTATCTTTGAAACGGTGATAGCTAGGACCCTGGAGGTTTCAGCAAAATGTAGGTCTGGATGTCCTGTTCATCGACTTTTCCAACCGCCGATTTCGAAAATTTTCATATGGAACAGAAAATTGCGATTTTGAGGCGTTTCCGGGCGTTTTTCGAGGGGCAAACTGGGCATTTCGTACCTGTGGCTGTATCTTTGAAACGGTGATAGCTAGGACCCTGGAGGTTTCAGCAAAATGTAGGTCTGAATGCCCTCTTCATCGATTTTTTCAACCCCCGATTTCGAAAATTTTCATATTAAAACAGAAAATTGCGATTTTGAGGCTTTTCCGGGCGTTTTCCAAGGGGCAAACTGGGCATTTAGAACCTGATCTTAAGGTGGCTGTATCTTTGAAACGGTGATAGCTAGGACCCTGGAGCTTTCAGCAAAATGTAGGTCTGGATGTCCTCTTCGTCGACTTTTTCAACCCACGATTTCGAAAATTTCATATGAAAACAGAAAATTGCGATTTTGAGGCCTTTCCGGGCGTTTTTCGAGGGGCAAACTTGGCATTTGGAACCTGATCTTTAGGTGGCTGTATCTTTGAAACGGTGATAGCTAGGACCCTGGAGGTTTCAGCAAAATGTAGATCTGGATGTCCTCTTCATCGACTTATTCAACCCCCGATTTCGAAAATTTCATATGAAAAGAGAAAATTGCGATTTTGAGGCCTTTCCGGGCGTTTTTCGAGGGGCAAACTTGGCATTTGGAACCTGATCTTTAGGTGGCTGTATCTTTAAAACGGTGATAGCTAGTACCCTGGAGGCTGGGGCATTCGGTAGCTCAGTGGCAGAGATGTCTATCTCTGAGTTGCCGGTGCGTGGGTTCGAATCCCACTGTGACCCATGGATGTTTGTGTTGTCCATAAAATGCTCCTACGGCAGCCGGTTCTTCGATGTAAATCGTCCCGGAGCTACCCGTTGCTAAAAACGGCCAAGAGCTGCCAAAACCTCCTTCGATTCAAGAGAAAAAAAATCTCTTGAATCGCTACAACAACAACAACAACCCTGGAGGCTTCAGCAAAATGTAGGTCTGGATGTCCTCTTCATCGACTTTTTCAACCCCTGATTTCGAAAATTTTCATATGAAAACAGAAAATTGCGATTTTGAGGCCTTTCCGGGCGTTTTCCAAGGGGCAAACTGGGCATTTGGAACCTGATCTTTAGGTGGCTGTATCTTTGAAACGGTGATAGCTAGGACCCTGGAGGTTTCAGCCAAATGTAGGTCTGGATGTCCTGTTCATCGACTTTTTCAACCCCCGATTTCGAAAATTTTCATATGAAAACAGAAAATTGCGATTTTGAGGCGTTTCCGGGCGTTTTTCGAGGGGCAAACTGGGCATTTCGTACCTGATCTTTAGGTGGCTGTATCTTTGAAACAGTGATAGCTAGGACCCTGGAGGTTTCAGCAAAATGTAGGTCTGGATGTCCTGTTCATCGACTTTTTCAACCCCCGATTTCGAAAATTTTCATATGAATATGGGCAAACTGGGCATTTCGTGCCTGTGGCTGTATCTTTGAAACGGTGATAGCTAGGACCCTGGAGGTTTCAGCAAAATGTAGGTCTGGATGCCCTCTTCATCGATTTTTTCAACCCCCGATTTCGAAAATTTTCATATGAAAACAGAAAATTGCGATTTTGAGGCTTTTCCGGGCGTTTTCCAAGGGGCAAACTGGGCATTTGGAACCTGATCTTTAGGTGGCTGTATCTTTGAAACGGTGATAGCTAGGACCCTGGAGGTTTCAGCAAAATGTAGGTCTGGATGTCCCCTTCATCGACTTTTTCAACCCCCGATTTCGAAAATTTCATATGAAAACAGAAAATTGCGATTTTGAGGCCAACTTCTTGAGTGGGCCCCTACACTGAGAAAAAAGCAGAGTGAAACCAATCGGAAACACTCTTGAAATTGAAAGTCGATCCACACTTTTCAGTCATCAGTCACAGTCACAGTCATTTTCCCCTAAAAGTCGTCATAGATTGTCAGTTAATTGATTCACTGACAATCTATCAATTTGTATGGGAAATGACTGTGACTGATGACTGAAAAGTGTGAGTCGACCTTAAACCAACTCTTTTGAAACATATTTTGATGTTACAGTGTTTCTACTAAAATTAAGAACGTCGTACTTAAAATAATTTTGCTAACAGCTACTTTGACTCTTTGCATTCTTATATCGAGGATAGCGTTCTTATTGTAACGCTTATTAAATTATTGAATTCATCAATCGTTTTCTTTTTTTAATTTTAAAATAAAACCGTTGACACAGCGCAGCATTGACCTATATAGGTGTTGTGGTGATATTTAAGCATAGTAAGTTAGGATCCCGCGAACCTTTGATTTGAAGACGAGCGTTCTATCTATCCTAATGCCGCACACGTTTTGATTTCCCAAAACGAAGAATCAAAAAAATGGATTCGGACGCTTCGTGTGTGGGCGTCCTAAGTTTGTAACTTGCTAGACAACTAAAAAACGATACCGAGGCTAATTTCGGGCGCGGCCGAAATTTTAATACCCTTCACTCTCCTCGGGCTAAAAGTTTTTTTGGGCGAACATATGACTTGTGTTCAATCCTTCCCCATTCTTTTCCTTCTGTGGCGTCGATAAAACAATATTTGTGTTTTTGGTTAAGTGGAAAAATAAAAATATTTACTCAGAAAACTTTATTGGGGGGATGCGGGAACATGGTCCCATAGTATGATTCCATTCGTTTTATTTTTTTTTTTTTTACATGGACGCATTAAGTTTTTTTGAAATTGGTGTGGAAAAAATGTTTCTTAGAAGATCTAAAATGGGGGGTTGGGTTTGTACGGTAGCCCCATGACCCCATAGACCGATTCCATTCATTTTTACACATGTCTTATGGCATCAATAGAGATGCACTTTTACGAGTTTTGGTTGAAAGTGATGCACAAATAAAAAAGTTTTCCGTAGAAGAACTCAATTTGGGGGGTTGGGTTTGTATGACAGCCCCATGACCCCATTGTCCGATTCCATTCATTTTTACATATGTTTTGTGGCATCAATTAAAATGCACTTTTATGAGGTTTGATTGAAATTGGTGCACACATCAAAAAGTTTTTCTTAGAAAAACTCAATTTGTGGGGTTGGATTTGTATGACAGCCCCATGACCCCACAGTCCGATTCCAACCATTCTTACATATGTTTTGTGGCATCAATAAAAACACATTTGTATGAAATTTGTTTGAAATTGGTGCACGCATGAAAAAGTTTCTCTTAGAAGAACTTAATTTGGGGGGTTAAGTTTGTATGGCAGCCCCATGACCCCACTGTCCGCTTTTAGCGATTCGAACATACAAACTGCCTGCAATAAAAAGAAGCATGTGTGCGTAATTTCAGCTCGATAGCTTTTAAACTGGCCGAGTAAAACGCGTAGCAACCGACGGACAGACTGACAGACAGACAGACGGACATCGCCCAATCGACTCAGCTCGTCTTGCTGATCATATATATACATATTTTATATGGTCGGAGATGCTTCCTCCTTCAATGCGTTACAAACTTCATGACAAAGTTAATATACCCTTTACTCTACGAGTGAAGGGTATAAAAAAACGACCCGTTATTAATTCAACTCTATTCCTTGTTTCAGCTTTTAATATCTCTAATTTAAACCTTCAATTTGAAGAACGTTAGTACTTAAATTCAATACAGCAATCTTGGCAAGACTCCTTTCAAACTAAAAGTGTCCTCTGCACCATAGCCCTAATGATCCTGTATATACCGCAAGCAAGATAAAATATTTTACTCTACAACGACATATACAGGCCGTACTACCTATAGTTTCAAGTAACTAAGTACCACTCTCAAACTATTTTGTTCGTTTTTGACAGTCCATGACAAAGTGGATTGAATTTAGCCCAAAACTTGAGAAAAGGTTAAGGTACTATCACCAAAAATGTTTTAGGATAGTTTATTTGCAGTGGGACCTAAATAATCTTTTTGCCCATGCCTTATGGTACTTGGCAAGGGAAAGGGTGGGTTCGATTACAAACCGCGGCTACAGTTACAGCAATAGCCAAGCCATGCCTGGAGCAAATTTTATTTGGTTAAAATTTGAGGATCCGGATTGTCTCATTAAGATTTTAGAACAATATTAAATTTGTTTATCTAAGGGACCTGGTGAAAGAGGAACAATAAATTAAGCATTTGTTTTCCATTGAAAAGTGTACTTGTCTACAAAAAATATCTACGACGGAGTGTTTTTTTGTATACGTGCTGTTTCATGTGGCTTTTGGTCCCCTAAATCTCGTGGGTCCCCCGCCACGCGCCGCCCCTGGATGACGCATTTATGAAAATAAGCCATGCACATTGAAAAGCCTAAAGCAATCCGGCTAATTGAAGGTTTTAAGGAATTTATGGAAAACAAATACAGAGCGTTAGTAATGAAAACGAGCACAATTTTTTGGCCCAACATTTTTGAGGGCAGAGTTTTCTAAAAATGTATTGAGTATTTTACTGGAAAACGAAATTTCGCATGCAGGGCCGGATTTAGCATCTATGGCGCCCCTGGGCAGTAACGAATTTGCCGCCCTCCGCCAGTAGATAAGCTTGAAGGTAGCAGTTGTCACCTCGCAAAGGGAATGTAGGCAAAACGCTAGCGGGCGTATGTGAAAAATTGAAAATTTCATATTTTTTACTACTATACTAAGCGTGTTTTGATTGCTTGAAAATTTTTTATGTTGCTTCCCAAGGGAGGAATCCAGGTGTTCCGTGCCCCTCCCAAAATTGTTTTAGGAATGATTATAACTACAATGATAACATCAGTGGCGTAACGTTTTCTGAATTTCTTGTGTTCGAAATTGGAGTTGGCCCCCCACATACGACTTTTTAGCCGCAGGACAGAAATCGCATTTACAGCAGTCCACAAATGAGAAAAAGCAATCTTCTGTGAAAGCAACATGTTCCAACATTTTATAATTTGAGAAAACAAATTAAATTTGAATAATTAAACTGGAGAACTTGTAAAGTTCTACATGTCCTATTTGAATGTTTATCACTAACCTAAATAGATGCTACTAAAAAAACACCATCTCAAGACGTGCGCCTTGGAACTTTTTACCCTAAATCTGAGGATCAAGCCATCTGGCACACTGCTCTGACAACCCTGGCTAAGTTGTATCCATGGCGAATTTCATCGATTCATGGTAGAGTTCCTCCAAAGAAAAATGTGTCCAGTAGGAGAAACAACTGTTCCGTTATCTGGACAGAAGGGTTTAGCGACATTCATATATTTCTTGATTTTGTGACTCCTGAAAAAAAAACTTAAATAACGATCTTTCGACAAGTGGATCCACAATATTGTGAACATATTTCAGTATTCAAGAACTCAACGAACTGGATCACAATGGCTCAATTTGAAGCAAGAGCCTTTAAGGTAAACACTCCTTTTTACAAGTTAAACCTTTATATCTCATCAATATTTCCTGACCAAAGCCCAGAAAAGCTGATATTTAGATAAATCCCCACTCAAAAAGTTTGTCAGACACTTCCTTCATAGTTTTATTGCAAAATTATGCCAGTGCCAGGTGTCCCATGTGTTCATTGGAGCACAGGTCCCCAAACGCCGAAATCCAAATTTGTTTCGAATTGCTTCAAATGTTTATTAGTGTCAAGATCACAAAGTTGCAGGAAGAAAAGTGCCGAACTATTTTCGCCGATTTTTGCCTTAAGGTAAATTTAATAATTATGCTTTCAGTTAAAAGTATTAACACAAATATGCTCCAAATAGACGAATTTCCATGACGAATTGGCAAACTCAAAAATGATGTTGACGAATTTCTATTATAAATTGACCAGTTTTCTGGTCCTAGTGACGATGTTCGACCCAATGCAGTTCGCTAAAGGCCACGCCATTTAGAGTGAATGAGTGTGTGCTTCAAGCAAAATTTTGCGTAATCCCAATTTTTGAAGGTGAAATCACATTGAGTTGAGGTTGCGATTAGGTCCTTTGGATTAAGACGAATATGTACATCTAACTACAGAATAAATTCAAAAAGCAAAATATTTTCAACAAATATGTTTGAGTTTTCAAAATTAATCTTTCCCATAATTTTAAACCAATGAACAAATTTAAGAATTTACCGCCCCGGGCAGTAGCCCAGGTTGCCCATATGGGAAATCCGGCCCTGTTCGCATGCATTCTCGATTTCTTACATCAAGCTTCAACATTTTGAAACTCCAAAGAAACTCTATAAGGCCTTGCTGAACTGTGGTGCGTGGTGGTGCACTTAAGAGTATGAATGAACGGTGGTTTGAATCCCAATACGATCATGAATTTTTGTGTTGTTTTTTAAAACCTCTTTGTATCGATTCTACAACAACCATTCTATACATCCAGATCAGTGATTCCCAAGCTGGGGGCGCACCCCCCCCCCCTAAGGAGGCGCGACGATTAGGGAAGGGGGGTGCGAGCACAACTCTCAGGTTAGTGCCGTTTATTATGGTTTCCTTCAACAACCATTCTGACTCGAACTTCTTCCAAAACTCACCAGGGGGGATTCGTTGTTGCAAAACGTTGCAAATTGCCAACAATTTTATTTTCTTCGATTAAAAAAAATCGCTTCTACTAAATGCGTTTGATGATATGGCTGATTGAAATTGACAAAGCTCGCGATTCTAAAAAAACGCACCAGTCAGCTAGTTTTTGTATGTATAGAATGAATCTTTGGTGAAAATCTTGCGGATTTTGGTCGCTCCGGGTGATTTTATTTTTCGTGCTCGACGTATCACTGAAGCCATGGTGACGGCCGAACTTACGACGAAATTCAGCATGCGGAGATCACGAAATTTAATTAATATGTACTTCTAAAAATGTCCAGTAGTTACAAAATATTGGCTGAACTAACAACTAAATTTTCAAACAATTTAAAATGCGAGAATAGATGCTGAAATACAGGGCCGGCCTTAGCACTCTGGTGGCTCTGGGCCAAATGGATGATGGTGGCCCCGACCGCCTTACTAATACACAAACAAAAAGCATCTGATCTTGATTGGCTGAATGTTTTCCCCTTACGTTAGACCAGTTTCTGGGGGAGATTTCAGTATCTGTGGCGCCAAATTTTTATGATGCCATTTAATTAATATTGGCCTGAAACGACCGAATCTGCAATCCTTTTTCGCGAAATCGTAACGGTTCTCCAGATATTCAATGTCAAAGTTTGACTTTTCTATGAAGCCAGTTAAGTAATTTGATAAGAAAAGGGGGGTATTTCCGCTTTACACATTGGGGAAAGTATTCGACGCCATAAAATTGACGTTTTAATTTTAATCGGTCCCACTAGAATAGTAAGTTTTACCAATTTGGCAAAGATGTTAATAATATGAAATGTCAAAATATATTTGCGAGCAAGAATTGTAAAATTTGCTAGACAGCGAGGCAAAATAAATTGAAAATGTTATTTTCGGGGCAAGGCTATTGATTCACATCAAACTGTGGTAAAAAATACCCCCAATTTCCCATTAAAAACTGAACTACCCCATATAAATGTCAAACTTTGACATTGAATATCCGGAGAACCGTTACGATTTCGCGAAAAAGGATTGCAGATTTGGTCGTTTCAGGCCAATATTAATGAAATGGCATCATCAAAATTTGGCGCCACAGAGACTGAAATCGCGCCAGTTTCTGGTTTCTGCGACTGATGAGTGCTTCATAAAAGATCTATTTATTTTTAGATTACGCATATCTTAATGAAAATGCTTCCAACCATTTCTTCTAATTAAAAACAAAACTAACATTTTGCAAATTTTTGTCAGTTGCAAATTTTTGTCAGTATAACTGATTTTCACTCGCCAAACGTTCAAAATATCATCCATCTGACAGTTTTTGTGAGTTTCAGAACTTTGAGTGAGGTATGTTAATTATTGGCATTCACCGTATTGCTCAGTTGGCAGCCTTAACCTTAGAATTTTTATATTACAATATTTTGTGGAATTTTGTATGCATTCCTTGATTTTTTCAATCAAAAGTAATTTCTACATTTCCTATATTTGAGAAGTCGTTGCGGAACCTTAGTGTTCTAGGAAACCCCGTTTGGAAAGCACTGCTTCAGACGATAATTTCGACGTGGACTGTTAAGTGTTAAGAGAGCATAAATTCCAGGATCCGAATACCTTAATTCGAAATTATGATCTAGGTTTATTTTTCTTTTTTCTTCCCTTATTATACCAATCCGTGAAGCACTGGCCTGTTGTGTCATCACTACCGGCTTTTCATGGTATAATCTCAGGTTTTTCCTGTACCTTCTCGAGCTTGGATATTGGTAAATTTTTTCGATAAGTTCTAAAAATCAAACTTCCTTCATAGCATGCTACTTCAGCAGAAGAGCTACTACAAGTCTCTTCAGAATTAATTTCGTATTTGTCAAATTGTAGAACAAGGAGAGAGCAATATGACGTAATCGTTAAGTTATCTATTAAGTTTTTATATGAATAAATGTTAAATCTAGTAGTATGGAATGCCCAAAGCGTAAAAAAACAAAATAATTGAGACATTTGATTTGGCTAATAATCTTGAAATAGATATTATTGTAATCACTGAAACATGGCTTCGCCCAAATGATAGATTTTATAATGCTAAATATAATGTTTATAGAAATGATAGAATAGGCTCAAGAGGAGGAGGTGTTGCTATCTGCGTAAGGAAAAATATTCAACATTTTGATGTAAAAGTCATTGAAACTGAGATTGTCGAGAACATATCGATTACACTAACAAATGAAAATACAAAAATTATAGCTGCATATTTCCCAGGGACAAAATTAAATCGCGACAAACTTAAAATGTATAGTAATGATATTAAGGCACTTACAAAGACAAACCAAACGTTTATATTGTGTGGTGATCTTAACTCAAGGCACCGATTTTGGAAGTGCTGTAGAGCCAACCAAGCTGGCAAGATCCTTTATGATATCGCATCAAGACGAAATAACTCAATAAATCCTCCCAATGAACCTTCTTTATATTCCCCCAAGGCCGAAGATCTTACCTCGACCTTATAATAACTCATGAAAACATCAATATATCGGAGCCCACTGTGCTTAATGCTTTATCATCAACCCACTTGCCTGTATTCTCTAAAATCTATTCACATTCTTCTCCCCAGCCAGACCTTCCGGATAAAGTATTCAACTTCAAGGAAACTAACTGGTTGAACTTCCGTTCAGTGCATGATGAATTAATGCCTGTAAGCCAACTAGATCTTAATAGCATGAGCGATACAAATAAAGTAGATGAAATGATCCTAACTTTTCATAACAACATCTCATCAGCAATAGCCCAATCAACACCCACATATGCCCCCACATCTAGAGCACCCGAAATAGACGTAGTAACCAGGTCCCTGATTCAGCAACGAAATTTGTTAAGGCGACGATGGCAATGGACACGGGATGGGATCTATAAATGTCAAATATCGCACACTCTATTAAATTTTTACTCTTATAATAGAAGGAAACACTCCGTAATAATAGGAATATAATGCGGTTTCACTCTTTTTTCGTTGTAAAGATTTAAGTGGCGAACCTTTACAAATAATATAGTTATCAATAAAACTATTTAAGGATATATAAAATATAAACAAGTATCGGTCGAGTCTTGCTGATCAATTTTTCGTATACATGGGAGGTTGCAAATTGTTCTTTTTTTTGCGATCTGTACACTTGTTCTTCTTCTCAGTACCTTAACTCAGCCGTTTATAGGCAATTTCGAGTCAACGTTACATTGCATATCATTTCGGAGTGCAATGTTGCAAGCACTAAATATTTCCTATTCGCACATGTATGGAAATTTTGGACCACGCCGAGATTCGATCTCGGGACCTCTAGATTACTAGCATCGTAGAGTGCGACTCAAGCAAGTGAGCCACAGAGCGTGTACACATGAGTTCTAAATGCAGAGAATTTTTGGAAAAATGTGGTACACTGTGCTAAGTCCAGCCGATTGAAGTATGACAACTGGAGAGCACGCTACAAAAAATGAGTAAAACTTCAACTGCACGTTGTAAAAATACACCACAAATCCGAATTATACACATAAACGTTGTAAAAATGCACCAGAAAATCTGAATTATACAGAAGTGTAGCGTAAAAATACATTTCACACCGATTTTGGTGTAATTTTTTTATTTTACACAGAAATTGTTGAAAAATGCACTCTGTATGTGATTATAAGCGGGAAAAAGTGTAAAATTACCGCATTTTCAGCGGAAATTTAAATTCACTTTTTAGAGTGCACCTAAACAAACTGATTGGATACAGAATAATTTTACAGAGAAACCAGGCATGGAGTAGAATGCTGTCTAACTTGCCAAAAGGTTCTTCTAACGTTTGGAAGTTAAAAAAGGCATTAAAAATGAAAAAAATCGCGTTATACGACTCCATTGAAAAATATTGGCTCATCTATCAAGATGCTGAAAAAGCAAATCTCCTTGCTGAGAGCTTTTATTCAGCACACTTGACGACGCAGCATATGCGAAATGCAATCCATAACGAATTGATAAAAACGATTGTTAATAAATTGCCTCTGTATGCAACCTTACCGGCAAACTGTCTGTGTAAACCGAGGGAAATAGTTAAAAATATTAAAAAAAAACTAAAAACCCGCAAATCCCCTGGGATAGATAAAATTCCGAATAAAGTGCTAAAAGAATTACCCAAAAAGGGAATAATTTATTTGAATTTCATTTTCAATTCTTGTTTTAAGCTAGGATACTTTCCTTTAAAATGGAAGAAAGCTGTCACTGTGCCAATCTTAAAACCGGATAAATCCCCGCAATCTCCCAAAAGCTATAGGCCAATAAGCTTATTATACCTACACTCTAAAAAGTGAATTTAAATTTCCGCTGAAAATGCGGTAATTTTACACTTTTTCCCGCTTATAATCACATACAGAGTGCATTTTTCAACAATTTCTGTGTAAAATAAGAAAATTACACCAAAATCGGTGTGAAATGTATTTTTACGCTACACTTCTGTATAATTCAGATTTTCTGGTGCATTTTTACAACGTTTATGTGTATAATTCGGATTTGTGGTGTATTTTTACAACGTGCAGTTGAAGTTTTACTCATTTTTTGTAGCGTGCTCTCCAGTTGTCATACTTCAATCGGCTGTACTTAGCACAGTGTACCACATTTTTCCAAAAATTCTCTGCATTTAGAACTCATGTGTACACGCTCTGTGGCTCACTTGGTTGAGTCGCACTCTACGATGCTAGTAATCTAGAGGTCTCGAGATCGAATCTCGGCGTGGTCCAAAATTTCCGTACATGTGTGGATAAGAAATATTTAGTGCTTTCAACATTACACTCCGAAATAATATGCAAAGTAACGTTGACTGGAAATTACCTATAAACGGCTGAGTTACGGTACTGAGAAGAAGAACAAGTGTACAGATCGCACAAAAAAGACCATATTGCAACCTCCCATGTAGACGAAAAACTGATCAGCAAAACTCGACCGATACTTGTTTATATTTTATATAGCCTTAAATAGTTTTATTGATAGCTATATTATTTATAAAGGTTCGCCACTTAAATCTTTACAACGAAAAAAGAGTGAAACCGCATTATATTCCTATTATTACGGAGTGTTTTTACACATAGCGCGGTGTAAATTTGCTAATATATTGGAGTACTTTTTTAAACATTTTTTATGTAAAATTACACTTGATTTGCAAATTTAGATTGCAGAGTAATTTCACTATTATAATAGAAGGAAACAAAGTTTCCTTCTATTATAAGAGTAAAAATTTCATAGAGTGTAGTTTCAGCAAGTTATTTGAGAAAATCATCCTCTCGCGAATACAAACTTATTTAAATTCAAATCCAATTATTCCCAAAATTCAACTCGGGTTTAGAAAGGGATTATCTACCAGTCACCAACTACACAGAGTTACAGAATTCGTTGACCACTCCCTCAAAAACCAAGCTTCTGTTGGTATGATCACAATCGACATAGAGAAAGCCTTCGATACGACGTGGCATGATGGCTTGATTTAGAAACTAATTAAGTTCTCTTTTCCAGTTTACTTAACTAAATTGATCCAATCCTTTTTAGCAAATCGATCCTTCTGTGTCAGAGTAAATAATAGTTACTCAGTTAATAAGCATGTTCCTGCAGGCGTACCTCAAGGCTGTTGTCTAAGCCCCACTCTCTTCAATATCTATACATCAGATATCCCTCATGATGACCGATGCGAACTTGCACTATTTGCAGACGATTTATTTATGTACACGAAGTCAAGCGATCCGGAAGTGATATTAAGTACTCTAGAAACTAAACTAGAATCGCTTTACCAATATTACTTTCGGTGGAAAATAAAAATAAATTCGGAGAAAACTCAGTCGATTTTCTTCACTAGAAAACGAAAAAGTAGTTATCTCCCAAACAGAAACATCGACTTCCTAGGACAGAATGTTCCCTGGAGTATAGACATTGTGTACTTAGGCATAAGGTTAGATAAATCGCTAACTTATATTAGTCACATTGAAGACATATGCGAAAAAACGACAAATTGTCTTCGGTCATTATACTCCATGATCAACAGAAACTCGAAAATGAACATCTACAATAAGCTGCTTCTTTACAAAGTAGCAATGCAACCAATAATAACGTACGGTGCTGCTGTCTGGGGTGGATGCGCTAAATGCTACAGAAACCGATTACAAACTCAACAAAATAAGTGTCTTAAGATCATACTAAACAAATCAAGGTATTTTTCTACAAGATATTTGCATAAGATTGCCAGAGTTGACTATATTCAGGACGTAATAGATAAACTTACATTTAACTTCCAATACAAGATAGCAAATCATCCTCTTTCTGCTAATGCCGCAATTATTAATACTGCTTGATGCAAATGCTTTCAACCTGAGTTTTAGGCTAAGTTAGGTTTATTTAGGCTAGTTAGATTAGCTATAGTTATAAGTAATACAAAAACAAGGTTTTTTGTAACGTTTCCTTGTATCTCTCTAAATATATAAGCAGTTTATAAAAATCAATCAGCCTATGGTAAGCAATACAATATAGATGAAAAGACATTTAATTAGTCTGTACCTCTAAAATATAAGTTTGTAAGCACAAAGCAAATGAATTTAATAAAGTTATATCCATCTATCTATCATACCATGCTACAGTCACTGGTATTTTTAACAAACATCGAAGACATCAATGGTGACGTTGGATAGCACATATTGAAATTTGTTTCAAAAGAGAGAGGGATCCCTATGCATAACACATTTTCTATCAGTAAAATCACATCATCGTTATTTTACTTTATATTAACTTTAATTTAGTTCGAGTACATATCTCTCGCGTGGATGCCCCTTTTGAGTGATCCCCTTTCCGAGTGGTGGCCCCTTGAAAGTAAAGGTTCCTTGAGAGTGGTGGCCCCTAAAATGTAGCGGCCCTGGGCGACCGCCCAGTTCGCCCACCCCTAGGGCCGGCCCTGCTGAAATATAAACCTATAATATTAAAAGCATTGCTTGCCAACGCCAGTTTTTTTCACACCTATTTCTTTGGGTGGCGCCAGGATCAGTAGACCTCGCAAGAACTGAAAAAGATTGGAACCACTGACCTAGATAGTATGGATATGGATATCTAGATCAATCTGTTTCGTACAGTTCCTAAGGGGAGGCAATTTATCCTCTTGCCCGGGGCAGCGTAAGTCCTAGAGCGGGCGCTGTCTACTTAGCTTAAAGAATCATAAACATTACTTTGTAACTTTATAAAAGCGGCTAAAAAAGTTATCCTTTGATGATTTCATTTAATTTTATACTAAATAAAATTAAATGCCTATCACATTTCCATTCCATTTGAACACTCTCAAGCGCACAAAAGGCAAACTTAATTCAATACGTATTTTATGTTATTCCTTTTAACTGAAATTTATAAAATATTTCGCGTGCAGTTAAGATGTTTATCGATTTTCATCTCTGCTCAAATTTAAACCCAAAACGGAAGCTATTGCATTTTTTCGTACAAAACCCCGGACTAATAAGCCCAAAATCTCAGTCCCTAATTAGATGAAATCTCGGCGAAAAATGAATTCTTTTCAAAAATTAGATCCTCGATATCTTTTTCTCGGAAATCTTTCAAATTGACCACATACAATGACACTTATTTCCAGAAGAACACCAACGCCACCACCATCGCCGTCACTCTTTTATAAACAGTAGCTTCGAATCGCCCGCAGGGTAACTATACAGATGAGATTATGCCACTGTAGCGTCGCACTAATTTATCCCCTGGGAGAAAATTTTGCATGCCAGAAATTTGTATCATTGCGATATATTCATCGAATTGCATGTGTCTTTCTCATTCAAAATTACTATGATTCGTGTTGCGTTTTACGGATGCCGCTTGGCTTCTGCAAACGCAAAGGCTTCTACTTAATTGGCGATCGGTTTGATTTATCGATCAAGATACACGATCGACGATCTTTATGTAGCAATTGATAGGACGCTGAGCCGTGATTCCTATGGGGTCTCTTTCCATTGTTTTAGAAAATATTTTTTTTAAGGTGGGAATGGGAACCAATACGATAAGATTTTGAGGGCTTCTGTATTTGATCCTAAAAAGATATCAATCAGATTGAATGATAATCCCTATTTTAATTTTGAATGAGAAATTTTATGAATCAATAGAAGGATATGTGAATAAGTCAGTCAAATTGTACGGAGGTCTCAAAATGTTGGAACTATAGTGGAGTTTCTAGATTTATGATAGAATTAAATATCATACCAAGGTCAGTAAAAACAAACTCCCGCGTCTCTTTCCTATGATTTTTCCCATCGTACATCTTTTAATAATGTTCATCATCACATAGCTCCATAACTTTAATGATGATACATATATGAAAAAACTATTAAAACAAGGCCATTGCGTCTTTTTTTTATTGATGAATCACTGATTATTCAATTTTTATTGTCATTCGAGTATACGTAACAGGACTAATTCGTGTAAGTCAATAGCGAAGCGATAATAATCCCGTGGGTAAACTATAACAAAACCTCGTCAAGCATACGTTTCCCACAATAAAAACAAATCCATTATCCCTTGCCCTATAGCACGGACTCCCTATAAAAACGACCCTCGCTCTCGCTTCTTATAGTCCTTATACGCTCCACTTCACGTCATCATGAACGTGAACCACATTGAAATAAAGGACTTGACGAATGCATTACATTTTTTCGGATTTTGCGAAAAGAATGCATCTCTCTTTGATATGAGAACAAATTGTTTTCTCTTATACTCGTATATCGCGTGGACAGGAAAGCACCAGTTCATTGAATATCCCTTTTTAGGTTAGTGCGGCGACTGTGCGACCATACATTGAATGGAACTTTTTCGTATACTCGGGATATTACATTCAAGTTCATTTACGCGAAAGAATAATATAGACGGTATGATCTCCGCGTGACACGTGCCAGAGTACAATACTTGCACGCCTGTAATTTGTTTACAAATCACTTGAGTCCTTTTTAAAGAGCGTATGCCACCATACACGCATGTGAATGAGCCGCGGATAGGAAGGTGCACCACGACAAGGCTCAATGATGAGGAGTAGGCGATATAGGATTGAGGAATTAACCTGCCTTTTGTCGTGATGTTTTCATAGCACACGTCAAAATGAATCACGCATTATTCGTGTCCGAATGATGGTTTTGATTTGTAGGCTTGAGTGATTCGTGGGTTGAATTATAATCAAGAATCGTGGTGAGTAACTTACTTGTAATACCTGGCAGGGTATTAGAAGTTGTTTTGTTTAAATTAATCCGTTTATTCCCATCGTTTTTTTTTTTTCAAATGAATAATATTTAGGATTTTTAATTCCCACGAATTTGTGGGGTAAGTTTTGAGTAACGAAATTCATTCACATTGAAGGACTTTATTGAGGTTTTCATAACGCATCTGATGCGGTACGGAACAATCATATTTGAAACATATCTTTATGATAAGTACGTTAATTTTCGCGAGGTGAGCTATCATGTTTTATTCGAAGTTATAACAACACTCAAATATTATGTTCTTCTATTTTTGTTTTTCTGAAACCCTATTCAATGTTAGATTTACCAGTATCCTACTGGTTAACAATATTGCGTTGAGGGGACCCTGTGATAATTTTTTGGCGAGCGAAAAAGAGCCATTTTTTTGCTCTTTTTTTTTACATTTTCAACAATATTAACTCTGTTTGGTATTTTGAAAGTAGACGGAATTTCCAATCCAATGATATCCTAACCAATTTTATAGGTCAAATATTGACGGAATTACAGGTTTTTAAAAATAGGGTATTTTTTAGCAAAAAATTGCGAATTTCAAGTAAATGTCGTTTCGGCAAACAACATAAGTATAGAGCCCGGATTTTCGTGCAATAAAAAATTGAAAAACGTGCGCAGTAAAAATCCCGAAACGTGCAAAATCGTGCAATATAAATGCCCGAATGTGCATTTTGCGTCCAATATGAAAAAAAAAATTTCATTGTTTTTTATGCTTTTAGACGCTTACGCTTAGGAAAAAAGGACGTACGAGTAGGTACAGAATGGAAAAAAATTAAGAAACTAGCCCCAAAAAGTAAAATATTTTTTTATTTAAAAAGCGGGACACTTTCAATATTTTACCCTAACATAAACTTTTTCCCATAAAATGCTGTCTAGATTAGCGCATTCCAAATTCCATTCGAAATACATAACCGTTTTTTGTTTAGTTAGGATCCATCGCTCAACCTTTGGGCTTATCTAATTCGAGAAATCATAATTTTAAAGAGGGAGATTTTCCTACATGTATTTGAGTTCAGTTAACCACCAGATTAACATGCACTCTACACAAAACTGCAAAATTGTATGAAAATCACTTTTTTTTTGTTTTATTGTTTTTCCACATGTATTTTTTTCTCAATACATACTTTTCTCTTCTATGTCTATCGAAAAATTCTGCACATTACATAATGTCTGCACTGAAAAAAATGGTTTAGACTTTTTATCTAAAGTGAAGTAGTTGACTTAAATTTAGATAGTTTTACCAAAGAAATAGCTGATTTCTCTAATCTTCGTAGCTGAAAATACTATTAAATTCGTTCATTTAACCACGCAAGATTAGAAGAAAAAGTTTAGTCAATTCTTCCACAAAAGTTGTTGATTGTACTATTCAAATATAAAATTTAACTACAAACAATCGTTCTTTTTTCTTCAACACAATTTAGCTATCCAACATTTAACAATTTATAGATAATGAATAGCTGTCTTTACAAATGAATTAATTGAATTTGCAAATATAGTAAATGTTTCAACTAATGACGAATAGAAAAATTATCCATATCTTCGTAACTGTTTCAACTACATAGAATCATAAGCTGAAAATCAACGCGAACTTTAGATGAATTCGACTATTTCTTTAGATAACCATTCTATTTTTTTTTCTCTGTGTGGGAATTTTTTTACGAAACAGGGGTAAAATGCAAATGTTTTCATGCAAAAACCTTAAAACGTGCAATTTTTACCCTGAAAAGTGCAATTTCGTGCATTAACGTGCAATTGCACGAGGATCCGGGCTCTAAATATAAGCTTCGAATTCGCCTTTTTTTGTGGAAAATACCCTTTTTTTGAAAACCTGTATCTCAGTCAATATTTTTGACCTTCTTTCATAATGCCAAACACAGTTTTTATCCAAGACAATTATTTTAAGAAATATTGTTGAAAATGTAAAAAAGAGCAAAAAAAATGGCTCTTTTCGCTCGCCAAATGGCTCTTTTCGCTCGCCAAATGGCTCTTTTCGCTCGCCAAAAAATTAGCACAGGGTCCCCAGGGTTGCAAACCTGGATTTATATAGCCAGTAATACTTCAAAACAGGTAAGCGAAAGAACGGTAGTATTCCATTTATTCCGGGGTTAATGTCGATTTTGACTGGGCGAATTATAAACAATATCGAAATAAATTACAATTAGCAATGAAATTAGCAAAACGAAATAACATTCAGAGAATCACAAGTCAGAGCAAAAATTGTACTAAGCAACTATGGAAAACCGTCAATGATATGACAGATAGTCATAGTGTAATTGAATAGTTGAAGATCACTGATACAGACACTTCTGTTATAGCGCTAATATATTGAATAACACTTTTGTCAACTTAGGTATAACAAATTCTGACTCCAATATAAGTAGGGACTAACAGAAAGGAACCGTTGTCACTTCAGCCAATTCATACTTCCACATAACAAAATTAAGCACTGACGAAATTTCCAATCAAATTGACAAACTACGTAAAGCACCTTCCGGCTTCCGGTATCGATAATTTAATTGCAGATACGCTACAAACTACAAAAAAACTAATTGACAATTGTATTCAATAAATGCATCAAAGAAGGTACCTTCCCAACCCCTTTCAAAGAATCTCTTATTACGCCAATTTATAAGACCGGTGAAAAAAGTAACCCCCTCAATTACAGGCCGATCTCATTACTATCAGTAATATCTAAATTATTTGAACGATGATTCAAAACACGTTTAGACAAATTTATCGCGGAAAACAATATTATTTCCCTATACCAGCTCGGCTTCTGAAGTGGAATGAGTACGGAAAATGCCATTGCCATATTACAAATAACTAGTATTCTCCACTCTGAATTAGAATTTGGCAACAAACACAAACCTATGCCAATCTTTATGGATCTTTCAAAGGCATTTAGTTCTATACCTCATAACCTCCAAACATCGAAGTTACGCAAAGTCGGCATCTACGGCACTGCATTAAATCTGTTATCAAGCTATTTGTCAAAACGGAAACAGTGCGTGAAAATAAATAACAAGCAAAGCGACTGAGCTGACAGTCAGCCTTCCTATGTCCTTCCTCAAGGCACAGTCCTTTCCCCGTTACTGTACCCATTATACGTTAACGATTTAAGTAACTTGACTACTATAGGAAAAGCAAAATTGTTGCCTTCGCTGATGACATGGTCTGCCAGTACTTGGTCAGAAACTTTCTCCTACACGGATATTGATTTCAAAGCTGTGGAAAGACAGCCATCTAAGAATTTTGACAACCACGCAAACAATTATTTTAAAAACTGCTTTCAATCTCCCACTGACCTTCCCTTGATCCCTACTGAAGAATCATTCATATTCACCTTAGTAAAGCTACTCCATATTAGGAAACTGTATGTTAAAAGCACTTTATACCATCTGTCAAACAATTACAGCCACGACTTCATTTCACATGCAATAGTATAGTCGTAGTCCCACGAATGAGGAAATCAGCTGCGCAAAGATACCTACCACCAGTCCTTTATTTTTCAATACTCATTGCCGATTTTGAAAAATTTCCCCCATTGATTTTAAAGGCTTCTCCACGCTTCTGAGGTCTACCAGGAAATCTTTCAACGGGTGTGTTCCCGCAACAATATCAACCTTGAATACTCCAACAGTGATGCGGCACACAGAGTGCAATTCGAGTCGGTTTTAAACTATGTATCATGCTGAAAAAATGATTTGCGATATCAATCGTCCAGTTTTGACAACATCTGTATGCATACTACAACAGAGATGCGGCACACAGAGTGCAAATCGAGTCGGTTTCGAGCTAATAGTACATGGCGCGTTTCTCAACGATATCAACCTTATCCTTTTTCTTGTACACTCAGAAATGAAAGGCAACAAGTCAGTAGATCATTTAACAATTCATTGCTTCTACGTTGAATCCCCTTGGGAAGAGGACGATGTCTGACTTAAATCTTAACACATGCCAGCTAAATCGGAAAATGTCGGTTAGAAGAACTCATCCAAGTAAGGACAGGGGCAAGGATAATAACACAATGACGATACAAGTATATGCTGCATTCATTCGCCAAAACCCACATTGAAACCAATCCAATCTTAGTTTTCTTTTAACATAACTTTATTTTAAATTGCGTTTTCACGTTTTTGCAACTAAAAATGACGCCCGAAAATTTGACGCTCCGATCGACCGCCCGGATTAAAAATCTAAAAAATGTGATTTTCCATTCACATGTTATGCCTGGAGTCAAACATAATACTTTGTGTCGAACATGAATACTCAGAACAGATTTGCTTGATTTAATTTTAATTTTTTTCATTAATTCGTATACATGAGCTTCAAGCTGTCTACTTCCTGAGTACTGAGCGTTCTTGAATCTTTATCACAGAGTGGAATGCATATAACTTTTAACGTTGTCCTGTGTTTGTGTTCTTTCTTCTTCTCTTCTAAAGGTCCAGCTAGTTAGTCGCCAAATGGCGTCACGTGCAGCCAAATGGCTGTTGTCATTCCATCCGAACTAGTCGCCATATGGGTGTGCGTCCAGTTTTGATATTCAATATGGCAACTCAACCAACCGCTTGTCAAATTCAAAGTGACAATTTTGCAACTTTTGTTCGTTCTTTTGTGTGAAATTGAATAATTCTTGAATGGCCGTCCGTGTAATACTCGTAATTCAAACGCACAGAGCCCGATTTTGATAATTAAATTAAAAAAAAAACACCAAAATGAAATTTTGGTTATGTCATTTTCTGTCTCCATTTGGCTGCTAGTGTAGATGCTGAGTAGCAGCCAAATGGCTGTACGCGATACGACTTTTTGGACGCGCAGCCATTTGGCGACTAATCTAGATGGACTTTAAGATGCAGCTGTTAACACTGTATATAATTTATATTTATATAATTGGTTTGGCTTAAAAAATTTGACTTTGAACTTTGAAAAGAACTTTATTGAAGGATCAAAAGGACGAAACATTAGTTTCCATTCTCTCGGAAAACCGACTGAAATTCTACATTCTATTCTGTTTTGTGCTTTAAAATCTACATGATACTTGACGCTTTCAATTTTAGGATGCGAAAAACAATCTCTTGAATGTTGAATGGAAGGGATTCGGCATTTGCTGATTTCTGAATTTAAAATTTTGATTTATTCAAAATTCATGAAAAAATAAACGTTCTTTTTTTTATAAATTAAAAAAAATGGTTTTTTTGCCTTCATAAGTACCTCAAGAAATTGTTTGATATGGATCTCTAGCTGATCAAATTTTGCTGAAATTCTCTTTTCTTTAAAATCGTATATTTAAAAACTGATACCATGCTCTCTCTGAAAAAATAATTTTAATGTACACATATATATTTTTTAACAATATTATCCAACATATCAATGAAGATGTCCACCGTTCGCTAAATTATCCCCACAAATATCAAAATAATAATGAATGAGATAACTCTTCCGTTGATCTGTATTTTTTCTAGATAATGACAGACATCCATTCGATTGCTAAAACCTGTCATTATCCAGCTCTATCAATTTTTCCTTCGCAAACTAATCACCTCTTGATGGCATGTTTGTCTTGTTTAATTTTTTCGAATCGATATAGATATGTATCTCGGAAATATTGTTTTACATTATTTCTGGGCTGTTAGAATCTTGTCTATAGGCGACTTGAGATGATTGTATTTTGAAACAGTCACACTGATCACCTTTCAGCTAAAACATTTGTACGTATAATTAAGATCAATTTCGATAAGACTTATAATAAAATCTGATAAAATAGATATGTGAATGTAAAGTGTCATAGCTTATGGACAACACGATGAGCAGAGAGTGACGGAGGCTTCACACGAAGGTGCTGCTGTTGTTACTGGACATTAACATCATAGTATTGGCGTTTGATCGGTACGAAAGTTATTTGACCAGTGTTTCGACTTTACACATTACCACTTCTGTGGTAGATATACCATCTACCACTTTTTCCTCAATATTTGACAATTTAATCCACTAAAAAATTCAAATATACCCAAATCTAGTACAATTAAAAATTTTCAAAATTAGATACATTTGCCTCCTTATTCCAACCATTTTTGGAATTAATTTGCAAGAAACTCGTTGGAAACCCAACTCATGCAGTCTATAAGAATGATATGAACTTCAGCCGACGCTACCTACGCAAACAGCGCCCGCTCTAAGGGAAGGCAAAAGCCGGATGGTAGACAGATGAAATAAGGAGGGCCAAAATAAAATAAAGAATAAGGTTTTTTTAGGTAAAGGTAATTACTGTGTTCACCGAGCGAAAAACTTGTATTTATGTCTCCTGTGAAAAATGTGCCGTGGAGACTTGCCTTATATTCACTCAATTTAAAATAAATGTGTACTCGCGGTCTGATTGATTGTCGGTGACATCTTTTCACTGTGAAATAAAGTGAAAGTGCATTGTTTTCGCTGGCGAAATGTCAAAAACCGGTGTGAAGACTTTTGTGTGAAGTGAGTACAACCAAGCGGAAATAATTACACGATCATCAAAATTTTGACAGTATTTGCATGGATTTCATGTCAGTGGCGTAGATAGCTTTTCGGAGAGGGAGGGGATAATTTTGCAAGATTTCTTATACTTTTATTACTTTTATTAAATGTTAAATTTCAGAATAACAATTTCTGTATTAATTACACTTCAAATTAGCAGTTTGTTTTAGCAAATTTTGGAGCAAAATAAAAAACTGAGTCCTGAAAATTTTTCACCGATAATTTTGTTTTTTTTACTACTGTGAGTAAATCCACAGTATTCCAATTTTCGTACAAATTTTTGCTACTATGATCAGAGCTTTATATTGGGTTGGATAAGTTGTTCCCAACCTTTTCGGGGTAACGGAACACCTAGCATCGCCGCTTTTCTGGCCAAACACCTTAAAACAGGGATTAAAATAACTCATATAGTTATATGTCCAGAAAATGGAAATTGTGAAGATAAGAGCTCGTTGGGAATGCCCAGTATATGTTGATAAACTACAACTTTTGTGTTTTTAAATCGAGTTTCTCCTATAACTCAGAAATTCGTGATTAGATATTTCTAAAATTTTTAAACTTGTAGGACACCGTCAGCTTTTCAGCATTCATTAATGATGGAGGATATTTAAACGGTAGGTAGTGTGGCTTATTTGGGGAAAATCAATGAACACCGGACCCCTCTATTTTTAACCGGTACAATGTAATGCCATTTTTTGCAAATTGTGTCAAAATGCGCAACTTGCCGAACTAAATCAAAATTTACAACACCACCAAACATTTCGGTAGTGTGGCAAATTTTGATTTAGTTCGGCAAGTTGGACATTTTGACACAATTTACAAAAAATTATATTACATTGTAACGGATATATGACTTCACTTTCTGAGACTACATAAAATTTCCATTAAAACGACACGTCGCCCGTTACGAAGTTGCTTGTATCTTCCGAGATACACCCGTTCAAATTTTAAAGTAATTTTAAAATCTGTTTTTCATCAAAAATTCAAATGATAATTTTTGATGAAAAATGAAAAAATCAAAAGAGAATGTTGATAAACTCAAACAATTAAGGATGCTCAAAAATTGCAAGCAGTTTTGGAGCGTTTTATCTTCATTCGCATTAGCTTTGCACTCTCCTGGAGAAATCTTTATAATCTTATGCACTGTATATTTCCCCATTGGAAATAGCGCTTCTGTGGAAGACCACTCCGTGTTCCATATTATTTTCAAATTTTGAACCGGACATTAAGATTTTCCGGAACAGAATTTCAATCAGTGATTACATTTAATTTATATAGCAGCACTTCTAGATTACTTCAGTAGGGCTTGTTTATGCGAAACTCCAGATCCAATGTGAAAAAGTAGATGATCGTAAAGCCCTATGCTGTATTGTTTCTATTCTATCGATACGCTTCTATTATACAATTGAAATTTGAGGAAGTGCTAAATTTTCTATTACAGTTATGATAATGGTTTCACGTCTTTATGAAACACTACACGCATTAAAAATTCCAGCAAAAAGTATACTTTTGCTTTGTTTTACGTACCTAAAGTAATAATAAAAATTGTGTGACCGAATGGGGGGGGACTTATTCCCTTTAAAAATAATAAATAACAGGCGCGACACTCCAGCATTGGACTAAGGCCGCAGGATGTGTTAGTGACATCCTATTTCCAAGATCTTATCTGCTTTTTTTGTTGAGGTAATGAGATCAGCATCACGCTCAGCAGTGTTATTTATCCCCATAAATGGGTACTCGTTTAACATCTGAGTGAGATCATAGTCCGTCACAAGCTCGTGAGTTCGAAAAACACCATGGAACACGGTGAGATTCGAACTCATGAGCCTGTGCACCGAAGGTGCGCGCACTAACCGCTAGACCAGCCAGACTACTTATTCCCTTTATCCCCCCCTTATCTACGCCACTGTTTCACGTGAACTGAGGATGTTAGTACCTACTTTAAAAAAGCAAAGGGAAGAGCCATCTATTTTTTAAAAAAAAAGAGCGATATATCGAAATTTTATTTCCGATTTTCAGCGACATGAACTAGTTTTGGGAAAGAAGCCTGTGATGGTTAAATCAGGGAATGCCAAATATGTATACACACAATATCTGTGTGGCTACAATGCTCTTGCGAAGTATAGCGCTCCATTTCTTGTCTATTTGTATTCTGCAGCTGTCTTGTTTAAAAATGCACATTAAATATGATTCACTCACGATCCGATTTGTAATAATATAGCATCTTCCGATAAAGTGATTAGTTCTGCGCCACCCGGTACCTTTTCGGTGCAGTGACGGCCTAAAGGTGTGTGTTGCCAGACGCGACTCATACAATGATCGTTCAGCGATCGTATTTCATTAACAAATCTGAGCCGTATTTGAATAATTTTTTAATGTGATCACATTACTTTCAAGCATCCACTCACACTTACAAGTTTACCATCTACGGGTATACCGTCAGGGGAGCACCTAGCCTTTCGGCCTTATCTCCCGGTCCTTCGGACTGTTTGGACCTTCGGTGTTTACTGACAAGGTCGTTTTGTCAGAGGGGGATTTCTCCATCCGGCGAATGCACTCACCTTCAGGAAACCAACCCCTTTTGTTCACTCACGCCAAATGCTTTACCGACTGACTGAAATCAACTGCCCCATCGTAGGTCGTACCCTACTGAAATCAAATTTCGGTTGCCTAGTCCATATCGCTATTCTGAGGAGACGCATTAACTCCTTCCCAGATGGAGTTGGTCACCGTCACTAATGGGCAATCTATTAGCACAAGTTTATCGATTCAGGATATTTCTAAGATTAACCCTGTCGCGATAGGTATCCTTACCATGATTTTTCCATTTTTTCGATTTGTAAGATTCACTTACTATGTTTGGGATTGGGGTGATCATTCCATCATTTCAAGTCCAAGTCCCACATTGCCAATTTGGCAATTAAGGGTCAATCGATAAATTAGCGAATTAAAAATATTTTAAAGTTTGGAAGGCCGCAAAATTTGAAACGACTCCTGGTGTAAATATGTAAATTTGCCACTGACCAAAGTTACACCTTTCGCAGAGTTTAATCTTAAACCGGTACAAAATATGTTTAATCAATCGAAAAGTTGAAATTTTCGAAAAATACAGCCCATAAAAATTTGCCGCCCCGGGCAGTAGCCCAGGTTGCCAATATGGGAAATCCGGCCCTGGTGACTTGCGCTTAAGAGTATTAATGATAGCGGAAAAGGTTTCTGCTACTTACTATCTGGAGATTCTATTTTCTGAATTACTAAAGTATTGTATTATAATGTCTTGAATAGCTTCTACAATAATAAGGAGTTTGATAAACTTGGTACATAGCTAGAGTGGACGCTGCACGCAAGAAACGGTGCGGCTTATATGTTATAGTACAGTGCTTGTCATCAGATTAGCACACCCCTTCGCATGAATAGTTTTGGCTGATTTCCAACCAAACTAAACGAAAATTTAAAAATTATAACTATGAATAGTCTATTCAATTCTGAGTTAATTAACACAAAAAGTATTGTGTTCGCATTTTTTAATATTGTTTTATAATTGTTGTTATTACACACGAATTCGGATTCAACTTATCGACTTTTATTAATTTTTTCTCGAAATTTCACTTTTTGACCACCTTGATTCCTTGTAAGCCTTAAAATTTGATCCCTCTTCCGCAGATAATGATTTTCCCTTATTCATATAAAAGTTAATATCTTACTCAAACAACCACAAAAAAATAGAGGTCCTACGTCTTTAATTGTGAAAGATAGACAAAAAAGAAATTGCATGTGCTATCCTGATGACAAATTTTAAATGGCTATTTTGTGTGTTCTTTTTCGAAAAACAATTATAAAACAATACTAAAAAATGAAAACCCAATACTTTTTGTTTTAATTAATTTATAATTGAATAGACTATTAACAGTTATAATTTTGAAATTTTAGCTCTTTTAGTTTGGTGAAAATCAGCCGAAACTATTCAAGCGAAAGGGTGTGCTGACGAGCAGTGTATTCCCTGATAACATCGGATCACACCAAGAAGGAAAAGTAAATAAACAAAGATGTGCGAGTGGGGTTCGATTACATTTAACGCACTGAAACACAAACTCGATTATCCTAAGCTTACCAGAAATTATTTACAACGGCGCGGCGCGCGTTGAGTAACCTGATTTGTCAATTAATGTTACTCAATAGTTTGGCGGAAAGATATTGAACATGTTATTTTAGTAGGATCTTTGAATTGATACCAAGAAAACTAAATTTAAAAAAAATGCATCCGCCCAAGAAAATTAAAACGCACCTTTAATTTTCTTGAAAAAAAAATAATAATAACTGGCGCACAGGCCGGCACATTTATGGATGAGAGGAGAGCTACCACTATTTTCTACGCAAATGTACCAGTTATCAAAAAATAAGTCGAAACACTGGCTCTAACCATTTTGATGTTAGGTCGACTACGTGTCCTCCATAATCATTGTAGACGTATGCATTTCATTGGAATCGAACTCGAGATCGTTCGTCCGGTAAATATTGATGTGACAAATGTCATCTTTGACAATGTTTGGACGAATTTAGAGAGATTTGAATAAATTCCATTTGATATGCTTAAAAAAATCGTGCAACCGCGTTTTAATCGATCATGATCGAAATACGATCATAGTAACATTGTGACATTTTTGGACACTGTTCGCAGAGAAAAACAACACCATCTCAAAATAGACAAAAAAGTGATACAAGCAGCTAACGCCACTTGGAGAGTTGCGGGACCAGTGAATAATTAATTACTCGTGATACCTTTTATTGAAAAACAAAACGAATGGACATGATTTATTGGAGTATTATTTAGTTGTAAGCTCATTCAGACTGTCAGGTATATGGTATACGCTTGTAGAATTCGAACTGGATGACAGTCGTTAATGCATCTACATACATAAATGTAGTTATGAATGAAAAGATATCGTAAATTGTCTTGTATCGTTTAAAAAATGTATGAATGCACGATTAGCATACTGTTGTTTTGTTCCTTTTATAAAAATCAAAACAAAATAATAGTAGAACATTTTTTCCTTGTGCTACAGTTGAAGTTGCGAGAAATAATCTACTCCGATCAAAACCTGTCACATTTGATTTTAAATAGATAGAATGATATGAACAAGAATGACATAAATTTAAAAGTTTCAAATAAAAACGAAAAATCAATGATATGAATTGACCTTGGCATGTGGATGTGAAAAGGCTACAAATTAGCATCTTCCTCAAAGTTTTTTTTATCGAAAGGAATATACATAATTTGATGAATGTATATTCATATGAATAACACACTATTTTCAATTCCTTAAAGTCGAAGTTCCTATTATTCGAAACAAAACAATTTTTTGCGCCTACTAACTATGTCCATCATCTGCATTTGGCTGGATAGATCCGTAAATTCAAATCGCCAGCCTAATTCAGCATCTTCAACGAATCACATTTCTTTCTTCTCTCTATACGGCCGTCAATGAATTGTATGAAACACGATTAAGTCCGTTTTCGAAAAATACTAAACATTTAAGCGCCTTGTCTGAACAACAAACGGCTACCCGATCAGAATTGGTCCATTCTAAAGAGACCCATATTGTCCTGCTATGTCCGGTGGTTCGACATCATCATTCAAAATATTGAACAAAGTACGTGTGTCAATAGAGGAAATAACTATCCTTTGGGATTCGTCACACATTGGCTGCTTTGTCACGCAGGCGAAGTGCGAAGTGTGCCTTTGATCCTTGCATTCTATACATATGCGTGCATGACGTAAAACTATCAATCTGGGACCATTGTGCGCCCTTTTCGAAATGTGATAATTTCTTCATTTCAAGGATTATGCAACGCATATTCAAGCCAATCCGTGTAGTGACCCCGCTGTGAGACAGAAGGTAGGCGAACAATCTGAAGAAAGGTGAATGAATGCGAAGCGGATGACTTCATTATCACCCATCTTCAGCACGAGCTGCCAATGGTCTTCGACATTCCCATACCTATGGATATTGAATATGACATGTTTAGACATTGGATTCGATCCGAGTGTATCAGAGGTGAGAGAGTACGATAAACGATGATTAATGATAGTATAATGAGCAATCGATAATTTTATGATACTTTCACTTGATGCTTCTGATCGTCGTTTTTTTTTCACGTTGGCATGAACATTTTGATTAATGATACTAACTAAAAAGGTTGAAGTGTAGAGAAAAAACTGAAATATTTAGAACAAGCAAATCAAATGCTTTTAGAATTTAAGGTAATGTCTTAAGAGCATAGTTTGAATGCCGGCCATTTAACGCGTGCCATAGTATGTTCCAGGGGTATTTTCTATAGACAACACGAAAGTTTAAGTTTCGCCTCAGTTTCCATATTAGCCCAAGTTAGTACGTATTAATAACAAAAGAACATTCAGAATATTGTCCACGTTGACATGCACGGGTTCGGGTTTGTTGCGATATCTTTGCTTACGTGTTCAATGGGCGACAATGAGAATTAATGGTCTAAACCAGTGGTTCCCAACTCGCAAATGCCGGTGGACCACTTATCTTGAAAGTGAATTGCGACGGACCAGGACCACCATTAGGGTGGGTGGAATGAAAAATTTCCGGAATGTGCGAGAAAATTAAATAGTAGGGTACGCTTTCGTTCAATTTTTCAATATGTTCCCGTTACGGTCGATACTCTTTTTTAGTCTTTGTGATAAAACGAATTCCGTAAAATTATAAAAATCTTTCGTTAAACCACAATATTTGACCTGAACCCCAAACACAATTTTCTCCCTGATGTGATCGTAATTTGCTACTGCCATTTGTTCTCTGGAGAAAAGTAGTATTTCATATTTTTCGGTGATCACGAACTGGCGAATAAACTCCAATGTAGCTTCATCAAACCATCTCTCGAAACGGTTATCAATAACGTGTTGCCAGGCATCGTTTAAGATCAATCAATTTCTCAACGACTTCTCGCCGAACTGACTCCTTGCTCAACAAAACTGACAAGAAATCGTTTCCTACATGAATTTGAGTCACCTCTCCTAAACAATTTTCGTTCACCGTCAAACACTGATGGTAAATAGAAGCCCATTTAAAGATTAATTCGAAACCAAGATCCTTGCTTTTTTTCATGCCTTGCTATGCCCAACCCTTAGAAAAAGCATAGTAACCCATGCCATGCGTTAGTCCAGAATGGCTATGTGATCACACAACCCATATGTGTTTGACTCCAAATTTATTACACTACACTCCACGAAATAATTCAAACGTCAAAATATTGTCGATGCAATTATTAACCCTTCTGTCGCCGCCTACAAGCTATTATGCCTAAGGTGTAGCTGAATTTTCTGTGAAATCAATCTTAATTTTTGAAGAGGTTTAATTTTGGATCTTAAAACAGTTTACATACTATGTCTTACGATGATGCGATGCGATGGCATATTGTTTTTGTATTGTTAGGAGTTTCGCATATCTGGCATCTTGCTGTCTGATCGCAGATCCGTGGTTCTGGCATCAAGTCCAGGGGCGGCGCATAAGGGCCCGCAGGGCGCGCGTGGCGGGGGGCCCAAAAGCCACATGACTCTTTTAAGTCTTCATTAGCGAATAAATGTGCTCCTAGTATGGCTGGGCAATTCGCTGTAACTATAGCCACGGTGATATGTCAAAAACCAGTGGCGAACCAGTGGTGAGCAAGTAACTTAGCATCACAGAAATGGTGCTGCGCTAAGATTCTTCTCGTAAGGCTCTGATAGCACCACAACAATTATATCAACGACATTGAAATATACCTACGCAGGCTTGGATTTAAAGGTGTAAATGTCATTGATGGAATCGACATAATGATGCTTGCCTACGCCGACGATATAGTGATTTTCGCCAATTCAGCCACTGATTTACAAGAAAAGATTAAGGCACTCGAAGATTATTGTGATATTAAGAAGCTCGAAGTGAATGCACAAAAAACTAAAATAGTAATATTCGAAAAACGTATAAACAAAAGAAGAGTAAGGCAATTCCACTATAAAGGTCAACCAATCTCAATTACATCGGAGTTTAAATATCTTGGTAGCACACTTTATAGAACAGGATCTTGGTACAAAGATGTTGACCAGCGAAGAAAATCCGCTGCTGCTGCTCTTGCAAACCTGCATAATGTTTTCGCCAGCAACAAACTTGGATGGGACGCTCAAATTAAGATCTTCGAAGCCACAATCGAAACGACTGCTTTATATGGATGTGAAGTTTGGGGATTGTATGGAGCAGCGAAACTGGAGATGGTGCAACAGGATTTCTTTAAAAGAATACTTTTCCTACCCTCAAATACAGCGGCGCACACTGTTAGACGCGAATGTGGACGAGAACATCTAAAAGGGCAAATTGTATCGAAAACAATGAAATGGCTTAGTAAAGTGTCAAAACTTCCAGATGAACGATATCCAAAACTATGCCTGAAATACCAAGAGCTACAAATAGAAAATGGAAATTATTCAAATTGGCTGGGAAAAATTAAAGCCGAATTAGCGACCGAACTACGCAATTTTCCACAACTCTTAAATAAATACACTGATGATCATAGCATAGAAGAAATTACTAAAATCTACTCAGCGAAATCAACTGCCAACGACACATACAAAGCCGCTACCAGTAGTTCCTCATGCTGGTATCAATTTATGAATGAAGACCGATTTAAACCATCATGGTATCTCCAACAATCAATACCAAATCATCACCGCCGATTAATGGCACAGATTCGAACATGCAACAAGTTCAATCAAAAGATCTATATTGCCGGAAGTAGCCATAAGTTTCACCTGAACGACCAATGCATGCTATGCAATCTCAATGCACGTGACACAATTAAACATTTAATCTTGCAATGTCCAATCATCAGTCCAATTAGAAAACACTATTTTCGTGAATTAAATTCTCTTGAAGATTTTATTAGCTTATTAAACACTAGAGACATAATTATAGTAAAAAAATTATACATTTTCATTCTTGAATCACTTAAATTAAGAAGCTTCTACCTGCATGAATAATAGAATTAATTTTGAAACTGAATTATATTAAACACCTAATCAATGCTTTAAGAATTATTATTAATATAATGTAAATACACCAGAATCCCTGTAATAAGGCCATGCCTTCCACAGAATTTCAAATAAATAGCACCACAAAAAAATTGCTTATGTTTTGACCAGGCCTGATCGGCGGACAAATTTCGAGTCAAAATTGCATTCACAGTTTTTTTTTCAATTAGCTGAGATTGATACTGAGACGAGTCTCACATTTTTTTGTAAATTAAGTTCTTCGGCACTTTGAAATAATTGGAGAGCAGATAGAGCCCAGGGCCGGATTTAACCTGTATGTCGCCCCTGGGCAGTAGGCAAATGGCCGCCCTTCGCCAGTAGATTAGCTTGGAAGTATTAGGAGTCGCATGCACATATGGTCGTTAACGAACGTGTCTGATATGAACATTTAATTTTTTTCCGTAACCCATGTCTTTCGTTTGCTTGAAAATATCCTGCTTTCCATACGGTCGTAAACAGTGGTCCTTTCAGAAATTGTTTTCTCATTGTCACATCTCGTAGTACTTCGAGATGACTTTTGTCTTATGGAATTAACCTAAGTTCCGATTTCGCGATATTTTAGTATTTTTGTTTTCGGATAGAAAATTAATTTTACAAATACATACAATGTTATTCAGCAAATTCGTTAGCCGACGCTTTTAAACGCTTTGCTGATTTTTTGTCATCTTAAAGGATTTTTACCAGTGGAATTTTTAACTTATCTATACATATACACTACAACATGACAATTTAAACGTAAAAGCTGTGAAAAATAAATTTAAAGCGATTCACACGATGGAAATATGATTCTTAAAAAATATAGACAATGGTAGTCAATGCAGAGAGATTTGGATCCCTCCCGAAACTAAATCGTGCCCTCGTCACTGTTGCTGCTCATCCAATTTAAAGTGGGGGAAAACTGAATGGGCGCGTTACTTTTCTAGACAGCTGACGGGCTTACAAATGTAAAAAGTGAGGCATTTTTTGTCGGATGGAGGGATCAAACCTTTCCTTATAATCCAGACCCTGGTCGATTATTATGGTAAAAAAAAAATTACCGGTGTAGTAAAAAAAATCGCAGCACTTTACAATGTTTGAAGGTGGAAAAATGCGAGTTAGATTCCAGCCACTACGTAAAATTTTCTGCTGATGACTGACTGTAGTCTGGAAAATTAAAATATTTGTGGTTTTCTGACAATTGATATCCGGAACTGGGATACCGACCTGTGAGCATCATGGATCGATAACATAATTAGATCAGATCATTTATGAGAAATTTTTCTCTTGGGAAGGCTCTTTTTTCTTTTGTGAGAATCCCATATTTCGCATGTGTTTCATTTCATGGCTTCTGATCTGCAGAATCAATTTTAACCGTCATATGAAGGTCTCTCCGGGAAGGTACTAGAATTTAACTTCATCCCATACCTTCATCAAAACCGTAAACCGTATTTCTATCCAAAAAAGATTTGTAAATTTTGCTCAGAAGAAAAACAGTGACAGACGATACAAACTGATCTCTTGGTCTATTTTTAAATCGCAAGTGGAATATGCAGTCCGAGAGACAAAAACAGCACTGAATATAGCTACGGTCTAAAAAGAAATTCGAGGTCAGTTGAATGTAATCAGAATCAGCAGTAAAAGTTTGCGCACAACATGTGCAGGGGCCATTTTTCGGTAAATGGGTAGAAAATCATTCTCGAATGTCCATCCTCAAAATTTGGCTCTAAAATTTGCCTAACAATATTTTCGTGACCGACAAATTCAACTTCTAAGACAATCATGATGCACAAAAAATTTCGGGTTTGCCCCCTTCTGACGGAAATTCTGGCTACGCCCATGACAGGAATATAAACAAAGGGTGTAATTCGATGAGTTACTTCGTTGGAAGCAATTTTTAAAGGCGAAGTATCATTACATGGTTAATCCACTTCACCTAACTTGAATAATTTTGAAAGCAATTAATTTTTTTCCTAATTTTGTCAACTGCTTCTTCTTTCATAGAATGTAAAACCAATAGAAAGCCTAAAAAAATTGCCGCCCCTCAAAATCTGCCGCCCGGGCAGCTGCCCAGGTTGCCCATATGAGAAATCCGGCCCTGATAGAGCCTAACTAGCAAGTTCAAGTCATGATAAAGTACTATGAAACTCTGAACTCATTTTAATACAATCTATATTTAAACGCTACTGATGCTTAGTAACCAAACAATACAAGAAATTTAGTGGGGCAATAAAAATGTATTAACCAAAAATAGTTAACGAAAAAACCACCATTTTACGGGTGTAAGCTATAAATATTAATTCAAATTCAAACTTCAATTTCTTTCATAAAACCCCTCCCGAAATATTTTTCTGCGTACACCCTGACCAAAACGATCCTTTAGGTCCCTCTGCAAATAAACTACACATAGTAAAACATTTTTGGAGGTAGTAACTTTTCTATAGGATGTTCATATCGGACAAAATTCCAATCCACTTTGTCATGGACTGTAAAATAGGAGCGAACAAAAGAAATAGTTCTTAAAATTGAAAGATTAAATCATAGGCCAGTCGATAAACCGAACTATAAGGCGTTAGGTCGCAAAAAATTGCTCGGCTCTGGTTTTTTGGGATATTGTTAGGATAGATACCAGAAGTGTACCATACCAAGTTTGCAACTTCGAAAAACCTGTGCTAACCCCGTGACCCTCAAAAAACCTCAAAATTTTCGGACTTTTTTCATATTTTTGTTTGTAATTTCTAAAAGGTGCTTCCTACAAGTAAGTTGTCCACTGCACTGTTAAAGCTAAGAAAATCTTCTTTAATTTGAGTGTAACCCCGCAGCTTTTTAGGCGCAAAGGATCCCAAGATACAGCACTTTAAACATTGTTTTTTGTAAAAAAGTTCGAAATTGTAATTTCAGTCATGTTCCGAGCTGAATATCGGCCTTAATGCGCATTCTACGGAGAAAGTCATGTGACATGAAGTTATAAGCCAGTTACTTAGCTGTATATATGTCGGAACGAATGGAATCAGTCCATGGGGTCATAGGGCTGCCCCTGAAAATTAGGTTCTTCTGAGAAAAACTTTTCTCTTCATGTACCAATAATTACTAAACTTCACCCAAGTATGTTCCTGGTTAAGCCTCAAAAAATATCTAGGAACGGATGAAATCGGAACACTACGTTATAGGGCTGTCATACAAACCAATATCTGGAAATTAGGTTCTTCTAAGAAAAACTCTTTTCTTTATGAACCAATCTTAACCAAACCTCACCCAAATGTGTTCCTAGTAAAGCCTCAAAACATATCTAGGAATGGATGCGATCGGAACATTACGTCATAGGGCTTTCATACAAACCTCATAAAATACAATTTCGGACGTTTTTACAAAAAAAAAACATTTTTTAAAGTGACGTATCTTGAGATCCTTCGCACCTACAAAGCTGGGGTTACACTCAAATTAAAGAAGATTTTTTAGCTTTAAAAGTGCAGTGGACGACTTACTTGTAGGAAGCCCCTTTTGGAAATTACAAACAAAAATATAAAAAAAAGTCCGAACATTTTGAGGTTTTTTGATGGTTACGGGGTTAGCAGCAGAGGTTTTTCGAAGTTGCAAACTTGGTGGTACACTTCTGGTATCTATCCCAACAATATCCCAAAACAACAGAGCCGAGCAATTTTTTGCGACCTAAAATCGTTAAATGACTGGCCTATCATAACACACTTAAATTTAGAGGTGAAACAAGGAAAAGAGTTGAATTAATAATGTGCAGTTTTTTTTTTTTCAATAAGTCTAGCAAGTTACAAACTTCACCACGATACTCTGTTTGGTGTAACAGGAACAGGTAGGGTGCTCTTTTTCAAATCATAGGTTCCTGGGATCGAATTTCACTGTAGGCGGGTAGTTTATTATGCTTTTCGGAGAATGAGGTAGATTAAATGTCGCAAACACCTATAGAGATCACTGCTGGGCTGCCTGAACTTTTTATTAAAAACAAAAACGATTAGTGAAATCATTTATTTAATAAATGCTACAACAAGAACCCCATTCACAATATAAGAATGCATAGAGCCAAAGTAGCTTTTAGCAAAGTTATTTTAGGTACGATGTTCTTAATTTTAGTAACGTGAAAATCATGTTTAAAAAGTGTTGATTTAATTGTGTTTTCGATTGATTGCACTCAGATTTTCTCTCAGTGTGGGCCCACTTAAGAAGTTGGCGGGAGGACCCGAGTGAAGTTGTTCCGCCACTGATCAAGTCTGTGGACATTTTTAGATATTCACGAAAATAAATGTGTTTTAATTTTCTCAATTAGCGAAGCGATTTTAATTTTTGTTGGCTTAAGAATACACCCAGAAAAAAAATTACTTTTATTAAAGAAAAATTACATAGGACGTATGTAATTTTGGCTATGATTTGGAGCCGATGAAATAGCCTTTTTTGGAAAAACAATGATAGAAATATCATTGAAAATATCCAATGAAAATTCGATTATAACAATGAGATTGTTCATCGATTCTATGAAAAAAATTCATTGAATTTTATTAAAAAAAAATAGAAAAGAATATTTTTTTTCTATTTTTCTTTTACTTTTATTTATTTATTTTATTCTGATTTAATTTTATTTCAAATTTTTATTATTTTGTTATCCATAAAAAACCTTATGCCGAAACTTGGATTCGAATCCGGTCCGCCTGCGTGCCAGTCCATTCACATTGCCATGAGACCAGATGTGGAATGTTGTCAACGTTTCTAAAATCGTAACTACTTGATACGCGGTGCAATACGAACTTATACATAGAGGCTATGCAAAATAATCATAATAGTTCCCATGAATTTATTTACTTCATTCTAAGTCATTTGTTGCATTAGTTTAATGTGAGCATGCTATAATTCTATTACTACGGAAATCATAAATTCTATGAAAGTGTATTTGACCCAATGGCATTTTTAATTAGTTATATTCAAACTTCATACGTTTAAAGAAATTTTCTGTTTACTAGAAGCAAAGTAAAAACTTCATTGGTTTTAATACACGTTTTTTGCTGGGTGTAGATTGTTATTGCAGGTTAAAAATCACATTATCTTAAAATCGCTAATTCGGTAGTTCAGTAGATGTGATGTAATGATTGCAAGCATTATTGGATTAATCCTAAATTATTTACTAAAATGATGAGCCTTCTATAACCAGCTCTTCCTTGCTAGTCCCGATTAATCAGAGGGTATCCGGCTCACTAAAGCAGTCGACAGAAATTGTTTTGCCACGTAATACGAAATGCCAACTCAAGGCGCACAACATAAGGATGTGCACAACACTGTTGCATGATGTACAGTGCATAGTTCCATTTGCCAAAATGCAAAAATTACATTCACCTGCTACCAAGATGGCCTCCTCTGGCCATATCATATATAATTGGTTAACTTTGATTTGTATCATAAAAGAATTCATTGCATTTATATGTAGTAAGATCTTTCATGTTTATCATATTCGAATGAATTATGAATGAATCGATTCGTGGAAAAGATCAATGATCGTCATGACCATGTTTTGTCATTTTTCCATTTTTTTTACAACAATCTGAGCTGGCTCGTTTGTGGGACATGTTCCCAAAGGTGCGCATTGCGCCCGTACACAAGGCTCGAACTTGGTGAGATAAAATGTAGCCTCTGCTGTCGCTTCCTATCACGATACGATTATGACAAAATAATTTCCAAGAGCATGACACGAACATGGAATGTATGTTGGACCAGTCAGATGACAACGAAAGAAACAAGCCTAAGATGCACATGCGATTGCATAGTAACCTGAGATCGTTTGGCTTGGCCCCGTGGTTTTTGCCTCCGCGTATACTACAACCTACAAGTGAAGTGGAGTATGTAACATCGCGGGTCTCGCGCAATGATGCATCTAATCTTATGGTGAGAATGAGTGATCTTCATCAATTATCGGAAAATCAACCAACAAGGATTCCTGATGTATTTTCTCTCTTTCTTATCGATGCCTTCCTATATATATTTTTTTTACGATTATACCTATGTTCCTTTTTTAATTTGTGCGCGACTTTGTTGATCTTTAGGAGATGACTTGCAAAAACTGGATTCTCCGGCGCCTTTCAGTGATGCTATACTCACCTCATAGTGACTACTTGGGGAACGGTCAATGTTATAAGAGCGAACCATTCATGCGAGAATGTAATGTTGATGCGCATGGCAAAAAAAAATCAAGAGGAAAAGAATCAAAATTTCAACTGAAAGCTGAAAGAATGATGACTATAGATTAGTTGGCGATAAGTGTGGATGAATTTCATAGATAAGGATGCAGGTTGACTTCTGTCGACCCTGGATTTTGGATGAAGATGATGGTCCGTCCACATCCTCATCATCATCGTCATCACCACTATTATCAACGTCTCAGTTATGGTCTCAAAAGTGAAGGTGTTCCTTTGAACGTTGAGTTCAAAAAGGGGTGGTAGAAGCAAAACAATTGTAAAGATGAATGAGCATGTTTTTAAGGTTATTTGAAGGCGAGCAGCATTTAATATCGGATGCATCGCAAATATGGAACGACAGTGACTTGCAACCGATCATTATCTTAATCATATAGGTAGGACGATGATCATTTTAGGGTCCATCCTCTCGATTTTTTCATTGACCACCTCATTCATGCGACCTTTATTGTAGAATTTCATCCGATTTGAAGGCACAATGTTGCGTGGTCCATGTAAATGTTTTATTTGTACAGACATGTATGTAGTTGAATTTATAAGGAAATTAGTTTACACATTCTAAATAGACAAAACCAAGACTACTCTAACGTAGGTTAGGTTATCAAATGTAACAAAAACAAAAACAAAAAATCCAAATTTTTAGCAACACAAAGCTATGCCTATTTTTTCAATTATTCTTTTCGTGCCTCCGACCCTGACCTCTTGCATCACTCTGCCCATACAAATCGAAATCAATGATTCGAAAGATATGTGAAAATTATAACAAAATGTGCTGAAGTCACAACGGAACCCTGTAATTATCTGGTACAAAAGAGGAGTCTAGCGGACTTCTGTTTGTGGCATAAGAAGTAAGAAATGATGTCTTTCGAATGATCGAAAAATCAATGGGTACCTACCTATAGTGTGCTACAGTATGTAATCTTATTCGCGTTGACCTTATACGTTAAAAAATGCAAGAAGATGAATCGATGCCGATCAGCTAAGATGCGTGGGTCGTGGGACTATTATAGGGTCCGGCCTGTTAAGACGGAAGACTCTGTTAAGAAAACAGACTCCGTCAATTCAGTCAAATTCATTCAGAGATTTTATAGTCATTGTAGTTATTGTTGTTGTAGTTTTACTAAATATACAACCTGATTGCCGTATATGTACAAGCCTATAACTAAACAAAAGAACGCCAAACCATCTATGAAAAAAATTATAAATTACAATTGGAAATTGCCGAAAAAGACGAGGACGACTGGCGATGCGACCGACGCGACGCGACGTCGGCAACAACATGCCAAAGAGACAGATGCAAAATTACAGATCTGCGATGACAGACATGACCACTTGATAGAGCGCAAAAATTCCTCGAAACCTGAAATTATTTCAGGAAGAAGCAGGATAGTTGATATACAAGAAATTACCATGAGGTTGTGTGGATATTTCTCTGTCCGCATCGAAGATGATATTACTCTCTATATAATATTCACACCCGTCATCTTTGCCATTGTCAATTAGATGACGAATTTAATTTCGCACTTTAATTAAATATTTTCTACGTCTGTCCCAAGATATGATGAACGTCCAAAGAAAATACAACAAAACACAGAGGGTTCACATGCGACTTTCATGCAGATGGTTCTTGTTCTTGTCAAAGGATTATTTATAGGTTGGATTATAGACGCTTGGCTTGGAAATCAGGTGGTATTGCGTTGTTGTGACTCGCTTCAATGGATCAGGATTTCTCTTTTTTTGCACATGATGCACAAGATTCATAAATCAAAATGGTGTCATGTTGTTTTCATTGAAGCGTCAGCGTACCAAATGTAAGGTTCAGCTCGGCTACATTCAGGATAAGTAACAAAACACGTAGACCAATTCTATTTTTATTCAAGATTTAGTTAGGTGTTTTCTGTTTTTACCAACGAGAGACAGAGAGATAGAGAACAAGCAAAGTCCATAAGCTATATATTCTGTCAATCGGATACATCCACGGTAACGGCTACAATGCCTCTCCTGCGGGACCATTGATCGTCCGGTCTAAATAAAGGGTGTCACAAAAAGAACATAATATTTGAAATGTATATAAAATGCCGTTATTTTTCATAAAATTAATTTTTTTCTGTTGATTCATGAAATAGAACAATCAGTTTTTTTTGCCTGTGGCGCAACCAAGATCGTGTCCTAGATCAATATTACTGGGCATTTTAAGAGTGATGTCGCAAGTTGGGCGATTTTACTACCAGTAACGACATTATGGATTTTTTTATTGTTGTCTTGCTTTTTGACATGTCATGCGACGTAATATGTCCGTAGTCAAGAAACGTATGTATTCGTTTACATAAAAATAAAGATAAACTATACAATCGGTACGTACATTCGGGGTTTTATATTTTGCAAAACGCGCTGGGCGTGCGGCCAATGGACCGGACATCTCAACAGGATATCTCAACACGAACTTTATGAAGTTCTGTAACTTACTACAGTTGTTCAACTTTCAACATTAATCCGAACTTAATGGGACGTACACTTGACCTCGTGTTAAGTAATATACCCTCGTCCCGTCTATCTCCATCAAGAGCTAATTACGTTGACTGATAAGTACCACCCTATGCGCTCGGACTTGATCTGTTCATTCCTCTCGAGCTTCGTCTTCACAAAAGGCTACCTATTCGCCTTAATTATAGAAAGGCTGATTATGCAGCCAATAATCTCCGACTAAATGCAGTAGATTGAACCAGCTTTTTACACAATCTTAGCTGTGATATGTATCCGGCTGTATCCAAATTTTAAAATTTAATTTATAATACAGGGTGTCCGGAAACTGCCATATAAACGCACCGGATTGTGACTGCTCATATAATTTCCAGCAAAAAAGTTGTACCGAACATACCCCCTTACTTTTTAGCTGCCACATGCACTTGATTTTTGAAAAAATCATTTTCTTGTACGACTAAAACTTCAGTATCTCAAAAGCTAGACTAGCTAGAATAGTAAAATAAGATGATTATTACAGCCAACAAATTTACCTAAAAAATAAAACTAACGGCACTAAAATCGGATAAAAGGTTTGGTTTTTACAGAACTTCAAAGTAAATTTTTTTTTGTTTTTCCATCTCAATTTGCTCCAACTTCTGCCAAGGTGAGGTACTCGTACGATTCTTTTGAAAATTGGCGGATAGTCTAACGATCATTTCTTTCTTACATTATGGCAGCTAAAGGGTTAAGCTAAGGGGGTATGTTCAATACAATAATTTGCGTTGAGACGATATATGATGCTTGTGTACTCTCCGTACCATTGGGGATGCGTAGACCAGTCCGCTACACGAAACGCATCCAAGTCAAATTCTCTGTGGAAACCTGAGAGAAGACAGAAGATGTGCGTGTAGAAAAAAATGCTGAAGGGAATCGATTGTGCTGGAATCGAGTGAACGCATCTGTAAGTGATTTCAGGGCTCAGTGGTAAGTATGTATTAGAATACGACGTTTTACTGTGAAAATAAGGTCTGTAGCAGTATTTGGTTTAGCGTTGAGTTGCAAATATGTGTAATATTTACAGAATAAATCTTTGAATTAAAAATTCAACTCTTAAAATTAAAAAAAAAACGTTAAGTTATCTCAAAACGCTTAGAAAACATTAGTTCCAGAGAGCTAGGTTTAAATGTTTATTTGTTTAATGTAGACATTGAAGTACACTTGTTACCTAAGTGCTTTTCTAACATGAAATCTTTTTAGCTTATTCTACCACCTTAGCTCCATTGTGTTAATTGAATAGAAATGGTTGAATAATTAAAAAGTTCTAGAACTGCTTACTTCATCTTCATAGAAACCAAATTTAAAGTTATACTAAACTATAAGATTGTCATATGTATTTCTTATTTGGAATCGAACGGGTATCTTTTTAGAACCATACAAATCTAAGTTGAAATCAATCAATATGGAAAATTGTCCTCCATATTTATGGAATTGGTGCGAAAGACTATTTATAAATAGTCGTTAGCACCAATTTTCTAACATGCTATATCGCACATGCACATCGAATTATGATTATTCAAAAGAATGATAATACTGTTTTTTCATCAGTGTAATCAAATTGGGTTACATCGCAGAAACAAGGAAGCTAGATAGTAGACATTATTCGATCGTTGAACGAATCTTGCAAGCAGTTAATTTATATCCTTTGCTAAATAATAAATTATTTTTTTAAAACCATATGTTCGTTATATCAATGTTTTACGCTCACTGTAACATTATGACCATTTCTATGTTCAAAATTATGACATTTTTATTTATGTACATTTGTGTTACTCTGCCATCCTTTCGCCGCATCCCCATTGATAAATGTCACTGCACGCCACTGCATCTAGCTCAACAAAAATCCATAATAAAGATACTTGCGAAGCGCGTACCAGAAGGCCAAATTTACGTTAACACCTTCACCATTTATTCAGTTTTATTCATTAAAAAAATCTTGGAAAACTTTTACTCTTAAATGAAAGACAACATTTTTGTGAAACAATTTTGAATTATCTTTTAAACCCGTGTATGGCAACACCACTTTTCAGCACATATTATTTTTGCTTTCTTTATTATTGACGCTATTCACAATATGTACTAAGAAAGTGGGCAGATCGTGCACTGTCACCAAAAAACCATCGAATTGGTATAGCTCTTGTGGTTCCCGATTAAAATGCCAAAAGTAAATTATGATCCCAGCAGGAGATCAATCGGCGTTTTTAACAAGATAATCTCTATAACGGTAACCCTGACTAAACAATTTTGTATGGCAAATCCGTAGCACATACGGTTCTGAAGAAAATGGCTAAATTTCTCATCAACGTATACACTCTTAAGGGCGGAAGCTCTTAGAAAAACGGGAATTTTTGGGTTTTTCATGAATATCTCTGTAGCGTGGGAGTATGCAATATAGTCTATTGCAAATCTGTAGCTGCCAACAAAATGTCAAAAGTCCCCATCCATGAGTGGACACCTACGGAAGTTATGAGGGAGCAGACATCGAAATTTCCCATTTTTTTGGGGGAATACGTATCTCTATAAAGGCAATGTTGACTAAAAAGTGTTATAAAACGAATTTGTAACTTGTACAACGTCTAAATTAGTGTTAAAAATTTCAGATCGATACGTACAATCCAAAGAGCGCTATGAGGGTTCAAACCATACAATAACGGCATTTTTTCTTAATTTCATGAATATCTTTATTACGGTGACGTATGCGGGGAAGTGGTCTGCAACAAATGTATTTCTTCCATAGATCCAAATACAATTCCGAAACACCCGATCTGTACTTGTCTCCCAATGGGTGCTACGTGGGGTCAAACTTAAAAAAAAAACAACGTTTTCCCGGGAATATATCCTGTGTTTTGGCATTGCATTTAGATTTACTGAAGAAACATATTCAATGCAGACCACCTGCTTGAGTAAGTTGCCGTTACTAAGATATTCATGAAATTAACAAAAAATTGTATTTTTGTATGGCTTGAACCCTCATAGCGGCTTTATAGGATTGTACGTATCGATCTGAAATTATTATTAATTTAGGCGTTGTACAAGCTACAAATTCGTCATATAAAACTTTTTAGTGAACATATTCATAAAAAAGGGTAGGTAGGGACTTTTGGCATTTTGCTTGCAGCCACAGAAGTTACAAATTAGTCATAGACGACTTTACAGCATACACCCCCATTACAGAGATATTTACGTAAAACCCAAAATTGCTCTTTTTGAACGCACGTAGAAATTGGTCCACTTTCTTCAGAACTGTATTTGCTACGATTTAGCCATACAACATCTTTTAGCCAGAGTTACCGTTATAGATATTTTCGTGAAACCTTGTTAAAAAAAACCGTTTGACCTCCTGGCACCGTTAGGAATGTTCGAATCAAAATTTACTTTTGATATGTTATTCTAAAACCACAAGAGCTACAAATTTACCATACACCACTGTTCAGCACATATATTACCGTTTTCGAGATATTCAAAAAATCCTGTTTTTGAGGGTCTGTGACCCTCTGTAGCACCGATAGCGGCACTCGTAATGACGGGGTCTTTTGGGGTCTAGTGTAGGACCTCGAAAAGAAGGCTCATGGAAAAAATCCAGCTTTCCCCTCAATTTTCCAAAGTTTGTCCAAATTTGTGGAGTATACCTCCGGTGGCTCCTTTGAGGTGTTACATAATATCGGCATACACAAAAACAATATACTCTATATAATGTTATGGGTGTATAGGGTATAAAAATAAATAAAAACCTATCAAACGGCTAATAATCACCAACCAAAAAGAACAACAATATGATTGAGGTCAGTGGCGCAACCATGATTTCGTGCTGGAGGTGGCTAAGTTCATCCATATTACTGGATATTTAATATTGCTGCCGTAAGTTGGGGGACGGTGCTATTTTTTATAGCGCATTCATGTTTTACGTAAACGTAAACCAAGCCCCCCAAATTACAAGCACAAATAAATAAAATAAAATTGCAATGAACAATTTAAATTTTTAGTCGCTATGCCCCACACCATGTTTCAGCGGTAAGGACTCAGAATTATTATTTTCGAAGCTGATTGCAAATGCATTCATTTTGAAGACATTTTGTTACAAACATTATTTCAGACCAGTTGCGTCTTCTTTTTGCACAAAGATACTTTTAAAATTTTGGTATGGATGTTGCAACCAGCATATACAATCGAAACCTGCGAAGGGCATATGTTCCAAAGCTACGTTTCATATTTTGTAACGAAATTTGCAACGAATTGCTTCATATTTCTTGTGGAATTTTTCCTTACTTAATTTCTGGATAAAAGAAGGGCTTCAGACCCCTTTGCCCCTCCCGTAGTTGTGCCACTAAGTGAGGTTGCTAAAAACGTACGTACGTAAAACGTGCTCTAAAAACCTCAGGTCGATTTTCGTCGTGGTCATTTGACGTGCAAACTTAAACCAAGCTTAAAGGTTCTCCCAAATAAGTTTCCAGTCAGAATCATGTCATCTGTATTAACTTCTAGAGTAAGCTGACCAGACTCCAGAAGACCCAATGCTGTACACATACTTGTGGAGTTCCCCTTCACGCCGATTTGGAGAAGAATAATATCTCACGAGGGAAATATGTGAAGAACCTTGGAAAGGCATGTTTCGGTTGAAAGTGAGTTACGGATATCGGATCCCCATAAGCCATCAAGTCATCGGATGCCCCATAGACCACGATCCCACGGTCTCACGGTCAGCAAGGTCAATACGCACATTCACACGGTCATCGGACCCGCACCGGAAATCGGACACATGCCGCCCTATATTTCTATTCTTTTCACTAAATTCATATGCTGATGCAACTTTGTAATATTGTAACGTTGCATCAGCTTTTCTACATTATAAAAGAGTGCAACCTGAGCGGCCGCGGCGCATTCGTTATTTTCCCATCTTAGCATTGTGTTAATTAGTTTAATCATACAAATAAATATATTTTTTTGATAACTCGAATTTAAATATTCTTAACTGGCGCAGTCGGTAGGATCTTCCTAAGTTTACTACACGCGGAAATAGTTTACGCATCGTGAAAAGTGTTACTATCGACGGTTTATCGATACGTGAAAATACAATACGTGCGTTTACTCTAGAGACTATGTATGTGCTACCTTATCGACGGCTTATCGATAGTGAAAGTGCAAAATAAAAGACGCTTTGACGGCTTATCAGAGCGAAACCAAAAACCAAGAAAAAGCTGAAGGGATATCAGCGAGTGATTAGTGCGTGTAGTGAAACAAGGAAGGAAAAGAACCGCAACAAAAATATGAAAACTATATTGACAATATTGTCAACTCTCATGTAAGTCGTAATTGCTGAAATTTCCATTTCCCCAAATCCACACAAAAGTAAGAAACTGAAGAATTTATCAAAGTGCTATAGTTCAAAATTAAAATTCGCAAACAATTAAATATATATATATACATACACCTACATAATACAAGAATAAATTTATGTTGTTTAACCTGTGGTTGTAAAAAAAAAAAAAAAAAAGAAGAAACTGCTCTGTTATATTATTCGGGTTCTAAATCATATTCCATCTTTCACAAAGTGGAAAAGATACAATAACACTCTTGCTTTGGGAAAAGAATATCTTTGCGTAAAAGTCAGTAAGATGGCAAACCATGAAGATAATATCATTAACATAAATGTGGCCGATATTGCCAACACGCTTAGAGTGCCAGACGCAATAAAGGATTTACCACAATTTGAAGGTAATCCGAGGTTACTATTTGAATTTATAAACAATGTGGAAGAAATACTTTCTCTTATTTCTTGCACGGAGGGGACACAATACGGGAAATTATTGCTTAGAGCGATAAGGAACAAGATTGTCGGACCGGCCAACGAGGTCCTGAATATGTACGGGACACAGCTCGTGTGGTCCGACATTAAGGAAAATCTTGTCCTACATTATTCCGACAAGAGAAACGAGACATCTCTCATACGTGATCTCCACGAGCTTAAACAGAAAGAAAAAACTATCGAAAAATATTATAGCGAAATCATCGAAACCTTAGCTACTATGACGAACCATATATTAATTCACGAAGTTGACGAAAATGTAATTAAAGCTAAGAGAGAACTTTACACAGAAATGTGTTTAAATACATTTCTTTCAGGGCTCAAAGAACCAATCGGCTCCACCATAAGAGCAATGAAGCCTAGTTCTCTCTCAGCTGCATTTTCCTTTTGCATTAAGGAGCAAAATATTGCGTATTTAAAAAGCGAACACCATAAAATTCAACCCACGGTAAAATTAATCCAACAAACCACCAGACCATTCATACCATCGAATTATAGACCCTACCATCAAAATTCGAATACTGCTATTACACGTTTTAATCAACCATTTACAGGAAATAGGGATAACAATCGTTTCAACTACCCCTCAACCAACAACAATCAATCAACCTTACCCCAATTTCGTTCTCACAAATATACGCCATTTCCACCCCGACAAAATACCTCTTTTTCTAGGAACTCTGCACCCAACCTATCAAGACCCCAATTCACAGGAAACCGAACGCGATTTTCACACCAAAATAACCCTTTTAGGCCACAAAATAATAACTTCCGATCCTCTGATACACAGCATGCTAATAATAATACAAATAACAAAGAAGTATATAACATTTACTATCCTGACCAATATCCTCCAAGTTATAATCGTAATTCGCACCATGGATACAATCATTCAATACCTCAAGACAATTTTCAAAACTTAGACAATTACTATGCAGAACAACAAGATCATTGTACCCACGAAATCGATGATTCGAATTTTCCGACGAGAGCCTCGTCGAGCCAATCGGATACATAGATATCAACAAACATGGTTCCACCCTTCCCTACGTATTCATATCATCCCCTTTCGGACGCCCACTAAGATTCCTTATCGACACAGGAGCATCTGCCTCCTTCATTAACCCTGAATTCATAAACATAAACGACATAATAGAAATCGAGCCTATACCCATAAAAACAATCCTCAACGAACACAAAATCAAACAAAAAGTCATCTTACCAAACTTTCTGGAATTCCATCAACCTGGGGAAACCACCTTCTTAATTTTCAAATTTCACAATTTTTTCGATGGACTTTTAGGACTGGACGCCCTGTCGTCATTAAACGCTGCAGTTGACCTCGGAAACCACACACTATCCACACAAAACTCCTCCATAAAACTCCAATATAAACCAAATTCCGAAAATTTTAACATCCACCCAAATAGTAAACAAATAATTAAACTTCCTGTTAACATCATGGAAGGAGACGCATATATCGGGAAAACCCATATAAAGCCCGAAGTATACGTTTCAGAGGGTATCTATTGCTGTGAAAACGGATCCAGTCACGTGGAGGTTGTCAATAGTTCAAACTCCGAACAAATAATATTCCTGGAACAACCACTAAGGTGTCAACCGTTTTCAAATAAAACATTTATTGAGGTTAATAATTTTAATATAGGCCCCACAAGTACTTCGAAACCATTCAAGGAGATTTCACAATTATTGCGTACTTCCCACATGAATACGGAGGAAAAAACCATAATTTTGAAAATCTGTAAAGAGTACGAAGACCTATTTTTTTGTGAAGGACAAAAACTAAGCTTTACAAACCAAGTAAAGCACCGTATTCGAACAACGGACGATATCCCAATCTACACCAAATCCTACAGGTATCCCTATGTTCACAAGGAGGAAGTCCGGAGACAAATTAATGATATGCTGGACCAAGAAATAATCCGACCTAGTTATTCCCCATGGAGCTCCCCTGTTTGGATTGTACCGAAGAAACGGGATGCTTCAGGGAAACAAAAATGGCGTCTGGTTATCGATTACCGGAAACTTAACGAGAAAACTATTGGAGACCGGTACCCCTTACCCAACATAGCTGAGATACTCGACAAACTCGGAAAATGTCTATACTACACTACCCTCGATTTAGCAAGTGGTTTCCACCAAATTGAAATGGATTGCAGGGATATAAAGAAGACAGCCTTTACTGTTGAAGGAGGGCACTATGAATACGTAAGGATGCCATTTGGGCTAAAGAACGCCCCATCTACCTTCCAAAGAGTAATGGACAATGTCTTAGGAGAACTTCAAGGTAAAGTGTGCTTAGTTTACCTTGATGACATCATCATATTCTCCTCATCACTCCAAGAACATGACGTCAACCTGCGTAAAGTTTTCCAAAAATTGCGCGAGGCAAACTTGAAAATTCAGCTTGATAAATCGGAGTTCCTCCACAAGGAGATCGCTTTCCTAGGACACGTCATAACACCAAACGGAGTCAAGCCTAACCCCGACAAAATCAGAGCAATCAAAGAATTCCCAATTCCGAAGACCACCAAAGAAATTAAGGGATTCCTGGGATTACTAGGATATTATCGGAAGTTTATTAAAAACTTTGCGCAATTAACGAAGCCTCTAACGGAATGCCTCAAGAAAGGAAGAAAAATAGTACTGGACGACAGATACAAATTAGCATTCGATACCTGCAAAAACATATTAATCAACGACCCAATACTCCAGTATCCCGATTTCAACAGGCCATTCATCCTCACGACGGATGCTAGTAACTTCGCAATCGGAGCCATCCTTTCACAAGGGACCATCGGAAGCGACCTACCCATATGCTATGCCAGTAGGACACTTACCGATACTGAAACCAATTACTCTACAGTGGAGAAGGAACTCCTGGCAATTGTATGGGGCACCAAACATTTTAGACCGTACCTGTTTGGAAGGAAATTCCAAATAGTTACGGATCACAAGCCTCTTACATGGCTGATGAGCTTGAAAGATCCCAATTCAAAGCTGGTGCGGTGGAGACTCAAGCTCGAGGAGTTCGACTATGAAGTTATTTACAAAAAGGGGACCCAAAACTCAAACGTTGATGCCCTTAGTCGTATAAAAATTCCTGGAAGTATAGATATCAACTTCAATGACACTGAGGAAAACTCTACTGTACACTCAGCCAACGAAAATCTCGGAGATGGAATCCCAATATCCGAACGACCTTTAAATGAGTTTACCCTACAGGTAATCCTTGAGAAAACCGATAGACGACCCCCAGTATCGCTAACAACTATATTCCGAAATCGACAACGTCGCACATTTCAGTTACCCAACTTCACAGAAGAAAACCTGACTCAACTATTCAAAGAATATTTGGCCCCAAACAAAACTACAGCAATCATGACAGACGACATAACATTCAGACTGGTACAACAAGTATATTCAAAATATTTTTCAAATTCTAGAACGTTTAAAATAATCAGATGCACACATTTACTTACGGACGTGACAGAAGAGGACGAACAGGACAGACTGATTAACGAGTACCACGTAAACAATAACCATAGAGGCATTAACGAGACAGTCTCACACCTAAAAAGGACATATTACTTTCCATTCTTGAAAAACAAAGTTACAAAAATTATCAACAACTGCGATACTTGCCAAATCCAAAAATATGATAGAATACCACCCAAGATAAAACATCAATTCTCAGAAAGCCCCTTTAAACCTTTGGATGTAATTCATATAGACGTCTATACAATCAACGGACATCCTGTAATGACACTCATTGACCGTTTTTCTAGATTTGCTTGTGCATATACTCTTTTAACCAAGAACACCTTAAATCTAGTTAAATCCTTGAGAGACTTCATAAGCCACCATGGTATCCCCAAGAAATTGGTCGCCGACCAGGGCTCCGAGATGACCGCAAATATATTTAAAGACTTCTGCAAACAATATAAAATAAATCTACACTTTACATCGTTCCAACAAACCAGTAGCAACTCTTACATAGAACGCCTGCACTCAACATTAACAGAAATTTATAGAATCATCCTTCAAAAACGGAAAGAGAACCACTTAGACTTAGACCACACTGACATCCTGAACGAAACCATAGTCACCTACAACAACGCGATCCATTCCGCTACAAAACTCACCCCACAAGAGTTATTTACAGGTAGAACACACATTTTTGACAAAGAAATCACTTTCGATACGGAACACGAATATCTGGCAAAATTAAACGAATTTAGATCAAAACTCTACCCAGAAATTAAAGAATTAGTTGACAAAACTGTTAGCAAAAACTTAGACAAAATTAATGCAAATCGTGAAGACCCCCCTGACATACCAGAAAATAGAACAGTTTTTAGGAAGGAATGCAGAAGAAACAAGATAACTCCTAGGTTTAGCAAACACAAAATTATTAAAAACAATAGAGTAACAGTTATAACAGCTCGAAATCAGAAATTACATAAATCTAAAATAAAACGGAAACGAAAATTTCAGGATTGCGACAGGACAGAAGATGGAGATGCAGGACCTTCGAAACAACCTAGGGCTCCTGCCGATCCGACTGGGACCAGCCCGACTAATGACAACACAAACCAACCTCCTACACGTAATTAGACTGGACGCATACCACGACAGCATTAACAAAATTAAGGACTCACTTACACATTTCGATAGTATTCAAGAATTAGAAACCATGATTCAGACAACAAAATTTAAACTGAACGAAGCGGAACAAAAGCTCAATGGGTTGTCCCCTACTAAAAGGAATAAGAGAGGGATAATTAACGGCCTTGGCACAGTCATTAAGTATATAACGGGTAATATGGATGCAAACGACGCTGACTCTTTAAACAAAGAAATTCAAAACATACTTCTAAACGAATCTAATCTAAAAACAAAAATCAGCTCCCAAGCTAACCTAAACAACAAAATGATACAAAGATTCGAAAATATAACAAAGCACATTAATTCACAACAATATATAATACAACAATACATGGAAAAAACAATGGGTTCTGTAAGAAATTCAATAAAACGGGAAGAAAACTTATTTCAACATTTACAATTTATCAATCAAATCAATTATAACATCGAAATCTTAAACAATCACATATCAAACATCGCAGAATCCATAATCCTTGCCAAATTAAATATTATTTCTAAACAAATATTAAATAGCAATGAATTAAAAGAAATATCTGAAATACTTAAGTCACAAGAAATTGAAATCAAAAATGAGGAAAATGTATATGAACTTTTAGAACTGCAAGCATATTTTAACAACTCAAATATTATTTTCAATGTAAAAATACCTGTAATTGTAAACGAACCTTACTCCTTTTTCCATATTGTCCCACTTCCAATAGAAAAGAATAAGAAAATATGCACAAAACCTTACCTACTCCTATCCAAAAACGACATTCAGCAATTCGACGTAAAATGCCAACAAATTGAGGGCACGTTCTACTGCCATAAACCACTCTTCCTTGACAATATAGAAAACGCCAAATGTATCCGCAATATAATTCAAAATAAACCAGCTAACTGCACGCTAAGAGTTCAAGAACAACACCCCACAATCATGCAGCCAGAAGATAACCACATCCTTCTGGTAGACGTCCCCGAAACGACGATAAATTCGACATGCGGACCAGGCCCCCAGAATGTTACGGGAACATTACTAATAAAATTCGAAAACTGTACGATCCTTATCAACGAACTGACATACGAAGGAACCCCTAAGCAATTTTGGGAGGAATTACAAATCTTTCCAGTACTATTCAATAACATTAATTTCACCACTTCGGTAGAAGTTTTGCCCTTATACTTGCAGAAACTACAGGACTTCAACTTGAAATCGAACGAGAATGTCGAAGTGCTCCAATACAGCCTGGACCAAAGGACCTATTACCTAGGGACTATACTTACCATCATCAGCATAGCGATCCTCATCCTTACGCTACTCACCTTACGACCGAAGATCCGAAAACGAACATACAACATCCAAGCGAAACCGGAAGACCCAGCAGCTTCTACAGCAAATCCTGCGAAGATCCAATTCCTGCTTCCGAAGCTTTTTTCTAAGGGGGGAGGAGTTACGGATATCGGATCCCCATAAGCCATCAAGTCATCGGATGCCCCATAGACCACGATCCCACGGTCTCACGGTCAGCAAGGTCAATACGCACATTCACACGGTCATCGGACCCGCACCGGAAATCGGACACATGCCGCCCTATATTTCTATTCTTTTCACTAAATTCATATGCTGATGCAACTTTGTAATATTGTAACGTTGCATCAGCTTTTCTACATTATAAAAGAGTGCAACCTGAGCGGCCGCGGCGCATTCGTTATTTTCCCATCTTAGCATTGTGTTAATTAGTTTAATCATACAAATAAATATATTTTTTTGATAACTCGAATTTAAATATTCTTAACTAGTGCGACTGCCACAAGAACAGATCAGCTGCAATTTACTAAGATAACTTAATATTATAGCGAAAATCCATATTGTGAGATAATCTAGTGATACAATAGGTTTCTTATTGAGCGGCATTAAGGCTGTTGTTGTTGTTCATGTTTTATTAACGTGCTTGACCAATACTAAATCATGCTACCAGATATGTAGTTATGTAAAAATGTTCTCGAATAAAATCACAACCATCTCGATCACTCATTCGCCGGACCATCTTTCGGTATTACTTCACAGGGGCGGTCTCAGTGTCTTTACGTCCTGCTGCCTTTCTAGTTCTGCAAAACATTATTGTATGCTCACTGAGGCCTATTTTTACCGCATCCAACTACAGTGCGGGAACGATTTTTAACATTTGCGCTCAGTATTGCAGACAAACCTTCAATTTTAAGTTCAGGATCGAACTTTAAAAGTTTAGAGTATTATGCATACTGATAATTTCAGGCGATGCTATACACTTCTCAGTTCTTCCTAAGATGCTTTGTCGCCTGACGGGATCAAGCTCCCGCGTATCATTCAGGAGTGTCTAGTCCAACTTCAATTAAGTAGGTATACCAACACCAACATTAAGGTGGGGATTATGAAACATGATCTATAGTGCCACCTTGTCCGACGTACAATATATGTATGCTTCACAGTGCCAAACCTATTCTTTCGGAATTTCAGCGAAAGAAGCAAAATTGAAACAATTTCAAAAATTTGAAGCCATGCCCATTTTTCGATCTCGTCAGCAGACCTAAAAGGACATTTTTATTCGACAGAAAAGCATAGAAACAATATGGTGGTGACTATACCTTCCTTATTTAGAACTTCTCATTTAAAAAAAAATCTAAAAAAAATATCCTGACCACTGATCCCCTCGCTCTCTGAAAAGCTATCTACGCCGCTGGTTCTCCTTGACAAAAAAATTTGAGCACAAACGAATGTTTTAACACGAAAAGCTATAACAGGGAAGGAAGAGTACTCGAAATAAGATTATACCACTGCTATCTAGATAGACAGGCCGAACTGCAGAAATTTGTTCGTCTACAAGTGGACAAAGTGCGTTCGTGACCAGTGACAGTTGACATTTGTAAAGCCCACAACCTCCAGTGCTTCTGAACCCAAAAGTTTAAATATGCCGAGCGTTTATTACGAAACAAAGGTTATGGTTTGCTTTAATGTGTTTTTGATGTGCAAGTGGTAAAATAGTATACATCAACATCGTACTTACCATATTTATCTCAAAAATCAACGCACTGGCATGTGTATATCATAGCAAGTCACACGAAATGACAGGCTGACAGCCACTGATATTTGGATTGTGGCACCGCCGTCTATATATTAAGGCCGCAATGTAGACTCGTAAACGTCAAATCCGCAGTTTAAATTGCATTGCATTGTTGTTGCTTCTCATGACATTGTTGTTGTTTGCCCGTGTCCGACCAACAATCTAATACGGATCCATGACGTCATTGTACAGCTGAGTTGCGGCTATGATATATCTAGATGACGTTGATTGTGGACAATTTGTGGATTGTACTGAGCGGTACTTTGGCAGTACTAAGCGCGGACCATGACCAACCATGGCACTACTAGTGTTGCATGACCACTGACAGATCAGCTGATAATCCGGCCTGTCTATCTAGATGGCAGTGATTATACACATAAAATGGTAGCTTTCCTGGCGCATTTTAAATGTAGCTATGGAGTCTGAGGAGAACCTCCAAACAGGTGGAAGGATTTCTTATCCTGGTCGCGATATTTCTGGAGGATGGTATGCAATTCTTCATGGTTAAGGGCATATTGTGGAAAAACAAAACTTGCTCTAAAAACCCTTGGCAGAGTCCTCTCTTTAGTATGCTTTTACCTATAGAGGTTGATAGGGGAATCGGATTGAGAGTATAGTGGTATCCATCGTTTTGTGATAGGAAAAATAAATTAAAATCGCATCTTTCGACGTCTGCAACTTTTGAACCTTGGAAATGTTCACCAAATATCGACAGTGCAATGCTCTACAAGTCTGCCCAATTCAAAAATTCCGCTGAGGAACTTCCGGGTTATGGACAATTTTCGATGAGAAAACTCGAAATTGCGATTTGGGCAGCCGTAACTTTTCAACGCGGATAGGACCGTGTCATATGGAGCAAATATGAGCGCCAAGTAGCTCTACAAGTTTGGTGGATTTTAGAAAAATCGAGAAGGGTCCCCGAGAAGTCGAGAATGAACGATTAAAAATAATAAATAACAGGCGCGACAATCCAGCATTGGACTAAGGCCGCAGGATGTGTTAGTGACATCCTATTTCCAAGATCTTATCTGCTTTTTGTTGAGGTAATGAGATCAGCATCACGCTCAAATGAACGATTGCCAAGCATAAAATTACGCTTATTTCGCTAAACATCGATTGTACATGGCACAGGGGTCAAACTTTACACCTTAAAAGCCGACAAGACTGATTACCAGGCCCACCGAAGAGCTTATTATATAATGTAGTGAGTCGTGTGTGGCATGGCGAATGCTGTACACTTTGCTGTACATTTCCCAATGCTGTACGGCAGGTTGAAATGCTGTACGTCTGGTCAGCTTATTTTAGAGAAGCGTTTCTACACTTCTTCTAGGCTGATTAAGAGTTAACTCTGCGCACATGCACTAGAGCGCTACGCTTTATTTCCATTTTTGGGAGACGTAGAGAATGCGGTCCCGTAGTATGCCCAAACCAAAAAATCCCCGTGTGACTGTGAAGGATATTATTTGGTTAGATTGCATCTTCTGGTCAGCTCCCAGAGCACACGATTACAGCACAGCTCCGTAGGATGCAAAACGGTTTATTCTCTAACTTTAATGTTGGTTTAAAGGCAAGTTTGGAAAAATTGCAATAGTAAAAATATGTCACCTACCAGTCTTTCAATTCACTTAAATCTACAGCTTGGTCTACACTTGATTCGTCGAATACACCAAAAATGCAATTAAACGAGCAAGCAATGCACTATGCACTTTTATTTATCACAACTATTCACATGATTTAAATTAATTTCCGGCTTTTCGACAATTTTATTGCGATGAACATGCACACTGCGACCCACTGCGCACTTGACCGTTCGCGTTTATAGCACATTTTTGGATTCTGTATTAGATAGCGCGGAAATCCATTCTGCTATAAAAATGTGCTCAATATCAACGACAACAACCACCGGAAACAACCACAACTTCGACATTCAGCGTTGCCATATTTATCGACATGATATCAGCTGATTTCACGCTATCAACAAGCAAGCCGTCAAATTCTTCAAACGCGTTTATGATCTAAAGATGTCATTTCTGTCATTGCACTGGCCAAGTTAATTGCGCGAAGGTGCCAACTGGTCGATCGGCATTCGGCGGATCGCGGCTGTTTTGCAATAATTTTGCATGATATCTGCATTGGATTTGCCTTTTCCGGTATTCGTGATAAGATCTAGTGCGTCGCGTACATTTCTAGTTTACGTTCAAGTGAAATTATTGTTCGCGGAAGTGTCGAAGAAAAGTTTTGTGTGTGTGCTCTGTTGCAGAAGTAACCGCAACCGATGTGCTCCAAGCTCAGGTGAATCGAGAAAAACATGATCGGATCGCCAGACTGCCAATTGGGAAGCAGTGCACTTGAACAATGACCAACGGTCTCACTATGGCGGGTTACATCGACGACCTGAATGAAGAGGAGCTGGGCTTGACGGCTCCCGAACAATTCGAGGACATGGACATTCCGCTTCTTGACACGGTAAGTTATTGGAATAGAAACTGCAGAAATACGGAAACAGATTAGTTTGTTTGCGTAGTTGTGTCGTTGAGTGTCATTGCCATGGTCGTCCCCTGCTCCGTTGAGACGACTTGAGAGTGGTAGCGGGTGTTGATGCACAATCATATCACAAACCAGTCTGGCTAGAAAGTCTTGAAAAACAATGTCAAGACCTAGACTATGGGTTCTATGGCCCCCTAATCGATCAGTAACCTTGCGTCATCCCATTTTACGGATTAAGTTAAGAAGAACAAAAAGTTGTGCGATTATTGATAAGTGGAGGTGCCAAATGGACGACCTTCGGTTCTGATGAGCGTATGGTGTCGCGCTGAGCATGAGCTGCAAAAAAACATTGCGTTTCGGTGTACACTGTACATGTAGCTCGTAGCTGTAGCTTAGCTGATCAATTCCGTAATAAAGTTCAATTATCTGAGTGTGAATAAAGCTGACGAGCTGAGGCAATTTGTTTTGTTCTCGGTCCGCTCCGACAGTCAGGCGTGTGTGTTTAACATACCAGCCACCCGTCTAGTTTGTTTTTGCTCATATGGAAATTTATGTGAAGCAGAGATGAGCATCGAAAGAAAAACATCGATGGTTACCATCGAAAAAACATCGAGACGAAACCATCGATGGTAAGAAAACATCGAACCAAAAACATCGATGTTTTTAGTTTTTTGAGTACTCAAAAATTCACTTTAATATCAAAAATTAAGCTGATTATGGTTTTCATTCAATGCCTCCCCCACCCACTAGAATATAACTCTTCTCCTTGAGTTTTTTTTTGCATTCGTATCGTACCCAGAACCCACCGCATAGAGCAGACATATCAAACTCGCGGCCCGCAGCCAGGTCGAAGAACTTAATTAAAAAAATGTGTGGCAGCACAAATTCGAGCTATTGAACTCATTTCAACAATTTACTAAAACTCGCCAAGAAGTTGGTGGGTTATGCACGCTTAAAAAAAATCGTCGACGATTATTTGAGTTACATTTGCTTAAGGCATCCTTTTTTTGTGGAAGAAAACGTTAAGCCTTTTCGTGAAATTGTTTTCTTTCGAAATTCGGTCCATTTTTTTTTTCAGTATTAGCCGAACTTGCTAGCTATCTGATGGCACGTTGCACTATAACTCGCGTTCGCATCCTTCAAGTTATTGGACAAAAACATCTTGGGCTGATATTTGTTTGAGGGACGAAGTTCTAAAGCCCCGAAATCGTATATTTGATGAGGGGATCACATGAACGTGAAATTTTGTAACTATGGCCATTTCAGCCCAAGTACAGCATTTTTCCCTTTTAGCTTATTAAGCTTTACTGGTACATGCGTTTGTTTCACACCTCATCACAGAACCAATTTATGTCTATTTTGAGCCTTTCTTTCTGACCGGACTTGATGTAACTCAGACTAAGAATTTTCGCTCCCAAGGTTGCTTTGGGCTTCCTCTGGATGTTTATGACCGCTTCCACAATGTTCGGATCAGCTGTACAAAATTTGACGGAAATTAGTTCACAAATAATGTTGGCGTTTTAACTTCTTATCTAAGGTTCTCAATTTATTTGAAGAGCATTTTCAAAAGATGTAATTTCTATAGGACGTAATCCCTAGGAGGCTTGACTTATATTAATAGTCACGTTTTAAATAAAACATTCTGAGATTAAATTACAAAAACTAGGTTTCAATACGCGTATTCAATTTTTTTATTCTGCGGCCCGCTTAAACCTTAGGACACTGATATTTGGCCCAGACCATTTTTTTCTGATTGGGCTGTTTGAAGGTATTTGCATACACTTATACTTAAAGACAAAGTTAAGTTGTAAAAAAAAATATGATGAGGAAAAAACCATCGATAGTTGAAAACTATCGATGGTGAAAACCATCGACCATCGAAACGTAAACCATCGATGGTGAAAAACATCGACGCAAAACCATCGATGGTAAAAACATCGACCATCGGACCAAAAACATCGATGTTTTCGAAACATCGATGTTCGATGCTCATCCCTAAGTGAAGTCGTTTTGTTCTTGCCTGAATAATTTTTTTGATAGTTTGTAGTTTTATGTTAAAAAAGTGTAATTCCTCATGTGATTTCCAGCAAAAAAGTTGTACGGAACATAACCCCTTAACCCTTTAGCTGCCACAGGCATTTGAAGATTTTTGAAGAAAGCATTTTCTTGTACGACTAAAACTTCAATATCTCAAAAGCTAGACTAGCTAGAATAGCGAAATAAAAAATTTACCTAAAAATTAAAACTAACCGCACTGAAATCGGATAAGAGGTTTGGTTTTTACAGAACTTCAAAGTCAAATTTTTGTGATTTGACCCAAAAACAAAATATTTTTCCATCTCAATTTTCTCCTATTGGCGCATAGTCTATCGATCATTTCTTTCTTACATCATTATAGCCGTCTCTATGTGAAAGGGTATATTAACTTTGTCATAAAGTTTGCAACGCACAGAAGGAAGCACCTCCGACTATACAGGGTGTCCTGCAACTGGTTAGCCATAGTAGGGTGGCCAGATGCCCCGTATTTTACGGGTTACCCCGTTTTTCGGGCACGGAAAGTCGAAAAACCCGTAATCCAAAAAATAAAATACGGGGCAAACAATGGATGATTCAAGGAAAACCCTCCATGAAAAGGGTTATAGACAACTTTTTATTGCATTAAAGTTAACCAAATAATTCGAAATTTGCTGGGATGCGAAAGTGACATAATCAAGTTAACACTGTTAACACAGTACATACATGAATGCATTGCAGTATTTGGAATCAGGATTTGATTTTGCCGAACACACTTACCTGTACTGTCTGCAACCCTTAAATTTGCAGCACGAACTAAAATTTGAGCAACTGGAGAGAATAGTCGGATGTCTAAACACAACTACTGTCAACTTGGATGAACTTATGACGTTTAATTCCGCACCTAATTAATAAATATGTTCAGGAGATGAAGAGATGCCGATGAAGTGATAAGCCCTGACTCACGGACAAAATTATTTACAGCTGTCAATAATACCAAAATATGATTCGAATTTTGAAACTGGTCTTTTCTATCCTGGCAGCGTATTTAGGAACCCTTGATCAGTTCGTCCCAACGCAGGTGACGAAATCGATCAGCTTTTCAGTGGCTAAGTACCAAAACACCTTATCGATTTAGTCCCCTGAAAGTGGATGAGCTCGCATAGGATTTCAGTACATTTTACGTCAAAAACGGCCAAAACCCTTGTTCAGCTCGAACGAGTTTTTGTCGCCTTCGATTTTTCCAATTTTCCGACTTTTCCGGAGGGTTTTTCCAAAATTTTCTTTCGTAGAAACCTTCTCCTGGCAATGGCAAACAACTGAATAAAAATTTGAACCAAATCGGTCCAGCCGTTCTCAATTGATGAATTACTTCGATTTTTTCAATTTTCCGACTTTTCCGAAGGATTTTTCCAAAATGTCTGTCCGTCTGTTGCAACGCAAACTAGTCCCTCAGTTTGGAAGCTATCGGGCTGAAATTTGTTATACGCACAAGTTTCTTTTTAGTGTACGCTGTATATATGTCGGAACGAATGGAATCGGACCATGGGGTCATGAAGCTGCCCCTGAAAATTAGGTTTTTCTAAGAAAAACTTTTTTCTTTATGTACCAATCTTAACCAAACTTCATCCAAATATGTTCCTAGTAAAGCCTCAAAAAATATCTAGGAACGGATGAAATCGGAAAACTACGACATAGAGCTGTCATACAAACCAACCTCTGGAAATTAGGTATGAACAATTTTTTTCTTTGCGAATCAATCTAACCAAATGTGTTCCTAATAAAGCCTCAAAACATAGCTAGGAATGGATGGAATCGGCACATTACGTCATAGGGCTGTCATACAAACCAACCCGCAAATATTAGGTTCTTGTAAGAAAAACTTTTTTTCTTTTTGAATCTTAACCAAAACACATCCAAGTGTGTTCCTGGATTAACCCCAACGCATCCAGGAACAGATGGAATCGTCATAGGGCTGCGGTAGAAATTTTTAACACAGAAGAAGCCTAAGTTTAATTCAAATGTAACGGGTATTCAAATTAGCCTCGGTCTCGTTTTATTCTAGGTTCGTTATTCCTAACAGTTTTAATGCCTTAAGTGCATAAGACTAGGGTTAATTTTGGATCGATTTTGATATAATTTGAATAAATTTTACCAAATTGCAGATCTTTAGGGGCAGTAAATTGAATTGGAATGGAACTAAAATTCACCCTAGCTTTCTGCACTTCAGGCACTAAAACTGTTAGAAATAATGAAGCTAGAATAAAATGATGCAAGAAAGAAATGATCTTTAGACTATGCGCCAATTTTTAACGATCACCTCACCTTGGCAGAAGCTGGAGAAAATTGAAATGGAAAAATATTTAGTTTTTGGGTCAAATCACAAAAATTTGACTTTGAGGTTCTGTAAAAACCAAACCTCTTTTTAGGTTAGGATTTTAGGTTAGGATTTTAGTGCCGTTAGTTTTATTTTTTAGGTAAATGTGTTGCCTGTAATAATCATCATCATGTGGCACGACTCTGTGGCCGTGATCGTTCGGCCGCCACTCTGTGAAATAGACACTCATAGAGAAACGAGTTTCCAAACTCGGCACGACTCACAGTGCGTCGAATGTATGGAGTGCGTGGTCAAAAATCAATATCTTAAGAACGCGTTTACCGATTTTTATGAAATTTGGTGGATGTGTTTAGCTAGTTAGGTTCTCAATTCTGTATAAAATTCAAGATGAATAAATGATGGATTTTCGAGATATTGATAAAAATGTGAGGAAAATAAATGGTATATAGATAGGCTATAATATAAAAAATCGTAACTTGGTAACCGGATACCCAATTTTCTTGAAACTTGGCTATTATATAAAGTAAAGAATAAACATTAGTTGGAAAAAAAAATTATTATCCGGGAACAACTGAGCTCTGAGATATTTAAGAGAGAAATCTATGAATTTTACCCATTTTTGGGGGCTTTATAAAATGCCTAATATCTTTCAAGAACCCAAATTTAAACTTAATATTTTGTCACTCTGACATTGCTCAAGTGTCACTTTTTAAAATATATAAATTTCAAAGAAACGGAGTTTTGCGATTTGGAGATATAGTGGTTCAAAAAATTAAATAATTCAGTGATATGCATCCTCCGAAGTCGTGTTTCGATAAAACATTTTTTTTTTGTTTTTTATTTTATAGAATAACAATAATATTAACAAAATACATGCTTATAATTTATTCTGAATCATCGTCGCTTTCCAAAACCAGCAAACTTACATCAAAATTGGCAATGGGAAGTATAATCTAATTGGTTTATATATGAATTGACTTCTGCGTCTATATGATGCTGTTTCTTAATTTTTGGAGTCCGCAGGGACGCTAGGAAAGGGTCAGAGTTTAAGGGGAGCATTCGCATTAAATCCTTATTGGAACTGGTTCTGGAAAACTTGCAAGTGTGAGACAATCGATTCCTTGTAACTTACTTATGCAGTGCCTCCTAGGCATCCTCAGAAAATTTCCAATTGGCAAATGGAAAGAATCAATTACCTCAACTCCGTGCACTAGAACCTTGAGCAAACTATTGAATATGTAGTACCACGGGTATAATTCTAAATATAACCCTTTGGTGTGACCTAGAAGGTCCCCAATTTTTTCTTTATTGATGCTTTGACCACTCGCCAGTACCCTTGAAATTATCGAAAAATTTTAATAAATTTGGCTGAATAAAAACACAAATTACATTAAAAAAGCAAAAATAATTGTAGCTGCTCTAAATCTTTCGATGCAAATTTTTTAAATCTCACTTTGAAAGTTTTTTCGTATTTTATAGATTTTTAACGATTTTTTCAATTATTAACAATTTATTATTATAAATATTTTTTACATGCTATGGTTTACACTGGACTTCAGAAATCAAATTCCATAGAAAACCATATGCATTATGTATTTATATTTATATTTTTTAGGTATTTTTGAATTAATCGAATTTTTGATTTAATTAATTAATTAAAATTATTTATAATATTTTTTTTGTTCGTGCTTGAAATTTATTATCTTCTCTATCGCAAAAGTGTGTAAAAGCTTAATATTATGTTAAAATTATCACTTTTAGTGACTTTAGAAATAGCCCAGTTGCCATTTTCCAAGGAACTAGTTCAGTAAAAATGCCAATTGCGTAAAAAAAGGCAAAAAAAGGCAAACCAATACTAGTTTAAATTAAAGTAGACACTTGTATCTTTCGAAAAATATCAACCACCCAAAACGTTTTGTGACGTTTTTTTTTTAATCTCAACTTAAAGTTTTTTTTTCATATTTTAATGATTTTTTTACATTTTTTATTCAATTAAAAGATTTTTAGAAAAAAAAATTATCTGAAGAGTTTAAGTGGAACATACTTATTCTAAAAAATATCATTATGGTTGCTAAAAACTTGCGAAAAGATCGGAAATCGAAGTTAAAGTACAACCTTTTTTTTTGAATTTTTTATATTTTTCAACTTTAGCCCATAAAATTACTAACAAAACGAAAAAATTAAAATTTTTTTTTTACATATTCGGATACTCCAACATGTCCTCTTTGATATTGGCTAACTTTGATTCTGGGGAAAAATAGTCAATTTTTTTATTTTTGCCTATGGAACGACGCACTGTGCGACTCATCGCAAGTTTATTATTCAGAAGAAAATGATAAGAAATATTCTTATCGTAGAATAACAAACTAACAATGCGACTATTCATGGCGCAATAAACACTGTGCTCGGGGCCGGATTTCCCATAGGGCAACTGCCCCGGGCGGCAGAATTCAAGGGGGCGGCAAATTTTTAAAACTTGCTATTTGTTTTAAATTTTGTGAAAGATGTATTTTGAAAATTCAAGAAGTTGGTTATAATTTATTATTCTTATTACGTGTATTCACCACAATTCATGGCACCCAATCACAACCTCACTTTAAATTGTATTGTGACTGCGCTCTCCAAAGCTGAGACTTATCCTGCTAGTAGCATTCACTCGGACCGGCCTATTGGCGTGTCGGGTAATTGGTTAAACTTAAAGGCATCTTCGTTACGCATTAGCTTCACTTTAAACAAGTACATATATATGCTATTTCCCTGCATATATTTTTCATTGTCCATTTTATAGGAGGCCTAACAATCAATGAAGTGTGAACCTGCATTAAATGTTGGACATGATTTTAGTACTTGGTCGCAAGCTCGGATTTTCCGACTACACGCCACCTAAAATATTCACCAATTGGAAAAGAATTGAAAAATGTGATAGCCATTGGACCAGATGACATTTCAATTGTCATACTGAAACATCTAGATCTTCCGGCCATCGAATATCTCACGATGGCTTTCAAATTTTCTAAAATTCAATTCATTTTGGAAAAAGGGGCAAATCATCCCCCATCTTAAACCCGGTAAAAGCGCAAAACTCGCCGAATCCTATCGTCCACCCCAACCTTGTATCATATTAGAGCTTTATACTTGAGTAGTATTGAAGAGTCTATTCAACGAAACGAAAGTAAGCGGTTCTGGTCTTATGTGAGAAGTCTTCGCTCATCCTCATCCTTACCCTCTAAGATTTCATACCTCAACGTAACTGCCACTGGCCCTCAACAGATCTGCGAGCTGTTTGCGTCTTACTTTTCCTCCGTATTTTCACCCTCCTCCTCCGAGCCCATCTCATTTCCTAATGATCCTTCCCACTTTTCATTTCCTCCCATATCCCCTGACCAGGTTTTTAAACTCCTAAGTGAATTAAAACCCGAAGGCGGAGCGGGAGCCGACGGTCTACCCAAAATTTTTCTAAAAAAAACCTGCCAAACCCTAGCATTACCGCTTTCAATTTTGTTTAACAAAAGCTTGCAAGCGGGTATTTCAGTCTGGAAAAAAATTTACCTATCCAAAAAGGTACTGAAAATCTTTCTTCTGCAACAAATTATAGACCCATTTCTTTGCTTCCGTCGTGTGCTAAAGTCTTTAAAAATTGGCAATGACTTTCTGACAATACATTTTGGGCATTTAATTTCATCCTGTCAGCATGGTTTCCAAAAACACCGCTCGACCACGACGAACCTGCTTGAGATCACATAATTTGTCGCCAAAATGTTTGATCTCCAGCAGGATATTCACGTGGTCTATACAGATTTCTCGAAAGCATTTGACTCGGTATGTTTTCGCATACTTCTAACTAAACTCGTAGCTTTAAACGTTCCTATTGCTCTGGTTAAATGGATTGACTCTTACCTTTCAGACCGCACTGGTCAAGTTATATTTGATAATTGCTTATCCGCTCCCTTCACTCCAACATCCGGAGTCCCTCAAGGATCTATTTTAGGTCCTCTGCTCTTTTCGTTTTTTATAAACGACCTACCTCGAATCCTTGATTGTCGTTGCCTGCTGTTCGCAGATGACCTAAAGTGTTTTCTTCCAGTTTCATCTACTACTGAATGTCTACAGCTTCAATCCGCGCTTAATGTTCTTTCGTCATGGTGCCACAAGCGCGAAGATTACTCTTGGATGAGTGCTTTCTTTTCAAACTATGTCATGGACTTATTGACTCCAACGTAGCGGAAGATATTCGATTTAAAACTCGGAATCGCCCATCGCGTAATCTATCCATCTTTGATCTACCATTTGCCAGGTTGGAAATCTACTTTAACTCGCCTTTGCTTAGAATGATGAGGGTTCACGATGAACTCCAGTTTGGTCCTATTACACTCAATTTTTATGCATTTCGTAGAACCGTACTCCAATATCTTGTATCTTATGATTATGTAAATTTTTCTTAGTTCTTGCTTTGTACGAGTATCAAACTAATAACCTACTTTTACTATTTTGTATCTGTCTCTTGTATCTCTTGAATTCATTTTTCTAAGCTTATATCATACAATTATTGGAATTTTCTGTGTATATGATATATTAATAAATAAATAAATAAATAAATATGCTGAGCTAGCTTCTCACCAGCATGGTTTCAGGAAGATGCATAGTACCCATGCACCCATCACATCCACAATGGCCTCAACCAGAAAAAGCCAGGTGACAGAATCGTCCTAGTGGCTCTTGACCTGTCGAAAGCATTCGACACGGTCACACGGTTCACTCTGCGCTGTTGGCCGATCTCCTTAATATGCAAGAGGTAAGATGGATTGCCAACATCGAACTAAATTCCTATGCGGATGATTGCACCGTACTTACCACGGGGAATGAATAATTAAACTGGTGGTTTTTTCAATATCCGCAACCTAGTCATATCACAACACTTCTCACCACCTGGACGCAGGAATTTTCGGTGGAGCTTACGATCCATACTGGTAAGCATGATGACGACGTTGTTCCCACTGTTACAAATCCCAAGATTCTTGGGGTCTATTTAGACACCATGATGAAGTCGAAACGTATTGTCGAGGATGTAGTCGACCAAATGCACAGTAGGAACAACGTCCTAAAGGCACTGACCGGCATGTCTGGGACAAGAACAATGAAACCTAGCTGGTCACTTACAAAGCGATAGGTAGAGTAATCCCTGCCTATACAGCACCGGTGTGATTATAAACCGTTTGTGACGCAAACTGGAATAAGATCCAGGCATCCCGGAATGCTGCTCTACGTATCGCTACAGGCTGCCGCCACCTGTCGTCTTAGGATCATCTTCATCAGGAAACCAGCATGTTACCAGTGCGTGATTATAATCTTCTGCTGTCTCTTCAATGTCTGGTCGGTTGTTATCCAGAGGATCACCCAAACCTTCTTCTTCTCATGGGCTATATTTCCCCTCCACGACATGTCAGGAGTGGAATCAGAAATCTCGAGAGAGATGCCCAAACGGGTACCTCCCGATATATTCGATGACACAGCATATTATGCGGCCATCGCAGATATTCACACAACCGCTGTGAATCTGTCAATAGGGAGATTAGGTACGAATCGAGTCCTCTCAGCGCTCCAACCACCCATTTCTCCTGAGGAGACGAGGCTCCCGAGAGCCACAAGAGCGACATTAGCGCAGCTTAGGTCAGGCTGGTGTTTGCGCCTCAATCCCTATCTCAAATAGATCCGGACATCCATAGAACATTTGCGGTGGGGCGCCTCATGATCTGGACCACCTGTTCCGATGCCCCGCTGCACCCACTAACCTCACTCCGAGGGCGTTATGGGACAACCCTATTGCATCTGCTACGTTCTTGTCGCTTGAGACAATAGGCAAGAACGACGACGAAACTTAGAGCATATCCACAGACATGCACATCGGCTCACGTCTTTCTGTACCGCTACAACAACAACAACATGGGTTAATTGCACCAAGTCATCCAGAACTCTCTGAATTTGAAATTGTTCCACCGTGGTTTAAATTTTAAATTATAATTTGTTATCATTTCGCATTAAGAAGTTTAATTACTTTTTGCCCTTATTACAATTTCATTTTGTTTTTGTTTTCTATTTGGTTAACATTTACTAAAAGTAAACAACCTATTAGAAATTCCGACATGGAAAACCACGGGGCTTTATTTAAAAATTCACTACGAGTAGGTTGGTTGGGAAAGCTATTTCTATATACTTGTCTCTCCTGCAGAGATGGCTGGCCAACATTATTAGCTACTCACTCCTTATTGTAATGGCAAACAGTGCGAAATAACTCCAGTAAACAAATCATAATGCCACCGGCAATTTTGCCGTATGCACACAAATATACTTGCTATACGTCTGCTGTACTGTATCTTTGCTAAAGTTTTTTAGCAAAATCTGTGTTTTTTTGTATATTTTCTCGATTGTCATTGATCTTTATTTGAAGCGCAAAGATAAATTACTTTCAGTTAGTCTGAGTTAGTCGATAGTTTAAAATCTGTGACACAGGAACTGTTGCTATTTTTGAATATCAGTAATCATCTATCTATTTTCAACGATATTTATCAATTCTATTAAGAAAAGTGTTAGTATAACTAGTTCAAATGTGATTGACAAAAAACAACTGCGTAGAAGAAAGTGAGGAAAATTAGTGAACACAACAAAAATATACTAAATTCGGCAATGCTAATGATTGTAAGCATATTCAGTAGTTGACATCTAAATTGTGATAATTAGAATAATAATTGGATAATGCATTTTTTTGTGTGTCTAAAACATCAACCAAGTCCCATGCCATAGGTGTTTTTTTTTCTGTTCGCTATAAACGTATGTACATACTCTATTTACGCGGCTCAACCAGCCGTGATAAGCAAAACAGTAGTCGTCTATTTTATGTCTATAGACTGCGAAAATTTAACTTTATTTAAAAGTGTTAAAATCGAAGAATCCAGCGGTATCATGTTGTGTTGTAGAAAGTTAAGAATATCACAAGGTACGTAATATCTAGGCCCCTTCCGACACCTTTTGTATAAAATGATGTCACAGTGCTCCGAAAGGATGCTTGACTTTCTGAGTATATTTCAGGTAAAGGTTATTATCGGCAAGAACGCCTTACCAACTCAGCAGTGCATAGTAATGCTTTATGCTAAGTTTTCCTCAACATATAATTGCATGGTTTTCATATTTGTGCTTTCGTGACGATAGGAAAATGTAAAATGTAATATGCATTTAAAGGACCTTGGTGCTTAATTCGGAGATTGTCATCGAAATCCGAAAATCCTGAAATCAATGGTATTCAACCATCAATAGTATTCAACATATATGTACATTTAAAAAAATAAATAAATATTTTTGTTAACTTAAAAATGTTTTTCCATTGAAATCTTATCACATCACCTACGTATCACTTATCATTTAAGCATGGTACTTAGCCTGTCTCTATCATCAATACGTGACGGTCTCATAAAGATTAGGCGTATCTAAGTGATTGCATACACAAACGATTTTTCCCATTCAATGAATGTATCGTCACAGAAGGTAATTCTTATTGGATTTTCGTCCATGTAATTGATTCGGTGAACATCTAAAATTGAAAGGTTTAGTCATGAATTAGCTTTTTTATAAAATGTTTGACGGTTGGTTTTAAGTGGTGCTCACACGAACGTGGCACGAATTTTCCGCAAGAAATCGCGACGGAAATTCGCTGGGTCCCGTCAGTTCACAGTTGATTTCATGTTGCTGCCTTCTGAGAATGTATGTACTAGGTGGATATAAGGAATGGGATTAGACATGATAGAGAATAACGGCAACAACTGGACAAAGACAATTATTTTGACATTTATAATCTTACCGCACTTCACGAGCACTACACCAAAATGTCGCGGCACCTTTTCTTATTATGTAAATTTAAACGGAAGAAATTGGCGTGAAATTCTGCATAGTGCAGTACAACCCGGTTGTACTGTACCCAAAAAAAAAACAAGACCGAGTTTTAATCGTGCGAATAGCAATTCTTTTGAAGGGGAGAAAGGGGTAGTTGGGTCGGATCTGGCACAGCTTTCATATTTTATAAGGACAATCAATAGCTACCATTTGACACAAATTTGAAGTTTTTCGCAACATTTTACCGAAGATAAAGATAAGATATATATTTTTGTAAGCGAAGTAGGGGTAGTCTGGCCTACTCCACTTTCCATCAACTTCAAGCATATGTCACAATTAGGCATTAATCAAAATTTCAGGTCGCTAGCGATATTCTGTCGAATGTTATGAACGAATTAAAATGTTAAGTAGGGGTAATTTGTATGGGAGGTAGGGGAACCCTTGATCCGATTTGGCTCATTTTCAAAACCGTTCAAGGTTTTATCAAAACAAACATCTCAACAAAATTTCAAACCGATAGTTTCATTATTTCGGGAGTTATCGTTAAAACTAACAGATACACGGACGGACCAACAGACGGACATGGCTTATTCGAATCAGGGACCCACCCTGATCATTTATGTATACTTTGCTATACCTCCTGTGGCTCCTTTTAGAGGGTATGGGTATATGGTATAAAAAGAGTTGCGGCCATTGTTCGAATTTGGATTAAATTGTAGGTGTATCGCTGGATGAGTAAAAAAGACAATTTTCTGAAAATATAAGTATAAATCGATAATCGCATACCATAAAAAGAGAACAAACTAGAAAATATATCATTACGCAATTTAATAGGATGGCTTAACTATGCCAAGTAAACGAACAGTCAATTCAATACAATGTACAAGCACTGAAGTATACTGCTCAAAACAAAATAAGGGCTACTAATGTCCGTTGACTTTAACAACGTCTTTTGGCGAATTTTTAGTGTGATAATTGATTTCAAAAATGCCATTTTGTACCTGAATGTGATGTGAGTTATCACAGTATGATTCGTCAACATTAGCTTTAACGGAACTGGCTTAAACAGTGCCAGCAGTTCGGCGCCATTTAAAGTTAAATGCCTTGTCCAGAGCCTTAGAAATGTTGGAGGAAGGTCGTTCGCAACGTTCTGTGGCCCTGCAATTAGGGTATTCGCGGAAAGGAAGTGTCTCCCGTCGTCATGGTTGAGGCCGAGTTCGAGTAGCCACCCCCGCAGAAGACCAATATGTGAGACTTTATGCGCTACGGGATCGTACCATTAGTGCTCGTAGACTACAAAGTAGGCTATTAAAGACGACTGGGACCAGTGTTAGCCCTCAAACAATCAAAAAACGTTTGCGCGAAGACCAGCAACGGTCAAGGAGACGTGTTACCAGAACACAACTGACCAGGACGCATCGTACGAATCGTTTAAGATTTGCTCGTCGACATATCCAATGGGACATGCAACAATGCTGCAAGGTGCTCTTCTCGGATGAGTGCAAAATAAAATTTTTTAGTGACGACCGACGCAAAAGAGTCTGACGGAGAACCGGAGAAGGATTTTTGGATCCTTGCATTAATCAAATTGAGAGGCAAGGCGGTCCCAGTGTGATGGTCTGGGCCGGAATTAGCTTGCAAGGCAAAACTGACCTTGTTATCCTAAATAACGGGACAATAACGTCCGAAAGTTATATTGAAATGATTGTTAGGCCACATAGCATTCCTTTTTCACAACAGGCGTTGGATGGTTTTATCCTCATGCAGGATAAGGCACGACCACATACTGCTCGGCCGACAATGTCTGTTTTCGAGGAGGCCAATATTGGGGTCATGGAGTGGCCTGCCAACAGTCTGGACCTAAATCCGATAGAACATCTTTGGGATCAATTAAAACATCAGATGCGGACCGCTGAAGAGGACATACACAATCAGCAACAGCTGATTCATTGCTAAAAATGTGTTGGGACGATATATCAAAAGAAGCGTCGATCGGCTTATTGAAAGCGTTCAGTCCAGGCTTCGAGACTGCATATCAAAAAGTGGAGGCCATACTCGATGCTAAAAAAACAAAGAATATTTTTTTACAGATTAGGCATACAAATTAATTGTTATTACTACGATTACATGTCCGCAAAAAGTAAGCAATCCGAAAAAATGCTAAAAAAAAGTGTAACTTTTGGTCAAAATTCAATAAAATTAATTATATTTAATGAAAAACATATTGTTTTATTAAATTAGACCAACAAAACTATGATTTTCCTTTTCCACAGAAAAATAATCAGTAAATTACACAGGTCTACACGGGTTTTGGTGCCGGGGAGATTCAAACTGTTTTTGAGTAGCCTTGCTATACTGATTCTAACGGTATATAAATTTTTTAAATCCTACGCGTAGTTTTCGAGATATGATGAAATGATGAAATGTTCCAAAATATGTATGTTGTTAACTCTTCAGACATGAAGGAAGCTTCTTTTTCGAGATTTCTTGAGATGAGACTTTCCAGGGGACTCACGCATGATACTCCAACAGTAATCCGCCATCATATGTTCATCCCATCGACCTTGATAACGATTTTCCACAATTTTCAGGTCCTGGTGGAATCGTTCGCCTTGTTCCACACTATAAGACCCTAGGTTTACTGGAAACTTATCCAAATGACCATGGAGGTAGTGCCTCTTGGTACTCATATTGCAACCATGATTTCTGAAATTTTCCAGCATATTTTGCACTAAAATCCGATAATTTTCAGCCTTATGATTGCCGAGAACGTTTTTCACAACGTCGACGAAAGAAATCCACGCTTATGACTCTAAATCATTCATCGAATGCCCAAAACTGGTATCTTTTATTAAAAGTCTTATTTGAGGGCCGTCAAAAATGCCTGCCTTAAGCTTCTCTGTACTTAACCCAGCTACCACAACTACCATTTTTGTCCAAAGCCTTAACAAATTGCTTCATGAGTCCCAATTTGAACTTTTACCTGAAAATAACGGTAAATCAAAACAGAAAAGATTCAGGACTACATCAAAACGTCAAATATTATTTCGTCTGACCATGCGATGCTCAAACTGTATATATTTAGCAATTCAAATGATTTTAGATATATTTAGTCGATCTGGGAACGCTCGTTGCTGTCGATTGCCATGCAATTTCATTAATTTGCGTAAACTAAAAACTACATGTAGTATTTATGAAAAAATGGCAATGAGAGCATTGACAGGACCGATGCTTTAAAATTATGCTTGAATCGCAGCGGCACCAATTTTTTTTTTAAATTTTGTAGACCTGTGTTATTAGTGGCCCTTATTTTGCTTGGAGCAGTATAATTTGTTGTCGCTGATTCGAAATTTGAGGTCAATGCTGGTGAGTCTGCCCCTGAATTATAACCCCTTTTCTCGGGGAAATACACGTCTAATCGGTGCGGCATTAATATAATTTTGTGTCACTGGATCCAAATTTGAGGTCAAAAAAAAAATTAAATACAGTAAAACTTCCCTATAACGGACACTTACGGGGAATAAAATTTTGTCCGCTATAGAGAAGTGTCCGCTATTAAGAGAGAATGGTCCCAAGAGGAAGAAAAAACAACATGGAAAATTTCAGATTATCACACGTTTATTTAGTATCTAATATATATTAATAAGATAAATAAGGAAATAGAATAGAATAGAAAAATAGAAGTAGGAAAAATAAAACAAAAATTAATTCAACAATGTACATAAATAAATAATCCAAGTTTATAACAAAAAGAAAAAAACTATAATTCACTTCAAATTCAACAATTCAAAAGTTTAGGGACACTTATTATTTTTTAAATAGTCCGTGATTTTTGATTGAGTTTTCTTCTTAGCAAGAATTAGTCCCTCAATATTGGATTGAATCCTTTGAGAAAAATTTATCCCTTCGGTGTCTTTATGTGACAGAAAGAAAGACCTTAGCCGCCGAATTTGAACTAACGCCTCTTTAGCATTAATTTGGGGTTCATCGAGTTCATCCTTATCTTCGTGCTCACTCGTCAACTTTTTCTTTAAGTGTTAAACGCACTCGCGACATAACACTTAACACACACTTGTTAGCAATAGGAGTGCAATTGACTGTAATAAACAAAAATCAATCAAGAAGTAGGCGGAGTTCAAGTCCAAGAACTTGATAGGTGCTTGATAGAACAGAACAGGCAACGGCAAAGCAAGAAAAAAACGAAAGCGAAAAAAACAAGAGTTGTGTTATATGACCGAAATCCCGGGTCGAAAAGTATAACAATGTAGCACCTTTGCACTATATGCTAAGACTAAGTCTTCTTGGTGGCGTGGTCCGACATGCCTAGATAGCATTGAATAATTGTTTACACAAGTGGCTGATACTGTTTAAGTGCTTGGCCAGTACCAATGTGTTTTGTTTAGGTTCTAATAAAAATGCATTGGTACGCAATAATTTTATTGCCTGACGGATACGCAATATTTTAATGGTCTGATTGCGTATCGATATTGAGTAAGATTTAATGATGACTAAGTGAAGAGCCCTTTTGTAAACAATTGACCAAAATCAACTAGGCATGGGTGATTTAAAAAAGTAAAAAGGCAGACTAGACTTGGTCGGACAACGGGCGCGTCACCAAGTTGACGCTCTTATAGCTTAGCATCAAAATTGATCCTAATAATTCAGGTGTGGGGTTTAATCCCAAATCCCGTGTGTTGTGTTAATCCATTTGCCCATGATAGAAAAATATATCGCGAAAGTTAGTTTGTGATTGTTATGTGCACCGATTGAAATTTGATGAATGGAGGATTGTGAAGTTGTGTGTTTCACGAAGGAAGTGGATTGAAGCGGATAGGAAAATGGCATTTCCATTTGGTACGACATGATCCAAAGGATGAGTGAGTGACCTACCGGAAAAAAGACGGCTGATCTTTTGTAAGTATGCACTTAACAAAATGCAAGTGGAGAAATGCATGGTGAGTAAAATGGCATACATTCTTTGTGGCTCGATCCGAATCCATAGGAAGAATGGAACAACTGTGAATTGAGGTATTGGGATGGTCCACTAAATTGAGGATTCCCATATTTGCGGGTTTGTGGTCCTGCAAATGTTGTCTGATGTCCCAGAATTTTAAAATGTTGTTTTGATGTGTGAATTCTAAAAGGTGCTGTTGATACGGCGGTGTCGCCAGAATGATTTTGAGTGTGAGGCCAGAAGGAAAATAAAATAACAACGAGGTGTCTCGCGCTTGTGTATGCACTATTATTTTTGATATTTAAAAATACATACATATGTATATGTAAATGAGTGTTGGGAGTAAGCTGATGAGCAAAGTAGTGGTTCAATTACCTATTGGTTATTGTTGTTATTTGATTTTGAACGTTAAGGGTTCAGTCATACAGAAAAATCATGATAACGAGGATTACTATGATGAATTCGAAATTGAGGTGACACATATGTTTTCGTCGTTGAAGTTCTTCATTTACTTTTGGCGTTTGTGTAAGAGGTGAAAGTGCAATATTTTCAAGAAAATAAATTTAAAAACACATTTGTCTTCAAGAATTTAAAAAGACAGGGGTGAAGGTTGATGACAAATTAAAATTTTCTGTAAAACGTCGTCTTCTTTCATATCATGTCTCCGGACGTTATTGAGTGAATGCTGTTTCAAATGCGTAATTTGGCAAATGTGCTAATGATGGTTATAATTTATGTAATGGTGAAGCATTTTCGTCATTCGAGAATCGGTGTGTCAAGCCCATTATTTTTGCAGTTAGAGTACTGTGCTTGTTAGTCCACTCAGCGTATTTGTTTCTTAATTTTTTTTTACCAGTGTCTGCGCGGTTTAGCGGTAATGATTTGATTCAGATGCTGAAGTAGATTTTATTATGATTTTTGAACGGCTACTCATTGCAGGTCTGAAAATCGAGCAGCAAAATCATGCTGTATTTGTCGTAAATATTAGAGTAAACCCTTGAGCGATCTGATCGTGAAGTTTGACGACGGAGTTGATTTTGAAATATCGAAAAGGGTGTGGTTGAAAGTGTTACTGTATTTGTTGTTGATAGTGGTTCAAATCTATTTTTAAGCTTTACTTACAGAATTCTTAAAATTTGCCTGTTGAATATTTATGTTTTCAAAGATATTGCTGTGATAACAGATGAGATGTTTCAGTTGATTTGTTTGAAATCATTGATGTTGCATTTCACGTTTGCTGTATTAATTGTGATTATCGGCATAATTGTTGCTGCTGTAGTTGGCATGGTTTTTGTTGCTATTGTCGCAAATTTTGTTTTAAAGTTAAATATGTATGTATTTCCTGACAGAAAAATGTTGGTGCAAAAAAAAAAAAAAAAAAAAAAACTTGTCAGTTTTGGTATTCAATGCTTGGTTATTAAATCGCAGTTGCAGTTAACTGCTTGTTGTCGATCTGATCGGGAGACTTGGAATTCGCTGTAGCAACAGATTGCAGTGAATATTACTGAGAAGGAAAGTATGTATTCTGATGCTTATGGTCATGTTAAACATCGATCGACAAGTTTGGACAGTGCTGAAAAGGCTCATACTATATGTTGTGGATGCCTTAATATTTGTAGGAGTAGAAGACTCCATTATGGTTGTTAAAATGTTGAAACTGTTAAAAAAATCAAACAGAAGGAGAAGGTAGACTACTTTAAGTTGTCTACAGGTTGTGAAAGCGTTTCTGCTCTGCCGTTGTTTTGCGAGATCTAGGAGGATTTCTTGACGCAAAATGTCCGACTTTCTTATTTTCTATGCGCATTATGACATAGTTCATTTTCATGACACCAATTGAGTAATTTTTGAAGTAGTTCATTAACATAAACAAATTAAATCATTGATGTGAGAATCAATGGTACGTGTTGGTTGGTACCAAACCGTTTGATTCTTTTGAGTTCAAAATGCTGTGCAAGGTTTCCTCAGTATTATGATATGGCATGAAGATTGTTTATTCACGTTTCATAAATGAATTTCTTGTTGACTTCTTACAATAATAATGAATTGATGTGAATTCGATAGTATAAACTTCAACAAAGTGAAGTGCTGAAGTCATAATTATGCGATTTATAAAAATAATTATTGTTAAATATATCAATTTTGGTGAAAGAAGTTTTATGGTTGTTGGCTTAATATGACGTGAAGCATCTTTCGGATTACCAAGCTGAGTAATTGCGAAAAGGAAGAGTTGGATAGCTTCTTGGAAATAGAAAATTTTCTGATTCAAGATTTTTGGACTTAATACAAGTCGGAGATGATACACTTATTGTGTGCTTTAGAATTTCCATATATATAAAGGAAGGTATTGAACGTTGAAACCTGAGTATAGTGAATATTTATTCATGCAAAGTGGTATGGATAAACGTTAGTGTGCTGCAAGCATGTTCTTAAAAACACAGAATTGGAAAAGGCTTGATGTGGTGCTGAGGGCACATTTCTTTTCAAATTGGAGAAACATTACAGATAGGTCTACATGCTTGATAAGGATTGCAGTTAGAGATGCTGTATATCGCGGTGAAGAGAATGGTATAGTTTAAGCATAGCTTAAATAAGGGTAATGAGTACCTGTTTGAATTAAAAAAAAAATGTGCAATGGATGAGCAGAAATTTTGAAAAAAAAGGTTGATTATCAAGTTGACATTCACTAATTAAGAAGAGCTGTAATTAGCAGTTGAAGTCCGGGAGCAGGTTTGGCTCGTAACTGGACGAGGTGAGCGGCAGGCTCGTGATTGAAGTGTAATGTGATGATCCGGGAGCACGATTGGCTCGTAACTGGACGAGGTGAGCGGCAGGCTCGTGATTGGAGAGTGTAATGAGATGGTCCGGGAGCACGATTGGCTCGTAACTGGAAGAGGTGAGCGGAAGGCTCATGATTGGAGTGTAAAGAGATAGTCCAGGAGCAGGAGAGGCTCGGAACTGGACATGTTGAGCGTTGCGCTCGAAATGGGTTGTGGTCCAGTAGTTGGCGAGACTCGGAGCTGGACGTGTTAAGCGTTATGCTCGGAATTGTTGCATAGTGGTCCAGGAGTTGGTGAGACTCGGAGCTGGACGTGTTGAGCGTTATGCTCGGAATTGTTGAATAGTGGTCCAGGAGTTGGCGAGACTCGGAACTGGACGTGTTGAGCGTTAGGCTCGGAATCGTTGACTACTTAGTCCAGGAGCAGGTGTGGCTCGGAACTGGACATGTTGTTGGATCCAGGAGCAGGTGAGGCTCGGAACTGGATATTAAGCGAAACGCTCAGAATTTTTGATTAGTTGTGTCCAGGAGATGTTAGGTACGAGACCGAACGATTCGTTTCTCAGAAGGGAGTAGTTTGTAACTGGATGAAGCGATGATTGCGCTGTGAATTGATGGTTGATGTTCAAGGGCAAATGTTGCACATAACTCGATAAGAAATGATATGCAAGCAATTATATGATTTGAATTGATTTTAGGCTGCCAACTGAATGAAGTTGATATACAGGAAGCAGATGAGTCTCGCTACTGTATATGGTATTCAGTGTTGTCTGTGTCATTCACTGAGGACAGTGAAATCGTAGGTTGGCCGAATGTTATATGACCGAAATCCCGGGTCGAAAAGTATAACAATGTAGCACCTTTGCACTATATGCTAAGACTAAGTCTTCTTGGTGGCGTGGTCCGACATGCCTAGATAGCATTGAATAATTGTTTACACAAGTGGCTGATACTGTTTAAGTGCTTGGCCAGTACCAATGTGTTTTGTTTAGGTTCTAATAAAAATGCATTGGTACGCAATAATTTTATTGCCTGACGGATACGCAATATTTTAATGGTCTGATTGCGTATCGATATTGAGTAAGATTTAATGATGACTAAGTGAAGAGCCCTTTTGTAAACAATTGACCAAAATCAACTAGGCATGGGTGATTTAAAAAAGTAAAAAGGCAGACTAGACTTGGTCGGACAACGGGCGCGTCACCAAGTTGACGCTCTTATAGCTTAGCATCAAAATTGATCCTAATAGTTGTAAAAAATCCCCAGTTTTAGATCAGACACGAAGCCGAAAAAAGATATGAGTACGAACAAGGTAAAGGGTAAACATTCAGTATGTGCAGCAGGACAGAACTATTCTAAGCAAAGCGAGAAGAGAGAAATAGCAAAAAAAGAAAGCCAATAAGAATCGCATAAACGACGAAAGTGGAAGTGAAATAGACAATTACTAAAAAGACGGAAAACAAGCAAGTACTAAAAAGGGAAAAGCGGACAAGTAAAGTTTTTTTTTTGTTGAAAATAATTCTTTTTAGTATGTAGTGTCCGCTATAGAGAGAACATGTAGCAAGGGAAAATCAACGAAAAGGTTGTCCGCGTCCGTTATTGAGAGTGTCCGCTTTATAGAAGTATTCAATGTGAAGAAACACAAGGAACATTACCGGGGAATCAAAATTTGTCCGTTATAGGGAAATGTCCGCTATTGGGAAGTGTCCGTTAAGGGAAGTTTCACTGTAATTACAATTTTGACGTCGCAGAAATTTTGTCGTGAATAATTCGCTTATGCGCCGGTGTGAGAGATATTAGTCATTCATACATTTTGTTTGTTTTTGTAAACTAATATGATCTGATAACATATTAAGTGAGATATTCATCGAACAAAGCAATTCCCAATTTTCTTGTATGCTATGACTATGACACATCTGCTTAGACTGTCAACAAAACATCAATGGTAGTAGGAGACGAAATTTAGCCTTCGCGGATACCAGCACTCAATACTCTACTCCATTGCCTCTCAACAAATGGGTAACTCGCTGTTGTTATTATTTTTAATTTTGTAAAACTATACCATTAAAAATTAACTCAGTCTGAAGTCTAAACGACCTAAGTGGTGATACTACAAATGTACAAATGGTTCTTTTTCTACCCGAACATATGTTTTTTCTAGTTTGTACTTTGGTTATGTTACATTTTAGTCTCGCACAAGGGAGTAGGGTAAAAGTATGATTAAAGGGGCTCATTTGTATGAAAAAATGAACATGAAATCGTTTATTCAGTACAAAAATTGCATAAAAGCAATTTTGTGTTGAAATGAAAATGTCCAGACTACTGCCATTATGAATGAGATAGTAAATGATTACAAAATTTCTGATCGATGTATCTATCCTTATATTTTCTCGATCGAAGAAAACACCTCATACAGTTTTAATACCTTTTGTAAAAGAGATATTAAACTTTCGACAAAAAAACTGTTTTACCAACTAATACCATCGGTGGGGTAACATTTCCCGATTTTGTTGTGTTCGAAATTGCAATGGGCCCTCACTTTTGATTTTTTAAATAGGAAATATTGACAGAACCCGCTTTTAAAGTCGTCCACAAATGAGCAAGAGCAACGAAAATCTTTTGGAAGATCATCTACATCAGTCATGTCAAATTCGTGGCCCACCTCGCACTTTAAGCGGGTCAGTTCGTCGAAACACAATGTGTGTCAGAACAAAAGCGTAAAATTAAAAAAAAAACGAGACCGAGGCTAATTTCGGGCGCGGCCGAAATTTGGATACCCTTCACTCCCCACGGGCTTCAAGTTTTTTCGGGCGTACCTATGACATGTGTTAAATCCTCCCCTGCGTTCTTTGCCTTCCGTTTTTACATAAGTTCCGTGGCGCCGATAAAACAATATTTGTGTGGGGTTTGGTTGGAATAAGTGGGCAAATAAATATATTTAATCAGAAAATTTTATTGGGCGATGCGGTAGCATGGCCCCATAGTACTTTTCCATTAGTTTGGACCTTTTTTATTGCTTTGATAAAGACACATTAATTCAAGGTTATGTGAAATTGGTGTAAAAAATAAAAAAGTTTTTCTTAGAAGAACCTAATTTGGGGGGTTAGGTTTGTATGGCAGCCCCATGATCCCATGGTCCGATTTTATCCATTCTTACATGGGTTTTGTGTTGTCAATAAAGACACATTTGTGGAAAATTTGGTTGAAATAGATCCACAAATAAAAAAGTTTTTCTTAGAAGAACTTAAATTGGGGGGTTAGGTTTGTATTGCAGCCCCATGACCCCATGGTCTGATTTGATCCATTCTTACATATGTTTTGTGTTATCAACAGAAACACATTTGTGCGAAATTTGGTTGAAATTTGTGCACAAATAAAAAAGTTTTTCTTAGAAGAACTTAATTTGGGGGATTAGGTTTGTATGGCAGCCCCATGACCCCATGGTCCGATTTAATCCATTCATACATATCTTTTGTGCTATCAATAGGAACGCATTTGTGTGAAATTTGGTTGAAATTGGTGCACAAATAAAAAAGTTTTTCTTAGAAGAACCTAATTTGGGGGGTTAGGTTTGTATGGCAGCCCCATGACCCCATGGTCCGATTTTAGCGATTCAAACATACAAACTGCCTGCAATGAAAAGAAGCATGTGTGCAAAATTTCAGCTCGATAGCTTTTAAACTGGCCGAGTAAAACGCGTAGCAACAGACGGACAGACGGACAGACAGACAGACGGACATCGCCCAATCGACTCAGCTCGTCATGCTGATCATATATATACATATTTTATATGGTCGGAGATGCTTCCTTCAATGCGTTACAAACTTCATGACAAAGTTAATATACCCTTTACTCTACGAGTGAAGGGTATAAAAATAAGTGTTGAACTAACGTCTAGGAAATTTACTATTTACTCATCAAGGAGCTTAAATTATTATTTTTTTAGGAATCTTTCCCTTTGTTCTACAAACAAGGGTTTATTTGAGGTACACTTGTTGAAGGTTTTTGTGAAAAAAAAAATATTTAGTCCTTTTGTGAAACTGTTTTGTGACGAAATTCAGTTAAGAAGAAGTTTTTTGGATTCGTCTGACAGGCATCTGCCACGGTTGCGGCTGTATAATTCGCCTTCGCATTTTGCAGGTTATGGCGCAAAAACCTCTCGGATTAAGATTTTTCTATTTTTAGCCACTTTTCTATCCGAACTTATTACATAATGTATGTAAGCCTAACAGTTTTGGCTCCCAAGGTTTTTATGATTCCTGAACACTTCTGGATTACCGGTCCTACAGTGTTTTTATCAGCTGTCCAAAATTTGACAGATATTACTTAACAAATAGTGGTAACTGATCGATCAACCAAAATTTGCCGTTTTAACTACTTGTCTCTCCCTTCATTACCGTAACTCCTAGTCGAGCATGGTGCGTTAATGACTATCGTGTGTCATCAACGTTACAAAGACAACTAATTTCGGATTGTGATACGGTTGTCAGCCATACCACTTCCTAGTCGCATTGTTTGTTGATTATTCTACGATAAGAATATTTTCTTATCATCTTCTTCTGAATAATAAACTTGCGACGAGTCGTGCCGAGTTTGGAAACTCGTTTCTCTATGAGTGTCTATTTCACAGAGTGGCGACCGAACGATCACGGCCACAGAGCATGACTACTTGTCTAAAGTTTATAAATTTGTTTGAAATTTTTTTTTTTCAAAAGATGGCAATTCCTTAAGGATATAGTCCCAAGGTTGCTAGTGATCAGATTTACACCTCATATTTTGAAAGTAATATTCGGTGATTAAATTTCAAAATTAATTTTCTATATTTGTTTTCGAAATGTGTATTATGAAGACAGTGATATTTGAAAACGACACAAAAATAGTCACCATAAAGGCAATCCGTTTTATCCACTTGTTGCGTCCACCTTTATTTAGAATATTTGGCTCATACCAGGTTTTGAGTTTGAAACTCCTGATCTATTGAACTATTTATCACTAAATTCAAGAGAAGCAGCGAAAAAAGCCCATGTCTGTATCGCAACAGTAATTGATCCTAGACTTGAAGTTTTTACTGTAGATTTGAGGAGCTTTGACCATCCTGGCCAAGTTAATCTACCATCGGTCGTTAGCGTATCCATTTTCATGGTGAATTAAATCGATTGAAGTCAAATTAATGTCAGAGCTCCTCTAAAGATAAAAACGTTATGCATATGGGAAACGACGGTTCCATCATCTGTACAAAAGTGTTTATTGGCAGGCATCTTTCTTGATTTCATATGAGTTCTAGTTGGAAAAAGTCTGACTTTGACCTTATTGAACGCTCTTAATATCATCTTTTTTCAATATTTTCCTTGATGCAGCAGAAACTTTTCACTCAACGAACTGGACCACGAAGGCTTAATCTTCTTGCACTTCTTTTAGCAAGTTGATCCTTCACACCTCTTCAATATTCTTGTAACTAAAAACTACGCTCTGTGGCTCACTTGGTTGAGTCGCACTCTACGATGCTAGTAATCTAGTTAGAGGTCCAGAGATCGAATCTCGGCGTGGTCCAATATTTTCGTGCATGTGCGGATAGGAAATATACAGGGGGTCCCACGACTCTTGGTACTTACGATAATGGGTGATAGTACAGCTCATTTGGGCACAATTAATGTTCTACATGACCCCTGATCTTTAACCGTTATAAAGTTATAGCATTTTTTGTTAATAGTGTCAGAAACCTCGACCTGCAGAGCAAAATCACTATTTTCAACACTTGTGTTTACTTATGACTTATGTTTAATCCCCCCCCCCCATTCTTTCACTTCCGTTTTCACATAGTTTCGTTACCTCGATAAAACATATTTGCGTGAGGTTTGGTTAGAATAACTGCAAAAACGAAAAAAAAACTTTTTTTGGTGGGAGGGGGATGCCCCCATAGTACGAATATATTTGTTTTTACATATTTTTGTACTTTCTATAAAGACACATTGCAAAAACAAATACATATATACATACATACATTCGTATTATGGGGCCATCCCCCCTCGCACCAAAAAAAGTTTTTTTTTCCGTTTGTGCAGTTATTCTAACCAAACCTCACGCAAACGGAAGTGAAAGAATGGGGGGGCTTAAACATAAGTCATAAGTACACCGCAAAAAAAATATTAGCCCGAGAAGAGTGAAGGGTATCAAAATTTCGGCCGCGCCCGAAATTAACCTCGGTATCATGTTTTTTTCGTTTTTACTAAAAAAATCTTGTTTACTAAATAAAACTCCTATAAAAAATGTGGAAACGTTTACTTTGGAATCTTGGAACCACGTTTTCTCTCTTTAACACATAAGATATGCAATTTTTCAAATCCTAAGACCCTAATTTTTATATGTCGTTCGAAAGCTAACATAATGAGGCAACTTTTATCAAACTTTGCACATTTGTCAGTTCAAAGTACCGTTACGATTTTACAATCTAAATTTTCAATGAAAAATCAATTTCGGAATTTCTTAAAAGTTTGAATGATATCTGGGTAGGGTTTTAAATTATTTAATTGGCAAAACAGTTATTTTATGTAGAACTTTGTGGAGTTTCAGAAAGTAAAGTCAAATCTCGGATCAAATATTTGGGAGTGTGGCAAATAGTGATTTTGCTCTGCAGGTCGAGGTTTCTGACACTATTAACCAAATATGCTATAACTTTATAACGGTTAAAGATAGAGGGGTCATGTAGAACATTAATTGTACCCAAATGAGCTGTACTATTACCCATTATCGTATGTACCAAGAGTCGCAGGACACCCTGTATAGTGCTTGCAACATTTTCATCTGTTCCGATCAACACGGCTTTTGCAAAAAAAAACACTGTCACCAACCTAATTGAATTAGTCAGTTTGATCACCAAATATAAAAAAAAATTTAGTTTTTGTCTTATATTCTCCATCGCTCATCCAATGTGGTTTTCCAAAACTGTGTTTCGTCTGTTTATCATCCCTGCTCAGGCGTACCACAAGGATCAATTCTCGGACCCTTACTTTTCTGTTTCTACATAAACGATGTACCCTCTTTACTCAATTGCCGTTGCCTTTTATATGCAGATGACAGTAAACTTATATCTTCTACATCAGATCCTTTAGATTGTTTCAATCGGATGTGCACCACGAATACAATATACATATATGTATTCGTGGTGCTGTTCAAATGATCTTCCGTTAAATATATCTGGCATGGATCTAGGTGTTAAATTTGATGGAAAATTAAAATTCACTGAACTTATCTCTGTAACAGGGCTTCTAAACTAACAGGTTTTGTTCTGCGTTGCTCTGAGGAATTTCGAACTATTAGATCAGCAGTGAATCTGTTTATTTCTTTGGTTCGATGTACCCTCGAGTATGCGTCTGTAGTATGGTCCCCGCGTACCTAACTCCCGTACCGACTTAGAGAAAGTTCAACGTAATTTACACGCTTATTATTATACGAATAAAAATAAAAATAACAGGCGCGACAATCCAAAATTGGACTAAGGCCGCAGGATGTGTTAGTGACATCCTATTTCCAAGATCTTATCTGCTTTTTGTTTAGGTATTGAGATCAGCATCACGCTCAGCAGTGTTATTTATCCCCATAAATGGGTACTCGTTTAACATCTGAGTTAGATCATAGTCCGTCACAAGCTCGTGAATTCGAAAAACATCATGGATCACGGTGAGATTCGAACTCATAACCTTGTATGTTTTGAAGGTCGTGGCTTGAGTATATGATAGCTGGGTCCCTTGCGAACAGAGTGGCATAGTTTTCGTCGTGAAGGGATATGCTGTGTTTAAATGGGCCAAAGCGGTCAAGGATGGCCGTGAAACCGTCGAGTATGAGCCGCAAGATTGTCGCCGCCAACGGCAACCAGCATCACACCAGACAACTCATTTCGGAGGACCGTAGGATGAATGTTCTAGACAATTCGGCTGAACTCGGCACTATCATTGGTAGTGTAGAGTCTCTCATCCACGAACACCTTCAATATATCAAAATAACGGCACGATGGATTCTCAAACTGTTGAACTTCTCCAGGATTACGTGCGTCCTCATACCGCGCGTCTTACGCTCGATACAATATCGGAATTGGGGTGGGCGGTACTGGAGCACTCCCCCTACAGTCCGGATTTATTACCCTGCGATTAGCATATGTTTGGACCTCTGAAAGAAGCCCTCGGAGGTGAAAAAATTCCACACCGACGATGAGGCAGAGGAGGAGGAGCTTGTGCGCACATGGATGTCCGAGTTGTCCAAAGAATTTTTCGATATCGGCATCAAAAAGCTGAGCAGAGATGAGGAAAATATGTGTAACTAGTGAGGGGGAGTACCTAGAAAAACTGTAAATTTTTGTAATTTTTTTCCATAATAAATAAACTTGTCAGAGGATGTATCCATCATATTTGAACCGCCCTCGTATAAATTTAAAATTCCATATAATTCGTACCCCGAGCGTCTTTTCTACCAAACTTAATATCTGTTGAAAAACGCGTTTCTTGATGAATGTTTTCTGTAAAAATTATGCAATGGTCTCCTACGATCAGCCGTTTCAAGGGATATTGTGTTTAGATCTAACGCATATAATACTCGTAATTTTTCCTTTTTTGATCCTCCAAATGTCCAATTGGGTGTGTATAAGGATTCACCACTTCTCAGAATGATGAGTAATTACAACAAACTCAAGCTTGGTCCTTATCAGTAATAAATAAATAAATATGTAGATACCACCGAGTGAGGAAAGCCTTAGCTCCAAAACGCTACTATGATTAGTAAACGAGGAGGTAGCAACTCCCACCGTTACTATGATGCCACACGTGAAGAGAATGACATTAGATCAGTGATTCTCAACCGGTGGGGCGCGCCCCAAGGGGGGCATCACGGCCTTCCAAGGGGGGGGGGGGGCACGAAAGGAAATTAACATTTCGATAAAAATATAATCAAAAACTATCGTCAGGGAACTTCATGCACTAATGGGTTAATACCTCAATTGACTACGACAGAACATCATGAGATACTCATATTAAACTATAATGTATCTAACATACAACTTCAATATAAATCCAAAGCTTTCTGCTGGACAATTGTTCTTTTCTATCAACGCTCGATACCTAGGTATTTCATTTATATATTATTTACAAGAGAAATTAACAAGCTTGACACATATCCAAATCATTCTGACGATAATCCGTCATAATGATGAAAGTTCGAAATTGAGGTGACACATTATGTTTTCGTCATTAGAATTCGTCATTTACTTTTGACGTTTTGGTAAATGATGAAAATGTCCCTAACAGCGATATTTTGATGAATGATGAATATTCTGTTCAATAATTTAAAGGCACACGTTTTTTGAAGAATTTGAATAGAAACGTGTAAAGATTGATAACAAATTTAATATTTTTGCAAAAATTCTTGTTCTTCATTTTTGCAACAGATGGCGTCCCCTGTCATTATTGAGCAAATGATGGTCCAAATGTGTAATTTGGAATTCGTGCTAATGATGGTAAATTTTCGTCATAATGAAGAGTATTTCCGTAATTCGAAGATATGTGTGTCAATGTTATAATTCATATGAATTAAAATTATTACAGCATCCTCCAACAAAAAAAGAAAGTACTCAGATGACTACATCAAATATGGATTTACTGCCATAGAAAAGAACGGGGTGACTGTTCCACAATGTGTGGTATGCTATACCGTTTTAAGTATTGATGCCTTAAGACCAGTTCGCCTGGAACGTCATTTGAATAACGTTCATGCAGCTCTAAAGGACAAGCCGAAAGAGTTTTTTTATAAGCAAATTGGAATCCCTAAAAAAAAGTTAGGCTAGGTCCAAGTGGCACGAGGAGTGCAGACTCCGAAAAAAATACTGTGGCCTCCTATGAAATTGCGCTACTTATCGCGAAATCGAAGAAATCACATACTATTGGAGAGTCTCTGATAAAACCATGTATTTTAAAAGCCGCAGAAATAGTGTTGGGCACTGAAGCAACGAATAAGCTCAAAGACAAACCGCTGTCAGACAGCACGATCAAGCGTCGGGTAGATGAAATGGCAGCTGATGTAGAAAGTCAACTCCTTGAGAAAATTAATAACTCGCCGCATTTTTCTCTGCAATGTGATGAGACAACGGATATTGCAAAATGCTGCCAGGTTCTTGTTTATGTTCGATACATAGACATCGAAGAAAATGTCTTCAAGGAAGACTTACTAAATTCGGCCACTCTTAAAACTACCTCAAAAGCAGCTGATGTAATGGCTATTATTGATGAGTTTTTAAAAAAAAAATGAGCTACAATGGACGAAACTGGCGGGTATATGCACAGATCCATGCTTGGTCGCGATTCCGGATTTGCTAGTTTGGTGAAAAAAAAAAGAATCCGTCAATGGTCACAACACATTGTATTATCCATCGACAAGTACTTGCTTCGAAAACGCTCCCAGCCCATTTAAAATCAATTTTAAATGTATCAATCAAAATTGTAAATTTTATCAAAAGCAGCGCTTTGAACACTAGGTTGTTTAAACAGCTATGCCAAGAAATGTCCTCGGAATATGAGCAATTGCTATTCCATAGTGAAGTAAGGTGGCTGTCAAAAAGCAACATGTTGCATAGACTAGTAGCTTTAAGAGACGAAGTATGTGCAAAAAGTCCTCTACTTTCTACATTTCATTCCGAACATAATTTCCTGGGATTAGCGAACCTCGCAGATATTTTTGACCATCTAAATGAGCTTAACCTCAGTTTGCAAGGTTCGGGAAAAAATGAGAACAGCAATATTTTTAAAAACGAGGATAGAATCCCAGCCTTTGTCAGAAAAATCAATTTATGGATAAAAAAAAAGTTTCCATGGGTAATTTTACATCGTTCGTGAACTTGGAAAAATTAGTTTCAGATAAGGAATTGGCCACAGACCTAAAAACGGGAGCGTCAGGATTTGTAAATCGCTCATGGGGGGCACCGGATCCAAAAGGTTGAGAACCACTGCATTAGATGAAGATCTAGTCTGTAAGAATTTCACATACATATTGGCATCCGTCATTAACCATGTATGTACTTAATCGATAAATTGTGTCACTTCGCTTAAATCAATTTCCGCAAATAGAAAAGCATTGTTCATTTCATGCAATTTTCAATACACGCTTGCAAAAAAAAATTAAATCAACGTAATCACACCATTAATAAAATCAATCAAATGATCAATTAAAAACACAATTCAGGTTTAACATGGTGATCCGCATCATACCTAATATATCATGTAACGCTCATTTGCATTCGAGGGGTGTTCTTCATATTGCAATAACAAGCTCATCAAAGTGTCCGATGGGACAACCTTCTTGGGGTTGATACTTATCCACTAGTGACTGCGATTTTACATTGTTTCGATTTGTCGTTCAGTACGGTATCACAAAAACTGTTGCTGCTCTCTCTCTAGATTTACGAATTGACCACGCGCGATGTCTGTCCTAGCTACTGATACTAAAATCGATTTGGAGAAGAAATCAGAACCGATAGAATTAACTGTAATCAGATTTCAGCATTTCTTATCTAATATCTGTTATTGAAACGGTTGTGTGATTTACTAAGTTTTTTCTTGTGTTTCTTTTCCAGAATACTGTCGATGCACCCGTGTACAAACCGTTATGCCTGTATCAGCAACCTGGCTTTTCAAGTGCCCTGAAAGATGATCATAATAAGAATGCACGATTACGAATCACTCTGGCTGCGATTCTTTGTGTTGTTTTTATGGTAAGTTAGATAAGTGAAGTGAGTGATTTTGTGATTTAGTTTTATGAAAATGTTGAACGCATTATATACTGCTGTTGGCAAGTTATTATTAAAAAAAGGAAAACGGACTCGATATGTAAATCTCTGCATCTCCATATGTAGAGAGTCATGATTTTTCTAGACTCCAGAAATTCAGACTGGTCTTGATAATTGTGATATTTACACTGATTTTCTAGCCTGTTCTCAAATGAGATGATAATAATATTCTTTACTTCATTTCCTCATCTCCTTCTAGATAACCGAGTTCGTTGGTGGCTACCTAGCTGGTAGTTTGGCTATAATGACCGATGCAGCACATCTGATGACTGATTGTATAAGTTTTATAATAAGTCTTCTTGCAATTTGGATATCCAGTAAGCCAGCCGATAGGAAGATGTCGTTTGGATATAAAAGAATAGGTAAGACCCGATTGATGTTTTTTGGCTAATTTTTCAATTTCACTAATTCATCCTTTGCAGAAGTACTCGGTGCTATTGTATCCATTTTGGGCATTTGGTTTTTAACTGTTCTCTTAATCTATCTGGCCATATATCGAATTGCAACCGATGATTTCAGTATTGATGCCGATACAATGATGATTGTAGCTGGTATCGGAATTGTGATAAACATTATGTAAGTTTAAACTATTACAATTTTTACTATTCCCTTCAAGTGATTATTAATCTATTAAAATCGTCTTTCTAGTATGGGCTTTATTTTGCACGGTTCATTCAGCTTACATTCACACGGCCATTCGCATGGTGGTCACTCACACGGCCACTCGCATGGTGGTCATTCACATTCTACGTCAAAGCACAATACAACGGCTACGCTAGAGCCGAACTATAATATTTCGTTGCCTCATCATGACGACGACAGTCAAATTCCTACGTTTGTGGTTGTGAACAATACTGCGACCCATCCAATCCGTCCACGGCAGGGATCAATAGTTAGTAAGGAGCTACACGCAAACAACAAGGATGCTAGTAATCTGGATGCATATACGTCAATTAATAGTTTAAATGATGCAAACGCCCAAAGGCTGTACAGTACGGAAACGACAGCGATTGCAAATAATAGGCAGACTGCGGTTCATAACAACAGTCATAGTCACAGTCACAGTCATCACCATCATCATCCCCATGGCGATGAAAATGGTACAAATGGTCTGGCTGTGATGCCGCCATCGTCGGAACAACAACATGAAAATCTAAATGTTCGAGCTTCGTTAATTCACGTTTTAGGTGATTTCATTCAGAGTATTGGCGTATTTATTGCCGCTGTTATTATTAAATTTTATGTAAGTTTATATTTTTCAGAGTTTTTTTTTACATTATATCTGCAATTAATTATTTTCTGTGTACGTTTCAGCCTAATGGAAAAGTAGCAGATCCATTGTGTACACTACTATTTTCCGTTATTGTTATGTTAACTACTGTTAAGATAATTAAAGAGTCAATTTTTGTGATTCTTGACGCCGTTCCAAAGTCAGTGTGTCTAGTGAAATTGGAAGCAGATTTGAAGAGTATCAACGGAGTCAAGTAAGACGATTAATAGCACAAAAAAATGTCATCGGTAGATGATGAGATATTTATTTTTCTTTTTTGTTCAGGTCAGTCCATCATTTGAACGTGTGGAGTCAAACAATCGATCACAACCTTATGATGGGACATATTATAATCGGTAAGCATAGATTAGTAGAAAATTATCATGCTTATGGGCATATAACAAAATATCCCCAAATCTAAAAGACTCTTTAAATTTTCTTCGGAATTTCCTTCCAGTGGCGGCTCGTGCCTATGGAAATAGATGAGACGAAAAAAAAACACATTGGAAGGGTGTTGTTACATTGATAGAGAATAATTTTACAATTACAACTTTATTCAACATGGGTGTAGCCAGAGGGGGCAGGGAAGGGCGCTTCCCGTCTCTACGGGAATGTAGCGGAATTTAACTTTATTCCATCTGAAAGGGATTTTAGTGACAAATAGTATACATCTTTGCTTTTCCTAGTTAGAGAACTTGTAAGGAGCGAGTCTCATATTTCCCTGTCATTCAAGTTATTTTATCAAGATTCATTTTGAAGCTGAATCATACCAGCATGAAATTTAACCACTGTTAATATTTTGTTAAATTTGGTTGGAGGACATCAAAAAAAGGTTTATAGATTTTGCTCTGCAGAAAAACAGTGACAGACGACACAAATTGATCTCTTTGTCTATTTCTTTTGAATCGCAAGAGTGGAATATTCAATCCGAGGGATAAAAATAGCACTGAACATAAACGAGCTAAAAAACTGAAATTAAAGGCCAGTTGAATATTATCAGCAGGGGCCATTTTTCGTTAAATGGTGTAGAAAAATCATGCTAGACTGCCATTTCTTAAAATTTGGCTCTAAAATTTGCCTAACAATATTTTCGCGACCGACAATTTCAACTCCTAAGAAAATCTGACCGAAATCCCATGCATCATAATATCCCATTTTAAATATTTGGCGTTTCGGCATAAATTAAAATACAATCAAAATCGATTTGAAAAGTTTGGGCGTCAAAATATTAAAATGTAATAATGAACAGCGACAAAAATCACACAACTATCGAGCCTTTCTCAAATCGTATGCAAGAAGCGACATCATCTAATATTGTCCTTTTTCTACATCCACCAAAATACATAAAATAGAAAACCGAAACTATGCTCAGTAAGTTCTTATCTCAACTTCATTTTGCAGAGCTACATTTTAATGCGCAAAGCATACGTACAACAAAGCGAGAACAAATCGTCGCACTGTTTCGATTCAGATACACACGCTGAGGCGATTTCTCTTTCGCCTCACTGGTATCTTTTTTCCCGTACATTCTCCCATAGAGAATCGGGTGAATATTTTGATACGTGTTGAGTTGTTCGGGATTGTGCGGCGGAAAAATTATCGCCTCACATGTATGAATTGGTGTACAAAAAATATTTTAGGGACTTTATGATTGTGTAAAGGAACTTGTAAGCGAGTTTAAAGATATATTTAGGGTTTTTCTTTATCATATTAGATTAATTATGTTTTGTGATAAATTAAAATGTATAACTCGACGAAAATGAAGGTGAGGCGCCGCCTCAGTTGCCTCATCTGAGGAGCCGCCACTGTTTCCTTCTGTTTGTCGGTACAATTTGTAAATTTTTTATGGTGTTTGGTTGCGGTTTGGATCGGCAGAACACGGCACACGTAATTCGACGAGGCTGTTTGATAAGTCTCGGTTCTGACCAAGATGGTCGGTGAGCCCAACTTATTTAGAAAAGCTGCGGAATTTTCAGGAAGGTACTTTCTTATGTAACAGGCAGTTTTGTGAAGAAGTCAAGCTTTTACCAGAATTAAACTAATTGTATATTGTCCCACACCACTGCCCTGGTGTACTCCGACATTCACCGGAAATTCTTCTGATTCACCGGCTGTGCATCTAACCTTAGTCGTAGCTCCATCATACATGTCTCGTATCATCCTGACGTATGCCTCAGGGACATTAAGTGCTCTCAAGGCCAACCATATCAGATCACGAGGTACTCTATCGAATGCCTTTTCCAAATCGATGAACACAAAGTGCAAGTCCTTTCGTGCTGCTCTATACTTTTCCATCGCAATACGAATGCACTGAATCGCATCGACCTTCAACAAAGCCGCATTGATTGTCATTCAACCGCACAATCTTTCTCAATCGGTTGCAGACAACTCGCTCCTAGATCTTCAGTGTATGAGGTGTTAACTTTATAGCCCTATAGTTATTGAGTTTGCGTGAGTCTCCCTTGTTCTTATAGAAAGGAAGAAGAAAACGTTCCCTGAAAGCATCAGGCATCGGTTGCCCACCTTTGATTTTGTTGAAGAGAACTGTGAGCCAACTAAGCCCGACATTTTCCATTTTCAACCAAAATTCCGCGGGGATTTTGTCTGGACCGACTGCCTTTCCGCGTTTCATCTGATGCATTGCCTCCATCACCCCTTCCTCTGAGATATCTTCAATATTTGTGGTATTCGGCTCAACATCTTGAAAAGCTGTTCGAGGAAATTCTTCATTTAGAAGTTCGTCAAAATACTCTCGCATCCTGCTACAAATTGCCGTATCGTCAATCAGCAACATTCCTTGCGAGTCCTCCACGTACTTTGGGGCCTGTATTTCCCTAGCGTTCCTTCTCCTTTGGGCTGTGACCCTTAATATCCTGGCGTTGTGCTTAGGTCCACCGCGGTTTTTCATTTGGAACAATAGTTCCCCAGTTCGGCGAATTCGAGAGACGTTATCGACCATCTTTTAGTCGTGATTCAGACTTCACTCTCCTTATGATGTCGACATAGGTGATTTCTTGTGACTCAGAAATGATCATTGCATCAGGTCGTGTTCTTTGCTTCTTAAATTTCACGTTCGTTTTCTTCTCCCGTTTTGTTTCCAGGGTCCAGGGTCTCGGGTTTTCTTCCAATGGGGGCCTTCCGTTTTGAACCACCCCCTCCTGTTGATCCACTGTCCTCTTTTTCGGAGACGACGCTTTCGTCTGAGGCTTTCTTCTGGGGTTTGAAGAACTGTGGTCTCTTCCGTGTCCCGCCTGCACTTTAAACCTTCGGGAGTCGGCTCGTTAGAAGCTCGGGGTGACGTCTGGACTTCTTTGTCTCAACGGAGGTTTTTGTACTTTTTCCGTATATCTGATCCTTGGCTCCGTTATACATAACGCGTACGTTTCTGACCTTCTCTTTCAATGCTCCGTGTATGTAAGGTTTCGACTTTACAAATTCCATCGCGTCGATAATCAGTTCTCCCAGTTTAGCGTACATGTCTCTTTTCGCTACTGGTGTATCTTCCGTCGCGAAGCTTTTTGTAACAACGGCTAGAGGTTGTGAAGACCTAGAGAGCTTAGAGCTCTTCTTGAATGGGTTTGCTCCTGTTGGTGTACTCTCCACCTCCCCTACACCTACATCCGAGTCTGAGGCTGCTTTTTTCGGATTTTCATGTTTATTTTTACTTGTTTGCTCATTGGATTCCCACGATTAGCTAGGGAAATAAAGGTTCACTACACCAGAATCTCGCTTGTTGCAGCAAGGCTAGACTTAACCGGAGGTCGCCTGGTATATCCGGCTGCTCCGTTAGTGATGTCCATTTGCGTCCCTGGACATCTTCCCCCGATGGGCATGGGTCGCATAATACCCCGGGGATTTTTCATGTAGCATCGTACCGATTTGATCATATATACGTGAACAAGGGTAGCCTAGCCGTCAAATTTGGTAAGAAAACTACAGCAAAATTTTATTGAAGACCAAATGTTAAAATAAACGAGACCGAGGCTAATTTTGGGCGCGGCCGAAATTTAGATACCCTTCGCTCCCCTCGGGCTTAAATTTATTTTTCGGGCGTACCTACGACTTGTATTTAATCCCCCCCTCCCCATTATTTTCCTTCTGTCTTCACAAAAGTTCGGTTGCGTCGACAAAACAATATATTTGTGTAGGGGGTTGGAATAAGTGAGCAAATAAAAATAAGAAAATTTTATTGGGGGGAGCATGGCCCCATATTGCGACTCCAATTGTTTTGACCTTTTAGTTGCTTTGATAAAGACACATTAATTCAAGATTTTGTGAAATTGGTGTAAAAAATGTTTCTTAGAAGAACCTTATTTGGGGGGTTGGGTTTGTATGGCAGCCCCATGACCCCATGGTCCGATTTGATCCATTCTTACATATGTTTTGTATTATCATTAAAAACACATTTGTGTGAAATTTGGTTGAAATTGGTACACAAATAAAATGTTTTTTTTTAAAGAACCTTATTTGGGGTGTTGGGTTCGTATGGTAGCCCCATGACCCCATTGTCCGATTTTACCGATTCAAACATACAAACTGCTTGCAGCAAAAAGAAACATTTGTGCAAAATTTCAGCTTCATAGCTTTTAAATTGGCCGAGTAAAACGCGTCGCAACAGACAGACGGACAGACTGACATCGCCCAATCGACTCGCCAAGTCATGCTGATCATATATGTATACTTTTTAAATGGTCGGAGATTCTTCCTTCAATGCGTTACAAACTTCATGACAAAGTTAATATGTATATCCTTTCACTCTATGAGCAAAGGGTATAAAAAACGGATTCGCAAACCAGCTGTTGACCATTCCTATATTTACAGCTATCAAGAATGCTAAACACTCTAAGGCCGTTGGACTAGATGGCATTTCAATGATAATTTTGGAACGCCTAAATCCTCAGGCCATCGAATATCTTACGCTGGCTTTTAAATTTTCGATATCTACGCTTGTTATCCCTGAATTCTGGAAAAGGGGCGAAATATCCCCCTCCTATAACCCGGTTAAGGCCGCGAAACTCGCCGAATTCAATCTCAATTTTATCACCCGGCAGCTCCTGGGGCAGCCGGCTGCCTTATTCCGTTTAGTGGCACATGCCGAGCTTTTACATTACAATTTAACAGGTAGTTAATATTAAGGTTTGCATTCGGACCTTAATGTTCTCCTCACTTGCTGCCATTAAATGATTACTCAAGGTCACTATTTATTATAATATCAAATGTATAATATCACTCCAAATTGATGAACACGATTTCTTTTCTTTTTTTATTTCAGATGAATTCATCGATAGTAATGTAGTACTTAAGTATGCATTAAATTTAGTTAGAACTAAGTACAATATCAAACATAGCACATTTCAAATTGAACGATATCATTCGCATGATAATTAGTCGTCCTATTGGTTTGATAGCAACAATAACGCACAATTCTATGAATGTTGAATTACTATTATCGATGTAAATAAATCTGCACATATGCAAAATAGGTTTACATCACTCTAGCAAATCTTAAGCTACAATTTTCTAATAAAATAAATATTTTTAAATCAAAAATATATAATCTAATAAGAGTTCTTTATTTCAAACACTATGTGTATAGAAACAAAAATGTATGTTGTATTTTTTTATAAATATGTATTGTAAATTATATTCTATTTTTTGAGAACTGATATTATTTCCAATAAAGCCTAAAAGAGGAACAAGTTCAATCAAGAAGTGATTTTTCTTTAATGTTCGATTGAAGTTCATTTCGTTCTGATTTAGTCTATCCTATCTATTGTTTAGACAAATCCTTATCTACACTTTATTCTTCTTTATGGCACGATAGCCCGACGTCGAATCTTGGCTGCCTCTATGGTTGACCTCCAATTGTCGTCCACGCAATCTGGCTCCGACCACTCGTTCCGCGTTCATCACCTTTTTGGGCATGCGATCGTTGTTCATCCTTGTTCAGAGAACCTTTCGCTCGAATGTGTTCAGAGTTTTGGGTGTGGGTCTATGCTTCGCAGACATACGAGTAGCATATCACAGGATGGATGATCGTTTTATACACGTGGAGCTTTGTGTTCCTGCACACCAGCTTCAATTTAATTATTGGGTGGACCGAAAAATAATACTTATTAGCTAGTTGTATCCGTCGCTTGGCGTCCTTTGACGAATTGTAGCCCAGGTAAGTGAAGTTGTCTACATACTCGATATTGTGTATGTAGACAACTGTGATGCTTGAATTTAGTGACGTTCTTGTTTTTAATTGCATCATGATCTTGCTTTTATCCTCGTTCTTTTGCAGCGGTATTGAGGTTGTGCAGGAGGCTTTCTGCATCGCTCACTTTTCAAGACATGATGCTGATGTCGGTAGCGTACGCTACTAATTGCGTCCACTCGATGAGTAGCGTTCCAGTGCTGTCCATATTCATGGCTCAAATTACATACTCCAGAGAAAGAATGCGCCGGCGTAGGCGCCAGTTCATCGCCCTGCTTAAGTCCAGTAGCACTTTGACTTGCGAGACGGTATTAGTCATCGCCATCCTTATGAGTCGCACTAGCTTCGCCGGTACAGTAGAACCCCGATAATTTGGACCTTGAAAATCCGGATGTTCGATGATTCGGATTCGGATAAGTCCTAAATTTCTATTGATTATGAAAAATCTGAGAATTTCAAGAAGGGTTTTCTATCGTGGTGTGCACTAGGTACAAAATAAACAGCTATTTCGACCATAAAATTAATTATATTTACGTTAAAAACAATTGAATTTCAGCATCTCTACCGCCTGACGGAGTCTTAAAGGTACGTTTCGGAATAATTCGATAATCTGAATAGGAATCAATCTGGATTATCGGGGGCTCTACTGTATACCAAAATGCAGCAATATGTGCAGTACACTACGATCGATACTGTGTCGTATACCTGCTTGAAGTCGACAAAGATTTGGTATACGTCGATTTTATATTCCCAGCACTTCTGGAGTAATAGCTTCACAGTAAAAAGCTGATCGGTCGTTGAACGACCAGGTCTGAAGCCGCATTGTTATACGCCATGATTGGCGCTCAAATTTCCTCGGATTTGCACAGTGCACCTATCCGCGCCACAGCTGCCCAAATCGCACTACTGTGTTTTCGAACCGAAAATTGTCCATAAATGGAAATTCTTAAGCGGAATTTTGAAATTTGGCAAACTTGTAGGGCACCGCACTGTCCATATTTGGTGAAAATTTTCAAGGCTCTAGTTGCCAAAGTTCAGAAGTTACAGCCGTCAAAAGATGAGATTTTAATTTATTTTCCCTATGACAAAACGATAGAAAAATCAGACGGCGATCAAATGCTCCAGTCTCTAAGTATCGTCTGTAAGCTCTATGCACCGATGATATGCTGATTTCAAGTGTCTGAGCGACCTCACGTTGTACAAAGCCTGTTTGAAGTAATGCTACAACTTGAGCTTCTTTCTCCGGTGTCGTATTCATTGTTGGTTGACAAAAGTAGTAAAAATGCACGCGTCTAGAAAAGCATCGAAAAACAACTGAAGAAATTACATATAAGAAAATCTCCTATACCCTCACTGTAGAAGAAAAAAAAGGTAAGGGCGAACTCTAGTCAAAACATAGCAAATCGTTAGCATTGTGTTTGTTGTTTGATTGCTATGGGAGTTTACGGTACTTTATATAATATTGATAGTCATTTAAATTGCCATTAAACACACTTTCTGTAGATATACACTGTCTGTCATAACTATAGCCGCACCATAAAACAGACTGATCCTTTAAAATTTAAAGAGAGCACAGTTACTCCACATACTACAAATATAAGGCATATTAAAAAGGTAAATAAATTCACAAGAAGATTCCTGTCTAATTTTAATGAAAGTGGGCCACCTCGGTAACATTTGTTACATTAAAACCTTCTTGAAGTGCAATGATTGGTGGGAGATGATGCAATATCCTGCTACAAATTCCGTTATGTGTCATGTCTTCTGTATTAAAACGAAAAGAGTTTATGATCAGGATATTCCAGAGAAATTTCCACTGTATTAGAGGTGGTTACAACCACTTTTAAATACGTAAACAACCCTGATTAATACTATTAAGAAACTCTGACCGAAGTTTGTATTGAGATCTATGGAAATCCGGCAAGTGCTCATTAAAAGTATTAGCCAGGACAGTCTACCTACAAAACAGTTGATTTCGTCATTATCCCATTATCCAGCATAGGAAAAATTTCATGGGATTGTCCTGACGATAGACGGCTTCCATTTTATACAGAAGATAGGACACATAACGGGTTTTGAAGCAAGAGATTGCATCATCTCTCACCAGTCGTCGTACTTAAAGTTGGTTCCAATGGTACAAATGTTAGGGAGATGGCCTCCCATCTATCCAAATTAGACAAATTGGAGAAACATTATTACGTACAATTTATAAACAAAAGCGATTTGGAAGAGTTTTTTATGTAAATCAGCGGTTTTCAATGCTTAGGGATTAAGCAAAAAACCTGAAAAACAGTTAAAATGATATCGTGAAAAATAAGCGAAACAATCCCTCAGAGTCTATTTTACTCCAAAATGATCTCTCCCGTTATCAATTTCCTCAATTTCCGCTTTTTAATCAGTATTTTCCATACTTGTCACAAGTGCGGCTATAGTTATGAAAGACGGGAAATTTAGATTTTCCTTTACAGAGAAATAACGGTTTGAAATATAAGGAAACATCTTCTGAATTTATTTGTCTTTTTATTATCTCTTATGTTTATAGTATGTGGAATAATTATTATCTCTTTGAATTTTAATGGATCACTCTGTTTTATGGTGCGGCTATAGTTATGACAGGCAGTGTATAACTTTCATACATAGTTGTAAGTTTCATACTTTTTGAGAAAATTGGATTAGAGTTCGAAAGTTGCGGCTGGCCCGATACTTTTGACGCCGAGTTGTATGTAGGATATTAAGCAAGCTTTAATTCTTGCTTACAACTTTTTTCTCTAGGACGCACCATTTTCGTGATAAAGCCCAAAACCCCAAAAATTGCACCTTTAACTCAAACCCAGAATAGGGTCATGCCATGTTTAAACTCGCCCATCACACTATAAATGTTTTTCCTGTTCAATTCATTACTACTTTCAAAGGGCATAAACTAATGAGACACATTTGCTACATGGATACAAACTGGTGTAAACACAATGATATGCCTGCGTCTCATGGCGAATTAATTAATTTAATATAATTATCCGTTTGAGAGTTTATCCAGCTTGAAAAGATGAAAACATTTGCAAAAACTAGTTATCTGACATGGGGAAACTTTATTTTGACATTTTATCGAAAAGGTGAGAAATTGATTTGGCACTAATTACTACAACTCTGGGTCAAACGCCTTCTTCCGTGGTTCTCCTTGTGGGCGCCCCCTGGAAAAGGTAGTGGCTAACACCGCTAACGGCTGAGTCATTTCATTCTTCATATGACAATTGGAAGAAGCACTGCTGCGCCTGAGTGATGTATTAACAACTTTAGCGTCTCAGGCTACTAAACATAATAAGGTGACAAAAATCCAATAGTCAACCACCGAAGCCGCATCTCCGAGACCCCTCCATGATGGACCTCCTTCGTTTTATGCATACTATCATGGTTTACGATGGGCCAACAACTCATATTTAGAAAAAAAATCCACGTCAACATTGGACGGATACAACCCAACGACGCCTCCGCAAACGAAAGACTGATTACTCTTTTGGAACCTGGAATGCTCCCTGAAGTGGCCGGGGATGAGGTCGAAAAATATAAGCTGAGCATAGTTACACTCCAGGAAACAAATTTGCTTAGTAGCGAGATTGACGACCGGAATTCGTACACAATTTTCACAAATGGAAAAACCTTGGGGCCACAGGGAGTTTGGAGTCGCGTTTATTGTAATCCACTTCAAACCCATGAACGAGCGGCTGTGTGATTTGATTTGCATCAAATCCCGGTTCCTCAATCTTTGACACATAAATGCGCATTTGTAACGTACTTTTTTTCAAAAATGGAGTAAGCTGAAATAAATAATAAATACCAATGGATCCGACGGCGGCATACGTTGACAGGCAGCTCTGTTCGGGAGATACGGGGTGGGTGTTTGCCGATCCATGGCCTCCAGTCCATCACAACAAAATTCGTATGCCAAAAAAAAAACGGCAGCTAGCTAAAATTTGGGAGGAGAAAGAAAACGAAGAAACCAGCGAAACGAATCACCCTCGTAGATCCATGCACTTGTATGGGAGCCCAGATGTTATGGACTCCGGCCAATGTCCCGCACCAACCTACAGATCTTCATGGCCGAATAGTGAAGATCTCCCTAGAAGAAAATGCTGAAAATTCAAAACGCGCTCGGGTGCGCCTACATCTCCGCTCTGTGAGGGAAAAGACTTCCTCAAGAAAAAGATTCGTTTAACCAATTAGCACATTTTTATTGCCTAAGCGCCTTTTCACAATATAATGACACAGTAGTTAATTCCTATGTTCGGCATGTATAAGTATTCGTAGTCGTTACACCATACGTAAGTTCAAACAAGAACAATATAGAATATAATGAAAAAAATGTAAATTTGTTACTCACCCCTCAAATTTCGATGGAACGGCCGTTGCATGCGATGAAGGAGAATGCTAGTTAAAATTAGTTTTGTTTTTTTTTTATATATATATATATAACTCATACGCCTTACAGAACCAACTCACTTGAATATTAACACAATTAACCACAAGGATAATTAATAAAAAAAAAACCAAAACTGTATATGCAAATTTTCATAAATCAAAGCTAACACAATTACAAAGAAAGAAAAATATATTCGTATGTCGAACTAGGATCACAAATAACTGTTCACACTTTCACGTGTCGCCATCCAAATTGCTTGCACCGTTGGCCACTGGCCACAGTATAGCCAAAGAATTTCCGTCGGTCGCAAATCTCAGCAAAATTTCTGGTCAGGAAAAGCACTTCTCGCACAAAATGAAAAGTATGGACCAGGCATTGTATGCTTCGCCAAAAATTCCACTACTCAGCCACAGTATAGCAGAAATTTCGCTTTATCGGTCAAAGGACGACTTTTCGCCAACAACTAGTCTACGTCCGAAAATGCCGAGCAGAGCCAAATTTAACAGTTTCGCTCAAATCCCATCAAAACTTCGGCCAAATTGCATGATAATCGTCCAATTTTGGCAACGCTTCAAATGCCACGCTTTGCACCAAATAATCGATTTGATGCAAGGTTTCGGCCACAAATCCAAGAATCCAGATTGCACAACTTTCCTTAGCCAATATTTCCGGGGTACTCGTCACAGAATACCAATAATTAGCGTTTTAAACAGTAGTGCAGTATTTCCAGGTATTCGTCACAGAATACCACTTAACGAAGGTTTTAGCAAAAATAATATTCTAAGACCGAAACTAAAAAAACGTCCATCCTGGACAAGACTTAGCGACCAACTCCCCAAAATGTTCCATCCGTTTTCAAGTCCCGCTTATAATTTTTCAGGACAAAGAAATCCAAAAACGGCAAAATCGTATGAGCCGACGCAACCGTACCCTATATACCAAAAGTTCATTGCCTTTTTAAAAAAATATGAACCCACCCATCATTCCTACACCCACACCACCCATCATTGAATTTGTCGTATATCCGTAACTCGATATTGCACCATGACACACCCTTTCTTTCGCATATACTCATATCAATACTCTCTTTCTAGGTCGCATACCATAGCAGATCTGTACGAGTGATAAGAGCAACAAGTAGATCATATCGATACTCGCACAGCTGATCATAGTTTTTTGTCAGATAAGAGAGTATTGATCTGAGAATATGCAGAATGTGTTGCAGAAGCTGGGCTGCAAATGCACTCATGTTGTATTTGAAGTCATTTGCAATTGTGCCGTCGGCAATGACACAATAGCATGAGCAACAACAAAAATATAAACTGAGTTTGAATCGTTGGAAGCGATTCATTACACATTCCCCTACTGAAGTCAAAGAAGACGCGGTTAATGATGAGTTCTATAACCGCCTAGAAAATCTCTTCGATTCACTTCCATCAAACGATATCAAAGACGAAAACGAAAGTTGACATAGGAGGATTACTGGAGGTCATAGCCTCCATGAATACTGCAATGATAACAGCCAACGACTAATAGACTTCGCGACCGGCAGAAATATAGTCATTAGTTCTACGTGCTTCCCGCTTCGCCGCATTCACAAGCAGACCTGCAGATCTGATGATCAGCATACCGTTAACCAAACTGACCACGTCCTCATCTGCAAGAGATGGGCATCGAGCGTAATGGATGTTCGATCCTATCGGTAGATACGAAAAATGAAGCACATTGACAATGGACCCAACGTACAACTAGAGCAAAAAAATCTTCGGCAAATTTCGAAGAGGTTAATTATACCTGGTCGTTCGACGACCGATCAGCTTTTCACAGTGAAGCTATTACTCCAGAAGTGCTGGGAACAGGGCCGTGGAGAGAAAATCCGGGCCCGGGGTGGGGGGGGGGGGGGGGGGTGCATTGATTCCGAGCCCACCTCTTTCATACGATACACAATTATGAAGCAAAGAAAATTGTTATTTGAGACATCGGCTCTTAAGCAAATTGTACAGTGGAATCTCTATAATCCGGCCGCCATCTAATACGGAACACCTCATAATCCGCCGTCCTGACTGAATCGGCTCAGACTCAGTAATCCGGATGTTTTCTAATCGAGAGTCTCTATAGTCCGGCATCAGTACAACAGGTGTATTTTGAGATTTAAGTTCTGAGCTAAAACTATGGGAAAAATACGAATTGTAGAAAAATAAAAATAATAAAAACCTGATACCGGGAATAAGCCACTTGCCAAAAAACTGACAGAAACTAAATCCAATCGTGAAGCATTTTTACATACTGAACTCACAAAAAAACGGGGTTGACTGGATAGTCAACTGGATAGTCACACTTATGTGTTTATTTTTTTCCAAGTCTATTTTCAAGATGACTGGAGAGTTGATTGGCGAATTTTAAGGAACTACAGAAGCTAAAATCATTCTACAGAAGCCAAAATCATTAAAGGGTCATCTTTCTAGTATGAAGTTTCGTTACTAAAATCCGTGATGAAAAAAAAAACTTTATTATTTAATGGTCGTGCCTAGGGATGTCCAAAACCGGACGATTAGTCCGAAAACCGGTACTTCCAGAACGGTTTACCGGGTTATTTTCGGTTTTTTAACCCGGACGGTTGTTTGTCCATCCGGTTAAAGCCCGGGGAAAAAATTCTTTCAAAATTCATTTCATGAATAGCCAGGATTTCGCTCAGAAAACATCATGATTTTCTTAGGAGTTGTCGGTCGCGAAAATATTCATGCAATTCAGTGAGCCAGGTACTATGTGTGTGCTGTGACTCCATCTTGCTAAAACCTCACGTGCCTAACATTCTTTTCTTCGAGGCTTCGCATAAAAAATCCTCGAACATGTTCCTAGTGAGCAACCGTTAGAAAAGAAGCTCTCGAGGTCCGCTGCGCTCTAGACGAGAGCATGATGGCAACTGACTAGAATGGGAAACAAACTTGGGACTTCCCTCTCCAGATGCGGTCCCTTCCACTCCTCTACCCATCCAACTCACCGGTCGGGAGTTTTTTCAAATAAGTAAGTTTTTCTGGCGCACCCTGTACGTGTACGGTTTTTGACATCCTTAGTCATGCACTTTACTCAAGATACGCATAATACGGTACTGGTAGCCTGGTAGTCTTTTAGCATTTAGTCCTCCCAAGAAAAAAATTGAAAAATTATTGATTCCCTTGTCCCAACGAAATTATTTAGAAAACTTCTATTGGTGAAGTAATATGCCAACCTATATTCGAACTTTGATATCAATAAAGCCTTGAAATTTTCGGCAGCCATTCTCGATAGATGAAAGATTTTTCAAAGGAAACAGCTGTGATTTAATATGTACCTCCTCAACCTTTACAAAGGTTTTAGGAAAACAAGGCGGATACAGTTCACAGTTCTAACAAACGCTTGGGGAGCTCAAATCTGTAATTTATTAGCACACTCGCAGTGGTCCAGAATGTTGGTCGTGTTTGTGTTTGTTACCGATAGATTGAAATTAAGATTCAACAATTTAAGTAATCAACATCTGGGTGTTGGTACCTTGAAAAAAAATTAGCAGCAGCAGTACGTACACAAAATAATAACCACCCGGAAAAATCCTTCTAGAAAAAAATGTCGCTGTACAGGGCTCCTATTTTCATTTCGAACACAATTTTTTAGAAAAACGGTACACTGCTGGATGAAGAAGTCGAAATTTCTCAATTGTTTATGTATAAAATCCTGCATGCACTTTCGAAAGGCGAAGGCAGATTGAATTTAGAAATCTAGTTACAAAACGATAATGTTGATTTGTTGATTTAATATGATGATTCGGGCCCCTAGTCCTAAAAATTCAATAATATACAAAACTAGTGCAGAATATGCTATGTATTGTTGTTAAAACGCTAGAAACAGTACTTAGAAGGTTTCTTAGTTTATGACCTCAAAATAACAATTTGCATGTAAAAATAACACTGAAGCACAACTTTTGTGTCAAAATCCGGGCCCCCTATGAAATCCCGGCCCCGGGGGGAAACAAACCGCCCCCCCCTCTCTACAGGCCTGGCTGGGAATATAACATCAACGTATATCAAACCTTTGTCGACTTCAAGCCGACATACGACCGTATCGATCGAAGTGTACTGTACAACATATTGCCTCATTTTGGTAGACCGGCAAAGCTAGTGCGACTCATAAGGATGATGACGATGACTAATACCGTCTCGCAGGTCAGAGTGCAGAATAGACTCACTGACTATTTGAAACTCGTACTGGACTCAAGCAGGGCGATAGACTGGCACCAACGCTTTTCAACCTTGCTCTGGAAACTTGAGCCATGAATATGGACAGCAGCGGAACGCTACTAATCAAGTCGACACAATTAGTAGCATAAGCCGACGATATCAACATAATGTATCGAAGGGTGGGCGATGCAGAAAACCTTCTGCATAGTCTCAATGCCGCAGCAATGGAGGTTGGACTACATATCAACGAGGATAAAACCAAGGTCATGATGCAATCAAAAAAAGGAACACCAGTAAATTCAAGCATCACAGTGGGGAACCTAAGTATAGAGTATGTAGCCAGCTTCACTTACCTCGGTTGCAATTTGTCAAAGGACGCCAACGAAACAGATGAGATAAAGCGACGGATACAAGTAGCTAATAAGTGCTATTTATCGGTCCTCCCGATAATAAAATCGAAGCTGGTGCGCAGAAACACGAAGCTCCACGTGCATAAAACTATCATCCGACATGTGCTATGCTATGGCTGCCAAGCATGGACCCTAACCCAAAACCCTGAAGACCTGTTGGACACATTCGAGCGAAAGGTTCTCCGAAGAATCTTTGGGTCCGTTCGCGAACGAGGTGATTGGCACACCCGGTACAACCATGACTTGTATCAGCTACATGTATCAAAAATTGTAAAATAGCAGCGACAGCAATGGGCGGGACATGTACAAAGAATGAACGACGATCGCATGCCCAACAAGGTGATAAACGCGCAAGGAGTGGACGGAGCCAGATTGCGTGGACGACCGAGAGCTCGATGGGAGCAATCAGTATGTGAGGACGTTCGCCAGATACTGGGTTTCCGCAACTGGAGGACAAAGTCACGTGACCGCGACAATTGGATTTCATCAATCCAGGCGGCCAAGGCCCGACGTCGGGCTATCGTGCCATAAAGAGGAAGAAGAAAACTCGAAAATGTGATATTAAAACTTTTCATTCACTTTTTTTTATTTAAATAAATTTATGTTAATAACAATATCGTAGAAATATATTTGAAATCCAATATGTTCAATTAAGTTAACATTAAACATTTCAGCTTTTCTTACTTAATGTAATCAATACGTTTTTGTTTTATTTTCGGTTTAAATTATTCGAGACTTTTGACACTGAAAAAAAATCGTTTAAAAATAAATAGGTTTGACTATCTGGTTTTCCATTTTTACCACGGTATTTGTTTTTTCAACTTTTACATGTAAGAGAACGAATAATTAACATGCATTTTGCTTATTTTGTTTATTACTGTATAGAGAATTACTGTAGGCTTATATTGGTTTGTTTACATTTTCCTCATACGTATGATGTATATAGAATATTGTTAGTTTGTTCAATTCGCGAAAAAGGAAACATGGAGAATATCATAGCTAGTCTATTGAATTAGTGTTGAACTGGGCTTACATTGGTTTCTTTTCATTCTTAAATATGTACCTGTTTTTTTTTCTTAATAGAAGCATGCAGCATATAAATGTTTCGTTTTGGCCGGCTTCAGTTTGGGAAGCGCATATGCGTGCTTATTTTTTTTTTTTTTAATTTTCTTCTTACAATTGGTATTAAATAAAAATTAAAATTATACTAGACTGAAATAAATTTCGTAAAAGAGAGTCCTTGCGTTTTTATATTAATATTAAATTATATATATTTTTGCATTATTATTATCGTAAAAATTGTCTTTTTTGTTTTGATTTTTTTTTAATGGAGTAGAACAGACATAAGAAGGGGAGAAATACATGTGTAGAAAGGTGACAGTATAATTACAAAAAAATTTACGAAATAAATCACTTTTTTCCATAATTACAATAATTTAATCGCCAGCTGATTATTTTTAACATCATGCAATTTGTTTTCCAAATCAGATCCAAATAGGCAGAAGGAACGTTCGAAATCAATATGAAACTTCTTCACACTCAACCACAACAGAAAGACCGTTTCGTGCAGCGTAAATTGCATGCGAGTCATTAAATAATAATAATCGTGGGAAAAATATCAGAATGAGAGACACAAGATAAATATCCTTGACTAAAACGGGGATGTAGAAAATAAGTTTTGTTGTTGTGTTTTTGTGTGTCATTTTAAATACATTTAGCGCAAAAATTTCTCTAAATCAACTGATTGTTTGTGTTTCGTTTACAAAAATTTCTACCACTTGATTGGATTCTTTTGGCGCGTTTTGTTGTTGTTGTTTATCTGGCTGATCGGGCGACGACGACGATGCCATGGCCAGTTTTTGTTTTCGCTTCATCTCCAAGAGTTGTTTGCGTTGCGCTTCGCGTCGTTGTGCAGCTGCTAAACTGGATGCACTAGTCTTTTTCGCGGCGGCCGATGTGCCATTTATAGTGCTACTGCCATTTGTTGTGGATGATGTACTGCTGATTGACTTTGTCGTATTCGGCCGGCGTGTTAGTTTTGAACCTTGTGGTGCAGTAGGAACTGGTTGCGCGGGTTTCTAAAAGCAAATAAAATGAAAATTAATGAAAAGACATACATACAATACTTAAAACAAACAATTTCTTAATGTATTGACTAAAATTGCTACACGTCTATTCATAAGTCAAAAATTTGACAAACACAATCAATCATAAAGAGAAATAAATTATTTTGAGGAACAACAAGGACAACATATTTCTGGAAATGATTTGCAGAGTCCTTTGATTAGATCAGATTGTATTGCCGATGGCAATCACCGAATCGTTAACTGCGTACCCGAGCAAACATTTCCCAGTATTTGTGTTGGGGTCTCGTCTTCTGCCCAACAAATGCAACGACAGTTATCATTAAAGACAAGCGAGTAGCCCGGCACCAAAACTAAAGCCTGGGAGGATTTTGCGACGCGAAGTGGCGCTATCCCAGAACAGTTCAAGCTCATTGCCTTCGATTCCCAAGTGGCCCGACAATGATCGCCTACAGAAGTAGGTAAACTAAGCCCGGGGCTAGTTACTTCTGATCTCAAGGCTATCTTGCCATCTACGTGAAAACGAGGAACATTTAGAATTTTTCTTTTTTTTATGTTGATGTCAAGGCTTTAGGGGACAACCCTTTAATGCAAGCATAGCCTTGACGGAAGTGAACATAGGATAAGGGATCGAGAGGGGGATACAAACACAAACATCAATGGTCACAATGGGATTCGAACGAACGCTCAAGCAACTCAGAGATAGAGTGACATCTCTACCACTGAGCCACCGAATGCCGCTTTTCACCAAAAACTCCAAAGAGGCTGACAGTAGAGTTTGGAAAAGGAATTTGCTATTGGACGTTAAAGCTGCTGCTGCCTCACAAGATCCATTATGTTAAAAATGTGCATTATTTTATAGTTCAAAGACTTTCCATCGGGTCGAGAAATATGCCCTGCCCACGCAGTCGACCGGGCTTCGAGCACCTTCTTTAAAAAGACCGACGACTACCAGAATCGACCAAGATGTGATTCATGTGTTCGACTGCCGTTTGACGATTCACCAAATCGGTCACATCGTAAACATGAATGTTCAACGATGATTTTCAAAAAACTCACAGTTAGGCATTGGCTCCATGCGAATTTGTACCCCATTCAAGGATTGTTTCATTTGTGAGTGAAAGGATGGGTGACAGTACAGTGTAAATTTATACATTAATAAGTATGTACTATCAGTATCAGAACATTTACCATATATCGTTCGATCAACCTGTGATCGGATGAGTTTCTTTCTCCAGGTAGAAAGTGAGGTAGAAAGTGATACCGAAACCTTTGGTCTGCATCACCCACCACTCGATGGACACCATAGTTAGAGGCATAAAATCCAACAAGGGACAAACGTCGGACATGACGAATGCGGTCAACGTTCCGTTCACGCTCTAATATCGGCGTATGAGTATGTCCAATCAGCCATCTCTGCAGTTTGTCCATTCGCGGAGACAACACATAAATCGGTTTACCGGAATTACAGATAGATAGACTGTCACGTGTGCGGTGATGAGACTTTTTCACACTGTGACAGGGGTGGGCGCTCACATCGTGAGGGGCTCCATCGAAGTTTGGGTAGATTTTTGGGTGTTTGGGTCTATGCGAGAACGCCACGAATATAAACGCAAACAAAAGCCCGTTGGAAGTTTAGCTAATATCGCACTGGGTGACTCTAAGGAGCCTAGTCCCAAACTATGCGACCAGACTGGAGCTGAATAATCAACCGCTGCACGTCCAAAATAAACCCCTGCTTGACCCACCGCTATACAGGTGCCTCAAAATCAACCCCTGCTTGATCCACCGCTATACAGATGCCCCAAAAATCGGAGGAGAGTCCTAAGGCCCATAAGCCTTTCATTGACCATGTTAAAATTGCTTCTTCTTCTTCTTCTTGTAGCGGTGCAGAAAGGTGTGCAACCTCTGTGCATCTATGTGGGTACGATTTATGGTTCGTCAATGTTTGTGTCCGTGAGGTCTAAGGACAAAAACATAGCTGCTGCGATAGGGTTTTCCCACAGTGATATAGGGGTAAGATCAGTGGGCGCAGCGGGGCATTGAAACAAATGGCCCACATCATGAGGAGTGCCATTGCAGTTTGGACAGATGTTTTGGATGTCCGGGTTTATGCGAGAAAGGTACGAATTAAGGCGTGAACAAAAGCCCGACCGAAGTTGGGCTAGTGTTACTCTGGTGGCTCTCGGGAGCCTAATCTCCTCAGGCGAAATTGGTGGTGGGCGCTCTGAGAGGACTCTATTCGCACCTAAACTCGCGATAGACCGATTCACTTCTTCAGTGTGGATCGCTGCAATGGCGGCTCGGTATGTAACTTCATCGTAAGGGTCCCGTTTGTATCCCTGAACCTCTCTCTCAAGGTCTCGTAAACCACGCCTGACATGTCGTGGTGGAGGAATTCGGTCCATGAGATGATTATTGGGATGATCCTCACGGTAGCAACCAACAAGATACTGTTTAGAGAGTAGGAGATTGTGATCACGTATTGGCATCAATTTTGTCTCCTGATGTAAGTGATCCTGGGCAGACATCAGAAGGCAACCTGTCGCGATGCGTAGAGCGGCATTTTGGCAGACCTGAACTTTGGACCAGTTTGTGTCACATAGACTATGTGTCCAAACTGGGGCTGCATAATCAGCGGCCGCTCGACCCACCGCTTTATAAGTAGCTAGCATGGTTTCTTTATCTTTGCCCCAGGTGCTACCAGCTAGAGCTTTTAGGATGTTGTTCCTACTGCGCATTTTTTCACATACTGAAGCTGCATGATTCGCAGACGTCATCATGTTCTCTAGGTGAAGCCCGAGAATTTTGGGGTTTTTAACAGTAGGAACAGAATTGTTTCCAATACGTATATCCATCTCCCATCTGATGTCCTCCCACCAAGTGGTTAGAAAAGTCGCAGAAGATTTGGACGCAGAGATGGTGAGGTTTCGGCTTTGGAAAAATGCCTGTAATCGTCCTAGATAGCGATTAATTCGGAGGCGCATTTCATCCTTATCATTCCCTGTGGCGAGTACGGTGCAATCGTCAGCATAGGAAATCACCTCGATTCCTTCAGGTGGTGTGGGAAGGCCGGACATGTAGATGTTGAACAGAGTGGGGGAGAGTACCCCTCCCTGTGGAACACCTAATTTGATTTTCCTAAGCTTAGAACGTTTGCCTCGAAACTCGGTGAAGGAGTGCCGACCAGCTAGATAATTGGCAATCCAACGGATCTCTTGTGCAGGAAGATGCATATTCAACAGGTTTGCTAGGAGCATTGAATGATTGACCTTATCGAATGCACTTGATAGGTCTATTGCCACCAGAATAGTTCTGTGACAACGACTGCGTTGATTTAGCCCATCACGAATGCGTGTAGTGATCGCATCGAGGGCAGTGGTGGTACTATGCATCTTCCTGAAGCCATGCTGGTGAGGTTCTAGCTTCGCATGTGCAACAAGAGTGGGGTGAATAAGGGCCTCCAGCGTCTTTGCGACAGGAGAAAGTATCATAATGGGGCGGTAGGATTCCCCGAGATTTGCGCTCTTCCCTGGCTTGAGACAGGGAACAATTCGACCTGTTTTCCAGATTTCAGGGATGGCAAGCGTGGACATCGACAAGTTAAAGGCGGCCGTGAGATACTCAATGGCTGGAAGGTCGAGATGTTTCAACATGGTCATCGAAATGCCATCTGGTCCGAGGGCCTTGGAGTTTTTAGCATTCTCGATGACTTTTTTAACCTGGTCCGCTGTAAAAGATGGTATGGTGTCAACATTCCGGCTGCGAATCCGTCTTCTAATTTTGCGCTTGAGGCCGTCAGACTTGGGATGTTCAATAAATTGTTTATTGAACAGGCTAGCACACTGAAGAGGATCACAGGTTTTAGTGTTGCCAAATTCAATGGCGTTGTTGCCCTTTTCTTTCCGAGGATTGGAAAGGGCGCGGACGGTAGACCATAGTTTGCTGACACCTTCATTGAGGTTACATTCATCGAGGTGCTGATTCCATTTCGCCCTCCTATAGTCTTTAACTTGTCGGTCAATTTCGGAGTTAAGCTCCTGAATTCTGGGATCATCAGGGTGAGCGCTTCTGATCTGATCACGTTCATCGGCTAATCTGGCGGCACTAGTGGGAAAGTTAGGCCGAACTTTCGGGATACGTCCTGCCGGAATAAAACGTGCCGCGGCTGTGGTAATGACGTTCCTAATATTTTTCTCGGCCTCATGAATGGTGATAGGTGATGTTAGCTCGGTGAACTTCGCCGACGAGTAAGCTTTGAAACCATCCCAATCGGCTTTCTTGTGATTGACAAACGTTCGCTTCTCTGACTTAGTCATGTTCGCTGGTTTGTCAATCTTTATAATGATTGGGAGGTGATCTGATTTAAGGGTGGTACGTACTTCCCATCGGGAAGCAGCAATTAGACTGGCACTGACAATAGTTATGTCAGGAGAACTACTGCAAGTGCCCACGACTCTAGTCGGCGAGTCTTCATTAAGTGAACAGAATTCTGAGGCGTCAAGTGATTCGGCGATAGCTATACCCCTGGCATTGTTGTTGAGGTCCGAATGCCAGAGCTCATGGTGCGCATTAAAGTCGCCAAGGATGACCCTGTGCTCTCCGGAAAGGAGAGGACCAATATCGAAACGATAGCCAGAAGGGCAACTAGAGTGAGGTGGTACATATATATTAAAAATTTCGATATTGGTACTCCCTGATGGAACTGAGATGGCTTGAATTTCCGCCGTACCGTCAGCAACTACATCTAATACACAGTAATGTACGGACTTGTGTATTAGGAAGGCAAGTCCACCTCCAGGGTGAGGATCATCCGTGGCGGCCGGTCGATCTTTCCGCAGTATAACATATTCGCTATGGACGCTTAGAGACGAGTTTGCGTGAAGCAACGTCTCTTGGATGGCGGCGATGAGAATTCTGTTGGAACTCAAGAAGTGTGTGATCTCAGCGATTTTTCGGTGAATGCCATTACAGTTAAACTGTAATATAGATAGTGCAGTGAAAACCGCTGGAGGGGGAGGGCCAGGCGTAAGACTGGGTCTGGCACTCCTTATCATATTGTTTGGCGGTGTAGGGGGCAGTGGTGGGGAAGGTGGGCTGGGAGCAGCCCTGGGTTGCCCGGAATTTATACAACCTGGCGCAACATATGCTAAGGAGTGTTGACCTTGTCTACGTAACCCTGAACACCTAAAGTGAACCCATTCCCTGCAGCAATTACACTGCACTGATCTGGCATTCGAACCGATACGTTGGTTGCAGACACTACAAATCCATACCTCTGGGCCTGGATTTGTTTCAATACCGGCGCGAATTAGTAAAATTGAGAGCAGCCGCGCCGAGATGTAATGCTCCCAATATGACGAAAAAACACATACATCGCACCCACACATATACACAGACAAACACAACCTTCCTGCATCGAACCTTCAGGGCTCCTGCCGGGGCTCTTGCCAGGAAGGCATATTGGCAGCTTTTGGCCGTTTTGCAAAACAAAACGGGTGTGGTCCGCCCCGTAGAGGCAGTTGCCGTAAGACCGCCACTGTTAAAATTGCTAGAGAGATTAATCGATATTAATCTACAGACAACCATTCCACCAAACCTATTATCCATGTCAAAGCATGCATATGGGAAAGGGAGGTCGGTTGACGCAGCTTTACATTTGCTGTTCACTTATATTGAAGATATTGAGGAGACTTTTAACAATATTAAACCAGAGCAATTACGGATGTTCTTCTTGATCTACAGGTTGAAAGTTCAATCTGCACCCTCGTCAATATGTTGCTTACCTCTAGACGCATTGACAGTAATTTAGGTACTTCAAATAGTTTGTAGATATGTTTCTAGAGGTACCCCACAAGGAGGAGTTCTATCTCCTCTATTTTGGAATATAGCGATAAATCAATTGCTTTTGAACTTACACATCGTAAACATGAATGTTCAACGAGGATTTTCAAAAAATTTGTACCCCATTCAAGGATTGTTTCATTTGTGATTGAAAGGATGGGTGACAGTACAGTGTAAATTTATACATTAATAAGTATGTACTATCAGTGGCAGAACATTTACCATATTTCGTTCGATCTACCTGGGATCAGATGAGTTTCTTTCTACAGGTAGAAAGTGATAACGAAAGGACCATAGTTAGAGGCATAAAATCCTTGTGTCTTACCACTTATTACCACAAGGGACAAACGTCGGACATGACGAATGCGGTCAACGTTCCGTTCACGCTCTAATATCGGCGTGAGTATGTCCAATCAGCAGTTTCCATCCCTGCAGTTTGTCCATTCGCAGAGACAACACATAAATCGGTTTACCGGAATTACAGATAGATAGACTGTCATGTGTGCGGCAATGAGACTTTTTCACAGTGTCACAGGGGTGGGCGCTCACATCGTGAGGGGCTCCATCGAAGCTTGAGTAGATTTTTGGGTGTTTGGGTCTATGCGAGAACGCCACGAATATAAACGCAAACAAAAGCCCGTTGGAAGTTTAGCTAATATCGCACTGGGTGACTCTAAGGAGCCTAGTCCCAAACTATGCGACCAGACTGGAGCTGAATAATCAACCGCTGCACTTCTGTACAGGTGTCCAAAATAAACCCCTGCTTGACCCATCGCTATACAGGTGCCTCAAAATCAACCCCTGCTTGATCCACCGCTATACAGATGCCCCAAAAATCGCAGGAGAGTCCTAAGTCCCATAAGCCTTTCATTGACCATGCTAAAATTGCTAGAGAGACTAATCGATATTAATCTACAGACAACCATTCCACCAAACCTATTATCCATGTCAAAGCATGCATATGGGAAAGGGAGGTCGGTTGACGCAGCTTTACATTTGCTGTTCACTTATATTGAAGATATTGAGGAGACTTTTAACAATATTAAACCAGAGCAATTACGGATGTTCTTCTTGATCTACAGGTTGAAAGTTCAATCTGCACCCTCGTCAATATGTTGCTTACCTCTAGACGCATTGACAGTAATTTAGGTACTTCAAATAGTTTGTAGATATGTTTCTAGAGGTACCCCACAAGGAGGAGTTCTATCTCCTCTATTTTGGAATATAGCGATAAATCAATTGCTTTTGAACTTGGAAGGAATCTGATGCAAGGTCACTGCTTATGCTGATGACATTGTTATTGCCGTTAAAGGCAAGTTTCAGGATACTGAACGAAAGAGAACGCTCTAACTCTCCTAACGGATTATACAAATCTCAGTGGCGTCGGAATTAATACATCTAAAACGCAATTAATCCTCTTTACAAAAAGGCGTACGATTCCTACTATTAACCTCCCTAGACTAGGAGGATTTCAACTTAAGGTTTCTGACACGGCAAAATGGGTCTTATTGGATAAAAACTAAAATGGAAGCCCAACATCAAAGAAAGGGTGAATAAAGCTACTGTAACACTGTACTAGCACAGGAAAGCTATCGGGAAGATCTGGAGCTTGCAGCCAAGAGTTGTATATTGGATGTATACCGCTATTGTGCGGCCTATTTTGCTTGATGCTTTGGTGCATTCAGCACCACTACATCAAAGGCTGGCTTCTCTTCTCATAACAGGAGCCTTTCGCACTACACTTTCATTCGAATTAGATATGGTGATGGGACTGCTTCCACTGGACGTTTTCGGACAACGGATGGCTACATACACGGCTTTACGCCTACGTGAAACTGGCAAGTGGCGAACGCTGGACTATGAGCACTCAGCGATACTTCATAACTTGAACCTGCCTCCAGTATACATTGTTCCCAATTTCTTTTTTGGTAGGAACCATTGTAGCTTGATCCCGTCAAGGGAATCTTGGAATAGTAACAGACATCTGTTCAGTAGATCCATCTTAATCTATACTGACGGTTGTAAGACGGATGCAGGAGTTAGTTAATTCCGGTATAGATTAAGATGAATGAATGAATCGGATGAACTGAATATTAACGCAAGATGGGCCCATGAAACTCCGGAACTCCGAAATTCCTCACAACGATTTTTGCAGAAGTTGTGATGACGAAGAAGAAGAAGAGAGTGTGCATCACTTACTCTGTCACTGTCCGGCCCTGGGCTGGTTCCTAGCATAAGCGATTATAAGAGGCATGATTCTCTCGCTAGTATCACAACAGACCAAATTCTAGTCTAAGTGCGCTGTGCGTAGAACTGGCGGCCCCTGTACCTAACCTAACCTAACGAAAACAAAATGACAAAATGCTTTTTCGATTGCAGCCCAACCCGAAAAGTAACTGTTTACAAAAGAAGACTGGCAGACTCCAGCAGGGAATACCACACACTTTAAAAAGACGGCGAAAGCTTCAAACTGAAATCAGAGTATCCTGGACGAATGACCGTGAACAGATTCCTACGGGATCAATGCCGTACACATCCTGGTGGTTAAATCAAAAGCCACCAATCAAATACCAACAAACCATATAAAATGACTAATCAACGGTTAAACAACTCAGCGTACCTAAAATATTAGATGAATTCACCGAACCGACTCCCTTTCTATACCGAAATTATTTAGTCTAGTTTCAACCAGACATTAGATCGTATCGACCGGTTTAGCCAAGCACTAAGCAAAGTATATTTTTCTACATACGACCTAACGCCTTTGCCCAATTAAAAGTAATGTCAAAGCATTCACATTTGCAAAGTGCGTATTTAAAAAAGGTTCTATCTTCGGTTTAGCAGAAGCAAGAGAAGCGACACTGACAATGAGCATAGTCTTTGGTAGACTGTTTAGTCTAATCTGTGATAAGTCACCAGATTATCGTGACCCTGTTTCTGGTCTATACATTTCCTAGTTGGTTTTAGCTCTACCCTCAAGTATTAACTTTTCCCCATTTATTGGGATCTGCATAGGCAGAGTGATGCGCCACAATTAAGTGCCGTAGATGGGATGGCGCCTGGCGGACGCTCTTCGACACTGTCTGCCTTGGGTGTTTCTCTGAAAACTGAAACGGTAGTTTTCCAATTATTCGGATAGATAAACTGATACCTTGGGGTTCGATGATTTTTAACCTGATGACGGTTTTCTCGACACTGCCTCAGTGAAGTCGAGGAGAACCACTCTAAAGCGGCGGTAACCTTGGTTGTGATGCTTCTCGAATAGAGTATACATTCCACCAGGGTAGTGTAAGTAATGTGGATCCACATGGGTTTTAGCTGCTTTTCTGCCTAGAAAGTGGAAAGTCACGCAGAGGCCTTCATTTAGCAGACGTGTCACATTCGATTACTTCCCCTGAATTATGGAGCCCTCTTCATTTATCCGGTGGATAAGAGAATTGTCTGGAATGTAGCGCCTTTTAGTTTAACAAAGATTTGAAGGTGATTAGCGCGACCGCACTGAATGCTGAATATTTTGCATTACAAGTCAAAATGCTGTACGTCTGATCACTTACACTGGGTGCAGCAGGAGCAAGTGTACATACATGGCTTATTATGAAAGTAATGACAACTACACCAACTAGACAACTTCAATACCCTTGTGGAGCGGTGTCTTTCATGTCTGGAAAAAACTCTTGGAACTTTTTTGACATTCTCCTGCAAGTTTTTCGCAGTTCAATCTTCCAAAATTTTTCTTTTATGTATCTGTCTTTTCCGAGACAGGAATACAAAAAATTGCCCGGAGCCAAGTTGACATTGTAAGGAGTCAGGGTGAGCACAGGGATGTTGGTCCATCCATACCAGGAAATTGGTAACTATGAAGAATCGTGTGACGTGTGTCACATTTAAATATTGTCGGTTATCACACGCAGTTATGGACATGTCTAGGGTGGCAGCAGTTTGCTGGATGCACAAAAAATTCGCGGATACGATTTACGTAGTTATCGGTTCTGGCCGTTGAACGAGCTCCATTGGCGATGTTTTCCAGTCCTTTCTAGATTGTTTCTAGCCATTTCCTTTCAAGAAACATACAAAATCTCTACTGTTACAGCTGTTGAAGTAAACACTCCAACGATCCGTGTTATAAAGTACCAAACACGTTAACGCCAGGGGACATTTCCACGATACAAGACACCAACATTGACGGTGTATTAAACATAGTCTTCTTTCCGAGTACGACAGCACTAATGTCTGTAAGTCAGGCAAAACTCAAAGCTACTACTAAGCCAAAGCTCAAAGCTACTACAAGGTGGGGAAAAAGTAATCACCCTATTGGAAAAGGCTATAAGTTTTTTTTTTCTCAGTTTTTTTAATTTGTGAAGTAAGCAAACGCAGAATACAAATCGACAAGCCATGAATCGGTTTACTCCTCAAGAACGCGGAATAATTGTTTCCATTTTTTTTGCGCAACAATTCGTCGGTTGTGTTGGCGCAGCCTGAATTTCATCGCAAATTTCCTAGACAAACACTGCGGCATTTGGCCACTCGCCTTGAAGAGACTGCGACAACACAACATGTTCCCAGGGCTGGCCGGCTCCGTAGCAGCTGAGAATATCGCTGCTGTTGCCCAAGATGTCGAAGAGAAGCCCGGAACATTGACCAAACGACGCGAGTTACGTATCCGAGTTCATTCACACCCACAGAGTGTCCAATTGCATCCGCCCAATTCCAGACTTTACTTGAACAAGTAAACACCTTAGTCAGGCAAATGCAATTGGACACTCTGTGGGTGTGAATGAACTCGGATACGTAACTCGCGTCTCGCGCCACACAATTGGGCGTTAGCCGGCAGCCCCTACGCAGAATTTTGGTGAATGATTTAAAGATGTTCCTTTATAAAGTGCAGACAGTGCATCTGTTCGATGTTGACCGCCAAATGCGTCTAACCTACGCTCAATCCATCCTGAATCTTAACGAAGAGGAGAACGATTTTTCATCAAAAACCATAATGAGCGATGAGGCTAATTTCCATCTTAGCGGTTACGTAAATAAACAGAATTATCGTTTCTGGGGCACCCAATATCCGCATATCACCGACGAAGAGCCTTTGCACCCGCTCAAAGCTACTGCGTGGTGTGCTGTTTACGCTGGAGGAGTCATTGGGTCGTTTTTCTTTGAGAACGCAGCGGGCTAAACGACGACTGTGGACGGCGCGCGCTACAGACCATTGCTCGAGCCACAAACGATGTTGTGAAGGAAACATTTCCGGGTCGCTTAATTTGTGTTTTGTGATTTGCACTGGCCGGCCAGATCACCCGAGCCTTTTTTAACCAAAAAAACAGCAAAACAACATCGGGTGATTACTTTTCCCCACCTTGTACTAAGTTGGCTAAACCCCATGTGGGGCATAGTGTGTCTACTAAACCTTACTCGCCATCGCGAACGACTTCTGGTCATGTATCAAATTCGTCGATGGGTGATCCGCGCGCCGAACAAGATCTGCATTCAAAATTCTTTCGGGACAAAAACTTCTTAAGATTCCACGAGGACAAGGGTAGACGAAAGTCTACAGCTTCTTGGTAACTGCATCGGAAACTTTCCAAGTCCTGCTCCCGTATAGGAGCACTGAAAGTACCAGGGAGCGGAACAGCCCCAGTTTGGTTGTAACACTGATATAACTGCTTTGCCAGAGTTTGGACAACATGCTGACAGAACACTTGATATGGTTAATGCGGCGAACGATATCCTGATCAGTGCTACCTAAATAGACAAATTCGTCTACCTGTTCTTTAAGTTGTCTATTGATACTTATGGGGAGAGTGAGGTTCCCAGTCAGGCTAAGAACTCAAAGCTGCGAGGTACTTATGGAATGTTATTAAGGAGATATGAGATTGACTTTTCGTGATGCTACTACAGCTAGATACAAAGCAGCTGTCTCTTAGCATTCTTAGTATGCGGATTTATCCAAAGGAAGAGCAAACAACGAACAAAATTCAGACGTGACAAATGCAGCCTTATACCATCGATCAATACAAACGAGAGCAGTGTGCATAAAATGTCACCCAGGATGGTGCATCTGAGATCTCTTTGGATGACACTGTTTCATTTAGCGCATTTCAATTTCTTCGAAATCATGATCATTCCGGCTTTTAAATTATAAATAATTACTCGAATTCCCCATTATATTTACAGTCAATTCAATTACATACTATCGTGAATGACATCAAATATTTCAAGGTCACAAAAGCGCCATAGCAAATATTAACGTTTCTATTCAATTTGTATCTAAAACTCAAACTGCCATCAATGCCATTTCATTCTACTACCAAAGTGGAAAGTGGAACTATGATACATCATCATTTAGCGTGCTTTATGCAAATGAAATTCCGACCTTTCATCGACTACCTGCTTTGCATTTATCAAAATGTACCGAAAAACCCACTCTACATCTATTTTGACTTTATCAACAAACGACGCGAGGTGTTATCAATGGCATGGCATATTGAACACATCTAATTGTGGCTTATCAGAAAATAACCATGAACTCACCTTCCAATTGTTCGCTTTGAGCGTTTCAATTTCTTTAAATAGTGAATCGACATGCGTCACTTGCAACATCACCATATCCCAGAAGCCTTGCAAATCTTCCACAGTTGTCGGGAACTTTTCATCTGGCGATTGATTCAAATTGTTCACACAGAGGCCTGACAATAGACAAAAATAAAACAAGTTTCATGTTACTCCGTTATATTATTATGTACAGTAAAACAAACCAAATGTCTATCAAGTGTTTGCTTACCTTCAAATTGTTTCATCTTTTGTGTCACAAGAAGACGAGCTTTACCGGATGCTGATCGCAAATAGCCCAAAACATCGTCCAACGATTCACCCGATAGAGCGGATGTTCCGAGTGCCTGTGAAAATTAACTACAAATAAGATCTTCCATACGAACACTTTTGTCCACGTTGCACGTGATACTTACTAATAACGTGTCCAATTCCTTTTCGACCAGATCGGCCAATTGCAGGAGTCGTGTCTGTTCAGTCTTAAGGATACGAAGAAAATAGTGAGCGTCACGCATTACGATATCGTCGTTGCTACTACTATTGTTCTCCGCTGAGTATTTGTTGATATCCGCGACAGGAGTGGCTGCACTAACGGATATATCGACCGGCATGGGCTCGGCAACAATCGCCTTGTCCACAACATCATGACCGCCGACACCAACGGGTGATGCTTCGGCCACGGCTGTGTCGGCAGGCGCTTCACTTTCGGGCATTTTGTCCGTTACCAAACTCACGGTTGACGGTTGTTCTGTCGCAAATGACGACGATGATGATGACAATCTATCACAATCACGCTTACTACTGTTTTGCTGGTTATACGCTTCCACTGGAGTTTTGGTATCAATCGATTTCTTATCAATATGTTCCACAACAGCTGTTGGCGGGGAGCTGGTTGAGATAATTTTGCTCTCCAACGTTGAATTATTATTATTGTTATGGATAACTACTATGCTACCGTTCGAGTATTTCGTAGGACTGTTGCTCTCCGTGTCGCCCATGTAGCGAGTTTTTTTGTCGTCCGACTTGCCGTTGACTGTTGTCACAATGGTTACATTGCCATTGGCACTGCCATTGACATAAGCCGCTCCACCGTTGGTACCGTTTTGTAGAACGGGACACGAACTAGTCTCGTTCAGTGAGTATTTGTTAGGCGATCGTTTTGGTGACATTATGGGTAACTGGGCACGAAATTCCGGTCGCAAATGTCTCATAACTGGAAGATCACATACTCCTCCGCCACCATTCTGGATATTTTCACAGTTTTCATCGCCTGTTCCCAGACTATTTGTGGTCGTTCGTTCGAAACTGGTCGAGCTCATTGTCGTTGTCTTACCATTGTGGGTTGATGTTGACGATGAGGTTATTTCGCGTTCGTAAGTCGATATCGTTTTCGACGATGTGAACTTTAGCTGTGAATTAGACGATCGTTCCGACAGTATCGACATCTCTTGATTTCTGGTCTTTTTCGGACTGTAGAAGCCTTGCGCCAATGCGCCCGGACCATAGAGTCGTTCAACACGTTGCTGAATGAAACTCTTGGTCGTGTTGGAAGCGTCGTTATCGTGCAAGTCCGATCCTTTCAGATGATGATTTGGCGAACTTATGAATTTTGACGATTTGAAATAAAGATCGTTGCCGACCACATTGTCGGTCGTGTCCACACTGTGGACTTGTGAAAAGATGTGTCGGTTTTCCATTGTGGTATCAGAGCCTGTGCTAGCTCCGCCGCCGCCGCCCTTTGATGATGGCGATGATGAGGGGGATCGCGAACCGTATGATGTTAGCGGGACAGCCAGAAAATTACCCGAAAGTCGATTGCTTTGTGACGATGGTAGATTGTTGTTGGTTGATGGTCGAATTGGGGAAACCTGCGAAAGGAAGGTGTAAAAATATGTAAATTAAAGGAAATTATATTTTTATTTAAATTTGTTTACATAGCGCAAGGGGATAGATAAAGGTTCAAAGGCTCCGGCTAATTCCGATATCTTCTTCAATTGTGGCAAAACTGCGGACCCTTAGCTATGCAGAAGAAGCTTCGTAGGTTGAACGACTCCTTCCTATGTTCTCCACAGGGCGTTTCTTTCCCGCATTATCCGAATAAATAATAAACCATAGCATTCCTGGCTTGTCTTATAAGACGACTAAAACGAACTCTGGAGAGTGTCGACTTACAGTTTCATAGTTTTCGTCATACGGAGATATTCTAGTTTCCACACCCTATGGTTAGGCGATCTGACCCTATAAGAAAAACTTTAGACGCGGAGAGACGGAAACTTTCCTGGCATCGTTCGCCCAACGGCTAGATGATTTGAATGTCTCCGTAGAGGGAAGAACTTAGACGGATACGAGAGTAAATTCTGCTCGGGGTCGTACACATTCAATTCGATCAAAAGTGCGTGGACGGATCTCCTACCCAATCCTTACCCCCGGTCCACGTATATATGATCAAATGGATACGAAAAAAAATCCCCGGGGTATTATGCGACCCGTGCTCATCGGGGGAAAGTGGTCCAGAGATGCAAATGGGCATCACTAACGGAGCAGCCAGATATACATCCTCAGACTAGGATATTGATGTAGATGCGGTGGTGGGTATGCCAAAAGAAGCAAACCCATTCAAGAAGACACACTTTAAAGTATAAGCTATCGAAAATCATTTTTCATTTTTTTTTAGTTGTAACGGTACTGAACCAAATAGTAACCTTCAATGGGGTGTAATGGACGGTCAACTCTTTCGAACCCTTTAAATCACCAGGGGCCAGACGATGTCTACCCAGCCCTGCTTCGGCAGGGTCTTACGACTCTGGCTCCGCTTTCACTAAGACTATTTAGAGCCAGCATAGCCTTGGGTTACATTCCAATCACTTGGAAGCAGGGAAAAGTAGCATTTCTGGCAAAGCCGGGGCGCGAACAAACCCTAGCCAAATCGTATAGACCAATAAGTCTAACCTCCTTCCTACTTAAGTCATTGGAAAAGCTCGTCGATAAACATATCAGGGACAGGTGCCTGTCGCGTTTCCATTTGCATCCAAACCAACATGCTTATCAGACAGGGAAATCGTGTGAATCAGTACTACACCATTTAGTTGCGAAGATTGAGCCCACACTAGAAATCAAAGAAATAGGGCTCGCGGCTTTCCTAGATAAGGGGGCCTTCGACAACACTTCTTTCGAATTTCTTGTACACGGCGCCTCGAGTCATGGAGTCCAAAACACCCTCTGTCGGTGGATAAAATCATGCAAACGACGACATGCAAATTTATTCGGTGAAACCATGTATACAGCTGTCCTTAAAGGATGCCCACAGGGGGGTATACTTTCACCCCTCCTGTGGAACCTTGTGGTGGACAGCCTACTGGTCGAGCTAAGTAACTTCTTCGGCTTCTATACCCAAGGTTATGCCGATGACATCAGCATCCTCATAAGGAGAAAATTTCCAGGGGTTCTTTCAGAACTCATACAACAAGCTCTAACCAAAGTGGAAGATTGGTGCAGGAGTGTAGGCCTATCGGTCAATCCCGCCAAAACAACACTAATAGCCTTCAGTCGCAAACACAACTTGGAAGGGCTTAACGCTCCAACGTTATTCAACCAACAATTGCAGTTTACTATGGAGGTAAAATATCTGGGAGTCACCCTTGATAACAAACTCACGTGGAACAAGCAGCTGCAAAACACAATTACAAAAGGCAAACAGACCCTATATGCAACTAAAAGAGCAATAGGGAAAACGTGGGGGTTAAAACCACGAATGATACACTGGATCTACAAAGCCGTGGTCAAATCCCGTCTTGACCTATAGCTCGATAGTCTGGTGGACTAAAATCAAGCAAAAAACAGCAGCAGCGAAGTTGGGATAAGTATGCGCAAGCATAACCGGCGCCATGCGCAGTGCACCAACTTTAACTCTAGAGAAACTACTAGACCTGCCACAACTGGACCTCACAATCACAGAAGAGGCAAGACTCGCAGCGTACAGACTCCAATCATCGAACATGTCGACACCACAAAGGGTAGGACACTGCACGATTACAGAAATCATTGCAAACCCAATCGTAGATATGGGCAGCGACTATACTTCGGCCATTTCGACTCCAACATTCAAACCTCAACGGTTAGGGAAGACTGGAGTTAATGGAACGACAACCATCTATCAAAATATATAGTGTGGTACACGGATGGGTCGAAGACCGACGAAGGAGCAGGGTCAGGAGTTTATACTAAAGCCAACAACTATAGTATCTCCAAACCCCTAGGTCAATATACAACTGTCTTCCAGGCAGAACTTTTAGCAATAAACCATGCAGCAGGGGAGAGTACTCGAAAGGGATATACTAACAAGACCATATATTCTCTCCGATAGTCAAGCTGCCACGAAAGCCATTGCAAGTCCCAAAACAACCTCAAAATACATGTTAGCGATGTTATGAGCTCATCTGATTCTGAAAAAAGGGTAAATCGGAGCAACAGGTCCCACACCTCCCCTACAAATTGTATTCCACCACCAAGATTTCATAAATAATGGCGCAGTTTTGTAACGGTAAATGGGAAAGCAATGTGGCCATAAAATATTTTTCTCTAAATAAGCCATACTATCTATGTATTAACATTATTTGTAACATCAGAAAGGAGGAACGGTACATTATCTATAGTACCGCTTTATGTTCTTTCGCACAGTATTAAAATGGGAGTCCACCATTCGATTCAGCAGAAACAAATTCAACTTATAGCCCTTTACATGAAATATTTTGCAACAGTTCATCTTCGCAAATATGCGCAAAATCATCGATTTCGCCCCACTGTGCGGCGCCCGAACCGTTAAAGCGCAGGCGCAAACGACAGCTCTTTAGGGGCATTCAGTAGCTCAGTGGCAGAAATGTCACTCTATCTCCGAATCGCCGGTGCGTGGGTTCGAATCCCACTGTGATCCATGGATGTTTGTGTTGTCCATAAAATGCTCCTGCGGCAGCCGGTTCTTCGATGTAAATCGTCACGGAGCTACCCGTTGTTAAAAGAAAAACGGCCAAGAGCTGCCAAGACCCCCTTTGACTCAAGAGAAAAAAAAATCTCTTGAATCGCTACAACAACCATAACAACAACAGCTTTTCAAACCTCAAAAGGGAAGAAAGCACAGTCTCTAAAAAAAGAGGATGTCGTGGATCAACCGGAGGGAGTGGTTTAAACCGGAAGGCCCACATTGGAAGAAACCCCGAGACTCTGGACCAGGGTGGAAACGAAACGGGAGTAGAAGAAAAACGTAAAATTTAAGAGGCTAAGGACATGGCCCGACGCGATGATCTTTTCTGAGTCAGAAGAGATGACATATGCCGACATCATAAAGAGATTGAAGTCTGAACCACGACTGAAAGAGATTGGCGATAACGTCTCTCGAATTTGCCGAACAAAAAATGGGGAACTATTGTTACAATTGAAAGCCCGCGATGGAGATTCGGTAGATGGATATAAGGCAATGGTAGGACTGAATCCATCCAGTATAAGAGCATTGCGGCAGAAGACAAGTATAGAGGTCCTAGATCTCGACGAGACCACAACGAGGGAGGATGTCCGGGCGGCGTTCGTCAAGAAGTTGGAAGTGGAGCTTCCTCTCGACGCACGCCGTGAAGTCGTTCAGGAAGGCATACAGTGGCACCCAAATAGCAATCACAAGCTTGCCTACAGACGTAACAAGGTGATGGAAGTAGGCAAAGTCCAGGTGAGAAGAACGATCTGTCGGTTAAAATGGCGATTGTCTCCGAAGAGATTTTTCCACTTTACGAGGGATTGCATTACTAAGCAAGATAGGTTAAATATGTGCTTAAAGTGTGGAGAGGATGGCCACAAAGCGACATCCTGCGACAAAGAGCCCAATTGCATTTTGTGCAAGGAGGCAGCTAGGGCCAACTATAGGCACCAAACTGGATGCGTCAAGTGCCCAGTATACCAAGACGCAATAAAATTAATCCCCAAATGGGCTTCTTACAGCTGAACCTGAATCACTGCCAGGCAACACAAGATCTGCTATCACAGAAGGTGAAAGAGAAGGGAATCGACGTTGCAATTATCTGCGACCAATATAAAAAACTGCGTAGCTAGGTTTGGATCGCAGATAAAGACAACGATGTGGCAATTTGGACTTGTGGACGTTATGCTTTTCAACAGAGTACATCGGGAGGGATAAATGGAGTGGTCACAGCCAAAATCAACGGCGTACACGTGCATGGCTGCTACGATGGAATGACACAGAGTTCGAGGGTTTTCTCGACGCACTTGTGGACGACGCGAGTACTCACACCCGTGGGCTCGGAAATGGGGCAGTCGCGAAACAAATAAGTGTGGACGGACGCTCCTGAATGCTTTCTCTCGGCTCGACATCGTTCAAGTTAAATCGGGGAACGTTAACACCTTTAGAAGAGGAAATATGGGGTTCATCATAGACCTTACATTCGTGAGCAGTTCGTTGATTACAGCTATGGAGTGGCAAGTTAGCTAGCTTTATACACATAGTGACCATCAGGGAATTATTTTCTCGATAGCGGATAGATCGCACGTAGGTATAACGACAGCTGCAATTGTGAGATCAAAGCCATCTAAAAACAGAGCCCCGAACTAGAAAAAGCCAATATAGCTTCTCTTTCTAACTAATGCGAAATAATAGACATAAAAAACAATTGCCGCTATATTTTCGCTAATGCAAACCATTGTGGCACGAGAGTCCCAAATATATAGACAAAGTACTCTTCTCAACTGCACTCTTCCAACTCATTCAAAATTGTATGTCACGAGAGGCCAACTAGCACATAAACAAATTCTACTTCCGGGCTGTCAGTAACGATGGTTTTGTGTGGGATGTTCTACAAGACGCTTCAATGAGGCGTCGTTCATACAAACCCTGTCTGATGCAGGTACAGCTACCAGATCAGCGGAGCAGAATTGACCGATCAACTATCAATCGTATGCGACGCCTCCATGTCAAGAAAGAGTTTGAACACTAATCGGAGAGAAAACTGCTGGTGGACCGAGGAGATCCCCAGTAGGCGACGGGAGTGCTTCAAAACTCGGTCCCATTGTCAACGTTCGACACGAACGACAGCGGACAATGATTTACTCGATGCTTATAAAGCAGCCCGTAGGTCCCTAAAACTCGCAATTAAAAGGAACACACGAAATTGCTTAAAACAGCTCGGTGAGGATGCGGACACAAATCTATGGGGAACGGCTTATAGGATGGTCATGAAGAAAATAGGACAGAGATCTCCCCAACTCAAATGTCCGGCACTACTCAAAGATATTATCTCCACTTTGTTTCCTCAATATAAATTGGAACCTGCGAGACAAAGCCTTACACCGATTAGTGGTATCACACCCCCGATTACAGACTCCGCAGACTCCGAACTTTTAAAGGCAGCTTCAGGCTTCAGGATGGTAAAGCACCACATCTAGTGGAGCATGTAGTAGCCGGAATGATGCCTTTACCGATCCTAGTGGATGATATCAGCAGGCTGTAGAGCGGTCGCCAAGGCGTAACACCGGCGAAGAAACATTGAATGGCTTGAGTCAATTAGAGGCAGGTCCGATAGGATGAGGCCTCTACTGGCCAATGGACACATACACTTATCCCAGACATAGCCACGTGGGTTAAACGATAACACGGAGATCTGAATTTTTACATGACCCAGTTCTAAACGAGCTATGGAGGTAACCGTCAATATTTGCATCGGTTTAAGCTGGACGAGTCGTCCAGCTTAAACACAATGTCCAAAATGCAAAGGGGTGGAGGAGGACGCGAAACATGTCTTTTTAATTGTGCCTGATTTGGAGATATCCGCAGTCAACTAGAAGCGGAATTGGGTGAAAACATAAGCCCCGAGAACCTAGTGGGACTTATGCCGCTATCAGCAAATAACTGGGATGCAATAAGTATAATTGTGTCGTGCTCTGTGGCCGTGATCGTTCGGTCGCCACTCTGTGAAATAGACACTCATAGAGAAACGAGTTTCCAAACTCGGCACGACTCGTCGCAAGTTTATTATTCAGAAGAAGATGATAAGAAATATTCTTATCGTAGAATAATAAAACTAACAATGCGACTAGGAAGTGGTATGGCTGACAACCGTACCACACTCCGAATTCAGTTGTCTTTGTAACGTTGATGACTACACACGGTAGTCATTAACGCACCATGCTCCACTAGGAGTTACGTTAATCGAGAGAGAGAGAGAATAAGTATAATTGTACTCCTTGCGTAAGGATTGTTAATTGTACCAATTTCACATTGGGCCATACTAATTAATCTTTTAGCAAAAGAGCTCCAAAATGGTTCCCATATTAAAACACACGAATCCACTATAAGATCTTCTGGTATTCCTGCGATGTGATGTGATCAATACAGAGCCGCTGAGAAGCACTAACCCATGTGCTGAGTAATGTATTAGTATAAAATTAAACAGTTGAAAAAAAAACTCACCTCTCTCGATTTATTAATATTTTGTCGTAATTTTGAATCATATGTGGTTAAATTTGAGTAGCCATTCACACAACAAGCAAGATTCAAATAACTGGGCTTCTTTGCAGGACTACTGAGCGGCGATTCGATAATACACGGCGATGTTGAAACTAGAGTTGTACTTATTTTTCCCGAATTCGGATCTAATATTGCCGACGTTTGTTGATGCGGTTGATAACTATTGAAATTGATTTGTGTTTGTGTCGTGATTTGACAACGTTCCTTAATGCGTGCCGTGAATTCTCGGGGTATATCTTTTCCGGACGATGGTGTTGCTAAATTTAGACTTCCGCTCGTATCTGCATATGACATGGAAAAAGAACAAAAACAAAATAATTAATAATGCATATTTTGCTGAAGGGACATCATGGTGTAAATGAGATAGAGAAAAATGTAAAATCAAACCTAAAAATAAAACAAATTTGACGGGACAAACATGAAATTTTCAATTTCCGAGTAAATTATAGAATAAATGTCTGTGCAGATTGAAACCCTAGATTTGATGATGACAGTTGCATGACACTGAATGTACGATAAAGCCCGCTATGATTATTCTTAATGATATGTAATTGGATTCGATATGGCATTGCATTGTGTTCGTGGTGCAATGCTCAAAAGCGCTATTGTTTCATTCAAAAAGCCTTTCTACAATTACGAGGCAGCGTTTGAAAATAATAAACATAAAATTCTGAAGAAATAGACAAAAAGCAGTAAAGTAGATGTTTGGTCGATAGATGTAGCAATACATCTCATTTGAAATTTACCTCGACACGCCCAAATAAATAATAAATAAATCAATTTTTTCAATTTCCTGAGTCCTCCTGACAATCGGAAACAAAATGACCCGGATCGGAAGCGACTTTATCACAAGCTCTCACTTCTCTAGAGAGGACATTGGGGTGAGGCAAATCCAAAAAAAATTATACGTTATGATCATAGCCAGAAATTTCCTTAGGATATGGAGGGTGTGTAAGCAAAGGGTTATCCATTTTCTCTTTCGGAAAGTACACTTAAATTAAACACAGTAAATATTTGAATTTCGATGGAATTTTTATTTCATAATAAAGTTTGGATTATGCTATTATACGTGGAATACAATATTTGTCAAATGTCCCCCACGGGACTGCTTGCAGGACTCGACCCTTTTGAGGTAATTTTCGATTGCCTTTTCACACATTTCGGGCAGTAACTGGGCCATAACTTGACGGATTTCGTCCTTCAATTGACCAATCATCGTGGGATTGTTCGCATAAACACGGTCCTTCGCAACCGCAGATTCACCATTTTGGTAGAATAATTTAATAATTTTAACGCGTTGTTCAGTCGTAAAACGTTCCATGTTGTAAAATGGCGAACCTTCAACTAAACCAATACCAGTTTGGAATACACTGACAGGTGTAGTGGCAGGGCCTTACTTTCCGAAACACGAAATGGATAACCCTGTATTTCCTTAGGAGTGGAGGGTGTGTAAGTAAAATTAACGACAAGAATTGAGAATTCCCGTCAGTTCAAATTGTCGGTTTCAAAAATATTGTCAGAAAAGGTTCCAAAAATTTAAAGCAAGAGCAATCCAATGCGATCATTGCCACATTTTAACGATAAATGGCATCTGTATGTTTTTAGCCTTTACTTTTACATTTTACTTCCGATTGCATCATAGCTTTTGTTAAGAAATTTATCTCTTTCAGATGAAATGGCATTAAAGTCCATTAACTTCTTAGAGAACTTCATGTGACATATCCTTTACTCTCAAAAAAGTGATGATGTTATCAGTTAGACTGGAACTGCAGTCTTAGCAGTATAGCCAGGGCAATATAACATTTCTAAGCGCACCAAACTCCGAGTAGTCGATGTAATTGTGGAGTCGGTGTTTCTTCATAGCACATTGGAAGGTGGCCAATGTAATAACATCTAAGTTTCAAACTTTCGTGTCTACGACTGCTTCCAATAAAATATCCTTTCATTTACACTCTCCTATAACATCCATCAAAACGCCGAATGTTTTTAAGGAGAAAACAACAAGGACCCAATGCAGGAATGGAGTATTGTGTTCATTAAAAATGACGTGGTCTGACCTAAAGCTGACGGTACAGAACTCCACAAGGGACTAACAGGAACTAGAGTTAGTTTTTGTAATGTATAAGTAGTTTTTAGTTTCCGCACAAAATCGGTCATACGGAACTCATTATTCGGAAAACTTAACAAAAAGCTTAAGATTTTAGAACGCCCCATTACGGTTGGAACTATATTAAGTTTTCCACAGAATTAAGTTTTCTGAAATTAAGATTTTCGAATGTCTACTGTACCTGCGACAGCTACTCGCTCATTTCATATAAAAACTCGTTTTTCGAATGAGTGAAAAATGAGTTTTTATATGAAATGAGCGAGTCGCTGTCGCTAGACCCGATGCAATCGTGTCGAGGACAACGTACCTTTAGACAAACAATAAAATATGTACAAAACAATTTAAACTCACTATACCGGCGATCGAATAATATTATAATGACATCACTCTTTCATCATGGTGCAGCAATTATGGCATTTTTTAAGTATTTCGTAACATTTGTTGCATATGACACATTCCTTAATGTAATTGATGCATTAACTAATCTTGTGATACCAACAGTTCATTCGTGTGTGAATTAATTCGACACACCCGAATACATTTTGTTCCCTCCTTCATTCCGCATAAATGTAACTTCCTCAAAACAAATCAAGAAAACTGATAGAATATCGTTAGCAAGCTGGAAATCTTGTTGAGTTCATTTGCTGATCAAATTGGCTTACCTAATGTTTATATTTAAATAAAATTCGCGTATGACTGGTGTCAATTATAGAGATAGATTGGTGGCCCACAAAATGTGCAACAAAATAAAACTCACTTGAATTTATTATAAGGCTATCCGTACACGGGGATACTTTAGTCTCCGCGACCCAAAGAGCAGGCGACTCGGCGACTAGACGATTTACATGTGTACCTAAATCAAATAAAGCCGCAGACGGGGAGCATCGAGCCTGAATACTTCACGAATAAAGCCGCCACACGTATGCGAGGAGTATGAATACTTACCGAAGATGAATGAAAACAAAGAATGCATAACTATTAAGGGCGCCACATACCTAGCGATTTATTGGTCAATCGATTGTCCAGAATCGATCTGCCGCCCGTACAGCACACACACTGGGCAATTTATCGGGCAGTCTCACCGTCCACAAGACACAGCACAAAATAACGAAAATTATACTATTTTGGCGATGGAAGATCCATTGCTACTTTTGATGGAGAATGACCGCCACAACCACAGCATGAAGAACGACCACAGGTTTATGTCAAAAAATCAGCAACTGAGAACACATGATCGTCATGACAGCTTGTACGGAAAATTGCATTGGCAATACGTTCCACGCGTGAAATCGAAAAATTGAATCCGATGGTCACATACACCTTCCGATTTATCTCGCAATCAAAAAATCTCGCCAATCGATCAGAGGGTCTGTGGCGCTTCTTACGTGCATGTTCATAACCCGATTCCGATCTCGGTTTGTACTTATGCGAAAACGTTCTTTAACCGAATTTTATTAATTCTTACTTATGCATGCATAACGGCTAAGAAGCGTCGAAACTTTAGTATCGTCGTGTGCGGATAACAGTCTCTTAGTTTTTAGTCGCGGAATCGTTTCGTCGCCGCGACTCATATCTCTCCGTGTGCGTAGGCCTTAACTCGTTATTGTTCGCCGCAAAATATGTATGCCAAATGGTAAGATATTATCTCTTCTGGAATTTTGCGATATTATTCTCATTAAATATTTCATATTTTGTTTTTATTGGGCGTGAGTTATTACTTTTTATTTCAAGTGGATTACGCATATCACCCGGTAATTTGTTCTAGCTCACACATTTTTCTACTTCACATTTATACATACTTGTAGTCGATTACTTATATGGCAGTTGTAAAAGAAGCAAAAGAATATTATCACACTTCACACATATAGTTAGCTGCCACACGGCACGTTGCTATACTTTGCCAGAGCCGAAGAATATAAAGAATTCTGTTCAAAGCCATCCATTTAAGGAAGCGAATAGATTCCTTTTTTGGTTCAGGCGGGGGTCCGGATAAAAGCGACAATAGAATTAAGCAAAGTAATGAAACCACCGAATAAATAGAAACACGTAATTGTAATAAGAATGGTAATGATGACAAAATTTAATTTTCTTCTGAAGTTGGTGGGAGAGAATATGTAACGAGTGTGGAATAGTAATATCTGTTTGATGAGGGAAAGTGTGTATGGGTATTCTGTGTTGTGTTACTGGGACAGATTGATGTTTGTTTAATAATATTTCTAGGAGAGGGTATCCGTTTGTATTGTGTATAAAGACAAGACACCCTTCCTGTCTTGCCTTTATTTGGTTGTAATTTATCAGTGTATTTCTGTAGGGTCTATCCTGGATCGTGTCATTGCCGGATCTTCATCTGCACATATTGTTCCGGATCGCTTTTGGCTTTGGACCTCAAAAGTAAGACAATCATTAATATCGCATTCTCTGCGGGATTCTTAGACGAACGCCTTTTGAATATGGCAATACATCCGAATTCCTCTCTTGGCCTTTGGAAAATTTATAAAAATAACAGGCGCGACAATCCAGCATTGGACTAAGGCCGCAGGATGTGTTATAGTGACATCCTATTTCCAAGATCTTATCTGATTTTTGTTGAGGTAATGAGATCAGCATCACGCTCAGCAGTGTTATTTATCCCCATAAATAGGTACTCGTTTAACATCTGAGTGAGATCATAGTCCGTCACAAGCTCGTGAGTTCGAAAAACACCATGATCCACGGTGAGATTCGAACTCATGACCCTGTACACCGAAGGTGCGCGCACTAACCGCTAGACCAGCCAGACTACATATGTGGAACATTTGGTGCATTTCAATATAGACGAAGTTGCTTCGGATAGTAATAATGCAGTGAGAAACACAATCGAACTCACAAGGAAGCTACAAGGCATACGCATCGGCAACGACGAGGTACTAATCTCCTTCGACGTGAAGTCACTGTTTCCGAACACACCAGTCAAACAAGCGAACTACCAGCTCGATACAGGTAGTCGAGAATTCAAGGATTTCAATATCATTAGCTGATAAACTGAAATGGACGATTAAAATGAGTTTAGTCTTTTCGTGCGTTAAAATGAGATGAGCTCCCGGAATAAAAACTTAGACGTGGTGGCAGCAGTAATAGAATCTTAGTATGATAAAAAAAAAATCTGACTGAATCCCGATTTCAATTATTGTAGAACGATACAAAACGTTAAGTAAGCCAAACCTGCATTATATGGCATTTTCAAAATAAATTCATCTTTTTCTCAACACAAATGAATATGAAATTAACGATTTTGCAAATTAAATTAACGAAATTCACCAGGGGATACACTTCAGACCTCACCTTAACTATGATTTTCTGGAGTTTTTGTTTTGCCAGAAAGCTGTAAAATTGAAAAAGCCTGTTCGAAGCTAATTTTACGCAAAAGCTTGTACCGGTGTTACTGCAGTAACAGAAACTTCCCATGGCAATAACTACTCGTAAATCTGCTAAAATTCGGTGCCTACCGAAAGTCAAGAGATCAGATAAGACGATTGCATCTACTGATAGTTCAGGCGTTCTGCGACGACAATTAGCGCGTGTTTTACTTGCATTTTAATCTTGTCAACTCGTCACTTCATTGTACACTAACTTTGGAGCGTACATGGCAACATTTATACATACTTGCTGTGTGATTATTGTTCGCCCGTCCGTGTTTTGATCGGATAGTGTAAAATGATCATACAATGGTTCTTGTCGTGCAAGTTTACCTGTCCGGTTTCGTCTTACAATCTGAAACTACCCAAAGGACTTGCAGAATGAGTGCAATTGTACAAATAAAAATCTTTGGCATAGGTTTAACGTCTATACTTGGCATGAGCAGGGCCGGACTTCCCATATGGGCAACCTGTGCAGCTGCCCAGGGCGGCAGATTTTGAGGGACGCCAAATATTTGAAGCTTTCTTTTGATTTTACATTCTATAAAAGATAGACTTTTGACTCAAGGAGCGGTTGACATAATTAGGAAAAAATGTTAATTGATTTCTAAGTTATTCTAGTTAGGTGACGCCTTAATCCAAAAAACGCAAAATTCTGCTGGAAATATTCATTCCCCGAGTCGCATTGCTGACTAGTATGCTGAAGGAACCTCACCCGGATGTGAGAAGCAGCACTACAAATCGCTTTAAGCTGATGGTCAAATTAACCTGGGGTATGCACGTCTGAATTCAGCGTGAGGGTTAACGTTTAAGGGGGCCGAAGGAAGATCGGTCACACCTGCTATTGGGAAGTCTTTAGCAAATAGTGTACCTCGGCGATGGGTTTGCCCAGGGGACCACGGTACCTTCCTATCTCTAGGTGGCTGGAGGTTGTTACCTAAACTATAGTTGCAGCCCGGGGTTGGGCTTCAGAAGGTGAGTGTATGCATCGCACGAAGAAATCCCAATTTGACAATTAGACCGTGTCAATAAAATGCCGACTGTCAAAACAGTCCGATGGAACCGTGTGGAAAGAGCGTAATTGCTTAGGCACTCCCCTGGCGGTATGGTCCGGGAGATGACTCTCTCAATTTTATTGGAAGTCTCGAGCAGCTTTCGGGTGTAACAATCAATTAACTTCTGAACCTACATTGGCGGCGAGCTCCTGATTTCACTACAAGCGTTCTAAAATACTTCCTTCGTAAATCACCTCCAACCATTTGATAGGATCCAGTCATGCTTCCATTTTAAAAGATTTCAGATAGAGCTTAAGTAGTTTTGTTTTTTTTTTTAACGGAATGTACCGTCTTTGGCTCGTCACACTCAATAAACAATCTAGGTCATTAGCTGAATTGACGCACCTGAAGAGTTTTTGCTTGGTTTATAAGAAAAAGTTTTATTTCTCCATCCCGCAAATAATGCTTCACTTTTTACATTTTTCAACCCGTCAGATGTCTAGAAAAGTAACACGTCACGTCCATTCTTTTTTTTCCTACTTTAAATTGAATGAGAAGCAACAGTGACGAGTGCACGATTTGGTTTCGGGAAGGGTCCAAATCTCTCGGCATTGACTATCATTGTCTATATTTTCTACGTATCATGTTTCCATCGCGTGAATTGGTTTAAATTAATTTTTCACAACTTTTACGTTTAAATTGTCATGTTTTTAGTTTTAGTGTATAAAAACTTAAAATTCCACTGGCAATAAATCGTTTAAGATGACAAAAAATCAGCAAAGCATATAAAAGCTTTGCCTAACGGCTTTTGCTGAATAACATTGCGAGCTGCATTTCGAAACTTTTGTTAAATTTATTTTTGATCCCAAAAATTAAAAAAAAAGTCTCGAAATCGGAACTTAGGTTAATTACATTGGACAAAGGACATCTCAAAAATACTACGAGGTGTGACAATGAGAATACTTTTTAAATACTTTCTGAAAGGACCTCTGGTTGTCCGTAACCAGCAAGACAAACACATGGGTTACTGGAAAAATATGAAATGTTCATATCAGATACGTCCTTTAACGTTATCATATGATATGTGTATGCGACTCCTACTATTTTCAAGCTGAGCTACTGGCAGAGGGCGGCCATTTGCCTACTGCCCAGGGGCGACATACAGGTTAAATCCGGCTCTGGTCATGAGAGGCTTTAATGGACGGTTCTCAAAAGAACGGACTGATTTTGTGATGAAAATCAGCGCCCCAGTGCAATGTTAAGTTTTGGCGTTTTCATACTGCTGGATGCGAGGCCTTTCTACAAACTTTGTGGCTGTATGGGTCGCGGCTCCCGGTTGATGTGCAACTCCACGCCATTGTGAAAGCACGGCCCGCAAGATAATCCTATCTCAACATCGAGGAGTAAAATACTTTCCTGGGCACTTCTCGACACCCGTACTTGAAATATACGACCTTTGCTCAGGGCATCAAAGAAACCTTCTACAAGTGAAGCGGCTAGCACAAACCAGGATTCGTAACCTAACTTTAATTTGGTAAAATTGGAAACCACATACAAAGCAAGCTACGCAACTGGCTTGTTACTTAACACCATTTTTGTGGAGTTTTCAGAGTTTTCGAATAGAAGTTCTTATGAAATACGAAATAGCAAATTGCAAAAATTTTATATTTATATTGTTATAAAATACATATTTTCGTGCATGCAAATGTTTCGCTACAGTAGCCGACACCTTTACCGCTTACCATATTGCAACCACGCCCAGTTTTCTCAGCAAACAACAGCAAAAAACCCTATATTAAAATAGAGAGTACATGCAGCATGCATTCCTTCCTACTTTTTTGACAGCGTATAAATCTTATAAACTCTGTTTGTTGATTGGCACCAAACTGAGAGTCAAATCAACCATTGTACCAGTTTGAGGTAAGTCTGAGAAAATTAAGCTCCACTTAGAAATCAAATTCGATGAAGGGCAGGATGGGGTTTGATCTGTTTTTTTACTTTTTTGACAGCTTATATGTCTTATAAACTCTGTTTGTTGATTGGCACCAAACTGAGAGTCAAATCAACCATTTTACCAGTTTGAGGTAAGTCTGAGAAAATTAAGCTCCACTTAGAAATCAAATTCGATGAAGAGCAGGATGGGGTTTGATCTGTTGTTTTTCTTTGCGTCGACCACATCAACACCTTACCAGGTTTAATCAAAACCATCTTGGGTTTAACTGAGGAATGCGTCGAATTCAGATCTCCGTTGCACATGCATATCTTTCGACAGTGGCTAATATTAGGGAAACATACATCGGTGCAAAATGTAGCGTACTCCATAAAAGTAAGGTGTTGGGAGGGCTTGGAAGTTCATCGCAGGGTCAGGCAAGTTTTAATCCTATCACCGATTCTGTTTCTTTTTGTGATTGGTGATGTGATTCTTGTATAGCTAGCTTTTCCTGAAGATGGCAACCGTGGTATTCAATCGACTCTGAAGACATATTGTTCACACTTTGGCAAAGTTATCTCAGTATGAAAACTAAACTGGGGCTGTTCGGCTCCCTGATTCTTTCAGTGCTGTACATATATGGGAGCAGCTGCAGTTACCAAGAAGTTGCAAACTTTCGTCAACACTTGTCTTCTTCGAATCGTAAGAATTTTGTAGCCTGAACGAGTTTTTAATGAAGACCTCCGTCGGTGCACGTTTCAAATGCCAACCGACGAATTGACTCCAAGCTGAAAGTGGCAGTAGATTGGTCATATGTTGATGTCAAGAGAACGCTCTACCATACTATCTATACCAGGAGCTCCCAAACTATGCATCGCGACGTCCGGGGGCGTTGCAGAGTTTTTACAGAGGCGTTGCGGGACGCCATATCTTTCATACTGGGGGAATTTAAAATTTTAAATATCTTCTATTTTAATGCCTTTCGAAGTGATTATTCCAAATTTCTTGCCATCCGTTCGGTGGCGAGTATGTACAAGTATATTTAGTCACGTGCAATGTTATATTTTAGACATTCTGTAGTAGAAGAATTCACGTCAAAATTTAGAAGGACATTGGGAAACTTCATTCCCGAAATCATGCTCAATGCAGCAAACATGTAATAATTGCTCTGAAATGTCCTTGAATTTGACTCAATTTAGGGATAGGCATTTCCACAAACACCCAAACTGAGGGGGTCATCGAATGGCTTTGGAAAAAGTGTAGCTGCGAATGATGTTAGCCTAATAACTACACAGAGAAAAAAAATTAGAATGGTTATCTAAAGAAATAGTCGAATTCATCTAAAGTTCGCGTTGATTTTCAGCTTATGATTCTATGTAGTTGAAACAGTTACGAAGATATGGATATTTTTTCTATTCGTCATTAGTTGAAACATCTACTATATTTGCAAATTCAATTAATTCATTTGTAAAGACAGCTATTCATTATCTATAAATTGTTAAATGTTGAATAGCTAAATTGTGTTGAAGAAAAAAGAACGATTGTTTGTAGTTAAATTTTATATTTGAATAGTACAATCAACAACTTTTGTGGAAGAATTGACTAAACTTTTTCTTCTAATCTTGCGTGGTTAAATGAACGAATTTAATAGTATTTTCAGCTACGAAGATTAGAGAAATCAGCTATTTCTTTGGTAAAACTATCTAAATTTAAGTCAACTACTTCACTTTAGATAAAAAGTCTAAACCATTTTTTTCAGTGTATAGTTTACATCCCCTTCGAGAGACGATGATGATATATACAACTTACTCCCTCTGTGCTTCTTTGAGGCTTCACCCGATTTGAAAAATGTGGGCATGATGCGTTGTCTAATCTATCTAATCTCTTTAAATCAACACAAACTAACAAATATTGAGCTAAACATATGATAATCCAATTTACTGAAGTACTTATAAGGTACTCGTCCAACTTAAAAAAAAGAATTTATATTACTATCGTTAAATGTCTTGAAAACACGCACAATAAGGCTTAAAAAAATCAAAATTCTCTTCACTGTCATTAATTAACAATTTCAATGTCGATATCATTACGGGCGGTACTGTATCAAGAATTCATTGTCCAAATTGCACTCCCACCTACACTTACCCAAATTTGGCAACCCCATAGATAAATGCATAGAGATTTTTTGTTTTGATTTGGTTTCCCACTTAGTTAGTGCGGTGGTGTACATACTCTGGAACCTTACAACAGCCTCCGAAAGATTGGTTCATGATCATGACTACATACTTGACAAATTTGAATGAATATTGTTTTTAAAAGATTATCGTAAAAAAAACATTCAGCACACGAGTGTGAGTATGCAATAATGTAATACGGGATGTTGCCTCTGTTTTTGATTTTGTTTCTGTTTAGTTTTTGGCTAATTAAAGAAAATTTTTGGAAGTTGACCGTGAAATTAAAAGTGAAAAAATAGCGTTTATTTTGTAAAGTGTTGATTGATCGTTATCGTTACGGGTGGGTGAGAATGAAATAAGAGATTGAATTAAATGGTATGGAATGGATGTAAAAACTTAAATGAATTTGAGGTAATGCGGTAAGCTGTGGTAACACGGTCATTAGTAAGTAATTTTCGACTTTCACTCGAGATGGTTGATAAAATGATTTTATTGTATAAAGTGTTCATTAACACAACCTAATTTGGATTTGCCCATTGATGATTTAAAGAAGAATTAAGGAATAGTCCCCATTACCTTTATTAAGTCACAAAAAATCCATCATGACATGACACCCACAATGCTCAAGCTGTTTTGGTGATATATAGAATACGACTTGTTTGGTGTATTTAAAAAAATAAAAAAGACGAATCATGGGGTTTTTCTATTTGCCTTTCTAGGAAGAAAGCAACCAAAGTTCAGCAGATTTTGCAAGAAGTTAATAGCACACCCACTGCTTCGTTGTTAACAACTATCAGTTTCTTGATATACAAACTTAAACAGCTACATACCAAAAAGTGGTCCTATAGTACATGATATCTTATTAGCCGATTCACGAGAAATGTGGTGAAGATAGTAGAGACTGTGCGCATTTTAGCTGATCACGTATGAAATATCCTGCAATAACATTTCGGCTGTAAAAGCTATCGCGGCGAAATGTGTGCGTTGTGCGACCCCGAACCAAATCGAAACTGTGTCGATACTTCAAAAAGCTGTTTGAAAAAGACCAAGTGCAACTGATAGGGTGTTTTTGCGGCGGTTTATGACCGTCGATGGAATTAGAATCCATCACAATACGTCGGCAGCCAAAGAGAGCACAGATAGAGGATATCTCCTATGGAACGTGTTCTCAGGATTAGCCGGCTACACTTTTTTTTTAAACGACTAACAATCCGGCTAAATAGGTTGCAGCCGCAAAAAAACGACCAACAACCGGCTAAAAAGATACAAAACGTTGAAATTGTGATATAAACTAAAAAAAAGATAAAGAATTGTTTCTTCTTTGGAGTACTACCCGTTAACATTTCTGTTTCATGCAGCAATGATTTCTTAACCTCGTTACATATGCTGTAATCTTCGGCATAGCAATCAAAATTTTCATTGTTTTAGTCTAGATGCACAATAAATCGAAATTAAAATAGTGAGTATGTGAAAAACGTCGTAAACTAAATTTGCTCACAGTGAGATTCGAATCCCCGACCCTGTGGTCCGAAGGTGAGCGCACCAACCAGACTACAAATTTTCGCACAGATTTTTGTTAATTTGTTGCTACGAATTTCACAACATGTCATAGATCTATTAAAATTTGTACGAATCATTCAATCCTAACTGAACCATAAAAATGAAGAAATATTCAGATAATTGTAACCCCTAGAAATGCGGATTTAGCACAACGATTTTACAACGTGCTAAATATACTACTTTGACGTTTATTTGAATTTAAAACGAATGAAATTATGCCTAGGCACTGTTAATGAGCTTTGCAATTTAAGTGTTTGCATCAAATTCTGCTTTTAGTGCAGTCATATTAGCATTTCAAATAGAAAAAAAATAGAGTAAGGCTAATTTTTGTTGTTTTTAAATCAGTGGGCTCCCAGGAATCTACAACAGATTTTGCTAAAAAAAATTTTGATCGGAAAGGTCCCAAAAAGGACAAAAAAGGATACTCTTTAAGCCTTGACCGGAGGTCGGCATGCGGGGTATCATATCAAAGGGGACGTCGAGTACGTTACATATCCGGTGTTTGTTTCCTGTTTCATGGACCCTCAACGGAATAAATCGCGATTAAATGGAAAATTTTCGCGTTTCCCGCGTATCTTTCCAAAGCCATAACTACGAGAATAATTCAAGTTGTCACCACTTTTATCACTTTTTCATTTAAATGCGCATGCCGACCTCCGGTCAAGGCTTAAAGAGTATCCTTTTTTGTCCTTTTTGGGACCTTTCCGATCAAAATTTTTTTTAGCAAAACCAACTGTAGATTCCTGGGAGCCCACTGATTCAAAAACAACAAAAATTAGCCTTACTCTATTTTTTTCTATTTGGAGGCCTGAAATGGGATATTTTGACTGCACTATTTGCTAATCTTTGTTTTTTGTTCTCTTCCATCAATACAATTTAGTATCAATTTTATCAACATTTGAAAAAAAATCAAAATTGGCAAAGCATAATTTGAAATGGATTGATATAGTTGATGCACTGAGAGCAGACGTGTCAAACTCGCGGCCCGCATTCGGCCCTCCTCGCAGTTCTCTGCGGCCCGCGGCCATGTCGAAATAGCACAATCTGTATCAACACAAAAAAGGTGAAATTGGTAAGGTGAACAAATTCAGAAATCAAACTCAAGTCTACAAAAATTACTAAAACTCGTCAGTGGTTTATGTAAGATTATTTTAGGTTTTTTTCTCCAGCAATTTGAGGCTGGTTATTTGATTTTATAAAACAGCTCATCGTTTTTGTTCAGGACGATACTAAGTCTTTCTATGAAACTGTTCTGCCCCGAAATGCTGTTAATAAAAAATTGGTTGGCTTTACCGAACATGAGATTTTTTTGGAAAAATTACAAAGCTTTAAAAACTACGAAAATCTTAGAATTGGTGACTAAATGTGAAATTGCAACATAATAATTTGAGCCCAAGTGCCTGATTTTTAGACCTATACGCATGAGTTTGTTTAAAACCATATCACAAACAACTTTTTGCCACCTTTCTGCTGAAATTAATTTATTCTGACTATTTTGTTATTTTGGGCGACCTCGGATGACTGGTGCGAATCATTTTTTATCATCCAAAATTTGGCGCAAATAATGTAATTGTGGTAACTTGAAGACTAATCATATTTTCATGTTTTTGCTACTTGCCTTAATTTTTAAATGTTCTTGAAGTACATTTTCGAAAGCAGGAAGTTCTCACGGATAATCCCGAAGCCCCTATATTCATCTAGACTCTCTGCTATATTTTAAAAGTAATATTCTGTAATCAACTTTCGTAATACGATTACATAAAAGTTTTTGAAATTTTCCTCCTGCGGCCCACCTAAACCTGAGGAGAGTCTTATTTGGCCCGCGCCAGGTTTTGAGTTTGACACCCCTGGTCTAGAGATTAAAAACCATTTCTTCTTGAATTAAATGATTCAACCTAAATGTCTACAATCATATTTTACCGTTCCGCTTATATATACTACCAAACCAAGATCTAGGCTAAATTGGCAACACTGTCGAGGAGGCAAAAACGTTCATCTTGACCCTGAAATCAAAAAGCAAGCATTTTTTTCGGACGCTACTGGAATAATTTCAATCGACTGTTTGGAGGATGGAAAGCGATAACAGGGCAATATTATTATTGCTTTATTGGATAAATTCGATGATGCGTTTAAGAGAAACGATGCCATTTGCAAGGAAGAAAATTGCATTTTATCATGATAATATGTCAGCTAATTCAAGCCTTGTTCTAACTAAAAAAAATAATTTATTTACGCAATGAACTGCACCTTATTATACACCTAAGTACCAGGATCATAGTTTGGCAATACACATACAAGAAAATTGAAAAATAAATAAAAACATTTCCATAAATCGAGGTTTTTCATTCGGAGTTGGTTATTTTCCGAACGCCCGCCCCTCGTAATGAGGACTGCATTGAATTTCAGAACAGTATAAAACAAAAATTAAACTCCGCCACTCGATGCATAATGTTTTTTTTTTTTAATTAGAGCCTCTATTAAAAAGGACAGAGAGCTATAATCTCTATAATATGCACGTAAGTTATTGCATTTATTTAACATACAGTTTAAAACTATAACCTCAATCCAACTTCCGCCCAACCCCTACTTATTATTCAAAACAAACCATTATTCAATATTATCTTCAAGCTAAAACCTACAACACATACTACATACAATACATGTCACTCCATATGAAATCAATAAATCGTCCAGGAGACAAGTGGATCAATCCAAATTAAGGTCTCATAAAAGCTATACAGAGAAATGAAGAAAACTGCAGCTAAACATGAAGCAAGTTCAGAAGATACAGATACACGATATTATACATACACTTTACCACCATATTTCAACCAAGAAATGCAAGTGATTTATTGAATTCAAACCTTTCAAATGAATGAATTGGAATAACGTCAGGGTAAAGACTTTAGGATCTGGTTGAGGAAACCTGCATACTAACTTTGGTTGGTTACATGTTAATTTTAGCCTACGAGCCCACACTAGTACGTACGTTACATATCGTATGACTTGACTACCAGGCGACGGCGAGTAACCAACAAAATCAGCTAAAACAACATTCGCGTGCTTTGTAGGCATTTTGCGACAATTTTTTTTTTTATTTCATTATTTTTTTGTTCGTAATGCGAAAAGTACCGGAGCAGAGTATAATATTGTATAGTATAGCATTTAAGACATAGTTTTTCTGCATCATTAATTTTTCCTCATCAGTTCATTTCTCTGCGTTAAACCTCCATCTCCATTTTATGGTCATGTGGATACAAAGTGCGGTGGAACCGCGGAGACAAGAGACCTCCATTTGGTTGACTACATGCGTGTGTCACCGTCCCGTTGGGTAGTGACGAAATGCTCATATTTAGACTATACGATGACTGTATTTCGCAATTGCATAATTAAAATATCCATTTGTATAAAGTATGTATTTATCTAATCTAGTAGAAAGCTGAATACATCTAAAATATAAACGATGATATGGTTAGGTGTTTACTCAGCGTATTCGAGTGCGAACACTTTGCGTAATCCACGTTCAACTTATTCGCATGGGAATTCTGATGATTATGTTACTGAACGTTAAGAAATCTGCTGTTGACATTTGACTGTATGTTTTTTTTTTAAAGAACTGGCATAGCTTATGGAAAATATCAAGATTGGGGATAAGATAAATTTTCATCAAAATGGCACTCAGGAGAACATACCTCTGTTTCGAAAGGGGCGTAAACAGTTTCACTATTTAATTTAAAGTTTCAAGATGCCCAAGGCAGAAGAAGCGAAAAATCACATCGAAGCTGTAAAATAGAGAGTGCAGTAATACCTTCCTTAAAACACCACAATAGCCGTGCTGTTACTGATAAACAGCACTATTACCCGAGTTCAGGGGCGTACACAAAAGAGGTTTTTAGAAAATAGATCCACGTTACAGCTAGGAAGTCTATAGTACTCGCAGATATCTTAAAACGGGTTTTGAATTTGAAGAAAAGGTCAAATGTCGACATGGGTCGTTCTGTTAACCGAAAGTTCGGTTATTCGAGTTTCCATCGAAACAATTCCAAAATTGTCTAAAAGTGAAATTAATTATCAAACTGGGAATGCGCAAAATGACTAGAGCTGAACTTCAGTTCAGACACTTAATTTTTGCAACTATTCGATGATTTCGCAAGAAATATCCTGGAGTATCCGGTTCGGTGTATCGGCATTGGGATCATCTAGCCTCTACGTTGCCTCCAATAATCTCCAATGTTTACCTCGTATATGAAAACGGGTGAGTAGGCATGTTCGGTACTCGAATTTCAGTACCAGATACCTGTTTTCTTCAACACCGGGTACCACACCCCGTACACCGGCACCAACAGATTTTTTTCCTCAGTATCGGTAGTCTGGCTGGTCTAGCGGTTAGTGCGCGCACCTTCGGTGCACAGGGTCATGAGTTCGAATCTCACCGTGTTCCATGGTGTTTTTCGAACTCACGAGCTTGTGACGGACTATGATCTCACTCAGATGTTAAACGAGTACCCATTTATGGGGATAAATAACACTGCTGAGCGTGATGCTGATCTCATCACCTCATCAAAAAGCAGATAAGATCTTGGAAATAGGATGTCACTAACACATCCTGCGGCCTTAGTCCAATGTTGGATTGTCGCGCCTGTTATTTATTTTATTTATCGGTCTTTTTCCGTTTTTTTTAGCAACTGTTCAGTATCGGTCTACTCGTAGAATCGGCGTAGTAACACTAAGGTAATTTTAGTCTGTTGATTCGGATTTTGACGCGAAAACTACGTAAAAACACTTGTTTTGGTGCCTCCCCCAGAATAATTTTTTTTTCTTGAGAAATACTCATCGAATCGGCGCGGTAGAAACATTGAGGTAATTTTGAGTTGCTGATTCCGCTGATGCTAATCGGAGGAACCTAAATTTGGAATCAGCGACCCAAAATTATCTTAAGGCTCCGTCACACACAACGCGATCTCACTGCTCACACTGTATTACGCTATATGTATTTCATTATTATTAACATCAAATAAAATGCGGGATGAACACGTGATTTGACCAGGACTGGATATGATCTCTTTGGCGCCCCTGGGCTGTTGCCAAATTTGCCGAACTTCGCCACTGGTTAACCTGGGAAGTAGTAGTCGCATACGCATTTTTTTACGAGTTACGGAAATCCTATGGTTGCTTGAAAATATGTTGCTTATCCCACCCTCCCCTGGGACGTAGCCAAGGGAGGGGTCCTGAACTCTACCGAAATTTTTCAAAACAGCATTGAAATTTCAATGGAGACATCAATGAAAACTCAAATGATGCTGAGGTGATTTTTCCATTGTCGATATAGTTTTGGAAATGATGAACGAATAAACCCAACAAATCTCGAGTGGCGTCATATTTTCCGCGAAAACATCATGCGGGTGATAATGTTAAGTGTTTTCCTAATAAGTTTTTTGTCAATCACTCAAATTTCCACAAAACCTAAGGCGGATTTTAAGGGAGACCCTTTGACTTCATCAGGATATTCGAAAAATCTAGTAGCATTTTTGCGGTTTCCGTTGTCTAGTGCAACCTGACCAAAGATATTTTGTTTTCGGTGAAAAAGATAACCGAACAAAATTTATTCAGCAAAAGTAATTCGGCGCTTGCTGTTTCGGTAATTTTAATTATAATTGTTGAACAGTTTTGAAAATTAGGCTCAAACCTACTGAAGTTGATAGTAAATGCAGCAAGGAAACCTATACTTTTATCATTATCTCGGATAGTCTGAGTTCACTCCAGAAACGAGAATTTCCATCAAATTCTAAAAGCGATCATGCAGAGCATGGTTTTGTACAGTCCTTTTGGTTACTATTGAACGCAGCAAATTTTTCTTCCAGTATGTCATCACAAAATTGTTTCTTCAATTGTTCTGCATTATTAGAGGAATAAAACTATTTTTTTTAAAGAGCTGCCAATTTTTCATACATTCCATTTCAGGTGTTTATTTATTTCTCATTTGCCGGGTTTTTGGATATGCTTCATGCAGTTCTGCAAATACTATAATTTAACCTCTTTTCTAAACGTTTAACGGAAAAGGAGAAATGAATGCAAAATTGTTCAATCGGTTAAACTCTTTCCACGATCGTTATGATCAAAGAAATTTTTAGCTTTTTCAATTTGAGGTGAGGGAGCGTATGTATCAAAATACACCTAACTAGAATAAATTAACATTTATTATTGTATGATTATGTCGACTGCTCCTTGACTTTTCAAAATGGATCTTTCACACAATTCAAGCACATGTTCAAAAATTTGCCGCCCCGGACAGTTGCCCAAATTGCCCATATGGGAAATCCGGCCCTGGATTTGACAGAACGCATTGCCGGTCTGCGATCGGTTGTAAAATAAAATAAATATTGCGTCACAACGAATGCATGTGATAGATCGCTGCGAACCCGTGCGATACATTGAATTACATTGGACGTGGATGCAGATCGCGTTGTATCTGTATGTCTTTAGTGTTTTTGTGCAGCACCGATTCAACAAGTATTTCCCTGAGAACATCGGGATACCATTCTGGGGCTTGCAACCCCAACAATTTTTTGTTTGGTTTTGACCTCAAATTGGGAATTAGCGACCCAAAATTATTATTATTATTAGGGTTTTTGGCGCACCAATTGGACGTGTATTTCCCTGAGAAAATTGGAGTACCTTTCTGAATGAATAAAGTCTTCAAACAGACGAAAAACGTGAACTTGAAAAAACCGGTACTGAACATGTCCTGAAAAAAAAACATGAACAGGTGCTGCAAAAAAGCCGGTGTTAAAAAAAACGGAACTGGCGCATGGTTGAAAAAATCAGAATATCGGTACTTCAGAATATTTTTGGGAACCTAACTAATTTTTGGTAACAAATACCACTTTTTGGTTTGTATATCATTTCAGTATTCAGTATATCTTCTTCTTCTCAGTACCGTATAGCTCCATGTGGGACCATGGTGCGTTAACTCAGCCGTTTATAAGCGATTTCGAGTCAAACGTAGAACAAACACCAACTTTTTGAGCAGTAGGCATTTTCATATGAACTTCCATTTCAAGGATATAGTGCTTTTAGTAGGGCATCAATAGTTTAATTTAAATTTGAAATTAGAAGATTAGTACAAACATACATTTTTTCTTAACACCCTGCAGACAAGTAATTATTAAGGTAAATTAAATTGTTTATTCGTTTATTGTAATTGAGGAGGAATTAAATATAGCATTTCCAGGTCAAGTAAATAACTCTCCGAGACAAATAGATAAATTTCCGAATCAACAAAATACATTTCCGGATCAAAAAAATAAATTTGCGAATTAACAAAACACGATTCCAGATCAAATAAATAAATTTCCAGACGAAATAAATGAACTTCTAAATGAAAAAAATAAATAACCAAAACAAAAAAATAAATTTCCAAATCAAAAAAATAAATGTCCAAATCAGGAAAATAAATTTACAAATCAAATAAATAAATTTCCAAATCGAATAAATATATTTACACACCAAAAAAGTAAATCAAATAAATACATTTCCAAATCAAATAAATATTTTTTCAAAGGTTAATAATGTTCTTCTAATATGAAAAATTAAATTATAATAAATTTATGAGACCCTAGCGGGCGGTTGGAAGTGGAAGTCTATGAGATTTTAAAGTAAAAATTCGCTTGTGTAGCGCGCAAAAAAAAAACAGTATACGACAATTTTGCTTGTCCCAAGTAGGCGTAAGTTTTTTTTACGCACATCTAAAAAAACACTTCTAATTTGGAACTTTTATTCAAATTCAATCGAGACCTAATAATTTTAACTTTTAAGTACCGACACTGGGTCTTCCGGACTCGAAGATACTGTCAATGTATAGATTCCGTTATGTTCCCGAACCTCCATCATTGGGAGAATTCACATTGTAAGACAAAACCGGACGGGTAAACTTGCAAGACAAGAACCATCGTTCTTACAATCTGAATTGCACAATGCTTGTCTGCTGGCCACTACAAAAGCTCTCGCCGTCCGTTTAGTGTAGTTACTACGTGATAAACCTAGTACATCAGATTGCAAAATGTGGTGGAGACAAATTTTTTTTTGTTTCTTATGTTTTTTGGGGTGCTGAGCACGAATCCGAAACTTCCCACCAAAATTTCGTTGCGGAACAGGGTCAAAATCGTGAAAAACCCTAAAATTTTTGCTGTTTTTCCGTTATTCGCCCCTAATTCTGCAACTATTTATTTCTGCGAAAAACTCTCCATGAATATTTTAGAGAGCACATAATTGCGCGTCCAAAGAGACATAAATATTAAAAATCTGTTGAGCGGTATTACTACAGTGGATAATTTAAATGTGCCATTTTTAACATAGTTCCATTTTACGAAAAAAATTTTGGGATTGAACGGTTTTTCATTTTTGGTCGTAAAAGTTGCATTTATCTTGTACATTGTGTATTTTGGAGTGCAGAACCTGAATCTGTAAGTTCCCACCAAAATTTCGTTGCAAAACAGGGTCAAAATTGCAAAAAACGCCAAAAAAATGACTCTCAATTGTAGCAATACCGCTCAACACATTTTAATGATTAATGGCGCGTTGGACCCGCAGTTATGTTTTCTCTAATATTTTCATGGACGGGTTTTCGGAGAAATGTACACTTTCGGAGTTATAAACAAAAAAACCGGAAAACTCCGAAAATTTTGGGTTTTTTCGCGGTTTTGATCCTGTTCCGCAACGAAATTTTGGTGGGAAGCTCCGGATTCGAGCTCAGCACTCCAAAAAACATAAGAAACGAAAAAAAAATTTTCTCCACCACACTTTGCAATCTGAAATCACCTCGGAACTACACTAGTTTATTAGCACAAACAAACACCCGGCGAGATCTTTTGTAGTGGCCAGCAGACAAGCTTTGTGCAATTCAGATTGTAAGAACGATGGTTCTTGTCTTGCAAGTTTACCCGTCCGGTTTTGTCTTACAATTTGAATTCAGCCATTCTGAGGTCACCTCTATATTCGATTCTAATGTAAAATAAAATTTTAGAAAGCTCAGCTGGTGTGACTTGAGTTATGAGGAAGTTATGGTAGTTTAGAGATGGCAAATAACGTCTAAGAAAACAATTTATATCGTCCTATTCCAAGCGTGTGTAGTACAATTGACAATTATATATACGTCATTTTGAATAAACAAAATCTCATTCAGATTGAAATAATTAATTAAATTTTTTTCAATGCTCAACGAAATTCATATAAAAGCACATTATTTACTATATTAAAGTACTATTTTTTTAAATCGTTTCCTTCATACGAAGCATTGTTTATTTGATTTGTGAAATATGTTTTTTGATCGAAAAAATAATTTTTTTGATTTGTGAATTTATTTTTATGTTTTGGACAATTTTTTATTTGAATTGTACATTTATTTTTCTGATTTGGACATTTATTTTTTTGATTTGGAAATTTATTTTTATGATTTGTTTTTTATTTTATTCATTTAGGAATTCATTTTTTTGTTTCGAACTTTTATCTATTTGATCTGCAAACGTGTTTTTTTGATTCGGAAATTTACCTATTTGTTTCGGACATTTATCTAATTGACTCGGAAAGCTATTTACTTGACCTGAAAATGCTATAATATGTACTTTTGAAATAATCAACAGCTTTAATTTTCCTTGAAAAGTTTTAGACTAAAGGTAAACAGGTAAACTTTATGATCCTATTCGACAAGAATTTGATTACTTTTATTATTTCTCATCATAATGTTCAGTAGTTTCCGGAAAAAGATCAGCTCTTGTTGACTTAATGCAGATAATTTGATGCCTATAGTCCAAGTTATACCGTATACCAAGTTACTTCAAGAAAACTCTTATAATTGTCTTTGATGTGACATCTTTCTTCAATTCTTTAATTTAATCCTACCCAAAAATAGTCGAATGAATTCAAGTTCGATAAACAACTTAAGCAAGGAAAAAATTACACTCCATTTTAATGAACCTACTCCTTGGTCAGTTTAAAATTTCTTTTGATCGCAAAGGAAACTTCGAAGCTATTCGACCAAATTACTTTACTTGTTGTAGTGTTTGATTTACTTTTCGGAGAGATGCGGTATTTTCAATACTTCAAGCGATAAGCGTCCGTAATAGCCCAGCCAGCATTGGCGTCATAAATCGTCAAAATAGTCCAAAATAAATCTCACTTCATGCATCACGAGTTAACGTGCTGTATCTATAGGAAAGTGAAACACATGATAGCCAGCTGAGGGAAATGCCAATATTCAGTCTTGACACCTTATGGCCAGCTGAGGGAAATGCCATTAATCGGTATAGACTATAATGTAGCCGCCTCTTTCTATTTTCATTTTTGAACGTAATTGCTTGGATTGGGAAATACATGGTTGCTTTTCCCCTCGGAAATGATTCGTACACTTGTCGTACACTTGTCTTACACTTGTCGCACCCTTCTTTACTAGAGAGTGTCCCATTCATAGTGGAGGATATTTTTATGGTAGGTAGTGTGGCTCATTTGGGAAAAATCAATGTACAACGGGACCTTTACAACCGTTACAATGTAATAGCATTTTTTGCAAATTGATTCAAAATGCCTGACTCGCCTAACTAAATCAAAATTTGCCACACCACCAAACATTTCATCCGAGATATGACTTCACTAAAATAAAACGACACCTCGCCTGTTACAAAGTTGCTCGTATCTTCCGAGATACAAACTTTAAAGAAATTTTCAAATCCGTTTTTCATCAATTTTTATCATTTGAATTTTTGATGAAAACCCGATTTGAAAATTTCTTTAAAGTTTGAACGGGTTTATCTCGGAAGATACGAGCAACTTTGTAACGGGATAATAGGGATGGTATAAGAGGGGTGTAATTATTGTTTTGCCTATATGTGTACGTACGTATTGTGAGTTTGGTGAGGAGCAAATAATTGAGCTTGATAGACATTAGTTAGACATTATAGTACGGGAGCCAGGTACCCAACTACCTTCCTCATAAGGTAACCGGCTGAAAATGTGTACAGGTGGTAGTTCATCACCGCTTCTGTGCAAAACTGCTGGTCAGCCCAAAATTTAGCGGTTCCTTGTTAGGGTAATTACGCAATATGTGTGCTAATTTTGAGGTTCAATCTTCCTCATAAGGTAACCGGCTGAATTTAAGTGCATGTGTTAGATCTCGACTTCTAGATGCCGAAAGTGCTGGTCAGCCCAATTTTTAGCGGTTCCTTCACCTATGCTGACCGCCTCAAAGCTGCAAAAAAATGACCCCTACCTTCCTCATAAGGTAACCGGCTGAATTTATGTTCAAACGATAGATCTCGCTTAACCGTATCGAAACATAGTGGGCTGACCGCTCTGAACCGGTTCCTAGACCGGTTTTAACCGGTTTAAAGTATTGAAAATACGCTCGTAAAAAATGGATTTTTGATCATACCTGATTAGGTAACCAGGCTGCATTTGTATTCAAATGGTAGATCTCAATTCGCCCCTGTCAAAACACTGCACTGTGCAAAATATTCGGATAATTTTTTATACGAATGATTCTATTAAATGCTTGTATACAATTTCTTTTATAAAAGCAAACTAGTCTCAATGAATAAAATTGTTTAAAACTTCGCCTAGTTTAAAATTTATACGTAAGCAGAATTGATTCATAATTTAAAACGTTAGTCTGCATTAAATTTATAAGAATAAAGTATAAAAGGTGAATACTAAACCTCAACTCTATTCCTTTCATACGACAAATTTTATAAAGATGAATTTTAGTTGGCTTTTCTATTAATTTGTAAACGCTATCAGAATTAAAATACAAGATATGTATGCCAAATAAACACATGCATTTAAACAGTCATAGTATAAAATATATACTGCTGGTGTATTGATTTCAAAATAAGACGAAATTCTTCTCATAATAACGGGATATTTCGTGTGCAATTTGAAATTCAAAAGTCAATAAAGTGGTCATTCTTTGTTTAACATTAGAGTAGTGAAATAGTGACGCGAATAAAAAAATCTCTCTCTCTCTGTACTGTAACCCCTTGTGGGGCATGGTGCGTTTATAGGCTACTTCGAGTCAACATTACATTGCATATAGAGGAGTGTATATAATAATGCAAGCACTATATATTTCCTGGACCACGCCGAGATTCGATCTCCGGACCTCTATACTACTAGCATCGTAGGGTGCAACTCAACCAAGTAAGCCACAGAGCGTGATATATAGTGAAAAAAATTAAAATGTATCCCGGACTTTTTGTTAAATTTAAATATATAAATATCGTGAAGTTGGTGGTGTTGGTGTTCCCGAACAGACAAAAAGTTATATCTTATATGTCAATACTTTGTTAAAGCTCCTATTTAAGAATATGTATAACTATGTATAAAGATCTATGTAATTAATAAAGTAATTCCTAAATGAATTTAAAAATATAAAAACGCATTTTTATTCAAGCATTTCAGGATTGTAATCGTCCATTCGATTTACCGCATTTGGAACGCGAATCATATTCTAAACCGTATTCAATTTAATACGTCGCAGTGTATTAACTATATACTATTCGATAGTACATTACACTTTTATACGAATAGAATTTATAAATCGTAAGTTATAGATATTTATATGGAAACAGTATAAATTTCATATATAAAAGAATTAAATAGTTCTATTTAGGTACATATAGGTCCTATATAGTCGGAAAATAAAATGTGTCGATACTTCACTGGTATAAGATTAATATAACGTAGAATAGAATTTAATATCCACGAGAGATATTATTCTTATACGAAAAATTTATGGACTTATATGTATACGAAATTTAAGTTTGTTTTACTCCAAAATTTTACACAGTGTGGTCGGCCCAGACCAAACCGGTTCCTTGATGCATTTTTACCGATTCAAAATAAGCAAAAATACACCAAGTACACAGTATAAACTACTTAATTTTGGGGGGATATGAAGCATTCACCCGATTAAATTTATGTTCGTATGATAGACCTCAATTCGCCTGTGTCGAGAGTACTGGTCAGCCCAGACCAAACCGGTTCCTTGACGCATTTTTACCGATTCAAAATAAGTAAAAATACACCAAGTACACAATATAATCTACTTAATTTTGGGGGGATATGAAGTAATCACTCAATTAGATTTATGTTCGTATGACAGATCCTAATGCGCCAGTCTCAAAAGTGCCGGTCAGCCCAGACTAAACCAGTTCCTTAACGCATTTTTACCGATTCGAAATAGGCCAATTTACACCAAGTACACAATATAATCTACTTAATTTTGGGGTGATATTAAGTATTCAGCCAATTAAATTTATGTTCGTATGACAGATCCTAATGCGCCAGTCTCGAAAGTACCGGTCAGCCCAGACCAAACCGGTTCCTTGACGCATTTTTACCGATTCGAAATATGCGAAAATACACCAAGTACACAATACAAACTGCGTAATTTTGGAAAAACTTAGGCCCGATTTCTCAAAACTCTTATCGAATGGTTAGTCTTATCGTATTTAGAAGACACACAAGCTTTCAAACAATTTTAAAGCCAGTATACCTCGAAATATTATTAAAAATTTCGCTTTCGAATGCCTACGACGGCCGCAAACTCAGGGAGGGAAGGAGATACTAATAAAAATGGAGCGGGATATTTTTGGAAGGCTTTTATGTATTTCTTTAAATAAGGAAATCAAATTGGAAGTTTGTTTTTCCTATCCATTAGCGCCTTCACCACCAGCGCTGTGTCAATATTCTGGGGAAATGTGTAAAACAGATAAGTCAGCTCTCGCGAAATATTTGAAGAAAAAAGTTAAACCATCTGTACCCAACACAGTAGATGTTGATATTATTGACGGATTTTACTTTCTCCACCAGCAGTCCAAATCGCTGCCGTAAACGTTTGGAAAAGTATCAGAAACCATTTTGAAAAGAATATGCGATTCCGTTTCACCAGAGGTGCATATTGTTTTCGATATATATCTTCCGTGGACCGTGTTCGATAAAAAATGGTGAACGTGAAAGACGCCAGGAACATGATGTGTCTTACACTATTCGCGGACCCCAACAAACTAGACCACTTGATTTCAATAAAAGTTTACGAAATAGAAAATTTAAAGAAGCTTTGGTAAAATTCCTTTTCGAACACTGGTCTAGTGACTCTGTCGTCCCTATCTTTAAAGATAAAATTGTGTTTCTCACCGTAGAGGAAAAATGCTTTTCTTATAGAGTTTTCAATAATAAGGTGTTGAGAAAAGAAAAACGTGGATATGTATGTTATAGTTATCATGAAGAAGCAGACACAAGGATAATTTACCATGCATCCAAAATTGCAGAAGAAAACCCTACCGCAAAAGTTCTCATCAAAGCGAATGACACAGATATTTTAATTATTACATTATGTAATATACATAATTTCCCCTATTTAGAGATATGGATGGCTGGGGCTAGCAAACATAAAATGGAAAGCATCAATTGTACCGAACTATCAAAGGTACTTGGGCCAAATTTATGTAAGGCTTTGCCTGCACTACATGCCTATACAGGTAGCGACTACACTGCGCATTCTATAGAAAGGAGAAAATTGGACCCTGTGTAGTCTGGCTGGTCGAGCGGTTAGTGCGCGCACCTTCGGTGCACAGGGTCATGAGTTCAAATCTCACCGTGTTCCATGGTGTTTTTCGAACTCACGAGCTTGTGACGGACTATGATCTCACTCAGATGTTAAACGAGTACCCATTTATGGGGATAAATAACACTGCTGAGCGTGATGCTGATCTCATAACCTCAACAAAAAGCAGATAAGATCTTGGAAATAGGATGTCACTAACACATCCTGCGGCCTTAGTCCAATGTTGGATTGTCGCGCCTGTTATTTATTTTATTTTTTAAGATATTAGAAAATAATGTTATATTTCAAAATATATTTTCTTCACTTTTGATCGAGTCTGACGTGGATGATGAAGACAAAATGAGTGGCATTCAAGAGTTTACCGCGTTAATGTACTCTGTTAGAAATTGCGATAACGTAGATAAAACTCGCGTAGAAATTTTTGAGAAAATGTATGCTAGCAAAAAAAATTCAGAGCAATTTCTAAAAAATAAGGGGTTTTGATTCAACTTTGATTCCTCCTTGCTGGAAATCATTGAAGCAAAAAATATTGAGGACAATATACGTTTCAACGATGTGGCGAAATGCCTCAAAGGCAACATGTACAGTTTTACCTCCTACAAGGTACGGATGGAAAACCACAACTGCGAATGATTCGGTAAGGCTGGAGCTCCATTGGTTTGACGGCGAACAAACCCCTTTGAAAATAAAAGACATCGTAGAACCAACGCCACACGACGATATTGACGACGATGACGATATTGCTAGTAATATCTATAGCTCCGACTCCGACAGTGATTAGTTACTTCAAGATAAATATGTAATATAATCAATAGAACTGAATTAATTGTTTATTTAATAATTTAATTTGATTTAAACATTAAATATATTTATATGCATACTTAATTTTTGCCTACTTTGAATCGGTAAAAATGCGTCAAGGAACCGGTTTGGTCTGGGCTGACCGGCACTTTCGAGACTGGCGCATTAGGATCTGTCATACGAACATAAATCTAATTGGGTGATTACTTCATATCCCCCCAAAATTAAGTAGATTATATTGTGCACTTGGTGTATTTTTACTTATTTTGAATCGGTAAAAATGCGTCAAGGAACCGGTTTGGTCTGGGCTGACCAGTACTCTCGACACAGGCGAATTGAGGTCTATCATACGAACATAAATTTAATCGGGTGAATGCTTCATATCCCCCCAAAATTAAGTAGTTTATATTGTGTACTTGGTGTATTTTTGCTTATTTTGAATCGGTAAAAATGCATCAAGGAACCGGTTTGGTCTGGGCTGACCAGTGTTTTCGACAGGGGCGAATTGAGATCTACCATTTGAATACAAATGCAGCCTGGTTACCTAATCAGGTATGATCAAAAATCCATTTTTACGAGCGTATTTTCAATACTTTAAACCGGTTAAAACCGGTCTAGGAACCGGTTCAGAGCGGTCAGCCCACTATGTTTCGATACGGTTAAGCGAGATCTATCGTTTGAACATAAATTCAGCCGGTTACCTTATGAGGAAGGTAGGGGTCATTTTTTTGCAGCTTTGAGGCGGTCAGCATAGGTGAAGGAACCGCTAAAAATTGGGCTGACCAGCACTTTCGGCATCTGGAAGTCGAGATCTAACACATGCACTTAAATTCAGCCGGTTACCTTATGAGGAAGATTGAACCTCAAAATTAGCACACATATTGCGTAATTTCCCTAACAAGGAACCGCTAAATTTTGGGCTGACCAGCAGTTTTGCACAGAAGCGGTGATGAACTACCACCTGTACACATTTTCAGCCGGTTACCTTATGAGGAAGGTAGTTGGGTACCTGGCTCCTAGACTATTAGATAATCCATTTGGTGATACAAAAAAAAATTTCAAGTCTTGCTGTCCAAATCGGTTGAGATTTTTTTGACGTTAAGGTGTCAAATTTATAGGTTCCATTTAACCGAAAGCTAAACGGCTGAAATTTTTTATAAAGCCTCAGGCAGAACGTGATGAGCTGATGAGTAAGCAAGACGAGCCAGCTTGTCGCGTTTTCAAAACAGACGCGCACAAACATGTCAATTTTTTAAGTTCAATTTAACTAAAAGCTAAAGGCTGAGCTTTTTAAAAAAGCTTAAACTGGACCGAAGTGATTGCGTTTTTAAAACAGACAGACTTAAAAAGAGTTAATAAAAACTCGTGAACAGGTTTCTGTTTTCCATACAAACAACTTTTTAAATTTGAAGGGAACTTAGCCAGTGGTGGTTTTTCGGAGAGCGTCCACCACACCACAACTGTTACCTTGCATTTTCATTTAGTGGTTTTATTCTTTCGCCTAGCTCAGTCATTAAAAATGTCTACCAACTGTGCAATTTCCGAGAATAACACAGGTGTAATGGTGAAGTTTAATCAAAACACTTTAACAAAATTTAGTGATTGTTTAAATTTAATTTAAGAATTAGAAGAATAAAATATCAGAACGCGTTTCGACCCGATGTTGACGGGTCGACGAGGTGGCAACGAGGTGGCAACTCAGTACATACCTAGATGCATCCAACACATGGGCGTTCGACAAAGTTTGTTTGTTTTACAAGAACTCGAGAAAGCAATATAAATGTAGATATCCAAAACTTGTTGTTCTTGAGACTAAAGAAATTTGAAACGCTATCTATTTTAACTCTTAATAATATTGCTTTAAGAAAAGTTGTTTGTCATAATGCTTGTCGGTATCAGTATTCCAAAGATCCAATGGAAACTAATATGACAAGATTCAGTTATCAGTCAAAATCAGCCGAAATTTTTAACATAATTGCTTTTTTATTTTTAACGATGCTTACGTAACATACGAGTATATGGATTCACGGAAAGAATCAGTTGACGAAACTTATTTTACATATACTGCACAGAATTTACAAAATAAATTAAGAAAAAAAATTCAGAAAGAAATAAGGTTCGCGAAATTTACTAATAATATCGTAGTTTGTAGTTCGGATACTTAGAGAAAACAGCAACTCATGCCATACGTTAGTCCAGAGTGGCTATGTGATCACACAACCCATATGTGTTCGACTCCAAATTTATTACACTACACTCCACGAAATAATTCAAATGTCAAAATATTGTCGATGCAATTATTAACCCTTCTGACGCCGCCTACGAGCTATTATGCCTAAGGTGTAGCTAAATCTTCTGTGCAATCAATCTTATTTTTTGAAGAGGTCTAATTTTGGTTCTAGAAACAGTTTACATACTGTGTCTTACGATGATGCGCCGTTTTTTCGATTCTTTAGACATAGTTTACATTTCGCCGAACGTTTGATCGCATTTGTGGCCGTCGGTTCCTTTGAAATTTATATGGAAAGGGGTGGAAAATATTATTGAACGATATTTTTCATCAAGATATAGTACCAATGGTCTGTCTGGATCTATACGCGAACAGAAGGGTTAAATATCACGTCGGCATTTTAAGAGAGCAATGAATATTACGCGGATCTTATATTCTCAATTGTAAACAAAAAATTGACGTTTGAATAATATTTTCACGCATACTATGAACTGCAATAGTGTGAGAACGGTGCCATTTTTATTTTCTGATGCCCACTCTGGACTAACGCATGCTTTCTCTAAGTTCGGATATTAAAGCAGAATTGACAACCCTGTTATTGGATTCGAAAAAAAAAACTGCGGCTAATAGACTTAATGTTGCTCCACAGAATCTAAGAAATGGGATTTTTCATGCCCAAGTCCACCCTCTTAGAGAACGAATTACTGTTACGGATCTTAAGAAGGGGGAAATTGAAGTTCCTCGAGCTCTTACTGATTTGTTGACTTCTCTAGTTGGTGAAACAGGTGCCCGAAGAAAACAAAATAAAAGAACAGTTCGCACAGTAGAGTCGATAGCACAAGATATCGTTTTTGCTGCATGAAAATGAAAGTTTATGCCAACAAAACAATTGAAATTGAAACTCGCAGTAAAAAGCCTTTTTAACAGAAAAAGCTCGTAAATATATTAAACAAATTTGGTCACAGTTACTCTTATCTTGAAGGGCTAAAAACTTCCTTGTGCGATGTTTCGGACCAGGTTTCTCCATCTCAACTGGTTCTTGCAGCTCCTGAATTGAATATAGGAGTCGAGCGGGACAATTTCGACCAATTCGTCGATACATTTTCGAGCAAAGATACCCTGCATGACACAGAGAGTATTCGCTGGCAAAACGTATGTCTTGATGTTGTCAATACATCGTCTGTCCCATTATCCTCTAAAGGCCAATCTCCTAAAGAAGTTTTCCCAAGCAGTAATGTCCTCTACCGAACCTTTTACATAAAGAAAAAGAAAATGGACTTTACAACAGGGACCTGACACTCTGGAACCTTACAATAAAAAGCCAAAGTTAATTAATAAAGCACAGGTGGTAGTAGCTCAGCGAGTAGAGGCTTTAGTCATATTTCTCACTTCGTTGGTATCGGGTTCGAATCCCGTCTACGACGACAATCTTGTTCAGAAATGATTGTGTTGTGTTAGTAGGTCACTATTGCCATATATTAAAGTATGTACGTCTGTTTTGAAAACAGAACCACCTGGGTCGTCTTTCGGTACAGATTACTACTCACCTTCACCAGTTTAAGCTTTTTTTAAAACCTCAGCCATTTAGCTTTCAGTTCTACAAATTGAATTTAAAAAAATGACATGTTTGCACGCGTCTGTTTTGAAACGCAACCACCTGGCTCGTCTTGCTTTGTCGATTTTTATACCCTTCGCTCATAGAGTGAAAGGGTATATTAACTTTGTCATGAAGTTTGTAACGCATTGAAGGAAGCATCTCCGACCATATAAAAAGTATACATATATGATCAGCATGACGAGATGAATCGATTGGGCGATGTCCGTCTGTCTGTCTGTCTGTCTGTCTGTCTGTCCGTCTGTCCGTCTGTTGCAGTGCGTTTTTCTCGGCCACTATAAAAGCTACGCAGCAGAAATTTTGCACACGTGTTTCTTATTGTTGCAGGCTGTTTGTATGTTTGATTCACCCAAATTGGATCACTGGGTCATGGGGCTGCCATACAAACCTAGCTCCCCAATTTGAGTTCTTCTAAGAAAAACTTTTTTATTTGTGTACCAATTTCAACCAAATTTCACATAAATGTGTTTTTATAGATAACACAAAATATATGCAAGAATGGATCAAATCGGACCATGGGGTCATGGGGCTGCCATACAAACTTAACCCCCCAAATTAGGTTCTTCTAAGAACACTTTTTTATTTGTTCTCCAATTTCCACAAAATTACACACAAACGTGTTTCTCTTGATGACACAAAACATATCTAGGAATTGATCAAATCTGACCATGGGGATATGGGGTGGCCATACAAACCCAACCCCCATTTTGGTTCTTCTAAGAAACATTTGTTGCACCAATTTCACAAAACCTTGAATTAATGTGTCTTTCAACAAAAAAGTTAAAAACGAATGGAATCGTACTGTGGGGTCATGCTCCCGCAACCCCAATAAAATTTCCGAGTAAATATTTTTATTTGCGCACTTATTTCAACCAAGCCCAAAATTAAATACAAGTCATAGGTATGCCCGAAAAAACTTTAGCCCAGCGAAGGGTATCCAAATTTCGGCCGCGCCCGAAATTAGCATCGGCCCCGGGGGTTGGCGAGCGAAGCGAGCAGGGGGCGAAGCCCCCTAGTTATTAATCACGTCCTGCTTGAGGCTTTATACAAAATTTCAGCCGTTCAGCTTTCGGTTTAATGGAACCTATAAATTTGACACCTCAACGTTAAAAAATCTCAAAAACGCAACCTATTTGGACAGCAAGACTAGCAAAATTTGTTTACCACCAAACGGACTATCGATTAATAGTATCGCTATTCATTTAGTTTTCCATTAAATAAAAGTGTTAATCATCTCTCAGCCTAGACTATAAGTCATATAAATGGGGTTTTATTTAGGATTAGAAAAACCTTTTATTAAACAAAAATTTTCTAGAAATTGTAATGAAATGCTGACAATAACTCGAAATGCTATTCAATGATGTTTTTCAACCTTAATGATGAGACTTGGTATATTGTCTTAGCACAATACGTCAATGACTTGAATCTTTGCGCGGCGGCGACTTAAAAGCAAAAGCGCTTTCAATTTCTATAGCAAAACCTGCGTGTGATCTACTCGCTTTATTGAATATCTCTTAAACAATAGCCATATTAAAGAAAAAACGAGTGGAAGAAAAAAATGGAAAGAAATCTTACAAATACTAATACTCTCTATATATGCACTACACTATAAATAATTATAATACCTGAAAAATCGGTTGAATCGGCATCAACGTCTAGGGAGCAACTTCCAATCGAATCCACACTTCTGTCCATTGTTGTTGCACATGAATTATTGTCATGTGCAATAGTCAATTGGATTTTCTTATGTTTGTCTTTGTTATCCAAACAATGAGTGAAAATTTTTAGAGCCAGCTTTATGCGTTTCTTCTCCTAACATTGACAAAATCGCGAAAAAAAAACTAGCAAGAAATTCAACGTTGGTAACGTATAGGTAAGAAGATTTAAGCTCAGAACGCGTCTTCGTTGGGTGTATAGTATGCACAATAATCGATGATGGACTATTATTATTATAATTATATTATTTTGATGAACGCGACGACGACGACGTGATGTCTCTCAATCTCCTTTCTTTTTTTTGCGTAACGTCACGATATCAGCAATAAGACAAGTTGTAGATAGATGTAGAAAAGTTGTGCACCTTTCTATTTTCTCTCCTCATATAAAATAAGTATGTATACTCCTCCTTCTCACACACTTTTCTTTTGATTTTCAGGCAAAACTGGAGAAAAAATGAAGAAAAGATAATAATAGCGTCTCTTATTTATATCCATCAATATTATCTTATGGGTTTTAGTTGCAATTTATGTAAAAAAAATCGAATGCTTTAAATGGGTGCACAACAAATGTACAGAACGAAAATTGTTTTTTGCGAGAAAATGAAAAATATCAAAGTGAGTATGTATAGAGGGCGAAAAATGTGCATCGATAACAAGCGAAAACTCTTGAAAAAAAAAACATTATGCATATAAATAAGATTTACAAATATTGCTGCATTCACATCAAAAAAGAGTGCAATCTATCAAACGGATGTGAATAAAATTTTAAATTAAATGTAAATATGCGTATGTAACATTATAATACAGAATTTACTCTATAATAAATGAAAAAAAAATTGTGCCACACATTAGTGCTGTTATAAAATAAATATCAAGTGCGGTTGAATTCTTGCGACAATTTAGAGGCAGTTGATATGTTGTGTACTATAATGCTCTTCTAGTATGTACACATTTGCTTGATAAAAATATAAACATTTGCTTTTGGTGTTAATTTACATTCGATAAGCTGTTGCTCTCTAAATAATATACATTTTATGTACATATTACACAATTTTGCTGCCTGCCTGATAAATGTATGTATATACGTAATTCTATTAGGAGCTGATAAGCTAATTGGTTAATCACATCGATAAATATTAAATAATAACAACAATAACAAAATTCTATTAACAGGATTGGTTAAAATGGAGAATTTCTACTTGATATTTACAGAAATTATTTTTATACATATTGAAGTTGAAAGGGGGGCCTAAAATCGAATTCAAAACTCCGGTTTCGTAGTAAGGGCAGACCGATAAGCATGAAAAACGTAGATTAAATTACAAACAATCAATATGTATGCAACAGCAACTAGTCGCCAGATTACATCGGTTCTTCAAAACTAATTAAAATAGCAAAGATTAAGTTCAAATGAGCAAATCACAGATATTCCGAGCTGCTTGCTGACTCTAATAGCCGGAGATCCGATTCAAATAAACAAAGCTTGTCTCATACATTTCAATCGGGGCATCTATTGCAAAACTTGTATTGAGACATCATTGGAGTCAATTGAAGCTACGGGTGCGAATTATATTTCAGTTAAAATTGGATTCAAGGACTGGTGACCTCTACTTTTACAATATTAAGGTCAACAGTTTTTCCAAACAAAGGTAGAGGCTTTTAGAAATACCCGAAGCAATAATTTACAGCCCTAAATCCCATAACAACACTTTACAAAAATTCTAAAGGAGGTGCTTTTATACGATGGCGGAATTATATACGAGCGTGGTCTGATAAGTACCTAGCCTACAAAAGAAAAACAAAAATTTTGGAAAAGTGGTGATTTATTTTTTTATATAGTCTCCTTTCAGCTCGATACACTTGATTCAGCGATGCTCCAACTTCTTTAACACGTCTGAATAATACGTTTTTTCGAGGACTGCAAAGTGGGCCTCCGTGGCGGCGATGACCTCCTCATTCGACTGCAATTTCTGCCCGGCGAGTGACTTTTTCAAGTTTGGAAATAAAAAGAAGCCGCACGGGGCCAAATCTGGAGAATACGGTGGATGGGGCAGCAGTTCGTAGCCCAATTCGACCAGTTGTGCGTTGGCGGGCGGAGGTGTGAGCCGGTGCGTTATGGTGGTGGAATAGCATTTTTTTCTTTGTCAAGTGGGGCAGTTTTTTCTTCAATTCGGCGTCGAATCGGCCCAGTAATTCGGCACAGTACAGCCCTGTGACCGTGTTTCCCTTCTGTGGGTAGCGGATGTGTGTCCCAGAAAACGCTGGTCATCACCTTTCCGGCCGATGGGACAGTCTTCGCCTTCTTCGGAGCACGTTCGCCGGGCGAAGTCCACTGTTAGGACTGTTTCTTGGTCTCTGGTGTGTACCAGTCTATCCAAGTTTCATCGGCTGTCACGAAACGACGCAGAAAATCCTTCGGATTGCGCCTAAAAAGCGTCAAACACGGCTTCGAAGTGGTCTCATGGTTGTGCTTGTTGTCCGGAGTGAGCAAACGCGGAACCCATCGCTCCAACAGCTTTCTCATGCTCAAAATTTCATGCAGGATATCACCCAAGCGATCTTTTGAAATGCCTACTGTCTCATCTATCTCTCGGACCTTCAATCGGCGGTCTGCCAATACGAGATCGTGGATTTTTGTCACGTTATCCTGCGTGCTATCCGTTTTCGGGGTACCTGGACGTGGCTCATCAAAAAACGACGTACGACCACGTTTAAGCTCGTTAAACCAATTTTGGACGGTCGCCATCGAAGGAGAAGAGTCACCGTAAGCAGCATCCAAACGCTCTTTGATTTCGGTGCGCAATTTCCCTTCCAAAAACAAGACTCGAATCACCGACCGATATTGCTCTTTTTCCATTTTTCTAAATCGGCGGACACTCCAGCTTTCACACGCGGCCAAAGCAAAACTACGAGTGTATCCGGCTGAAATTTGGACAGTTGCCGTCTAGAAGAATGTACTACACGTAAATTGCTCTTGCTATACTGACACCATCAGGCGGGGAGGCTGGGTACTACCCTCGTAAATACAACTCAGATGGATAACATTTTGATCTCGAAGAATTAATAATAAATTGCGTCATTTCTACGTTCAGTTCGGACCGATGTCTAGATCAATGAAAGGTACCAAGCTATTTGTTAAAATATCTTGGTGGAGAACACAATCCGAAGGCAAATAAAAAAACATTTTTCATAGACGAGCAAAAACTATTTTTTTGGGAAGGACGATGTCTTTTGTAGACAGGACTTCAAGCGTTAAACTTGCAATGGATTGGCGGGTACATCTCGAGCAGTGATGATCATGGTAATTTGTGAGCCTTGAGCGTTGTCCTCTCCAACCCTGGTCCTACCGGCAGTACAAATTTACCATTTTGAGTTAAAAGGGACATATCCCAACTATTTCGAAAATAATTAACATACATCTTCGTGACAACTTATATTGCATGATTTTTAATTGTGTTAGCCAATTCTTAAATTTATTTATCAATCGTTTTAACGGTTTACGGAGAGTGAAGAGGAAACCATCAATCTTCTACTTGACGTGCACTTTCCAGGAAGCAGACAGGGCGAAACTCTAAAGGTACGTGTTGGTAGAGACTATTCATGTGATGATCGCTCAGCGATCGTTCTGCATCCAATTTCGAGCCATATTTGACGATTTATTGTAACTTCGATCGCTGAGCGATTTTCACATGATGGGTCGTCTATACGAACACAAACCTTAAGGGAGACCATAAACAGTTCCTGCTACCCAAGAGACTGGGTTCTGATTTGCAGAATAGTTACGTGGGTACTAAACTCGTTCGACGGCTACAAATCCCCCAAGCCTGACGGGACTTCTCCTCCTCTCCTAAATCGAATTTCTTCCTACATTTAAGGAATATATATAGGACATGCCTCGTGCATGCCTACAAACATTCCAACAACCTGGCGGAACGTGAAGGTGGTGTTTATCCGTATGCCAGATAAACCCTCCTATGCTGAAGCTAAGAGTTTTCGGTCTATCAGCCTGACATCATTCCTCCTAAAGGGGCTCGAAAAACAGGTATATGTATAAGGGATGTATGCCTTCCCATACGGCCGCTAAACAGCAGACAACATGCTTACCAGGAAGGTAAATCGACATAACCTGCTCTTCATCAACTCGTCAGTGAGCTCGAGAAGAGTTCGTCTCAGAAAGAGTTTGCACTGGGTGCATTTATCAACATACAAGGGGCGTTCGAAAACGCCTCATCTACCAGCATCTGTGATGCGGCAAACGAGCATGAAATCGACCCTTTGCTGATAGCGTGGATGGGTAACATGTTAGCAGGAATATTCTTATAACAGTTGGATTAAAGACCATCGAAGTATAGGATGTACCAGAGGGTGCCCTCAGGGCGGAGTTCTCTCTCCTCTGATGTGGCTCCTTGTGATGGACACTCTGCTCCGGACTTTTGATAATAACAGAGTGTTTGCGGAAGCTTATGCAAACGACCTTGCTGTAATAGTCAATGGCAAATTTGTGGACACCATCTGTGTCGTGCTCTGTGGCCGTGATCGTTCGGTCGCCACTCTGTGAAATAGACACTCATAGAGAAACGAGCTTCCAAACTCGGCACGACTCGTCGCAAGTTTATTATTCAGAAGAAGATGATAAGAAATTTTCTTATCGTAGAATAATAAAAAAAACTAACAATGCGACTAGGAAGTGGTATGGCTGACAACCGTATCACACTCTGAATTCAATTGTCTTTGTAACGTTGATGACTACACACGGTAGTCATCAACGCACCATGCTCCACTAGGAGTTACGGTAATCGAGAGAGAGAGAGAGAGAGAGATCTGTGACCGAATGTAATCGACACTACGGCTAATCGATAGATGGAGTATAGGCAAAATGGGCTACCAGTAAACGCCGAGAAGACTGTCTTGGTTATGTTTAGCAGAAACCGAAATTGGGTAAACTTCACCTTACCCAGGCTACACGGTGTCGAACTTCATCTATCTCCTTGGGGTGCACTTGGGCCCCAAACTTACGTGGAAATTCCATATTCAAGAACAATGACATAAAGCCTGCAGGCTGCTCTGATGCTGTAGAAGTGCAATAGGTAAGTCTTGGGGACTTCCACCACAACGGGCACACTGGATGTTACCCATACATACTGCTATACGCTTGCATTGTATGGTGGCCTAGAGTCAGCGTAGGCCTCAACAAGCAGCTGCTGACGCATGTGCAGAGACTGGGCTGCCTAAGCATCACTGGAGGAATGAAAACCCCGCTTTCTGCGGCACTAGAAGCTCTCCTAATTTACCACCACTTGATGTGAAAGTGAAGAGAAAGACAATGGTCGACGCTTACCGTATAGTAAACATGGGCTCCTGGAAAATAACATGCGTCATGCGACAATAATGTAATCATTTCAAAAACATCCACAGGCGCTGATGCCCTCGGATACGACAATTTAAAAATACATCTTCGATAAGTCGTACCAAGTAATCCCAACTGACAGAGAAGAATGGTCCTTTGAAGGCCACTCTGACTTCGTTGAAGATGACATAATTATTTACACACTACCATGTCTTGGGACCATCACATCGATCTTTCAAGAAATTTACGCTATTTTAGTGGCTGGACTCTTGAGAAATATCAAGCCCTGAAATTGGAATTGTCGTCAAGCGCTTTTAATGATGGGGAGACGAGACGGGCCACAGCTAGTGTCGGTGTCCGCTGTCCGGACACTCAAACATCACTGGGGACGGGATGGCAGATGAACTCGCCCGACAAGGTTCTAGCTCACACATGCTAGGTCCGGAGCCAGCTTTCGGCATACCATCATCCGTGATCAAGCTTACCCAAAAAAGGGAGTCGGCTGCGATCCATGCCGGAATAAGGAAGAACATCGATTCCTGCCGACAGACTAAAGCCTTCATCCCTCACAGATCTAGTGACATGTCATTGCTCTCTAAATTACCACTTAAACAAAATTAAGATGGTTATCGGTTATGTGTGGCCAGTGTGAGGAAGAAACAGCATTGCATTTCATGTGCAGCTGTCCGGCCTTTTAAATGTCAAGGATGAGATAACTTACTTCATCGACGAGAGCGAGGCGTTCTCACTACCTCTTAGGAATGTGCTACGCTTTGCGATATCGTGCATCAATCGCAGACAAAACAGCGCCTAACCGCAACGGAAGGGTACAATGGGTCGAGTTGTCCCTATTAGTTCGGGTCTGGCCTTGGGCTGTGTTTTAGTACGTATGCGTGTCCAAGTCGGGCGAATCGTGCTGGGAAGCAACCGCATGATATGGACCTGCTTACTTCTTTCGAAGATTTCACAGGCCCGGTCCAACCGAAAAAAACAAACGGATAAACAAAACATAGAACGATGGTGAATCCATTTTACGGATAATGCTAAAAAAAATTTTTACTTCAGGGTTTTGTTACGAATAGTTAAGAGGTAAGAATACTAAAAGTTCACGAACCTGAGAAGTGAACTCGCCTATTTCTATATGCACTCTGCAATGGACACATTTCTTGGCCTAAATGTTACGATATTGAAATGTGTGAAGAATATTTTTCTACGATCAAAAACATTAGAAGCTTTTCAGACTTGCAAAGGATGTATCTTTTAAAACCATAGAGCTTTAAACTATTATAAGGCTTGGAAGAATGTCTCTAATAATTGTGAAATTGGTTTATAGTTTGAAAGACAACTGTCTGACAATTATGTCTAAATACGATTTTTAACAAATAATCGTTACGTCTTGCACGCACGTACCGTTATCTAAAAAAATAAATAACAGGCGCGACAATCCAACATTGGACTAAGGCCGCAGGATGTGTGAGTTACATCCTATTTCCAAGATCTTATCTGCTTTTTGTTGAGGTAATGAGATCAGCATCACGCTCAGCAGTGTTATTTATCCCCATAAATGGGTACTCGTTTAACATCTGAGTGAGATCATAGTCCGTCACAAGCTCGTGAGTTCGAAAAACACTATGAACCACGGTGAGATTCGAACTCATGACCCTGTGCACCGAAGGTGCGCGCACTAACCGCTAGACCAACCAGACTACCGTTATCTAGAGAACCAATTTTTCTAGTTATTGTGTACTAAATCATGCAGTATTTCTACGATAACGCATCGAATGATAATTTTTCAAATTATAGCTCATTCGGTGTTATCGGCGTGTACTAATGTTGCTCCCAAGATAATCTAGTCAAACTGATGAAAGATGAATTTCAAAAATCTATTTATGAAATCTATATCAATGAAAATACGGCAATATATGTATTCCTAACTGTACTTTAAACCGTTAAATCGGCACAATAGTTGCTTTAACATTTTGGCTTCGCAAGTATATTATTTTCAACACTTAGATTTAACACAGTTGGAGTGTGTTTTTTTTGTAAATAAGTGCAGGTTTGGGTAAATAAGCGCAAACAAATGCGGGTTAAAAGCTGTTAACATCGAAAGCACCAACTATGAACTTAGTACCAGGCTGCAATTGGCGGTCGGTTTATCGCGACATTAAAGCTTCCACCCGTGGTATCTAGGTTTTGGTATTAGCTAATGCTGTACTGAACTTATTCATGATAGAGCGCCCCTGGGGTGTCACATCTGTAACAATTTTTCTCGATTTACTTTACCTCCGATAAATTACTGGGCTTATTTGGGTTATGCTGTTATATTGTAATCCCATGTATGTAGTTACACTAAATTAACCTGAACCAGAGTACAAACGATTGGCCACGCTCTGTGGCTCACATGGTTGAGTCGCACTCAACAATGCTAGTAATCTAGAGGTCCGGAGATCGAATCTCGGCGTGGTCCAGGAAATATATAGTGCTTGCGACATTATATACACTCCTCTATATGCAACGTAAAGTTGACTCGAAGTAGCCTATAAACGGCTGAGTGAACGCACCATGTCCCACAAGGGGTTACGGTACAGAGAAGAAGGAGTACAAACAAAAAACGCCTATAGTCTGTCAATGAAACATTTTAGTATCAAGCTTTCTCTATACATTTTCGACGCATCTCCTGAGTGCTTATTAGAGTACTGCAAAAGATGTTTTGATTTCTGCCATTTGAACATTTTTATTTTTGCGATCTCGAATAATAAATTCGGTTGGGAACGTGCAAATATCGTATATACAGTGAACCCTATCGGTTAACGAACACAATTCGTTCGTTCCTCGTCCAGTTTTTCGATGAATTTTCCGCTTAAATCTAAATGTTCACCTTTTTTTTGTTCGTTATCCGAAATTTCGTTTGCTAAGTGAAACATTTTCGGCCCCCATTTCGTTCGTTATACGAAATCTTCGCTATCCGAAGGGTTCGTTAGCCGTGGGTCCATATAGGTACAGAAATGAAATCTACGACAGCGAATGAAAATCAAATTGGTGAGAAAATGTTGCCTTTAAAGAGCTGAATTGGCATATGATTACGGTTCGCCGTACAGAACTACGCTTCTTTGATTCACTTGATCCACTTGACCGTGATGCTTTTACAAAACATTACAGTATTTCGTAAGCATATATGCGCATGAATTAAGCGTAATCGAAATAATTTGTGCACGACGTTGAACTTTCAATACTCCTCAAGAAGTAAAAAATTAAAATTAAGACAAAAAAAAAATATAATTACACTCCATTTAAATTAGATCTATATCGGGCCAATTACTTTCATCTCAATTGGATACGCGTCTTCACTTTACACGATTTCGAAAGATACTGCTACTGTACTACTCAGCATATATGATATAATTTCGTTTTGGGTAATTCCAAAAATTTTTCCGTAACCATTGGACATTTTGATTGCTATCGTAATGCATCTTCTTGTGCGTATAGCGTTCATATACAACATAAGAAAACCATTTTCACTTTTACTCGTTTTACATAAATTTAAAATTCTAAAATAATAATATCCAAACACAGAAACTCATTCAAAAGTGCTGGTGGGTAAGACATACCGCTGTATACATGATGCACAAAATAATCCAAGTATCGATGAAATGTGGCCTTCTGCAGAGTGATAATTACGTTGAGTCGTCTCAATGAAGAGGGTTAATGTTTCTACACCAAACATTTAACGAAAAACTAGGATCAATCAGTTGACGAGTTCATTCACGTATGCCGCGCACAAGAATCTTAGGATCCACTTGAAAACATTTTCGTTTCAAGTTCAATGAAATTCAAAAACACACTCCTCCTGTTAGCACTATAAATAAATAATAAATCTTTATCTTATCGCACTTTCTCCGATTTTGACACAAACCCGGCAAATCGATAATTTACTCGTATCGAAGGAAAAAGGATTTATTTTGTATGAATCTCTCGATTTCAGTATAGGTATACGAGTGTACGCATTGAAATTGAAACGATTGAAGAAAGCGGACTAACACGTTCAAACTGCCTCTGGCAGGGAAACGGCACGAGCCAAAATGATGTATACGTACGAGATCTCAGCTCCTTCCTTATCAGGGACAGTTTTTCATCTTTACCAAAAATAGAATCAAATAGAACGTGCTATAACGTGTTAAAAATAGGATACGACCGAACCAATTGGAATCTTACCCTCTCATAGGCTTCGTGAGGCAGCACTTCTTCAAATTTTATAGTCGAAGATACACGGTGTAGAGTAGCACCATGATGATGTCGTGTCTTTGTCGCCTCTACTCTAAAAATATGGAAATGAACATGTTCCTTCTTTTTTTTTTATAAACTATAGTCCTCGCAATAGAATAGAGGAGCAGCTCGCAGCATTCGTAGCCTTATGATCTGGCTTTTATCTGTTTTGTATATCTGTTCTGCATCTACGCGTCACAGCTTAATGATGGTGCTTGCTTTGACTATGTTGTTTTTTGATGAGTTTCCGTATAGTCAAACAAACACTAGCCAAATCAGAGAAGACCATAAAATCAGCTCAGAAGCTAAGAGAAGACCGGTAATAAAGTGCATGGCAATACGTGAAGCAACTATGGCTACACGCAATTTTTCGTCGTTTTCTTTGTGCGGAGACACAAAAATAGCCTTTGCGGGATGACAAGTATACCAAGCAAGTACCAAAATCCACGAGTATATAAATGCAGAGGAAAAGGGAACATTAATTTATAAAGTAGCCAGGCTTTCTGGGGAGACATTGAAATTCTGTTAACAATTTTATGACTGTGTACACTGGGGAATATGGCGAGTGGTTTTCAAAGATAAGGCTAAACGAGAAAAAAAAGGCTGAAATGTGAAGTAGGCAAAATTTTGATACCCTTCACTTTCACCTTCTATTCCAAAGTCTTGTGACTTTGTCAGGATCATATTTATGTGAGGTTTGATCACGATTGCAATCTTCCGCCATTGTGCTTGACCTCGTCCAAAGCTTCTGAAGTGATTGTTTCATGTGACCCTTACCATATGGCACTCTTACGGGATATAAGAATCCACTTTCCTTGCGCTCCAAAGTTTAATCCTACTACAAGGTTTAATTTTCATAAAGCCAACTATGAAGGAATTATTGCTAGGTTGTCTGACGTGGATTGGTCGCTAGTACTGGGAAGGTTGAGCTGTGACTCTGCACTGTCTGTTTTTTTATGATATTCTTTTCAATGTATTATCGGAATGTGTTCCAATTTATACTAAAAAATCTCGCAAGGGTCCTGTTTGGATAACAAGATCAATCCAAAGATTGATTCAGAGGGAAAACCGAGTGCGTATTCGTTATAAACGGGTCAAACGCTCATCTGATCTTCTCCTTTTTAGGAGACTTCGCTCTGAAACAAAAAAAAAGCAATTGAAACTTCCAGGTCTGCATACATTGACAGCGTTGAAAATAATATCGAGCACAATAATTGCACATTTTTCTGGTCGTATGTTAAAAATATGCGATCATCTTCTTCGATACCCTCCACTATATCTTTAGAAAATCCGTCTGCCAGCTCCACTGAGGAGATTTGTGAACTGTTTTCATCGTATTTTGCTAGTACTTTTCGACAATCTTCTAGTACACCAGCGAACTTTTCCAATCCAGCAAACCAATTCATAACACTTCCTTCCCTACTACTAATTACTCCTGATTCGGTCAGTCAATTAATTATGTCCTTAGGCAATAAATCGTCCTGTGGACCTGATGGTCTTTCGAACACTTTTTGGAAGAAGGTTAGGATTGGGATGTCCAGTCCGCTTTCAATAATATTTAATAAAAATATTCGAGAGTGTATCTTCCCAAGTCAATGGAAAACTTCATTTATAGTACCAATTCCAAAAACTGGGGACCTAAATCAAACTATAACCCGGTTGCACTGTTATCATCTTACTCAAAACTGTTAGAACGTATTGTGTACAATTATATTAATGACAATTTTGGTCAATTAATATGCTCTTGTCATCATGGTTTCCGTAAGAAAAAATCCACGGCCACAAATCTGACTGAATTTGTCGATTTCGTCGCAAACACTTTTCACAAGCGTCTAGAGGTCCATACAATATATACGGATTTTTCTAAGTGATACGGTTAACCACGTTCTGCTACTAAACAAACTTCTTGGACTTAACTTTCCTCCTTGGCTTATTTCCTGGGTATCATCATACCTCGTCAACAGAACCTCTAAAGTAATTTTTAATAACGTTACTTCTTCTGAATTTTCACTAACATCGGGAGTACCTCAAGGGTCTATCCTGGGACCTCTCCTTTTTTTCATTTTTTGTGAATGACCTACCGGCTGTTCTTAGAAACCGATGTCTTTTGTACGCAGATGACTGCAAAATTTTCACTACTGTTTCACGCCTGGAAGACTGCCTTTCGTTGCAAGATTTCTCCAACATCATATTCATATTCAGTCAACAATCTGGCTTTGAATATTGTTGACTCGATCACAGACTTAGGGAGTTGCCTTTGATTCTAAGCTTCGTTTCAACGATCACTACGAAAATATAATAAAAAGGGGCTCGAAGCTCTCAGGCTTTGTTCTTCGTTGTACTAGTGAGTTGAACGTAAACAGTGCTGTAAGATTATTTGTTTCCCTTGTTCGTAGCGTTTTAGAATACGCCTCAATTGTTTGGCCCCCAACTGCTGGTGGGTCCACTGACACCTTAGAACGGGTTCAACGAAGATTTACAAAGTCATTATTTTTTAAGTTTAATCTTCCTTACCTTACTTATCCAGAAAGACTTAATTACCTTAAGATTCTTTCCCTAGAGAAGCGAAGAACTTTTCTTGAACAATGTTTTTTATATAAGATTTGCCGCGGATATCTACATTCTAGTTTAGCAGATAGAATTAATTACAGAATTCCATCATATCACACACGATCAAATGCCATTTTCAATCCTCCATTTACCGATCTTGCCCTCTTTGCAAATTCGCCTTTAATTAGAATGATGAGAACGTATGACTCTATATAAATAGGACCTCTTCTTCTTCTTTATGGCACGATAGCCCGACGTCGGGCCTTGGACGCCTGGATTGAAAGCCTCCAATTGTCGCGGTCACGCAACCTTTTCCTCCAGTTCCGAAAGCCTGCCATCTGGTGGGCGTCCTCACATACAGAATGCTCCCATCGGGCTCACGGCCGTCCACGCAATCTGGCTCCGTCCACTCGTTGCGCGTTCATCACCTTTTTGGGCATGCGATCGTCGTTCATCCTTTGTACATGTCCCGCCCATTGCAGTCGCTGCAATTTAGGATAGGACCTCTACCCTCTTCTATTTCAATCAAAATCAAAATTTAAAAATATTCTATTGCAAAAACTTTGATTAAGTTGCTTAATTTTAATTCCTAACGTAGTATTTTTATTTTTGAAAAAAAAAACAGAAACTTGAATTTTTTCATGTAGTCTTATGTTAATCTCTATAATTTACTGATGTAATTGGATATTTATATGTTCAGTATTTTTCGAAATAAATAAAAATAAAATAAAATAAAGAAAAAAAAATATTTTCAGAGAATAACCTGGGGTTAACGTTCAATCGCAGCCCCATGACCGGATTGTCCACTTTCGGTGATTCACAATAAGCTACTGCTCGTCGACTCGATAACTTTTAAAACTTCTTCTTCTCAGTACCGTATAGCTCCATGTGGGGCCATGGTGCGTTAACTCAGCCGTTTATAGGCAATTTCAAGTCAACGTTACATTGCATATGATTTCGGAGTGTATATAATGTTACAAGCACTATATATTTCCTATACGCACATGTACGGAAATTTTGGACCACGCCGAGATTCGATCTCCCGACCTCTAGATTACTAGCATCGTAGAGTGCGACTGAACCAAGTGAGCCACAGAGCTTTTAAAACTAGCCGAGTAAAAAGTGCCACAAAAGACGTACAAACAGACAGACGGATATTACCAGATATTGTCTATGCGTTTCTCGGTAAAACAGTTTGCTATAAAAAATGTATAATGGATTTGCCTAGGATCCTCAGCCTTCTACTACCTAGCACTCGGTACTCACACATAACGTGTGCTGCCGTCTCAGCCTCTTTTAGACATAATCTGCATACATCATACTGCACGATTTTCATCTGTTAAAATTACCATGCCCTGTCACTAAGGCAGTTATCTAACTTAGGCTACTCCGTGTATAACTGAGTACATGTTTGGCTTCCCTCCCTAGTGGGCTAATAGCGTTTCGAGCTTGTCTACAAGTGGATAGCCTTCGCCATCGTTGCCGATGTATGGAATCAACCCAGCCATGTATCCTGACTTAAATCATGCCGTTTCCCAAAGCAATTTTGGGTTCCGGGTCTTGAAACTTTTCTGTTGATCCCTCTTTTGCTAAGGTATCTGCCATTGCCATGGGAGCGACCCAACTGTACCTACGTGTCCTTTAAGCCACCCACACCGATTGGCTGTCGAGTGCTATCAGAATTTTCTTCCCCAGTACCCGGCCTTCCAGAAGATGATCAAGCGCGTGCAGCAATCCAAGCATCTCCGCCTGATATACAAATACACTCTCTTAGGTTTAGCTCCTCGTAGTATATTCCAGACCCCGCCCTTCCTTCCATGAGAGACCCATCAGTAAAGATAGCGATATCACGTGGATGCTGCTCGTGTATCCTACCATAAGAGTGGTGTGATGTCTTTCGACTACCATCTACCATCCAAAGGCATATGAGTCTCCCTGAGTCTGATATTATTGTGAAAACTATCCAGAATCCTCTTATGACCTCCATTGCTACTAAAACGATGCCATATGCCATCCCACTCCATTCTTATTGCTGTAAGCGCCGCACTTTGTTTTATTAAAAAATCCAGCGGCGGTAATCCCATGCTATGGCATGCGTTGGCGTGGTTCCCATTGCACCACATATGCTTACACATGCTATGCGTTGAATCCCATCCCGCCGTGGGCCACCAGACCACTGCTGCATAGGATTCCCCGCAGGGGGGTTTGTGTCCGTGTGACACTCAGCTTGGAAGGCTGTTTGTAGTCGGACAGAGATCTTTGGTGAGTTGTGACACCACGGACCTAACAGTGCAAGGGGGCCCCTGGTACAGTTGATACGCCATGGCGAGGATCTGTACAAAGACCATTCGGGCGCTAACGGTCCCGTACTCCTGAGTTATGCACGGGTGGCTCTTGGCGTGCCTACCTCCCCCCATAGTTTGCGGGAGGGAAGCACTAAAGGCCTAGCACGATTTTGATGTCCCCCGGTGGGGGGGTGCATCATACGGAAGTCGTGTGAGCTTCGGAGGTGACGGCTCCGCATGACCCGAGTCGAGAAGGGGCTAGCTAGGGAGAACGGCCTTGGTGGAAAATGCCTACGCGCCTATATCTAGCTAGTTTGTGGATTGATGACCACACTGCCTGAGTCGCATTGCTGACTAGTAAACTGAAGGGGCCGCCTGGATGTGAAAAGCAGCGCTTCGTTGTCTGCACAGACGCGGAGTCACAGGTCCAACGAGCCTGGGGTGTGCATGCCCGAATTCGCCGTAAGGCTTAACCAATAGGGGGCCGAAGGAGGATCACACCTGCTATGGAGAAGTCCATAGCGAATAGTGTACCTCGGGGATGGGTGAGCCCAGGGGACCATGGTCCCTTCCCATCTTGGAGTTGGTCTCGAGGGGGCTGTCGGTTGTTAAGCAAGACATCGAGCTGGTGATGCAGCCCCGGGGTTGGGTTCCTGAAGGTGAATGCATTCACCGGATGGAGAAATCCCCATCTGACTACAGATCCGGGTCAGTAAACAAGCTGGAGGTCCAAACCGCATAAGCTAGGACCAGGGTATAAAGCCACTAGGCTAGGTGACCCTTAGACAGTAACCTCGTAGATGGTATGCTTGCTGCATAGGATAGTATGGACCTAACCATCATTGTATAGATCCAATGTGCCGCTTTTAGTGATATACCTCATACCTACGTGCACACACTCTCTTACACTGATGTAAAATCCTCGCGGCTTTTTATGCCTTTTCGTCAACATGAGAGTTCCAAGTGAGGATCGAAGGTTACCCCTATAGATACTTCACATCCTTCGACTCTTTTTATCTCCGAAAAAACAGTATGGGAGTGATTTCTACATCTTTCCTTTTCCGAGTAAAGACTATATCACTAGACTTGCTAGCATTTATGGTTAGCTCTTGTTCATTACACCATTCTTCGTTTGCTTTGAGAGCTTGCCTCATGCAACCTTGAATAGTATCCATGAATACCACTGACCATAAATTATAAGTCATCGCGTATCCTGCTGTGTGTACGCCCATCGAGTCCAGTTCCCAGAGAAGAGAGGCTACGATGATGTTCCACAGTAGATGCGAAAGTACCCCTCCTTGTGGACAGCCCCTGACTACCATTCCCCTTATTCTGGCACATTCATTACTAAGATTTACTGCCCTCCCACTAAGCATCGAATCGATCCATGTTATTATCAGTGGTTCGATCTCCCTTTCAGCTAGGGCATTTTTTTAGCTTGCTGTATGAGATCTTATCAAAAGCGCCCTCCATCTCCATAAACGTTGAGATAGCGATGCCGCGGCTGTTAATCTCTCTTTCTGACGCACTTACGGATTACTCGACTTGAAGCTTCCTGGAAGATGAACTTCAATAAGCGACTGCAATGTCCCCTCCATTGTTTCCGTCATAGTCCCATCTGCCTTGCGGATTAGTCCCATTGTGGAAACGCGGTCTTTTGATATCATCTTCTGTAATCTGCATACCTCCTCGTCCTCATACTCGATCAAAATTCCCTCAAAGTCTTCTTCAGCTCTCTCTTTATAACCTATATCCATAAGATGGTATAGGGTATATTGTTTTTGTTACGCCGATGTGAGGTGTAACATAATCCTCAAAGGAGCCACCGGAGGTATGGCAAATTTTATAGGTATATAAATGATCAGGGTCGGTCCCTCTGAATCGAATAAGCCATGTATGTCTGTCTGTCTGTTCGCACGATACTCCCGAAAGAATGAAGGTAGCGGTTTGAAATTGTTTGGTCAGATGTGTGCATTGATAAAATCTTGGACGGTATTGAAAATGGGCCAAATCGGACCAAAGGTTTCCCTACCTCCCATACAAATAACCCCTCCTTGAAATTTTAGTTCGGCCATAACTTTCGACAAAATATCGCTAGCGAACTGAAATTTTGATAAATGCCTATTTGTGATATATCCTTAAATTTGATGAAAAATGGAACTGGTCTTACTATCCCTGCCCCTACCTCCCCTACAAAACTATATTTAGCCATATCTTTTGATAAAATATTGCGAAAAATTTCAAATTTGTGTCAAATGGTAGCTCATGGATGTCCTTATAAAATATGAAAGGTGTGCCAGATCATACCCATCTACCCCTTCCTCCTCTCCAAAAAAAAAACTTGCAAATCAATATTTTGGGTTTGGCGTCCTTCTAGGTCTGTATATGGGTATAGGAGTGAGAGGCTTTCTCTCTCATGTTAGGTATAACGCTTTCCTTGTCTCTTTCTTGATAGATTCCAATTCACTGCACCACCCGGGTGTTGGATCCTTCTCATCTATGATTGTAGCGGGCCAAGCCTGTTTGAAAGAGTGACTTATCGTAGAATTCATTTGTTCCACCGAACGCTCTATCTCCGTCGAACTATTAGGTATTTCCTCTGAAATATCCTCGATTTGTTCCAATAAACACATTTTATATTTAGTGCGGTCCGTATTCTGTGGCACTCATATACGTTTGTTTTCGCTACTCGGTTTCATGCCATACAAAATTCCAAACGGAGTAGCTCTGTGATCAGACATGGTTAGTCTGACCACCACTCTCCCCGCAGGGGGGTTTGTGTCCATGTGACACTCAGCTTGGAAGGCTGTTTGTAGTTGGACAGAGATCTTTGGTGAGTTGTGACACCACGGACCTAACAGCGCAAGGGGGCCCCTGGTACAGTTGATACGCCATGGCGAGGATCTGTACAAAGACCATTCGGGCGTTAACAGTCCCGTGCTCCTGAGTTATGTACGAGTGGCTCTCGGCGTGCCTACCTCCTCCCATAGTTTGCGTGTCTGCACAGGCACGTAGTCACAGGTCCAACGAGCCTGGGATGTGCATGTCCGAATTCGACGTAAGGCTTAACCAATAGGGGGCCGAAGGAGGATCACACCTGCTATAGAGAAGTCTATAGCGAATAGTGTACAGGGGACCATGGTCCTTGCCCATCAAGGTGTTGGACTCGTAGTGGCTGGAGGTTGTTACCCAAGTCATCCAGCTAGTGATGCAATCCCGGGGTTGGATTCCGGATGGTGTGTGCATGCGCCTGATGGAGAAATCTCCGTCTGACAACAACACCTTGTCAGTAAAAAGCCGAAGGTCCAAACATTTTAGCGGGACCGGGAGATAAAGGCCGAAAGGCTAGGTGCTCCCCTGACGGTATACCTGTAGATGGTTAGCTTGACCACCACTCTCCAGTTCTGAATTCCGTGCAGCATATTGACAGGGTAATGTCTATCACCTCAGCCTTTCGCGCGTCAACTAAGGTGTGAGCCACCCCTGTATTTGCTTCTAACAAGTTGTATCTTTCAACAAATTCCACCAGCTACTGTCCTCTGGTGTTGTCATCTGTGCTGCCCCACACAGTATTGTGAGCGTTGGCATCACAGCCTAATATCAGACCCATACCTCTTTCTTTACAGTATTTTACCAGGTTTTCTACATCCATTGAAGAAGGTGGTTCTGTTGAGTCGTAAGGGAACTACGCCGATGCAACAAGAAATTATCCTGCCCCACTTTCAATCATTGCTACCGTAAGATCGTGTGAGCTGAGATGCTTCATTTGTATCGCATGTACACCAGCCCGCACCAGGATACAAGTCGTCACCTTCCCACCCGTCTGTACATAGTACAGATTTGCGGAGTGTTGCGACAAACCCCTAATTTTGTTTTCCTTCGAAATCCAGGGTTCTTGTATCAATGCAATGTCGAATTTTTCTTCCTCAAAGCATCTCATCATCATCGCTGATGCTGATATACAGTGATGAATATTCAACTGACACACATTGGCTATCCAAAGGTGAAGTGTCTTCGCAATTGGTTCCCAACCTGTTTGGCACCGCGACCTCCTAAATTAAAAAAAACATAAATGGGTAGCTCGCAACCCCTCTATGAATCTGTTTAATTTTTTAATTTCGAAAACTATAAATGAAATTGATTCATTCGATTGGCGAAGGGACACGGGGTGCCGCAGCGTTTTTTTTTATTCCTTGCTTCTCGGCGTTGCTCGTCCTGCCTTTTTATGTTCTCAATGAAATTTAATATCAGTAAATTTAATGCAGTTTACCTTTTTAGATAATCAACATAATACTCTCGAAATATAATTAATTACTAATTGTCTTTTATACAATACGAGTATACGTATACCTCCCTAGTTATGTTCTTTTAGTCACTCTCCCCCCATTTGTGATATCATGTAGACGTAAGTTGTATGTATGTACATCAAATAAATGCCCAACCCAGAAAAGTTTATAGCACTCATCGTCATATTACTCATTTAATCAATTCTAAGTACATTTTATGCATCATTGCATCACATTATATGCGATCACAAAATTCCACTCGGGCTCATTCATTCCGACCGAATTGAAATTCGGTGGGGGGAAAATGAATTATGTGTATAGCCGCAAAAACAACAGAAAACAAAATTCAATAGTTTTCACTCACATGTTATAATTCCAGCACATACGATTTCGTCAAATTAGAGGGTAGAGTTAAAGTATAGTTTACGCCATATTTAGGGGTGTGCTTCACATGGAAGCATTATTCGTTTAGCAATGTTTTTAATCTAAATTAGCGATATATTTTGCTATTTAATATGGTAATGGACAAAGTTATAAGAGCAACTCGTCAATATGTACGATAATTCATTTTAATTAAATTGTTATTAATTTCGTGATTTTGAGATATTGGCTTTAGTAGTGTAGTATCCAGGTGATAATCCTAGTACATCAGATTGCAAAATGTGGTGGAGACAATTTTTTTTTTGTTTCTTATGTTTTTTGGGGTGCTGAGCACGAATCAGCAGTTTCCCACCAACATTTCGTTGCGGAACAGTGTCAAAAACGCGGAAAATCCTAAATTTTTTGCTGTTTTTCCGTTGTTTGGCCCCTTTCTCTGAAACTATTTATTTCTGCGAAAAACTCTCCATTCATATTTCAGAGAGCACTGCGCGTCCAAAGAGACATCAATAAAATACTATAAATCCGTTGAGCGGCACTACTACAATTAATAATTTAAATTTGCCATTTTTAACATAGTTCCATATTATGAACGGTTTTTCATTTTTGGTCGCAACAGTTGCATTTTTTTTTTACATTAAGTATTTTGGGGTGCAGAACCTGAATTCATAACTTCCCACCAAAATTGCGTTGCAAAGCAAGGTCAAAATTGCAAAAATGGCCAAAAACATGACTATCAATTGTAGGAACACCGCTTAACACATTTTAATGATTAATGGCGCGTTAGATCCGCAATTATGTTTTCTATAATATTTTCATGGACAGGTTTTCGGAGAAATGTACACTTTCGGAGTTATAAACACCAAAAAATGAGAACACTCCGAAAATGTTTGGTTTTTCGCGGTTTTGACCCTGTTCCGCACCGAAATTTTGTTGGGAAGCTCTGGATTCGAGCTCAGCACCCCAAAAACCATAAGAAACAAAAAAAAAATTCTCCACCACACTTTGCAATCTGAAATCACCTAGTTATTACACTACTAGGTTACTTGTCATACAATTGCATAACGTGTAATGCCAGGTGAAAAAATTACGAAATTATTCGATGCGTTACTTTCCAGTAAAGAATATTGACGGCGTTTGTCATTCGATTGAAAGTTGTGGTCAGGATCTTTTAACGAGCTGATTGTAGGGACAAGATCTCATGGTGCTGCAATAGAAACCCCAACCATAAAAGCAGGCTATTCTACACAGAAAGAAAAATCGTTCGTAATATTAATAAACGCTGTTTATCATTTACATTTCGTTGAATTAAAGTATATTTTCGTTGGATTAAAGTATATTTTTATTATATCGAAAATCCAGTTTTATTAAATGATGACCGTGTCGTAAATATAAGAAAACCGTGTTTATTAATATTTTATGATCATTTTTTATTAATATTGTGAAAATATTCATTGCATTAACGAAATTGTTTATAATATTAATTAAAAATACGAATTATTTTTTTTAATAATCAAAGTTATTGATATTAATAAATCGGGTAATCATTTTTTTAAAACATTTTATTAACTAACAACATTTGTTGGTTAAATCAAGTAAAAATGTTAAAAAAATATTTCTCGAAACATCAATGATCAATTATCAATCATTTGTCAAATTAATAATTTACTTTTATGGATATACATAATCAACCGTTTCTTAGTACAATAAAAAGTCTTTATTATATATTTACTTGACTCTAGATATTGGCGTAGATATGAGCCAATTTATTGTCTTGCATATTAAAGAGCATTGATGGTGATAATTTGTTCATCACTTTGATAAACGTTGCTCATTAGCTCTACAAATACGTTAAGTGTATTTTAGAAACGCTTATCACGAATAGTCTGCTTGGTCTTGTAGGTAGGGCGTTGGTCTTCGAATCATGGGGTCCCGAGTTCGAATCTCACTATAGGTAGGTAATTATTAATGCTGTTCAGAGCGCACTGAAGTAAATAAAATATTGTCAACACAATAAGAACTCTAGGTTCAGTGCCTCTGATTTTTTTTTATAAAAAAAAAATAAAAATTGATGAACTCAAATATTATATCAATTAATGACATTCATTAGATTGATAAAAAGCTTTCATGGATTTTATGAAAGATATTTGTTCATTGATAATCAAAATTATTATTAAATGAACAAATTATTCAACAATATACACCAATTTATTATTTTGATAAACTCGTTTGTTGGAGCAAAATCAATTAAAAAATTTTCACTTTGACGTACTTTTTCGTTGATATCACGTACCTTTTTCGTTCAGTGTAAGAAAAACTAATCCCAATCGACATTAAAAAAAGAATACATTCATCTATCGCAGGATCATTCTCTAAATAGGCTTCGTTAAGTCCACATCCCACGAACTGATAAAATATTTTGTGCACTATTGCTTTGAATGACAGAATCCAGCACGCCAAGTACTCTTACTTGTATAGATATAGACATGTACTCGTACATCCATGAGGCATGAGATGAGTGCGAATGAATTTAATTCACACTGCAATTATATCCATAACCCACGCCATACATGCCATACACTATAGCCGAATGTTGTGTACTGGCAGGAGGCAAGCATAAACAAACCAATGAACAAAAAATGAAGTGAATATAAATTAGCAAAAATTGTGAGTCTCCTAAAATATACCCACAAGATTTCTTCGCGCTTTGTCTAAAAAAAATTAATGCACGTACACGGGACACGACCATATACATATTCCGCTTAAATTGTTTTATAAATACATATAAACTTGTGTGGTGAGGAGGTGTAGGAGAGTCACGCAAATGTGGAAACAAATTTCACTTTCCATTTTTACATGACTTCTCTTAATTTTGTTTACGTTTTAAATTGTTGTATCTGTTGATTGATTTTGCGAAGAGCATTTTATTTTTTTTTTTTGGTTTATCATATTCATAATAAATTTTAAATTACTCTTTTGAATCTACAAAGTTTTTATTGGGAAGTCATTGACTTTTGCGTATAACCAATCTTCATGTACCAAAGATATACACCCCGCGACACTTGAATAGGTCACTGTAAAATCATTTTTTTAAATCCTTGTATATCGTTCACTAGGTACTCAAAGAAATTGAAGTTCCAATTTTTGTATATATTATATAGGATGGTCTTATTCCATTTTTTGGACCTCCCACCCCTTGTGCAATCCAATTGGCGACCCTAAAAACAGGGGCAAAGGGATCTTTTCCCAGTTTTTCTTAATTCCGAAAAAATATTCCTAATGTGATTTTCAGGTGTGTGCGAGGTACATGTGCGGGACGTACTCCGAATGATTAACCCCGAAGCCCTATGTTAAAAGAATTTTTAAAATTTAATTTTCTCACACAACATAATCCTTAATAGGTATCTCCAAAACAACGCCGAAAGTAGTAGTGCCCGTATTAAAATAGCCAAATCTAATAACCGCACTAAAATCAGATAATCGTTTTGGTTTTTACAGAGCTTCAAAGCGCTCTGATTCGGAATGTCCTGCAGAAATGGCCACTTTAAAAGTTCAAATAGGTTGCTACGGACCGGAATGGCCGTTTGAAGAACGCCTTTATAGCACTCTGCGTTCAAGGTCGACGTTAAGAAATCGCCCTCAAAAGTTCTCTAATGGGAAATGTGGTTCCCCATATCATAATACCCTCTATTCGAACTATGGACTATTTGAAGACTATCCGATCCATGGCGTCGCGTTGCTTGGCTACGCCTATTTCGACCGGCAGCTTTACCTTGGATCGTGTTATCGACGAGACCAATTTAACCACTTCCAAGTATTCATTGATCCGCCTCTGGCCTTGTTTCCACCAAGTAGCTTCCATTGATATCGCATTCTTTGCGGAGTTCTCAAGCGCACGCCTTTAAACATGGCAACACCAATCCATTTGTCAGTTTTTTGGGTGATTGGGTCAATGGACAAGCTGCCTCGGATTTACGGATGTACTATTGATGTAGTCCCTTTTGATTACACCAACTGACATTCGTAAACTTTTCATTTCGGCCGTCGTAATTTTTTTCGCGGAACCTTCATACATGGTCCAACAGAGCCAGATACTAGTGCGGGACGTAGAACGGTTTTGTACAACTTGGCCTTTAGCTTTAATGGCATTTTCTTATAGCAGACCACTCCCAGAGTTTGCTCGCCAATGCGAGGTCTTGCAAAAAAAAACTAAAAGAAACCTGGGCGGAATTCATAGTCCTCACTTATCCTTACGGGAACTCTTAAGGGCAGGGGTGTCAAACTCAAAACTTGGCCTGGGTCAAATCACACTGTATTCAGGTTTGTGGTGTACGTATAGTGTGTGTGCGTGCGTGTGTGAGTTTTTTACAGGTGGACATTGGAAAGTGGCCAAATAATGTTGCTGCTTACTGCCGGCGAGCGAGGCTTAGTGCCGCTGCCAGCGAACTTTTTCGGAAAAAGTTGCTGCCTGGACATAGTTTCTTTGCTATGTACTGCCGGCAGTGCATTTCGAAATTTTTGGACTTTTTTGCGTTTTATTGCGGTGTGTCGATTGTCGATAGCTTTTGCTGCTTCTGCCGCTGTTTTACTGTTTGCTGCTTTGAGTCTAATGTTTTGTGAATTTTGTTTCGCGAAATGGCACATGGTTTGCGTAAGAAGAAGATAAGTCGGAGGCTGCCCAAGCTGGTGTCTTGGCGAGCAAGGAGCCCGATAGTCCTCCATTGAAGAGGAAGAATGTGACGCGGAGGCCGGAAGAATGTGACGAGAGCGACAGTGATTGCACTGTTGCGTCTGATGAAATGTCGGTGAGTGGAAACATATCAAAGTTGAAGGATACCAGGGATGGCATTGAGAAGGACTTAGTTGAGTCAGGTGCTGGACTGAGCGTCTTTTACCAGGTCAGTAAGATTCTTACTAACATGGAGGATAATATAATGGATCGCATTGCTGAGAATGCAAGGCTCAAGGGGCGCAACGAGCCGATCGAGTGTCTCATCTGCCGACCACCGATAGTTAGTATACATAGTAAGGAGACAGCTGCCGTGACTGTGCAGCTGGATAAACCGAAGGAAACCCTGAAGTCTGCGGTGGAAAATTCTGGTACGTTAGTGGGAATAAATCCTGTCAGGCCGACTGAAACGTGGTCGGATGTTGTTGGTGGGTCAGGAATGGACACCCAGGAGGTTGAAAAAACGGTGGGACACGTGGTCGCGCCAGAATTGGGTGTGAGGTCACCGCCGAGTTGGAGGGGAAGAAAGTCCTGGAGAACGGAAAATTTTTAGAGTGCGGACTGAGGGTAGGCACTCCGGATAAGCGTGGCCCCCAAGTCGTGCTTAAGGACGTAGACTGTAAGTTGACGCAGACACACTGATGACAGAGATCTACGAGAGTAACCCCTCCCAGCAGGTTACGTGGGGGGGGGATATCCACTATAAGTCGACCGAGGAAGGATGGCCCTGATGCTACGGCAATGGAAGCAAAGCCAGCAATCGCGGATGATCGAGCGGGAACATCTGTACGTGAAGTACTTCACGTACCGCGTTGTCCTTCGGAAGCCGTTCCCGACTTGCTGGAGGTGTGTTGATTTTGACCACCTGGCACGGAATTGCAAATCGAGGGACATTATATGTAGCCATTGTAGTGAGGAGGGACTGCCTTCAGTGACTCTCCGCGCGTCAATTGGGAACGGCCCTTATTTGGGAGTATCGTGCTGGATGTGGTTTCGCGAATAGCGTGGATTGGGGTTCTTTCAACCGGGTGCCGCGACCCTAGAACGGCAGAGGCAGACCTCGCATCCCGCAATATGCTGTTTCCTCTACACTGCTAAAGTGGGCGCTGATTGTCGTCTAAAGAACCAATCCGATGTGGCCAATTCGAGGCCTGTCTGGGTTTTACGTACCTGTCTCCACAACACGTACGAGCGTAACACCCCCTCGGACATCTGTATTCAGGTTTCAGCGGGCCGCAAAATCAAAATGTCAAAAATGTATTTTTTTTAAATTAAATTTTACCTTTAAATATACTTATGAATAATGTTCTTTAAACTCAATTTAGAAATTTTAGATAAGAAGTTAAAACGCGGAGAGTTCCCCGTTGTATTGCGTTATAATTGGCAACTGATTTTTACACCGCTGCCTAAATAAATTGAATATCAAAATTTAGCAGCGAGTGCGATCGCCAAGTGTGTGGTTGCTTGCGATGGTGCCAATGGGTATCGCGAGCTACTATTTGGCAGCCCGTGTGCATACAACTAACAACAGTAACTGTTAAGTTTGACGTGAATGGTACATAGAATTTAGACCAAAAAAGTATACCCAGATGTTGGGACACTTGTTAATTGGCCTAAGCGTGTTCCATTGCCTAGATTTCTACACACCTGAAAATCTTGAAGTCTACGCCACATATTCAAATCTGCAGTTTTTAGCATCATTTCACGGACTTATGACTTATGAATTTAATAAAACCTATTCTTATGATGGCATAGAGTTCAGTTATACAAATATCTTTTAATTGTCGTGAGTTTAGAATAAAAGTCACTTGACTATATCTAGACTAGGGATTCGGGGACTGTTTTGTCAAGAGTCGTCTCTCTATTTGTTTCCATGGAAGAACATGAGAGCTTACTTTTTTCAAAAGGATCATATCGGTCGAATCAGCTAATGAATCAATATGTCCTCTATGCTGTCAGTTCAGTACCACAAATCTTTTCTTAGCATCTCCCCTAACAAAATGCATGTAATGTATTAACAAATTAAAAAAAGAAAATCCTTTCATTCAAAACGCTTCAAGTGTTTTATATGCATGTCAATGCATTTCAAATAAGACAAGAGACCGTTCGTTCTACACACTTCATATCTACATATTTCATTCAACTCATCCAATTGGAATAATGAAGGCGTTGATGATGATAGGCAACATGGAAAGTTCATTTGCTCGCATCGCTCTACACCATAAATGCAGTAGAAACGATTTTTTTTATAGGAGCTATATTCTTTCAATTGGATATTGTGGTCTGCACAGACTTTCGTACATATTGGCTGCATTCAGCGAACGAAATTCACGGGGAAAAACACTGGAAATGCTACAAGAATTGCACGCCACCGACCTCTTTCGCCGCTGAAAAATGTGAAATGAGAATCCAATTGAAAGAGAGCTTTTCTGCTACATTTTTCGTTTGCTGAATGCAGCCATTGGTACATTATGTATATTGTTTTTTACAGGATTATTTTCATAGCACGAGAACTTCACTCGTAAAGAGAATGATATGCAATGATACGTCGACGAGTTTAAAACTACGAGTATGCTTTTCAGTATTTTTATGCCAGTTACATGTTAATTACACCAAGCAAATATGGAACACAACAACTACGACACGGATAGAAAATGAATCTTTACATCCTCATCAAAACGCGTCAAGTGTATCCGTGTTCTTCCAATAAAATCAGATATTCAGTCAATTCGAAACGATACGACCGTACGAGTATAGTGAACTTAATACGGCTCTCGAAACAATGAAATTCAATACTTCCTCTTTTTATGGGAACGTTAAAAATAGGATTTCAAACATCGTAAACGTTTAAGAGGAGGAAAACAACATCCTTTACGAATGTTTACGACGACGATCCGCTCTTTTCATGTTCTAGGAAATGTGACATGGTTTGCAGAATACCCCGATGATGATGATAGGAGATGAAACAGTACGAGTATAATGGTCAAGGATAATTATACTGAGGACAATGCATACAGAATAGAAATGTCCTGTTTGGAAAGGTCATCGTTTCAAGTGATGGATGGATGGATGGATGAACAGAACATATGTGTGTAAACACATTTGTCTTGTTGAACGATAGTTCGTCTTGTTGCTTCAGTCAAAAGTAGAACATTGATAATTTTATTAGACGATAAAACAACATCAGGAAACTACACTTAACTACAATCAACCTTCATTTCATTAACAGAGTTTTTATGATATGTAAAACACAGAACAGAGCTGCTACGCTTCCATGTGGACCTGGGGAAGATAAGGTCGAGATTCTATTTGAACAAAATGAGTCTGTCTAAGCCAGACGTGTCAAACTCGCGGCCCGCGGGCCGCATGCGGCCCTCTTCGCAGTTCTGTGCGGCCCGCGGCCATGTCGAAGCAGCACAATCTGTATCAACACAAAAATGGTGAAATTGGTAAGGTGAACAAATTCAGAAGTTGAACTCAAGACTACAAAAACTGTTCTGCCCCGAAATGCAGTTAATACAAAATTGGTTGGCTTCACCGAACATGAATTGAGATTTATTTGGAAAAATGACAAAGCTTTAAAAAACTACGGAAATGTTGGAATTGGTGACTAAATTACCTGGATGTGAAATTCCAACATAATAATTAGAGCCCAAGTGCCTGATTTTTTATCATCTGTCCAAAATTTGGAGCAAATCATGTATTTATTTATTTATTTATTACATAAATTGAACAGGTGTTGAACACCAAATAACACAATTTGAAGGTACAATTCATTTAGAAATTCATGATAAAGAGAAGTAATGACTTAAAAGGAATACGAAAAAAAAATAAAAAAAAAAAAAAATAATAATTAACAAATAAAAATAAAAGATGAAAATTGAATAGAATGAGAATTAAGTATGCACATTATATGTACAAATTGAAATGTAAGCAATATGCTATAAATTAAAGAATATGTGGAGCAAGAATTAACTACATATTTATTGCAACGGAATTTCAATAATTCTATTTTGTTGTTTAAGAAAACGTTTGAAAGTACTGAAAGAAGTGGCTATAGAACCAAGCTCTAGCCTGTCGTAGTTCCTCATGATACGCATGAGTGGCGAGTTAAAATATACCAAAATTACAGCAGAGGGAGGATTAAAGATAGCAATAGAGCGTGTGCTATAGGAAGGAACGCGAAATCTAATGTCCTCAGCAAGACTTGACGATAATAAACCATGGCAAAGCTTGAAAAGGAAGCATTCGTCGTGGAAAATTCTTCTTTTACGTAGTGATTCCATATTGAGAAAAACTAGCCTTTCAGGATAGGATAGGTACGGAAGATTGAATTTGAAAAGAAGGAACCTGGTGAACCTACGCTGGACAGCTTCCAAGGCACCAGAGGAAATTTGAGTAAAAGGGGACCAGGCAACAGAACAATATTCGAGCTTACTGCGTACCAGCGAAAAGAATAAATTCACGCATGTACGCAAAGAACGAAAATTAGCCGAACAACGCAGAACAAGTCCAGAAAGCTTCTCAGCTTTCTTAATTATGAGGTCATAGTGATCGGTAAATTTGAGTTTCGTATCGAAAACAACACCGAGATCATTAATCGTGGAAACACACTTCAGTGCAGTGTCATTAATTTTATATTCAAACGATACAGGTGATTCTTTTAATGAGAAGATCATTGCTGAGCACTTCTCGATGTTCAGGTATAGCTCATTTAGGGTGCACCAAGTGTATAACCTGTCAAGATCACTTTGTAAGGGCAAGCAGTCCGCAGAGTGAGACACAGAGGTGAAGATTTTTAAATCGTCAGCATATAATAGTGTGTGACATTCCAGTAATGCCGGAAGGTCATTAATAAAAAACAAAAAGAGAAGGGGACCGAGAATAGATCCTTGTGGTACTCCTGAGGTTGGGGAGAAAGGTGTGGAAGAAGTACCTTTGTAAATCACTCTAGATGAGCGATTCATAAGGTACGATGAAATCCAAGTCACTACGTGGTTAGAGAAACCATAATGCAACAATTTCTCCAACAGAATGGCATGATTGACTCTATCGAAAGCTTTGGAAAAGTCGGTGTAGACCACATGCACATCATTATGGCTATTTAATGATTTGGCAATGTGGTTGACTATTTCTACCAAATTGGTAGTCGTCGATTTGCGTTTGCAAAAGCCATGTTGATTCTGTACTATCAGATGTCCATAGTAAGTACTAATGTAATTAAACACAATGCGTTCAAATACTTTGGAGCAAGATGATAGCAGTGAGATAGGTCTATAGTTAGATACAAGACATGGATCATCCTTTTTGGGAATTGGAACGACGTACGAAGTTTTCCACTGTTGCGGAAAAATTCCTTCTTGAACACTCTTATTAAAAAGAATGGCAAGAGGAATAGCAACCGTACTGTGCGTATTCTTCAAAAAGAAGTTCGGAATCCCGTCAGGCCCTGAGGAAGAGTTTACACTAAGCGATCTAATTATAAGATCGACATAGGAGGGCAGAATGGGTTGAGTCCGTGTGTCTTGATCATTAGGGAAACGGGGTGTATTAGAAGTGGCAAGGAAGGTGCTTGAAAAATATTTGGCAAAAAGTTCACAAATATCCACGTCTGTAGTAACATTTATATCCCCAAGAGATAATCGAGACGGGAGTGAACTAGAAGAGCGTGCATTGCGTACATACGACCAAAAGAGCTTACTTTCCTTATTGTTGACACTATCCTCAACACTAAGGAAGTAGGCCGAGCGTGCACTTTCAATAAGTCGTTTGGTGTTACTTCTGAGGTCTCGGAAAACCAGCAGATCGGACGGACTTAGGGTTTTCTTGAAACGAGCACGGGCACGACTTTTTCTGCGCAGCATCCTATAAATGAGAGGCGTGAACCAAATAGGACCCTTACGCTTTTTAGAAATCCGTAGTGGAACAAGCTCATGTATGATATCGTACAAAATACTGTAGAATCTGGATACAGCCACATTGCAGTTAAGATTGCAAAGAATGCTATTCCAGTCCACAGCATTAATTCGATGATTAATGGCTGTGTAATCGGCTTTTCTAAAATTAAAACGAGTCGGTAAACTATTTAGTTGCCTGGGCTCGAAGGGTATTGAGAGATCAACTTCAAGGGCTGGGTGGTGCGCCTCCACGGGCAGATAAGCATCGATAGCGCTTGATAATGAGAGGCAGGACATGGATAAGTTACTAAGCACGAGGTCAAGAGTACGTCCGAGAGGATTACGGATGATATTGAACTGTGCCAAGTTACAGAACTCCAGGAATGCCGAAAGAGAAAGGAAAATAGATGGAGAGGAAGAAGAAAGAGGCTGTCCAGGAAAGTTGGGCCAACATACGTTTGAGAGATTAAAGTCCCCGCATATCACCACTTTTGCATTAGGCTGTAAGATATTAACAATGTTTGAATAGTGCTTAAAGACACTGTTGTATACGTGCAAAGGTGAATTGCAAGGTACGTAGATACAAGAGATGATTAGATTCACATCTAGAGATATTTTGATCGAGACGGTGACACAATCATAAGGTTCGGCAACTACGGAAGAGATTAAAGAGCACTCAATGTTACTACGCAGAGCAATCAGGACTCCACCACCATCAAGCTTGCCAAGGACATTAAGGTTACGATCACATCGAAAGATTTGGTAATCATCTAAAATCTCCCCACTACCGATATTGGAGTTAAGCCATGTTTCCGATAAGCAGATGATATCGTGAGCTGCCGTAGCAGCGGACAAGTTAAGGGCTTGGAGTTTGGTTCTAATTCCACGTACATTTTGATAATAAATAGTGCAATTATAAGTTATGTCTGTTTTTTTGAAATCCGCGGACGCGGAAAATTTCGCTTAGTAAAGTCCTTTAGTAGGATTCCAGAAGGCCAGAACGAGGGTTCGCATGGCATCTGAAGATCGGCAGGAATCGTGAGTTTAAAGGACGAAACAATCCTGTTCGGCAAGTTGTCCTTAGTTAGCTTTTTACAAGTGTAGAAAGCCGGTTCAAATCCAAGTTTGTTTGTAAGGTAAGACGAGACTTCCGCCTCAGTGGTGTTATATTGCAGCCTCGATAAAAAGATAATTGTGGTTACTTGCAGATCAATCACATTTTCACGTTTTCGCTTTTTGTCTTAATTGTTTAATGTTCTTGAAGTACATTTTCGAAAGGAGGAAGTTCTCACAAATAATCCCGAAGCCTCTATAGTGATCTAGACTATCTGCTATATTTTAAAAGTAATATTCTGTAATCAACTTTCGACACGATTACATAAAAGTTTTTGAAATTTTCCTCCTGCGGCCCACATAAACCTGAGGAGAGTCTTATTTGGCCCGCGCCAGGTTTTGAGTTTGACACCCCTGGTCTAAGCGATTGCATGGAGGATTTTTGAAAAGTGGCATTTGAATTAATTGAACTAAGGCAGGAGATACCAACGATTACCAATACCCCTATTATTTCATTAAGGAACAACTCACAAGGAGAGATTTACGTCATGATCGTTGTGGAAACGGATACTATACGAATTAAAAAAGTCTAGAACAGGGCTATCCAACATAAAGCCGACGATCCACAATTCGGCCTGCAATTTCGGTTTTTCATCCGATACGCGTACCATTTTATAAAAACCATTTAGAAACGCAGAAGTTCACAAAAAGACAATTTCCATAGTTTCAGTGTTACGATTTCATTTGTTTAATATTTTTCGAAGCGCTTGCCTATATCAGCATACACGTTTTGGACAACCAATTTAGGAAATTCCTCATTAGGATGCCAACAATTTTTATTTTGTCGTATGATTGAGCCAAGCAAATCTCGATATTTTCACCAAGATTTCATTTTCACCGGAGATCGTCATACCCCTGTGTATCTATCACGCGCAATTGTTCTGTAAAGTCAATTGCTTACCGAGCTCTAAGCAAATTGTTGGTTCAGCGAAGACATTAGAAGAAAGTAAGGAAATTTGAGGGCCCAGATTCAGGTAAAATGATTGAAACTGAAAATAAAAACGTTATGTGGAGGATGCTGTCTTTCGCTTTCGAAGTACATACTTAGGAAGTCAATCAAATATGTACTGGAACTCCAAAGCCAAACTGCAGCATGTTGCGACAGTATTCTTTGACGTGACTGCACTTGTACGTCCAAAAATACTGTCTGTGTTGTCAGGTGAGCAACCATGCTGAACTTGACAATCTAAACACAAAAATGCATTACGAGTATACAGAGGAACCAAGTGAGAATATAAAATGATAGCTTGGCGTCTGGTCGTACAACGCCCCCCTCCCCCCCCCCCCATACGCGAAAAACCGGTCTAGTCGATTTTCGCTACAAAAAAAATACACACTTATACAGTCTACAGCAGGGGTCGGCAACATTTTTCAGTGAAGGGTTAGATTCCGAAAAATTCTTGTATAGGCATTTATGTCTGAAACAAAAAAATCTGTACATATAGGCTTTTTGCCTGCGGTATTACGAAAACAATTATGCTATGCCATTCAAAAAAAGAACCCAAAAGCACAATATCGGTATGTGGTCAGGTCAGTCAGGCTTTTCTCACACAATTTCTCACCGAGATTAATATAAAATGCCTTTTACTGTTTCTCCTAATGCCTCATTTCAAATTAAGTATCAAGCCATTAGCGTTTTTCGTAACGAAAAAACGACAGAAAAAAGGCCGGTTACTTCAGGGGATCCATTATGCACCATTATGCATTCCCGTGAGTCTCTGAATCGCAGTCAAGGAAAGCCACTGGGATTTTAAATTTTGATCTTCAAATGCATAATCGCTTGATATGCGTTTCGACAATTTTCGCTCTTCTTGCTCGATTGAGTCACGCTTGGTCACCTCTGTAATTTAATTAGCAATCTCTACCGGAGTACCCGCGACTGTACCTGGAGGACACTGTGAGTCCACAATAAATATATTTTATTTGCGAATATGTTTCGAAATTTTTATAGAATGTGGTGTTTTGTCTAAACCGTCGATTAGAAAAAGCAGTGGTTGACAAATATTTCATTTTTTTAAACTCTTTGTCGATTTATTGAAATTAGGTGTGTTTTGTCAAATCCGCTCGCGGGCCGAAATTTGCCGACCCCTGAATTATAGTAACCCTACCGATTATGATTAAAATTAATATTGCATCTTGAAGCCACAGCGTGGCGCACACATATCACAAGAGCATGATGCCATTTCTTCGTTTTTATAGCATTTTAAAGTTCAAAAAATTAAATACGGAAATTGAAAGTAAATATAGTATTGCGAAAATGATTGCACAATCATTGTTTCTACAGTAGCGAATAAGCAATTTTATACATTTTTATTATTACATTGGTAATTTTAACAGATATGTACGCACATACCTTTGGGGTCATTAACCGTTTTCTTTCGATGATTTGTTACTTATATATTGTTCAAGTAAACTTGCACTTTCAATTGTATTAAATTATTGAAGAATGTACATGCATGTAATAGGAAACACGCTCTGTGGCTCACTTGGTTGAGTCGCACTCTACGATGCTAGTAATCTAGAGGTCCGGAGATCGAATCTCGGCGTAGTCCAAAATTTCTCTACATGTGCGGATAGGAAATATTTAGTGCTTGCAACATTATACACATTGTAGTCTGGCTGGTCTAGCGGTTAGTGCGCGCACCTTCGGTGCACAGGATCATGAGTTCGAATCTCACCGTGTTCCATGGTGTTTTTCGAACTCACGAGCTTGTGACGGACTATGATCTCACTCAGATGTTAAACGAGTACCCATTTATGGGGATAAATAACACTGCTGAGCGTGATGCTGATCTCATTACCTCATCAAAAAGCAGATAAGATCTTGGAAATAGGATGTCACTAACACATCCTGCGGCCTTAGTCCAATGTTGGATTGTCGCGCCTGTTATTTTATTTAACATTATATACACTCCAAAATCATATGCAATGTAACGTTGACTCGAAATTGCCTATAAACGGCTGAGTTAACGCAAATATTATTCAAAATTTGAAAACCAAATTCAGGTGTTGGTCCCTTTTTAGGAAGCAGTCCGAACGATGAGAAAGTTGACAATAGGCGTAGCCAGAAAGAGGCAGGGAGGGGTGCTTGGGACTGGGATACCTACGTGCGAGTGTCATTAATCGATAAAATTATCAGATCCTGCAATATCGCGTTTCGTTTAGTGTTTCTAAACTTAAACCTTTCCTTTAGTGAGACCCTGCCAGGATCCGTCTCATTAGCTTAGCTTAAATCTGCAAACCTTTTTAAGAACGCCATGGTTACGATAATATTTCTGGGAAGTTAATTTAACAAAGGGTATACATTTTTGCTTTAGGAACCATTAGGTAACGAGTATCATATTTCCGTGTCTTCATAATTATTATTTAAACCTCCTACAAGCTATCAATTAGGTAGAAAACTGAGTGAAGGGTTTTTCCATAGAACCACGGTAATTCTTTTGTTGGTCTACACTTTGCCCAAACCTTGACCCTCTGCAAATGCTATTCACCACATTATTTTTGCATTTTGGTGCCTCGCTTAGGTATGGGATATCGCATTATGTTCGAATAACAACATGTGTCAGTTTTGTTCATTTTGATTTGAATAAAGTTGCATTTATATCCATTTTAAACGTTAAATATTATTGAAATAGGTACAGTAGAATCCCGATAATCCGAACGGGAAAATCGGGAATTTCGACAATCTAGATTCGGATTTATGCTAAAATTTGTTTAAATTTTCATAATTTTTGGATATTTTCCACATTTTCAGAATGCATTTATCGTTAAAAGGTGATCAAGATCCTTTTTGACTGTTCTTTCTTGAAATTTGACTTTGACTTGCTTTGTTGTTGTAGTTTTAAATTACAAATGTACAACCACCACCCCCAAGAAAACCATGATTATGGAAAAATTTCGGGATTGCCCCCTGCCCCTTACCTGGTACGCCCAAGGTACGCTGCTAGTTGTGTCGACTTGATGATTAGCCTTCCGCTATTGTCTGCATAAAACAAAATCTATTCCATATTCTTCGAAAGTATTTATTTTTTAATAGTGTTAGTTTTACGACGACTTTAAATACATATATGTATACCCTTCAAAGCCAAATGGAGCAGCACTAGTCCCAACCTATATCCTTATTTTTTGCAATTGCAAGGTTTTCCTTGTACTTTCTATTCTCGAAATTTGTTTGTCTAATCCTATCAGTTTCCAGTCATCGTATGCAGGCATTGCTATAAATAACTCTTCACCACCCAAATACGGACAAGTTCAGTTGTCATTCCAGAGACCACATATCATGCATACACACACATAATAGTTGGATGAACTCCAATAATAAAAATGTTTCTATATTTGTCAACTAAGCAGCATTCGCAAGCTGACACCATGAGGTACGAACGAAGAGGACTTCTTGCTGCAGTTTGGCACACGACGTTTTCCATCTAAAAATCTGAGTGTAGGTCTGCTGTGGACGCGCGCAAACATACATTGGCAAATGTTACGAAATTTATATCTTTCATTGCTCCAGATAATGATATCGTTCTTATACGAACGCCTTATGCGCCGCTTTCTTTGCAAAACCTCACAGTGGCGGCGACGAAAGAATCTAGAGTGTCGGAATGGCACTAGTCGCAACAAAAGTTTGAACGAATCGATTCGAATATAGTCTCCAATCACGCCAAGGACATTACGGCAACCGGTCTTCAACCGCATCTCGGGCCCATCGAAAAATAAAATGGAGAACAAAACAAGACGGAGACACCATAACGAAATTGGCTCGAGTATTTGTCACGAAAAAAAGATGACGACGAAAAAAAAACCTCCCCGTGTGGATATCCAGCAGCGACAGCGACTCTCTCATTCCATATAAAAACTCGTTTTTAAAATGAGAGAGAAACGAGTTTTTATATGGAATGAGCGAGTCGCTGTCGTGCGGCCGCGTCGAGGACAACGTACCTTAAGCATGTAATTTACTAACCACCAATATGCGGAATAATTTACAAAATGGAAGACAGTTTCTTAGATTAAATTCTTTGCTGAGCAATTCTCGGAGAATGGGGTAACTTAACATTTTTCCATTTTTCAAAGTATCAATTCTTTACCACAGATAATGTAATCATGCCAGATTAAGTACAAGGGTTAAAACCTTATAGCGCGATTCATAGATATTGATAATATCGCCGGAACTTTGTAGTGTTCAACACTAACGTTGTGCAAGTAGCTTGCCCAGTAAATTACAAAAATTATATTTAAGTGTTTATATATTTCGGGGGGAACTTACTCCTTCTTCAGCACAAAAGCTAAGTGCTGAAGAAGGGGGTAAGTTGCCCCCGTATTATATACTCACTTAAATTAATTTTTTTAGTTTACTGGGCAAGCTACTTGCACAACGTCTGACGATTCATAGAAACTACACATTTTTGTAGATGCGTTACATTTAGTTGTTGGGTTTGTAGCAACAAATTTACCAAAATTCAATACCATTTCCCAGCCAAGCTCATAATTTTGGAACATCAATTTCGTATCTTTGGAGCATCAAATTCGTAATTTCGGGACATCAACAATGGAACATCAATTTCGTAACTGTGGAAAATAAAATAAAATTTGGAGGGCTCAAATTCGAAAATGAATAACAAGCTTGACACACATATTTGCGAATGACGCAAATTTATCATCATTAGCACGAGTTCCAAATTACGCGTTTGGACCATCATTCGCTCAATAATAACTGGGGACGCAATCTGTTGTAAAATTTAAGAACAAGAATGTTTACAAAAATATTAAATTAGTTATCAATCTTTACACATTTCTATTCAAATTCTTTAAGAAAAGTGTGTCAAATTATTGAACTGAATGTTCATCAAAATATCGCAATTGTGAGGGATATTTTCACCAAACGTCAAAAGTAAATGACGAAAGCATATGTGTCACTCAAATTTCAAACTTTCATCATCATGATGGATTATCGTCATAATGATATGGATATGTGTCTTGGGCCTAAAATGGTAAAATTTTTTATCAAAATATAAGATTGTTCAGGTGCGATGATGGTAAGATATCCATACATAAATGCGGTTGCCCTTGCCCATAGTTACGTATTAGACGTTCCTTTTACGAATTTTATGTTCCACAATTTCGAACCTAATGTGGTTATGGACTTGAATGAGAAATTGTACCTGTAAACAAAAATTATGACTAGTTGAGCTATCTAACTCCGAACAAAGTAAATTTTGACTATAATGCCAGCGATTGGGGCATATATGTAATAAAACTAAGAAATCTGCCTAAAGCATAGTTTACGGGTAGTTATCCAGAAAAGAAATAAAATTATTAAAATCAGTTTTTTACTATATTTTTTCGTAATGTTACTGTTTTGTATGATTTAGCCGGTTTTTTTTTGCCGTTTTTCTCGCTGAAATTTATTTAGCCGGATTTTTAGCCGTTTTTGAAAAAAATATAGCCGGTTTTCCGTCTAAATTTAGCCGTTTTTTAAATATCCAGTTGGCAACACTGGGTATAACACATTCGCGAAAGATCTGTTTGTGTGTATATTGATATTCATAAGCCGGCAACGGCAATGAATTATTATACATACTTAACTTAGATCTTACCAAAAGTTGACCGCCCACAATCAATTTGCATAATTTTTGATTCCATGGACAAAATGAGTGAATATGGCAAACAAGTGAATAATCTCTGTATCAGTGACATGTCGAACTATGGAGGCCGGCTGAATGCGGATGGTTGCAAGACACATAAGAGTGGGTTAGTTTATGGTCAGTACATAGTTGCAGTTGAGAAAATAAAATTTCGCAATGCATGCGCCATGCGGTCTTATTAAATTGTCCACCCAATTCAATATTGATGACAACTTTAAGGTTGCTTTGACCATGGCTGTAGTTTGGTTGCACCTGTTTAATTGCAGACTTTGGTGGCTAATGTATATGAGAGGTATTATCCAGATATGGTCGATTGAATCGGAATTGTAGGATGGAAGGTCCTTATTTTTTGCTGAACCAGCGCGGTTTATTTTTACTTAGAACTATTTATGTGTAGGCAAAATAATAATGTCGGTTGACATATGAAATCAAGATTGCACTTTTCGGTAATTTCTCAAAACCTATACGTCGAAATCAATCGGTTTTCAACCACTCTGAACATTATTATAATTCAAATGCCAATCGGTTCTATTTATTGCCAATATGTAGAACAAAACCCTTGTTCAAAACTTTTGCATTGGAACGAAACCCTATTTAACGGAAAAGGTTTGAAGCCAATTCTCGTTTAAACCTGCATGTTCATGTTGAAATCGTTCAATGATCGCATAGGGGTTCGTCATGGTTCGCCATTGTCACCCTTATTTTATTTGAAATTGATTTCAACTGACTGTACGATATATTGTATTCTTTGAGTGGCAGACGTAGTCGTGCAAATTGGTTAATGGCATACTGTTAATATTGGTAATGGAAGAGGGATCATTTGTATAATGTATGTGTATGGAACAACGTACCCCTCTGAAGCAACATGTGCTAAGATGATTCTCGTATGATTTCGTTGGATTTATGGAATTATCATACTCAGACGAAGTGAATTATCATTCCCATGCGAATGATAAATAAATTAAATACGTGTCAATTTGAGGGAATCTGGATAATTTAATATCGTTTCAAAATGGGCAGAACTGCTGAACTCCGCGAATGTGTTAAGGAGGTATAGACAAAAGCATCAGAAAATGAGCTGCCTTGATGATTTTTTCTTGGCCGATTTTCCAGATGTTTCAAGAGCTACTCTACTATTGAGGATGGAATTCACTCAGCCGGGGAGTTGTTTGAATATAGTGAAATCAGCTAAGCCATTCAGGAGATATGGCCAAAGTTTGCTTGATTTTTCGGAAACCCGTCAAGCCGTTCAATAAATATAGACAAAAACAGAAGAAATGAGCCGACTTTCACAGTGGGGGGAATACGCTTTTATGAATTTAGTGGCTAGGCAATTTCTAAGATGCGCCTGTTGTGACGATCGGAAATCATTCATGTGAGAGAATTGATGTAATTGACTGAAATCCGCTCTTTTTGGTTTGAAATCTGACGTTCCGTTCAAGAGATACATATATGCAAAACCAGAAGAAAATCAAAATTTTGTGAATCAACAGATTACAAGCTGCCTCGATAGTTTTACTCCTGGCCAATTTTCCAGATGTCCTCCTACTGAGAGTCGAACTTATTCAGATGTGTGGCTGGGGAATATACAGAAATCCCCTAATCCGCCAAAAGGAGGAGAAAACTAGCTGCATTAACACTTTTTTTTCTCTTGGTCAATTTTGCAGATATTTCAATAGCAATGGGGGGTTCTTGTGCTGAAGGGGGACCAAATTATTAGCAATTCTGTTATTCTATTAGATGGGAGAGGTATAGGGTAGAGTTTAACCGAACGGCTAATCCGTTGAGTAGAAATAGGCAAAAGAATGTGAGAAAGAATTGTCTTCATAGTTTTGCTCACTGTAAATTTTCGGCATGTTGAAATACTACTTATTCCGGTATTTAGAGTAGAGAGCAATAAGATGCGCATTCACTGCAATCCGATAATTCGTTAAGGTGATGTTGAAGACCAATCTGGTGAGGCAAATTCACTAAACTGCACTCATTGTGAATTTTCCAAATGCTTGAGTATGCCTATTGCACTGTTTTATTAACAATACGCTAACCTAACCTCAATACGATATTCCGTTCAATAGAGGTTGCCAAAAAATTGCAGTTGCTTTCAACATTTTGTTCACTATACATTTTGCGTATGTTTCCAATTACTGAAATCAAAGAATAAGGCCAAAGGTTTGAGAAACGGAGCTTTACCAAAAATTTTGCTTATTTGGCTATCCGTTCGGGAGTGTTAATTCCAGTCCTATGTTTCCATAGGTATTATGGAAGACACGCAGCTACTGATAAAGGCAGGAGACATTCAGGCGAGAGTTGGAATTCAGTAAAATCCACCAATCAAAAGTATGGTAAAATACTGTCTCCATAACTTTACTCATGGTAATTTTTCCGCATTTTTCAATAGTTGTTTGGAAGTTCGGGTGAGAACCAATCTGAAGAGTCAAATTTACTTAAACGCGCTGTTTCGTTCCAAGATTTGTGGCCAAAAGTATGTCTTCATAGTTATATTATTGTTAATTTTGTGAAATTTTTCAAAAGTTTTTCTACTCGAAGTAGAGACCAATCTGGTTAGGCTTAGGCTGCTGAAATCCCATTATCTGTTCAGAAGATAAAAACAAAAGTTTGTATGTAAAAAATAACTGTTTCCACAATTTTGATAATTGTTATTTATCGCATGTGTCAATGGATAATAATTATTCTATTATGGACAGCGATCTACCCTCTACTGCGTAAAGACCAATGATATAGGTTAACATTACTGAAATTCGGTAATTCGTTTAAGAAATACTTATTCTGGGTGAGGACCAGGTTTGGTGCACCAATCCAATCCAAATTTGTGTCACTCTACCCCCTGTGCTCCCGCCGCCATCTTTAAAAAACCATCTAAAATCGGCTCTTTTATTAGTTTTTTACCTATAATTCCCTCCCAGTTTATTTAAGCAAAAAATGTGCCATGACAAGTTTGTAGAGCACAACATTTTCTATAAACATAATCTAACGAATTGTACTCTACAATAAAAACTGACAGAGTTATAGCACCAAGAAAATGCGGGATATTCCAAAAATCATGACAATTTTGCAGTTTTTTGCATTTACATACCAATAGTTCATTACGGCTGCATTGTAGCTTTAAGTCTTCTAAGTATGTTTTATAAGAAATTTGATTGTCATCAAGTTTCATCATAAATTATGTTTGTATGATGCACAGAAAGCGAGTAAATTCAAAGAGAGTCGATAAAAGTCATTTATCGACTTGGCCAAAGACTTTGAAAAGAAACACGATTTCTCATTTAAGCCGGATTTATTTCGTTGAGGGTTCATGAAACAAGAAACAAACACCGGATATGTAATGTACTCGACGTCCCCTTTGATATGATGCCCTGCATGCCAACCTCCACTTAAATAGTGTCCTTTTTTGTCCTATTTAGAACCATTCTGAAAAAAAAAATTTCTTTTAGCAAAATGCACCAGATCGGTGGAATCAATTTACTCAAATCCCGCAATTCGAAATAGAGGAAATATGAGAAAAAGAAAAATCGATATAATTTTACTCATTGTGATTTATTGCATGTTTCAATATTATTCCAATATAAGGGTGGTGATCAATTCGGCAGGAAAATCTGCCAAAATTCCACTAAGACGTTCAAGAAATATAGACAAAAGTATGCGAGAAAAACTGTGAATTGTTGCTCATTGTGAATATTCTTCATATTTCTATGGTTATACTGCTATTCCAGACGGATCCTTATGTAGACTAATCCAGTGGGGTGAACTTACTGAAATCCAGCAATTCGTTAATGAAATGGAAAGAAGTATGTATGTTAAAAAGAATTGTTTTCATAATGATGCTTATTGTGAATTTATAATATTCAGGGGTCGTACGCATTACAGAAAATAAAAATATAGGAATATAGGAGAATATACGAGAAAATATAGGAGTTATATAGGAGGAATTTTATTTATAAAAAAATATATCATCACATAAACACATAATATGGCCAAAAAAATTAATGCACCCCCCTTTTACCATTTTATTCATGATTTTCATTGCATTTATTACATTGTAAGATAGATTATAGTCATTATAAGAACTCGGATACAACAATGCCAGGGAACCCGAAAAAAAAAGATGGCTCCCCCTATCTTCTTGGTCTCGACCGGAATAAACTCTGAAGTGGATAATGAGCTTGGTCCAAATAATAAGTACGCCATCGCAGGGCCGGATTTACCCTCTATTGCGCCCCTGGGTAGTAGCCAAACTGCCGCATATGCGAATAATGCAATAACACTGGAAAATCCAATAACATTTAAGCTTAAACCTAAAAAATCCATTAATGTTATTTTGTTTAATTGTTTTTGCGAATTCCGTAGTTTATAGAATGGTGCATACTGCATAGGACCAAAAGGTTGGAAGTTAAAATTTCAAGGAAAGCGCCACTTTAGCTAAAATTGCCCCATATCAACAAAAAGTGTGCTATCACACCCTCAACCGTTACCAAATCAAAAAAAAAATGATTCCCTCGATGGCCTTTTGTAACTTCAAGACAAAAAATATCGGTCGGCTAATTTTAGCAACATTTCAGTTTATTTAAGTTTTCATAAATTGACTTAGATGGCTCCTACTAGAGCCGCACCACCTGAAATGGTAAAACGGTCGTACCCCATGACTAGAATTTACATCTGAACTGTCGGGTAATAGGTGATTAGTACACCAACTTCGTAAACAAGTGTCTTTTTTATAAGTGGGGAACCACCGAGAGAAACTGGAAAAATCAGCCCATTTTTGCCTTGGTAAACACGTCAAAATGGTGTACGGGAAAATTGTGCCGTCCGGGTTTCAAACACGCGAAAATCCACGAAAACTAAACGTTTCCCGCGTTTTTTTCGATTTCACTATTCTCACAACCTTTTAGTGCCTAGCATATTAACTTTTGGCGACGCAAATCGACAGGGAACCAATATTTTTCGTGTAAAGTTTGTCGCGACACTGTCCGATTCCCCTTTAACGCAATGTAAATTTGCAATCTTCTCAAGCCGAAGATTGTCTGTCAAGTTGTATGTACAATTTTCTCGGCGGTTAGTTTTAGGGGCGACATTATAACTTTATTAAACGCCTCTTGTTTAGGGCGAAAAATTAAAAATTCAATAACCAAATTTTACTCAGAATTTCGGAATCAACCGATTAATATTCAAATTGTACGAATAAGTGAGATGAAACTTGTAGAGATTTGCAAGTTTGTAAGCAAGCAACCGCTGTTCCAGAGTTTAATTTATTTTTTCTAGTTATAGGTATAATCTGCTTCTTGAGATCTAAAAATGCATTCCTATTCCACAGAGCCAATGAAAACTATAAGTTTTCAAAATATGCCGCTCTTAAAAATTTGCCGCCTCGGGCAGTTGCCCAGGTTGCCCATATGGGATCTCCGGCCCTGCGTCATTATTTTTTAACTTTTTTTCACATCCGGCTTTTTATCAGGATTTGTGTTTTGTTCTTTTTTTTTGTGTGCAACTAACGTCAAATTAAAAACAAAAAAAATACTTGAAGGGCAAAAAACGCTTACCAGGCCTATAGAAAGGCGTGTGGGGTCCAAAACTTTGAAATTGCGGTCAAACTATTCGCTCAATCATGAAAGTAATCGGCTGACCGTGCATTCAGTTCATAATTCATTAGGAACTAAAGAAAATCAGACGGAACTACCATAAGGTCCATAATAAAGCTCTCAAGGATAATTGACAATCACATTATCACTATGGCGAAAAAAGTTCCCTTGGCATTATTGATGCTTATCGCGGGAGTATTGGAAATATTTCATCTCTCCGAAAAGTCAATGGAAGACTACGATAAGTAAATCAATTTTTGCGAATAGATTTCCTTTTCAAATTGTTTTATGTTTTCAGTACATATATTGGAATTTGCCGTGTCTATTAAATTTTTAGCATTTTTTATAGAGACAAATGAAAAATATTGGAATATATAGGAATAGGCGCAAAATATAGGAGAATATAGGAGGTGCGATACAAATATGGGAAATATAGGAAATATAGGAGGAGTACGGACCCTGAATATTTCTCAATAGTTGTTCTGTTATTTGGTAGAGACCAATTCTGTGGAGCGAATTTCAAGAAATACAGGCAGAAGTAGGTAAAAAGGAACCCATTGTGAATTTTAGCTCATTGTGCATTTTTTTCATGTTTTAATAGTTATTATGCTATTCCGGCCGCAGACATTTAACAAGACATGTCTTGATTTTCGTTGACTTGACTATGTAAGTTTAGTCTTGGGACTGACACGCAAATATAAAAAATACTGAAATCATCTATTTTTATTAGGAATATATTTTAATTTATTATTGCAATCTTGCAGACCATGTTTTAAAACCGGAATTTTGTTTACGCTATATTGAAGTAGCGAGTCAAAGCAATGCTTGCAGATTGCTGTAGTAAAAGCATATACACATATACTTTAAAAATGTACGTAAAAATGTCATTAGTTTCCGAGAAATTAAAAAAAATTTATTTGATCTTTGAATTATAGAGAAACTTCACAGCTGATGTTTCCTAGGGTATGTGCGGAGGTCGAATGAAAGGCCTTCAGAGGCAGAATTGTGGCCCGCGTACCGCATGTTGGGCAACCCTGTTTGGACTATTTTGCAATCGGTACACCAACAAAAACAATAGGTATAAATTGCAAGAGAAAGTTTTGATACGCTCAAAACCAAACCCAAACTTCTGAATTCAAATTGCTATTGAAATATGAATATATTGAGATTGCATCTTTGCAAAGGTACAATTTTCAAGTACGTATGGATGTTCAACAATAAATATGCTACCTATATACTCGTGAGCACATAACTAATTGGATTAGTATATAGCTGTAATATGTTTCGAACTTAATTTACGACAATGGATAATGATAATGAAGGGAAATTAATCTAATTTCTATATTCATGGACCGTATTCCGTTAATGAGGGCATTAATCGATCCAAAACTTCAATAATGTATCTACACTACAATATTATGAAGGGTGTTCCACTAAGATGTGTTGTACTTTAGTTTTAAATAGAACGCAAACAGTTCAGAATTTTTCCAAATATTTTGTTCGTCACCGAATTTTAATTATACAAAAAAACGAGACTGAGGCTAATTTCGGGCGCGGCCGAAATTTGAAAAGCCATCATATTTGAATGAAACTTAAGCTTCTTTTGTGTTAATAATTTCTACCGCAGCCCTATGACGTGTTCCGATTCCATCTGTTCCTGAAAATGTTTTGAGGCTTTACTTGGAACGCATTTGGGTGAAATTTTGTTAAGATTGGATTGAAAAGAAAAAAGTTTTTCTTAGAAGAACCTAATTTCCAAGCGTTGGTTTGTATAATTTTGTACATATTAGTGATCCCGAGTATTTTGCATTATTCGCCGCTATATTATTGATGTACGGTTGTGCAGCTCTGAGTACTGAAGATGAGTTGAAATTGTTACCGTTGGATTTTTGAAGAGCCCGATATTCATTCACTAATTTGAATGGGTTTTCACTTGCTTGATTTTTATCCGAATTCGGTGAATGGGAATTATTGCGAAAAGTAGTTTCACTAAAGTGGTGCTTGCGACCCCATTTTACGGGTTTGAATCTGCAGTGTTTGCACCACAAACTTGGAATATAAAATCAAAAATATGACGATTTAAATGCGTTGCTCTTTCGTGTAGCGATCGATAACTAAAATTCCATACTGGCACGATTACAATGGCACAGACGCTGGAAACAGGTCGATAATTTTATTCGTTAACAAGTTAACAAAATATCACACCTATTGAAACACCCCATACATACACACTATGCTATAATATAAACTACAGTCATAGAGAAATAGTAGCTACTGTTACGTTAATCCCTCTTTTAGGGCTGTAATAAAATTCAATTTGATTTCAATTAAACTCCTCAAACTGCATTTACGCTTGGAATTGCTTTTATTCATTTCGCCGGTCATACTAACTGCATAACATCGCACCAGTTTGAAAATGCTCTTAAGAAGTGCGCGTTTTGTGTGAATTGTGATAATGATAAACCTCACTTGCGCGTTGCACACTAACGATACTCAATCGCGACGGACTTGGCCATCTTACATTCTATAATCATACGCATATCACTTTAAGAAGTATGGTGAAAACAAGCTCCCCTAAATGTGTGTTGTCTATAAAACGTAATCAGCAAGTTTTGTCGCGAAAAACTTGTTATAATGATTACCATAAAAAAAATATGGATATGTTTAGCATACATGTTATTTGCTATCCAGTTTCCGCTGATACCTAAAACTCAAATGGAAAATGTTATTGACACAAACTGTAGAGTTAAAGGTAGAGAATATTTACTACAATTTTCGCACACAATAATTATATTGACGGGTTCCTTCCTTTTCGTCTCTTGATTTTTGATATCGCTCTGATCTAAAATGTTACCCACACACTGTTTTTCGGTTTTCATTTTGACTAAATTTCGCATTTGACAGAGCCATGAATATACGACGAGTATAATTTGTCATACGACGCTTCGGGGGTAGATTGCGAAATGGGTTAAACACCTCAAAAGAGCGACTATACTTTAACTTTAAGATTTCAAGCTGAGTTAGTCGATTTTGGTATAAATTGTATATGACACCCACCCAAAATTTCTTAAGACCTATAAATTTATTTCTGTCCACCATATAAAGAATAAAACATATTGAAATGCAGAATATGCACGTCACAGCAGAAGTACATTAAGATATGATATACATTTATGTAAATCTGTATCTTGTCTGCTATTAAAGAAGAAACCTGAAGTATTGCATAATTTTTAGTCAACCAGATGTACGAGTTAGTAAGATAAACTGAAGATACGGAGGCACTAGATAAGTATGTATCTTGAATAGTGATGTTCGACGAGTACTTTTTGAAAATTCTGACACTTTTAGCAAAAATTTGGAATACCCAGAACATTTTGATTTATAAGTGATTTAATGAGTTCAAACGTAAAAAGGGGATTCACACTACTGATAGGATTTAGAGGGGATTCACACTAGTGACAGAATTTAGTAAAACCACTAAATTGATCGAGTCAAAACCCGCCTACTAGATTAAATCGTATGTCACTAAATTCAAAATGCATCGTAGAATGTACTAGCATTATTCAAATTGCAGTACAACATGGTACAACTGTTAACTAAATCTAGGATTTAGTAAATCTTATCGATAGTCTGAATCCCCTTTAACTGTTCCATCTCCGAAAATTTCTTGTCCCATTTGTGAGCTGTCAGTTTGTATGAGTTTCGAATTTTGCCGCCACTCTACTTTACATCGCCGGCTTAGGGTAGAAGTCACTAACTGACAAAATGAAAACTTTTCAGGAGAGCGCAGAAACCAAACCAATCTGTAGTAAAAACCCAGGCCGTTTCAAATTTGGGAACATTGCGATATTAGCTCTCGAAAGAAGAATTTCTTCTTTTTTTATGGACACTAGCGACACTTACATAACCATAGCGGAGAATATCAGAAATACAAAAGTTCTCCTTTTGAGAACGGATAGCAGAAGCGATAATTCTCCTATTTTGCTTTCTTACTTCTCAAAATGTGATTGCAAACGAGTACTTAACATTCATATTTTTTTTGGGATATTATATACTAAATTTGGTTCATCATTTCTGAACTGTACAAAAAAAAATCAGGAGATCCTTGGAATATTCGCTGTACAAAAAAAGGTAAAATTACTTGTCCAAATAACTGTCCGATATATCAATAGCTCAATCCCATTTACATGGTCTTATAAAAAAATTGAGATCAACAGCACGCACTGTCGAGTTATTTATCCCCGTAAATGAGTATAAGATATGGGACACCAGAATAAGAAAATCATTATGGTCATGGAAAATTATGACAAAATCGCAGTAACGCTGTAGAGGCCATTTGTCCGATGAGTTGTAACTATAAAAAAAACTCTGCTATTTTGGACAAAGGCTGTAGACATTCTGCATTGGAATGAATCAAATTAACCACGTCGTCGACTAAGCGTCCGGACAGTTCCGTGAATCATTGGCGTATAATTGTTCTTAATTTGCCCTAACTCCTAGTGGAGCATGTTGCGTTGAAGACTACCGTGTGTGTCGTCTGGGTGCTCTTTTGCAAATGTATTTGTCCGAAATACATTGCCTGTCATAACTATAGCCGCACCATAAGACAGACTGATCCTTGGAAATTGAAAGAGAGCACAGTTAATCCACATACTATAAACTTAAGGGATATTAAAAAGTCAAAAAAAATGCACAAGAAGTTTCCTTTTTTTTCAAACCGTTTATTTCTCTCCAAATGGAAAACTAAATTTCCGGTCCGTCGTAACTATAGCAGCACTTGAAATTAGTATGGCAAAAAAATGATAAAAAAGCGAAAATTGGGGAATTAAAATTGAAAATTCTTTTTGAATAAAATTGACTCTGAGTGATTATTTTGTTTATTTCCCAATAAATAATTATAACGGTTTCTCGAGTTTTTTGCTTATTGGCCTCTCAGTATCGATAACCGTTTCTTTAAGATAGACAACTCTTTGAAATTGTACTCTTCTATGAATTTTACGTAAGAATGTTTCTTAAATATTTCCTATTAAATTTTTCGTAACATTTGTTACATTGGAATTCTTGAAGTGCAATGATTGGTGAGAGATGATGAAATTTCATGCTACAAAATCCGTTACGTGTCATGTCTTCTGCGTTAAAACGAAAACAGTTTATGGTCAGCAAATTTCAGATAAGTTTTTGCTGTATTAGAGGTGGTCCCATTAACTTTTAAATACATAAAGAACCCTGTTCTATCCAAAATTTGTATTGAGATCTCTGAAAATCCAGCAAGTGCTCGCATGGAACAGTTGATTTCGTCACATAGGAAAAATTTCATAGGATTATCCTGACGATAAATTGCTTCCATTTCATACAGAAAGTAGGACGCCGCATAACGGATTTTAAAGCAAAAGTTTGTATCATCTCTCACCAGTCGTAGTACAGTAGAGCGTCGATTATCCCAACTAATGTCGATAAGGAGTGGTCCGGATAACCGAAAGTTCGATTAATCGAGTTTCTATAGAAAAATTAGAAGATTGCCTAAAAGTTAATAGAACCTGGAAATGTGCCAAACGACTAACACTGAACAAAAATAAGAAATTCAAAGCAATTGAGTGCTGCTGATGAGAGTTTGCTTCCTTCATACAATTGATTTTTTCATTTGATTCGATGCATTGCATATGCAAAAAGCTAAGTCCCCGGTTCGGTTAATCGAATGTTCGGACAATCGGAGTTCGGATAATCGACGCTCTATTGAACTTAAAGTTGCAATGTTACAAATGTTAGGGAAGGGGCCTCTTATTGATCCAAATTAGACAGGAACCTTCCAGAAATATTATTACGTAAAATTTATAAGCAAAAACGATTTCGATTAAAAGCAGCGGCTATCCATTCTAAGAGGTTAATGCGCAAAAAACTGATCAAATGATTTCGTGAAAAATAATTAATTTCTTTTCAATCAGCTTTTGCCATAATAATTCCAAGTGCGGGTTTAGTTATGACAGACAGGAAATTTATTATATAGGAAATAGTTTTAAGTTTAGTAGTCTGGCTGATCTAGCGGTTAGTGCGCGCACCTTCGGTGCACAGGGTCATGAGTTCGAATCTCACCGTGGATCATGATGTTTTTCGAACTCACGAGCTTGTGACGGACTAGATGTTAAACGAGTACCCATTTATGGGGATAAATAACACTGCTGAGCGTGATGCTGATCTAATTACCTCAACAAAAAGCAGATAAGATCTTGGAAATAGGATGTCACTAACACATCCTGCGGCCTTAGTCCAATGCTGGATTGTCGCGCCAGTTATTTATTTTTATTTTTATAACAGCGATTTCCCCAATTAAAGTCTGCGGGGATCGATGCAATGTCAGTTGTAAGCTCTAGTTCTGCTACAGGATCGCATCTCCTGTCGAAACATACCAGGAAACATCAGATCTTACAGACGAATTGACGCATCCTCTCATAGAAAAAGCATTGGACAGGAGTTTGATTTCGAGAAGATTTTCGACAATGTGAACCAATATTGTATCAGGGCAGATTTGCGCAAGAAAGGTGCACCGTAAAAAGTTGTGGCTTATTATTAATGCAACTTACGTCGGTTCCAATTATTACTTACTCCATAGTGTCGGAGGATTGTAAGGTTCATAACGAAGTTGGCCTGTATTGTATTGCGTCTTCGATCCTAGTCTTTTTAGCGATTGGTGGCTCGACTTTATCCGAGGGACGCCGTGAAGTTTGAATGCTGATGTTTGGACATTTAACTACTCTCGCACAAAATTATCGATCTTAGCGATAAAGCTGTGGATTTCGAGAGGGAGTCAAATGCAGTCGGGCTAAAGATAAAATTAAACAAGACCAAAGTGCTTAGTCTGACTTGAAATCCAGCTCTCCCCATAAATAATTATTGACAACCGGTTGAACGGGAGGGCGAATTTCTGTATTTAGACAGCATTGTTGCCTTTATGGCGGTATTGAGAACATCTCTCGTTGCATCAAACAAGCCAAGTGCTTTCGGTTGGATCCGGATGTCCAAAACTTGGCAAACGAGACTGTAAAAACCAAACCTTGCTGTTTCCGCTCCCTATTTCTCCCAGCTGTTGTACGAGATCAGCACTTGGAAAGGTGTCGCTACAGTTACCGAAAAGCAGCAAAATTCCTAATCTGAAGCCGATATAATTTCAAATGAAGATCTTAAATACCAATTGGCGAATTATATCGCAAGTGAAAGTGACATTGGTCATACCTTACGTACCTACATTGCAGGTCGCGCTATGTGGTTCAAACAGGCCGAAAAAGTGGTCTAAAATCATGTAACATAGATCTCTGGATGAATAGTGTTCGACTTTAAGAAAAAAAACTGTGGTCAAATTGAGAGACATTGCAAGAAACCGTAAGTTATGGCGCGTAAGTGTAGTAGTCGCGGTATTCCCCATCAAGAGTTAAGGCAACCTATAGTAGCAATGAAACACTTTTTCAAACTTTAAAATAGCTAATAATAGCTATTATTAATAAAAATCACGTTTCAGAATAGTCTGGGTTAACTTGAACTTGGTCACGTAAACGGGTGTTCACGTTTGACGCATCATCACGTTTACGCGAGTCTATTGTGTGCGGAATAACTAGGCTCTCTTCAAATTTCCAAGGATCAGTCTATCTTAGGGCTCCATGACACAGTCATATTTATAGTCATATTTCTAGCCATATAATTAAGCCTACTCGATTCATTCGGTTCATTTTTTACACGTGCACTAAACGAAATCTAGTAGGCTTAAGGATATGATAATATCTATTACCAATATATGACTGTGTAATAGCGCCCTTATGATATACGATTTAGTTTTCTTCCAAACACTCTATATTTGGATAATATTCATTTATTAAGTTTTTAGGGGTAAAACTCACCAAGTACTGCACTTGATTAATTTTAGGGCTCCATTATACACTATGTCATATCATCATATTTATATTAAAATATCCTTAAGCCTGCTCGATTCATTCGTTTTAAATTTTTATACGGGCACCAAATGAAATCGAGTAGGCTTAAGGATCTGATAATAGAAATATGTTGATATGACGTAAAGTAATGAAGCCCTTACATGAAAACACTATTGACAAAAGTGCACTTGATTATTTTTCGTTTTCTATAAATTCCGTTTTACTCATTTTATTGCCACGATATTTTGGTCACAGATGCGGGCCGCAAAAGAAATCCAATTGATGCAATAAAACGATTTGCGAAAAAAGTACATTTAGTGACTTGTACCTTTAGGCAGTCGATATACCCCAATGCATCGAACCTTCATGGCTCCTACCAGGAAGGATATTCTATAACGCTTGGCCGTTTTGGTACTACGTATGGTCCGCCCCGGCAATTCTATTCTCGATAGCGGATAGATCACACATGAGTACAACGACAGCTCCAACTGGGGGATGGTCTACCAGACGCTTCGATGAAGATTCGTTCATAGAAACCCTATCCAGTTTAGGTACAACTAACGGCTCAGCCGAAGAGAAGGCATTGCAATTGATCGACCAACTATCAACAGCATGCGATCCCTCCATGCCAAGAAAAAGTTCGATCACTAATCGCCGAGAGAACTACTGGTGGACCGAGGAGATTGCCAATAAGAGACGTGAATGCTTAAAAGCTCGACGCCTTTGTCAACGCTCCATCAGATCAACGACGTACAATGTTCAACTCGAGGCATATAAAGCAGTCCGTAGATCACTCAAAAAGGCTATTAAAACTAGCAAACAAAATTGCTTCAGACAGCTTTGTGAGGACGCCGACGCAAATCCTTGGGGAACGGCGTATAGAGTGGTCATGAAGAAGATTGGACAGAGAGCTCCCCAACTCAAATGTCCGGTTCTGCTCGAAGATATTGTCTCCACTTTGTTTCCGCAACATGATTTGGAACCAGCTTCACAAGGACTTACATCGAATATCAATATAATTCCACCAATTACAGAGTTAGAACTTTTGAAAGCAGCATCAAGGCTTGAGGACGGTAAAGCACCAGGTCCTGATGGTGTCCCTAATAGGGCGTTGAAGGCGGCCATTCTGACGACGCCAGCAAAGTTTATCGATGTCTTTGGAAAATGCCTAGAAGAACGGACTTTCCCACAACCATGGAAAAGACAAAAATTGGTGCTTATTCCAAAGCCCAATAAGCCTGCTGGTGATCCTAACTCCTACCGCCCTATTTGTTTGCTAGACACAACGGGAAAAGTGCTCGAGCGAATCATATTTAACCGATTATCGGATGTAGTGGAAGCACAGGGGCGTATATCGGACCGCCAATACGGTTTCAGACGAGCACGGTCTACGGTGGACGCAATTACCATGGTAACTGCTATTACAAGGGAGTCATTACGTAACAGCACTTGTTGCGCTGTTGTAACTTTCTCTCTCTAGTTCCTGTCAACCCCTTGTGGGGCATAGGGCATTAACTACGCCTACTCTCCACCTCGTTCTGTTTTGCGCCAACGGCGCTAGCTGTGACCATGTAAGATTTAGCGTTTTCGCCTCGACATTAAAAATGCATTCAATTCTGCGAGCTGGGTTTGTATCCATGCAGCTCTACAAAGAATGTTTGTTCCCGACAATTTAGCTATTAAAATTAGGAGCTACCTCTCGCAACGCGTCTTAAGCTATGACACTAGTGTGGGACGCAAGGAATACGTGCTCACAGCAGGGGTGCCACAGGGATCCGTTCTTGGTCCACTTCTGTGGAACATCATGTATAATGCTATTTTTGAGCTTGCTATGCCAAAAGGTGTGACAGCGGTAGGCTTTGCTGACGACATAGCTGTCGTTTTGGTCGCAAAAGACCCGGAGTTGGTCGAGATATACACGGGCGAGGCGATTACAACTATAAAGCTGTGGCTTCAAACCGTTGGATTAGAGCTCGCTGATCAGAAAACGGAAGCAGTTCTAATTAGCAAGCGGAGAAAAAGGTGTTCTCTCAAGATCCGAGTCGGAGAGTATGACATAGCCTCTAAGCAAGCCGTTAGGTATTTGGGAATCATGATTGACTCGAGGCTAAGCTTTGGAGAGCACATAAGGTATGTAGGTGACAAGGCGGCGACTGCCACCGCAGCACTAGCACGAATGATGTCGAAAACAAGTAGGAGGCTGCTACTGTCAAGAGTGGTAACATCTATCATTATATATGCCTCACCAGTTTGGGCCAGTGCATTACGTTTCGCATGCAATGCAAAACCTCTAAACGCGATATATCGTAGGTGTGCTTTGAGAGTGTGTTGTGCATACCGTACCACATCGCATGAAGCGGCCTACGTGGTGGCTGCAATGATGCCTTTGCCGATCCTTGCAGACGAGATCAGCAGACTGTATAGCGATCGCCAAGGCGAATCACAGGAGATGCACCCAGGGCGAAGAAACAATGAAAGGGTGGAATCTATGAGAAGATGGCAGGTTCGATGGGATGAGGGATCTACTGGCCGATGGACACATACCCTTATTCCGGACATAGCCATATGGGTTAATCGAAAACACGGAGATGTGAATTTTTACATGACCCAATTTTTAACAGGTCACGGAGGATACCGACAGTATTTGCATCGGTTTAAGCTGGACGATTCGCCAGAATGCCCGACTTGCAAGGGAGTTGCGGAAGATGCCAAACACGTTGTGTTTGATTGCTCCAGATTTGGACATATCCGCAGCCAACTAGAAGCAGAACTGGGAGACAACATAAGCCCCCAGAATCTAGTGGCTCTAATGCTACTATCGGCGGATAACTGGGACTCAGTATGCAGGGCTGTTAGTGCCATTCACATGGAGCTACAGAGAGAGGAACGCAGACGGAAGTCTGGTACCCGGTGATGGCTGATTAGCCGGAATTGGCCCTGTGAAGTAATGCTGAAAGGTTGTTCCGCGGGGTCAAGCGGTGAAAAAGAGGTGTAGGTTTAGTTGGTAGAATTTCGACATAATTGCATGCCGGAGGTTTTCTGCTACGCGGCATGCAGTATCTAAGAAGATTCCCCATCTCTACCCAGGAAAAAAAAAATGGTCCGCCCCGAAAAAGTTCGAAATTCCCGTATGACAGCGGACTGCAATAGGTAATGGTTGATACTAATCAAAAGGCAACAGGTGCAGATGCCGGACATAACAGTTAAATATTTTGTGAACATTATGATCAAATATACAGGCAGGAGAAGCAAGTTTCGTAGTAATCGGGTTACTCGCTTAAATCTGTCGATGAGCTATTCCGAAATGTGCAGAAACCTTTTCTGCCTGTACAGTAGCAGGAGGAGTACGTGCGAAGGTTGGAGTCTATGAAGAAATCACAGCCGGAAAGTAGTTTTTGGAGTGACATAAATAATGGAAACATGAATTCGCAGATGTTCTAATTACATAGAAATTTTATTTGTTATGCTTCATAATAAAGGGAGTTATGATATAATTTTCCCTCATTTTAATATTTCTGATGAATCGGAGATACAGAGGTGGGGAAAGACCAGTACTTGTTCGATCCAATTTACGATTTAGGCGTTAATTTTCTTTTCAAGACTCTTCGGAATTCATTCATTATCATTACATAATTCAAGTGGCATAATCCGATAAGCCGCGCGCCACTCAACTATGCCAAGCAGCCAGCCAGCCAGCCAATTCATCAGACAACAATAATCGCGTTCCACACCTCATCCATCAGCATCAAAAAAAAAACTCTTAATCACAACACGGCACGACCAGGCATTCCACTGATTCACAAACCATCGAGCGATGACCGCCTTTCGATTCTCGGAAGTGGCACGCGGACCCGGCCCAGGTGCTTCGCTGGCCGCCTCAACGTTGACCATTCCATCCGCCCGCGCCCGCTCCCAAACACCACAGGTAGGGGGACCAAACTGAAAATCAGAACTGCACTATTAGTGCAGTCATATTAGCATTTCAAATAGAAAAAAAGAGAGTAAGGCTAATTTTTGTTGTTTTTGAATCAGTGGGCTCCCAGGAATCTAGAACTGATTTTGCTAAAAAAAATGTTGATCGGAAAGGTCCCAAAAAGGACAAAAAAGGATACTCTTTAATCCTTGACCGGAGGTGGCCATGCGGGGTATCATATCAAAGGGGACGTCGATTACATTACATATCCGGTGTTTTTTTCCTGTTTCAAGGACCCTCAACGGAATAAATCGAGCTTAAATGGAAAATTTTCGCGTTTCCCGTGTATCTTTCCAAAGCCATAACTACGAGAATAATTCAAGTTGTCACTACTTTTATCACTTTCCAGAATCTATAATAGCTGAAGATTCTACCATTAAATTTGCTAAGAAAAAAGTTGATCGGAAAGCTCTGAAAAAGGACATCAAAGGACACTAATTGCTCACCTTAGTCGAACGTGGGCATGTGGGGTGTCATATCAAAGAGGATGTCAAGTACATTCCACATCCGGCATTTGTTACTTGTTTCAAGGACCCTCAAAGGATAAAATTGGGCTCAACTTAAAAATTTGTGTGTTTCCCGTGTCTGTATCTTTCTAAAGCCATAATTTTCCATTTAAGCCCGACTTATTCCATTTAGTGTCCTTGAGACAGGAAACAAGCACCGGATATGCAATGCACTCGACGTCCTCTTTGATATGACACCCCACATGCCCACGTTCATCAAGGTGTGAAATTAGTGCCCTTTGATGTCCTTTTTCAGAGCTTTCCGATCAATGTTTTTCTTAGCAAATTTAATGGTAGAATCTCCATCTATTATAGCTTCTAAAAAGTGATAAAAGTAGGCACAAATTGAATTATTCTCGTAGTTATGGCTTTGGAAAGATACGCGGGAAACGCGAAAATTTTCCATTTAAGCTCGATTTATTCCGTTGAGGGTCCTTGAAACAGGAAACAAACACCGGATATGTAATGTACTCGACGTCCCCTTTGATATGATACCCCGCATGTCGACCTCCGGTCAAGGCTTGAAGAGTATCCTTTTTTGTCCTTTTTGGGACCTTTCCGATCAAATTTTTTTTAGCAAAACCAGCTGTAGATTCCTGGGAGCCCACTGATTCAAAAACAACAAAAATTAGCCTTACTCTATTTTTTTCTATTTGGAGGCCTGAAATGGGATATTTTGACTGCACTATATCGAACAGTGTGGAATTGCAAGACAGTGTGCGGTTGATTCAAACAAACCATTTTCGTGTTTTAGGCTAGGCTAGAGTTGAACGGATGTGTAAAAATGCAAAGAGAGTGTTTGGTGTGTTAACTTATAAGTTAGAAAGCAACGGAACTACTACGTGAAAGGAACACACAGAGGAACTTGGTGGTGGTGGCGGGTTCATGCAACGGAACTTGAGATATGTGTTCCGTGGGCCAAGTTCCAACTTTTCTATGTACAACAAGATGTGTATGCACTGTGCTGCGTGCTGACCGACAACCATCGATTCATCAGGTGCGGACAGACAGTGAGGGAGAATTTTTGTGAACGGCAAGCAGGCAATATACACACATCACAGGCAAATCAAATATGCAACAGACACACGGCATCCGCATCATCATCGTCAAAAAATATTGCACTCACCGATTAAAGATGTTACAAACACATTAAAAATAAGAAAAGAAAAATTTTCACACACAAAACAGAACACCAAAACGCAACACCGAAAACCGTGTGTTCGAGGAATGGATAGTGTGGGAATAGGAATCGGAGGGAATGCACGACATGCAGAAATCTTGTCGGAAGAGATTTCTTGGATTTTATTTGGACTATTATACAAAAATGTTTCGGGAAGAGGTGAAGGTTTCCGGGAAGTGGCATTGGAAGATGTTCGCCAGCCAGTAAGATTTCAGTCTCGCTGGCTGGCTAGTGTGATCCATGGCAGCAGCACTTGCATGCCAGCCATTGCCACGAAATGGAGAGGAAACACAGTTACGTTAGTTGCTACTTGCTAGTACCGCTAAAATAAAATCAACGAAGAGGAAGCAGTGGGGGGCACTTACCTTGCGGCAATGATCAACTCCGATGAGTGCACTCTTTCAGGGTCCGCAGCAAAAATCTTCTTGGCAAGACTGTTGAGCTGTTGTTCAACTAACCTGCAAAATGCAATACGTCACCCTGAACGAACGATGTGTTGTCCTTCACCAGATGACCAGATTTCACGATTTCCTTTTTGCACAGAGATTCAGATTTTCACACCGAATGCCACTTTGCCACTTCACCAGACCACCCAATTGCAAGAGACGCCCAGATTATACCGTTAGTTGCGTACTTTTCAATAAAGGTGTTTCCTTCAATAGGCAATTTGTATTTTTCGTTTTATTGCAAGGATTTTCGGCACACAATCACAAGAAACTGAAAATTTTCTGATTGGAATTTTCAAATCGCGGACACTACTTGACAGTTGCTCTCGTATACGTCTCGTTACACGCACGCCGAAAACTCCGCCCGAACCCGTTGTGTGTTCGTGACTGAAAGCGCTTTTATGGTAGACAGGAGCCAGACAACTCTAGACACAAGGCGCGCCAAGGATACTGACAGGATTACAAAATTTCACAGCAACGAATTTGTGCAAATCACTACCGAATTTTCCAACAAGACTTTCGACACTAAAACAGATCAATCAGCACACAGACAGATTCAGATATTCCCGAAAAACGACAGCACGGCTCACGATTGTATCAAATCGCAACGCAAAATCGTTTTGTGCATTTCACCACGACTTGACTGTGACTCGAATTCCTTTCTATTTCTGCGAAAATCTGTTCTTCGTGCAGCACTACTTTAGCGCAATTGTATATAAAAAGTATTTCCGCGATGTTAACGATTCGATAACCGAACTCAAATTGATTTGCCAAGTAGAAATTAACACACTGCACAGAGACAGAGCACACAGTTCGACGAAAACGACGACGAAACACCACACAAGTAGAGAAATTTCCCCCAATTTCCTCTCCAATGGAATTTTTGACGGATCAATTTTATGATTAGGTTGGTGCGCGTGACGTTGTTTATTGTGGTTGTAGGATTCTCATGGCGATGTAACATATGATTTTTCAGAATTTCAGAACGCAGTTGGACGAGATGCTGGCAATGCTGTTCAGTTGTCAGTGGAAATTTGGCGGGCGATGTATACGAAAGGATTTCAAAACATTTTTTAAGTGATTTTTTCTATTGAGGAGTGGTTTGCTGTTTGGTCATTTTGCAATTACTTGTTAGTGTTTTCGATCAATTGTTGGTGAACTGGTGCAAAGGTAAATTCTAAAGATTTAATGATGGGTTTTCTGAGAAATAATGAGTTATGAAGTCAGTTTACGTCTTTGACCTAATAATTTCGTTGCGAACCTATTCTTATCCTGATTGTGGAACTACATACATACTATCAATCAAGGGGATTTCTGAATAGGAAGACCATATCAAGTAGCACAAATTCGTGTAATTTTTATTTTTACATATTTCGTCATTTGGTTTTAATCTTGTATTTTTCTCGTAGAAGCTGGAACACATTCAACCAACATTTTCCAAAAAATAGATTGAATCTGCACGTCTTAATACATTTAGATCACAGTCCTGCTTAATGAGGTTTTAATTCGACAGGCTGCAACCGACACTATTGAATTACGTCACCGCCTTACTATCTTTACAGGTAATTAGTGCATGGGTACATACACTCAACATTATGCTCATCGTCGATCATTGCTTATTTTATAGTTAAAATGCAAACTTTGCTAAAATGACTATTAACCAGCTTTGACTAAAATATGACCTCCTTTTCGTAAATGGATTTTATGCCGATTGCACTTTTGTGGTTGTCTCATTATATGTCAGGAAATTTAGACATAAAGTAAAGTAACTGTCCCCTATCGCGTTACAGAATGCAACCTTTGCATTTTTGCATTCATCCTTTCCTTTCGGTGTTCTAAACAACAAGTGGTATTACCTCGTGACACGCATTGGACGCAGGCGTGTTGTTAATGCTCTACGTCTAGGCAGCGGTGTCATACCTGCGTGTCTAGTTTTCTCACTTCTTTTCGTTTTTTTTTTTATATTTTGCTCGGTTCCATGAACTCCGAAAAAGACTTCTCATGGGCCTTCAGCTGCCAAGAAACCTCGTCAAGAGCTTCGTCATCTGGCAGTAATCACAAGAAAGACCCGTCAAGGACTTTCTCTCCTAGTGCAGCCATCAGTTGTCAGGAAGCCTCGTCAAGAGCTTCGTCATCTGGCAATAATCGTAAGGAAGACCCGTCAAGGGCTTTCTCTCCTAGTACATCTGAGTCCAGGGTTGTGTTTAAGCCAAGATCCAATAAACTGGATGGAGCTCGAAAGAACGTCGCCCCATCAAAGAGTGATGCGCGAGCAATTAATAACGCTTTTCGGGCTCGCGGCTTTATCTGCCAGCATCGAGAAGTCTCAGAGGACCGAGAAGCAGAAAGAGTGGCTCGCGTGGGCTTTTGGTGTGATTGCGAATCTTCCCAAAGATCAGCAGGTCGTCAAACGACAACGCTCGTCGGAAGATGTGGTGGAGGGCCAGAAGCGGCTAAAGGTCGCCAAGGTAAACCCGGCTTCCTCATACGCAAAAGCGGCAAGGAGTTGGATTGAAAAAGCTATCGTCGAACGCAATGACGCCGATTGCGGAGATTGTCTGTAGAAAGGATTATGGTTGAGGGCACCATAAACTTTCAATGTGCCATGGAGGCGCTTCCAGGTCCGCCTCCAGTATGTGAAGATGAATGTTAGTTTCACAATCGCGTGAAACTGATGAATTTCACGAACGAGAGATCAAGATCTATGTTTAAATTTATCGTGAACATGGCAGCAGGGAAAATTTGGCCTGATGCCAAATTAGATGTGGTGTCGAAAGACGATATCCCATCGCATCCGAGGACTCGTGTGTGGCTTCCACCCTTGGTGTCCGATAACGACCAAATTTTGCATATCATACGAATATGCAACCCAAACATTCCAACGGATGATTGGCGAATCGTCAAGCTAGAAAATTCCGTCAACAATCGCAGGGGTGCTGCTATGTTAATAAACACACCCTTATTAGCTGCCTTCTCCAAATCAGGAGGGGTCGTGAAGTTAAAACTCAGGGTTTATAAGGGCGATATAAAAAAGGCTAACAAGTCGGTTTCCGCACCCGTGGCGCATGTGGAAGATGTCGCCTCAGACACTGTTTGTATGGATCCCGCGACTTATGTCTGGGGATGAGGTTGGGGGTGACGATTGCTCAGACATGGCTGCTTTGGATACTGCGTCTCGACCGTCTCCATTGATTGACTCCCACGAGTTCGGCACGGATGAGGAGAAGAATGCCACGGTGTTCGAGAGGTTTGAGGGTTGAGGTTTTTACAGATCTTCTTCTTCCTTGCCTCGTTCTTTATACCGCTCCATGGTTTCGCGTTGCTCGACCTGCGGTGTAGGCAGATCAACCTTCACTAATTAAAGGGCAGCATCAGCTGCGGTCTGCGTTCTTGTTAGAAACGCGCTTAAGGGTTTTCTGTTGCCTAATTATAGTGATAAAGATTTTGGTTTAGTTTGCTACAAGGTAAGGTGTATTGGGCTGCTTCGGTATGATGGTACTCTTCATCTTCCTTGCCTCGTTCTTTAAGGTACGTTGTCCTCGACACGACTGCATCTTCTTCTTCTTGTAGCGGTGCAGAAAGGTGTGAAACCTCTGTGCATCTATGTGGGCACGATTTATGGTTCGTCAATGTTTGTGTCCGTGAGGTCTAAGGACAAAAACATAGCTGCTGCGATAGGGTTTTCCCACAGTGATATAGGGGTAAGATCAGTGGGCGCAGCGGGGCATTGAAACAAGTGGCCCACATCATGAGGAGTACCATTGCAGTTTGGACAGATGTTTTGGATGTCCGGGTTTATGCGAGAAAGGTACGAATTGAGGCGTGAACAAAAGCCCGACCGAAGTTGAGCTAGTGTTACTCTGGTGGCTCTCGGGAGCCTAATCTCCTCAGGCGAAATTGGTGGTGGGCGATCTGAGAGGACTCTATTCGCACCTAAACTCGCGATAGACCGATTCACTTCTTCAGTGTGGATCGCTGCAATGGCGGCTCGGTATGTAACTTCATCGTAAGGGTCCCGTTTGTATCCCTGAACCTCTCTCTCAAGGTCTCGTAAACCACGCCTGACATGTCGTGGTGGAGGAATTCGGTCCATGAGATGATTATTGGGATGATCCTCACGGTAGCAACCAACAGGATACTGTTTTGAGAGTAGGAGATTGTGATCACGTATTGGCATCAATTTTGTCTCCTGATGTAAGTGATCCTGGGCAGACATCAGAAGGCAACCTGTCGCGATGCGTAGAGCGGCATTTTGGCAGACCTGAACTTTGGACCAGTTTGTGTCACATAAACTATGTGTCCAAACTGGGGCTGGATAATCAGCGGCCGCTCGACCCAGCTAACATGGTTTCTTTATCTTTGCCCCAGGTGCTACCAGCTAGAGCTTTTAGGATGTTGTTCCTACTGCGCTGCATGATTCGCAGACGTCATCATGTTCTCTAGGTGAAGCCCGAGAATTTTGGGGTTTTTAACAGTAGGAACAGAATTGTTGCCAATACGTATATCCATCTCCCATCTGATGTCCTCCCACCAAGTGGTTAGAAAAGTCGCAGAGGATTTGGACGCAGAGATGGTGAGGTTTCGGTTTTGGAAAAATGCCTGTAATCGTCCTAGATAGCGATTAATTCGGAGGCGCATTTCATCCTTATCATTCCCTGTGGCGAGTACGGTGCAATCGTCAGCATAGGAAATCACCTCGATTCATTCAGGTGGTGTGGGAAGGCCGGACATGTAGATGTTGAACAGAGTGGGGGAGAGTACCCCTCCCTGTGGAACACCTAATTTGATTTTCCTAAGCTTAGAACGTTTGCCTCGAAACTCGGTGAAGGAGTGCCGACCAGCTAGATAATTGGCAATCCAACGGATCTCTTGTGCAGGAAGATGCATATTCAACAAGTTTGCTAAGAGCATTGAATGATTGACCTTATCGAATGCACTTGATAGGTCTATTGCCACCAGAATAGTTCTGTGACAACGACTGCGTTGATTTAGCCCATCACGAATGCGTGTAGTGATCGCATCGAGGGCAGTGGTGGTACTATGCATCTTCCTGAAGCCATGATGGTGAGGTTCTAGCTTCGCATGTGCAACAAGAGTGGGGTAAATAAGGGCCTCCAGCGTCTTTGCGACAGGAGAAAGTATCGTAATGGGGCGGTAGGATTCCCCGAGATTTGCGCTCTTCCCTGGCTTGAGACAGGGAACAATTCGACCTGTTTTCCAGATTTCAGGGATGGCAAGCGTGGACATCGACAAGTTAAAGGCGGCCGTGAGATACTCAATGGCTGGAAGGTCGAGATGTTTCAACATGGTCATCGAAATGCCATCTGGTCCGAGGGCCTTGGAGTTTTTAGCATTCTCGATGACTTTTTTAACCTGGTCCGCTGTAAAAGATGGTATGGTGTCAACATTCCGGCTGCGAATCCGTCTTCTAATTTTACGCTTGAGGCCGTCAGACTTGGGATGTTCAATAAATTGTTTATTGAACAGGCTAGCACACTGAAGAGGATCGCAGGTTTTTGTGTTGCCAAATTCAATGGCGTTGTTGCCCTTTTCTTTCCGAGGATTGGAAATGGCGCGGACGGTAGACCATAATTTGCTGACACCTTCATTGAGGTTACATTCATCGAGGTGCTGATTCCATTTCGCCCTCCTATAGTCTTTAACTTGTCGGTCAATTTCGGAGTTAAGCTCCTGAATTCTGGGATCATCAGGGTGAGCGCTTCTGATCTGATCACGTTCATCGGCTAATCTGGCGGCACTAGTGGGGAAGTTAGGCCGAACTTTCGGGATACGTCCTGCCGGAATAAAACGTGCTGCGGCTGTGGTAATGACGTTCCTAATATTTTTCTCGGCCTCATGAATGTTGATAGGTGATGTTGGCTCGATGAACTTCGCCGACGAGTAAGCTTTGAAACCATCCCAATCGGCTTTCTTGTGATTGACAAACGTTCGCTTCTCAGACTTAGTCATGTTCGCTGGTTTGTCAATTTTTATAATGATTGGGAGGTGATCTGATCTAAGGGTGGAACGTACTTCCCATCGGGAAGCAGCAATTAGGCTGGCACTGACAATAGTTATGTCAGGAGAACTACTGCAAGTGCCCACGACTCTAGTCGGCGAGTCTTCATTAAGTGAACAGAATTCTGAGGCGTCAAGTGATTCGGCGATAGTTATACCCCTGGCATTGTTGTTGAGGTCCGAATGCCAGAGCTCATGGTGCGCATTAAAGTCGCCAAGGATGACCCTGTGCTCTCCGGAAAGGAGAGGACCAATATCGAAACGATAACCAGAAGGGCAACTAGAATGAGGTGGTACATATATATTAAAAATGTCGATATTAGTACTCCCTGATGGAACTGAGATGGCTTGAATTTCCGCCGTACCGTCAGCAACTACATCTAATACACAGTAATGTACGGACTTGTGTATTAGGAAGGCAAGTCCACCTCCAGGGTGAGAATCATCCGTGGCGGCCGGTCGATCTTTCCGCAGTATAACATATTCGCTATGGACGCTTAGAGACGAGTTTGTGTGAAGCAACGTCTCTTGGATGGCGGCGATGAGAATTCTGTTGGACCTCAAGAAGTGTGTGATCTCAGCGATTTTTTTGTGGATGCCATTACAGTTAAACTGTAATATAGATAGTGCAGTGAAAACTGCTGGAGGAGGAGGGCCAGGCGTAAGACTGGGTCTGGCATTCCTTATCATATTGTTTGGTGGTGTAGGGGGCAGTGGTGGAGAAGGTGGGCTAGGAGCAGCCCTGGGTTGCCCGGAATTCATACAACCTGGCGCAACATATGCTAAGGAGTGTTGACCTTGTCTTCGTAACCCTGAACACCTAAAGTGAACCCATTCCCTGCAGCAATTACACTGCACTGATCTGGCATTCGAACCGATCCGTTGGTTGCAGACACTACAAATCCATACCTCTGGGCCTGGATTTGTTTCAACACCGGCGCGAATTAGTAAAATTGAGAGCAGCCGCGCCGAGATGTAATGCTCCCAATATGACGAAAAAACACATATATCGTACCCACACATATACACAGACAAACACAACCTTCCTGCATCGAACATTCAGGGCTCCTGCCGGGGCTCTTGTCAGGAAGGCATATTGGCAGCTTTTGGCCGTTTTGCAATACAAAACGGGTGTGGTCCGCCCCGTAGAGGCAGTTGCCGTAAGACCAGTGACCTTCGCATTGGCGATCACAATACAGAGATCGTCAAACAAGTAAACGACCACAGAAGGAACAAATGGAACACACCTCCAATCGTCAAAAAAAATCAATTCCAAGACAGATGTGAATAAGCTCTGAAAGACTGCGAGAGATCTTTCGAACCTAGTGAAAACAAAGGAAAAACCGTGATCAAGTTTGGCACCGTGAGCAACGACAGAAATGCAGTATGTTCAACAAATTAATCGTCAAATTCCCTCCAAGGATAAACTAAGCGCAAAATTACGCTATCTGAATACCACGGTTGTGGAGACGGAACGCTTCAAATGGCCACCCAACAAGTCATCAATGCCCTTAAGAGAGTTGACGGTGTTACCATTAAAATGCTTGAACACCACGATACCCTATAGAGTTACGTATGAGTGCAATGATGACGGGGTCTTTTTTTTAAGTGTTTGAGCTGAAATGAATTGCGAGATATTGAAAATGTTGCAGCTCACATTTTGCTGAAAATTTGAGAGTCCCAGCTGTCTCCGTTCAGAAGTTACAGCAGTTCAAAGATGTGACCCAAGACAAAAAAATACCAAAGGGGGAGGGAGTAAAGGCAAACGGGGTAGTTTTTTCAAAAACAAAATTTTGGGCTGAAATGAATTGGGAGATATTGAGGATGTTGCGGTTCACATTTTGCTGAAAATTTGAGAGACTCAGCTGTCTCCGTTCAGAAGTTACAGCCGTTCAAAAATTGACCCAAGACAGAAAGATACCCAAAGGGGGAGTAAGGGCAAACGGGTAATTTGTTTATTTTTTTTTTTTTTTTGTTGAAATGAATTGGGGGACGTAGAGGATGCTGCGATTCAGATTTTGCTGAAAATTTGAGAGTCCCAGCTGTCTCTGTTCAGAAGTTACAGCCGTTCAAAAATTGACCCAAGACAGAAAGATACCCAAAGGGGGAGTAAGGACAAACGGGTAATTTTTTTAATTATTTTGGCTGATATGAATGGGGGATGTAGAGGATGTTGCGGTTCACATTTTGCTGAAAATTTGAGAGTCCCTGCACTCCCCGTTCAGAAGTTACAGCCGTTCAAAAATTGACCCAAGACAAAAAGATACCCAAAGGGGGAGTAAGGGCAAACGGGTAATTTTTTTTGTTGAAATGAATTGGGGGACGTAGAGGATGTTGCGGTTCACATTTTTTTGAAAATTTTAGAGTCCCAGCTCTCTCCGTTTACAGCCGCAATAGTTAGACCGACTCTAGACTACGGTGCTGTAGTCTGGTGGAAGAGAGCCCTGACTACGGAGGGAAAATCTGTGTTAGGCAAGGTACAGAGACTAGCATGTCTCATTACCACCGGTGTACTCCGATCCTGCCCTAGCAATTCTTTAGAGGTGTTACTTCACCTATATCCTGTCGACATACACCTCGAAACCGAAGCAAAACTAGCATTGGCAAGACTTATCGCGAGCGATGCCATTTTGGAGCTTACCCAGGAGCAGCTAAAATCTTTAAACAACATCACTGTCGCGAATATGCCCTCCGATCACCTTCTAAATGAGATCTCATGCGGTCGCCTTTTTCAGGCCGAAACATGGAGCAGAGAGGAGTGGCACTCTAACTTCGCTAGGCTGCACCCACAGACCATAAAATGGTTTACTGACGGCTCTAAAACAACCGAGGGTTCAGGAGCAGGGGTGGCTGGCCCAGCGCATAGGATATCCAACACCTATGGGGCACCACACCACAGTATTCCAGGCAGAGGTTCACGCAATAGCAACCTGCGCTGATCTCTGTTTACGTGCTAACTACATTAACAAAAGAATAGCAATCTTCTCAGACAGCCAAGCGGCTATTAAGACACTCACTAAGCACACCATCACGTCAAGACTCGTTCAGTGCTGCCTGAATGATCTGCACAAACTAGGAGCAAACAACAGGTTAACACTCTTCTGGGTCCCAGGTCATACAGGCATCACAGGGAACGAACAGGCGGATGAGTTGGCACGCATGGCCGCAGCTACTCACTTCTACGAACCAGAACCCTTTTGTGGCATATCTACATGTATAGTAAAAAGGTTAATCAAAGACCAGGAACGACTTAAGGCTTCTGAGCACTGAGACAAACTACCCGGGCTCAGGCAATCCAAAATGTTCATAGCAGGATACTCCCATAAAAGAGCGGCAGAGCTGCTTCAGCTAAGCAGAAATAAAGTACGCACCATATGTGGGATTCGCACAGGCCACTCCTGCCTGAGATCACATCTGCGCACAATGAGGCTCTTGAAGGACGCGAGCTGTCGATTCTGCGAAGAAGATGACGAGACCTCATTCCACGTCCTCTGCGAATGTGATGCTCTGGCCCGGCGCCGCTGGATACAATTCGGCTTGGCCTATCCAGACACGGACGACATAGCTTCTATCTCAATCAGCAACCTCGATTCATTTCTTAACACGATCAACCTTGATCGTCAGGCATTGTCCTGCCCACAGGTGATTAGGGCGATAGTACAATAAGCCCGCTGGCTTCAGTGCTGCGAACCCTCCTTCGGGTTCACGCCCCCCACAATCTAATCTAATCTACAGCCGTTCAAAAATTGACCCAAGACAAAAAGATACCCAAAGGGGGAGTAAAGGCAAACGGGAAATTTTTTATTTGTTAAAATAAATTGGGAGACGTGGAGGATGTTGCGATTCACATTTTGCTGAAAATTTGCGAGTCCCAGCTATCTCCGTTCAGAAGTTACAGCCGTTCAAAGATGCGACCCAAGACAAAAAAAAACGATACCAAGGGGGGGAGGGAGTAAGGGCAAACGGGGTCATTTTTTCAAAAACAAAATTTTTGGGCTGAAATGAATTGGGGGACGTGGAGGATGTTGCGATTCACATTTTGCTGAAAATTTTAGAGTCCCAGCTATCTGTGTTCACGGGTGTACCGATACTCTCGCAGCGACACAAGATCGCTGAAGACGTAAAGCATTTTTCGACTGGCCGCTCGTTGCCATGAACTGAATTTGGAATTGGCAGAAATCTAAGGATGTGGTTCAGTTTTGGTATAAATCCGAAAATATTGCATTTCAAGGATCTTCCCATCGCAAAGCAAAATTAATATAACTGCAAACAAAGCTGAACGTGGGGTGGCATTGGCCACCTGCAACTCAAATAAGACCTCTTTTTCGTATGTGAAAATGAATTCCATCCAATTTTGAGGACTTAGCCTGCATTCCACAGTAGTCTGTAATTGGTCATGGACCGATCGAAATATTGGACATGCTAGGAAGTCATGTTTCGTGTCTTCCAGGTGATTGCCTGGCAGCTGGCGAGTTATCCAGCATGAGCGAATTGTATCATTTTAGTTTGGTAATATGATAAGATGTGCTCATTGATTCAAGCCGTTCACTAATTCTTCCGCTCTTCCGTCGTTTCAACCATTCATAACCTGCTTGTCTTGTCGGCTACAATCATTCCAAGAACCACATAGGGGATATAGCGGGATGCTCTCAATATGTACTAACATTACTGATTAACTAAGGTGATCGCGATCATGAGCGGATTTAGCCTTCAAGCGGACATTTCATGGTAATAATGAAGAAAATTGGCCAGAAAGAGTACTGCTCAAAAACAAGTTTTTACAGTTTCTTCCCACCACGAACTGGAACCTGCGATACTAAGGCTGAGTACGATTACGGGTAAAAATATCCATTACAGACAGTGAACTTCCTTGGCCACAGATGGTATACTATCTAGTCTATATGGACCTAAAACAAGTAATTAACTCCCGTTGTCAACAATGGTAGCAGGTTCTGGGCTAGTGTACTACTTAGGCCTGTATGCAAACCCAATAGACACGGTCTATCGTAGGTTGGCTTTGAAAGCCATTACATAAAGTGATGCTCGAAACCCAACTGGCAAGTCATCAACCAAACGATGTGTGCAACGATAAAGATAAACTTAATGCCATGATTCTGCAAATAAAACTGCTTTCATCGTCTATCAAGTTTATGCACGAGTTTATGACCATGCCTTATGTCCTACAAATTATGACATGGGGTCCATGCTGACTCAATTACAATACATGGAGTATGTGAAACCCTAAATACCTAATTTACACCGTAGTTGCAATTACATGGAGTATGCGAATCCCTGAATACCTAATTTACACCGTAGTTATCGCACTCTTTTTTTACCAGACTCAATCTGCATAGTCAGTAGAAAGTAGTGTCGTAATTTTGAGTCTATAAAACCCTAAAAAACATTTGTACAAGCTGCGGTGGTACGCCTCATAATGTGGACCATTATGAGGCGTACCACCGCAGCTTGTTCCACTCACTCCGAGAGCGTTAAGGGACAACCCTATTGCAGCTGCTTCGTTCTTGTCGCTTGAGACAACAGACGAGAGCGACGACGAAACTTAGAGCACATCCTCAGACATGCACAGCGGTTCACGCCTTTCTGAACCACTACAACAACAATAACATTAAAAGCACTTCATCTCTTATTCTTTCAGTTCCATCATGTCCCCTCCATTCCCTTTCGACGATGAACCGACTATGGACGATGAAACTGAAGCCAGAGAACTTGAGAAATTACTAGCTGCTGCTAGTGAAATTGAAAATACTGCACCTGTGGCGCCAACACTTCGTGACGATCCATCATTTGCCATTGAATTGGAAAGCCAATCAACAACTACCGCCATAGCCATTGATCCTAGTAAATCTCTTCTCCAGAACGAGGAACTCGACACATCGGACGAAGAAGATATACAAAACTACCTCGACCGAAAGTACAACGAATACGGATGCGGCATAAACAAAAAATTGAAACAAGACGCCAAGGAAAAACATGAAGCAACCGTGAATAAATTCGTCAACAAAGCAATTAACGATTCTCAAAGAAATGGCACTGCGACACAAAACGCAAACACCGAGTCAAGGCTCTCACATAGTTTCACCGCGAGACCGGTTACCACCCCATCTTCAAAGCCCGTATTGACTCCATTACCCATTAAGGAGCACCCGACGACACCTCACATTTGCGATCCTGTATTCGGACTCCGAATAGTTCGCCCGCTGATTTCGGGAAGTCTATTGAAAGAACGAATGGAAGGTCGCACAGCTGTTAGCTTAAGTATGGTCGAAAAACATCTGGAAACCGGTGATATGTCTAAGGATTGGGTGATTGCGGGCGTCTTGGTGAATAAAAGTCCTGTAAAGAAAACGAAAAAAGGCGATGCATTCTCCATATGGCGACTGTCGGATTTGAAAGGCGACATCAAAATGATTTCGGTATTTCTATTTCGGAATGCCCACAAAGAGCTTTGGAAAACTCCCGAAGGTACAGTGATGGCCATTCTCAATGCAGGATCGTTTGATCGTCGCAATGATAAAAATGATGTTGCAACTCTGACAATCGACACGCCGCAGAAGGTGATGATTCTGGGCCAGTCCAAGGATCTTGGGACGTGTCGATCGAGAAAGAAGAATGGCGAACCGTGCACGGCCGTCGTGAATATAACGGACTGTGAATACTGTATATATCATGTGAAGCAGGAATTCAACAACATGTCAAAACGATCTGAATTGCAATCGTGCACGGCCGGTCGTGGTTTGAACGAGCTACGCAATAAGGTGTTGGGAAAGTCAGAGGTGTTCTACGGCGGACAATCGTACACTGCCGTTCCAGCGAAAAAGAGCGCCAAACAAACGGCAAAGGATCAACATCGGCTAATGACTCTGTCTGAGTACTATCAATCGCCGAATGCTAATTCTAATGTTGTTGTGAGTATTTTTTGTTAAAATAAACTTTTTAAACATTAATTAACGGATAATTTTTTTTCAGTGTCGACCGAAACCAGCCACTACCTACGCCGGTCCATCGGGACCGGTCTCAAAAGTCGCCTCTACAGTTGAACTGAATATGAAGCAACGTCAAAAAGATCTGGAGCGCTTAAAGCTTCTGAAGGGCGACACACCGGACACTATCTCCAACGAATCACCATCACCCGCCAATACCAGCATTACGAGTCCTGCTCTTAACCGAAGCACAACATTCAGCCAATCAACACCCTCCCTAAGTCGAACTGCTCTTACATTCGAAGTCAACGTCAGCAAAAAGGGAGCGGACGCGGCCAAATTAAAGGCAATTGCGGCAATAAAAAAGAAACCCATCCAAAAGATTGATCCAAATCACGTTAAATACCGTGGCACAGTACAAGGCAAAAAGCGTGCAATCGACCTTATGCACGAAGAAGATAAGGATTCGAATGAGGCAAAACGACGCAAAATCGAAGAAAACGAACGCAAAACACGCATTCAACGTATCATGGATGCAACGTCGTCACACACCGATCTGGTGCAATCGCGTGAAGACGAGTCCCGCGACAAATATTTCAACAAGATGGAAAAAAAGGAGGCACTCGAAGAGAAAATGTTGAGCACCTTTAAAGTCGATTGTAAGGCTGTGATATGTCTGACGTGTAAATATACGGCATTTTCGGCAGCCGATCGTTGCAAGGAGGAACGACATCCGCTCAAAGTGATCGATGCTCAAAAGCGATTTTTCGAATGTCAGGATTGTGGCTATCGTACCGTTACGGTTCATAAGATGCCCAAAGTTAGCTGTAAGATGTGTTCGAGTTCGCGATGGAAACGAGCCGCTATGATACGCGATAAGAAAGCACAACAGGGCGTTAATTTGTCGATTCGTGGCGATGAGGAGACATTTATTGGTTCGGCTTCGGGTTCGATGAATTTGAATTTGTTGGTTCCCGAAACGGAATAGAAGGAGGATGTAGTTTTATGTTTTCCGTAAGGTAGACGAGTTTTAAGTTGAACAAATATGCATCATATAATATTTATGTTGACAATAAATGAAAATACGTTTTTAAATTTTCTTTTATAACTCTAGGAAGAGTTAACTCTAGGAAGAGAATTCTAATGGATATTAGATGCCCGTTGGGAGAGCAGACACAAAAGAAGGTAACGAAGAATTGATACAATCCGAACAAACGCCGTGACAGCACGTATTATCCAACTTTTGTCGACCCCAAAGCTTCTGTATAGCAAAGAAACAAATTGTAGATCAGGAACTTCTCGCAGTTTCGGTGAAAGCAACTCTCTTGTATACAGAAGAGAAAGGAGCAAATCAGCATGGCATGTAATGTTATCCCCAATAAGAGATTTCTGAGAGCGAACAATCACAAGTCAATCGCAGGGAAGTTAAGTTTACCGAAATGTAAATCTTTCTCAAATTCGCGCTGCTAGGATAAGGGCTAGGTACATGAACCATCAGGTCTACGCCCAGCGCACTTAGACCAGAATTTGGTCCGAGAGGATCATGCGTCTACTAACCGCTTATGCTAGGAACCAGCCCATACTAACATATTTGTTGAGCCGCATTGGGCTCATATCCCGAATATCATCGGTATCGTAAAAATACCTTGAGCCCAGAAAACGTTTGTTTCTCGGCCAGGGCGGGACAGTGTCATCACAACTTCTGCAAAAGTTTTTGTAAGAAATTCGGAGTATTTTAGAATGCTTCCAATAGGACAGTACTCTTTTATTACCCCCACCACATTGCGAATAATGCTTTTTGTCCAAGGACAGTAGCATGACAGAACGGATATTGTCTAGTTTTGGCCAGATCATCCTCTTCGTTGCATAAGTCCAGCCACGGGTCCATCTTGCATTGGTCCAGTGTTCTGCAGCGGCTGCTTTAATCCATGCACCAGCGACAATATGTGTTTTCAAGTTGGCGCGGCGGTCGTTACCCCTGACATATTCCGGGCCAAGTCATCTGCATAACGATTGCCTAGAAAGCCACTATGACCCGGTATCCAGCATAACGTAAAGGAGCCGACAACACAAGGAAACATAACGTAATGTTGAGAAGCGACCCATCTCTCCAAGTATCGAGCGGCACTTCTCAATAGTTCTTGATGTGGTCAGCACTGAACTAAGTGATCGAATTGCAGCCTGACTATTAGTAAATAAAATGACGTCCCTACCAGTGACGACATGACAACCTAACCAAGTTAGGGCTTCCAAAATCGCCGAGACTTTCGCTTGGAGGAAGAAATTAGTGAGGCGGAAAGACAAATATATATTCAACAACCAACTTATGCATCTATGCAACTAGCTAATAAGTGTTATTTTGCGGTCCTCCAAATTATGAATTCGAAGCTGGTGCACAGGAAGACGAAGCTCCACGTGTATAAAACCATAATCCGACCTGTGCTATGCTATGGCTGCGAGGCATGGACCCTAATCCAAAACTCTGAACACCTGTTGGACACATTCGAAGAATCTTCGGGGCCGTTCGTGAACGAGGTGAATGGCGCATCCGGTACAACCTTGAGTTGTATCAGCTGTATGATGAGCTACAGGTGTCGAAGATCGTGAAATTGCAGCGACTGCAATGGGCGGGACATGTACAAAGGATGAACGACGATCGCATGCCCAAAAAGGTGATGAACGCGCAACGAGTGGACGGAGCCAGATTGCGTGGACGACCGAGAGCCCGATGGGAGCATTCTGTATGTGAGGACGCCCACCAGATGCTAGGCTTTCGGAACTGGAGGACAAGGTCGCGTGACCGCGACAATTGGAGGTCTTCAATCCAGGCGGCCAAGGCCCGACGTCGGGCTATCGTGCCATAAAGAAGAAGAAGAAGAACTTATGCATCCGTCTTGTAACCATCAGTATAGATTGAGATGGATCCACTGACCAGGTGCCTGTTACTATCCCAAGATTCCCTTGACGGGATCAAGCTACAATAGTTTTAACCAAAAAAGTAATTGGGAACAATATAGTCAGTCGATGTGGACCGGTTAAAGTTACGAAGTATCGCTGAGTGCCCGTAGTCCAGCGCTCGCCACTGGACAGGTTCACGTAGGCGCAAAGCCGTATATGCAGCCATCCGTTGACCGAAAACGTCCAGTGGGAGCAGTCCCAGCACCATATCTAATCCGAATAAAGGTGTATTGCAAAAGTCTCATGTCATGAGAAAAGAAGCAAACCATGGAACTTTGGCGAGCAAATTATAATAGCTAATGGTACTGAGTACCATCCACCAGACCCTCCATCAAGCAAAATAGACCGCACAACAGCGGTATACATCCAATATACAACTTTTGGCTGTAAGCCTCAGATCTTCCCGATAGCTTCCTGCACGAGTGCAGTGTGACAGTAGCTTTTTGTGAATGCGTCTAGTGGTAAGCAACATATACGAGGGTGCAGATTCGACCTTCAACATTTAGATTAAGAAGAGCATCTGTAATCGCTCTCCCTCAATATCTATGAACACCACCATCTTGTATTCTTTATGATGAAGATGTGCTTCAATATAACTAACCAGCGAGTGTAAAGCTGTGTCAACCGACCTCCCTTTCCTGTATGCATGTTGTGACATGAATAATAGGTTAGGTGGAATGGTCGTCCGTAGATGAATATCTATTAGTATCTCTAGCAATTTTAGCAAAGTCGACGAAGGGTTGATAGCCCGTAGGTCCTTTGGACATGCATGCGAACTTCTACCGGTTTTAGGGATAAAAGTAACTCTCACTTCTCTCCAGATAAGAGGAAATTGTCCTAATTTAAGGCATGCTGTAAGTACCCGCTCTATTCAAGGATAATATCTGCACACTGTTGTCAGTCCGCAGGTATAATACCATTAGGTCAGGTCCAGCTGATTTAAAGGGATCAAAGCTTGATATTGCCCACATTATCTTATCACGATTAAGAATAGAAGCCGTGTCGCATGACTCTGTGCGATTTATAGGAAAGCCAGGTGAAGCGAAGGGTGAGCTTCCAGGAAAGTGTGTATCAAGCAGACATTCGATAGTTTCGATACATGTCTATGATCCATCCTCGCAGCCCTCATGGCATCAGTGATGCGGTTTACCATACCGTCCAGTTGTTGTCCATTGCATGGAGTATTTGGAAGCGAAGCTAGGTCTGCGAGAAGACTATCCCGAAACCTAGGCCAGTTTGTCCTCCTGCGATTTATCTGTCGTTAGTGTCCGAGCTGCCCCAGACAACATGATGCGCATTAGGCTTCATTCAAACGACGAGCCGTACATTGGCGTACGAGCAAATGCATTGGCTTATATGGGAGGCTCACGATGAGCGAGAGCCGTGCCATTCAATACATTTGTGTGCCTCGAGCTTGTGAGCCGTTTTCGCGCCGTTTGAATGAAGCCTTAGTGTCGCATCCGAGGATTATACTAGCACCTGAAGACGACGCTGTCACAACGGCTTCCCTTAAATTCGGAGAAGGTAGAGTGCCGTCATGGGACATATATGTCGAGGCAACACAAAGCACCTTACCCTCTAGCTCCGGGGAGACCAAGACAAAGTCCTCGTCACTAAAATTAGGCAACAGAAAAGTCTTTATGGTTCTCTTTACAAGAACATAAGATCGCGGTATCCCTGTTACGTAAAAAGTAGCATAATCAGACCCTTAACGAGATTATCCACAATCCAAGTCCAAGGTCCTGAAATAGCACAATATCGTTCAGTGTTGCGATAGACTATAGGTAATGGCGGCTGACGCTGCCTTTGCATAAAATAAATAACAGAGGCGACATTCCAACATTGGACTAAGGCCGCAGATGTGTTAGTGCAGATGTGTAACTGCTTTTTTGTTGAGGTGTTGAGATCAACAGCACGCTCAGCAGTGTTATTTATCCCCATGAATGGGTACTCGTTTAACATCTGAGTGAGATCATAGTCCGTCACATGGGTCGTGAATTCGAAAAAACATGACATGAATGACCATGACCCTGTGAATCGCACTAACCACAACACCAACCACACTGCTTTTGCATGGTGGAGATTAATCTGAAAGATGTGATGTCATGAATCCTGATTATGCAGAGGGAGAAACGCAATACTACGTACCAGGGGGTGAAACGAAATACTACGGCCAAAAACTCAAGCGCCTGTCCCGCTCCTCGTTTTGCAACCGCTTCCGCCCGTGTAGCACATAATACTCCTTGGCGTCACGGTCTGGTATGAGGACCAAGAACTTTCAGCTGAAGCAAAGTATCAATGCTCTTTTGATGAAGCCTTATGCAGACGAGCTGCTTCCGGCAGTGAACTTCACGATGGCAATCGTTTATATTGCTTAGCAATGAAGACGCTGGAATGGAACGATTACCACGAACTTTAACAACAATGCGGGCAAGTTAAGGTCATCAATAGTCACCTTAAAGTCGTATCGTCAGGGAATACATCATCTTGAGCATTTTGACTTTTCATTCGACCTTATCAAATGCATTTGATAGGTCAATTGTGGCATGGACGTCGCTGATTTAGACCATCTCGTATGCGTGCAGTGATCGCATCGATGGCAGTGGTGGTACTATGCATTTTCCTGAAGCCATGCTGGTGGTTCTATGCATTTTCCTGAAGCCATGCTGGTGGGGCTCTAGCTTAGCATGTGCGACAGGTGACGTGTCGTTATGGGTCGGTAGGGGTAGGGGTGCTTATTGAACAGGCTTGCGCAGTGAAGGGGATCGTTTTCCACTTGTGAAAATTGTGTACGGATTCCGAATTCTGGGTTGTATCCGTCCAATCCGAAGCTTTTAGTCAAGGTTTCTTGACGTGGAAGTTTTTCCTAAGGATGAGTTGTCGTACCATCGCTAAACCATGATAGTATTCGTAAAACGAAGGAGGTCCATCATGGAGGGAAGGGGTCAGGGGACACAAAGATCTGGTATGAGTATAAAAAAAAATATTTAAAAATCATTACAATTTATCTAAAAAATGTAAAACTGGGAACTCACACATCGGTCGATTAGTGGTTTTGAACTCAATGATCAAGGGCGCCAAGGCAATGAAGCGGATATACTTGTGCAGTAATCTAAATGATAACTTTAAAGCTTACGCAAAATTTAATTTTCTAAATGGCAGACTTCGAGTTTTTTTTTTCTTATCTGCTCTTATGCACGAATGCAATTCGCATTGTCGGCGAACATCAAAAGCAAATGTATTGATTTCCGAGAGAAGGCAATTGGTATGATGTTCAGCTGGTGGGTGTTGGGAGTGTGTGGGTAGCAAGCTTAGGTTTTGGCGGGACTACGGTTTTTTTTTTTGGTTGAGAATTTTCGTTCGTGGGAGGGATTCGGGCTAGGATTGTTGGATCCGGCGGTTTGTTCATCTTTTAGCACCGTGGATTTTTTTTTGATTATAATTTATTCACCCGTGATTTTGACCCTTTTGGTTTTTCTGCTGGTCGAGCAGGCTACTTTGCCGTTGGGACGTTCTTCTTTTCGGATGACGAATTTGGAGTGTGATGGCTGTTGTTTGTGCTAAAGTGTGTTAATAGTGCATTTCTGTGAGAGTGCGTATTATTTGAAATTGAAAAACTGGTGTACAGTGAACACGAAAATTATAAACGCTAAAGCCATAAACGCAATGCGCAATCTCAAAATCCCCCTGGTGCATCATTTCGAGCCACCTTTTTCGCCCATTTTGATCTACCATTTTCACACGTCACACCAGCCTCGTCGCACAGCATCGCAGCGGTACCAATGGACAAAGACGCCCGATGGATTTTTGGATTGATTGGAATACGAGCCAGAATTGATTTTTGGATTTATTGGACTTTTGGATCTCGAGCCAGCAGCAATTAATCAGTATATGGATTTTGATTTGTTAATTTGTGTATTCTGGTTTTTGCAAGGGTGGCTTTACATAAAATTTAAATTTTGCTTTAGAAATAGTCAAGGCGACATTCGAGCCCCCGATCGTCGGCGAAGGATCGACCCAACCGTAAGTCTTATTTTTATACATTTATTTGAATTACTTTTAAAATTATTTTCTTTTCCCAACTTTCGCAACCCCCTTGTTTCTTTTATACTATTTTTTTTTTACATTTAATATTCGTTTTATAATGATGATTTGCTAAATTCTTTTTATTTGGAGTTCAACCGTGTCCCGAAGGATGGACACAATCCTTCCATTACCCTATCCCTTTAGTTTTCTCCAAAATGTTTTAAATGGAGCCTGATGGGGACGCTCTGACTCCAACACACACGCAATACGCTGGCCTCGCCGGGTCAAAATACCACCGAGTCAGACGCCTTCCTATTTTTTTTTTTGCAGTGACGACGGATCGACACTTAGCCGTGGTTCGCGACAAACTCTACTAAACACCTCCTGAATTTTGATGGTAAGTCACAATAATTGCAAGTGTTCATAATCCTAACACCAATGGAAGAAGACGAAAACGTGAAGAATCGCAACAGGATTTTGATAATTTTGTATGTTTTATTCACCAATTATTGGTTAAAAATAACAATGACAATCATTACATTTAAGTTGTTTTTATTTAACCATTTTTTTTTTGTTCTTTATTTTTTCAATGTCGAGTATAATCGAGCGTTAGCGTAAATATAAAATTTGTTTTCATAAATTTTGTCGAAATCACGCTAAATAGCTGTACGTGTCTTTTTGTCCTTCCATTCTTTCCAAATATTCCTTTTCGATAAGAATATCGATACATTTCTGTAAAATGAAAATACAAAAAAAAAAATTATTTAATAGGATTTAACGTAAATTCAGTAGCTCTTGTTTACTCACTTTGATTACAGGAACTTTTGGCTTAAATCGTGTCGATAGCTGATTCAAAACTTCACCTACAAGTTGCGTGTGATTGAGCATTTTACGCATCTTCATAATTCTCACAATAGCTGCCTGTATGAGTAATTTACGATCTTCGTCAATATGTTTATGGGTGGCTTCCTGTTCGACTTTAAGTTCAGTTTTAAGTGGCATGTTGATGTTGATACGTAATTTTTTGCTATAATTAGAAATTTGATTCATTTATGTTATTAAACTAAGACGATATTTCTGTGTCAAAATGTTATACAAAAAGACAAATTTCCGAAAATGTAGGACCCTCACCCTTGCGTTTGTTTGAAAATTAGCTTTGAGATGACCGTTAGGGCACGTACACAAATCTATCAAATCTGAAATTTTCAACGGGGAATAACTTGTGCAGAATTGATCAACAGGTTCAATCGATTTGCAATGCATTTTCACCAAATTTTCAGAAGTTCCCAAAATACCATTGTCCATACTACACCAGTTCACCAGTTCATTGCCGCCTGAAGATGAGAACCTTAGAGAGCAAGCTGTCCCAAGACATTTTTTTTCGAATTTCAGCAGGAAAATCTATTAATAGAATAAAGAAGAGCCCTGAATCCAAAGCTGTTAACCTTTTTTTTCACGAGGTCTCTGAATTTTACGTTGATTCAGCCTGTGTGATTCATCCATCTGTGGTTAGAGCTCTTTTCAACCAGACAATTGCCCCGTATTCCACAATAACGATTGTCTTAATAATCTACAGGGATTATAGGGTTTGATTGCCAATATTTTTATTGCAGATCCATAAGGCCTTAAATGCTTTATCTGAGACAACATTGACAAAAGCGTCAAAGCTGATCCCCAGATTTAAGACAGAAAAGCCGCCGCGACAAAACTGTGGCTCGACCACGCAATGCGACAACGACAAAAGGCCGGCGCACGAGCACGCTATCAAGAGCCGTTGCCAAGACCCAACACAGAGCACAAGCGGAGGGTCCGCCGCAAGTACCAGCAAGAGCCCAGTTCCCTCTACCATCCGCAAACATGCCCCGTATGCTCAGGGAAGCTCAGCTTCAGCATCAGGACCTCTAGCTACGGATGCGGGTCAAATCAAACCTGCGACCGTCGATTCAAGAGGACATGCTCCTCCACCTTTCCGGGGCTCACGTTCTATAGACCGGGTAAACAACAATAAAACGGCACGGAAACACCACAGCGAGAGTGATTCGTCTTCACCTCAAAGGGAACACGGGCGTGGACTAAGGTCCAACGTTGTTGTTGTTGTAGCGATTCAAGAGATGTTTTTTTATCTTGAATCGAAGGGGGTCTTGGCAGCTCTTGGCCGTTTTTAACAACGGGTAGCTCCGGGAAGATTTACATCGAAGAACCTTAAATGCCGTAGGAGCATTTTTATGGACAACACAAACATCCATGGGTCACAGTGGGATTCGAACCCACGCACCGGCAACTCAGAGATAGACATCTCTGCCACTGAGCCACCGAATCGTGGAAAAACGCTTCCGAATACCGCGGCAAGGACGAACGATGCGGGCGGTCTCGACAAGGCAAACGGAGCAGCCTTGTAAACCGCTCCCTCATTAATAACTGAAAATTATCAAGGTACTCCAGGCGAACCTGCACCATGCCAAGGGAGCATCGGCCATCTTGTGCAGGACCTTCGCCGCAAACACAGCCTCGATGGTGTTGTTACAGGAACCATGGGTGGCCAAGGGCCGCATTTGTAGACTAAACAATAATCACGGTAAGTTGATTTACGAAAGGTCAGTGGACCGCCCTCGGGCGGCGCTCGTTATTGACAATCATGTCAATTTTTTACCACTAACCAACTTTATTTCCAGATATTTAGCAGCCGCTCTGGTCAAAGTGTCTACCGCGTACGGTAGTCAGGAAGTAATCATTGCATATGTCTCCTTCCCGGCTGACGATGACTATATTCCACCCGCGAGAGAAGTGTTTTATAAATATATGAATAGTAACCTTCTCTGTATTAGTCAGTCATATTTTAATATAAAATAAAATAGTTTATAAATAATATTTTATTTATTTAATTTTACAACAGTAGTATTATCGGTTGTGACGCAAATGCCCATCACACTGTGTGGGGTAGTACGAATGTGAACATACGAGGTAAAAAACTTCTTGACTTTTTAATGTCCAAAAATGTGTTCGTCCTCAACAAAGGGTGCAAACCCACCTTCATCACCCCTGCGCGGGAGGAGGTTCTTGACTTTACTCTTGGCAGTTGACCAATTTCGGAGTTCATCTATGATTGGCATGTATCCAGCGAGGAATCCATGTCAGATCACAAGGCACATCAGATTCAATCTTGCAGAGAGCTCAGTGCTCCAGGCTGCATCCACGTGTCCCAAAAAAACAATTGGAATTTGTTCAAATATCTGATCCTTTCCAGTGTCAATACTCTCTTCACTGTTCTTTGAATCCCCCTGCGATGTAGAACTTGCCGCACATCAACTAAATAGTTTGCTCATCTCCGCATACCAGGAGAGCTCTTTCATTCCAAATTACAGGTCTACCCGTACGGTTCCCTGGGGGAATGATAAAGTCGATCGAAAACGGACCCAGAGATTGATAGGAGATTGTTCAACTCAGCCAAGCGCTGTGGTCAGTGGGAGTCATACAGGCGTTCCTTAACTGAATATAACACGATGATGAGGCTATCTAAAAGGAAGTGCTGGAGGAAGCAGTGTGAAGCGATTCAATCAGAGGCCGCTCGGCTTCACAAAGGCCTCTCCAGAAGTAACTCAAATGGAGTGTTTCCTGCTCTCCTTCAAAACTGTCTGGATATCATCCTGCCACATCTTACAGCTCGTCACATCCCACTACACAAACCTGAGGACCTACCAAAGTCCTACAGGGCCACCAGTTTATCCTCCTTTCTTCTCAAAATTATGGAGCGTTTAGTTGACCAACACATCAGAAGTCTGATGGTGAACCTTTATATCATACTCAATTCGCCTATGTAAAGGGCAAGTCGAAGGTGACTGCATTTCACAAGCTCGTCAGCACTATTGAAAAATCTGTAGATGAAAAAGAGAACGCCCTGTGTGCCTTCTTAGACATCGAAGGTGTCTGCAGTTTGTGAAAAAATGCGCAGTAGGAATAAAATCCTAAAAACTCTAGCTGGTAGCACCTGGGGCAAAGATAAAGAAACCATGCTAGCTACTTATAAAGCGTTGGGTCGAGCGGCCGCTGATTATGCAGCCCCAGTTTGGACACATAGTCTATGTGACACAAACTGGTCCAAAGTTCAGGTCTGCCAAAATGCCGCTCTACGCATCGCGACAGGTTGCCTTCTGATGTCTGCCCAGGAACACTTACATCAGGAGACAGAATTGATGCCAATACGTGACCACAAGCTTCTACTCTCAAAACAGTATCTTGTTGGTTGCTACCGTGAGATCATCCCAATAATCATCTCATGGACCGAATTCCTCCACCACGACATGTCAGGCGTGGTCTACGAGACCTTGAGAGAGAGGTTCAGGGATACAAACGGGACCCTTACGATGAAGTTACATACCGAGCCGCCATTGCAACGATCCACACTGAAGAAGTGAATCGGTCTATCGCGAGTTTAGGTGCGAATAGAGTCCTCTCAGAGCGCCCACCACCAATTTCGCCTGATGAGATTAGGCTCCCGAGAGCCACTAGAGTAACACTAGCTCAACTTCGGGCTTTTGTTCACGCCTTAATTCGTACCTTTCTCGCATAAACCCGGACATCCAAAACATCTGTCCAAACTGCAATGGTACTCCTCATGATGTGGGTCACTTGTTTCAATGCCCCGCTGCGCCCACTGATCTTACCCCTATATCGCTGTGGGAAAACCCTATTGCAGCAGCTATGTTTTTGTCCTTAGACCTCACGGACACAAACATTGGCGAACCATAAATCGTACCCACATAGATGCACAGAGGTTTCACACCTTTCTGCACAAGAAGAAGAAAAAGTTCCATACCGAAGGTAAGCAAAAGAGGGCATCAAACTGCAAAAGATTTCAGACCGATCAACTTATCATCCTTCGTACTCAAAACTTTAGAGCGCTTAATAGACTTATACATCCGACCAAGGTTTGAGAGGTCAGCACCTTCTAAGTCACAGCACGCATACGTTAAAGGGACAGTCCACAGAAACGCGGCCTTCCATGAGTTCGTACATATTGTCGACAACAGCATCAAAGAGGAGCCACATTCACCAATGTTCGCATTAAATCTATTCATGAGGCCCTATCAGATTTAGGGAGTTGAGCCAGGGTTTGGTACGTGAATAGTGACACTACTAACGACCTGAGTAATCCACGGTAACTTGAGAAACAGTCATCTGACTAAATTCGTGTGTAGAGGAACACCTCAGGATGCTGTCATCTCTCTATTCCTGTGGCTAGTAGTAATTAATAAAACCGTAACTAGGATTGATAGCATCAGGAATGTCTCTCTTCGTGATCAGTTAGATCATGGAAAGAGCCCTTGGTTTGGCCAGCAAAAGGGCCACATGCTGTGGTCTGGGCGTAAACCCGACGGAAGGAAAATAATGCGGGGGGAGGGGTTAAAATACAAGTCGTAGGTACGCAAAAAAAACTTTTAGCCCGAAAGGAGTGATGGGTATCCAAATTTCGGCTGGGCCCGAATTAGCCTCGTTCTCGTTTTAATTGTTTTTTCCATTTTTTAATTCCCGTTTTGTAATATTTACGGATTAAACAAATAAATAAATAAAACGTGGGAGAGTGCAAAGATCGGCTTGCCTTACCATCACAAGTACTCAGGAGCATACAAGACAATCACAGTAGCTATCTGCTCAGATAGAGGCTGCTATCATGGTATTGAAATCGGTGAAGACGACTTTAAGAGCTGTTAAACTATACCAGGAAGCGTTTATCAGCTTTGGCACACGATAAGGAATCACACTACTTCGGTTACCCAGACATAGCAACGAAATGGCTGATGAACTGACCAAAAGGGGGTGCTATCCTTGGGACCTCTCATGCGGAGCGTGTGTGCACGCTCTTAGAAGCAAGATCTCCCACTATATAAGGGCTGCTAATTCCAAATGGAGTAATCTGAGGACTTGCGTCATATTAGGTAAGATGTGGCCTTCCTATGACTAGAAAATAACGTCTGAGATCCTGACTAAACATATTGCCAAACATACTGCCGTTATCACGGGGCACTGGCCAATAGGAAACCATGTTGCCAGACTGGGCATCCCTTACAATCCGCATTGACGCACCTGTGGAAATGTAGATGAGAGAAAAACTCACTTTCTGTGCCCGGGTATCGAAAGAACTCGCAGGGCTGGGCTTTTCTCGGAACCTTGGAGGTGAAAATAGGGGAGCTGCTTTACTTCCTAAATGGCAGTGGCTGATTCAAGGCACATCCACATTTCTAATTTCCTCACCTAGCCTTCATCATATGAGTTAACCTTTACGGAGTGTGTGGTTTCCAAACGGCGCTTTTAACGTTAATTGAGATTTTGGCTCGTTCTGCCTCAGCCACCACTTTTACCAACCAATCACGGCTTCAGTTTGGTTGGTCTGAAGCCCAAATTTGCCGTAAACCATGACTACCAAGTCGTCCGCATAGCCTAGGGTCGAGTGACTAATTGAGGTAGGTCACCGCTAAAAGAAGAAGAAGAAGGTAGGTCTCCACTGCATCAACCACAGGATGGGGGATAGTACCCCTCCATGTGATAGTCACGAATTCCTGGAGCAGAGAGGGTATTCTTGGTTATACTGGTGAAAATTATTCTAAACGAGAGCATTCGTTGCACCAAGTTGGTAGCAATATCACCCGCCCTCTTGGCTCTTAGTGCCGTTCCAATGGATTCGAAAGACGTATTGGAATTTCAAACAGTGTCATTTGTTTGTTATACATAGCCTTTTCGATTTATTCCACGAAATTTTGTGGTGGTGGTGGCCGGTGATTGATTGATGATTCCGTTAATTTGTCCTGTTTATCGGCATACTGTTTAGGGTGCAGCGGTCGCGTGTTTAGAAGTGCGCTCGCAATATGCGTGTCCAGTGTCTTTTACATTGTTTTCATAAGAAAGGATGAAGAAAGGATGTAAGGTACGATTTAGGGTTTTCCGCTGTTCTTGTACCCACTTTGGGAATGAAGATTACCCTCACTGATCTCCAGTGTGCAGTGTGTGCATCTATGTGGATTCGAGTTATGGTTCGTCATTGTTTTCGTCCGTGATGTCAAGGGACAAAAACATGGCTGCTGCGATAGGGTTCTCCCACAGTGAAATAGGGGTAAGATCAGTGGGCGCAGCTGGGCATTGAAACAAATGACACATATCATGAGGCGCGCCAGCGCAGTTAGGACAGATGTTACATATGTCCGAGTCGGGTCATCCAGAATCCACAAACATCCACAAACTAGTTAGATGTAGGCGCGTAGGCATTTTTCCCCCAAGGACATTCTCCCTAACTAGCCCTTTCGAGGCTCGGATTATGCGAGGCCGCCAGCTCCGAAGCTCACACGATTACTTATAGTGATACCTTCCAACCAAGGAATCATGGCATCGTGCTCAGCCCGTATGACTAACTTTTCGCAAGAGAATGGGAAAAAGTCAGCGATGCCAAGAGCCACCCGACATGACTTGGGAGCACAGGAGTGTCATCGCCCGTAGGTCTTCGTACAGATCCACGCCATGGCGTATCAACCATACTAGCCCGATTTTTCATTGAGCTTTATTGGTATCTATGCCGATTGTGTCACCAGTGAATTGACGGCAATAACTAATTTGTCTTTTATGACCAGAAATATAGATTGAACGTCCACAAACAACTTGTACTTACTTTTTAAAGCCAAAACTCAATTCCAAAACGGAACTTGGTGTCAAATTTTCATCATCGCTGCAGGTGAGAAGTTTAGCTTTCAGTAAAATTTGAAGGACTTGAACTAAACTTTCGCGATTTATCCCTGAAATGAGAAGAAAATATTTTTGAATCTTCAGAAGGCATTATGAAAAACGTAATGACGCCAACCTGTATGATCCTCTAATTGTTGCACCGACAAGCTCAATTGATCATTATATTGAAGCAAAACGGCCATTTGAAAAGTACTAGCCTGAAAAAAGAGGAAAACCAACATTGAATTCGCTGACGTACTATTTTGTAAGGCATTGTTCGCCAAAATGTTTTTCAGCAAACTGATTTCAGATTATAACGTGCCAGAATCAAACCTTGGCAACAGTATGCACTCCGGAGTTACTTACCTGCAATGTATATCTATTCTTAAAACAATTAGTCACAAGCTCTCCTTTGCACATATGATACAACCAATTCAATTTACGTCCAGAATGCTGATTGGAATAGAAATTCGTAAACATCTGTACAGATCGTTCCAACTGTAACGAGAAAATGTTTTTTTAGTATTATTTTTAGTATAGTTCTCCTTCAAGCAAAACATTTTCCAAACTACACTTACTTCCGATGGTAGACTGAATGGTGAACTTTGATTGAAAGGCCATGAACCGCTCGATAGAACTTGAATTGCAAAATCAATTTCAATTGATGTGTTGGCGTTTTTCAAATGTACCCTAAAGCGTTCGTTGAGATCTTTCGAGACACCGATATCCTGTACGGAAAATTCAAACAAATTATAAGATATACTCAACGCATTCCGAAAACCACTCCACACTCACCTGGAACATTCTTTGCAATTTAACTGTGTACTCATAGCCGCAGGCTTGTTTCAATTTGGAAATCATGGACGCTTCCGCATCGTCACTAGCCGATGTGTGATGTACCAATCGTTTGGCAAGCATTTTACTATAGAATTTCTGGAATACGTCCTTATCTTCGATGTATTTGAACACGACCATCTGTGGGCACACAAAAGAAATGTTAATTTCTTCGTTTCTTTCAATTCACTTCATGTTGCGTCATTCAACTTACCACTTGATTCAACGTATCCTCCAATTCAGCTTCTTCCGGATTCTTGCTGGACTTTTTCAAAAGCAAATCACAATATTTCGCCAAAAGTTCAGGACTTTTACTAGTACTTTTACTGGCCTGTGTTACAGCATTGGTATTGATGAATCTACCGCAAGCTTTGTCGAGAGCGGCCACAAAGCCTTTGTCATTTTTAAATGCAGTCAATACGAGAGAATTGTACTTTTTGTGAACATCCAGTATGGTCTGAACGTATATTTTCGGATCCTAAGAAAAATTTCCAATGAGCAATGTCATGGAATTACAAAACTTAGTAGCTATCAACTTACAATTGATTCCGGTTCGCCACATTTCTCAATGGCCGCCGTACCCTCGTGATGAATGTGCTCTTCCAAAATGGTCTTGAGTTCAATCAGACCCTCGGCAATTTGCGCAACCAAGGAATACATTCTGCCTAGATCATCGTTTTTATCTGCATTCAATAAAATCTGCCAGGAAAACAACAAATTGCATTTATTGGAGGATAATACGAAAAGTCACCAAAAATTTGTACTTACCTTGAACTCTGCCTGGAAGATGTGCAAATGCTTTTGAATCAGTACCCGTTCGCAGGTCTTGGCCAAACGTTCGGATGTGCTCTCGTGCAAATAGGTTTGCACGCGTTTCTGTTCTTCTTTCAAGCGACGCTCAACACGCTTCATATATTCAGTCACAGTATTATCACGTAAGAATTCAGCACTCTCGCGTCCATAAAATCTAAAAAACATTTTGTCAATGAGAAGTCTGAATTTATTATGAAAAATGTATGCTTACGTTTCTGTATCTTGCAAGAATTTAATTTCAAAACTGTCTTTGTACACCTGCAGGCTTTGATCTTTGCCATTTTGATCTTCTTCGCCCACGCCCAGTTCCACGTAACAATTGATCACGCCCGAAACGAGGCGAGAGTTGATTGTCTCGCCATTACGCTCTCTTTCGATTAGTTCGAGGACGGCACTGGTTACCTTTGGAGGAAGTAAAAAATAAGGCTGATTCCAAAACACACAATAGATGGATAGTTTACCTGATCTTTCAACTCCTTAAATAGATGACCTCGCCAGGTCACTAGCGCTAACTGATATATCTCGTAGATGTCCTTACGACCCTCTTCGCACTCACGTTTTACCCAATGTCGATTTAGATAGGCGCAGACACCATGCAGCACACGACTGGAAAATTGATAGGCCTCCCATTCTTGTGTGTAGAATGTGAGAAGTTCTTCACTAACGCGATTTTCGCGTTTCTACGGACAAAAAATGATAAAATGACTGTCAAGGCTAGTGAAAGTAAAAAGATTGTTTACCTTTAATAATTCTGTTAGATAATCTTCGAGAAATTGATGTAGCCTTTTATATAGTTCATGTCCTACCAATTGAGCACCTCCTGAAATGAAATAAAGATGACAAATTGTAATTCATGATCATATTTTAATCTTCAATATATGGTCGGTTGTTATCGAGAGGATCACCCAAACTATCATTTCATGGACAATATTCCTCCTCCATGACATGTCAGGAGTGGACTCCTGAATTTCGAGAGAGAAGTCCAGAGATACAAACGGGTACCTCTCAATAGTTTTGATGATACAGCATACCAAGCGGTCATCGCAATTCATTCAACCATTGTGAATCGGTTTAAAGGGAGACTAAGTAGGAATAGAGTCCTCCCAGAGCTCCCACCGCCCATATCGATGGAGGAGACTAGGCTCCCGAGAGCCACAAGAGCGACACTAGCTCAGCTTAGGTCAGGCTGGTGCTCGCGCCTCAATTCCTACCTATCTCGATTAGATACGGGCATCCAGAAATTTGTCCGAGCTGCGGTGATGCGCCTCGTTCAATGCCCCGCTGCACCCACTAACCTCATTCCAAGGGCGTTAGGGGACAACAGCAACATCTTATTTTAATTTTTGTGTGTTTCATGCAAAAAAAACGGCGACAGTGCGAGGCGTGGGGAATACGCAACTTGGCTGGCTGCATAGTCCCCTATTGGCCAATGTCCAGTAATAACCGCTGTTAGTCTGGCGACATCTTTATGCGGTCTGGTCAGAATCTCAGACGTTAATGGATGTCATAGGATGGCCATAACTCCCTTGATATTACACAAGCTCTAATGTTCCGTGAATGACGATTAGGATTCATGAAATAATGAGAGGAATTATTTCTTCTGAAAGCTGCCATTGGAATGTCCATGCGCTCTGCATGAGAGCTGTCTGCAGTTGCCCTTATTTTGGCCAACTCATCTACAACCTTATTTTCCTGTATGTTCCCGTGTCCCGGCACCCAAAGTAAGGTAACTGTGTGCCTTCGTCCAAGGTTGTTCAGTGTTTCTCTACAGCTTTTCACTGGAGGATATCCCTACGGATTTCAGTGCCATGATAGCAGCCTGACTATCTGAACAGATGGCTATGTTATGTTGTTGTCTTGTATGTTCCCGATTGCGTGACATGCTTCCATAACCCTGACGTATGCGTGCTGACGAGGGTACTGAGTTTTCTAGCCTTTGCCGGATATGGAGGTCGACGATACGGTCCAATGTTTTTAATACGAAGGAGGATAAGCAAATATGCCTGAAATGCTTCCCAGTTTCATGCCCACGTTTACCTGCTTTCGGTATGAAAACGACTCGAACTAGTCGCCACGACTGGGAAACGTAGTTGAGGATCAGAAAACTCCTGAAGAGTGGTAAATGCATTGGAACTACAAGATCCTGCATTTTCTGCATCGTGATCGGTAGTTTGCCGTCTAGCCCAGGAGATTTAAATCGGAAGAAGCTATTAATAGCCCAGGTAGACCTACTCCTCCGTAATGATAGAGTCTACAAAGTCATCCAGACTAATGTCAGCATTATGCAGTGTTGGTCTGGGCGTACAAACGCTTTTGCACGCAGAGAAGTGCATACTCAGAAGAAGTTCGAGAGACTCATCCGTGGATCCGTTCAGGATTCATCTTTTCTCTTTATTAATGACGGACATGAGTATGAGCTGTATTAGCATCTGCAGCATCTCAGGTTACTTAACATAATAGGTGACAGAAAACATTTAATTCAACCACTAAAGCAGCATCTTCGATGCATGCCCATGATGACCTTTACTCAACGATTAAACCCTATCATGGTTTAGCGATGTGCCGACAACTCATCCTAAGAAAAACTTCAAGTCAAGAAACCTGAAACAAAAGCCTCGGATTGGACGGATACAAAACAACGACGACCCCGCAAACGAACAACTGATTATTCTTTCGGATCCTGGAATGTACGCTCCCTGAATAGAGCGGGGGCCTTAAGGGCTCTCCTGGATCAGGTAGAACAAATACAAGCTGAGCATAGTTGCAATCCAGGAAACTAAATGGCTCAAAAGCGAGATTAACGACCTCAATTCGCACACTATTTTTACGAGTGGTAAAGAGGAGGGCAACAAGGAGTTTGGAGTAGCTTCCATCTTGAGTAAGCAGCTCAAGGACCACGTTATCGGCTTCAAACCCATCAACGAGCGGCTATGTGCGATCCGCATTAGGACCCGTTTCGCTAATCTCTGGCTCATTAATGTGCATGCCCCTACAGAAGTAAAAGAAGACGCGATTAAGGACGAGTTCTACAACGACCTAGAAACACTCTTCGACTCACTTCCATCAAACGACGTCAAGCTGCTGCTAGGAGACTTTAACGCCAAAGTCGGAAACGAAAGCTGGCATAGGGGAACTACTGGAGGTCATAGCTTCCATGACGAAAACAACAACAACGGTCAGCGATTTATCGACTTCGCGAGCGGCAGAAACTTGGTCATATGTTCTACATGCTTCCCTCATCGACGAATCCATAAGCAGACCTGGAAGTCTCCAGATGAATACACCGTAAACGAGATCGACCACGTTCTGATCAGCAAGAGATGGGCTTCTAATGTCTTAGTTGTTCGATCCTATCGAGGAGCCAACTGCGACTCCGACTCTTCGGTGCACCTAACGAGAATCAACCCTGCCAAGACCTTCGAGGTTGACAATTTGATTGATGATGCCACGGCGGCTGCGTATACTACAGCCCTTGAGGAAAAACTGTCGCCCATGCTTGATAACATCAATAATTTAGGCATCCATGAGTTCTGGGAGGAGCTCAAAGACAGCATCAAAGGGATCGCAGAAGAGGTCGTGGGCTATAAAGTCCGGCGCAGACGAGCAGACTGGTTCGACGACGAATGCAGGGCCTCGATTGAGGCGAAAAATGAAGCTTATCGCCAATACACACAACGCCGCATCCCGAGCCAAGAAAGAAAGATACAACGAACTTCGGCGAGTATCTAATACGTTAATTAGACGTAAGAAACGCAAACATTTTGACGAGCTATTACAGCAAATAAACCAAAGATTAGCCAGTAAGAACATTAGACAGGCGTACAAACTTATAAATAATATCAAGAACGAATATCAACCCAGGACAAGCCTATGTAAGGACAAGAATGGTAACATCATCAGCGACACCGAAAGCGTCAACAAGCGATGGGCCTCGCATTTTGAAGAGCTCCTCAATGCATCATCAACATCCCCCGCGGAGCCAGCTCTTGAGTAGTTAGCCGAACCAGGCCCTCCCGTTCTACCCCAACAGTAGAGGAGATGAGTCTTGCCACACAGTCGCTCCAAAATAATAAAGCGCCCGGCGCTGAAGAGATCCCAGCAGAACTGCTGAACCATGGTGGAACGTGCCTGACCAACGCTGTACATGTGCTACTGCTGAAAATATGGAACGACGAGGTAATCCCCGAAGATTGGCGCAAAAGCATAATCTGCCCAATCCACAAAAAGGGTGACAAGCTGAAGTGTGAGAATTACAGGGGCATATCATTAGTTTGTACGGCCTATAAGATATTATCGAAAATTCTTGAAAAGAGAATTAATCCGTACGCGGAACGAATCATTGGCGAGTACAAAGGCGGCTTCAGACCTGGTCGTTCAACGACCGATCAGCTTTTCACAGTGCCTGTAATCGTCCTAGATAGCGATTAATTTGGAGGCGCATTTCATCCTTATCATTCCCTGTAGCGAGTACGGTACAATCGTCAGCATAGCATTCCTTCAGGTGGTGTGGGAAGGCCGGACATAGTACCACTACTGCCCTCGATGCGATCACTGCACGCATTCGTGATGGGCTAAATCAACGCCGTCCTTGTCACCGAACCATTCTGGTGGCAATTGACCTATCAAATGCTTTTGATAAGGTCAATCACTCAATGCTCTTATCAAACTTGTTGAATATGCATCTTCCTGCACAAGAGATTCGTTGGATTGCCAATTATCTAGCTCCTTCACTGAGTTTCGAGGCAAACGTTCTAAGCTTCAAATAGACTTCGTGGCTTGTTATGTACATGGTTTACGTTGGGCTTTTGGCAACTCTTGGACGTTATAACGATTGGGTAGGTTCCGCCGCGAAGAAGCAAAGACCAAATACAACAAATGTCCTGTCTAGATTAAGCTCCCTGCGATTGACGTGTTTTGAACAATGAAAATGGAAGTGAGAACAGTGTATTGACACAAATTGAGGCTTGTTCTTCATGCTTATTCTCTCTACTATTCCATGTCTTATCGTATCCCACACTTCCATACAGGCAGATACCGACTGGATCGCGACATCGAGATTCTCAATCGGAGACTTTTGAACATTTCAATACCAATCTTGGAAACTTTTCGCTGATTGGTCGGGCAATAAAAACGCTGCCTCTATTGTAGCGACTCATTTTGGTTACACCCACTGACAACTCTACCATTTCCAATGCGGCCGCCATCGTTTTACTCTCGTATGTAGTCTACATTGTAAACACTCGATCCATGATACATGAATACGGGACGAAGGTAAAAAAAAACACAAACCAATAGAGGTGAGTGTTGGTTTGTAAAAGTGTTGGTTAAGGCGAAACAGGCCAAACTCAGAATAATAAAATAACGAGATCATGCGAATAGCACGATGACTGTATATTTTTGGCTCCTATCGCGGCCGGGGCGAAGCCCCGGAATTACCAATGCATTTTATGCATGGCCAAGAGCCGCACACCCCCCTCGACACATGCAAGTTGCATCACATCTTTTTTATACTATCGGAGCAACCCATGCCGGCCCAGTTGCTCCAAATTCTACTTATACGCGCCGGCATCGAAATAAATCCTGGTCCATGGATGTGCTGCGTCTGTGGATTTACTCTAACCTACAATCCACAGTGCAGTGCTCATGCTGTATGGAATGGTGCCACTCCAAAAATTGTTCTGGGCTCAACAATACGGATTTACGATCAACAACAACGATCAGTACCTTCATAGCACCAAATTGCAGAATCTGTGGCCAGCAGTCTTCATCGACCTCACAACAACTCACAAATCAGGGCCAACAATCATAGTCTCTGCACAGCACCACGACACACTCTTACACCAGCACCACCACAGCAAGTTGCAAACTACTCCACCACAAAGATCGTTCAATTAAATTGTAATGGTCTACAACATAAAATTGTTGAGATCGCTGGCTTCATGGACAGACATCACATCCTAGTTGCTGCAATTCAAGAAACCAAACTAAATGCCGATTCATCGCTCAATTCCTACGGAGGCTTCAACATCATCCGACGCGATCGACCCACTGGCTCAGGAGGAGGTTTGGCTTTCTTGATACATAACTCGTTGCCATATTCATTAATCGATATCACTTCCGCCGATACCACAACAGAATTACAAGCGATATCCATCAGGTCAGGAAATGTTGATATAGATATTCTCAATATCTATATACCACCAGCATCAAGTTGTCCCACTGGTTTCCAGGCCAACATTTCCCCCCTACACAACGGGCGATATCGCCTATTACTAGGCGACTTCAATGCTCACCATGATTTATGGCACTCAAACCTCTACAACGACACCAGAGGTAACCACATCACAAATCAACTAGATGATTCCGATTTCTGCCCGTTGAATGACGACTCACCAACCCGCATTGCTGGATCATGCAGAAGCTCGCCAGACATATCCATCGCCAGCCCTGGGCTCATAAACAGCATTACTTGGGAACCTTTCATCACTTTCTCGTCAGACCATTTGCCAATTGTCCTCACGATTGATAAACCGTCCCAGTTTACGTACACTGAGAAGAAAACATACTCGAATTTCAGCAAAGCCGATTGGACTGGCTTCCAAACCTACACAAATGAAGCGTTTTCTGCCCTTCCAACCCCCATTGACGTACGTACTGCTGAAAAAAACCTGAGACGGATTATCCTTAATGCAGCCAAAAGATACATTCCAGCGGGCCGCATTCCCATCATGAGATCACACTTCCCATCTTCTGCTGCAGAATTGGCAAAAACGAGAGATGAACTCCGAACAACAGACCCAAATGATCCTCGCATCGGCGATCTCAACAACGCTATAACTCAGCAAGTCAACGACCACAGGAGACAATTATGGAATTCACATTTAAAAACCTGCCACGTAAAATCCGGCGTAAGCAACCTTTGGAGAACGGTACGTGCTCTATCAAACCCCACAAAACCCAAAGGTTAGGTAGCCATAAAATTCGGTGATAACACATACAACAACGACGACAAATGCGCTCACAATTTTAACCAACAATTCGTCGAACATCCCGGAAAAGATAAGCTCAAGCGCATAATTACTAGAGGTATCCGCAACAGCACCACTGACCAACACCTCCAGGTTACCTCAAACAAAGTCAACTTGCAATAAAAAATGCGAAAAACTCTAAAGCGTACGGACCAGACGGTATTGCCATGATTATGCTTAAACACATTGACTCTCCGGCCATTGAGTATATCACTGCTACGATGAACCTGTCGCTGAAAACCTTCATCATATCTGAGCTATGGGAAAAAGGCCGTATCACCCCCATACCGAAGCCAGGCCAATATCATACTCTAGCAGAATCATACCGTCCAATAACGCTACTGTCCCCCGTGGCCAAAATACTTGAGGCACTAGTGTTGCCTAAACTCCTGGAGCACGTCCAGCTTGCCAATCATCAACACGGTTTCCGGAAAATGCATAGCACAACAACCGCTATAGACAGGATCACCTCCAACATTTTCAATGGACTCAATCAGCCGAAACCCTGCAAGCGCACTATCCTCGTAGCTCTCCATTTGACACAATTAACCACACAGTACTTGGAATGCCCACCATCTTCGAATAAATATTATGCAACTAAACAAACGTTTCCTGTCTGTGCCGCTAATACAACAACAACAACTGTATATACCATACCATACCATACCATGTACACAAACCTAGAAGGCACGCAAACCCAAAACATTCAATTTCAAGTTTTATGGAGGGAAGGGAGGAGTAGATGGGTCGGATATGACAAACCTTTAATATTGTATAAAGATATCCAACAGCTACCGTTTGACACAAATTTCAAGTCGCGACATTCTATAAAAAGTATGGCTGAATTTAGGGACATATTTAGTGTAGAAATATCATTGTATATGTATGTATCGGGACACAATAGAAATAAATCAGTTGCTTACAAACCGCCGCGCGTTCTACTTCTTTAGGTTCTGGGCCCAGCCCCGCGATCAAGAAAAAATTAAATTTTGGAAAGTCTATTAAGAGTAAAGTTCGGTATTTAGTAATTCTTTTCGTTTTTGAAATCAAGTTTCAATGGCCGACGAAGACAGATTTGCATTTAGACAATTTGAGGGACGCGAGTTGGACAACTGGTTTTTTCGGCTCAAAATTGCAATGGAAGACAAAGGCATTGCGCGTTGGCTGGAAGAGGACGCGGATACTGCTATAGCGGCTGTAAGTGATTCACCGGATAAAATTCATTCGATTCGGAAGGAAGACCGGAGCTGTAAAGTCCAAATAACTCGGCGTGTCGCGGACTCCCATTTGGAATATCTTAAGGACAAAGGGACTGCGTTTTCAATGATAAATTCATTACGTGCCACTTTCGAACGGACAAGTGTGGCGACCGAAATTGGTGTGCGGAAACGAATGCTGACTATGAAATGCACCGACTCCGATAGTCTAGCATCGCATTTTTTGGCTTTCGACAAATTAGTACGAGAGTTAAAAGCATGTGGCGGCGAAACTAATGAGCGCATGCTTGTAGTATCGCTAATGATCACTTTGCCAAAGCGTTACGATATGGTGGTGACGGCGTTGGAAACGATGGACCCTTCCAACCTAACCATGGAATTGGTACGAAGTCGATTGCTAGATGAGGAGAGTAAATCTAGTGCCGGTGGTGTTACAGATAGTAGTGTCGCCATGTACAGTGGAAGCAGGGAGCTCAAATGCTATTTTTGCAAAAGATGTGGCCATAAACGAATAGATTGCCCGAAATTGCGATTGCAGCAGAAAGACCGCATTGAGAAGAAAGTGTATCATCATCGTGGAAAGGGCACAGGTAGTCCAAAATCCCATTTCGCATCGACAAGTGATAATGATGATAACGATGGAATCGTGATAATGGCAACTACAGCCAGTTCAGCTGTGATTTGTGGTGGTGCGGTAATGCGATTTTTCATAGATTCGGGCGCTTCTGAGCATATGGCAAACAATGAGGATATGTTCGCGGATTTGACCGATTTGGCCGATCCCATCATCATTGGTGTCGCGAAAAACGGCTCTTCGATTGAGGCTACGAAGCGTGGTACGATTTATGGTGGTGAATATACCTCAAATCGTTTTAAGTCCTTATGTGAAGAATTCGGAATCCAAATCCAATACACGATACCGTATACACCACAACTAAATGGTGTTTCGGAAAGAATGAACCGCACTCTAATTGAAAAGGCCAGATCGATGCTAGAAGGAGCAAAAATGGAGAAGAAATTCTGGGGCGAAGCCGTCTACTGTGCAGCGTATCTCATAAATTGAAGTCCGACCAGTGCAATTAGTCCAAATGTCACACCGTTTGAATTGTGGAAAGGTAAAAAGCCCGATTTATCAAAGGTTCGGGTGTTTGAATCAGTAGCATATGCTCATGTGCCGGAGCAATTACGGAAGAAGATGGATCCAAAATCAATGAAAATGATTATGATTGGGTACGGTGTAAATGGATACCGACTATGGGATAATGTGAGGAAAAAGGTGACAATACAGCGTGATGTCATATTTGATGAATCGGAGCCGAATTCCTCAAAAATGTTCTTCGAAACGGATTCGGAATCAATGCCCAACGTCGATGTCGAGGTGGAGTCTGATTGATCAACTACGAACAAAGATGTCGAAGTAGAGACTGTGGATAAGGTTAACGATGTAAAACGCGATATTGCAGCCAGTGATCTAGATGGTCCAATCAGCACTCGATTACGATCAAGGCAAAGATGTCAATCCCCACAGCTGTACGATAAGCGCAAAAATAGTCCGAAAATTAAGTTACATGGGGACGATGATCAAGAATACTTTACGGCATTTGCTGATACCCAAGAGTTTGCATTGAATGCAACGGCGTTCGTAGATAATGTACCTCAATCATTTCGTGATATTGAGAAGCGGGAAGATGCACCAGAGTGGATGCGGGCAGTGAATCAGGAAATGGACTCATTAATTCAAAATGAGACTTGGACTTTGGTGAAGCGTCCGGCGAATCGTTCGGTGGTCACATGCAAGTGGGTATTTTCGCGAAGAAGAGACGAATCCGGACAATTGGCATCCTACAAGGCAAGGTTAGTAGCTCGTGGCTTTACTCAGCGAGAAGGTTTTGATTTCTACGAGACGTATTCGCCAGTAGCCAAAATTGTAACTTTACGAATAATGCTGACATTAGCTACACAACGCGATCTGGAAATACACCAAATGGATGTTAAGACGGCTTTCCTCAACGGAAAGTTAGAGGAAGATATATTTATGGAGCAACCAGATGGATTTGTACATGGCGATCTAGTTTGCAAACTTAATAAATCCATCTATGGATTAAAACAAGCTTCGCGTGTATGGAATGCACGTTTTCATACATTTATCACCGGAGTTGGATTTTCTCGTTCGGAGTACGATCATTGTTTATATATACGCGGATGTGGACAAAATATTGTATACTTACTGCTTTACGTTGACGACTTGTTACTGATTGGAAAAGATATTGTCGAAGTCACGCATATCAAATCGTTAGTGTCAAGCGAATTCCAGATGCACGACATGGGGGAAACGAAAAATTTTCTCGGAATCAACATAAAGCGAGACCGACAACGGCGAACACTGTATTTGAATCAGGAAGGTTATCTGAAGGATGTTTTGCGCCGCTTCGGCATGGAAGATTGTAATTCGATTTCAACACCAATGGAATGCAACTTAAAGTTGGAGAAGAACACTAACGCAGATTTAACACAGAAGCCTTATCGAAATTTGATCGGATGTCTTATGTATGCAGCTGGTGCAACCCGTCCAGATTTATCGGTGGCTGTGAATTATTGCAGCCAATTTCAATCGTGTCCTACCGACGATCATTGGGTAGCTGCAAAACGAATTTTGAGGTACATCAAAGGTCCGCTTCATCTTCAATTGAAATACGATTACTCAGCCGAGCAGAGATCTAAATGACTAATTGGATATGCTGATGCGGATTGGGGCGGCGATGCACATGATCGTAAGTCTGTTTCTGGTAACATAATAAAAGTTTTTGGTTCCACAGTTAACTGGATGACACGAAAGCAAACTTGCGTAGCGTTATCATCGACTGAGGCCGAATATGTATCATTGTGCCTGGCCGTGAAATCTTATGGATTCGTGGCCTACTTTGTGACATTGGCGAATTGGTTCAGGAGCCTATCACACTATACGAAGACAATCAGGGAGCAATCACAATGTCGAATACAGAAAAAGAGTTCCCAAAGACGAAGCATATGGACATCAAGTTTAAGTTTCTGCGAGATTATATCAACAAAGGAGTAATTCAAGTCGAGTACATTTCCACGAAGGATCAACAGGCTGATATAAGGACGAAAGCATTGTCTAAATTAACATTTCAATATTTGCGAGAAAAGCTCGGATTAGTTTGTTAAATTTTTAATTTGATATGAATTTGTAATTTTTTTTTTTTGAACATATTATTTCTTCTTGTAATTAACGAACAATTTGCTTAGTAATCATGAATTTAAAATACACACAAATTGAGGTGGAGTGTAGAAATATCATTGTATATGTATGTATCGGGACACAATAGAAATAAATCAGTTGCTTACAAACCGCCGCGCGTTCTACTTAGAGTAGATGGGTCGGATATGACACACCTTTAATATTGTATAAAGATATCCAACAGCTACCGTTTGACACAAATTTCAAGTCGCGACATTCTATAAAAAAAATATGGCTGAATTTAGGGACATATTTAGCTTCGCAGGGGAGGTAGGGGTATAACAAGTATTAGAGTTCGAATCAGGGAGCGATCCTGATCATTTCTATAAATGTATATTGCCAAACCGCCGGTGCTTCTGAGGTATTACATACTAGCGACAATATACCCTATACTCTATACCATCTGTGTCTAGAGCAAGAGCTAGTGTTCAGAGAGATTTAGGAAGTGGAGCAGTTCCCCTATTTTCGCGTCTGACGCATTTTCTAGACTACAAAAAAAAGACTCACATCGCAACGTGCGGAAGCCAAGCGAGATCTGACGAGACCTGGGCATTCGCAGAGAAAATCAGTTACGAGTTTCTCTCTCGACTGCATCATCGCAATTGTGACAGTGCGAGTTGTGTGATTAGTGCGCTCACCTTGAAAGCACAGGGTAGTGGGTTCGAGTCTCAAAGTGAACGGACTCAGTTTATGTTTTTCGAACCAACGACCCATGTGGCGGACTATGATCTCACTCAAATGTTAAACGAGTACCCATTTATGTGGATAACGCTGCAGAGTGTGTTCTTGATATCATCACCTCAGTAAGGATATTGGAAATTGGTCCAATGTTGGACTGCCGCACCACTTATTTATTTATGAAAGGAGGTACCAGTGCATATCATCGATTACCAAAAAAAAAAAAATATTTAAAAAATTATACACACACACACAACATTCCAACAAGGATCATCACTTACCGGCTGGAGCTGCCGAATTACTTTTTCCCCGTTGCTTGGCCGGAGCCGTTTGTCGGTTGGTCGTCTGATTTACGCTCGTACAGTAGTCGTGAACGTATCTGCAACAAAAATAAATCCCAAAACGAAATTCCAAAATTAGCACAAAGGGTCCAGCCACAGTCCGAATGCCGCCATTGTAGGGCATCCGGAGGACACACACAATACTTACGTGTAGAGGCCCATGTAGCGGGCATATGACAAATTCCGCTCTTTGGCATAGATCTCGGTGATGCCCTTCTTCAGATCAATCCAAATCTGCAAAAACAATTGAAATTGGTAATCAAAGGGAATGGGCAAGGATACGGGCAAATGTAGGGGCACAGGCACGACGTAGTGATGAGGCCACATTGCATCCGCCGCGCAACGTATTGACGAATGACAACGAACGGAGCTGTTCGGCTCCCACTCACCTCCTCCAAATTGCTTTGTTTGCTCCCCGACGAACTGTGTCTGGCCATTGCGAATATGTTGCACCAACCAAGGTCCCGTTTCGTTCAGCAAAGGTCGATCGGTTGTGCGTGCTATGTGCTGGCGCTGGGTCGGTTGGTTGGTGATGGCGCGCGCGAGCGAAATCGATGTGACGACCTGTCGTGCTCGTCGATCCCGTTATTGCTGCTGGCCACACACAGAAGAGTGCGTTTTTTGTGTGTCGTTCACCCGATCCGGGACGAATGCAGAGACGAGATCCTTTCACACTCACGAACACTTTTTTCTTACACGATCCAATTTCCTGATGCAGAGTTGCACGGGGTCGTGTTACATACGATACGATCGAGAGACAAAAGACCCAACTGACACTTGACTGGATATGGCCTCGCGACGACAACGACGATCACGGACGGGTCGTCCGCGGGGGCACGATTTCACGGAAATCGAAGAAATCTGCTGCCGTTCGCTTGTTTCAGCTGATTTTTTGCACACATTAAATGATCTTGCACAAGCGGAAAAGACTACACATACAATATACGATGGCCAAAGACTTTTTCACTTTACCCAACTCCACTGAATTTTGGTCTCTCTGTCGTGACAAAACAACCACAAAAAATCACACGACGAGCGGTCTCTTTCTGGTGCACAACGCACAGGGGCAGAGTACGAACGAGATGACAATAGAGACGGAAACCGAGATAATCGGGGGAAAGGCAACGAAGACGTGACGACGAATATTGAAGAAAATGGCAAGACGAAAAAAACTACTTCACACGATACAAAACATCACACGTAGAGATTTTCACAAGTCACGAAATATGCTTCACACTGGCATCAATCTGACGTTTAGCCAACGGGTGGCTGTGCCAGTCGCGACTTTTCAACGCGAATTTCACACGTAAAATGTTGCTGAAGACGGGTCGAGCACGAACACGGAAAATCGCTTGATTCAGCGACTCAGAAACACCAATGAAGGGGCGACGAAGACGAAAATATGCTTCGCCAGCACAGAGCACAAATCTTTTCGTCACGGCGAGCGAAGACAATTTGTGTGGCGAGAAAAAGTTAGAGTAGGATGACGTAAATGAGTCACGACGATGGCGAAAAAGAGATGTGATGAGTCGCCGTGTCGCCGTTTGCTTTGATGTTTTTTGAAGAAAGAGAGAAAGAGCTGCAAAATGTGAAGAAAAATCAGTGAAAAATGAAGTGGGGTAGTGAATTCGCCGCTGTCAAGATGACAAACTCGGGATGGTCGGCACAAAATGGTATTTTTTGCATACAGCTTTGATATGTAGGCATACAGTGGCTGAAAAGGCCTATTCAGAAAAACGTTGTTTTTTTTTACTGGAAAAAAATGGAATTTCTTCTTCAATTTTATAGAATGTAAATACATAATAATTATTTAATTGAATATGCATGGCAGTAATCAATATAACTAGGATGGTAAATAGTGAGCTAGGGTTTTCAATTTAGGCCTGCTGAAGGATAATTTAGGTGCGCTCTAGGACCGACCATAGAGCTATACGCAGCTTTTATACAAATTGGATAGTTTGTCCAAGTTGAGTTTGTCCTGTGCAGGATAGCCAAAAACGCGCCTCTATTCTATTTTGGTTGCATTGTTGATATGAAGGTTTTAAACATACAGAGATGACCACATCCTATAAGCACTCCATTAGAAATTGATTTGAAAGTGTTTGGACTAATTTTGTAAAAGCCCCATACTCTTTATATAAGGATTGGAAAATACACGTCAGTGTTCTCTTTAACATATAGCTTCTTTCGGCTGCTCCACCTATAAATGTACCTCTGTACCAGGTTCCTAATATGCTTAATACATATAGAGAGGAGGGGCATCACATTAAGTGGCATATTGGCTTTTTCGTCGTCTTCTTCGCTGAATCAACTGCTGGGATGAGTTATGTTGTACAACAAATGATTCAGACCTCTGCCACGAATAGCTTAGTTTCTCCAAATTAAGCCAATAGGTGTGTTTTTTTGGTTATCCCGTGTAGGTTTGGGTAGCGAAACTCCATATAAAAAAAATTCCAGCTGACCCACCTGTCATTTTTTTTATATGAAGTTTCGTTACCCAAACCTGCACGGGATAACCAAAAAAACACACCTATAAAAAATTACAGGTGGATCAGCTGGCATTTTTTTTATATGGAGTTTCGTTACCCAAACCTACACGGGATAACCAAAAAAACACACCTAATATCTCAGAAATCCGAGTATACCGAACAAATATGGTCGTGATCGAGTACATATGGATCTGATATGCTCTAGATTGGACACACGCCCTTTGAAGAGACTACTTCTCGATGGGAAACAAAAGGAACTAGAGGGGTCAACGAAAGACACCTATTCTCCGTATTTAGTACGCTGACGTTTTGCGTCGAAGGACTTTCAAGTCAAGCCGCTTCAGGACAATAACCACCTCAACTTTCCCGGGTTTTCATTTGAAAAATGTATCTCACCATTTCGCATTCGGCGAATGCGCGAGAGATGGTATCGACCATCTCTGTCAATCCTGTTTCGGATTTAACTTTCTTCAAAGTCTCCGCGTATCTCTTCTGGCCGAGAAATGTCCCGCTGGAAAGTGTGTACACAGATTTTTGGCGAATTGAGACACCACGGACCCGAGCTAAGCACAGGGAAGCCCCGCCTAGTATGGTTGATACGTCACGGCGTGGATCTGTACGAAAACCTTCGTGCGACGATCCTAATGTACTCTAGTCATGTTGGGTGGCTTACGACATAACTGATTTTCTCCCACTTCTTTTGGAATGACAGTCATACAAGCTGAACACGATGCAGTGACTTGCCCCGAGTCAAACTGCTGACTAGTATGCTTGTGAAAAGCAGCGCGCTTTAAACTGATGGGTAGTCACAGAGGTCAAACGAAACCATAATATACATGTCTGAGCTCAGCGTGAGGCTTAACCTTCCAGGGGGCCGAAGGAAGATCACACCTGGTATTGTGAGTCAACTATGGTATTGCGGCCCCGCGGTTGGGTTTCCGAAAGTGAGTGCATGTACTGGACGAAGAAATCCCCATTTGACAATTAGATCCTGTCAATAAAATGGCGAAGGTCCAATCAGTCCGATGGACCGGGCGGTAAAAGCGCATACGCTTAGCACTCCCCTGACGATAGTCACGTAGATGACATTGACCGCTTATATACCGCAGTAAAGATAAAAAGTTTTAGACAAATTTAAATTATTTTTGGACGGCATATACGGGCTGCACTAACTAATCGAAACTAAATTTAGTCTAGCTCGCAACATATGGCGAGGTGCTTGCCCATCCATAATGCCTAGACAAGCGGCTGTCTCTGAAATTTATCCAGGAAGAGCGAAGTCGTCTTGTTACTGCAATGATATCGTGTTCGATTTCCGTTTCGCTACAAAGTTTATATGAAATTCTTGGTTAGAAAAAAACGCGAGATTAACAAATTCCAATCATAATATTGTCCAAATAATCGAAATGTCAGATAAACCATTTCTAAACATCTGCACTTCCCACAACCAATTCGAATAAAAAGAAGAAGAAGAAAGTTAAAACGCGAAATAGACTAGGACGGTATATTCACCCTATGGAAAAGGTACTATGTATCTCCATGATTTAAGATAGTTTAAATTAAGAGACGGTATATAAGCGCTCATTCATGGCCAAGAAATGATCATTGCGTCTGACGTTGTCCTCAACGTTTTTCTTCTTCTCCCGTTTTGGTTCAGCACTCGTCCAGAGAAGTTCAGATTCTCATTGAGTTGGGGATTTTGACTTTGCACCGACCTTCACTGTCTTCTTTTTCGTAGACGGCACTTTCTTCCTTTTTGAAGTTTGACGAGTTGCAATTTCTTTCATGTGGCGGCCGCTTTTTGACCTATCGAACGGAGACACTCTTGTGTAGCTCTTGGGGAACATTTTTCTCGGCCATTTGATGTATTCTTTTTTGATTCCCCGGTCATTTGGGAAATATCTAATGACCGGGGAATTAAAAAAGAATACATAAAATGGCCGAGAAAAATATTGAAACCATTTTCGGATTGTAGCTTATGGAATTCTCCAGCATTTGCCACATATGTTCCACGACAGTAAGTATGCATTTTCATTGAGAAAATCGCAACAAATTTATTAACTCGCGAGGTCCCCTGTAGGAATGTTGATCGTGATGATGTGAACTTGAGAGTGTGACAAAAACGTAGACAGAATTCCCCCTACAGGGCAGTTCCTCTGTTATTATATTCACAGGGTTATTGAGTCAGAACAGGACAGAATAGCAACTTCAAATTTGTATGGAATTATGTTCTGTTCTATCCTGTGCTCGACCAAAAAAGTGAACTTAATATTTTGTCAGAAATCAATGACCAGGCTTTTGAAGTCCGTGGATATTATAAGTTTGAGAGTCATTGGTTTACATGTTCCCCAAAAGCATTTTGCCAGCTCACAACTCATTGAGAATGGAAGAAAGGAGAGGGTGTACGTAAAATGAGACTGCTTGTTCCATGGGAACACCGAGATGAAGGCAGGAGATGTCATACGAAAAATGAGACGGGACAAGTTTGCTTGTTTAATGGGAGAGGAAAACAACGGTACATTAATTGATAAGTGAATCATAAACAAACCGTCGATAACACACTACGTTTGCCTTTTATGACACAAAACAGCGCCTAACAATCACAAATTACCCCAGCAACGTAATATTGTAGTCAATAACGTAACTATTTCGCGCAATCGAATTAAATCAAACGAGATTCGCGGCGAGGATCGTTTTCCGCGTTCACCGAATTTGACAATAGAGAATGCGCGCGTGCTACAGAACTAGCAGAACCGGATGACTTTGTCGGTGTGTGTATTGATGTGAGTGGCTGAACTAGTCGATTTTGTCGCTGTGTGCGGCAAAACTGGTCGCATTTGACGTAAGTGTACCGTGAACCGCTGAACGAGAGAGCCCATGGACAAGATTTTTCGTCCCATGTAGTGTTGTTGTTTTTATATGTAGTTTCATCATTATGGCGACTCCATAGTATTCTATGCATGGGAAAGAAAAACAACAGTACATTAATTGATAAGTGAATCAAAAACAATCCGTCGGAACCACACTCAGTTTGCCATTTATAACATAAAACAGCACCTAACAAGCACAGATTACCCGAGCAAGTATTTCGCGCAATCGAATTAAATCAAACATGATTCGCGGCGGCGATCGTTTACCGACTTTGACAAGAAAGCATTCTGCTGTAAATACATTTGATCCAGCAGCGGCACGAAATGCCAAGCACAATGCATTTTAAATTGCTGCATGGTTGCTGCATCCATTCATTTCTACCATTTGTCGTTTTGTGTAGTGAGTATGGCTGAACTAATCGATTGTCATTGCGTGCGGTAAAACTAGTCGCAATCGACGATAAAGGAGACTTGCTTTTTATTCACTCAATGTACGATAAATGTTCACTCGCGTTCTGATTGATTGTCGATGACATCTTTTCATTGTGAAATAAAGTGCAACTGCATTATAATTCGCTGGCGAAATGTCAAAAACCGGTGCGGAGACTTTCATGTGAAGTGAGTACCACCAAGCGAATTCGATTTCACGATCATCAAAATTTTGACAGTATTTGCATGGATTTCACGTGAACTGACGATGTTTGTACCTACTTTAAAGTCGAAAGAACCGCAAAACGAGAGTGCACATGGACAAGATTTTTTGTCTCAAGTTGTGCTTGAAATACATTTAACGCGTCAGCATCGGCATCAGCAGAAACATTTCAATTTAGAACACACGCATTTGCCTATGATGTGATGACCCACATTGGTAGCAGCAGCAGAAAAAATGCTTCTGCTACTGTCAATGTAGGTCATCAAAGGTGTGTGCATGTGTTCTAAATTGAAAAGTTTCTGCTGATGCCGATGCTGACGCGTCCAATCTATTTGAAGCTTTTATGTCATTTTTGTTATATGAAGTTAGATTATGTCTTTCTCTATGTCACAACTTAATTCATACGACGTTTATAGAACAGAATGGACAACAACTTGCAAGCCCAGCTCAGTGTTTGGAACAGTCGGAACTGTTTTGTAAAAACAATTAAATTTTCCAGTGGATTTTGCTCGTTGAGAGTTATAGGTACTAACATCGCCATTTCACTTGAAATCCATATATGTACAAATATGTACTGTCAAAATCTTGATGGTCGTGAAACCGAATTCGCTTGATGGTACTCACTTCACATGAAAGTCTCCACACCGGTATTTGACGTTTCGCCAGCGAAAACAATGCAGTTGCACTTTATTTTACAGGGAAAAAGTGTAATCGGCAATCAATCAGTCACAAGTGCACATTTCTCTTAAATTGGACGAATAAAAGGCAAGTTTCCACGGCACATTTTTCACAGGAGACATACATACACCTCGATGAACATAGTACTTACCTTTAATGCGCACATTCAAATAATTTTTTACTTGAAGTGTCCATTTCTTACATGGCCATGCCATTCAATGAAGAAACAGCTGTGCTGATTGGGCTTATTATTTGTTTTCGCTGAATTTATGTGAATTTATGAATTTATCAACAGACAACAGCCAACAGCCAACAGCCAGCTATCAGCTAGAGCGCCAATTCGGACCACCCTAGTGTCGGTCTAGTTTGTGCATATTTTGTATTCGTATTTTATATTATTGATACCTTTGATTATTGGGATTATTGTTCACTTGGAAAAAAGAATTGACTCGGCATAGTGTCATTGTTGACGGCGTGTTTGTTTTGTTGCGTTTTAGTGTTTTTGTGCGCGCAATAAGCATAAATAAGCGAAATATTTTGCTGCAGAAGGTTGCTGCGCAACTTCTGGTAATTGCCGATTAACGGTCAGCATCGTAACGGTAAGTTTACCAACAATCTAACAACTTGTATGGCAAAGGACTGACTGTGAATCATTTATGGCTGAAAAGTGCAGATCGAACTTTTATTCGGCGACAGCTGACATGTACGCTTTTTAGGTTCCTATCGCGGCCGGGTCTCTGTCCCGGAACCACCCATGCATTATTATGCATGGCCAAGATCCGCAAACCCCCCTCGACACAAGTGGGGAAACACAAAATTACGCACATTCACTCACTTCGTCGTCGGAACAACCCAAGCCGGCCCACTTGCTCCAAATCTTATACGCGCCGGCATCGAAACAAATCCTGGTCCCCGGATGTGCTGCGACTGTGGTAAGAGGATATACACCAGACGTACAGCATTTTGCTGTACAGTACAGCATTTTGGCCTGTCGTACAGCATTGATAAATGTGCAGCAAAATGTACAGCATTCCCCATACCATACCATTCACTACATAATAAGGTCCTCGATGAGGCCTGTGGTCAGTCATGTCTGCTTTTAAGGTGTTAAGTGTGACCAGCTGTGGCCTGTGCGATCGATATTTAGGGAAATATGTAATCGCACTTTTATCTTTGCCAATTTCTAATTTTCGATAACTCGGGAGCGCCCCCAGATCTCTCTAAAAAATTTGCATAATTGTAGAGCTACTTGGCGCTCATATTTCCTGAAAATTTTACGGTCCGCCTATTCGCTTAGGGCACGGTACTGCCCATATTCAAGGCTGTAGCTGCCAAAGTTCATAAGTCAAAAGATTTAATTTTTTTTTCTCTATGATAAAATGATAGAAAAATCAGCCACTGTACTCTATCAACCTCTATAGGAAAATTCATACTAAAGAAAGTACTCGGCATGGGTTTTCCATAAAGCCTTTTCCCACATTTCTTTAGAGTCAATTTAATACGGCGTTAAGAGACCCAGGGGATCGGCATGACATCAACCGCGGAGAAATGCATACTCTGCTCCAGAAATATTGCAACTAGGTTTAGATAAGATTTATACCTCTGGCTCGTCCTTAGGCTTACTTTAATTCTGTGCCTCGCCCTTCACTCCGCACTGTCTGTCGCGCATTAGAGAATTCGCCAAAATTTTTGCGACGCAATAATAAATAACAGGCGCGACAATCCAGCATTGGACTAAGGCCGCAGGATGTGTTAGTGACATCCTATTTCCAAGATCTTATCTGTTTTTTTTGTTGAGGTAATGAGATCAGCATCACGCTCAGCAGTGTTATTTATCCCCATAAATGGGTACTCGTTTAACATCTGAGTGAGATCATAGTCCGTCACAAGCTCGTGAGTTCGAAAAACACCATGGAACACGGTGAGATTCGAACTCATGAGCCTGTGCACCGAAGGTGCGCGCACTAACCGCTAGACCAGCCAGACTACCTACATTGCGACGCAATGCTGTTGCGAAATAGGATAAGGCGAGGTGCAAGCGCAGCGAGCGGTTAGTCAATGTAAGGAAATTCGTAAGATTTAGATGTCTGGCTCGTCCATATGCATTTACTGAAATCTTTTGCTCGCCCTTGGCCCTCATAATTCACGTTGTCTGTCGCGGTTTTCATAATTCGCCAACATCCTTGCGACCAGCGCTGGTAAGAAGTGATAAGGCGAGGTGCGATCGTAGCAAGCGGTGAGCCAATTGAAGGCAATTGCTAAGTTTTAGACCTTTGCCTCGTCCTTAGGATTGCTCAGATCCTCGCCTTTCGCTCCGATCAGACCTTGCTGTTTGTTGCGCTTTTCAGAATTCACCAACCTTTTCGATACGCCCTACGCTACGCTTAGACCTCTCTCTGTGTGTCGCTTGTCGTGCATCAGAGTATTTGCAACATTTTTGCGACTTAGACTTCGGACCTGGAACCTGAAGTATGGCTGAGGGTTTGCTTGAAAACCGAATTCAAGTATGTGTACAGCATTGGGCCTTTGGGAGTCTGGTCACTTTAATCTACACGAATATACAATCCTCCGTGCAATGCTCGTGTTGCCATTTTAAGAACAATACTGATCTACAGTCAACAACCACTATCAACACCTTCGTAGCACCAAATTGCCGAATCTGTGGCAACAGTCATGACATCGACTTCCCAACAATACATCAATCACCCCCATAGTTTCTACTCAACACACAACAGCACGACACACTCGCACCAGCACCACCACAACCAGTTGTGAATTCACTCCACCACGAAAATTGTTCAAATAAACTGCAATGGTTTACAAAATACATAAAGTCGTCGAGCTCACTGACTTCATGGACAGACATCACATCCAAGTTGCTGCAGTTCAAGAAACTTACCTAAAGGCCGATTCATCGCTAAGTTCCTACTAAGGCTTCAAAATTATCCGACGATATCGACCCACTGGCGCAAGTGGAGGCCTAGCTTTTATTATCCACAGTTCGTTGCTATACTCAGAAATTGTTATCATCGCCGCCGATACCACCACAGAACTACAAGCGATATCCATCAAGTCCAGAAATGTTGATATAGGTACGTAGTAGAATCCAAAATTGTTGAGAAACACTTACAGTTATCTGATTGAATTCATTTTACCGCTATTCGATAGAACAACTCTTCGGTCATAACAGGACTAAACATGAGTTCAATTGTGCAATCAAGGGCCTGGCTAGGTAATTATTTGTGTCGCATTCTGATTTCGTATTTGAAATGGAGCAGATCAAGTACCGCGCGGTCATTGAATTCCTTTTTTTGAAAGGATACACGGCGTCCCAGATTCGAGATGAACTCATATCCGTGTACGGGAACTCTTCACCATCCCAGGCGACTATTTACCGGTAGATTTTGGAATTCAAGCGAGGAAGGACGAATGTTTTTGATGAACCCCGCACCGGACGCCCAATAACTGAGACCACCGATGAAAACGTCCAATTAGTCGAGGAAGTTGTATTGAGTGATCGGCGGCTAAAGTTATCAGAGAATGCAGAAAGGACAAGTCTATCAAAAACCACCGTCGAAAGAATTATTACCGACCATTTGGGGATGAGGAAGATCTCGGCAAGATGGATCCCGAAACTTCTCTCAGCAGATCAAATGAAGCAGCGGATGAAATGTTCGAAAGACTTTTTGGAGCTGTGTCGCGCCGACTCGGATGCAATTATCAACAGAATTGTGACAGGAAACCATAGTCCTTTACTATGATCCCACGACCAAAAGGGAGTCCATGGAATGGAGGAGGCCTTATGAGGAGCGCCCCATAAGGCGAAGGTGCAGCAGAGCCGGAATAAGATTATGGCCACCATCTACTGGGATTCCAAGGGAATTATAATGATTGACTTCAAGGAAGAGGGCACATCAGTAACAGGGAAATATTATGCAGATCTTTTGACCCAATTGAGAACCAACACCGTGGAGAAACGGTATGGAAAACTGGCGAAAGGGGTACTGCTTCTTCACGACAATGCACCAGTTCACACCGCCGTGGTGGCCAAGGCTGCTGTGGTCAAATGCGGCTTTGAAGAAATTGAACACCCCCCGTACAGCCCAGACCTGGCCCCAAGTGACTACTTCCTGTTCCCAAAATTAAAAAAGGACCTCCGAGGATGAAAATTTGAGACGGAGAAGGAACTGTTTTGGACCATTTTGAAGACAAACCCGCGGACTACTTTTTGAAAGGGATGCAGGATCTTATTAAACGATCTCATCGTTGTATTGAAGTAAAGGGGAGTTACATTGAAAAATAAAACTTAAATGAATTCAATCGGATAACTGGAAGTGTATTTTTCTCAACAATTTTGGATTCTACTACATATCTTAAATATCTATATACCATCAGCCTTAAGTTGTCCCACTGATTTTCAGGCCGACATTACCCCACTACTCATCGGACAGTATCGCTTAATACTGGGTGATTTCAATCCCCATCACTTAACTTATGGCACTCGAATTTCGATAATGACACCAGAGGCAACCTCATTGCAAATCAACTGGATGAATCCGATTTCTGTCCAAAGAACGATGATTCACCTACCCCCGCGTTACAGGATGCAGAATGATGACATATTCATTGCCAGTCCCGGGCTCATCAACATCACATGGGAACCATTCATTATCTTTTCATCTGACCAGCTGCCAATAGTTCTCACGATTAAAAACCGTCTCAATTCACGTACACAGAGAAGAAAACGTACACAAATTTGAGAAAAGCCGATTGGATTGGCTTCCAAACATACCAACGAAACGTTTTCTGTCCTGCCAACTCTCACATGCCCTGTGCCCTGTGGCACGGGTTAAGAATAATGCTACCGTCTTTCCCAACGTGTCGTAAGAGGCGACTAAAGGGACAGGAGAGAATAAAACTCTCCTGAGTTTCGAACATATCTCTACAATTGTGCGCGCAGCAACTCTGTTTTGCGTTCAAGGGTTTAGATATGTACGAAACTTAACAAAAAATTGACCCCTGTGGTTTTGGGGTTAGAATTATACGACAGCGGTCCCGGCTTGTCGTAAAAGGCGACTTGAGGGATAGGGTATGTAGGCTTGTATCCTGCGTACCTGAAATTTACTTTACACTCGAAACATTAAACGAGCCTCGGATACCTCGGACTGATTCAACGGCGACGACTTTTGGCTATAAACAACGGAGCGAAACAAGATGGCTCGGATCGGGGGCGACTTTATCACCAAGCTCTCGCACTGTATTGCTCTACTCTGGAGGTGAAGACGATAATTCACCTCGGCAAGCGGGCGTCGGAATCCTGTTGACTAGGAATGCACGCCGATCCCTTATCGACTGGAAACCTATCTCCGACCGTATCATCACAGCCACATTCAAATCCAGAGTACGAAACATCACAATTATTCAGTGCTACGAACCGACTGAACCTGCAGACCAATCCGCAAAGGACGTTTTTTATCAGCGACTAGGCGACACCTTTGATATGGCTCCCAGGGGTGACATCAAAATTATAATGGGGGATCTCAACGCCAAAGTCGGTACTGATAATTTAGGCTTGGAACATCTTATGGGCAATCACGGGCTTGGCGACAGGAACAACAATGGCGAAATGTTCGTGGAGTTCTGAAACTCTCGGCAACTAGTCATTGGCGGAACGTTGTTCAAGCATAAACCCTGCCACCTAACAACTTGGATTTCTCCTGATGGCAGAACAGAGAACCAAATTGACCATATTGCTGTTTGTAAGACATGGAGAAACTGCCTCTTAGACGTCAGGTCGAAGCGTGGGGCTGATGTTGGCAGCGACCACCATCTTGTCATCGCGAATTTTCGCTTACGAACGGCAGCGATTCAACGATCTCACAACACGCGAATCTTGCCACGATTTAATGTGCAAAAGCTAAAAAATTCCTCAACTAGACGTGCATATTCGACCGCCTTGCACGAAAAAGCTTGTGCAGCAACATCTCTTCAGAATCCTACAATTGAAGATAGATGGAATTTTGCAAAGGATTCTTTTATTTCATGTGGCGAAGCGACTGTGGGAAGATTGGATCGAGGTAGGAGACCATTTATCAGTGATGCTACTTGGTCTCTTATCTCAGTACGCAAAAGAGTTAAGGAACAGATTAACTCTGCTGCTGATGATGCAGCTAAAAACCAACTTCGTGCTGAATACCGTCCACTACAAAAAGGCGTGCAGAGAAGTGTGAGGTGTGATAAGCGTACTAACATCAACGCTTTAGCGAACGAGGCAAATGATGCGGCTTACCGTGGTGAAAGCGGTACCCTATTTAAGCTAATTAAACCACTAATTGGCAAATCGTTCACAACGGACCATCCTGTGAAAGATAAAGAAGGGTTACTGCTTGTTACTGAAGAACAGCAGCTTCAGAGATGGAAAGAGCACTTTTTTGAGGTCCTTAACAACCGTTTTGGGCCTGCAAGTGCATCTTCATCGGCAGAAGAAGAAGTCCCTCCAGTAGCCAGTATTAATTCCAGACCACCATCTAAGACGGAATTAAAGCGGGTTATCGAATCTAGGGACGCCGGTAAGGCCCCGGGGATAGATGGAATTCCGGTCGAACTATTTAAAGCGGATTCGAATGCTACAGCGGATATTCTGCTTCCCCTCATCAGAGAGTGTTGGGAAACCGAAACTCTTCCAGTAGAATGGAAAAATTAATTAATTATTAATTATTAAAATTCCCAAGAAGGGTAACCTTAAGGATTGTAATAATTGGCGCGGTATTTGCCCACTTCCAGCTGTATCCAAGCTGATGGCTAAAATTATTTTGAACCGGATCAAGGATGAAGTTGATCGCACTTTAAGCAATGAACAGGCTGGCTTTCGTGAGGGTTTTTCATGTAGCGACCATATTAACACCCTCCGAATTATTATTGAGCAATCCGCCGAATGGAGATCCCCATTACACCTCATGTTCATTGATTTCGAGAAGGCATTCGATAGTGTTGATGGGGAGTATATTTGGAGAGCTCTTCGTAGGAGGGGCTTACCAGATAAAATAATTTCCATCATCAAGGAATCTTATCAGGGAGCCCAATGTCACGTTTTGCACAAGGGTAAGCTTTCAGATCCTTTTGAGGTGCACAGTGGAGTGAGACAAGGTTGCATTTTATCACCTATTCTTTTCCTCATAGCCATTAACGATGTACTAGTGAGCGCGCTTCAAAACCAGAGGGAAGGTATCAGATGGAAAATGTTTGATTACCTGCAACACCTGGACTATGCTGACGATATTTGTCTGCTTTCAAATAAAAAGGAGGATGTAGCTCAAATGGCCGATGCTCTGCATTGCGAAAGTCGTAATGCCGGGCTCAAGATAAACGCTGCCAAGACCAAGTACTTGAGCTCCCATCCTGGGGGACAAAGCGGAATTTGTGTTTCGGGCCAGGCAGTCGAAAAAGTTGACGAATTCTACTACCTCGGAAGCATAGTCACAGCAGATGGCGGCGCGGACGCTGATGTACAATCGCGTATCAATAAGGCTAGGGCAGCCTTCTTCACTTTGACTCCTTCCTGGCAAAATAACAACTTTTCCAGGCGCACCAAAATCCGAATCTTCAATTGTATTGTAATATCTGTGCTTCTTTATGGCTGTTCAACTTGGAAGGTGACCAACGAGATAACAACTAAGCTGCAAACTTTCGTACACCAGTGCCTACGGCGCATCCTACAAGTCCGCTGGCCGGAGATTATTTCCAATGATGATCTCCTGAGTATCACAGGCCAGGCCTGGATAGGATAGGCACTTCTGTCAAAAGGCGAAAGTGGCAATGGATAGGTCATACTCTCCGAAGAGGGCCAACAAATATTGCAAAGCAGGCCCTAGATTGGAACCCTCAGGGAGCCAATGCTAGACGCCGTGTTGGACGACCAAGAAACACGTGGAGAAGATCGGTTAATAGCGAGGCTGCTTCATTAAACAAACAGTGGTCAGACCTAAAGACGATGGCACAGAACAGAACGAGGTGGAAAGTAGGCGTAGTTGATGCCCTATGCCCCACAAGGGGTTAACAGGAACCAGAGAGAGACAACTCTCACATACGTACGTATTGCTGAAAAAAATTTGAGACAGATTAATTTAAATGCTGTCAAAAGATACCGCATACCCATCTTTAGACCATCCACCGCTATAGAATTGCCAAAAATAAGGGATGAATTCAGAACAGCAGAGCTAAGTGATCCTCGTATCGGCGACTTAAACAACGTGATAACTGAGCAAGTCAACGACCACAGAAGACAGTTATGGAATATGCATTTAATTTAATGATCGGTAACTGTAACTGGAAAGTGGTAACTATCTTGGCTTACGCACTACAATTGCTCTCTTAAATTTCAGCTTCCAGTCGATCATTATTTTTACTACTAATCTATTGAAAAATTATAATTAATTTGTAGGATTTTTTTTTACAGACATTACCACTACCATGCCACCAAAACGCAAACATCAAGGGTCTCCAAGTTCTAGAAAAGGCTTAAAAGAGCAAAACAGTATAGGTATGTTTGGTTTATGTATTTAGAAAAATAGACACATTTGTATCATCCTGAGCTTGCTTGTAAGGCGATAGGCGACAGTCACTTTTACTTTTATGGTATCGTCTAAAGGTTTGTGTTCGTAGAAACGACTCATGGGATCATCGCTCAGCGATCGAAGTTAAACCACCGGTTTTGAGCACTATTTGGGTATATTTTCTATACAGACATGTTCCTTTAGTCCATAGTCGATACTAGGAAAGTAGAACCATTAAAAAAATATTTTTAATACCGCTCGAAATTGGATGCAAAACTACGAACGCCGAGCGATCATCACATGAATTGTCTCTACGAACACGTACCTTAACGGATGCATACACCGCAGGCCGAGCGACGTGACGTCATGGAGTGGATAACAAGATAATGGACATGGAATTGATTTGTACCATCTAAAGGCCTGAATAGACCTCGGGCGGAATGAAAATGAAATTTTTGTCCGCTGCGATTTTCTCAATGAAAATGCATGCTTACTGTCGTGGAACATGTCGGTAATGATGGGGAATTCCATAAGCTACAATCCGAATATGGTTCCAAAATTTTTCTCGGCCATTTTATGTATTATTTTTCGATTCCCCCGTCATTAGATATTTTCCACGGTGAAATGACCGGGGAATCGAAAAATAATACATAAAATGGCCGAGAAAAATTTTGGAACCATATTCGGATTGTAGCTTATGGAATTCCCCATCATTTCCGACATGTTCCACGACAGTAAGCATGCATTTTCATTGAAAAAATCGCAGCGGACAAAAATTTCATTTTCATTCCGCCCGAGGTCTATACTGCGCTTAAGATAGTTGATCTTAAATGATTCGTAGCAATTTCACGTTCGTTACATTTCCATAGTTAAAGATACAAGGAACCAAAAAAGTAAAAGCGACTGTCGCCTTACAGCTCTGAATAGTTTTTTTTGCGGGCTCACGCGACCTGTGGCACCGCTTTGATTGATAACCATAAGAGTATAAAATAAATAAGTCATATAAGACGCGATCATGCCAAAGAGTATGACTTAGTAATAAAACTACCGCCGGAGTACCAGCAGATTGATTAACTCTACTCCCGTAAGATAAAAATATAAATGCAGCCATTCTTTTTTTTTTTCAGATAATACACCTAGTGATGAAGTATTTGAAGAATATGACTTTTCACTATCGCATGACGAAGTTATTAAAAGATGTAAAAAAATGTCATTAAAAAGATTCACAGATGAAACCAGTATTAAGGTTATGGTGTTAAATTATTGCAAAATGAAAGTTGATCCTGCAGTAAAGGTGGATATGCCCAGAGTTATAAAAGAGTTATATTTATCGTTCAAAGAAAACCCAACACAGCGCAGATTTGAAAATTTGCGAATAAAATCCAAATTTGTCAGACCGGTTGTAATAGAATCAGAAAAACAAAAAGCCGCATCAAATGCCCATCATAAGGATCCGATTATTGCAAAACGTCCTCGGCCTGAACGGAAAAAATCGCATAACTCTGGCAAATACATCACTGCAGACTCGGATAGTGGTCATGGTACTGTTGCAACGTCAACCGATTCAATCGATCATGCAGCTAATGCCAACGTCGAAAAGTCGTTTGAAATAGCAGATAATCCACCAAGAGGTACGTTTTCTTTCGATTCATACATCGCGCTTTTCTAAATACATTTTCGTTTACACACCTAGAAGATGGTTTAGAAGGCTTTATTTTTTTTTCTTTATCGATAGAACTCCAGCATAGGTTTGAGGACCTCAATCTCAGTTTTCTGTTACTTTAAATCCTGAAAGTATTAGTAATTTTTCAAAATTCATTTTGCCTAGTCATTGATCACATAAATCTTTTAAATATAGTTATATATCAGATATCGTGTTCTGTGGCCGTGATCGTTCGGTCGCCACTCTGTGTAATAGACACTCATAGAGAAACGAGTTTCCAAACTCGGCACGACTCGTCGCAAGTTTTTTATTCAGAAGAAGATGATAAGAAAGATTCTTATCGTAGAATAATAAACTAACAATGCGACTAGGAAGTGGTATGGCTGACAACCGTATCACACTCCGAATTCAGTTGTCTTTGTAACGTTGATGACTACACACGGTAGTCATCAACGCACCATGCTCCACTAGGAGTTACGGTAATCAAGAGAGAGATATATCAGATATCACTTGTACTACCATACCATGCCAAACATAAAGGTACATCTCTTAGAAAGAGGGTTCTGAAAAGTCTGCATATAGTTCTAAAAAATAACCCAATCGACAGTGTTCACTTTGTAAGTTGAAGGGTATATTAACTTTGTCACTAAGTTTGTAACGCATTGAAGGAACGCTTATTTCTAAAACTCTTGCATCTGAGATCATTTTAGACAAATTAGCGAAAAAAAAAACGGCTTCTATAAATAACGTATATGACAGGTGCACTTTTTTCTTTCAATTTTTATTAGACTGCTGAGAAGGGCATCTCTCTCTCTCTCTGTACCGTAACCCCTTGTGGGGGTGCGTTCACTCAGCCGTTTATAGGCTACTTCGAGTCAACGTTACATTGCATATAGAGGAGTGTATATAATGTTGCAAACACTATATATTTCCTGGACCGACGAGATTCGATCTCCTCTAGATTACTAGCATCGTAAAGTGCGACTCAACCAAGTGAGCCACAGAGCGTGACATCGCATACTACCTTCAAAAATCTAGTCACGAGTTTTGGAACTTTGCATTGCAAGGAAACAGTTTTAAAATTAACTTTTGAGCAAGTGTGCAGCTTTGTTTCTTATAATCTATTTGAGTATCCTTACTCTCCAACTGGATGTATACTACATATGTACTTTGCCTTAACCCCCAGTGGAGAATACGTGTACTGTGCGACATTGTACTCGATTTATGGGATGTGAAGCAACACTTATAATTCCTTCGTTAAATGTGCCCTAGCAACTGTTTTTTTTTTCGCCTCAGTGTCCAATTATCGATTGGCATTGAACTTCTATCCCGGCGGAGTTCTTTATCAGAAATTGTTACGACCCAGATAAAATGCAGGCAGTTCAACCAACCATTCACAATCAGAAACAGGATTGGAGACGGGATGCATCCCTTTCGAACACAACTTCGTATGACAAAGTCCTCAGACCCCCTATCTTTTGGACGTTCTTTCGCCCGTTATATGTTGACTTTATAATAGCAAATAAGCTTCTCCACTACTTCCGTAGTGTATTTGGTTTGTTTATTGATACTTGTGACTGTCGGCGAGTTGTGAAACGTTCCGTGTATGACGCAATCGTGTTGCTGGTAATATTGTCCCGCTGGGGAGTCTGTGTGCTCGTGATACAGAGCATCTGTGTAGGGGGACACCGATTTTTGGTGAGTTGTCACACCACGTACCTGAGCAGCGCAGGGAGGCCCTTGTATGGCTGATACGCCATGTTGTGGATCTGTACAAAGACCATTCGGGCGATGACGCTCCGGTGCTCCCAAGTCATGTACGGGTGGCTCACGGCATGGCTGACTTTTTACCTATTCCTTCGGAAAGGCAGTCATACAAGTCGAACACGACGCAAAGTTTTTTCGTAGGGGCGGAATCCGTTATAAGTGATCGTGTAGATTAGAGAGAATGGCCTAGGTGGAAAATGCCTACGCGCCTATATCTAACTAGTTTGTGAATTGATGACCACACGGCCAGTCAAATTGCGGCCTAGTAAGCGGAAGGGCCAACACTGAAGTGAACGGTAGGTAGATCGTCACAGGCACAACGATCCTGCGGCTGGCGAGTCGAATTCGTTAGGGCTAACCGAAAGGAGAGACCATGGTCCCTAACCATCTTGGAGTTGGTTTCGAGGTGGACTGTGGTGCTCGACAAGTCGACCAGCTAGAGTCACATCCTAAGGTGGGGTTCCAAAGGGAGGCATCCCGGCGGAAAACACCCTTCCGGCTTTAAGCCGGATAAACAGCCGCTCCCAAAAAGCCGCTTGACTCAATGCTGGTAATATTGGGTTGGCTCTGCAATATGATCGTCCTGGACTTCAGCAGGCAGTCTTCATTGATTTTTAGTAGCCCGGATTCTTGAAGTACGATTGGATGAATCCTTGCCCCGCAAACGGCGTTACATCGATCGACGGAACGGAGAGAGAATATCCATTAATTTTGATGCACTAGCGGGGACCATGTGGAATTTCTGTTGATATTCTTGAAGGCACACCGTGCGTTGTTTTCTTTGTTGAACAAATCCAGTTAACAATAGTGTGCTTCCGATTCAGGTGTGTATATTGACTTGATGTTAGGACAGAGTAGTTCGCCGTCCTGGATCTTGGAGCATTTGTTTAATGTGTTTGGTATCATAGCGAAGAACTGGTCCTGCACTGGGTTGATTGCGAGCAATGATGTTGACAGTTCGATTGTTACTAAGGAGTCGTTCCGCGTAGTGGCTACAATTCGAAAACATCACGTTGAGTCAAAGGCAGATTCAGCGGTAGATGAGCTCTCATCTTTATGGTAGTCAGCGTCGAGAACTCCAAAAAGAGAATGTGCTACATTTCCGATCAGGTTTTCTTTGTACGTTTACGCGATATGATCATTTCATTGATTGATATTTCGGCCTGGATTTGATCCAATTGTTTTATTAGCGATCTGCATACAACTTCGTCTTGCATTGAACCGCATATTCGCTGAAGAGCTAGGGTTCCATTTTTGAAAATACTTATTTGATCACGAAGCTTGTAAATACGATTAGCTTCCAATCGGTTTTAGCTGTCTGTCGCGCCTGTTATTTTATGTCAAGCGGCACCGTTTCCTCCTCTCGCTTCCAAGAAAATTGCAACTTTTCGCTGACCATTTTTAAAACAGTTTCTGTTCAAGGAAAACTCAAGATTCTCATCTTCCCTGACTCACACTCACTCAATAAGTCTTTCCACGATATTACTATAAATAAAGGTGGAAATATCTGAAGCTAAATGTAGACAAAGGACCTGGCCCTGACTTAATGCCTCCCTTTTTTGTTAAGGAATGTTTGGATTAATTGCTCGTTCCTCTACATTCTATTTTTAATAACTCCCTCCGGTCAGGCGAATTTCCCTCGTATTGGAAATGTTCCCATGTTGCACTGATCCATAAGAGAGGGGATAAACAAATAGTCGAGAATTAACGGGGCAACAACTGCATGGGTGCGGTTATGTTAATAAACAAATCCTCTCTAGCTCCGCTCACCAAATCAGGTGGGGTTGTGAGCTTTGGTTTCCTCAAACTGAAACTCAGGGTTTATAAGGCCGATATAAAAAAAGGCAAACAAGCTGCTTTCCGCACCCGTAGAGCATATGGAATGTCGCCTCAGACACTACTACCTGTGCTAATTCGGTGCCGGTACACCTCCAACTTTTAACCAATTTCCTCAACAACCCTGATTGTATGTTGCCGATGTCATGGTTCATTCTACGGTGCTCCGGTTCCTTGAGAATGACCAGGCTTTCTAAGACATCGAGTTTTCGCTGGTTAACTCCTTCATTACGCTGTCCCACGTGATTTCGTGTCCTGTCTCTATCATGTGTCGTGCTACCATCGATGTTAGCGAACGGGGGTCCTTGTTCCTCTTGGCGATGTCGGCTTCCCTTCCATGTTCACTCCATCTGACAGCTACTAGTCGTTTCGTTTGTCCAACGTATACGTTTTGTCGCAATCCGGGCAAGTGACCTTGTAGATTCCGTTGTCCTCGTGTTTCTCCTTCTTGTCCTTGGTCGTGCCTGGTTTGTTGCCTAGCTGGTGTTCTCGGCTCATCGAAACCATTTCCAGATCCATGCATTGTTTTACGTAGCTGCGAATAATAATCTGATGATGATGATGATGAATAAGGTTAATTACTGAGATCCGCTAATCCGCTCAACGGATATAGACGAATTGGAGAAAGTACCGTTCCCTAATAATTTCCCAAATGGGTCAAGAGCTATTGTATTGTTGGCGGTGGAAGCTATTAAGGGGGGCTTTTGAAATCCCTTCCAGAAATATAGACAACCGGACCGACGATTCAGTGTAAGTTACTGAAATACGGTAATTCGATCAAAAAATATAATCAAACGTAGGAGCAAATAAACTGCCTCCATATTTTCTGTTGGTAAATTTTTCAGAAGTTTCATAAGCTCTCCTGCTATTCGGGGTAGTCATCAATTCGAAGATGGGAACGGAGTTACTGGAATCGAAAATTCCGTTAAAAAATATAGACAAAAATTAGAAGATTTTTTAAATTGGCCAATTTTGCCGATTTTTCAACGACGATTCCGTTACATAGTATAGGAGTATAGGATGGAATTTGCCGATATCCGCTAATCTGTTCAAAGGAAATAGGAAAAAAGTGTCTTCATAATTTTGCTCATTGTGAATCAATACTACCTGAAATCCGCTAAGAATCTCCATTCCCCATTTGAGGTGTGATCTTAGAACGTGCGCCCGATCTAAGATCGCACCTCAAATGGGGATTTTGTGATTGGGGATATCGTATCCAACCCACCAATGAGGATTCGTTTAAAAAATGTTCAAAAAAGTTTGTGAAAAACAACTGTATGGATAATTTTGCTCATTGTGCATTTTTATTTTTGGAGGAGAGACCGATTCGGCGTAGCATTTTTACTGGAATCCGCTTATCCGTTCAGGAGATAGATGCAAAAGTGTGTAAAAAATAACTACTTCCATAATTTTGTTCATTGTAAATTTTGTGCTTCTTTCAATTCCGCTAGGGTGCTTTCTATATTTCGGGATTAGAGAATCATCGAAAATCGCTTTAATTTTCCCACGTCTGCTACACTAGTTGTCCCATGCCGAAATATAAAAGGCACCCTAAGTATTAGGGGCGGAGCCCAATCCTTATTCTGCACTCCATGATTGCGCGTTGTTTGTTCTGCAGTGTAGGCACGTTGCTCGTACTGGCGGTAATTTCTCAGCCTATTTCTACAGGCACCTCAACATGTACAAGCAATTTAGACAGAAGTTTGTGAAAAAGAACTCATTGTGAATGTTGCTCATTGTGAATTGCGAGCCAGGGCAATTTAAACAAAAATCATAAAATTATTAATCCCTTAACGATCACGGATCCTACAGTAGCATGACTTAGTTTTTTTTTTAAGAAATGGGAAAAATCACTTGGATCAAAATGCTCTTCCCAATTTTCCCGAAATTTCTATACTTCTAATCGTATTCAGCACAGAAACAAATACGGTGCAGCAAATTTACTAAAATTCCCTTATCCGTTCAAAGTGGCCAAGGGATAGGGCATAGGGGTAACCTTTCAGTCGATTCTGCATGTTTCAGTGGTTATTCAGCTATTTTAGGTGAAAAAAGGGGAAAATTTGCAAAAATATTCTAATCAATACAAATAGTGGCCAAAGGATCATTTCGAATTTTATGCATTTTTCAATAGTTATTCTGGTGTTTTCGGGTAGAGAACAATATGGTCGAGGAAATCTATTGAAATAAACTTATTCGCTAAGGAGATATAGGCAAAGATTTGCCCATGAGTTCAAATTCGGTCATTTTCAATTTATTGCAAGATTACGTAGCTAAAAGGTATAGAGACTAATCAGGTCGTGTAAATTTACCAAATACACTTAACAGTTCCAGGATCGTAGTCAAAGGATCAGAAAAACAGTTGCCTTGAAAATTTTTCCCATTGTGAATTTTAAAATTCTGTTATTTTTAGAATGCGGCGGCGCGTAGTAACTTTACCGGCATCCGCTTATCCGTTTAGGAGATAAATACAATTTTTATGCTACCATCGCAATCAATGCGGCACACAATGTGTATTTTGGAGCCGGTTTCGACCAACAGTACATGGCGCTCCGCATTTCCTCATCAGATGCCTCTTCTAATGCGGCGCGTCATGCACTGTTGCGAGAGGCATTACCGGACTCATCCAGACAGTGTGTCAAATCCTCTTTTATAGGACCCCGAATACACAATGACGTCGAATCATGTTGTGCGGAAAAAGCCACTTGCTATTTTCCAATTCGACGCGGCCGTCGTTTCTGACTATACGTGCCAGTTCGGAATCAAAACATTGCCTGGATGAGTCCGGTAATGCCTCTCGCAACAGTCCATGACGCGCCGCATTAGAAGAGGCATCTGATGAGAAGATGCGGAGCGCCATGCACTGTTGGTCGAAACCGGCTACAAAATACACATTGTGTGCCGCATTGATTGCGATGATAGCATAAAAGTGTGTTGCTCCCACTATAGGACGGTGGATCTCTCAAACAAGTTGTTTGAGCTTGATGCATCCACCGTCCAAAAACAATGTTTAGATAAATACAAATTATGTGAAAAAGAACGGTCTTCATAATTTTGTATATTGTCCATTTTGTGCATGTTTTAATGCTTATTCCGCTATCCGAAGAGCAGTCCAATATGGTTTTGCATATTTACTCAAATCCGCGACTTAGATGAGGATTGAGGAGATATAAACAAAATTATTTGAAAAATAACTGTTTTTATAATTTTGACAATTATAAATTTTCGCGTGTTTCTCCTGGTGTAGATCAATTCGCTGAAATCAGTAGACTGAAATCTGGCAATTCGTTCAAGGAATACAGAAAGAAATATGCGAAAAACAAATCTTCATAATTTTGCTCGCACTGAAATCCTGTAATTCGTTCAGGAAATACGTAAAGAAGTAAGAATTGTCTTTATAATTGTGCCCATTGTGAATTTTTCATATGTCTCAATAGTTGTCCTGTTACTTTGGGTAGAGACCAATCCTGTGGATCAAATTTACTAAAATCCCCTCATATATCAAAGAAATACACGCAGAAATAGGTGAAAAAAAACCATTGTGAATTCTTGCTCATTGTGAATTTTTCGCGTGTTTCAAAAGTTATTCTGCTATTCCGGCCAGAGCAAAAATCCGGAGATGTATGATTTTTGCCGACCAAATATCGTATTCATTGACTAAAAAACGTCTTTATCTATCTATATATTTTTCTTATTAATAATTCAACAGAAGACCAACATCAAAATGAACATTTCGTGCCTAGCGAGCCTGTTGCCGGACCCTCCAAAAGTTTGGGTGAATATCGAAAAGCTATAAAGAAATCAGTTAAGCCAATAGAAAATTCCGATACATCTTTGACAGGTACGTTTAGTTTATTAAAAATAGGCTAATAGTAAATCTGACAAGAGAAATTACATTTCTTATTAATTTTTCATTTCCATTTTTCTCCACTACGGTAAGATTCAGCAATCCTTTTTTTTTGCAGAAACTACACCTGGTGATGAAGTATTTGAAGAATATGACTTTTCACTATCGCATGACGAAGTTATTAAAAGATGTAAAACAATGTCATTAAAAAGATTCATAGATGAAACCAGTATTGAGGTTATGGTTTTAAATTATTGCAAAAAGAAAGTTGATCCCGCAAAAAAGGTGGATATGCCCCGAGTTTTAAAAGAGTTATATTTATCGTTCAAAGAAAACCCAACACAGCGCAGATTTGAAAATTTGCGAATAAAATCCAAATTTGTCAGACCGGTTGTAATGGATTCTAAAAAACGAAAAGCCGCTTCCAGTGCCCATCATAAGGATCCGATTATTGCAAAACGTCCTCGGCCTGAACGGAAAAAATTGGATAACTCTGGCAAACACATCACAGGAGACTCGGAAAGTGGTCAAGGTACTGTTGCAACGTCAACCGATTTGATCGATCATGCAGCTAATGCCGACGTCGAAAAGTCGGTTGAAATAGCAGATAATCCAACGAGAGGTACGTTTTCTTTCGATTGATACATCGCGCTTTTCTAAATATTCGTTTACACACCTAGATGGTTTAGAAGGCTTTATTATATATTTTTATATCCCTCACTATGTGAAAGGGTATATTAACTTTGTCATGAAGTTTGCAACGCACAGAAGGAAGTCCCTCCGACTATATAAAGTGTATACAGGGTGTCCCCCAACTGGTTAGCCATAAACCAATGGTAGACTCTACACAGGATGTTTTAGGAAAAATGTTGCCAAAATTATTTCTCTAGAGAGTGTCAATTTCATTCCCACGTAAAAGCAAGATTTTTTCCACTCACGGACTATGTTTTTTTTTTTTTTAACTTTTTACACATATTATTCAGAAATCGGATGACTGTGCTTTATTCTTATATGCCGTGCGAAAGCTAAGATACTACGCCAACTTTTGTCAACTTTGCAGATTTGCCACTACAATGTACCGTTACGAAATTCGGGTTTAATTTGGATATTAAAAGTTCAAATTGAGATTTCTGCAAAATTCAAAACGTCGTATCTCGGAAGATACGAAACAGTTCGAAACGTTCGATATGTCCTTTTATTAGAAATTTTGTGTACTTTCAGAAGAATATGAAAAACATTGATTTGGCTAAAGTGGAAGCTAGAAAATAGGATTTTTCGAAAAAAGTTGTGTTTTTTTTTGACAAGAATCACAAAAAAGGCAATTACTTCTTAACGGTAAAACCTAGAGAAATAATTTTGGCGACATTTTTCCTAAAACATCCTGTAGAGTCTACCATTGGTCTATGGCTAACCAGTTGCGGGACACCCTGTATATTATTGATCAGTGTGACGAGAGAAATCGATTGGGTGATGTCCGTCTGTCTGTCTGTCTGTCCGTCTGTTACAACGCAAACTAGTCCCTCAGTTTTGAAGCTATCGGGCTGAAATTTTGTACACAAGTTTCTTTTTAGTGTACGCTGTATATATGTCGGAACGAATAGAATCGGATCATGGCGTCATGGGGCTGCCATAGAAACCAACCCTTGACAATTAGGTTTGGCTCTGAATAGTTTTTTTTTCGGGCTCACGCGACCTGTGGCACCGCTTTGATTGATAACCATAAGAGCATAAAACGAGACCGAGTTCTAATCGTGCGAATAGCACGATGAGTGTATACCCTATACCCATGTACAGACCTAGAAGGCACGCAAAACCAACAATTTTCAATTTCATATTTTTTTGTGGGGCAGGGAGGGGTAGTTGGTTCGGACCTGACACATCTTTATTACCTTGTCAAGGCATCTAACGGCTACCATTTGATACTAATTTGAAGTTTTTCGTGACATTCTATCAAAAGATATGGCTGAATATAACTTTGTAGGGGAAGTAGGGGTAGGGTTAGTTGGACCTACTCCACTTTCCATCAACTCAAACTATATGTCAGAATGAAGCATTGATCAAAATTTCAAATCGATAGCGATATTCTACCGAAAGATATGGCCGAATTAAAATATCAAGGAGGGGTGGTTTGTATGGGAGGTAGGGGAACCCGTGGTCCGATTTGGCCCATTTTCAATACCGTCCAAGATTTTAGCAAAAAAAACATTTGACCAAAATTTCAAACCGCTAGCTTCATTATTTCGGGAGTTATCTTGCTAACAGACAGACATGGCTTATTCGATTCAGGGACCGACCCTGATCATTTATATATGAGCCGATTTATTTGAAAGTGGTACAAGTCCATTTTTGACGAAAATGAGTTAATGCCATTTTTAAATATATCTTAATATGTACTAACTATAACTAAAATATCATACCAATCTATGTGGAATAACACGCCGAAATAATGAGTGCAAGTTTTCTGAAAAATCTAATTGCTCATATGTTTTATTTGAAAATGGTACAAGTCCACTTTCGATAAAAACACTAGAAAACGGTCGCTATTTGTTTTTTTTTATGATTTGAACTTTAATTTACCATTGTATTGTATTGTCATTTTGTAAGAAATATTTTTAAGTTTAGCTAACATTTGATATTAATTAGTTTTTGGTGATCGCTCCCTAATTTAGGGTTCAAATTTTATTTATAGGGTTCTCTTATTTGTCCGGTACATCGGAGATATGTTATGCAATATGAAATTGCTGAGATTATATTTGACCTACTCTTTAAGGCCGATCCACACTTTTGAGTCAGAGTCGTTTCCCATACTAGTTGAAAGTTTGTCAGTTAATTAATTACTTGACAAACTATCAACTTGAATGGAAAATTACTGACAAACTATCAATTCGAATGGAAAATTACTGCGGCTGTGACTGATGACTGAAAAGTGTGGATCAACCTTTAACCATTAATTTCTAAGGCATTGTTTTTTGACAGTCTAGGACATGTTGCATTTAACGTAGGAGCTTAGACACTTAGAAACCAAAAATAATTTTCTTGGAATTCAGATCGATGTGGGTTGCAACTGGATTGAAAATGTGTAGTGTCCATTTAAAAAAAGGGTATGCCCCAGCTTTTTTATTTTGGATACATAACGATAAAACCATACCTATTGTAGTGATTCCAATGAATTTTATGCGTTTATCTAGGAATTATCTTCTTTTAAACACTTTTGTTTAGAATGATTCCAGTTTTGGATCTGAAATGTATATGTATTTCCACATACCCAATTATCCGACACTTTAGGATAAAATATAGGTATTATGTAATTTCAGAATACTTCACTTTTTTCTGTAAAAAAAAAAACAAAAGAATGAAAGGAATTTTCTCGGGAAGAATATACTTCTCAATACCGAAAATTACTTTCATTCTTTTATTATTTACAGAAAAAAGAAAGAAATGGTAATATCGATTCAAAAGTGTAGTTTTCTGAAATTACCTAAAGTCTTATCCAAATGTGTTGGGAAATGAAGAATGAATTTTTGTGATTAACTTATTCCTACTTTACATTAAGAAATAAGTGTTGCTTTAACGTTAACTGACAGCCACATAACACTCGATAATATAAATTATTTCAATCGGATATAAATAAATATATAATGGGTTCCAAAAACCTTGAACTCCTTGTTCATTTCAAAGCTGAGTATAGTGCCTTAACACTAAAACTACTGTAAAGTGGGATCGAGTTTAGGCATGATATTTTTCTGAATAGTAGTAGGGGAACGTTATTATTCTTCGTCGCAGCAATCCCTTTTCGGAAGGACTTCCATCTTAATTAGTACAGAGTTTTAGCAAGCGCTAAATGCAAATCGAAGTACGTAATTGTTTGGCGGCGTATCCAAGGACAATTTAAGGCAAAAGAAATCGATCTAATATTAAATCATAACGTAAGGTACGGAAATTTCGCAGACAAAAAATAAGAAATTCGCATAAACTAATTTTAAACATTAAAAATTTCGCTAAAATTCGCACATAAACGTATTTTTTTACGTTACAGTGTTGTTTTACTTTATTTTACAAAAAAAATGCTTATTCGCAGTTAAACGAGTGTTCAAAACTACAAAAAAAAATTACGATTATAATAAGCAAAGAATCAACTAGGGAGTAGGACGAGTGACAACACAATAACACTTCTCAAGGATTTGCAATAAAAAGAGAAACGCAAGTTGCGTTTTTTTCGTTTTTTTTTTACGTATTTAAAATTCGGGGCTCCGCAAACAACGATAAAATCTTTTGCTACAGAAATCGTAATGTAGAAAACAAAGTTATTTCATCAAACCTCCGACTAAACACCTTGCTCGATGTTTGTTAAGAAATCGTGCTCGTGGTTCTGCGAACTTCCTGCATTTAGGAATATCTCTATTCTCAATAATCTCAGATGACAAATATCTTCCAAAATTGAATTATTTTGGAGAAAAATTGACTTTTCGCGAAAAAGGACAGAACATTTTGCTCTATTCTCAAAAATGATCAATTTTTGCCGAAATTCGCATCTAATTCTAAATCGAAATTTCCGTACCTCATACATCATAACTAATGCTACCAACTAGTATTACCGAATTTAAAGGATATGACCCTTCCAGATAAAAGGATAAAAAAGTACATACATGTAAGGAATAAAAAAGGGTTAGAAAGTACGTATATTCGTCCAGTTTTTATTTTGTTTCATTAAACATTTTGTAACAATAATATATACAGATATAATATAATACGAGTAATATAAAAATCAAATCGAAATAAATGAAAATAAGGAAATTTTGTTGAGGTATACGTCTCCAATGAACGATAAGTTGGACAATATTGGAAGTCAATTTTTGCAGACAAGTAACAATTCCACCAGTTAGTTAACTTAGCTAAATAAGGCCCGTAGTTGTGAGTTGGCCAACATGTGAAATTTATATCGTTTGTAAATGTTTCACGACTAAGATCGTCCAACTTATCGTTTTATGTAGACAGTGGCGGAACAACTTCACTCGGGGTCCTCCCGCCAATTTCTTTCTTCTTTCTTCCTACACTGAGAGAAAAGCAGAGTGCAATCAATTGGAAACAGGCTTAAATCAACACTTGTTAAACATGTTTGACCTTACAGTGTCTACTAAAATTAAAAACGTCGTACTTAAAATGACTTTGCTAAGAGTTATTTGGACTCTTTGCATTCTTATATTGAGAATGGCTTTCTTGTTGTAACGTTTATTAAATTATTGATTTCGTCAATCGTATTTTTTTTATTTTAAATTAAAAACAAAAATACAGCCCAGCATTGACCTCTATAGGTGTTAGCGACATTTAATTTACCCCATGACGCTCCGGAAAGCATAATAAATCACCTGCCTACAGTGGGATTTGATCCGGGAGCACTGATTTGAAGACAAAATCCTTAAAATTTAAAAAAGTTTGTTCCTTATTATTGACTTCAATACAGCAATCTATTCTGATTTATTTTTTTATCTTTAAATAAGAATATAGCACTTTTTGTACTCAAATTAAGACGAAACAGAATTGTTTTAAGATTGTTCAGTGTTAAATGTGAATGTTCTACTATTAAGAAAAAACTTTCTTGATTACAGAACGTGTATTTTGTCTCAGTGTATAAGACGTGGTTTTTCTGTGATTTTAGAAAAGCGTCTGTTATTATTCACTGACATAAGATTGCTAACAATGCTACAATTTTTGTATGAACGTGATGTGGTACGATAGTAGTGGGTCTCATTCCAGATGTTGGACGCCGTAGCACAGCCTGAATCCCTAGCAAGACTCCATTCAAACCAAATGTTGCATCAGACCTACAGTCCTAATGACTGTGTATATACCGCTAGCAAGATGAAATATTTTAGTCTTCAACGACAACATAAAATGTTTTAAGTCTACACGCCGTACTAATAGTGTAGTATCCAGGTGATAATCCTAGTACATCAGATTGCAAAATGTGGTGGAGACAATTTTTTTATTGTTTCTTATGTTTTTTGGGGTGCTGATCACGAATCAGGAGCTTCCCACCAAAATTTCGTTGCGGAACAGGGTCAAAATCGAGAAAAACCCTGAAATTTTTGCTGTTTTTCCGTTCTTTGGCCTCTAACTCTGAAACTATTTATTTCTGCGAAAAACTCTCCATTAATATTTCAGAGAACACATAATTGCGCGCCAAAAGAGACATAAATACTATAAATCCGTTTAGCGGCACTACTACAATGGATATTTAAATTTGCCATTTTTAACATAGTTTCATATTATGAATAAAATTTCGAGATTGAACGGTTTTTCATTTTTGGTCGCAGCAGTTGCATTTTTCTTGTACATTATGTATTTTGGGGTCCAGAACCCGAATCCGTAAAAATGGCAAAAAACGCCAAAAACATGACTATCAACTGTAGCAATATCGCTTAACACATTTTAATGATTAATTGCGAGTTAGACCTGCAATTATGTTTTCTCTAATATTTTTATGGACATGTTTTCGGAGAAATGTACACTTTCGGAGTTATAAACAGAAGAACGGGGAAAACTCCGAATATTTTGGGTTTTTCCCGGTGTTGACCCTGTTCCGCAACGAAATTTTGGTGGAAAGCTCCGGATTCGAGCTCAGCACCCCAAAAAACATAAGAAACAAAAAAAAAATGTTTCTCCACCACACTTTGCAATCTGAAATCACCTAGTTACTAGACTATAATTACTTACAAGTAAGTTCAAAGGCGAACTTTTTTGTTCGTGTCTGACAGTTCATGACAGAGAGGACTGGAATTTAGTCCGGTATAAACACCCTATAGAGAAGATACTATCTTCAAAGTCTAAGATAGTCTATTTGCAGAAGGACCTAAAGAATTGTTTTGGCCATATGGTATTTGCAAGGAATAGGGTGGGTTGGATAACAAACCGCAGCTACAGCTACAGCAAATGCCACAGCCATACCAGGCTCGAATTTATTCCGTGATGGAGGCTTATAAGGTGTTCATATAGCCTAAACCCGAGCTGTTATTTTAGATAGATTTAGAGTAAATTAAGCAGAAAATTTTCACTTCTCTCTTCTCACAAAAACAACAACACAGAATGATGTGTTTTCATTGTATACATTTATTTATGGAAAATGTACTAATTTCGACATATTTTCAAGTAAATTATGAAATAAGGCCAACGTTTTCCTGCACTTTGAATGATTTCCATCGTTTTAAAATATGAAAAACATTGTTGCTTCCATCACGGTCATGTGAGCCGAAATTAATCGGACAGCATGTCGCTACAGAAACCAGCCACTTTTTCGGCGATTCCGTTTTACTCTGCAGTACATTTTATCAATTCGGAAATGATCGGTGCTGTCTCACCTTTTTCTGAACAAAGCTCCAACATCTTCACACGTACTCCGATTGTGGGAATAAAATATCGGACTTAATATTTCCGTGATTGGATGCATCCGTTGTAATGCAAAGAAAATTCCTTTCCGACAATTCGTTTTTTATAACAGTCATGGCATAAGGAGCTAGAACATTCGCGACAATTGCTAGAGTGCGTTTGATGCAGGTCGATGTTTCGATTAAAATTATAACCTCAATTCAATAGTAATGCACTTTTTTTTTCTTTAAAAAAAAGGTCGGATAAAGTATCAAAAAAAAAACAGAATAGGAAAAAAAGGAGTCTCCTTTTAAAAACAGTATAGTTGGTAGCATTAATCATAAGCTTATCACTACCTATTCCGAGACGTACAAGGTCAATTCCTACACCACAACCGCTTGCTAAAACTCTCTAAATACTATTTTTACGTAAATTAGTTACGTTATTGCCATTTTTGCAGCCAAAAAGATGAAAATTGAAAACTTCTTAAAAATGACTTTTTTCTCGGTCTAGGGTATAATTTTGTATGGGTGTTATACACCATTATAAAGGAAACTATCTGTGCTTTAATTCACCCTTACATGATTTTACTGTAACTTTTATCGTTTGCAAAATAATTCAAGAAATGCAAAATAGGCCTCTTTCCCCTATACTCCCTGGCAAACTATTATCACACACAAATTTATATAGATAAAGTTCAAACTGTTTTCTCATGTTTGAAACACAATTTCATTAATAAATTTCTACTATGACTTTATATTTGATCAAAACGCAAGCCCTTCAATATCTCAAAACATTACTTAATGGACTTGTACCACTTTCAAAAAGAACGGCTCATATATACTTTGCCATACCTCCGGTGGCTCCTTTGAGGTGTTACATATTATCGGCGTAACAAAAACAATTACCCTATATCATCTTATGGGTATAATAAATAAGGCATAAAGGACGCGATCATGCCAAAGAGTATGACCTAGTAATAAATCTAAAAATAAAACTACCGCCGGAGTACCAGCAGATTGATTAACTTTACTCCCGTAAGATAAAATTATAAATGCAGCCATTCTTTTTTTTTCAGATAATACACCTAGTGATGAAGTATTTGAAGAATATGACTTTTCACTATCGCACGAAGAAGTTATTAAAAGATGTCAAAAAATGTCGTTAAAAAGATTCACAGATGAAACCAGCATTGAGGTTATGGTGTTAAATTATTGCAAACAGAAAGTTGATCCTGCAGTAAAGGTGGATATGCCCAGAGTTATAAAAGAGTTATATTTATCGTTCAAAGAAAACCCAACACAGCGCAGATTTCAAAATTTGCGGATAAAATCCAAATTTGTCAGACCGGTTGTAATGGACTCAAAAAAACGAAAAGTTGCTTCAAGTGCCCATCACAAGGATCCAATTATTGAAAAACGGCCTCGTACAAATGGGCGGAAACAATCGCATGACTCTAGCGAATCCATTGTAGGACGTCGTTCAACAGGTACATTTTATTTTGATACATACATAAGTATGGATGGCGTGTGTCCCTGGATGGTTTTATTGATTTTTTCCTTGTCGTTAAGAATCCAGCTTAGCTTTGAGGACCTCAATTTCTCGATCAATCTCGGTTTTCTGTAAAGTGTTCAATTCAAAATTTACTTTGTCATTATTTAGTCATTGATCACATATCTTTTAACTACACTCGGCTTCACAAAAATCGGGCCACTCGCCACTTACGAACTCAAATTCAATTTTCTCAAAAAGTATGAAACTTACAACTATGAAAGTTATATCTACAGAAAGTGCATTTAATGGAAATTCAAATGACTATGATTTTTATCCGAAGTACCGTTAACTCACGCAACAAACACAATGCCTATTTTGATTAGAGTTCGCGCTTACCGTGTGGCCCGGTTTCATTGAAGCTTAATGTATTATTAATTATTTGGATTTCTTTTGCAATGTGTGTACTACCATGCCACCCAAACGTAAAGACACATCTTTCAGTGGTCTCAAAATTCTGCAGAGTTCCAAAAGGCCTGTACAACTGGGCTGCCTTTGGAACTATCTGCAGAATTTTCAGACCACTGCCAAAGCAGCCAATGGTTTTTATTTGCCGATTTTCTCATTTTCAAATAGATATTTGCTTGCATTTTTATATTTGAATAGTACTGCTGTTAGTTCTACTAAACTGGGCGTCAATGAAACCGGGCCACACGGTAAGCGCGAACTCTAATCAAAACAGGCATTGTGTTTGTTGTGTGAGTTAACGGTACTTCAGGTAAAAATCATAGTCATTTGAATTGCCATTAAATGCACTTTCTGTAGATATAACTTTCATAGCTGTAAGTTTCATACTTTTTGAGAAAATTTAATTTGAGTTCGAAAGTGGCGAGTGGCCCGATTTTTGTGAAGCCGAGTGTAGTTATTCAATCTATTCAATATTATTTCAAGAATTTTAATCGCCAAACTTCATACATTTACAGACATGATAAACACATCACTTTTTTCGAGGCCGGCCGCAGTCACGAAGTCGACAAACAAAAACAAGGAAAACGAGGATTTGATAGATCATATGCCCAGCGATAATAGTAGAAAAAACGCTTCTCTACGATTAACAGGTATGTTCATATTTTATCTCTCGTCTTTGCCCTTTTTATACCACTTCACGGCGTCGCGATGCTTGGCCTTCTGTATAGGCAAATAGCTCGGCTTTTTATGGTATCCGTTCTCATAGAGAGAAATTTGGTGTTTCTGATATTTTCCGAAATATGTTCGCTTTACAGTACAGCACACAGTAAGTGTTTTTCGTGTCGATAGGAAGACAAAGAAAATTCACCCCTTGAGAACGGAACCCGCTCGCTCGTTCTGACTGTAATGTCTTAGCCTATTTCTACAGGCAACTCTATCCTGGATTGTGTCATTGCCGAGGTTGATGTGTTGTTTTTTTTTACCTGGCACATCCACGTGTTTTTTTTTTCTTTTCCAAGTTTATGAAAACTGCAATTTTTCACATGCTGCTTTAGATTATTCCATTATAATACAGATGATTTGAATAGTAACGACCTTTTACAAAGCAAACTGTCAAACATTCATCCGTTCGTATTTTGTAGTTTTCATATTATTCCCTCCTCATATGCCTGCGCCTGTGCTCCTACATCTAAATTTATCATTCCTTCTCCAAAAGCAGAAGCGTAACACTATTCATTTTTTCTTTCAGATTTCGCTAGAAGGATCGATCTTATTCGCCGGGTAAGAACAAAGCCATTTGAATTAATATTACTTATTATGAAAACCTAATTATCGGGAATTTACTAATAATAAAAAAAATATATTGTGGTGTTTGTTGATGATCACTGAGCGATTATATTGCTCATTTATTCGTCGTGGTGGATTACTCTATTAAACTTTAATTGATCGCACGGCACAGATCCATCGATAATAATTTGCAAGAATGCTGCAGGACCTAGAAAAGAGCAGTTATCGATGAGCGATAATTGCCTGGGTCACTAGGAGCAATATTGACTTGCAGATTGCGATTTTTTAGAGCTATTTGTCTTCAAACAAAAGTCAATACAGGGAAGAGAAAACAGAAGTCTAAGAGTATGTAAGTGGGTAATGCTCTTGGACGCGTTCAAAGCAATAAACGCTCACCGATCATCGCATGAGTAGCTTCGAGCAACCCAAACTTTTAAATTTAATTTTCAGAAAGACCACCCCGTCAGCTTGCAAAATTCGAAAATGATCAAATGCCATACGAAAATTAAAAACAACAAGTGAAAATACTTGAAGTGTCATTCTATTAGGTTAATTAATTCTCATGATTTCCTATTTTTTAATAAATGCTACAATGTTTGCAATTAAGCTTTTTGCCGAGGTGTATTCAATTGACCATTCACATAAAAAAAACCCCAAGCCGTCAACAACTGAGTTAGATCATAGTCCGTCGTGAGTTCGAAAAATACCATAAACTGAATTGGCCCACGGTGAGAATCCAGTGCACCGAAGGTGTGTGCACTAACCACAACACCAGCCAGACTACCAGCGTATATGCTAACTACCAAAAACCAATTTTTTCCACCTAGGCCAAGCCTTTATTTATTGATAACTTCTTAATCTCATTAGAATTAATCCCATCACTCAACCGACACTTATACGTGACAACAATCGTATTAACTGGGACCATCTCAAATCAGATTTAATCGACTACATAGTTTACCCCCTCTCGGTGATGAGAAACTATATAAGTGGATACCTACATCGAGATATACAAATATGATCACCTACAACCGCTGACGCAGCTACTCATTCAAAGAAGATAACCAACCACTTCAAATCAATCTACAAAGCCCTTACGTTCCTACTGCGACCGGGTCTACGTACTGGAACGACCCATGCCTTTGGCATGGCCAACAGTCGCAAAGCCCCCCTTCGACGCAAGAAGGGTTTGGATACTTTGTATCATCATTTCATTCATTGTTTTTTCGTTTAGGGAGCAGTTCTGGCCGGCGCAGCTGCTCCTCTTACTACTACTACGTGCCGGCATCGAGCCGAATCCAGGTCCATGGATGTGCTCGGTGTTCGCCAATAGAATTTGCTCCAATGTTCAATCGTCAGTTGAGTGCATATGCTGCGGAGAATGGGTTCATCTTAAGAACTGCTCGGGACTCAGTAATACCAATCAATGGACACGATCTAACACAGCGATCCGATGTAGAAACAGAGGGCAAAGCTCATCCAGTCAAAAGCTGCCTAACCAAGGTTCCCAACAAGTATCACCTTCTACCCCGGCAAATGCTGTACGGCCCGCTCCACCAAATTTGACCCCAGCTCCACGTATCCTCGATGCAAATTACACTAGCACGAAGATGGTCCAACTAAACTGCAATGGACTCCAGCATAAAATTGCCGAATTAACAGCCCTCACGGACAGAAACTACATCCAGATTGCAGCAGTACAGGAAACCAAACTCAACTCTAGTCATTCACTCAGGTCATATGGGAACTACAACGTCATCAGACACAACCGTGAAAGAAATGCAGGAGTAGGTTTTTCTTTCCTCATCCACAACAATTTGCCATACAGCGTCGTTGATATCACTTCCGCCGATAACACCATGGAGCAGCAAGCGATAATCGTTAAATCAGGAAATATTGACTTTGAAATCTACAACATCTACATTCCACCTGTCTCCAGCTGTCCCACCAGTTACAAAGTCAATATCAGCCCCCTATTAAACGGCCAATATCGCCTCCTACTTGGTGATTTCAACGCCCACCACGATTTATGGCACTCCAACCTTCAAAACGACACCAGAGGTAACATCATCGCCCATCAACTGGATGATTCGGATTTCTGCCCTTTAAATGACGACAAACCAACCCGTATCACTGGATCCTGCACCAGTTCACCTGACATTTACATCGCCAGCCGTGGACTTATAAATGACTTCACATGGGATCCAATCCTCACAATATCATCTGATCACCTGCCAATTATACTCTGGATATGCCGTCGAAATTCATCCATCCCGAAAAGAAGACGTACACCAACTTCAACAAAGCTGACTGGGACAGCTTTAAAAGGTTCATCAACGAGGCTTTTGCTAGTCTTACCGCCCCAAATGTGTATGGCTGAAAAACAACTCACACGAATTATTCTCACTGCAGGTAAGAGATACATTCCAGCAGGCCGCATTCCCAGCCTAAAACCCAAACCCAACTAAATTTCCAAAAACAAGGGATCAACTCAGAAGGGCAGATCCAAGTGACCCACGGATTAACGACCTTAATGATATCATAGTCAAACTGGTCAACGACCACAGGAGAGGCATATGGCACTCACATCTTCGAAAACTAAATTCCAACACTGGTGTGAGTACTGTTAGAAACTTATCGAACCCCACTAAAACTCAAGGGAGGGTATCTATCAATTTTGTCGTGAGCGACGACAAGAAATGCGCAAATCTATTCAACAAACAATTCGTCGAGCACCCAACTAAGGATAAACTCAAGCGCAAAATCACACGAGACATCCGAAACACTAAGGTAGATGAACATCTCCACATCACCTCCACAGAAGTTGTAATGGCCATAAAGAATGCCAAAAATTCAAAAGCACTTGGTCCATACGGTATAGCAATAATCATGCTCAAACACCTCGACACACCGGCCTTAGAGTAGATCACTGCCATGATGAAAGGTTCGTTACGAACATTCATCATATCAGAAATTTGGAAGAGAGACCGCATCATACCGCTACCCAAACCTGGTAAACAACACTCCTTAGGAGAATCCTACCGACCAATCGCGCTTTTATTTCCTGTGGCAAAAATATTGGAATCGCTGATTCACAAGACTCTTGCGACGCATATACAACTCGCAAACCACCAACACGGCTTCAGAAAAATGCACAGCACCGACCGAAATATGTCAAGGGTCTTCAATGGGATCAACCAGCCCCAGCCGTTTAAGCGTACCATTCTTGTGGCTTTATATCTGTCGAAAGCGTTTGACACGGTGAACCACTCGCTCCTATTGACGGATCTTCGTAATTCATCCACACCGTCGCATATACTCAAATGGATCGCTAACTACCTTGCCGGACGTCAATCCAGCACCGAGTTTAGAAATAGGAAATCTAAACTAAGAAGGATAAAACAAGGAGTACCACAAGGCGGGGTACTTTCCCCCACCTTTTCAACCTATACATGTCAGGGCTTCCCACTCCACCTGATGGAATCGACATTGTATCATCATGACATCTGGCAACGACATTCCCGACATGTGCGATCTCATTAATGGTTACTTGGAAGAGCTCAACCTTTTCTTAAACAACAAGAACCTAATGCTATCAGCGCCCAAATCCTCGACCACATACAACAAAGAATACAACCTACGGCTTAACATAAGAGTAAATGACTCCGAAGTCCCTACTATCCGTCACCCCAAAATTCTTGGCGTCACAATCGATAACGACGGCCTATTCAACAGCCATGCCGACAACATTTGTGGCAAAATGAAGGGCAGAAACAAGATCCTTAAGTCCCTGGCTGGCAGCAAATGGGGAATAGATAAGGAGACTTTGCTCGCCACCTACAAAGCCGTCGGTCGTTCTGTGGTGAATTACGCAGCACCGATATGGACGAATAACTTATGCAAAACCAATTGGAAACGGATTCAAACATGCCAAAATGCAGCCATGCGTACTATTACTGTTCCTCTCGATAACTCCAGCACTTACAAGGCGGTCCTTAATCAATTGCACACCAGCGAGGTAATCAAAGCCACCAATAGGCTATCCGCAAAAAGTGTCCTTCGCGCTCGACCACCCGACATCTCAGCCGACGAGCAACAACTGCCTAGAGCCACACGTACCAGTTTGGCTCAGCTTCGTTCTGGATGGTGCTCCAGATTAAACTCGTTTTGGTCGCGCATCGACAACGCCAATGGAAATATTTGTCCAGCGTGTGGAGCCAGCCCACACAACGTGGATCATATATTCGAATGTACTGCCGCACCTACGCATCTAACACCCATGGCACTATGTGAGAACCCCATCGAAGTTGCGATCTTTTTCTTAGGTCTTGACTTAGAGGAGAGGATGCCTACAATCTATGAATGATGATACGAGTCCCCCCCCCCTCTCTTGCGCCGCTACAACAACAACAACAAAGCCCAGAACCTACCAGATCCATCCACGAACGCAGCAGTAAACAATAGGTATATCAACTTTACAAACGAACATCTATAAACCATTCTTACAAACTTCTCCAATGATAATAACCCAAAATTCCTGGGGTGCAGATGAAATCTAAAACTATGTATGTAATTCGGAAATGCGCAGAACCCCTGGCTCGCCATTTAACCGTAATTAATAATAACAGTGATAACTTGGGATACTTCCCTCTAAGCTGAAAACAGGGCTCAAAAAGAAAAATGTCCACTCATTAGACAGCCTACGCTTCATCTCACTCACACTCCTCAAAATGGGGAAAATTTTAGAATAAGAAACTCTCAATACACAGTACAACTTCACGAACGGTATAACTTCCGATAACCAATCCGGTTTTGAAAAAATGAGTCGACAGAAATGGCAGTTATGGTCCTAAGGGATAGCATACAAAGTAACCTCCGAAATAAAAAAGTTACAGTTGCTTGCACAATTAATCTACAGAAAGCTTTTGACACTGTTGCAAAAGGTAACTGAGATCAACTGCATATGCAGTTTCCTTAGAGATAGGAGCTCACAGATTCGAGAATTTTACGATAGAGATGAGCGTTCCCCATGTCTCACTTATGGCTCCGATACTTTACAACTTTTAGACGAGCGGCAATCGCTCAGTCATAAAAAATGAAAATGCTGTAACTGAAAGCGATACCAATCAGGAACGGCAGATAAAAAGCCAGTTCTTTGCAGACAACATGATAATTTATGAGGAAGACCAGAAGCCCTCGGTAGTTTTTCTTTTAATTAGTGGTCACTCTAACCCCGATACTTTTATACATATACATGTGGGGACTCTCAGTCATCACTAGTAGATTTTTCCTGATCTGCTTTCGCAACGCCAGCGGCAGAGGACGTCGCAAGGCTGTGCCAGAGAGCAAACGTATAGGACTAAGAATCATTGGGCAACCAATCCACTAGAAGGACAACATAAACTACTTGGGCTTCTTATTCACTTATAAATGCAAAAGTAACCGTCATGCCTTAAAGAACCACAAAACTGTACTGCCTTCTCGCGTCGAAAGCTATACGGAGGTGGTCCGATAAGTGCTTAGCCTACAAAAGAAAAACAAAAATTTTGGAAAAGTGGCGATTTATTTGACCCATTGATGCTCCAACTTCTTTAACCCGTCTGAAAAATACGTTTCCTCGAGGTCTGCAAAGTAGGCCTCCGTGGCGGCGACTGAAATTTCTACCCGGCGAGTGACTTTTTCAAGTTTAGAAACGAAAAGAAGTCGCACGGGGCCAAATCTGGAGAATACGGTGAATGGGGCAGCAGTTCGTAGCCCAATTCAACCAATTTGGCGAGGGCGGAGATGTGAGCCGGTGCGTATCATGGTGGAAGAGCACTTTTTTCTTTGTCAAGTGGGGTCGTTTTTTCTTCAATTCGGCGTCGAATCGGCCCAATAATTCGGCATAGTGTAGCCCTGTGACCGTTTTGCCCTTCTGCAGGTAGTCGATGTGGATCACTACTTGAGAATCCCAGAAAACGCTGGCCATCACCTTTCCGGCCCATTGGACAGTCTTCGTCTTCTTCGGAGCACGTTCGCCGGGTGAAGTCCACTGTTTCGACTGTTCCTTGGTCTCTGGTGTGTACCAGTGTATCCAAGTTTCGCCGACTGTCACGAAACGACGCAGAAACTCCTTCGGATTGCGCTTTAGCGGCGTCAAACACTGCTTTGAAGTGTTCTCACGGTCGGGCTTGTTGTCCGGAGTGGGCAAACGCGGCACCCATCGCGCCGACAGCTTTCTCACGCCCAAAATTTCATGTAGGATATGAACCACGCGATCTTTTGAAATGCCTACTGTCTCAGCTATCTATCGCACCTTCAATCGGCGGTCTGTCAGTGCGGGATTTTTGTCACGTTATCCGCTAACCGTTTTCGGGGCACCTGGACGTGGTTCATCAAAAACCGACGTGCGACCACGTTGAAACTCGTTAAACCAATTTTTAACGGTCGCCATCGAAGGAATAGAGTCACCGTACACAGCATCAAAACGCTCTTTGATTTCACTGCGCGATTTCCCTTCCAAAAACAAGAATCGAATCACCGACTGATATTGCTCTTTTTCCGGACACTCCCGCTTTCACACGCGGCCAAAACAAAACTACTAGTCCGATCCGGTTGAAATTTCGGAACATTCCGCTATCAGCTCTCGTAAGAAGAATATTCTTGTTCTTCTTATCGACACTAGCGACACTTATCTTACCGTCCGCCATACAGCGGGCACATAGCGGAAAATTTCGGAAACACAAAAGTTCTTCCTATGAGAACGGATAGCAGAACAAGCCGAAATTTCGATAGTAGCTGTCTACGAGAATGTACTACACGATAGTAAATCGCTCTTGCGATACTAACGCCATCAGGCGGAGAGGCTTAGTACTTTCGGACTACCGTAAGTCAGGAATGTTAAAATAAATCGAATGTATGAAGGATGTTGTAGTAGCGATTGAAGAGGTTTTTTTTCTTGGATCGAATGGGGTTTTTTGGCAGCTCTTCGCCGCTGTTAGAACGAGTTGCTGCTCCGGAACGATTTTCATAAAAGAACCGCAGGAGCATTTTTTTTAATAGTGTTGTCTATATTGGCAGTTTGGCTGGTCTAGCGGTTAGTGCGCGCACCTCAGTGCACAGGCTCATGAGTTCGAATCTCACCGTGTTCCATGGTGTTTTTCGAACTCATGAGCTTGTGACGGACTATGATCTCACTCAGATGTTAAACGAGTACCCATTTGTGGGGATAAATAACACTGCTGAGCGTGATGCTGATCTCATTACCTCAACAAAAAAGCAGATAAGATCTTGGAAATAGGATGTCACTAACACATCCTGCGGCCTTAGTCCAATGTTGGATTGTCGCGCCTGTTATTTATTATTTATTAAGTTCGATCCACACTTTGCAGTCATCAAGACAGTCACAGTCATTTTTCATACAAGTTAACAGATTGTCAGTTCTTATAAGTCAACTTGTATGGAAAATGACTGTGTGTGTCAGTTCAATTTGTCTTGTTTCTCCGTATGGGTGACGATTGCCGCAATGGTAGTGGAGAAAATGCAAACATTTGAACCCAAAAGAATAAATCAAAATACAGACGACCACAAATATTACTCCTAATGTTCCTATACGAAAAATCAAGAATTGTACCGCTCACTATCTAACCCTCGCAAGCAGAGTAAAGGTACGTTGTCCTCGACGCGGCCGCACGACAGCGACTCGCTCATTCGATATATAAACTCGTTTCTCTCTCATTTTAAAAACTAGTTTTTATATGGAATGAGCGAGTCGCTGTCGTGCAGTCGTGTCGAGGAAAATGTACGTTAAAGGTACGTTGTGCTCGACACGACTGCATCGGCTCTGGCGACAGCGACTCGCTCATTTCATATAAAAACTCATTTTTCTCTCATTCTAAAAACGAGTTTTTATATGAAATGAGCGAGTCGCTGTCGCTAGAGCCGACGCAGTCGTGTTGAGCACAACGTACCTTTAGACTATAAAAATGTTAAACCCACTCCTTGAAGGTAGTGAGCGACTATATGTACAAGGAAACTGTAAGCACATTTTTGACTGTCGATTAAGTCCAAAAAAAAACTGTAGAAAGAATTCATGTATAATAGAAGAAGTCTCAATAAATAAGCCGCTTTTTTAGAGTAATGCGGGTTATTATAGTTTCATGCTCTCTGTTTTGTATATACATATGTACCATTTCTCGGTCAAGTTCATAACAAATTCGATATTTCGGGAGCTTAGATCATAACTGTAAATGCATATTTGAGCACTGAACTTTCTGAATTTTAATAAAAATATAGAATTATCTATCTTCCATAATGGGAAGATATAAATTTGGTTGTCCATATTTACGAATTTGATATTTCAAACTTATGAACTTGACTGAGAAATGGTATATTCATAGCAGCTCCAAATTGAAATTTTTCACACATAAAAAAACTTTTTTTTTATTATTACAGGATTCAAATGCTTCAAGTTTATCCAGCTCAAGCATGGATTCCATTGTTACAGTAATAGCTAGCCAAACACATAGCCAAAATGATACAGCAACACTGTTCCAACAATCCATTCAAGAGTATACGAGTGAGAGGGAAATTCCAAAGTCTGCTTTGAATATTGAAATTCAGCAGTCAAATACAATAGCATCACCTGTTCCGTCAACAGAGGAGAAGATATCCGAGAAAGAGGATGATGCGGAAATTACCGTTAGTGACCGGAAATCGAACGTGTGCGAAGTCGAAACAACGGTGGACCCGCCAGATATTCCATCGCCTCCTTTTTCGCCTATTATTAGGACATTTTTTCAAGAAGATGGGAGTATCGATCAGGCAGATATGCGTCCGCCACAATGCTCTAATAATCTACTTGCGGATAGGGTGCAACAAGGCGACTGTGATCTTTCATGTTCTTGCATTTCAAACACCCAAGACCGGGCCTCTCAAAATATGCATAAGGATCAGTCGATTTCGCAACATAGTACATTTGTTTCGCTAGACCCTAATCCCTTCGTCGATGCGTTAAAAGTTGTTGCGAATGCTAATCTGGATAGACAAACGCCGTTTGAAGAATCTCATAGCAAAGATGTGGAACATTCCATTCGTGATGAAATCTCCATGACACCACCAAGCTCGATGCCAACTAATTCGCAATTGTTGAGCTTTGATTTATCATACGTTTGTGGGGTGAACTTATCACCACCCTGTTCAATCAACGAAAACAATCAACAAGCCGAAGAAATTGTTGCTACCGAAACTCGTCCTGCAGAAAGAACTGATGTTCAAGTTTGCCTACAACCCGACCAACAGATGATCATGTTTAGGCCAGTAGAATGCCGGCATTTTCTTAATGTCAATTTCATTGAGCTTAAACGTCTCTGTAAGCAAAGTATATTCACATTAGGACAACATTCCAATGATTTAACGGCAACATTTTCCAGTCATCGTGGATGTATTCCCAACATGGAGCTTGCTGGCAATTGTATTCGTATGCTATTCGATTTTTCAAATCGTGATTGGCAACGTTTTCTGGAGTTGTTACAGACAATAGAATGTTTCGATTACACGAGCGATAGCGCAGAACCTTTAACTTCATCAATTCCGGCGCGAGTACTCTATTATTTGCTGAAAACATTACCGAAATACAATCAAATTGCAATAAAGCGTGCCAATATATTAAGCCCACATCATGTGGTTTGCGAACGGTATCGATATTCGAAGCCGATGGTTTTGCTTTCGCACGCTGTGAGCCCGTCTATTCGGAATAATATGCAGCAAATACAACAGTGCTCTTTAGACACACAAAATCTCGTTGAACAGAGGGAAGAAAATAGCACACAAACAAATGTAAGCCAAATAAATTGTATTGATCAAACTGAAAACAGTTGCGTTGAAATGGACGAAGCCAATCACGTTTCTATTGAGAGCGAACAAAGCAATGATGTTTCGATAGTGGTTAAGACTGAACAGGAGGAATATTCTCAGTACGATGACAGTGTAGAGTTCATTCCAAATCAAGAGGAGCAAACGATTGTCCTTGATACGGCTGAGCCGAATACGGAAAATCTTTTTGCCGAGTTTTTCAATCCAACAGGCGGAGGATTGGATGAAGAAGATATGGAACTCAGTAGTGATGTCGTACATCTACCATCAGCAGACATAGACAGCAGTGTGCACCCCACTGAACGGCTGGATGAAAATTTAATTGAAGATGACTCTATTAACTCTTGTCCGTCTGATATCGTCAATTTTGAAATGCCAGCCGTTTCCGCCGATATTGATACCATTAATCCATTCGTCCCAGGCTGCGCGGACATAGACAGCAGTGTGCAACCCACTTTACGGCTAGATGAAAATTTAATTGAAGATGACTCTATTAATCCTTGTTCGTTTGGTATCGTCAATGTTGACTTGCCAGCCGTTTCCGCCGATACTGACATCATTAATCCTTGTTCGTCTGATACAATCAATCTCAGAAAGCCACCGGTTTCCGTCGATATTGAAGACAAGCGACCAACTATTTTTAAACTTATCGTCAGCACCATTCAGCTGACGATTATCTATAAGTCAATTTCAAACCCACCCTATATGATGCTCACTCGGTTTGAACTCCATACGTCTAATGATGAAATACGACTAATAAAGTATTGCAGCCGCATTCCGTTCAGGCAGAAAACCAAAAATCTGTCAGCGACAATTGCAATTAGTTTAGAACAAGGCAATAGTTTTTTGGATATACGCGAGGAGAATTTTCGCTTTCTATTCAGTTTCAGAAGTGCCTATTGGTTGGATGTGATAGAGCATTTTGAAAGGCGACGTGAAAACACGATATCTGTGCCGCCCTTTAGACTAAATCGATATTCGTTGCTTGATGACATTCTCAAAATCTTACCAACGATGAATTACGCTTCATTGAAGGCATGTCAAGGTGGCAATTGTATTAATATTAAATATAGAAAGCCGCTAGTTTCGCTTTCAGAGGCTCTGAGTTTTTTACAATCATATATTGCGGTCTCGTGGACTCTTGCTATTCGGCCAAGAATGTATCGAGCTAGTTTTTAACAAGCAATATAGATAATAAGTGAACATTTGTTAATTTGTTTGTATTTTTTTTACGGAAATACATATTTGTTTATATATTTATAAATAATTTTCTGTATATTCTATTGACAAAGAATATAGGTTCCAATCGCAACCGGGTCTTTGTCCCGGAACCACCCATGCATTTGCAAAAGCTGCAAAACCCCTCGACACAAGTGGGGAAACACAAAATACGCACATAGTCATTTTTACCCGATTGGAGCAACTCAATCCGGCCCAACTGCTTCAAATTCTACTCATACGCGCCGGCATCGAAACATATCCCTGGTCCCTGGATGTGATGCGTTTTTGGGTAAGAGGATCGACACAAGTGTACAATCCTCCGTACATCGTTCGTGCTGCAAAGAATGATGCGGCTTTAAGAACTGTTTAGGGCGCAACAACACTGATCTACGATCTACAACCACGATCAACACCTTTACAGCACCAAACTGTGGAATCTGCCGTCAACAGTCATCGTCGAATTCTCAACAAAACGCTAATCAGGGTCAACAACCATTACCTGTCACCCCCGCAGTTTCTACCCGTCCTACAACAGCACAACACACTCTGACTCCAGCCCCACCACAACAAGTAGTAAACTACTCCACCACGAATATTGTACAAGTAAACTGCAATGGTTTGCAAACCAACACGGTTCTAAAGCAATTGCATAATAGAGAGGTAATCAAAGCCACGAATGATCTGTCGGAAAATCGTGTCCTACGCGTTCGACCACCTGACATCTCTACTGACTGGACGAACAACAGCTACCTAGATCCGCACGTACCACCTTGGCTCAGCTTCGCTCAGGATGGTGCTACAGACTAAACTCATTTTGGTCTCGCATCGATAGCACTATTGCAGACATTTGCCCAGCGTTTGGAGACAGCCAGCACAACGTGGATAATCTTTTCGACTGTGCAGCCGCACCAACGCACCTAAAACCTATCGCGCACTGGGAAAATCCCATTGAGGTGGCAATCTTCTTAGGTCTCTGAACTATGGAAGAGCGGATGCAAACGATATACGAACAACGACGCTAGTCCCCCCACCCTTCCTACTTGCGCCGCTACAACAACAACTTTATGAATAGACATCATATTCAAGTGGCTGCAGCTCAAGAATCAAAGCTAAAAGCCGAATCATCGCTAAATTCCTACGGAGGCTATAACATCATCCGACGCGATTGACCTATTGGCGCAGGTGGAGGCCTTGCTGTCTTGATCCATAGTACGTTGCCATACACTGCAACTGACATCACCGCCACCGATACCACCACTGAACTACTAGGTTCTCGAAGCTGATCTCAAGTTTCTCTTCCAGCATGTGTCTCGTCACCATTAATTTTATGTGCCTTACTTCTTCTTCTTCTTGTAGCGGTGCAGAAAGGTGTGAAAACCTCTGTGCATCTATGTGGGTACGATTTATGGTTCGTCAATGTTTCTGTCCGTGAGGTCTAAGGACAAAAACATAGCTGCTGCGATAGGGTTTTCCCACAGCGATATAGGGGTAAGATCAGTGGGCGTAGCGGGGCATTGAAACAAGTGACCCACATCATGAGGAGTACCATTGCAGTTTGAACAGATGTTTTGGATGTCCGGGTTTATGCGAGAAAGGTACGAATTAAGGCGTGAACAAAAGCCCGACCGAAGTTGAGCTAGTGTTATTCTAGTGGCTCTCGGGAGCCTAATCTCCTCAGGCGAAATTGGTGGTGTGCGCTCTGAAAGGACTTTATTCGCACCTAAACTCGCGATAGACCGATTCACTTCTTCAGTGTGGATCGCAGCAATGGCGGCTCGGTATGTAACTTCATCGTAAGGGTCCCGTTTGTAACCCTGATCCTCTCTCTCAAGGTCTCGTAAACCACGCCTGACATGTCGTGGTGGAGGAATTCGGTCCATGAGATGATTATTGGGATGATCCTCACGGTAGCAACCAACAAGATACTGTTTTGAGAGTAGGAGATTGTGGTCACGTATTGGCATCAATTTTGTCTCCTGATGTAAGTGATGCTGGGAAGACATCAGAAGGCAACCTGCCGCGATGCGTAGAGCGGCATTTTGGCAGACCTGAACTTTGGACCAGTTTGTGTCACATAGACTATGTGTCCAAACTGGGGCTGCATAATCAGCGGCCGCTCGACCCACCGCTTTATAAGTAGCTAGCATGGTTTCTTTATCTTTGCCCCAGGTGCTACCAGCTAGAGTTTTTAGGATGTTGTTCCTAGTGCGCATTTTTTCACAGACTGAAGCTGCATGATTCGCAGACGTCATCATGTTCTCTAGGTGAAGCCCGAGAATTTTGGGGTTTTTAACAGTAGGAACAGAATTGTTGCCAATACGTATATCCAAGTGGTTAGAAAAGTCGCAGAGGATTTGGACGCAGAGATGGTGAGGTTTCGGCTTTGGAAAAATGCCTGTAATCGTCCTAGATAGCGAATAATTAGGAGGCGCATTTCATCACCCTGTGGCGAGTACGGTGCAATCGTCAGCATAGGAAATCACCTCGATTCCTTCAGGTGGTGTGGGAAAGCCGGACATGTAGATGTTGAACAGAGTGGGGGAGAGTACCCCTCCCTGTGGAACACCTAATTTGATTTTCCTAAGCTTAGAACGTTTGCCTCGAAACTCGGTGAAGGAGTGCCGACCAGCTAGATAATTGGCAATCCAACGGATCTCTTGTGCAGGAAGATGCATATTCAACAGGTTTGCTAGGAGCATTGAATGAATGACCTTATCGAATGCACTTGATAGGTCTATTGCCACCAGAATAGTTCTGTGACAACGACTGCGTTGATTTAGCCCATCACGAATGCGTGTAGTGATCGCATCGAGGGCAGTGGTGGTACTATGCATCTTCCTGAAGCCATGCTGGTGAGGTTCTAGCTTCGCATGTGCAACAAGAGTGGGGTGAATAAGGGCCTCCAGCGTCTTTGCGACAGGAGAAAGTATCGTAATGGGGCGGTAGGATTCCCCGAGATTTGCGCTCTTCCCTGGCTTGAGACAGGGAACAATTCGACCTGATTTCCAGATTTCAGGGATGGCAAGCGTGGACATCGACAAGTTAAAGGCGGCCGTGAGATACTCAATGGCTGGAAGGTCGAGATGTTTCAACATGGTCGTCGAAATGCCATCTGGTCCGAGGGCCTTGGAGTTTTTAGCATTCTCGCTGACTTTTTTAACCTGGTCCGCTGTAAAAGATGGTATAGTGTCAACATTCCGGCTGCGAATCCGTCTTCTAATTTTGCGCTTGAGGCCGTCTGACTTGGGATGTTCAATAAATTGTTTATTGAACAGGCTAGCACACTGAAGAGGATCGCAGGTTTTTGTGTTGCCAAATTCAATGGCGTTATTGCCCTTTTCTTTCCGAGGATTGGAAAGGGCGCGGACGGTAGACCATAATTTGATGACACCTTCATTGAGGTTACATTCATCGAGGTGCTGATTCCATTTCGCCCTCCTATAGTCTTTAACTTGTCGGTCAATTTCGGAGTTAAGCTCCTGAATTCTGGGATCATCAGGGTGAGCGCTTCTGATCTGATCACGTTCATCGGCTAATCTGGCGGCACTAGTGGGGAAGTTAGGCCGAACTTTCGGGATACGTCCTGCCGGAATAAAACGTGCCGCGGCTGTGATAATGACGTTCCTAATATTTTTCTCGGCCTCATGAATGTTGGTAGGTGATGTTAGCTCGATGAACTTCGCCGACGAGTAAGCTTTGAAACCATCCCAATCGGCTTTCTTGTGATTGACAAACGTTCGCTTCTCAGACTTAGTCATGTTCGCTGGTTTGTCATCATTTATAATGATTGGGAGGTGATCTGATCTAAGGGTGGTACGTACTTCCCATCGGGAAGCAGCAATTAGGCTGGCACTGACAATAGTTATGTCAGGAAAACTACTGCAAGTGCCCACGACTCTAGTCGGCGAGTCTTCATTAAGTGAACAGAATTCTGAGGCGTCAAGTGATTCGGCGATAGTTATACCCCTGGCATTGTTGTTGAGGTCCGAATGCCAGAGCTCATGGTGCGCATTAAAGTCGCCAAGGATGACCCTGTGCTCTCCGGAAAGGAGAGGACCAATATCGAAACGGTAGCCTGAAGGGCAACTAGAATGAGGTGGTACATAAATATTAAAAATTTCGATATTAGTACTCCCTGATGGAACTGAGATGGCTTGAATTTCCGCCGTACCGTCAGCAACTACATCTAATACACAGTAATGTACGGACTTGTGTATTAGGAAGGCAAGTCCACCTCCAGGATGAGAATCATCCGTGGCGGCCAGTCGATCTTTCCGCAGTATAACATATTCGCTATGGACGCTTAGAGACGAGTTTGCGTGAAGCAACGTCTCTTGGATGGCGGCGATGAGAATTCTGTTGGAACTCAAGAAGTGTGTGATCTCAGCGATTTTTCGGTGAATGCCATTACAGTTAAACTGTAATATAGATAGTGCAGTGAAAACTGCTGGAGGAGGAGGGCCAGGCGTAAGACTGGGTCTGGCATTCCTTATCATATTGTTTGGCGGTGTAGGGGGCAGTGGTGGAGAAGGTGGGCTGGGAGCAGCCCTGGGTTGCCCGGAATTCATACAACCTGCCGCAACATATGCTGAGGAGTGTTGACCCTGTCTTCGTAACCCCGAACACCTAAAGTGAACCCATTCCCTGCAGCAATTACACTGCACTGATCTGGCATTCGAACCGATTCATTGGTTGCAGACACTACAAATCCATACCTCTGGGCCTGGATTTGTTTCAACACCGGCGCGAATTAGTAAAATTGAGAGCAGCCGCGCCGAGATGTAATGCTCCCAATATGACGAAAAAACACATATATCGTTCCCACACATATACACAGACAAACACAACCTTCCTGCATCGAACCTTCAGGGCTCCTGCCGGGGCTCTTGCCAGGAAGGCATATTGGCAGCTTTTGGCCGTTTTGAGGTGACAAAACGGGTGTGGTCCGCCCCGTAGAAGCAGTTGCCCTAAGACCACCATCGGTTGCATCGGTTGCCCACCTTTGATTTTGTTGAAGAGAACTGTGAGCCAACTAAGCCCGCATTCATGTCTTCAATGCTCTTAGCTTGAGATATTCCCTTTTCATTCTTGAGAATAAAAACCAATAAAAACGTTGGAAAGTCACGATTTCATGACCCCCATGTGATGGATATTTTTCTTTTGTGTTTCGAGTCCAAATCTTTTCCCAAATTGTGTATATTTGATTTTGCAATGGCTGAATTCAAATTGTAAGACGAAACCGGACGGGTAAACTTGCAAGACAAGAACCATCGTTCTTACAATCTGAAATGCATAATGCTTGGCTGAATTCAAATTGTAAGAAAACGACCGGACGGGTAAACTTGGACGACAACAACCATCGTATGATCATTTCACACGTGGTCTTACGGCAACTGCCTCTACGGGGCGGACCACACCCGTTTTGTTTTGCAAAACGGCCAAAAGCTGCCAATATGCCTTCCTGGCAAGAGCCCCGGCAGGAGCCCTGAAGGTTCGATGCAGGAAGGTTGTGTTTGTCTGTGTATATGTGTGGGTACGATGTATGTGTTTTTTCGTCATATTGGGAGCATTACATCTCGGCGCGGCTGCTCTCAATTTTACTAATTCGCGCCGGTGTTGAAACAAATCCAGGCCCAGAGGTATGGATTTGTAGTGTCTGCAACCAACGTATCGGTTCGAATGCCAGATCAGTGCAGTGTAATTGCTGCAGGGAATGGGTTCACTTTAGGTGTTCAGGGTTACGTAGACAAGGTCAACACTCCTTAGCATATGTTGCGCCAGGTTGTATAAATTCCGGGCAACCCAGGGCTGCTCCCAGCCCACCTTCCCCACCACTGCCCCCTACACCGCCAAACAATATGATAAGGAATGCCAGACCCAGTCTTACGCCTGGCCCTCCCCCTCCAGCAGTTTTCACTGCACTATCTATATTACAGTTTAACTGTAATGGCATTCACCGAAAAATCGCTGAGATCACACACTTCTTGAGTTCCAACAGAATTCTCATCGCCGCCATCCAAGAGACGTTGCTTCACGCAAACTCGTCTCTAAGCGTCCATAGCGAATATGTTATACTGCGGAAAGATCGACCGGCCGCCACGGATGATCCTCACCCTGGAGGTGGACTTGCCTTCCTAATACACAAGTCCGTACATTACTGTGTATTAGATGTAGTTGCTGACGGTACGGCGGAAATTCAAGCCATCTCAGTTCCATCAGGGAGTACCAATATCGAAATTTTTAATATATATGTACCACCTCACTCTAGTTGCCCTTCTGGCTATCGTTTCGATATTGGTCCTCTCCTTTCCGGAGAGCACAAGGTCATCCTTGGCGACTTTAATGCGCACCATGAGCTCTGGCATTCGGACCTCAACAACAATGCCAGGGGTATAGCTATCGCCGAATCACTTGACGCCTCAGAATTCTGTTCACTTAATGAAGACTCGCCGACTAGAGTCGTGGGCACTTGCAGTAGTTCTCCTGACATAACTATTGTCAGTGCCAGTCTAATTGCTGCTTCCCGATGGGAAGTACGTACCACCCTTAAATCAGATCACCTCCCAATCATTATAAAGATTGACAAACCAGCGAACATGACTAAGTCAGAGAAGCGAACGTTTGTCAATCACAAGAAAGCCGATTGGGATGGTTTCAAAGCTTACTCGTCGGCGAAGTTCACCGAGCTAACATCACCTATCACCATTCATGAGGCCGAGAAAAATATTAGGAACGTCATTACCACAGCCGCGGCACGTTTTATTCCGGCAGGACGTATCCCGAAAGTTCGGCCTAACTTTCCTACTAGTGCCGCCAGATTAGCCGATGAACGTGATCAGATCAGAAGCGCTCACCCTGATGATCCCAGAATTCAGGAGCTTAACTCCGAAATTGACCGACAAGTTAAAGACTATAGGAGGGCGAAATGGAATCAGCACCTCGATGAATGTAACCTCAATGAAGGTGTCAGCAAACTATGGTCTACCGTCCGCGCCCTTTCCAATCCTCGGAAAGAAAAGGGCAACAACGCCATTGAATTTGGCAACACTAAAACCTGTGATCCTCTTCAGTGTGCTAGCCTGTTCAATAAACAATTTATTGAACATCCCAAGTCTGACGGCCTCAAGCGCAAAATTAGAAGACGGATTCGCAGCCGGAATGTTGACACCATACCATCTTTTACAGCGGACCAGGTTAAAAAAGTCATCGAGAATGCTAAAAACTCCAAGGCCCTCGGACCAGATGGCATTTCGACGACCATGTTGAAACATCTCGACCTTCCAGCCATTGAGTATCTCACGGCCGCCTTTAACTTGTCGATGTCCACGCTTGCCATCCCTGAAATCTGGAAAACAGGTCGAATTGTTCCCTGTCTCAAGCCAGGGAAGAGCGCAAATCTCGGGGAATCCTACCGCCCCATTACGATACTTTCTCCTGTCGCAAAGACGCTGGAGGCCCTTATTCACCCCACTCTTGTTGCACATGCGAAGCTAGAACCTCACCAGCATGGCTTCAGGAAGATGCATAGTACCACCACTGCCCTCGATGCGATCACTACACGCATTCGTGATGGGCTAAATCAACGCAGTCGTTGTCACAGAACTATTCTGGTGGCAATAGACCTATCAAGTGCATTCGATAAGGTCATTCATTCAATGCTCCTAGCAAACCTGTTGAATATGCATCTTCCTGCACAAGAGATCCGTTGGATTGCCAATTATCTAGCTGGTCGGCACTCCTTCACCGAGTTTCGAGGCAAACGTTCTAAGCTTAGGAAAATCAAATTAGGTGTTCCACAGGGAGGGGTACTCTCCCCCACTCTGTTCATGTCCGGCCTTCCCACACCACCTGAAGGAATCGAGGTGATTTCCTATGCTGACGATTGCACCGTACTCGCCACAGGGAATGATAAGGATGAAATGCGCCTCCGAATTAATCGCTATCTAGGACGATTACAGGCATTTTTCCAAAGCCGAAACCTCACCATCTCTGCGTCCAAATCTTCTGCGACTTTTCTAACCACTTGGTGGGAGGACATCAGATGGGAGATGGATATACGTATTGGCAACAATTCTGTTCCTACTGTTAAAAACCCCAAAATTCTCGGGCTTCACCTAGAGAACATGATGACGTCTGCGAATCATGCAGCTTCAGTATGTGAAAAAATGCGCAGTAGGAACAACATCCTAAAAGCTCTAGCTGGTAGCACCTGGGGCAAAGATAAAGAAACCATGCTAGCTACTTATAAAGCGGTGGGTCGAGCGGCCGCTGATTATGCAGCCCCAGTTTGGACACATAGTCTATGTGACACAAACTGGTCCAAAGTTCAGGTCTGCCAAAATGCCGCTCTACGCATCGCGACAGGTTGCCTTCTGATGTCTGCCCAGGATCACTTACATCAGGAGACAAAATTGATGCCAATACGTGATCACAATCTCTTACTCTCTAAACAGTATCTTGTTGGTTGCTACCGTGAGGATCATCCCAATAATCATCTCATGGACCGAATTCCTCCACCACGACATGTCAGGCGTGGTTTACGAGACCTTGAGAGAGAGGTTCAGGGATACAAACGGGACCCTTACGATGAAGTTACATACCGAGCCGCCATTGCAGCGATCCACACTGAAGAAGTGAATCGGTCTATCGCGAGTTTAGGTGCGAATAGAGTCCTCTCAGAGCGCCCACCACCAATTTCGCCTGAGGAGATTAGGCTCCCGAGAGCCACCAGAGTAACACTAGCTTAACTTCGGTTGGGCTTTTGTTCACGCCTTAATTCGTACCTTTCTCGCATAAACCCGGACATCCAAAACATCTGTCCAAACTGCAATGGCACTCCTCATGATGTGGGCCATTTGTTTCAATGCCCCGCTGCGCCCACTGATCTTACCCCTATATCACTGTGGGAAAACCCTATCGCAGCAGCTATGTTTTTGTCTTTAGACCTCACGGACACAAACATTGACGAACCATAAATCGTACCCACATAGATGCACAGAGGTTACACACCTTTCTGCACCGCTACAAGAAGAAGAAGATCATTTCACACTATCCGATCAAAACACGGACCGGCGAACAATAATCACACAGCAAGTATGTATAAATGTTGCCATGCACGCTCCAAAGTTAGTGTACAATGAAGTGACGAGTCGACAAGATTAAAATGCAAGTAAAACACGCGCTAATTGTCTTTGCAGAACGCCTGAACTATTGGTAGGTGCAATCGTCTTATCGATCATACGAAAGATCTTACGAAAGAAAAACAATCGTGTCACGATTTTTTTCTTTCGTAAGACGCGTTCTTACAATGTGAAATGGACAATGCTTGTCTGCTGGCCACTACAAAAGCTCTCTTGTCTTGCAAGTTTACCCGTCCGGTTTCGTCTTACAGGCCAAATACACCTGCAACTTGGTTGCCAACCTAGGTTGCAGGTACGTTACTACACACTTGCAACATTCCGGCAACCACGCCATTCTCGTTCTTGCATCCTGGTACTGCAACCTGCAACATGCCTACAAATTACTTAGATTTCCGGTTTTTTTGCGTGTTGCCAACTTAGGTTGGCAACCAAGTTGCAGGTGTATTTGGCCTGTTACAATCTGAAATCAGCCCTTGTCTGCTGGCCACTACAAAAGCTCTCGCCGTCCGTTTGTTTGTGCTATAAACGGACGGCGAGAGCTTTTGTAGTGGCCAGCAGACATAAGCAAAGCCATCTTTATACAAAGCCCGGAAGCAGAACACGTTCATATACTTAAGCGCCAAATCATAGGCCTGTTCAGATCGAAAATTTACATTGCGGTAAAGGCAAATCGGGTTGGGTCGCGACAAACTTTACACGAAAAGTATTGGTTCCCGGTCGATTTTCGTCGCGAAAAGTGGAATGTGTCGTGAATTAAAGTGTCTAGAATGCAGTGAAAGAACAAAATCCCGACAAAAAGTGAATTTTCCACATGTTTTCGCGATTTTTATCAGAGCAGACACGGTTTTTTTACATGCGCTGTGCTTGTGTTAGTGCATCGTGCAACGTATATACGACATGTTCATAGGCTCGTTTTGTGTGCATGTATTGCTGCTTCCCGGCTTCTAGTGAAGGTGGCTTTGGACATAACCCAAGTAACAATTCGTATGCTTTAAAGAAGCACTTCATCCTGTAGCAATCATATAGTAACACACAATCAGTTTATCGTGTGACATCGCTTATATAAGTATTTTGAACCGACAAAAACTCATTAAAACACTTTTCGGAAAGGTTATAAAGTTCTTATATAATCAATTCACGACTACATCCAATAAGACTTCGATAACACTTCTCTAAACGTTAACCTGAAAAAAATGCTCCATTAAATACTTCTTTGTAGTCTTTATTGAATGACATAAGCGCACATGCAATAGTCTGACTCGAAATCAACACACACACATGCATATAATCTTCTATAGCACAGTCGGTTTCATTTTTATAGTGTGACATTCGTGTGATCATCCAATAAATTGTTCAGCGTAGTTTTATAGAAGGATGGACTTTGTGATTTTTTAATGAATTGACACAAGTGCTCCGAAATACATAATTTCTGCAATAGAAATCCTTGAAATGTTGCATGAAATCCACACGTACGCACTCGTTGTTATCTTCAAAACTAATTAAGGAGGTATATGCGCTGAAAATCACTCTATTTTATTGAAAAATGTATGGATGCATTGCAGAAAAGTCGATAAAGAATTGTCAAGCATTTCTATAGTAGCAACAACCATTTGTAGTGTTTCCGAGCAATGCCGACCATATGTGAGGTTAGCTGAGTGGTAGCGTGTAGGACGGGCAATCAAAAGACATTGGTTCGATGCTAGCTGCGGAAATTTTGTTTTCTCAATTTTTTTTTTTTGCAAATTCGTTCAATGACAGAAAATGATGATATAAAGCAAATGACGTACGCCTTTTTAAAGCATAATTTAGTGCTACAATAAGGTTCTATTGAATTAAAAAACGGCGCCAAATGCCATTATTGGACTGTTATTCAGTAGTTATACCCTGTAAAGTGCCCCTTTTAATGCTAGAAGAGAATATTTTACGAAGTATTATAGGGATGAAATTGTTACTTGGGAAGCATTATGCATTTCAGATTGTAAGAACGATGGTTCTTGTCTTGCAAGTTTACCCGTCCGGTTTCGTCTTACAATTTGAATTCACCCAATGTCTCCGCATTTCATTCAAACATCCTTTACAACTCCTCAAACCAAAGCCACCTTCACTAGAAGCCGGGAAGCAGCAATACATGCACACAAAACGAGCCTATGAACATGTCGTATATACGTTGCACGATGCACTAACACAAGCACAGCGCATGTAAAAAAACCGTGTCTGCTCTGATAAAAATCGCGAAAACATGTGGAAAATTCACTTTTTGTCGGGATTTTGTTCTTTCACTGCATTCTAGACACTTTAATTCACGACACATTCCACTTTTCGCGACGAAAATCGACCGGGAACCAATACTTTTCGTGTAAAGTTTGTCGCGACCCAACCCGATTTGCCTTTACCGCAATGTAAATTTTCGATCTGAACAGGCCTATGATTTGGCGCTTAAGTATATGAACGTGTTCTGCTTCCGGGCTTTGTATAAAGATGGCTTTGCCTCAAACTCTAAAAATCCTTTAAAAAATTAATTCATCCTACTCGAATAGGCTTTTTCTTACTACAGTCTCCACAAAAACTCTCCCAATTCGTCGGCAAATCGGGCAAATCTGTCAACGACGCACCAGACCACATTCCATCACTTTTGGCAGCACCGTTTGTCTTCGTCTCTATTATTTTTTATTTGCTTGTGCGAGGCGAATGGCTACAAAGAATTGCAATTAGAATTTCGCTTTTCTCGTCCGTTTGGATTCCGCATTATATCGTGAATACGGTCCGTGTGTCCAGTCCGTGAGTGAACAATTGCGAAACGCGTGTGAAAAATCGTCCGTTTGCGACGTGAAAAGAATTTTTCTTGCATCTTTTCTCGCCAATTTGACTACAGACAGAGACAGACCAGACAGACGGCTGACTGAGAGCAGTAGCGGCGGTCGCGGCTGCTCTACGACGACCGCGACCTTTTGTCTGTGTGCTCCCCATTTGAATTATAATCGTGCGTTGCACAAATTGCATTTTTGCTTGACCGAGACCCCCAAGACAAAGTGATATCATACGGCGGCACGTCCCAAAAACCTTGGATAATCGGTTTCTGGTTGAGGTGTCCTCTCGTCACCGCAGCCCCCGTGAGTCGCGCATAGTCTTCACCACACACGGATTTTGCTACGGTACGTCTTCGTCGTCGGTTGTGCGAAATATCCGTCCGTCTCGTCCGGTCGTATTCGTTGTCGTAGTCGTGCTCGCTTGTGTCAATAAATATGTTGCCGTTCACGCCGCCGATTGTTAAGCGTTTGCTGGCATTGAAAAAGGGCAACGAGGACTCGATCGAGGGAAAATGGTCCGAGAAGGCGGTGAAGAGTCTCGTGAAGAAGCTGAAGAAATCCGGTCCGCTGGAGGAGCTGGAGAAGGCCATTTCGACGCAAAATTACAACACGAAATGCGTGACAATTCCCAGGTAAGTCTCTATGGTCTCTGTCCGTCCGTCACCGGTGTGAGGAGATTTCGGGAAGTGACGAATTTCCGGGAATGTGGGAGCCCGTTCAGTGCAGGTCAAATGTGCACAGACTGAGACTTTTGCAGCCAGTGCGCGCGGTCGGTCGCAGTCGCAACATCGAACCAGATGATTTTTGTTTTTGCTGCCAGACAGAGCAGACGGGCGCGGGGAGGCGGGACTTGGGATGTCTGTCTGGACGGCCGCGCCGCCCAATTGACAGCGACAATGTTGCTTTGGTGCTGATTTTGGCTCCCCAGTGCAACACTCGGGTAGCATTCTCGTTTGGTACGCATCTGCGGGAATTCGTTGGATCCGTCTCCAGATGACAACGAGTGTGTGGTTCGTTCGTGTACATTTTTCATTCACGCAGCGAAGGCTCCTGTCGTCCTGTGTACACCCTCCCGTGTCCGCGATCAAGTATTTTGATTTATTTTTGTTGCGAAAACGCTTCCAGTGTGCGCGAACGTCTGACTGGAATCGTGTGCTTGTGCTCTCCTGACGGCTCCCGTCCTGGTGTTGTTCCCGGCGTGTGGTCGATTTTTGCAATTGTGCCGGAGCGCCGGGCAGTGTCCTACCTACCCCAATTCTGATCGTCTTCGTCATGTTCTCGATGGCAGCCACGACGTCGTCATCGTCGTCGTCGACAACAGCACGGACGAAGGAAGCGAAACGACAACGGAGCGGCCACACATAAAATGGCGTTTGCCTGCCTGTCGTCATCGTCGTGAAAATTCATTGCCAAAAATCGAACGGAGTAGCGACCGATAAGAGCGGAAAAAATCGCAAAAAGAATCTGATTAGACCGATGCAGTGAGCTGGAGGTCATTTTCGTGTGTTTGGGTGCTTGTGCGGTTCGCTTTGTTTTCTGTTACTCGCGTAATTGTCCAGGGACTGACTCGCAACTAGGACCCGTCGTCTCGCACTTCTTTTCGTAAACAACGCAACTTCTCGCATGGTGTAGTGACCGCGAGGGTGAATCTCTTTTTTTTTCATGCAATCATCTCGTCTCTAGTGCGCGCGGTCGTTGCAGGTAATTAACTAGTCAATGGCACCGAAGGGGGTGGTAGTAGGTGCTTTGCGATTTGCCTTTCATACTTTTCTCTGCTTTTGTGGTGCAAATTTAAATGTGTGTGGTTTGGGGTCGACACGAGGACTACTAATCGGTGTTTTCCTTTTATTCTTTGCTTTCTCGTTTCAGGAGTAAACCAGTGAACGGGGAGAACCGGAAGGGATTGCCGCACGTCATCTACTGCAGGTTGTGGCGTTGGCCTGATTTGCAGGTATGTACTAGCGCGACTGTTCTGCTTTGCTGCATGATGGTGTGTGGAGGGTTTATTGCCTGTTCTGGAATTGGTATTTATGGTAATAAAGGCGCTTTGGTAGACGGGAACCAGACTAGAGAGAAGGCCACCGCCACCAATCAATCACGGCCCGTGTTGCGAGATATGTTCGTACATGGAAATTATGATGTTGGCGGATAATGGTGATTTGAGCTGAGTAGCGGATGGAAATTGCGCGCATTTTAAATATGCGTGCAAATTGTTAGACTAGGAAAAGTGAAGAAAGATTAGATAACAGAATAGGCTGAAAACTAATATGTATTAATAGTGGCACGAAATTAGTATTTCAGCATAACTGACACAAATATCAAAAATTTTACTCTCTATCCACATTACTTTATGGTTGAACAAAACCAGTACTCCGATCATCTCCTCTCAATTATTACGACAATTGCAGCGATAATACCATAAATGGACCAATAAACTATTATTTGTCCTCAATAAATCTTAAGAATCTTAAGAGCTCCTCAATGTTCAATCGAACAACCCCACCCACGTAGCTCGGGAGGAGATGGTTGATTTAGGCACTCTAATCCCAACACCAACAGTAGAAGATGTTAATCTTGCCATGCATTCATCCAAACGTGGGAAGAGCCTTATCAAAACACACTGCTCGTGAGACGAGATAATCCCGGAGGATTAACGCAAAATTATCATTTGCCCGATCGACAAAAAGGATGATAAGTTGAAATGTGAGAGAACTACAGGGACATCTCGTTAATTTGTACGCCTTCTTCTTCTTCTTTTAGCGGTACAGAAAGGTGTGAACCGCTGTGTATCTATATGGACTCGTGTTATAGTTCGTCATCGGTTTCGTCCGCAATCTCCAGGGACAAAAACGTGGCAGCTGCAATGGGGTTTTCCCATAATGAGAGGGGGGTGAGATTAGTGGGTGCAGCTGGGCATTGAAACAAATGGGCTACATCGTGTGGCGTGCCAGCGCAGTTTGGGCATACGTTTAGTATATTTGGGTCTATGCGAGATAGATACGAATTTAGGCGTGAGCAGAAGCCTGACCGAAGTTGGGCTAAAGTCACTCTGGTGGCTCTCGGGAGCCTAATCTCCTCAGGCGAAATAGGTGGTGGAATCGCTGAGAGGACTCTGTTCGTACCTAAACTCGCAATAGACCTACTCACTTCCTCAGTGTGAATCATTGCGATGGCAGCCCGGTATGAATCTTCATCGAAAGGATCCCTTTTGTAACCCTGGACTTCTCTCTCAATGTCACGAGGGCCACGTTTGATGTTACGTGGGGGGGGGAATTTTGTCCATGAGGTTACGATTAGGATGATCCTCTCGATAACAACCTACTAAATATTGTTTTGTAAGTAGTCGATTGTGGTCACGTATTGGCATCAAATGTGTCTCCTGATGTAGGTGGTCCTGGGCAGACATCAGAAGGCATCCTGTAGCTGTGCGTAGAGCAGCATTTTGGCAGACTTGGATTTTGTTCCAGCTTGTTTTACAGAGACCTTGCGACCAAACTGGCGCCGCAAAATCAGCCGCTGCTCGACCCACCGCTTTGTAAGTGGCTAGCATTGTCTCTTTATCTTTGCCCCAGGTGCTACCAGCCAGTGCTTTAAGAATTTTGTTCCTGCTGCGCATCTTTTCGCATACCGCTTCCGCGTGATGAGCTGAAGTCATCATTTTCTCAAAGTGAAGCCCGAGAATTTTTGGATTTGCAACAGCAGGAACTGGTTTGTTGCCAATACGTACCCCAACCGGCCACTTACAATCACCTGACCAGGTGGTAAGGAAGGTCGCAGACGATTTGGACGCTGAGATGGTTAGGCCTCTGCTATGGAAAAAGGCTTCTAGTCGCGCTAAATATCTATTGATATCTTCACGCATGACATCCCTATCCGCTCCCGTGGCGAGTACAGTGCAGTCATCGGCATAAGAAATAACTTCAATGCCGTCCGGAGGTGTTGGGAGACCGGCCATATAGATGTTAAACAAGGTGGGAGAAAGAACCCCACCTTGTGGAACACCTAATTTGATCTTTCTGAGTTTAGAACGACTACCTCGAAACTCGGTGAAGGATTGCCTACCAGCTAGATAGTTGGCAATCCATCTTACCTCTTGAGTCGGAACATGCATATTGAGGAGATTTGCCAGAAGCATGGAGTGATTAACCTTATCAAACGCATTTGATAGGTCAATCGCCACCATGATAGTTCTATGGCAGGGTGTACTGTGGTTTAGTCCGTCTCTTACACGTGTAGTGATCGCGTCCAGAGCGGTGGTTGTACTATGCATGCGTCGGAATCCGTGCTGATGGGGATCTAGCTTTGCATGTGAAACGAGTGTGGGGTGGATGAGGGCTTCCAGCGTCTTTGCTACAGGTGACAGGATCGTAATCGGTCTGTAGGAAGTTCCTAGTTTGGCACTTTTCCCTGGTTTAAGGCATGGGACTATGCGACCTTGTTTCCATATGTCGGGGATGACGAGCGTAGACATTGACAAGTTAAAGACTGCCGTGAGGTACTCAATGGCAGGAAGACCGAGATGTTTGAGCATGGCCATTGAAATGCCATCAGGTCCAAGGGCCTTAGAATTTTTTGCATTCTCAATGACTGTTTTAACCTGGTCCGGAGTATAAATTGGTACGGAGTCAACAGTTCGCCTTATAAGATTTTATCTAAAATTCTAGAAAATACAATTAATCCGTACGCGGAACAAATCATTGGCGAATATCAGGGCGGCTTCAGACTTGGTCGTTCAACAACCGATCCGCTTTTTACCATGAAGCTATTACTTAGTAGTCTGGCTGGTCTAGCGGTTAGTGCGCGCACCTTCAGTGCACAGGGTCATGAGTTCGAATCTCACCGTGTTCCATGGTGTTTTTCGAACTCACGAGCTTGTGACGGACTATGATCTCACTCAGATGTTAAACGAGTACCCATTTATGGGGATAAATAACTGCTGAGCGTGATGCTGATCTCATTACCTCAACAAAAAGCAGATAAGATCTTGGAAATAGGATGTCACTAACACATCCTGCGGCCTTAGTCCAATGTTGGATTGTCGCGCCTGTTATTTATTTTATTACTTCAGAAGTGCTGGGAATAGAACACAGATTTTTTAAATTTAATTTCAAGAATGTGGTCCTTTTTAGTTTTTTTTTTATTGCAATTCAAAGTTGATCTTAGACTAAATTTTTACATGTTAGAAAACATTTGAGGATCAATAAAAAAAAAATAACGGGTTACATGTTAGTAATTTTGACTTTCATAATACCGTGCTACGTTACACATCATCATGCACTAAACACTGCATCTCTGTACCACTTAATTTTTGTTTTATTTAAGTTTAAACGAGTGAGTCATGAAAAGTTTTCAAAAATAACAAAAAAAAAAGCAAAAAAAAATCACGTGGGCCCAAGCATTTTTTAAAGGGTGTGAAGAGATATAAAATGACCCCACCTAACCGCCATTTCACTTTGGCAAACGATGTACCAAACACCCTGTATAACGTCGACGTATACCAAATCATTGTCGACTTAAGCAGGCTGTATTTTGGCATACCGGCAAAGCTAGTGCGACTCATAATGGGCTGGTTACACAGTACGAGTTGCTGACCTGACAGTGGACAGCTACTGCAACTGTGTACTCGCATGAAAGTAGCTCGACTCGCATCGCCCGGTCACACAAGTGCGAGCTGTCGGCAGAGTAGAGAGATACTGCACGTATGTAGTTGCATCTCAGTAGCATGTCATGTCTCGTATAATATGTTGTCGCGAAGTGAACGAGTGAACACTGCTTCTATCGTGATAAGAGCGGTTACAAAAATACTTTGCGCTTTTAGCGTACTTCGGGCTGTCGTCAGTACCACTTCCATTTTTTTGCTTTTTTTTTTTAATTTTTAAAACCTCTTGGTTATATGTAGAACGTAAATTTTCGATTTTCTTAGTTACTTCACTTATGTCTTTTAATGCCATTTCTACACGAATAAATTCCAGAGACGCTTTACGCAAATCTCGGTTTTTTATAGCTCGGATCCAAACAATTCCACAGGTTTGTTTGGTCCTTGTATAAATCGACAAATTTCAAATTCTGCTCCGGAGTCCATCTATCCATTGTTGCACAATAAGCTCACACTGTAAACGACAACATTTACAGACGAATGCATCCGGGGCGGTTAATTTCGAGCAATTGTTATTTCGCAATCGTAGTATGCGATACCAGCTGACGCTGACTGGGGGCGAGTGGCCGAGTCAAACAAAAAATGTTGTAGTTACTCGGATGCGAGCTACTGACCGAATCGCACATGACAGTAACTCGTATGATGCGGTCACATGGTGCAAGTAGCTGCTCTGCAGTAGCTGTCTAGGCCAACTCGCACGTAGCTCGCACTGTGTAACCAGGGCATAAGGATGACGATCACTAATATTGTCTCGCAGGTACGAGTGCAGAATAGATTCACTGACCTACTTGAAATTCGTGCTGGACTCAAGCAGGGAGATGAACTGGTAACGACGCCATTCACTCTTGCTCTGGAGTACGTGAGTCAAGCCTTGAATATAGATAAAACCGGAACGCTACTCATCAATTCGAAAAAATTAGTAGCGTATGCCGACGACATCAACATCATGTCTCGAAGATTGTGCGATGCAGAAAGCATTCTGCATAACCCTAATATCGTCGCAAAAGAAATTGGACTACATATCAACGAGGATAAAAACACGATCATGATGCAATCCAAAACAAGAACGCCAGTCAATTCAAGCATCACAGTGGGGGACCTCAATATCGAGTATGTAGACAATTTCACATATCTGTGTGCAATAAATTTGTCAAATTACGCCAACGAAACAGATGAGATAAAGCGACGGATACAACTAGCTAATAAGTGTTATTATTCGGTCCTTATAATAATGAAATCACACGCTCTGTGGCTCACTTGGTTGAGTCGCACTCTACGATGCTATTAATCTAGAGGTCCGGAGATCGAATCTCGGCGTGGTCCAAAATTTCCGTACAATGAAGAAAAATGGAGTGTGTATGGTGACTCTTCTCCTTCGATGGCGACCGTCAAAAATTGGTTTAACGAGTTTCAACGTGGTCGCACGTCGGTTTTTGATGAGCCACGTCCAGGTGCCCCGAAAACGGTTAGCACGCAGGATAACGCGACAAAAATCCACGATCTCGTATTGACAGACCGCCGATTGAAGGTGCGAGAGATAGCTGAGACAGTAGGCATTTTAAAAGATCGCGTGGGTCATATCCTGCATGAAATTTTGGGCGTTTGCTTACTCCGGACAACAAGCGCAACGGTGAGACCACTTCAAAGCAGTGTTTGACGCTGTTTAAGCGCAATCCGAAGGAGTTTCTGCGTCGTTTCGTGACAGTCGACGAAACTTGGATACACTAGTACACACCAGAGACTAAGGAACAGTCGAAACAGTGGACTTCAGCCGGCGAACGTGCTCCGAAGAAGGCGAAGACTGCTCCATCGGCCGGAAAGATGATGGACAGCGTTTTCTGGGATTCACAAGGTGTGATCCACATCCGCTACCTGCAGAAGGGCAACACGGTCACAGGGCTGTGCTATGCCGAATTATTGGGCCGATTCGACGCCGAATTGAAGAAAAAACGGCCCCACTTGGCAAAGAAAAAAATTCTCTTCCACCATGATAACGCACCGGATCACACCTCCGCCCGCCAACGCCAAACTGGTCGAATTGGGCTACGAACTGCTGCCCCATCCACCGTATTCTCCAGATTTCGCCCCGAGTGACTTCTTTTTGTTTCCAAACTTGGAAAAGTCACTCGCCGGGCAGAAATTTCAGTCGAATGAGGAGGTCATCGCCGCCACGGAGGCCCACTTTGCAGGCCTCACTCAAACGACTGTCAACTAAAAACTGCGCGTCCAAAATGGCCGAAACTTTGGTGAGTAACTGTTGCACAACTACATTCACTAGCTTTTATTGACGAGTGGCGCCATCTTTGAGTTGAGGTCGGAAACTTTGCAGACCACCCTTGTACATATCCGAAATATAAATATATCCGAAATGATATGCAATGTTGTAACGTTAACTCGAAATTGCCTATAAACAGCTGAGTTAACGCACCATGGCCCCACATGGGGCTATACGGTACTGAGAAGAAGAAGAAGATAATAATAAAATCAAAACTAGTGCGCAAGAACACGAAGCTCCACGTGTATGAAACGATCATTCGACCTTGGATGCAAAGCATAGACCGTAACCCAAAAATCTAAAAATCTGCTGGACACATTAGAGCGAAAGGGTGTCCGAAGAATCTATAAAAAGTCGTACAGAGAAGTTTGAGACATCACGGTCGAACCGTTTCAGAGGAGTTTGCCAACAAACATTTTGATTCACGCAAAATGTCTTTTATCATAATGAATTGCACTGTTTAGGTCGATCCACAGTTTTCAGTCATCAGTCACAGTCATTTTCCATACAAGTTGACAGATTGTCAGTTAATTGATTGACTGGCAATCTGTTAACTTGCATGCAAAATGAATGTGACTGATGAATAAAATGTGTGGATCGACCTTTATTCGATATTTTCCACGTTTCACAAGGAATTTCCCATTGTCCAAATTGTCCAAAAAATTATTTTTCGATTTTTCCCAATTTTTCGGCTATCCCGGGGATTTTTCCAAAATTTTCTTTCGTAGAAACCTCCTCCGGGCAATTACAGTGCGTACTCGATAATCCGAAGCCTCGAAACCTCGAATTTCCAGTAATCCGGATCACCTCAAAGATTGCATTGTAGACTCTGTAGTCCGAATTTCAAGAGCTTCTCTAATCCGAATCTGACTTTTTTCTCATAATAACAGTGATATTATTGTCCGAAATAAAAACAACATTCTTCTTTGTTCATCGAAACAACAAAATCTAGAATAACCGAGTGAAATTCTTTGAAAATATAAAACAGATTCTTCGAACAATTTGATTAAAATCGTCCATTTCCTCGAATTTTTGAGCAAATTTAAGGCTTCCACTAGTCCGAATTCCTCTGTAGTCCGGATCGACCCCGGTTTTCATTAGTCCGGAATATCGAGTACGCACTGTACAACAAAAAACGAGTTCTAATCGTGCGAATAGCAGGGGAGGGAGGGTATAGATGGGTCGGACCTAATACATCTTTAACATCTTATCAAGGAATCCAGCAGCTACCATTTGAAACTAACTTGAAGTTCATCGCGAAAGTCTATCAAAAGATATGGCTGAATATAACTTGTAGGTGAGGTAGGGGTAGCCGGACCTACTCCACTTTCCATCAACTCAAAGTATCAAGTCGATAGCGATATTGTATCGGAAGTTATGGCCAAATTAACATATCAAGGAGGGGTAATTTGTATGGGAGGTAGGGGAACCTTGGTCCGATTTGGCACATTTTCGATACCGTCTAAGATTTTATCTAAACAAACATCTGACCGAAATTTCAAACCGCTAGCTTCATTATTTCGGGAGTTATCGTGCGGGCAGACAGACAGACATGGCTTATTCGAATCAGGGACCGACCCTGATTATTTATACAAGGTGGGCCAAAAGTAATCATTCCAATAGGAAATCGCTGAAACTTTTTTTCCTTCTTTTTTTTCTTAAATTTTTCCTAATTTCTGAAGTAAAAAAACGTAGTAAACGAACTGTCAAGCCATGAATCGCGGGCATATCTTGAAGGAAACATTTCCGGATCGGTTAATCTTTCGTTTTGGTGATTTGCACTGGCCGGCCAGATCACCCGAATAAACTGTTCCAGATTTCTTTTTATGGGTTTTTTTTTTCAAGTCGCGGGTTTACATCAACAAGCCTCAGACTCTTGAAGCCCTTAAGGAAAATATTCGCCAGGAATGCGAAAACCTGTCGCCCGATATTATGGGAAGAGTGATGGAAAATGCCATAAAACGGGCCCGTATGGTAATCAACTGTGGCGGCGGCCACTTGGCCGATATCATTTTTGCGACTCTCTATACAATAAATTCTAAGGGATTAAATAAACGTATTTCATAAGCAAAACCGAAGTTTTTTTTTTATTAAGAAAAATACAGCAAAAGAACATCGGGTGATTACTTTTGGCCCACCTTGTATATATACTTTGCCATACCTTCGGAGGCGCCTTTGAGGTGTTACGTATTATTGGCGTAACAAAAACAATATACCCTATACCATCTTATGGGTATGGTATAGGGTATAAAAAAAACCCTAGAAAAATGCTCGCCAAATAAGCCCAGCCCTTCTCAATTGATGTACTATACGTTTTTCACACCATATTTAGTTTTTTTAGGGTATCCGTCTGTCCGTCTTTTCACTAAATAACTCGCGAACGGCTCAATCAATCTTCATGAAATTTGGTAGGAATGTGTAGAATGGTAACAGTCTTTGGCACGAAATACTTAAACGTTGGTAAGGCAAAGATAACAGGGTGTCCTGGAAATTTGAAAATTTTCTCTCTAAATAACTCGCAAACGGTTTAGCCGATTGTAATGAAATTTGGTAGGAATGTGTAGAATCGTAACAGTCTTCAGCATGAAATACTTAGAAGTTGGTAGGGCACAGATAACAGGGTGTCCCCGATTTGAAAAAGTCGACTTTTTTAGTTTTTATCGGACATAGACGTATGGGTACTCAAATCAAAGAACTCGATGGGTACATTTCATATCAGTTGTTTTTTTCCAGTTTGGAGTAACGGTAACGGAGTTATGGGCTTTTCAAACTAAGCTTTCTTTTTCACCTCGGTTTTTCTAAACCGCTATAAGTACCGATATGGAACTTTGTACAAATATTGGTTAGCATGAGCTTATTTACTTTACACTCGAAACATTAAACGAGCCTCGGATACCTCGGATTCAACGGCAACGACTTTTGGCTATAAACAACGGACTACGATCGGTTTTTGGAACGTTCGGACGATGTGGGGTGAGTGTAATAACACAAGGCTCACAGGAAGTCGAACAGGAAATGACCGCATACAACATCGCTATACTAGGACTAAGCGAAACAAGATGGCTCGGATCGGGGTCGACTTTATTACCAAGCTCTCGCACTGTATTGCTCTACTCTGGAATTGAAGAAGATAATTCACCTCGGCAAGCGGGCGTCGGAATCCTGTTGACTAGAAATGCACGCCGATCCCTTATCGACTGGAAACCTATCTCCGACCGTATCATCACTGCCAGATTCAAATCCAGAGTACGAAACATAACAATTATTCAGTGCTACGCACCGACTGAACCTGCAGACCAATCCGCAAAGGACGTTTTTTATCAGCGACTAGGCGACACCTTTGATAGGGCTCCCAGTGGTGACATCAAAATTATAATGGGGGATCTCAACGCCAAAGTCGGTACTGATAACTTAGGCTTGGATCATCTTATGGGCGATCACGGGCTTGGCGACAGGAACAACAATGGCGAAATTTTCGTGGAGTTCTGTAACTCTCGGCAATTAGTCATTGGCGGAACGTTGTTCAAACATAAACCCTGCCACCTAACAACTTGGATTTCTCCTTGGATTTAATGTGCAAAAGCTAAAAAATTTCTCAACTAGACGTGGATATTCGACCGCCTTGCACGAAAAAGCTTGTGCAGCAACATCTCTTCAGAATCCTACAAATGAAGATAGATGTAATTTTGCAAAGGATTCTTTTATTTCATGTGGCGAAGCGACTGTGGGAAGATTGGATCGAGGTAGGAGACCTTTTATCAGTGATGCTACATGGTCTCTTATCTCAGCACGCAAAAGAGTTAAGGAACAGATTAAGTCTGCTGCTGATGATTCAGCTAAAAATCAACTTCGAGCTGAATACCGTTCACTTCAAAAAGGCTTGCAGCGAAGTGTGAGGCGGGATAAGCATACTTACATCAACGCTTTAGCGAAGGAGGCAAATGTTGCGGCTTACCGCGGTGAAAGCGGTAACCTATTTAAGCTAATTAAACCACTAATTGGCAAATCGTTCACAACGGACCATCCTGTGAAAGATAAAGAAGAACAGCAACTTCAGAGATGGAAAGAGCACTTTTTTGAGGTCCTTAACAATCGTTTTCGGCCTGCAAGTGTAACTTCATCGGCAGAAGAAGACGTCCCTCCAGTAGCCAGTATTAATTCCAGACCACCATCTAAGACGGAATTAAAGCGGGTTATCGAATCTAAGGACGCCGGTAAGGCCCCGGGGATAGATGGAATTCCGGTTGAACTATTTAAAGTGGATTTGGATGCTACAGCGGATATTCTGCTTCCCCTCATCAGAGAGTGTTGGGAAACCGAAAATCTTCCAGTAGAATGGAAAAAGGGCGTAATTATTAAAATTCCGAAGAAGGGTAACCTTAAGGATTGTAATAATTGGCGCGGTATTTGCCTACTTCCAGCTGACTCCAAGCTGATGGCTAAAATTATTTTGAACCGGATCAAGGATGGAGTTGATCGCACTTTAAGCAATGAACAGGCTGGCTTTCGTGAGGGTTTCTCATGTAGCGACCATATAAACACCCTCCGAATTATTATTGAGCAATCCGCCGAATGGAGCTCCCCATTACACCCAAATAAAAAGGAGTATATAGCACAAATGGCCGATGCTCTGCATTGCGAAAGTCGCAATGCTGGGCTCAAGATAAACGCTGCCAAGACCAAGTACTTGAGCTCCGATCCTGGGGGACAAAGCGGAATTTGTGTTTCGGGCCAGGCAGTCGAAAAAGTTGACGAATTCTGCTACCTCGGAAGCATAGTCACAGCAGATGGCGGCGCGGACGCTGATGTACAATCGCGTATCAATAAGGCTAGGGCAGCCTTCTTCACTTTGACTCCTTTCTGGCAAAATAACAACATTTGCAGGCGCAGCAAAATCCGAATCTTCAATTCTATTGTAATATCTGTGCTTCTTTATGGCTGTTCAACTTGGAAGGTGACCAATGAGATAACAACTAAGTTGTAAACTTTCGTAAACCTACAAATCCGCTGGCCGGAGATTATTTCCAATGATGATCTCCTGAGTATCACAGGCCTGGATTGGATAGGCACTTCTGTCAAAAGGCGAAAGTGGCAATGGATAGGACATACTCTCCGAAGAGGGCCAACAAATATTGTAAAGCAGGCCCTAGATTGGAACCCTCAAGGAGCCAATGCTAGACGCCGTGTTGGACGACCAAGAAACATGTGGAGAAGATCGGTTAATAGCGAGGTTGCTTCATGAAACAAACAGTGGTCAGACCTAAAGACGATGGCAAAGAACAGAACGAGGTGGAAAGTAGGCGTAGTTGATGCCCTATGCCCCACAAGGGGTTAACAGGAACCAGAGAGAGAGAGATGAGCTTATGTACGTTAAATACTAAGACTGTTGCTAAGAAAAAGAAAATAACAGTAAATTAGCAAAATTTATATTAGTGCATGTGCAGCCCATGTAAAGTCTGCAAATTTGAAAATTATGATTACGGTTTTAAGAAAATTACATAAGGAATATGCCTGAAAATTTTCATTCGAATATCTTTATCCTGACCGGAAATAGGGAATCAAATATTTAGCGAAGGCGTTTCACAATACCAGGGCAGCGTCTGAAGCATTTGTGCACTGCATATCTTGTGACTGGACCAAACAATGAACTTTGGTGGGAATACATACAATGGTAATAATGACACGAGCCATTTTTGCGGTATTGTCAAATTATGCGGGATCCAACGGCAACAAACCTTTTTTACGGCCAGGGAATAAATGCCCAAGGATGCCTCTATCTGACGGTATGTCACATGCCGGTCTTGCGTAATTATTTCACGCACGGCATCCACGTTTTCTGCCACAATGGCTGTTTTTGGATGACCTTCACGAAATTCGTCCTTGAGTGAATTACGCCCACGTTTGAACTCGTTCAACCAGTTATAAATTGTCGACGGGATGGTGCTTCCTCCCCAAATTCAAAATGAAGCCGTTCGAAACACTGTTGTTTTGAAAATCCAACTTTAAAATCGTAGAAAATTTTTGCACCAAAATGTTCACGTGTTAATTTATTTTTTTTTTGCTAAATTGACTTTTTTAACTACATAACTGTAACTTACAGGAGTATCACTTGTCATCAAAGTGTTCTGAGCAGGTTTATGCTAAAAAAGGTCAAACTTTCTGATAGAAATAAGATACATATTTGACGAAAACGTACTAGAATATGCCCATTCTAAAAACTTTTGTAGTAGCCTACATAAGAACATCTGATCGTCCGTTTCCGGCTTGACGTTGAATTTCGGGTCACCCTGTATATGACAGTTATAATTTTTGAGTTAAAGTAACCCACAAAGCATATTTTGCCTATTTTATGGCTCTAATTCGTATTCAGAATCTGTGTCTGGTCTTTAATAAAATAAGTGAATGTGTGTCTCTAAAGACTGAGAAGATTGTCGAAAGCAAAACTAATTAAATGGGCATCTGGTGTACCCATATGATAAAGATACACTTTTCTCGATTCTAAGGTCAAACATTTAGCTAGAAACAAATATTAGACTTAAGTCAACAAAAATGATGTTCTCCAGTGTCAGTCGACAGTTGTACGCTAGATATGTATTCGGTGTGAATGTCCTCATCCTCAGAGGCATTCAAAAGTAATCAAATCATAATCTAAAATTAGTCTACAAAAAAAAACGACACTTCACATTACTGTAATTCAATAAGTTTGCATGTTCTTACACACGACTTTATAATTATATTGGCAGTAATGTGCTAAACAGGTGAATAAACCAACGAATGGAATGCAAAACGTGTGCATGAACCAACCAACGATGGTGTTTATGAATATGAAACATTTTCCTCAAATTACAATAAACACGACTTAATTTATTCAATCAAATCACATTTCTAAATTTATTTCATTTTCTATTATTCCCTTCGTTGCAGAGTCAAAACGAATTGAAGCCACTGGATCATTGTGAATTTGCGTTTCAACTGAAAAAGGACGAAATCTGCATTAATCCGTATCATTACAAGAAAGTTGAACTTTCAATTTTAGTACCAAAATCACTTCCCACGCCTCCCGATTCGCTGCCCGACTATCCATTGGACGATCATAGCAATCAAATACCGCACAATATTCAGTTTAATAATGGTTTAAAGTGAGTATGCGTTGAGTGAATTTGTATGGGAAAAAATATATTTTTCTTCTCTTTTATTGAAATACAGTTTCGGAATACCACAAAACAATCCACCATTCATGGAGGCAACACTAGGACAACAAATACCAAGCAATACAACCATCATGGACTCTAGTAACTTGAGCGTTACTAGCATCCCGAGCACAGAGACACCACCTCCGGGCTATATGTCGGAGGATGGCGATCCTATGGACCAAAATGATAATTTGAGTGAGTGATTGTTGGTATCGACAAAAAGATTGATGATAGCCCCCTTTTCCCCTCGAATGTTTTCTTCTACGACAAAACTTGTCCTTACTGGCTGAATACATTTGCAAATTTAATTTTCATTCTCGTAGGTATGCCACGACTGACACCTAGTCCGCCAGTTGATGCTCAACCCGTCATGTATCATGAACCGGCATTCTGGTGTTCCATAAGTTACTACGAGCTGAATACACGAGTCGGTGAGACTTTCCATGCTTCGCAGCCATCTATCACAGTTGACGGTTTCACGGATCCTTCCAATTCAGAAAGGTGTGTAAATTGTTTGAACTGGAGTACATAGTAAATGTGTGCATGCAATTTGTTGTTTCTCTTTACAAAAGGTTTTGTCTTGGACTCTTATCGAACGTGAATCGCAATGAAGTGGTTGAACAAACACGACGTCACATAGGGAAAGGCGTGCGCCTCTATTACATTGGCGGTGAAGTGTTTGCAGAATGTTTGAGTGATTCAAGTATATTTGTACAAAGTCCTAATTGTAATCAACGCTATGGATGGCATCCGGCAACTGTTTGTAAAATACCACCAGGTAATTATGGACTTTAATGTTGATTAATGATAGTGTTGTGCTAGAAAGTATCACAATTTCATATAATCAAACTGTGTGTGCAATGAGATAAAGAGTCAAATGCTTGAGTCTCTCTGGTTGCAATACACATTAAGACATGCCGACCGTTTTTTTCGAAACATCGTAAATTTAATGTTACTGAGGCTGCGGTTACCGTAAGAGGGAAGATAAAGGTTGAAAGGCTCCGGCGGATTCATATATTCTCTTCAGTTGAGGCATAACTGCGGACCCTTAGCTATGCAGGAGGAGCTTTATAAGGTGAACGGCTCCGGCCAATTACAATCTTTCTCTACGGGGCGTTACTTTTTCGCATTATCCGAGTAACCGCTGCGCCTGAGTGCTGTATTTACATCTGCAGCGTCTCAGGTTACTAAACGTGATAGGTGACAGAAAACTTCTTTTCTCTTCGAGGCATGATGGCCTTTACTCAGCGATTAAACCCTATCATGGTTTAGCGATGTGCCGACAACTTATCCTAAGTCAAGAAACCTCGGATTGGACGGATGCAAAACAACGACGACCCCGCAAACGAACAACTGATTACTCTTTCGGATCCTGGAATGGGCCCTCCTGGTACAATCAGGTACAAGCTGAGCATAGTTGCAATCCAGGAAACTAAATGGCTCAGAAGCGAGACCTCAAATCGCACACTATTTTTACGAGTGATAAAGAGGAGGGCAACAATGAGTTTGGAGTAGCTTTCATCGTGAGTAAGCACCTCAAGGACCACGCTATCGGCTTCAAACCCATAAACGAGCGGCTATGTGCGATCCACATCGAGACCCGTTTCGCTAATCTCTGGCTCATTAATGCGCATGCTCCTACAGAAGTAAAAGAAGACGCGATTAAGGAATTCTACAACCACCTAGAAACACTCTTCGACTCACGCCAAAGTCGGAAACGGAAGCTGGCTAGGGGAACTACTGGAGGTCACAGCCTCCACGACGAAAACAACAACAACGGTCAGCGACTTATCGACTTTGCGAGCGGCAGAAACCTGGTCATAAGCTCTACATGTTTCCCTCATCGATGAATCCATAAGCAGACCTGGAAGTCTCCAGATGAATACACCGTGAACCAGACCAGACCACGTACTGATCAGCAAGAGATTGGCTTCTAATGTCTTAGATGTTCGATCCTATCGAGGAGCCAACTGCGTCTCCGATCACTATTTGGTGAAGACGACCTACAGGTGCAGAATCTCTACGGTGCACCTAACGAGAATCAACCCTGCCAAGATCTTCGAGGTTGACAATTTGATTAATGATGCCACGGCGGCTGCGTATACTACAGCAATTGAGAAAAAACTGTCACCCATGCTGGATAACATCAATAATTTAGGCATCCATGAGTTCTGGGAGGAGCTCAAAGACAGCATCAAAGGAGTTGCAGAAAGGTCGTGGGTTATAAAGGCCGGCGTAGACGAACAGACTGGTTCGACGACGAATGCCTCGATTGAGGCTAAAAATCACCTATCGCCAATACACACAACGCGCATCCCGAGCCAAGAAAGAAAGATACAACGAACTTCGGCGAGTATCTAATAAGTTAATTAGACTTAGGAAATGCTAACATTTTGACGAGCTGTTACAGCAAATGAACCAAAAATTAGCCAGTAAAAACTTTAAACAAGCGTACAAACAATATCAAGAACGGATATCAACCCAGGACAAGGACATATGTAAGGACAAGAATGGTAACATCATCAGCGACATTTTGAAGATTTGCTCAATGCACCATCAACATCCCCCACGGAGCCAGCAGTTAGCCGAACCAGGCCCTCCCGTTCTACCCCCAACAGTAGAGGAGGTGTCGCCATACAGTCGCTTCAAAGTAGTAAAGCGCCCGGCGCTGACGAGATCCCAGCAGAACTGCTAACGCATGGTGGAACATGCCTGACCAACGCTATACATGTGCTACCGCTGAAAATATGAAACGACGAGGTTAACCCCGAAGATTGGCGCAAAAGCATTTTCTGTCCAAATCCACAAAAAGGGTGACAAGCTGAAGTGTGAGAATTACAGGGGCATAACCATTAGTTTGTACGACCAAAGTGCTGGGAATATAACATCGAAGTATACCAAATCTTTGTCGATTTCAAGCAAGCATACGACAGTATCGATCGAAGTGTACTGTACAACATTTTGCTGCATTTTGGTATTACGGCAAAGTTATTACGACTCACAAGGATGACGATGGCTTATACCGTCTCGCAGGTCAGAGTGCAGAACCGACTCACTGACCAATTTGAAACTCGTACTGGACTCAAGCAGGGCGATGGGCTTGCGCACAGGAACACGAAGCTCCGTGTGTACAAAACGATCATCCGACCCGTGCTATGTTACGGCTGCGAAACATGAATCCTCACCCAAGCCTCCGAAATTTTGCTAGACAGATTCTAACGAAAGGTCCTTCGGCGAATTTTCGGGATCGTTCGCGAGCGAGATCAATGGCGTATCCGGTACAACCATGAGTTGTATTAATTGTACGATGAGCTGGAAGTATCGAAAATCGTGAAGCTTCAACGTTTGCAATGGGCGGGGCATGTTCAACGGATGGACGATAATAGCATGCCAAAGAAAGTGATGAACGCACAGCGAATTGACGGAGCGAGGTTGCGTGGACGAGCGCGAGTTCTCTGGGAAAACTACGTAGGTGAAGACGCCCACCAGCTGCTGGGCTTCCGAAACTGGAGGACAAAGGCACGTAACCGCGACAATTGGAGGTCAACGATTCAGGCGGCCAAAGCCCTACGTCGGGCCATATTGATGATGACGCTCCTAACTAGTCGACTTAGTTAACCGCGCTGGCATTCAAGCATTTTCGCGCCCACTCCTTCACGTCGCGGTTCATTGCTGGCCAAATGTATAAATGTATCTTTCGCAGATCGCTTTGCACGTTGCTCGTCCACTCGGTTGCGACAAATCGTGGTGCTGATCGAAAACTTTTCGGCGTAATACAAGGGAAACGTACCGTCAGCCTGTTGATGTTGAAACTAACTAATACTAACTGTTCACTGTGTAACCAAGGCATTAAGCGTAGCTAGCTAGTTCTCTGTTCGAAAGTGTTGTTGACATGTCATCTGTTGTAATTGTGTCGCCTTTGACGTAAATTATATTGGTTGAAAATTGGCTAATATAATCAAGCTGACGTACTTCTCGTGGACTAGCCTTGTTCAATCGCCGTAAAAAAGCGAAAACGAATGGCTTAGAGCTCGTGATGATTCGTAAATCGCGTCCTTCGGTTATGTACCGAAAGAACAGAGATATTCAATCCAACAATTTTCTATCATGCGCTGTGTGCGATTGAGCTTTATCGCGAGAAGAATCCAAAGGGCCATCTCCTGATTCAAGGCTGCATCTATGTCGATATTATGCGTCACAATGTAGGCTGTAGTAGAAGGATCAGCCAGGTAACTGGCTGAATGCTTCTTCCATATTTCTTGTTCAGAAGGCGAGGTGTTCGCGCACTTTCGCATCGATAAGTTGAGCTTGCACCCCTCTCTGCTTTAGGCCGACACGAATGGTAGAAATTCCAAGCGCCAATAATTCGTTGATTGTTGCTGGCTTTTCGTAGTCGATAATAATCGCTAGTATGCATTTTCTGGAGGTTTGATGGCAATTTTATCAACTTTTCATATCCCAGAAAACAAACTTGTTTCTGACCAAAAACACATTTCGACATGTTGATCGTTAGGCCACTGGCTTGAAATCGGGCAAAGATTTCTTTCAAAAATGCTGTATGTCTTGTTCTTCGTCGGACGTGGTGGCGGCGTGGCGGTGGCGCACGTGCACGTGGTCGTTTTTTGGTTTAATATAAGTGAGAGATATTTTAGTCGTTTCTGTTCTTTCTCTCGCTGGGAAAATCGGCAAATGTTAAGCGTTATGCAACTGAGAATCTAGTTTGTTCAATTTCAAAACTCGTCATATTCACAATGTTCACTCTCAAAATCCGCCATTATTACACTTCACTTTCAAAAATCGTCAACTCCGAATACGAAAGTGCAGGCTCTTTCGTTTTCGTTTCGAATTACATGATAGGGCATCAGTATCATGAACTGTGAAGTATGATGACGTTTGAAGCCACGTCCGTTTGTTTCTATGCAAATGAGTTTGCTCAATTTTGAAGCTATCGACCTAAAATTATACACAAGTATCCTTTAGCTGCAGGCAGCAGCATATGTTGGAAAGAAAAAAATGGTTCTTGTAAGAATAACTTTTATCCCCTTTCACCAATTTTCATACACCAACATTAAATTAGCCTTTTCTATATTTTGCATAACTTCCATCTAATCTAAACAAAAATTTAACTAAATTTGCCGTCAAGTGCTAAATAACTTTTTTTTCAGGTTGCAATCTTAAAATATTCAACAATCAGGAATTTGCATCGTTACTATCACAATCCGTATCACAAGGCTTTGAAGCTGTTTATCAATTAACACGAATGTGCACAATACGAATGTCATTCGTTAAAGGATGGGGTGCCGAATATAGGTTGGTTGTCGCAGCATTTTGTATTTGTTGTTTTTTTTTTTAATTGTTATTCATTAGTAACGCTATCCTTATTTTTTCCATTACAGACGACAAACGGTCACATCAACACCCTGTTGGATAGAATTACATCTAAACGGACCTCTACAATGGCTCGATCGTGTCTTGACACAAATGGGCTCGCCACGACTACCATGCAGTTCAATGTCGTAAAATGTGTCGTGTGTATGCAAAATTTAAAATATATTGCTCCCCGCTCGTGTGTATTGTAAGTAAGAGTTATTATGTATACATAAATATTGTATTTAGGAACACAGAAAGAGGGAGAGAGAGAGAGAAAGAGAGATACTAAGCACAAAAGCCATTGAGAAACAGAACATTTTGAACATAATTTACATCAATTTATACGTATACATATTAAGTTTGATCAGGCGGCCAAAGAAGCCTGAGGTCGGGCTACCTATCCACATTGATGATGATGATGAAGTTTGATGTTTTTTTCCATTTTCGCGTTATTGATTTATTTTTATTGATATGCTTTAATGCACATAAAACATTTAAGTGTTTAGTAATATGATCATATCTACTAGTATCATATGTGGTGGTTGATCATATTACTAAATATTTAAAGGTATAAAGAAGAATGAGTGGTGATGATGATGCTTGCAAGGAGAAAATAATCGATTTTCCCTTGCCATACAATTTAAATTTCAGACTATAGATAGAAATACATAAGACGAAATCAATATTAGATTTATGTAAACATACGATTATTTTCGTATGACTAGGAGAGGGACCTTATTTTCTTAATTAAAGTCATTTTTGAAATTGTGAATCTCTCGATGGCCGGTCCGTTGAGAGCGTTTATTATATAAACGGCAGAGAAATTCAGAATTGCGTGAGTTAGATTTACTATATGTACTTTTTTTTTAAATAGAGGTCTTAAAAAGACCTGGGAAAAGAAAGATATTTTTTTCTTATCGTCATGAATGCCACCACAAAGCTGAAAATAAATTCTTAGCAAACTTGACTAATGTTATTTATTTTCATTCGTAGCTTTTCCCTAATACACACACTTGTAAAAAATTAATATTGTCTCTCTAAAAAATGTTGTATAAGGGTGGCGCATAAATGTATTTTAATTTTTTTCAATCGACTCACTTTCTTAAGTTTGGGACGGCGTAGCTTTTAACTAAAACATGGGTGTTTGGTATAAAAACGACAAGCACCGAAAAACGGCGATGGCGCATATGAACCTTTTTTTCGACTTTTTGTCAATTTTTATTCCGGTTCAGGTTATCCCAATAATTTCTTCCTAATATACCCTTTTAGTAGTAGTAGCCTAGTATAGTGCAATACCCAAACATTAAAAATAAAGAAATTAAATGTTTTTAATTATTACTGAAAATGAGCTTGCTCCGCCCAAGGGCACCTCCCACGCTTCTGTTAACATTTCTCAAGAAGGCATGCCTGTAGCTTTTCTCTAAATTACAGCAGGCAAATGAAATTTGGTGGAGTGCCTAGGGCAAGTCTCCTTATACTGTTTTATAAACGCACCAATTGCAATACTGAAAAAGTTAATTAAAAAAGGGTTTCCACGAAGTCAAGAAAAGAACGTGCTACTAACGAATCTGACATAACATTCAACAATGCGATGGCGATGCTAAGCTATGAAAAATTTACATTAAAAATAAATGCGAATGTAACGGTACCACTACCGTTCATAGTCCTTACGAGATAAAATCACCATTATCGATCTGGCGTCAGAAATTTTCAATGGATTAACTAACTCCCTCCAGGGCAAATTCCTAGTTGCTTATTTGCTTATTTATAGGCGAATTTAGTGATTATTATTAATATCTTTCAAGTTATTGATTCAAGAAAAAAGTGTTGTATACAAGTTTTATTACTGCATTAATGATTATCTATGCAACGGTAATTCAAGGTAATATGTCAACCAGGTCAATGGCAGGTGCCGGTCAAACTTTGGCTTTCAATTGCCGACAAACGAATTATTTTTCGTTGACTAGTGGATCTAGTTTCTATTATATTTGTGTCTCTCTTTGGGCAATTTAGTGTAAAAATTATATGACGTCTATTGACGTTGTGTCACCCTACATCATCATCATCATCGATGTGGCACGATAGCCCGACGTCGGGCCTTGACCGCCTGAATCGTTGACCTCCAATTGTCGCTGGTACGTGACCTTGTCCTCCAGTTTCGGAAGCCCAGCAGCTGGTGGGCGTCTTCACCTACAGAGTACTCCCAGCGAGCTCTCGGACGTCCACGCAACCTCGCTCCGTCAATTCGTTGTGCGTTCATTACTTTTTTCGGCATGCGATTATCGTCCATCCGTTGTACATGCCCCGCCCATTGCAAACGTTGAAGCTTCACGATTTTCGATACTTCCAGCTCATCGTACAATTGATACAACTCATGGTTGTACCGAACACGCCATTGGTCTCGCTCGCGAACGGCCCCGAAAATTCGCCGAAGGACCTTTCGTTCGAATCGGTCTAGCAAAATTTCGGAGGCTTGGGTAAGGGTCCATGTTTCGCAGCCATAACATAGCGCGGGTCGGATGATCGTTTTGTACACGCGGAGCTTCGTGTTCCTGTGCGCACGTTTCGAATTAATTATAGGGAGGATCGAGAAATAGGTCTTATTGGCTGGCTGTATCAGTCGCTTAATTTCGTCGGTTTCGTTGGCGTCCTTTGATAAGTTACAACCCAGATAGTTGAAATTGTCTACATACTCGATCCCTTACATAGGTTGTTTAATATGCTATGTGACAGAATGTCTATAGACGTCGCGTCGTATCAATCCATAGTGTACTTTTATGATGTCATGTGACACAGCGTCTATAGACGTCACTTGCTTTTTTCATAAATACACCAAATGCTTCAAAAAAAAAAAAAGAGAAAACTGATAAATACAAATTCAATTGTATTATAAGTATTGTGAGATTATAGAGAAATAAATTTTGTGAGTTTTATTCTATTTTGATAGAATAGACTTAGGGCGACAAGATCTTGTTCATTATATAACCAACAAAATTTATTTGATTTGTACCAAAAAGTACCATTGACGCCCCCCTCACTCCTTCTAACATTTTTCAAAAAGGCATGCCTGTAGCTTCTTTTCAAATTGAGCCAGGCCGATCAAATTTGGTGGGGTGCCTAGTCTAAGCCCCGTTATGCTCCTCACCAAAAATTATTACCATCCGATCAAAACTAAGGGTACCCCCCATACAAAGTGAACCAAAATTCGAAAAAAAATTACATTTTTTCACTTCTAAATTCTATCTAAAATTAAAAAAATAAAATTTATCTCTTAGAAAGTCATTATAACAGTTAATTGTAGTCTTTTAAATGTATATTCAAAAGTTTGTACGCTGTGGAATTGTGCTTGTGGAAATTAGGAGTATTCACAACGTCCAGGCCTACAAAAATATTCTGGGTAGTATAATTCTTAAAATTACCGACATTTTCCATGCAACTTCTTCGAGATTTTAACAAGATAATGGCGTCAATCATGGAGCAAGACTGATAAAAGATTGGTTTCAAGACCAACTAATCAAGGTTTTGGAAAAACTTCCCATACTTCCTAGATCTAAATACCATCAAAAATTAATGAATGACAAGGAAGATCTATACTGTTAGACGATAGTTTAAGAACACTGAAGCTCTTCTGCGAACGATTAGAGGAGCTTGGGGTAAAATTAATTTAATTTACCGTTAAAATCTATGCATTCCTATCCCAGATTAACTTTTTGAGCTCGAATTACTTACATAAAGTTCTACTTATTACCAGGAACATTTTTCAAAGTAAAATTTCGTACCGTTATTTGATGTTTTATTTCCACTGGAACTATCCTCCTATTGACTTCACCATTTGTACTGTTTTTAAGTATTCTCGTAAGAAAAACCTAACGGGACTCCGGATTTGAGACCTTCTGTTATGCAAAGAACAAGCAGATTACTGAGAATATTGCCACCAAGTTTGAAGAAAATACCCCGTTATCACTCACCGAGATACAGCCATTTTACAAGTGGAACTATCCTATTGATTGGGAGTGTATAGTACAAAACAATTAGATTTTACTTAAAAAAAATACGGAATGGCTGAAATTTCGTGGAGATGTTAAGCAACGTGCCCTAAGTCTGAATCTGAGTTTTCGTATTTGTGGGAGTGGGGGAAGTTGTGTTAATTTGCCTACTTATAGGGGAATTTCGCGTTTTTCCTTAATATCATTCTTACTGGTGTTCCTACAGTAAAGTGGTGTGTAGAAGTTTTGTTTCTAATCAAATTGTCTATTCAACGGTATCTAAGTCAATATCGTAGGCCAAATAGTTCCGTTATAGTGACCGGTTAAAGGGAAAACTAGCACTAATAATGATAATGATAATGGCTCCCAATGTTGTACGTTTACATTGAAAATCTCGGTTTACATTTGGGTTTTGCAAACTTCGAGTGGAGTTACTCAATTAGTTGAGGGCAAAGCGCTTAAGGTACGTGTTCGTAGAAACAATTCATGTGATGATCGCTCAGCGGTCGTAGTTTTGCATCCAATTTCGAGCCGTATTTAAATATTTTTTGAATGATTCTACTTTCGTAGTATCTACTATGGACTAAAGGAACATGTATATAGAAAATATACCCATATAGTGCTCAAAACCGGTGATTTAACTTCGATGGCTGAGCGATGATCCCATGAGTCGTCTCTACGAACACAAACCTTTAGCACGGCACGCGACAGTAGAGCTATATATGTACAGCGCAAATTGGAGGGCACGGCTCTGCAATGCAAAAGTGCAAGTGGCGTTAGCTGCAGTGTAGATGCGCTAGGTACAGTAGATTTCGTTTATAGCCACCAATATATGAATATTAATTTCTTTTTTTTCGATTAGTTTTTCTATTTTTTCAACGAAGTCAGAGGACGATAAAGTGCCCATCGCCAAACAGACAAAATCTTTTTAGGCATATTACGGCTTGTATTGCGCCTTTGATTGAAGGCTTTTGTTCAGACTCTGATAATTCGATTGCGCTTTCTTCGTCATCAGTTGAATCAGCGTTGTTGATTTGTGCCGACGTAATCTCCTCGATAATAATCTCTATGTCGGTAAGATCACCAGATGTGACGATTTCGTCATCGACTACAACAATCGACCACGCTGCATTGGCAAACTGGCTTTTCTGCGATAGCTAACGTGCTACCGGTAAGCTGTCCAGTTCATCTTCGTCATCATTGGCGATTGCGGCATTCACATCTTGTGATTCACATTTACCAAACTCTGCATGTAGAAAACATTGTATGTATTATTGTATCTGCTGATACTCTTGACCGCGCAGTTGTTATCATTTCGATGACATCAAGTAGATTGATGTTGTTTGATTCAATGTAGTTAATCATACGTAAAACTAACAACTTGCGATAATTAGTTTTAAGGCATTTTATGATGCCCTGTAGTCTAGCTGGTCTAGCGGTTAGTGCGCGCACCTTCGGTGCATAGGGTCATGAGTTCGAATCTCACCGTGAGCCATGGTGGTTTTCGAACTCACGAGCTTGTGACGGACTATGATCTCACTCAGATGTTAAACGAGTACCCATTTATATAGCACAGAAAGTGCTGAAGATTTGCTGGAACTTGTCGAAAAATTAATTGATTAATTTAATTATTTTCATTTGGATTTACTGTTATATTACTCACTAATTACATTTTCGGTAACAGTATCCAAGTCAGGATAATCGAAAGTATATAGATATCAAGTTTCGTAAAAATCAGATCACGACAATTCAATTAAAGACAATGCACCGACTTGATTTCTTTATCGGCCGTTTACTCGCTTGTTTGTTTTTACCAGATAGCCCCCTTTCAACTTTCCCGGTCACATAAAAGTAACAGCTGATATTCCAACAATATTGAAACGTACGTTCTAAACACGCGTGTCGTACACTGCAAAGCTATGCTAATTATCATGTTCCGCCCAGACTTATAGTTCGTAGATCCATATTTGTTTTTATGTTCACAGTAACTTGTGCCTATTCGATAGAGTAGGTGCTTTTGCATTATGTTCGAAATTTAAAAACAAAATATCATGCCTCCTACACTATACAGGGTGTCCCACGACTCATGGTACATACGATAATGGGTGATAGTACAGCTCATTTGGGTACAATTAATGTTCTACATGATCCCTCTATCTTTAACCGTTATAAAGTTATAGCATTTTTTGTAAATAGTGTCAAAAAAGTCGACTAGCCAACCAAAATCATTATTTGCCCCACTCCGAAATATTTAATCCGAGATTTGACTTCAATTTCTGAAACTGCACAAAATTCTACATAAAATTACTGATTTGCCAATTAAATAATTTAAAACCCTACCCAGATACGACCATTCAAACTTTAAAGAAATTCTAAAATTGATATTTTCTTGAAAATTCAAATTGTAAAATCGTATCGGTACTTTGAACTGACAAATGTGTAAAGTTGACAAAAGTTGCCTCATACTGTTAGCTTTCGAGCAACATATAAAAATTAGGGTCTTAGGATTTGAAAAATTGCATATCTTACGTGTTAAAGAGAAAAAAACGTTGCTCCATGAGAAAACCAAGGTAATCGTTTCAACGATTTTTATTCGAGTTTTATTTAGTAAACAAGTTTTTTTTTAATAAAAAACCAAAGAAAAACATAAGACCGAGGTTAATTTCGGCCGCAGCCGAAATTTGGATACCCTTCACTCTTCTCGGGCTAATAGTTTTTTCAGGCGTACCTATGACTTGTGTTTATATCGTATGTACCGTGCCATGAGTCGTGGGACACCCTGTATATTTAGAACTATTAGATAAAAATTCAATTTAAACTGCTTCAATGTGACTACTTTTGAGGACCCTAATTATGTGACTTTAAATTAAATTCATACTAAATGATTGACAATTTTTTTTATCTTCTTCATAGGTAAAAATGTTTGCGTATGTTGTTGATTCGTTGTCCGTACTCTGTCTCCTTGTGTCCGAGAGCTTTTCGTGTACGTTGAAGCGCAGGTCGTTCCGTTATTAAAAACTGGCTGCCGTAAGAATGTTTTTAAATCGTATATACTTTCAATTTTAAACCAATAAAATAAGCGCCACCCTTTACACACATTTTTTTATGTTTAAATTTAATTGTTCTTCTTTTTACGATATAACTGATAATGAAGAAAAAAAACAAAAACATCAACACATAAAAACAACATACGTATAAAATGAAGATTTGTATTGTTTTCAAATACGAAAAAAAGTAAAGAAAAATACTTTTATTTAGTCATAGGCTTTAGTATACATATATTAATATTGATATATGAAAAAAACGTGATTGTTATATTTTTTACATTTAAATATTATATGTTTACCGTAGAACAAACCGTTTGCAATTAAAGGTTTTCTCGTTTTTTTTTGTATGTGCTCTGTATCTAAACTCCTTTTTGTCTTCATATATTAGATCCGTTTTATGTTCGATCGAATACGAAAGTGACAGCAAATGTCAAATTTGTATGAAAGTTGTGCTGTACCCGATCGGAAAAAATGCAGCTATTATTTTACTCTATCTTGTTTGTCGTCCTAATCCTGTTATCATGTAAAAAAAAATTAGGGCATCAATTGTGGCCATTAATCATTTGAAATGAAAATATTTTTCTTTTTCTATTTTATAATTATTATTATTGTCGTTTCTTTAATATTATTTTATTAGTACGTACATCATACTACATCAATTATAATGCGCAATAGAAACAAACTCGTAAGTAGTAATTCACCACTTTGTAGAACTATTCTTTTTGTACTTTTATAAATATTATAATGTATGAGAAACTATGCGTAGTAAATATATACATACATAATTATATGTATCTATATTGAGAGAATTTTATTCTTAAAAGTGTTTTTTAATTTTGTTTTATGTTTGTATTACTTGTACACCAAACTCAATCACACACACACACACACTTATATACCATATATATTTACGTTCCCTGGAAATTGAGTAAGTGAATGTGAAAATAAACATATATATATATATATATATTATCAAATTAAAACAAAATTATCATGTGTTATCACGGTAGAATATTTAAAACTGAAAAAAAAATTGAAAAACAATTAAAATTTCAAAGAAAATTCAGAAAATTCAAATAAAATATTTTGGATAAGATCGTTAATCATAAAAAGGTACTCTAAACTTATTGAAACAAAATGTTAGGTTGTTGCAGAAATGTAAGTTTTTATCAAAATTTAGTGTCAAAAAACACACATTAGCCCAAGCAAAACTTCACGCTGAGACTGAACTGAAACGATACACCGTTATCTATGGATATACACTTATTGAAGCTGTGGTCGGGTTTTGTGCGACAAATTCTGATTTTGACACAATTAAAAAAAAATAGTTGTTTAGTTTTCCCGTTATACAATGGATGCACTTATTTCCAAAATTCGTTTCTTGCATTTTCGAAAATTTCAAGGTAGGTTTGGTTTTCTGCAAATAATTAAAGTTTCACTTTGCTTTTTCCCGAAAAATTTTATATAATAAACTTCTTACTGATTGTGGAATATATTAAAAGACAAAACGATTAAAAAAACAAATTTCTTGACTTTACAATCAAACTTGAAACTTGGATATTGAAATTTTTTTTTTTTACAAATGCAAGAAGCGAGTTTTGGAACTCAGTGGCCGAATGGTAAACTGTATCATCTCGTATCTATCGACTAAAATTGTACATTTTTATGTTTAATTCATTGACAAAAAAAAAGAAATGTATTGTGTAGCATGTAAGAAAAACAAAATTAATACAAAAACAGAAGAAATCGAAATTGTGATGGAAATGATGAAAAATTGGCTTTAAAGTGAAAATTGAAAACAAAAGAAGAAAACGGTGAAAATGTTGTATAGTACGAGTAAGAATGAAAGAAAAACAAAAAGATTGATATCAAAACTACAAAACCAAAAAAAAAAATAAGAAACAAATCAGCAGCAGCTTGAATATGAGAAAATAAAAAGAATTAAATATTATTGAGATTTGTCTATATTTTTTTACGATGGAAAATAAGTGATGAAAATAAAAAGAAGAAATGAAATGAATTCATGATAATGAATGAAAAATAAATTGAGAATACACAAGAATCATAGTACCATTGATTATACATTACTTTCACTATTGATTGGATTGTATACATTATTATATATATATACAAACACGCATACACCCACACCCCCATATACATTATATACACAAAATTGATTTAGGATTGTGCAATTGGCCCATTTTACAAATTTGACAAAAATGAAACAAAATCTATATATACATATATACGATTTATATATAAAATAAGTGAATGTGAAACAGAAAAGAATCATTTTGAAAAATTACAATGAAATTCTATTCAGTTAATTCTATTTTTGAATTATTCAATTATATACATATATAAGAGATTATGAAATATATAATTATAAAAGTGAATTGAATCGAGTTTTTTTTATACATTTTACATTCGAACCCATATTGGGTCGTCTTTACCGTTCTAGTATCAATCATTTTTAGTCCATGATGCCCCCTTTACGAGGTCTGAAAAGCCTAACTTCCCCTTGAACATTTGTTTTGTTCTCGATGCTTTCAACTTAGAACTTAGTATTACCCTTTTTTATTTCTTTTTTGCTATCTTGGAAGCGTAACACATTCACCTTGATTAATAAATCTTTAAAGCAACAACAACGCATTGGTCTCGGCGATGACACGATCCAAGATAGAGCTGCCTGTAGAAATATGCTGAGATATTACCGCCAAAACGGGCGATGTGCCTACACCGCAGGTCGAGCAACGCGAAACCATGGAGCGGTATAAAGAACGAGGCAAGGAAGAAGAAGAATAAATCTTGGAAAGCATTTTTTTAGTAAAACCATAGCATCTTTAAAAAAAAAGACAATATTTTTTGCATAGGTGAGAAAATAGTGAAAATGGATATAATTCGTTACAATTTTTAAAATGTCCGCAGTGAGGTATTCCAGGAAATGCCATAAAAAAATTTCTTATTTGCGTACGTTTGTGACTGAGCATTATGAAAAAATTGCTAGAAAGCGTGCCTTTTCAATTTATCCTTTGCTAAAACGATTGCAGCAGCCTCCATTAAAAAAAAATTTAGTCAGAGACTCTTAGTATTTTAAGTTTAATTTTTGCTGTAGCCATTATATTATTTTCTACTAGAATTAAAAAATCAAGGGGAATACATGAGAAACTCTTAACTCATTTGCTCTGCAAATGCCTAGGTCTCGCCAGATCCCACTACCGTACGTTGGGTGGATGCGTTGGAGGCGAAATAGGGGAGCTGTTTCACTTCCTAAATCTCTCTGAATGGCTCTAGATGCATCTCTACACTCGAATTTATAATTCCTGTATCCATCATTTAAGTAGCTTAACGAATAGCAAGGGCAGTCGTATAAGCAACCACCGTGGCATCATCCGACAATTTATCAACCGCAAAAATTTTCGCCGGGTTGAATTTCGAATGATGCACCGACGAAATTCTTCACCTATAGGTCGCCTTCACCATGTAGTGTTCAGAATCAATATTTGCTCCACGATAGGAATGAGCATCCATTATGCTCGATGTCCATCTCTTGCAGACGAGGACGTGGTCAATTTGGTTGACGGTATGTTGATCTGGAGATCTCCAGGTCTGCCTGTGAACGGCGACGATGCGGAAAACATGTTGATCTAGCGAAGTATATTAGTCGTTGGCCGTTGTCGTTACATTCTTCATGGAGGCTGTAACCTCCAGTAATCCCCCTATGCCAACTTTCATTTCCGACATTGGCGTTGAAGTCGCCAAGCAGCAATTTTACATCGTTTGATTGAAGTGAATCGGCGGTCATAGAACTCGTCTTTAACCGCGTCTTCACTGACTTCGGTGGGGGCATGCGCGTTTATGAGCCAGAGATTGAAGAACCGGGTTTTAATGCGAATCGCACACAGCCGCTCGTTTATGGGTTTGAAGTCGATAACATGCGGCTTAAGTTGATTGTTTACAATGAACGCCACTCCAAACTCCCTGTAGCCCGAAGGTTTTCCACTTGTGAAAATAGTGTACGAATTTCGGTCATTAATCTCGCTACTAAGCCATTTTGTTTCCTGGAGTGCAACTATGCTCAGCTTATATTTTTCGACCTGATCCAAGAGGGCCCTTACGACCCCTGGCCTATTCAGGGAGCGTACATTCCAGGTTCCGAAAGAGTAATCAGTTGTTCGTTTGCGAAGTCGTCGTTGGGTTGTATCCGTCCAATCCGAGGCTTTAATTCCAGGTTCCTAGACGTAGAATTTTTCCAAGGATCGGTTGTCGGCCCATCGCTTAACCATGATAGTATGTATTCGTATAACGAAAGAGGTCCATCATGGAGAGGCCTCGGAGGTGCTGCTTCGGTGATTGACTATTTGTTTTTTGCCACCCTATTACATTTAGTAACCTGAGACGCTGAAGTTGTTAATACAGCACTCAGGCGCAGCGGTTACTCGGATAATGCGGGAAAGTAACGCCCCGTAGAGAAACATAGGAATTGGCCGGAGGCGTTCACCCTACGAAGCTCCTCCTGCATAGCTAAGGGCCCGCAGTTATGCCACAACTGAAAAGGATACAGGAATCGGCCGGAGCCTTTCAACCTTTACCCTTCCCCTTACGGGAAACCTAAATCTAATAAATAGTTTTCAAAATAATCATACAAGCAACTTTCCTTAGCAGAAGTTTGTGAAATTGAGATGGAAAAATAATTTGTTTTTGGGTCAAATCACAAAAATTTTACCCTGAAGCTTTGTAAAACCCAAACTAATTATCTGATTTATTATTTAATTTAAGGGCGGTTAGTTTTATTTTTTAGGTAAATATGTTAGCTGTGATAATCATCTAATTTAAGCTGACCAGACGTACAGCATTTTGCTGTACAGTACAGCATTTAGACCTATCGTACAGCATTGAGGAGCGTACAGCAAAATGTACAGCATTCAGACTTCAGACAGACTTAACGCAATTGAGCCTGATATGATCAGGATTGTGAACATACTTCAAAGTATTTCCCTATCGCACGATAATAATGATAAGCCTGACAACTAAGTAAAAATTCCTAGGACACACTTTTCAAGAGGCGACTACAGAGCCTCGACAAATTATCTATTAATGTTAAGAATCCGTGAGTGCAACCCGTGCTCAATATTTACCAAATTGAAACGGCATTTGAATTAAACTAACTAGACTACTAGAACTAACTAGAACGATTAGGCAGTAGTTATTTGATTACTATAAGGGATTCAAGTCGGGCCCTGCTTCGATTCAGAAAGATTATCTCTATCTGTTTCCCTACCATTAGTCCGTGGAAAGTTTTGTGAGGTCCTTCGAACAGTCCATCTCCACGAGATTAAATCCAATTTTGTTAAAAAATATGATTTCTAGGAACTGAGAAGAAATCAGAAGCCTTAATGTTTTTTTTAAGGAGGTACTACATACTAAATTTAGTGTAAAAACTCATTGACTTAAATATCCATTCATTCTGAAGACCCTGCTGCCAGAATTCAGCCCCTATTCAAATCTGGTGATTTGGCTTTCATAAAATTGTCTATTTCATCCTTTATTTGTAAAAATCGGCTACCATCCTTGTGGTTATATAAATCGTATTTTTTCCAAAACTTTTTTTTTAACCACAATTGTATTTGGATCTGTTTGTGACCCGTAGTAATTCAATTTCAGACTGGTCCGCATAAAGTTACGGGGAAGGAAATACTTCTATAAAGACAATTTGAATTTTGTAGAAAAAAAGGAAACTGTACGAAAAATTATATCTAGTAATGGCGCAATAGGTCCTTGATCGCATAAGCACAAGTAAGCATGGCTGTTTCCAAGATGGTTGTCATCAACTGTGCAGCATAATTTATTTTTATAAGAGGTGTGCCAAAAATAACGCAGCATTTTAATTAAAAACAAAACTGATTTATTTTTATTGAGAACTTTTTTATTGAATAATAAAGGACACCCAGTAGTATAGTTTTTATAAGCCTTCGTTTGGTGTAATTTTTTTATTATTTTGCTTTAATTCGGCTAAATTCTGTGATTTTTCGTTCAATTTTGTGGACAACATCGGGACATCCTAGCGCAAGCTTTTCTACCTACTAGGGCGGTAATACAATAATCCCATTGGCTTCAGTGCTGCGAATCCTCCTTTGGGATCACTCCCACAATCTAATCTAATCTAGATCATGCGATCTAAATCGTAAAAGGAAGGAAGTAATTCTAGACTACGACAGAAAATTTTAACATCATTTATGCATAATGATTATGAAAAACCCTCAGAACAATGACTTGAAGAGCCCAATGGGCTCTGAGGCAAAATCCTTTACTAATCTTACAGGTGTTTGTGGCAGTGGTAGCGGTATAGCGGGCATTCAATATGCTAGTTGTTTGTCAATAGCAAAACCGAACTCCCAGCCATCGCTGCTAACCCAAACATCGTTGGGAACTGTGTACAAAAATAAAGAGAAAAAAAACAGCTTGCGTACAAGTCCGCAACTCAGTGGGACATTTTCATGTTTTTCGTGACGATTTGCTTTTAGAATTTGACTCTTTTTGGGTCGTTCAACAAAAGTTGAACGAAAGTTGAACGTGAGTTGAACCTAAGTTGAAAGTTACACTTTTTGGGTCGTTCAACAAAAGTTGAACGTGAGTTAAACCTAAGTTGAAAGTAACACTTTTTGGGTCGTTCAAGAAAAGTTAAACGAAAGTTGAACATGAGTTGAACCTAAGTTAAAAGTTACACTTTTTGGGTCGATCAACAAAAGTTGAACGAAAGTTGAACGTGAGTTGAACCTAAGTTGAAAGTTGAATTCGAGTTGAATTCGAGTTGAATCCCAGTTGAACCCAAGTTGAACTTAAGTTGCACGTAAATTGAACCCAAGCCCAACCTCTGTTGAACCGTGAATGGCACCCAACACTCACAGGGTACCACCTAGCCCAACTTCCGTTGAACCTTGAATGACACCCAAAACTCACAAGGTACTACCTCTAATGCCAAAAACATAACGCTTTTTCGTTATGATTTTCGTGACGCTTTTCGAATTTATGTGCCAGAGTCAAGACATAAAAATGTCAAAAGAGTGCACGTGCCAGCAAAATTTTTAAGGCGCATGGCTCAAAATTTCATATTCTGTGTACTTTACGAAGCGTTCTTCTTGGGACACCCTTTATTATGGAGCACAGGAAAATTATACTCACTTTTCCATATAGGGGGTGCATGAAACTTGACACTGTTGCATTGCCTTTATTCCATGAGGAGCAACAACCAAACAATGCTCTGGATACTTCAGATCGATTTTTGTCATTACGAATGGTGTGAGTTTTGGTCAAAATTGAGTGTACAGCATTGGTCCCTTAAGGATCTGGTCGCTTAATCTAATTTCGTTATTGTAGCTACTCTAGCTTCGGAGATATTAGGTGTGTTTTTTTGGTTATCCCGTGTAGGTTTGGGTAACGTAACTTCATATAAAAAAAAATGACAAGTGCGTCAGCTGTCATTTTTTTATATGGAGTTTCGTTACCCAAACCTGCACGGGATAACCAAAAAAACACACCTATTAAGTACGTTTTTTGAGTCATCCCGTGTAGTTTTGGCGGGTAACACAAAAAAATGCCAGCTGACCCACCTGGATTTGTTTTTCAAAAATCTCCAAATGACTGTGGCAGTAAAGGTTTAAGAATTGGGGGTGTACATCTTTTCTGCTGGAAATCAGAGAAGGAAACATTTTCCGAAGCGTTTATGCGGTCGTTTCCGGACACTTGTACACACTGAATATTCAGTATATTCATCATAAATTTATCGAGTTAAAAATATTATCAATCATAGCAGCCCAATCTTAGTTGATCGACGGTCAATAGTTTCACTATCGTTGGCCTGGTCGTTAATTTTAGGTACTCCTGTTAAAGCCTAGTACTGACCTCGAGAGTGAAATTTTTCGCCCAGGGATTTTATCAATGAAAATGGATACTTACTGTCGTGGAATATGTCACAAACGGTGGGGAATTCCATAAGCTACAATCCGAGACCGGCTCCATAATTCTCCTCGGCCATTTTATGTATTATTTTTCGATTCCCCGGTCATTTGACATTTCACGATGAAATACCCGGCGAATCGGAAAAAATACATAAAATAGTGGAGAAAAATTATGGAACTGTTTTCGGATTGTAGCTTATGGAATTCCCCAGCATTCCCCACATATTCCACGACAGTAAGAATACATTTTCATGGAAAAAATCGCAGCGGCAAAAAATTTCACTCTCGAGGTCAGTACTAGGCTTAAGGAAGAAGAAATTAAAATTAAATGTTCATGTACATACTCGTGGTATACATGCACTATGTAACTTTCTGCGAACCAGATATTCCATTATGAAAACAAATATCCACTAGAACAGAAATGTCAAACTCAAAACCTGACCGGGCCAAATATAAAAATTTCGAAAACATTGATGGAAAATTATTTCAAGATTGCATCACAGAATATTAATTTTTAAAAATGAATATAAATCTCAATCACTAACAACCTCGGGACATGGAAAAATTGGGCTACCTAAAATGGAAATAACTGGAAATATTTTGAAAATGTTCTTCAATTAATTTTACACTCAAATGTTAAATTAATCAGTAACCACTCTCTGAGAATTTATTTCGGACAGCTGATTAAAACACTATAGCAGAGTAAATTTCTGTAGGTAGTCCAAAACACCCTTGAGAGCCTAAATTGATCGCTAACATACACAAATTTAGGATATTAAGGTGGCTGAAAACAGACAAACATTTATTAGGTTCGTTTTTTACTACATCCCGTGTAGGTTTGGGTAACGAAACTTCATATAAAAAAAATGACAGGTGGATCAGCTGGCATTTTTTTTATATGAAGTTTCGTTACCCAAACCTACACGGGATAACCAAAAAAACACACCTATTGTTATGTGGTGGAACAAATGTTTCCTATGGTAAAGCTGAATAAGCTGCAACAATTTATTCACCTCAAATAACTGTCAAATTGTTTGTAGAGAGAAGAAGATTTCAAATTCAAGCCACTGGCTTCTTCACGAGTTATAGTAAATTTCTTAGACTTTAGCTCAACACCAATATTTAATTATAGGTGTGTTTTTTTTGGTTACCCCGTGCAGGTTTGGCTAACGAAACTCCATGCAAAAAAAATGCCAGCTGATCCACCTGTCATTTTTTTTATATGAAGTTTCGTTACCCAAACCTAACGGGATAACCAAAAAAACACACCTATTGTGTCTCTTCGACCTGGCCGCGGTCTGCACAAAACTACGTGATGCGCCGCATCCGGTCCGCGAACCGCGAGTTTGACATGTCTGCACAAGAATAATAAATTGAATATGTAGGTACATTGTATATGTATAAAAATACAAAATAAATGATTCTTAATTTTTAATATAGTGCAATTTATGTAGTACTAATTGCCCCTTTAGCCAAAATATTGAGGGGGCAGTTGCCCCCGCTGCCCCCCTGTTCCGGCGCCATTGTGTATCCAGTAACCGTTTCCTTTTTTTTCAAAATAAAAAAATCTCACCTGCATCTAGTACTGCACTTACAATCCATCTGACCGCCACAATTTTCAATCAATCCATTCCACTCGCGTCAGGTAATGCCAAACACTGACTCCACACGCTGTCAAAATCATCTGTTCGGTCGATTTGTTCTCGGCTCAGAGGAATGTTCTCGGGACGCGAGTGAAAAAGGTGTTTCTGCAGTTCTGCAGTTCGATGACGTTTTATTTTCATTCTAAAAACAAGTGCGAGAACGCGAGGCAAAAGACGATGCTTTTTGCTGTGCTGGGCGATTGCACAAATGCGTGCTGAAGTGATTTGAATTTATAATGCGTTGGCGGAGTCGCGTGCTGTAGATGCGCTGCTCTCAACTGAACAATCCGTGAAAATGCAAACGCGACTTCAAGACAATCGGGTTCGGACTTAATCCCCGTGGACTGGTTTTGGTTGGCCACCGTCTGTGTGTGATTTTGGAAAACTGACGCCAATGTTTGCGAAAATATCCGTGAAAATCGCGTTTGTTTGTTGTGCGTGAGTTTGTTTTGATAAAGTGTCGAATCGCGAAGTGTTTTTTGCCAGTGTATACGCGGGCAACCAATGTCTGGAAATCGTTTGGTATTTCCTGATAAGCCCAAACGATCGGTGCGGGTACCATCGTCATCGTCGCCGTCGTATTTTTCGTCGCCATCGACGCCTGCTGCTGCTCCTCATTCACAAGAGCTCGTTGTTGAAGCCTCCACCGACAGCACTCAAGATCGGCATCAGTCCAGTTGGGAACAGACAAACCTCGAGGTTGGGTCGTCGCGACAAGAATCTAATCGGTGGTCGTACGTGGGAACTAATCCGATTCAAACAGCAACAGCTCGTGCTGTCCCGTTCCAAGAAACCGTCGCATATCTACCAAAGCCGGTGAAGAAACCCCGCAGTCACAAAAGCAACAATCTCAAAGTAATTAGTTTGCCATCTGAATATTTGTTTTTGTTTTGTATTTTCTTTTCTAAGTCGAATTATGCCTCGGGTGCACAGCACAACGCACACAATGATTCACAAAGCGAATCAGTGCAAGTATTCGATGGCCCATTAGAATTCCAGTCTTTTGGCTTGAGTAAAATTTGGTTCAGTCATAGAAGTGGGTTCGATATTGAAAGTGATTTGTGTAGTGATCTTCGGACTGGCTTTGGGTAACACGGAATTAGAAGCTGCAGTAAGTAGTTGCACCTTGCATGTCAATCAGAGAAGCTTCATTAATATCGTAACGAATACTAGTTTCCGGAGTGTGTGGAATGCACACCCAGTTTGAGAAATTTTGCCACTTTATATGGGAATAGCTCGATGTTCTTTTGATTCAACTACTAACTTCCAAAGGAGCGTACCATGTGTTTGGCTAGCTATCTTCAGTAAATTACACATTTTGGTCATCCTTAGTACAGTGAAGCAACGACAAGATAGCGAACAAAATTTCTAAAACTCGGTGTAAATTCCACACATTTTGAAAACTAGTTCCCGTGTGTCACAATGTATTTTGGTTCATTCAAAAATAAGGAGGCATTACACTATCAAATAAAGTTTGACCAATGGCGCAAAAAGTTTGTCCCGCTAGTGTAATAGCAAAATAAATGAAACATGTGTTTGGCCAAAAATAATGACAATCGTGGTCATTCATTTCGGGTCAAACATATGACCTTAGTGTAATAACAAAACATAGCCTTCTAGCTAGAGATGAGCATCGAAAGAAAAACATCGATGGTTACCATCGAAAAAACATCGAGACGAAACCATCGATGGTAAGAAAACATTGAACCAAAAACATCGATGTTTTGGGTTTTTTGAGTACTCAAAACGTGTGGCAGCACAAATTCGAGCTATTGAACTCATTTGAACAATTTACTAAAACTCCCCAAGAAGTCGGTGGCTTATACAAACTTAAAAAAATCGCCGACGATTATTTGAGTTACATTTGCTTAAGGCATCCTTTTTTTTTGTGGAAGGAAACGTTAAGCCTTTTCGTGAAATTGTTTTGTTCCGAAATTCGGTCCATTTTTTAGTATTCGCGGAGCTTGCTAGCTATCTGATGGCACGTTGCACTATAACTCGCGTTCGCATCCTTCAGGTTATTGGACAAAAACATCTTGGGCTGATATTTATTTGAGGGACGAAGTTCTAAAGCCCCGAAATCGTATATTTGATGAGGAAATCACATGAACGTGAAATATTGTAAATATGGCAATTTCAGCCCAAGTACAGAATTTTTCCCTTTTAGCTTATTAAGCTTTACTGGTACATGCGTTTGTCTCACACCTCATCACAGAACCAATTTTTGTCTATTTTGAGCCTTTCTTTCTGACCGGACTTGATGTAACTCAGACTAAGAATTTTCGCTCCCAAGGTTGTTTTGGGCTTCCTCTGGATGTTTATGACCGGTTCCACAATGTTCAGATCAGCTGTCCAAAATTTGACGGAAATTAATTCACAAATAATGTTGGCGTTTTAACTTCTTATCTAAGGTACTCAATTTATTTGAAGATCATTTTCAAAAGATGTAATTTCTATAGGACGTGATCCCTAGGAAGCTTCTGACTTAGATTAATAGTCACATCTTAAATGAAACATTCTGAGATTAAATTACAAAAATGCATAGGTTTCAATACGCGTATTAAATTTTTTATTCAGCGGCCCGCTTAAACCTTAGGACATGATATTTGGCCCAGACCAAAGGTTGAAACTATTCCAGGGCGAAACCACATTTGGAAATTGTGCCCTACCGGGCGTTTAAAGAAAGACACTCCTTTTTGTGTGTACAGTGTTCACGGTAGATGGATTGCATGTTGTATGTTACGATGGATTCACATTTTTTTCTGATTGGGCTGTTTGAAGTTATTTATTTATATGTTGAGGAAAAAAACATCGATAGTTGAAAACCATCGATTGTGAAAACCATCGAAACGTAAACCATCGATGGTGAAAAACATCGACGCAAAACCATCGATGGTGAAAACATCGACCATCGGACCAAAAACATAGATGTTTTCGAAACATCGATGTTCGATGCTTATCCCTAGTGTAAAGGCTGTGCGATGGATACTAAACTAATAAACCTGATTGAAATGAGCTAATCTAGAGAGCATTTTTGTTGAGATATTCAACTACTATATAAATTAAATATACAAAAATATCATATCACCATGTAAAATAAAATATATAAAAAGTCAGTTCATAAAATATCATTATACAAAATAGATTAAAATAAAAATCTTTATAATTAAAATTCAATACTAATTAAATGATATAAAATACACAACATTTTTGGCGACGAGGATTACGGTCAACATATCAACATTTAAGAATTGTCATCAATATCAAGCAATTTAAAAAAATGGCCACATCGAAGAAAAATAATCAAGATCAAGACCTCAGAGTTCTAAATGAACTGGTGAAAGAAATTAAACGTTCAAGAGAGGAAGACCATAAAGTTCTCCTAGAACTAATTTCGAAAATCAAGCAATCGTCAAATGAATCGCAGAACGATGAATTCATAATTGAATCATTATCGAAAGTCATCAACGAATTTCATTTCGACCCAGAGAACAACCATACATTCAAAAACTGGTATAGCAAATATCAGGACTTATTCCAAGATGATGCTAAGCGATTGGATAATGCAGCGAAAGTACGATTGTTAATGCGAAAGTTAAGCACAGATGCACATGCCAGGTATGTAAATTATATATTACCAAAGCAAACAAAAGACTTCGATTTTAATGAGACAATCGAAACATTGTCAAATATTTTCGGAGAAACCAAATCAATTGTAAACATCAGATTCAACTGTTTGCAACTCGAAAAACCATCATGCATGGACTATATTACATATCACGGAATCGTCAATAAACAATGTGAGGAGTTTAAAAAGCTCACAGAAAATCAATTTAAATGTCTGATTTACATTATGGGATTGAAATCATCAACGGATTTAGACATAAGGATGAAATTACTTACGAAGTTAGAAAGTGAAGCTGATACAATCACTCTACAAGCTTTGTCTCAAGAAACACTTCGCCTCATCAATCTGAAACATGATACGGTAATGTTGGAAAAATCATTTCCTCATTATGAACCAAGTGTCAGAAAAACTTTTCAAGAACAAAAATTGTCCAACCGTAACAGATGAAAAGAACAAAAACCCGATTTCACCCAAATCACACAAATCATCAATTCCAAGTACACCATGCTGGTTTTGTGGATCATTACATTTTGCTAAATTTTGTACTTTCAAAAGTCATAAATGTACAAAATGCAACAATGTTGGGCACAAAGATGGTTATTGCAAAAATCCATTACAACGCAAGAATCAGAAAATTCACTCATCACGAACAAATAATGTGAATTCAGTTTTCGTCAAAAGTATCAATGTGGAAGAACGAAGGAAGTATGTAACGGTTGAAATTAACAATAAGGCGGTTACACTTCAGTTCGACACAGCAGCTGACATTTCAATAATTTCCAAAAATGTTTTCGATAAATTGAATATAACAAACATCCGACCTTCAACAAATCAAGTAAGTACAGCATCAGGAGACAATTTGAAATTAATTGGCGAATTTGACTGCAGTGTGTCTTTTGAAGACAAAACTGTTCAAGCTGTCATCAATGTTTCAAAATTCAATCATCTCAATGTTTTTGGTTCTGATCTAATGGAAAAATTCAATTTGTTCGATAAACCAATGAGGGCATTTTGTAATAACTTAAAAATGGAAGGAGAAGGAAGTTCTAAAAGGAATCTGCAAGATTTTCTAAAAAAATATCGATCTACTCCAAGCCAATCATGTGATGGCAAATCCCCAGCTGAACTAATGTTTGGTCGAAACATCAAGACAGAACTGGATTTGTTAAAGAGTCCGATTATTGGTCCTACTAATCGAAATACAAATCAAGAAAGCCAGTATAATAAACGAAATGGTTGTAAACTCAGAGAGTTCGATATTGGTGATCCAGTTTATATTCAGATTCATCACAAAAATAAATGGAATTGGATTCCTGGAATCATTTTGTCTAAACAAGGAAATGTCATGTATAAAGTATCTATTGAAACCGGGATCGTAACTGCACACACAAATCAACTTAAAAAAAGGAAGGTGTTGAGATATTCAGCTACTATGTAAATTAAATATACAAAAATATCATATCACCATGTAAAATAAAATATATAAAAAGTCAGTTAATAAAATATCATTATACAAAATAGATTAAAATAAAAATCTTTATAATTAAAATTCAATACTAATTAAATGATATAAAATACACAACAATTTTATGGAAGAATATTCCGTTAGGTTAAAATTGTGAGTGTTCCGTATTTAAGTAAGAATTATCTAATTTTTTTAGAGCTAGCCCTCTTAAAGTATACTTTTCCTTCATCGACTACTCCAAATTTTGAGCTTCTATAAGCTGATAAAAAATGAGATTTTTGATATTACACGCAAAATGCACTTTTGGGAATTTATATTGCACGATTTTGCACGTTTCGGCGTTTTTACTGCACGTTTTTCATTTTTTCACTGCACGAAAATCCGGGCTCTAGTTATGTATATTGCAGTAGCACATTTGTAAAACCCTTGAGTGTATCCGTTATTTGATTTTAGGAATGAGGGAAATATAGATGATTTGAAATGAGTATGTTCATCATATTAGCTGAGATGGAAACACTATATTGGACTTTTCTTGGCTCTTTTGATGAGAATTGATTTTGAAATAAATTGAGTACGTCTTCTGTTGCTGCGACGAATTCCGAAATAAATCGAAATTAGGCGCACCCGCAAAGGAAGTCGAGATTAAATTCACTGAGTATTGTTATATGACCGAAAGCCCATGTCGAAAAGTATAACATTGTAGCACATTTGCACTATATGCTAATGCTAAACAAAGTCTTCTTGGTGACGTGGTTCGACATGTCTAGATACAGCCACCGAAATAAATATAAGTTCACACACAAATTCTACCATTTTTCGCTTTTAATAATTCCTGGACCGTTATAAATTTCGAAAAGGATTTTAATTGTGTTGTTTACAAACTTCCGGTTCGAAATACTGTTACTTTGGAGAAATCATTACCGTCAGTTTCACTGAAGACTCAATAGTGTCCGAATCGTGCGTTAGTCCACGCCCGTTATTGTTCAATTTCTCGTACCGGAAGTATTTTTTTTCGTCGTTTTTTTTTTGTGGGAAACGGTCTAGTAACATCTAAACGAAACTTAACGAAGACATTTTTTTAATTACTGGTTGTTTCAGTTTGTTTTTTTTTTGTTGTGGCAACATGCCACGTGGCGTTTCCCTTACAGTCGAAGAACAAGGTGCAATAATAGCGTATAAGGATTGTGGCCTTTCAAACCGCAAAATTGCAGAAAAAACTTGCAAATCATCATGTGTCGTAAACTATTTCCTCCTGCTTCGTGAAAATTATGGAAAACAACGAAGATCTGGACGGCGCGGCGACCAGCAGTTACTACGAGAGAAAAAAGACTTATTGTCCGAAATGCCACTGAGGAAAAAAGTTCGCATCAGAAATCCGGAGCGAAATGAATTTACCTGTAAGTGTGCGTCATTTCCAGCAGATTCTACACTCCAACAAAGACCTCAAATTAATCAAAAGGCAGAAAAAAACACCTTTGACCCAATATCATAAGGCGAAGCGTCTTCAAAAGGGCCAACAACATATGGATTTCGGCGAAAAGTGGAAAAGCATTATTTTCAGTGACGAAAAGAAGTTTAATCTGGATGGCCCGATGGGGCACCATTTAGGACGAGAAAAAGAAATTGCCGTGAGCCGAGACTTTGGTGGTGGCTTTGTGATTTTATTTTATTTTATTTTTATTTTACTAAATATTACAAAACGGGAATAAATTCCCAAAACATGTAATGTAAAGAATTCAATGTAAGGAAAATAAGTATAATGTAAAAACAAATTTATAAAAACAAGAAAAAAATCACAAAGAAAAGAAAAAAAATATTTAAATAAAAAAATAAGTTCAAACTACAATTCAAAAAGTTAAAATAATAAAAAAAAACAATTAAAATTCAAAAAGTTAAATGAAAAATAATTAAAGTTTTTGTAGCAAGGTGTTTTTTAAAGTAAAAAAAGAAGAAGGTAACGGACCAATCTCCAATCGGTTGTAGTTTCTCATAGCTCTAAGTAACGGAGAGTTTTTATAAATAGAGAGTGAAGATTGAGGAGGATAGAAAATTGCAACTGATCGAGTGTTGTAAGATGGAAACCGATATTTTATATCTTCTATGAGTGATGAAGTAGTAAGACCCTTGCATAACCTGTAAAGGAAACACTGGTCAAGACAGTCTCTTCTTTTGCTTAGTGATGGTAGATTTAGAAAATTAAGCCGATCTTGATAAGGCCTATAAGCCAAGTTATATTTAAACAATAAGGTTCTAGAAAACTTTCTCTGAACTTTCTCTAATGCATCACGAGAAACAGAAGAATAAGGAGACCAAACTACCGAGGCGAATTCTAATATGCTGCGTACTAGCGTCACAAATAAGTTCACACAAGTATTAATAGATTGAAAGCTAGAGGAGCACCGTAAAACGAACCCAGCTAGTTTCGACGATTTGCTAATAATCGACGAGTAGTGATCAGTAAAACGTAATTTACAATCAAAAACAACCCCTAGATATGTAACCGTAGAAACACATTGGAGGGGAATGGAGTTTATTTGGTATTGAAAAATGAAATTACAGTTTTAGATTGGCCAGCCCGTAGCCCCAACCTCAACCCCATTGAAAATTTATGGGGAATACTTGTTAGGAAGGTTTACGCCCATGGAAAACAATATCAGACCGTATCGAAACTCAAAGGAGTGATCCGCCAAGCTTGAGAAGAAATTGACCAAAATATCCTGGAAAACCTGGAAAATTCAGTCCCAAGATGAGTTTTCCAGGTAATTAGAAACAATGGAGGACCGACAGGATATTAATTTATATCAAATCGTTCAATTTTTAAAAATTATAAGCTAAAACAATAATTAAACTAACAATATTTCGAAATTAATTTATAATTATTTCGCACTAAAATTTAAGAAGTTTTCTATTTTCTTTAATTGGATGTACATTTTTTTAAATCTTTTATAACCCATGAGAAGTATTATTTCCCAAATAAATAATTTGTAGTCGATTTAATATTTATGTAATTTGTTTTTATTGATTTTTGATGCTTTTTATGGGTGAACTTATAGTTATAATTATTTCGGTGGCTCTAGCATTGAATGATTGTTTACACAAGTGGCTGATACTGGTTAAGTGCTTGGCCAGTACCAATGTGTTTTGATTTGGTTAAAATGCATTGGTACGCGATAATTTAATACCCTGACGGATACGCTATATTTTAATGGTCTAACTGCGTATTGATAAGTAAGATTTAATGCTGACTAAGTCAGAGCCCTTTTGTAAACAATCGACCAAAATCCACTAGGCATGGGTGATTTGAAAAGTTAAAAAGCAGACTAGACTTGGTCGAACAACGGGCGCGTCAACAAGCTGACGCGCTTAGCGTAGCATCGAAATTGTTCCTAATAGTATAATTAATTACGCTTTCATAAACTGAGAAAAAAAAAATGGATTTAAAGTTTTTGTTGTTGTTATAATTCAATATTTTGTTTAACTTTTGCCAATGTTACAAAATAAAAAGCCATAAATTCAGTTAATATCACTAGTTTGCATTTAAGCTTCGTAAATTAGAAAGTTTAAACGGAGCAGTGAAAGTACACGAAAAAATTGTGCATTATCGATGTGCACTTACCCGTGTTTTACTTACTTGTTTCGATGGATTATTATATGTGTCTGTACAACTAAAGATTTTTTTTAGCATAATGTTTTGATTTTACTAAAAACTTTTCGAAATTCACTATTATCACTCGCCGCCTCATAAGCTAATCTAATTTTGGACAATTTACAAAGTCACCTCAATTTTATTGCCACAAAAGGACTAAAACTTCCAACAAAATTAATTTATCACACGATTTTTATGAGCTCATTTAACCCATTCCCTATAAACAAATCGCGTGTGTAAAACCACACCAAATGGTTGCAATATAGTAGACATTCATGTACAGTTCTCGGCACAATTATTTACACAACCGAAAATGCCATACATTAGCAGCCTATAATGCACTATAACTTTTAAAATAAATCATTAAATATTTTTACACAGTTTTAATCCTTAGCATCTTCTTTAAGTACACGATACAAAAAAAAAATCACTTTCAACGAATCACAGAAGAAAATAAAATAAAAAGATGAATGGCAAAATTATTTACACATCCATTGAGAACAGGCAAAATTATTTCCACAAATCTATTAGCTTCATTTTATTTCACTTCTGTAAGGGAAAAATTGATTATTTCTTTAAATTGAAGTAAATGGTCATGTAAAATAACGTCACTTAGTAAGATGTGTTGCCTTCTTTTGACGCAATGACTTCTGTGAAGCGTCTCGGGATCGAATCTATTAGTATTTGTACTTGCTCTGATGAAATTGAGCTCCAAGCCGCAATGAAGTCCTTCCAAGCCTGATTTGGGCTCCTACCGATATCTTGAGGTATTTTGGATTTAACCATGTGCCATAGACTCTCAATTACGTTTAGATCCGGACTTTGGGCAGGCCATTTCAACACTTCTTGCTCCATTTCAGTTAAGTATCGCTTAATTTTTCTGCCTGTATGTATGGCCGCATTATCTTGTTGGAGGATAAAATCAGTCCCAATTAGTTTGGAGCCTGCGAATAGTTCAACATCATTTAGGATTTCTTAATAATATGACTGTGTCATATTATCGGGGCATCTAACAAGGGGTCCAACGCCACTGTATGATATGCAACCCCATATCATGATTTTACCACCCTTAGAATGCCTTATAGGCTGCGGTTGCCTCGTTTTAGTTTCTGTATCAGAGTAGTAAAATTTACATCCATACGAGCCATCCAAGGAGCAAGTTGTCTCATCCGTCCACAGAATGCTCCTCGAAAACTCTGGTGGCTTGGAAATGTGATCTTTAGCAAATTGTAATCTCGCTTGTCTATTTTTCTGTGTAATGTATGGCTTTTTTGGACGACATAAGCTTTAATTTTATTTTCGTTCAACCTTCTTCGGAAGGTTCTTTCGCTAATCCTAAAATTCAGGTCTGCAAATACGTTCTGGATCTTTTCAGAAGGGTTTCTCTTAAAGGAACGGGATATTTTAGAATCATCCTTCCTGGTTGTAGATCTTTTCCCTCCTCTGCCGCTTTAGTTCTAACACTTCCGTATTGATTGAACTTCCAAACTTGATAATAAATGGTTTTTCGGAAACATCCATATTTTTTTGAAAGCTCTATTGCCGAAATACCTCTATTAAACTCTGCCATAATGGCCACCCTTTTTCTATTGAAAGTTCAATTGCTCTTGGCATATTTCCAACTCGTCTCTCTGCAAAACCTTACAATACTGAATAAAACAACCCTCTGTCCCGTCAATTTGCCATGGAAATTTAGAACCGTTACCGTTATAATTTTGCCTGTATTGAATGGATGTGTAAATAATTTTGACACTTCCTATTATACCATTTTTTTCGTTATTTGTTGGAGTTAAAAGATGGTTTTTGTGTTGTTCTTTCAACAACATAGCAAAGAATCAAACTGAGAGAAAAATATCATCAAATTGATACTAGTTGAAAAGTTATGAGGCTTTAAATGCTGCTATACGATGGTATTTTTTGTTGTTTCAATAATTTCGCCGAGCATAGTATGTATCCACTTCCACTATATCCACAAGTGACTATAAAGTATACAAAAGCAAAGCACAAACATTTTTGTTTAAAATGCTATGAAAACAAAACGAATTGCTCATCTCATCAACTTTGCGCGTCACATTGTGGTTGTGGCTTAATGAAATGTAAAAATGTTGGAAAAGGCGCATCGCATCACATCACAGGAAATTTATGTCTTACACATTTTGAATATTTTCCCTGCCATCGATCACGACGGAAGGCGTCAAGATTCCAAATATTCGTCGGTCGGTATTTTGCATATTAGATAAAATGTGCGGCTGCACCACTTTCGCGCAGTGTATGTAGTATGTCTTTAATCAAGACGAGTCATCCGTTTTTTTATTTATAAGAACACTTAAAGGAGTCTTTAGAGTCTTATTCCAGATCAAATCTATTTTGTTAATCTTTTTGAAATTTGCTTTGAAATTTGGTCTTCAGTAACAGAATAGGATAAACGAAGGATAGTCCGAATCAAATGGGAATAGAAAGTACTCGTAATTCGCCTAGTCACCATAAATAAATGAAAATAAATTACATGCGCGACAGTCCAACATAGGGCTAAGGTCGCAGATGTGTTAGTGCCATGCAATTTCCAAGATCTTAACTGCTTTTTTGTTGAGGTGTTGAGATCAACAGCACGCTCGGCCGTGTTATTTATCCCCAGAAATGAGGAGCCTATTTTCTAAAGCCAGCATCTCCAATTTTTAAAAATTTTGAGTTAATGATGCCAGCCGATAGGTAACTAAATTATCTATAAGCTTCTGGGATCAGAATCCTTGATTTTCAATTAAAACCCCTCTAAGTTTAATAAAGAAAAATGCGGTTATTTACAAAATCCGCCATCTCCAATCCAGTTTGGGTTTCAAAATACGCCAACTCTTTTTCATATGGTAACAAAAAACGCCAACTCCTGTACAGTATGGTAGTTGAAAATTGTTCAGTATCAAAAACGTACATATCCATAAATCAAATTTTCGATTAAACTTCTGATGAATTCGATTATAATTAAAGTATTGGTACAATTAAAGACCAATATTTTTGTGAAGTGAAATATAGAAATACGCGATTAACATATAGGCCAGTCAATAAACCGAAAAATAAGGCGTTAAGTCGCAAAAAATTGCTCGGCTCTGGTTTTTTTGGGATATTGTTAGGATAGATATCAGAAGTGTACCACCAAGTTTGCAACTTCGAAAAACCTGTGCTAACCCCATGACCCTCAAAAAACCTCAAAATGTTCGGACTTTTTTCATATTTTTGTTTGTAATTTCTAAAAGGTGCTTCCTACAAGTAAGTTGTCTACTGCACTGTTAAAGCTAAGAAAATCTTCTTTAATTTGAGTGTAACCCCAGCTTAGGCTTAGGCGCAAAGGATCCCAAGATACAGAACTTTAAACATTGTTTTTTTGAAAAAAAGTTCGAAATTGTAATTTCAGTCATGTTCCGAGCTGAATATCGGCTTAAATGCGCATTTTACAGAGAAAGTCATGTGACATGAAGTTATAAACCAGTTCCTTAGCTGTATATATGTCGAATGGAATCAGACCATGGGGTCATAGGGCTGCCCCTGAAAATTAGGTTCTTCTAAGAAAAACTTTTTTCTTTATGTACCAATATTAACCAAACTTCACCCAAGTATGTTGCTGGTTAAGCCTAAAAAAATATCTAGGAACGGATGAAATCGGAACACTACGTTATAGGGCTGTCATACAAACCAACCTTTGGAAATTAGGCTCTTCTAAGAAAAACTTTTTTCTTTATAGACCAATCTTAACCACCCTTCCCTCAAATGAGTTTTTTAGTAAAGCTTCAAAACATATCTAGAAACGGATGAAATCGGAACACTAGGTCATAGGGCTGTCATATACAAACCAACCCCTGATAATCAGGTTCTTCTAAGAAAAACTTTTTTCTTTATGAACCAATCTTAACCAAACCTCACCCAAATGTGTTCCTAGTAAAGCCTCAAAACATATCTAGGAATGGATGGAATCGGAACATTACGTCATAGGGCTGTCATACAAACCTCCTAAAATACAATTTCGGACTTTTTTACAAAAAAGCACATTTTTTAAAGTGCTGTATCTTGGGATCCTTTGCACCTACAAAGCTAAAGTTACACTCAAATTAAAGAAGATTTGCTTAGCTTTAAAAGTGCAGTGGACGACTTACTTGTATGTACAGATTTCTTTGTTCTCTCCCTAGTAGTAAAACAATCTAAAATTATAAGGAATTGATTGCGAGCCTTACAGCGAATTCACTGCTAAAATTAATATAAATAAATCATGTTGAAACGCATCAAATATTGAATCGTATGCCAATAAATTCAAAATTTACACTTTTTTAGTTCCAGAACAGAAATGTGAACTTCGATACATAAATTTGACACGTAAAATTATTACAGGTAGAAAAGGTTCATGAAACGTCAAGCCTATCCAGTTCTGTTCTGGAGCCAACAAATTGCAAGCTAATTAATCCTAGGTTTCAATTACATTGAGCTAGTTTACTCGTTACAACCCAAAAATGTCGTAGGTGATTGGAGTAATTTGCTGATATAATTATGGGAATTGAAACTTTAGAATGGATTTTTAAATTTTTATCCGCAATCCCGGGGACAATGTGACTTGGTTATTATTAGACCAGTCAATTACCGATTTTAGGTCGCAAAAAATTGCTCGGGTCTGGTTTTTTGGGATATTGTTAGGATAGATACCAGAAGTGTACCACTAAGTTTGCAACTTCGAAAAACCTGTGCTAACCCCGTTACCCTCAAAAAACCTCAAAATTTTCGGACTTTTTTCATATTTTTGTTTGTAATTTCTAAAAGGTGCTTCCTACACTCAGAGAAATATTCACTAATATTGAACGAAATATATTTAATTCAAACGATTTCCGCTTTTGATTTGGCTCCACACGCAAATGCGTTTAATTCTAACGAGTAGCGTTTCTTTCAAAAGCATAATGAGTTGTAAAAAAGCGTTTGAATTAAAAGAATTTACGTTTACCTGGAAAGTCGATTTAAACGTATTTTTCATTGAAATAAACACTTATTCTTTTATTGTAAACGGGTAAAACATTTTAAATAAATGAAAGGCAATTGTATCAAACGTCTTCATTTTTATATTGAACATTTTTGTTATTTAAACTAAACGAAGCATTCTTTTTAATGAAACGGTATGTATTTCGAAAGTAACGCATCCCGTTTTCATTTCATAGAAATTGCCCCATTCAAAATAATTGAGTTTTACATGAAATTAAAGGCAAACTCTGCTGAAATAAAATAATACATTCCGTTTGATTGTCCATTCTCCATTCGATTAGATACTTACTGTTACCTGTGTTGACCAATGAATAAAGAATAAAACTTATGAAAACTTCAGAAAAACACTTTATTTTTTATTTAGGTCTAATTTTAATACGATTAATCATTACACTTTTATTTTAACACCTGCTAAACTTAAATTGCACGTTGTCAAGCGTCCATTCCTCCAGATGAATGCAAAAGTACATTCACGAAAACACTCTTAACATCGACGAAGATTCTAATACGCGTTTGTTGTTAGACACTATACACATTTGTTTGGAATTACTATGAACACGTGAGACTCATCGGACCGGCCAGAAGTATTAACTACCTGTTGTGCTACGTTGAAACAAATGATATTTTGGCATCGCGTCCTTGAGGTATGCGTATTTGTTACGTAAAGGAATGTATACACATTACTATGTAATGCGGAATCTTTTGATTTAAACGACCGTCGTTTGCGGTTTAGCTGCTCTTTTGTTTTAAAAGAAATTCTCTTAGCGTAAATGAGAACTCGTTCAAATCAAACGATATTTTTCAAACGAATACTGCGTTCAATTTAAATGTGGAGCTTTTAATATGAATGTGCGTTTTTTTCTCTGAGTGTACGAAGTAGAAGTACTTATGTGGTTGGTTCTATAAAATGCCCTAAAATAATAGCCTCTGGAGGGGGGGGGCAGGCAGAGCTGCTTTGTTTGTGCCTAGTTAATTTTAGCAGCTATAGCAAGGACGAGGCATCAAATAATACAATAGAAAGGTATTTAAAAAATCGGAAAATTATGGCGTCCTAAAATTGTATGATAAATATTAAGGCCAAAATGCCAAATCCATACACCCGAAGATGTCCAGATCAAATGTGAATAAACGAGTTCCAATGCTAGTTTTAATAGCAGAAACCTTTTCTGAATTTTATTAAAAATTGGGTGATATACTGAAAAATAAATTAAAATATTTTCATTTTAAACCTTTTTACAAAGCTTCACAACTCTTGAAAAAACGCAAGTTCAGCCATGCAATTTTGTGTGAGTATTCGCATTAAGTTCATGATGATTTTTGCTTAAAGTTTAGTTGCTCCGATCAAAGACCCCACTATCCCCCTTTGAATTTGGCGAAACGGCATGTCCACCATCATCATCAATGTGGCACGATAGCCCGACGTCGGGCTTTGGCTGCCTAAATCGGTGACCTCCAATTGTCGCGGTTACGCGACCTTGTCCTCCAGTTTCGGAAATCCAGTAGCTGGTGGCTGTCTTCACCTACGGAGTTCTCCCAACGAGCTCTCGGTCGTCCACGCAACCTCCCTCCGTCAATTCGTTGTGCGTTCATTACTTTCTTTGGCATGCGATTATCGTCCATCCGCTGTACATGCCCCGCCCATGGCAAACGTTGAAGCTTTACGATTTTCGTTATCAATTGGATAAAAACTAAGGGTTCCTCCCATACAAAGTGACCACCAGGAGTTTGTTGTTGCACTACTCATTTTATAAACTGTAGAACAAAGTTGCCTTGTCATTTTTCATGCTTTTTCATAGAAATCACTTATATTCACGAGTCAATGCATCCTTGATTTAAGGAGAAACTCAAGGAGACCTTAAAATTTTCTATAGTCAACCCCACGTGAAGTCAAGGTAGCTACCCACCTTCCTTGAAATATAATATTTCAAGTCTATTGAAAACTTAAGGTCTCCTTGAGTTTCGCCTTAAATCAAGGATGCATTGACTCCTGAATATAAATGATTTCTATGAAAAAGTATGGGAAATGACATTTAATTTATTGCATTTCGGCTCATAAATACGGGCCTCAGTTTTTATCCGATTCAACTGATTTTTGGTGGGTGGTATATTGGTGCCTCCCCCCCCCCCATTGACAATAAACCAAAATTTAGCTTTCTGTTTCAATTTTGGGGGAATTATGGACATGCCTTTTTGCCAAATTCAAATGGAGGGATAATGGGGATCCTTGATTAGAGCGACTCAGTGTTTTGCTGAAAATGATCTTGAACTTATTGTGGATACTTATAGTTATGAATTGTCAATGCATCGAGTTCTTCTGGCCTAAATTAAGCAAAACACATTTTTCACGGTATCGTAGGATACGCCGAAAAGGAAATATTTCATTTTATATTTGACGTTTTTAGCATTTTTATGGCTTGCTAAAACTCGTGCTTTTTTTGGGATATACATATGTATTAAATTATATTTTTTCAACTGTATCCCGTAACTCACTTTCGAGTCATTGCTCAACGATTCAGTCATGTATTTACTATTTCGAGTTTTACTTTAGGGAACTTGATTTTCCTAGAACCATCACATGAAAAGGTCTCTCGCTTTCTAGTAATGGTGGAGTAAGGCTGAACCGTATGGACCACCGGGGCTAACATAATTTAATTCAATTGCCTTCAAATCATATAGAAATATCAACTTCCGCCCCAATGAATTTCGTTGTCTTTTCAAAAACCATAAACTTTACTGCTTACGTTTATTAAAAAATCTCGTTGAATATCATTTTTTTTTCACCGTTTTTTGAAACTTTCATTCACTATTTATTACGAAAAATATAAGGGAGAGATAATTTAATCGTTTCTGTTTCTTTTCTCATTGGAAAAACCGACAGATCTTAACTTTTATCACGCTGAAAATTTAGATTTTTCACTTTCAATATCCGTCATATTCAGAATGCTCACTTTCAAAATCCGCCATTATTACACTTCAATTTCAAAAACCGCCAACTCCAATTTTTAAATTAAAATAACTCCCTTATTTAACGCGGGAGTTTTTTGGAACTCAGTGAATTTAACAAACGGGCAATAATACAAATGTAGGGTGAAACATTTGAATTGTACATCAGGTAGTATAGCCGTAAACCGTTTTTCTTGATTTACTCAAATTGCTTTGTCGTGGAGATGGCGGCTTTTGAAAATATGCCCCTCAAATGGGTGCTCGTTTAACATGTGAGTGAGATCATAGTCCGTCACATGGGACGTGAGTTCGAAAATTCGCTCTCTCTCTCTGTATACCGTAATTGTGGCTTGTGGGGCATGGTGCGCTGACTCATCCATTATGTGGCTATATCGAGATACGTACATATATGATTCGCACTCTCGTCCGTTTATCCGATTCTTTCCCCACTGATACATTTCGAAGTAAATTTCTAAAGTATCATTAACATCTTGTGGTCTATTATTATTAGTAGGTATGTAGTAGTATTAACTTGTAATCGTATAAACTCCTTTTAAGAACACATCTAAAACATTTTCTAACCATCGACTTTTTGGTTGCGTTTAACACGCTCCGTACATTCCGTACATATGACTTGTACATCACACGCATGTTTAAAGAGATAATTTCGTTGTACGAACTGGACAGATAACATTCGCAATGATTCCATATTCCATCCAACTCAAAAGATACACCTTCAACCAAGTCATATTGAAATGTTCTCCCCTCGTACTAAATGTGTACACAAATATTGATGATTACTTTACATTTTGTTAGTTTCATTCCTCAAATTGGAAAATTTATGGCCCAGTTGTTGATAAGCTCTCTGAAAACTTGATAGTGACATCTAAGAAGTTATTTTGTGATTGATGAAGGTATACTTTAAGAATTAGTAGAACACAATTCTAATGTTTGGAATTGAAAGATGCAGCGTGAATATTCATTGGATTGGAATTTGATAAATGGGTGCATGTATATTTAGACTACTTAAAATGCAGAGGGGTAGCATACTTTATAAATATCCACTTGAATGAATGGAAATCTAGCAGAATGCCTCTCAACACTCTCGATCTTTCGCGTGGTTTTTAATAATTGAGTTTTATTGATTGACCTCACTCTTTCAACATGTCAGTCATTGCGTCTTTTTAATTTATTTTGCAATCTTTTTTATTTTTAATATGATAGATGATAAATGTCACTTCAATTAAATTTGTATTTTCTCTTCTTTTACTTACAGACTGGACCGCTATTTTTCATCATAATGCGACTAAATTTAAAGATAGTTCTACTATGTCTATGTATAGCCGTGTGCTTAGTCATGATATCCGTCTATATGAAATGTTCGGATTTTACGCTGCCACGTGGTCTTGTGTCACCGCGCTGGGAACGTCAATTGTACAACAATGCACGCCCGCAAGATCATTACGAAGAAATTGATTGTTTTATAAATCACGAAAATTCAATACGATGTCGTCGCGAACTCAACGAAGTCTACATACCGTTTTCATTTCTTCGAAGCTATTTCGAGGTATACGGTACGCTGACAACGGATAATGCGGGCGTGACACGATTTAATTGGTCGCACAGTAATTCAAAGGTGAATTATCCCAAAGGAAAATACGATCCCCGAGGATTGTTTATGTATTTTGAGAATTACAATGTTGAGGTAAATACACGATGCAAAGAGACAGCTCGGATAAATGAGGTTGATTCTAATTTATCGGTTTTGTTTATTTTCATTTTGGACTCTTTTAGGTGAGAGATCGTGTAAAGTGTATCAGTGCATCGGAGGGAGTTCCCATATCGACGCAATGGGAAAAGCATGGATATTTTTATCCGACACAAATAGCACAGTTCGGACTGTCGCATTATAGCAAGAATTTGACGGAGCCGGAGCCAAGACGAAAGGTATGCATATATTGATTTAATTAATTAAATTTTTAATTTGTTAAAATATTTACGATATTATCTTGTCATTTTGTTGTTACATCAAAAATGTGGCTGGTAAAAAAGGGCCAGAGCCTTTATTAAACCGCAGCAAATTTATTGCCTTTTTTGTTTTGATAGAGCTTAGTGTTTAGCAAATCTAAAATTCTTTCGTGTCAACAGCACTCAAGCAAAATAAAGAAATAGTCGGCGATGATCGACAAATTGACCATGCTATCCAAAACTTTGGAAAGTTGATTTTTTAGTTGAATTTTCTACTAGTTTGGTCTGGATGCGGTTTATGGGAATAGGACTTCCGGCAGAGCGTGTTGTTGATCTCAAACTTCATGTAAATGTGATGTCGCTAACATATCTGAGGCCTAAGCTCAACGTTGGGCTGTCGCGCAAGTTACTTATTTTTAGTACATCCTCACCTAAAAAGTGAGAAGATTAGCCCCTGATGTGCGTATTTTAAAAGGGGGAACATTGAAACCTGGATAAGGACAGTCTTGGGTCTGCAGTAACAGGAATCGTCTCTTAACCGTTTGGTGTTGACTTAGATTTAGAACTTATCAAATATGGATGTAATTGAAATCAGATATTCAGTACACAGTGAGGCTTAATAATTATATTAATAATTCGGGATAGAGATGGAGTAAAGGCTTGGGCTCAAAGTAGCGCTAAAATTAAAGTCAAAATGAAGTTTAGGGTAACGAATAGGGTTAAAGTTATTTTTGAGTCGTACTTAGTTATTGTTATTATTAGGTTTAAATTTAGGGATAGGTTTTGCGTTAAGGTTGAGTTTGACTTTTAGGCTTAGGCCAAGGTTAAGGTCAAAGTTAGGGTTATCATTCAGTTTAATGTGATGTATAAAGTTACCAAGATTTCCAAGGTTACCAGGGCTACCATGGCTATCAAGTGCATAATGGTTACTAAGATTACCAAGGCGACCAAGAGAACCAAGGTTACTGAGGTTACAGAGGTTACCAAAGGGGGGCCAAGGTTACTAAGTTTACCAAGGAGACAAAGGTTACCAAGCTGGTCATCAATATTGTTATTATTCTCAAACAAATTTGGAATAATAGGGCAGTGAATATTATCGGCTTCACTTCATGAAAATGAACGTATTCAATATCATTTATTGATATTTTAAGTCGATTTTGTAAATGGAAAACTGCAAAAAAAAAAAATGATATCTCACAAAAATAACTGTGTTGTTAAAGGTTTCCGTTCCGCCAAAGAAAAAGGCGTGAGTCGCAAAAAGGATTGACATAAGTACAATCCCGCCGAAATACTCGTATCTTGTCTCAAGGATATGCATATTAGAAAAAGATTAAATAGCTTCCACCAAACCAGCGCGGTGCGGTGGTGGTACGCGTCGGAATGTATGAAATAGGTTTCGCCGCGTTACACGACGCTGAATTTGCCAATTCGTGTGTGTGTACCGCGTGCCGCTCCCGCGCTGGTTTAAAATAACAGGCGCGACAATCCAGCATTGGACTAAGGCCGCAGGATGTGTTAGTGACATCCTATTTCCAAGATCTTATCTGCTTTTTGTTGAGGTAATGAGATCAGCATCACGCTCAGCAGTGTTATTTATCCCCATAAATGGGTACTCGTTTAACATCTGAGTGAGATCATAGTCCGTCACAAGCTCGTGAGTTCGAAAAACACCATGGAAGACGGTGAGATTCGAACTCATGAGCCTGTGCACCGAAGGTGCGCGCACTAACCGCTAGACCAGCTAGACTACGCGCTGGTTTGGTGCAAGCTAATTTTTTCCACCCTTTTTGCCGGGACCTGGATAAGGTTAATAACAGAATAAAACCAATCTTATGAAAATTAGGAAAGTACTTTATTGTATAAAAAGATGGAAAAAGTGTTCTATACGAAAGGAAAGCGAAATAAGTTTCTAAAATGCATTTTTGTTTACAAGGCTCGAAGATCTAAAATAAAATCATAGCAGCGAATAGCACCCTCCACCAGTTCCCCGCTGATATAAGCGTTTAAAAAAATTAGCTTCGACCAAACCATCACGGAAGCGGCTCGTTGTAGTAGCTATTCAAATTTGTTTTCTCTTGAACCGAGAGGGCTTGTCAGTTCTTGGCCGTTGTAGTACCAACGGGTAGCTCCGGGACGATTGTACGGATGTACGTATGTATAGAATTTGCTCTAGTTTAACAAAGTGAGTGTTTAAGCTTTAAAGTACGAAATGTCAAAATACATACGCTGTGGAGTGTATATTGAACTAAGCCCTAAGAATTTGCTTCGAATTATACCTTTTTCCTTTTCGGACCTTTTCGGTTTTTATCAATCGGACGCTCTGCTGTCATTTTAACGTTGTCAAGCAACAATCCCAATTGCCATTCAAAACAAAAAAACGGCTGGTTTTAGCCGGGCTGTTGAAACGTTTATGTCGACATCGTCCTTCTTGATCGTATAAACTTTAAACTGATGTCCTTTTTATAACTTCATGAGGACTGGTGTAAGGTTATTGAATCGGGTTTTTACAGGAATCAACACTTACTTGCCGGTTATGACACTTTTGGCTACTGCGCCATGAAGAAGATTGAATTCTGGAACGTGTGTACTCTCTTGGGCAATGGTTCAGTGAGTGAGTTTAGACTTAACAAACTCAACATCTTGGGGCTGATCGAAATTAGATTGTGGAATAGAGGGAATATTGTATTCCGGAAAAGCTTCTCGGATTAACTAAAACAGCCCATAGCAGCCTGATTGGTTGGGAACCATTTTTTTGATAGAATTACGACTGCCAGGTTCCGCACTAAAATGAGGAACTTTACAACAATTCAATATTACGCTCCAACTGAACCTGATAGCGTCGAAGTAAAGGACTCCTTTTACGAACAACTCAACGCCATCCAGTGTAAAAGCAACATTGTAGTGGTGATGGGAGTTTTAAATGCTATGTTTGGTGCCGACAATGACGGATTGAGGCACGTGATAGGGATGCGCACGGTCTGGGTAGCCGGAACGATAACGATGAGAAGTTTTTAGAGTTCTGTAACTTTCCCCGCCTTGTCATCGGACAATATGTCTAAAATAAAATAACAGGCGCGACAGTCCCAACATTGGACTAAGGCCGCAGATGTGTTAGTGGCATTCAATTTCCAAGATCTTAACTGCTTTTTTGTAGATGTGTTGAGATCAACAGCACAGCAGTGTCATTTATCCCCATAAATGGGTGCTCGTTTAACGTCTGAAACTGAATTCGTTCATGGTGAGTCTCGAACCCAGAACCCTGTGTACCGAAGGTGCGCGCACTAACCACTACACCAGCCACCAGGTTATGTTTGAGCAAAAGAATTGCCATAAGATCACCTGGACGTATGTTGATCGGCACCGAACAGAGAATCAATGGACCATTTCTAACAGGTTTTGAAGTTACCTTCTGGATGTTCGTAATAAGAGAAGTACTGACGTAGGTATAGGTAGAGAGCACCATCTTCTTCTTCTTCTTCCTTGCCTCGTTCTTTATACCATGGTTTCGCGGTGCTCGACCTGCGGTGTAGGCACATCGCCCGTTTTGGCGGTAATATCTCAGCATATTTCTACAGGCAGCTTGGATCGTGTCATCGCCGAAACCAATGCGTTGTTGTTGCTTTTTCATTTGACACATCCAGGTGTTCTTCGGTCTGCCTCTGGCCTTGGGTCCATCAAGTGGAACTTCCATTGATATCGCATCGTAGAGAGCACCATCTGATGGTTGCAAATGTTCGTTTGCGAATTGCTTCCGTGCAATATCGGCGAGACGCTCCGTCTCGGCGCCGTTCGACACCGCCAAATTAAAGTATCCAGCTGTAGCACAACAATATAACTATAATCTCGCGCAGAAAACAGCTGTGATTATAAGTCGCCTGCTTGATGGTTTAAATGTACACTGGGATGCCATAAAGAATGCGTACCTAGAGAGCGCTGAGACCGTCCTTGGCCCAAATCCGGCCTCCCGGCCAAAGCCTTTGATGTCGGACGCAACATGGCAGAGGATTGTCGAACGGAGAGAGCTCAGAGTGGACCTACCGTCAGCAAAAGGCGAGAATCGTCGTGAAGAACGTAATCGTTGGCGCACGGGTCAAATATCTTTCGACGAATTAACTCGCAGGCGAAAGTGGCACTGGAATGGTAATATATTGCGGAAGGTGCATTGCTGGTCGCGCTATGCAATGGATCCCCTTCGATACCGATAAAAGATTCACCCTAAAATCACGCGGCGCAGATCTGTGGATGAGGAATGTGCGTCTTTCAGAAAGAACTGGGGTTAAATACGATACATAGCCAGGAACCGACGCGATGGCGACTAGGTGTAGTAGACGCGCCTTGCCCCACAAAAGTTTAAGACAGAACTTTATCAAGTTAATGTTTGTGCTGGTGAAATGTTTTCTGTCGCCCTTTTCATTGCACTTCTCTTCCTAATACATACTTAATGATTTGCTTCACTAAGTGGATTTGTAGTTTACTCTTATTGCGCTCACTTCATAAAATTTCAACATCGTTGAAGTTATATAGAGTGCTTAGCAAGAGCAGATAAATTGTCGTTGAGTGTCCTTTTGGCATCATTTTTGTGCTGAATAATATGGGTTCCTAATTTCTGATCTCAATAGGTCTTGTAATTATTCGTCTCCGTTCCTGTTCGAAAGCAATTTTCAACGGATCGAGAGTGGAGTGGTCAATTTCTTCTAAACGCGTTAGAGTGTCGGGACTCGGAAACGACATTGGTTTTAACTTTTACGTATACTATTTCGTTTGTAAATTTGGAAATTTACGGAATTTGACGTGCTTGTCGTCCATATGCTTTCGAAAGATTCTGCAAAAAAGCATGTGTCAGAGGCAAGTGATCGGTCTTGATCAGGAATTCTCTACTTTCATTCATAACTTGAAAATATTCAAGAGCCAACTATATCGCTCTTTGAAGAGCCAAACTAAGTGGTTTCCATTCCTAGTTTTGAAATTGTTCAAGTGTGGCACACATTACGAATGAAACGTTGACGCATAAAACAAGTGGTGCGTCCCATATAGGCTGCAATAAAAATGCGGTGCAAACCAGCATGTTCTTGCTCCCGATTTTTCTGATTTTTCCTTTCCTTGCCTACTTGAATGTGGTTCTGTTGTGTTGGAACGCTCCTTATTTCGCAGTGATTTCTCTTCTATTGTCTGCATGCATATCTGTCATGTGCCATTAAAACATGCTTTCTCATCTGACGGGATCCTACTTGTATTTTATCTCGACATTTACCTTGAGTAATTACATCGAAAGCCTCTTTTGGCCATCTCTTTTTTAAATTCACTTAATGGGGTCCCGATTGTCTAGCTTTTTAGTTCCTTTCGGCATTAAGTTATCGAGGTATTTGGGGTGTTAAATGTATTCTCCAATTGTGCATGGTTAACCTGTGCTGTTGTTAGCTTCTGTATTGTCAGAACCGTATTTTTAATTTAATTAATATTAAGCCGCAGTTGTATAGTTTCCAGAGGTTGTTCATGGTAGATATTTGCTAAATCCTCAAGGACATTTGGACGATGTATCTAGTCGAAACCTGAGCCTGTGTTTCCTTCACTTCTTCATTGCTTCCGTTCATTGACATTGCCCGTTCGCTGCTCGTTTGTTGAAAATCGTTTCCCTTGGCTCTCTCTATACATTCTACCAGTATAGGGACTTCACTTTCGCTGCTGTATCTGCAGTTGTACGGTATGTGAAGCGGAACAACGCGTTTCTCCGACAAATTTGATTTACCAGTATTTTTTTAATTTGAGAAATGCACACCCCAGACCCTCTGCTATTACACTAGAGTACGCTTCCCCAAAACATGACCAGCGGAGATACACTGTATCAGACCCGTAAATTTACTCAGTAATAAAGAAGCTTTCGTTCTCTTTCATAAAAAAATATGTTTAGCATCCATCATCGAAGATTCTGCGAGGATTGTACTGTAAAAAAGTCATCTCTACTGTTTCACCAATAAACTACTATGTGACGGATAACAATAATTGCTTTCGATATAACTTTTATAACTTTATACTATCATTATTATTATTTTTCTAAAGGAGTTGCTATTTATCATTTCAGATTCTTGACGACGGAGACACAACATTATTGGAATGGAACGTCCCGAAAAGAAGTAATCTGTCACGAATCTGGCACACAAAACTTAACACAACGGTTACGTACTTTACAACAACTAGTCATTACGATAGTGCAATACAAATACAACAATTAGATCACGTCCTAGATTTAGTCTTAAGCATCGATCTTATGCTGAAATCAAATAGCAGTAGTCTCGTCGTAACCTTACAAAATCGCGAGACTAAACGAATCTTCAACATTTATTATATCCTCGCCGATCTGTTGTTGAGCGTGCAAGGTGAAAACATTTATTATGGAATTGGAAGCAATTCACTGAATGCATGGAAACATTTAACACGCGACCTATTGGTGGACGTGCAAAAAGGCTTGACCGGATTCGAGCGAAAATCCTTGAAAATACGACGAAGTGAATTGAAAATAACGGGAATTTCATTGTTGGGTGTCGGCGCCTTTGATAATTTGACGCTTTCAACGTACGAGCATTTGGCGCAGTTTTACGATGCAGCCGATTGGTTTGTACGACATCAGGATCAAAAGACCGGCGGCTGGCCGAATCCGGTTAAAAGAAATTTGTCGGGTTTTGTAGAGTTGCAGGCTGGATGGTATTCGGCAATGGGACAGGGACATGCAATATCGTTGTTGTCGCGAGCCTATTGGCATTCGGGCGGGGAGAAGCGATATTTGCGGGCGGCAATGAATGGGATGAAACCGTTCAGGGTGCTATCGCGAGATGGCGGTGTTTTGGCAAAATTCATGGATGATTATGACTGGTATGGATGTGAATGATATACATTTGAGAAGAAATACACAAATTGTTGATTATAGGTACGAGGAATATCCGACAACGCCGGCGTCATTTGTTTTGAACGGTTTCATCTACTCGCTACTGGGATTGTACGATTTGAATAGTACGGCACCGTTACCGATTTCGCGTGAAGCTGGAAAATTGTTTCAGCAAGGTATGCGCTCTTTGAAAAAGATGCTTTTGTTGTACGATACGGGATCCGGAACTAGCTATGATTTGCGACATTTTACGCTGGGTAAGCTATATCCTTTGCTTCTTTTGCCGAAGAGAGGACTAACAGTATTATTTTTTTTTAATTAAAGGCGTTGCGCCAAATCTAGCACGATGGGACTATCATGCAACACACGTCAATCAATTATTGCTTCTGGCAACTATCGATAGTGATCCGCTAATTTCGCAAACGGCCGAACGATGGAAGGGATACATGTTTGGTAAGCGAGCAAAACATAATTAAATATGTTTCTACCCTCCTTCTAAATATTGTTGTGTCTCGGGACATGTGTCGAGATGAATTAAGAAACAGAAAAAAAGTTGGTGATATATCTCTTGTTAATATTTATAAGTTAAGTTTTTTTTAAGTATGTCTAAGTATTTAAGTTTCACAATTTAAAAAGGCAAGACAGTAGGAGTAGAACGTAAGTAATGAGACATTCATATCATTTTGTACTTTCTACGTATTTAAGGGACACTATTGTCGTTGCTTTGAATGGAACACGTAATCAAGTCTACGTGGTTTAAGGTTGATATTTTGTTTTTTAGTTGGAAAGAGAAATATTGAATAATTGCGTCCAGAAAAGGTTGATTGATAGTTTTGGGTCTTATTGTACATATATCTCTAGGAAATAATGTTACGAAGACCAAGATGCAGGTGTTGGTGTTTTATCCGCACAGACACCCGAATGATCGTCCTCTCAATTATCACTACACGGCCCACAAAAAAAAGTTATTACAGCTATAGAAGTTGTTGTTTTGGTCTTGTCGCTTCAAGGAAAAAACAAATGTATCATACATCGCAAAAAATTTCCTGGTTTCTTTTTACTCCGAAAATACTACGAATCCTAATTTTGCTTTTCACCAACCTCACCCTATACCCTAAGCCTAAGGGAACGTATCTTCTTATTCCACGTTAAATTTACTTTAACCATTCACCGCACTTTCACTCCAATCTATTCTCCGTTTATCCGACGTGTCAAAGGAGTACCGAATACGAATGGGAAGAAAACGCAGTAGAAACGGGTTATAATGTTAACTTTATTCGAAACGTAAGATTCGGAACTCATGATCGACTGACACGACTTCAAGTCCACTTATAGCCTCTTTGCCTTATTTGAAATTAAAAAGGTCCGTAATTTTGGTTTTTACACTTTTATTTCCAACCGATGTTATATTATACACAATGAAAAAATCGTATTCATGAAATAGCGAAATTATCAAAGAGAAAATCAAAGGACAGGGAAAAAAGAAGTAAAAAGAATTTGTTGTGTCTGCAAAAGATAAAATAACTAAAATGTAATATTAAAAAAATACCATTCGACGTACTGAAGTTATGCGACTCATTGAATGCAATTTTAACTTGATAGTAGCCACATTGTAGATCGAGAGTCGTCATGAATTTAGCTGCGTGCAATAAATCGTCAATATCTGTCTGATATGGTTATAGAATTTAATTTCCTATAATCGACGCGACGCATACACGTGTACCACCTTCGCGTTCAGGTGCCCAAGCAGATTCGCATTCTTTTATGATCCCGTTTTCCATCATTTTATCGATTTCGGTTTTCAGTTCCCGTAATTTTGCATGGGTGGATTTGCTCACCCCTATATCAACTCTTAGATATGGGGGTGAGAAAATCCACCCATATAATTTTGAGTTAAATTTATTCATTCCAACAGATTTGCTCACCCCTATATCGACTCTCAGATATGGGGGTGAGAAAATCCACCCATATAATTTTGAGTTAAATTTATTCATTCCAGAAAAACTATTTTACAAATCTCTCGACGTGTCTTAAAAAGTAAACTATATTATTGTTTTATTGAGTTGTATTGAACAAATATAATAGTGGAGACTGGGGTGGTTTCGGCACTTTTTTAACGATTTATTCCTCAGAAACCATGCGACATATATGGACATACACAATGCCTGAACGGTTTCAAAAAAATGTCAAAGTCGGATTACACAAGGAAAATGTCTCAATGGTTTGCAAAATGTTTCACGAAGACTCACAGAAGGGGCTCAATTGTTTTGAAAAAACAAAAAAAATGTCTTAATATTTCACAAATGTTTAAAGTTGTTCACGAATTCACAATAAGGCTCAAAATGTCTCAGAAGATTGAAGTTTATGTCCATATTCTTCTAGTTGGTGCAATGAAACGCAGTTGGGGTTATACTTATACTGCAAGTCTTTATTTTCTTTTGGCATACAATTGTTTCGGCAGCCACGTACTACCTTCTTCAGTGCTTGCCCTAACTGACCATTCATTCCTACAAATCGTTTATTTATACCTAACTCTACATAGCTTTTACCAGTTCTACTTAGCGCTAACTGCCCTAATAAGAGTTGATGCGCAATTGCCTTCGTCGTGATTGAGTAAATTATCTTTGTCCTCCTTAATGATAAAGAGACTTTCCGCGGCATCCAATAGGTGACCTTCGTACCTTATTATTACTATAATCGTATACTGTTATAAAGTCATTTTTCCGATTAAAATTATTGAATTTGCATTTTTTAATTATTTTGAAGGGAATACAGTTTACCTCAGCTCCAGTGTCAATTTTAAATGTCACGGTCTGCGTTTCTATCCTATAGGCTTTAGTCCATTTTCGTTCCATTGAATTTATTCTAAAATTAGAGTACAAACTAGTAAATGACTTTCTCAAATTAGCGCTACCAACATTATTACCAGTTATATCTTTCCAATTCAATCCGGTGATATCTCTCCTCAATGCATCAACGTCTTTTTGGCTGATTTCGGCAACTGTTTTCTTTCCTTTACGCTCAAACGATTTGTATCCCGTTGATTTTGCTTTCGCTCTCCGGCACATATCATAGAAATGCCCGGTTTTGTGGCAATTTGTGCAGGTAGTATTTTTCGCTTTGCATTCCAACACATGTTTCGGGTTCCATGCACAACCGCAATTGAAACAGAATCTTGTAGATGTTTTGTTTGGGGGACTAAATATAGGAGACACACTGACGGTAGTTTGGTTTTTAGAGTCCAAAATGTCTTTATTTACATTCGCCGCCTCAAACGATTTACACACTTCTATTACGCGATATAAGTCTTCATCTCGACCGTCAAGTAGTTTTAGCTGTAGTTTTTTTTTATCAAAAACACCCGTTATTATTCGATCGCGCAGCATTCGGTTTTTGTACGAGTTGCCACACGAACAATTATAATCACAACGGTCAAGCTGCGTTCGGAGTTCGGTTAGGAATTCGTTAAATGGCTGCCCGTCCTTCTGAACCAACTTGTTGAACCCAAATTATTCCATCGCGACATCTTTTTGAGGCAAGCAATGCTCGTCGAATTTCAAAAGCACTTCGTTTAGCGTCCGTTGCTTAATTCCTATTTCAACTGAACCCAATTTATTATCAGCCGCTGGCGACCCTTGCTTGATTACACTTTTTCCTAATAATTGTTCTTCGGAGCCATGTTGCAATTTTCACATCTTCTGGCTGCGCGTTTTTATTGTTTGCGATCATGAACACTAAAAAGTCACGCTTCCAGTTCTTCCAGTTCACTGCCAGATTCGCACAATCTAGTCACACACGTCTCTTCTTGCTTCCGCCATTTTATGTATGCAAGGATTCACTTTTCTTTCGACACTGCAAAACACGTGTTCTTGTCCGTATCCGATTGAATTAGGGGATTCCGATTATGTATATGATCTTCACCACGTGTTCTTGTTTGTATCCGATTGATTGAAAGAATTCCGATTAAATTATTTTCACCAAGCACTTCTGACACCATGTTATATGCCGCTTGAAACACATAATGCGAATAATCAAAAGACAATAATTCCACGTTATAATCTTGTTTATTATAACTATCTTCACGTACGACTCTTGTCGTGTCTGCTTATCGACTGCTCTCTTGCACGTCCGTACGTAAGACATATACACTCATGAAAGCTTATAGCTATTATTACAGAATTTGATTTTCCTGTGTATTTTATTGATCGCTTCCCGGGTTTGCTCGATCTTCCTGTTCGGTACAATCGCCAATACGTCGTCCACATATCAGCCTCAGAACCTTGGCATGATTCCCTTTTCCTTTAATTCTTCTTCGATGCTGCTCATAAATATTTCGCTTATCAACGGCGAAAATGGGTTGCCCATAGCTGTTCCTCCTGTCGTCTTATGTTAATCACCCCTGAAAGTAAAGAAATGTTCATTCATACAAACCGCTGCTAATTTGCCGAATGATTTCGCTTTTTTCCTATCGTCGCACTTGTTGATCAGCCATTCCTCCAGCCTGCAGATGGCTTCTTTTATTGGGATGCTTGGATAAAGGGCTTTAACGTCGAACGATACTAAACATTCCTCTTCGTCTATGTCGCTAATGTCTCCGAGTTTGTCTATCAGCTCCTTTGTGTTGTACTGTACATAGTAAACTCCTATCGCGCCGATTTCTTTGACTAGCCACGTCGCTATTTTGTGCGTTGGTGTCCGCGATTATTTCTCTGGTTTCATTCCCTTCCTTGTGGATTTTTGGCTGTACTCGTATTCTTGGGAGTGTTGGGTTCGGCATTCGTAGTTCCGCTATGTTTCCGATTATGCTCTTGCATTCTCTTAGTGTTTTTTCCACCCAGGCAAGGGATTTGCTCTTAATTTGAAAAAGTTACCATTGTTTATCTTCTCCATAACTCGTTCGTTGTACTCGCCCTTATCCATGATGACGATTGCGTTGCCCTTGTCTGCTTTTAGGTAGTATGTATCTTTCGCTCGCAATTGTGAACTGTTCAGAAGACTTATTAATTACGAAGTTTCTCAGGGGTGAATATATGGGGTTGTGCACGCGTTCTTTGCGCTGTTCTCAATCTTTCTTTTCAGCACATGTCTCTTCCGTCTTTTTTCGCATTCGTATGCTGTTTGAATCTTGAATAACTTGGGTTATATCTGAATTCCCTCTTCAGTGAGGCACTTGGCTAGTTTTAGGTGGGCGTTGTATGCGACAAGGTGGGTTTCATCTAATTTTTTTATAGTTAGCTTGAACACTATTTTTTATCAAAATTTTTTCCAATTTTCTCTGTTGATCATGTGAGTTATGTAGTCCACCGTGAAGTCTTATGCGGTGTAAGGTTTTGATTTGCACATATCTGTAGGAATTTGATGTCTTCACTCATCGAAGCGATCTTCTCTTCTTCAGTCTTAAGAGTTTATTGAATGCGGACGTTGACTTGGCTGTCGGGATCAAATTGAAGTTTATGTCCATTTTCTTGCAGTTGGTTAAATGAAACCCAGTTATGGTTTTCCTTATACTGCAAGTCTTTATTTTCCTCTGGCATACATAGCACAAACCAAAAGATTTGTGACGACAAGGTTCGAGGAGCATTGGCGCGAGTTTACGAAGGGGAAAAAAACGACATACGCCACATCAAATCAATGGTAGCACGACACATGCAACACAACGTGGAAGTAATAAAACAAGTACGAAAAGGTCACCTATTGGATGCCTCGCAAAGTCTTTATATCATTAAGGAGGACAAAGATAATTCACTCAATCACGACGCGCATCAACTCTTATTAGGGCAGTTAGCGCCAGGTAGAACTGCAATAAAATCCGGAAAAAAGTTATTAAAAGTTATGTAGAGTTAGGTATAAATAAACGATTTGTAGGAATGAATGGTCAGTTAGGGCAAGCACTGAAGAAGGCAGTACGTGGCTGCCGAAACAATTGTATGCCAGAAGAAAATAAGGACTTGCAGTATAAGGAAAACCCCAACTGCGTTTCATTTTATCTCAGAAGATGTTAAAAGTTTTCACGGATCACGAAGATTTTCAAAAAGGCTCAAAATATGTTTAAAGTTCACGAAGATTCATTAATGAACTCAAAAGATGTTTGAAGTTCACGAAGATTCACAAAAAGGGCTTACAATGTCTAAGAAAATGTTTAAAGTTCACGAAGATAAACTCAGAAAATGTTTAAAGTTTTCATAGTAAGACATTCACTGGTTCACGAAAAATGTTATAAGTTTCACAAGTCTTTTGATCTTTTCGATAGAACGAAAAAAGAAAAAATGTTTAGCAATGGTTTTGAGAAAATAACCAGAGCCACAAGACACTACGTTCAAGCGGATTAAATTTTTTCTCAAAATCTTATCAACTTAGTTCAGAAGATCTGCTAAAACTGTTCTCGACGGACCAAAATGTTCGTATCGACAAGTAAAAGGCTCAAGTTCTTTCTTGACTGCCCTTCTTTATTTCATTGGTTGATTTTATTCCTCAATTGAAACAGCTATGTTGTATATTCTTTGTAATTTATTATTTTCTAGCGACGTTTCGTATCATTTTTTGATACATCCTCAGGTGTATGTTTTTTTATTTCTATAATGATTTAACAAAGTCTTAATTTATATTCTAAAAGCTAATTGTCAGCAAAATATACATTATCCCATGACCATATGGATATCCTATACAAAGGGCAACGAAGTGTTTACATTTGATTTGAAAGAAATGTTTGATAAGGAAAGGATGTAACATGATTTCTAACTTTAAGTATCTAAAGTGTGCGTACGATTTATACAGTCTGTACGTATCTAAAGTATCTAATGTGCAACTATGTATATATATCTCAAGTGGACTGTTTATGTAAGTGGTTTTTATGGTCATGGTGCTATAGTTACATTCAATTTTGTATGCAAAGAAAAGAAAACATTGTCGTTATTTACGTTACGTTAATTTGTAATTTGTTAAGGAATTTATTTGACACAATGTGTGTACGCGATCCACAGGGGGATGGTACACGCAAGTGAAGAAAATATGATTGTCAATTTAAATTCGAACAAAACTTTATTTCACGGTAACAGGTACAATATAATTACACAAAGGATCGTCATCGTGGCGACGCCCGGTGCACACGCCCGTTCGCGGCTACAACTTGAACAAGAAGAGGTAAAAAACTGTTGAGCAGTGGTGTGTAGTTGGCACCACTGCTGGGGTGCGTTCCACCATAGCTCGATCGTGGTATGGCGGGTAATTCAAATTCACTCCAATCTTGAACAATGTGTATATTTATTCTCTGTGCTACGCACAACTAGCGTGTAATAAACCCCATTACATATTTCAAAATCATATGCTAGTATGTACTAGGTTTTTCTACAAGATTCATACTAATCGATATTTTTCCCGTTGAACAAAAAAAAAGTCATTAGCTGAATGTGCCCCATGCTGGGGTACCTCCGGCATCTGGCGGGGTACCTTCGGCGGTCATAATTTTTTATCGAGTAACAAAATAACATTTACTCTGATTTTTTTTTGTATTTCACTTTTAATTCGCAATATAAAAGCAAAAAAAAAACACAATTCACGACAAACTAAGGTAAAATAAAGTCAATATCTATTTCAATGTTTTTCGTTTTGTTTTCTGGCGAAAAAACAAACAACGAAGAAAGTTTGCCAACACGCGAACAGGCAACATACAGCTGATCGGGAAATTCGAATTTTCTCTTGATGATGGTCGCTTGAATCATTGTTCATCAGTTTTTTGACGGACAACCGCGAACCGTTGCACAATTTCGGATGATTCAGATTCCGTAACATATTTATCATCGATCCCACCTTCAGCTGTAAATTATGCGGCGGGGCTCCTGGCACATCAAGCGAGTTCAAAAATTCCGTCGAATAGTTGGTAGCTTCATCCTTGTCGATCACGGTGTAAACGGATTTGTACGCATTTTTGAAAATTGAGCAGCCGATGGGTCCTTCTGCAATGCGACTCTCACGTTCGTAGTCAATTTCAACTTCTTGACATGCCGCCACAAAGATGGCAATTTCAGGCATGCATTAAGTTCATCCGCAGCAGTAGATTTCGGGATGACGGGAAGCGTTTGACGAAAATCTTCGGAGAGTAATATCAGAGCCCCACCAAATCGTCTCGAATCACCTCGTAAGTCCTTCATCTTTCGGCCAACTGCCTTCAAAGCTCGTTTATGCGCCATCATACATTCATCCCAAATGATGATTTTGCATTCTCGTGTCAATTTCGCTGTTGCCGAACTCTTGGTGATTGTGCACGTTGGCTTCTCAACCAAGAGTAGATTCATCGGCAGCTTTAAAGCGGAATATGCAGTTCGACCGCCTTCTAACAATGTAGCAGCAATGCCAGAAGATGTAAAGGCCATCGTAATTTGACATCTTAACCGAATTGTTGCCAGACTCAACGAAATGACGAATGTCTTGCCTGTCCCACCAGGAGCATCGAGAAAGTAAATGCCTCCTGTTCCATCGTCAACAATCTTCATAAGCGAATCGTATACGTTCTTCTGCTCGGCATTCAAAAGGGGCACATTTATTCGAACTCGTTCGGCCAGCTCTTCTGGATCATAATCTTGCTCCCATTGCAAGTCGCGATTAATTACATCGTCCATCAAACGATTTGGCGCTGGCATTCCCAATTTCGACAGCAGACTGCACGGAAGCACGGTCATGTCTTCGATCAGAACTAACGCTTCGTTGCGCATCTCGTCGTTAATTTCAAGATCGAAATTCGAAGTTGTTATGCGAACTCTATGCAATATGTCGTCAACCATTTCGTCCTTGTATTTGTTCCGCAATGCGGTCGGGATACGCCAATATGACCAGAAGAAGATGAAGGTAAAAGTGTGAGAGAATGTACTGTTCTCATAATTTCGCGCGTGTTTGATAGTTATTCACAGCACAGCAATTATATATCTCGTTAGCTTCTTCACCCAAAATTTAACGCAAAACGTCTTTTATCACAATGAATTCCACAATTATTCTAAATTATCAAAAGCTTCATAACGAATTTTCCACCTTTGCATAGTCTAAAATCATCAAATCATTCGATAAAATGCAAAACTTTCTTCCTAAATTTTCCGAGTTTTCTACTAAGAATTTTATATTTCTTCATTCGAAAAGCTATTGTGGAAAAATTGCAAGCAACAAAAATAATTTTAAAGTTTTCCAATTTTCCGACTTTTCCGGAGGGTTTTTCCAAAATGTTCTTTCGTAAAAACCTTCTCCTGGTAGTTCCAAACAACTGAAAAATTTAACCAAATCGATCCAGCCGTTCTCAATTGATGAATTACTTCGATTTTTCCAATTTTTCGAGTTTTCCTGAGGGTTTTCCAAAATTTTCTTTCGTAAAAACGATAGATAGATAGATTGCAAATGTATCAATATGGGTTATTAATGAGGAAAAGTTTTCTCTTAGACTTCTAACATTTTGGTGTACAATAAAGAATTTATTTACGCAGTAGGAGCTATTTGAAATGATATCATCAATGTTAGCAAGCTTAGGTTGAAGAGTGAAAAATTCATTCAAAATATCTAAATTATGAATCATTATAATGCTAATTATACAAACTAAAGACGCTCAAGATCAGTAAATGCTCGAAATGAAATTACTTTTCCACCTTCAACTTTTCTTACAAAAATGTGGTTATTATTAAACCAAACAAATTTATAATTTTTATGTTTGCTTAAAGATTTAGTTTGCATTAAGAGAGCTCTAGAGTAACTCGTAAGAGAATCGTTTATGAAAATTTTACTAAATATATTATTGTTACCGCTACTTTGACTGCCTCTGCTGATTATGTTGCCATCGCTTGTTGAGTTGAGATCATTTTTTTTCTCTTGACTTTTGTTCTCATGATTTGTCGCTTTAAGTCATAGTTCTCCTGGCAATTCAAAACAACTGAAAAAATTGAACTAAATCGGCCCAGCTGTTCTCAATTGATGAATTATTTCGATTTGTCCAATTTTCCGGCTTTTCCGGAGAGTTTCCCCAAAATTTTCTTTCGTAAAAACCTTCTCCTGGTAATTGCAAACAACTGAAGAGAAATTTAAACCAAATCGGTCCAGCCGTTCTCAATTGATGAATTACTATACATTTTTTTCGCTCCATTTTTATATATACAGGGTGGGCAAAAAGTTCCTATTCTATTTGTTTATGTAATAACTTTTAAATAAAGTGATTAAAACCAAAAAAATATCGCAAAATGAGCTTTAATTTGTGTATTTTATTTACATTAGGTGAAACAATGAACTTGATCACTTTCCAAATCGTGTCATCTCGAAAAAGGGTAACATAAAATTGCCACTGCGATCGTCTCATCTGACGGCTCCAGACTTTTTTCTATTTCACATTTCTCGTGTTTCTATAGGGCTACCTCAAAGAGAAGGGAACGTCAACAAACCACAGACTTTACCGGAGTTAAAAGAGAACATTCGAGGGGAAATTGCGCAGATCACACCGGTCACACTCCCAAAACGTTGTGCAAAATGTCGTGAAAAGAGCCCAAGCTTGCCTAAATTCTAATGGTTCCCACTTACCGGAAATAATTCTAGACACCTAATTTAAATAAAATACATAAATTAAAGCTCACTTTGCGATTATAATTTTTGATTTTAATCACTTTATTTAAAAGTTATTACATATATAAATAGGAAAGGGACACTCTGTATATAAGATTGTAAGTACTTGATATAAGTGCTGGAAACGTTTTTTTTTTAATTTTGTTGTAGTCTAAGTCTTACCAAAACGTAATCACCCACATTCAGCTCAACATCTTCATTCAATTTGTACATTGAAACGTTGTTGACTTCCGGTACTTCCTCATCAGCGAAACATCCAGTAGATAGATTCGTCACTTTCTGCATAAAATACGCTTGTATCCGTTTCGTCGGATGAAGAGATTTCTTCTAGGAGCAACTTGGATTTTTTAGTTTTAAGATTGCGCTTTTGAAGATCCTTTTTATTTTTGCGAGATTTATGTTGACGGGAGTACTGTGAATGGTAAAATTTTGCTCTTTGATTGAATTATTAGTCCTGAGAAGGACTGTTGCTCGCCATACAAATACCAAACTAATCGACGAAGGGCATCCGAAAAATTGTGTAGTGAATCTGAAATTAAATTGAGCACTATATATATATTTATCATAGTATAAATCTGAAAATATACCTAAACAGACCACTGACTAAAGTTTGCAAGCGATGTCAAGAATGACCATGTCGGATCTATTCCTGCTACACAACACCGCTTCATTAAAAGGTGCTTCGCCAAATACTGCTTGCACAGATTTTTTTTCATCCCATAGCAGGGGTGTAACTGGGTTCTTTTTGTGGTTGACCGTGAAATGCCGGTAGCCTGCATTCGACAGACAACGGTATGCCTTAAAGAAGAATATTATATGTATGTCAATGGATTAATATAATGTTTACCTTCCAACAATCTGAATAAATCGTGGTGCCGGGCTTAATGTATTTTCGGATGGCCCCTAAAAGAGTCCGGGCGTCGCGTTTGTCCACAGGCACGAAAAAGCATCTATTGGTGCCCCTTCCCAGCAAACACAAACTCTCTTAATTCGTGCTTATAGCATTACGAAAAACTTTTGTTTCTTATATCATTCTTAAAGAAGTCTAGTTTTTCTGTTTCTTTAGACGTTTCTTAAAACATGATTAAAGAATTATTAAAGCAACTACTAAAGCAAAAAAAGTGCTGATTTGTGTTTTGGGATGGTCTTTAATCTTATATCAATCTTTAATCATGCTTTAGGACATAAGTGTTGATATCAATATCAAATAAACAACTGATTCGTTTGATAGAATTAATTTTATTAAGAAAATCAATAATATTTATATAAAAATAATAATTGATGACAGAAACAAAAATACAGTAAAAATTTATTATTGCCAATGCAAGCATTTGCGCAAACATAGAGTTCAGTGCGTGCGCAAGCATTTGCATAAACATAGAGTTCAGTGCGTGCATTGAACTCCATAATTGCAAATGCTTGCATGGTTGCATTATGCTTTTATATCTAGGTCACACGAGTTTCTGTTCAGTATGAACATGTTGGGCCGGGAGTGCTGAGAGAACATGGTCAAAACGTCGTTGGAGATATGAATCCGGGGCAGAATGGCGTCGTTTCGATGTAGCTGGTTGCTTTGGAGCATTCCTTGGACTCCAACTGCAAAGCGTGTTCTTTAGCCATTTACGAGTTGTTAGTATTAAAGCGATTATTGCCAACAGGAAGCAGACACTGGTTGTGGAAGTGAGTGTAACCCAAGCCGTTTGATCGTGCGATCCCATAAGGTCCTGGATATATGGTTCTGAAATAATATCAAGAAATTGATCGTCTGGTTTAAGTATTAAAGACATATTTTTTATTCGAATAGGGTTTTTATAGGGTTCTAAGGTAGTCGAGCCGATTTTTTCAGGTCCTGTGATGACATAGCTCGTAGCAACTTGTACAGATTGCTCGAAGGTGGATTTGAGTATTATTTTTTTGTTTCAATGTAGCAACTACTATTGATATGTATAATACCAGTATCAATAATAGATATCTCCTTTCGGTGTCCAGAACAGATTATGGCAATGGCTTGCTTCTTGTGCGCGATAAACATCCAAGTATTGGGCATGATCAGCTCCTTCCAGAGGATTCCATGCAGCGACACCTTGCGGGCTTCACAGTTAACCTTTGGCTCTCGATTATAGACTTCATCAATTATGCAATTAGGACTATCTCGTATATGGTGTATGATGGTTGGAGTACACAGGTAACTCATTTTAGCCAATAATGAGCATGATGATAAGTCTGTTTCCTTGATGGGAAAGTATGTTTGCCCATCATAGTTTACTGCGATTGTTGGAGAGCCTTGGTCGACTAACAAGACTGTATCATCGTTCAAGATCCAAGGAATAGGCGTAACATGCAGGACGTCGTAAACGGTTCTTTCTATGATGTTGAAGAATGCATTCAGCTCCAAGTAATCCTGATGGATATTTATCTCAAGTCGTTATTGTGGGTTTCGCGATATAATAAAGCTGGCTATGATACTTCTGGATACATTTTGAATGGCCTTGTCTATATCGTTGATTGTAAGAAAATCGTAGATGTGTCCGATGCCATGAACGGCGTTCAGCCAATGCTTGTATTTGAAGCTGAGTTCCTTGAAGTAGTTTTCAGCTGTTAGATAGACTGCTATTACTTCTAGGCCCATTCTGTTGTCATCGACTCTTGCGTACCATCTGGACATATCTTGGAGAAGCTTGTCCGCTGCCGCTGTTGTGGTTCGGTTTATTTTCATGTTTATGAGCAAAATCTGTTGATAAAATTCATGTGAGAGCCGGTGTTGATTGCCTTGGAGTATCTTGAGATCGGTATAGACTTCATCGTTAACTCAAAATAAACTTGTCAGAACCTTCCCGAAAATTCCTCTGCGTTTTCTTGAATGCGGACTCGACATATGAATGATTTCATTTGTAGTACTGATTAACTCGTTCCATTCTCTGTTCATGTGCTTTAGTAGAACATCGCAGTGTATCCAGGTACATGGTCGTACCTTAGCTTTTCGTGGTGTTTTCTGACGTGATTCCGTGGAAACTTTTTCGAACTTGGTTTGCAAATTCTCAATGTGCGAATGTGTCCGCTTCTTGCCTCGTTGCTTTTGATTGGCATCCAAAGTGCTCTTAGATTTTTTGATCGGATGAATGTGGTCGGTGTGCGAATGTGTCTGTTTCTTGCTTCGTTTGGCATCCAAGTTGATTTCTTCGGGTTCGGACGGAATCGGAAGCTGGCATATTTTGTTGATACTCCTTTTCCTGATGTCATTCTTCGTCTTGACAGAAACAACATCTTCTCCAGGGTGCAACTCCACTATTCGTGCCGTTTCCCATTTTCGTGGAAGCATGTTTTCGACCTTAAGAGAACGAGCTCTCCTATTCGAGGATTTTGTCCTTCTGTTCTCCATTTGTTTCTCTGCTGAAGAAGATGTAGGTAATCCTGAGACCACCTGTTCCAAATGTCCTGCTGATATTGCTTCAACGACCTCCATTTTTCACGAAGATTTGGTGTGTCGGATACAGGTGATGGATTAGCGAGGAGTTGTCGTCCGATTAAGAAATGCCCCGGAGTAAGCGGTTCTAAATCATTAGGGTCGCTAGACTGTTGTCCAATTGGTCTTGAGTTTAGACAGGCCTCGACATCGCACAAAACAGTGGTGAACTCTTCAAATGTTAGAAGTGTTTCGCCCAATATGCTTTTTAAATGTCCTTTTACCGATTTCGCAGCAGCTTCCCACAGTCCCCCGAAATGGGGACTAGCAGGAGGTATGAATTTCCAGCGAGTCCCATCACTGGCTACTACTTCAGATGCGTGCCTTGTTGATTCGTTAATTGCCTTTTGCAGATCCTTTTCCAGTTGATTTTTGGCTCCAAATAGACAAAAAAAATTGATATCTTAGCATGGTTGCTTAAATAATTCTTTAAGCATGTTTTAAGAGATTTTTCGGAAGAAAGCTTCACTTTTGCCATATAAATACATGAATAACAGAATTACTAATAAATATCAATAAGGAGTTGAAAAATAAGCTTTCTGGTGGCTTTCGGAGGCACCGAAATAAAGAAGTGAACAATTTAATAATACGTTCAATCTACTCATCACACGGATAATTTTGAACGCGGTACAAACGAAAAGGATAATAAGGCAAAAAGTCATTTTGTGCAAGAAAATATTGCTTCACATCTTGATGGTGATACCAGTATTAGCAGTGATAGTGAAGTGACCGTATACTCTCAAGAAGCAGAACACTTGCCCGAAGTGGATGATGTAGATGGTTTCCAAGAGGACTTGGTTCAGTTGGCTCTTGAAAGCAAAATAAACCACGAACATTTAAGAAAATTTCATAAACAACGAATTGGCAATTCACATCTTCTGTGGGTATTTCTTCACTTCTATTACCACTTTTTTTTGCAGCACTTCCATAATAGCCCTTATGTTGTTTTTTATTTGGGCAATGTCCTTTTCCATACTTCTTAGTGAATGTTTTCCGTTGATTATTCTTTGCAAAATAGTCTCTTGGTTCGTGTATACTGCCGAAAACTGAGCACTGATGGCCACTGCAGCACATGCCTCTTCTTCCATGGGTGTCTGTCGATGCATTTAAATATAAAATAAATACAATATACTTCTGCTGACTTAGAAGCAATTGTTCAGCGCACTTACCGCAATTAAATCATCCGCCAGTATGTCTTCGTTGGTTTGTATTTCAACTGGTGCCGACTGTTCCTCAGTAGTCAAGACATACGTCGGAATGTTGTTCCTGCTGGAAGGTTTTTGACTTGTAAAATCTCGCGTACCAATTTGGTCACTCTCAGAATCCGTTTCCGTATATAACATTATCTTTAGTGTCTCTTCCGCTGATTCATAGGAAACGAGGCCTTTTCGTTTAATTTTCACGGCGCCAGGCGTCCACTTTCCAACACCCTGCGTAATGGGCCTACTGGTGGGGTCTTTCTGCAATTTACCGATTTCACCGGCAGGCCACCACACAACCTCCTTGCCCTCTTGGTTTTTCAACAGCCAAGATTCCGGCACAATTTCAATCTTTTTTCGGTACTGAACGATAGCGAACATGTTTGCACAATGAATATCAAAACAATAATCGCACCAACCGCAAAATTCAATTGAATATAACTGTCCCCTGCTTAAATGGTTCTTACTGATACATCTTAAGCTATTATTAAGAGAGTGATGTGTACGCAATGTGTACGGCACTCGGAGAAGCTCACTTGTCAACAGATGTGGAGCAGAGGCAAGGACAGTGGGCTACAGATCAAGAGGTGATGAGTTCGAATCCCGGTAAAGTCAAAAATTTGTATTTCTTTCTCTCAATAATTTCTCACTATTTACATATAATTGCAGGTTGAAAACTTTCAAAAAAGGGCGATCAAGTCAAAAAATAGAAAAAAAAATACTAGAAAAAAATGTATTTTCTTCAAAATGTTCTTTTTTACTTTTTCTTATGACTTTCTTATAAATATCTTATATATTTCTTATAAATATCTTATATATTTCTTATATCTTTCTTATATATTTCTTATATCTCTCTTATTATATATATCTTGTAAGGAAAGGACTTGGCCATCCGAAGATGTCCAGGGGACGGAGCCAATGCCTCTAAAACCGTGCAGGTTAGGCAACGACAATAGGGCTCCTCAACGAGCGAGCAGCGGCATGCGGTTGCTGTAGCTCAGTTCGGGAGTTACGGGTGGGGTATGTGCCACTCGTTGCCCCTGTCCTTCTACAAAAAAAGGGATATCGCATGCCTGGGTGCACGATACACCCAAGGGGGTTAAAATGGGGAGAAAACGTAAAGTAACCGACGCGCGCAGGTGCCATCTTATTTAGCTCCGTGGACCCGGATGGCGACGGGTCCCGGCGAAACTAAACCCACTAAAATGTATATTTACCCGTCCTGAGGCGCCCGCGGCCGAAAGAAATATAGGGCGCCTCTCTTACAATCAAAATTCGCCCCTGGAATGGGGGGGGGGGGGGTAACATTACGCGATTGGGTGCATCATGGCGATATTAATAAATATGCTGGTCAGGAGATCGTCACGGCGCGGAAGTCTATTAAATGCACGCCATTGGCTTATACAACTTCGCGACGATTGAACCATTGATTAAAAAAACATTTTTACATAACAGCACTACAACAACAAAAAAAAACCCACAAAACGAAAGACACAGACACCGGTACTTATCTCGAAGATCCATCTTTCATTTTCACCGATGTTTCAGCATCACGAAGTGGCCACACCCTGACGTCACGTCATCTTCTTTTCTCTTTCAAAAAAAAAAACAAAACGTGTCCCCCAGATAACATCACAACCAATCCCTCAAAAAAAGGACACCCCAAAAACGCGTGCTGTCCTGCTGACGACTGTCACTCAACTCCCTGAAGTTGGTCGTGTCCACTCCCCCGAGAAGTTGGCCGGCTGCCATTTTTGGACCAGCTGACCCAATAATCTTTACAATTCCGACCTACAGATGTCTACAATATTTTTTTTTTATTATTATTTTTTTATTTTAATAACTTGATGCAGACAACTGCAGGTTGAAAACCGTTCGTTACAATCTCTCTTTAATAAAATGCTGTAGACTCTTATTTGTTTCTTATAAGTTTCTTAAATCGTTCTTAAAGATATTAATAAGAAGTTTTATAGCTTTCTTATATATTTCTTATTTTGTTTCTTAAAACCTTCTACGGTTTCTTATAACATGATAAAAGCGAGAATAAAGAACTCTTTAAGTGAAAAACAGGTGCCCCTTTAACCTTATATCATTCTTTAAGCATTCTTTAAACACGTTTAAAGAACAAGCATTTATTCTCTAAATACAATCAAGAAGGTATTAAGAAAGTCTGTGGCTAGCTGGGATTTCGACTCCACCAAATATCCATTGGCCTTTGACAAGCCGGCCTTTATTATTTTTCCGCCGACCAAACATAGACTCGTCGACTTCAACGATTTTGCCTGGGCCTAATGATTTACAGAGTTTAAACAATATATATTGTAAAAAGGCTGTTATATATTTTCTTAGGATGCGTTTTGTCAGGAAGCAACGTAACTGGAGCAAAAAGTTAAAATGATCACTTGGAATACTTTTAGTGTTATAGTTGTTAGTCGAAAATTGGCACACGTTCGCTTCCACCAATACACATTAAAATTAAATCAATTCCAGCAATTTCAAATCAATAATACCACCGATTCTTGCAAACCTATGGTTTACCATCTTTGCCACCGTCTACAACAGCTTTTGCGACCATCTCGTCGACGTTGATTTGTTAATCTCGAGGTCATCGGTTATGAAACTTAATTTAAGGTTTCTAGTCCAGTAATAGATGAATTTTAGCATTTGGCTTCATATAAACTTTTCAGGATCGCGTAAAATTCATTCACAGCTGATTTTGTGAATCCTGTTAGACGAGGCAGGCTGGTGCGTTCTGGTTTTCTAATTGTCTCCAGACTACTTGTTTGGGTTGTTCCAGTAATTTAGCCAATGACTCAATCCACCATTAAGTTTCAAACTTTGAACGTCTTTCCTTTTTTTTGCGAAATGTATTTAAATCAATGAGATTTTTTATTGCCTGTGATTTCAAATATTCTCCGGTAGCAACAAACTTAATTGATATCCTTCCAAAGCTTCTTTAGAATAACGGCTTTTTAAATCTTCCGAGACAATTTCTATCAGAGGAATTTATTCTGAGATCCGATAATCATTTTCACAGGTTTGTTCTTCGTAGTTCTCACGCTTAGTTTGTCTTCCACAAGTCCTCGGTTTCTTTTCTTCGACATCAAGTTTTGCTGCCATTTTTTGGCTTCCGAATAAATCTCTAGGATTTTTTTTGTCTGCTTTCGCCTATACGTTTTTAAAGTGACAATCAGAGACTCTATCATTTTAGCTGTTTTTGCTAAATCAATAGATCTTTTTTTTTTGCAGTATAACGCTCTTACGCTGTGTGAGTGATAAAATATCACATAAACAGAATAATCCGACAATGAATTCGAAGAGCCACTGTTCTAGCTTCCCCAGCTGTTTTTTTGTTATTCCACTCAACAATTTTTGATAAAGCATCATTCAGTAAAGGCAAATGTTTGGCAAATTGAATTACTGTGGCGTTGAACCCATTTTGTTTCACATAACCGGTCAAGTTTCTCACCAAGAATCTTTTCTAGCGCAGTGGCGCGTTTCGGGTATGCATTTTTCAAGAATTTATCAACCTCGCGTATGGTACTGGAATCATTTTCAATTAAACATATTTATTCTCGAATAAATGAAACACCTTTATATTGAGTTCGCCGTTTTATTAAAGAATGAAAAATTTGGATGCATTTCAATAAAACGAACTAATAGTATTTTTGCTGATTGTGAAACACTGCTATTGAGTTTATGAGAAAACATGGTGTTATCACCGCATTTTTGCTTCTTTTCTTATTTCATTGACTGCTCCAAACTCTGATAGCATCACGGCACATGCATCAGTCCCTATTGAAGTGCACAGATTCAAGTTAAGGTTCAGAGCCTTTTGTCTGATAGATTTTCCCGTTAATGATAACTCTTTATTGACTTGACTGCTATTGCCTTTACTTGCTCTTAACTCTCGTGAGATTCGTCGAAAACGTCGAAAACAAGCGAGTAGAATACAGCTCGGGCTACTCTTATTTTTTTTTTAAATATTGCTTCTTTGCAGCAATTAAATGATTTTGAACGGTTTTACTTATGTTGCTTTAGCCGATGAAGTCTTAAGATGACTTTCTAGGACTTTATCACCTGAATCAACACTAATTTTCAACAATGCTCTAAAATTTCCTTCGGTTTTATCTGAAATGGATTCCGTAAGTAATGCTCCATCATATCTGTTTCCACGTAATGCGATATTCTGTCGGCCCAAAAATATGATGGTTTTGGCTATAGGAATGTTTCTGTCTCTTATGTGGTGTGATGGAAAGCGGTCGGGGTACAATACCAGATTAGTGGTGTCCCCTTCTGGTTGCTTTTTGCCTGTTGTCTTTTTTGTCGTATGCGCCTTCTTGATTTCTTTGAATAGGTTTCTAAACTTCTGGTCTAATTCGTTCAGGTCGCTTGCGGTCTTTCTACTCGTCACGGTCGCCATGTGATGGAAAGCGGTCGGGACCCTCCGAAGTAGCTCGAGAGCTCAACTTCTGGAGAATTTCGTCTACCCCTCCGAAGTAGCTCGAGAGCTCAACTTCTGGAGAATTTCGTCTATGTCTTTGAAGTAGCTCACTTGCGGAGCATAACTTCGAGTAAATGAAATTATTTCTCAGACTGCATCATCTTTATTCTTAACTTACCTTATTTATACCTTAAATTTGCTTGGTACGCGTTTTCATATAGGTAAATGGTAAAAGTTGATAAAAACAACTTTCAAGTTTCTGTCTCTGTTTTCTTTGCACCGCGATTTATAGTTTTCATCGAGAAGATCAAGGATTTCTTGCTGTGGAATATGATATACTGTTGTAACATCCTTTTGGCTCTATTAGAGAAACAGAGGTCAAATCCTGTAGGCAATGCCTGGGTGGGACTCGTCCATGGGCAACAAGCCAAGCCACGGCACGTGCTTGCAGCTGCTCTGTTCGGAAGTGATAGAGTGGGGTCTTGCTTACTTGTTGGCCCGATTGTTATCAACATTAAATTAATTTTCACGTGCCTACTATAAAAATTGATCTAAACAGTCAAAGAAAAAAAAAAAAAAAAACAAGGTGAAGGTGCAGCTCTTATCGTGTCGCCCTACGATGGCTAACCAGGCTTTAATATAAAGGATGCCATACCGCGGAGGTAAATGGTTTTAGTCAACCATTTTCATCTTTTTATCCTGCACCTGAAATTTTATGCTGAAAATTCGAAGATCCACTAAGGAAAAGACGCGTTCTAATTCACGACATATTGTATATTATTAAATAAACTTGAACAGACATTGTGGCGATCCTCTTTAAGCAAAAAGTGTAGAAGCAAAATACCATCACTACAATTAAATGTATCTCAAAATTTTCCAAAGTTTTTTTTTGTTTACACCAAGATTGCAATAAAATTTAAATTTAAAGAAAATTTTAAAGAAAATACAATACATAGGACTTACCCCCACTTGTCCGAAACGGCCGTTGCGTACGTTGTGCGGTGATGCTAATATGTACTTTAAGTTTAGAATGTATTAATTAATGAAAATAAAAAGAAAAACAAATACTCAAATTAGGATGTCCAGCGAGGTCTCTTGTCAAAAATGACAGCAAAATGGTGTCCAATATAATTGCCAAGCTATCAGTGGCTTCTGTCCCATATGTCACGCAAAGGCGGCGCGTATCGATGACGTCAGACACAATGAAAAATGGCGGCAGGTACTGGGCCCCAAATGGTGGCGATATCCGAAATACACTCTCCAAGAAAAATGGCGGCTGGCACTGGGCCCCAAATGATGGCGAACTCAGAGAAACACTATCCGATTTCCAGGAAAAATGCGGCAGGTTCGTGGTCATGAATGAAGGCGAACTCAGAGATCCGATTTCCAGGAAAAATGCGGCAGGTTCGTGGTCACAAATGAGGGCGAACTCCAATGTTGAAAATGGCAACGGGAATTTTGGTCCTTCCAAATTCTCCATAAAACATAAGCCGAGATGAAAGCCCCAAAGCCGTCAAGTGCGGCAAGTATATGAGACGGTCTCACAATAAAGAGCCGTTATGTAATTCGACGAGCACGATTCAAGGCACTTTTGTTACTAAGTGAAGTTTTTCTTCCTTTTTGTCTTTTCTTTTTGTTTGGCTTTTATGTAAAACCATTATGATTTCATAGCGTTTATATTAATTTTTGTTAAATGTCCTTGTTAACAAAGGGTCATTTCCGAAGTCAAGGCACATTTTCGAATGGTTTATAGAATGCCGTTAAATATTACGGTTATTCTTAAATTCCACAATTTTCTTTATAAATTTCCTTATTTTTTTTTTTGTATTTTTAGACACTTTTAAACAATTTATTTCACTTATTAAGCCTTAATTCACAAAATTTTGTTCTTTAACTTAATAAAACATAACTATTTTTCAATTTTTAATTTTTCTAATCCTACGGATCCCGTTTTTGGCGATCCATCTTCGTGCACGGTCTACAGAAAAAACAGCCCAAAAACCCAAGAAGATTCCACCGGTTTTTCAATATTTCAAAAATCCGTTTTGGGAATTCTCTCTCTCAAATTCAATCAAGTATGTACGCATATACGTACTACATATAGAAAGAATTTAACTACACTCGAAAGTGATATAAACAAATTTTCAGGTGTGTAGGCGTGAGAATTTTTATCTCTTTCATAGACATCCAATCCAACATCCAACACGGATAACCTGTATTGCATCCAAAAACTGCATTTGAGAAGTGCTAGTTGCAATTACACGCACAGGTACACACAAATGTACGAAAGAATTATGTATGTGCTTTTACTAGTTTCAGGTAATATGGAGCCAAAACTAGAATTGAGATAATGAGATCGTGAACGGCTATAGGGTGTATCATTAGGAATACTAATAATAGGATAAGAAAAAAATATAATTATGTATATAATGTATATACATATTTTTTTTTGTAGTTGGTAGGTTCTAAAAAAAATGACCATTACAATACATACATACATACTTTTTATGATGGCTATGAATGTTGTGTATTTTAATATGCCATGTGACAGAATGTCTATAAACGTTGGACGTCTATGGAAGTCGTGTTAATCTATAGTGCAAATGCTTCAAATAAAATAAAAGACATCAGATAAATGTGAATTCAATTGTATTATTAATATTGTGGGATTTTTAGTACAAAACTAAACATCAGTTCTTTCACAAGAAATTAATATTCACAAAAATTGTTGTAATAATTTATTTTAACTCCTCTCCTCTTTGCTGTTTGTGCCATTCCTCGAAACAATCTGGGCATAATGGAGGTTTTTCTGGACAACGTTTGCATCTATAGCTGATTTCCTTACGAATTTTATTTTTAATACACATTCTACATTTCAGAAAAAATGTCTTTCGAGCTATTGCTATTGCTAGGTATGGAGCTGCTTTCCGGCCAATGAATTGGTTTGACGGTCGGTTCTTGGGCGATGGAAGGCATGGGCGATGGAAGGCATAGCCGAAGGAACGTTGATTGATGGTTTTACCATGGTGGGTTTTTTTTTTCTGGGGGAACGGGATTGTCATAGGAAACGCGCTATTTATTCTGTCTACCATACCTGTGAAGCAACGTTCAAGGCATTCCACTTTGCTATATATCTTCTCAATGAATTCAGTCTTCAGATCTTTCGCGTTGTTATTATCACTATCATTGGTTTCAAATGGTGTTTTATTGTTAATATTTTCTGCAATCAGAGGTAAGTTTCTTTTCAATGCCCGACATTACATTCTCGATGTTATGGATATGGGTATTATTTGAAATTATATTCACCAATCCGTCGAAACATCTCGAATTCACTCTCTCATAATTTTATATAACTGTAGACAGTTAATATAACTAACTGTCTCCTGAAAACTAAAATGTCACCAAAACTTCACTAAATTCGAAACGAATTCATTCACTTCAATTTTTTATAACGGTAAATGATGGAGATTTCGCGACGCGGACATGTTTTTATCTCCATCCAAAAAAAGTATATACTAATATGTTCTTACGTTATAACAATCGTCCAATTATCCAATATTAACTATCGCAAAAATACCTGGTTAAAACTTTTTTAATTTTCCAGTCAAGTTTCCTTCCCACGATGCACGTCGACCATCTCCTCTCGAAGCCTGAAACAAGTATCCCAAAAACCCAACGCGCTCGCATCGACTTGACGCGACACGGTCCCCTTTTTCTCTCCCCTCTCTTTTTTTACCGACTTTTCTACAAGCTCTCACCATCCGGCGATACGCAAGTATCTCCAGCCGCTTAACAACTTACAGTACAGCTGTCTTTTTTTCGACTCCACTGTGCGCAAGCGCGAATTCGCCCATGTCTCGCACAGAAAGAAAAAGAGAACGAAAGAGCTCGGAACGACTCTCAAACTCGATTTCGTGCGATGACGCCAGTTTTTACTTAAAGCACAAAAAAAAAACTTCCTATCGAATAGTCAAACTATAGCAGCTAATCTCCTCTCGCCTGACAGTGGCGTGACGCTAATGTTTTGTGGGGTTCAAAATAAAGTAAACACAAACAATATAAGTTTAATACATACATATTTGGGATCGTTTCATTTACGATGTCGTTTAGCACTATTTTTGATCGTTTATTCAAAGTATTTTTAACAAGAGACAAATCGCGACGTGTTCTGTAGAATGACAGTTCGAATCACTCTTTTTCGTGCAAAGATACAAAAGCGACTCTCTGCTGTCTCGCTCTCCGGGAATGATGATGGCGTCGTCAGCAGAACAGGGTTGCGACACATATATTAGAAAATTCAACTGATAGAATTTGTTGTACAAAGTATATCGTATATACCAAAATGATGCTCGCGCGACGACCGATTCTTCGAGAGTGTTCTCGTACGTTTTCATATATTGTGTCGTCACTTGGAGTGTAAACTGCTATCAGAGAGATTCGAGTCGCGTCAGGGTTGCCACAATTTTGCACAGTTTTATATCTGCTGCATATTACAGCCTCGACTCACGCAACCGGCTGGATTCAATTTTGATGGGATATAGCGCCACCGGCTAACATCCGTATGCTGCTGGATGTACGCCACAAATTGTTTCATCGTCGACGGTGCCTAACATATCCAGCACAACACAATACTCGAATCGCTGTACAATGTATAACCAATGTCGGACATCCGAAGCGCCTCTCGGACAATATTCAAAGCTGACACTAGTAGCTGCGCTGCTGAGAGCTCTAACCGGGGAATGGTGATCGGGTTGTCAGCGTCACGCTGGCCATCAGTCGTCTTCCTGATGGGTGCTAATTTCGTTCTCGATAGTACTAGGATACTAGTGCGCTGTGTGTATTCAGGGCCGGATTTCCCATATGGGCAACCTGGGCAGCTGCCCGGGGCGGCAGATTTTGAGGGGCGGCAATTTTTGAAAATATCACTTGGTTTTAAATTTTGCGATATGTATGTATTTTGGAAACTCGAAGAACAGTTGACATAATTAGACAAAAACTTTAATTTCATCTTTCAGATTTATTAAAGTTGGGTGTATTCCAGGACGCCCAATCGCACTCTCAACTGAAATTGAAATGAGAATCTCCAATTTAAAAAGCTGGGAGTTATCCTTCATGCAAAATTATTTTAGCATTCATTCCGAGTAACATACGGGTGGCACGTAGTTCACTGAGTCTAGAAGTAGAAAGTATTTTCGCAAACATTGGCTTCAACTTAAACAAGGAATATGTTCTTCATACTTCAGTGTACACAAGCGTTGAAGAGCTTTTGGGTGCAATAATCGGGGATCCGGAGCGGCCCAATTTAATCGCTCCGCTAACGCTTGAACAAATTTAAAATTTGACCGCCTGTCGGCAAGAATTGTGACACAACTCAAAAACATAATTTTTTACGGGAGCGCAACATTAAATTTGGCAAGTTTTAAAAGTGTAAAAAATGGGTCAACTGTGCGAATGATTGCAGGTAATCGTATAGAAAGTTCTTGTGACCAATCTTAGTTTGCTAATCACTCGACAGAAAACTAATGATATTCTTCGGTAATATAGTTTTGGGAACATCCCTTTTTTGATGCACACAAACACGACTCTTTCACGACAGAGAACAACGAAGATGCGACAGTGCTCATTGTACATAGCAGCATTAATAGTCTGACATGTTGTGCCCTTGCAAAAACTAAGTACAAAATTTCTCCGTGATTTTTACAGGTGAAAGATCGTGGATAAGACTATATCTGTATGTGCCATAGTCTCAAAAATGATAAATTTAGAGTTGTGTCACTATTCTTGCCAAGAGGCGATGTCTCTCCTCCGACAGAATCATTTTGTGCGATATGCATACAGATTAGGGCTAACAATTCGACATTTAGTTCAAACGTTTGATCCACTCCCCTTCGACGTGCAACAAAAACGCTCCTCGCTCCGGGAATTTGATTCGCTTCGACCCTCTCCGCTTCGGATCCCTATAACAATCAAGGAATTCCTGAACCGACATTAAATCTTAGACATGTAATCAGAACATGATTGCCCCACTACACGACTCGTCAAATGGAAGGGTATATTTACCGTTGTCGGCTTGACCATTGATAAGGTACTCTTGTATAAAAAATTTAATTTTTTGGAATAGTACATTGCCAAAAGCTTTCGTACTAGACGAGTCTCTAGGATAGACTGATTTAAAAATTGGCAACTCTAGGCCGCCCACACATGGATTCTCCCATGTATTCTGTGTGGGTAGCCCAGTGTTCGTAGCTTGTAAAAGCTGGCAAACATTTTCGAGTTTCTATTACTACTTTCTCTTCTTCCTATACTTAAAATTAGCCGTGAAGCAACTGGGATGTAGCCAGAGGTTTCAGGAAAAGTCCAACTCGCGATACTAGAAATGATGGATTAGCCGGAAAATTTTCAGTAGCATGTCTCTGTCGTGTGAACAGGTTTAAAAAAAATCACAATTTGTACGCTTAAATTTTCGAAATGTAATTTTGCTTCAGAAACAAAAAACGGAAAATTCCACTGCTAAAAAGTCATATCACATGACGCAAATAAACAAATTTAGTTTTTGAATAACCGTTTTAACTTCTAAAACGATCAATAAAGAAAACAATCCAAAAGTGGAAAGGCATTTAGAAAACATTCTGAAGAAAATGTACAGTCGATGTAATGGATGTGCATCATTTCAGTTTTAAAGTTGTCATCATTGGAATTTCGATGCTTTTTTAAACAATTTCGAGAAGGGTCCGACCCCCATGGCCCTTCACCTGGCCCCATTCCTGGCAAGCACCATATTGTTAGACAAACAAAATTACATCGGTCACTAGCGTCAAAATATGAAATATTTTTTCACATACCACACCACACCTAACGTTTTGCCTACATGTTTATACGACTACTATACTACTTGCAAATTTAACCAGTGGCGGAGGGCGGCTATTTGGCTACTGCCCAGGGGCGCCATAGAGGCTAAATCCGGCCCTGTGTGTATTGCCTTCGGAGTCGACACTGTGTAAGTACGAGTAATGACGGCAGCGCAGGCTTGCTCGTACCAAACCAAAGTGGTGACATTGGCCCCGTACTTCCGCGACAGTAGCTCCTTTTCCACAAGTTCTTCCCAATGTGCGAAATTAAATTTGACCCCACCATTTGCAACTAGTTCATCGTTAACAAAGTGATACCCATATCGGGCAAGCCATCGGCATAAGTGATCCACAATGCATTTCTTCCAAGCAGTCGGGTGCTGAAGTGCAAGGTCTTTTAATAGGTTTGACCGATACATACCATTGTATGAATGATCGTGATGCTGACGCCGGAGTTTGAAAAATGCTGCGTCTTCAACAACTTGCAAGACCTGATTTGAGGGTTAATTTTGATTCTATTTTGCCGTCAGAATCGGTTCCTCTGCGGAGGAATGTGCTTGGTGCATTTTTTCGATGAGGGCTTTTAATGTCCTACCTCTCCATACTGATGAAGACATTCTGGCAAATGGCAAAAGAAAATTAAGTTTATGTTGGAATAAGTAAATCTCCCTCACGTGGGATGTCAAAATTGTGATTCCACGGTTCGACCAACACTGCATGGTGTGGTACATCGTCAGATGCCGTCGCTTGGTACCACACCATGCACTGCCGGGGATGGCATGACCGGGAATGATTCAGTCGATGTTGATTATTACGGGGATTATTCTGTATACACTAACCCGAGTGGTGTGGCTGTTTGTGCCGGCTTGCCGCGGAGCGGGCCGTGGGCTCCACGCGCTTTAAATTTCGCCAACACCAAAACCAAGATACAACCACGATAAGCGCGAATTCGTGGAGCGCGGTTACTCGGTGGTTCGGAGGATAAAATTGAACTCGAAATTATTTTAGTGACACGAAAGTTTATTCAAAGCTAAAAACCTAACGTTAAAACTTAAACACTAAATCTACGTTAAGTTCACGGCCGGATGCAATCAAAGAACTAATATCTAAATCTAGCACTAGCAATCTTAAACACTATCTTAAATCTATTACTCTCGATTTTTTTTGAATACGGGCGGCAGCCTCACTACACTTAACTATTGATTCCGGGCTCCGCTGTCCCGCGTTGGATATCGTTCGCACACAATCGTGACGTCACGTTCTTCTCGCATAAAAAAAGTCGTCGCACTCGTTGCACGTTTTCTCCACTTTCGATCTTTTTGCTCTCGTCGCTCGTCTTCTCCACTTTCTTACCTTAATCGCGTCGTCTCGCTTCTTCGTCGTCGCCGGTCGGAATCCAAAGAGGATGATCCGTTCGTTTCGGGTGGTATTTATTGGCTTGGAATTTTATAATACGTTTTACTTATATATTAGTGGAAATCAGCCATGTCCACGAATCATTTTTAAGCGTGAGACAGCCACTTGCTATCCACTGACTCGCCACTCATCCAACTAGTTTTGGCTAAGAGCCAATGCATATCAAAATTAATGTACATTGTTTTTGCTCGCAGCCACCGTTTTCCACGCAACATACGTGGCGCACTCCGCTGCCGACCGGATTACCCAAAGAGTGGGTTACTCGATTTAAAACTAATGATAAACGATCTAATCAAATTAAACACCAATCCTTTCCAATAACATACGGCTTGCCTTTATTTTGCGCCAATTGAAAATACAAAAACTGTACGCAACAATACAACCGCCTCGTATCACGTCTACCGGAATAGTCCCTAGTCCCCATCGTGTATCTTCTTCGCCTTGCAGACACGCACACACACATACGCCTTGTCTTGTGTCGCTACTCGTACATCATCGTATATCGCCGTTCGCCCGGTGTTGCCGCCGTACACCTAGTGCTGCCGCCGTCCGCCTCGCAATGAGTCTGGCTGTAACACTAAGTTTATGTTGGAATAAGTAAATCCTCCTCACGGGGGATGTCAAAATGGTGATTCCACGGTTTCGAAAATTACAAAAAGTTTGCCCATAGCCAATGAAGAACAAAAAGAAGGAAACGAACAATGAGTGAAAACGTGAATGCTTTGTGTGACATAGTCACCGCACACCACACCACTTGTATGGGGTCACCACGCTGTCGTCAAGATTTATCCATAGCGTGGATATCGCGATTAAAATGCAAAAATGCAAATACGCTGCTTGAGAATATATTCCCCCTTCGGGGAGTCAAAAAGATTCGACCGGTTTCGACTGGCGGTACAAGTTCTTCACTCCGGATATTACATATTATCCTATGAATATTACATATTCTTTATATTAATAGCCAGTGATAGTCACAACCACAATTATTTCCTTCCACGAAATTATGCAAAACGCAGCATACCGCTACCACAGCGGGCATAAATAAATAGTTGGCTCGAAAGCATACGCCAGCGACTTTTTAAGCGTCCAATTGGGATTTCAACGTTTACTCTATCTCGATTGAGACTTTTGTTGAACAACGTTTTATCATCGGGTAGCCCAATGCCACTGTAATCATGCATAAGCCATGGCATTAGTAAGCTGGATCTGCGATAATCACAGCATCTATTCGATGCTTTTTCTGAAATAATTTAAACATATTATAAAGATAGATGAATTACTCCTTTCTAGTTGACATGGTGTTGCATGGTTTTGAAAAATGCTAGACCCTTTGAATGCATATGCATCGTGGACTTGCACGATATATTTCTAAATAGAAGTCTGTGGTCGACGACAATTTGCAATGGATAGACGTCCAGCCTTTTCGATTTACGAAGTCCTTCCGGTCATCACTTGGTGCCAAAATCGGTATGTGGGTCCCATCAATGAAAGCGATTTATTTGAGGAATAAAACTTTTCTCCTCAAAATGATCAGTGGAGTGGCATTCATCCTCGGTAGGCATTTTAATTATTTGAAAAAAAAAAGTTTGTGAATTGCGTTTAACACTTCGTAAAAGTATTTCTGCACTGTTGTTTTATGTATTCCAAATACATCCCCGACCTGAACCTGAACTCCCAACAAGAGGCCAACTTATACAGTGTCACAGCCACTCTTTTAGCTGCATTTTCTGGTGTAAATCTTGAAATATTGTTCACCCTTGGTGATATATCAATTTCTCCACCAATGCGAAGAACAAATTCTGCGGCATTCGAAATGTGTCGCTCCAATGCTTTTAACAAAATGTGGCCAATGCATTTTCCCCGAAATCCTGTATTTCTGGGAAGTCGCGAGTAATGTCTGATGGATGGATTGTAGATTGAAACACTTTTTAATTAGAACTCAAGATTGTTTTGTAACATTCGCGAATAGTGTTCTGCCTCTAGCCATGGGCGTAGCCAGGATTTCGGTCAGGGGGGGGGGGGGGGGGGGGCAAGCCCAAAATTTTTTCAAAATCATGATTTTCTTAGGAGTTGAAATTTTCGGTCGCAGAAATATTGTTATCAAATTTTAGAGTAGCCTGGCTTGTGGTTGGATTGGTGCACAGGGTCATGGATTCCAGACTCACCGTGAACGAATTCATTTTATGGTGTTTTTCGAACTCACGACTTACGTGTCGTGAAACAAGTATGCATTTATGGGGATAAATAACATTGCTGTTGATCTCAACACCTCAACAAACAGAAGTTCAACCCTTTCGCTCCCAATGATGCCATATGGCATCATGAAATTTAATGATTTTTCATAGAAAATGTAAGAAATAAATTTTAAATTTTTGTGTGATATTGGACTTATCCAATAGTGTAATACCTAGTTGATTTTTTCCAGCGTGAAATTTTTGGTTTTGGGATGTTATTTTTAATGAAATTTTAGAGAAGGTTTGACACTTGTCGTAAAGCCGAAAAACTGATTTATTCATTTCCCTATATTTCCTGATAATAATCATTTTATGCAAATCATTTTAATGGTTTTATTTTGTAAAGAGGCTGTTGTAAGAGAAAATCTGAAGATTTTTCGATTTTTTTTCTAGGAAAACCCTGTAAAATGCAGCAAGCCCCTATTCATATAAATGCTAGTTGCTTGCTGTATGGAAGGCACCATACTCTTACTTAGGTACTACATACTCTTAGCACTCTGCTCTAATTTTGGGGGGAGTTATGGACATGTCCTTTCGCCAAATTCAAAAGGGGGGGATAATGGGGGTCGTTGATCGGAGCGACTCAATGTTTCTCCCAAATAATATTGAACTTATTGTGAATACTTGTACGAAATTTTACGGCTGAACTAACTTTTTCTATATCCTTTGTCGTTTTTGAAATACTCGCACGCAAAAAAAAACGAAAAATTACCCCCTCCCCCCCCCCCCCCTTTTTAAGGTTTCGGACCCCCAATCGTTTAGACTTTTTTTCCCATAATCTGGGGGTCGTCACCAACCATTCTGAAAAAAATTTCCGATGTAGGATTTTTGCCGACCAAATATCTAATTTTTCACACGGAACTTGCTAAGCCAATATGCTGCCTCGATATGCACCGTTGTAAATGCGGTTGTTATTTTGCTGACGCCGAACTTCGAAAAATTCTGCGTCTTCAACATTTGAACTTCTTCCCATTAAATCACGGAAATACTTGTATATGCCGGTCTGACTTATGGTCACGGCCGGCCAATTTCCATTTTGTAATAATTTTGTGAAATGGAAATGTATATACACGGATGCGTCAATAGCCAAGGCGCTGCATTCTACGACATCTTGATCTATTTTCGCCCTTAGTGTTTTGTCGGTGCAAAATTTTGCAAAACCGGTTTTGAGGGTCCAGGTAGATTCTAAATTGCCTTCAGAATCAGGATGAAATCTTTTTTTTTGCGGAGCAGTGTGGCTCTGGCATTTTCGGGATGCGGTATTTCTATGGTCCGCCCCTCCACAGCTGCCGCACACTTTTATTACTGAAGACATTCTGGCAAATTATAAAACAAAAGAAAATGGAATTATATTTTGCCTATAGCATATACAAATTATGCGTATACTATTATTTATAGACTAAACTAGGAAATCCGGTTTTATAAACACACTACACTGGACACTTTTTCTCCAAATTTTTCACCGAAACACACGAGTGTCAACGTCTTGTTGTGTCTGCTTGAATAACGGTTTAACTCCTTGAACTTGAATAAACTTGAATAAACCGGTCTGAAAATGGGGAATTACAAAAGGGGAAATTATGGCAAAGGGGAACGAAAGGGAATTCGCCTGTTTCTAGCTTAGGGATGGGAATTAATAACCGGTTTTTCGGTAATCGGTATTTTAAATTTAAAAACCGTTTTTTTTTTCGGTACTATTTTTGCCCGGTTATTAATTGGTACCGAAAATAACCGGTGATCACTTTTAAAATATTCAATTTACCTGTCGGAAGTCAGTATGAGGCTTGCACTAAATTGTAGGGTGCTCACCGTAACGACACGCATCGCCACACCGGCGGCGCCGCCTTGGCTAATTCGCCCTCTATGAGGAGGCTAAGCTGGCGTAAATTGGTTCTAAAGGTCGATCTAGATTAGATGTGTTACTTGTCCGTTCGCAGCATAGGCCTAAATCTTGAATTTATACCTGCGCAACAGAATTATCGTCATGATGATTTTGATGTGATGTGTTTCGGGCCTACCGTATACAGTTTCATCAAGGAGTGGAAAAATAAAGAAAAGGATAATTTTTCTTTGTTAGTCGGTTTTTAACCGGTTATTTCAATAACCGGTGTTTTTGGCCGGTTAAACCGATGAGGAAAATAACCGGGATAACCGGACAACCGGTATTTTTGTCAAAAAGTCCCATCCCTAAACTGACTCGCTAATCACTCATGTGAAGCTAACACATCTTCAAAACACACTCGGAACCGTTTGTTTGGGGACGCCTACATTTGTTCGTGATTGTTCGTCAATTAAAATCGTTTGTTCGTGTCTAATTATTTAATTATAGCAACTTTAAAATTCTGAGTGTTAACTTAGCCCGCCATCGTTATATATGGTCGGATAAATATAAATTTGGTATCAATCGAAAGCCAGACGTTTGTTCGTCCTGGAAACGCAAGGATTCAGGAGTAATTAAGGAAAAACAGAAGACGACGGGCCGGGCGATGCGATGCGATGTGTGCACACTAATTGCGATGTGGGGCCGGGCAAGCCGACGCGATTTGTTTCTATGATTTCATACGGCGCGGCGCTGACTCGTACGATTTGCTGCCGATATGGGTATGATTTCAGATCGACTTCGTGACATGACGCTTCGAGTGTTCTACCATTGATATTTTCAATATACATACAAACGTGTCGGTATATTTATGTAGTGTTGTAGATAATTGTCGGTATTAACGAATGGATTGTCGTAGGTAATGTAATTTAGTACCATTGGTATTTTCTATATACATACATACATACTTGTCGGCAGTGGCGTGCACAGACTTTTTGTCTAGGGTATGCAAAAGCGTAATGCCTGTGACACACATGGAACTGCACTGTCAGCTCGAAATTTTCTGAAATCAGATAGCACTGTGCGAGTGAGACAACATAAATAAATATATCCGGCATACAGAAAATGTTCAGTTTGAAATTCAGATCAAAGCAAGCATAACTGTACTAGTAGAATGAAACTATTTAGATGACGTTCTAAGGTTCAGTAAAATTGTTTCAATTCAACTCTCTACCATAACGTTGAAGGCTGTACATACTCGACTATAAGTTTTAAAGTGCAGCTTCAAGCGACTAGTTATGGAAAATGGAATTCATTATTTTGATTTAACTAAAAAAAGGTGAAGTTTTCATTAATTCAAAGTTCATTATTTTTATATTTTGAAATAGTGCATCTTCCTCGACATATTACATTTTCTGTCATTAACGAAAAGGTTATTAAATAAACCCTCCCTCAAGTTTTGCAGGCACACTGTCTCTACACATAGTGTAATTTGGATTTGCCATTGCTACAACTATTTTTTACTAAAATTTTAAAATATAAATTTATTAAAAAACTGAAAAGATGGATTTCAAACACAACACTTGATAACACAACACTAATTCACTATAACATCCGATGAACGCGTTTTTTTACAAATATGTATATAATGGTATATTTTGCGGAAATTCTTTGACACTTTGTCTCTTATTTCACTTTCATCGAAGAGTATGGACATTTTCCCCAAGGTGCATATGTACTTTCTTTCACACTTCGCATTACAGTAGCTGCAACTAATAAAAGAACATCTTTTAACCAATAATTTTTTACGTACCAAAGCGTGTAATACTGTATTATCTCTAACACTAACCACAGTTATCAATAAATTTCGATTTTTTTATTCCGATTGTTTTTAAAGGTTTCTATAATAACTAAAATAAGAAAAAAAAAATGTTTACACGAAACGCAATCATATTTGCCACCTACTGTTCTGTTACTATTTCGCTCTCTGCTTCAGCCATTTGCCGGAACAGTGTGTCAACTTTTTCGGCCGTATAGAAAGTTCCAGTGCGGCTAGTCATCCAGTTTTGCAAGTTGACCGTAAGTAACGCACCAGTCCTTGTAGCCTCAGCACAGCATAGCATAGAAATGAGAACTTGAAAGTGACCCAAACAAATTATAATTCTGGTTGATCGTGACGCATAAGCGGACAGAGATCAAGGTTAATCACAAATAACTGTATCCTGGCTGCAACTCTTACCTGCGTACCTGTCCTCCGCATGGATAGTGTAACGGCCCTACCGATGGTGTAACGGCATGGGTTTTTCACTGTTCTCCCCTTTTATTTCCTTTTACACCTGTTCTTTTTTGTCTTTCTGTTTGTTTGAATGTTCATTTTAATCAGCTAATAATGGAGCTAGTATCCTGATATACTAGCTCGACGTTAGAATTTCATGCAAAAAAAATTTTTTGGTTTAAATTTCATTACAAATTGTCAAATCCGAATACCGCCCTTTTTTGGGCGTACGCAATCGCTACAAATTGGGTTGGACAGCACTGTAAATTTCCAACAAAGGTTTTTTAGTAGACCAATCCATTATTAAATTACCTACGTACGGTTATCCATTCATTTAATATCTACAAATGTATAACACTGTATACTGCATCCGACACGTATGTATGTATATATGAAAATTCCCAATGGTAATGGAAGTCGATCTGCACAAAGCATGCCTCTCATGTCGATATCTCCCTATCAGCATCAAACAGCACGAAACCAACCTCTCTATTTATATGTACATACATACAATACACCATGCAACTACGAAACCGATCTAAACACAAATGTATTCTCCATGTCGCTTTCCTCTGCGATAATGCACATTACAGCTGCTGCAAAAGCACGATGACTCGACATTAAAAAGTTCTCCATCGTTCAACCCGACGCACGTCGCATCGCAAGCAGTCCGAATGGTGCAACAAGGTTCGTGCTGGTTCCCATTTAAATGCTAAGAAATGTTTTTCTTGCGATACTCACCTAATCCATCTCGTACCTACTATCTGTAAAGAAAAATACAAAACACATGAGTTTGCCATTACATGCATTAGGAACATGAAAACATCCAAAACTTGAAAACAAGCAGAAAGCGAATTGACAATGTTGGCCCGGCCAACAACCAGAATAAAGAAGACACGGGTCATCTTGGCACATCTTCTTCTCTCATCTGTCATCGGTGTTTCGCTGATTAGGCTGACTGATTCGGCTGATACGGCTGTTTTGACTAATGTGGCTTCTTCACCTGGTTCAATCACTTCGCTATCTTCTTTATCCGGAAGTAAAACACTTCTACCTAGGGTACACAACTTCTGGCGAAAACGTTATACAGGTATTCTGGTAGAAAGCGGAGGGGGAAATCACAACCTCCTAGCTGTCACAGAGGGGGATCAACTTCGGACCGCAGCATCGCGCCTCTACTCACCTCTCAGAGAGGGGAGACACCAAAACCTATCAAACATACAACATGAAGAGGGGAGACACCACAACCTCTCCAAAGCGTAAACTCTGTGCAAAGAGGGGGAACACCGCAACCTCTCGAGTTTACCACAAATAGAAAGGGGCGACACCACAATCTTTCTACAAACACTACGCTGAGTGGGGAAACCACGACCTCTCAACAACTCAATCGGAGGGGATCAACTCCGAGGAGCACACACGGCTCTAAACAACTTATAGAGAGGGGAGACACCACAACCACTCAAAATAACATTGTAAAGATGATTTTTTCGGAATAATTTCCAACTATATTTCTTTTTTAAATATATAATACACAACGTTTCGCCCTTTGCGGGAGTAATAAATTCTAAAACACAATTGATTCTCTGAAATATCGCCACCTTTATTCTTCGAAGTATCACCACAAACTGATCGTACAATTCAGATTTCATCATTAGGAAAGCAAAAGTGCTGAGTTTGAATTTACAAAGTTACAATTCAAACTCAGACGAAAAACAAACAATGTAGCATTTATAAAGATATTAAATTTCAATAAACGAAAAGTGCAAACTAAGAACGGATATTACTTTTTGACAAATAGGTTTCGAGTTACGTTAATTAAAAGAAATATAAATGCTGATTTAAAGTTACGTTAAATTTAGTGTTGCCGATTACGATTGAAAAATAGAAATATAATTTAGGATGAATGATGAATCGTTGGTGGCCTAGTGGGCACGTAACTCGGGCATCTTCAGGTGTCTTTCTCAAATTATATTATGTTGTTAACAAACTTAGCGCGAAAAGAGGGAAACGACAACGTTTCCAAGCACAAACATCAAAATTCGTAACATTTGAATACCTCTAATTTCTGTACTTTACATACAGAGCCAAACTTAGTCCACCAGATTATTCTATTTCTAAAACACAACGTAATAACAAACTCAGTGTACTCACTCAATTTATCAGTACGAAGAAAGTCTTTTTTTCACTAATTCACCACTAACAATTTACTATAAAGGGATGTCCCGCACTGACGAACTCCAATAATTACACAATCTAAAAATGTAATGTCGGCATTTATTTTGTTTTACTTTTCCTTTGCCTATTACGACTATATATTCTATAAGTATTGTGGGTGTTGGAGAGATTGAAACACCGTACGTTTTATTTCAGTTATTTTCTTTATTACTTAACTATCACAGAGTTTTATATATATCTTTGTTAGTGCTTACTGACGACTAGCTTTGTCGGCGGCTTGTGACTAACTGTCTTTATGGTTGCCGGGCGGCCGGGTCTTGTCCGTCCGGTGTTGCCACCACAGTATCATTCAATTTGACGCCATCATACACATACAATATACGAGCTATTCTCTTTTAAAAAAATACCGGCGTACAGAGGGCTGCGCCCGCAATACGGGGGTTTTTTAGATTTTGGATATATACATAGTGAATAATTATGCACATATATTTTATAGATAATTAATAAGAATTATGCACAATATTAATGAAATGCTTCTTGTAAATCTATTTTTGGATTGTTCTAATTAAAAGTGTTACAGAATGAAAGGCGCCATGATACATGGCTACAAATATTAACTGAATTTATTTACAGCTAATAATCCGTTACCGTTTTTCCGAATCAACAAATAAGATCTTATATGAAATGGCTTCGCTGAGCCCGTTGCCCATCCAAAGCGTTCTTATGAGTTTTGGGAAAGAAGGCTTTTGAAGCTATTCAGAAACACCCGGTTAATTTGGTAGTGCGAATTCATAAGTGCATAACCTGTAACATTTAATTGATTTTAGTGAGTTTTTAACACTTTTAAAAATCTCTAATACGTACCCACTGTTGCTAGATTGCAATCTCGACAATAATCCTGTGGATTGAAAAAGAAGGAGTGGTATAGGAAGGAATGGTTCGAAGAAACATAAAAAAAAAACAAATTTGGCAAAATCACCCCTGCGCCATCCGCCCGTCGCTCTCCTTGCGTCACTTAATATCTCATTAAAACACTTTCGCGGCTATAAAACAAATAGATCACAAAAACAAACGACCGCCTAACACTCGCACCGCGCGACACGTCACCCAAAACCACCGTAGAAAAATTCGAAAAATGTGCGAAATTACGCGTCTGAGCACTGACCAACACGAGTCCTCTCCGCCACTTTTCGAATGCGACTCCCGACGGACTCAACTTAACTCGAATAAAAAAGAAACTTGTCCAAAGGGTGTTTTTTTTTGTACTTTTCATAAATTTTTTTTTTTTTTTATGGTTTTGCAACAAACCCCTGTGAATTCCGGAACCGTTTTTACAACATCAAGCGGAATTTCACATGCGATCGCTCCATTTATTTTGATATCTTCATACTTCTCTACTGAAGTAGAAGGAAAAATATTTTCCAATCGGTTAGTCAAATTGTTAACCCTTGACTCATAAGAAGCTTTTGCCTCCTCAGTTGCCTGTCGTATTTCATCTTGCATTTGATCACACAACCTGTTGGCCATTTCAGTGGTAATTCTAACCACTAGGTCATTTATTGCGTCCGCAGTAAGTGACATTCTGAATCAAAAATTAATCTGATCTCACAAAATTTTGTATATAATAAGAGGAAAAAATTGATTGCGATTATGATCTGATCTTCTAAATAATATGATACTAATATGGTTTTACAAATTTTATGTACGTACTTACATCAAATAGAAATACATGGCTATGCTTTTTTCTTTCATTCACTTTTTTTATTTTTTTGCCAATTGCTTGCTGCCTTTTAAAGTTCACTTTAAAAAAAATTATGTCATTAAGTTCACTATAGATCACTATAAATCGTCACTGGTGTTTTTGCCACTATTTGCCACTAATAGGGTGTTCGCGAGTGGTTTATGAATTCCGCGTTGTTGGGCGCCAATTAATGAATAATTAGAAACACGCCCGTATCTCCCCGTTGGGTAGTGCGTATTCACACTTGCGAATGAGGTACAGCTTAAAAAATATTCTTTAGAGATCCACGTCAATTCACTTCGACACTGCACTTTTTTAATTTTTTTTTTTTTTTTTACACTTTAAAGAAAAGGTCGCGAGTTTAAATGAAATTCCCGGTTACAGCAATATTTTGCGTTTGGGGTCGCGGAGTTTCTTCCGGAGTTGGGCGCCAGTTAAGTATAAATGACAACTCGGGTTATTTTTACTATGTATATCTTTATTGGCTGTAGAGGGTCGGACTATACAGTCCGAGGGTACTATTACAACTGGTTTATCGTTTACATGACCTTAAATACTAATTCTTATTTACTAAATCTAATCCTAATGAGGTTCGAGGGAAAATATATAACATTTTTCCCCTTAGCTCATATTCTTATTTTATTTCCACATCTGGTGGTATAAATCCTAAATCTATTGTTAGTGGTCATAAACGACCCTTATTCTAGGTGGTCATAAACCACGACCCTTATTCTAGGAAGATGTTGTATACCATATCTGCTTCGCACATGTTGCCTTTGTGCATTGTATAGCATAACTCGGGCATTCCTCGAGCATCTGCTGTCATCGATACATTTATCGAATAAGCTTTCTCCATCGGCATAGTCAACACCACCAGAAAAATTTATGCGGATGGAAGACAGTTCGAAAACAGGGAAGGACTACACGGAGAAAAAAGAATAGTGAGTAGAGCCAATGTATTAGTCCTGCATACTAGATAGTATAGTGAAATATGAACGGACTCAACTAGTAGTTGAATCAACTCAACAAGCATTTCGCAATACTCAACAAACTCCGTTTAGTAAAATTAACTGAATGAATCGTGCGGTTTACTGCACTCATTATAAAGACAACAGAGCTAATGGTAAAGATTACTTCATATAAGTTAGCACGAGGGACTAAACGACTCCGCATATACTAAACGTTTCGTTACAATGACCAATAATTGAGTATAATTTACTGTCTCACTATAGTTTGTGTTACTAGAGATGATTAGTAATATGTACTCGCTTATTTAATAACCAATACTACGCGACGTTTAATCCGCTATACTTGATCATTTGGTTCCGGTGTACTTACTAGATTCGTAAAAATGTATATAACGTTTCGTTAAAATGACTAATGATTGAGTATCATTTACTGTGTGTCGATAGTTGATATTAGTAAAGGCGATTAGTAATATTTACTCGTTTGCATAATAACGTACACTACGCGAAGTTTTATCCGCGTTACTTGATCACTAAGATGTGGTTTACTTACCAATTTGGTATATCCAGTCATTCGAATCATATGAATCTTTTGTTTTATTTGAGTAAAAAACTTTTGTTTTATTTTGATATATTACATTTTATTACACTTATTAATTTTCGTGGTCAACTACATTTGTTAAAACATAACTGTAACTTCTTCATTCGCCAAAATTGCATTGCTGGCCAAAGAGTATAAAAAACAACTCCTTATATATATATACATATATAGCAATATGCTATTTACTGATCGTTACTTAAATATCTACATTTACAAATACATTGATTTTAATGGTTAAGAAAAAGTATTATACCAATTGCTTAGGACTAATAATAACTTTTCCACATTTCAATTTATGGCAAATTGAGATAAATGGATCAACCAATTTATCGATTTCCATGTAAAGAAGTTTTTCGCTCTCTGTAATTTCGTACGCGAACAATATTTCCGAAAAACATTGGGTTTTCAGTTTTTGACACAGAAAGCAAACTTGTTGATACTCGTTTATATAAATTTCTAGAATTTTTCCAAAATTTACATATTCTTCAGGGTTAAGACTTATGGGAACATACGACCCCACCCTATATGTAATGCCCTTCCAATTGATCCAGGAAACGTTTACACAAGAGTTTAAAAAACTCTGCGGAACATTATTTTGAATGGTTGACTTTTTCAATAAAAACGAGACCGAGTTCTAATCGTGCGAATAGCACGATGAGTGTATACCCTATACCCATGTACAGACCTAGAAGGCATGCAAAACCCAAAATTTTCATTTTCATATTTTTTGTAGGGGAGGGAGGGTATAGATGGGTCGGACCTGGAACATCCTTAACATCTTATGAAGGCATCTAACAGCTACCATTTGATACTAATTTGAAGTTCTTCGCGACATTCTATCAAAAGATATGTCTGAATATAAGTTTGTTGGGGAGGTAGGGGTAGGGGTAGCCGCACCTACTCCGCTTTCCATCAACTTCAAGCATATGTCACAATTAGACATTGCTCAAAATTTCAGGTCGCTAGCGATATCCTGTCAAAAGTTATGGACGAATTAAAATATCAAGGAGGGGTAATTTGTATGGGAGGTAGGGGAACCCCTGATCTGATTTGGCCCATTTTCAATACCATCCAAGGTTTAATCAAAATAAACTTCTGACCAAAATTTCAAACCGCTAGCTTCATTATTTCGGCAGTTATCGTGCGAACTGACAGACACACGGACGGACAGACAGATAATAAAGATTCAATTCGTTTGGCAGAGCCGAAATCAAAAGTACTTTCAAAACCTACACCTGATATAAAACGAAAACAAACCCGCAATTGCTCTTTGGTGGTAATAATTTTTGTTATGTTCAGCCTTGAAGTTGTCGATTTTGCTATCATTTTTAACTCCTTATGTTTTGACTCAAAACGAGTAACAGCTAAATGGGATAATGGCCCTGACATTTTCATCACTTCAAGGTAGTGTTTCATCAAGTGGTGCTTCGGTTTTAATGTGTCTTTGAATAAATGAATATACAAAAAATTATGCTTGGATATCAACGAGTCTAAAACTTCCATTAATTCTATTTGGAACGACTTCGCAAAGCAAATACTAATTATTTCCCTTAAAATGAGAAAGAATTGCCAAATTTCATTTTCCACATCCAACACCAATGAATCAGCAATTAGCATAGGAAGGATAGTTATGAAAACAAGCATTTCGTTTGCAGACATTGAAATTTTTTTTTGATTTACATCTTCAAGCTTTAATAGCGGAGGCCGATTTTGTAATCCATTAATTGTGTAATTAAACGATTTTAATCTGTTATTTATTTCTTCAATACTAATCAAATGTCGACAAATGAGTTCATACAAAATATGATTCATATCGTATCTACAAACACCTTCGAGTAAGTCATGCATAATATCCACAAAGTAGTTATCCACAACATGGAAAAACATAACCTCGTTCCAAATCGAGGCTTCTTTAACTCCAGTTGATTTTGGTTGCGAGAATCCTTGATCTAAATATTTTTTTTGTGTCCTTCGTAACTCCATTTGAAGCGGGTTATTCTTTTGTGCATCGGATCTATGGACGTGACAAAATCGACAGTAATGATTTGCATTGAAACCTTCAGAAAAGCCCATCATACTGTTCAAGCCCTCATTATCACCTGCTAGATAACATAGTGCATAGTAAATTGTCATGGATTTCCCGTTGAAAACGATATCAAGAAATTTAGTTCTTCCACGAGAATACGGAAGATGGCATCATTTCCATCGTCTAAAGACTTTCTATCTGTCGAATTGAATAAAATGGCTAAAAATATATTTTTTACAGTCGATCGGAATTCAGCAGGCAGGCAAGGAATTGAAAAATATACACCGCCCAATTTATTAACACCAGCATGAGATCCAAGAGGATTGTTAACCTCAAAGTCGTCGTAATAAATAACTAAAGGCAAGACTAACTTGCCTTCAAATTGTTTAACTTTCTGCTCCCATGTTTTGGCTTGAACAAAATTGGAAATAATTCCACTCTTTTTTTGAATATCCAACATTTTTAAATAATCTAATGTCTGGAGTACGCCATCTAACGAGAAAAAATGTTTTAATGTTTCTCTCATCGGGACCAACTGCGCCTTAACTGATGCTCTATCTTGAATAATACGACCTTCATATAAAACATTCTCTAATCTATCCCCGATAATATAGTCTCTACCTTTTATAAAACATCCCGTTTCTTCAAGATTCTTAAGTCTGCGATACTCTGTAGATAAAGTTAAACGGAACGGAAGAGCTGCTATATCAAAAATTTTTTCCAAACTCAAATCCGAACCTTTAGTATAGTTTTCAATTAATGGTTTTATGATGCCAAAAATGTTCTCAAGTAAGTCCGAAAAAGAATCAACGACCTCTTGAACGTGACTTCTAGGTAAACTTGGATTTGCATATAATTTGCCAATGAGAGACAAAGCTATTTTATGTATGCGTTTTCGACATTCGTCAATGTCATCAACAGAAAAATTGCCTGTATCAGTTTCAGTTTGAAATATTTCTGTACTGTCGCGTGGGACATCCGATTCGATGTTTTGATTTTTAATATTGCTAACGTCTACTTTATTTAATTTATTTTGGTTAGTTAAACTACGTGAAGGAAAATTGTGGAATTCGAGGAGATGCCTTCTAAATTTTCTCCATGTATCAAAAGATCTAGAACAATTGACTTCTTTACATTTATATATGGGCTCGCGGTCATCGTGGTAAATTTTAATATGCATCGACAATGCGACAATTGAGGGAACTTTAGTTTTACAAAAAACACAAGAAACTAACTTTTTTGTACTCACTATAGCTAAATCGAGTTTTTTCGAATCGCAGGATCGGTTGGCAGTCATTTTTATATGTCATTCCCTTTTCACCTTACTCCGTCTGGTCGGAATCGAGGTCACGGAACTGCTTTTCAAGTCGCTCAATGATGGGTGTTACGTTGTCCCAAGGTGTTTTAATTTCATAAGCTATTCGTTGCAATAGCAGCCAAACCGAATCACTTTGCTCCTGAAAGACAGCATGAAGAGCGTGGACTGACTTCATGCAATGATCCACTGCGTGTTTGGGAGAAGCAGCTCGAAATTGGACTCCATCGATGTATAGGTACGAATCGGTTATGTTCTCTAAATCATTTCCCACAACCACAGCAAACGGTGAAACGTGCAATTTATTATTTTTTGCGCGGGAGCAAATCCTATCGATTTCAGTTAGTAATGAATCGATCGTCTGAAAAAATGCAAAAAAAAAGAAATAAAAGTTAAAAAAAAGGTGAAACAATCTAGAAGAATCTTAGCAACGTACTTTAACATGCAAAATAAATCCTTCTTGAATTTCCTGTTTATTGGCGACCCAAGATTTTGTCACCCTTTTGCTAGGCTGGTTTTTCGTTAGGATAGAGCAAAAATCAAAAAGGATTCTTGCTTCGCTACGCTCTGAAAACACAAAGAAATTATATTGTATTTTCAAATGAAATTATTATGCAAAAAATATTACCTGTCTCGTCTCCAGTAATAAATTTAATCTTTTTTTCAAAGACTGGCCAGTTTTGGAAAAATATATTAAATTTACCCGGGAACAAGCTTTCGAAATCCTCATCCAACTGTGATAAATTTACATGTAGATTCATAATTACTATCACGTCAATAAACTTACCAAAGTATATCCGTATGGTTGACGCAAAAAAGGGAACCGAGTCATATATGAATCCACATGACATTTGCCAGAACGTCTAATAAAATGCCCGCATTGGCCCTTTTGTTTTTTTAAGAGATCGATCCTTTGTAAGCATGTTTCGCGCCAATATTCCTTGACACGGTCAGTAATATCATTTTGGCTTTGAAGCCAGTCAAGTCTTCCTTCAGAATCATAAACTTGATCTGAAAAAAATTCAAAATGTTTTCTTTTGTAAAAATAAATAAAATAAAATTGTGTTTGTCCGAAAATGAGGATTCAGTTTAATATAATCGGTGTAATAATTATCATTGTTGAGTTTATGTTGTACATAATGCAATTGATTTACCTTGGTGCAAAGTATTTTCAACTTGGTTTCCAGCCTCACGTCGATATCGGCGAGTTCCGCTAGTCAACAGTGCTTTGCATTGGTTGTTATATTTGTTCCATAATTTTCCTTTCGCAGCCTTTTTCTCGACGATTTTTCCGTCAATTTTCACTGTGGCATAGGGAATGAAATACGTACCCTGTAACGATTACCAAACATATATATTTTTCAAACATACTTGAATAATATCATTATTATTACCTTGACTTCATTTGGAAAAATTTCAACAATTTCCTCTGCTAGTTGATTTAATCGATCAGCTGAAAGCCTGGTGATAAATAACGATAAGTAGTGATAAATAATTATGGAGGAGAAATTTTCCCTGGTAATTACTCACGTTGCATTCGTATTGGTTACCTCTTTATGGATAATCCGTTCCGTTAGTTTATTCTGGAACTTCGTGTCTAAAAACGGAATCTTCTTCGGCTTATTCGGTGGACCAGTGTAATTAGTTTTTATCATTTGTCCTATTGGACAGTCAAGGTATTCTCTAACAGTTCCCTAAAAAATTTAATAAAGCAATTGTCACGAAACTTGCTGATATGTAAACAAATTGTCTAAAGAATAACTCGCGCACCAGACATCTATAAAACAGGCTACACAACAAACAATATTAATATTCATGATCGACTCGACTTACCGCAACTCGTCGCCTTTTCGGGGGACTCTTTTCATTAGAACAATTTATGGTAGTATTTGATGAACTTGCAGCATCGGAACTATTGGAACATACTTCAAGCTCTTCGTTTACATCGACTTGCACCTCCTAGATTTTAATAATATTTTTAAAAAGACCCTTTAAGATTATTTGCATATTTCAATCTTACCGAGTCTCTCAACTCCTGAATTTTTTTGAGTAGGAGAAGCCGCTCGCCAAGTACAGGTACAAGCTCTCTTGAATTTTCGTTATTAAGGAGCATTAAGGCCTCTAAATTCACTCCATTAGCTGCAATATTAAAACAATCGTCTTAATAAAAATCTAATTTAATGAATGAATATATAATAAATATATATATATCAGAAAAAACGCAAATTGATTTGAATATACTAACCAGCAAAATCGTCAATATATTTAGAAAATCCCCATGTTGCCAAAAGATCCGAAATATTGTTAATCACCGACATCGATATATGGATATAAAGCCTAAGCCCAAACAAAACGATCAAAAAGCTAAGACTGAACAAAAAAACTCTGGTTTATGCACGCGAGCTGGAAAAAGAAACGAAATGAATATTCAAATAGTGTACGGGTTAATTTGTTATCATGTAAAGAACTTTGACTTACCTAGGTAAAACTGGCTGGCCTCTAAAATCAAGGGGCTATGCAGCTTGCAGTCAACAGGCGATGGGCGATACCGACCGAATGCAAACAAGAACAAACTTAAACTCGGACAACAATGACTGCACCCGGCACTAGGCACGACGACACGGTACGCGACAATTGATTGATTCTAAAACAAGTTTTGGCAAATGCATGTATCCAATTTAACACAAAAATTTTTCGGAAGCCGATTGTAACAATGTTTCAGCATGGTAGAATATAGTAGAAATGTTGAAGTGCCGATAGGAGAATTGTTCCACTCTGCTCGCGGAAATGGTTGAAGTACAGTAGAGTTGAACTTTTAACAACTAGAAAACAGTCGAGTTACAGCAACTAGCATGGTGGTAGCTTTTCGGTCAAGTGGAAAGTACTCTCCTTGACCATTTACTCGACCCGTGTGAACCGCGCTTTATTCATGATGGGTAGACATCACATTAGCTTATTCCAATAGTACATTTTGAACAAAAATTGGCAGGTGTGAGGGAACTTTGTACAATTCTTACAAATCTAGAGGGATTTTTGCGCGAAATTTTCTAAGAAAAATTTGTTTACAAAGTTTTGCTTATGTGAGGCGTGTTTAACGATGAATGATTTGATAAATTTTTGTCAGTACATACTAATTTTGCCTAAAATAAATTGCCTTAACAGGAAAGGATTGTTACAAATTTTACAATCGTGTCGATACATGTAAAATATACTATGTATACGCACATTGTCGCGAGTTCAGGAACATTCACATTTTTTTAATGTACATACATTTTGTTAATACATATGTATGAATAAGGACTATGTAAAGTTGTGAAATTATATTTTCTGCTACACTGCACAGAAGAAGTATATATCGTGATTGCGATCTTTTCATATAATTTGGTTGTTAGGTCGTACTAACCGTATGTTTATTTGGAATAAATGGCAAGCACCAAATATGAAATATTTATTTCAACTAACTGTTTAGTAAAATTAATTATTCAGAAACTACTGAACGGATTCGTAAGAATAACTAACGAAAATTGAAGAAATAAATTATGTGTTTAGTTGTTATAACTATTCGTTTCGTTCCGTGTACGGAAAAAGATGAAACGAAACTCGTTTCGTTAACCTGACTAAATCTTTTCACTCACTAGCATCTCAAAACGCTAGTCGAAACTCGATATTAAGATCACCTGATATTAGCATTCACAATGGAAATGTCAAATCATTTGTAATTTGTATGCGATCACAATGGAAATATTATTCCAAATAATTATTTTAAATTCCATTATGCCTGCCTATAATCACTTCATTGCATTTCCATTGCGAAATGCTAATATTACTCATTATTACACATCCCAGATGTACATTAAATGGGCTCCCCATGCCGCTATGCAGTACTATAATACAGATTGTACCATTGCAAAATAAATTGTTCTTAGCTGTTCCACTGAAACTATTTTGTTGAATGTTCAAACCTTATGATAATAAAATAACTAAATTTATTTTTAGTCGACTGTTGGAAAAAAATGTTCCTCTTCGTTATTCACGAATTGTAACAATTTTACTTTTAATTCATTCTTCTTTCTTAATGGGAACTTCTTGATTTTTTTTGTTAACGTTTTGCAGAATAAACTATCATTATCCTCATCACTGTCTTTGATGGATTGGATTTATGAATTGACTGAGGTTATTGTTTCCAGAAAAAGTTTCTTCTCCTCAGTAGTTTTGCATACACGTTTCCGTTTGGTTTCCAACAAGCGGGTGGTTGTTGATCCGCCTGCCTGAGTGCTCTGCAAAATATACTTATTGACCAGCTTCACTGCTTTCATCAATGTTCTGTGACTGGGTACTTGAAAAGGCTTCTGGAGTGAAATTTACACCATCATCAGATATTGACATTGATGTTTCACCTTCCCCAAGTTTTATTTCAGAGACAGTGTAATTACAAATTGTCCTGGTTAAGATGATGTATTATTGAATATAGCAGGTATGTACAATATATGCTGCAAACACTTACGCTCTTGGCTTAATATGGTCTTTAAGAAAAAGTAGGTTACTATAGAAACTAAGGGAATATTACTATTTAATGTGAACAAAAATTTTAGTACACAGATGACATGTTGTAGCCTAAAAAAAAACGAAGTCAAGTACACCATCACACGCTACCTCCATCTTTCGGCTCTAGACACTTACAAATTGCAATGCTGCAAGCTCATCAGTCAACAATCCGATGCGACAGCGTTGGCGATTGGATTTTCCGTAACAGTCGCTACGCGACGTCTTCTCGGGCACTCTTGATGGAAATGGCCGACCTCATGACACGTAAAACATGAGCCAGCGGGTCCGCTTAGGTTGTGGACATTGCGTTGCCATGTGTCCAAATTGACGGCAATTAAAGCATCGGGTCTGGTCAGCTTCGGTACTTTGTAGACACTCGGGGCCTAACTGTCTGAACGGTATTTGTACGGCTGACGGTTGAAGCGGTACCCACATGGCTAACGGTCGGAACGGTTTTTACACGGCTAACGGCGACGACGTTCATAAAGACCCAATAAATCCTTCAGCTGAGACAGTGTACGAGCTCCGTATAACATGGCAGCATTCGGTGTTCCATCATCGAGACCATCGATAATGCACTGCACAAGATCAATTTCATTAATGTCTGCTATGCAATCTCTTGCATGCATAGCACATAGTGGTGTGCGGTTTCATCTCGGTTCAACTGGCGTTTGACTAATTGTCCGTAAACCTCCACGGTGCGGCCAATTTCGGTAATCAGGGCAGCCTTGAGCTCTATCCAAAAACTTATCGATATACTTCGCATGAAAATTCGAGCGGAACCTTCCAACAATCTCCGGGCATAGGATAATTTATACAAAGCCGGAACACTAAATAACTGCATTGCTTCTACGAAGTCAATGCTCCATTTTCTGATGCTGTGCGGATCTTCGCCAGTAAATTTCTGAACCGAACATTCAATTTCGGCGAAATCTGGCCGTTTTGACGCGGTACCACTAGCGGTACTATGAGCTTCTCCACTCTCGGTTAACGGAATATAGAGCACCGCTAACGGTGTTTCCGGCTTCTTAATTTTCAGTCACTCCGGATTGGTCGGGATTGACCTGTACGGCGCAGATAACAAACACTTTCTACTCCATCCTCAGTTTCACTTGTCTCGACCGAGACTCCGGTGCCGGGCATGGCCTCCTCAGCATATAGTCTCCTCTGCGCGGCGACTGATGCATTTGCCGGCACTACGATTCCGGCAGTTTGCAATGTGACTAGCAAATCAGCACGATTCAGGCGGTTTGTCATTTTGTATCAGACCTCCACACCTGAGATATAAAGCTAATAACTTTGTTAAATTTCAAATTTAAATTTTCTTTATTGCCGTATATTGAACAAATTCTATCACATTCGCGCTTGTCTGCTACTACTCGACTGACAATCCTCTCACGCGCCATCTGGTGTGTATTCTCCATTTTAGTTCAGTGCACATTAGAGGGCGTTCAGCCGTTACAATTTAAATCATCATTAAATTAATTAAATTAATCATTAATTAAATTAATTATTGTGTTCGTTCACAATAGCATTGTGAACGAACAGCTGATCGCTTCGCAGATTCTATGCCGACAGGAGGCGCACATAAAATTCAAATTTTAATATTTTCATTATACTACAACTCGGCCGTCCTGACTAAATTGATTGGCCTCAATCATCGTATAATTATGATAAAATGTGCGCTATTTTTGTTTCTTTTATCCTCCACTCCGTATAGGCGGTCTTCCCCGCTGAACTTAACGATCGCTTTTTCAATGTCCTGGAAGTGGACCCGGCGGGACTCGACAGAACTAGGCGGCGAGACTGAGGGGGCAACGGACGTAGGCGACGGAGCTGAGGAGGTAATGGTCGACAATGTGACAGCACTGCCATGGCGGGTAACTTCGGCTCTACGGTCGCTGGTGGCTGCGGTGGTGACTGCGGGTATCGCGCTTGTAGCGACTATCGTAGCATCGGGCGCGGTGTTAGCCCTAACGGCATCGGGGACGGCAGTGACTGCGGTAACGACCATGGCATCGGCGGTGTTAACGGCGAGGTTTCAGCGGCTATCAAGGCGTTTGGTTCGGCGGTGGCTATGTTTCTCTCAAGCTGCATAATCTCCTCTCTTAATTTCAGTATTTCTCGTTGACGTCGCAAATTTTCCATTTCCTTCTCTAAAACGGCGGCTTCTTCTTCGGCTGCTTGTAGTCTGGTCGGGCCGGCGGGCGTGGGTAAATTTTGAAACTCGGATGCTTCTCGAATAACTTGCTTCAGTTGCGGCGGCTCTTGCTGTGTGTGTTCTTGCGACTGTGGTGGCTCTTGTTGAGTATGTTCGCTCGGCTGCGGCTCCTTAGACGTGTGCTCACTAGAGCAGCCACTAGGCTGCGGGATATCTTCTGGCTGCTGGACATCTTGTGGACGGCACGTATTTAACGAATCTGGCCTCTCGATGATTGTATCGTCCAATAAATCGCTCTCGTCGTCGTTGGCACCGCTTATATATGCTTCGGCATGAGCGGTGGCGTTCTTCTGGCTTCTCGTGGTCCGATTTGACTTCGTAACAATTTTCTTGTAATTTCGTTGTTATGTGGGCTTTTATGCGCTGGATCCCACTTCTGAGCTGTAATGACTCATATATTGTACGTTATAAACCATTTTATTTCTCTTAAATTGTTATGATTCCACAGATTTGTCGCGATAATGCGAAGCACACTTCTATCTTTTGCCCCTCTCACAACTAGAATCCCGGAAATGTCAATTCCCAGCTGTTCGTTCACAATAGCATTGTGAACGAACAGCTGATCGCTTCGCAGATTCTATGCCGACAGGAGGCGCACATAAAATTCAAATTTTAATATTTTCATTATACTACAGAATAAAAAAATACAAAACGGATTTGGGGAATGAAAACAGAATTAAGTAGTGAAATAAACGAAAGATAATTAAAAAAATTACCTCAAATCAAGTACTAACTCACAAGGTAAAATTCAGTAGAAAGAGTGAAATCCAAAAAAAAAAAATATTAATTAAAACTTACGGTTGACGTTGATGATGCCGACGATCGACCGTTTGCAACTCAAATCTATTTATTTATTTATTAAAAGTTGTAAAATAACTCAAATCTAAAAAACGGTAATTGCATAGAAAAAAAAAAAAGAATCCACAAGCAAGAAATCTCCCCAAAATAAACAAAGAAAATAATAAATACAGCAGTCAATTCGCCATCCGACAACGACAAAATTCATATAGAAAATCGTAACACCAATCAATAAATCCACCATCCATCCATAACACGAAGCTAGCCATCAAATTGCAATAAAATATCAATAGAAACGCATTGGTTTCAGCACCATCCATGATAAGACTGCTTGCAGAAATAAGCGAAAGCGTGCAACAGAACGAACGCAGTATAAAATCGAGGAATACAGTACGATACATTATAATTAGTGGCGTCATCTTTGCTGTTCATGTGAAACGCCAAAACGGGTAATATCATACACAATAGGCTGAGCTATGCGAAGCCATTGAACGGTACAGTGAGGCAGGGAATATGAAGAATTCAATGCACACAGATTGCACCTCTCCAAATAATCAAATGCCGATTTTTTTTCTTTTTGTTCGATAATGTTATCTGAAAATTTATAAGGATCGAAATAAAACACCGAAAGCTGGGCGCCAGTCGCCCATTTCTTAACACCATTCGCCAATTCACAAATAATTCGCCCTTATACAATGAATAGGCCACAATTATATGCACTTGCAATACACTTGACACGACACCCGTTCGCCACGAAGGTTAGAAGGAAACTCATCTCTTTGATCTCCGCTCTGTATCGCCCATCCACCCGCTGTTGTTGTGATGTCGCCGGTCACCTTGTCATCTATCAGTGAGGGCGCGCTGCTCCTCGTCCATATCGTAACAGTAAGTATGTTTAAATGGCCAATCTTATATGCATCACCGTTCGGGGTTTTTTTTCTCAGGTCAATAGGGCCACTAACTGTATGCACAACACCGCAATATTTTTGCAACGGACACTGTTTTTTTTTATGCAAAATAAACTTGCAAACAACTTGGGCGATAAATAAATACCATTTTTGAGCGGCTTGGGCACGGCCATCTATTTTCAATTTGGTTTTCACAGCGCAACAACATAACACAACGATTTTCAAAGATAAAAGTCATTTCTTGTACACAATCCGACCGCGCACGGCCACCGGCCCAATCCAACTACCCAATATAAAATTTTGCTCTTCTTGCAAAAACTTTGCAACTATTACTTTTTAACAAAAGAGTTAGCTACGCGTAAACTAAGGGAATATTTGTATAAAGACGTTTCGGTTTATTAATTCCTTTATTTTAGTATTAGTAACTGCTGCTGCTCGTAAACATCCATATTGATCCTTCCGAGAAGTTGGGACATCCATCCTGCGTCTACTACGCTTCGCCATTAGGAGTACCTGAGCTATGCAGCCATAACCTCCCTCCCTTGCGGGACGACGAGATTTATCCGGCTTAAAGCCGGAATGGTGTTCACCGCCGGGATGCCTCCCTTTGGATCCCCACCTTGGGATGCGACTCTAGCTGGTCGACTTGTCTATCACCACGAACCCCCTCGAGTCCAACGCCTAGATGGGTAGGGACAATGGTCCCCTGGGCACGCCCATCCCCGAGGTACACTATTCGCTAAAGATTTCTCTATAGCAGGTGTGATCATCCTTTGGCCCCCTTTCGGAAGACCTAACGAATTCGGACGCCTCCGCAGGATAGTTATGCCTGTTTACTACTCGTCTGCTTAAAGCAGACTCATAGCGCTACCGTTCACATAGGTTTGGCCTCCGTCCGTTTACTAAGTAGCAATTTGATTCGGGCCGTGTGGTCATCAATCCACAAGCCAGCTAGGTATAGGCGCAAAGGCCATTCTCCCTAACTGGCCCCTTCGAGGCTTGGGTTCTGCGAAGCCGCCAACTCCGAGACTAGACACGTACGCTTATATATGTTTTCTCCCCTACGAGGAAGCACTGCGTCGTGTGAGCTTGTATAGCTGACTTTTTGAAGGAATAGGGAAAAAGTCAAGCTATGCTGTGTCACCTATACATGAGCTAGTACATATCATACTTGTAGCATGAGGTTGAGTACTGGATAAAATTTACAAGCCAACATTAAGCAAAAAAAAGTGCTATCCAGCGTCAAAAATCGTGTATCTTTGAATAATTACAGTACATTGTTCGAGATGGTCCTCTGATAATTTTGGAAATTCGCACGATTTTTGCTTATCAGATCTAGATTTATACCTGAGCTATTTATAATCATACATATTTACTATATTTGCACGAATCGACAAATTCTCCTTTGTAAGGTCCCCTGCAATTGCAAGCGACTCGCCTTTCAGATCCGTTAAATGAAACTTTAAAAACTTGTCTGCTCGTGGCTGATGCGAATATCGCTTCTTCAAAACACTTTTTAGGACGCCGAAAATTCTTTCAATATTTGCTGTTGAGGCATGCAGGTTATGGCAATTAAAATATTCATTCATGGTCGCCGACCATAAAGGTAAGTCCTTACACAAAAGCAAGATTTTCTCACTAAACTCAATGTTGTAGAAAAAGTTTATGTTTCCGTAGTTTTAGGTGCTTCCCTCTGATGATTTTGACTTAAAAGTCAACAGCCAATCTGCTATCTCGTCGTCTTCTTCATCAGCTACAAATTGTTATTCCATATTTGGTGTTTTTAATGCAACTTCCTCGTTAATAATTGCTTGCGAAACACGGCTTTGCTCAGGCCGCCGTCACTGCAGCAAGATTTTTTTTATTTGACTAGATTACCGTTGGCTCGGTAGCTTTGTCCCGGCCAGACCAACGGAAGGTCGTGGGCGATGAACCAAGGCAACCTGGTCCTAGTTTAGCTACCTAAAAAGAGTTGGGATAGGGGGAGAGGAAAGTGTCAATCCTCCTAGACACAGAAGAACCCAATGAAAAAAAATATTTAGCAACATATTATAAACTTTTTATTGCGGTGAAAAAGTGAAAAGTTTAATAAATAAAAATATACGAAAGCTAGAAAGATATAAATTCGAATTTGTTTAATTTAATTTTATAACCGAGTAAAAAGAAATGTATTCAAATATAAGGAATCCGTGGGCATAAGAAAACATAAAAATTCGAACTCAAGGCAAATTCAATATAATAAAAAGCAATGTAACTTACAGGGTTCTCTAGCTGTTGCAGACGATTGATCGCTCGCTCGCTCCAAACCTGCTGAAAGCAAATTATTAACCAATTCAAATATGTAAATCACCTCAACAATAATTTCAACACAATAATGTTCCGTCGTATCCGTGAAATCGGCTAACAGCCAGCAAATATTTAAAAAGGCACTGCCAATTTTCGTTATATTTAAAAAAAATCACTTGACTATTTTATCCCGCAGGACATAGAACCGATCGTCCCCAAACCGTCCTCACTCGCACGCGACAAAAGAAAAAGTGAAAATTTACCGCCAAGTCTCTCACTTTACATCGGCAAAAAACGGAAACCGAGGGGCCATGAACTAATACACTCGCCACACACCATCCACCAAATTGCCAAAAACCACACAAAAAAAATGTCCCGTCGTCCACTGCAAAAAAAAAATGTACCGGTTGTACAGTAATCTTTTTCACTGTAGTACTTAATAGACAAATGGTAAGGGTCATAGACCTACATACTGGACCGGACATATGCTTAAAACGTTGAAGCATTTTTGTGCGATCCGCGCCTATGTATGTGTGACATGGTCATAGGCGCCGCAAAAAAAGTATAAAATGAAAAGTTTGAGCAGCACTATCAATTATTGTTGATTCAAACCCTAACTAGAATTTAGAGGAAATTATTTTGCAAAGTTTGAGTATTTCATCTTGGAATAAATTAACTCATACAAATGCTTTAGCATTAAAGATACATAGAATTATTATTTAGATATGTGTAAATGGGTGTATTATACTTATGAATTATGGCATCTCGTTTTAGTTGCTGTATAGTTTTTACAATGTCGGTATGTGTATGTGCGTGTATGATAATGGAACTATAATTATGTAGTTAAAATGATGAATAGGTGTTTTCGGATTATTTGTTAACGTACTTAAAAAAAATTACAAACATCTTTGAAATAAACCCAAATATGTAATCAAAGAAGGGTTCAGAAGGTCTAATAAATTCCTTTATTTCAATTCAATTCAATAAATATGTAGTTTATTTATATTATATTTTATATAAATGGAACCATTGATTTCTTTATTTCCAAAATCACCTGAAATGGTGGTTATTTCAAAAAAGTAAAATTAAGTTACAACCTAGGTCAAAAAAATGTGCTGTGAAAATTCGGCGACATTTGCAAGAAGTGTTTCAGATATATGTCACACACGATCAAACCAGCAATAAATACTAAGCCTGAAACGGTTACTCAGCGAAAAATCAAATAATTTATTGGGTTTATTTATTACTGTTCAAAAAAATTGATGAATTCACTTTCGAGGTTAAAGTGTTAAAGTGTTTGTGACATATTCTGTTTTGTTTCGCAGTTATATTTGTTTTCATTCGGCCTTTTAAAATAGTTAGCCATTGTCTCCTTTGCCGCACTTCTAATAGAATCCTAAAATATATCAAAAATATTATAACACGATCCCTTAAATTTACAAAAATTCACTACACCTCATTCTAATTTTTAACAAATAAAATACATGAACTACAAGTTATACACTTAGTTTTTTTATAGTAAAAAAGTGTCTGCGAAAAATCCTCCCCGGTTTCGACCAACAGCATATGACACCGCATATCAGTAAGTGCCAGTGCTTTGCGGCGCCATGCACTGCCGGGAGTGGCATGACCGGAGGTAATATATCTTGGTTCCGATTATGTGCCTTTAACAATCATCTAAACTCGGCAGGGAAACGAATCAATGCAATCATGATCCCTGGCCTGTTTTGGCGAACAGAGCATTTCACGTCGCATCTCATCAGATGCCACTTCTTTGCGACGCAATAAATTGCGGTTAGGAATTGCAAATCTGCACTTATGTTATTCTTAAGATGCATATTCACACATTTCGGTTATTAATCACAATCACATTATAATGTCTATACCAATCGGCAGATTGTGTTATAAGATTCCATTTATGGAACCCATAAATGGGTACTCACCACTAACCGCTAGACACTAACGCACTAACCGCTAGACCAGCCAGACTACTGGCTGGCTGTTTGAAATGGAAAATTATAATATTAGATGATGTTGCATTATGATTTTGAAAGGTCCAAAATCGATAGTTGCTGTTTTTATTTAAGCAATATTTAGACATTTGACGCCAGCAATAGTTACGTTTTTTGGTATCGAGGTTTACTCTGACTCAAAACTCACGATCGTGTTTAACAACGCTGCCCAAAACTACACGGGATGTATAGCAATAAAATGAGCCTGTTTCTTAAATTTATTATAAATAAATAACAGGCATGACTGTCCGAATCTGTACGAACGCCGCAGATGTGTGACATCCAATTTCCAAGATTTTGCTGTTTTTTTGTTGACGGGTTGAAATCAACAGCACGCTCACCAGTATTATTTATCCTCATAAATGGGAACTCGTTTAACATCTGAGTGGGATTATCGAAAAACACCATGTATAAACTGAATTTGTTCACGGTAATGGCAAGTACTATGCTCACCGAGCGAAAAACTTGCATTTATGTCTACCATGAAAAATGTGCCGTGGAGACATGCCTTTTATTCTCTAAGATAAATGAGAACTCGCGGGCTAATTGATTGTGGATGACACCTTTTCCCTGTGAAATAAAGTGCAACGGCATTGTTATCGCAGGCGAAATGTCAAAATACGGTGTGGAGACTTTCGTGTAAAGTAACTACAACCAAGCGAATTCGTTTTCACGATCATCAAAATTTTGACAGTATTTGCATGGATTTCACGTGAAATGAAGATGTTAGTACCTACTCGAAGTCTCCACCCCATGACCCTGTGCAACGAAGGCGCGCGCACTAGCCAGACTACTAAATATTTTGACTGCAACACTTGTTAAATTGTTTTTGCATGGGTTTAAATTCATGCGGAAACGCAAAAATATTTCAAATGAGGAATAATTATGCGTTGAATAAAGCTCTGTAATGTGTTTGCACATAACGTTAGTCAAACATTTAAATTTTTGTTACTTAAAAGACAATTTTATATGTTATTATGTAATGGCGAAATTATCCTCTATGAATGTAACAACTCCACTTCACATGAAAATTTCCACACCGGTTTTGCCGGTTTTTGACATTTCGGCAGCGAAACAATGCAGTTTCTCTTTGTTTCACAGGAAAAGATGTGGTCGACAATCAATCAAAACGCGAGTAAACGTTTATCTTAAATTGACTAAATAAAAAGCAAGTCTCCACGTAAATTTTTTCACGGGAGACATAAATGCAAGTTTTTCACTCGGTGAACTCTGTACATACTTTTAATGTAAATTTAAGCTTTGCTGAATTTTCTGGTTGAAATTTGAAATATAAACTAACCTGTAAAAAAGGATCTGCTTTTATATTAGACAGACTAACGAAAAGAACCGGAGATTATTTCTGATTCGCAAAATTGTAGTTAGGGAATCAGAACGGCACAACACAACTGTTTTGTTTCGTAACCTCACAATTTTTTACAATGACTGTGATTGATGGCAAAAACAACATTAGTTTTTATCAGCATTTTACCTGGATTGTATTGCCCCATATGGTTTCAGCGGCTAGTAGCTCAAAATCGGAATCAGGGTAATTAAATAGATACGTCGAAACCACTCTCTAAATGATACACATTATCATTATGATAAGACAAAAACAACGACACAATTTTAATATGTAATATGTATCAACATTCAAAGTAGCTAACAGCAATTTCTATGAACATTCTAAAACGTAATTTCGGTTAAATTTAGTTTAGTTTACCTTTTTAGCGAACATCCGAAATATTCTAATTAGTTCACAATTCGAATCTTTCGCGCCATATTTTTATCATAAACAATCACCAAAAAAGGTTTGAGGTGAAGGTGAAATTGGAACGATTGGAACAAAAGAACGAGAAAATACATACTACACGGCGCTACTGTGAATTCACCCGAATTTTCCGAGAAAAAATCACTTTTTATCTATGAAATATGCAACTAAAAACATTCTCACATATTTCATTTTCACCGCCACTAATTCAGTTTTTCGGATTAATAGAGCCTTTTACGAGATTCACTGGTTAGCATCATGAAAAATACATAGAAATCCGTGCCACGCATGGGAAAGCTCACCGAAATCATATTTTTACCGAAAATATTTATGGCACTGATAGTATCATCTATAAGAAGGTACATGCGATATTCAGTAATATGTTGTTACAAGTTATCAGTTTACCAGCCGACGTGGTTAGCTATTAAAAAATCTTCAATTTGTATCACCAGAACACGAAGCTTACACGAAAAATGAAATTCAGGCTCAAAGTTTTCGGTAAATCACTTGCACAATTCTTTACAGCGCACTTCATTATTTAAGTTTAAAAGTTTTGATTTTATTAAACCGAAATTTCTACTTATATACTAAATATCACAGTCTTATCATCTACACTTAATATTCATTTAATTATCTACAATGCATACAACATGCACTGCATATGCATGCAGTTATTAAGAAAAGAGATAGTTCCTAACCAGTATACACAACATTATCTATAACAACATACATTGTTACGCGATAGACAAGCACCTGTAATGGAAATAGGGTTAGATTAAATTGTACCTGGCGGCTTAGGGACTAAAGGCGGTTTAGGTAGGTTACTTACCTGTTAGGGCTTCGAGCGCACGTCTCCAGCAACACCATCACGCGTCGATAACCTGGAAATGAAAGGCACCGAAAGGATCTTCGTCAATTATTGGTGTAAACTGGTATACTACCTAATTCCGCGATAGGATGAACTTCCCGAGCCACGAGCTTCCGCCCTCTTCATCATCATCGTCTTTTCTGCACCGGGCGTAGTCCTTACGCAACAACATGCTAATCCGCTAATGTATATTGATAAGAACCTGTTGTTAACTATGAACAATGTAATTAAATTTATTGACATGACATGAACAGTAAACAAAAAACATATTTTTGAACTTAGAACTACATGAACTACAAACTATGCTATCAAAAATATATCAACAATTCAACACCGGTCATTGTACATACATCATTTTTCGCAAGCAGCGGGCCATTCCATGCAATTCACCTGCAACGGTGGTCGGCACATCACAGCACAATGTACCGGCGGCATAGCTTGGCGGCTTTAGGCAGTGTAGCTAGTTTAGCTTAGTAACCATCCGATTCACAATAATTAATGGCGAGAGCAATCCTATCTTCCTATCGATATCTTCTGCCGTGAAATATTTTTCTCAACACGGACCCCCCGAGTCACGACCGCCGTCTGTGCACACTTTTGCATCACCGTGGAATTTACTAAACAACACTGGTCCTGGGACAAAATAAAATCACTCGTAAACTACTGAAAAAAAACAGATGAACCTATAAACAAATATACGTCAGATTATCAACGTTGACAGATGTCAAAGTATAGTATAATGGAATGGTACAAACGAATATGTAGGGCTTTGCTTTTGGGTATTATAGTGCAAACTCCATCTCCCACTCGACGGATGTCTGCTGCGATTTTTTTTATACACCTTCGAGGCTCCTTCCGCAGCAGCCTTAACAACAAAAGCTTTGCGCTTTATCCCTCGCAACTGCCGCCTCACGTCCTCATGATCCTCCTCGATCGTGTTACGGCAATATAAATTAAAGATCCTTCTCCTCTCCTACTTTCGGTTCGTCCGTCATTTAACCATAGAGTTTGCTTCCACACTTTTTGCTTTTACATTTTCCCTCTTGTAGGAGAAAGCACAAGGTAGCCTTGTTTGCAAATATATTTGTTGAGATAAACCGTCGGATCACTTCGTTTGGATTATTCCAATAAAACACAAATTCTAATACATACAAACGAACGGCGCTTGTTACAAAAGTATCTAGATTCGCCCGTGCTGATTGCCTTGATGATAATAATAATCCTCAGAAAAGAGAATACAAGGAAACGAAAAGCAACCTGAGAGGTGTTAGAATTTGGCCCAGGGACGAAGAGGAGGAGTATGAAATGGCAATATATCGGTCTCTTTCCCGGAAATATACCGCACTCTTTCGCACTATTCCATTGGCGTCGTAAAAACTAAGATATTTGTTTGTGGGGGTTTGGCGGGAAATTTACATATGTAGTTTTTATTATGAAATAAATAACATACAGTCGACTCGCGATAATGACAAATTCGATAAATTGAATTGCTCGATAATTTGAAGTACTCATCCAGAATTCCCTTTAAATTGAAAAAAATGTACTAAAATCCATACATTTGTGTACTCTCTTTAAATTAAAAGCGGTAATGATTTTTCATTGCTTTATAATTTGAAACAAGTTGAAGCCAGTGCTCGGTAAATTGAATTCAAGATGAATTCAATGTTCTATAAATTGAAGTAAATTTTGTTTGCCGCTCTATAAATTGAAATTTAGAAATTTTACAAGTCTGAATTCAGAGGGAGAACACTAAATTTTTTACCGGTGCATGATGTGGTATGCACTTAAAGTACAGTCTTCCCAAAAATCAGATTTATTGAATGATTTGAATTTAGTTTCCCGTGAGCTACATGAAGAGTGAGTTCGAATAAGCGAATATGGATGGTTTCGCGTGTCAAGAGGTGCTTGTCGATCGAGGAAAAATTAAGTCGAAACTGTATTGATATAAGTAGTATTCATTGGAAAAAAAATACCAGTAAAAACTTGAATAACAACTATTATTTACTATGGTATATTAAGATCTTACTTCGCTATACTGTTCTCAACATAAATCTAAAAAACTTTCGATAATTAAAACCCTCGATAAATTGCAAAGTAGTCCCTTGAATTTCAAATTATCGAGAGTCGACTGTATATACATAGTATATATACATACATTCATACTGTTGGTGCAAGGCATATCTCATCAGATGCCTTCTCGTGTGCCTTACACCAGCAGGAAACATTTGATCGCAATTGATCAGACATTAACAGAATGAAGTCAAATGCAACTGCTATTCACCGGTTTCGACTGCTAATGCGCAAAATGAAATTATTTCTTGTGTGATGCGCATTAGCAGGGAAGGCATGACCGGGAATTCCCGGCCACGAGGTTGCTTCGCCTTCGTATGGTATCATAACCTGTGTATATGAGTATAGTTAGTTTTATCTTTACTTATATAAGTGAATATCTACATACCGAAATATCTACATGCGAAATCAGAATGAGATTTTTGTCCGCTGGGACTTTCTCAATGAAAGTGCATACTTACTGTCGTGGAACATGTCGCAAATACCGGGGAATTCCACAAGCTACAGTCCGAAAATGGTTCCAAAATTTTCCTCGGCCATTTTATGTATTTTTTTTTCGATTCCTCGGTCATTAGATATTTTCCACGATGGACGATGAAATGAGAGGGGAATCAAAAAATAATACATAAAATGGACGAGAAAAATTATGAAACCATTTTCGGATTGTAGCTTATGGAATTCCCCAGAATTTGCCACATATTCAACAACAGTAAGAATGTATTTTCATTGAGAAAATCGCAGCGGACACAAATTTCATTCATTGTTCAGTACATACATGTAAAACAGAAAAAAAAAATTTGCCGACCACTGGCTTTTCATGAATGATCGAGTAAATATTGAATGCGTTGAATTTTTTTATAAAACAAATTTCGATTAGAATGGAAAAACTTACCATTGTTATCGGTAGATTCCATATTGCAGAATGTCCATATCATCGAAATGCAATGAACACACTCTGCTCCTTTCGGTCACCAATTCACTTTTGGCGTTAAGCACTTTAATCCACTCGTTTTTAATAGCACGGGTTTTTGGAAATCTAAAAAAATTAGAAGAATGCATAAATCCCCGATTTTTGAAACGCCACTGATCACCACTTTAAATTAAGAGATACATTTTGACACATTGATCCGATATAGATAAATCAATGTTTACGTTTTTAAAATTGGATTTTTCCCGAAAATATGTATTAACGCGATTCTGAAACGTTCACAACAGACACTTTTTGACCGCTAGAGTCTTTTATACTTAACGAAAGAACGACAATTTTCCTTTTCGTTGTTTATACACGCTTTGACATCCACTCACAAAACACCTCATTTTTGACTAATTCAGTGTCCGTTTAAATAAAAAATTAATTTGTAGCACTTTTAATGTTTTGTCTTTGTGATATTATAAAAACACAATCACTTTGGCCTTAATTTGTCCTGATCGCTGTCGTAGTTTCAGAAAACTAATGATGATCAGCAGCCATTTCGCAGGGCAAAACAATCTGTCAAACTAGGGATGGAACTTTTTGACAGAAATACCGGTTGCCGGTAATTGAAATAACCAGAGACACAGGCAGAGCTTAAACCCGTTTTAAATTGCACGCCCTTCGACTAACTTCCTTCATTAAAATAGTACACCCAATGTAGATAAATTTTCCTGGAAAAATCCTAAGTTTATTTCTTCCAAATATTCCCTTTTTATTATGCTAGCTTCTCGTTTCCTGTTGAAATAATTTGGTAAATTTTGTATGTGCGCCAATTTTAAAAAAATATTCGGTTATTTTCGGTTTTTCATTTTAAAAATAGTGCCTGTTAATAACCGGGCAAACATATTTCCGAAAATAACCGGTTTTTAAATTGGCATGATTTTAGAAAAGTTTATACCTTCTTCTTTGGAGTATTTAAAAGTAGGAATTCTTTCATTTAAATCGTCTAAACTAAAGTATGCATATAAAGTTATGAAGAAAAGGTGAAATTTCAAGGAGGCATATACCCTCAAAAAAGTCATGCATTATATCAACAGAAACGTTATCTACAACGTTAAAAGATAGAAAGTCATTAAAAATACAAAATTCTCGCAATCCAGTATCCTGTACACCTATAGAATAATTTTCTGGAGTTCGAAGAAGCGAAACATTTTCTACTACCTGTTTCTGTCATTCATTTTTTTCACATTTGCAAATTCGACAAAAAAAATGAAAAATGAAATATGTGGCGAATGTTTTGGCAGAAAGGCTCCTATTTACAAAATAGCTTCTCGAAGTCTAGTTTAATCTGTTGGAACATACACAACATAATATTTTCAGTTAGTAAAAGGTTCTCCGGTTCTTTTTATTTATTTATTTTTTCTCGCAATGAAAAAGCAAAGGATAACTTAAAGTTGATCCAATCGTTTGCTTAAGAATTGGCCAGTCCGTTAAAATATTCCGTGAATTGTCGTTTCGTGGCTTTTTCATATAGATAAGCTACTTTCCCACTTGGCAATAACCATTTGTTCTGGCTCCCGAATATATTGGAGCCAGATGAAGTCGTCATTTTCCGTATCTAAACAAAAAAAAATCGTAATAAATCCGAACACAAATCAAAAATATTTTACCTTGGACTGGTGAGTTTATAGAGGTAACCTCAGTCGCGGGGGATGACTCCGTATGTGTTTTTAGCTTATAACGACTTGTGACTAGATTTTGGCTCTGCTACTTTTTACTAAGATCATAGTATTTTTCAGCTAGTTTATATCGTCGGCTGGGCGTATTTTTGTTTGGCAACTACAATGTATTGTTTCAATTACAATAAATTAATATTTTAGCTAATATATATAATCTGTTACTTCGCTTTCTGTCGGAAAGTTCCAAAGAATTTCTTAGCTTCTTCGTAAGATGCTTTTCCAGCTCTGGCACCCGTCTTTAGCCAGTGCTCGCAAATAACAGTTACAATGTACTTTCGGTCTAGTTTTGAAACAACCTTTAATTTTTGGTAATTCTCCTGTATCCCAACTAATAAATTCAAGGGGAAGTGGGCATTGCTGCAACCCACAAAAAAATCCAAAGAAATCTTTCCACTCGCCACTAACAACAAAAAAACAAGAAATTCAATAGATCTTACCTCCCATCCTCCTTCCGTTATGTCCGTACGTCTCGTTACATTCTTAGGGCTGCATTTTCTGCCTTATGGAGGAACTTCAGACCCAAGAAATACACAAAACTGCCGTCGTTAACGGCGTCCCTGTCGTGCCCAACCCTAAAAAAAACAACAAAAACGAAATTACGCCGCGACCACTGGAAAACCACGACTCATCCGCACCTTTCGCACAACAAAAAAAAAAAAACAAAACCCGGATCAAAACGTCGTTTTACACATACGGAGCCACAAAACTTTAAAAAGTTGTTCATTAGGCTGGTCCAATGGCGTCAATTAACCACAAAAGACCACAATTACCATTCTAATCAATTACTTTATATGCTTCTTATCATTTCACCATAAGCAAAATATCCATTTTCGGCACAAGGTGCCCCAGTCTTTTCCAAACTAGGCTTTTTTCCCACAATTAACAATCATCTAATCGTCAGTCTCTCCGAGCAACGCCACTATTAATATTTTAACGGAATTTTCTTGTTATGAAATTAAAAAAAAATATTGTCGCCAGATATTAATATTGTAATGATATTATTATTATATTATCGACAATTATTATATTATCGACTCCTTTGGCTAGATACTTTTCGCCAGGATCCCACCCGCCTGGTTTGATCCATGTTCGCCGTGCTTCTCTTTATCGGGCCTCGGTGTTGCCAGTAATGTTCACATACAAACCATCTCCTTACAGTCGGCCATCCTGCAAGAATTAATGTCCTCATTAATAAAAAAATTATAAATCAAATATTTCACCACACACAAGTTTAAGGACGCCTCCTTGCGGCTCAAGAGACCTAGTCTTAGTCTTCTACGTCGGTTTCGTTCACATACCGTTCGCTATCTTCTTGGCGTTGCACACTGGTGTACCTACTTCCTTAGCGAATCAACAGCCACTATTGCTTGGAAGTTCTTATATCCCCGTATCCCTTTCACTGTATGTATTACATATCGATCATGGGGCAACACCTTGCCCATCATATTTGTTCGTTAACTTGCGATTCACGCCTTTTTCATTTGAACAAGTCCCCGCTTTTCGCCACTGTACATTAAGGCCAATTTTTCGCGAAGCCAGTATAGATTGTCCTATTAATAATTCGCCAACGCCAATATCACAATCGGCACCAGCTCAGTGATGCTTAAAATTACATCATTTATTCTCGCATCGGAAACCACTTCTTTCGATGCTTCACATAGGCCGCCGCCAAACCCCTGAAGTTGCACATATGAGGGTTTAAATATCCCTTCTGTTACCTTTGCAGCACCTACCAGAGTAATGATGTTGCGCTCACTCGCTGTGTCCAAATATGCCTTAAGTTGGTCGCCATTTGTGAGCATGACCTTTTTCTTGTATACGTTATCATTAATTATTAAGAGACTTACCCGAGCTTTTCCATGGCCTTTCGATCCGAATCGTCGTCCACGACAATCAGCTTGAGCGTGCCCTGTACGCCCACAGATTCTGCACCGCTCAACTTTAGGTTTCGGGCAATCTCGACTAATGTGATGACCAACCTCCTGGCAATTGAAACATCGCACCTTTTCGGTGTAGGGCACATATCCACGCCCGCCAATACCGTTGTGGTTGTCCGCGTGCCGCGGTATTTTAACCACGGCTGACTTCACTCTGTACTCCGCGTCTCGCCGGCAATCCCTTTATGAGGCAGGAGAGTGCCTGTTCACCACGAATTTCACATCTTTCCATTAGCGCCAACTTATCGTGGTAATACTTGGTCATCGTCTCATTGTATAACTTGACACGCGCCAACATTTCTTGTAACAGGTCCGCATAGTCATGCATCCGGGGAAATCACCGAGCAGCATTCGCTTCCAGGTCGTATTCTGCCAACCTGTTGTACCAGGTGCGAGCCGCCCCTGCGAGCTTTGCTTGCATCAACGATGCCTGGTCGTAGTCATCCCAGCCGTGTATTTTACCTAACTGCTCGATGTTGGACAGCCAACGATTTACATTGGAGTCCTTATTGTCGGGGTCGAATGTCTCAAGTAGATCGAACCCCAACCGCCAATCAAACTTCGTTGCCCGACTAGATGTTTCACTGACTGTTCTGTGGGCGACTGACTCACCTGCCGATGAAGGACGAACCGTCCTCCAATCACTTCCGCCGGTCGCCATGTTTTGCAATGCCGCCTGCATTGCGATATTGGTCTGCTTGGCCATAATCTCCTTGATTTTTCTCTCGAGGCTAGCGTCCACCAGACCCTTCAGCAGTCGGGCCTCGGTCTCCTCCTCCAATGCAGCCTCGTCGTATGTGATATCTAGCACGTCTTCGTCACGCTGTCCGCCTGGGTTAGCCATTTTAATTTTCTCGGTGTACCACCTGTACGAGTTGCTATCACTTCCGGGTATTTACACACACACACACACAATATAACAGTATGTATTTGTACCGCCCGTACTATTATGGACGCCAGACAATTGCACCGCCTGTACGAAATTGCAGCGCGACACGACTCGGTCCTGCACACAATGTAACCGTATTTGTACCGCCTGTACTGTTATGGACGCCAGACAATTGTACCGGCTGTACGAAATTGCTGCACGACACGACACGTTCATACACACAATGTAACAGTATTTGTACCGCCTGTACTGTTATGGACGCCAGACAATTGTACCGGCTGTACGAAATTGCTGCGTTTTATTAAGAACTGTTTTGACTACACAGTGCGCGAGTAATAAATTCTAAAACACAATTGATTCTCTGAAATATCGCCAGTAATAAATTCTTAAACACAATTGATTCTCTGAAATATCGCCACCTTTATTCTTCGAAATATCGCCACGAACTGATCGTACAATTCAGATTTCATCATTAGGAAAGCAAAAGTGCTGAGTTTGAATTTACAAAGTTACAATTCAAACTCAGACGAAAAACAAACAATGTAGCATTTATAAAGATATTAAATTTCAATAAACGAAAAGTGCAAACTAAGAACGGATATTACTTTTTGACAAATAGGTTTCGAGTTACGTTAATTAAAAGAAATATAAATGCTGATTTAAAGTTACGTTAAATTTAGTGTTGCCGATTACGATTGAAAAATAGAAATATAATTTAGGATGAATGATGAATCGTTGGTGGCCTAGTGGGCACGTAACTCGCGCGTCGATCCCACTTCTGAATTTTATAAGACGAAATAATTTTCAACACGAGACGTTTTTCAAAAACAATGATTTATTCACTTGATAACAACACCGAGAGTAATTTATCACAACCGCACGCCTGGGGTGTTCGGTATAGAGTGTCGTTCGCCGTCGACTCCTTTCGCTAGATACTTTTCGCCAGATACTTTCGCCCTCACCCGTCTGGTTCGAGCTTTTGCCTGGATCCCATCCGCCTGGTTCGATCCATGTTTGCCGTACTTCTCTTTATCGGGCCTCGGTGTTGCCAGTAATGTTCACATACAAATCATCTCCTTACAATATGAAGCGCCGATCTGTCTGTTGGTGAAATAATGAATGGAGTTAGTGGGATTAGAGAGAGGCCAGCATAGAGGTGATGCCGCTGGCCAAGAGAAAGTGAGCCAATTTAGGCTTTACTTTCAAGCCACTTTAGGCACTTACCTTTAGGTGATGACTAAGGGTGCCAAGGAGGATAGGCATACCAATCAAACTTAAGGTATCTGTGATAACTGATTATTTTATTCTTACTTTTTCCATTTTTATACAAAGGTGCTTAATGCTAAATTTGCTTACCTAAACATACATTCACAAAGTTCGTTGATTTGATTCTTATGTTGCAACGAATTTTCATGTCTAATTAAACGTTTTTTAATGTTAGGTAAAAAAATTTCGCAGTGCTTTCAATATGGTCGGTTGAAGCTTTCCGCTTCTATCTTCGCAATGGAAAATGTCTGTCCACGAATGTTTGAATTTCCGGATAGTCTTTTTTTTGTTGTCGTTTGCTCCTTGGTCGAGTCTATTGTCTCCGGTGCTTGGGCTGCATCTTTTTGCAGTTTCACCACGATATCTCCCACATTTTCCGCATTAGTCTTTGACGTTGGTATAATAAATCTGTAAAATACAAGTATTGTTGTAAATTTTGCATAAAATTACATTTAGTTCCACATACTTATCCATTTTCTTGATCTTCGTTAAACAAAAAACTGTTTTCCTTCTCACTCACCGGAAATGGTCACGTTTAGGAGCGTATTTAAATAATTTTTAGTATTTTACTGTGAAAACACTAATATTATCGTTTTTTTCGGTGTCAGTCTGTGTAGCTGTCGACCCTTGTTTGCTGGATCTGTAAAATACAAGTATTGTAAATTTAGTTCCACGTACTTATGTATCTATTTTTCGATCTTCGTTAAACGAAAAACTGCTTTGATCCATTTTCCCGATCTTCTTTTAACGAAAAACTGTTTACATGATCGTCACTTATACAGTAAACGTTTTCCGGAACCTTGGAAAATTGGAAACACTTCCATGTCTTTAAGAGACATGTATTGGGTCTATCAAGGAAATTTCTTCCTAGAATTACTGGAACCACCTGTGCGGCGCCCTCTGCAATTAAAAGTTGAATTTCGAAACTTAAATTCTGGTAAATTACATTTTGTATCGTCTTGTCTTTTACAATCGTCACTGTACCACCAAACCCAGACAATTGCACAAAACATGGCACTGCTTCCCACTTATAATTTTGGGCTATTTGATCTTGTCAATTAAAACGATGGGGTGATATTCGTCATTAAATACTTGACCCTCTATTGTTCATTAATTGCTATTCTTTATTAGCACAATTTCTCGCAACATGCCCGGGCTTACGGCACTTAAAACAATTCACATTTTGTCGCGGACACTCTCGGTAACTATGTCCTGCTTTGTTACACTTGAAGCATTTGACTTTGTTCAATATTTGCTAGTATCGATGCTGCTCCGGATGATGAATTAATGATTCAAATTGTTACTTTAAATTTGTTTATTGGAGGATACGTCCTCCCTGTTCGGCTGCTGTTCTTACAGTGAGTGTTCAGCGAAAATGTGTATAATATTTCTCTAGAAGCTCCAAAAGCTCACATAACTTAAAATCAGCTGATCAAGACATTGAACTCAAAGTGACAGCTAATCAAATGGAAATGGGAGAGAGGAGACTCGGCGAGATGAGCGGTTGTAAGTTCAAAGAATTGTCAGATACGGTCAACATTAGCTGCTGGTCCGATGATTGTAGATGTTGCTTCTTGCGAGTGGTTACTCCAGGTACGCTGTTGCTAGACACATTAGACTCTCCATTCGCAGCGGCGACGTTGATTGGAGGACGGATGAGTGCCGAGAAATCACTGAGTGCCACACGTACTTTATCCGTAATAGTGGATAGCTCGTCAGTAAGACCTTCCAGTATCCGATTAGCTGAGAGGAGCGTTGAAGCATATAAGAGCATCGACACTGAACGACACTTCAGACAGAACCAATATAGTCCAGAGTTGATCCTACGTATAGCGTCACCAGTAGGAGCAGTCAGCCCTGCGCATTTGCTGTGGAAGGTGTTGCCACAAAATCCAGCGCAGATGATTTTCGCGGATTTATTTGTTTTGTCCGAACAGTTAATAGCCGAACAGTCCGCCATGATAGTTTTTCTTTTTTAGAATTAAGTCAAAGTTAAATATGATTTATGTGATAATAAATTGCGTTATTATTTTCGCACACACTGTATTAAGCGATCACAATAACTTCCGGTTTGAATCTATCTAACTGAGAGATATTGCAACCAGATGGCGTTGGTGAATATTATCCAAGACGCGTATCTCTCCAAATGTAAACAGATAGCGATAGCGATAAGGTGGCACAAATACACTAACACAAAGTTTAGAAGGAAGATTTCTTTGTCTTCGAAGAACACTCGAAAGCACAGTTTGAGACACTCTATTATCGTGACTTCAATCACAACACTGCACCACAAGGAGAAGAAATGCTAGAAAGCAGATAAGGATGCTAGAGAGCACGCAATCGGATAAAATCAAGAAAAAAAAGATAGGCGTTGATGAGAACAGCTGTACGCGTCGCGTTGACAGTTCACCCCAATATTATATTATTATATTTACAGATCAACCTAAGACTAGCGCCTTAGCGCCTCCCCATCGTATCAGATTGAGTGCATTCAGCGAGCACATATTGGGATGTGCTACATATCCCCACCACAAGAAATTGGAAAACTGCTAAGTTTGTGTTCGCTGAATGGACTTGCTACATGAAATGTCAGTTCTCTCTAACCAGCTGATACATCCGCAGACATTGCGGCAATCCAAAATTCAAAAAACCTAAAACTGCAACTATCCTTTCAAAATACGTACTCTCATCGCACAATATGATAACGTTCACTAAAACGACTAAAACCTAGCTCAGAAATGACATTTTTTTCAGCTGAACTCTGAACAAACAATTTACAGTATTGACGGTCGAGCAGCTGTGCGTGACAGTTGATCGAGCAGTCCAAGTAGCAGCTACACATCTAAATGTAGCATTCCAATTCAACGCTATATAGGGGAATTTTTCGATACATCGCATGTGGACCGATTAGCGGGTGAGTGGGACGCGGGGAGAGAACAGTTTCCAGTAGCTCTTTCCAATATGTGCTCGCTGAATGCACTCATTGAGAACTGGAAAGATACACAAAACACATTTCGCAACTAGCTGCGGTGAGCATGTTCATCATTCCTTTTTCGTCCATTTCCGATATTATGACATAGTTTCCTTCTCGGGTAAATTAATACTTCTTGTCATAGCGGCAATGTGATAGAAGTACTCTTCTACACATTCGTCGGTTTTCTTTTTACGCAGCGTTATTTGCATTAGGGTATCCGATTCATATTTAGTAGTAGGAAAACTACCAACCAGCTACTTCTTAAACTCCAACCAAGACAAAATGTCAGTTCGCGATTCGTGCCAGTATTTCGCAGCGCCACCAAGTCTTAAGGTACATTTTCCTCAACACGACTTGTCGCGGTTAGTCAAAAAGCGTTTATTATTGTGGGCACAAGTATATTTATTCATTCTTAATTTATAGCTTACAAATCTAGGTTACAATAATTGTTCATTTATTATTAGTGTACGTAATTCAATAACTTATGAACTACTTTATAAGTATCTAGATTTCTAGAACATATTACAATATATCTAGACTAAAATACTGACTCTTATAAAGACCTACTTATTGCACATAGGTGAGGTCGACACGACTGCACGACAGCGACTCGCTCATTCCATATAAAAAATCGTTTTTAAAATGAGAGAGAAACGAGTTTTTATATGGAATGAGCGAGTCGCTGTTGTACGCCGCGTCGAGGACAACGTACCTTTAATGTTGCGTACAAGACCAATGTGCGTTCATCCCACAAGAAAACTTCTGCCAGTCTTTCTAAACTGTCGATTCACTTAGCCGCACTATGTGAGCCCGCGGCAGGATCGAATATGGGTACTAATATACATAGCTCTGAATTATTTACCTTATGTTGGGTTTCTATATTACCATGGTTGGTCGTATGTTCCATTGACGTTGCTGTTGCTGGAGAGCTTCTCATGGGCAGCTCACGTTTTAAGAGTGAATTTTCCCACCTTAATAGCTCCACCTCTTTAGCTTCGAAGTCAAGCTAGCAGGATTTTCATTCCTCGCAGCTGGATCCCTGTCTTCGTCCACCATCATCTCACACTGCTCACTCACAATTTGATCACTCAATTTTCGTTTACCGTTTTTAGTTTTTCACTTTACTTGTTTATTAACTTCATACACTTCGCGATTTCTTTTAGGTTTAACCCCATTAGTTTTTCACTTCACTTTTGTAATGCCGCATGTATACGCAATGGAACTTTGGTCGCCAAGAACGATGACCACGAGAGTTGTCCCTTTGATGATGAAGTCTACATAGAAAAATATAAAAGATTTATATGGTCAAAGCCCCATTAGGGCCACACGACCTATCTCAATCTACTTGCTCTCGTACAGAGCGTAGGTTTGAGATGTTAGTTAAATGTCCTTAGTGCTCGTCTGGCGATGCACAAGAATGATAAGATAAGATAGACTTAGTGCTCGTCAAGCGATGCACTCTTACCATGTTAACAGTCTTGATGTTCGACTTAACAGTAATTCTTTATTCAATCCATAGTTCCTTAAATACTAAATTTTACCATACAATTATGCTTACTCTAGCTTAATTCTACAATGAGCAATAATGCTATTGATTTATTAGTCATAGTTCGATAATTAATAATTAGGTCAAAATAAATAAAAGTAAAAATGAACACACTATGCATATACTCAACTACATGAGTATCTTCATCATAGCAAAATGCAAGTGTCTAATGTCGCGAGTGGTTTCGGATGACATGACATGCATTTTATATGAATGAATGAAAGAATGATACTTGAGTCATGCACAATGGTATTTGCGAGTATGTACATAATTTATTATAGGTTGAGGTAGTGCATGGTTACAATATTACAATGCCATTACACTTTATTAACTTGTTCTTTACACTTGCGATTTTTTTTACTTGGTTTAACCCCACACCTGAATTATTATAGAAACAATTCGATTCATAGACAACGAACGCTATATCAACTCGGCGATGTACCCACTTTCCCGATCAAGACTAGTATGCCTTCTTTCCCCACCCGCAACGTCTAGTTCTCCGACTATATAAATTGTAATGGTCAACCATATATGCGTATCAAAATATTGCTTACTAAAGCTAACCTGTTATTTCTTAAATATCAATGCGTTTTAATTTAATACTGTAAGAGCTAAAAAGTCAGTGCCAGGCGACGGAGAAAGTAAAAACACGTCCGATCGTAATTATCGCTTTATTGAGACTGACTCGCTGGTCGCCGTATTGTTATCGCTTACATGTGTACAATGTTAGGGTTACCGTGACAATAATATCTTACACTCGGCCATTCTGACATTTAATCGTCCCGATTAATTCCATATATCATATTTTCAAAATTATAATTATTACTTTGTGTTTTTGTTTTAATTCATTTTCATTTTATTCAACATCTATTTTTAGTTTGATCATCTACTTAACAATTCACATATTTTTTAAGGCGACCTTCAGATCTTCAGATCCATGCTATTCGCGCCATATAATAAAACTTTATTGGCGTCCCTATCGTGAATACCCTTTATTACATATTCCATGAGGTCGATTTCGTCAATATCATTAAAGTTTTCGATTTCCTGCTTTGCCAGTACGTAATGTTGCAATGACTCGTTGGAGGATTTTTTCCGATTAGTAGCTGATCATGGACGTCAGCTTTCGTAACTTTTTTTCGAAAACTCTTTAATTAAAGAGCGCCTCAGCTCGGGACGTAGTTGGTCTTGTGGACCGCAAAAAGAATTTGGCAGTGCCAACTAAGAGTCTTTTTGCGCATACGAATTTTGAAATTTCGTTTAAATTTGCAATTTCCATAAAATTTTCGAAATGCACGACCCATCTTTCGACGGAGAGGTTATCACTGAACTTGGGAACCGACATTTCGACGTCAGTAAGGTTGAAATTACCTGCTTCTTTTTTCGGTGTGACAGTCATCCCGTCGTCGCTCATATATACCGACTCGGCATCTGTCACCTGCTCCTCGAGCCGTTCCGGGTCTAAATTCTTCCAGATATCCGTGAGCCGTACGATAAGGGCTGCCTTGGCTCCCGTGGTGTTGGCGTCTAAGGCAGCACCCTTATGTGCTGTTGCAGAACACTGTATTTTTCACGGAACACGCGAAAACGAAAATTTTTCAGCAACGCGCTTACTGTTGTCTACAGAAAACGGTAAAAGTAGACCGACACTAATACAATGTCGACTTTTTTCACAGCATGTGTATGTGCTAGTGCAGATCGCAAAATTTTCTCGAACACGCCCGGACACGAAATTTTTTGCGCAGCACCCGTATGAGCTGGTCGCAATACTCGAATTTTTCGCGAAACACGCGAACGCAAAAACTTTTCCGCAGCATCCGTATGTGAATTAAAAAAGTCTTTTCACTTTTTGTGAAAAAAAAAATATTTTTTTATTATTGACGACTGACTGATCTTAATACATTGACTCTTGGTTGACGACTCTTTCTTTAATTTCGACTAATGTCCCATTACAGCTCGGGACGCTGTTTACAATTATAAAGAATGCATTGCATCTTTGCATTGCATGCATTCTGAGAAATTTTGTTGTTATGTCTTTTATATTCATATTCATGTTGCAAGCGTATCTGAATATGCACTGGGTGAATTCACATTGTAAGAAGTAACCGGACGGGTAAACTTGCAAGACAAGAACCATCGTATGATCATTTCACACTATTCGATCAAAACACGGACCGGCGAACAATAATCACACAGCAACTATGTATAAATGTTGCCATGCACGCTCCAAAGTTAGTGTACAATGAAATGACGAGTCGACAAGATTAAAATGCAAGTAAAACACGCGCTAAATGTCGTCGCAGAACGCCTGAACTATCGGTAGATGCAATCGTCTTATCGATCGTACGTTTCTTACGAAAGAAAAACAATCGTGTCACGATTTTTTTCTTTCGTAAGACGCGTTCTTACAATGTGAAATGGACAATGCTTGTCTGCTGGCCACTACAAAAGCTCTCTTGTCTTGCAAGTTTACCCGTCCGGTTTCGTCTTACAATCTGAAATCAGCCATTCAGATGCACTCGCATTACATTTATTGTTTACAAACATCTAACTAAATCTGTTGGAGATTGGCGACGGATGGATATGTAACCTGTGGTGATGCGAACAAAACAGAGCGGTCAACTACGCGAGCAGAATTTTGAGCACACAATCCCACTTCTGAAATGTAAGAGCTAAAAAGTCAGTGCCAGGCGACGGAGAAAGTAAAAACACGTCCGATCGTAATTATCGCTTTATTGAGACTGACTCGCTGGCCGTCGTATTGTTATCGCTTACATGTGTACAATGTTAGGGCTACCGTGACAATAATATCTTAGAATACAAATCACAACGCACTGATATACGACAATAAAAACTACTTGTGTAAACATTTAAACATTGGATCATGCTATCTACTGTCACGGTGGTTACCTGAAATAAGAAGAAAACAATAGATTTAGATAAGGGTGGCTTTGGTAGATTATTACCTGATAGGGTATCGCGGGCTCCATATTATCGACTCAACGCCATGGACTGGTCCCTCGATGCGCTGAAAAACAAAAAAGGCACAGAAAGAATCGTGCTATTACGGTGAGAGATAAGCGACAATCTTACCTAAGTTACTGCCGATGGCTACGAGGACGGCCGTATCACGAACTTCAATGCCTGATAACGAGACGTCTTCAAAATCGTCATCATACGTGTCGAATATATTCGTGAGCACTTCGTACGCCTTCTTGGTGCGATGGAATAAAAAAAATCTCGGCATTTCCTTTGAGAATGCGAGGTCAGCAAACTCGAATCTGAGAATACGGTAGATTCAAAAGGAAAGAGTGACCAATGGAAGGCGGAGCCCAACGCCAGTAAACGGATCCCCCGAGTTAAAATATGAGTAATAGATTTATAAGTCAGTTTTAAGCTTTAGTGTGTAATTAAATTATTTTGTTTTTGCAACGCGGCCGCGTAGTTAACGTAACTTTAACTTCAGTAAATTAGTAACACGCACACACGTAGCGAATTCGCGATAATAATGTTTATTCGGCAAAAATAATTGTACAACACTTGCAAGATGAAATACAATTTTGTACTCTTTATCAATTCGGTATTTCTCTCTCTCTCTCTTGATTACCGTAACTCCTAGTGGACGCATTTGTTAGTTTACTTTTTTACGATAAGCATATTTCTTATCATCTTCTTCTGAATAATACTGAAAATAACTTGCGACGAGTCGTGCCGAGTTTGGAAACTCGTTTCTCTATATGCGTCTCTATTTCATAGAGTATGGCGACCGAACGATCACGGCCACAGAGCACGAAAGCTCGGTATGTGGGCCTATATAATGTTTTCTCAAAGGTGGACTATTGAAATCTTGCAATCGCATAATTTTTTTTCTAATATTTGCAATATTGAAAAGGATCCATAATGATAAACACGCGCTGTCTCATAATCTTGGACTATTACATAACAAGTATTTTCTTTATTAATAATGAAATCATTTCAAACACATTTTTTTGCAGCGTCAATTTTGCTGTGGAAATCTCCTATGCAATAGGATGTACCCATAAAGATAATATTTTTCGCTTAAGTACAAATTCCCTCAATTAAACCAAGAGCCACATAATTTCATATTTTTCAGTTGAGCTGTAAGTCTGGCCGATTTCCAGCTTCTCAACATAAAATCCATTTTGAAGCAAGTTATTAGCAAATTGAAGTGCCGCTTTTGTAGACGATGAGTTCAGCCATTCTTTTATTGCAGTAATCGTAGATGCTTCATGCAAAGCAAAAGGCAACTTCTGTAGAAAACAATATTTACTATTATGTTCACGTATAAAACCAACTTAACTGGGAAACCGGACTCCATGCCATTATAACTAAAAAAAAAAAAATACCAAATATTTCCGCCATTTTTTAAACCCCGCTGTGAAAAGTATTCACTGCCCAAAACTTGGACTTCCCTTCGCAAAAAACGGTTGAATATCCGTAAGGTTCATCAGCTTTAGCACTTCAGGAGTTATTTCTTCTTTCTTGACGAACTCGCATGTATCGAATGAAAGTTTTCATTGTTCGAATAAGTGTCCAGCATAATTTTTCGTATTACACTCTGCACCACTGTTCACTATTTCGACCAAAGCTCCGGTATCCAGTAAGTAATTCGGAATTGATTCCCGCATTTTCACAACACTTTAATAAAAACGAAAATAATAGGAAGGTTTAGCATGTCGTGGAAAATAGTACAGCATAGTTTGACCATATACAAATAATACATATGTCCAAAGCTCACTCAAAATCGGGTGCACATTTTTTTGGCCCAGTCGCCTGATCTGCGGCTGATGTCACAAATAAAACCGAAGAGACACACGTATACAGGCGATAGAGCTTTTAAGCCATTGCGCTTTTTCTATACAGTTGAAGAGAGTTGAAATTCGCTGCCCGAGCAGGTTTGCGTGCAAATTATATTTGCATCTATTTTTGTCGATAAAAATATAACAAGTTTATAGTCCCAAAATCCGTTTGAGACTTTTTAATAAAAGAGGCGTCCTTGAGGTAGTGCATTTGTTGCACCGCCGACAGTGATGGATGGTCGTCCAACAAAGTTTAAAAAGTGTCGTGAAAGGATGTCTACTCTTCATAGTTTCCACTGAATTTGGGAATATTTATGGTTGGCAGTTTAATTTTATTAATCGTACTGCACGAGACTTCGTTCTTAGAAAATTCTTCCATCACGTGACTGATTCGACGCTGGCCGTCGCTCACTGTCTTCAACACCTCTGCAATGTGTTATGATGAGCTGGTTTTAGCTGGCTGCGTGCTATTTCGCTGTTCCAATTCATTAACTAGAACAGTTTTGCCTTTGATGAAAATGTATTCTTGGTTTGCTCGGTGCTCCTCTTCCGCTAGTAGTGCTTCACTATCCGAATGGTGCCGCCTACCGCGTGTTCGATTTCCGATTGTGTAATGAGGTCATCTGATGGAGTCGGTCTCGTCGACAGTGGACATCGGGCATGGCGGCGGCATACTATTGTCGGCAGCTCGTCTTGGCTAGTGGGGTGGTGGGGTCTTGCCATCCCGTGTCTGCTTTTCATTACATACATTCATTATTTTTAGTATGCCTGTACACTGAAAAAAAAAACTGAAAAAAAATGTAGGAAATAAACCACGAACAAGAATCACCATCGATGAAATGAGGTTCGGAATTCGGCTGTTAGAATTCTGGCCAAAAGCCCACACCAACCTATATAGATCTTCGGGCCAAAATTTAGAAGATCTCCCTGAAATAAAACATTCGGACCGGATCGAGCGCGCCTACATCTCTGCCCTGAAAAGGATGAACGTTCCCTCAAGGAAAAGACTCAATTTCAATTATCAATCATACAACATTTTGTTTTATTTAACCGAAAAAATTGTATATCAAAATTTACTGTTCGATTAAAAAGAATTGTGCTACTAATTTTCATACATCAAAAGAATGTGTTATTTTTAAATATCTACCAATAAACATTAATAATTTACTCACCCCCGTGCAGCTGAACGGCCGTTGTAGTTGCGACGAGACGAAGCTAAATAATTGTTGGAATTTAAATTCAAAACAGCACAACAAAATTAATTAACCGAAAAGTCAAATCTAACTTACATCAATAACGCGAATACATTGCAAGAAAACAAAACAGCATAAAAACATACAATAATACATAGTAATAATTTAGGATGAAGTTATTCGTAAACACGCGAAACTATCACATTGCATGACGTGAAACCAATCGCAATATTGCCAACGGGCAACTGGCTGCCGATGTGCACTCACTGTAGGTGCTTGAAAATCACAAATGAATCGCCAAGTGAGGAGTCGTCACTCGCACTGCTTCACAATTTTAAGATGGCCAAAGTACAATCTCCACTATGAGAACAGGCCACTCTGCGATCACACAAAAGCGGGGTACGCAAATCAGTCGGCCGACGAGCACACAAAACAAATCGGGCGGCACTGATCACAAAAATATCATAAAATCTGATGAGCGGATCAATAATTCGCCACTGTAAGTACTCCAGAGGTGATTACATGCACTCCACTATGCCGACGGATGAAAATTCGCACGGCACACCGCCGTTACATATGGCCAGGAATGCCAAGCCGTTTATTTCAAATGAAGTATGCAGATTTCCACCGCTCACGACACTCAGAATGTTGAGGACGTTGAATTCACAGGACGCCTGCAGATTTCCATAGCACACGACACTCAGAATGTCGACGATGTTGAATTCCAGTGACGTATGCGGATTTCCACAGCACACGACCGTTACAGATGAACTCAAAAGGTAGAGAACGTCGAGTTTCGACGCTTGAGGACTATTTTCTCCACACCACAGTTTGCCAATCGGTGTGATGTCAGACTCGCCCAAATGATCCTCAGGAAGGATACGATTCTTCATGTGTCGTCGCACCACCACTTCGGAATGCACGGTCGTGGAGCGTATGATTCTCAACACAAATCGACGAAATATTATGCCAGCACTCCGAATTTATGACCATATCATCACTTAAGAATGCACAATTATGGATTGTATGATTTATCGCAATAATATGACGGCACAAATCTTTTTGTATTTAAATTCTAACTTTTATACGAAGTAGGTCGATATTTTAAAGTGTGGCTTATTGAATCAGTAAAGTTAACTTTTTATCACTTCTTTCTTTACAAAAAAAAAGACTATTCCTCTAGCTTATGGACTAGCGAAAATCCCACGTCCGAACTCGTTGGTTGCAAAAATTCGACTCCTCTTCCGTTCTTTGTTCACTTCCCAAAAACCCGCAAAATTTCGGTACCGCAATCCTTATGTGGTCAAGGGTTCACGGTCAACATCACCTGATCCACATCACCTGATCATCCATTCGGACCCACCCATTACATAATATTGTTTCCAACTAGATACACCCATATACAGTCGAACCTCGATATCACGAAGGGGCAAGGGAGCAAAAGAATAGTTCGTGGTATCGAAAATTCGAGTAATCGAACAAAAAGAAAAGAGTAAAAAAAAATAAGCTAATTGGTAATAGTTTAGTAAGTGATCTACACGTCACTGTCTGAACTTAGACATTTCGTCTTATCGAAGTTATAGAACGCTTTGGGAGCTGAAAATTATTTCGCAATATATAAAAAAAATTCGCCAAACGAAATTCGCGTTATGCTAAAATTTGTATTTAAATTTCAAGGGACCAAAGAAAATTTGTCTAATAGAAGTTCGTGTTATCGAGATGTGACTGTACATATATTTATTGCCTCTACTGTACGCTAGTGCAACTGTCCCATCCGGAAGCATACGCCCTTTTAGCATAATCTCTAACCTTACTTACATACATTCTCTATATTCTATAAATAGATGTCTGATAGATCTGTGTGATGATAAGAACTCAAGCAGGTTTGATAACACAAGTGTTCGAACAATTAAACGAGATAAGAGAGAGAATGTAGTGTAACAGCTGAATAACTATGCAAAAAGCTTTATAAAAAAAAGCTTTTTTTTCGACAAATGTGCATAGCTAATAGCGTGCCACTTGCAATCAAGTGGTCAGCGACAGCGCATCCACTCAAGTACGCAACAAGTGCTTGGGTGCATGATCATAGAAATCTATGAATTATTACAATTGAGTTCATTCAAACGACGCGAAAAGAACTTCAAGCCGATCCAACCGTATGGTTAATTCCGCGTTAGACATTTCACTGATATTTTCGTGATTAAGAGCCCGTTCTATACATCGTTTCTTAATGTCTCTATCGTGTTTTAACTTGAGTAAGTCCATTTTACCACTTGGGATGGTTGCCGCGTGTGAAGAAAATTGTTTTCACACTTTGGTTAATTGCCGCGTAAAGGAATTGTTCTGAAATATAGTTCTGAAAACCACTTGAACTATATTTGAATGCCGGAAAGATTCGGCTCGACGGACCATCATGAAAAGGCAATTAAACTCGATGATTTGCCTTCATTGTATTAGATTTATTTCGATTGAGTTTTACATACACAAAATAACAATGGTTTTCGATCTTAACGAGGTCTAAGAGTAGAATGCGGAAAGATACGCCCAGTCACTCGCTCGGTCAGCTACTACGCCAGTCAAAAGCTTTTCGTTAAGTACGACTCGGGTCAATGACGATACAACAGATTGAACACCGCTCGTTCGTCTGCTCATCATCATCGAGTCACCGTGTGTTCCAGTCGTGTTCATTTTTTCAACGCGAGACAACATTTCAATAAGTCAACTTGATGCCTGGTAATCGTTTGCTTCGATTAGTTTTGAATCCGTGACGCCCATTTAAATTTCGGGATATATGTATTCAATTATCAATTATCAGCAACAGCTGTACACCGAAAGGAGTTTAGTGTTAAGGATCATTTAACAAGTAAGGCTTATATCTTCATATTATTGCGACATTTTTGTTTGAATATTTCGCAAACATCAAAAAGTCGGGTTTGTTACATAATGTCATGCTTTCTTAAGTATTCGGAGTTCATCAAACAAGCTATGTTGAAATATTGATTTTGACTTGAAATAAGGGTTTGATATCATTTTCTAAATACGAAGCCTGTACTTGTATATTTTAATTTCGCGAATCTGTTCTATTTTCTCATTTTCTGATCGCGAATGACAATAATTAAAATGACGACAATATTTCTAAATCCTCAACTGAAGGACAACAATGAACAAATTCAAAGAAAGTAGAAACAAAAACTCACCTGAAGGATGAAACACACAACACGGACAGCACGGCCGCGGACAAAACACGGACGAAACGCGGACAAAACACGGAATCCAACGAAACTGATCAGGATTATTATGTGAACTATGCAGCAACGTTAAAAATTCCTCCCTTTTGGGGTAACAGGCCGGACTTGTGGTTCACACAAGTGGAAGTAATTGTGATGTATCGGCAGAGCAGAATGGCTAAAAGAATAAAGTCTGTTAATGAATTAAACGATCTAACGATGTTTCATCCAGTTTTCCATGAAAAATGTAGAAAATGAGCGTGGCATCGTCCAGTGTCAATTGTCATCAGGCATTAAAAACTAGTCTTCCATACTGCGGAACCGTGATCCTTCATAACTGAGGCAAGGTGTTTCTCCGCTCTGTCTATGGAACAAATTTTGGATTTGCAGGTCGTGCAAATAAACTTGAATGTCGCACCAGTTTCAAGAAGATATATACGTAGCTACACGGATATACGATGTCGCAACGTTGAGTATTGAAAATCCTTGCGTAGCGGCTAGCGTATGCATGCAGTATGGATTTAGTGTCGATGTCCGGATCCGATTGATGTAATGATTGCATTGACATGGGTCGAAATTTGCAGATTTTGAAATACTTTTTTTTTGTAAATCGAACGGCACGCTTCTAATTTAGCACATTAATCGCATTTTAATTTTGCAAAATGTTAGTTTTTCACTTTTGGACATTAAAATGATTTTATCACACGACAAATAAGTTATTGTTCGTTTTAAACGATTAAGCAGGAAAATTACGGCGAGATTACAAAAATATCGAGTGATTGCAATATCGTCTATCGATGGTTGCATAAAGTTGACTTACCACTTTTTAAGTACACTAGCATGCCGTGTCGTCGCTTGTCGGGCCAAATTATGTATATGTATCTATTAGCACTCTTTGGACGTGATATAAAATTACCCGACGTCGGGGTCACCAATTTGTTCTTCACTTATCTTTTATGTTCCCAATTTTTAAAATCTTCGTTTAGAATTATTATCTGATCATTTCCACGAACTTGAGTTTGAATGTACCGGAATAGAATTGTTTTTTGGGCTTAAGATGCCAGTTCCATAGCTTGAGAACAACTATAGATGAAATTGAATGCATCTTCGGCCTTATCATCAAACGTAGGTATGAATGCCTTCAGACCGGAAAACGTTAGCGACATTTCAACAATCGATTCTACTGTTGTTGAATTTAAATTAATCGCACCACTATAAATTGGAGTTGGCTGATCAGTGAAAAAAGTATTTTCGAACGGATGGTTAATGAAAAACGTATCGTAGTCAACGAACTCACCGTTTAACTCGATCGAAATATTCCTATCGCGACACTCAACAATTTGTTCTAGCGATAGTTATAGCAATTCACCATTTAAATTTACCGCGAACTTATCACACATGCCAACCAACCGATTTTACAATTATTCCGATTTAGATACAATTATTCCGATGTAGGTACACGTAATTACAATTGTTACTTATGACTTTTGTCATACACTTAATAAGATAACACTTAGTAAAATTGAACTTCCACTTAACATCAAAATCATCCTCAACGATGGCGTCATCCTTCGGGAACCAGACTAAACACTCCTGTGCTGTCTTGACGGTAAACCGCTTCGGCTTCTCCTCCGGATATTCGTAACACTGCTGGTTTCACCTTTCACTGCTGCTGGTTATTTCCGTTCAGGAAATGTACACTATCACCACTATGATGCACTACACACACACACTATTGTTGTTCTTTTCGACTTGCTCCTTGTGCTGGGAGTCGAACAATCCAATTCTAATTGATCCTTGGCGCTGTGATCGAATTTTTAAGACTGACTGTCTATCATTCGTTCCTCCTCCTGGACGCTGGATGTTTGGTCCGATCGCTGGATACTGCCCGTATTCCGTTCGATATAGTTGAAATCTCCGACCTTGGTCTGTATACGCTCGTCAGTATCCCACCGCTGCCACCAATGTTAGATACGCGCTCAAGAAAAAAGATAATTTATTGATAAGAACAATGTTGTGTATAATATGTATCGTTTAATAGGTACTTTACCAGAGAGCTGGAATATCTTTTTTTCACTTAATATATATGTCACGTTCGTGAGCAATAAAATAAAAGATTTTTCTTTTCTTAACCAACTGTATTTCACGTTCTTTATTGGACTGCTGTTGTATAATCGTCGACTGCCTCGAGTGCAACTCGAGCACTTACATTTATGAGCTCAAGTTTGTCAAGTCAGCAGGAAACGAGTGTGAGAAAACGAATGTGCTCTGGAATTTTGCAATTAGGTGAAAAGATACAATACCTGTCTGGTGGACAGGTCAACGATTCGATCACGTTGCATAAAAACGTGATCGTCTCATAACATATACGTATCTGAAACTAGGTCAGTATACGTTTTGTTTACTTACAATGCATTCACCTTTGCAAAGCGATATTACACATGATCGGCATATCACGTTTGCAAAGTGACATACATTGTGTATTGCTGATACATGTCGAAGTGCGAACCAAGTAAAACATGCAACAGCATTATTTTGTATGTAACACACGCCCCTGCCCTCCCTGCCCATGCCACCAGCCAACGCCTGCTCCACGCTCTGAACGGACGTGCTCGCGCTGCGCGCTCACAGCTGACTGACTGACTGTTTTTGAAAGAAGAACACAATGTTATTAGTTTCACTTATTTATATTTACTAGGGGGGCTTGGCCCCTACTCGGTACGCTCGTCAACCTTCATCATAGCAATTAGTGAAAATCAGGTCTAACCATTTGCCATTTTGGGTACGTATGGAGACAATCTGCTGCAAATCGTTTCTATAAAATGTGTTGAAAATGCTGAATTCAGTATTGTTAAGAAGATTGACTGGAAGAAGTTGATTATCATTATCGTTGACAATAAACCTGATATTCGGAGGATTGAAATCCCCAAACACAATAGTTGTATCTTCAACGTTCAGTGCTGCAATTACTAAAGAGATTGTATCGCAAAGCTTCATCGAACAAGGGGGGTATGTAAATGACACCAATATAAAGATAGTGCTTTTTAATTGGGATTTTGGCAAACACAAGCTTAAAAGCTTTGTTAAAATTGATTGGAACTAATTCACTTGAGATCTAGATGTGTATGGCAATGAAAACTTTTTACGCGCGTGCCGAAGAGAAATTTTTTTTATTACGCGAGTTATGTTGCGGATTACTCTCAACAACAAAAAAATATACTCTCACGAGTTCCTCACTTGGAAATAAGGACACTTGATTTATTATTAAAAAACACTTTATTCAATTATAACTTCTCGATGATAAAGCTGAATATTACTTATTACTTGAACTGATCTAGAACTCCGAACTGCAACTATATAACTTGACTGATGATGACTTTTGACTGCCTCGGACCAGAGTGGTCTCCTGCTTAAATGGTATTATTTTGATTAGGTCTGCAGTTTGCATCTTGTTCGGTGATCGTATCATATCTTTGTTACAAAAGTGCTGAATATGCATAATATTTATATTGATAAACAATTATTGTTGGATGATCGTATGACTCATAGGTAACTTAATATGTTTTATGTTTATAAGGGATTTTTGATATTGTATTGTGAGTCATACTTTGTGATTCATACTTAAAATGATTTGAACTTAGTAACTAAGTAATACAATATAAGTTTTAATTAAACTTAGTAGTTATATCCTTATTATTAGGATTAGTATTGAGGTTTTGTGTATTGAGGTCTTGAGGGTTATGTGTAACTCGCGTGCATTAGACACTGACAATGGATTATGTACATATGTGTGCAGGGATATAACATATGTATCACTAAACACAAACGATGTTTTATATATATGTATGTGTCCAAGGATATAGTTATTACGCGTAACATTGTAACGATTTATCACTAAACACCGACAATGTTCTATGTGTGTCAAAGGATGTACCTATTACACGTAACACAAATAGATAAACCGCACAACAATGATTTGGAATACAAATATACTTTATTCGGTTGGTATACACATGAGATTGAGCAATGATTGTACATAATCATGGTCTTTTATGCATTTAGATATTTTACGTTGCATTTTACTTTTCCATGAATTTCGTGAATTCACCGTGAGAACGGACTTGTTCTCACAGTGACATATTACACCAAGTGTAAGAATATAACAAAAAATTTTTATTTTCACTCGCTATGACACATACATTTTCTTTTTCATAGGAACAGAACATTATAATTTGCAATTACGAGCACTGTGGACTGCTGCTGGCTGGGGTGGGCTTTCAGTTGGCTGGTGGTTCTGTAATTATATAAATATAGCAACAAATAAGTATACATGCATTTTTTCCCTCTGGATGACCATGACCTATGGAATGTGGCTCAACATAATTATATCTTATTGATACGCGGAACTTGGTACTTTTAAGGGTATAGGAGGCTGTCCCGTCACTAGCCCTGTTACATTATATGCATGCCAATATGGGGAGGTTCGCCATCCCGCATATGGATACTCATGCGCGTAATAGTGGTAGGTTAACCGCTAGCCACTGCTACCCACCTAGGGAGGATCACCCTACATAGGGGCTCGTTATAACCGATACAATACCGAACACTTAACACACATTCCAAAAGGCCATTGGTCACTACTCACTATAGCAAACGGAAATTCATACACGAAAACACACGTATACTTAGTAAAAAGACTTACCGCACCGGTAGTCACCTCAACCGCCTAGCTATACTTTCCGTCACCAACTAAACTGTGATGACAGTTACACTACAGGGCAAAATTATAACTACAACTACAGTAAAGAGCATTTATTAATACTCACTCTTTTTGTTACACAAGATATCTTATTCTACATACATAGTATGCATATGTACTTTACAAGTATTTTTTTTTGTTTTTGTGCAATTAGATGGATTGCACCTAACAAACTCCTCCGCCTTTAGAAACTCCGGTTAGATCATACCTTAGATAAAGCATAGCAACCCATGCCATGTCTTAGTCCAGAGTGGCTATGTGATCACACAACCCATATGTGTTTGACTCCAAATTTATTACACTACACTCCACGAAAGAATTCAAACGTCAAAATATTGTCGATGCAATTATAACCCCTTCTGTCGCCGCCTACGAGCTATTATACCTGAGGTGTAGCTGTATCTTCTGTGAAATCAATCTTATTTTTTGAAGAGGTTTAATTTTAGTTCTAGAAACAGTTTACATACTATGTCTTACGATGATACGCCGTTTTTTGTTTCTTTAGACATTGTAGTTTATATTTCGCCGAACGTTTGATCGCATTTGTGGCCGTCATTTCGTTTGAAATATATAATACCTTTTCATAAAATATGGAAAATATTATTGAACGATATTTTTCATCAAGATATATAGTACATTACCAATGGTCTGTCTAGGTGTAATTGCCAACCGAAGGGTTAATTATCACGTTGGCGCTTCGAGAGAGTAATAGATATTACGCGGATATTATATTCTCAATTGTAAACAAAAATTTGACACTTGAATTACATTTTTGTTTAGATGTGTGAACTGCGGTAGTGTGAAAACGGTGCCATTTTTATTTTCTGATGCCCACTCTGGACTAGCGCATGCAATGGGTTGCTATGCTTTCTCTAAGGATCATACATAGTTACGATCTGATCTAAAAATTGCCCAATAAGAATTAAGTATTTCTACATTTTTAAAAGAATCGTTCAACCAGGTCTCTGTAATGGCGAAAATGTTAAAATGGGATGGTTTAGCATCTTTCTAGAAAAAAAGCTATTAATTTGCCTCTCATACCACTACAGATATGGTAGAGAAATCTGGGAGTGTTAAGTTGCGCTCTATCGTTACGAGTAAAATTTTCGATGTTCTTCGAGTAAAACGAGTAAAATTTTCGATGTCCTTCGCGTGTTTTTTTGTAGTCGAGAAATATATTTAGAGCTTACAAATGAGCGATAACTTTCAAGGTCATATTTTACCAGTTCCTGAGACATACCTATCTTCATGATACCGATTATAAAAATTCCGTAAGGAAGTGGCAAACCTTCTTGTTGGATCAACACCTTTATATTTGTTTATTGATAGGGTTAGTTGTGTTTTTTACTTGTGCTTGAGTTATTGGAGATGGCATCATTATTATCAGAAGAAAGATACAAAGAAGATTGGGGTGTGGGTGGTTTTAAGTTAAACACCGAACATAATTTCAAAAACTTTATTTCACGTTGAATTCATTATCTTATTATTTTACATCACAGGGTACAATACAGTTTTGGGTATATTAGATTCACACTGCTTGCGCGGACTCGGTCGCCGGGTGTTGTTACCACGTCTCGCGGTGATGGTTACGACTCAACTGCCTCTCTCATCGTCGGTGCATGTGCCGGCTTAGCCAGCCGGTGTTGCCGCCACATCAGCCCCCCCCTGAGACGGCGACTGTAGGGCGTCGGAATGATAGAAGATGCCGACGATAGCCGCGGTGTTGCCGTTGACGGGAGTTGATGCCGGTGTAGTTTGCTGGATGTTTGTAATGGCGGTGGATTACGGCTGCCGCTGATGTGGTGTATGGCGGTGGATTTTGATGCCGCTGGTGTGCTTTACTGGCGGTGTGCCTGGTATGCCGCTGGTTTCGAACTTGAGGCCCCCTTGTGGAAGTTGCAAGGGGGCTTGCATTTCTGTGCGTCTGCCCCGTGTTTGAAATGCCACCAGCAGTTTTCGAACACTCGTTTGGAGGCGCCTGGTGGCTGTTGGCTGTGTGGATCCATTTTCATGTTCGACAATAGTGTGGGTGGACAGCCGCCATCGCCATCTCGCAACGTACGAGATGCTTAGCATGCAGCCGTCCTATTTTCCCAGTTGCGGGGAATACGCCATTAAAAATGAAAAAGGAAAAAAAAAAAAATTTTTTTTTTTTTTTTTTTCCTTTTTCATTTTCATGTTGTTTATTTGTTGTCGGAGCTTGTACACCTCGTCTTCCAACTCGTTAATACGTCGTTGCGCTGCTTCGTTGAAGATTCTGGTGGTTTCGGCCTTCGTGGCTGCTGGTTGCAGCTGATGCGGTGGCCAGACCCAGGGCCGGATTTAGCCAGTCTGGGGCCCGGGGCTAATATTTTCAAGAGGCCCCTCCCTAACATATGAATGTCATTCGCTCGTTTATATAAAAACATGCAGAAAGTTTTGCAATTTTTATTTATTAAATTCTTAAGGTAATAACTTATATTCTAGATAGACCGAAAAAGTGAATAATGATACTTGTGTTGTGTTGTTTTCATGTTGATCGTTTTGTTGATTCGTTTGTGGCCCATATATTATACTTATGCAATATGATTAGACGTTTTTCTGATGACAACATGCATTATTTAATAATATTTATATGAGTATGTTGCTATTTATGCAATGAAACCGTAATTTAACGAATCAAGATTAGCTTGTTGTATTTGTCAAAATAATTATTGTAAATAATTCAAAATAATAATAAAAATAGTGTTCAATATAAGTAATAAAAAATAGTTTAAATTATAATAATACATAATAATTCAATTATTTAAATTCAATTAGAACATTGAACATAAAAAATGACGACTAGATTCTTTAATTCAAAATAATTAATTTCATAGATGTTAGAACTCATTTATTTGTTATATGTAGTTAGCTATATTAATAATTTTAGTTTGTTATATTAGAATTAAGAAACAAGATTCTTTTTTCTTACTTTGTCGTGAGCGCATTCGTATATTATTTCATCAAAACTAATTGTTGCCATTATCTCACTTTCGATTGACAATAATGCCAAAGACGAAAGCCTAGTGTTGGTCATGGTTGACCGATATTTATATTTTATAAACGCTAATTTCGAAAAACATCGTTCGGCTTCACAGTTTGCAATTGGTATTGTCAAAAACAGTCTAAGCGCTATATATACATTTGGAAACACCTCTTTCAATTCGCGATCGTATATCCATTTAAAAATGTCTAGCGAAGAACAAGTCTCATTTGGAAAATTAGACTTTATAGCGGGAATGAGTTGTTCTATTTCCGAATATAAATGCATTTCCAAATCTTCAGGATAGGTTTCCACTAGTCGGTTGGCACACATGCGTATTTCATTTATTTCCATTGATGTCATTCTATTAAGAAAACCAAATAAGTTAGTGATATGGTTATACGCAGAACTTCGTTTTTCGAGTTCAACACGAATTTTATCCACTATCACGTAAAAAGTCTCTATTCGGAATTTATCACTACTTTCTAAAGCAACCTCCCTTTCGTTGTCGGGCAATTTTAGTATGATTTTTCGTTTGTGCAAATATTCTTGTTTTACAAAGGAGCCTAATTGTTTGGCTTCGTTTTCTATATTGGGAAATTCATTTCGTAAGTCGGTAATAAAGCCAATTAGGGAGTGCAACAAATTATCAGCCGTAACCAAATCTACATTGACTTTCTGCAAAAATTGGCTAGTTTTATTAAATCTGTACAGAACTTTATGCCAAAAAACAGTCATTAATGCAAATTCAAGATTCGTTAATTTATTTTTTAAAGACGTAGCCTCATGTCTTGTGTCGACTTTTTCTTCTTCATTTGACTCAATTTCGAATAATGCACTGTGTAGCTCGGAATAATTATCAGCCAAAGTAGAAACGGCATCATCGCTGCATGACCACCTTGTGGTTGATAAGGATTTCAGAGTTTTACTTACATGTTTTTTTAATATATCCCAACGATGTGTAGAAGCGGAAAAGAAAGTATAGAGGCGCTGTACAAGCCTGAAAAAATTTACCGAATCTATACATTTATCTACACTACATTCGGCCACTAAATTTAATGAATGCTCCACGCACGGTACGTAATACGCCAGAGGATTAATTTCTTTGATTCGAGCTTGTAATCCTAAATATTTTCCTGGCATTATCATAAGTTTGCGCTCTGCAATTACCAATATTTAATTCATTTTCATTCATTACATTAATTATTGTTTCACTTAGTGAAGCACCGGTATGACTATTAATAGGTAAAAAGCAAAAGAAATGTTCTTGGACATGACCGTTATTACAACACCTAAAGACTACAGACAGCTGGTCAACATGCGAAATGTCTGGTGTTGAGTCCACAATAATACTAAAATATTTTGCATTTTTAATTCGATTGACAACTTCAGTCCTAACCTTCTTCGCCATTATTTCCACAAATTCTTCGCAAGTGGTCTTGGACAAATAGGAAACATGACCGCTTCCTCGATTTGCATGGATTTCAAAATGCTTTTGCAAGAACGGATCGAATTTTGCCATAAGCTCTAAAACACCCAAATAATTGCCATTATTTGGAGAGCCTATTGCCTCATTCTCACCCCGGAAAGCAAGACCGCGTGCAGATAGAAAGCGGATTACTTCGACAACCCGTTTGAGAACTTCGATCCAATAATCCGTTTCGGTCCTTAATTGCTTCGCCAGATCATTTTTTGTGAATGAATTGTTATGAACATGCGATTGCCAAATAAGCATGCAGTTCTTATGTTCTGTAGAATTTTGGTGGCTGCTTATCTTTTGTTCTGATTTTTTCCAATTACTGAACCCGACAGTTGCAAATGTTCTGTCCCTTTTCTGGCTAAACAATTTGCAAACGTAGCAAAAGACATTCCCACTCGATTCAGAATAAATTAGCCATTTTCGCGCTAATTTTTCACCATTCATCAACGTACGTGAAAAGGCCTTTATTGATAGTGATCTATTTTGATCATTATACTGTCTAATGGACGCATGGAAATCTTCATCGTTTTTCTGAAAATATGCATAGCCTTTTTCAACATACATTTGCTTTAATGCATTCTTCATTTCCGTAGGCCATAAAGCAGGGTCTTTAATAACTGGGTCTGCAAATATAAATGTAAAATAAAATAAACTAAAATACCTATATGTAATTAATGTGGAATGGATACCAATGCTTTACCTAGTAAAGCAGCCTCCTCATTCATATCGCTTTGATCCTGCATTATTACAGCATCGGCAGCTCTACTTTCGCCATGATCCATGGCATCGTTATCATTCATATCTTGTTTTTTGTTAGCAGCAAAACAATTTGTTAGTTTCGGTAACTTTTTAGCAAATTCCTCCTGCTTGCGCTGCGTTTTGCGCTTTGTAGCGCCACTCGCATATTTGCGAGAGCTCATCTCGAATTTTCTTGGCTAACTAAATTCAAATATCCAAGGCAATTGATTCAAGTAGATTACTTTCAGAGAATTTTCTTACCGAAATGAAAAATAACACGAAAATTAAAGAATGTGCTTAGCGATCACACAATCGATACCACCGTGGAACACTATCGAATTTCGATAACACTAAAAATAAAAAAATGTACTGAGCGACACACAATCGATACCACCGTGGAACACTATCGAATTCGATATGAGATGTTTGCAAATGCATTCAACGAACGAGAAAAAACGACGTCAACATTGGATGTTGAGCGGATTCAGAAATCATTCTTGGAATTTTAGTACATGCTAACGGTTTTGTGCAAGATAGAATTTGGACTGTGCATGTGTCGTAACGCAAAACCTGCGACTGCGACTTTATACTGTTTGCCATGAGACCGATTGAAAATGTCATAAAGCTCGACTATTAGGCGAAAGTTCACATTGAGTGTTTTATTGGTTTACTGAATAGCGCCGGACACTGTGCGCATACTGCTGATAAAAAAATGGTCGACAAGAATGACAGAAAGTTAAGGAATGTAAATGATTATGATTGAGGACCAATAGACATCTTGGAATTTTAATACAATTGTGTTAAAATTATTTTGGAAATAATTTTATGTATTTTTTTTTTGAAAGTAATTGATTATTAAAAATTTATTCCATGCGCATCGGGGGCCCCTAAAAACGCGGGGCCCGGGGCTTCAGCCCCCTTAGCCCCCTCCTAAATCCAGGCGTGGCCAGACCTCCTGTGGTGGCGGGACTTGCTTCTCCGCCTCGGCTGCTAGGTGGTCGGCTATGTCCCCTAGTGTTTGCCATTTCTTTTCCGCGCGCTAATGCTTGCCTTGTTGGCGCGCGGTGCACACACAATTTTTTTTTTTTGTGCACTATTTACTTTGTGTCTCGCACTATTGTTAATTGTTTGCACTCATACGCGCGCCACTGTTTTTTCCTATTTGTTTTTCTATCTAATCACGCACTATTGTCTTTTTGTTTTTCTCTTTTAGTCGCGCACTATCGTCTTTAATACACTCGTCTGTACGCGAGTTATAAATCCTGTTCTTCTTAGTTTCAAAAAAAAATGATTCCTTCCGCGGAATCTATGAAATAAGAACAACGGGTTTATTATATTATATTATAAATTTATTAGAACACTTCACAATACAATTATCTTCGACAATTATCTTAACACTTTAATACTGATACTGACTAAGTAAGGACACTGATAATAATACTGATTTTTTATTGACACTGAATGACACAGGACTGAACACAGGAATGACACAATTTGACTGACACACTGATCTAGGTTGCAGAAGGCTTATATAGTCAGTTGACCATCTTCTTATCTCTAAAGTTCTCACGAAGATGCATTTGTTTATGTCTGGACTTTTTTCGTTATTAAATTTGGCGAAAGTGATTATGTTGCGATTTAATTAAATTCGGATGATATGATGATACTTTAATATTGACCGGATGTTTACATTAAGAATTTAATAATAAGACTTTAATCAAAAGGGTTTAATTATATTCGCGGTCATTTGTTTATTAATAAAGATCGTCGCTCAAGATAACGACTTGGAGAATTTGGTTGATATGTTATGTGTACGAGGGGTTATGGAGGGACCTGGTACAGAGGGTGTAACTCGCGCACTAGTGCTTACGTTTCGATTTCGCGCACTACTTTTTTTGCGGAGTATGCCTGTGCCCCGTCGTTGTCGACTGCCGTTGTACGAGTGTTATAGGTTTATGTGGTGCATTAACCAAAGAGGGAGCCGTATGATTGTGTAAAGTTGTATGGAAAGCTAGATTAGGGTCTAAACTACGAGAGTTAGGATTATTATGTGATTTAGGGTAAATGGGATTGCCTGAATACACATTGCCTGGTAAAAGTTGAGTTCGATACTAATTTAGAAGATACATTATAGATATTATGCTGTTTTTTTGGTTTTAGTTGATTGCGGTTTCGTGCTTCTATGCATCCATAAAGTAAAACGTAAGCCATTCCAACTGTATGTATTTGGGTCGTGCGCTCCGCTGTAACGCGGAGGTACATATAGCTTAAACGATTTACCTGATGTAGTTGACCGGTAACGCAGGTTAATTGATTGGGACTCGCCTCCGTCAATTGATTACCTGTTTTTCAAGAGACCGCAGTCTGCGTTGATAGAAGCCTTTACACACTACGACCTTGGACTTGTTATCATAGGCGGTACGATTAACTAAACAGCATTTATGGCTCGTCATGATGTTTTACCAGACCTTCTGTTATAAAGTTTAGTTGGGAGCCTGAGTCTAATAGTGCTCTCCAAGTTACTTCTTGAGCCATACTATTATCAACATTTATTAATGCTGTAGTTGAATCAGAAGTGCGTCCCCATTGACTTTTGATACATAGCGTTGCTTCACTCACTGTATCATGAAGGCGTTTTAGGCCAATGGCCTATTCGGTCGTTATATTATTAAATGATAATATTTTATTTATAAAGGCTGTTACAATAAGACGCTTGTTGTCATCCCTTTTTTTGGAGAATGTCCCATGCAGTTTGATATTTGGCTTCAGAAATCTGCAGGTGTTTCACCCGAAAGATTCGACTTCAAATAAAACCTTTTTTTTTGGTGTTTGACATAGGTTGTTGATGAATCAGGTTTTTTGAAATTGTTACCATTTGGAATAATCCCTTGAAAAGTTGGGACTGTTACCTTTGGCAATCTGACCAGTGAATTGGCCGCATTTTGACTTTAATGAGGAATTTGAGGGACAACTGGAGGGGTAATATTTTGTATCTCTAATATGGGCTGGATAGCAGTTCCCATTTCAAGAAATTTAATCGCTATCGCATGGTACTGAAGTGTAGGTGTGTAGCTACTAGTACTACAGTCAGTAGCACTGCGTAGTTATGTAAAACATTAGTAGTACTGCACTAGCTACCACTATCTTACTAGCAGTCATAGTCTAACATTCACTCAATAAAGAAACTGTTTGAAATATCCGCACCTGTTTAATAATATCACAGGTACCTTGGCTCTAGCTCGCTATACCTTTCGGAGTCATACTGGAGTCTTCGGATAATAATTCAAAATGGTTAAAAGTGATTGTTTGCTAACGGCTAGAAATTCTGGCGGAATACTGCATATAAAATGCATTACAGTGCTGTTGGGAGTTCTCTAATCCCTAAAGTGTGTTTGCTAATGAATCCATCATTGCCGCTTGGGTCTTGATTTTTCAGTTGAAACGAAACGGGGAAGGATGGGAGAACGGAGATAGATTGAGGAGTGGTGGGCTCGGAAGGGACTTTTTATGCGATCACTGATCTCTGCCTTCAGATCGATGTACACAACCTTCACCTGGCTATAATAATTCTCTTCAAAATAGGGATGAGTCGCAAATTGTTCTTCGAATTGCGTCAATGAAGTGTTTTGCGCTTCGAATTCAGCCCATTCCTGTTCCAAGAGCTCAAGTTGAGGCTCTTAGAATCACTATCAAGTTGGCGAAGCACTATTTGAAAAACTATTACGGAATAGTTTTGATCGCTTGCAAATCGTTAGTTCGTATTTGCTCGGCACTAAAAAAAAATGAGCTATCAAAAAATTTATTTATTTATTGTTTATACCTCAAACACAGCTTGTTTTATTTCCATTTCACTCACGCACAATCAACATTTCATACATACTTGAAAGTAAGTTTTTTTTTGTAACAGCGGCATTTCATTTCTCACGCGCGAGTTAAGAATATTTAAATTCGTGTTAACAAAAAAATATATTTATTTGTATAATTAAGCTAATTAACACAATGCTAGGATGGGAAAATAACGAATGCGCCGCGGCCGCTCAGGTTGCACTTTTTTATAATGTAGAAAAGCTGATGCAACGTTACAATATTACAAAGTTGCATCAGCATATGAATTTAGTGAAAAGAATAGAAATATAGGGCGGCATGTGTCCGATTTCCGGTGCGGGTCCGATGACCGTGTGAATGTGCGTTTTGACCTTGCTGACCGTGAGACCGTGGGATCGTGGTCTATGGGGCATCCGATGACTTGATGGCTTATGGGGATCCGATATCCGTAACTCGCGCGCAGATAGCAATACATCTCTTAAAATTCTTAGTTTTTCGCGGAAAATTTATGAGTGTCAATCATCAATTCTTAAACATGCAGAATATATTACAATTCAATGACTAAAATACGTATATATTGTAATAACGACCCTGACTCCAATTTTTTCAAGTTGGCTCTAGAAGGCGTACGCGCTTGTCTTGCTTAGTTCAGTACGTGGGGAGGTTCTTTTGGCCTTCAAGATTGCATTACCAGTCGTTATAAACAAATATCCATCAATCGCGTACCAAATCAAATAAAATGAAACACAGTTCCTATCATGCCGAACAAAAATAATTCAAACAACGAAAAAAATAATGAACTGCTAAAAAAAAACTGCAGATCACTGACAAATGCACTCAACTCACTCATTCTTGGATTTTTGAGCCCAGATGGACGGAACTCTGGCCATCTACACCCATTCCACTGCCAATGGTCCATGGCCGAATTTGAGGACCCCCAAAACAATAATAATTTACGCGATCATTTCATTCTGTTGGGGAAAGAAACAGGAGGAGGTTTTCCTTTAGGAAAAGACACTTTTTTTCGTTTTAAAACATTATGTCGTTTATTACAATAATTCAATAACTAGTACGACCATTATTTTTTTTTTACATGGAACATTGCCATTCAAATAGGGCAAATAAGCAAAAACAAAATTAAACCAAACTAAACGAGCGCGTCACCATGAACGATATTTTTGCAATATAAATTTTTCGGATAAATAATAAATTAGAGGACTTACCCTGATCCTTACGGCCGTAACGGAGGGGGAAACACACTCACTTCAATATTATTGGTTTTTTTTTATTATTATTTTTGTAGCATTTATCCTCGTAATGACGACCGTTTAATTATTTTTTTTTTATTTAATTTAATTGTTACACCATATTTTAAAAAAAAAAGCAAAAAAAGGCAAAAATGAAATTTAAATACATAAAGGATGGCAAGCAGCAAAAGCGTAAATAAAGCAGTATTGACCACTAACGGATGATTGAAGAAATAAAAAAAAAAAACAAAAAAAAAAAAGCGGACGCAACAATTTCTCAAAATGAACCGTAAAGATGGTTTCGAGCAACGGCTCATTTGTTAACGATTTCGTGAGACAAAAAAAATAAACCGTTAAAAAGATCGCAGGATGAACTGTGCGATTGGCACCACATAAAAAAACGGTAACTGGCCAAAATTCACTGCGACACCGTTTCGTGGCGATCGAAAGCTATATCCTTAGCACAAATTCGGAGCAACTGAAGCGATGGTTTTGGAGACTGTCTCGATCTAGGCGGTATCGTGGCGATCGGTTCGACAACATGTGAGCACAAATCTCCAAATTAACTGCTCGATGATTCAATCGTAACGTTTCCACAAAAGAAACCGGTTTCGTGGCGATCGATGTAAAAGCAGTATCGATCGCAGCGTTCACACCAGGAACGATATCTAGGCGATCGATCGGGCAAAACGTGGGCACAAATCTCCACATAAACTTGTACGCTGCTTCGGTCTTAACGTTTCCACAAGAAACGTTTGCGTGACGATCGATATAAAAGCAATATTGATCGCAGCGTTCACACAAGGAACAACAGCTAGGCGATCAATTGGGCGAATCGTTAGCACGCGTTCCAAAAGAATCGGGTTCGATTTCGTAGCACTGTATCGATCTAGCTGTTCCCTCATGGAACTGTATCGTGACGATCGAACGGAGCACAAAGAAACACAGGGTTGCAGAACTGGCACGATGGACCGTAACTTTGGTTTTCGCACTACGGGTAATTCACGGTTTGCACCCAAAAGCTTCTAGCGTTTGTCGAACAAGATTTATCATTTTTTTTACGACACTCGGCGAAATTGTAATCTTATCTGTACACCTTTGTACAACTTAATAAATCTTTTTATAAATACAATAATTATATTATTGGAACTTTATATTAAAGTTTGTATTTACGATCATGATGATCGGTTAAAGGTTGGCCAAGAACTCCCCGAAAAATTCCACCATGCCTTCCTTTTCACCTCGTAACCGAACAATCGGACCACTTTCCCGTTAAAACATTTAATATTTTTTTTCCTTCCCTCGTCCCTTCTACCGCAGAATAATTTGCGTTGCATACCAATGCAAAATATCCTCCCATGAACTATATCATCCAATCCATGTAATTCACTCATCCACTGTATGCGTACAGTTCATCCATCCAATTCGTCCATACACACTTCATCCATACATATGTATTGCACCCGCACTGCACCATGCACTATGCTGTATCTGACTAAGTGTATGTATGTACCTATGCAAGTGCAACGACAATTCGTCATCGCTGGTACAGTTCATCGATGCACCTACATACTTTGTGAAAATCTAAGCACTTGGCAGCAAGCGCATAGACCATAGAGCAATGATGGTTACAATATGCATGGTTGAAGCGTATATGGATGTAAAGGGAATTTGTACTGTGTATGAAGTACAGTGTGTGCATAAAAAAATATGCAAATAAAAGTAAGGAAAAAAAAATGCAAATAAATAAATTTGCTAATGAAAAAAAAATGCAAAGAGAAAAAAAAACAGTAGGAATGCAAAGAAAGAAATTTGCAAATGAATAAAAAAAAAATTGGCTAACATTACAATATCGGTAGGTTTGTTTAAAAAACCGCGGCCGACCGTAGTCCGTGTTTTACTTTTGACAGATTTAATATCTGCTGAGAGTTGAGAGCTTCTTCTTCATATGTTTGAGTTCGCCGTGATTATCACAATTTTGCCGCTCTAAAGCTCGTACCATTATTTAGCCAATATCACACTCTGAATTCGCCGCAATATTTTAATTCAGTTAAAGCTTAATCTGGTTCGAGCCGATGAAAACGTCCGCTTGGCCATCTGGTAGCTATGGTCAGGACTCGAGTCGAATTTTTAACCGTTAATTACTAATGAATTGTCTCGTTTTTATTTCGATCTATTTAAAAAAATGAATATAGCTATCATTCCCTTTCTTTTGATACCACATTTATACCCATACGATCGGTTTTGAACTTGGGCTCACCTTTACACCACCAAACCCGTGCTTGCATATATTGTTCAATTGCTGGACAAAATCCACTTCAGTGGGAAACGTACACAACAACTTCGTCTTCCACTTTTAGCTCCTCTATTTTTTTGATCCAGCGCTGCATATCCTGTACTCCGTCGTCAGGACAAAATATTGGGATCGTTTCACAACCTGCTACGGAAGCAACACGCGTGCACTCGACTTCTCTAAATAAGAAGCTAACACTTCTGCCAAATTTGATTGTTCAGGGGGAATTACACATATACGGCGGGCCCGTTTTGTTAATCAGTCTTTAATTTCTTTAATCTTTGGTACCACTCTTTCACACAAGGAACAGATCTCACTTCTGATGTTATTAACTATGGAGGAATTATACATGGAGACATCACAGTGCAATTAAAATGAAGCCACGGTGACCAGGCGGGTTTTTATGTGTTGGTGAAGCTTTTCTAATGAAGACATAGTCGCGACCGATTTAGATAAAAAATTGGGGGCTCACATAATTAAAAAGTATCGATGGTGGAATCGTTAACGAATTTGTTAATCAAATTTACAATTGTACTTTGTTTCACAAAAATAGTAGTTTATTACAGAATACTAATCAATTGCGTGAAACTTTTAAAAATATACATAAAATGTTCATATGTAGGTATATACGTATATTGCGAATGATTAAGCAAATATTTCGATTTAGCGTTAAGGATTTAATACATAGTGCCAAAACATGGGCATTCTCATATTTTAATGGTTTTGTAGCGAAAATAAAACCCTTGTCAAATTTCTCAGATGTCTTTTTGTACGGGAATCTCGCTTCCCGCCCGCCAGAGAAAACAAGAGATAGGAAAATAACATTACATATTATATGTGAAATTAACTTATTTATGTGCATCCATATGTATATTACATTAGCAAATGCATTATCAATTATTAATATTATTGCCCACGAAATATAGTTAATTTATTAAACAACTGCCTGTAGTAAATTAGGTGTTCGCTTTTGGTTTTTTCGTTAAATTTAAGTCGGACTGTTAAATATTTTTCTATGATGATTTGAATTAAAATTATTCGATGTCCGTCTATTGGCCCAGTTTCAAAGTTGTGCTGCATTAGAACACTGAAAATACCAGAATTTTGGGCGTAACTCCCTTCCGGAGTAGCAACTTTTTGTGCCGCCCCTGGAACGTTTTATTAACCAGCCCGGTTTTAACAATTTTTTGCCAATTTCTGAATGAAATTTTGGTGGATTCAAATAATTCTTTTTACAAATGATAAGAAAGTTACTCTGGTTATCTTATAATTCAATAATCTTTCCCGAAATCAACAGTCGATCGCGAAAAAAAGCAAAAAAAGATTTTCACGCGCTCGTTTTTCACAAAATGATACACTCAAAATCACTTTTTTTCAATAAAAAAAAGCACAATTATGGGAGTTTTTGATATCATTTAAAAATGTAAAGGATTAAGAAGATTTGTACGGCAAAATCATTCAAAACGCTTTTCACTACACACGGAAATTTGAATACAATTCATGAGTCGACCGATTCGCTAGTATCTTTACATCATCGTTCTAAAACACTTATCACGAGAATTACAGATCATCAACCAATAAAAGAATCACTGAAAATTGATCACTACACAATTATCTGTCGTTTCTGATTCATCAATTGTAAACTTTAAACAGTCCTTTTGTGAAAATTTCGTTTAAAATCATTTTTTGCATGTACTGAATAGAACACGACCACTTAAATTAGAAAAAAACTACACCGGGCTTAGAACAACCGCACTATTTGAATTGAAAATAACTTGCACAATCTTCAAATTACCTTTTCACTATATTTCCAATTAAAAACACTTCGTAATTAACTCAAATTTCTCGAAATCGCAAAATTATACGTGCAAATTTACCAAAATAACAATGGTGTCATTACATCGGGAAATCTTGCGCATGCGTGCGGCTAAAATGTGCGTGAAGGGTTGGGAAAAATTATTGTTATATGGAGTTTGTTCTGATAATGTGAAAATTAACAGTCAATGGCGTGAAATAGAAGCAGTAATAACGTGTGGAAAGTGTTGCATTGCGATTGATAGTTTAATTTGTATACATAATGAAATAGACGAATTTTACTATTATGTTAAAAATATATTGTAGATGAGAACACTTTATTTCAATTCGATACTAAAAATTGCATGCGCTCAGCCCTTTTCATTATGCTGATGGCAAAATGAGCGATGCTCTCTCAATTGTGTGTACGGATATAAGTTGATGTTAATGTATTGCGATGCTTCACCAGAGCTCATACAAGTTAGGTGCCATGCATACTCTGGTATATATTAACTCTATGTTATTAACACTCGGGTTCATCACGTACACTCAGAAAAAAACCTTATAAAAACAAAAAAAAAAGCATGATTAAAAAATTTTCAAATATGATTTGGCTCCATATGCATTTGTTTTTAGTTCACATCAAATTAAAATGGTATATCACATAATTTAAAGGTGATTTTAACTCAAACTTGTTAAAATAAACATAAAAATCTGTCAACTGGAACATATCTATCCCAACCACAATAATCATTGGTTGAATTGTAAGTTCGATATCAATTTTTTTTTGCGTATAATTACTTATTGTCGGAATCCAAAATACAAACGCTTCTTTAGCGTCCTTAATCGTTATCTTCCTTCCGCAGTTTCCGGTCCTATCTTTTAAACGGGCAGTTGGCAATATTATAGCGTTTAACATAACAGTGTAAATGAAGTCTTGTGAATCTGGAATAATTGGAAAGACACGTAAGAAATATCTAAATATATAAGTTTAGAGTTCTCACCGACAAACGTTCCTTTTAAAGAGGCCAGAAATAATGTTTTTTACAACTTTTATATGTTGAACGTGTAATAATCTTTAATTTGGTTTCTAAACGTGGTCCATTTAGCGAACAATTTGTGTTCTTTCCCTGGGTAAAGCAGCCCGATGTCGATATTAATCTGAAAAGTATAATAAGAAATTTAGAATGATTTAACAAAATTTTAATGTATTACCAATTGTGGAGCACTCGAATCATTAAACTTTGGCCAGCTGTTACGCGGTAGATAAGCACCTGTAATGGAAATAGGTTTAGATTAAATTGTACCAGGCGGCATAGGTTCGTGGCGGCTCAGGTAGTTACTCACCCGTTAGGAAAGTCGGGGGCTCCATATGCTACACGAAGGAACAATCCCATCGGCAATCGATCCAACCTTTCGAGCGGCACCTGGAACAGAACGAGGAAAAAAAAACCCACAAAGAATCATCATCTTATGGATTAAATGAGCAAAGTATAATACCTAATCCCGTCGATTGAGCTTCACTCCCCCAGCCTACTTGTGGTGGCGCGTATAGAAAACTGACGATTTGCCCACATTCCCGATCGATGAAAAAAAAAATACATTCTCCCTATTTCCGCGATCGTGTATTAAGGGGATTAAGGATTGAACGCCCAAAACCGCACGCTACGAATTCGCGCTTGGCGTAGCGCTTTATTGGTGAAGTAGTTGTGGTAAATCTTAATCTCGCGTGGCGCCACACGGCCCGCTCCGCGGCGAACCGGCATCAAACCACACTACGGGCGGTTAAGAATCGTGAATTCATCGATTTCACGGCCGTACAATTTTAAATCGTAATACAGCAATTTTTCGCCTTGTTCTCTGGCTTTCTTCTGTCGAAGTGTGAAAGTCCTTTTCCACTGATCACATTCAAGACCCCAGTCAGAACTATCACGAATCAATGATTCCTTTAAAAGGCTGACTACTGATTCATCGTCTTCCGGTATAGCTTTCCTTGAATCAAAAACACATTCAGACATTGAACTGTTTGACGAGGTATTAAATTTACGCAACTTCGTTTGAGAACTCACGTATTTGTCGTGAAGCTTTCTCCCAGGATTTTTCTTTGGATTACGCGAAACAAAATAATAGCCCTAACAATGTTTTAGTGTTATTTATACAGGGTGTCCCAAAACTCAATGCCAAGCTAAAGGAGATTAAAGCGCATAAGATGCCTGTTACAAAAAAGTACATATTAAAAAAATTTAAGAAGTATTAAGTAGTTTTTGTGAACTCAATTTTGGAACTTCTTCTAAATTGTTCTCACCTAAATCTGTATTATCTGTGTGATTTATTGTTTTTGATTTTGCAGAAAACTGCATGTTTCAATGTGTTTTTTTAAGCCAGAATAAGTATTAAAATATAAATGACAATCACTTGATACAACGCATGTCAATTTCAAAAATTTCGAAGGTGACAATAAATGTTACGCTTTTAAATGCGAAAACAAATCCGATGCAGTGCTAATTACAAACAAAGCATCGATATTGTACACACTATCTTTGTTTTCTAAAAATACTTTTATTGAACACCATGTATTGCGATTTTACATAATAGCGCAATTCTCCTGCCTAACCTCCGCAAGTCAGTTTTTGGAATGACAGTTGTCATAATTCTCTTCTTCTTCTTCTCGGGACGACGCTGCGGAGATTAGGCATCACAAACGCTATTTGGGAGGGTTGGTGACTGAGGCGGCCGTTTATTCAAAAAGATGACAAATAATACTACAATATTCCATTTTGAGATCATTACTTATAAGTGTTTTTAAAGTAATGAGAAAGATAATGAATTGCTAAAAAAAAATATTGTTACTTCTACCTATTACAAATTAATATATACATAAAAATAACAGGCGCGACAATCCAGCATTGGACTAAGGCCGCAGGATGTGTTAGTGACATCCTATTTCCAAGATCTTATCTGCTTTTTGTTGAGGTAATGAGATCAGCATCACGCTCAGCAGTGTTATTTATCCCCATAAATGGGTACTCGTTTAACATCTGAGTGAGATCATAGTCCGTCACAAGCTCGTGAGTTCGAAAAACACCATGGAACACGGTGAGATTCGAACTCATGAGCCTGTGCACCGAAGGTGCGCGCACTAACCGCTAGACCAGCCAGACTACTATATATATATATATACATACTCGTATCAAAAATGAAAATGGGAGATATAATCCAATAAGTACAACGGCAATTGACATTGATGTCATCCACTAAATAATAATTCAACTTTTAACTACAATTTTTATTCTTGTAAGCGATATAAATTTAGGTAGACATATCTTACTACTGTCGATATCGAGCAGTCTAGTTAGTAAACGTATTTTTCGAAAAACGATGACGCACTAATGCATACCTTTTTGAATATTAAAATTCGATCAAGAGCCTGCTGGTCGGATAGCCTGCTAACTTTTTTGTGTCCGTTTGGCGAGGGATCCAAAAGCTTCAATAAATTAATGACTGACAGCGTTCGCGTTTCATGCGACTGGTCCGAATCTTCCTATCCTTTCGCAAAATTCTGCATTTAAAAAGTCCGTATTTATCCTCAAATTGTGGGCTGGGCAACCACCAAATATTCATCTGTTTGGCAATAGGTAAATTGTCCAAAATTGAAGATACTACTTGGTCCTCTAAAATATGGAAAAATGCTGATGAATTCAACCGATGCGGGAGAAAAATCGGACCAATCAGCCTATCCCCATGAATCCGCAACCATAGGTTTACGCTAAACTCATGCTGGTAGCGAGACGTCCGTATAGCATGAGGGTTGTCAGAACTCCAGAGGTGACTGTTTCGACTATTAAAAACACCACTTCAAGTAAAAGTGGCCTCGTCAGTCCAAAGAATTTTTTTCGGGCAAATGGCGGAAAATTTGTATAACATTCATCAAGATTAAGATTATTATTCGATGTAACTAAAGCCTAATCTACATATATTAAAAATTATTGAATTTAATTTTGAAAATTGAGCTTTTTGAAAATCTCCAGTAGGAGTAACTTCTGTCCCTCCTTCAATGTAATCATAAAAATCAAACTCAAGAAGAAGAGCATTGTGATGCATTGAATTGGGCAAAATGTGTTTATCTACTTTACATACAGAAGCATTCAAGCCAGTACTAACAAAAATTAGATCTAAAATTCTACCAATTGAATTTTTAACAAAATTTATTTGCATCAAATCCATTGCAAATAAACAATCTGTTAGAACAGATTCATATTCGAGATGTAAATCACGCGGCAGAACTTTTTTCTCATCGTCGTTTCAGTACCAACTTATGTTACCAACGACGACTATCAATTTGTCTTTTTCCTCAAAAGAATCAAATAAATTGGAGATTTTATCAACATGTTTTTTATAAACATCAACTGAACTCAAAGGTGGCAAATAGCTATTAAAAATAAATATTTTTTCGCTACGAGAAACATTTATAGAAACACATATCTATTCCACGTCCTTACGAAAAAGCTCAACTTCATGAGATGGGAAAGTTGTTTTGATAGCTACCAAAACACCACCACTTCTCTTAGTCGATGCCTCATAACGGTTGCGACGATAGACATCATAGTTTCTTATGAAAAGTTCTTCATTTGAAATGACTGTGTGAAGCTAAGTTTCGGCAGCATAATCTTCTTGTGAAGCTGCAAGATAAAAGTCATTTGTTCTAGAACGAAGAACCCACTTATCAAGAAGTAATCTTGGTAAATGCATTAAAATCCATCTTTGATCAGAAATTAAAGTTTTATTCAAAATTATTTTTTATACCTAAATAGGACTGCGAGACGCAATCTTATTAGTACGGACCGTCAATTTGAATTTTGTAAGATTGCACGCAAACACAATTCATTTTAATTCCAGAAATTAACTAATCAATTAATAAAAAAAGAAAAAATGTGTAGATAGTGGGATTCGAACACAGAACATGACGATCGTGAATCTTACAAGTTATATTATATGCCTACTCGATAGACAAAAATAATAACAAGTTTAAAGTCCCAATCCGTTGAGACTATTTTTGAATAAAACACTTCAAATATTTGTAAAAGCACTTTATTCTGACTTATAATTTTCTTATAAGTATTTAATGACACTTGTTGCAAGAACTTAAACTGCACTAGTAAAACTTGGACTTAGGCTCGAACTTAAACTGATGCATCTATGTGACGCTTGCCCTTTTATACTAGAGAAATGCACCTTCAGCAATCTGCATTTCTCTTTGTTAAGATTCCAGTCGCATTAGATATGAGTCATACTTGTTGACTTTGATTTAATGATTCAGGACTTTAATCAAATGGTAAATATCCAGGTGGAATGAGTCATATACTATTTATAGAATGATTGTTTATAAAATGATGTTGATCAGTAGAGACCGGATTATATGCAAATGCATAACTGCATATGCATTTGCATATATTGCCCATTTTACTGGGTTTTTGCATATTATATTGATAATGCATTGATGATGCATATTTTCTAGTATAATTCTCGATTTGCACATTTGAAAATAGAGAAAAAGAAAGCATTACCATCATTTGCGAGTACTCAATTCTATGCCAACCTTGAGAATGTAGCATCTCCTAGTTAAAGGACTCCATCCAACTAATGAAAAGTGTACAAAGATTGAACGCTGAGCTACCCGCTATATTGGCAGAAAAACTCAAGGAAAAGTTTCACAAAATCCTTGATAACAACCCTGGAAACGAAGAAATATGTTAATTTGACAATTATATCAACGGTACCGGCAAAACTTTACTTGGCAAAAAATCTGCTACTATGGCGCCTAAATTTAAATATTGTCCAGTGACATCGGCTGATGTTAAACGTTCCTTCTCAAATTATAAGACAATTCAATGACAGGAGACATTTTGTCTACGGAGCATTTCCCAAGTAACAATTTCATTCCTATAATACTTCGTAAAATACTCTCTTCTAACAATAATAGGGGCACTTTACAGGGTATAACCACTGAATAATAGTCCAATAATGGCATTTAGCGCCATTTTTTAATCCAATAGAACCTTATTGTAGCACTAAATTATGCTTCAAAAAAGGCGTACGTCATTTGCTTTATATCATCATTTTCTGTTATTAAACGAATTTGCAACAAAATAAATGAAAAACAAAATTTCCGCAGCTAGCATCGAACCCGTGTCTGTTGATTGCCCGTCCTACAGGCTACCACTCAACCAACATCACATATAGTCAGCATTGCTCGTAAACACTACAAATGGTTAGTTGATTCTATAGAAATGCTTGACAATTCTTTATCGAATCTTCTGCAATGCACCCTATATCAATCAGGTGATGTTGATTAAATCCACACATTTCTCAATAAAATGCAGTCAATTTCTCCGCAGAGATCACCTTAAATTGGTTCCGAAGATAACAATGAGAAGTGTTTCATGCAAGATTTCAAGGATTTCTGTTGAAGAAATTATGTATTTCAGAGCACTTCATTAGTCTCAATTCATAAAAAAATCAGAAAGTCCATCCTTCTATAAAACTACGGTGAAAATTTTATTGGATGACCATACGAATGTCACACTATAAAAATGAAACCGACTGTGCTATAGAAGAATATATGCATGTGTGTGAGTTAACTTACCATGTGTTGGAGTGGAGTATTTGAAGGAGTATCTTTTTAGGTTAGCGTTTAGTAGAGACAGTTTTATCGAAGTCTTATACCACCATCTTTAAATTTATTCCATAATGATCATAGAAGCTTTCCGGAAAATTCTTTAAGGATGTTTTATCGGATCAAAATATTTATTTAAGGGATGTCACACGATAAATTGATTTCGTGGTACTATATGATTGCTACAGTGTGAATTGCTTCTTTAAAGCTAACGAATTGTTGCTTGGGTTTGAACAATATATAATCGTCAATTACTATAAAAACAACCAATCTTTGGCTGGAACCAACTAAAATGTGTTTTCCGTGCTCAAGAGTGCTAATAAAGACTGAATAATAAGTCTTTTCTTTCATTTTATATTGCATATTTTGTCATTTTAGTTGCATATTTCAAAGGTTTATTATGCATATTTGCATGCTTATTTCAGCCTTTTTAAGTTGCATATAATCCGGTCCCTATTGATCAGTATAATACAATGTATATGGGTCATAGAAAGTATGATTAATCTTTCTATGTAAACTGGGAAGTTATGTAACTATCCTGAAGGGATTTAGTGTTACAAGTATCCGGAAGGGATTTATGTTGAAGGGGGGTAAGTTCCATATCTGTAACTTACACGCTACCACTGCGCACTATATGCTTGCATGAAAATGTATGCCGAGATAACTCAGTTAAGCCGAGTTGCAATGACTACTGGACCAAACGAAAACAAAGAACAAAGACCGCCCGAGCGGCAGGTAGAAAATGCAAACCACCAAAAACTTTTCAAACAAATTTATGATTTTTCACTACACCGATCCGCGAAACCAATTTTACTGATGAATCGAACGAGCAAATGAATCATAAAATGATGAAATGAATTTAATATTAAATCTTATGAACTTAATCCAAAAATTTGAAATTTAATATTAGCGAAAATTTTCGTGTTTGTTTTGATAAACGTCAATATACTTTTGAATTGTTGAAATTTTGCGTATTTATACAACTTCTTTATAGGAACTTCTACTGTAGTCGATGAGGATGTTGATGGCACTGAAAAAAAAATGATATTTTGAGTAAAATGAACTAAAAAAAAACATATTTGCTACCTGTCGAAAAGTAATAACGTTCATAAACAATATTTGATTACCACCTTTATTTTATATTCGAAACGATTCAGTTTCAGGAGCGCGGACTCACATAAATATAAGCAAACACTAAAAATTAATTTAAAAATAACAAACAATAATAGAATCTTGCGAGCGCACAATGCCGACATCGTTGAATGTCGATTGCATACGTTTATACTTGTCATCAAACGTGATGACAAGGGGGGAAGGAAGGGCGGAAGGATTATTTTGCTCTTTGTACGGTGTGGGAAGGGGTTATAGTAAAACACTGGGAGACTGGGAAGAGAGAGATGTTGCTTTATTAATTGTTCAAGTTCAACTGCCACGAGTGCGCGCGCGCACTCGTATTTATACTACGACTAAACACATACTATGATACTCTGCTATGGTGTGTGTGACATACTTCCTGTACCGACATTCAATGAACGAGACTACTTGTTTGTTTGTATCACCACATTAGTTCGTGTAGTTCAAATTGAACTAAATGTGATCGAATTACTGAATAGTTCATCTAGTTCATTAATGTGACTAGTTCGAATGAACTAGTTCGTTCGTGAACTACCCATCTCTACTGAGTACTACCTACAATACAAATAACTACAAGCTCAATGTACTCACCCAATATAACAAAGATTGAACTTTTATCACCTTTTAACCACTTTTAAAACAGTTCTCTCACACATGTTTTAATGGCACACCCGAAAAATGTTCAATCTAATTGAAAACTTAATGTTGCCATGCATTTATTTAACTGGCTGTCAATCAATTTCATGGACCATCCATACATCTAAAATACGTTCAGTTTATTTTTTTCATGTTTTATTATAGTAATATAAATTTCCAACATATAAAAAAAAAACAAATCATAAATATTTGAAGTCAATGCGTTCACTTATACGTATACAAACTAACTACAGAGTTGCCAGATGGTCGTAGAGGTTTGTCCCTCACAAGCTGCCCAAAAATCTCACAATGTTGTAAAAAATCCCTCAACTCTACTTGTTTTCGGAAGGAAGGCTTTTTCCTTATGCTGTTAAGATGTGTTGGTTAATGGCACTTGCACCACACCCACGGAAATTGCATTCCCTTTCGAAGGTGTTCAGTACGTTGGCACTTTAACCAAATATTGATAATTTCTTTATTGGGCTCAGTATTAGTGACACTTGGATCACAATACTGTCGCGTAATTGTAGAGTTGTCCCAATTACACTTATGGCACTTTAACCGTAAGTGCTGAAATCTGAAAAAGGAAGTGTTTAAAATCAGAGGAGAGTCCTTATGACACTTGAACCATGAATATTTACAAGATTTAAGCATATACAAATAATACATATATGTCCAAATTGGTACAAAATGTTGTTCCTATGAAATAATAGCGCAATTCTCCTGCCTAACCTCCGCAAGTCACTTTTTAGAATGACAGTTGTCTTAATCCTCTTCTTCTTCTTCTCGGGACGCTGCCGAGATTAGGCATCACAAACGCTATTTGGGAGGGTTGGTGACTGAGGCGGCCGTTTATTCAAAAAGATGACAAATAATACTACAATATTCCATTTTGAGATCATTACTTATAAGTGCTTTTAAAGTAATGAGGAAGATAATGAATTGATAAAAAAAAATATTGTTACTTCTACCTATTTCAAATTAATATATACATACTCGTATCAAAAATGAAAATTGGAGATATAATCCAATAAGTACAACGGCAATTGACATTGATGTCATCCACTAAATAATAATTCAACTTTTAACTACAATTTTTATTCTTGTAAGCGATATAAATTTAGGTAGACATATCTTACTACTGTCGATATCGAGCAGTCTAGTTAGTAAACGTATTTTTCGAAAAACGATGACGCACATGAATACCTTTTTGAATATTAAAATTCGATCAAGAGCCTGCTGGTCGGATAGCCTGCTAACTTTTTTGTGTCCGTTTGGCGAGGGATCCAAAAGCTTCAATAAATTAATGACTGACAGCGTTCGCGTTTCATGCGACTGGTCCGAATCTTCGTATTCTTTTGCCAAATTCTGCATTTAAAAAGTCCGTAATTATCCTCACATTGTGGGCTGGGCAACCATCTGCCACCAAATATTCATCTGTTGGACAATAGGTAAATTGTCCAAAATTGAAGATACTACTTGGTCCTCTTAAATATGGAAAAATGCTGATGAATTCAACCGATGCGGGAGAAAAAATCGGACCAATCAGCCTATCCCCAAGAATCCGCAACCATACATTTACGCTAAACTCGTGCTGGTAGCGAGACGTCCGTATAGCATGAGGGTTGTCAGAACTCCAGAGGTGACTGTTTCGACTATTAAAAACACCACTTCAAGTAAAAGTGGCCTCGTCAGTCCAAAGAATTTTTTTCGGGCAAATGACGGAAAATTTGTATAACTTTAATCGAGATTAAGATTATTCGATGGAACTAAAGCCCAATCTACATACATATATTAAAAATTATTGAATTTAATTTTGCAAATTGAGCTTTTTGAAAATCTCCAGTAGGAGTAACTTCTGTCCCTTCTTCAATGTAATCATAAAAATCAAACTCAAAAAGAAGAGCATTGTGATGCATTGAATTGGGCAAAATTTGTTTATCTACTTTACATACAGAAGCTTTCAAGCCAGTACTAACAAAAATTAGATCTAAAATTCTACCAATCGAATTTTTAACAAAATTTATTTGCATCAAATCCATTGCAAATAAACAATCTGTTAGAACAGATTCACATTCGAGATGTAAATTTCGCGGCAGAATTTTTTCTCACCGTCTTTTCAGTACCAACTTATGTTACCGATATTGAAATATCCCCAACGACGATCAATTTGTCTTTTTCCTCAAAAGATTCAAACAAATTGGAGATATTATCTACCTATACATGTTTGTTATAAACATCAACTGAACTCAATGGTGGTAAATAGCTATTAAAAATATATACTTTTTCGCTGCGAGAAACATATATAGAAACACATATCTAATCCACGTCCTTACGAAAAAGATAGACATCATAGTTTCTTATGAAAAGTTCTTCATTTGAAATGGCTGTGTGAAGCCAAGTTTTTTCTTTAATCAAAAACTCATAGTTTTTAATTTGAAGCGGCAACCTGAAAGCCTCTTTAAAAATAAAACAAATTAATGATTCAATATAAAGAACATATTTATTGATTTTCGTATATTTATTTATTTTTATTATATTGTCCAAAATATTCATATAAATTTCATATTTACATATTTCAAAATATATCCATACATATAAGTAATAATTGCTTATCATTAAACTTAAGCCTTAAATTATTGCTTATTTGCTTGAAAATTTGTGTGTAGTTTCTCTAACTTGGTTTAAACTTTTGAGCATCTGTTAGTAGTGATGATAAAGAGGTGGATTTGACGTCGCATTTCAAATGAATATCATAAAAATAATTTTGTATAAATGACCAAACTAATACTGACTCAACCGGATATTTAAGATCTAAAACGTGAAATGTCTTTAAGCAATATCTATGCATTTGACAATATTGTCCAGTTGGTGATATGTATCAAAACAGTAGACGTAATAGCTGGAAAGATTAAACAAGTGTGGTCCTATGGCACATATAAGCAGTTGAATTGAATTGTGCTTTTTGATGAAAAATTGTCATCAATCAAACTTTTTATCGCACACTTTAATTCAGTTTGCGTTGACTTGAAAATAAAAAATGAGTTACGAGAATTTAAAATCGTGTTAGAATGAACACTCGAATTCCTGTTTAATAATTGAAACACTGTTTGGTTCAACAACACAATCGCCTTTTATTTAATTACACGTCAATACGCCCAGTATGTGGTCCACTCACGTCGACTTCTCGTATTCGACTACTTCGCCCATCCATACAATCGCCCGTCGTCCCGCTCAGCTTCCGCCGTGCTATCGCCCGTCACCCTGCATCCTCCTTCTCGCCCGTTCGCACGTTTAATTCTCTGGTCTTTGCACGCCACGTCGTATGCCTTGTAACAATCGAAAACTTTTTTAATTTTTTTTTTTTTTTTGTGTCGTTGGTTACCTCAAAAGTCCTACTTGTCGGAACCAAAAGCGCGTGTAATAGTACAGCTATTACACTATTCCTTATATTGTCCGCTTGTAATATAATTGTTGTTGCCACATGAAAGTGTAAAAAAGCTCATTGAGACCTTAGACAGTAATTTTTAGAGCGGCTGTCTTCCGCTCTTTTGAAGGCACAAACTGCCGAAATATGACCTTTGTATGTATCTGCCACTATAAGGCAAGTAGTTGCTCGACTGCTGAACTCACCATTTTAATCTGCCACTATTAAAGGCAATCAGTTGGCCACTGCTGAACGTGATCTGTCAAAGTTCTGAGCTAGGACTAATAAAAGACTGATATTTTATTTACAAAACTTACACTATTTATACTAATTACATTATTACTTAAGCCTAAAGAAAAAGTGCGCGTCAAGCAAATGCCAGGTTTCCATGGGAAAAGTTTGTCAGAATTTAACTGACCTTCAATGTCTCAAAGGCGGACTGTTTGGTAATCGCCTACTGGAGCCGGATGTTTTGTAACCGCCTGCTGGTCTGTCGAGTCGTTTCGTGATCGCCTGCAAATAAAAGGTAAACAAAACCACAAAGCATCACTACTTTAACGAAAAGCATCTTAAACTTATCTGACATTGCTGCTCCCGATGTCGCTAAATTTGGCTGAATCTCGATCGCCGCCACCGTCTGGATGGAACATTTAGTCCTGTCATGTTTACCAACACACAATTTTCAACAGCTGATTTATTATTTGACATATGATATTTAGTTTATCACTAGAATCCTGCAACATTGAATTGAATTATATTGTTATAAGTACATTAACACTCAAAAGTAATTTGTAATACATGAGTTAATAAATGAAAGCTTGTTTACACGTTATAATCTTTATTTATTATGATGAGGTTGAGGGTCGGGACTTCTATGGTCGGGATGGTATTCAACAACTGCTTACTTCTAACAAATGTCTTTTCTTAAATACTATTCCTTATTAATATCTTAGCCTATGTGTAATGATGACTCATGAAGCGTATCTTCAATAACAAGGTCATTAGCTGGCGTTTTCATGATTTAATAACAAGGTCATTAGCAGATGTTAACATCATTAGAATAATGTTGAAATGAACTATGATCTATGTGATATGTGATAACTCATGTATAATGATTAACGTTGAATTTTGGTACCGTTTTTGAATGCGCTAATCCAAAGGTGACAAGTTAAGTAGCTAATGAAACATTTGGTCTTCTTTGTTCGATAGCCGTTGTGATAACATGTAAATTTGGAATATCTGCACAGTGAATAAAGTTTTGAATTAAATTAGAAAAGTGTTATAAACGTTTAGTGCTATTAAGAGGATTTGGAATTGGAATTGGATATTGGAATCGCCGCATATGGGATTGGTTGGAATCGTCTTCAGAAATTGTCCGTGGAGTATCCTTTTCAAAGATTTATATCTAACACGGACACTGGAGTCATATGCACATTTCCAGACATGAAATAAGAAAATGATTAACGATAAACATTTTTATTATACATATATATGTATGTGTCCTAATCTAAATAGTCGCACCGAAGCGCAACCTTATCTGTATAGCGTAATCGCCTATTTACCCTATGCTAACCCCGCAAGGTGCAATAGTGCTACCCGTCTGCAGGTTCTACCAACGATTAACTTCTTAATAACTGAAGTCATATATTTATACTAAATATATGAATATTATTTTCCCATGACTCATCCCAGTCAGCAATAATCGACAATAATCGTTTGAGAATGAATATTGCAGCGTATGCAAATGGATAATAATAATAATAATAATAAGCAAAATGGACTTAACCATAGAGATGGGCACTGCTACCGAAAAGGTATATTGTGCCATAGTCCTTTAATTTAGAAGGTCGTCAACCCGTTTGATAAACGCTAGAAGATCCTTCAAAAAGGAGCACCTAATCATACTAGTGCTGAGTAAATCACGTCCAAGGAGTGATCTCCTGGACCTGGCGATAGCTGGGCATTCCAGTAATAAATGAATGGAGGTTTCGTCCTCCTCCAGGCAAAGACGACATTCGGAGTAACTGAAGGCGCCCCTCTCATAACGAGGGCTCTTTCATCTACAGATTTTTCAATAGTGCTGACGAGCTTGTGAAATGCAGTCACCATCGACTTGCCCTTTACATAGGCGGGTTCGGGTATTATTAAAATTAGCGTTGCTGTTAAAATTTTGTTTTGGGGATCTACGATCCCTAGCTATGTGTCCATTTTTCCCGCAATTATAACATTTCTTCAAATATTTAAGATGACTCACTTTTGGTAACTGATTTCGGTTTGAAAAGTCCCTACTCGTGTTCGTTTTGAACATAGCAAGCCTTTGCTCTTCCTCCTGAGCAAATCTACTTGCTTCTTCCACTGATTGGGGCCTCTGAGTTATTACATAAGTCGACAAATTCTGCCGAAGCCCGTTGATGAACACCGTGAGGGCTTCCTCGTTGAGGTAGTTCACCTCACCCGCAAGGAACTCTTTTTTAACTTTACCGGCCCGGGATTGTAGAATGCGACGTAGAAGCGTTTGGACACGTTGAGTGTAAGATACAACGGTCTCATTGAACCTTTGTCGTATACCCGTTAGCTCCCTATGAAGCTGCAATGCACTCTGTGGTTCCTGATATACAGACTTCAATTCTTTTTTTAAGCCCATCCCATTCACTAAACTCTTTATTTATGAGAACAAGCTCTGCCTCTCCTTTAATTTGAGTCTGGATAAATTTAAAAAGTGTAGGTTTTTGAATGTCTGAGGCCAAGGTCATAGCTTCACTACAGCTATTTAGAAAGTTGAAGACGTCTCCGGGTTTTCCTGAAAACGTCGGTATGAATTTAAACAATTCTTGTAAAGAGCACGACATTGTGTTCTCTGTTATAGTGACTTCCCCTAATTCCTCAGATTCTGACTCGCTATTTTCTACGGTTGTATTGGCAACTGAACTGGTTGCGGCACGTTCTGTATGTAACAACGAACTCTCTGACTCAGACGCAATATCCGATTTTAAACCTCCATCACTGTAATTTTTTAATGCAGACACTAACCAATGAATAAGAAGAAGAAAAGGAAGACGCATAACTGAAAATGTTGGTAACCATTTGTACAATATTGTCTCACTTACCACTACTATCGTAATCTGCCAGTGGCGTGACATATATTTTTCAGTAGGGTCAACAAAAATTGGTGCAGTGCATATGATAACTTGACAAGTAAAATGCCTCATGGCGTTCCTGTACTCATATATCATGTCGGGAGGAAAGTACGTATTGGTGTTTCCCACGAAAAAATATGAAACATTCAAATAGGGCAAACTATGAAAAATCAGCGAATAATTTTATTATATGTCAAAAAATCGCAAAAAGAAGCCTTAATCATAGATCTTCCCCCTCCTCCTTTCTCAACCGGGCTTGGGACCGGCTTTGGCGTAGTTACGGTAGTTCTTACTGATCTACGAACTTATAATCTAAATGATCTTAACGCTATATGTACATTTTATTTACATATTTACAGTATTTACTGGCCACAGATGTGGATGATATGGGATAGTCGCTGTCTGTCGGATAATTGTGCACATGTCGTTTTTGCAATGAAATATGCAACTCGTATTCAAATATTTTTTCAAAATCAGTTTTATGAGATGGCTGTAGTGAGCAGTGTCGATCATGTGTACACAGTGCTCTTCAAACAAGTTTTTGCCAATGCAAGAGTGTTGAACAGAATTGACTATTTGTTGAAAGCTTTTTCGTGCTCTTTGCTCCCGTGGGTGTTGCAATGATCTAATTCGTTTTTCGACTTCTTTGCAAAGCCAAACAACTGTACGGGAAGGTGACGCTAGACCTCCTCTAGTCTTATTACTTATGAGTGACGTCGGATCAAGAGGCCCTTGGAGTGTTGCTATGCACTCTTGACATTTTATACTTTCAACTATCTTGCTGACGACGTGTCCTGACATATACTCAACGATTTAGTGTTTAAATTCGGATAACCGACCTGGATTGACTGCATAGTTGTGCCTTGTGAAGAAATCTTCGTCGAGTGTAGCGAAGTCAATAGCATCATTACTACTATTTATTTTTAGACCTACCAAAACACTGGAGACATGACCATATTCAGCAACATCTTTTGACACAACTGGTGCAGATACCATTTGGGCATCTTCAGTTACCACCTATATAAATCAATGTGTAAAGATTATATTTGCTGATATAACTAAAATCTAGTACCTACAGGTAAAGTATGATGTTTGATAGGTATTGCCCCCTCGAACAAATTTGTTCTGTTCTTATGTCGTGCAATATCATCTTCTTCAAAGTGATCAGAACAGACATATGTATTGGATGTAATAGGTTTATTCCTCCAACCAGTTGCTTGAATCCATGCAGCCCGTAGGAAGACGTCTTCCGGAAACCTACAAATGAAATGAGTAGCATCTGATTTGTCATGTAACGATTATGTTGGCAAGGATTTACTTAAATAAAAAATACAAAAACAGTATTACAATATATTTCTGGTTGTTGTTATGTTCACCACTGTATGTATGGCAGCAACAGCCAAATGCTGTTCAGCATTTTTTTCAGCAACGCATTGTGCGTAACATTTTGCGCTGCTATTATCAGAGACAAACTTTTTTTATAATTTTTTTTTACCGCCCAACATTTCGCCTATTCAGCATCTTCATGGTTATTTTTTTTTTAAATAATTTATCCATTTTTACTGTAACGTAAAGATTCCTTACCTTATTTTATTGTAAGCAACGTATACCTGAAACATAAAAAAAATACCCTGAAGATGCCGCATAGATGAAACGTTGAGCGAAAAAAATAAAAACACACCAAAGTAATTATAACAATAAAGTTTTAACTATTTTTTTCAAAATAAATAACACTAACACCAAAAATGTTTCGTATAAAATAAACTCGACGGACCATAAATGTTTCTCGAAAAAAATTAAACACGTTAATTTTTTTAAATAATATATAAATATATTGTTCCACGACACAATTCCATACAAAGAGTTCCAAAATCAAAATCAATATCAAAATGCAAGGGCTAGCGGCTAAATCACGATCAAAATTATTACAATAGTTGCGCTCTCGAATACGGCTTCAAAAAAGTCTAACTAACATTCCACCTTGAAACACAAAAATACACGAACAGAATGCACTAATTGCAAATGTATTTCAAATCCCTGTATTTAATGTTTAGTGGTACGCCACTGGCCAATGGGTAAAATGTCAATTAAACATATGCTTTCGTTCAAGGTCTGCACGAATTGATACAATGGCGATGAACACAACAAACTAAATCACTAAAATTTCACTTTCCGAATATACGTTCTATTGAAATCTCTCACGTATACTCAAAAACGGTTCTTAATTGTCATGATACATATGCTTACCTGTAAAAAGATATTCCTTTACGCCCGGAAATCTTCCTGTTCCTGCAACCTTGCATCGCGCACTCCATTTCTGCAAAAAATCACGCACAAAACGTACTTATTTTATAATTTTTTTCTACGCGAGGCAGTAAACACTATACACTATTAAAATCAGCTATTTGTTTACAATTACCGATTATTTAACGAGAAATTTCCACCAAATCACAGTCTGACACTAATTGCTTTACACACGCAACGCGGCGACGACAACTTGAACTGTCATTGAGGTAGAAACAGCTGATTGTTTTGTAAAAAAAAGAAAAAAAAATCGGTTACCTACACGTAAAAGTCACATACACGATTATGTTATATCCTTTTCTATTTTCTTTATTATTGACACTAACTCAGTCTTAGAATGTTTAGCAAGATAATCTAAGAACTCACTATATGGCAGTAAACTTTTTCCGTATTTCGATTCTACTTCAACTAACAATTCCGATTTGTTTTCATATTTTAGAATCTCACTTAATTGAAAAGAATATTTATGTTCCCGAATCCACACAGTAAATATTTCATCACTCATTTATCTAATTTTTGTTTAACAAAATTTTCACCACCAAAAATAGTAAATGCTAAAAATGATTATTACTCACATAATAAGTACTTCATCCTGACTTTTTCGAACTTCCTGATATTTGCTGCACCTTGGATATAACTCTTTAATTTTCGTTGTGTACTTCCACTTGCTGATGTTTCTTGCTGATATTTCACCCTTGCTGTGAACTTCCACTTTCTGATATTTCATCCTTGCTGTGAACTTCCACTTTCTGATATTTCACCCTTGCTGTCTTTCTGTAGTCGTAACTACTTAATCAATCACTAACTACTTAGTCAATTTTTCATTGACTCCTGACCCATTTCCATTGAGGAAAGTTTGTCAAGGATGAGAGATAAATGGTGGTAGACTACTTGGTAGAATTCATGAATGGTTGAACCCCCCTGTACTAGTGTCGTCAGCTGGTATTCCAGCGTACCAAGGTCGCGCTTATCTGCATAGTGCAGACTGCAGAGTAAGGCATCTGACGATTCTGGTCCAGTTTAATGGAGTATTGTCCGATTCGAGGGCAATGTCAACTTCACCAACTATTTTGTTTCTAATGACAGAAAGGATGCCGTAATATTTGGGAGTTCCCTGGAGGTGTTCCTATATTTTGAGAATTCTCTCGACGCTTTTGCGCCATGAACTGAACTCTCCTGCTACTCCAGAAAATTTCTCAAACTCTTTACAACATCGGGAACCTTATCTATTTCGGATAGATTCCTATCTTTCCCCTATAGTCACTGACACATCCCTCTCATACGACAGTTCGGCAGCGGGGTTCATAATTGAACTAAAAATTTCCCGGCCCTGGGTTCGCAGCATTTCCGCTACGACTCGCGTGACAAATCCTGCCAATTCATCCCGGCTCACATTAACTGCGTGATTCGCGTTACGAGCATCATTGGCATTGTTGACATTATTGGCAATGCCTGCCGCCTCTTCGGGATTATCTTCATTTGCCGCGTTATTAGCTGCGTTATTAGCCCCACTAATAGTGGGGAATGCCCATGAACGGCATTTATTAATTTCTAATTATCCACATATATCCATTGTTAGATATATAAAATACAAATACACCTGATTTGAAAAGTAGCAACTCTCAATGCCTGAAGCTCGTGGGGCAATAATCTTCAAATCGAACACTTTTTGAAACAATCGCACGAGCCGCGCGAAGCATGTTAGAAGGCAGTTCGTAAAGAGAGTTCATATGTACTCTCAACTCACAATTTTGCTGTGCGCCTGTGCTATTCCTGTTGTGCGTGCAGTCAAAGTAAAGCAAATTCCAGTTGTGAGAGTTGGAATGCACTCTCGGTAAAATTCGGACAAGCTTTAAACGCGGGAGCGCCCCGCCGCTTGAAGCAGGTAATGGACGGCAGGCGTAATGCTTCCTCCACTAGCATGTAGGGTGGCCACTGTAACGACACGCGCCGCTTCCAAGGGCGACTCCGGCCGGCTTGGCTAATTCGCTCCTCTATGAGGAGACTAATCTTGCGTGAATTTGAATTAGTTTTTCACTTCGGTAAAATGGATCACTTTTCTAGAAAAAGACTTGCGTTCTAGTCACTCGAACTTGAGTACGTCCGTTCGCGTTGTTGAACAAATTTGGAATGAACGCGAACAGGTGTCGGGTGCATTTTGCAAGGCACATCCGTGTTCGCCACAAAGTATATATACACATCTTCCGACGAATGTCCGAATGACCTCGCAACGTACTGTGTCAGGGCTATTATTAAAAAATACCGGCGTACAGAGGGCTGCGCCCGCAATACGAGGGTTTTTTAGAATTTTGATGCATAGTGAATATTTTTTGTACATATATTTTATAAGCAATAGATAAGAATTGTGCACAACATGAATGAAATGCTTCCTGTAAATCTATGTTTGGATTGGTCTAAATAAACGCGTTCCAGAATGAAAGGCTAGCGCCTTTCATTCTGTTCCACCTTTAATTAGACCAATCCAAAAATAGATTTACTATTTACCCAGTCTGTATAAAAGAACTCCAAGGCAAATCTACAGGATTTTTTCGATTTCAGATTTCTGATGGCCTTTGAGCAAAAATAAACTCAGGCAAACGTAATGATGGCTTGGCATTATATATGAACTGAATTATTAGCTGTAAATCTACTGTTACTGTTTTTTAAATCAAGGAAAAGCAACTTATATGAAATGATTCCATTGTTTCCCCTGACATTAGAGCCAACGCAAGCTTTCCTATGAGTATTGAACAAGTATACTTTTGCAGCTTTTCCGGGACACCCTGTTAACTTGGTCCTACAAACTTCCAAAATATTTGTGGCAAACACTATTACCATTCTATGCATTTTCACCAAATTTCATGTGCATTGTTTCATCAAGTTAAAAGATATGCATTGAAGAAATGCTTAAGAGGCTTCCCTTGTATTGTGAAAGGTCCTTACTAAATACTTACTTGGCTATATTTCCGGTTTGGATACAGTTATTCGAATGAAAATTCGTAGACATATTCCTTGTGCAATTTTCTAAAAACCCTTAGCAGAATTTTCATATTTGGAAACCTAAGAGGGGCTACACACGAACAAGTTTTAATTTTACAAATTTACTGTTATTTACTTTTCCTTAGCAAAAGTCAACAGTCTTAATATTTAACGTATATAAGGCCATACTGACCAATCTTTGTGCAAAGTTTCATATCGATCCCTATAACGGTTTAGAAAAACGGAGCTCGAAAAGGAAGTTTAACTTTAAACGCCAATAACTTTTTTACCGTTACTCTAAACTAGAAAATTTTAACTGATATGAGGTGTACTCGTTTAGATCTTTGATTTGAATACCCATACGTCAATCTCCGAAGAAAACTAAAAAAGTCGACTTTTTTCAAACGTTCGGGACACCCTGTTATCTTCTTCCTACCAACTTCTAAGGTATTCGTGCCAAAGACTGTAACCATTCTACACATTCCTACCAAATTTCATGACAATCGGTTGAGCCGTTCGCGAGTTATTTAGTGAACAGACGGACGGACGGACGGACGGACGGACAAAATCGATTTTATAAGGGTTTTTTGAAAAAATTCTAAAAAACCCTAAAAACGAATTTTATTAGAAATTGAACTTTGCTTTATTTAGATACTGAAGGTTACACGAGTAGTTATCGCGACGACGGTTGATATTCGACTGACGACTGTGCGTACTCGTAGTATATCTCTCTCGTGGTGTCGTCGTGTGGTGTTGGTATACTAATTAGCCAGTGTTGCCAGTCATGCTTGACAACTGCGAATGTGCACTGCTTACACTTAGCGCTATTGAAGGGGGTCTTCTGCAACGACGCTGAAGAATTCACACACGACACTTTTTTACACTCATTGTTTTTGTAGACAAGAAGCCACACTTTCTTCAAACTTTCACTTTTTTGTTGTCCATAAAACGCACAGAATTGCAAAATTTTTGAAGTTAAAATCAAAACTTCGATGTTCACACACCAAAACATTTCCTCAGACGGTTTGGGCTTCTTCTGCAGCATTCAACCTTATGAGCATTCAGATCGCTTACAGTAAAATTGAAGCAGTTTATTTTGCTTTTATAATAAAAGGTTGAAACTTGGCCTCTGAGTACATGCATAACTATGACTGTAGATCATAAACAGCTACGTGTGTCCCATTAGATTTTTTTTTGTCGTTTTCCTTTTACTTGCGGGATAAATCCTTCTCTTTCTGGTGACGATCATAGACTGTTTTTTCGCCTCGTCATGGGAATTTTTGAACGATTCGCACAAATCACATGGGTCTTTTTTAGGCACATAAAATGAAATCTTGCATTCGCCTCGAAATATCCGATTTAACATAGCTGAATTTGCGAATGGTAGATTTTGCTCCTGCCTTACTTGTTTATAATCCCGAAAGAGACCCGCCAAGCATTTGTCGCTTTCAATGAACTCGCAAGATGTTTGAGCCCTTAGGTAATGCAAATTGCAAATTTGCAAACCTCTCGAATTTTAGCCTGTACACCCCCCATGCTCATACTCGACATAACCGCTGCACCATTGTACGATTGGCCGACTAATTTTAATCTTAATACGTGGCTCCTTGGCCATCTGGTTATTGCTCAATGCGCTAACCAACTTATTAACAGCCTCTTCGAAAACGGACACTGAGTTAGGCGAGCTAGAACTTTTATTGTCATCAGAAATCTTTCCTTCCTCACTGGCAATTTCTAAATTGAAATTGATAAATTGAAGAGCTTTCGTGTACAATGCTTAAGCCTCTTGAAATTTGTCATAAACAAAGTAAGTAATATTTTTGTCCTCAATTTGTTGAAGAAGCGCTTCATTATTGAGGAAAGAAATCCATAAAGTTTGGATATCGACCTTATAGGCATTTAACCTCGCTTTCGGTCTAAGTGGTTTGACTAATTTCATCGCATTAGAATAATGGCAATTAGTTTTTTTCGAAAATCTCTGTTGAGTGCTTTGGATGATCGTATGTAAACTGCTGCTCCATAGGCTCGAGTTGAGGCATCGGCGAATACATGAAGCTCTAGGTTACGTGGTGCACTTTGGGCGAACACATGCCTTGGAATGAATAGGTCTTCAATGCACTTAAGTTCTTCTCGAAACTTAGCCCAGCGTGTACACATTTCCTGTGGCAAGGCAGCGTCGTAATGCAGTTTTAGAGCACAAACCTCTTGAAGGAACACCTTTGCGGAAGACACTATTGGAGCAACAAGACCAAGTGGATCGAAAATTCGAAAGATGTCCGAGCTGATTGTCCGTTTTGTGATTACTGATGACATCTTCGATGAAATTGTAATTCTAAAGTTGTCGATGCGGGGTTTCCAAGCGAGTCCCAGTGTTTAAACATAATCCTCGTCGTCGTCGGATGATTTGTGGATATCCAAACTTGATTGGATGTCCTCTTGTGGCAATAGCTTGAGCGCTTGTATGTGATTCGAACTCCATTTATGCAAATTGGAACATGCTTCTGCTAATAGCGATTTCAATTCGCTTTGAATGGCCAGCAATTCGGGTAATGAGTCGCTGCCGGTCATGATATCGTCGACGTAGCAATCATATTTGAGTGCCTTTGCTACCAACGGATATTTTGTTTCACGATCTGATGCGAGTCTTTGGAGACATTTTGTTGCGAGATATGGTGCAGATTTGGTGCCATAGGTAACTGTTTTCAATTTGTAGTGCTTCAATTTGTCGTCTTCATTTTTCCTCCACACAAGTAACTGGTAGAATTGATTCAAGGGTTGCATTTGTATTTGGCGGTACATCTTCTCAATGTCGGCGGTGATGACGTACTTAGGCAAACGGAAACGAAGAAGGATGGAAAATAGCGAATCCTGTACCGTAGGCCCTTTCATCAAAATGTAATTTAACGAGATGTTGGTGGAAGACTTGGCCGAAGCGTCGAAAACCACTCGAAGCTTTGTGGTGGTGCTATCCGGCTTTAGCTCACAATGATGTGGCAAATAGTAGTTCTGTGGCGGCACTTTCTTGTCGTTGATCTTTTCCATGTGACCCAAGCTTTCGAATTCATCCATGAATTTGGCGTATTCATCGTGTAGTTCAGGACGTCGCTTAAACATATCTTCCAATGAGCGAAAGCGTCGTAGAGCTGTGTCTGCTGATTTTCCATGTGAGGTGGGATTGCCTTTGAATGATAGTGCAACCACGAACCGACCATCCTTATCACGAGATGTATGCTGAGCGAAATGTGTTTCGCATTTTCTCTCCTGTGGTGATAAGTGTTTGTTGGGACGTGGAATTGTGTCAAGTTGCCAGAATCGTTCGATTTGCTCCGATAGCTCTTGCGTGCTGATGCCGCAAGTGGCTTGAGTGTCGCTCATCGCTCTGCCAACTCGTCCTGCTACGATCCAGCCAAGTTTTGTATTTTGTAAAACAGGTAGATCTGCTCCTAATCTTATCTGTCCTACTGTTAGCAATTGGTGGTAAAACTCGACTCCTATAATAGTAAATCGATTTTGCCCGGTTTGTGGAAGTCTGGATCGGCCAATTTAATATTTTGAGGAATCTTCCAGTCGTCTATATCGAAGCTTTGCGACGGTTGCGAGGACATTATTTTTGGTAAAATGAATGCGTCTACGCGAGTTGTGTATGCTGACACCTTGGACTCCAACTTGAAGTTTACTCGTGTTCGACTCTGATTTTGGATGTCTCCGATACCTTGAATTTGCATGTTGCTGTTGTGGGATCGCAATTGTAATTTCTTCCGAATTACCTCGGTGAGGATGTTTATTTGGGATCCTGAATCTAGGATAGCCCTGCAATTGATGGCTGGTCCTGATTCGCCTTGAATTTGGACTTGAACTGTACTGAGCATCATGTAAGAGTGCTTGCGGCTACCAACTTGTGCTGATAATGATGTTGAATTGTCTGTTGGTGAAGTGACGATTGGCTTTGTATAAGGTGAAACGACAGATTTCGATGAGTTATTTGCTACGACAGGTTTGGGTGTTTCCATGGTGCGACGAGGTGGGAAGTGCATCAGAGTGTTGTGCTTCATGGAGCACTGCTTACAAGATCCTCTGGTGCAGGATCCCGCTAGATGACCTGGCTGCAGACAATTCAAGCATCGATTATGCTTTTTGACCACGGTGAGTCGCTGTGATGGAGTCAATTTCATGAATACTGGACACAAATATGGGGGATAATTGTCCGTGCATGAAATGCAGTGTTCTGCAGTTGTGGATGCCAGTGCTCTGGAGGATGTCGGTTTCCTTTCCTCGAAGCCCTTAGGCCTTGTACCAATTGCTTCCAATGATTGGAATCGAGTTTCGAGGAACATCAAAAACTCCGTTAACGATTGAAGACTCCGTGGTCGCGTAAGTGACTGTTCAAATAGGGTCAATGTAGCCCTATCCAATTTTTTGCTTAGAATATGTAGCAATATTGAATCCCACGGGTTTGTCGATATTCCCAGGCTTTGCAAACTTAATATACACTCTTGCGTTACATCATGCAGTGATTTTATGCTGGACGATGTCTCGATTGTGCTCGATGGTTGTGTAAGAAGCCGTGTTAAGGTGGCCGATACCAAAAGGCGTTCGTTGTCGTACCGATTTGTCAATAACTCCCAGGCGGACACATAATTGGATGATGACAGTGGCAGATGTTTAATGAGGCTTTGGGCTTCTCCTGATAGACTGGATCGTAGATACCAAAATTTCTCGCAAGCTGATATGGATATGGTTGTGGATGATTTCGTTGTACAAATCTCGAAATTGCCTCCACTTCAAATAGTTTCCATCGAATTTCGGTAGCTCGATCGTCGGTAGCTTCATTGTTGGAGCCAAGGATGCACCGCGCATGGTGCCATGAACGGGTCCTTGTTGTAGCCGTTCGGACAGTTCAATCATCTTCATTAGGACTGCTGTTGATAGAATCTAATTGATTCCAACAATCCGTCAGCGCCTTGAGCTTCACCTCGCAGTATGGTTTCGACAATGTTGACGGTTCTCCACTAATTCCGTTAATGAGATGGTCCAACTGAGCATGCAACATCTTGGCCCTAGCAATGTATGAAGATGCAGATGGTAGAGCACTTGGCGCGTTGTCGGGGTGTTGAGCGACAGAAACTGTAGTGAAGACCAGGTGGAAGGATGAGGGTGGAGTGCGGCTACGCCGCCAGGGAAACCTATGTTGAACAAAAATCAAAAGAGAAACTCCTCCCGAGAACCCACGGTGATGCGCGCTCGCAAACCAGCTCAGCTGCTGGGAGTGATGGGGTGGGAATGGTGCGAGGTCTCGGCTTCCGTCCTCAACTACTCAAAAAAAAAAAAAATCGCGCATCTGCCCGATACAGGAAACGAAAAACGCGGCAAAAAAAAATCTATTAAGGAACAACTCAACTGAAAGGCCAATCTAAAACAAAACGAAGCAATATGGACGCCTATGCGTCAAACTCCCAAAAATCATCAACCAGTCCACGGTGACTAGGGCTGTATCAGCCCAATCCGCTGAATAATCCGCACAAAAAGAAGCAAAAGCGGCACTAATGGCAAACGCTATAAAAAGGAACAACCCCTCCAATTCAGGACAGAATCTGCTTTCCAACAGGGCATGGGAGCCTAGAGATCTTACATGGCTCCGGTTTTATGGGCCCAGGTGTTGTGGACCTGCGGGTCTCTACCCACTCATCCTATGGGATTCGGCCGCTCGTGATATTAGAATCCCCCTATTAACTTACTTCATTAGGTGGTGAGAGGGAGGAGGGGAGAAAATAAAGAGGTGCTTAGCTCACCATTTTATAATATTTTAAAATCCAAAAGAAACGCATTAAGAAAAGAAAGCATAAATAATTCACTTTATCAAAATTCATTGTACCCATGTAATTCTTATTATCTAATTCATTTATCCCCTGGTCCCGCAACTCGGGCGCCAAGACAACAAATAAATCAAATTTTTACTCAACTCGGCTTGTCCGAGCAATGCCATAACTGGCCCAAATAATCCAAAATATATTCCGCACGAGATTATTCGCGCCTATGCAGCGGCTATCGAGTACGCAGGGTTGAACCTTAGGTACTCACTTCACCATGGCCGACTGGTAAAGGTGCTGTATCGCCAGCATCTGCAGCCGATTAATGCTCGTGTTATGTTTCTTAATCACTATATACACTTACACGGTAACTTAACCCGAAACTTTACTTAATTTTAAACTTGAAACTTACGCTCGCGCGAAATCAAAGACTTTGCTATTTAATAGCATGTGCACTCAAACGTACACTCGTCCAACTGTGGTGGGACAAGTGCAACAGACTTCTTCTACCGGATGCAGGCTCTACCGAGAAGCGTTGGTTGAGAAGGATTAATGACCTTCTCGATAACGTTCCGTGGCGGCGCAGGACAACAGCACCTTGAATGGTACTCAAGGAGAGCAGACCACCTGCGGCCTAGCAAACATTCGATTGGGGCTCTGCAGCGGCAGTCCACCAGGGCATGAACGAACATTACTCAGATCGCCCAGAAAGTGACAAGGACCCTATGACGAGAAGGGCAAGCCACTGGCGAAAAGAATGGTCGACGCAATCTTTATGACCACCTTTTGCAGCGCAACTCTCGTTGCATTTGATCACGACCATGAATGCCAAGATTCGCGATATGGCAGAGGGACAATGGGCCACTAGTAAAAGTACTTTTGGACCGTGACTTCTCGTGGTATATATCCATCCGACGTGTTATATATTTTAGACTTCCGCTCGTATCCTGCGGCGGTGTCTAACCTCGATAACCTGCAAAGTGCGATACGTCACCTAGAGGTTGTCCTTCAGACGACAATCATTCGGTTTTCCTTCATGAAAGAACAAATCACAATGTTCGCATCAAATGCATTTATCCACTATTTGGATCTATTGTGCCACCCTTGCAAGAGACAAGTCCGTCTCCACGGAGTAGGTACGCTTCGACCTATCTTTCATGAGCGTGTCGCTGATCGACTGACGTCAATACCAATCGTGCGACGTCGTGTCGGCCGTTCCCGCGGCAAATGTATCGCGCTCCGTCGCTAATGCACGTAAGTAAGAAGAAATGGGTGTGTGTGTGCGTGCGCAACGAACCAAACCGTCGAAGACGTTCACGCCGACTTCCACACTCGTCCGATAAAATATTTTGCACTGAACCTGATCGATCCGAGATCTCGCTATTGGGCCACACCAGCTAATACGCACCAATGGATTTTTCGAACCCGACTCAAAGCGGTAGAGAATGCGAGAAGTCGAACAAATTCCCACGGCGAAACCACGACGATCTATTCTGACGGCTGGCGGCACGACAATTAACAAAAGTATGTCACCACGAAGTGTTGATACGTGTGGCGCACCCGAATATTTTCACCGAGTCTATCTCGTTCCCGGTAGGCACACCAATATCACTGGCACGTCACGAACAATTTGAACATTGTAATGCCCGTGAAATTCGCCAAATTGCGGAATTCACGGGAGCAATGCGCACAACGTGTTGTAGGTATCCGACCGTCCCCGCGATTTTGAAATGGTCCGTCGCGATCCGAGTTTTCACCAATCTCTTTTGATGTAAGTTTTTTTACAATTTACCTCATGTGCGACTCCCTCGACTTTGCGAAATCCATGCGGCATACACGTTTGAGTGAAATACTTACAAAACGTACTGTGGGCGGCTTATGTGGACATTCTTCCGCGAATTCGATTGTGCAATTTCCATGGATGTGTAAAATAGGTAATGGCAAATCCGATCTTAAGTTGAACATTACCACGTACTCAATAGACACAACCTTCCAATTTGAGCGCACGAACAGAAAGAAAACGTTCACTCGATCGTCCTCGTATCGGACCACGTCCCCCACTCGCACTTACAGTGAATCGGTTATTTACCGATTCCGGTTAGGCAGCAAACACAATGCCGGCAGCAAAATTGTATGGTGGCGCATTACAAAACTGAGCCGGACTCCGGAGCTGATCTACCTGGCTGCTGGACGTCAGGATATGCAAGTGAAGTGGAAGTTTGCTGAGACATGAGCTTTGTTGGGACGGAATCCTGCGGCTTCTTCTGGCATAAGATGCTAAGTTGTGCCTCAAAAATCGCCTTGTATTCGTTCCGCAACTCGGCTACTCCGTAGAGAAATACTTGTGCTCCACGCTTACATCTGGCAAATCCCGGATTTCCGTGTCGATAGCTTCGAATTTCTCGTATACGGACTCCAACTGCTGCAGTCGCTCCTTGTAATACGCCTCGGTGGCCTTGCGAGTATCTGGATCCTTGTTGAAATTGCTTACAATTGTTTGGATGTCCTTGCCAATCTGCTGTTGTTGGGCTGCCAATTTATTCATGATGCTTGATGGTCATGTCCTGTCACGGTCGCCAAATGTTTACGGAAGGAAGCTTTTTTCCTTACGCTGTTAATTTGTTGATTAATGGCACATAAAGCACAATCACGGAAATTCAATTCCTTATAAAGATGTTCAATATTTTGGCACTTTAACCAAATATTGTAAAGTCCTTATTGTATTGTCAGTATTGGGGACACTTGGATCACAATACTGTTGCGAGAGATGATTTGTCCCACTACCACATATGGCACTTTAACCATAGGTAGGTACTTGAATCTGAAAAGGGAAACGGTTAAATGAGTTGGAAGTACTTATGGCACTTAACCATAAATACTTACTAGATTTCGGTTGGTTAAGGATTGGAGTGAAAGATCGCTTTTGACTGCTTGATAACAAGTGACTTTTATTTTGATGCTCAAACTTATATATACCCTAAATCCAAAGGAATGTGCTTATAGGACAAAACGCACAATACAGCACATAGTGCATCGACTTGCCCTATCAGCATTAACAATTGCTAACGAAGAGTATCCTATGAAATATGAAACATTGTGTATGTCATCATGTTTCTTAAGATATGTATGCATAGCTATTCGCGGTGACATAAACAATCTTATTCGTATAAACAAATACAATATGTGTGTATGTATATCGAAGTATGATTATAAAGAAAATGGTGTATACTTATATACTACAATGTATACACATTGTAGTACAATATGAAATTAAATATATGTAAGAATGAACAATCTCCTTTTGGGATTTGCCATTGTAACACAAGCCGCCCTCGATATCGTATAGTAATAAAAATTTAATTGTTATCACACCAACACACCAGATTAAATATTAATATGAATTATTTGAAAGGACCACAGCAGAACACGAATGCGATTGATTTTCAAATTAACGCCGCTTGAGGAATCACAGGACCACAGCAGAACACAAATGCGATTGATTTGCAAAATTTACGGCGTTCAGGGATCATAGGACCATAGCAGAACACGAAAATTGCGAATACACGCAATACTTGTAAGACCATAGGGCAAAAATTTAACTCTTTTTTTTTACTCACACTCACACTCATTGCCGCAGGACTGCCTTCTGCCATCTGTGAAATATAAAAATAAACTGTACCTAAGTTTTCATACTTACAGTACACACATACATAATGCAAAGCAGGGTAGTCTATTGGTGGAACTTCTCTACTAAGCCAGATCATGACTAACAAACTAAACGAGTGTCAATACGCACAACAGCTCTCTTATTGCAAATTGACACATCCTCGACACAACGAGGGAACAACACTAAAACACACTAGGACAAGCTCTTACGGTGGCATCACACACACCGCTGTTAGAAAATCTTTAAATCAAACACTGTATTTCATATTTCCATATTTTCCTTTTTATTAAGATATCTTTCTTTCTTAAGCTCAGCTCAAGAACTAAACTATAGCTCTTTCATAAACTTATAACCATGCAGGAAAATATCTAAGTATGCATATAGTATGCATCTCAAACTATGCAATACAGTTTACGACTAGTAGTGTAAACAAAAATTTCAATCAATACGTTGCATTGTATCTTAATACATACAATCATACAAAGAACGATTTAATTTTTGTTTAGAATCTTAAGTGGCTGTGGATGCATTATTTTTACGATCATAAATATCGTAAATATCCAACAACCGCACCCTTGTCCCAGCTCTTCGCGTACAAGAAAATTATTCCACCAATATCTATCAGACAGACATAAGAAATCTACAGATTGATGATTGACACATCTTCAACACTCTAGTGCCAACGGACAATTCTCTCACAAATATCAATTCTACTATCTTCCTCTTTACACGGTCGGTACATTACATTTAATCATCATGAACAACAATATTTCCGACATCATCCCAAAAACACGGGTCAAAACTTCATCATTCTCACAAATTTCTATATTTCACGTCAACCATCAATCTATCCAATTAAAACGTGCATGCGAAATTGAAAACCACATTACCATAATAATTAAACGAAGACTCACATTAGTACCGGAAATTTCAGCAAGTACATATTAATTTTAAAAGAATCACCAAAACTAAATTTTCATGCTAGTCAACAAAAGTCCCAAAGTTAAGAGATTTCTTACACCTAATCTATTCACTAAAATAAGTAGGAAAACTTAGTGAGATACTCACAATAAAATATAAGCGATTCCTCTTATTTTTTCTTTAACACAACTTAAATTCCACTCACAACTCTCACAATTAATGTATCAATCTTCACAATTAAGGTCCGACTCGAACTGATTGAAAACTTCTGGCACAATCTTAAGCTTCAATCCGTCCGAGTTCGAGATATTTCGCAACCTCAGCGAAACGTACAGTAAGTACGTGAATGTCCCGTATCTTGGACTTCATATAAACAAACCTAAATATAATTGTATGAGTAAACAAAATCCATCCAAATCATTTGATATGCATAAAACATAAACATAAACAGCAATACGACAATTCCAATTAATACGACTACGAGTATAAGTGGACCAGTCATAAATAACACATTGAATTTCGGATGCATTTTCTATATTTTTTTTAAATACTTAAGTTAGTGCTCACATTGCATAAACTTATCTTACTATATACAGCTTAGCTTAATGTATTATTATTATTATTATTTTTTTATATTTTTTGAACATACATCCTTAGTTTATTTTACATTTGCGGCCACTTCACTTCACTTTACCAACGCGAATATTTTACTTCCACTTATACTATAATCGGCGAATACACGCACAATATACGAAATACCTGATCGGCACTGGGTAGTATTGTGTGTAGTGCTTTTACACTTTTCACAATATCCTCGATTATTCGATTTAAAATTTTGTCAAGTATCTTTATGGGAGTTTTCTAAAGTTTCCCTAGTTTGGGCAAAGGTGATAGCTTCCTGAAGAGTCTTACATCCCTAGGACTGCAATATAATTTTGTAAGCGCGACTTATAATTCTGGAGATTTTACTTTTGAAAAAAATTAATCTTTACAACTTTATTCGTTGAAGGTTCATACAGAACTGATTATAACATTTCAAGATTATACAAATGATGTTATACGATACATTAGACAAAATAAATTTAGCATTACTGAGAATTACATTAGACAAAATATTACAAAGAATTTTATTAAGCTAATCGTGGGAACCATGTATGCAATCACGCAAAAATATGTGTGCATCTCGGATATCCGATGCTTGGATAGTTTTATATGGTTAAAGATGTTGTTGACGTAACTCGCGCCTGATACCCTCTTCAAAGGCAGTTAGAGCTATAGAATTTTTCATGCTCATAGTTTCCTTTGGAATTGGTTTCCCATCTATTCTAAGAGAATTCAATTGAGACAAGATTTTTTTTTACCCTTTCGCCAAATTCAACAACGCGTTCATTTGGTTCTTGTTTGCACGAATTCAATTCGGCAATCAGTTGAGATACAGTCTTTCTGTCTAAGAAAACTGTCCTAAAGGTGGTTAGCGAGGTCATCGTATTTCTCAAACACATTGTGTGAAGTTTGCTCATATGCAGCACCGTTCAACTTACAAGGTGAGGAGTTTTAAAAATCGATCTTTATCGGGGTCGGAAGAAATTAAACTATACACCGTATCGCAACAACTAAGGAAATGATGGAACTGATCACTCTCACCTGAGAATACCGGAATTATGTTGTTGAACAGCTTCTTCCAATCCATTATTGCTGTTTTATTTTAGATAATTGTCAGCTTGGTTATAGGTAAGTCCTCCTGCGAGCTAGTTTAGGAGTTGAGCGCCACTTGATTGTGCATACGCGTGCATTTCTTATATTTTAGAATTTGTTAGCTTTTGCTGTGAACTGCTGACGCTATGTCTAGCAGCTTGCATATCTTTTTCTACTTTTTGTATTATGGTCTTATATTTCTCTGTTATGGGGTCTTTACACATCACATGTGTAACTAGCTAGAGTAGTCTTGACTTGGAAAGTACTTGTCGTTGTCGCTTCGATCTTTGTTGTCGCTTCGATGTTCGTTGGATTCGTCACTAGAATCACCTGGGTTGGCGGAGCCGGGAGTGGATCACTGGGTAATAATTTTCCACTTCTCAAAAGGCGTTGCGCTTCACTTCCACTCATTGATTTCACTATAGTTTACACGTTCCTACACGTATTTTTTTTTAGTCACGATAGTTAACACACATTGGAGACATAGAATATACTATCACTATAATATCACTGTCATATGTTAATCCTGTGTCATCCTGTCCGCAGCGCCAGATTATGTAATAAAAATAAACGTGTAACGCAACTACACTCTAAGACAATTTAGTTGAATTTTATATACATTATACTATTTTCGTTGCTTTAAATTTACACAACAGGCGGAACGTTACATTTTACACCTTTTTGTCGCAAAATAAGTACATGGTAATTGTGTAATTTTTAACTTCAGTTTGTGTAAATTTGTGAGGAATATGAAGTGAAATTTATACGAAAAGATGTAATTTTAAACATAGTATATGTACCATTGCGCCTTGAATGTGTATTTTTACACTAATTATGTCGTGAATATAGTACTTTCAAGCATGCAATATTCGATCAGAATATGTACTTTTCAATATATTGTTTACACATAACGGGTTGAAATTTCCGCATATTTAACGCGTAAAGATTAATTTAGTTTAAATTCGCACTAATTTTTTTTCAAATATGTATATACATATTCGATGATTTTTTAAAGTAAGAACGATTAAAAAAAAACTAGTGTGAAAACTAACCAAATCAGCAATTTGCGGTTATGCAATGCGGAGATTTCAACATTCTCAGTACTGACCAAATAATACGTATATGGGCATATTGAACAGAATACGATACTGCTTTTTTTGTTGAATATTGCTGAAAATGGTGTTGAGTTTTGGTAATAAAACGATATAAAATCCAATTTAAACTACATTATGTATTATTATTGTTGATGAAAACAGAAGTAATAGAAAACAAGGTTTATTTAGTTGCATTTTCAATAGTAACTGGAACGTATATTTATTGACATATAACAAATTCTTATATCGATATTTGTCAAATTATTTTGGGTATTAATTTAATTTTAGTTTGAAGTTTTTTTTTTAATTCATACACTACACACATACACTATACTTTTGACACTCACTAAACACGTTTGAAAATTTGCAACTGCACGGTACACACACGGACTACAAATGAAAGAATGAAATTCAATGCTAAATTGTTCTACACGATTCGAATGAATTTCGCAACATAAATGCACAACAAATGACTGATGCGTTGAACTTGGCACTGGCCATTTCACCGTTCTTTTGTTGGGCACTGTTACACAACCCGCACAGCCACTGGTTTTTTACGTGAACCTGTTTCATCTTTTAAATTTGTGCACTTCAGATGATAATAATTTTTGCAGTTTATACACATTATCACATCTTTAATGTTTGTAAAAAGTTCTTTGCAGGTTTAGCACGAATTGACCATGGTTAAACAAATTAGTATCCAGTAATCACAAAGAGGTAGTAATGTCCGTGTGTAATCGATGAAGTTGAGCGCGTGACGAATTCAAGCAGAACCAAACAACTACGAATATGTTCTTCTGTTTGGGTATATGCTTCTTTGCAGAATTTAAATTAAATATCGGAAAATCCAATATCACTCCACACACTATGGGATGTGGAAAACACATGGGCATGGAAAGCCAAGAATATTTTTCATAAAAATGTTTGCTTGATCCATCCTTCCGTTTATAATTTATGATCATGTCGGGTTGAGTGCGACCTGTTTCTACTATCTTTTTGCTCTAACTGAACATCTATCAAGTCACATCGTGTGGTACACGGATGGGTCGAAGACAGACGAAGGAACAGGGGCAGGAGTCTATACTAAAACCAACAAATTTAGTATCTCCAAACCCCTAGGTCAATATACAACTGTCTTCCAGGCAGAACTTATAGTCATAAACCTTGCAGCAGGGGAGAGTACTCGAAAGGGATATACCAATAAGACCATATATATTCTCTCCGACAGTCAAGTTGCTATAAAAGCAATTGCAAGTCCCAAAACAACCTCTAAATTGGTTTGGGAATGCCAACAAAATCTCAAAAACCTAGGTACTCGAAACAAAGTAACTCTGAAATGGGTGAAAGGACATAAGGGGATCGAAGGAAATGAGAAAGCGGATGCCCTCGCAAGAGAGGGTTCCGAACTTGTAACGCAGAACGCCGAAGTGCTATAGGGGAACGAAGCTCTTTAGGCCGTACAGGCAACTCAACAATCAAAAGATAAAGAGAGCTTCTCTGTGAGCTAAGCAGCGGCACATGCTTGCTGTAGCTCAGTGTCGGAGAATTTGGGCGGGGTTTTTGCCGCTCACAGCCCCTGTCCTGCACATGTATTAAAAGGGATATCATGTGCCTAGGGATATAACAACACAACAAAAGGAAATGAAAAGAAATTTTAAAGGGGGAAACTACGGTGTCGGCTAACTCAAGCGCCGTGAATGCTCGTGGGCCCCGCTGGTGTCGAGCCCTGGCCTTCTATACCCGCGAAAATCAAATAAAAATTGCCCTACCGTGAGCCCCCATGGCCACAAAAATTATATTAAAATTTGGGAGCTACCTAGCTGAAACATCCTATACTCTGGAAACGGGCTGGGGATCTACATATTAAATTACATGGAGGACATCACAAACACGACGGCACAAAGGGTACTCATCCGTTATTCCTCTGGGTGCGGGCGCGCATGTGGCGGCACATAACCTCACTTCGTCTGAGGTGGGTATCACTTGGATATTTTTTTTTCATGCACTTTCTTCTTTTTTTTTACACACAGCACTTTAATTTTCACAAACAAAAAAAAACGAATGTAATAATTTAAATAAATTAACACAAAACCGAAAACTCAAAAAAAAACTACACGCGACTAAAAATGTGCGGACAGAGCACGGCCGATACGTCCGCCTTCACGATAAGTACCCCACTCGTCGATCTTGGGTCGTGTCGTCACTCGCCACGACACTCGCACCCACACCACGACACGGCTAATCTCAACCGGCCACTTGCAACGTCTTCTCTTCGCTATAAAGATGATTAAAACAAGTTTTGCATATAATTGCATGCACTTGTCTTAATCATCAATACACCGAAGTTGTCTTTTGTTGGTGTGCCGATGAGCCTCAGAGCTGAGCTGCACCGAAGCCCTCAGTCTTAGTAAAACGAACCTCAGGGCAGTGACAGGTCTTATAACCGGTCATTGCACCCTACGGAAACATCTGCATACAATAGGGATCTACACACAAGACCCACTATGCCGCCACTGCATCGAAGATGAGGAATCAGCCTAGCACGTTATTTTCGAATGTCCCGCTCTTATGAGCTGGAGACAAAATTTCTTTGGGGCTCAAGCTACCAGAATGGGTGCACCCAAAGTAAACCTGGTTAACTTTCTTCTCAGTTTTTTTGTTCAAATTAAAAGGAGAAACGTTTGTTCCTACTACAACTTTATTTTTTATAATGCATATACAAGTATTTCGGGAGTAACTTGCTCCCTTCTTCAGTGCTTACGTTTCTAATTTACAATGGCTGAGAGTGTTGTTTATATTGTGTCGAATTTGAACTACAGGTAAAAAAATTAATTTGAGAAGGTTAAAAGGTTGAGTTTACGTTACAAAAGTAAAAAGTTATAAAAATAGGAAAATAACAATTTTAACATCTACCTGGATTATCTGCTAATTTTACTCGCTAGTTTTATTAGTCTCGTTGCGCAATTGCCTTCGTCTTCGTTCAATCGTTCCTCTGTGTTGATCTTCATTATTTCTACGCTCTCTCAATCAAGAGCGACTTTCTTCTCAGCTTTTTACGTAGGACAGAGCTCATAACCTGGAACTCTCTCGCTTAGATGGGAAATACAATAAGCCAATAGGCTGCAGTATTGGGCGCAACCAGCTCAACCTATCATAGCGCCCTATCCATCCATCCATCCATCCACTGTCAATTTCTCCTTGGAGTTTTCAACTGCCATGACGAAGGGCTTATAATCGTCATAACATAAATGAGGTACCGTCAAACCGTCAGCCGTATTCACCTTCATAGAGGTCGTTACACTATTAGTAGATTATTAATGCATTCCTGTAGAGTTGAAATTATCATGTCGTTCAATATGGGACTTCGGTGACTTTTATGAGCTCTTTTGAGAGCAGAATTTGATACTTTACGATTTTATGCATTTTCATGCTTAACTTTACCTGGTATTGTGCAATCCCGCAATGCACAGGGTTGTTGAATACCCGTAATTATAAAATAACTCGAAGTCGGTGTAAAAATTTAAAGAAAACTTTATTGCCTGTTCATTCATTTATAAGAGAGGGAAGGTTTGCAGAAACTTCAATTGAGTCTTATAAATTTTAGGGTATTCTAATTAAAATACGAAAAATATTTTAAATGAACGCCAATATCTCCTTAAAAAAAAGCTATCGATTTTATAGAGTATTGTGTATATGTTATATTCAACAAAACTTGTTGAGAACTCGTTGCCTAAATCACTAACGACAATAATAATAGTTTTGTTTGACAAAGCCTTTTGGAAAAGGTCTTCACGGTGTTTTTATAATGTTAATTAGGTCGTTTTCAACGTTGACAGCGAACGATGTTTGAGCTTCAAACACAGACGTCTTACCATCTCATTTCTCATCGCACATACAAAGGCAACGCCAGTCTGCCTAAGGCTTGACAGATCGTGGGCCATGACAATGTCTAGCCGCACTTGAAACTCGATTGTCGTCAAATGACGCATTTTTCGGTGACAGGCGGAGCTGATTGAATTCCTTTAACACGGCTTTGGCCCCGGCACACTACGAACGGCCACACAAAGGCCCCTCTTCGTTCTCTGATTATCTGGTATTTTTCGCAAGCACCAAATTGAAAAGTGAGATAAATTCCACCAACGAAATCGTTTTTGCTCAAGTTGTGATGCCAATTTATAATCGTTCAGTCACACGCAATGCAAATGGTACCAACAACAGTATTGTACTTGTAGATACATATAGAGAAAAATTCCTCAGTGACGGTAAACCCCTATCGTTTGCGGAATTTTCTTTCGGCTTCGGCTATGCCGATATCCTTAATTGATAAATTATACTCTCTAGTACCATGTACAATCAGCTAACCATTTTTAGATTCTTTTATTCCATTTTAATTGAATTCAATAATTATTCATGCATCCTGCATTATTTTAACCGAGAGCAAATATGAGGAATATTCGCACAAAACAAGACGGTTGAGTCTGTGTCACGTTCAAGTTTCTGACTTTCCACATCACCGACAATGGCTTGCGCTTAGAAACACTCTTCGACTCACTTCCATCAAACAACGTAAAACTGTTGCTGGGAGACGCCAAAGTTGGAAACGTTAGCTGCCATAAACGATTGGGATGACAGCCTCCACGATGAAAGCAACAACATAGGTCAGCGACTTATAGAGGGAGATTTCAATGTATGTGGCGTTTCCGCCTGGTGAACGGGGAAGAACACGAACACGCGCGCTAAAGCAACAAAACTAATTTTCGCAAACAATGTAAATTAATTAAAAAAAAAATCGCGAATCATTACACTTGTGAAGAATTGGGACCTGGTTACCGTCAGATTCTTTTGTGACATGAAATATTTGTCGAATTTCTTTTTGACATCTTGAAACTTGGCTTTATCCATGTCCATGCAAAACAAATTATAAATATTAACACCTTTCGTTCCCATTGAATGTAACATTATCGCAATACGCCTTTTCTCGGAAGCACTATCAAGACCTGTCGCCAAAAGATAAATTCGAAGTGCTGCCACCATTTCATTTTGCGGCTACATTGTCGTATCCCGTAAAAATCCAATTTAAGAATGGAGTTGGTTTGCTGAGGGACAAAGCTCGCTTTCTCCTGTTGAACCAGGTCCGATATAGCCTTTTTGGATGGGCCTGCTTCTGGATCCATAGTCATCTCGCTTGAATCCGGACAATCCGCCAAATCAATATTAATGACTATTTACTTTTAGTCAACCTTAAATTATGTACTTTTACTTCTGACACTTCGAAATTATAAGATTTCAAAATTTCCCTGGCAGCAATTATCAAATGTATGTACCTACAAAAATTGTGTTTGGGAATGTATGTCCCCTTTCGGGGATGCAAAAATGTGTGTCAACCGGTTTCAACCGACAGTGTATGGAGCGTCTCATCAGGTGCCTTCTCAGCCGCTTCATGCACTGCCCGGGGAAGGCACGACCGGGACAGATTCCAGCCAGATGGAACTTTACCTTATACAGTGTCAACGAACATTTCTAGGTGCGAATCATGTTTTCTAGACTAACCAGTTGTTAGTCTCATGACCCGCCACTCACCAACACGCGTTTCTAGCGTAGCGCTAGTGCACACTTACGAGTGAAAAATGTGTGTTTGGACGCAGCCTCCGCACCATCGTCAGTTACGATCGGCCACTCTCTGCCGTCCATTTGTCCATGATGTGGACAACACGATTCAAATGTATGTACCTACAAAAATTGTGTTTGGGAATGTATGTCCCCTTTCGGGGTTGCAAAAATGTAAACCAAATTATTTGATTGTAATAGAATACAAGTCTAAATATATTGAAATTGCATTACTAACTCAAAATTACACAGCAAAAAATGTAATTATTAATCTTAAATTTATATTTGCTCGTCATGGTATTCCCATGTCACTTGTGTCGGATGGTGGACCTCCATTCCAGTCGGTTGAATTCAAATCATTTCTGAAAGATTGGAATGATGAACATGTAAGCCTGCGGAAAACAAAACAACTAAAAGGCCAGCGTAAAGTAAAACACGTTACTTCGCCCGTTGTTCGCAGTAGACTGCCTTTTATTGTCTCTATCGTTATCTTGTACATGTATGGGTGTGTTAGTAGGGATGTACTTAAAGTATGGTAACTATATCTATCTATGTAGGGTTGGGCTTAACGTAGAATAATTATATCTTACATACTTTGACGTCGTCGTCATCATCATCGTCGTCGCTCATATGTACCGACTCGGCATCTGTCACCTGCTCCTCGAGCCGTTCCGGGTGTAAATTTTTCCACATATCCGTAAGCCGTACGATAAGGGCTGCCTTGGCTCCCGTGGTAGTAGCGTTTAGGGCCCGAAGTTTTCGCTTGAGCTCCACCACGCTCGCGCTCTCTAAGAAATTTACTGCTGCTGGGCTCACTTCGTTCGGCATGGTAAGAACGATGATCACAAAGATTTTCGACGCGTGACACGGACTGTTAACAAATAAAGCGAAAATCCACCATAAAATGTTTTCTACAACAAGTTCTTGAGCGGTACTCGTATGTACCGGTCCAGAAGGCAAGATTGTTCACGAAATAAAACACCCGAACACAAAGACTGTCGATACACGCAGTCCACTATGAATCTTTTCTCGTAGCACCCGTATGTGCAGGTCTAGATGACAAGATCGTTCACGAAAAAAACAAAAGAAAGGATAGACGGTCGCTGCAGTCCACTATCAGGACGAGCTCTCGAGCGGCACTCGTATGTATGTACCGGTCCGGACGGCGAGACACGAAGACTGTCGAATTTCAGAGTCAACAACAATGCAAATCTTTTGCGCAGCACCCGTATGTGCTGGTCGTTAATGCCAAGTCGATTTACACCAAATTATTCGCAAAAACACAAACTCGGACGGAACCCGTATGTATCCGATCCAAATACTAAAAATTTTTCTGCGAACACTCACGTAAACTAACAATTGGGGCACATATCCCACTTCTGAAATGTAAGCCAGCGCAAAACAAAACAACTAAAAGGCCAGCGGAAAATAAAACACGTTACTTCGCCCGTTGTTCGCAGTAGACTGCCTTTTATTGTCTATATCGTTATCTTGTACATGTATGGGTGTGTTAGTAGGGATGTTCTTAAAGTATGGTAACTATATCTATCTATGTAGGGTTGGGCTTAACGTAGATTATATCTTACAAACACATTGACACATTGTCACAAGTCCTTATCATGCCCAATCGAATGGTCAAGCAGAAAGTTCTGTAAAAATTATAAAAAATATATTGAAAAAATGTCACGAATTAAACAAAGATGCATATATAGCACTTTTGCATTATTTTGTTTATTAAAACAAAAACTTTTGTTTTAATTAACTATTAGTCTGCATTTCGGGTAGATTTCAACTCATCGTCAGCAGAACGCGTTTAAAGAACTGAGGAGAAAATGTTACAAACGCGTGTAGTATATTTTTTTTGTAACTATGCATCCACGGACCCCATCATTCACGGAACCCAACCCACAATCCCGGTAGCTGAGCTAGGGCACGGGCACGCGTCGGGGTCACTTTCTCCATCAGTACCTGTTGGAGAAAAGAGAATAAGCAGAAGGCTACAAATGGCGCCCAACGTGGGGCTACTTACCGCCTCGTTCCAGCCATGAATTGACAGGACGTCGCTGTGTTATTTCGTTTTATCTTACATCACTTAACGTTCATCGGGCATTTAATTTAATCAATGTGGGGCTACATACCGCCTCGTTCCAGTCATGAATTGACAGGACGTCGCTGTGATTTTTTTTTTGACGCACTTGCGTGCACTCACACACACATGACCTATTCACACAATTGGGGTGACGAGATTCCAGATCGATCGGGTCTGATATCTTGTTCGCACTTTTCACTCTTGATTAGGGGATTTGTTCCACAGAGGTTTGCACATGTCATGGTATGCTAACGTTGTGTTTTTTTTTTTCAAAAAATATTGGTAATGAGCAAGACCGTTTTTTTTTTAAACAAAGTCGAGCCGCTCAAAAATGTAGTTCTGAAACCCAACCATCAGACGAACACACACACGCAAGGAAATGTGCTCCTGAAGAGCACACGAGAGTGTGCACGATATTACTGCAACGTCCCCCATACACACACGTCCACACACAAGTCCATCTACACGATCTTCGAACATGCCGTTCACATACCGATATTAGTGCAGTGAACGGTTCACTCAGTGCACTAATACTAATGCGCGAATGCCTGTATGTGAACGAAATGCAAATTATCTATGTATTTAGATAAAAATATAATAAGTTTATAGTCCCAAAATCCGTTTGAGACTACAGGTATCCCTCGACTTAGGACGCTTCGACTTAGGACATTTCGACTTACAACGCGGGAATAATTTAGACCACGACTCGAGTTACAACAATTTTTGTTTCGACTTACAACGCGATTTGAAAAGAAAAGAGATTCGTATCAAAACACACGTTCAAGTATTAACACAGAATTTTCTTTTCTGTTTTTACTCAGTTTCTTTCCTGGTGCTTCTATAGCTTCTATTTTATTTGTTGAGCTGATATATAAAGAAGGAATTGTGTTTTGGTAAAAGCAATTAGTTGCTTCGTTAAGGACCTTTTAAACAAGTAAATTTCAACACTAGTGTAAAGGATTAGGCCAGCATAAGTCTATTTACCTGCGGCGGAAAATAGTTCCTGATCAATCATTAATTACACGCTTTTGAAACGCAGAGCACTGTATGCCCGAAAATTGAGCATAAATTTAATGCCGGCCCCACACTGTTCAGGGTTTGCCAACCGTGCGGTATAAAAGATCAAAGTTGTGAACACACGCTTGGTAGAGACAGAGACGATGTTGAATTCCCCCATCGCCTCTGTCTTTGCCAGGCGTATGTTGTCTACAACGTTGACTTTTTGTATCGCGCGGTTTAGCCACCCCGGACAGTGTGGGTGCAATCTAAAGTAAACAATATCCCATATAAAAACCAAAAAGATATAAGCTAGGCAACCTCTTAATGGGGCTTGAGCCTTTCGAATTCAACTAAATCCTTTATTTGTACCAAGGAACACGCACACAATAGAGAGTTTTAGCAAGTCGTAAAATCGCGGTGGTGCCACTTGGCAGTGTACGTCCTTAAATTGGTAGCGTTAAAATTATGAATTGTTACTGGATCTAATTTTTCGGCCTTAAATTAAGCCGAACACACTATTCACACTATCCTAGGATACGGCAGCAAAGAAATATTTAAATTTTTATTTAACCTTTTTAGTGTTTGCACGACTTGCCTAAAGTCTAGCTATGGTGTGTAGTTACTCCGAAATAACATTTGTTACTTATTAGACTCCCTTGATTATATTTATGAAAAATATTTTTTGTACACAGAATTTTCCAACTTATGGAAAGAATGAGGAACAGTTTCTGTAAATGTAAGAAATTTAATCCCCTCTGTAAATTTTCTACAATGTGAATAGAAATTAGAATCATTTTTCATAAATTAAGTGTCTGTCGAATAATGTGAGGTGACATTTTGCTCATCCGTATCACCTTTAAATTTAACTGAACTTTTGTACTAACCTTCTGCAATAGAGTCGTCACTTTCGAATCAACATCCATTTGCCATACGGTAATTTATGTATTTTAAACTCCTTTTATATTTTCGTGATTGATAAGTAACTGTATGCTGCCTTAATTTTCACTGGCTGGGGCTCGAACTAAACTGCTAATTGCACAATTTTGCGGTCATATTTGAAGTTATGGTGATGAGAATGTGACTTTTTTCTTCAAATATAAGACGATCACAAATAATAAGAAGCGCCACAGACCCTCCAATCGTTCGGCCAGATTTTTCGATTGCAAGATAAATCGGAAACTGTAGGGACCAATGGGATTCAATTTTTTGATCTGACGTGTGGAACGTATTGCCAATGCTATTTTCCGTACAAGCTGTCATGACAATCATGTGTTCTAAGTTGCTGATATTTTGACAAAAACCTGTAGTCGTTCTTCATGCTGTGGTTGTGGCGGTCATTCTCCATCAAAACTAGCAATGGATGCCAATCTTCCATCGCCAAAAATGGTATAATTTTCGCTATTTTGTGTTGTGTCTTGTGGACCGTGAGACTGTCAATTTCAGATTGCTCGATAAATTGCCTAATGTATGTGATGTACGGGCGACAGATCTATTGTGGCCAATCGATATCCCAATCTATCGACTGAGAAATCGTCAGGTTTGTGGCGTCCTTAAGAATTTTTCTATATCAGTGTTTTCTAAATTAACCCTTCTGTCGGCACCTACTACAATATGCATATTCTATACCCAATAGGTCTGGCTGGACCTACTGAGAAAAGATTTTTATTTTTTATAAAAAGTTAAATTTTTATCGGTATAATCATTCTACCCATTCTTTACAGCCATTTGTAAACAATAAAAGCATTAAAATCTTTTTTGTAGATATACTAGAAGCGTTTTTAAGAAGACATATTTTGAGGTGGTATTTGTACAAACATGTTTCTCCCTTTTTTTCTTCTATTTTTGCTTCTCTTTTTTCATTGCGTATCCGTACAGAAAGTTTGATCAAATTTTCCAAGTCCAATATCTTTAAGGAAATATTTGGCACTCTGTTGCTAGATTTTATCGCGATATTAGTCTGCAGATTTGCGAAAATCGATAGATAGAAATAGGGAATTTTCAACCGCAAAAATCATTTCATTCTAAATTTTCCGTAAATATCTCAATTAAATCTATTAAGAAACACCATGGTAAGTCACTAATACTTAGTTCATACTATTACAAAGGAAATAAAACTCTTTTGATTTTCCTAGAATCAAATCTCAGTTGATTAGGTTATGTTATCAGACGGGATAAAATTAGGCGGACCCAATTTGCGAACTTCACGGCTTTTAAAGCAAAATCTCAGAAAATTTTATCGTTTATTGTACAAATTTAATTTTAATGACTTTATCACATTATAAATAGGAGATTTTTGATAGATTTTAATATTTTCACTTTTTAGCTCAAGACGAAAATGGGGGGAAAAACTATAGGTCTGGCCAGACCTATTGGGTATCAAAAAGCACTATAAATTGAAAATCATCAAAAACATGCTCAAAACTTCAACCGATTTTTTTTTAATTTTTGCAAAATGCTTCTAAACATATTATTCTAGGATATCATGAAATATGAAGTCGCTGCGATATCATCTTCTATACTTTTTTGACCAATATATAGTGCCAAAGGTCTGGCCAGACCTATGTGCCGACAGAAGGGTTAAATTGTTAGAAAGGAAAAGAGAATTCTGCCTAAATACTTATGTCGCAACAAAAATTGGCCGTCTTCGTCAGTTCACAATAAGAGAGCCTAGGAGAGAGAGCCGAGTTTCGAGTTCTGACCGTGTTCTTGCCTACGTGCAATATGATTATTCGACTTACAACGTTTTCGACTTACGACGCATTTTCCTGGAACCAATTAGCGTCCTAAGTCGAGGTATGCCTGTATTTCAATAAAAGGAATAAACTTTTCGTTTAAAACACTTTATTAACTTTGATTTAACAATGACACTTAAAGTAAACTGCACTTGGATTAATTCTAAGTTGCACAAGACTTTGAATAATACTTAGTTTGAAAGTGAACTGACTGAACTGGGATGTTTAACTGAACAGTATTGGTTCTGGATTTTAAAGATGAACTGAACTAAACGTAGTGGGTGACATACCCTTTTATATTATATTTGAACTGCATGGTCAGCAATTCTCAAGTTAGGTTCCCAGCAATAGGTTCCCAGCATTTGATATAAATAATTGTGACTCATTCATTTGTTTTGATATAAGTCACGATCGAAATGAAATGATTCGTTGTTATTATCATTGGGAACATCTATTTTTAGAATGTTTATTAAACAAATAATATTTGATATTATGAGCCATTTTTATGTAAACTTAGTCGTCGCAAAAGTATCCTGAAGGGATTTATGCTCGAGGGTATCCTGAAGGGATTTATGTTCGAGGGTATCCTGAAGGGATTTATATTGAAGGGGGATTTGCTCTGTACCTATAACTCCTCCCTCCTTAAGAATAATGTTGTCCTCAACATGATTTAGATTTTCAATGTCTTTTTTGTTTTGAATATTTATCTGAATTTTAGATTTTTTGTTTTTGCAATATAGGTACAAAATGATTAGAATTATTATGCAAATTATTATTATTGTTAAAATTGTACCAAAAGTAATTGAATTTCTATTATGAATATATTTTATTTCATTTATTTTATTTAAATTTTCAAACTGATCAAGATTAAGTTTTTCAAAATTCAATTCATAAATATATCCTGATATGTTTTGTATAGGATCTAATGATAATGTGTGCTGGAAATCCTTTACATTATTATTTTTCCGTAAATCATAATTTTGCAGTTACTGAATTTGATTACATAACTTCCACTTAATTTAAAATGTTTCTCATTACAATTGTGATCAATTACATCATTTATACTTGTTACAAAAAGTAATCCTTTTTCAATTTCTTCAACTTTAGTTTTCATATTCTTAAATTTAATTATACATTGATCTGTTTTACATGATAATGTCTCTTTTAGTTGTTTAATATGTTTTTCAATTTTATAATATTGGTCATTGTACAATACAACTTCACTTATATTAATTTTTAATGTTTCATTCTTAATATTAGGAATTTTCCTTACATAGTATGATAATAAAGGATCAGATAATATAGGAATACTTATGACAAAAATAATAGTACTGTTATTTGAAAAGACATTTATATTAATATTCTTTAATTCGTCAATGGTTATTTTTTCTGAATTAATTTCATCGTAGCTTAGCAAAGATCTTGTCATAATACCTGTTTGAGCTGAGTTTACGTTATCCATGATTTTTTTCAAGTTCGTCTTTAATTAGATCAAGATTATGTTTTAATTGAATGTTAACAAGAATTTTGTTTATTTGTTTTGTTGTATTATTTACGTTATTAATTAGATTTTTATATTGTTCATTTGTTTTATTGATATTATTAACGATTTTTTCCAAATTGTTTTGAAAAGCATTATTAATAATGTATTGGTTTATTCATTGATTCGACAATTGCATGGTTATTTGTATCTATTATTTTTAAATGATCCATTATTTCAGTGTAATCATCATTATCCATCAATCCAAAAAGCCATTTATAAGCTGTTCCGACAGGATTAATTAAACCGCGTTTTTTACGATTATTGTTATCACAAATTTTAATTTTCTGAGAGTGTATATTTATAATTTTACACGTAGGGGTTGGTTTATTGTATAATTTTTCTTTTAGATTAAATAAGCTACTGTAGTGTATGGGTGGAGTTCAAGTTCGCCAAAAAGAAATAAAGAGAAAGGAAGAAAACTTAGACGGTGATTTGACTGAGCGGCCGTCTACCGCTCATAGCTAGGCATTTACTGCCGAAATATAGAGTTCCGTGAAATTTATGCCACAAAACGGCAAGCAGTTCACACTGCCGAACTTACCATTATTTATGCCGCTAAAAGGCAAGCAGTTGGTTTCTGCCGATCAGAAATCTAAAATCACAAAAACACAGGCAAGAGGTCTTGCCGCAGTTGGTTTCTAGTTTAGACTTAATTTTATTGTGCAACACTTAACCTATTTATACAGTTCTAATTCTAACTTAGATTCTATGGGTAATGCGCTATGATTTGCTGACCAAGCAGTATGCATCTTTTTCTCACCGTGCTTTACACCTGGTCGCATACATCAATGAGAAAAGATATTCGCGTACTGTCTGGCTGCATATCATGTTACAATGTGTGGATGCACTTCGGGTGCAATTATTATTGTTATGACTATAGCCCGGATTTATATGCAGTAAAAAACATCAAAATATGCCATATAATATGCAACCAAAAAACACAAAATATGCACTGAAATATGCAGTTATAAAACGAAAAATACTCAGCTGAAAACTACTAAAATCTGTAAAAATTATGCTAAAAATTGTCTAAAATAAAACAGAGGTGTTTTCAATTATATGTTTTAATTCTTAATTCATTCAATACAACAACAAAAAATTCAGCAGTTCAAATTATTTACTGTAAAATATTTTGTTTCATCATCATTTAGGATCATTTTCAGTTTACAAGTCTATTTTGAATGACAGAAAATACAGTTTCACTTCACGCTAAAAAAAAATCATTCTATTTCCGAATTACAATGAATTATCAAGTATTTTTCAAAATTTTCTTCAGTGAAACTGTATTTTCTGTCACTCAAAATATATTTGTAAACTGAAAATGATCTTTCTACGTCCACAGACGTAATGGGAGCAAATTTAAACTTTGACAGAATTAACGGGTCGGTTATTTCCGAGGGCTCCGCGTTGATACCGTTCACAATTTTATTAATATTTTTTAATTTGGTTAAGCCCACGTTTTTTCCTTGAAGATCGCGAAGTTTCGCTTTAAGTACCTCGCCAAACCTTCCTGGAATACAATTTGTTTGCTCGTCGAATGCGTCAATTAGTTGACAACTGTCACTTAAAGATAGTTGTGCACTTTCTAAGGAATTGATGGTACTTACTATGAATGATAGATTTGTTTTAATGAGAGCCAAATCATTGATAATACTTTCTTCATCTACTTCTATAATATTTAAAATTTGTTTAATACTTTTTACGTCATCTCCATCTATTTTCTCAATTTCTTTAACAACATTCATAAAATCCCGGAAGTTTTCAGCATAAAATATCGCTGCTTGAAGCCATGTCCCCCATCGAGTAATTACAGGCTGTGGAGGTAGCGGTTTGTCGGGAAGCAATTCCTTGTAGATATTTACTCTGGCAGGTGCCTTAAGAAATAATTTTTTGCCATTATTGATTAATGTATTTACGGCTGGGAACATCTCCCGTACTTTTTCTGCCAGTCGATGGCAACCATGCGCGGCACAAGTAACATGAATCATGTGCGGATAAAATTTTTTTAAACATTTCGCAGCTTTGCACATATATGTTGCTGCATCGCTCAGCAAGAGTAGAACTCTATAATTTAAGTCTGAAGTCGAAAAAGTATTACTGAGGCTCTCATTTATGAATCGGCTGATCGTTTCGTGGTTCGTTTTTTTTCAATTGTTTACATGCAATTAAAAATGGCCGCTGGTAAGTATCACTTAAAATGCCTACTAACAAATTGGCAACGTATAAACCGCGAGGATCGGTGGTTTCGTCAACAATCAGGTATATGTAGTTTTGACCAACTGTTTCTTTTATTCTCTCCATTGTTGAATTGTAACAAGACGGTATGTATTTTTTACGCAAAGTGCTTTCGTCCGGAATGTGCTGCTTTGTATACTTATGTAAAAAATTTCTAAAGGGTGTTTTGGTCAAGTTCCACAAAGGAATTCCAGAGGAAACCAACGCGTAACAAAGGTCCTCACTAAAGCTGTTGCTTTTCTTGGGGACGTTGGGTAAAAGCTGCTGCTATGGCCCTCCACCCGATGTAGGAGCGAATTCAGCGGCCTTCGAATGCGAACCTACAATACAGGTATTTTTGATATATTTAATTAAACGAAAAAAATGAACTGTAACTACATATTTTGAAAATATTTTACATTATCAATTTGAGACTGGCTTAGAGAGAAAGCTACAAAACCTTCGGCTCTTGACTATTAGTAAATTAAAATGATAAAATGTGAATTTACACACCTGTCTTTATGTGCTGATCGATTTGAAATTCTCGGTTACATACAATCTGTTTATTGCACAAATTGCAGAAAACAGCTTTTCCGTCCGTTGAAAAAACTTTCCTATTTTTGTTAAAAGGCTGTATCCAAATGTTCAATTTTGCACTCAATGTTGCAGGTACTTTGGGCATTGTTACTTTTCGGCACTTGCAAAAATTTTAATTAAATTTGACTTTCCGACTCGAAGGTAAACAGTACACTGTTTTAATGTACTTTAAACTTTTCAAGGAGGATTTTTTGTAGAATTCAGACTTGCAACGTTTTTTTGGGTTATCCCGAGTTTGGATAACAAACTCCATATAATATATACCGTCTAACCCACCTGCTTTTGTCCCACATGAAATTTCATTACCCAAACCTACGCGGCATAACAGAACTAAATATGATTATCACCAGCATTCTCGGTCGCATGCAAACATTATTCGCGCCAAAAATCTCATTGATGAACTTTTACAAGGGACCAATGAGCGTGGTGCTGATTGTGGTCCGGAGTTTTGTATTGCCTGGAAGTAATATTGATACAAAAACCTAATTTACCGTCTCTCTTAATTTTTGATGTTTGCTTTTTTGAAATGTCTTTTATTATTTTTCTTCATTTTTGGAGAAAAAATGAGGTTTTTGAACAAAAAAGTATAAAAGGCCGAAATATGCAAAAATATGCACTAACCCCTAAAATATGCACTAACCCCTCAAATATGCAAAAATATGCAAAAATATGCAATTGCATATAAATCCGGGCCTTAGTTATGACTTATGACTATCATGCACTATGTTTGATAACAAGATATGATTATACATTTATTGTTGTTTTCGTCTTGTTTACTGTTTGGCATGTTTGTTTGGTATTTACATACAATACACTACACTACTATAATTTTGTGGATCAAATGTTAATACTTTCAATTCTCCTTCAATAGTTTTAATTGTTTCAATTACATATGGATCTATTTCTTTGATTATTTCATCAAGGGCTTTTTTTATATTGTTTTAAATCAATTTTATGATAAATTCTACGACAATCCTTAATTAACTTGGTTGGTTCTTTTTTTTATAAGTACTATTCCGGATACACTATTTAATTTGTCGATGGTTAGTTCCATTTTGATTACATTTATGGAGAATACAGAGAGTAAACATAACGTTGTTATGATTGAAGATTTCATTGTTGAATTTTCTGAAAAGTATTATTACTGAAATTAATGATTATTGAATAATTTTGTTATTTATTATTTCTAATATCATTTTCTGTCTAAAATATTGAATGTTTTGCTGTGAAAAGTCTACTGTTTTATTTCCTGCTAAATATTCTGATAAGATACAAACGAATACTCCACAGTCTGTTACATTACTTTGTTTGGGATTATTTTCAACGTTTATTTTATTAAATTCTGAAATATCTAGAGTTTTATTTTGTTTGTTTATAGATTCTTCTCCTAAGTAGTCTGCTAAGGCATTTAGTAATTTGTTATTTTTATTTCCAAGTGAGTCATAATATTTAATTGATTTTTCTCTAAAGTCTATAATAGCCAAACACCAATGGTTTCGATTGACATGTCTTGGAATCAATATTATATCAAACTCGAATATATTGACTTTTCTAGTCCATCTGCTAACGGAATTATAACCTGATTGAAGTAGTTTATATGTGAAGAAAGTACTCATTGAATAGACTTTTGGTAATATTTGGTTTTCCTTATTTCTTTCAACTATTAGATTAAAATAGAAATTAATTATTTGATCATTTAGTAAATTATTTTCTTTCAATGTATTAATATCCTCTCTTTTTATTATATATCCATATTTTCCATCTGGTGTTTTACTATTTATCATATCACATGGGAGTTTTTACTAATTTAAGAAACACCACTTCAAGCAGCTTTTCCCTTACAGCTTGGCCATAAGCTAGCTTCTCATTCAATAATTCGTATCACTATAAGATAACGCATATAACTGCGGGGTTTGTGGAACATTTAGTATACACCTATCTCTTTCTTTATGAAGCTATTTAATTTAACTCCACCACTACTCCCTTTTCTTACATACATTAAACCTTTTAACCTTCGCTTTCATGATATCTACCCGGGTAGATATTTCAATTTTCGTTTACTTATATCTGAAAGGATTTTCAAAAAAATTCAAAATGCTTCCTGCTCAGTTATTCAATTTATTAGTTGATTATGATAGTATAAAAAAAACAAATTTTTCAGTTGATTTTCACATTTTTTTTTCGATTTTGTGTTTTTGTGGGCATAGGTTCATGAATATCTACCGGGGTAGATACATATAAATTTTTATGATAATTGTGTTTTTCTTTGAAAAGTGAACTAATCAGTTGAAATTCATTTTGTTTTTTGAATGCAGCTTGATTTTTTAAAGCCAAAAAAAAAATTGTCTCGAAAATTTGAGTCGGCTTATGTGGATTGTCCCATATAACAGTCTTGACACTTTGTTTGCGTCAAACTGTGCTCCACACAAATTGGCTTCTTACACTTAACACATGATTGCCGGGTAGCTCTTTTCTTTTTGGAGTCTCGGTAGCACAAGAAGCAGCCTCCTTTTTGCTTTATACGCCCGCTGGCATCCCTCTGTGGCTCATCATCTGCTTCAAAGTCTTCAGACTCTCGATTAGTAATTGCTTGACCTAGAATATAAAAACTGGTTTATATTTTTCAGACTATAATAAATTATCCTCAATACCCAATATGCACTCGATAGCCGTTCTAATGCTAAATTTGCTGATAACCATTGGTTTGCGAGCCCTGGTTTTTATTTGGGGGATGCAGAGGCTTTGGCCCAAGTTCATTAGAAAGAGTCTGCGCCTCGAACTCTTTACAGAACCTCCCGGATTGTTCGCTGTATAAATTATGTATCCCGCCAGCCCTCCTATGTCCACTAAATTATAAAACATCGCTACGGGCCAACGATTAGTCGCCCTTTTGGTCGTATATTGTGATAGCATTTTATCCATCCCGTCAACCCCGCCTTTCGTCTTGTTATAGTACAAAATGATCTCGGGTTTTTGCTTTATATCCGAAATAGAAGAGTCGCGGTGCATGGATGATAAAAGCACTACGGCTTTTCCTTTAGCTGGTACGTACGAGCAAATTGTTGCATTGGGCCCAAATCCAAACTGGGTGGAAAATATCTCCCTTCTGGGCGAGGCCTTGAATGCCTCTGGAATATAGGCTTTATTTTTTTTCAGTGTGCCGACGATAGTTAAATTCCAATTTGTCAATTCCCGAAGCAATGGGAGTGACGTGAAAAAGTTGTCCATGGTGACATTGCGCCCAGAATTTTTGTAAGGAATAACTAAGTCCTTGACAACTCTTTCACCTTGGTTTATATCTCGATTATTGCCTACTTTACCCGTATAGATCTGTCCATTGAGAGGGTAGGATGTTGAGGCGTCACAGGCCCACCAAATTTTTATTCCATATTTTGCAGGTTTAGTTGGTATATACTGAGTAAATTTGGTCCTGCCCCTGTACCCATAGAGTTGCTCGTCGACAGTTATACATTCATAACGTCGAAAATATGATTTAAGATTTGAGTTGACCATTTCAAATACATCCCGTATGGGTGCCGCCTTGTCTTCAGCCTGACGAGCAGCCCTGGTGGTATGATTGTCAAACCGTATGAACCGCAAAATATTTTGGAAACGATTTATGGACATTGTAGCGCGATACAACGGAAACGAATTTTGCTTCCAAAGCTCTGCAAGCTTTTCTTGGTTGGACTTTTGAGCCCCCATAACGAGTAAAATGCCCAGGAAGGCAACAAACTCTTCGTCGGTAAGTGGCGTCCATGCAGTTGCTTTGGAAGGATTTTCCAAGTTCCATTTCTTATAATATTCTTCGGCTTTTTTATTCGTGTAGCGGCAGATCATATCCCGAATAGGGGCACTAAATATACAAAAGAAGGTATCTACTGGATTTAAATTTTTTTTTATCGGATTAGGACCCATGAATTGTGGCTCTCGAATAATATTATGGGCTCTTTGACGGGCAAATGTGTTGGTACTTTTGTACCACTTTGTTCCATCTTTGCTGGTAAAGAATTCATCAGCCTCCGGTTGATCTTCACGTTCACCGCTTTCTTCATTTTCTGATTCACTTTCGGAATCAATTTCTATTTCAATGCTATCGCCAGCGATTTCTTCATCGGAGTTCAACAATCCAGCTAAATATTCTTCATCCTTGCCGGTAATTTCAAGGTCTTCATTATCTGAATCGGATTCAGCCGCAAACATATTTCGAAAATATTGCTGTTGTTCCTCATAGGGCAATCTGTACCATAAAATAATATTACTTACTTTTTGGGGACCATTTATACCTTAACCCTCGGATGGTTCAGTGGGGTCTGACAGACCCCAGAGAAATTTAAATCTTAAAATTTTCATAGAAAAAGTCATTGAATGGTATTTTGATGCAGATGTAATTTAAGTATGTGTCACATACGTTCACTTAAGCATTAATTTGTTTGAATATGTGATTTTGTTAATAAGTTATAGCAGTTTGAAAGTGCTCTGGGGTCTGTCAGACCCCACGAACCATTTACGTATGCATTTTTTACAAAAGGACATTTTTCGTTTTGTGGAAAATTTTCGAAGTACATATGTTATTTGGAAAACAATGAAATGTAATAACAATGGTCGGGCAGTGTTGCAGCTTTGTAATTAGAGTACATTTGTGAAATAAGATATGTTATTTTTGAAAGAAATGGAGAATTTAGGGTGTTTTGAATTAGGGATTTTTTTAAATTTTAGTCAATTCATTCAAAGTTATGCCTTTTTTTACGTGGTTTTCATTTATGAGGATCTCCTTACACTATTGTGTCATCACCTTATGACTTTTAATTCAAGTCTTAAATTAAAGACTTTTCTGAGCGTATGAAATAGGTGGGTATTTTATATAACACACAAAGCTTCCTCAACAAACTTGGCTATACGCTTGTCGAACCTCTTCTAAGAAGGAGTAAATCGAGGGTCAATATTCGTAGAAGCACAGTGCAAAATACTGACGACATTTTGCGGGTATTGTTCAGATTGCCCCCTCCCCCATGAGGTCTGATGCCCCAGGCCCCCCATTGGGGTCAGATGGTCTGCCAAAGAGGCAAAAATGTGTTCTATGCCCACGAACAAAGGATTGGAAGACACACTGCAATTGCAACGAGCGCGAAAAGCCAATCTGCGAAGAACATCGAGGAAAAAAGCTGTGAAGAATCCTCTAAATATTGACTAAGCTTGGATCCCGATTTAAGAGAAACTATTAAGCTTAGCTACAAAATTTTGATGTACTTATCTTTTCTAATTAGTATTAAATACGTTTCGACTAATAAAAATACAATTTTGTAAAAATATTAGTTTTTATATCAATTTATTTGTGATAAGCTCAAATTCTCCTCAAATTTGACACCACCTAATTTTTCCTTCCACATACTGAAAACTGCTGTCCGAATTCCACTTTTTTTATATACCACTTAATCAGAAGGCTTCACAGTTACTTCTAGTTCAAACAAATGTGCCAAAAAAGCAAAAATTTAAGTTTTAGAGCGATTTTTGCCTTGGGGTCTGTCAGACCCCACTGAACCATTTACGTATGTAAAATTTACCTGAACCATCCGAGGGTTAAAAATAAAACCTGGAAATTGCTGCTGCAGACATATATTCAAAATTGTTGCGACTCATTTTCACTTTCACTATTCCACAAGACGAGATAACTAGAAATGATCCACAAGTGATAACATTCGCAAAAATTTCATAGTGCTCTTTCGGGTTCCGTTATATCGTCCAGACATACTCTGAAGCGAGTGCGAGTGCTGTGTGCTGATTGTTTTGTGCGGCCTGTAGCAAGGTCGAACAAACACAAAACAAGGTATGTATATCAGCACAAAAGCGTAAAAAAACAATCAATTGGGGATTTTGAACTCAAGTCTACGAGTGCAGGGTGCATTTGATGTTCATAGGGTGCACTTTTTTTAATACTATCACTAAATACGATAAAATACCTTAATTTTTAGATACAATAATTATATTTTTAATTGAGTATTAGCGTATAAATTTCTTAAGTAAAAAAAAACATTTTATACAGGTACACATTTCATGCAAATAGATTGAATTACTCTTTATCTACCCGGGTAGATACTATGAATCCACGAAGATAAAAATCTTCATGAAAGCGAAGGTTAAACGAAATCTTAACTTTAAAATTCAAAGTTGAAGCAATTATTTAATCAACCTTTGATCTTTAAAACACCTAGAGATACATTCTCATTCTACCATAATTATGTTATGCTTCAAATCTATGATCAATCAGAATAAAATTTCATGGTGAAATTTAATATGTTTGCCACCAACTATTATATTTTTATGAATCAAATTAAGACAACTATCTTTCATGAAACATACTTATTGTTATAACATGATGTTACTCTAGTTGTTTCACTACTCTACTTCAAGAGTAGCTGCCGCAAGTCGACTTATTGTTTTTTTTTTCGCCTGCCAATATCAGCCAAATTCATATGTCAATTTTTAGTTCAAACCAAATTAATTTTTTTTTTATTCTATAATAATACTTTCACATACCTTGACCACACTTAAATATTCACGATTCCGATACTCACGATAATGACACCACCTCTTTTTCACCTGATCATTTTGAACCCGATACATACATTCCATTTTCTTTGCTCTCAGGTTCCAGGTAACATCCTTGGGTTCGCCTGTTGCTAGTTTGGTCTCTCTTTCACTTTTTGGACATAAGAACTGCCTTACACAATCCGATCCATTGTCCAATTCATTTCCCTCTATTGACCCTTTTTTTGTTTTTATCTACTATGTACATATTTCACAAATTAATTCACCAAACACTCATCCACTATCGGATCTTAACTTTCTTGGATTAATTTTTTTTTAATGAATTCACTTTTCATTATATTTTTTTTTATAAAGGAATTGCACTGCACATTTTTAAGGCAATGGGTCTGGGCCCATAACCTAATGGAAATTTCACTATATTGGGTTATCCTTTCTTGAATGAATGAAAACACTTTCTTTACTTTATCATCACTTTCTTTATTTTGAACTCATCTGTATTCTTTAAGCTTTGCTCAAGAACTAACAACTGAACATGAACTCGCGGACCATGAACTCTATGTAATATGTGTATATGTATCTAAGTATCAGAATAATTATAAATTATACTTTATGACTAGCGATAGTCATCTATAAACAAAAACTTGGTCCTCTGTATGTAGCATTGTATCTGAATTCAATACTAGAAAGAACGATTAAATTTTTGTTTATACATATTCTCAAGTGGATATGTGGTGCAGTGCATTTTATGATTGAAATCTCATAAATATCCAACATGTTTCCCATGCAGCGATGTAAATAGCATCAGTTGCTGTGTAGTGCCGTAACAAACGCTCCGCTTCGCCCGTTACGCTGCCCTTTAGATACCACAGCTTCTCGCATTCTGCTATAGGTTGTTTGTGCACCAGCTCGTGGAAGAGGTCCCGAAACTGTCTCCACTTCGATTAATCGCCATCATACTTAGGGAGGCTAACCCTGGGAAGTTTCACGGGCGCTTGTGTTGCTCCAGGTGAAGGTGGCATCGCATTATTGATAGGTTCCTGTAGCCGAATCAGTGCGTTGGTTACCCTATCCTGAAGGGTGTAGTATATGTCCATGTTGTATACATCGATAAACGACTCGGTATCAAAAGTCCAGATTTTTTTATGGAGCCGTTCGATATCGTTCCAAGTTTGCTGTAGAGCCCTCGCCTTGAGTTGACAGTACTGGGAGAAAATCCGTCCGTGGGTATTCCGTTAATTTATCCCATGGCAATGGTGATTAGGGACTGTTAACTGCGAATGACTTTTGCGACTTGAGAAGAGGCACTAGCTGTCAGCGTAAGTGCCGCAGTATCTGCAGTAGATTTATTGTGTGAGCGATTCCAATCTGAGGATTGTTGATGGGCTCTCCAGGTTTCGAAGGCCTTTCCACTGATTCGATGATTGTCGATATGCTACCTCTGGCATGCCAATAACCGGTTTGAATGGCGTTGTAGTAGTCCATTGTAAAATACGGATGCTCCGGCTTTGGTCCAAAAGTTGTCCGGATGTCGTTATCAACACTATCGAAGCAGTCTCACAACGTGTCGAGAATCTGCCGTTTAATTTTCCTGTACGCCAAATTCTTCCGGTCGGGTGATTCCTACTTGTAGCTGTTCACTTCACGTTGAAGCTAGTTTACTAACCACTCGGCACGTAACGATGAATCCGCTGAAATAGCAATGCGTGATCCTTAGCGCAGCATCATGTCGGGGTCACCAAATGTTTGAAGCTGGAGGAACTCTTTTCTTCCTCCTGAGAATAAAATGACTTGGCGTTGATGATACGACTCCTCCTGTCTATATTTTATTTCAGTCTTTTATACATAAGAAAAGCTTATTCAACAAAAATGATTATTCGCAATTGAGTACGCGTGCTGGTGTCAAAGATCTTATCAGTTTTTGATGTTTCCATGTTGCGACGAGGTGGGAAGTGCAAAAGAGTATTGTGTTTCTCGGAACATTGCTTACAAGATCCCCTGGTGCAGGATCCCGCTAGATGTCCTGGTTGCAGACAATTCAAGCATCGATTAGGCTTTTTGATTACGGTGAGTCGCTGTGCTGGAGTTAACTTCATAAATGTTGGACACAAATATGGCGGATGATTGTCCGTGCATGAAATGCAGTGTTCTGCAGTCGTTGATGCCAGTGCTCTGGATGATGTCGGTTTCCCCTCCTCTAATCCCTTGGGCCTTGTGCCAATTGCTTCCAATGATTGGAAACGAGTTCGAGGAACACCAAAAACTCTTTCAAAGATTGAAGACTCCATGGTCGCGTAAGTGATTGCTCATATAAGCCCAATGTAGCCCTATCCAATTTTTTGGTCAATATGTCCAGTAATATTGGGTGCCACATGTTGGTTGCAATTCCCAGATTTTCTAAACTTAAAATGCACTCTTGTGTTACGTCATGTAGCGATTTTATGGTGGACGATGTTTCGATCGTATTCGTAGGTCGTGAAAGCAGACGCGTTAAGGTGGCCAATACCAATAGGCACTCGTTGTCATAGCGATTTGTTAGTAAGTAACTCCCAAACGGACACATAATTAGTTGACAAACGAGAAAGATGTTTGATGAAGCTTTGGGCTACTCCTGATAGGCTGGAGCGAAAATAACAAAAACTTTTCACAGGCTGATATCGGCTGGTTGTGAATGATTTCTGTGAACAAGTCCCAAAATTGCCTCCACTTCAAATATGTACCGTCGAACTTCGGGAGCTCGATTGTCGGCAGTTTCAGTGTTGACGTCAAGGATGCACTGCGCATGGTACCATGAACAGGTCCTTGTTGTAACCGTTCGGACAATTCAATCATCTTCATGAGAGCAGGATCTTGTAGAGTGAAGAATGAAGCTGTGTTGTAACCATATGCATCTGGATCGTCAACCAATGGTTTCGGTTGATGGAGTCTAATTGATTCCAACCATCGGTTAGACCCTTTAGTTTTACTTCGCAGTATGGTCTCGACAACATCGACGGTTCTCCACTAATTCCGTCGATAAGATGGTAGAACTGTGCATGTAACATATTGGCCCTTGAGAGCTGGAACCCGGAGCTGATCTACTTGCTTGCTGGACATCAGGATCTGTGATTGAAGTGGGAGCTTGCTGAGCGATGAGCCTTGCTATGACTGAATCCTGCGGCTTCTTCTGGCATAAGATGATAAGTTGAGCCTCAAACAGCACCTTGTATTCGTCCCTCAACTCGGTGACCTTTGAATAGTAGTCCGTGGTGAAATAATTGTGCTCTACGCTGACATCTGCTAAATCCCGGATCTCAGTGTCGTTGGCTTCGAATCTCTCATACGCTGACTCCAACTGTTGTAATCGCTCCTTGTAATAGACCTCGATGGCCCTGCGAGTGGCTGGATCTTTGTTAAAGTTGCTCACGATCGTCGGAATCTCCTTGCCAATTTATCCATGATGCTGATGATCAGTCAAATGTTTATGGAAGCCTTTTTCCTTGCGGTGTTATTTGTTGATTGGGTTGATGGCACATGCACCACAACCACGGAAAGTAATTCCTTATCAGGGTGTTCAATATGTTGGCACTTGAACCAAATATTGATAAAGTCTTTGTTCAGTATTGGTGACACTTGGATCACAATACTGTCGCGAGAAATAGATTGTCCCATTAGCACTTATGGAACTTTAACCATAAGTACTGGAATCTGAAAAAAAAACGGTTATATCATGGAAGTACTTATGGCGCTTGAACCATAGATACCTACTAGATTTTGTTTGTTAAGACTTCGAGTGAAAAGATCGACTGGATTGCTTCATAACGAGTGAACTTTATTCTTAATGATCAACTTATATATACATACCATAATTCTAAAGGAAAGTTGGTGTAGTATTTTGGAATCCCAGATGAGATATCTGCATCCAGTACAGTCAGGGGCGGCCGGTCTAAGTGGGCACGAAGGGCACTACCCACCCTAAAAAATGCTAGCTAAAAATGAAAAATAAAAATTATTTTTTAGAACATTTGATTCACTTCGGTACCTACATGCATATCTAACTTAACGTAACATAACTTTCCTTAAAATAACAATAACCATTCATTAGTACTTAATCACGATTAAATTGCCAATATAAAAAACTCCTCTCCTCTACATAAGCGAATGCTCATATTGTTGGAGGTAAATCAAAATTGAAATCAATTGAATAATTATTACCAGCGCACGCGTGAATCACCAACCATTATGTACATTGCATTGCGCCCATTCATACTTCCTTCATGTATCTGTTCATCATATCAACATCATCATCTCGCCCTAGTTCTCACCGCCTCAGACGCCAAACCACCCGACTCGACACCCGCCAAAGCACCACCGCCACTCACCCTGTCTACGATATCTCTTACAACGCCACTCGCAATATCACCCGCCATTTCTAAATCCTCGCCCGACACGTCCATTCTAACAACATCCTCATTGTCCGCCATACTCCACTATTTTTCTTTTAACACAATACGCCCGATTAAATATTTCACCAATCCACCCGAAAAAGATCTTTCTTGTCGCTACACAGTATGTTTTGTTCACAACGCCACTCGCCAGACACACTAACAATACCAAAATGAACAGGATCGTTCACGTCGCCACTAAACTGTACTTTTTCACACACGCCAAGATTGTTCCGCCCGTCGACCGAAATTCGTGAGGAAAAACACCAAAAACATCCGCGTTAGGTCTATCCCACTTCTGATTTGTTACACACAATGACACTGTTAATCCTGAAAGTATCCTTTTTTAAATGAAACACAAGAGTTGGGCGCCTATCGCCCATTTATTTTCGCCTATATGTACACTTGTTAAAATTCACACGTCCGCCAGTGACCGAGTACCAAAATAGAATGATGACGCCCGCCTGAACCTACTCATCTTCGCATTCCGTGTCGCCCTTCGCCTGTCCGCCAACTACCAGTGGGAACTAGTGACGGTGCATCGTGCCCCGTGTAGTTGCTAACAATATTTTTTTAAGCCAAGCAAACATTCTTGTGTGGTGTCGCATAGATACTTGAAGCGCCATATGCTGTTGTTGACGGCTGACCAAGAAATTTATTAAGGAATGCTGATACCAACTATCGGGTGTTTTCGTATCGCTGGTTGAGTGTTTCCCATGCAGCGATGTAATTAGCGTCAGTTGCTGTGTAGTGCCGTAACAATCGCTCAGCTTCGCCCGTTATGCTGCCCTTTGGATACCACAGCTTCTCGCATTCTGCTATAGGTTGTTTGTGCACCAGCTCGTGGAAAAGGTCCCGAAACTGTCGCCACTTCGAGTAATCGCTATCAAACTAGGGAGGCTTACCCTGGGAAGTTTCACGGGCGCTTATGTTGTTTTAGTTGAAGGTGGCATCGCATTATTGATAGGTTCCTGTAGCCGAATCAGTGCGTTGGTTACCCTATCCTGAAGGGTAGTATATGTCCATGTTCTATAGATCGATGAACGACTCGGTATCAAAAGTCCAGATTTTTTTTATGGAGCCGTTCGATATCGTTCCAAGTTTGCTGTGGAGCCCTCGCCTTGAGTTGACAGTACTGGGAGCAAAGCCGTCCGTGGTTATTCCGTTAATTTGTCCCATGGCAATGGTGATTAGGGAGTGTTAACTGCAAATGACTGTTGCGACTTGAGAAGAGGCCCTAGCTGTCCGCGGAAGTGCCGCAGTATCTGCAGTAGATTTATTGTGTGAGCGATTCCATTAACATAACTTTCCTTAAAATAACAATAACCATTCATTAGTACTTAATCACGATTAAATTGCCAATATAAAAAACTCCTCTCCTCTACATAAGCGAATGCTCATATTGTTGGAGGTAAATCAAAGTTGAAATCAATTGAATAATTATTACCAGCGCACGCGTGAATCACCAACCATTATGTACATTGCATTGCGCCCATTCATACTTCCTTCATGTATCTGTTCATCATATCAACATCATCATCTCAACCTAGGGCAGAATGTCTCTCTGCCCAATGTCGTTGAATGTTGAATGTATATAAAGCACCTCTAGCTCATCCTTCCGAGCCAGCGGTGATAAAATAACTCTCCTGGTAAAATACAGAATTTAGTCTTTTCGTTTACATCAATATAACAAAGACAAACGTAAGGTCCTTAAGCTCCAAAGGAATTTTTTTCTGAATTTTACCGGCCAGTTCTTGACAATGCTCTGTAGTGAGCAGTATATTGTTCTGTGTACAATCTATAAATGCTGTAATTATTGTAATGAGTTCCTTTCTTTGATAGGAATTGTAGGGTGTAAGTAAAACTTTCTTTTGAGGTAGATACAGTCGAACTTCCATAACTCGAAGCATCATTATCCACAAATAAAATTCGACTTATAAAGACATCGGCTTAGAGAACATTTTCTCAAAACCGACGGATTTATTGAAAATATACTCAATAATTAAACTCCCAATCAAGTACTACATACTAGTTACACTGTTTTAAAATAATTAGTGATTTGTGGCTGAAAATTTGCTTTCTTGTTATTATTTTCAATCAAGAAAGATTCCAATTTGTTTAAAGCCTTATAATGATCGTTGGATGTGTTCTCATTCGTGTTTAAATATAAGTTCAAAATTTTAAAGGAATTCTCTACATCCTGTTGGATAACTTCTTCCTCGGAACCCTCGTCATCGCTTTCCACTGAGTCTGAGTTTTGGTTCACTGATTCCGAGTTGCAATTCTCTACAATATCGTCATCAGTGAGGATACCGGCTGTACAGACCTCATCGTCCATCTCAATATAATTGTCAAGAGTAGCACTCGAAGTTGCATCATTCAATGATATCCATGCGTTGTAATCAGCTTGTATGAGGTCCCTATCGTAGTCAATATTGCTTAATAATATGAAGGGTATGTCATCCTCTTCATCCCATGCCGAATGTATGCCAAATCCAGCCTTTTTAAAGCAATTGGCTATTGTTTCCTTTTTGACATCGATATCCCATGCTTTTGTTATATGATTGATACAATCCAGAAGTGTAATATCGTGTTTGTTTTTAGCCTCTAAACGCTTAAGTGCTTCCTTCAATATCCTGCTTCGATAGTGGCACTTTAAATTTTGAATTATTCCCTGGTCAAGCGGTTGTAATTTCGAAGTCATATTTGGCGGAAAAAATGCCAATTCAATGGATTTCAATTTACTTTGCAAGTTTTTTGGATGTGCTGGACAATTATCAATGAATAATAGGATTTTTCGTTTGAAAATTGCTTATCTAATTTTGCAATCCATTCTTCGAAAAGTTGCCCGGTCATCCAGGCCTTGGAGTTTGACTTATAAACAACGGGTAATGATTTAATACCGCGAAGACAACGAGGTTTGCCACTTTTGCCAATTAAAAGAATTTTCAATTTCTCGGAATCATCCATATTTGCCGCCAACATTAATGTAATTCGCTGTTTGCTATGTTTGCCTCCGTGGCATTTTTCGTCCTTGAAAGTAAGTGTTTTGTCCGGCAGGCATTTGTAAAACAATCCGGTATCGTCTGCATTGAAAATGTCGCGTTCATTGTATTTTTCGAATAGATGTGGCAAAACATCTGCTTTCCATTTATCGCAGTCCTCTTCACGAACATCACTGCTTTCACCGCAAGCCTTTTTTTGGCACACACCATGTCTAAAATGTAACATAAATATACGACACTCATTTATCAATAGTTCTTAGATGAAAATTTGTCCATACCTTTGCTTATCAAGCCAACCGGTGTTTGCTTTAAAATCATGATCACCAAATCGCTTCGCAAACTCCAATGCCTTGTCCTTTAATATGTCTCCAGATATGGGCATGTTTTGGTTTCTGGCTGCGGTTAACCAGTCGAATACTGCTTTGTTAACATTTTCAAACACTGGTTTCTTCATTCTTTTGTTACACCCAGAAGATCTACCTAATTCTACTGATGCAATAAATAATCAATTCCTTGTTTTTTAAATGGTAGAAACCGTGCTCGCCGGAACGCTGTATTTAAACGCCACATCCTTTTTCTTTAATCCGCTCTCAACTTCTTTTATTAGTATAAACTTCTCTTCAATGGATAATCACTTAAGAACACGTTTCGGTGCCATGACAAATTATTTTTTTTAATTCGATACGTACTTCCTTCGTATTCACTCACAATGCCACTGAATTGCACCGGTCAGCAGCAATCTCACATAAAGAAAGAACTATAGACTTCCCCAACTATAAACACTCAAAACACAAAGCAATCAAGCAAATGAGGGATTTCAACATCAACAAATTTTCTCAAACAGGGGATTCCCCCAATTATTCGACTTATAGATGACAACTGCCACTTTTATTTTTCGAGTTATGGAAGACGAATTGTATACAATTTTCTCGGTAAATGCTATTGCCACTCAATTTAGTTCGATTTATAGAAAATTCGAGTTATAGACGTTCGAGTTACGGAAGTTCTACTGTATATAAAAAAAAAACAATTATATACCCAACAAACCATTCCGAGGGAATTCTTTCGGAATACTGGAACTATTTTCCATATTCCGAGTCGGAATCCAAGACTTAAACTCTCGGAATACTGACGGTTCGTCATATGAAAAGTGTCTCAGCATTTCCGAGAGCACTAATACATTCAAATGATGCATTTGGAAAATGCAGAGACATTTCCGACACTTTTCTGAACAGTTATCGTTACAGCCCCAACAAACCATTCCGAGGGAATTCTTTCGGAATATAGGATCTTTTTCGTAGTTGGAATCCAAGCCTTAACATCTCGGAATACTGAGAGTTCGTAATATGAATAGTGTGTCGGAAAACGCAGACATTGCCGAAAGTTTTCAGTATAGTTATCGTTACAGGTTTCCGTTTCGTCATCTCGGAGTTTTATATCAATTTCGATTAAAATTCAGGTCGGAATCGAGTATCGCTTTTGGAATATGGAGGCTTATAATTTCAGTTGGAGGGTTTTGTATTGTTATTACTTTCATTTTCAATTCAAAGAGGGACACAACGGGACGCAAAGCAACCAAAACGCCAAGAAACCGGAATCCAAAACAACTTGCAGTCCCCCAACCATTGTCGACCAATACCTAAATACCTGAGAGGAAAAAGGATCTGCACGAATTTTTCGGTCGTAAATGCATTCTGCACAAGTCTTACAGCAAAAAAAATCAAAGAATAGTTTTATTAATTAATAACTCATCTTTATTTTCAGTTATGTAATAAATCCGACACAACTTACAAACAAATAAAGTATTAATATATAAAATACGAGCCAAAATGCTATTCGGCTAACAATATTTTCGAAAAATTTAATATTAATATTAGAGAGTTTTCGATTACCGCGCGAAATATCAACGACAATGTCCAAACTTCATATAGAAATTGACTCGCGCACCGAACCCGTAAAACTAAACTATATATTTTGACATTTGAAATACGCGTAGTATAGTTACGGCCACGAAAAAGTTGATTGTTTAAAGAACGTCACTGCCTAGGCCTACTTAAAAACATCTCTACCTGGAAACGGCTCAGATTTTGTTTGGAAAATTGCATACTTTTCCGAAACAATTCCAAGACGGCTTCCACGTGTTACACAAAGTGCAAACTCGTAAAAAAAATCGACATCGGTTTGCGTGTGTTAGTGCGGTCTCGGAATTAGGCTTGGAAAAGTGGTGGAAATCCGAAAAGAATTCCGTCACTCGGAAAGATGGTTTGTTGGGTACCTGCAAAAAAAATGTGTTTTGGAATGTATGTCCCCTTCGGGGACGCAAAAATGCACGTCAACCGGTTTCGACCGACAGTAGTAGTGGAGTGAAGCGTTTCATCAGGTCCTTTTCAACCGCTACATGTACTGCAGCAGAAGGCACTATTGTGACACGACTAATCAACTCGGCTCTCTGGTACAGACTGATTTATTTTAAACGAATTCAATACAAATACATATCCAAATACATAGGTGTGCTAGTACACTACACCTCCCTCTTTAATAAAAAAAATTGAATATTGTTAAACGGGTTTTACTGCTATGGACATTTGTCGACTGTGTTGCGGCTGTTACGTTTAAAATGCAACGGGACTGCAAACGGCTCGTATATTTCAGCACATGTCGCTAATGAAATACTGTTGCTGGTCACAATAAACGGTAAAACCCAAAATTCCACTTTGCAAGAAGTTGTTTCGCGTGTTTCCAATTACTGTCTGCAAATGATGGTACAATTTACACCTAGCTGGCTGTGTTTCGTTACAGTGTTGAAGGGCGTGATTCGTCTGTGCGAATGAACTCCTATGAAAACTCCGTATGAGAATCAATATCTACGTCCAATACGCAATCCTTGTAGAAGATTTATCAGGGTGTATGTCCAACGCCAAATTAGGATAAAAGTCGATTTCTTCACTTGTACTTAAACTGGCAGGATCGCCATATTGTGACACGACTAATCAACTCGGCTCTCTGGTACAGACTGATTGTTACGGGAATAATTGAAATCCATAAAAGGACATCTTAAGGTTAGGTTAGTCTGTAATTTAGGGATTAAGTCAGGTTAGGAAATGTGGCGATAGAGTAGGATTAATATACAATTAGTGTGGCGCAGTAAGTAGGGTTAGTTAGTTAAGGATAGGTTAGGGATTGAATTAAAACAAAAGAATGAATTTGAATGAATTGTCGAATTTCGTCGAGCTTCGATCAAGCCGAAACCTTGCTTCGAGGGTAGCGTCTAATTATCGAACAGCGCGACACCCCGAAACACGATGGCGACTCGTCGACATGATGATACAAGTAAAACCTAGGACTATTAACAGAGCATAGTTGTATACTTGCCTGCGTTTACGATGAGGACTGGTGAGCTCCTCCGGTGTTGCACACGGATGACTGAATTCGTCGTTGTATATCCAAAGAATGCCTTCTGCTTGAGCTGCATCCTGGGTCTGGCTGTTGTGGTGGTGGAAAATGTCAGGATTCTGTGATCTGCGGCTGATGTTGTCACTGCGATTTCACTACTGAGCGTTTGTTGTCTGCAAAAATTGAAACGTTACAAGTTGCACAACGTGAATTATTTTAAACGAATTCAATACAAATACATATGCAAATACATAGGTGTGCTAGTACACTACAGTCACGACCAGGACAGATTCCAGCCAGATGGAACTTTCGCTTATATAGTGTCGACGTTCATTTATGGCTGCGAATCATGTTTTTCTAGACTAACCAGTTGTCAGTCTCATGACCCGCCATTCACCAAAACTCGTTTCTAGCATAGCGCTAGTGTACACTTACAAGTGAAATGTGTGTGTTTGGACGCAGCCTCCGCACCCTCGTCAGTTACGATGGGCCATTCGCTGCCGTCCATTTGTCCATGATGTGGACAACACGATTCAAATGTACCTGCAAAAAAAATGTGTTTTGGAATGTATGTTCCCTTTCGGGGACGCAAAAATTCACGTCAACTGGTTAAATTTCTTTCGCACTTCTTTCAGCATCTGCGAATCCCAGGAAAGAATCGCTTAAGTGTCGATTATAATACTCTTTGCGCCAATTTTCATCAGGCAGTGCTGGCCTTTCATTATCCACTGTGAGCAAAAAATCATTTGCTGCCATATCGAATATCGTTCTCAATTGAAAGGGAAAATATTTTTAATTCTATTTCCCTTTGCATGTTGTTTTTCGACACTTCAATCATGTTTCGCTTGACGACGACTGCCACCAGACGCTTTGGCCATCTGCTTTCCAATGTGTGTCAGGGTGAAAGAGATGTTCAATATTACTTTCTTGTGTAACATCTTTATCGCAATCATCAATTCCTAAACGTTTCGTCATAGTCAAATTTGTAGATAATCCATAAAAAATCATTGCTGCGATGATAACGCCAGTTTCTTTTAATGTATTTACGCAATTGATTACAATATTTCTTTTATGATCTGCCAATAGCCTTACAAACCGGGAAATTCTCAACTGGATTTTTCCACGATTTTTTAAAAATACAACAATATTTCAGTTAATATTGTGTTAATGAAAGTTCTAAAGCCAGTTGCACATTGCACTTCTTGATGGCCTCAGCCAAAAAATCACTTTAACCGTCTTTATTGTATTTGGCACAAATATCCAATAATGTCTTGTTCAAATAAGTCGCGAAAGATTCCTTTTCTTTCGCGTAATCACACATTTTTAAATTTGCAAAAATTCACTATCACATCAGGGGTGGTCTTTTTCCACATAAAGTAAATGATTTGAGTCACTATCCAAAAATTAATCGGGGCCGTGCGAATGCAGAAACCGCGCGGAAGATTCGCGGAAAAACACGAACTCTACGCGACACTACAAATTCACTACGCTTCACCACAAATCCATTCTCTGACGGCTAAAATCCAACTCACTGACCTCGAGTTGCAAAATGCGCCGCCTTATATAGCCCCGGACAGTGCATTTCTGTTGGTGTGTGTGTCTCCATCTTCGTGCACGTCGTTCACATACAGGCATTCGGGCATGTTGTGTAAGTACCAAGCTATAGTGACTACACTACACAAATGCTGGTATGCGAACGGCATGTTCGAACATCGGTGCATACGGACTTGTGTGTGTGTACGTGTGTGTGTAGGGGCCGTTGTAGCAATATCGTGCACACTTTCGTGTGCTCTTCAGAGGCATATTTCCTTGCGTGTGTATGTATGTGTTCGACTGATGGTTGGGTTTCAGTATTACATTTTTGAGTAACTCGAATTGTTTCTCAAAACGGTCTTTCTCATTACCAATATTTTTTGAGAAAACACAACGTTAGAGAATATGCTCGTGAAGGCACACGAATATGTGCGCAATGTTACACATAAATGAGAATTCAAAAAAAAAATTTTCGCGAGCGCGAACCGTGGGTTGATGAGCGTAGCGAGCAGGGGCCGAAGCCCCCTAGTAATAATAATAATAGTAATCCATGGCGTCCGCTTTGGCTTCCGATGTTGGTTGCAGAATTCCCTAGCAGTATGGTCGAGTAATGCCTGAAGACTTACTTTTCCGCACTTTTCTTTTTAGCTCCAAAACTTTATGGTAGGCCGGAAATATGTTAAAACCGATTTCCTTCGTTGATTTACGGAGTACATCGTATTGATATTTTGACAGTGAGGCATCGAGAATGAGTGCTAATGCCTTCACTGCAGTATAACCAACAACTTCGTCCGATTTACCTATTCGGGTAGTAGCATAAGCTATTAACTGGTCTGGTCATTTTTCTCGTAGATTTTGGACCTTGTACCGTTTTGCTCTACTGGAACACGACATTTTTTTTTGTCGATTTTCCCAAATAAACCAACAATAAAACGAATTTGTTGTTGGTGTAAAAAAAAATAATTTTATGTGTATGAGTTTTCCCTTAAAAAAAAAATAATGTGGTGGCCCCTGGGCCTCTAGCGATATGTTGTCGTAACAATTCTTCGTTTGATGCTTCTTCATCGAGAATCCTTTTTTGAATGGAACGATGCATAATCGTGTTTTGTGGGCCGCCGCATGCATCCACCCTACAGCTGCCTTTTAACTGAGAATCCTTGCTCTGGTGTGTTTTTGAATTCAAGCATTTAAAGCACACATCGTTTCTTTTCAGTAGTTCGAATTTTTTAGGCCATGCGAGCGTTTTAATGGTCGACATTTCCACATGGGATGAAAGAAGCTACACTGCGGACAACGAAAGATTTGTTTGCCCATAGTCGACTTTGGATTTTTGAAAACTGGCTTGTTTACTGCGTCTGCTTCGCGCACTTTGTCGATGGCATGAACTTTGCAAAATTACACTTCAACAATATTTGCTGGGGCATCTTACGCACACTTTCATCCAGGTAGTCGGAAAAGTTTTCTAGTTGAATTTTGCCTTGTCTTCACGCTTGCTAGCGATTTTATCGTAGTGTCCGGGCGCAGACAAGTTATTTTGTGATTTTGCCATTAGAACGTAATTTTTAAATTTTATATTTAATGCTGGCAATTTTTCATCATATTTTTGCGTAATGGCTGGCAATTTGAGCAGATCACTGGCTTCTTTGTTGAGGAGATCCTCCGCACGTCCATATATGCCTTCCAAAATGCTGATTATGTCGTCTGCGTCGATTCTGGTATTCAGTTGGGGTTGGACGGCTGCTCTGGTGTTATCCTTCAGTGCTTCCCTGAGGCGGTTCACGCTTTGGACATTTGAGAACTGTCCTTCTTTGGTTGTGGTTTTGAAATCGGCTATCCAGGATGGCCAAGCCATAGGATTCCCGGAGAAGATCATGAGGTCGCACTGCTGCGACTGATTCATCGCCTTCGTGAGATTTGGTAATAATGCGGTCGGGTGGTCGTCGAACAATTTCACCGACATATTTGTTGAAGCGCCCGTAGAATCATTCGACATAACCTTCAAAGTAGATGGTGGCGGAGCGGGGTCGCCCTTTGAATTTAATAGCACTTTCATTGAGTTTTCCATCAACATGCGTTGCTCATGCAAATGTGGTCGTTGTGTAATCACACCATCCGTATGAAACGGCAATGGTGGACGTGTTGAGTTTTCCGACTCACTAATAAATTCATAAGAAGAATCCGTTCTCGTCCTTCGTATAAGTTTTATAACCTTTTTCCAACTTTTCCAACTAAATGAAAAATGACTTTTTGCACGATTGTATTATAAAAAATTCACAGATCTATGGCGTACGAGAGCTCAACAAAGAGTCGTTTTTCTCCGCCAAAGAGGAGTCTTCAACACTAGAGGGCACCTGCTGGCTGGGCTGCTCACTTACGTGAAGTTAGCCCGCACATATTCTCAAATTACGTTCGTAACCGTTTGTTCGCCGGCGGCTACGTTTGTTCGTGAATGTTCGCCAATTATTTTCGTTTGTTCGTCTCTAATTGTTTAATAGTAGCAACTATAAAATTCAAAGTGTGAACTTAGCCCGCCATCTGTAAATATGGTCGGATAGGTATAAATTTGGTACCAATCGAAAGCCAGACGTTTGTTCGTTGTTTTGTGAATTTGTTCGTCCTGGCAACTCAAGGATTCAGGAGTTATTTAGATAAAACGGAAACCGAGACACAATCCATTGCCATTTCCGTTCCGAATTCGCCTCTTTTTGAGAGAGTAAATTGCATGGTTTCTTTCTTCCGAGGTTTTCATTTCGATGTGAAACCTCTGGGTGGCTTTGAAAATACTTTCAGACAATACTTGACTTGTATTTGCACTTTTATTGTCGCAATCCAAAACGAAAATATTTTCTTCTGATGGTGCTGGTCCGCTAATTGTTGTATCCGCCTAGCGAATGATTAGAATTAAATGAAAATATTCTGATAAAAAAAACATGTCCTTACCTTCAGTTTGAGCTTTTCATGAACTAGTTCTCCCGCTACCTGTAGCGACTCTCCTCGGATATCATCCATATGAAATTTTAAAAAATTGTCCGCTCTTGGGGATCTGTTGAATCGTTTGCCTAAGCTTTGCTTTAACGTCCCGAAGCTTTTTTCCACGCTGGCCGACGATGCGTGGCGGTTCAGACAGTTAAAATGGTCAGTCATCACCGCCGACCAGAGCGGAAAATCTTTGGCCAATCGAATCAGATTCATCCCAAATTCGCGGTTATGAAAGGCATTGATGTCGCCTATTTCCTAGTGCTGTTTTCAATGTCATTATCTGACTCAGATTCGGTTATGGATTCATCATCATCGCGGACCTTCTCATTGCTTTCTCCTTTTTCTTAAGCATTTTCTATAAACTTCGAAATTTCGTCTCGGTCCGTTATATAAGTCTCTAACGACTTTCTTGCCTCCCTCGCCGATGGAATTTTTTCACCATCTACGATTATTTCGACGGAGTCGTATTCATGGAAAGTGACAATTAGAATCCATAGCAATATATTTTCGAATTGCTTCAATGCATTACTGTCCACAAGCAGCGAAACGCACCTCACGAAAAAAATCTTTAATTCCAGTATGCTGGATGTTCTTCACACATCTCCAACGGCAAATGGGTTGTAACTTGTCAAAGACGTCAACGAAACCGAAAACATTAAGCGACGGACTAAACTAGCAAATAAGATGTATTTCTCGGCCGTTCCCAATTATTAATTCGAGGCATGCGCACAGAAACACAAATCTCCGCGTGTATAAAACGATCATCCGAATCGTGCTATGCTGCTAAGGCTGCGAAACGTGGACCCTCAACAAAGCATCCGAAACTTTGCTGGGCAGATTTGAACAAAAAGCCCTTCGCCAATTTTCGGGTCCGTCCGCGAGCGAGATCAATGGCGCAACCGGTATGTATCAATTGTACGATGAGCTGTATGGATCGAAAATCGTGAAGCTTCAACGTTTGCAATGGACGATAATCGCATGCCAATAAAAGTATGAACGCACAACGAATTGACGGAGTGAGGTTGCGTGGCGACCGAGAGCTTGCAGAAAGAATTCTGTAGGTGAAGACGTCAACTAGCTGCTGGACTTCCGAACCTGACGATCATCCGACCCGTGCTATGCTAAGGCTGCGAAACATAAACCCTCCTCAACAAGCCTCCGAAACTTTGCTGGACAGATTTGAACGAAAATACCTGCAAAATTAGGATTTTATTTAGTTGATTAATTATACGAGTATATGTATGTGCATAAACGAAAATCGCATTCTCACCTGATTTTTCTTCCTTTTGACGTCACTCCTCTTTTGAATTTCTGTCTTAGCTTTTGCTGTTCAGCAAACTGCCTTGTCATTTCAGCCGGATTACTTATCGTGTTGGATCAGCTCCCGGAATTGTTGATGAGAATGATCGGTATCATTCTTCTTCTTTTAGCGGTGCAGAAAGGTGTGAACCGCGGTGCATCTATGTGTACATAAGCGTACATAAGTTTGTCGGGACACTTACAGTAGTAAAAAATTTGAAAAAATCAAACAACACACTTACTTTTGCACTTTGTCTGGCTTTGTCATGACATTCGGATGACATTTTGATGACATTTCGCAGCATGCGAATTGCCAGTACAGAACTTTTTTCTTGCTAAATAGACTTATTTGAACAGGCTGGCATACATTTTTAAAACACTGCGAAAAATCTAAAATACTTGCTATTGCTACAATTTTTTTTTTCACTAAAACTCAAACATTAAAGGATTTTAGAAGACACCTTTGTACTAAAAATTCATGCGACGAAATGGTGCTCTTTTTAATCACTAGAATTTTAGAGACGTTTTGGACTTTCACTGTTCGAACGTGAACTTTTTCAGTTGTGCGTAGTTAATTTTCATAAATATTTCAAGAACCGAATAAAATAAATTCAGACCTGGTTAAGTCAGGGGAAAGATTGGATCTTGATATTCCCTATTGAAACCACGTTGCTTTTCAGTATGGTGTTACGCGAAGGAAGAAATGAATTCGAATGAATATTGAAAGGACGTCGAAGCTTTCACTGTACATACAATTGCTTTACAATGTTCAATTGTCCTCTGCTTGCCAATTAAAATGCATTCAAAAAGACAACTGTCGCTACCGGAATCCATAGAGCTTACTATGGCTATGGATTTGAATCCCTTTTTCCATCCATCGATTAGTACATACGAGGTTGTATTTCACTTATCCGTATCTCCTTTAAATTTAAATGAACGTTTGTTCTAAACGTCAGCAAAAGAGTTCAGTCGTCAATTTGGAATCAACTTTTATTTTCCGCCATTCGGTGGAATTGATAAGGGAATGTATGCTTCCAAAAATTGTGTTCACCAGTTGGGCCTAATCTCTCACAGGAGCGTGGACTTTTACCTTGAGTAGAGATTCTAACTGAATTGCTCAATTTTGTGTCCTTGTTCCGAACCACCGATGAGAATTCATTTTTCAAATATAAAACGATCAATTAGCATCCTAAGTCGAGGTATGCTTGTACTTCCTTTTCTATTTCAGATAGTAGAAAGTTGTAAAAGAAAATCCATCAAGTGCGAGTCTCTGATGCTTTACAAATATTTTACAGTTAAGTTGATTCCTGTTGCAGTGTAGCAGAATAAGTTTGGAATTTTAAAACTTACAAACATTTTTTCGTATGGATTGTTTGCTTTTTGTTGTCAAAAGCTCTTTCTACATTTTTCCTATTTTTTGATATCTTCGCGAAATCCCTGAGAGATTTTCACGGAACGCTAGGGTACCGCGTAACTCCGTTACCGTTTGTTTGATTGTTAATTTGTTTTCTAATTACTGCATAAGACTATCTTTCAATTTTGGAAGTTTCTACAATTTTTTTTATAAAAGATTTTGGAAAAAATAAATTATCCTGGTTATAGCTTTGATAGTTCGTTTTTAACTTAAAAAAAAGAAAAAATAATGTTGATAAAATCAATCAATAAAGGATGCTGAAAAATGGGAAGCAGTCTGGCAGCGTTTTCTCTTCATTTGCATTAGCTTTCCACTCTTTGTGTATATTTCCCCATTGGAAATTGCGCTTCTGTAGAAGAGCACTCCGTTATTTTTTTAATTTTTGAGCCGAACATTAAGATTTTCCGGCAACAAATTTTCAGTCAGTGCTTACATTTAATTTTTCTAGCAGCACTTTTTCACAATATTACTTTTGCTTTGTTTTACATATACCTAAAGTAATAATAAAAAATGTGAGACCGAAGGGGGGAATGACCCCCCCCCCCCCTCCCCTTATCTACGCCACTGGTGTAAGAGGCCAAAATCAATTTTGATCTGTAAACACAAAATGTAAGAAAAATAACAAAGAATAAAATATATATCCTTACAAACTCCGGTGCTCGCGCATCAGTAAATTTTGGATATGATTTTAAGAAAACTGATAGCGTAGCGGCAGATTTTAATTCACGTTGACGAAGTGAATATGTTTTTCGCCACTTGTCGCAAATGGAACTCCAATCCGAGCTATCTCGACTCAATGCCGTTTTCAATGCCAGGCCAATGAAATCGTCCACTTCCACATCTATGTAGTTGCGGTGCTTCGTCAATTGTCGATTCAGTTGCATTTATCGAACCAGATAATCTAACGCGTTTCGACCTCGAGTTTCCATACCTGTGGTATAACTTACCACCAGGGTTTTTTTTCCTTTTCGCGGTATGAAATAGTAGTCCTAAATAAATTCAGAATACAACTCAATTTTTTTGATTTCTTATGATTTCGTAGATTATAATGCCTCACCTCGGCATTCTTTTCGTTCGGGAAAATTGTTGGGATCCCCTTCACAATTTCAACGAAATCACTTGGCTTTAATAATAAGTTGGTGCAGTTTGCTTCCTCGATAACAATTTGAATTATTACATCCCTGTGCACATTTGTCAAATAGTTGTTTGTGCTATAAAACTGCAATAGCGATTTTCCTTTCGACGTCGAGTTCCTTTTCCTTTTTTGATCGTTTGGATCTATTCCGGAACACATTGGACAACATGGTTTTTCGCCTCTTTTCGCTGCTCGATTGTGTCCGGAAAGGATCCGAACTAGGCATGTTCGATTAATCGATTAATCGAACTGTAATCGATTATTTTCAATAATCGATTAATCGATTATTTTTGTTTCGATTATACGATTAATCGATTATTAAAATAATCGAGAAATAATCGAAAAATAATCGAAAATACGATTAATCGAAAAATAATCGAAAATACGATTAATCGAAAATACGATTAATCGAAAAATAATCGAAAATACGATTAATCGAAAAATAATCGAAAATACGATAAATCGAAAATACGATTAATCGAAAATACGATTAATCGAAAATACGATTAATCGAAAAATAATCGAAAATACGATTAATCGAAAATACAATTATTAGAAAAACACGATTTTCGCCGCTTGGCGGAAGATGTCTGCCTGGCAGCAGACCGAAATTAAAACTCACGTCACCCCCGTTCTCCCGCTGCAGCTCCACAAAGTGGTTGTTTCGCTGCTTGGCGGGTGACGTCTGGCAGTAGACGAAAATTCCAATTTGCATATCACCGAACGAAATTGGTGGCAAATGAATGGTCTCGAGTTTCTATCGACGATCCCGAAGTCATTTTTCGCTAGTCACCCCCGTTCTCCCGCTGCAGCTCCACAAAGCGGCTGTTTCGCTGCTTTGCGGGAAATGTCTGGCAGTAGACAGAAATGGCATTTTCATATCACCGAACGAAATTGGTGGCAAATGAAAGGTCTCGACTCCCTATTGACGATTCCGAAGTCATTTCTCGCTAGTCACCCTCGTTCTCCCGCTGCAGATCCGCAAGTGGTTGTTTCGCTGCTTTCGGGAAATGTCTGGCAGTAGACGAAAATGAAAATATTCGTCTCACCGAACGAAATTGGTGGGAAATGAATGGTCTCGACTCTCTATTGACGATCCCGCAGCCATTTTTCGCTAGTCACCCCCGTTCTCCCGCTGCAGCTCCACAAAGTGGCTGTTTCGCTGCTTGCGGGAAATGTCTGGCAGTAAACAGAAATGACATTTTCATATCACCGAACGAAATTGGTGGCAAATGAAAGGTCTCGACTCCCTATTGACGATTCCGAAGTCATTTCTCACTAGTCACCCTCGTTCTCCCGCTGCAGCTCCACAAAGTGGTTGTTTCGCTGCTTGGCGGGTGACGTCTGGCAGTAGACGGAAATGACAATTTTCATGTCGCCGAATGAAATTGGTGGCAAATTAATGGTCTCGACTCTCTATTGACGATTCCGAAGTGAATTTTCGCTAGTCACCCCCGTTCTCCCGCTGCAGCTCCATAAAGTGGTTGTTTCGCTGCTTGGAGGGTGACGTCTGGCAGTAGACGGAAATGACAATTTTCATATCGCCGAACGAAATTGGTGGCAAATGAAACGTCTCGACTCCCTATTAACGATTCCGCAGTCATTTCTCCCTAGTCACTCCCGTTCTCCCGCTGCAGCTCCCCAAAGTGGTTGTTTCGCTGCTTTCGGGAAATGTCTGGCAGTAGACGGAAATGACAATTTTCATGTCGCCGATCGAAATTGGTGGCAAATGAAAGGTCTCGACTCCCTATTAACGATTCCGCAGTCATTTCTCCCTAGTCACTCCCGTTCTCCCGCTGCAGCTCCATAAAGTGGTTGTTTCGCTGCTTGGAGGATGACGTCTGGCAGTAGACGGAAATGGCAATTTTCATGTCGCCGAACGAAATTGGTGGCAAATGAAAGGTCTCGACTCCCTATTAACGATTCCGCAGTCATTTCTCCCTAGTCACTCCCGTTCTCCCGCTGCAGCTCCCCAAAGTGGTTGTTTCGCTGCTTTCGGGAAATGTCTGGCAGTAGACGGAAATGACAATTTTCATGTCGCCGATCGAAATTGGTGGCAAATGAAAGGTCTCGACTCCCTATTGGCGATTCCGAAGTAATTTCTCCCTAGTCATCCCCGTTCTCCCGCTGCAGCTCCATAAAGTGGTTGTTTCGCTGCTTGTCGGGTGACGTCTGGCAGGAGACGGAAATGACAATTTTCATGTCGCCGTAGGAAATTGGTGGCAAATGAAAGGTCTCGACTCCCTATTAACGATTCCGCAGTCATTTCTCCCTAGTCACTCCCGTTCTCCCGCTGCAGCTCCACAAAGTGGTTGTTTCGCTGCTTGGAGGGTGACGTCTGGCAGTAGACGGAAATGACAATTTTCATATCGCCGAACGAAATTGGTGGCAAATGAAAGGTCTCGACTCCCTATTGGCGATTCCGAAGTAATTTCTCCCTAGTCATCCCCGTTCTCCCGCTGCAGCTCCATAAAGTGGTTGTTTCGCTGCTTGTCGGGTGACATCTGGCAGGAGACGGAAATGACAATTTTCATGTCGCCGTAGGAAATTGGTGCCAAATGAAAGGTCTCGACTCCCTATTAACGATTCCGCAGTCATTTCTCCCTAGTCACTCCCGTTCTCCCGCTGCAGCTCCACAAAGTGGTTGTTTCGCTGCTTTCGGGAAATGTCTGGCAGTAGACGGAAATGACAATTTTCATGTCATCGAACGAAATTGGTGGCAAATTAATGGTTTCGACTCTCTATTGACGATCCCGAAGTCAATTTTCGCTAGTCACCCCCGTTCTCCGCTGCAGCTCCATAAAGTGGTTGTTTCGCTGCTTGGAGGGTGACGTCTGGCAGTAGACGGAAATGACAATTTTCATATCGCCGAACGAAATTGGTGGCAAATGAAAGGTCTCGACTCCCTATTAACGATTCCGCAGTCATTTCTCCCTAGTCACTCCCGTTCTCCCGCTGCAGCTCCCCAAAGTGGTTGTTTCGCTGCTTTCGGGAAATGTCTGGCAGTAGACGGAAATGACAATTTTCATGTCGCCGATCGAAATTGGTGGCAAATGAAAGGTCTCGACTCCCTATTGGCGATTCCGAAGTAATTTCTCCCTAGTCATCCCCGTTCTCCCGCTGCAGCTCCATAAAGTGGTTGTTTCGCTGCTTGTCGGGTGACGTCTGGCAGGAGACGGAAATGACAATTTTCATGTCGCCGTAGGAAATTGGTGGCAAATGAAAGGTCTCGACTCCCTATTAACGATTCCGCAGTCATTTCTCCCTAGTCACTCCCGTTCTCCCGCTGCAGCTCCACAAAGTGGTTGTTTCGCTGCTTGGAGGGTGACGTCTGGCAGTAGACGGAAATGACAATTTTCATATCGCCGAACGAAATTGGTGGCAAATGAAAGGTCTCGACTCCCTATTGGCGATTCCGAAGTAATTTCTCCCTAGTCATCCCCGTTCTCCCGCTGCAGCTCCATAAAGTGGTTGTTTCGCTGCTTGTCGGGTGACATCTGGCAGGAGACGGAAATGACAATTTTCATGTCGCCGTAGGAAATTGGTGGCAAATGAAAGGTCTCGACTCCCTATTAACGATTCCGCAGTCATTTCTCCCTAGTCACTCCCGTTCTCCCGCTGCAGCTCCACAAAGTGGTTGTTTCGCTGCTTTCGGGAAATGTCTGGCAGTAGACGGAAATGACAATTTTCATGTCATCGAACGAAATTGGTGGCAAATTAATGGTTTCGACTCTCTATTGACGATCCCGAAGTCAATTTTCGCTAGTCACCCCCGTTCTCCGCTGGAGCTCCATAAAGTGGTTGTTTCGCTGCTTGGAGGGTGACGTCTGGCAGTAGACGGAAATGACAATTTTCATATCGCCGAACGAAATTGGTGGCAAATGAAAGGTCTCGACTCCCTATTGGCGATTCCGAAGTAATTTCTCCCTAGTCATCCCCGTTCTCCCGCTGCAGCTCCCAAAGTGGTTGCTGTTTCGCTGCTTGCGGGAAATTTCTGGCAGTAGACGGAAATGATAATTTTCATGTCATCGAACGAAATTGGTGGCATATAAAAGATTCGGACTCCCTATTGACGATTCCGAAGTAATTTCTCCCTAGTCACCCCCGTTCTCCCGCTGCAGCTCCACAAAGTGGTTGTTTCGCTGTTTGCGGGAAATGTCTGGCAGTAGACGGAAATTACAATTTCCGTGTCACTGAACAAAATTTGTGGCAATCGAAAGGTCTCGACTCCCTATTAACGATTCCGCAGTCATTTCTCCCTAGTCACTCCCGTTCTCCCGCTGCAGCTCCCAAAGTGGTTGTTTCGCTGCTTTCGGGAAATGTCTGGCAGTAGACGGAAAAGACAATTTTCATGTCGCCGAACGAAATTGGTGGCAAATGAAAGGCCTCGACTCCCTATTGACGATTACAAAGTAATTTCTCCCTAGTCATCCCCGTTCTCCCGCTGCAGCTCCATAAAGTGGTTGTTTCGCTGCTTGTCGGGTGACGTCTGGCAGGAGACGGAAATGACAATTTTCATGTCGCCGTAGGAAATTGGTGGCAAATGAAAGGTCTTGACTCCCTATTAACGATTCCGCAGTCATTTCTCCCTAGTCACTCCCATTCTCCCGCTGCAGCTCCACAAAGTGGCTGTTTCGCTGCTTGCGGGAATTGTCTGGCAGTAGACGGAAATGACAATTTTCATGTCATCGAACGAAATTGCCAGACGTCACCCGCCAAGCAGCGAAACAACCACTTTGTGGAGCTGCAGCGGGAGAACGGGGGTGACTAGCGAAAATTGACTTCGGGATCGTCAATAGAGAGTCGAGACCCTTAATTTGCCACCAATTTCGTTGGACGACATGAAAATTGTCATTTCCGTCTACTGCCAGACGTCACCCTCCAAGCAGCGAAACAACCACTTTATGGAGCTGCAGCGGGAGAACGGGAGTGACTAGGGAGAAATGACTGCGGAATCGTTAATAGGGAGTCGAAACCTTTCATTTGCCACCAATTTCGTTCGGCGACATGAAAATTGTCATTTCCGTCTACTGCCAGACGTCACCCGCCAAGCAGCGAAACAACCACTTTGTGGAGCTACAGCGGGAGAACGGGAGTGACTAGGGAGAAATGACTGCGGAATCGTTAATAGGGAGTCGAGACCTTTCATTCGCCACCAATTTCCTACGGCGACATGGAAATTGTCATTTTCGTCTACTGCCAGACGTCACCCGCCTAGCAGCGAAACAACCACTTTGGGAGCTGCAGCGGGAGAACGGGGGTGAATAGTGAGAAATTACTTCGGAATCGTCAATAGGGAGTCGAGACCTTTCGATTGCCACAAATTTTGTTCGGTGACACGAAAATTGTCATTTCCGTCTACTGCCAAACATTTCCCGCAAACAGGGAAACAACCACTTTGTGGATTGGAGGGGGAGAACGGGGTTACTAGGGAAAAATGACTCCGGAATCGTTAATAGGGAGTCGACAATTTTCATTTGCCACCAATTTCGTTCGGTGAGACTAAGATTTTCATTTTCGTCTACAGCCGGACATTTCCCGAAAGCAGCGAAACAACCACTTTGGGGAGCTGCAGCGGGAGAACGGGGGTGACTAGCGAAAAATGACTTCGGGATCGTCAATAGAGAGTCGAGACCATTCATTTGCCGCCAAGTTCGTTCGGCGACATGAAAATTGTCATTTGCGTCTATGCCAGACGTTTCCCGCCAAGCAGCGACACAGCCACTTTGTGGATTGGAGGGGGAGAACGGGGTTACTAGGGAAAAATGACTCCGGAATCGTTAATAGGGAGTCGACAATTTTCATTTGCCACCAATTTCGTTCGGTGAGACTAAGATTTTCATTTTCGTCTACAGCCGGACATTTCCCGAAAGCAGCGAAACAACCACTTTGCGGATCAGCAGCGGGAGAACGAGGGTGGCTAGGGAAAAATGGCTCAAGAATCGTTAATAGGGCGTCGAGACCTTTCATTTGCCACCAATTTCGTTCGGCGACATGAAAATTGTCATTTCCGTCTACTGCCAGACGTCACCCACCAAGCAGCGAAACAGCCGCTTTGTGGAGCTGCAGAGGGAGAACGGGGGTGACTAGGGATAAATTACTTCGGAATAGTCAATAGGGAGTCGAGACCTTTCATTTGCCACCAATTTCGTTCGGCGACATGAAAATTGTCATTTCCGTTTACTGCCAGACGTCACTCAGCAAGCAGTGAAACCACTTTGTGGAGCTGCAGCGGGAGAACGGGGGTGACTAGGGAAAAATGAAACGAAATCTTCCGCTAAGCAGCGAATAGCGTGTTTTCCGATTAATCGTATTTTCGATTTTTTGTAGTTTCGATTAATCGAATTTTCGGTTATTTGTAGTTTCGATTAATTGTATTATCGATTAATCGTATTTTCGATTAATCGTATTTTCGATTAATCGTATTTTCGATTATTTGTAGTTTCGATTTCGATTAATCGTATTTTCGATTATTTGTAGTTTCGATTAATCGTATTATCGATTAATCGATAATTTTTTTCGATTAATCGTATCATCGATTAATCGTATAATCGATTATTTCTAATAATCGTTTATAATCGATTATTTTCAATAATCGAACATGCCTAATCCGAACGATCAAAATAAAGAACCATGATGTCGTTTCTTCAGAACAAAAAGTCGAACTTCGCTGGCGTCAGCAAAGCGGCGACATTTTTAAAAATGTTGTATACAACATATTGCCTCAATGGAGTAGCGCCATAACAGCAATAGGGACGTATTAGTGTGTTTTGTGAAGATTGGCTTGTAAATAAAAAAGTTTTTCTAACAACACATTGTGGGAGGTGAGGTTTGTATGGCCGCCCCATGACCTCATGAAATAAGAAAATGATTTACGATAAACACTTTTATTACATATATGTATGTGTCCTAATCTAAATAGTCGCACCGAAGCGCAACCTTATCCTATTTACCCTATGCTAATCCCGCAAGGTGCAATAGTGCTACCCGTCTGCGTATTTACAAACCCTAATTCAACTGGAGGCATCATTGCCTCCAACTCCGCTCGGGGCCTTGGTCGATTAAGGCTCTCAATACCGTTGCGCCACCATGCGATCCAACGACATTTACCAATGCCGTTGGAAGAAGAACATCCTTCAATTTGTTTGCATTCATCGAAGTATTATTTACGGCAAGTTTCGAGGCAGATTCTGATGAGACGGATGATGGATTATTACTAATAATCTCCTTGTGGAGCATGGTATGATGCGCCTTGCTGCATTTGGAGCATTTTAGCTTACTCCTACATTGTGAAACCGAGTGTCCCTTCCATAAACAATTAATACAACAATTGTTTTGTTTTACAACAGCATAACGTTGCGGTTGGTTGTAACTTAAAAACTTCGGACAGACAACAAGTTTGTGGGCTTGCCTACAAACATAACATTCTAGCTTCGTTTCCGAATAATGTGCTTGTATTTTACGAACAGCCGTAATCGCAGGTTTATGTATCGTAGCCTCAAGCGTTCTAAACCGCACCGTACAAAAACCTTCTTTTGTCCGGCTTGAGTTTGTTCCCACAGAGCTCTAGTAGCTGGAGGTAACCTTTGAACTACAAGGTATACAACCATTGCATGAAATAGGTTTTCAACAGCCATCCCTTCCAGGAATTGAATAGATTCCATGGTTGTGTCCAATAAACCCTTTATGGACGCCGCCGTCTCATTCACCATATCGAACTTGACCAATTTTCTGAACTGGTGACTACAGCGACTACTATGTAGTCATCAACGTTACAAAGACAACTAAATTCGGAGTGTGATACGGTTGTCAGCCATACCACTTCCTAGTCGCATTGTTAGTTTGTTATTCTACGATAAGAAAATTTCTTATCTTCTTCTGAATAATAAACTTGCGACGAGTCGTGCCGAGTTTGGAAACTCGTTTCTCTATGAATGTATATTTCACAGAGTGGCGACCGAACGATCACGGCCACAGAGCACGACTTTGCTTAGATTCTCTTTATTTATAATCAAAGATCTAAAAAGGTCCTTGAAAGAAGGCCAATCGCTATAGTCCCCAGCGAATGTAGGTAATTCAATCCTGGGAAGTTTTACTTCTACTTCACTTACGACTGCACTATCCTGTTGGGATAAGTCCAACTGAAAGGTACTTTCCTCTAAGTCGGAACACAATTCTATTGTCATATTTCGGAACTTGCTGTTTAAACAGTCCTTGAAGTAAGGTTGTTCCAATTCTGCACCATTACCCGTTAATAACTTTACAATCTTTGCGTGTGTAGCATTAAACTGCTTCGAAAGAGCATCCACACTCGCAGAGACGTGCCGAACATAGCTCGGTCCTTTTTTCTCCCTTGCCTCGTACTTTTCCCTTAAAGCCTCCAGCTCACTTATTAACAAATTTTGTGACTGGACTAGGGACTCCATATTCACAATTAATTCCGCGGTTCTACAAGCGAATTCAAAAGTCACTAGGAAATAATACCGCAATAAAACGTTCTGCCGCAATAGGAAAAGTACTGCAATATAAAACACGTATGCCGAACCGTACAACGTCCAGTTATCCCAGAAAACAGTTATGTCACGAGGTAAAATTTTCACCAAATTAGTGAACTCCAAGAAATCACTGTAGCAATTCTGCGTTTCACAAGCGAAAAAGCCACTAGGAAATAATACACCGTAATAAAATGCAATGCCGCAATAGGAAAGTGCCGCAATATAACCACGTGTGCCGAATCGTACAACGTACAGTTATCCCATAAAACAGTTATCACACGAGGTAAAATTTTCACCAAATTAGTGAATTCAAAGAAATTACTTTAACGAAACTGCGTTTCACTTACGCACTTAATTATGCCGTAATGCGCGAACCAAATTTTCTCGATAAAGTACAAAAGCGAACCCTCATCGAAATAACCACTATGAACGAAATTATATGAAATGGTATTAAATTTAAAGAAAATCACTAAAAAACACTTCCGCGGGCTAACCAATTTAAACGATACCATAAACCGTATTTGAATCGAAATATATATATAAGTTCAATATTTTCACCATATGTGGAAAGGAATCATCAAACAAAGGACTCACCAAAAAACATGTGCCGCTATCCGGCTCGACGGACCATAAAATGTACGGTATACAGCTCTCCTCCAGTAGGAATGTGTAAGGATACGGTAATATTGTGCACAATGGAGTTTTTGGGCGATTTTGTGTATTGCTTGCAAATGCTAGTGCAATACGAGGCAAATGAATTTTAATACGTACAATGAAGAGATTTTGGCCGATCTTGTGTAGCGCTTGCAAATTCTAGTGCAGTACGAGGCAACTGAAGTTTTTTACGTACAATGAAGAGTTTTTCGCCGATTTCGTGCAGCGCTTGCAAAGACTAGTGCAATAGAAGAATAGTATTCTACCTGAAGTTATGGAGATAGTAAAAGTTAAATAGTCTTAAGGGGGATTCTTTTAACCTTTAAATGCTTGTGGCAGCTAAACGCTGAAGAAAATATAGTGTATGTACTATTCTTTTTACATGGTAGTCTCTCTCTCTCTCCAATTTGTACAATTAATGCTTTTTTGCTGGGGGTTCGTTGTCATGTATATTTTGGCTGATGTTGTGAATACGCTTTTTTTTGTGCTTTCTGATTTCGCTGGTCGCCCAGATTGTATTTTTCCAGCTGTTGGAAGACCCCTCTCTTTGCGACGAGCGATAGCAGTGGGTTGCACTGCGATTTTTCGCGATCTTCGCGAAACGCTCTTTTTAGCAATAAAGGATATAATATTAGATGGTGTCTGCAGCAGTGAGAGGTCCTTGCTAAATTTTGTGAGAATGCGCGTATGGTCAGGATTTCGATTGCTACCTAATATACGCGCTATTCTTTCCCAGTTGTCTTTTATGTTTGCGACAGCATTGTCGTAACTTTCATCAGAGATTGTGTTTTGTGTTTCTGAGCTTACTGGCAAATCAAATGCCTCTGGCACTTCGTCTAGTGCGTTATCCTGCGTTATTAAACCTTGAATAGAGTCACCAGTAATGTTATCAAAAAAAGACTCGAAAAATTCTTCGCCAAGCGCATATTTTGCATATTGGTGACGGTCTGTGTCACTTAATTGCAACGATGTTGCAACTCTTATGCCATATTTTTCCTCAACCGCACAAAGATGCTTGCAAAAACGTCCTCCAACTCCATAACTACAGTCACATACAGCTAAATCGGTGTTAACGCAGTACTCATTTCTATTGTCTTTGATGAGAAAATTGTTGTCACCAACCTGAATTATACCCGTAATCTTACAACCCTTCCGAAATTTGTCATAAGCCAACGTAAGATGCCTTGCTTTTCCATTTGCATATTGAATCAATCTCTTTTTATGGTAAGCTTCAAAGGTTTTTGCGATAAAGTCCACCAATGCACACATATTGAATACCTTGCAACGCTGGAGGACAACATCCTTAAAAATTCTTATCGATGCTTCGCAATAATTATTGGTGTGATTTCCACGTGTCAGAACTTCAGCGCGATAGGCCAAACACCATTCTTCACGCCGCCCCCACAAATTCAATACATGTCTATTGAGTTTTGCATTATTTTGCACCCTCTGATCCATTTGGAATTGCGACATATTAATTTCGGCCTGCATTATGGTTTCGGCATACTTTATCGTCCGAAACTTTTGCATGATTTGTTTCCGATCATCCTTGCAAACATTGTGCTCGCTTTGCCACAACCAACGCCAAAGTGCTTGGTTAACGTGGAAAATGCAAAGGAGCATTCTGCTATTCGGGAATACAGTACGTAAAGCGTTTCTTTCAGCATTGCTATCATCCGTCATAATTACTTTTGGCTGGAACACTTTATGGCAAGTCTCCTGCAAAATTTTTTTAACAGAATAGAAGCAATGTCTATAGTTTTCTTCGGACTGACTAGTGTGCAAAATTACCGCGACTGGCAATGCTCCAATTTTCGAAGCGGCAAAAATAAATGTAACGCATGTATTTGTCTGATCGCAAGATGCACTTGTGTCAATGAATACCATTTCATCAGCCAAACCAGACAAGAATACTCTTTGCATAATAGGTGTTATTATAATGTGTCAGGGCTATTATTAAAAAAAAACTAATTTTACTATAAATTGAACTTTGCTTTATTTAGATACTGAAGGTTACACGAGTAGTTATCGCGACGACGGTTGATATTCGACTGACGACTGTGCGTACTCGTAGTATATCTCTCTCGTGGTGTCGTCGTGTGGTGTTGGTATACTAATTAGCCAGTGTTGCCAGTCATGCTTGACAAATGCAAGTGGTTGGCTCTTCATTTATTAACATTTCTACGTTCGCGTTCGCCATCTCTAGCTTCTTACGTTGTAAAATCTGAAAAACATCACGCATGTCACGCGATCCGTACGTTTGACGACGCCATTGCTCGTAAAGATGCGTAACTTGGCGGTCAAGGGGATTTTTTTGTGCATTCGATAATATTACGTATGCCTCCTTTTCACACTCTTCAATGATTGCCATTTCGTGATAGGATTTAGCAGCGGCTGCTGTCATACCTCCTTCGAAATACGCCTCAAACTGTCTAATCGTATCCTCAGAGCAACGCAACAAGCTTAAGGCTTGAGCGACGTTAACCCTATGCGAATGACAGTAGTTAATCCTTATGTGGACATTCAGTCCTTGGCGCATTAGCGATGAATTCTTTAGCGTACTTTTAGTCACCTTTAAAAATTTGAATTCAATATTGGCCTTGCAATTATAATTTCGGGGTGCACCTTTCTGTTTGTTCTTTGCTTTATTCTTTTCCGAAAGATGACTGACATACACCTTCCTAAAACTATATCGTTCCTGTTGGACAAACCTTCTTAGCACAATCCAATTGGTTTTAGTAAAATCGGAAAATTTATCAATGAAATCACTACACTTCTCATAATGATCGGCACCGTTAGAAAAATCACATTGAATTAGACTTTGATACTTATCTTTATCTCCATCAAATTTCAAGATTTCGAATCTTTCCAACAAACTACCAAGGATTTCTTTTAACTGCTCCATTGCTGTAAACTTTACTAGTAAAGTCGAAACGTTCAAACTTAACCCTCTAGCAGGACAGACCGCCTTTTGGCGGGCTCTGAATTTATCCACCTAACTCCTAATGTGATGACTTTTTTTGGCAACTAATGCTATAAGAAGCTGTGTTTGGTACTGTACAAGCGCCTTAATATTCCAGAAAACCGGGCAAATACCGTTATCCTATTCTATTGCCAGTTGAATGCGAGTTGGTGCGAAAATGGGCCAAATAAATTATTGACGCAAGCAGTGCGCATTTCGCAATACAAAAACACCTCTTTGTTATTAGCTTTGCTCTACAGAAAAATTATCATAAATGAGAAATATTGTTTATTTCATAATAATATAAGTGAATTTTGATTTTTTGAAAAGTAATATGCATTTTAGGTCCGATAAGTTAAGCCCGCCAAAAGGCGGTCTATCCAGGTAACCCCAACTTTTTTCTACATTTATCGTATATACTCATGTATTTTTTTCGAAATAATTTTCATTGAATTTTCAACAAAATTATTACTGCTAGGATGTGAATCGATATTATTTGAATCTTTTTATGCTGTAGCGTCTATCCAGAGCAATCGATCAGCTAAAAAATCCGATTAAGCTCTGGAGAATCAGCTGATAAATTTAGAGCCGATTGGGACTATGGAGCCGCTTGGAATTATGGGGCCGATACTCTACATATGGCCAACAAACTGGAAAAGGCGACATTTGTACAAAACAGGAATATGAACCGGAAGTAACTGTTATAACCAATTTAAACTCAGGATCAATTACAAGATGAAATGGGGACATATCGTGTTGTAAAGATTTGGGAACAACGGTTATCCACAATTCTAAGAAGACTCAAGAAGCTAGTGATTGAAGTCAGAGAAGGAGAATCATTTAATGCTTCCTAGGGAGAGTCTAATCAATACTAGTCTGCATTGAATGTGTGAGATCCGACTTTGCAAAGGAGGACTTAGGAATTCTAGGCGCTATATCAGTTTCGTGAGTGGTCGACCAAACCAGGGTCCCATTTTTTACATACCCAAACTGGTGCTGTGTATTGTGATGCAGCTGCTAGTGTTAGCGGTGGTATTTGCTTTAACCGACAATTTAGTAGCTATACAGACGACAACCTACATCACGATGACTGCCCATAATCATGCTGTTATGCCCCCCTTTCTCCTAAATTGGCATATGTATTTGAAACACCCAAAAATGTTTCTAAATTCACAATAAAAAAAAACTTAATAGTAATAGTACTGGTTGGAACTTACCCAAAAGTGGGCACAGATGTATGTATTTTTGTCACGATCCACCATGTATAAAATCCTTTATAAAAGAACTAATAAGGGCTTAAGAGTAAACAAGATGGCCCAATCTTGCAAGCTCCTTATTTCTACCTGTGTAATGCCCAATACATAAATGGAAACATAATTCTTAAAGATTGTTAGGTATGTACTCAAACCAAACCAATGTCGAGTATTGTTAAAGCACCCCCAAACCATTTTGGATTAATTTCTGGGGGATAGAGCTTTGACTAAAGACGCACTGCTAGTCAGAAGAATATAGTGTTATGGTCGCCATAGAAACCGCTCCCAGTATGTACCTGCCGCAGATTTCAAACACTTCAATATTATATAAATAAGCAGAAATCATAATAAATCTCTTTTCTACCAAACACCGGTTTTTTTTAGAGTATTTATAACAAAATTGAGAACACACGGCAAAGTACGCAAATCTACCAAGCATGCCAGGCGCAGTCTCTTTTTCTTTGCCGTTCCCTGGATAGACCGCCTTTTGGCGGGCTACACATTTTAGTGTCTAAAAACTAAACCAATTACCAAATTCAGTTTTTGGTTCGTTTTCTTTGGGTTTTATGCTAATATTAACCTACCATAATTTTTCCGCCAAGAAAAAAAATTGTCCGGTTAGAGGGTTAAATCACTTGATAACCGCTACCCGTCTGCAGGTAGTCTATTACCGATTTTTTTACCATTTGATAGCTCCCTTCTTACTTGCTCAATTAGTTCTTGTAAATCTGAATCATTACTTTCAGTAACTGACATGACACTTCTTATTTGCTCGATTAGTTCTTGAAAATCTGAATTATTACTTTCAGTAAATGACATGATATCTTAACAAAATTTTTTTTTTTTTTTGTTAACCCCAATTTCTTTTTATAGTAAATAAGAAAGAAAAAAATAAATTTACACTCTGACAATTCTATTCATTTGTTTTTTTAACGTATCTAGCATGATATGTACCTATTATAAGTATATATTATTATAAGAACTCCATATAATGAATACAGCAGCAGTCGATATCGCTTGTTTATATTCCTCTATTGTGCCATTGTTGGCAGTTACACAACTGTTTCCCATTATGTTGTTGAAACATTTTTTTTTTATATTTTTCAATTCGATCGAAAGACTCCTAGCTTCATCCAACAGCGCTCGCTTTTGCTTACGGTCGGATACCAGTGGCAAAATCGAAAATATCCTCGCCTTCTCGCGTCTCAGCTTTACTCGTTTTCCTCCCCGATTACGTTTTGGTTTCAATGCTGGTGACGATGGTCGTCTTGGTGGTGTAATCAGTCGCTTCTTGGGACCAATATGATGAATATCGGTCTCGGATGCCTCCAAAATTGCGTCGTTGTACGTCTTCTTCCTGGCCTTAAAAGTAGTACCTTCTGTAGTAATGACGTAATACGTAGCTGCAGAGGATGTCGTCTCTTGTACTGGTGTTGGTATGTATTTAGGGGCTCCAACTTCTTCCTTCACTTCGTATTCTGTGTTGCTAGCGGTCAACCCGAATAAATTCTCAAAGCGTTGATTCAATTCCTCCAAGTCTTCGGCGCAATAAGGCTCCATGAGAACGTTGTTTTATAGAATTTTTTTTTTTTAGATTCCCTGTTAGAGACTGGCAGGATCGCCATGAAATAAGAAAATGATTTACGATAAACATTTTTATTATATACATATATGTATGTGTCCTAATCTAAATAGTCGCACCGAAGCGCAACCTTATCCGTATAGCGTAATCGCCTATTTACCCTATGCTAATCCCGCAAGGTGCAATAGTGCTACCCGTCTGCAGGTTCTACCAACGATTAACTTCTTAATAACTGAAGTCATATAGTTATACTAAATATATGACCTACTTAATATTATTTTCCCATGACTCATCCCAGTCAGCAATAATCGACAATAATCGTTTGAGGATGAATATTGCAGCCTATGCAAATGGGTATAAAATGAAAATATTACTACTCATGTAAAATGCAATGTTTGCGTTGTTATGTTTACACAGTTACACTACATATGGTGATTCAATCATTCAAACTGTCTTCAGCAAAAAGAAGTATGTATGCAAAATCTCACCTCCTTAGCTTTTATAGTTATCGAGGAAAACGTATAGCAACAGACGGGCAGACCAATCGACTCCCCTCATCATACTGATAATAAATATACTTTTTATATAGTCTGAGATGCTTCTTTAATGCGTTACAAACTTCATGACAAAGTTAATATACCCTTTCACTTATATAGAAAAGGGTATATTAAAAGAAAAATATCTATAAACGACTTACAATTTTGCTGCAACTTCCCAAAGATGTGTCATCTCTTGATGCGCATTTATTTTGTCACTTTGCTACTTTCGAGTTTACTGAAATCATGTCGTCATCGATTCCGTACTAAAAAATATTATATTATTAAGATAAATTACTTTAAAGCAGGTTTTCACTTACCTGGTTCTTTCTCCAAAGAAAGAGTTTTTCGCGAAACTCCGAAAGTCCTACGTCAGTAATGATTTCCTTGACGTCCTCTTTTGAAAGAAATCTCAAACACCGAAAGGTTATCTTATTTTCTAAAATAAGAAAAAAAAATTTGACACACAATTCACTCTGATTTGTCCAGCAGTGCAGGACACTATAAAAATGAAAGTGAAAGGCATGTTAAGTTGATACTCTGCTTTAAAATTATACAACTCATCAGTGTAATCTACAAAATAAGTGGCAGTCGGAAAGATACGACCACAACCGAGTAATGTACAGAGACGAGAAGGGCGCTATTCCACCAGAGCGACATGTTGCATACAATATTTTATAATATGTTGCCTCTTTGTTGACGGCAATTAAAGTTGACGCATCTTGAATAAACGCCATCATTTTGCTAAGCGCGGTTCACACGAGTCGTGTAAATGGTCGAGTAGAGTATGTTCCACTGTATTGACAACTCCACCACCATGCTAGTCGAAGCAACTCTACAGTTTTCTAGTCGGTAGAGTCAAACTCTACTGCAACCATTTACACGAGTAGCGTGCAACAATTCTTCGTTTGACACTGGAACTCACTCTCACTCAACTCTACCATTTTCTCGACTCCTGTAAACCGCGCATTATTGATTGCAAGAAGTCGTCCGGACTATTCTGGACACAACCGAGTAGTGAACAGAGGTAATATTTAGAAATGTTGCATGCATCATGTCCCCCAGTAAAACTGCACCTTGATATGATGCTTTACGAAACCAAGTAGCCACTGATAAGAGAATGTTTGAGGCCCAAGTAATACACGGCCCGGTCCGGTCAGGTTTTTTTGTTGCCTGATTGCAAATAGCATATACATTTAAATGTGCGAAATTATACACAATCCAGCGCTTGATTGCTTTTTAGGTCGACATTACAATAACAACAAACACAATGGCTTCTTCAGGTACCGGATTGTGTATAATTTTGCACATTTAGATGTACATGCTATTTCCAATCAGGAATCGGACGTGTATAACTTGTGTCTGATTTTCCTGAAAACTTATAGCAATCGAGCGGGTGCCGGTGTAAAAATGTGGGACAATTTTTTGGCGTTTTGATAAGAAGAGACACAACTGATTCGTTCGCGTCTCGATCACTTCATTCGCCAATCAAAAACACTAGGTTAATTAAAAGTATAATGGCTCAGGTACGATTCAGTCGCGTTACTTTTTACCACAGTCAAACCACCCCACGTTTTTACACCGCCACATGCCCGAATGCTATCAAATTTTCACGAATATGCACTCACTTTCCGATGGACACAAAAAAAAAACAACAATACCGGCACTTTTAATCGGAACGCAATTACAAATTACTTACCTTGCAATACACCGAACAAATTTTCTAAATTGAATTCAATTAATATATGCAGCAGCGAGCTGCTATCGTCGTTGTTATTCTGAAAAACTATGGGTTGGCCTCTGGCGTCGACAAATTCCACACCACAATCCTCTATATTGCAAACATATTTCCATTGCACACAGCACACACAGTATTGCACGACATGCACGCACAGAACTCGATCGCGGAATGACTGAACGAACTGAAATGAAAGAACCGGAAAATGCATAACGAGACGATACGCAGTTAACTTTTTAGCACATCTACGTAGTTCTAAACTGTAATTAAAGTGTTACCGCTTTGAATTGAAGATATCGCGATTTGATTTAAAATGCGTGTTCACTTTAAATCAATATCTACATTTTTAAACAGTGATAGACGCAACTTTGAATCAAATGATTCTGCTAATTGAGTTAACAATATTTTTATTTAATAGTGAAGCCATTCTTTTAAAAACAAAGTTGTTGAATATTACGTTTAAATTAAACGTTTTTCAACTATGATATACATTGTTTTCGATATCTTTCGCGGTAACTGAAAATATCAAAGTGAATTATATTTTCATTAATGAAGGTGATATATAAGACCAAAGGCGTTTATTATCTTAGCGTTGTCCAGTACTTGAATCAAAGAAGTTTTCGTTAAAATTAAGTATGATTGTCGTAACAGAAAAAGACGTTCATTTTAATATGATGATATTTACATTTACGTGGCATTTTTTGGCTGAGTGTAGCACTGCCTTTGCATGTTTAACCAAGCCAGACTTGGCTTCTAAAGGCGTGTTCAGACTATATTGCAACCTACCATATATTTGCTGCCATATGATTGCCATACCCGTGTGAACACTCTCCATATGCTCTGCCATACGAAAAAAAAAATCGTATGGTAACTGCATACCATATCGTGCCATATAGATGTTACCATACAGTGTGAGCACCGCCAGGTATCACTTGTCCATCAGATGTTTCTCGATCAAAGTCTTCTGGTGTCGCATAAATGCTTCTGGAATTCTTACGAGTCATAAGAAAATTATGCAGTGCACAAGCAACCTTGACAATTTTTTCGACTTTCTCTGGCTGAAGCTCAATAGGCTTGAGTAGAACTCTGAAACGAGCACTCGCAATTCCGAAAACATTTTCGATGATCTTTCGAGCTCGTGAGACTCGATAATTGTACACTTTTTCAACTATACTCAGTTGGCGAATTGAGAGTGGTTTCATGAAATATCGAAGCGAAGGCGTCGTCGCCAACAATCTCTTAAGGAATCACTTTATCGCCACCAGGTAATGGTTTTCCAGGTGGTAGGTTTAGGGTGTTCCTATTCAATGGCATCGCGAGTTTGCCGTTATTGAAGACACCGCCGACAGGATCTCCCGCTAACATCAATGAAAATAATTTTAAATTCTCCATCAGCTAGAGTCATCATGACGATATTTCGTGTGTTTTTTTTTATAATTGAAATACTCTGTGCCAGCTTTTCTTGGTGCTTTCATGGCATAATATGTTTTTCGTCAATAGCTCCGATGCTATTCGGAAAATTCTATCGTTGTTCAAATAGGTACTTCAGAAATCTTCATCCATTCTTCTGCCGTGTTAGGTACCTGTGAACCAACGAAATTTGTTTGAAATTTGACTTACTCAGCTTGGAACCAATATCAAAAACACTCACCGGTTGCCTAGAATCTCAGCGTCAATGTTAACCGTTCACTTGCAGATATTGCTTTTCTCATTTGTGTGTTTTTTATTTTGTGATCAATGGTGAGACAAGGTTCAAAAGATAGTCGAAGACAATCGGTGACATACGAACGAAATTGCGGTATAACGCATCGTCTTCTGCTCTTAATTCCCGCAATAAAGTTGAATGAAAACCTTCCGTATTGCGTCGAGATATCCATTTCCTCACTCACATTCGCCTTCTTTTGACTTGATTTTGCTGCTTCTTTCTTCTTTTCTATCTTAATTTTAACATCACGATCACCATAACAGCAGCAGCAATTACTGTTTGCATCGACATCTTAGAAGTGACTAACGTTTGCCGTTCGTATGGCACCATACAAAAAGTTCCATATAGTGTGAACGGCCTCCATATTTGCTACCATATACATATATGTTACATTTGCAACTGGTAACGAAGCCGCCATACCAAAAACTGCAGTCAGTGTGAACACCCTGCCATTCGTATGGCAGCAAATATATGTTAGGTTGCCATATAGTCTGAACAGCCTTAACAGTTCCGTCTACGTTCACGCAATGAAAATGGTGCCATGATTGGCAAGATTCGTACGAGCCGTGCGTTTTCTTCCCGCATGTGGCGCAGGGTGTGAAGTCGGCTTATCCACTTTCGATTTGCTGCACATTCGCTATCATGTTGACGATGACGATGTCGGGCAATACGGTTCTGCGTGGCGATATTTCTTGTTGCTAACCGCCTTGTAACTGTAGTCGACAAAAGATGACGATCGAAATGGTTTATTCTCTTTCGAATAAAATGATGTTGGCCCCTGGGCCGCTAGTGATATGGCGTCGTTCCAATATAATTTCCAAAATGCGTTTTACTTTGGTTTTATTCTATCAAAATAGTTATACATTTTAATACAATTTACATACAAGTTTACAAGATTCTCTTACCGAAAGGTCAGACGCCTTCGCTGGTGTTTCGGAAAGTGTACCATTATGAGAATTTGAATCTCACTTCGTCATCACAAGACTATATTCATCTCATTTTCACTAATTCGTATAATGTTGAATATTATTTGTCTCGCTTACACACATTTGCCATGAGTAAGCGGATTCGCGTACTAGTGTGATGACGAAGTGAGATTTAAGTTCACACAATCGTACATGGTGTCGCCAATAATATGCGTACGTAATAAGGTACTCATGCTGGGCTATCATGATTTTACTGTACATACTTCGTATCGAACAGCTATTCACAGTACGGTTTTTATTATCAAATGTACCGTTATGTTTGATTTGACTCCTTCTAAAAATCAAGTTTTAGCTTCTATGAGTGGTGCCGGTGTAACTTTCCATTCGCTCAGCAATTTTGGACGCAATTATTCAAATATTCTCTACAAACACATCAATACTACTTTATAAACATTTTCCTCTACGACAATAGTGTAAATATTTCTATAAAACTCGTTTGGTGCTTTGACATTAGTTTTATTCACAGTGATATTATAATTTAACATATAAAACTCAACTCCCATACCGGTGCATATTTTCTATGTATTAATAACTCAACAATTATTCTGCAAATAGAGAAAACAAAAATTAAATAAAAATAATATTATAAACAATAAGTAGAAATTCGCACTTAATGAAAAATAGTACCTTCTATCTAAAAATAAAATAAAATAAAAGGAGAGTGAAAATAACTGTTACATCTAAACTTATTTTGCACTTAATAGTATATTGCATCCTAGTGTATCCTGTAATTTTAAATGAAAAAAACATCGTATTTCTACCGTTAGCCGTGAATGTGTCAGCACGTCTTGAATAGAACATAGAAAATGTTCAGCATTTTTATGAGAAATTGAATTGAAACGTTAAAGTACAAAATTAACTAGAATCTATCTATTTTTGAAACAACAAAATGAAATCAATAAGAAAAAAGAGTATCACATAAAATGCTTTTTCAAAAACTTATTATAATAAAACCGATGCTGTTTTTAACATGACAATGAATCTTTATAAAATTTGTAGATTTTTTTTTGTGATTTTTTGTGGTTTTTGTAATACACACTGTTTGTAATAATCTTTAAACTATCTTAAATCATAATAAATAGTGTACGAATGTCTTTGTCTAAATTTTTGCATAATTCCTTCGTTGAAATATATTTTTTAAACTTGCCTTCTTTAAAAAAAAATATTATAGATAATATCAGTTAATATCAGTGTAACTAATTTCACCGTTTTTTCAATATCACTGAAAAATAACGAATCTTGCCATAAAATGGTTTGTCTTAAAGGACTTCCACAATATTGAAAATGAGATTTCCTGTAACTTTAATTTAAGATGTCAATAAGCCATCAATTTGTAGAATGAATATTTGTTTTAGAATTTATAAAAAAAAGTACTTTTGAAAGAAACTGGAACACTACAATAATAAAAAAAGAACAATAAACATTTTCAAAGCGTATATTAATATATTTGAAATTGAAAAATTGTAAATATTAAAAATAATGGCGAAAATTGTACTTCAACAAAACAATAAAACGTAACGAGCGAGAATAGTTAATTGTAGAATCTAGTGAGCTTATTAGAATGTAGCAACTTATGAGTAGATTCATATTTAGATTTAGACATACGTAAGTATAGATTTATACTCAACAGAATACAATATTAAATTTTACAATTACTCATACACAATTAATGATTGAATAATGTAGTCACAAAAACATTCCAATAACAAAGTTATCAGTTACACTATTATACTCCATTTTTTATAATTTATTGAATATATTTTTTGTCTGTTTTCGAAGATTTCTTTATTTTATTTTTTAATTTTGTAATTTATATCGTGATAGTATTTGAATTAAGAATTAAATTAAGAATGTTATGTTAAAGTGTTGTTTAAAATTTTTGAACATATCATAAAACGACGGAATGTAATAATTTTAAGTACATTGTATATTGCTGAAGGAAATGTATCGAAGCGTCTCGGTCGTAGAAAATCGCATCGAAATGAATTTGTATTTTGAAATATGGCCTAAATTAAATACATACATTTTTTATTGTTTAATTGTGTTATTTTTATTTGTAGAGGTTTATTGTCCGTTTTGTTTTTATATGATGACAGATGACAGGCGCGACAGTTCAGTCTTGGACTAAGGCCGCAATTGTGTTTGTGACACCTAATTTTCCAAGACCTTAATTGCTTTTTGTTGAGGTGTTGAGATCAACAGCACGCTGAGCAGTGTTTTTTTATCCCCATAAATAGGTACTCGTTTAACATCTGAGTGAGATCATAGTCCGTCTCATGGGTCGTGTGTTCACTAAGGTGTGCGAACTAACCACTAAAGTAAGGTGACCAGACTCCTGAAGGTCCAATGCTGTACACATACTTGCGGAATTAAGTTTTCAAACCTTACAGGCTAAAAGCAAACAAGACTGATTATAGTCTTCACCAGCTTATTATGATGTAGTGCTGTGGTTGACAAACTTTTTAGCCAAGAGAGCAAGATTTAAGAAAGAGCGAAATTGTTTTTTTTTTTTTCATAACGGCACGTATTATCTGGGGAAGCCTATAGGACTAGGATTTTGTAGAGCTTCAAGATGAATTTTTCGAAATACAACAGAGCAGAGGAGACACAATTCCCTTATGAAAAATGTATGGCTCAATATAATGGTAAGTTCTAGTATGATAATTTTGAGTGTTGGAATTCTGAAGCCCCATTAATCTTTGACCAGCATTCGATTTCATGTAATTTTAAATAGTAATTTCCGGGAGCCCAAAGGTAGACAATTAGGACATTCTTCGCGCTGGATAATTTGAAATAGGTTAGAGGAGTGATTAGAATTTTTGAGTTTGTGTTGTATCTTAAGCCACTACCCTCACTGACCAGCATTCCACCAAGTATATCACAAATTACAACGCCTAACCTGCATGGGTGGGCAGAGTAAGTTTTTAAACACCTATTCGCGGGTCAAATCCCATAAATATGCTGCTACAAATATACCTAACCTAGCATACCGGTCTTCACAGTTGGAAACATTACATGATTCTTCACAGGTTCTCAACCCTGGTCGTACGGAAAAGTGCAACTTATTCCTAGTGGTACTTGAATGATGAATATGAAGCGGAGCATGAAACAGGAGCTGGAGTTGTGGAACCCAGCACCGGGATCTGGACCGCAAGTTCCAGGCTTTTCGAAAGTTACAGCCGTTCAAAGATGCTACCCAAGACCAATAAAATTCCATGGGCAAGGGCAATGGGGGTGTATTTTTCCGTTTTTTTTACAGAGCGGGGATGTACCGGGCGATTTAGAGGATGTTGGGGCGCACATTTTGCTGAAAATTCCACAGTCGTAGCCGTCTCGGTTCGAAAGTTACAGCCGTTCAAAGATGCGACCCAAAACCAATAAAATTCCATAGGGCTACCAAGGGCACTGGGGGTCTATTTTTCGATTTTTTTTATAGAACGGTGATGTCACGGGCGATATAGAGGACGTTGGGACGGGATGACATTTTTTTTCTCAATAAAGTGTCCGGCTCGATCGATTCAAGAGAACAAAATATCACTAGGCATGCGTTATTTTTAAAATCTAATTTGTAATGAACGGCCTTCAACACGGAAAGCAGTTGCTAAAATTTATACAAATTTTGAAATCGTAGTTAGTAGCAGATAACGGTAAATATTGTTTTTGTTTTAGAATAATTTGTTCCAGAATTTTAAAATGCTTTGATTCATTAAACCACACTGAATGAGTCAAAGAGCCGCTTCCGAGACGCCCTATGCCAACCGCTGATTTAGGGAATTAAGTTTCATTGTGTGGCATTGCGAATGCTGTACATTTTGCTGTACATTTCCCAATGCTGTACGACAGGTCAAAATGCTGTACTGTACAGCAAAATGCTGTACGTCTGGTCAGCTTACACTAAAGTGAACTCAATTATGTTGAAAGGATGCTCTGCACATACACGTGCATCTCTATACCGCTTTCAACGGCAACAATGCTGTCAACATATAGAGATATTCGTCATTCTATCTTGTGCTCGACTGAATTCGACTCCCTCTCCAAATCCAGAGCTATATCGCTCAGATCGTTCATATTGTGCGAGAGTTTTCAAATTTCGAAACATACATACGGCTACTTACAATCGACATTGCATCGATCCCTGTGTAGACTTTAATTGGGGGAGTCGTTAGTATACGTACGTTTTATTGGGCAGCTACGTTATCTATATGAGGAGAATTTTCGCCCACTGTCATACAAAACACAACAGCGAAGTGTCCTTTCCAATGCCTCAAATGGTCTTTGCAAAAGTCGCCTTCAACCACTATCTTTCACCGAGTGTTAATAAGAGCTGTAACCTTGTTCAAGAATGGACCCAAAAGTAACTAAAATTGGCCCCCGTTTGGGAGCGTGATATCCCTTAGGGACACGACTCCTGAGTTAGTGTGCACCGTGCGTTCGCCTGTGAGTTTTTTTTTAGTAAAACAACTTTCCCCATTTTGTGGTGGTCGATTTTTGAGAGCAATTTGTTTTTTCTGTTAATAGCCGGGGAGTTATGTAATTCTTAAAATTATTTCCTTAAGTAAAAGCTGAGTCTACGAGTAGTCTTCACGTTTTGATAATTCAAAAATGTAAAATGAAGACGGACGGATATTCAAGACGCCCCTCAATTCTAAGAAGCAACTTTGACTACAATGCTATCGTTCATGAAGATCGTAGTTGAGCCATTGATGATCTATTGTATTAGATTTCTGGAAGATTTTATCTGAAGATTCTCAAATGAAAAGAGTTCAACTCAAATTTTTATATCACATGGGGTAAGTATCTCGGCTATAATAAGCCTGAGCGTCCAATAAAACGTTGAAGTTGACCGCGCCCTTCAGGTCTCCCAATTCGATAAATAAGTATGTCCCGAGAATCGATCTTATTCTCTCTGATAAGTCTGGGCAAGCAACTATGTACAAAGAAAATGGAAGATACTCTGCACTGGGTTCACATCCCCACAGTTTCTGCATAGATCGTTATACGGAAGGTGAAGCCTTCTGGCGAAAGGTGGTATTAAAACGAGCGGAGCGAGCACATGGAGTGAAAGCGAGCGAAGCGAACTCTCACAGCTTATAAGCAATAAAACCATAAAAATACTTTTAGACTTTATCACACGGCTCCACAGGTTAATCTGGGTTAATTCAATTCTTTCAGTTTTTTTCATATCCTTTCTTCTTCTTCTTCTCAGTACCGTATAGCCGTTTATAGGCAATTTCGAGTCAACGTTACATGGCATATGATTTCGGAGTGTATATAATGTTGCAAGCACTATATATTTCCTATCCGCACATGTACGGAAATTTTGGACCACGCCGAGATTCGATCTCCGGACCTCTAGATTGCTAGCATCGTAGAGTGCGACTCAACCAAGCGAGCCACTGACCGTTATCCTTTCTACCATCATGTTAAAATATTGTGAGCAAGTTTTTGTGAAGAGTAGGTACTAAAATAGTCCTTTCACGTGAAATCCATACAAAAGCTCAACATTTTGATGATTGTGAAACCGAAATTGCTTGGTGGTACTCACTTCGTGCTCTGTGGCCGTGATCGTTCGGTCGCCACTCTGTGAAATAGACAATCATAGAGAAACAAGTTTCCAAACTCGGCACGACTCGTCGCAAGTTTATTATTCAAAAGAAGATGATAAGAAATATTCTTGTCGTAGAAACTAACGATGCGACTAGGAAGTGGCATGGCTGACAACCATATCACACTCCGAATTCAGTTGTCTTTGTAACGTTGATTACTACACACGGTAGTCATCAACGCACCATGCTCCACTAGGAGTTACGGTAATGAAGAGAGAGAGAGAGACTCACGTGAAATCCTTGCAAACACTTTCAAAATTTTAATGATCGTGGGATTGAATTGGCATGGTTGTACTTACTTTGGACGCAAGTCTCCACACCGGTTTTTGACATTTCTCATACGCATATGCGAATTTTCTGCACAGAGTAAGCTGACCATACGTACAGCATTTCGCTGTACAGTACAGCATTTAAACCTATCGTACAGCATTGAGAAGCGTACAGCAAAATGTAGGTACAGCATTCTTGAATTATCGCACGATGGTAAGCCGGACATGTTTCCTATTAGAATCTTAGTAAAAACTTCAACTCGCATAAGGACACACTTTTCACGAGGCGACAACACCCCCGACAGATTATGCCTATCAATGTTAATACTCGTTGAGAGTACATCCCGTGCCCAGTGTTGACCAAATTCAGGCGGCATGTGAATTCAATTCGCGCTAAAAGTAGGTACTAACATCGTCAGTTCACGCGAAATCCATGAAAATACTGTCAAAATTTTGATGATCGTGAAATCGAATTCGCTTGGTGGTACTCACTTCACATGAAAGTCTCCACACCGGTTTTTGACATTTCGCCAGCGAAAATAATGCAGTTGCACTTTATTTCACAGTGAAAAGATGTCATCGACAATCAATCGCAGAGCGCGAGTGAACATTATCTTAAATTGCGTGAATAAAAAGCAAGTCACTCAATGTAAGATAAATGTTCACTCGCGTTTTCATTGATTGTCGATGACATCTTTTCACTGTGAAATAAAGTGAAACTGCATTATTTTCGCTGGCGAAATGTCAAAAACCGGTGTGGAGACTTTCATGTGAAGTGCATACCACCAAGCGAATTCGATTTCACGATCATCAAAATTTTGACAGTATTTGCATGGATTTCACGTGAACTGACGATGTTAGTACCTACTATAACAAGGAAAATATGCAGTTCTTTTTTTTAGTATACCATAGGAGACTCAAGTCATCACCCCTGCTTCGATTCAGAAAGATTGACTGCATTCAGCGAATGAAATTTACTGAAAAAACACTGGAAATGCTACAAGAATTGCCAGCCACCGACCTCTTTCTCCGCTGAAGAGCCCTCATGCGAAATGAGAAACTAATTGGAAGAGAGCTTTTCTGCTACATTTTTCGTTCGCTGAATGCAGCCATTGAGTTTGCAAACAAATCTGACAAATTCGAAAGGTACACAAATATTACAGAGGCATTTGTGTTTCTGGTTATCCTTCTTTCTGTCCTGCTTTTTCACTAGCATTATCCGGCCAAATGACGATTTTTTGTGAATTTGTCCTGCTTTTTACGTTAAAAAATATACGAGCGTTAGTCATGGATGATCTTGAAATTCTTAATAATGAAGAACGCAAAACCTCTTTTTATTACAATGAATTTCACAATAATCCGAAATTTTCCAAGTCTCTCAACGAATTCTTCGCCTATAAATCGTCCAAAATCATCAAATCGTGCCATAAAATGCAAAATTTTGTCGAAAATTTTTTTTTTTTTCTCGGATTTTTTATTTTTTACAAAGAATTTTCTATGTTTTCATTTGGAAAGCCATCCCGGAACTATAGCATATCAATTGATAAATTTCTATACATTTTTATGATTAAAGACATCGGAGCGGAGCAAGTTTCAAAGCAAAAGTCGCTCCGCTCCAGACTGCAAAAAAACGGTCCGCTCTTTCGCTCCGAAATTTAAGGTCGCTATACTTCAGAACGATATTCGTCATTACGAATGGTGTGAGTTTTGGTCTCAAAATTGTGTCTACAGCATTGGTCCCTTCAGGATATGGTCAGCTTAGCTTAGAGTAGGTACTAAAACTAAAGTTAGGAGACCTTTTATTTACTAGATTTAAGATAAATGTGCTCTCGTGGGCAGACTAATTGCCGATGATTACGTTTTCCTTGTGAAATAAAGTGCAATTGCATTATGTTCGCCGACGCCGGCCAAATGCCAATAACCGGTGTTGACACTTTCGTGTGAAGTGAGTACCACTGACTAAGTGAATTCGATTTCACGTGAAATGACGATGTTAGTACGTACTCTTAGCGATAGTTAGCCAATGCATCTGTGCTTCTGATTCCGCCGAAGAACAAGTGTTTTGAAGATGTGGTTCAGATTTCGACAATATGTTTAATAACTCCTTGGAAATCGCAAAAACTGACGGTTTTTGGTTACCGTTGATTCGGTCATCATCATCATGCTTTTTTGTTTTTAACCTGATTTCGGTTGTTTTATCTATCAGGCCTATTTCAAAAATTATTCAATTATTAGACAATGTACGACTATAATCGGATATATCCATATCAATAAAAAATGTTATTATACTCTTAAGTGAAACCTTATTTAAAATTATGTAAATAGGGAATTATTGTAATAAACCAAATAATATTATTCAACAAGTAAAAATAGCCGCCGATCTATATCCTCACAACTGAAATTACTTATGGTCACGCTAGTGAAAACTTGCCTTGAACTATCGTAAAAATTAGGTTATGTACATATTTAGTTTTGTTCATTTTTTTTCATCAAAATAAAAAAAAAAAATAGAATACAATTAATGGCACTCATAACACCAACTTCCAATTTAATTTCAATGTACATACTAAACAATGTCAATGTTCATTAATTGGAGAAAGTGAAGCACTGGTGGAAATTCGATTCATGATCGCTGTATTAAAAAAAATGTTTTTGCAGTAGTATGGCAACCCGTAGCCAATGCTTTTTAGTTCCTAATAATATTCTCAAATCCTAATACGTAACTGACTCTTGTGCATAGTTGTGTTGAAATGTCGAAGTGTCAATTTATTCTTTAAAAATATAATTCTCTATTGGCGCCGTTTATGATAACAAAACATTATTCTTTTTTAAACCAAAAATTATGTTACAAAAATAGTATAAAAGGTGATTCAGACTATCGACAAGATTTTAGTTAACAGTTGTACATACTATATTGTATTGCATTTGAATATTGCAAGTACCTACATTTTACGATGCATTTTGAATTGAATGACATACGATTTAATCTAGTAGGCGGGCTTCGACTCTATTAATTTAGTTGTTTAAGAAAATCCTGTCGGTAGTGTGAATTCCCTCTATGATAAATTAACCATGTCAGCATGATAATATAAATGTTTACACAGTACACACAACATATTTTTCACGTGTAGTTAACTCAATTATATTTTTTGTATTTTTGATATTTTTTATAGTTTTTTTTTATTGTAATAAATTACAACTGCATATATATTTGCAACGACTCTAACACTAGTATCTTTGATAAATTTACTAATTTGTAAGTTTCTTAGCAATTAGAATTCAGCGAAGCGGGCTTTCCTTGTTACCTACACAGTCTAAAACTACTTGCATTATTTATAACACACCTTTTGTAGTTTTACAAATGAAAATTATTTATTTATAAAAGAAAATGAAATATTTCCATATGTGAAAATAATACGATGATAGCGAATAACATATTGAATATTAATATCGATTTTCGTTCCCAAATCGTGGACAGACAATAAATTGATTGAAAAGGAAACCAAAAACAGTAAACATCATTACGAAAAAAACAAGAACAATTCCGATGAAAAATAAAAGTGCTAATTTATATGTAATATGTAATTAAAAAAAAAAAAGATTCATAAGAATTATTTAGCTATTGTAGTTAAGTCTATAACCGTATGTAGTGCATATTCATAAATAGAAAAATATCGGAACAAAAGAAAATAAAAGACCAACTTAATAAATATAAAATTCAATGCCAAGTTTGATTTTGTTGTTTTATTGGAGCAAGTATTGTTTTTTTTTTGTCAACTGAATTAAGGTCGATCCACACTTTTTAGTCATACAGTCACAATTATCATTTTCTTTACAAGTTGACAGATTGTTAGTTGATTGGCTGATAACCTGTCAATTTGTATGGAAAATGACTGTGACCAGGGGCGAACCCAGGAATTTATTTCGGGGGGTGATTTGTATTTGCAAAGTGGCTCATGAAATCCAACGCTTTAAATGTTCTTAGACCTTAGGCGTAAGAGTGCCCATATACTGTCCGATAGACACACGAGACAACACAACATAGCGAAAATTATATATTTTGTGGCGATGGAAGATCCATTGCTACTTTCGATGGAGAATGGGCCTGTCTAGACACTCAATTTTCGTTCGTCTTCGTCATTTTGACAATTGAAACTTGGGATGTCTGCGCTATTTAAGAAACGTATTCATTCTTGAACGCCATTGCAAATGTTTAATATGTCAACAACGCACCATCTATTCATACTATTTACGAAAAAAATGATCATTAATCTGTCCTGAACAAAGCCGCGACACACATCTAACGATAAATAATGAACAGATATGGATAGAATGAAGCATTCATCTCTTCTGATTACTTGACGCAATCAGTTCAATGTTGAAAGTAGTGGAAACGGAGCTTGAAGACAATAGGGAAGACAAAAGCACGCATGTGTGGACATAGCCAATGACCGTCACAACCACAACATGAAGAATGACCACTGGTTTATGTCAATATCAATCAATCAGCAACTGAAAACACATGATTATCATGACAGATTGTATGAAAAATTGCATGGCAATATGTTCCACACGTCCAATCAAAAAAATGGATTAGATGGTCACATACACCTTCCAACTTATCGGGCAATCAAAAAATTGCTTCAATCGATTGGAGGTCTATGGGCACTCTAAAACGATAGTCTGACGTCGGGCATAGTGAAAATCATCACTTAGGTATTTGATTTATCAATAAAGATATGTTGGGTGAATTTTATTTATACCTATAATTTTCATTTTAAAATTTCGGGGGGTGTTTCATCCCCCAAATCCCCCCCTTGGGTTCGCCCCTGACTGTGACTGATGTCTAAAAATTGTGGATCAACCTTAAATACTTCCTAATCTGCATGACACGCTCTGTGGCTCACTTGGTTGAGTCGCACTCTACGATGCTAGTAATCTAGAGGTCCGGACATCGAATCTCGGCGTGGTCCAAATTTCCCGTATATGTGCGGATAGAAAATACATAGTGCTTGCAACATTATATACACTCCGAAATGATATGCAATGTAACGGTGACTCGAAATAGCCTATAAACGGCTGAGTTAACGCACCATGGCCCCACAAGGGGCTGTACGGTACTGAGAAGAAGAATTTGGATAAAAGTTCTCACAAAGACAGATTTCAGTCTCAAAAGCCACACGATTATGTACTCGTACTTGCTCGTACAGGTTGCGGCAGAAAGGACGGACGGTTTTAGAAAAATCATAAAATCGTTAATTTTTACTCAGAAACAAATTTATTGATGGAATCAGGTTCACAAGGAAATACCATTTGAGACAATCAAGTGTGGAAAATCACATCAGTCATGTGGTGGCCGCCGAAATTGGTGATGCAGTGCTGGAGGCGTTGTTGGAAGTTCGCGTAGATTGTCTCCAACGTCGCTCTCTCTACTTTGGCGACTTCCTCGCGAATTACCTCCTTCAATTCGTCCAGAGTTCGGGGCTTCTTCTCGTATACTCTAACCCTGAGCTTCACGATTTTCGATACTTCCAGCTCATCGTACAATTGATACAACTCATGGTTGTGGCGGATACGCCATTAATCTCGCTCGCGAACGGCCCTCGAAATTCGCCGAAGTACCTTTCGTTCGAATCGGTCTAGCAAAATTTCGGAGGCTTGGGTGAGGGTCCATGCAAAGAATTACTATCTAAATGGAATGGCAATGTAGCTGTCATTCCATATAAACTGCATGGTCCGATTTGAAAATACGGTGGTCCCTATCTGTCAAGTGTTATTGTGAAGTTTTTACGAAGTAAGGGGGGAAAAATTGTTGCTGGTGGAACTCTAGGAAGTGTATTTATAAAATGTAATAGTCATATCGCAGTTTCAGTGCGACACAAACGTAAAAAAAGAATGGTCCCTGTCAGATCCAGTCTGATACGAAAAATTGAACCATTAGTCGTTTCTATGGGCCTTTCCTTTAGTTTTTTTATTCAATGGGTCCATGTTTCGCAGCCATAACATAGCACGTTTTGTACAGGCGAAGCTTCGTGTTCCTGTGCGCAAGTTTCGAATTAATTATAGGGAGGGGCGAAAAATAGGTCTTATTGGCTAGTTGTATCAGTCACTTAATTTCGTCGGTTTCGTTGGCGTCCTTTGATAAATCACAACCCAGATAGTTGAAGTTGTCTACATACTCAATATTGAGGTCCCCCACTAGGATGCTTGAATTTGCTGGCGTCCTTGTTTTCGATTGCATCATAGGATATCGTTGATATGTAGTCCAACTTCCTTTGGGGCTTTTTGAGGTTATGCAGAAGGCTTTCTGCATCACCCAATCTTCGAGACATGATTTTGATGTCGTCGACGTACGCTACTAATTGAGTCGACTTGATGAGTAGCGTTCCGCTGTTGTCTATATTCATGGCTCGAATTACATACTCCAGAGCAAGATTAAAGAGCGTCGGCGCCAGCTCATCGCCCTGTTTGAGTCTAGTACGAATTTCAAATAGGTCAGTGAGTCGATTCTGCACTCTGACCTGCGAGACGGTATTAGTCATCGTCATCCTTATGAGTCGCACCTACCGGCAGTAGGTATACTAAAATGCAGCAAAATGTTGTACTTCGATCGATACTGTCGTATGCCTGCTTGAAGTTGACAGAGATTTTGTATACGTCGATGTAATATTCCCAGCACTTTTGGAGTAGTGGCTTCACTGTGAAAAGCTGATCGGTCGTTGAACGACCAGGTCCGAAGCCGCCTTGATACTCGCCAATGATTCGTTCTACGTACGGATTAATTCTCTTTTCCAGAATTTTCGATAAAATCTTATAGGTCGTACAAACTAATGATATGCCCCTGTAATTCTCACACTTCAGCTTGTCATCCTTTTTGTGGATTCGACAGATTATGCTTTTGCGCCAATCTTCGGGAATTACCTCGTCGCTCCATATTTTCAGCAGTAGCACATGTATAGCGTTGGTCAGGCACATTCCACCATGCTTCAGCAGTTCTGCTGGGATGTCGTCAGCGCCCGGCGCTTTATTATTTTGAAGCGACTGTATGGCAAGACTCACCTCCTCTACTGTTGGGGGTAGAAGGCGAGGGCCTGGTTCGGCTAACTGCTCAAGAGCTGGCTCCGTGGGGGATGTTGATGGTGCATTATGGAGATCTTCAAAATGCGAGGCCCATCGATTATTTACGCTTTCGATGTTACCATCCTTGTCCTTACATAGGGTTGTCCTGGGTTGATATTGATTGAAAGTTTGTATGCCTGTGTATTGTTCTTACTGGCTAGTCTTTCGTTTATTTGTGAGTATACGGATACAAAATTTCAGTTTTTTTCTTCTGTTGGATGAGCACTAATATTTTACTCCCCAAACTATTTAAATTTTAACAAACTCGTATTTTTTTTTTTTGCTAATCAAGTTTTGATAATGACATTTCATTCCTTAACTCAAGGTCGCCGGAATATTGAAGACTTGAAGGAAAGTCGTTAGGAATCGAAAGGAAAATATTGTAGCCTGTATTCCCGGAAAGACAGTTTCAGGGTGGGTATTTCAGGAATTAAATTTTATATAAAACAAACAAATCATATTTTTATTAAAATTAATAATATTTAATTTCTACAATTGTCCACATTGGGATATCGTCACTGGCAGCTTGGGCTTATTATTCGGTCCAGTTGGAACATTTTCGATTTTTCTCATGATCAACAGCCCGTCCAGTACGCGCCCGAAAACAACATGTTTATTGTCCAAAAAATTACATTTAGCACATGTAATAAAGAACTGACATCCATTCGTATCCTTTCCGCTGTTTGCCATCGATAATAGCCCGGGTGAGTCGTGCTTTAGAATGAAATTTTCATCGGGAAATGTGCCACCGTAGATGCTCATAACGCCAGTGCCATCGCCCTGAAATAACGGTATTTATACGATTACAAAAGTGGTAAATTTCATCATTTTAACCAGTAAGACTTTTAACGCCTTTATATGGCGAGGCTACATGTTATAGGTTCTACGTGATTGAATATAAAATGTGACCTGTTATATATGAAATGTCAAATACATTCAGTCTATCAATAGCCCTCAACCTGTGCGTTTCCATTTGATCTGCGTTTCAGTTTTAAATACAACATTGGCGACGAGAGAAAAAAAAAAACAGTTGAAGAGAAGTGAAATAAAAGTGTCACACCAATCATGCCAGACGACGATAAAAGTTTTCAAGCGATTGTACACCAACAACAGAAGTTTACAGAAAGTTTACTCGCCCAACAGCAAAAATGGATGCAGACGATGGTTCGATTTCAGTATCTGCGGCGCCAAATTTTGATGATGCCATTTCATTAATATTGGCCTGAAACGACCGAATCTGCAATCCTTTTTCGGGAAATCGTAACGGTTCTCCAGATATTCAATGTCAAAGTTTGGCATTTATATGGGGTTGTTCAGTTTTTAATGGGAAATTGGGGGCATTTTTACTACATATTGATGTGAATCAATAGCATTGTACCGAAAATAACATTTTAAATTTCATTTGCCTCCCTGTCTAGCAAATTTTACAATTCTTGCTCGTAAATATATTTCGACTTTTCATATTATCAACATATTAGACAAATTGGTGAAACTTACTATTCATGAGCGACTGATTAAAATTAAAACGTCAATTTGATGGCATCGAACACTTTCTCCAATGTGTAAAGCGGAAATATCCTCCTTTTCTTATCAAATTACTTAACTGACTTCAAAGAAAAGTCAAACTTTGACATTGAATATCTGGAGAACCGTTACGATTTCGCGAAAAAGAATTGCAGATTCGGTCGTTTCAGGCCAATACTAATGAAATGGCATCATCAAAATTTGGCGCAGCAGATACTGAAATCTCCCCGGATATCGATTTTACTTGGGGAGCTGATCAGCAACATGCTTTTGAACAACTCAAACAGGACATTATAGATGCAGCCCAGTTATCGCATTTTAATGATGATTTGCCGTTGATCCTGGCTACGGATGCCTCATCTTTCGGCATAGGAGCAGTGATATCCTACATGTATCCAGACGGCAATGAGCGGCCTATAGCGTTTGCCTCAAAAACATTGGACAAGCATCAAGTAGGCTACAGTCAAATAGAGAAGGAAGGTCTTTCAATTGTATTTGGAGTAAAACGTTTTCATCAGTACCTTTATGGACGGAAATTCGTACTAATGACCGATCACAAGCCTTTGGTAAGCATATTGAATACAAAGAAATCCTTACCTACGATGACAGCTCAACGACTACAACGCTGGGCTATCACACTGATGGCATATACATTCGATATTAAGCATCGCAAAACCACTGAACATGGCAATGCGGATGCGCTATCACGATTACCGCTCGATACTGACAACAATTTCGATCAAGAGGAGGCGTGTTTTAATATCAGTTTCGATGATTTCCCTATCAATGCTCAACGGATTCGAAAGTGCACCGAACAGGATGAAACACTACAAATAGTTCGTCGTTATGTAGAGAAAGGTTGGCCAGAACGATTAAGGCCGGAGCACAAAAATATTCAACCGTTTTTCAATTGTCGAAAGTTCTTAGGCATTCAAAACGATCTGCTTTGTCTACAAAACGAATTCGTTCGAATTGTTATTCCGAATGATTTACAACAACAAGTCTTGAAGTTATTACATAGTGGTTCTTCTTCTTCTTGTAGCGGTGCAGAAAGGTGTGTAACCTCTGTGCATCTATGTGGGTACGATTTATGGTTCGTCAATGTTTGTGTCCGTGAGGTCTAAGGACAAAAACATAGCTGCTGCGATAGGGTTTTCCCACAGTGATATAGGGGTAAGATCAGTGGGCGCAGCGGGGCATTGAAACAAATGGCCCACATCATGAGGAGTGCCATTGCAATTTGGACAGATGTTTTGGATGTCCGGGTTTATGCGAGAAAGGTACGAATTAAGGCGTGAACAAAAGCCCGACCGAAGTTGAGCTAGTGTTACTCTGGTGGCTCTCGGGAGCCTAATCTCCTCAGGCGAAATTGGTGGTGGGCGCTCTGAGAGGACTCTATTCGCACCTAAACTCGCGATAGACCGATTCACTTCTTCAGTGTGGATCGCTGCAATGGCGGCTCGGTATGCAACTTCATCGTAAGGGTCCCGTTTGTATCCCTGAACCTCTCTCTCAAGGTCTCGTAAACCACGCCTGACATGTCGTGGTGGAGGAATTCGGTCCATGAGATGATTATTGGGATGATCCTCACGGTAGCAACCAACAAGATACTGTTTAGAGAGTAGGAGATTGTGATCACGTATTGGCATCAATTTTGTCTCCTGATGTAAGTGATCCTGGGCAGACATCAGAAGGCAACCTGTCGCGATGCGTAGAGCGGCATTTTGGCAGACCTGAACTTTGGACCAGTTTGTGTCACATAGACTATGTGTCCAAACTGGGGCTGCATAATCAGCGGCCGCTCGACCCACCGCTTTATAAGTAGCTAGCATGGTTTCTTTATCTTTGCCCCAGGTGCTACCCGCTAGAGCTTTTAGGATGTTGTTCCTACTGCGCATTTTTTCACATACTGAAGCTGCGTGATTCGCAGACGTCATCATGTTCTCTAGGTGAAGCCCGAGAATTTTGGGGTTTTTAACAGTAGGAACAGAATTGTTGCCAATACGTATATCCATCTCCCATCTGATGTCCTCCCACCAAGTGGTTAGATAAGTCGCAGAAGATTTGGACGCAGAGATGGTGAGGTTTCGGCTTTGGAAAAATGCCTGTAATCGTCCTAGATAGCGATTAATTCGGAGGCGCATTTCATCCTTATCATTCCCTGTGGCGAGTACGGTGCAATCGTCAGCATAGGAAATCACCTCGATTCCTTCAGGTGGTGTGGGAAGGCCGGACATGTAGATGTTGAACAGAGTGGGGGATAGTACCCCTCCCTGTGGAACACCTAATTTGATTTTCCTAAGCTTAGAACGTTTGCCTCGAAACTCGGTGAAAGAGTGCCGACCAGCTAGATAATTGGCAATCCAACGGATCTCTTGTGCAGGAAGATGCATATTCAACAGGTTTGCTAGGAGCATTGAATGATTGACCTTATCGAATGCACTTGATAGGTCTATTGCCACCAGAATAGTTCTGTGACAACGACTGCGTTGATTTAGCCCATCACGAATGCGTGTAGTGATCGCATCAAGGGCAGTGGTGGTACTATGCATCTTCCTGAAGCCATGCTGGTGAGGTTCTAGCTTCGCATGTGCAACAAGAGTGGGGTGAATAAGGGCCTCCAGCGTCTTTGCGACAGGAGAAAGTATCGTAATGGGGCGGTAGGATTCCCCGAAATTTGCGCTCTTCCCTGGCTTGAGACAGGGAACAATTCGACCTGTTTTCCAGATTTCAGGGATGGCAAGCGTGGACATCGACAAGTTAAAGGCGGCCGTGAGATACTCAATGGCTGGAAGGTCGAGATGTTTCAACATGGTCATCGAAATGCCATCTGGTCCGAGGGCCTTGGAGTTTTTAGCATTCTCGATGACTTTTTTAACCTGGTCCGCTGTAAAAGATGGTATGGTGTCAACATTCCGGCTGCGAATCCGTCTTCTAATTTTGCGCTTGAGGCCGTCAGACTTGGGATGTTCAATAAATTGTTTATTGAACAGGCTAGCACACTGAAGAGGATCACAGGTTTTAGTGTTGCCAAATTCAATGGCGTTGTTGCCCTTTTCTTTCCGAGGATTGGAAAGGGCGCGGACGGTAGACCATAGTTTGCTGACACCTTCATTGAGGTTACATTCATCGAGGTGCTGATTCCATTTCGCCCTCCTATAGTCTTTAACTTGTCGGTCAATTTCGGAGTTAAGCTCCTGAATTCTGGGATCATCAGGGTGAGCGCTTCTGATCTGATCACGTTCATCGGCTAATCTGGCGGCACTAGTGGGAAAGTTAGGCCGAACTTTCGGGATACGTCCTGCCGGAATAAAACGTGCCGCGGCTGTGGTAATGACGTTCCTAATATTTTTCTCGGCCTCATGAATGGTAATAGGTGATGTTAGCTCGGTGAACTTCGCCGACGAGTAAGCTTTGAAACCATCCCAATCGGCTTTCTTGTGATTGACAAACGTTCGCTTCTCTGACTTAGTCATGTTCGCTGGTTTGTCAATCTTTATAATGATTGGGAGGTGATCTGATTTAAGGGTGGTACGTACTTCCCATCGGGAAGCAGCAATTAGACTGGCACTGACAATAGTTATGTCAGGAGAACTACTGCAAGTGCCCACGACTCTAGTCGGCGAGTCTTCATTGAGTGAACAGAATTCTGAGGCGTCAAGTGATTCGGCGATAGCTATACCCCTGGCATTGTTGTTGAGGTCCGAATGCCAGAGCTCATGGTGCGCATTAAAGTCGCCAAGGATGACCCTGTGCTCTCCGGAAAGGAGAGGACCAATATCGAAACGATAGCCAGAAGGGCAACTAGAGTGAGGTGGTACATATATATTAAAAATTTCGATATTGGTACTCCCTGATGGAACTGAGATGGCTTGAATTTCCGCCGTACCGTCAGCAACTACATCTAATACACAGTAATGTACGGACTTGTGTACTAGGAACAGTGTTGCCAATTTAGCCGTTTTCCGGCCAAATTTAGCCGGAAACCGTGCTGTTTAGCCGGAAGAAATTTATAATTCCGGCCGGCCGGATTTTTAGCCGGAATTGATTTTCTTCGGCCGTTTTTCCGGCTAAAATTATTTTATGAATCTTTTTTCAATAAATTTAGGGTAATGGGTTTCACGTAAACTGACGTAAGCTGGAAGACGTTTCTTAGATAAAATTCTTTGTTGAGCAATTTTCGGAGCATGGGGGTACCTGAACATTTTTCAAAGTATCAATTCTTTACCACAGATAACGTAATCATGCCAGATTAAGAACAAGGGTGAAAACCTTTTTGCGCGATTCATAGATATTGATAATATCGCCGAAAATTTGTAATGTTCAACACTAACGTTGTTCAAGTAGCTTGACCAGTAAATTACAAAAATTAAATTTAAGTGTGTATATATTTATTTCGGGGCAACTTACCTCCTTCTTCAGCACAAAAGCTAAGTGCTCAAGAAGGGAGTAAGTTGCTCCGAAATATATACTCATTTATATCTAATGTGGTTTACTGGGCAAGCTACTTGAACAACGTCTGACGATTCATAGAAACTACACATTTTCGTAGATGCATTACATTTAGTTGTTGGTTTTCTAGCATCAAATTCATCAAAAATCTATACCATTTCCCGGCCAAGCTCATAATTTTGGAACATCAATATCGTATCTTTGGAAAATAAAATTAAATTTGGAGGACTCAAATTCGAAAATGAATAACAAGCTTGACACATATATTTTCGAATGACGCAAATTTATCATCATTAGCACGAGTTTTAAATTACGCATTTGGACCATCACTTGCTCAATAATGACTGGGGACGCCATGTGTTGTAAAATTTAAGAACAATGATGTTTACAAAAATACTATATTTGTTATCATTCTTTACACATTTCTATTCAAATTCTTTAAGAAAAGTGTGTCCTCAAATTATTGATTTGAATATTCATCAAAATATCGCAATTGTGAGGGACATTTTCACCATTTACACAAACGTCAAAAGTAAATGACGAATTCTAAAGACGAAAGCAAATGTGTCACTCCAATTTCGAACTTTCATCATCATAATGGATTAATTATCGTCATGTTGATTTGGATATGTGTCTTGGGCCTAAAATGGTTAACTTTTTATCAATATATAAGATTGTTCAGGTACGATGATGGTAAGATATCCATACATAAATGCGGTTGCCCTTGCAGTTACGTATTGGACATTCCTTTTTCGAATTTTCACAATTTCGAACCTAATGCGGTTATGGACTTGACTGAGAAATTGTACCTGTACACAACAATTTTGACTAGTTGAGCTAACTAACTCCGAACAAATTAAATTTTGAGTTTAATGTCAGCGATTGGAGCAAAATGTAAACTAAGAACTCTGCCTAAAGCATAGTTTACGGGTAGTACTCCAGAAAAAAAAAATAAAATTATTAAAATCAGTTTTTTAATATTTTTTTTCGTAATGTTACTCTTTTGTGTGATTTAGCCGGTTTTTTGGCCGTTTTTCTCGCAGAAATTTATTTAGCCGGATTTTTAGCGGTTTTTGAAAAAACTATAGCCGGTTTTCCGGCTAAATTTAGCCGTTTTCTAAATTTCTAGTTGGCAACACTGATTAGGAAGGCAAGTCCACCTCCAGGGTGAGGATCATCCGTGGCGGCCGGTCGATCTTTCCGCAGTATAACATAATCGCTATGGACGCTTAGAGACGAGTTTGCGTGAAGCAACGTCTCTTGGATGGCGGCGATGAGAATTCTGTTGGAACTCAAGAAGTGTGTGATCTCAGCGATTTTTCGGTGAATGCCATTACAGTTAAACTGTAATATAGATAGTGCAGTGAAAACTGCTGGAGGGGGAGGGCCAGGCGTAAGACTGGGTCTGGCATTCCTTATCATATTGTTTGGCGGTGTAGGGGGCAGTGGTGGGGAAGGTGGGCTGGGAGCAGCCCTGGGTTGCCCGGAATTTATACAACCTGCCACAACATATGCTAAGGAGTGTTGACTTTGTCTACGTAACCCTGAACACCTAAAGTGAACCCATTCCCTGCAGCAATTACACTGCACCGATCTGGCATTCGGACCGATACGTTGGTTGCAGACACTACAAATCCATACCTCTGGGCCTGGATTTGTTTCAATACCGGCGCGAATTAGTAAAATTGAGAGCAGCCGCGCCGAGATGTAATGCTCCCAATATGACGAAAAAACACATACATGGCACCCACACATATACACAGACAAACACAACCTTCCTGCATCGAACCTTCAGGGCTCCTGCCGGGGCTCTTGCCAGGAAGGCATTTTGGCAGCTTTTGGCCGTTTCGCAAAACAAAACGGGTGTGGTCCGCCCCGTAGAGGCAGTTGCCGTAAGACCACATTACATGGTATGGCAAATTACATAGTGGTCATTGGGGGATAGTAAAAAGGAAGCAACTAGCCCGCCAATATGTATGGTGGAACAACATCGACGACGATATCGCAAAAATCGCTTCAAATTGCCATTCGTGCAAAATTGAAAATCAATCCCCTCCACAAGAATTCGAAAGCTGGCCAGATGCAGTTCCGATAGGCTTGAAAAACAACTTCGTAACATCTTGATTTTTCAGGTAGTTACTCCTTATTTACACCAGAATGACGCTTTCATAGAGAGAAGTACTCTAATTACTTAATACTTACATTCACAAAATCTCCACCCTGGATCATGAAATCCTTGATGACACGATGAAAATTGGCGCCCTTGAAGCCGAGCGGAACACCATCCTTTTTGTACTCGCCCGTGCAAAATTGACGGAAATTTTCACTGGTTTTCGGTACAGCATCGGCAAATAATTCAAATATCATTCGTCCAATTTCCTTGAAAGGCAAAAAACCCAAATAATTTAAGTAATTCCAAGTGTACTCTCCATCAGAATAGGAATGCGTGTACTTACAGTCGTTCCGACGGAAACATCAAAGAAAACCACTGGATTGTTGGGGTTTCGTAATTGTGATTGAATTTGATTCCAAGTAGGCATTTTAAAATAAGCTGAAATATTTGCTTTTTTCACCAATTAGGGGTCAACTATGCACGGAAATACTAATCCGACCGGCAAACGTAGAAAATTGTTTATCTTTTTTTGACAGGTTATGTGTTTTGTACATTTGACAATCCCAGTTTGTAGTGTTCCTCGAAAATGCCAGCGAACGATATGGAAAACAGAATGCGGCGAATTGAAACACATGTCAAAACAATTCACCGGCTGTACTGTGTCGCGTGTTTGTTTCGTTAATGGTTTTGTGCAGTGTTTTCAGAAAATTAGTTAAATTTGGTAAGTACAGAATTTATTTTATTCAATAATATTGTTGAAATAATGTGTACCATGCTGCAGCATATAGAAATGCATAGAGTTTAGTGAATCAGCCTAGTTTAACGCTACCATAGCCGTTTGCATCAAATTGTGAAATCTTTTCATTCATAATTTAATATGAAAAAAAGAATGTCCTTTTGCCCACGAAACATCTTAAAGGTTTGTGTTCGTAGAGACGACTCATGGGATCATCGTTCAGCGATCAAAGTGAAACCACCGGTTTTGAGCACTATATGGGTATATTTTCTATACAGACATGTTCCTTTAGTCCATAGTCGATACTAGGAAACTAGAACCATTCAAAAAATATTTAAATACGGCTCGAAATTGGATGCAAAACTACGATTGCTGAGCGATGATCCCATGAGTCGTCTCTACGAACACAAACCTTAAAGCAAACTACAGTGAGACCTCTCTTAACGGACACGTCTTTAAAGCGGACACCCCTCGAAACGCGACATTTTCAAAAAGTCCCGATTTTTATTCATATTGTATCAGTGCAAATCATCATCAATGTGGCACGATAGCCCGACGTCGGGCCTTGGCCGCCTGAATCGTTGACCTCCAGTTTCGGAAGCCCAGCAGCTGTTGGGCGTATTCACCTACGGAGTTCTCCCAGCGAGCTCTCGGTCGTCCACGCAACCTCGCTCCGTCAATTCGTTGTGCGTTCATCACTTTCTTTGGCATGCGATTATCGTCCATCCGTCCATCAGTGCAAATGAAACCCGTATATAACAGCCAAATTTTAATCTCCGGAGACAATTTTAAATACGATTTTACCTCTTTTGAACGGACTCTTTTTATTAATCAAAGTGATAAAAATTTCTTTACGTATTCATACTGGTAAAATTCTTTCAAATTTAGAATACGAGTAAAGGCCTGAATAGACCTCGGGCGGAATGAAAATGAAATTTTTGTCCGCTGCGATTTTCTCAATGAAAATGCATGCTTACTGTCGTGGAACATGTCGGTAATGATGGGGAATTCCATAAGCTACAATCCGAATATGGTTCCAAAATTTTTCTCGGCCATTTTATGTATTATTTTTCGATTCCCCCGTCATTAGATATTTTCCACGGTGAAATGACCGGGGAATCGAAAAATAATACATAAAATGGCCGAGAAAAATTTTGGAACCATATTCGGATTGTAGCTTATGGAATTCCCCATCATTTCCGACATGTTCCACGACAGTAAGCATGCATTTTCATTGAAAAAATCGCAGCGGACAAAAATTTCATTTTCATTCCGCCCGAGGTCTATACTGCGCTTAACATAGGATTGATGAAGGGCAAGCTAGCAGACGAACTATTTTCTATAAACTCTCGTAAATACTTTAGGAAAAGGTACAAAATTGTTTAAAGTTATTCCTGGGACTAAATCTTTGCAAATTTGTTTAGTGAAAGTCTCTGATTAACATGCCTCCGCTCACGAGAGGCATAGAATGAAATTAGAGATTATAGTGTCCAGTGTCCGTGTCCCGCTATGTGATAGCCTGGATATGGGAAAATATCTTGTTAAAAAAATTGGCAATTGGCACCATGAAATTTATCCGACAATAGTTTTCTTCTATTATCTGGCTAGAAAAAAAAACGTTCGCCATACAATAACAACAGAGACACAGTACATGCAACCTTAATAATGTCTCTTGTATGAATTTGTATTTTACTTTTCACTGGGTTTATTCGGACACTCCTCCATAGCGGACACCCCTCTACAACGTTCAACGGTGGTAGTCCCGTGGTTCTCCGTTGTAGAGAGGTTTTCCTGTACTACGATAATACACGCTTGTATCTAAAGTGTGGAGGTCATATAGCATATAAACATATAAAATCCCCGAACTGTATGTAGTTTTTTTTTATGATTTTTGACAATAAATACCTCAGGACGGTGAACGCTACAGAAAAATCGTTGCGATGCGATAAGCTTCCCATCGCAAGAAAAAACATTTCTTAACATTTAAATAGGAACCAGCACGAACCTGCGTGTACCATTCAGACTGCTTGCGATGCGACGTCGGGTTGTACGATGGAGAACTTTTCCATGTCGAACCATAGTGCTTTCAGAAGCTGTAAGGTGCCTTGTCGCCGATGGGGTGTTTGGATCTGGTTCGTAGTGGCGTGTGGTTGTACGATGGAGAACTTTTCTATGTCGATTCACCGTGCTGTTTAGACGATGCAATGTGCATTGCCGCGGCTGTAGTCTCCTATCAGCGACATGGGGTGTGTTTATTGCATGTCTGTGTGTGTATTGTATGTCCATATGAATGGAGAGGTTGGTTTCGTGTCGTTTGCGGCTGTTTGATGTAGGCCTGTTCGGTACCGAGATTTCAGTACTGGGTTTCGGTTTTTTTCAATACCCGGTACCACAAGCGGTTTCCCTGACTCAGGTTTTTTTTAGTACCGACGGTTTTTTTTAACCACAAGCCGTTTTTTTTGAGTACCGGGTTAAAAACCGACTCAGGTTTTTTTTCAGTACCGACGGTTTTTTTTAACCATAAGCCGGTTTTTTTGAGTACCGGGTTAAAAACCGGTACCAAAAAACCTGAAAAAACCGGCTCATGGTTAAAATGAATCGTTCTTTTTAACTCGGTACCAAAAAACCGACTCGCCGGTCGGTTTTTTTAACTCGGTACCAAAAAAACGGGGATATCGGTACTTTAGAATATCGGGTCCGGTACCAAGAGAACACCGGTTTTGTACCGGGATCCCGGTTTTTGGAACAGGCCTAGTTTGATGCTAATAGAGAGCAGGATTTGTTTCAATTCGGCTTCGATTGCCATATGGAATTTTTATACGATATACACATACATACGTGTCGCGCCAACTCAAGAGGCCGATCTAAAACCATACCCGTATTAACATCAAACAGCGCCAAACCGCACAAGGCAGCGCCGGTATAAAATCCATTGAAAAATCAGGTTTTCTTGCCATGAAAACAAATCGCATTGTCTCGCAACAAATCTCATCGCATCGCATCGCACCGCCCGACATCGCAAGAAGTGTGCACACATCGCATCGCATCGCCTGGCGGCCTTAAGAATGAAAGACACTCACCCTGTTTAGGGGTAATATATCAGTCTCTTTTAACAGGTAGCTGTATCCTGTATAGTGGTATCACCGTCACCGAGATCAATGCGTTGTTGTTGTTGTACGTCCATGTATCCACGTATTCAATGAGTACATTCAGCGAACGAAAAATGTAGATTCTCATTGCGCATGAGGGCTTTTCGGCGGAGAAAGAGAGCGGTGGCGGGTAAATTCTTGTAGCATTTCCAGTGTTTTCCAGTGAATTTCGTTCGTTGAATGCATCCATTCATTCGTTGGTGTTCCTCTGGCCTGAGATCCATTCTGTCATACATTGTTATCGGAGCAACGTCCATTGATGTTTTCCTTCTAACTACCCCTGATACAACCCTGCAGTTGCCTTGTCCACACTACGACGAACCTACCTCTAATTCATTGGGCCTGTCCAGATTGTTTTCTTTTTCGTTCGTCTTCATCATTTTGACAATGGAAACTTAGATTAGACTAGAGGGCAGGGGCAACGAAGTTGCCCAAGGCACTGCGACAGGTGGTCTATTGTACCATTGCCCATGCTATGCGTTAGATGAATTCATCTGCCCCGTGAGGAGCCCGCAAATTATTTTAACCCTGTTTCTGCTCAGGTTCATTAGACTAAGGATACGTCTGGGTGAGTAGTAGGCAACGAAAAGTTTTAACTACCGAAGCCCTGTAAGAGTTACCCAGTGTAAGGCGGCTTTGGCTTTTTCCCACTCACTTAATGCATTTCTGCATGCACAGAGTGGTATCCCAGAGTAGGATTATGGGCCAAAGAAGGGGGTGGCGGATGCTCTCCTTGCGAGCTCGTCTGCCTTCGACACCCGAATGCCGAGGTACCCAGAAAAGGGTAAGACTGTTAAGGGAGCCTATCTGTTGGAGAATTTCCTGACAAACCCACACGAGCTTCGATGTGACAGTACAGCTCGTCAGCGCTTTCACTGTCGCTTGGATGACCGTAAATATTTCTACTTTCTTGTTTGTGTAGATCTTTTCTAGGCATTTTCTTGCCCACACTTCAATTGCGTGTACTTATGCCTGAAACACGGTCGGATGTATTTCCATTGGAATAAACAGACTAGTACCTGGGCCATCTATTGCTTGCGCTAGAACCCGTATCGGTCTTTGAATCGGCCGTGTAAAATATGATAGTACAGGGGTGGAGTGCTCTTAATCTCTTGCCCAAATCACTGCGTTCAATGAGGGGTCAAAACGTAGAGTTTTAATCAGGTGGTCTGATGGCATACTTAGTAGACTGTTGCTACATATCCATCCTTGTTGTACTGAGTTCAGTGGGCACGCCGCATCACATGCCTTGAGCCTGACGACGGAAAATCTTTCCACTGCCTCAATGTGTATGTGGAATGGTGACAGGTTCAGCAGAACCTCCAGGGCGGCGGTGGAGCTTAAAATTAAAACGTCAATTTGATGGCATCGAACACTTATCCAATGTGTAAAGCGGAAATATCCCCCCTTTCTTATCAAATTAGTTAACTGGCTTCATAGAAAAGTCCAACTATGACATTGAATACGATGCAAGAGTACCGGAACGATTCCATTCATGCTTTGCGATCTGAAGCGATCAAAGGTCCCAATTGCCCACCTTATCCTGTCATACGTGAAGATACTTCTGGCTGTCAGCTAATCAGATCTATTAGCTTTGTTGGGCGGACTCGCGCAGTCGTGGTTGTCATTTGCGTTGTAGATGAGTCTGCAGCCGGAGAAATGGATTGCTAGGAGCAGCATGCCCGTACTTTCGGCATCCCTCGTCATGTCCCCGTTTACTCCTTTCAGAGTGTTGATAGAGCTTTTGTTTTTTGTTTGTTTTTTTTTTGCCGTACTTTGTGCAGTCTAGCCGCTTATCTAGTACTGTCGACGCTGTCGCAAAAGTTTGCCCAGCTTCACCCTTAGGCGTCTCTGATCTTTTTGTTGTATTCCCAGTCCTCCTTGCGTTAGGCCCGGTTAAACAGCTGCCTCACCTTTTTCCTGAGGCGAGCTAGCTCCTGGTTCCACCACGGAACACACTTATTTTCTTTAATAACCCTTAGGGGGCAGTTTTCTTCATAGGAGGTCACAATTGCCATGGTGGTCTCGTCGACGAGTCTTTTGAGACTGAGCCACCCTGTGACTTTCTTGTCTAATGTATTTGCTGTAAATGTTCCATCAGTGTCTCGATATATCGATATATCAGTTAGAATTTTGTGGAACTCTACGCTGAATTGTTGCAGAATGTGCAAAGATAAGGTCGAATCATATAGTTCCGATACATGCCAGTTACGGATCCGTTCCGCTACTAAGCTACTACACAGAGTTATACCAAGTAATTCCTGTCTTACTCTGGTTACGAACGTAGGCTGACGTCTTCTGTTAAGGATGCAGATATCAAGAGAAGTAATTAGTTCTCTTCTATTTATGTATGTCTGTGCTGCCTCAAAGTATGTGATAGGCATTGGCATCACAGCCCAGCAGTCAGCCTTTTCCGTTTGCTTTGCAATGGAATGCCAGTTTCTGGAGCTTCCCCGCTGGAATATCCGTATCGTCAGGTAAGTAGGCAGATGCCACGACCAGGGTATGGTTGCCCTCGCTAGTGGTGCAGATTTCGATGGCTACTAGGTTGCTGTTTGTGAATTCTGAAAGACAAAGGTAATTAATGCGTTTGCTAACTACGACACAGGCTCTAGGGCGAGTAGAGCCCTTGTCATACACCACATTCGCATGACTTACGCTCTGTCCTTTGGCGATCCAGTCATGCTGCCACGGTTCCTGGATCAGAGCTATGTTGAGACCCTCCCTGATGAACCGCGCCGAAACAGATTGCACTCCAACACACCAATGATCGAGGTATACTTCTGCATTACAGCTGTCCTTCGTCGTCCCACTTCTAGGATTGGGAGTGAGTGTAACGTCTGCCTCCTCCATAGGCATCCGGTGAGTCGGAGAAGGTGTAGTGCTGGAGCCGATGGATCCGGTGAGGCAGAGAGGTACTATGAGTCTGACTACAAAGTGTCCTGAGGACGCAACAAACTAAATACATTAAAAATATTACAATTAACTGTTATAATGACGTTTTAAGAGATAGTAGATTTTTGTTTTCACTTTGTAAGGTATGGTACCCTTGGTTTTGAACGGATAGTAGAAATTTTTGTCTATGGGGCTCAGACTAGGCACTCAACCAAATGATATGATATGGATGGCTTAATTTGGAGAAAAGTTACTAGCTTGGCTTTTTGAAAGGCATGTTAGGAGCATTGACGGGGATGTGAAGGGTCGGCGCACTCCGATTTTTGGTATAAATCTAATAAATTTTGTTAATAATATTTGGACAAAATCTTAGGACTTTAGGGGTGGAACTCTAAGTCTTCATTCAAACGGCGCGAAAACGGCTTGCAAGCTCCAGCCATACAAATGTATTGGGTTATATGGGAAGCACACGATAAGCGAGAGCCGTGACGCTGTCAAAGCACGGCTCCGGACCGAGAATTTGCGAATCGTGGTGCACGAGATGTGAAAAAACGTCGCGCGAGCCTTGTTTTGAATCGTGTGCTTCCCATATAAGCCAATCATTTGTATGTCTCGAGCTTGCGAGCCGTTTTCGCGTCGTTTGAATGAAGCAGTTGAAGAAGTCATCATTTAAGGAATAAGAACTCTCTTGAGGAATAAGTATAAAGCACGCTTATTGGCCAAAACGTCACCTTTAAAAGCATTACCTTCTTCTTCTTCTTTATGGCACGATAGCCCGACGTCGGGCCTTGGCCGCCTGGATTGATTACCTTGTCCTCCAGTTCCGGAAGCCCAGCATCTGGTGAGCGCCCTCAAATACCGATTGCTCCCATCGAGCTATCGGTCGTCCACGCTCGTCGATCACCTTTTTGAGTATGCGATCGTCGTTCATCTTTTGTACATGTCCCGCCTATTGCAGTCGCTGCAATCTGACGATTTTCGATATATGTGCTAATCATACAGCTGATACAACTCATGGTTGTACCGAATGCGGCATTCGCCTCGTTCGCGAACGGCCCCGAAGATTCTTCGGAAAATTGGGAAGACCGGGATATAACATTTATTAGCTAGTTGTATCTATCGCTTTATCTCATCTGTTTCGTTGGCGTCCTCTGACAAATTGTAACCCAGGTAAGTGAAGTTATCTATGTACATACTTTATATTGAGGTCTCCCACTGTGATGCGTGAATTTACTGGCGTTCTTGTTTTTGATTGCATCGTGATCTTGGTTTTATCCTCCTTGATATGCAGTCCAACTTCTTTTGCGGCGGTATTGAGGCTATGCAGAAGGCTTAACCAATAGGGGGTCGCAGGAAGATCGCACTTGCTATAGAGAAGCCTTTATCGAATAGCGTCCCTCGGGGATGGGTGTGCCAAGGGGACAATGGTGCCTGCCCATCAACATACATGACTCGGGGTGGCTGCAGATTGTTAAGCAAGTCACCGAGCTGGTGAAACCCGGGGCTGGGTTTCTGAAGGTGCATTCACTGGATGAAGAAATTTCTATTTGGCAATTAGATCCTGTCGAATAAACTGCCGAAGGTCCAAACAGTTCGAAGGACCGGGAGCTTAGGCAGTCCCCTGATCGTAGTCCCGTAGATGACACACTAATTCTTACACAAGCTCAGGGGTTCCCAACGTTTTTCAGTACATGCCCCCTTGCAAGGTTAGCGAAATCTGTACCCCCCGCAAACGAACATGTCGCTCCAGAACTGAAGAAACATTTTTCAGCTCATTCTTTTTCTTTTGTTAAGAATTCGCCACGTTGACAAATAATAAGAGAAAATTTGCTATCATTGGAAAAATCTCTCATAGATTTTGGACTAATCAGATCAGCTTGGATTCCATTTTTGCAATTTAAATTTATAAGTAGTTCCAAAGCTTTGATTTAGCTTATTTGAATATTGAATTGATTCCACACTTAAACTATAAAACATGGCTTCAGTGAGCGGGCGATTCGTCATACCGTGGCAACGTTTGAATTTGACTGAACTGAAGGAATCGTAGCAGTATACAGCTGAATTGGATATTGCTACATTTGCACCCCTCCTACGTCCTACATTGGATCAGGAATTGAAGCCGCACGATCATAAGACGGTTATTACTCGCTGAAAATGTTGCATGAAGATCCGTTTTTAGACCAAACACTAATTTTCCCTGGCGATGTATATTTTTTGGCTCAGCGGTGCGCCAACATGCAAAATTGAAATCATGGGAGTGACTGTATGATTTTATGAAACATTATTTCCTCACTCCTGGTTTTTACCTCGGTGTCTATTCCTAAAACAATTTTAGCGATCATCATCAAAAAGACTTTGGAAAGAGGCTCCTCGCTTATATTTTGTCGTTGCAGCGATTTAGAAATTTTGTTCATGGTTTGAAGAATTTTACCAGCTCAGGGCCGTTGTAATATGATCCATCTCTTCAACACTCGAGTTCGAGTCGAGAGCCCACGCCCCGCTTTGCCAACCGTCACGCCCCACCTAATCCTAAGATTCTCGGGCTTCAACTGGAGAATGTGATGACTTCAGCCCATCACGCGGCAGCTGTATGTGAAAAGATGCGCAGTAGGAACTAAATTCTCAAAGCACTGGCTGGAAGCACTTGGGGCAAAGATAAAGAGACAATGCTCGCCTCTTATAAAACGGTGGGTCGAGCAGCAGCTGATTATGTAGCCCCAGTTTGGTCACAGGTCAAAAAGATGCTCTACGCTCAACAACGGGATGCCCCCTGATGTTTGTACAGGGTCACTTACATCAGGAGAATCAGTTGATGCCAATACGTAACCATAATCGCCTATACTCTCAACAGAGTACCTTGCTGGTTGCTACCGTAGGGATTATCCCAACCACAATCTTATGGGCCGAATTCCTCTACCACGACATTTCAGACGGGGTTTACGAGACCTAGAGAGAGAGATTCAGGGATAGCAGCGGGATCCTTACGATGAAGAGGCATACCGAGTCGCCATCGCAGCGATTCACACTGAAGAAGTGAGTTGGTCTATTGCGAGTTTAGAGTCCCCTTTCGGCTTCTTATTCATTCAAACATACGTGTGCACCCAACTAAAATTCACACGTATGATTGATCAGATCTGTAAGGTGCTCACGAGTGTTTTCTTTACTCTCACGGTAGGACCAAGGCAAGTCCTGTGGCTACGGCTGGCAGCGACTACGTAAGCTTCAGGAGTAGTTCAGCACATGCCGCTATGCTCCCTTTGAAGGGATAAAAAAATCCAATTTTTTTATTTTCGATTTTTTAAATTATATTGAATCATTTTTACAAATAAATAATGCAAATGTGAAATGTTGTTGCGTATACTACTCAGTAATAATACTATGTGTGAGGCGAAATGCTAATAAATACATGTCTCTTAATTTTAGTCTTAAGCTTGATACATTTATCAATAAATACTCTTACATACATATCTTACGAATTCAAATACAAACTAAATGAAGATATACAATCTTTACAAACAAAGTACTATCATAGTAAATTCATGGTAAGCGCTTGAGCCATCGCAAAGTCTCTTAACAAGGAAGAATTACATTACTCGGTTAATTACTCGCTTCATCCGTACTGTCCTGATCGATACAATTCGCTCGTTTCAATTGATTCAGTTTGCTGGCCTTATTAAGACTGGCCAGAATTTCGTCGGTGTCAAGGACAATAATTGGCGTACAACCATCGACCAGATTCGATCGGCTGAATTGTCGTTCGAACATTTCGCGTGATACGCTGCGAGTGAAGGAGAAACGTGCCGATTCGGTGCGTGTGAGCTTCTTCTTTGGTTTCGGCTTGGGCGGCTGAATGGGTTCGACGGGCGATTCAACATCCTTGAGTACGTCATCCGCCCGGGCCTTTATTTCACGCCATGCTTCCTCTGAAAGAATGAAAGATAGAGAAATGGTTAGTTAGGCTGGGTTCATCAGATGAGCGGTGAGATGGTTCATGTTTTGTAATATCCAATCGGAACTCACCTATATGTTCCTCAATGGCATGTTCGTATGTTACGCAAAATCGTATCACATACTTTCCTCTAACCATGGCTGGAATCATGTGCATTTTGCCGGAATGATTGATGAGGGCGAGAAGTTCACGATTTATTTGATCGGATGTTCTGTAATGTAAAATGGAAACTTGAAAATGTTGCCTTAAATTTAAGCATAAATGCAATCTTACCTCAATCTGAAACATACAAGTCCCAAGTGTACATCATTTCGAACCTCGAATCGTTCATCGTCACGACACAATGTCTCGAACAATTTCGCCAACTTAATATGATTCCGAATGTACTTTTGCAAACCAACAATGCCATACGATCGAAAGACAAACCACAATTTTAGCGCACGAAATCGTCGACTCAACGGTACGCCATAGTGACGATAATCGATTGCACTCGAATGTTCATGCTGCAAGTAGATGGGATTAACCGCCAACGCCGTTTTTAACGCCATCACATCCTTGACCCACATAGCCGAAGCATCAAAGTTTGTCAGTAGCAACTTGTTGGGATTCGTGTTGAATGAATCAGCATAATCCATGCCCTTGGCGAAACGACGCATTTCAGGCAATATGAATGAATTGCCCGCATAAGCACCGTCCACATGAAACCATATGCTCGAATACTTTTTGCAAACTTGACCGATTTCGATGAGATTATCAAAAGCGCAGGCGGCCGTTGTGCCGACAGTTGCAACGACAAAGAATGGCGTCAGACCGTCGGCAACATCACGTTCAATTGCAGCTCGCAGAGCTTCACCGCGGAAACTTCCATGATTGTCTGTATCCAGGATACGCAGTTTTACAATTGCCATTTTCGCTGCCTTTTCTATGGACGAATGAGCCTCCTTACTCGCATAGGCCACTAGTTGAGGTAAATAGACGCTATCATGTATTTCTTCATTGCCGGCTTTTAATTCTTTGATGGCTCGTGCTCGGGCTGTGATAAGGCAAACAAGTGCACAATCGGATGCTGATCCTTGTAGGGCACCACCTCCCTGACTGCCGGGCGCATCACTTACGAAGAAGTCGGGTAGGCCTAACGCTTTAGCATACCAGTCGAGGACGATTGTTTCCAGTTCGGTTGAGGCTGGATTTGATGCCTGCAAAAAATAAAACACAAATAAAAATCCAATATCCAAAAGTGGTTTTAACGTGTAAACTTACCCATGAGAAACCAATTGATCCCAATGCATCGCCTAACATATCGCCCAAAATCGATGGATACGAATTGCCAGCTGGGAAATATGCAAAGAATTTCGGATGATTCCAATGTACAACACCGGGCATGATTTTCTCTTCGACGTCTTGGAGAATTTTATCGAAAGATTCACCCTTGAGTGGAGCCTCACCTATAAAATTGAATAAAGAAAAATATTTGATTAGTGTAAGTAAATATAGCAGCGGTTCGATCTTGATGTGTTTCTAAGCAGGTTTCCACACACTATATCTTCAGACGATGACTGAATAGTGTTAATATTTGTATTTAGCAAATTAATTTGATTGCCAATCTATATATTGTTGAATTCTTTCGATGCCTTGATATTCCGTTTCAAATATATTCTAAACTGTGTGTAGAGACTTTATGCAGTTTTTTTTGTACGGTTCTTGTTATTTTAAGTGATATAAAAATCTTTGCAGAACATGTTAAGATTAATCTGATAGATTGAATCTAACAGATCCATGTTAATTCTGGTACTAAAAGAACGATATCAAATAAATAACACAAATTCTAAGGCGTGTTTTTGTTTGTACTCCGGTGTAGGTTAGTTTAGTGTAACTATGGGGCTACAATAACATAAAAACCCTTACCAACAAGGAATCTCTTTTTGTAAATTGGTTATGCTATGCCATTTCTACAATACATTTCCTTTCGTTACAAATTGGTATTGAAACACAGGGTGGCGCAATAAAACATTTTGCCTGGTAGGAGGTTGAAGTTATACCCTCAAATGGCGATAGGAGCGCCCAAAAAGAAACCGCCTTGAAAATGCCTCGATTTGGGGTATCTTCAAAAAAAATGAAATAAATGCAAAAAAAGGTTTAGAATGTTGAGGGAATCTGAGGGATTTCCTGGCAGACCTTACGAGCTTGGACGTAATGGTGCATGACTTGTGAGAAATCTCTAGAAATTAATGATGACGAAGAATGGTCAGCGATTTAAAAAAAGCGAGTCTTCCAGACATACGACAAGAGGTTTAGTGCGCTCATTGTTCGTTACTGCCGGGCTTTCATCTTTCATGATGTGTATCGGGATGAGGTGACCCATAGGATAACCAATTTTGATAGGTGTGTGTCCTGTTTAGAATCTGTTATGGGCTTAAAACATTGAATTGAATTAGGGATTTCGGTCCCGGGGTTGGCTTAAATGGACGGTCGTCTCAAACATGCTTGAAAATCAGTTAGTATTTTTTAAGCCTATAAAATAAGCTGACCAGACTCCCGAAGACCCAATGCTGTACACATACTTGCGGAATTCAGTTTTCAGACAAATCCTCATCCATACTACCTCCCCCCCCCTTTTCACGCCGGTTTGGAGAAAGTCAAACTTCGAAAAAAAATTCGTAAGACTTTACACAGGCTGAAATAAAATATTTGCCTGTAACAATACATTCGCTTTTCTCAGAGCCGTGCAAAGGGGCAAAAACGGCATGACACGTGCACCCAATACGCGAGCCCAAGCATACTTTTCATACTTCTTCACTCAAACAACAGTCAGTAATGCTTTATTTTTTTTTTGGTAAATTTATATCTATGTGCAATAGAGTTTCAGTAAACCTTATAAGGGAGAAAATGACGTATATTGCGAATGTTTACGTCATCCTAGGCTTGCTGCTTCGTACTGATAACATGCCCCACGATAATAATGGTGGATGAGCAGTGGGAGAGGAGGCATGCGCTTCAAAGGGGCAACGCCGAAAATAGTTCAAAAGCAAACAAGACTGATCACAGTCCTCACCAGCTTATTATGTACTTCTGTGGTTGAAAAACTTTTAAGCCAGAAGAGCCAAATTTGAGAATTTACCCTTTGGTATTCATTTAAAGAGCCAAATTGTTTTTTTTTGTTATAACGGCACGTATTATCTGGGGAAAGCTGTAGGACTAGGACTTTGTAGAGCTTCAGATACAATTTCCTTAAGAAAAATGTATGACTCAATATAATATAATGGTAAGTTAGTATGATCATTTTAAGGATTGAAATTCCAAAGCACCATTTATCTTTGATCAGCATTCGATCCCATGTTATTTTAAATGGTAATTTCCTGAAGCCCAAGGGAAGACAATTAGGACATTTTCGCGCTGGATAATTTAAAGTCGGTTAGAGGAGTGATCAGAATTTTTTAGTTTATGTTGTATCTGAAACCAGTACCCTTACTGACCAAAATTTATTTTTATTACAAGTTACACAAATTACGGCGGCCAAGGCCCGACGTCGGGCTATCGTGCCACATGGATGATGATCACAAATTACAACGCCTATCCTGCATGGGTGGGCAGGATCAATTTTTGTTACAAGACGTATTCGCGGTTCAGATCACTTAAATATACCTTCATAGCAGGAAAAATTACATGATGCCTTACAGGTCTTCAATCCTGGCCGTACGGAAAATTGCAACTTATTCCTAGTGGTACTTGAATGATGAAATCGAATCGGAGCATGAAAGAGAAGCTGGAGTTTCAGAGCCCACCAGCACCAGCATCTTGATCGCGAGCTCAAAGCTTTTCGAAAGTTACAGCCGTTCAAAGATGCGACCCAATACTAAGAAAATTCCGTAAGGAGTACCAAGGGCAATGGAAGTCTATTAGGTCTATTTTTCGATTTTTATTTATAGAGCGGGGATGAAGCGGTCGATGTAAAAGATTTTGGGGTGCACATTTTGATGAAAATTTCCTAGTCGTCCTAGTCGTCTCGCTTCGAAAGTTGCTGTGGTTCAAAGATGCCCGAATGTACTTTATAAAGAACTTCATCCCGACTAAATGAAAAAAAATTGAAAAGTAGACCCCCATTAATCTTCGGGGACCCTGTGGATTTTTATTGTCTTCGGTGGCATTTTTGAACGGCTACGGCTTCCAAACGGAGACAGCTAGGACCCTGAAATTTTTAGCAATTTTTTTTTGTTGAATTTTGTTTATAAAAGCTCCCGTGCTCTGCCCCAGAAGCAATTCTTTCGGTATATGGAAAACTACCCTCCCAGATCAATCTCAGCACGGAAATTGGTATGCAATATTTGATAGGACTACAATATCAACGAGGAGCGACCCGAAGCTAGTCTAATTATATTTGTAGTCTCCAGACGGTGCAATAATGATTGGCCGATTCCCATTTCCCTGTTTCACACACACATGATTTTTTCATAGTGAACAGTTGAGAATTTTTCCAAAAATATGAAAGAAAATTTAAATTCCGGTTAAAACCAAAGAAAAAGTAACCCATCCGATGCGAAAGTACCGTTTTTGGGCTAATTGTTTTTGACATCCCCTATTGAATGCATGAATGCGTAGTATCGATGTGAGATATTTCCAAAAATTTTGACTTTTGGCTCCTTATAACTTCCTTGGGTGCCCACCCATCGATGTGGACTTTTGGCATTTTACTTTCAGCCGCAGAAGCTACAAATATGTCAACGATGCGTTTACCACCGTTACAGAGGCATTCACGAAAACCCCAAAAATTCTCGTTTTTCGTTTTCCCCCATAGTACCCTCAAGGGTGTACATATTGATGAGAAATTTGGCCACTTTTTTCAGAACCGTATTTGCTACAAATTACCCATACAACATCTTCCAACCAGAGTTACCGTTACAGAGATTTTCGTGAAATCTTGTTAAAAATACCGTTAGACCTCTTGGCACCGTCAGGAATGCTCGAATCAAAATTGACTTTTGACATGTTATTCTGAAACCACACGAGCTAAAAAATTCGCCATACACCACTTTTCAGCACATATTACCGTTATCGAGATATTCGAAAAAAAAAATTGTTTTTGAGGGTCTTTGATCCTCTGTAGCACCTCTACCGGCAGTCGCACAGACAGGGACTTTTGGAGTCGTGTTTAGGACCTCGAAAGGAAAGCTCATGCAAAAATCTAGCTTTCCCCTAATTTTTCCGAAGTGAAATGCCAATTTTCCTATGGTACTAAAGCCTCACAAAAAGTATCAGTTTCTTGGTTAACCGAGTCATTTTATTTTATGATTCGCACATTCGTAGAGGTTTGTGGTCGTATAGACGACTCATACGACTATCGCTCAGCGATCGTAGTTTAGCCAGCTGGGTAAGAAAAAAATGTATTTGGATCCGAATGTGAGATGCACCCCTTGGCTTTTAAAACCTTTCAATGGTTCTCGCACGAAAAGATCCCGTGCTTTGCCTCAGAAGCAATTCTTCCGGTATAGACATAACTACCCTCGGAAATTAGTATGTAATATTTGATAGGACTTATTGGTAGTATTGATATCGAATTACGAGCAAAAGATCTACAAGAACAAACCCTATTGCGCATAAATGCATTTTTCTGAGCATATTCGGTTTTAATTATTTTAAGAAAGTCTACTGAAAATTAAATTTCTGTCCGCTTATGGGAGGTTATTTATGAGAAATGTATGTAGACATAGTGTCCGCGTCCGGCCAGTGGAGCGTCCGGTTAGTAGAATGGATTTTGTTCTAAAATATGAACAAAAAAGTTTGGACCAAGAAAATTGCCCGGCTACAGGAGATGTCCGTCTGCGGGATCTGTCCGCGAACGGAGCTTTCACTGTAATTTCGTAATTATTCAATATGACTATGGTATTCTTCAATCCAAATAACAGCTTCATTGACCGTATTTTGATGAAATTTTCTTCATATTAAATGTAATTTCGTCGAATTTACGAATTTTTTGGTTCAGTGATAAACAGCACGGTTTCTGGCTAAATTTGGCCGGAAAACGGCTAAATTGGCAGCACTGGGCAAGAGCCGCCACTGCGACTAGGTTCGGTGTTGTTTCTATCTTTTAAACATTTGAAGATTCGGCAAATGGATAATGGAAATAAACCAAGATACAAAAGAATAAAACCAAACAAAACCAATAATCAAAGATATTCATTTTCATGTCTTTTTTAATACATAAAAACAAGAAATACGCATTTGAATTAGCCCCAAATATTGAAGTTTTATTGGAATTTCCTTCAGCATTTGCGTTTAGATGAAAACATTTCTATGCCAGGTAGAGTTGTGTAGGCGGGAAAACACCAGTTTAAATTTAGATGATCAAATTGAGTTAATACCGTGTATAGTCAATAACAAATCGATTTGAATTGATCATAGTTTATTCGAATCCTTAAAATGAACTCAAGAAATGTTTCTTTGTTAAACGTTTAATATTTTTTCTTAGAAAAAAAAATAATAATAATGCAGTAATGCGCTGAAGACTCCAAATATGAAGTCGCCAAAAATCCCAACAACCATGTAGTATATTGTTTTTGCAATATTCTTGACCTCGATAAATATGTACCAAACAAAGTGAAGTTATATTTAAACAAATAGGAGATTTCTCTAAAATCACAAATCAAAATAAAAACCTCATTGCACCTTTTTCTCGATCCGGTCCATAAGAAAAATGTCAACGTTCAAAAGGAAAACAAATACGTATGGCCCCAAAAAAATAATCTGCGTCATGTCAATGCATTGAATGCGTAATACATGTTTATTGCAATTTTTGAAAGTGAACGTTTAGTACATCATGTAATAGTTCATTGACATATTGTGTACAATATTTGATTGCAATATCGTAAATTACTGCGCCCGATGACGCCACCGTTGAGTCCTTTTCCTTTTCTGGAATATAAACGAAGACTGCGACCTATGTCGCCACAATTTTTCCAAGCAAAAAAATAATAATTAAAATCAACAACTTTATTTTAATTCGATCTTGGTATAACAAATATTGATGTGCACGCGGGAGAGGTTCGTAGCCAACTGAACTGATAACAACTGATAAGGAAAAAACGAGTATGTAGATGTAATTTTTGCAATTCAATACGAAAACAAGTTTGAGCTGTATTCAAATTTACAGTGAAAACTCTTAATTTTGAACATCCTCCCCCGCCAATGAACAATAAAATTGTGAATGAATAATTAGTAATGAAATTGTATTAATTAATAGTAAATTGATTAAATCTGCCGAAGCGTTGTCTTTAAATGAGTAGCTTCGTTTGAATTCATCTAGGCTTTCTAGCCTGCGCTTCTTTCAAGCTCTCGTTGAAAAATCCATTGTGGTGTTGAAATTTCAGCAATATTATATCCAATGTGAACATGGTTGAAGTCCTTAAGCGATGAAACATAGGTAGGTCGGTAATAGAAGTCATTGGGCGTTCAGCAGGAGGAAGTTCTTACAACTATGTTGCCAGTTCCCCTCTACCTAGACCTAATGAACTGCGACGATGAAGATGCGTAGATGTATGGTGAGATACATGGGAAGGATGAAAATGGCTTTAGGAATTTGAGGAAAATACAAGAAGGGATAGTAATGGTAGTAGCTAGGCTGGTTGTGAGTTAGAGTGGCTAACTGGAAGTAATGCTATCTTTGTAATATTTCGTTGGAAGGTATTGCCATCTCTTTTAAGCGTAACTACTCGAACTAGATTGTCTCTTCCTGGGTGTAGAGCAATAATTCTGGCTAAAGGCCATTTATAGGGAGGCGAGCGATCATCCTTGACTAAGCATATATCTCCTATTTTCGGACTTGGTTCCTGTGAAAGCCATTTTGGTCGCTGCTGCAATCTTGATAGATATTCCTTCGTCCATCTACTCCAGAACGACTGCGCTAGCTTTTGAGTCAGTTGCCATCGATCACGGTAACTAAGCTTATCGTTCAAACAGCACTTTTCCGGTACGTTTAGCAATGTGTCACCAATTAAGAAATGGGCAGGTGTTATCGCTGTTGCATCCGTAGGATCGTCATGTAAGGGACCCAATGGCCTCGAGTTCAAGCAGGCCTCGATTTGTGACAATGTAGTAGAGAGCTCCTCGTAAGTAAGCACAACATTTCCAATAGTGCGGCGTAGATGTTGTTTTATCGATTTCACTCCTGCCTCCCAAAGGCCTCCGAAATGAGGCGAGGCAGGGGGGTTAAAATGCCATCTTATTCCTTGGTTCGCTAATTCTTCAAATGCGCGTCGATTCGCTATAACAGTTCTTTTCAGATCCAAATCAGCTCCTACAAAATTGCTGCCGCAGTCACTATAAAGGTCGGTACATAAACCACGCCGGGATACGAAGCGTTTTAATGCGGCCAAGAATGCGGGTGTTGTCAAGTCGTTAACCATCTCGATATGGATCGCTTTAACGGCTAAGCAGATAAAGATACAGATGTATCCTTTAGAGATTCTGCCTCCACGTCCACGTCTGTCCTTTATGTCTATAGGACCGCAATAATCGACACCGACATGAGTGAAAGGCCGGGTGATATTAACGCGGGGAGCGGGCAATGTGCCCATTAGCTGCGATGAAGTTTTTGCTTTAGTGCGAAAGCATTGTATGCATTTGAAAATACACTTTCGAACAAGATTACGAGCATCCATGATCCAAAATCTTTTACGTATTGTCGCCAGCATCAACTGAATTTCTCCGTGCATCGTTGCTTTGTGAGTTTGCTCAATTAACAGTTCGGAAAGCCTTGCCTCCTTAGGCAAAATTATTGGGTGCATTTCATCAAATGGCATATTTGCGTATGATAGCCATCCACAAACTCGCAAAAGGCCTTCTTGATCTATAAACGGGTTCAGATTACGCAGCTTACTGCTTCTACTTATTGACTTGTCACGTTGTAGCTTATGTATATCGTCAGCAAAATGCTTCCTTTGAGAATATGCAATCCAAAATTTCAAAGCTGCTTCTAACTCTCGACTTGTTAAAAAATGTGTCTCATCTAAACGTCTTGAAGCGATTTTTATGAAACGAAAGCAGTAAGCAGTAGTTCTAACCAAACGTGTCAAAGTGGAGAATCGCATAATAAGTGAGTCCAGCTCCGAAGCTTCAATTTGCAAATTATGACAAAGTAAATTAGCCTCTTTCTTAGCTTCCAATTCTGTGGGTGGAATGTCTTCTTGACGGGGCCAATGGCACGAGTTTTGGGCTAGAAAACGAGGTCCATTCCACCATATAGAACAATTCGACAAATGCTGAGGGTATATCCCCCGAGAAGCAACATCGGCGGGATTCATTCCTGATGGGACATACATCCAAGAAGCATTTGGGACTGCTTCTGTAATTTGTGTAGTACGATTTGCGACGAAAATATTCCATCGACTAGGATGTCCTTGAAGCCATGCCAAAACAATTCGAGAATCGGTCCATAACCAAGTGCGCTCGATTTTCAGTTTTCCTTTAGACGATTCTGTAAACTCCTTTATCAACTTAGCAAGCAATAAGGCACCGCATAGTTCCAAACGGGGTATGGTGATAGTTCGAACTGGGGCAACTCTGGTTTTTGCCATAGCTAGGTTGACTTCTGAATTTCTTCCACGTGCGACGATGTAAATAACAGCGGCATAAGCATTTTGCGAGGCGTCGCAAAACCCATGAATTTCTACTACTTCACAGCTGTTAGTGTTTATACAACGCGGGATTCGAATTTCGTTGAGAGCTGCAAATTGACTATGTAGTTTACTCCATTCTTCAGCTATTTCCTTATTTGGCAGTTCATCCCAATCGATGCCGTGAATCCAAAGATTTTGCATGATACACTTTGCTTTGACGATCACTGGGGCAATCCATCCTAATGGGTCATACAAACGTGCGATCTCCGATAAGATCATTCGCTTGGTGAAAATAGTGCCGTCGCATGCGAATCGAAAGTCATATGAAAATGTATCCGCGATAGGATGCCATTGAATTCCAAGTGATTTGTATGATTTGTCTTGCTTCAAATCAAGAACATCTACTGACTCGATGTCTTCGATGGGAATGCCTTCTAATAATTTGGGCTCATTGACTACCCATTTGCGAAGATGAAATCCAGCGCTTTTCAATAGATCACACAGTTGCTTTTGCTTTTCTTTCGTCTCTTCAATAGTGTCACCTCCAGAAAGGACGTCATCCACGTAGAAATCATTCAAAATAGTTTCTGCTGCCTTTGGATGTGATGATCTTCCGTCCTCGGCCAACTGATGTAATGCACGGATCGCCAAATATGGAGCACAGGTGAAACCAAACGTAACCGTATTGAGCCTATACTCTCGAACCTTCTCCTTTGAATCGGTACGCCAAAGAACTCGTTGATAATCTCGATCATCGGGATGCAGATTTATTTGGAAAAACATTTTTTCGATGTCAGCCACAAACGCATATTTGAAAAATCTCCAGTTAGAAAGAATCGAAACTATATCATTTTGTATAGGAGGTCCAGAAAACAACAATTCATTAATGGACTTACCCGACGATGTCTTTCGTGACGCATCGAAAACAACTCTTGTCTTGGTGGTGGTACTGTCTTTTCGAACTGCATGGTGCGGCAAATAATGAACAACTCGGTTGTCGACAATTTTCGTAGATTCAACAGGACTTAGAAATCCGGAGCGAATGTAGGTTTGTATGCATTCGACGTAATCTTGCTTCAAATCAGGATTTCTCTCAAATTTGGTTTCCAAATATTTCAAGCTGGCCTGTGCGGAGTAGCGAGAGTCTCCCAACTGGTTCATACTGTCGCTGTTTTTGAAGGGCAATCTTACCGTGAAACGTCCTGTTTCATCTCGAGAGTAGGTTTCCTTGAATATCTCTTCGCAACGTCTGTCATCAGCATTCATAAATTTCGCCTGTGCAGGCTCTTCGAGCTCCCAGAACTTCTTAAGTTGATGTTTAATATCGTCTTCTTCTCGAATCTCTATCTTCAGCGATTGAATGCTGTTGCTACAATTGTTATGCTCTACATTCCCCGAGAGTATCCAGCCAAGCTTCGTGTTTTGTAACAACACATCATTCAATAGATTTGTTCCACTTAACATGAGCTTTGCATAGATTTCAGCTCCAAAAATTGCGTCAATTCTTCCTGGAACATTATACAATGGATCTGCAAGTCTGATATTAGCTAATTGAGTATGTTCAAGTTTATCGAAACATTTACTTGGTATCAAATTTGTTAATCTGGGCAAGACGAAAACCTTTAATGACAATTCTTGCCCATCAAGCGCTCGAATGACAACTGTGGCGCGACCACGTACTTGGGACGTCTTCTTACCACCAACACCAGTTACAACAGCCTGACATACCTGCTTCTTCAATCCCAATCGTTGACTTGCTTCTTCTGTTATCAGCGATGCTTGTGATCCCTGATCTAGCAATGCTCGTAAAACGACTCGTCTGCCAGCATTATGAAATTCGACTAAAGCGGTAGGCAACAAAACGTTTCCAATGGTCGTTGTACTTAGCGAATTGATAGTTGGTTGTGTTGAAGATCCAATTTCAGTAGAAGAGCGAGAGATGTCGGGAACGTTATTCTTGTGTAACATCGTGTGATGCGCGCTGTTACATTTCAAACACCTGAACTTGCTTGGACAATTGGAGCCGGTATGTCCTTTGGCCAAACAGTTCAAACACAAATGGTTTTGCTTCACAATAGTGTAACGGTCCTTTTGATTAGCCGCGATCAAACGAGGACAAGTTCTTAATGGATGCTTATCCTTACACGCGTAACAATTCACTTGAGACTGACTGGCACTAATGTGATGCGAGTGAATTTTGGTGACGACACTTTGATGTGTAGCTTCTAGAGCTCTGAACCGTATGTGTAAGAAGCTCTTTAGATCCGACAAACAGTAGATATTCTTTTTCGGAGCCTGTTGTTGTTCCCAAAGCTCACGAGAGTGCTTTGGCAGCCTTTGAACAACAAGGTAAACGACCAGTGAGTGAAATAAATTGTCTTCACCCGCCATGCTTTCTAGCAATTGCACAGCTTCCATCGACCTGTCCAAAAGATTTTTGATAGCCACTGACGATTCAGAGACACTATCTGTGACAACAAGCTTCTTAAACTGCCCATGCAATAAAGCTCCTCTATTGTCGTAACGTTGCAATAATGTATTCCATGCTATATCGTAGTTGCTGTCGATAACAAGATACGAACTCATTAAATTTTCAGGCTCACCTTTCAAACAAGTTTTCAGGTAGTGCATCTTCTCCACATTCGATAATGTTTCCTTATTATGCACCAGCGATACGAATAAATCCTTAAACGAAGTCCACTTGTTATAGTCGCCATCGAACTGTGGGAGTGAAATTCGAGGAAGCTTAACCTCTGAATCTCGATTACGAACCGTGTTGTCCTGCCCGGGTCCACTAGGAGTAGCCTCAGATGAAGTTTTTAATAATTCTTCCAATTCGGCATGAATCGTAATGTAACACTCTTCAAATCTCGTCACTTCGGAGTTTTTAAAATACGGGACTTCAATTTCCTGCACATTACCACTTAAAGTAGCCAAAATATGCCCATGAGTCGAATGATAGCTCTCGTGTAATTTAACGAGTGTTTCCAAGTACCGTTTCAAATAACTGGTAGTTTTAGGAGTTGTCGATGATCTAAAACTATGCGCCAACCGTTCCAATTGATCGGCTGCCAACCCTTGGGAAATTATTAACTTCTTCATCCTACCCGTACGAAATGGGAACAAAGTGGGAAAACTGGGAAGGAAAATATGGGACTCACCAACAAATTTCCGAATTACCACAAATCCGGCTCGACGGACCAAATGTACAATATTTGATTGCAATATCGTAAATTACTGCGCCCGATGACGCCACCGTTGAGTCCTTTTCCTTTTCTGGAATATAAACGAAGACTGCGACCTATGTCGCCACAATTTTTCCAAGCAAAAAAATAATAATTAAAATCAACAACTTTATTTTAATTCGATCTTGGTATAACAAATATTGATGTGCACGCGGGAGAGGTTCGTAGCCAACTGAACTGATAACAACTGATAAGGAAAAAACGAGTATGTAGATGTAATTTTTGCAATTCAATACGAAAACAAGTTTGAGCTGTATTCAAATTTACAGTGAAAACTCTTAATTTTGAACATATTGTGCATAATCCATAATTGGTGAAGGTGTACACTCTGCTCGGGTATGCAAATATTATCCATAAATAAAACAATCCTCTTATGATCACAACAACTGTCGATAGTTCAGCAGCAAAGCGGGGGCGTTGCAATAATGTGTAATGACATTTTGAATTATTTTCTGGGTAAATATGCAACACATACATACTCGTATAAGAAAATAATACAAAATTGGGATCTATGAGCGCAGTTCGGTTCGGTAATTTCTCGATAAATTGAACAGCAAATTTGGCAAGTCAGATGTCAAGTAGTTTTGGGCTGCTCAATGATTTTGTCTAATCATTTTTCATAATTTGGTTAATTGCTATTCAAATAGACATACGGCGGAGTGGTTTGCACAGTGAAGTTTAGTAAACTAATGAACCGCGGCTGTTTTTTTTTTAATTTTTGAGTCAGATCACCTACACAGAGTACATTATATCATTAAATACTCATATGTAGGTACGTTAATTAATGAATCTATTTTTCATTGATATACACTCATCTCGTAATAAGCATTTGGTTCTGTACTGAAGATTTTTAGATGTTTTACATAGTGCGATACGTACGAAAATATTGTGGCATTTGCGTAAGATACATAGGGTAAGCTGTATATTATCAGGTAAACAAAAATAAACAAAAAATGTTTAGATCTAATTTAAACGATTATTCTCAATGTAGTTGCGTGATATCGCACGCACAGATGTTAAACGTGTATTTATGGACATAAATAGAAATAACTCTATAGAGCGTGCTGTTGATCCCAACACCTCTACCAAAAATCAGTTAAGATTTATAAATTTGTTTTTTTTTTTTTCATTGACTAAATCTAAAAACTGAGCTCAACTCCACTCATTGACTAAAAACTGACCAATGCCTCCTCTGCCTATAAAATTCTCGAAAGCTGCCACATTGTTCGACTCATGGTTAATTCAAAGTAAATTGCAAATTAATTAGACATTTCGATACATATTGTTAATTGAATGATTAACTATGCCAAGGTGTATTTAGCACTATCATTTTGCAAGACTCATCTGTGTGTGCTTATTGTCTTATTTATCACATTTTAGTATTGATTTTGGGCCACTCTTACTCGATTATTTTCTACATAACATACACAAATGTCATACTAACTATTATTAACCAAAATTCGCTAAATCGAACAATAGAAATTTTTGTGTTAATTGAAATTTAGCACATTTCATATCAATGAAGCGATTAACCTAAATTTATTTTAAGACAGTTCCACTACACCATTTAATACATGCGCCTTCAATTTGATTTTCTTTTTTCGCGTATAGCTTTCTTAGGTTCATGAAAAATGGATAAATTTACTTTTTCTTTTTGCAATATCCGGGGCATCAACTCGAACCAATTTTCGGTATACTGCCATCTTATGTCCTGTAAACCATCTGTTTTTGCATGAAGTGAAACGAAGGTCGGTTCAGATTTTGATCCCGTATGTTTTCCTGTCGATGGATATCGGTTCTTACCTTACTTTTCCCTGCAAAGAGCAATAGCTTTGTATATTAGAAATGATGTATCCTTTTCATTACTTCCTCAACATTTTTCATAATATAATCCCGAATTTAATTACGCGTGGATTCGACTCAATGTGAACAGGCACATCATTTTCGTATGCTTTGTGTATCGAAGCCCAAATATATCGGACGTGGCAACTGAGCGAGTGCTTGTTGACCTGTCGTCTAATATAAATGAACTATTAGCTACTCATGAACTCATCCTACATCTGAAATTGCTCTCGCAGGCGATTTCAACGTGCACAATGTTCAGTGGCTTAGGTTTTCTTCCAGAACTGATTCTATTGGTAGAGATTTGGAACTTTTTTGTGAGTCTTTCAACCTTCACCAATTAGTCGACTCTCCATCTCGTATACCAGATATTTTTGGCCAAAATGCAAACCTCCTCGATCTCTTTATCACTTCTCATCCGAATAAATACTCGGTCTCTCTCTCTCAGCTCCTCTGGGTAGCTCAGATCACCTCGTGATATCTTTGAACTTTCCTACCAGCTCTCTGATTTCTAGCGACGTGCCGTCACCTAAAAGATTATTGTGGCATTATGGTAAGGCTGACTGGAGCTTGTTTAATGATTTTATACGTAGCTTGGACTGGTCTGATTGTTTTCGCTCCAAGAACGTGGATTTTATTTCGGATACCATCACCAACATCCTTTGGTACGGTATGTTCTCCTTTATACCTCATAGTTTTAAAAGTCCTAAACCTAAGAACACTTCCTGGTTTAATGGTGAGTGTAGGAGAGCTATACAAAATAAGGAGAAAGCTTTCAAAACATACAAGCTCAACCGTACTCTAGAATCATATCGCATTTACCAATCAGCCCGTAATAACTGTAAGTCTGTCATCAATACAATAAATCTAAATATATGTTCGATCGCGATATCAGACAAAAAGTTTTTATCCAAAAGAGGGGAGGTAAAGGTTTTTGGTCTCTAGTTAAAGAGGTGATAAGTAATTTTTCGTCAACATCGATTCCACCTTTACTTCATGGTAATATAACCTATAACAATTCGTTTGAAAAGGCAAATATTTTTGCTGAATTGTTTGCTAATAATTCCAGTTTACCAGGAACTCAGCAAAGTCCTCCCACTATCCCTTGTTACACCTGTCAACAGCGTCCATTACATTTCCGTACTAGAGAAGTGTTTAAAGCATTGGTTGGGCTTGACATTACGAAATCCGCTGGACCTGATGGCATTTCACCTACTGTTCTTAAGAACTGCGCGTCTTCTCTTGCGAAGCCCTTGCGGAAATTATTTCACTTATCTTATTCTTCGGGCATCTATCCATCTGCTTGGAAGTTGGCGCATGTTCAGCCTATCATCAAGAAAGGTGATCCGTGCGACCCTCATAACTATAGGCCAATTGCATTAACATCTATTTTATCAAAAGTTTTCGAAACGCTGGTTAATGTCCAACTTATTAACTACCTCGATTATTATAATATCCTGGATGACAAACAATATGGATTTCGCGCTGCACGTTCCACCGGAGATCTGATGACATATCTAACCGAAAGGTGGAATCGCTGTCTTCATAACTTTGGTGAAGCCAAAATTGTGGCGTTAAATATTTCACAGGCTTTCGATAGAGTATGGCACTCAGCCCTTTTCTCAAAACTTAACGCATTTGGTATTGACAGTAACTTAATTAAGTGGATTGAGAGTTTTCTTTTCGACCGCTCAATTGTCGTTATTCTAGATGGTGTTAAATCTTCATGCCATAAGATCAATGCGGGGGTCCCCCAGGGAACAGTTCTGTCACCTACGTTGTTTCTTTTGTTTATCAACGATCTCTTACAGATTACCAACAACCCAATTCACAGTTTTGCTGATGACAGCACGATTGACTTCACGTACTCCTTTGAGTCGGCTTTGGTGTCTCGTGGAAACGCTACTTCCATCAGTAGGAACCAAATGTTTTCACCTTTAAATGATGACATTTCTAAGATCATTAATTGGGGTAATCGTAATAGAGTAGTTTTTAATGCTGTCTAATTTCTAATAAATTGGACATTCCACCAACATCCCATTCTATATTGATTGATGGTGTATCAGTCCCCGATTCGCCTTCACTTGATATTCTGGGTATCAGCATATCAAGTAAACTGAAATGGACCGACCATATCTTCGCCATTGCCAAAAATGCCATGCAGTATCTAGGATTTCTGAATCGATGCGTTAAATGTTTTTCACCTCTTGACTTATCTCATATTGACAAGAGCCATATAAGGCCTAGACTGGAATATAACTCCCATGTTTGGGCTGGGGCAGGTCGCACTGCATTGTCTATGTTGGACAAAGTTCAACGTAGAGCCTTTGAACTCATAGGTGACAGCTCAATAACGGCTAATATTGATTCTCTCGAACATAGACGAAATGTTGGCTCCCTGTCACTCCTTTATCGTTATAATTATAAGCGTTGCTCTAACGAGATTCATAGTCTGAACTTGCTCAACCTATTCGCAATACAAACTAGTCGCGTGCATCCTCATACTCTTGTGGTCTCAACCTGCCGCACTGTAAAATTTTATGAGTCGTTTTTAACATGAACAATACGTATGTGGAACTCTTTGCCTGCATCTGTTTTTCCTAATACCTATGAACCCTTGAAATTCAAACAAAATATTCACAAACACCTGCGTATCACCCAAAACTCCCATATTCCCCTACCTTAAATTCCTTCCTTAGCTAAAGTTGTGCCTTTGCACTAAAGGGTTGTCCACTATAACTTTGGTATTATATATAAAAAAAAAACCGCAATTTAGATAAGCAATTTCGCCCAATACATATTATCCTTTTTTTCTCAGTTGATAAAATATTAAGCAATAAAATATTTTGATTTATCTAGGGACGCGGGAGCGTCCCGCCCGCCAAAGAAAAAAGAAGAAATTTGAACAAATCAAAAGTGAAAAGCGACTAAGACTATGTTTACACGACGGAACAAGTACGGGTTTTCGGACCTCTGTAGCTCTGACCCTGGTTGGTCCTGAGTGTTCAAATTCGGTATAGGTTGTCACTCGCGCCGTCTTACGAAGTGTAGAAAATTACAAGAAGATACGATGAAAAACACCGGAGAAATAAGAGTTTGAAAATCGCATTTTTTCGAAAATCTTGTTCTCGTTGTTCTTGTTGTTCATTGACAGGGCCACAGCCTTGCAGTGAGCATCTCGGGATTTGGTATCTTTTCCCATTAATAGAGTCTGTCGTAGAGGTGTGCATAGGCTATCGTTTGCTCCGATCCGTGGAGTAGAAAAAAAGATACAGCGGAAAATGTGAAAAAACGCATAGAGTTCCTCGCTTAAATCTTTTCATATGTTTTAAAGGAAGCATTTTGCAAAAATCGGGGATAGGCCCGAAAAATGCCAAGAAAAGAATCGTAAAGTTTTGTGATTTGGCAGGACTGTTTCGAACAATCCCTTGTATATGTTGTCTAAAGTTTTCAGTTGTAAAGCGTCTGCGAGAGCGGCGACAAGGGGTCACAGTTCCGTTTTTCTTTCGTCTTTTATACGAGTACGTACATATTACTATAATATTGGATGAACAAATAACATCCCGATGAGCCTAAAGCTTCCAGCAAACGGTAGAGGTTCACAAAACACACACAACTCAGGTTACGAAGGAGGCTAAGGTTATCAAGGGCACAAAGGTTACCAAGAGAGTTGTTATTGTTATTATGTTCTCAAACAAAGTCGTGACAATAGGGCAGTGAATATTGAAAACTGCAAAAAACAATTGAAATCTCACAAAAACAACTCTGTTGTAAAAGGTTTCCGCCAAAGAAAAAGTTGTCAGCCGCAAAAAGGATTGATATAATACAATCCCGCCAAAAAGCTCGCAAGGATATGCATTCAAAAGTGATTGAATTAGTTTATAGTTTCCACCAAACCAGCGTGGTGCGGTACGCGTCAGAATTTGTGAAATAATTTCCGCCGCGGTAGACCACGCTGAATTTGCCAATTCGTGTGGAGTCTGTGTTGTGTGTACCGCGTACCGCACCCGCGCTGGTTTGGTAGAAGCTAATTTCTTGCAATGCTGTTTGGCGGGGAGTTTTCATAGGAGTAATTGCAGGATAAAACCAATCTTAAGAAAATTACGAAAGAACTTTATTGTTTAAAAAAGTCGTCTATACGAAGGAAAGCAAAAAAGTTTGTAAGACATTTTATTTACAAGGCTGGATAAGATTCGAGATTAAATCTGATCAGAAAAGAGCATAGCAGCAAATAGCACCCTCGTCAAGCTCCCCGCCAATAAGCGTTGAAAGAAATTAGCTTCCACCAAACCAGCGCGGCTGCGGTACGCGGTACACACAACACAGACTCCACACGAATTGGCAAATTCAGCGTGGTCTACCGCGGCGGAAATTATTTCACAAATTCTGACGCGTACCGCACCACGCTGGTTTGGTGGAAACTATATATAAACTAATTCAATCACTTTTGAATGCATATCCTTGCGAGCTTTTTGGCGGGATTGTATTATATCAATCCTTTTTGCGGCTGACAACTTTTTCTTTGGCGGAAACCTTTTGTGAGATTTATAATACTGAACAGGATGTCGTCCCAATAATACAGTAATAATATATAAAATGGTATTAGAAATAAGCAGAGAGAAAATAACATAATCACATTAATTTAAGAAGATTGAGGCAAATAATAACAAAAAATATTCAAAGTATAAAAGACAATATAAAATTTAAAGAAACGAACGATTCTAATCCAATGAGTATAGAAGAGAGTAGAGGACCAATCCAACAAGTCATAATTTCTCATTAACCTAAGCAGTGGGAAATTGAAGTACAATGATAGGTCAGCTGTTGGAGGAACAAATATAGAGTTTGATCTAGTGTTAAACGAGTATATGGGAATTCTCCATTGAATGTCAGACACTAACGAGGTACAGAGTAGATCACTACAAATTTTATAAAGAAAGCATTCATCAAGAATTATTCTTCGCTCCTGTAAGAACTGCATTTTTAAAAATTTAAGGCGATCATTATATGAGACATATGGCAAATTAAATTTAAAAAGTAGGGACTTGGTAAATCTCCTTTGAACACGCTCTATCGCATCAGTGTAACCATGGCGGCCACACGGCGACCACACTACCGAAGCCTATTCTAAAATACTACGAACCAATTTACAAAGGTTGACGTCGAGCGAAAATCATTTGAGCACCTAATGATAAAGCCAGCGAGCTAAGATGCCCTGCCTATTACATCGGAATAGTGCTCTGTAAACTTAAGCTTCGAATCAAATGTTACTCCAAGATCTTTACCAGAGTTCACACACTTAAGCGGTAGCCAATGTACACTATATGTAAAGCAAATCGGATCTGATTTTAGGGAATAGATGATAACGGAACATTTAGCCACATTCAACAGTAACCTATTAAAAGAACACCACGATGCCACGACATCCAAATCCTTTTGTAAGGACACACAATCTACTACAGATGATACTGGCTTGAAGATCTTACAATCTTACAGCATATAATAAGGACCTATTATTTAGTACCGAGGGAAGCTCGTTTATAAAAAAAAAGAAAATAATATAGGACCCAGAATTGAGCCCTGAGGCACACCGTACGCAGGACAAAAGGACGAAGAGACAATTTTGTTATAAATTACGCTCGACGATCTGTCAGACAAGTAGGATGAAATCCAAGATAGAAGTCTTTCAGGGAAATTAAGAGATAGCAATTTGTTCATAAGAATGCCTGGTCAACAGAGTCGAAGGCCTTAGAGAAGTCAGTGTAGATGACGTGTACATCAAGATGTTTATTTAATGATTTTGTTATAAAATTGACGATTTCCACGAGGTTTGTTACAGTAGATTTTTTGTTTTGAAAACCGTGTTGATTGGGACATATTAGGTGACCATTAGTTGACTTTAATGTAGCTGGATACTATCTTTTCAAAAACTTTAGAACCGGATGACAATAGAGACACAGGACGATAGTTAGACACACAGGTAGTAACTCCCTTCTTAGGGATCGGAACAACGTGAGAACATTTCCACTGAGAAAGAAATATGCCTTCTACGATGCTTTTATTAAAGATAATGGAAAGCGGAAGACTAATAGAGCTAGAGGTTCTTTTTAGAAACTAATTCGGTATTTGATCCGGACCCCGAGAAGTAGTAGCTTTAAGGGAAGAAATTAAAAGATGGAACAGAGTCAGAATCTGCAGACAGTGTACGGAAAGAAACAGTAGAGTCAGATTTACTAAAGGTGCTAGCAAAATAAGACGCGAAAAGCTCACTCATTTCTGTTGGGGTGTTAGCAACTTTATCATCCCAAAAAAGCTTCGCTGAAAATGCAGGGAAAGATCTAATTTTCTTCACATAAGACCAAAATAACTTACTTTCGTGATTAGCGACACTATTCTCAATACTAGCAATGATCTAGAAGCGCGAATTAAAGATTTAGCCTTGTTCCGAAGTAAAACGTAAAAGATCTGCAGGACGCTTAATTCGTTTGTACCGAACACGGATATCGTTTTTCTTTCGAAGTAGACTACGGATAGAACGTGTAAACCACACTGGACATTGTTTACGCATTTGCGGACATATGGGTACAAACTCATAGATTATATTATAAAGTACACTGTAAAACTTGTTGACATCTGGATCACAGCTAAGTCCATTAAGTAGATTTACTAAGTTTTGCCCTTAAACAAGACAGCGAACACAACTTTCCATACAAATTCGGCAGGAGCTATTCTGTACAAAAGGATTGGAAAAGGATTCGTATGAAAGCGATAGATTATTCTGTTATGGACCTCAATTGGAACCATATCATTTTTCACTTCTAGTATAATATTAATCAAATCGAAAATACTAACTTGGTATCAACTTTTTCAAATATCCGGGATCCAATGTTGGTGCTACATCACGCTTATGAATTCCTTCTCGATAGTCACAAATATAGTCCACCATTTCTTTGCCGTATTTACGAAAACCTTCTGTATCCATATTTATTCGCTGGTATAGTTTGCACACTTTGATGTTAAATTCTCAAACACTTTTTTAAGGTTTCACTTTTTAAAGATCACTTCAATATCCTTTGGAAATTCCCGACCTTTGCTATTTTTTTTTTTAAACAAATTTGTGTGTTAAAGTCACTTATCAATTTTCAATTTATTATTACGCAATATTAATCCGTTTCACTTAAAATCTGGTTGCTTTATGTACACCACGGAACACTATAATAAAAATATCCTTTTTCTGCACGTCTTCTATTTTCGATCTATCGCTTGCCGCAACCAAATCTAATTTAATTAAGATGGATCTTTGCCGCTTGTATATATACATTGAGACTTGATACGAAGATAATCGTCTCGTTCTCCAGTAGATTTTAGTTTTTTTTCTCATTGCTTGTGCAGAAAAGCCCACAACCCCACTCATTCTCATACGCGATGTATGATCTTCAACCATCACAACGAGACACGAACGCAATGTTCCTGCTATCACATTTAGTAAATTGTAGTTGTAGTAACACCTTGTGCAGATTTGATGACGACATTATGAGTAAATAGTCAAAGAATGTAATTGTGATTGGTGGAATTGCATCTTTTACGACTTTGCAGATTTTCACGAGTCGGTTGATCGAGTGTCGGGTTGGGTTCAGTCAACAGTTCACAGCTGGACTGGAATGGAATCATTATCACTTCAGGTCGATTATTGAGACTTGGAACTATACAGGAACTGTGCCTTGCGAATGTTTGATTAAATTGTTAACCATTACGAAAAGTCTCACCCTAAGATGTTCATGCTAAAAGCTAAACCGATAGTTTACTTCAACTCAAATAGATAGTCTAACAAGTGGCGTTAAGTGAATTGGGCAGTATTAAGTGAAATTTCCAAAAAGTGATGAGGGGAACGTGGGGCTGAAAGCTGAAAGTGTCCCAGCCTTATGTTATTTATAAATGTAAATTTAGTCAATGGCGAAATCAAATCCTTTATATCCCAGGGAATTTGAACATCTAAATTTGGCCTTCCTTTCGAGGTTCTAGACAACACCCCAGAAATTCTCCATCTGTACAGGTGCCGCTACTGGTGCTACAGAGGATCGGTCACGTGCAAAAGCAGGTTTTTGTGAATATCTCGATAACGATAACATTTACTGGTGTATAACAAACTTGTAGCTCTTGAGATTTTAAGAAAAGTGTAAAAAGATTCGCGCTCCCCTAACGGTGCCAGAGGTTCAAATCGTGTATTCCAAAAAGTTTTATGAAAATCTCTATAACGGTAAAGTTCACCAAAAATTTGTTTAAAGGAATTTTGTAGCCCGTAGAGTTCTTAAGAAACTGTGGAAGTTTTTTATCTAAAAACGGAATTTTTGGAGATGTAAGATGAATGTAAGGTTATAACGGTAATGTACTATGACAAATTTGTAGCTTCTGCGATTCCCCACATATAATGCTAGCAGTCATTATGCATGCCGCCAAGGCGAGCTATGCAAAGAAAGAGCATTTTAAAAAAATACGCAAATACCTCTATACCGGTAACCTTTACGGAAGGTTACAAGTATGTCCCTCTCCTTGGCATCTGCCAGGTGTGAAAATGCTAGAAATAAGAGCTACAGAATAAGATTATGGAAGAAAGATATGTGCATAAGACTACACGCTAACTTTAAAGAATCCTATCAGCTCATTGGCGGATATGAATTGAAGAAAAGTGTGACGAAAAAACATTTCAGGATGGAATCACAAAAATTTGGCTTTGTAGAAACTAAGCTGCCTATTCGATTTTAGTGGGGTTAGTTTGGTTAAATAAAAAATTGGGCTTGGGTATTCTATCCAGTATTTGGATATATTGGCCGTTATGTAGTCCAAGCTCAAAGGAAATGGTTTCTTTTTTAATCTTTAAATGCCTGTGTCATCTGAAGACTTGAGGCCCATATTTTTATAAACGTACCTCAAGTAAGCCATAAGTTAAGGCGACCTTGAAATGATTATTTTCATACGAACTGTTGTGAAATTTATAACACAATGCAGGGTGTCCGGAAACTGCCGCATAAACCCATCGGATTGTGATTCCTCATGTTGAACTGAACATACCCCCTTAGCTTAACCCTTTAGCTGCCACAGGCATTTGAAGATTTTTGAAAAAATCATTTTCTTGTACGACTAAAACGTCATTACAGTAAGACCCCGATAATCCGGACTCCGAAAATCCGAAAGTTCGATCATCCGGATTCGGGTTTGTACCAAATTTTGTTTAAATTTTCATCAAATTCGATAATTTCATAATGTTTGTTCAAGCTTACTGCTATATTAGATAACTTAACTTAAGATAAGGCAAATTTCGAATATTAAGTATCGTTTGAAAGGTTATCTTTTTTATGATTTGACTATAAATATTGTCCACCAAGGTGTAAATTAGCGCATTTCGAAAATTCGGACAATTCGATAATCCGGATAGGGTCCAGTCCCAATCAATCCGGAATATTGTGATTATTACAGCCAACAAATTTACCCAAAAAATAAAACTAACCGCACTAAAATCGGATAAGAACCAAACCTCTCTTTTACAGAACTTCAAAGTAAAATATTTGTGATTTGACCCAAAAACAAAATATTTTCCATCTCAATTTTCTCCAACTTCTGCAAAGGTGAAGTGTTCGTACGATTCTTTAAAAAATTGGCGCATAGTCTAACGATAATTTCTTTCCTACATCATAATTTTATTCTAGCTTCGTTATTTCTAACAGTTTTAATGCCTTAAGTGCATAAAACTAGGGCTAATTTTGGATCAATTTTGATATAATTTGAATAAATTTTACCAAATTGCAGATCTTTAGGGGCAGTTTTAATTGAAGTGAATTGAAATCGAGCTTAAATGAACACTAGTTTTCTATACTTATGGCATTAAAACTGTTAGAAATAACGAAGCTAGAATAAAATGATGTAAGAAAGAAATGATCGTTAGACTATGCGCCAATTTTTTAATGAATCGTACGAGCACCTCACCTTGGCAGAAGTTGGAGAAAATTTAGATGGAAAAATATTTTGTTTGTTGGGTCAAATCACAAAAATTGGACTTTGAAGTTCTGTAAAAACAAAACCTCTTATCCGATTTTAGTGCGGTTAGTTCTATTTTTTGGGTAAATTTGTTGGCTGTAATAATCATCTTGTTTTGCTATTCCAGCTAGTCTAGCTTTTGGAGCTCTAGGATCAAAATTGACGGAGATATGGGCAATTTTGTGTTTTCAAGTGAAAATTTTCGAAAATGGATTATGAAAAAGTCGATGTAGAGCGTAGTTAGAGCTACATTTTTGTGAAACAACCAGGGTCCTAGCTATCACCGTTTCCGAGTTACAGCCGTTTAAAGTTCAGCAACATTTTTAGGCCAAATTTGACTGCTCTAGGATTAAAATTGACGGAGATATGGGCAATTTTGTGTTGTCAAGTGAAAATTTTCGAAAATGGATTTTGAAAAAGTCGATGTAGAGCGTATTTAGAGCTACATTTTGGTGAAACAACCAGGGTCATAGCTATCACCGTTTCCGAGTTACAGCCGTTTAAAGTTCAGCAACATTTTTAGGCCAAATTTGACTGCTCTAGAATTAAAATTGACGGAGATATGGGCAATTTTGTGTTGTCAAGTGAAAATTTTCGAAAATGGATTTTGAAAAAGTCGATGTAGAGCGTATTTACAGCTACATTTTGGTGAAACAACCAGGGTCCTAGCTATCACGACGTTGACGTTTTAGTCATACAGGAAAATGATTTTTTCAAAAATCTTCAAATGCAGCTAAAGGGTTAAGCTAAGGGGGTATGTTCCATACAACTTTTTTTTGCTGGAAATCACATGAGGAATCACAATCCGGTGCGTTTATAGTTTATGCGGCAGTTTCCGGACACCCTATATATAATAATCGAGCTAGTTTTTCAGAAGATCTCTCTCAATTTTGTTTGTCTGGTGCATATCATACAGGGTGGCAGTAGTTTCCGCATAAATGCACTGGAAAATGATTTCTCACGTGATTTTAGGAAAAAAGTTGTCCAGATAGTTCAGTTCAGGTCTATTGCGATGACCGAATTTTGACCTGTAATTGCTGATTCGTTCATTTGTCTATCTTAAAATTTCTTGGAGCATTTCTACATCAAATAGTTTACTCCAGATGCTCAAAGGATCGTTTTGGTCCTCAGTTGTTAATTGCGAGGTAGTTTCGTACTATATTAGGTAGAGCTATTCTTACTCTGTTATTTCGAGGCATTTTGGCGCAATTATAGCGATTTTTACCATAACAAAATTCCACCTTCTTGGCAATTCGGAAAGCGATATATTGCTTTCTGAGCTATCATCACTGTTGCTATCACTAGCAATGTCTGCTTCATCTGCTTCTGAATTATCATTCTCATATACATATCTGACAAAGAAATCTGCGCGCGATATCCTCCTCATTGTCCGAAAATTCACAATGAAGCAACAAAGCCCGAAGATCTTCCTCGAATGATTACTCGGAACCTTTTTTGTTGACTGATTGCCCGAAGCTCCCGCTAATCCCTTACTGTTACTACACTCACAAATTTCTACCATTCAAATGTGATAAATCTAAAACAAACAATAACACATTGCACGAATGATTTGTATGACGAACATGGTCGTGAGGTCTGACAAACCATACTCAATATTTTAATAACTGTAACTTCATTCAATACACCGGAATTATAAATTTCGACTCTTCCCGTTCGATTCACAAATAGAACTGAAGCTATTCAGATGCACGGGGTCGAGGAGGGACGGGAAGTATGCAGTTTAAGAATATGTGAAAATACGAAAGGTCTGTCAGACCTCACGTCCATATTTAAAGGTTAATCAAGGAAGGTTTGAAGGGATGTCTACAAATATGGACCTAAGTATTAGGGGTCCTCGTTCTACAACTGGTGCTTTTATGCGATAGTTTATATATAGTTTTCCTATAGAGTCCTTGGTTATTGCTTAAAATCAGTGTCTTTGAAGGGCTGTATCTTGGCCAACCCAACCTCCCAAAGTAGGTTCATCTAATACTTTTTTATTTGTGCACCAATACCAAAACCAAGCCCGATAAGAATTTATTTCTACTGATGCCACAAAATATATGCAAAAATTAATGGGATCCGACCATGGGACTTTCGTACAAGCTCAACCCCCCCATTTTGTTCTTAAATATTTTTTGCCTACCTATTTAGGTTTTTTTAGAAAAATTTTCCAAAAACCCTTATAAAATCGATTTGTGTCCGTCGGTTGTCTGTCCGTCTTTTCACTAAATAACTCGCGAATAGCTCAACGGATCGACATTGGTAAAAATGTGTAGCATGGTTACAGTCTTTGTGTGTGGGTACTCAAATCAAAGGATACGACGAGCACATCTCATATCAGTTATTTTTTTCTGTTTTCGAGTAACGGCAACGGCAAGTTATGGGTCGTTAAAGTTGAGTATACGGTACCCCCTCCATTTTTACACCCTTCGCTCGTAGAGTGAAAGGGTGTATTAACTTTGTCATGAAGTTTGTAACGCATTAAAGGAAGCATGTCCGACCATATAAAATATGTATATATGGTCAGCATGACGAGATGAGTCGATCGGGCGATGTCCGTCTGTTGCGATATTTGTTCATTCAAATATCTTTATCCAAACCGGAAATAAAGCGAATCTAATATTTGGTAAGGGCCTTTCACATTGCCATTCTAGCGTCTTTGTTTGCTAAATATCTCGTTAATGGCTCAACCGACCGACATGAAATTTGGTAAAAATGCATAAAATGGAAACTCTTTTTGTTACGAATAGTTTTAAAGTTTGTAAGGACAAATCAACAGGGTGTCCCGGAATAGGTACAACAATTGACTTTTCTATTATTCATCAGAGAGAGGCGCTCATAACGAAGGGCTCATCGAAGACATTTCCTATCAGGTATTTTTGATTAATTCAGTATAACGGTAACGGAGTTAGAGCTATTAAATTCAGTTTTTGTATCTGTTATCTTATTCTTAAGGGCCATCTAGATTAGTTGTCAAATGGCGTCACGTGCAGCCGAATAGCTGTTGTCAATGCATCCAAATGGCTGTTGTCAATGCATCCAAACTGATCGCCATTTGGGTGTGTGTCCAGTTTTGATATTCAATATGGAAACTCAACCAACCACTTTGACAACCTTTTGTCAAATTCAAAGTGACAATTTTGCAACTTTTGTTCGATCTTTTGTGTGAAATTGAATAATTTTTGAATGGCTGTGTAATAATTGAAACGCGCAGAGTCCGATTTTCATAATTAAATTTAAAAAACTTCGCCTCCTGCTCGCTACGCTCGCCAACCCCCGGGCCGAGGCTAATTTCGGGCGCGGCCGAAATTTGGATACCCTTCGCTCTCCTTGGGCTAAAAGTTTTTTCGGGCGTACCTATGACTTGTATTTAATCCTCCTCCTCATTCTTTTTCTTCCGTCTTGACAAAAGTTTTGGGCTTGGTTGAAATCAGTGGGCAAATAAAAATATTTTATTTATTGGGGTTGCAGGAGCATGACCCTACAGTACCATTCCATTCGTTTTGAACTTTTTTCTTGCTTTGGTAGGCACATTAATTCAAGGTTTTGTGAAATTGGCGCAACAAATTTTTCTTAGAACCAAAATGGGGGGTTGGGTTTGTATGGCCACCCCATGACCCCATGGTCAGATTTAATCAATTCTTAGATATGTTTTGTGTCATCAAGAGAAACACATTTGTGTGAAATTTGGTTGAAATTGGTGCAAAAAACTCACCGAATTGGACATGATTTTGAAATTAAATCAGTTGTTGCGAAAATGGGGTATGGGCGATATTTTAAGATACCGCATCCGTATTTTATTTTTTTCTAACGGAGAAAAATAGAGGATTTCTTTTTCGAAAGTGAAAGTCTGCACAGAAGCCGAACGTTTTTGCAGAAAATCGAACAATTTTGAAAATTTCTGATCTCATAAAAATACATAAAAGTAAGTAATCCGTCAACAAGGGGGATGAATCAAATTGACCCGAGCTGTTTTTCATTATTTAAATTTGTCTGCTTGTATGAATCATTGCCAAAACCTTCGGTAACTGGAAATACGCTTTCTAAGGGTTGTTGGCTATAACACACGTTAGAAGTCAACGTGAGCTAGAAATTAGGAATGGGTTTATTCGAGTCACGAATTAACGTTTGATTTTGTTGTCCTAATTGGCTCTACCAATAAATGACCCCGTTTTGCAAAGTAACTTCTTCTCTTCATAGTTAATTTATTTTATTGATGCTAAGGTTGTTCCTTTGTCAGTGATACATTTTCATAAATTTCAATAACCTACGTTGAATCCCAATTTGCTGAAACTATTGGTTTACAAGAACAGCTTCATGTATTATCACTCAGGGTGTGTGATCGACCGCTGTTCTTTCTAACTAACTGAAATGAAAACGTTATGTATCTCAATTTTTCAGTGATATAATTTTCCCCAAGTTTGTATAGTTCTCAAGTCTCAATGTTTTTCCCTTCCAAATAATTTAAAAAAGACCAAACTTAATAGATCAAATCCTGCTATTAGCCCTGATTCTAAAAAAATATATATAAATGTATTTGACATCTCTAAAGACACAAGTCCATGTGGTTTTCCTCTGATTTGTTTAAAGAAATGTGCTGAAAAAGTAAGGTATCCACTTTCTTTCCTTTTTAACCAGTCACTCTATTCTCAACACTGGAATTTAAGCAATGAAACTCAAAATTATCAACGAAATAGCATCCCCTCGTCAATACTTAAATTATTTGACCTGCACTATGACCAGGGTTACCTCCTTTACTAATAATTTCGTTTTTTAGAGGTAAATCTAGTACTACAAATCTTACATTCAAATTACACCTTAAAGTTTCTCAAAAATTGGTCGCCCTTAATCAATGCGGTGGCGTTCATTATTAGAATAGACGCACGACACCGGAAAAGAATGGGGGTATAAATACAAGTCATAGGTAGGTACGCCCGAAAAAAACTTTTAGCCCGAGGGGAGCGAAGAGTATCCAAATTTCGGCCGCGCCCGAAATTAGCATCGGTCTCGTTTTTTTTTGTATTAATTCGAATCGTGGGTTTTAACTAATTGTGAAAATCTTTACTTATCGTTTCATTCGATACATCAACTGCAGTATATGTCTGTAGTATTATGGCATGGCAACTCATCAGTTTTACTGTGGAGCTAAATTCAAGTGGTCGTCTTGTACACAGACAGACAACAGACATAAGACCTGATGAGTGTATGTATCTGTACGAAATCACAAGGCTTTGGGAAAAAAGAGCTAAAATTGAGAAAAATTAAACGTAAAAAGTTTCATCCCATTCGGGACATGAACGTTCGATTTTCATGTCACAAGGTCAGCACACTACCCAATGAGGTACAGACGCTTAGAGGTCACAGTGCAAATACTCCAATGTGACATTTGAAATTAAATAACTTAATGTTTGTCCCGCTGTGGCTCTTCTCCTCCAACAGACAAAGTTCCGAGCAGTTTCAATAGAGCTGGTAAGTTGCCATGCTATAATACCACTGACATGCACCGCTGTTGGTGTCTCGACTGGAACCATAAGTCAAAATTTTCACAATAAGTCACAAATACTGATCGATCACTTCTTGTCTAAAATGTTCAAAATTTTGTAAAGTACATTTTCAAAAGGTACCATTACTCGAGGAAATCTATAAGATCCCGAGATAGATTAAGAATTTATTAGGCATATTTTAATAGTAATATTCTTAATTCTTATTCTCTAATACATTTTTGAAATGTTCATGTGGCGGCCCACTCAAACGTGAATACAATTTTATTTGTCCTAGGCCAGGTTTTTAGATTTCAAGGGAAAAGCAAATGCTTCGTTTAATGTCATCGCAGATTTTAATAAATAGTCAAATTTCCAATGTTTCGACACGCTCTCCCTTATTGCTGAAAGCACTAGCAAAAATGCAAAAATTTCGAAATCTTCATTAAAAATTACTTTCTCTTAAAAATATTAGTACTCTGCGTGTAACTACAATTTATGCACCAGTTGGTGCGTTGATTCTTTATATAAAAAGAGAAGCATAGTATGTAGCTATGAGGTCATTCTTCGAAATTTCATACAATTATTATCTAATCTAATAAGTCTTACAGTTTGCAATGCTTCTATTAATACCCTTACAATAGAATCAATGACATCAGTGTTCTAGAATTTCCAAAATCTAAACCTCCAAATGATCTATTGTACTCCTATGTGGAGATTCATTAATAAAACAAAAAAGGTTAAACTAAATTGGCATTTTAATGCAACATTTCACGCTTCTTCAGCTATAAATCTATTATTAACTCTTTTGTTGACTCAATAATGATCTTGTCATGCTTCAAAAGAGGACTATCGAAAGGCAATCAACAAAAACCATCATTTGCAGGTTCGCCATGCTATTACTTATATGAGAAATGACGTCAAAATAATGAAGTTCAGATAAAAAAAAACGTCATTCTTTTGGTGTATAACGTATTTCTCGGAATCTCCGACTCTAAGTTATACATACAGTTAGTGCTCAGTTTGAAAGAGGCGTCAAAGTTAGTTAACCTTCATTTAAGTTTCAAGTGAACGGAACTACTCTTTTTGCCCATTCTTGTTGATGATGATGCGAAAATTCAAACACCATAAATGCTCAGAAAAGATGCGTGCCTGACAAATGGCATGAACATTACATTAAGACAATGATTTGTTTTATAATAGATTCATTCAAAGTGTGACTAGGTAGGGTAATATGGAAAGCATTTTTATATTAGTAGGAAGATGTAATAGAGATAAATGAAGATATCAAGGGGCGCCAAATTCATGCAATGATTCTTAAAAGTAAAAGCTAGTATGTAGTAATGATTCATTCCAGTCAGCAAGTAAGCATAAAAAAAATCTCAGTTAGGTATGCATACGCTAACTGAGTCACGTACGCAGGCTTGCCAACTCTAGCTAAAAGTAAGTAGATCTACTTACTTTTTCGCATTGCTACTTACCTACTTACTGGTCACTCAATTCTACTTACTTTTGATAAAAATTCTGAACCGATATTTGTATTGCATTCTTTCAATATAAATACGAGTCCACCACTAAAACTACAAAACCTTTATCTAAAGCCTTGAAGTAGAAAATCTCCATTATTACTCGACCGCCAGCAATATTACGAATTTCATTGGTTTGAATGCAATAGCAAATTTATAGCACTCTTCCCACTAGTACGAAGTGCAATACCCTTGGCGGCCCGCTGGCAATGCAGAGTTTCTACTTCATGGCTTTGTATGTAGATGGTTTTACAAATTTAAAAAATTGGCACCAAATGCCCTTATTCGATTATTTTTTCGCTTTTATAGCAAGGAGTGTCCTCTAATTACTATTGTGGAGAATATTCAATGAAGTCTTAAGGTGTTAAAATTGTTAGTTGAGTTTGGTAGTATGGTTTTCCTCTTCCTCTATTTTTTAGGATTTTTGCCACTTTCACTCTTAAATGAAACGTTGCAGCGCAATAATTGTTTTAGTCGATTGCATAATGTAAGCTGACCAGACGTACAGCATTTTGCTATAGAGCACATCATTTTTACCTTTCGTACATAGCATTAGTAAACGTACAGCAAAATGTACAGCATTCCCAAGAAACCTCATAAGCTCTTCGGTAAGGCCTCTGATCAGTCAAGATAATGGCACTTTCATTTGGCGTTCGTTCATTTTCGATAACTCGGTCGATCTTCCTGAAATTTAACGCACTTGTAGAGCTACTTGCAGCTCACATTTCCTCCATATTTTAAGGCCCTACCTAATCGTATTCGACAGTTACAGCTGCCCAAATCGCACTTTTGTCTTTTCTAATCGAAAACTGTAAAAAAAAATTGGCAAACTTGTGGAGCCCATATTTGGCGAAAATTTCAATGCTCTAGCTGACTAGACTCGATAGACGATCGATTTTTAGCAAGATAGTCGCGCTTTTATGTTTGGCAATAATTCATTCTCGATAACTCGAGAAGACTTTGACCCATCTTTCCGAATTGGCACTTTGTAGTTTGTAGAGCGCTCACATTTCCTCCAAATTTCAAGGTCCTACCTATCTGCACTTTTGTGTTTTCTAATCGAATATTGTCCATAATTCGGAGCGGAAAGTTTTTGGCAGATTTGTATAAAACACCGCCTATATCAGGTAGCCGCCAAACGCTTAAGAGTTGTCTGCCCGACGAAATATCAGTTTACCTATTGCAATGAACGAAACAAAACGAAGCTTTTAAATAAACAAGAACCGACTTCTACACCCTTAGACCCTCCCCCTCCCCACCCTCCCCCCTCGCCATTGATCAGGACATTTTTTTTTACTGCTGTACCATCTACAAAAAAATCTGAATGCACTACGATCGTGAAAATATGGGTTCGCTCCTATCACGGAGCAAACATTTCCGTACATCAAATAAACAACTACATGATTCCTGTCCGAGGGTCTCGGATTGGCAGAGACAGGGAAAAGGTCATTATCATCCGCACAATGCTGCTGAGACTGCAGTCTCGAACACTGAAATTCAAAATTTGAAAAAGCACTGAGTATCATTTATCGTTAAAATGTATCAAAAGTGATTCTCAATTGTCTTGTCCTTAAAATAAGGTTTTGAAATTTGTGTAACATATTTTCTAACAAATTGCGGCATTTCCGGCATTTCATGGTGTTGAACAAATTTTTGTTTTGCCCCTTCTAAACGCTTACTCCCTTGATTGTTATAGCTTGGAGTGTTAAAACATATATTTGTTCCTCACATGCTGATGATCAATGAGGACACTGTGATTCTTGAGCTTCTTTATGGGTCCTGTTTAGTATCAACAAAACATATCGGCTATATCCTTCCTCAATCCTGTTTACGAAGATATCAATTATGAAAAGAAGGACAGCATGTGGTCGTTTTATGACATGCTTATTAGTGCGGTAGCCACGTGACATATTATGCTTTTCTCCAAATCAGCATGAAAGTGGGGGGGGGGGGGAATATGATTAAGGGCTTGCATTAGGCCTTCGGGAGTCTGGACACCTTACATTAATGCGTGTTTTTTTTCAATCTACTTACTTTTATACCTTTCTACTTACTTTTCCAAAAAAAAAAACTACTTACTCATCGAAAAAATGAGTTGGCAACACTGCACGTACGTATGTTAGGTTTTGATTGAAGATATTGGTTTTGATTGAAGATATTGACCTACCTACTCACTAAAAATTAATTGACATATTTTTAACGGACACGCCAATAACATACATACGAAAAAGACATATTTATGAACGCATTACCAAAAATATACAACAATAATAATGTGCATTTAATGAAACATTTTACGTTCATTAACAACAATCCGAAAGACTTAATCACGGGCCCGATATAAACTATTTCGGCCGTAAACTGGATCCACATACATACATACACTGCCTGTCATAACAATAGCCGCACCATAAGACAGTCTGATCCTTAGAAATTTAAAGAGAGCACAGTTATTCCATATACTATAAACGAAAGGGATATTTAAAAGACAAATAATTTCAGAAAAATTTTCCTTTTATTTCAAACCGTTATTTCTCTATACAGGAAAAATTAAACTTTCAGTCCGTCATAACTATAGCCGCACTTGGAATTATTATGGCAAAACCTGATTCAAACGCAGAGATTGAGGCAATTATCAACGGAAGACATTCTTTTCGAATAAAATAGATTCTGAAAGATTGTTTTGTTTATTTTTCACGAAATAATTTTAAAAGTTTTTCGAGTTTTTTGCTTATAAACTTCTTAGCATCGATAACCGCTGCTTTTACAGAGGAAACTCTCTGAAATTGTGTCTTTTTATAAATTTTACGTAATAATGTTTCTCCAAGGTTTCCTGTCTAATTTCGATCAATAGGAGGCCCCCTCCCTAGCATTTGTAACATTGGAACCAACTTTAACTACTACGACTGGTGAGAGATGATGCAATCTCTTGCCTCAACATCCGTTATGTGTCCTATCTTCTGTATAAAATGGAAGCAGTTTATTATCAGGACAATCCTATGAAATTTTTCTATGCCGGAAATAACGATATCAAGTGCTCTATTAGTAGACTATCATGGTCAATAATTTTAATGAGCACTTGCTAGATTTTCATAGATATCAATACAAATTTTGGACAGAGTTATTAAAGGGTGTTAAGCTGGGTTGTTTATACATTTAAAAGTTTATGTAACCACTTCTAATACAGTAAACACTTCTCTGGAATATCCTGATCATAAAGTTTTTTTTCGTTTTAATACAGAAGACATGGCACATAACGGATTTTGTAGCAAGAGGTTACATCATTTCCCACGAATCATTACACTTCAAGGAGGTTAAAATGTAAGTAATGTTACGGAGGTGGCCTCTCCTTTATCAAAAGTAGACAGAAAATCTTTAGGAAACATTATTACGTAAAATTCATAAGCAAAAACACAATCTGGAAGAGTTTTCTATGTAAAAGAAACGGTTATCGCTACTGAGAGGCCGATAAGCAAAAAACTCCGAAAAACCGTTATAATTATTTATTGAGAAATAAATAAACTTATCCCTGAGAGTCAATTTTATTTAAAAAAGATTTTTACGGTTATTAACTTCCTAAATTGCCGCTTTTTAATTAGTTTTTGCCATACTAATTCCAAGTGCGGCTATAGTTATGACAGACTGGAATTTCAGATTTTCCTTTATAGAAGAATAACGGTTTGAAATAAAAGGAAAATTTTTGTGAAATTATTTGTCTTTTCAATATCTCTTTATGTACTTTATAGTATGTGGAATAACTGTATTGTCTTTCAACTTCCAAGGATCAGTTTGTTTTATGATGCGGCTATAGTTATGACAGGCAGTGTATATAAATTTCCCTTTGCGTTGAATCAAAAAGAAACATAGACAATGTTTCCTTGGCTCTCGTTTCTTGTTGAAGCCGTTCTGTATACATATACGGAGGAGTATAGTTTCTTTTCAATTCCTTGTTTATTATTCTAGACAATCTTCGCAATTCTGTTTTCAACAAATTGTATACATACAATGCTATTTTGTGTAAACGGTATTTCAATGAAAAATAATAGAATTAATTTTAAAAATAGATTCAATATAGAAGTAGCGATAGACATACCTTTTTTGTTGTGCCTTTTTGTCTAGAAATTACTGAATAGAAAATACAAAAAGAAAGTGAACAATGCAGGAAATGAATTAATTTTCACGGTTTTTCTGGAGACTATGTGATAATCAAAATTTAAATGTTTGCAATAAAACGAATGTCCGAATGTGCGTGGCATTTTGATGGCCTAACCGCTTATGGTAGGTCTTCAAAGTAATTAACTTTGACTGCCAGATTCGCTATTTCTCTGGCTTTTCTAGCCATTGGTTACCAGTGTAAGAAAGAATTGCAATATCTCCACACGACCGACTGCACAGATTTCGTCACCATTTCCAATTGTGATACTTTGTGCCTTAATAGTCTCAAAGTTTACAAACCAGTCACGACGTTTGCTGGAACCTGTGTCAGAATACCAGACATGAGATTGTTCCAATGTTTCGGCGATGTCAGTTATGCTACAGAAGAATCCTTTATTTTCAGCGGCACTTGGAAACGCACTTTCTTTTCTCGGATTCCTTCTGTTACACTGATTTTTCCAGTGATCTTCAGCAACACAAGAAAAATACTTTCCTTTTTTCTTTGTCCATTTCTGTTTTGCCTTATTAATTTTGTGTTTAGCGAAGAGAGCTTCGGACCTTTCCGCCTTTTCAGCCGGACTATCTATCTAAACTCGACGTCAAAAGTATCGGGCCACCCGCAAGTTTCCCACGAGGCTCAATTGCGATTCGCAGCTCTGGAAGCGTTGTTGAAGCTCGAATCCGACGAATCTATTATGGATTCGAGGCAGAGCTTTGAGCTGGCCAGTCCATCGGACGAATGCCGACGTCCCGTAGATACTAGGTCACAGCATGAGCAACATGAGGCCGTGCATTATCCTGCATTAACTGGATATTATGCTCGATATAATCTGCGTTTACGGCCCGTCCGTCAGTTTGATGAAAACTAATGCTGTATGTGTGGTTAGCGAGATGCCGCCCATACCATTAAAAATCCTCCTCCAAAGCTCTCTTTGGAGTCAGGTTCCGCTCAGCAAGTCTCCATCTAACGGTAGAAGAACTTACAACCACTTGGGGTTCGTCACGCAACTTTTGTTGGACTTGAACTGCGTTGAGGCGGCGATTTCGCAGAACATTGAATTGGATATAACGATCATCTGCTGCTGATGTAGCCCTAGGTATACCCGTAAATGGACGCCGATCGAATGTTCCAGTCTCTAAGTATCGTCTATAAACTCTTTGCTTGCGCCGATGATCTGCTGATTCGAAGTCTCTGAGCGATCTCACGTTGTGCAAAGCCTGCTTGAAGTAGTGCTACAACTTGAGCTGCTTTCTCCGGTGTCGTATTCATTATTGGTTGAAAAAAGTAGCAAAAATACTCGCGTCTAAAAAAGCTATGAATAACAACTAAAGAAATTATAAAAAATATCCTATATACCTACCCTCACTGTAGAAGAAAAAAAAGTTAAGGGCGAAATTTAGTCAAAACAGCAAATCATTAGGATTGTGTTTGTTGTTTGATTGCCAGGTGAGTTTACGGTACTTTAAATAAAATTGATAAATCATTTAAATTGCCATTAAACGCACTTTCTGTAGATATACCGTTCATAGTTGTAAGTTCCATACTTTTTGAGAAAATTGGGTTAGAGTTCGAAAGTTGCGGGTGGCCCGATACTTTTGATGCCGAATTTTATTGTCATTAATCATTACGCTAAGCTAATCCAGGTCAGAGAAACTGCACATTCAAATCTGATCCGACGCATTGGTCCACTGTCCACTCTTTCCTTGTGTTGACTAAAGAAATACGTTCTGAATTAACGAGTAACGACGAATAATCATCAAAATTATGGCGTTTATTAATTTATGATAAAAATATGGGAATTGATTATGATTTTCTTCAGAGTTTGCGACATTATCACACTGTATTATTCACTACTTCAAACCAATTCTTAGGCTTAAAAAAAATCCATACCTGAATACAAGATCATTTATGGAAATTTAGTGAAAAAGAAACGTAATCTGAAAAAGTTGAGTAAATACACAATTCCGGCATTAGGTACAAAGTTCCTACATAATTATTTCATATTTTCTTATGAATCACTGAAAAAGCGAACGTCATAAGAAAACTAAAGAAATACTCAAAAATTTCAGTTACAAATACCATGCTAAAGACGGTTGAGTTGAATATTGGATTGTTCATCGATGACATGGGTAGACGAGTCTGTTTATTGTCACACTTCTTCGCAATTTTAAATAATTTTGAGGTGACAATCTAAATATTTACCCGCAATGATTTTGCAGAATTTATTCGTAGAAGATCGTTTCGATTTTCACTTTTGGACAGCGGAGAATTTGTGTTCTTCGTGGTCAAAGTGAACACGTTTAATACGTAAACTGAAGACGATGGATAATAATAGGCGTGTTTTTCGTACTCCGGTGTAGGTTATTTTAGTGTAACATGGGGTTACAATAACAACATGACCCATACAGGTTATGTTGTTATTGTAACTTCATGTAGTTACACTAAACTAACCGACACCGGCGTACACAAAAAACACGCCTAATATTAGTGTGGAGTGGAATCGAGTCATTTTTAAACACCCTGTTTTGAAGTGAAGCGTATTCCGGTCAACGCGTTCGGGATCGATCGAAACAAATCTTAGTCGCAAGGGCGAAGGTCTGGGCTATAAGGTGGGTGAGCCCTAACTTCTCAACCGATATTAAAAAAAAATACCGGAGCAGCAACATGAGGCCGATTGTTATAATGGTACTTGGCCTTCGAATGGCCTAGAAGGCGGAGCCATGAACGAAGATAGGGCTCCTCAATGAGCGAGCAGCGGCATGCGCTTGCTGTAGCTCAGTGCGAGTGATGTTTGTGCCACTCGTTGCCCCTGGGCTAGCGTTATAATGAGTTCAACCGACTAGCACCGGTGTCACCTTGTTCTTGCTACGTATGCACCCTGCGCAAGCCTAGCTTTATACACAAACATAAAAAACTACCCATCTGAGGCACCTGCGGCCGAACGAAACCTGGGTTGGTGTGACATCACCCCGTTATTTCCCGTCAAAAAGGAGGGCGGTGTTGCATGGATACTTAGAGAAAGCATATCATCCCATGTGCATGCGTTGTCCAGAGTGGGCATCAGAAAATAAAAATGGCACTGTTTTCACACTATTGCAGTTCATAGTATGTGTGAAATTTTTATTCAAAAGTCAATTTTTTGTTTACAATTGAGAATATAAAATCCGCGTAATATTTATTACTCTCTTAAAATGCCGACGTGATAATTAACCCTTCTGTTGGCGTATAGATCTAGACAGATCTTGGTAAAATACATTGTTCAACAATATTTTCGACCCCTTTCCATATATTTCAAAGAGAATGACGGTCACAAATGCGATCAAACGTTCGGCGAAATATAAACTATGTCTAAAGAAACGAAAAAACCGGCGTATCATCGTAAGACATAGTATATAAACTGTGTCTAGAACTAAAATTAGACCTCTTCAAAAAATAAAATTAATTTTACAGAAAATTCAGCTAAACCTCAAGCATAATAACTCGTAGGCGGCGACAGAAGGGTTAATAATGGCATCGACAATATTTTGACATTTGAAATAATTCGTGGAGTGTAGTGTAATCAATTTGGAGTCAAACACATATGGGCTGTGTGGACTAACGCATGGCATGGGTTGCTAGGCTTTCTCTAAGCATGGATATTTCAACATTTCAAGGCCGCGCTATCGCTAAGTACTGAAGAGATTACATGTATAATTGAAAGAATTCAGAGCACCATACCAAAAACAACACGTACAAAACAGTTACGCTTAGCTGTCCTTATTAATGTGATGCTCGTCCTTTTCTAAAAAAAAAAAAAACATTCAACCGCGTGTCGTCCTTATGACAACTGTGGCCCCACTGATGCTCAGCAATTCCGACACATAGATGTCAGATGTTCTGAATTTGGCTGGATTTTTCTAAATATTAATTATTTTAAATACATAATTCAAATTATTAATATTTGCAAAAATGAAAAAAACATGTATGGGCAAAATCGGTTCGTTACGTCTGGTCGCACATACTGGACGTTTTCCGACTATAGCTCGCTTTAAATTAAAAGGACTGTTACCTGGAAAAGCCTCCCGTGATGGTTTGACCAGGATATAGCGGCTCATACTGGATCATCAAATCCCTGATCCCACTTGGCAAAAAACGCGGGGAAAATCAAACTCACATCACGATACAGCACAAATCAGCTGTGGGGAGTTAATAGTGTTGGAAAATCTTATTTCAATCAAACACTGTATTTTATACTTTCATAATTTTCTTTTTATTGATATATGTTTCTTTCTTAAGCTCAGCTCAAGAACTAAACTATAGCTCTTTCATAAACTTATAACCATGCAGGCAAATATCTAAGTATACATATAGTATGCATCTCAAACTATGCAATACAGTTTACGACTAGTATTGTAAACAAAAATTTCAATCCATACGTTGCATTGTATCTTAATACGTACAATCATACAAAGAACGATTTAATTTTTGTTTATAATCTTAAGTGGCTGTGGATGCATTATTTTTACGATCATAAATATCGTAAATATCCAACACGCCCTCTCAAAAGTTGAATCGTTCTAATTAAGTTCAAAATAACTATAAACAAATTAAATTTAAATTTATTTGTTCTTGAGCCTTACTTTTTTTTTACTTTCTTAATTTTCTTTTTTTTTTCAACTTCTGGGGAACATTCACAAGGTCCAACATTTGTTGCGAGGATTAGGAAAACCCAGAAAAACCTAACCAGACCAGTTATAAATGACATATTACTAAATTCATTCTTATACATCTTTATTTGTTATCCGCTGATCTTTCCTCGTGTACTAGCTTCTGTTGAATCCTCGAAATTGTGGCTTTGATAAGCGGCTTACACATCTGATTTTTATTTGCCTGTAGGGAATATACTCAATATTCATTATGGATTGTGTATTTACTTTGGTCTCTTAATTTTGGATAATATTAATGCGATCTCTGAAAATCTAAAAATAAAATTTCTTTTTAATAAAAATAAATTGATTTCTATTTTCAGCATTAATAATCCATACAACGTACTTCTCATACTTCAACGAAAGTAATGTCTTTATACTTCAATTAAAAATCTGACTGTGTAACAGATGACTATTTCTTAGTTCCATCTTAAAATACAATTTTGCCAAAAATTCCAAATAACCAATAGTACTTCTAAGATGAATATCCCCAAAACGAATTTCTGCAAACTTTTACTACAATTTGGAATTTTCTAGTCTGCATTTCAAATTACCATTCAAGAATGTGAACCATATAAATAATAAATCTCAAAACTCTTTTATGACAATACAAAGTTCTTCCGTTTATAAGAGTTCAATTTGCTAAAACCATTTTCAATGCAGAACATTACAGTCATTAAACAACCACCAGTATTCATCATAATTCAAGTTTGAAATAGCTTGTTTTCAAGTACTAAATTTTACCAGAATTACCTGAAACGATGAAACCCTTCATTACTCTCATTTGTATGTGTTCTGTTAATGTTGGTCAATTCAGTCAATGTATATAAGTATATCCAACCACAACATTATCTACATTTATCTATATTATGTTTATTGTGTTATTTCAAAAACATTAATGCACACTGATGCATTTGGTAAATTTCTGAAATGTTTTACTTTCATTGCTTTTATTTTTCAAATCACCAATTCGCTACATGTTTAAATCATTTGCTTTAAATTTACACATATGTACAGATTTATTTTTAATTGCTTCACTCCGATTTGGTCTACTTTTCTTAATGTTTCCATAAAGGATTATAAGAGCAGGCACCATTCTGAAACTTGCCCTTCTTTGTATAGGGATAATATACTAATCCTGTACTGACTGTAACTTTACAAACATCTGATTCTGTTTTGATTGCAATAGCAAACAATTTATTACCTGTATTACTTAATTGATCACTTTGAATAGTGAATATCAAATTACAATATTAAACATTGTTTTACTTTAGCTTTACATAAAGATGAATTTATTTCATCTTTGAGAGCTTTCCATCTATTTTCGCAATGTTTATTTTTTTTTAAGAATTGAGCATTTCCACAATTAATTTACTTTTTCATTATTGTTAAACTGTATCCCCATTATAGGAAATAGGACCTTCTTATATCCATTTAATAAATTCTTCTTAGACACTTACTAATACCTGAGCTTTTCCATCAGTATCAGATTTTACACATTTTTATTACATTACATACATATTAATATGTATTTCCTTTAGCAATTTCACCTATTGCTTTTCACAAGCTTCCTGCGTGTCATTTTATCAGATTCATCAATGTTATCAAATCAGTACTTTCAGATTTTATTTATCTGATTTAAGAATGTCATACTACAACTACTGATTTTAACTCTTGTTCAGAAAGATCAGTTTGTATTATTATTTCGAACAAAGATATTTTCAATAACACTTTTCATTTTCGGGGCTTAAAACCAAATTTAATTAAATAAGACAATTTGTTTATTTACATCTTGCTTTCTTCTTCCGTATATTACTCAGTTCCTTGTTACTTCAACAAGAAATTGAAGTAAACCACTTATTAATTTTCCACTCAATATTTTTTCAAATTTATTTATTCTACCTATGCAAAATTCAGTTAGATATATAATTCGATTACTCTTTCAAAACTCAGGCACTCTTTATTACAATTAATCCGGCAGTTTATTTTTATCGGCAGACCTTTAGCACATATCACTTTTTTTTTTATATATCCACCAACCATCCACCCTCCGAGACTTGAAGTCTCTTTTACTGGTTTTGACAATTCAGATGCACCAGTTTACCTTTCAACCCAATTTTTTTTTTTGATTCATTCTGACTGGTTTTGAACAGAGTTCAGATGCACCAGTTCACTTTTAAACTTGGCCTTTATTTTTTTTTTATTTTTTACTCACTGGTTTTGATTGAAAATCAGATGCACCAGTTTTACATTTCGCACTTTTCTCTGATTTATTCTTATCAGATTTTTTTTTTTAATTCCGTTCTTGAAATTACAAAATTTCCTTTATTCAGTACTATATTTCTGGCCACAACAAAACTAAAATTTCCATAACACATGCTTTCTTCTCATTTGGATGTAATCCAACCAGTATACCTTTCCAGAGGTATTTTTCACAACATGGTTGTTATATGGTTTTACTTTACCATATTTACACAATTTTACTGCAGGGTTCGTGGAACAGTTGGTGGAATCCTATGCCTTTCTTTACACAGTTTTCTTTATTTTACTTGCCGTTTTTCTATTTGATGATTTTAATGTGAAAATTCATTTTCAATAAACATTTCTTTAAGCGTTATAAAAACTTTTGATTTATGTTATATTCTATCCTTACAAATATTTTTTTTTTTTTAATATTATCCATTCACAAAGATTTTAAAATCCATTCTTGAAGGAGTAATGCAATCTACTTGTATGTATATCAATTTTATCATTAGATAAGCAACAGTCGATGTCTAAGCTGTTAGCATTCGCATCCTTGCCATATTCTTACCCTTCAGTTGATAGAGTGAAGAATCAATGGAATTAGATACACCTTTTAAATTTTCATGGTGAGATATTGAAAGTTAGTACAAACCCAAATTTGTTTATTTTCTAAATAACAAAGCATTACTAAGAGCTTACATGTATGATTTCTTACCTAGTACATTACATACTTAATATGCTCTTTGCTCATTAGCTACTTAAGTTGACAAATATATATCTCAGTCAATATTTTAGTGAACTTTTACTAGGTGTATTCAGTCTGAAATGCCCTTCTGAACTTCTGTTTCATTTTATATTCACCAAGTGAAAAATTAATGAATATATTCACTTTTCTTCGAGAGCTAAATGTATGCCGACTGTGATACTACGATTTTCTATATTAATTTCACCCAGGCTTCACCAAACCCAACAAAAGCCGTGGTTTCATTTTGTTATCATTCAATGAATAATTATTATATTCAAAAACAAGCTTGGGGTTTCACTTCCACTAAATTTATTTCGAACGTACTTAACGTTTCCATTTCAGCGTACTTTTTTTTTATGAACGTGAATCCAATGTTATTGCATTCTGAATCCTAAATTACATAACAAAAAGTATTTTCACCTTCATGAAGTGAATTCATTATGATTTCAAAATGTTCGCTTTTGTTTTAAACAGGCATAATATATGTATTATGATCAAAATTTTAATTCTTCAATAATTTTTCAGTAATTCCTGAAATTTAATTTAAGCACAATCAAAATATTATACATCGATTTTTTTTTTAACTCATACCATCAATTCAAAACAATTAATATGATACTTACAGTACTGTCACTCTCAGCCCATTTCTATCACTTTTCTTAGTTTTTTTTTTTTACCTGTAGGAGTGATTTTTATTCTTACACCCGCTTCCTTTATGCAGCGTTCGTCTTTTGTGTCCGAATGTTCGTTCCTCGGGCGTTCACACTTATTTTTTATTTTTTTATTTTTTTTTTTTGCACTCCACACTAGTATTCTTGTACGATTATACATGGTTCAATTTCAATGTTCTTAGTACTGTTTTAAATCACTTTATGTCAAATTTTTTTTATACATTTTAAATGCAAACATCAACAAATTCCAGTACTATTATTTTTATATTAGTTTCTTTTTGAAAACTTTTTCGTACGTCATTTAGAGTTCTAATCATTAGCAAGTCTATTATACATAATTTTTCCACACTTGTTTTTTTAATCACAATCAAACTTATTTTGCACACAACTTGCACAGCACTGGTTTAAGGAAATGGATCTGGGCCCATAACCTGTTGGAAAATCTTATTTCAATCAAACACTGTATTTTATACTTTCATAATTTTCTTTTTATTGATATATGTTTCTTTCTTAAGCTCAGCTCAAGAACTAAACTATAGCTCTTTCATAAACTTATAACCATGCAGGCAAATATCTAAGTATACATATAGTATGCATCTCAAACTATGCAATACAGTTTACGACTAGTATTGTAAACAAAAATTTCAATCCATACGTTGCATTGTATCTTAATACGTACAATCATACAAAGAACGATTTAATTTTTGTTTATAATCTTAAGTGGCTGTGGATGCATTATTTTTACGATCATAAATATCGTAAATATCCAACAAATAGCGCCTATAGCCATCTTTCGGAAAATGGTCCAAACTAATTTGTATAACCCTTTCCGACCCAATCGGACAAAAAACCCTTTAATTTCGCGAAATTGTCTAATTCCAATAAAAATTTTACAAATATCGAAAAGAGAAGCAAAGATAAGGAATCCTTGCGAAAATTTAGATTGAAAAAGGACCTAGCACATTTGTGCTAGTAGGGCTTTTAGTCAGTGATTGAAGAGGTGTTTCAATTATTATATCAAAACTACATTATGTATTTGGAATTATTTTTTATTTTTTTTTTGTGAGGCACACACATTATGCTTATAATTACATACGTACATACATATTAAAGTATGAAAAATCAGTCTTTTTGGTTATTTTTGGTGATACAGTTTAAAGCAGTTTTTGTCTTTGTTCAACCACAAATAAACATTGCACTTTTGGCACCTCGTACGACATCGACATCAGGCAGTTTTGCAATCGGCATCTTTTAACTGGACCATCCATAGGTACAGGCCAATGGTCGTATCTTGCGAATCGAACATCATCTGGCGCATGATGTGGTCGATATTTCTTCCTATGAAAGTCATCTGATAACTCGAAGGGTTCCAATTGTGCAGGTGCATTTTGGTATGCGCAATGAACTTTTGCGATTTCGGTTTTGAACTCCAGAAACGTTTTAATTTGCGATTTTGGAAGCGTGAAGGCTACTGCATCTTTTTTTTTTGTTTTCCATCCAACTGTTGTATGTAGCTAAGTCCAAAAAGTGTGCAAGTACTTTCACAGGCCATTTGAGGGTTTTCGACTTTATACGGTAATATTCCATCATTTGATCCCCGATGTCAACTCCACCCATATTGACATTATAATCCCTTATAGCTGCTGGTATAGGTACAGGTACGTGCCTTTTAAGGCTGCGGTTCCATCTTTGTATGTACCTCGTTTATTGTGTGTTTTCCGCAGATTGTGGATGCGATTGTCTTAGTTCAAATAGATTGGATGCGTCAGCATCGGTATCAGCAGAAAATTTTCAATTTAGAACACACGCATTTGCCTTTGATTGACAGCAGAAGCAGAAAAAATGCTTCTGCCGCTGCTGCTGCTAGCAATGTGGGTCATCAAAGGCAAATGCGTGTGTTCTAAATTGAAGTTTTTCTGCTGATGCCGATGCTGATGCTGACGCGGGAAATGTATTTCAAGCTTAACACATTTATTATCACACCACTTTACCACCGCAACTTTGTCATTTCTTACAAGCTGACACATATCACTACGAGACATGTTTCTATCTAATGGGAAATTAATACACCTATCCAATCTATTTCCCATAATCGTGCCAGTGGCTTTGAAACCGAGTTCGTCTAATCTTTCAAGCAATGGGATTGTAGTAAAAAATCTATCAAAGTAAAGGTAAAGGCTTCCTTTGGGTAAATATTTGGTCAAGTGTATTAAGATTGAAGGTCCATGACCAAGGCCAAAATCCGGAAAAGTCCCATCGCCTTAAAAAAGTTCGAAGTCAACGATGAGAAAAATCGGCAGACCAATACATTCGAAGTTGTGGATAACCAATGAACCCCATCAGAAGTGAGCAACCATAAAAGTGCTTTATATCCTCCACAGAGATAGCAGCTTCTTCGCCTAGTGTTAATAACATATACATTTTTGTATATTTGATGACATCATCTCATCGAAATGCTTTTCGGGGAAATACTTGGAAAAGTATTCCATTGGCGTACTCAGCTGGATCAAATTTGCCCAGGTGTGGACAGTTGGTAATTGGTTAATATGGAAAGTCCTGACTTTTCCATAGATACTCTCTACATTCTCTCGCTCGCTCCCGAGGTGCCAAAACAATGTCAGCGATTTCTTGTGCAACAAAAACGTCAGCTATTTCTTCCTCGTCGGAATCACTGTCACTGTCTGTGCTTGTGTTTAGTATCCTATTAGGAGGAAGATAGCTTTCGTGGTCCTCATCGCCTGACAAATCAATGTCTGAGTTTTCCAGAAGCTCCAATACCGCCTGAACACCAGCCTCGGTGTTTAAGTTGTAACGAAATCCTGGAAAGATACGTCCTTCTTAAAAACTTAGTACCCAAAAAGGAGATGCTACAATTGTGTTAGCAATGTTATAAATTGAGTCGTGGCTCAAATGGCACAATTATTGAGCTATCTTCTATTTCTACTCACAAAATCGCCCCTTGCTTACGAACACCACACAATTAATCATCATCATCATCAATGTGGCACGATAGCCCGACGTCGGGCCTTGACCGCCTGAATCGCTGACCTCCAATTGTCGCGGTTACGTTACCTTGTCCTCCAGTTGCGGAAGCCCACACGGTCGGAAATTTAGTTTATTTTTAAAACTTTTACAGTAAACCAAAAAAGTTTACTCCATATTTTAAGCAAATTTTGTTTCAAATCTAAGCAATTCAATTGTTTTATTAATTTTAGTAAAATTCGGTTTATTTCTTAAGGAATCCAAAAGTTTTATAAATTTTTAAGGCTAAAAGTATTAGAAAGTAAACCAATTGGACCTTAATGATTAAAATTTTCCATTAAAACCAGACTTATATTAAAGTGTAAACAAAAAGTTTAAAATTGAGACTAAAAGTTTAAAAGTTGTAAACTCAGAGTTTAAAATTCAAAAACCATGAGTTTAAAATTTAATCTTTTGGACTAAAATTTTAACTTTAAACCAAAAACAGTTTTAAGTACTTGCCATATGGCCAATTGTTCATGGAATAACAAATAATCATGAGGTATAAGCCCTCTGTGGCGCACTCGGTTGAGTCGCACATGCTAGTAATCTAGGGGTCCGGAGATCGAATCTCGGCGTGATCCAAATTTCCATACATGTGCGGCCTGATCCAAGTGTCTGAACATGATATACTTCAAATAGCCCATAAACGGTTGAGTGAACGCACTCATGCCCCACAAAAAATCTTTTTTAAAGCAAACCTCTCCAGTTTTAATATTTCACCCGATTCTAGTTTTGGATTTAAATATTTTAGTTTTGGATTTAAACTTTTATTTTATTAAAACCTAAACGGAATGTATTACAATCAAATATAATGCAAAGTTTTGTATTTAAACTATTCAGTTTTATTTAGGTGTAAACAATCGAAAAGTTTAAAAATTAAACTTTTTTGTATTGGAACTATATACAATCAATAAAGAAACTAAATTTCCGACCGTGCAGCAGCTGGTGGGCGTTTTCGCCTACGGAGTTCTCCCAGCGAGCTTTCGGTCGTCCACGCAACCTCGCTCCGTCGACTCGTTGTGCGTTCATCACTTTCTTTGGCATGCGATTACCGTCCATCCGTTGTACATGCCCCGCCCATTGCAAACGTTGCAGCTTCACGATTTTCGATACTTCCAGCTCATCGTACAATTGATACAACTTATGGTTGTACCGGATACGCCATTGATCTCGCTCGCGAACGGCCCCAAAAATTCGCCGAAGGACCTTTCGTTCGAATCGGTCTAGCAAAATTTCGGAGGCTAGGGTGAGGGTCCATGTTTCGCAGCCATAACATAGCACGGGTCGGATGATCGTTTTGTGCACACGGAGCTTCGTGTTCCTGTGCGCAAGTTTCGAATTAATTATAGGGAGAACCGAGAAATGGGCCTTATTGGCTAGTTGTATTCGTCGTTTAATTTCGTCGGACTCGTTGGCGTCCTTTGATAAGTTACAATCCAGATAGTTTACTCGTTATTGAGGTCCCCCACTGTGATGCTTGTTCGTCTACGCCGGCCTTTATGACCCACGACTTCTTCTGCAACTCCTTTGATGCTGTCTTTGAGCTCCTCCCAGAACTCATGAATACCTAAATTGTTGATGTTATCAAGCATGGGCGACAGTTTTTCCTCAAGTGTTGTAGTATACGCAGCCGCCATGGCATCATCAATCAAATTGTCAACCTCGAAGATTTTGACAGGGTTGATTCTCGTTAGGTGCACTGAAGAGATTCTGCACCTGTAAGTCGTCTTCACCAAATGGGGATCGGAGTCGCAGTTGGCTCCTCGATAGGATCGAACATCTAACATTAGAAGCCCATCTCTTACTGATCAGTACGTGGTCGATCTGGTTCACGGTGTATTCATCTGGAGACTTCCGGGTTTGCTTATGGATTCGTCGATGAGCTAAACACGTAGAGCACTCTACATAGTGTTGTTTATTTATGGCTGACCTAACTCAGACCAGAAACTGTAACATTGCAATGTTTAGTGACGACACCGCCTTCTTCTTACTAATCTACAACCAGATATTACTGTAAATAATCTGCAACTTCAACTTAAAGAAATCCAACTTGACTGTAATAAATGGAAATTCAAAATCAATAGCGAAAAACCTCAAGCAAGCTTCGCTTCTTCACATAAAGACGAGCCGCGATGTTTCTCCCAAATCTGCAGATAAATATTCTAGGATCGGCCATTACATTGACGAGATATTTTGAATATTTGGGATTCCACCTGGACCCAAAATAAAATGCACATCGACGCAAAAAAATTGTTTAGAGCATCCGCGCAAACTATATACGCTTTCATAAATAGAAATTCAAAGCTATCTGTGGCTAACAAACTGCTAATTTATAAGTGCACAATGCAGCCTATTATTCTCTATGCGTACCCTATTTGCTTGTGTGCGCAGACACATAAACGTGCATTACAAATTCTACAAAATAAGTGTTTAAAAATAATATTAAGCAAACCGAAATTTTTTTTTACTCAAACGCTATTTTCAAGTGTCCCTTACACTGAAAACAAATTTTTTCAGCCGGTGCATCAGCTCGAACAATCCCCTAATTTCCTCCCTGGTCTCCTAGCTTCTACGTCTAGAATCTAAACGTAGAAGCGGATATGTGTAAGTTCCACAACCACCAACATTAGGAGATACATTTGGGAAAGTGTCCAGGAGTAAAATTATTAATTAGCATTTTTTTTAATTTAAATAGCTGAGGAGAACCCCAGGACGCCAATGGAAAAGAAGACGAAACCACTGCTAATTTTCGGATACGCGAATTGAAAAATGGTTACAAACCAAACATTTGCTTTTGTGATAAATGTAAGTAAAAAATCGTTGCTGCAATGGGAACCAGGCTTACAGTAATTTGCAAATTCGGTTCGCGATCGATTGTCTCTACTTTGGCTTTTTATCAACACCATCAGAGATATTGCTTAATGAAAATCAAAAATTTGATTTAGACACAGAGGAATATTCCGTTTTTACAAGAATAGTCACTAATTTCTTCCACGTCTAAGGCTTTCACGGACCACCTCCGGTCCGCGGACCACCAGTTGGGAAACAGTGGTCTAGATAGTTTGTATTTGTTAGCCCTAAGCTCTTCATCCATAGGTTCTAAGCAATTTTTCCCTAAAATTCTTCTACCGAAGGTGCGTGCACCAACCGCTAGACCAGCCAGACTACATTTGATCATGTGCTACATTATAATAATTCAATTTTCCCTACCATAGATGTACAGACCTTGTATAAACCCTTAATTAAGTTCATCCTGTGTTTATACAACATACTTTTGCATAATTTCAATAAATCTACTTTTATCTTATCTTATTTCTTCTTAGCCTCATCTGAGGGTTTTACATACATACATACATTTTAAGTGCTTTTATTGGTTATTTCTTCTTCTTCCGGGCCTCCTTATACTGCTCCATAGCGTCGTTCGGCCTGCAGTGTAGGCACACCTCGGTCTTTGTTATAAGTACTAACCCTCAATTGTGCATTTGTACGTGCAGCTTGCAAGGCAAATTGTAACTGTCATTTAAGTAATTAAATTAAGAAATTTTGGATTTCAGCACTTAAAACTAGGAAAGTTGCTCACTATTCCTGGCACAATCTTGCTGATGATCTAGATACATTAATTAGTATCAATCAACACCAATGAACTATTGTTTCTGTTAATTAACGGCAAATACTCGTAAAACATGTATAACTTGAAAACAAACGCATTAAAATGATCTCAAATAAAAAAAAAACCTAGTTATACTAAAATAAACACATAATTAATAACCCACACAAACCAATTACATTAGAAAAACCACCATTCCCCTAAAATAATTTAATCAAAAACAGATATTAGGATTCTCGTGACTTCGACGTAATAACTCTTAATGATACGTTCAATGTTCAATTATAAAGAGATTGGAGATAGCAACAAACAGCAAAAAATCGAATGTGTACTTTCAATTTTTTACGTTTTTATTTCGACCATGTGTAAATAAATCCAAAACTAAATTTATGTATATATTGCAAAGATTACCTCATCGGCTCTTGTTCTCTTGTTCGACAGATGGTAATTCCACAAATCACAATCAAGTTCACCATTAACGTATATAGCGTCCAGCTAAAATTCTCTAGACACCGTCAAGAACATTACTTCCGTGTACTCAACGGTCGACATAAAAGGGAGCCGGGATGGAGCATCATCTGTTCTGTATGTTAAATATTACCACACGCGATTTGGCTAGACTAGACCACAATATGGCCCAAAACATACCATTCTATCTCCAGAAATTTTAGAACATGACATCTTGCATCTAATTAGGAAAGGTGACAAAAGTCCGTCACATCTCAGTTTTTTTTTTTTTAATATTTGCGGAAAATGCTAAGTTAATTATACGATTGAGTATATGCATGCATGATGTGGGGATCCCCTCAGCAAAATACATACGTACATGAACTGTATTGCGAGAGGAATTCCCATGGTTACGGACTTGGAGCAAGTTTTCAAGAGTTGGATGCTTCAGAAAGCCGAAAATGACTTTGCTGAAACTGAAAAAGAAAACAAACAGAATACGTCTTTGCCAAAAGCGAAGGCGCTAATCGATTGCTAAGGTGGTGCAGATTTAGATGCTGATGAAAATCAGAATGTTTATTGATAAAATTCGATTTTGTGTTAATTTCGAAAGTACACTGAGTTGAACTGTAATTTATAATGGATGATGATGAACTTAAGTGTGAAGTAGATGATCTAAATTTTATTATGGTGCAATTGATTGGAGACGTTGATCGATTGAGATTAAGGAAAAATAGGAAATATTAATATTAGCCACTCGAGCTTACACGTAGAAATATAGGGCCACCGTTGTTAGTTTCCAATCAGAACTGCGCCCAAGCCAAAGGCTTTCAGGTTGTTTCGAAACCCAGAGGTATCTTGTTATTTTAATTTCTGTTTATTTTGAACAATTTCACATAAGGGACGAATACATGGTCTTTTTAGCATTTTAATATCTTTTGCTATTCAATTTATTTATTATTTGGCGAAGATCCTCGCTTTCGCATAAGTATCGGTGAGCGTTTTGGTGATCGATTACTTCCACCATTGCCGCTATATTCACTTTCTGGAGATGGTGACGATCCGCCGCCACTTCCTGAATTTCGTCGTGATGCGGACAAACGAACATTTGTGTCCAAATGACGGAACCTATAATCAAATGTACAATTTAATCAAACATTCAGTTTCTCAAAGTGCTAAAAACATACCTCAGTGAAACATTATTTTTCGGACCGTCATTGTCACTATTGAAAAGGAATGCTAACGGCCAACTGATCCATGTCGATCCAGGATTATGTGCAGGCATTTGTATGGTCGGTGCACCATCATGCACCGGCGATATAATATCCGCCGATAGTCGAGGTGTTCCCGCCTTATTGATAGCTGGATTGTAGATTTTCGGATCACTCACCATACGTACAAAGAATGATCGTTTCTGTGCTAACGTTTCTTTACGTTTACGGTCCAGAATTTCAGTAAGTTCGTCAGCCTGTTCCTTTTCGAGAAGTTCATTTGCAAAGTCTTGGATTACGTCCCAGGCGTAGTCAATATCGTCTTCCGTGGCATTTTGTGCAACCGGACAGAATCGAATGATGTACTTATCATTTACGGATGCCGGTACCATGTGCAATTTGCCGGATGCATTGATTGTACTAAGCAATTTTTCGTTGATCTTGTCCGTCCCGATTAGACGAAAGCAGACAAGTCCCAGCTGAAAATACAAATCGGAAATGGATATTTCAGACTGTCGTCCATTTTGAACCAATTCTCAATAATGTAAAAGTAAAGGTAAAAGATATCCTAACAAATCATCTGCAAGTTACTATTGTCCTAGGCTAGAGTGCAAAATCAACTTACCCCTTTAAATTATTGACACTTTAAATATGTTAATTACTGTTAAAAATTTGTGGTTTTGGGTTCAACTGAAATTAGGACACCTCTATTATAATTTATGCAGGAAGCTCTGAAACGCCATGATAAAAGACCAACAGAAAGCTATTTTTAGTAATCTTACCAGGATGCCCAATGTCACGTTTTATACAAGGTTAGGCTTTCAGATCCTTTTGAGGTGCACAGCGTAGTGATGCAGGGCTGCATCTTGTCACCTATTCTATTCGTCATAGCCATTCTGTCAAACTCCATATAAAAAAATGACCAGCTGGGTTGTCATTTTTTTTATATGTAGTTTGACAGAACGAAGAATCCATGAAGTCACCGTCTGCGGGCGGTTCTAAAGCCTAGTATACAGACATCGAGAGTGAAATTTTTGTCCGCTGCGATTTTGTCAATGAAAATTCTTACTGTCGTGGAATATGTATTTCATCGTGAAATGTCAAATGACCTGAGAATCGAAAAATAATACATAAAATGGCCGAGGAGAATTATGGAACCGGTCTCGGATTGTAGCTTATGGTATTCCCCACCGTTTGTGACATATTCCACGACAGTAAGTATGCATTTTTATTGATAAAATCGCAGCGGGAAGAATTTCACTCTCGATCTTAATTCAGCCCTTGAAGCGGAAAGGTCCGTGTGCCAACTAGAGATATCAAAAAAAGTAACTACCCGTTACTTAAGTAGTCGTTACTAATAAGTATCGGAAGTAACGACTACCGAGTACAAAAAGTAGTCGTTACATATGTACCGAACAACAAACAAAGCAATCTCATATGTATGTACTCAGGCGCAAACACAAGAATCGAGCATGCCACGTATAATACAGTAGTACAAGCTACAACAAGCGCAAGAATCGAGTAGATCGAGTAGTACACTGTCTTAAATCTACATTCTCTCAATAATCAAGAATCGAGCAGACCGAGTAATCGAGCAGTCCGAGTAATCGAGCAGACCGAGTAGTAGGTAGAAGCGCAGTGCGCAAGTATCGATCCAGCACGATTTCCTATCGCATACCTACTATTAATGAACGAAACGATTGACCTCGTATTCTTTGGGAAATCCGTCGATATCTGTGCAATCCTTTAACGTGGCAACACGATAGAGGTGTCATTGGACTCACCACAAAATTGTCTAATGGGTCGACGAATCCTCTTTTTCGGTCATTACATAGGGGGTCAGAAATAACTGTCAAACTGGATATTGGATAACAGCAATTTCACAATCAGCTTCGTACTACTTCCGAAATCCGACGATATCTTTGGAATCCTTGAGCCGATGGGTCGCTGGACTCGCAACAAAATTCTCTTAGGGAGCATTTTCCGGTGCAGCTCAAAGGGGTGTCAGGGATAACCGTCAAAGAACAATAATTCACAAAACGTATTCTCTTGTCAACCTGGATGTTGGCCACAGCAATTTTAAGATCGACTTCGTATTCGTGCGGAAATACCTCGATATCTTATCTCTGTAATTCTTCAGGGGAGCGACACGATCGAGGTGTTGCTTGTGTTGGCAAAAAATTGCATAAAAGGTGTCGAAGCCTGTTTCCCGATTAGTGCACAGCCAACAACAGTCAACTTGGTACTACTTCGGAGATCTGTCGATATCTCTGCAATGCTTTGGTGGAGCGAAACGAACGATATGTCAGCGGACTCCCCACACAATTGCCTAGAGTTGTCGAAGCCTTTTACCCGTAAGTGAAGTCAGAGATAACCGTCAGCCAAGATGCTGACCACAGCAATTGACGATTAACTTCGTACCATGCACATTAGAAAATCGTCGATATCTCTATAATTTGCGGCCGAGCGATACCATTGGGTTTCCGCCTGTCTCGCAATTTACAAGCCCTCCTACCATCTCTACTATGTCGGCGACAAACCGTGAATAAGAGGACTATCGCATTCGAGTAGGTTGTCGTTGCAGCCGTTGTAGTTTTTTGTGTGTTTCTTTAAAAGCAACGATTATTAAGTAACGATTACTCGAAACAAATGTAACGAATATAACCGATTACTAAAATGTAAAGTTGACATCACTGGTGCCAACTGTATCTTTTTTTTCATGATGGTCAAAAATACGTCGCTCAGATAATTCATCGTTTCGTTATTAGTAGAGATTCTGGTGGAGTAAAAAATTTAAAAACGTGCAGTCAAAATCGCGAAACGTGCAAACTCGTGCAATATGAATACCCTAATATGCATTTTGCATGCCATATCAAAAAAGTGATTTTTTCAAGAGGGTTAAGAAATGCACCATTCCATAAGACATGCAATTACGTGCAATATACACTGAAAACTGCAATTTCGTGTGTAGCGTGCAATTTCACGGAAATCTGAGATCTAGTTATGAGTCTAGAATGTCTGGTACGGAGTTTGACGTAAATCAGGATATACTTCTAGTTATTACCATAGGGGCGCCATAGACCTTCCAATCGATTGAAGCAATTTGTTGATTGTCAGATAAATTGGAAGGGTTATGTATGTGTCCAATCCATTTTTTTGATTGGACGTTGTGGAACATATTGTCTTGCAATTTTTCATCCAATCTGTCATGGCAATCATGTGTTTTCAGTTGCTGATTTTTTGACATAAACCAGTGGTGGTTTTGACATAAACCGATGGTCATGTTGTGGTTGTGGCGGTCATTCTACATCGAAAGTAACAATGGATCCATCGTCACAAAATATATAATTTTCGCTATACGAGTATTGTGTTGTGTCGTGCGGACCGTGAGACTGTTATTTCAGATTGCAAGATAAATTGCATAGTGTATGTGCTGTACGGGCGTCAGATCGATTGGACAGTATATGGCAAGCTTAATAAAGATCAAACTTACGGAATACCTATTCTATTTTTAGAAAACCTGTCAATCATATCATAAACTGACATCAGTCTACTCGTACAGTAGCAGTAGCTACGCTACAATAATACATAGTTCATTGATAACTAAAGACAGTAGTTTTTTGCTTATTGATTCAAGATGTAACGAGTATCTAATGTTTGGTTAAGTGAATGAATTTATTGTCTTTATTCAGTCAATGTTTACATAATTTAACTCTACGTATAGAATTTACTGACTAATCATGGAATTCACATCAGCGCTTTTATTTGCAGAAACGAATCACAATATATGCAAGTGAAGTGTGCATATTGTTGTTAGAAATGTCAGAATGTATTTTTAACTTCATAATCATAGTCAAAAAACGAGACCCAGTTCTAATCGTGCGAATAGCACGATGAGTGTATACCCTATACCCATGTACAGACCTAGAAGGCACGCAAAACCCAAAATATTCAATTTCATGTTTTTTTCTAGGGGAGGGAGGGGCACATTTTTAATATCTTATCAAGGCATCCAACAACTACCATTTGATACCAATTTTAAGTTTTTCGCGACATTCTATCAAAAGATATGGCTGAATATAACTTTGTAGGGGAAGTAGGGGTAGGGGTATTCGGACCTACTCCACTTTCCATCAACTCAGAGCATATATCAGAATTAGGCATTGATCAAAATTTAAAGTCGATATCGATACTCTATCGAAAGTTTTGGCCGAATTAAAATATCAAGGAGGGGTAATTTGTATGGGAGGTAGGGGAACCCTTGGTTCGATTTGGCCCATTTTCATCTGGCCGAAATTTCAAACCGCTAGCTTCATTAATTCGGGAGTTATGGTGCGAACAGACAGACACACGGACAGACAGACATGGCTTATTTGAATCAGGGACCGACCCTGATCATTTATATATGTACACTCCCAGTCACTTGAATAGGGACAAACTTTTCGAGAGTTGTTTATCTCAAAATATCCTTTTCCTTGCAGCAGAGAGCAAAACTCAGTATTTGTTTACAAAGGCTATTATGTTGCTCATAGTTTGCGAGAAAAAAATGAAACATTTAATAACAACAGTTACGTTTCATCAACATTATGCTGATGCACTAATAAATTCTATGTTCAAAATTGGGTCACTTGAATAGGGACAGATGCGATTCGGTCGTTATTTCGAAAGTGCTAGTATCGTATCCTAACTGTTTTTGTTTAAATCCACTCAGATTGTCTTTTTACTTTAATTTTTGTAAGTTTCGGTAATCATGGGTAGAGAAAAAGCATTAAATACCGCGCAAATGGCTCAAATCGATGTTTTGAGAAATGAACAACACAGATTACGCGAAATTTCGAAAATAGTGAAAAAAAGTAAATCGGTTGTGTTTAACTATTTAAAAAATAAAAGTGGATATGGACGAAACATAAAAGGGCGTACGCGAGGTGCCCAAACCGCCAAAGAGAAAAGGGCCATTATGAGAGCCGCCTCTAATTTTGCACTATCAGCGGCTAGAATTGGAGCTAAAGTCGGTTGAACAGCTAGTTTATCAACAGTACAACGTGTAATAAGGAATTCCTCACACCTAAAACTAAAGAAAATTCAAGAAAATTCAGAAAAAAACACCGTTAGACGCAAATAGGAAAAGCCATCCACTGGATTTTGCTCGCCAAAATATGTCATGGCGGCAGGGGTGGAACAGGGTAGTTTTTTCGGATGAAAAGAAAGTCAACCTGGATGGCCTTTCCACGATCTACGTAAAAACGAACGGTTTCTGTCAAGGCATCATAGCAGAGAAGGTAATGTCATGGTTTGGGGAGCTGTCTCTGATTTTTTTCTAAGTTTTCTTTCGTTTTAGGTGTGAGGAATTCCTTATTACACGTTGCACTGTTGATAAACTAGCTGTAACGCCGACTTTAGCTCCAATTCTAGCCGCTGATAATGCAAAATTAGAGGCGGCTCGCAGAATGGCCTTTTTCTCTTTGGCGGTTTGGGCACCTCGCGTACGCCCTTTTATGTTTCGTCCATATCCACTTTTATTTTTTAAATAGTTAAACACAACCGATTTGCTTTTTTTCACTATTTTCGAAATTTCGCGTAATCTGTGTTGTTCATTTCTCAAAACATCGATTTGAGCCATTTGCGCGGTATTTAATGCTTTTTCTCTACCCATGATTACCGAAACTTACAAAAATTAAAGTAAAAAGACAATCTGAGTGGATTTAAACAAAAACAGTTAGGATACGATACTAGCACTTTCGAAATAACGACCGAATCGCATCTGTCCCTATTCAAGTGACCCAATTTTGAACATAGAATTTATTAGTGCATCAGCATAATGTTGATGAAACGTAACTGTTGTTATTAAATGTTTCATTTTTTTCTCGCAAACTATGAGCAACATAATAGCCTTTGTAAACAAATGCTGAATTATCCTCTCCGCTGCAAGGAAAAGGATATTTTGAAATAAACAACTCTTGAAAAGTTTATCCCTATTCAAGTGACTGGGAGTGTATATACTTTGCCATACCTCCGGTGGCTCCTTTGAGGTGTTACATAATATCGGCGTAACAAAAACAATACCATCTTATGGGTATAGAGTATAATAATACCCAGGAATTGTATTGGATCTATGGAAAAAATACATTTATTGCAGACCACTTTCCCACATACGTTACCGTTATTAATATATTCACGAAATTAACAAAAAATGGCGCTATTGTATGGTTTCAACCCTCATAGCGCACTTAGGACTGTACGTATCGATCTGATTTTTGATAATAATTTAGGCGTTGTGCGAGCTACAAATTCGTAATATAAACCTCTTTAGTGAATATTACCGTTACAGAGATATTCTTCAAAAACGGTAAATGTTTGATGTTTGTCCCCTCATAACTTCCTTAAGTGCCCACCCATCGATGGGGACTTGTGGCATTTTGTTTACAGACATAGGAGATAAAAAAATTCATAGACGACTTTACACGATACTTTCCCAATACAGAGATATTCACGTAAAACCCAAAAATCCCCTTTTTTCTAAGGTTTCCATCGTAGCACCCTTTACAATCGTATGTAATACGGATTTGCCATACAAAATCTTTTAGCCAGAGCTACCGTTAGAAACTTTCCTCGACCCTTGTTAAAAATACCGTTTGATCTCATGGCACCGGTAGGAGTGCTCGAATCAAAATCGATTTTAGACGTTTCATTCAGGAACCACAGGAGCTACAAATTTGCCATATTTCACTTTTCAGCACATATTACCGTTATCGAGATATTAAAAAAAAAACTGTTTATGAGGATATTTGACCCTCTGTAGCACCGCTTGCGTCACTCATTCAGACGGGGACTTTTGGGGTCTTGTTTAGGACCTCGAAAGGAAGGCCCATGCAAAAAATCCAGCTTTCCCCTATTTTTTCCCGAAATGAAATGCTAAATTTCCAGGGGAAAGATACATATTAAGGTTTAAGTTGTGAGAAAAATGATTTTTTTTTAAATCTTTAAATGCCCGTAGCAGTTAAAGGGTTAAGATTCTTTTTTGCTGCTAATCACATGAGGAATTATTTTCTGGTGCCGGTGCATTTATGCGGTAATTTCCGGATACCCTGTATAAGGCGAGTTGTTTTCCAATTCAGTGGTGGTTGAATTAGTTTATTTTTTTTGTGTCCGTAGGACTTTTTCTCTAAAAAACAGTTTAAACAAAAACACATCTCTCCAACTCAGAAATTTGTGGAATCCACTCGATCAATCTAATATCAAGGACAAGTACACAAACACAGCATAACAATTTAGCATAGTAAACATTACCTTGACTTCATTGCAAATTTCAAATCGTCTATCTTTCAGCACGAGCTGCTCGAATCTTTTGGCCAAACTGATATGATGACGAATGTAATTCTGTAGCCCACATATGCCATAGTTTCTCAAGACGAACCTATATTGACGAGATGAATATTTTTTTAGGTACTTATATGTTAACACATAACAAAAAAAGCGCTTTCGGTAAACAAATATTTAATTGACATTCTCCAAATCAAACCTATGTCTCTTGATCTTCATTCAATTGCCAAGGAATCAGAGGTAGATCGTGTCTCGCGATCAAGGTCGTCATTACATGACACTTATTCATGCTCAATTACTTTGGGATAGCCCAATCCATGTCGGAATACTTACCACAATTTCAAAGATCGAAATCTTCGACTTAACGGAACTCCCCAGTGACGATAATCGATGGCAGCATCCGAATAGCCGTGCTTCAAATAGAGTGGATCAACGACCAGTGCTGACGTGAGACGGATACGATCTCGCACCCACAACGTCGAACAGTCGAAATTCGTGAGAAGCCACTTGTTGGGATTCGTGTTGAATGAATCAGCATACTCGATACCCTGCCAATGTTAATTGAACAGATAATCATTCATTAATAAATCCGCGCCAAATATACACTCACGACGTCATCGACGTATACATATGTACAGAGCAAGCATACACCATTTGTGAGTCTCACGTAGTACATTTCGATATACGGTCGATTATGGTGAGAATTAATCGAGAAAACGCGGAAAGTATAAAAATCTGAGGTGTGAAATATCTTTCCGCTTTGTCGCATAGAAGATAGTCCAACAACGACGACGTCATACCATATAGTGTGGGACTTACCTTCAAAAGTGGTTTGAGTTCCGGACAAATAAAGGCGTTACCGGCATAGGCCGCATCAACATGTAGCCAAACGCCTGGAAAGCGTTGCTGAATGCCTGACCCGATTTCGTCCAATGCGTCGAACGAGCACGATCCAGTTGTTCCCAGGGTTGTGGAAACGAAAAATGGCACCAGACCTTGAAGTTCATCTTCTTCCATTGCCTGTGGGGAGTATCAATATGTTTTGATATTCAAATAAAAGAGCATGTAATTGCTTCAAATCAATTTGTAATTGTAGAATGGTGAGAAAGATAAATTGGCGATATTTTGATTTGAAAGAAATCGGTCAATGCTACTGAAATCTGTTAGCACGCTTTTTGGGATTTCAAGAGCAACCTTCACCTGTTCAATGGAATTAGCTGGGTAGTTTTTTAGAGAAAATTGTTTTGGTATTTAATTAAAACAGAAAATAGTTTATATTTACACTGAGCACGGTTTCGCCACGTAAACTGCATTTTTCGTCCGGCTCCAAAATTCGTAATTTCACAAAGCAAATCATTGCCGCCTTTTCGACACAACTGTGCGCCTCTTTGGAACAATAGGCCATCAATTTCGATAGTAAATGTCCCTCCTCCACAAATGGATGTTGTTGCTTAAGATTTTTAATGGCTTGTGCTCGAGCTGCCAGCATCGTCACGAGGATACATTCCGAAGCCGATGTCTATAAGATAGAATCGATGGAAAATATTTTTTTTTTAATTAATAGACAATAAACGGAAAATAAATATAGTATTTCCCAATTGAAAAAATCCTTATCCCAAATGAACAAATCCATATCCCAAATGCAAAATCCTTGTGTGTGAATTGAAATAAAATGAATTTAGGGGTGTTGTAAGTTGTTTCTTGCATTGAGTTATGAGGTGTGCTTGATGTTATTGAGGATATGAATAGGATCGGGTTCGTGGGGTAGGCTAATGCAATTGCCGTGGCTGGACATTTATGCAATTTTCTACTCGTACGTAAAGTTCCATGTGTGTGGCTGGCTTTTGATATTCATCGCATACGCATACCGATCGTCATCAAATCTGGTAGGAATGTAGAATGGTAACAGTCTTTGGCACGAAATACTTACATAGAAGTTGGTAGGGTAAGGTGTCCCGTAGATTAGAAAATTTGTTCACTAAATAACTCGCGAACGGCCCAACCGATCGTCATGAAATTTGGTAGGAATGTGTAGAATGGTAACAGTCTTTGGCACGATATATTTAGAAGTTGGTAGGACAAGGATAACAAGGTGTCCCGGAGATTAAAGAATTTGTTCACTAAATAACCGATCTTCATGAAATTTGGTAGGAATGTGTAGAATGGTAACAGTCTTTGGAACGAAATACTTAGAAGTTGGTAGGGCAAACGGCAAAGATAACAGGGTGCCCCGAAGGTTTAAAGTCAAAGTTGATAATATCACGCGTTTCATAATTTCTTGATTTTCCAATAGACAACGGTAAATTTACAAGAATATCTAAAGCAGGATGATAGCAATCAATTGGTAATATAGGGACTTTTTTAGTTTTTATCGGACATGGACGCATGGGTAGTCAAATCAAAGAACTCGAGTACATTTCATTTCAGTTGCTTCTTTTCAGTTTACAGTAACGGTAACGGAGTTATGGGGATTTTAAGCTAATATATCTTTTTCAGTTCCTTTTTTCTAAACCGTTACAGGTTCCATTATGAAACTTTGCACAAAAATAGGATAGCATAAGCTTATATGCGCTAAATACTAAGACTGTTGATATTTGTTAAGAAAAAGTAAATAGCAGTAAATTTGCAAAATTTCTATTTGTGCGTGTGTAGCCCAGTTCTGCACACACTATTCTATGTATTCCCACCAAATTTCATGTTCATTGTTTGGGATAGTCACAATATATGCAGTAAACAAATACTTAGGACGCTGCCCAGGTATTGTGAAACGCCTTTGCTAAATATTTGATTCGCTATATTTTTGGTTGGATACTAAAATCGTCATTTCACGTGAAAACCATGCAAATACTGTCAAAATGTTGATGGTCGTGAAATCGAATTCGCTTGGTAGTACTCACTTCACATGAAAGTCTCCACATCGGGATTTGACGTTTCGCAGCGAAAACAATGCAGTTGCACTTTATTTCACTGTGGAAAGGTGTAATTGACAATCAATTAAAAAAGGAACTGAAAAATAAATATTAGCTTCAAACTTCCATAACTCCGTTACCGTTCAGTGGCGTAGATAAGGGGGGGATCAATCCCCCCTTCGGTCTCACATTTTTTATTATTACCTTAGGTAGGAATCAACTTAACTGTAAAATATTTGTAAAGCATCAGAGACTCGCACTCGATGGATTTTCTTTTACAACTTTCTACTATCTGAAATAGAAAAGGAAGTACAAGCATACCTCGACTTAGGATGCTAATTTGTTCCAGGAAAATTCGTCCTAAGTCCAAAATTTTGTATCTCGAATAACCATATCGCACGTAGGTAAGAAGACGGTCACACTCCTAATTCGTCACTTTTCAGTTAATGATACAATTTTATAAGGAAAATAGGTATTTAAAGTATAGATTATGTTCACCTCAACAGCAACTAATTTGCTGAATATTCAAATCAATTCAAATCTTTCTTTGGTGGTCTCTTATTCATAACTGGGGGAGTGCTATTCTATTTATTCTTAAACTTATTGAAGCACTGGTGATGGAAACTTATCTGCATATTATTTGTTGAGCTGATCGTTTTATATTTGAAAAATAAATTCTCATCGGTGGTTCGGAACAAGGACACAAAATTGAGCAATTCAGTTCGAATCTCTACTCAAGGTAAAAGTCCACGCTCCTGTGAGAGATTAGGCCCAACTGGTGAACACAAAATTGAGCAATTCAGTTCGAATCTCTACTCAAGGTAAAAGTCCACGCTCCTGTGAGAGATTAGGCCCAACTGGTGAACACAATTCCCTTATTAATTCCACCGAATGGCGGAAAATAAAGGTTGATTTCAAATTGACGACTGAACTCTTTTGCTGAAGTTTAGAACAAACGTTCAGTTAAAATCAAAGGAGATACGGAAAAGTGAAATACAACCTCGTACTAATCGATGGATGGAAAAAGGGATTTAAATCCATAGCCATAGTAAGCTCTATGGATTCCGGTAGCGACAGTTGTCTTTTTGAATGCATTTTAATTGGCAAGCAGAGGACAATTGAACATTGTACAGCAATTGTATGTACAGTGAAAGCTTCGACGTCCTTTCAATATTCATTCGAATGCATTTCTTCCTTCGCGTAACACCATACTGAAAAGCAACGTGGTTTCAATAGGGAATATCAAGATCCAATCTTTCTTCTGACTTAACCAGGTCTGAATTTATTTTATTCGGCTCTTGAAATATTTATGAAAATTAACTACGCACAACTGAAAAAGTTCACGTTCGAACAGTGAAAGTCCAAAACGTCTCTAAAATTCTAGTGATTAAAAAGAGCAACATTTCGTCGCATGAATTTTTAGTGCAAAGGTGTCTTCTAAAATCCTTTAATGTTGGAGTTTTAGTGAAAAAAATTGTAGCAATTGCAAGTATTTTAGATTTTTTGCAGTGTTTTAAAAATGTATGCCAGCCTGTTCAAATAAGTATATTTAGCAAGAAAAAAATGCTGTCCTGGGTAACTAAGAGCGCACTTATTATATGCGCGTTCCTTGGTACAAATAAACAATTTTGCTCATATCTACGATCTTCGGTATCAAACTTACAATGTATGCTTCAAATTTGCTTTTTTAAGTCTTTTTTCATTTTTATTTTTAATTTGCTTCATTTTAAAAGTTTTCGTAATTTATCAGAAACTGTTTGCCGCCAGATTCGTTTTTAAATAAAAGCCCTAATCCTTTACACATTCGTTGAACTCTACTTGGAGGTCCTCAACCAAACTAGCCTAATTGCCATTGACAAAAGAAAATTCTTCAAACAACGGCCCAATAAGTAATAAGAAGCTTTCTGGATCAGGAAAGAAAAAGTGTAAGAACAGAAGAGCTAATTATATATAAAGTTAACAGGTATGTTTAAAAAAAAGCGAAAATTTGTGTGAATTAACTCGCCGTACTAAAATAGCCAAAATTATCGAAGCAACCTTTTCAGGACTCTGTTTTTATCGTATGGCAAAATTTGCTCCAAAAAACTGCTAATTTAGTGTAATAAATACAGAACTCAACATTTGATAACCGTAAAAGTATAAGTAATCTTGCAAAATGATCCCCCCTCTTCGAAAATTGACGTTTGACGTTTATCATAGCAAACACGCAAAATTTTTCGCTAATATTAAATTTCTAATTTTTTTATCAAATTCATAAGATTTAATATTAAATTCATAATTTTATGATTCATTTGCTCGTTCACTTCATCTGTAAAAGTGGTTTCGCGGATTGGTGTAGTGATAAATCATAAATTTGTTCGAAAAGTGTTTAGTGGTTTGCATTTTTTACCTGCCGCTCGGACGGTCTTTGTTCTTTGTTTTCATTTGGTCCAGTAGTCATTTCAACTCGGCTTAACTGAGTTATCTGGGCATACATTTTCGTACTAGCATATAGCGCAGTGGTAGCGTGTACGACTCACGCCCGTGAGGTCCTGTGTTCGAATCCCACTTTTTGCAAATTTTTTCTTTTTGCTTTTTTTCTCTTTTTATTAATTTATTAGTTTAGTTCTTGTATTAAAATGAATTGTGTTTGCGAGCAATTTTACAAAGTCCAAATTGACGGTCTATCTCAGCTCGTTTCGTCGTTGCAGAGCCAACTTAGCAAGCTGAGATCCCTTATGAAATCTGTAAATTGTTGTGAAAACAATTCCGAAGCATTGCGAGATAAAAATGTAAATTTAAAAAATAAGAAGAGTAATATAGGGAAAGGCACTAAGAAAAAAACTAAAAATATTATTTCAATATCTTCTGAGCAATCTTTCGTTAGCCATGAAGCGGGGACTTCCACTGTTATTTCAGATTCATCTTCTACAATTCCTTCCAACGTTGACAAAAATCAATCTCCGATTGATAAATTTGTCACAGTTCGTAAGAAAGGGAAACATATTAAAAAACCTTCTCCTGTTGGTGATGTTATTCCCAAAAAGAGTGATAATAATAATAGGCGACACAAAAGAATCTTCGGTATCGATCAAGCTAATGATTCTCTTCGAAGTGTCCCCAGTTTCAAGGTATTCCATGTTTCTAAGCTGCATGCTTCGGTAAAAGCAGACGATTTAAAGGAATATGTAATGAAAAAGCTTAATTTAACAGATGACAGCTTTCTTTCGGTTTATCCTCTGATAAAAAAAGATTGTGATATTTCTAAATTAGTTTCAATCAGTTTTGGTTTGAAACTTCCTCATGAATATTCTAAGCAAGTGTTTTGTGCCAACTTCTGGCCCAAGGGCGTCAACATATCACCCTTCAAATTTTCAAAAAACGACAAACGCCAAAACAGTGTCCAGCAGAACACATAATTTCCAATTCATTTTTCTCGGTCTATTATCAAAATGTTGGCGGTCTTCGTTCAAGAACAAATGACTTTTACCTTGCAGCTTCACAAGAAGATTATGCTGCCATTTGCTTAACCGAGACTTGGCTTCACACAGACATTACAAATGAAGAACTTTTCATAAGAGACTATGATGTCTATCGTCGCGACCGTTATGAGGCTTCGACTAAGAGAGGAGGTGGTGTTTTGGTAGCTATCAAAACAACATTCCCATCTCATGAAGTTGAGCTTTTTCATAAGGACGTGGAACAGATATGTGTTTCTATCAATGTTTCTCGCAGCGAAAAAGTATATATTTTTAATAGCTATTTACCACCTTTGAGTTCAGTTGATGTTTATATTATAACAAACATGTAGATAATATCTCCAAGCTATTTGCATCTTTTGAGGAAAAAGACAAATTGATTGTTGTTGGGGATTTCAATCTTGGTAATATAAGTTGGTACTGGAACGACGACGAGAAAAAAAATCTGCCGCGTGATTTACATCTTGAGTGTGAATCTGTTCTAACAGATTGTTTGTTTGCAATGGATTTGATGCAAATGAATCTTGTTAAAAATTCGATTGGTAGAATTTTAGATCTAATTTTTGTTAGTACTTGCTTGAATGCTTCTGTAATTAAAGTAGATAAACCAATTTTGCCCAATTCAATCCATCACAGTGCTCTTCTTCTTGAGTTTGTTTTTTATGATTACATTGAAGAAGAGCCCGAAGTTATTCCTACTAGAAATTTTCAAAAAGCCCAATTTGAAAAACTAAATTCAACATTTTTTAATATGGATTGGGCTCCAGTTATATCGAATAGTAATCTTATTGAAAGTTATACAATTTTTAATTCAATTTTAAATAAATCTATTCGCAAGTACGTTCCTTTAAAAAAGAACAAAATAAAAGCAAAAAATCCTTGGGCTACCAAAGAATTGTTCAAACTTAAGAGAGCAAAAAATAAGGCCCATAAATTATACAAGAAGTCATCCTCTCTTGCCAATAAAGAAAATTTCTTTAGATTGAGAAGAGAGTATGAATCAATGAATAAAAATCTTTACAAACAGTATATTGCGAGAGCTGAAAATAATATAAAGAATGACAGTAAGACATTTTGGAATTTTATAAACAGCAAGCGTAAGAATACGGGAATCCCAAAAAATTTAGAATTCAATGGCAATTTTTACAAAGATGTTCAATCGGTTTGTGACGGATTTGCTAGATTTTTCAGTTCAGTTTACAAAGTGCCAGACTCCGTTTCATCAGAAATGAATGCTAACATCAATGGAAGTCAGAGTGCATTGGTCCCTCGGATAGCTCAGGAGGACCTTACGAGTGCTCTTGAGATTTCTGAGGATGACCTATTGAATGCTATGCGTGATCTTGATGTTAGTATTCAGGTCGGACCTGATGGCATTCCTAATATATTTTTGAAGAATTGCATGCAATCGTTATGTCGTCCTTTAGCCTTTATTTTTAATTTGTCCTTGACTTCAGGTGTTTTTCTTGATGAATGGAAAGTTTCATACATAACGCCTGTTCACAAAAAGGGTCCGAAGCATCTTATTGATAACTATAGACCCATAGCTAAAATATCTGCAATACCGAAGTTGTTTGAAATGCTTATTAAAAATAAAATAGATGTTTTAATTAGCCGTTTGATATCGCCATGTCAACATGGATTCCTGAAAGGAAAATCAACTTCAACAAATTTAGTATCATTTACTAAATTTGTTGCTGATGGTATTGAGCAGGGAATGCAGGTTGATGTGGTATATACCGATTTTTCGAAGGCTTTTGATAGAGTAGATCATAATATTTTACTTAAAAAACTAGAACATTTAGGAATACAGTCAATTTTTCTAAGCTGGGTGAGATCCTATTTAACGGATAGGACTCAGTTGGTGAAGTTAAATGGCTGTACATCTCGCTCTGTTATAAAGTGTTCATCAGGGGTTCCGCAAGGAAGCCATTTAGGACCACTTTTCTTTTTAGTTTTCATAAACGATATCATCCAAAATTTTAAATTCGTGCGTGTATGGCAGTATGCCGATGATATGAAAATCGCTATGAAAATACGCAACATTCATGATTGCCTTAAGTTGCAATCCGATTTAGAAAAGCTGCAATTTTGGTGCCGCGATAATAATTTAAATTTAAATGTTAGTAAATGTAAAGTGCTTAGCATATATAAATTGAAAACTCCGGTCTTCTTTGAGTACTCCTTAACAGGTAGTGTTCTTGAAAGGGTTGCCGAAATATCAGATCTTGGTGTAATTTTCGACCATGAGCTTTCATTTCGACAACACATTGATTACATTATTTCAAAAGCGAATAGTATGTTAGGATTTGTTAAACGTAATGCGCGCGAATTTAATGATGCTTTTACTTTAAAAATATTGTATGCAGCTTTCGTTCGTTCGCACCTGGAGTATTGTTCTATTGTGTGGAATCCGTTCTATAAGGTGCATATCGAGCGTATAGAAAGAATTCAACACAATTTTACACGGTTTGCCATTTATCAAATTGGCTGGCGCTTCAAGCCAGATTATAAAACTCGCTGTTCCTTATTGGGTTTACAAGCCTTAGATTATAGAAGAACATTTTTAAACGCTATGTTTATAAGAGACCTGTTTTGCTCTCATATTGTTTGTGAAGATATATTAAATAACTTTCAAGTCAGAAATATTCCTCACAATTTGCGGCGGAACAACCTTCTTGTTCAGCCTTATCATAGAGTAAACTATGGGCTTAATGAACCAATTACAAGGTCAATTATTCTTTATAATAGTTTGAAGGACTTAGTTAATTTTAATTGTACTAATAAACTAATGTTTAAAAGAAGTTATTTTGATAAATTTCCTTATTAATATATTTTGTTTTCAGTTTTTTTTACGATCTGCTAGAGTTTACACTCGATTGATTGATTAGTCACTTACGTACGGATAGTAAGTAAAGTGATGCCGAGAAGCCTAGTCCCGGGACAAAAGTTTCTGTGAGGCAAAAAAAAAAAAAAAAAAAAAAGCTATCTACGCCACTGTTACCGTTACTGTTAACTCAAAAGAAGCAGCTGAAATGAAATGTACTCGAGTTCTTTGATTTGACTACCCATGCGTCCATGTCCGATAAAAACTAAAAAAGTCAACTTTGACTTTAAACCTTCGGGGCACCCTGTTATCTTTGCCCTACCAACTTCTGAGTATTTCGTTCCAAAGACTGTTACCATTCTACACATTCCTACCAAGTTTCATGACGATCTGCTCAGCCGTTCGCGATTCAGTGAAGAAATTTTTAAATCTCCGGGACACCTTATGTTACCCTTGTCCTAACAACTTCTAAGTATGTATTTCGTGCCAAAGACTGTTGCCATTCTACATTCCTACCAGATTTGATGACGATCGGTATGCGTATGCGATGAATATCAAAAGCCAGCCACACACATGGAACTTTACGTACGAGTAGAAAATTGTATACATAATAAATAAATAAATAAATAATTCAATGCAAGAAACAACTTAAAACACCCCTAAATTCATTTTATTTATTCACACACAAGGATTTTTTCATTTGGGATAAGGATTCTTTCATTTGGTATAAGGATTTTTTCAATTGGGAAATACTATATTGAAAATACTCAAAAACAAAAGCTTGTTTGTTTTTTTTAACATAAGTGCAAATTTCTGCGAAGAAGTTAATTTTTTTTCGGCCTACGTTTGTTACGTATTTGACTTTTGAACATCCACCTACTTACCTGTATAACGCCTCCACCTTTGCTGCCATCTTTCAAAGCGAGAAAATCATCTGGCAGTCCAATTGCTTTGCCTTTTTGGTGTAAAAAGAAGGAAAAAATACGAATACAAGAACACTTTGAACAAAAAAATTGTTTCTATGTTTATGCCTGAAGAACAACAAGGAGTCCAATAGGAAGATTTGTATTTGCAAATAAATGTTAAATGCATTTCCAGTTTTTGACATTAGAAGCCGATTAAATTTATTTTATAGAATTGATGAATTGTTGATACATCATATTATCGAGTGGACCGTCTCTTTAAGATTCAGAAATCCATAAATAGAATTATATCCATAAACTTTAAATTGTCCAGAATAAAGTGAAACTCGTGCCCGAAATATAGCATCCAAATCATCAATTTGGAATTCAGATTAATGATTTGCGTGAAACGTAAAAAAACAGCATAACAAAAAACCATAGACTCTCGTAAAAAATGCCACACCTACCTAGCCAATCAAGGACTATAGTCTCCAATTCCGTACACGCTGGACTGGCGGCCTGAAAACAAATACATTATTTTTAAATATAACTTAAATATTTACACAATCTTCTTCTTTTTTTCTTCTGAATTTAAATATAACTCCGACGGCTCTTCTTCTTTTATCCAGAAATACAATACATCATACAAGTATAACTTTGTATCAATTACTAAAAATACGGATTTGATTATTATTATAGATCGCCCATGTGGTGTTTATGGGCTTCTTTTCGCGGGAGGTATAAAATAATTATTTTGTATGTATGTACGTATGTATACAGGGTATCTCGCATTGGGTGGTCATTTCTTCATCATGCCTTATCAATAAATGAATAAATTGTCTTCTGTTTCTGAAATTACATAAAATTTCACATTAATTGATTTTTTCGCGGTTTTTAAATGTTAACGTCGTTATAAAGAAACAGATATCGAAAGATTGGCAACACTTCAAAACGGGTTTTTCATTGAAATTTTAAACAATAATTTCATAACGGTACTTTGAATTGTCAAATCTACAAAGTTGATTCAGTGCGTTGGCTGTCTAACGGTATATTACTTTTGACATTTAAGTGTCAAAATTTTGACAAAACAAACCTTTAAAGAAAAAAGCATTGCATGGCCACCAAACAAATTCAAGTCAACCTTTGATTTGGGCAAAATTTCACCATAGTAATTTTCAAAATTTATTCAAAAGGATGTTTCTCTAGAAATTCTGCATAAGAAATTTAATCTTGAAGTCAATCGATGCGGAAGGATCAAAGGATCAATTATTGATCTCCTTACATTGGAATTTGAACTTTGAACGCGGACGAAATCCGGAGTTTCATGGTGGCCGCTAGCACGAGATAAGAGATTGCCCCCCCCCCCTTAACGATGATCACGGTAAATTTTGCCTACTTACTATAATTGTACAAAAAATAGGTGGACTGCGCCATTTTAACCCGGGAACACTAACCTTAATTTTAGGCGCTTTTTACTAACCATGAGTCATTTTGACTCACTATGGAAATTGCTGTATTTAAAGTGGAAGAGTATGAAAACTTGTGCCAGAATTCTTCGGAATACTTATTTTATACAAGCTATATTAAGAGTTTGTGCATTATATCCGAATAAACTGTAGAAACAACCAAGAAACCAAATATGCCAACTAAAGAATTTAGACGGTTGTTACTAACGTGAGTCATTTTGACTCACAAGAAACGTTTGTTTAGTACTAACCCCGTCACAGAAAAACACAAATAGCTGCTTACCATAAAATCAGAAACGTTTGCTTACTCGGACATTCATTAGAAAACATATTTCTTAAAGAATACATGGGTAGCGGAATCCAATGGGCCAACCGCCCTTTCTACGAAAAATGGAAATATGTGGAATATGCGTCAAAATGACTCACATTAGTGTTCCCGAGTTAAAGCGTAAAAATGCCGGTTTGAGTTCTGGAACGGCACGAGCACTGTCTTATTACAAATAAACAACTGCGTGTAGGAGGTGATTAATTGGCGCATAGTCTCGAAACTTCAGGTTTTCTTCAAATCGAAAAAAGTCAGTCTCAGTGACTTGGATATTCCGAGACTGGGAAAACTAACAAACAGTCATCCGCACATTACTGCTAAGACTGCAGTCTCGAAAACGAGACTTATGCTCGTACTTTTCACGCCTTTTAAATTCAGGGCTTTGATATAAGATCCGGCAATCCCTCGTTTCTCCTAGTATCTGGAATGTGAAATTAATGACACCCTAAGGTTTTGCTTTCGCGATGATCCTGCCTGAGAGCATAAACGATCTACGGAATAAAAGGCAGAAATCGTAACCGAATTGTATGTAGTCAAGTAAGGAGGTTATCGTTAAAAAGCAATCAAAATCTTTCTAGATTTAGTGTAGTCAGTAGGTGAGATTGAGATTGCAAAATGTGGTGGGGATTTTTTTTTGTTTCTTATGTTTTTTTTGGATGCTGAACTCGATTCCGGAGCTTCCCACCAAAATTTCGTTGCGGAACAGGGCCAAAACCGCAAAAAATCCCGAAAAATCGAAGTTTTTTCGTTTTTTTGGCTTTCGACTCCGAAACTGTACATTTCTGTGAAAACCTGTCCATTAACATCTTAGAGAAAACATGATTGCGGGACCAACGCGACAATAATCTTTAAAATGCGTTAAGCGGTATCGATATAATTGATAGTCTTTTGACGTCGCGATTTTGACCCTGTTTCGAATGTTTGGTGATGAGATCTAGATTCGTGCTAAGCAAACATAAGGATCAAAAAAACATTTAGCAATCTCATGTACTAGGTTTATCACCTACTTACTACATACACTAATTGTGCTTTCTTAAATTTGACTTTAAATGTTTTAACACCTTTTCTTTAAATGTTTATCCTCTGAAAAAAAGCCTGGATACGATCAAGAATTTGAAAAAAAAAATTGGTCTTAAATATTTAGGGTTTTGCATGCCTTCTAGGTCTGTACATGGGTATAACCTGACCTGAATTTGTAATATCCTGTGGATGGAAGAATTTAGGATAATTTGAAATGGAAGAGAGGAGTGTCACTGTAATCGGGAAAAGGCTACCAATAGAACATTCTCTCTTCTCTGTACCGTAACCCATTGTGGGGCATGGTGCGTTCACTCAGCCGGTTATAGGCTACCTCGAGTCAACGTTGCATTGCATATAGTTTCGGAGTGTATATAATGTTGCAAGCACAATATATTTCCTCTGGACCACGCCGAGATTCGATCTGCGGACCTCTAGATTACTAGCATCGTAGAGTGCGACTCAACCAAGTGAGCCACAGAGCGTGACATTACTTAATTAATTTGATGATCATTTGCTATCAATGAATTGAAGCTGCCACCTTTTTTGCCCTTTTCATTTTGCGACAAGTCAAATGCATCCCTCTACTCTGGACGTGCGCATAGAAATTGATTACTAATACATTATTTTTAATGTGAGAATCTTCTCTACATTCGTGATCAGAAATGAATATTTTGCAAATATCAGGCATGCAGATCTTCAGTGCGTCAGATTATGCAACAGTGATAGTTAGCAGAAAGTGCTTGGTGTTCATCTCTAAACGTATGGAATGAAGAATAAAAGAAAATAGCAATCTTAGCCTGCGGGAATGGAGTTTTTGGAGATGGCACCTGGATCTCGATCACCATGCCTTCTTGTCCAAGTTGATGTTATCAGTTGATGAAGAAAGACTATCAATGTTACAAGCATAGCAAGAGTATAGCGTCCTTTATCAGAGCAAAGCTTGGAGGGTATACCTTTGGGGACTACACAAAAACGCAAACTCATAAGATATGTAAAATTTTGTAACGGTTTACAAAGAACGGGTAATTCCTGGTAAAATTTTGTTTTTAAAACACTCATGGTCGTTCCGTTCATAAAGTAGACGTTTGTTCTTTCTGGCCGAGAGTTAATGGCGGGACACCTAATGGCCTCCTTCTGCTGAATGACTTAACATCGATTTTTTTTATCATCTTAGTCCAATGGCAGTGCAGAACAATACCTGTGCATGTGTAGCGCTCCTTAAGGTCATTATGTAAGACTACTTTAAATTGGCTTTTGAGGGGATGAGGTGAATCTGTAAATTAGGCATGTCAAACTTGTGGCCCTCCTCACAGTTTTATGCGGCCCGCGGCCAGGTCGTAAAGCGTAAAAATAGAAAAAATTAAGTGTTTAAAATAAAATAAAAATAAATCTACTGAAACTCGTAAAAAAGGCGGTGGGTAATACAAACTTAAATTTTGTATTTTAGAAATTGTCCTCCCTGTTCTACAAATAATTTGCTGACGATTATTTGAGGTACATTTGTTTAAGGCGGTATATTTTTTGTGCAAGAAATATTAAGCCTCTTCGTAAAACTGTTTTGTCCCGGAATTCGGTTAAGAAATACATTTTGGACTCTGCTGATAGTCTGCAGGGTTGCATTTGAATTTGCGTTCGTATATTTCGGGTTATGGGACAAGAACTTCTTGGATTGAGATTTATTTGATGAGAAGATCACCAGAATGTGAACATTCGTAAACATAATTCGGGAAACAGATTAGACGCATTGAATGCTGCCGAAGGAAGCAGAACAATGCATTTTAAATATGTATCTGACATGTTTGTTGCTGGTGCTCCACAGTAACAGCGAAAAACATGCCAGCCAGCCATTAAAATCCATCAAACTCCATCCGTTTTTTGACATCCCTAGAACATACAAATTTTCTTTATTTTCAAAGTACGTTTTTCCAAAATGTTGAGATCTAAATATCAAAAATAATAATAAACCGTTAGAAAGACAACACTGAATCAAATCGCCCGCTAAAGACAGCAAAAACAGCCAAGAAATATTTCTCTTCATTTGAGAATTAGTCACACTGATCCAAGTGAAATGCCAATAGCAGCGCTTTAAGGAAAAGTAACCTTGAATCACGCAAACTTTTCTTATGAAAAAGACAAAGAATCTGAACAAAAATAAAAATGTCTAAAAAATATATTATCAAGCATTTGTTTGCTTGAATTAAGAATAATGGCTTAGACTTGAATCTACTTCCTATTTCTCAAAAGAAGGTCTTGAAAATAGGATCGATTCAAGAAGAAATTTTCACATTTTGAGAAATTTGGTCTAAATTCGGAAATTTTGCAAATGAGAAAAGAGTTTTTTTAATTTTAGATAGTCCAACTTTATCAGTGAAGACGCTAAAGCAACTTTGGTCAACTTCACAGATTTGATAGTTCATATAGTACCGTTTGAATTCATTGTTTGAAATTTCAATGAAAAATCAATTGTATTAAATTTCTCTAAAGTTTGGCCAAGATAAGATTGGCAGCAACGGCAACATTTGAAATCGCGAAAAATTCAGTTTATATATGTAGTAAAAAAATCATTTCCTTAAAACAAGAAAAAATACAATAAAAAACAGCAAAGAAAAATTTTTTCCTGATTTAAGATGTATTTTCTTGTTCCAAGAAAAGTTTTTCTGATTTAAGATGTATTTTCTTGTTCCAAGAAAAGTTTTTGCTTAAAATAATGCTTATTTATTTATTTTAAGCAAAGACTTTTCTTGAAACAAGAAAATACATCTTAAATCAGGAAAAATTCTTCCTTGGCTGTTTTTTATTGTAGTTTTTTCTTGTTTTCAGCAAATGATTTTTTCAGTGTAAGAAATTTTATTTAATAGTTTAAAAAATGTAAGTCAAATTTTTCATTTATTGATTTTGCCGAATTAAATTTTAATTTAACAAAACAACTCGTGATTTTCGTTGACTGTACTATATACTATCCCAGCCAGCATTTAACACATTTGTAATCATTATTTCATGCAACACGCGTAAGCAAATATCGCTTATTCATTCATCACGTTTTCATACAAGCAGTATATGACGATGTCCCCCTATTTAATGTACGCATTTGCGCCTTATTACGGATAATCATTATAAAATCGTTATTCGTAAACATTATGTAATAGTTAAGTATCATATATATTCAATGCATCAATGGATAATTAAAAAAAAATACGGGCGACGGAGAGTCTTGAACTCATAACCCTATGCACTGAAGTTGCGCGCCCTAACCACTGCTCCAGCCAGACTATATGAATTATCATGATTTATTCGCGATTCTATTCACCCCAGCAACAAAAATCACACTTAGGAGAAAACCATTATATTTCCTATATGCATGATCCGTCGACATTCCTTCAGCTGACCATCATGTATCTAATTTTCAATGCGTCCTATCGATACATAATGCCGATTCGTGATTCATGAAGTAAAGCTTATTTGTGGCTATTTTCACGGTACATTACGCCGATGCTGGCTGGGAAACTATACTATAATACGATAATGGTAAAAATGTTTACCAATTCTATAAATGGTGCCTTTGCTCAAACAAATTGTCATATTAATCCTTTTAGTATTGACCACCCAATGCGGGCACCCTGCATATGAGAAGATATGCTATTTTACTGAAACAATAAAAACAAATTGTTTCGAAACATTTTTGACCATACCCAAGAGAATCCTATACATCCGATGCCGTCACTAAGCATGTCGCCGAGAATTGACGGGAATGAATTTCCAGATGGAAAGTAGGCGTGAAAACGCGGATGTTGCCAGTGTGTAACGCCAGGCATGATTTTCGTTTCGACATCCTCCATTATTTGTTCCCATGATTCAGGCTCTTTTGGGGCTTCACCTGAAATTCAGTTGTCGATTTATTGGTTAGTAGTATTTTTCACTGAAACGTTTTATTATATATATTGGGTTATAAATAGAAAATTAATTTTACAAATTACAGTAAAACTTCGTTATAACGCTCCCGGATATAACGCTCTTTTTCCTCGGTCCCGGTCCCATTAACATTATTACAGGAAGTCTGAATTCGTTATAACGCTCCGATTTCCCGGTTATAACGCTTTTTTCCCAGACTCATTTTCTTAAAACAATTTCTACATAGTAAAAACCCCAAACCAAACCATTTGGCAAAATTTGTTTCGTTAATTTTGTTGTGCTGATGAATCTTTGAATGCAGCGTAACACGATAATTCTTGATTGATTCACATCAAAGTCAAATTTCCTAGAAAAAGGGAAAGACATAACGAGTCGATAAGTTACACATTGTGTATCTCATTTAGTCGTGCTTTTTTTGAGTTGTTTACTGCGTGTAATTTGTGTGGATAATAAACATGTCGCGTAAATCGTTTTCTTTAAAAGAAAAGAATGAACTTATAAAACAGTTCGAAAGGTCCAATTTAAATGCCGCATCCAAAAATATATGCGCTTCAACTTTCCGGATCATCTTGAAAAAATGACATGAATTAGAAAACGAAGGGACAAGCCGTAAAAAACTAAAGAGTGCTAAATATGAAGAGCTTGAGTCAATCTTAAAGGAATGGTTCCTGCAAGCAAGAAGTTCCAATAAGTGGACCGATACTACAAGAAAAAGCCCTGCAAGTAGCGAGCTCCATAGGAATCGAAGATTTTAGTGCTTCGACAAGATGGCTGGATCGTTTCAAAAATCGTCATTCCACAACTTATAAGCAGATTTGCGGTGATTCAAGTTCAGCGAACCCTGATGTGACTCTTTATTGGAGAGAATCAATTTATACTCTAACGGCTGGCTTTGCTCCCGAAGATATTTACAATGCTGATGAGTTTGGACTATTTTTTAAGCTAATGCTCGACAAGTCATGAGTTTTCAAAAATGAAGAATGTCACGGAAGAAAATTAAGCAAAGAACGGCTGACAGTGCTGGTGTGTACAAATTCCACGGGAACTGATAAGAAAAAAACCCTGGTCATCGGAAAGTACGCGAAGCCACGATGTTTAAAAAACATAAAATCAATTCCGTGTCTTTACGCGTCCCAATCTCGAGCATGGATGACAGGAGATAGATTTTCAATTTGGATGCAGGAATGGGATGCTGAATTGAAAGACCGCAAAATACTTTTGTTGGTGGACAACTGTGCTGCCCACCCTAAAACTCTAAACCTACAAAACATTAAGCTAGTTTTCTTGCCGCCCAACACAACAAGCGAGCTTCAGCCCCTCGATCAGGGTGTCATAAAAGTTTTGAAGCAAGGCTACAGAAAAAGGATGGTTCAAAAGTATCTTCTAATGATGGATAGCACTGAAATTCTACCACAAATTTCGGTCTTAGATGCGATCCATTTTCTGCACGCTGCATGGATGGACATTAAAAAGGAAACGGTCGTAAACTGCTTCAGGAGAGCAGGAATTGGAATTTTGGACCAGTCTGACATTAATGAGGTATGCTTCCATATTTCCTTTTAAATATTTCCACAATTTCTTATATGATTTGGTCTTAGATTAATGATGAGTCATGGGATGAGCTCATCGCAGAATTTCCCGATTTAAATGGGTTTGATGCCATCGACGACAACGTCACAACAAATAATAATTCAACGATTGAAAGTACAATTGAAGATCACGTTATCGCATCCACATCCCTCGACACCGAAGACATCGAGGAAGAGGTACCAAGCATGCCAACAACGTTTGATGTCTTGACTGCAATAAACAAGATTCGAACATTTTTTGCCTGTAGTTCGGACATCGAGGAAGAAACTTTTAACCAAATCAATAAATTGGAAAACACAGTATACCGGAAGTCTGTTTCCAGTTTAAAACAAAAAAAAAATATCCGATTATTTTAAACTAGTTATCAATTGATTGTATTTGCTTATTATTTCATTATATTATTCACAGGTCTACAAAATTTAAAAAAAAAATTTGGTGCCGCTGCGATTCAAGCATAAGTTTAAAGCATCGGTCCTGTCAATACTCTCAGTGCCATTTTTTCATAAATACTACATGTAGTTTTTAGTTTACGCAAATTAATGAAATTGCATGGTAATCGACAGCCACGAGCGCTCCCAGATCGACTAAATATATCTAAAATCATTTGAATTGCTAAATATAAACAGTTTGAGCATCGCATGTTCAGACGAAATAATATTTGACGTTTGATGTAGTCCTGAATTTTTTCTGTTGTGATTTACTGTTACTTTCAGGTTAAAGTTCAAATTGGGACGCAAGAAGCAATTTGTTAAGGCTTTGGACAAAAATGGTAGTTGTGGTAGCTATGTTAAGTACAGAGAAGCTTAAGGCAGGCATTTTTGACGGCCCTCAAATAAGACTTTTAATAAAAGATACCAGTTTTGGGCATTGGATGAATGATTTAGAGTCATTAGCGTGGATTTCTTTCGTCGACGTTGTGAAAAACTTTCTCGGCAATCATAAGGCTGAAAATTATCGGATTTTAGTGCAAAATATGCTGGAAAATTTCAGAAATCTTGGTTGCGATATGAGTACCAAGATGCACTACCTCCATGGTCATTTGGATAAATTTCCAGTAAACCTAGGGTCTTATAGTGTGGAACAAGGCGAACGATTCCACCAGGACCTGAAAATTGTGGAAAATCGTTATCAAGGTCGATGGGATGAACATATGATGGCGGATTACTGTTGGAGTATCATGCGTGAGTCCCCTGGAAAGTCTCATCTCAAGAAATCTCGAAAAAGAAGCTTCATTCATGTTTGAAGAGTTAACAACATACATATTTTGGAACATTTCATCATTTCATCATATCTCGAAAACTACGCGTAGGATTTAAAAAATTTATATACCGTTAAAATCAGTATAGCAAGGCTACTTAAAAACAGCTAGAATCTCCCCGGCACCAAAACCCGTGTAGACCTGTGATCAATCCAATAATACATTTTGTCAAATAGAAGTCGTAATATATTTTTCTTGGACTTCCCGGTTATAGCGTTTTCCCGGTTATAGCGCTTTTTCGGCTTTGACCCCAGAAGAGCGTTATAACGAAGTTTTACTGTATTTTGAATACATACTGTACCTGGTAATAAGTGGCGTAGGTACCCTGGTTCAACGCTTGGTGTTACCCGACGATCTTCTAAAGTTTCTAAATATTTACAGATGTACTCAACCATTTCGGTTCCACGTTTCCGAAACTCCTGACTATCCATGATGATAGTATAGCGGTATCCTATTAAGATTGAGTAAACAAATATTATATTTTGAACATACAAAAGGCATTTCGGGAATTTATGTTTTCTCTAGCGTTCTAAAAAGTTCTTCTAAGAGTTCTTAATTTTTAGGAAACACAAAATCAAATAAGATTTAAACATATTTTTGAAAGGAATATTTTAAAACCGGCACCTATCCTTTTATATTTTCTAGTCCATTCTGTCACTTGTCCAGCTAAAACATATCATGTGTAATTCCGGGCTGAATCACTTTCGAATGTCAAGAGATGATAATTTCTCCGGTAGCAGTGAAAGCGATTCGTCGACACGACAGTACATATTACATTACGTTGCTTGTAAATTCTCGAGAATGCAAACACTTTCATCACAGGACTATGCAAAACGAGTCCACTTATGAATAATTAACACAGAGGAAGAGATTAAAAATTGAAACGTTCCACTCAGGGATCATTGAAAATGCAACTACAAGAATCTATATAAAATGAAAATTTATTGAAGATTAATTTTCTATTCTGATGAACACATGCTTCTCTACAATGCGCTGAAGTACATACAAGTACATATGTATGCGTATATGCCGAAAAATTTGCTTTGGAATAAAACTCGATAAGTCTTATTGATTTGGATTAGTTTATTTTAGTAGTTAGAGTTATTAAAATAAACGGAAACGGACGAGGAAATCATATAAGATTTTAGGGAGTTATAAGTCAAGTGCATAATTGTAGAGATGTAACTGTCGTACATCGGACCCAGCATTTGCTCGCCATTTGCATATTACATTATGTACATGCACATGGAAAAAAATATACCTTATAATATTAGACAGTATATATCACGCTCTGTGGCTCACTTGGTTTAGTTGCACTCTACGATGCTAGTAGTCAAGAGGTCCGGAGATCGAATCTCGGCGTGGTTCAGGAAATATATAGTGCTTGCATTATTATACAGGGTGTCCCGCATTGGGTGGTCAATACTGTAAGGGTTGATAGCGCAACTTGTTTCAGCAAGAAAATTACCAATACAATCGGAATTTTTTTTACCGTTACCTTGTTATCGCTCTTTTTGTGAAAATCGTCAAAAATCGTGACTTGTCACGCAAAATCGTCAAAAACTGAAGTTTTTCCTGTTGCCAACATTATCGACACTTTCAAGATACAGTTACTCAAACTTAATAGAAATTTTAAAATAGATTTTTCATCGAAAATTCAAACAGTAATTACATAACGGTGCTTTATACGTACAACTCTGCAAAGTTGATAAAAGTTGCTTCAACATGTTGGCTTTCCAACGGTATATCACTTTTCATATTTACATTGCGGGATTTTAGAATAACACATATTGGATATAAAAAACAAGGTAATTATTTTCTTATCGGATTATTTAAACTGAAATTTTATTCATTTATTTTTTATATTTTACTATCGCAATTTTGAAAATTTGCTAAATAAAAATGAAAATAAAGTTTTGAATATGAGAAAGAACCAATAAACTGAAAATATTAACTAATGATTAAATGGCTCTGTTTGATGAATTGGAATAATGCTGCTGGAATTGGCCTCCTCCATTTTGTATGCAGACTCGACACCTTCGGCGCATGGAAGAAACGTCCCGAAGGATTTCAGGAGGGGTTTCCTTAATGTTGTCACAAGCATCATTAATTCGCTGCAGCAGCTGTTCCCGGGAGGTAATCGGCTCGGAATAGACATTGCTTTTTAAGTAACCCCATAAATAAAAATCTAGGGGAGTAAGGTCGGGACTTGTCGCAGGCCACGCAACTGTCCCAAATCTGCCAATCCACTTTCCGGGAAATTCGTTTTCTAAATATTCTTTGAAAGGTCTCGCGGACACCCGTCTATCTGCCATAAATAGCAAATATTAAATTTTAACCGTTATAAGTACCGTTGCATTTCCCAAACAATGTACCAAATGTCAAATATCTTACAGTTCTGGGCAAAATAATGTAGCGAGATTCTATCCCGAATTATGATTGCCTTTGTATGTCTTTTTTGGAGTCAAGGGAAAATTGTTAACGATTCCACTGAAGCCATGATTTTTACCATTCAATGCGTGTTTACCTATGTTCTTCAATGTAAATAAGAAAAGTGATATACAGTTGGAAAGCCAACATGTTGAAGCAACTTTTATCAACTTTGCAGAGTTGTACGTATAAAGCACCGTTATGCAATTACTGTTTGAATTTTCGATGAAAAATCTATTTTAAAATTTCTGTTAAGTTTGAGTAACTGTATCTTGAAAGTGCCGATAATGTTGGCAACAGGAAAAACTTTTTTTTTTAAATTTTATGTTTTTGTGAAATTTTATGTAGTTTCTGAAACTGAAAACAAATCTTGGATTAAGTCATCAGGAGTGCTGCAAATTACGATTTTGCGTGACAAGTCACGCTTTTCGATGACTTGCACAAAAAGAGCGATAACAAGGTAACGGTAAAAAAAATTCCAATTGTATTGGGAATTTTCTTGCTGGCGAAATATCATGATTCATGACCTTTCGATTTTTTTATAGTTCGGTGTCGTTTAAATACAGTTATTAGATCACATCAATGGGTGGGGTTCCGAAACGGAACAGTTGCGTATGTTCTGCAAACATATTTGCATTCTGATCCCCTAACTGCCATTTTGCGGATCAGACATAATCTCCGGCTCTTTTCCTTTGTTTGTCTTTGTGGAATATGTTGACAAAAACAACCGGAGAGGAGATCATTTTCTAATCCGCAAAATGGCAGTTAGGGGATCAGAATGGTAAACATGTTTGCGGAACATACGCAATTGTTCCGTTCGATGATGATGAGTAACCGTATCCTTATGCTAAGGAGTCGTATGGAATTGGGTAATGATTCTACTCTACAAACTAGAAAAAGTCATGTGTGCGTCTTGTTTATATGAGAAGACTAAACAGACATCGCAGTGCATCACAAACCGACCAGCACGACAATATGAATGAGAATATGCAGCCTAAAATGCTTATTAGGCGATAGCTTTTTAAGAATAATTTGGGCTTATCTGATTTGGGAATGCGAAGGACAGACGCCACAATGAACTAAAGTTTTAATCATGTATTTGGTATTTTCAATATTTTGACATAGGAATTAAGTCAGTCTGGCTGGTCTAGCGGTTAGTGCGCGCACCTTCGGTGCACAGGGTCATGAGTTCGAATCTCACCGGGATCCATGGTGTTTTTCGAACTCACGAGCTTGTGACGGACTATGGTCTCACTCAGATGTTAAACGAGTACCCATTTATGGGGATAAATAACACTGCTGAGCTTGATGCTGATCTCATTACCTCAACAAAAAACAGATAAGATCTTGGAAATAGGATGTCACTAACACATCCTGCGGCTTTAGTCCAATGTTGGATTGTCGCGCCTGTTATTTATTTATTTTATTTTAATTAAGTCAGCCGGGTGCTCGAATTTTTAAATTCATTTCTAGATGAAGAGAGGCAGAAAAGGTACAATTCGGTGACTTTGTTAATTAATAAATAGTAAAGTAGACTTAGGTATTTTTTCACTGAATCGCTGAACATATTCTAATTTGTGATTATTCTTCATAGGATATTATTAACATACGAGTACACTCAAAGATTGCAAGAATAAGGATCTTTAATAACCTCCCAGAAAGACATGTCACCTATGTATATCAAGTGATTGGATTTTCTGGTTTCAATGAAAATTTATAATTCTACATATAATGTGAAAATGTGTGAGGTTTTCGATTGAACTTTTTACAAAATGGTAAATTCTGACAAAAAAATTAAAATGCTAATTTTAATTTTTTTTTAATTAATTTATTTTTTTTATTGAAATTGGCCACGTTTTCCCTCAACGCAATATCTTATAGTTCCAAACATTAAAAACCCGAGAAATTTTTGTTTCTTTTTATTATTTTTAACTTTAAATAAAAAATATAAAAACGAGGGGTTCTGATAGGTTCCTTCCTGATTATTTGAGAATGAAAATTTGGTAAAAAACACATCGTATCATTAATTTATTATTTTAAAGGATTTTGTCTCAATTCTGGTTATTTCTTGCACTTTTTCATTGTTAAATTTTACACCACACAAAAGTCCATTATTATTAAATATTATTCTCACAATATTTCACTTTGTTTTTCAGTAATTATTTAAAAGCAAATCTACATTTAGTGTTTTTTTTATTATTATTATTTACATTTGCATGTTTCCTTCTTTACACTCAGCGAATATGAGTAAATAAAGTACAAGAAATTAAGCAAATAAAAATATAGCATCGTTAAGTTTAATTAAAGTCGAATTAACGTTTATGAGCACACCTAGTTATAAATTGTTCTCTTTTCTATCTTAGAGAAACTGCTAACCGCTACTGATCACTTTACACCACCGTTGAACCAATTTTCGCTTTTCCGACCTAATCGCTTGAAATATAAACCGGAACTGATCTCATAGTCATTCCATCCTTTAGCATCTAACCTCGGATGAGATAAATTTTTCCCTTCGATGACTTGAATCGACGATGTCAGAGTTGTCTCTATCGACATGACCAAGTTTCCCTTTTGCCCCGCCTTTTCGTATGCGCGACGTCACGAATACGAAAAAAATTAAACGAAAGGACTATAGAAATATGAACTGTTGAAGGAATTCCTCTACTACAATACACATACACACAATAATTTCGGAGGGTGGAAGCTGACGGCGTTCATTCATACAAAGTGGTAAATTGTCTGTCGTTCAATTCCAGCATGTTGTCGCGTCGGTTGGTATGACCGGCCCAAGGATTTATAGAACGCCAGTTATTATGTGAATTCTGTGCGTGTATTAAAGATTCTTTCGACTATTGTACGGCTAACTGACGATAACTACATATATTTAAAGGAATATTATCAGAAAATTTAAATTCAAATCACGTAATTGTGAGGATAGTTGCATCTACTTTTTTTAGTTTAATAGGGTGATTTCTCAAATTAAATCAATAGAAAATTGCATTTATTGCAATTGTTATTAGGAAATATCTTTCTTTGGAGGACGAATTTAGTTAAGATCGTCCGCAAATCCGCCACTTACCATCAATATGTAGTTACGTAAAAATGAGCGCAATTGATTCACCAAATTTATTGCTCTCTCTCACTCTCTCTCTCTCTCTCTCTCTCTCTGAGGTGGGACACGGACACCAAAGAAATTGTATGGAGTCGGGAATTAGTCAATCCATTAATTAAAGCAATGTTTTGTCCCCATTGGGCAGGGATTTTTGTTGAATGTCCCTGGCACTGTTACGGTCCTGAGCTGCACATAATACACTGAGGGTGTATCCACGCCATGGCATACCACATGGCATGGATACACCCTAATCGTGTAAGTTGGCTACGACTCCCCCCCCCCCCTGATCGTGTTTTCATCCCGTACTTTAGTATATTTCTCCTGTGCTCCAAGAAATCTATGTGGCGCCCGGCGCTTGTCGTAGAAAGCGGCTATAGAGCACTGTTTCCCAACTGGTGGTCCGCGGAAGGAACTATATAGTGACTATTCTAGACTAAATAAAATTTTTCATTTTCACTAAGCAATCTCTCTGACGGTGTCAAATTTATCTCTAGATAACCCAAGCTGAAAAAAATCGTTCGCGAACCTAAAGGGTTGCAAATAGCTTTGCAAATTACTGAGCCTGGTCCCCATTGTACCAACGACTTTTCACTTAAATTTATCACAAAAGACGAGACCCGAGGCTATTTTCGGGCGCGGCCGAAATTTGGATACCCTTCGCTCTCCTCGGGCTAAAAGTTTTTTCGGGCGTACCTACGACTTGTATTTAATCCCCTTCCTCATTCTTTTCCTTCCGTCTTCACAAAAGTTCCATTGCGTCGACAAAACAATATTTGCGTGGGGTTTGGTTGGAATAAGTGTGCAAATAAAATTATTAACTCAGAAAATTTTATTGGGGGGATGCAGCATGGCCCCATAGTACGATTCCATTTGTTTTGGGTTTTTTTTTGCTTTGATAAAGACACATTAATTCAAGGTTTTGTGAAATTGGTGTGAAAAATGTTTCTTAGAAGAACCAAAATGGGGGTTTGTCGACGCAACGGAACTTATGTGAAGACGGAAGGAAATGTATTGGGAAAGATTAAATACAAGTCGTAAGTACGCCCGAAAAAAAAACTTTTAGTCTGAGGAGGGTGAAGGGTATCAAAATTTCGGCCCGAAATTACCCTATTTTTTTTTTTATCCAGAAAATTCAGAGTCATACTTTCATTCCGGCATACTTTGTATGATTAGCTAGCCTAAAAGCTTGGTTATCGTTACTCTCGTTCTTCAGGATAGCTTTTCCAACAAATTGACCTCCAGTTCCATATTTGCCTACCGCAACATTTAATGACTGAACCAAAATGCAATTGCAACGTCCACTAAATTAAATCAGCGATTTAATTAGTTTTTAAATTGTTTTCCTCCTCCTCTGGTAATGTTTCTTCCTCACCGAGTGATGGTGTCCTTAAACCGTGTACCTTGAGTAAAAGAAAATGTGGGTCGATGGCAAAAAAAAAACTTATTCGAAAGATGAAAAAGAAGAGAATCTCTTGATTGAACCGGGTGCCCTACATATTATCAACACGACGCAGAAGAATGACTCTTGACTTCAACCCCAAGGCATTTCTTTCTCGGCAGCGAGTTTTTTAATTAATTTGTCGTTAACACATCTACCACGAATGGGACAACAGAAATCATCAATGCAAACATCGAAGTGCGAACTCTGAGAACTCTCTGGTTGTCTACCCTTCGACAATCTTAAACAACAAGGCAGCTGCCACCTACGTAAAGTATACCGTCGCGTACAACATTATTATCATCAACAGGCGAGTATCATCCAACAATCATTTGCTGAACACAAGAACACTCATCATTCTGCTCCTTTTGTATACACCTACCATTACCAGGCCCAATCTGTTGAATTCAATATTGGTAACTGGTACTAGGGACTTCGGTCGGGTATCAGCGGATACTGGGATGAGGGAAAGTGGCGGAGTTCGAACAACAAGTGGATGCTTTTCTACTGCAATTGAATTGAATGGAAAATTATTCGCAATTCAATTTTCCACGGTTGCCCGTCATTCATATTTGAGAATTGACATTAGCGTGCGTAGGTTTGATTTGTGTATTTTTTATTCGTTTTGAGATCGAGGAAATATGATTTTTTTTAATTTTTATGAATCAGTTCGATCCGTTATTAATTGTTATCAATCAATAAATTGACAGCTTAATTTAATGAATTACCTGTTTTCAGATAAAAAAAATATTGTGACCGGGAAAGTTAAAAGGGTGTAAAAATTTCGATTTTCACTTTTTCAGTTATTTCCACAGAAAAAAACTGTGCTCTTTCCGATGGTGACAGCCGCGGTTGCCAAAACTTCAAAAATGAGCCCGAAAATTGATCTTGAAGTTCGCCTTCAAATCAGTAAAATCCAATGTGAAACTGAAATGGCTGTATCTTTGAAACGGTGATAGCTAGGACCCTTGAAGTTTCAGCAAAATGTAGGTCTGGATGCCCTCTTCATCGACTTTTTGAACCCCCAATTTCGAAAATTTTCATGTGAAAACGGAAAAGTGAGATTTTCTGGCCTTTAGAAGCGTTTTCAGGGGCCAAGCTGGGCATTCGTTACTCCGTCTTTAGATAGCTGTATCTTTGAAACGGTGATAGCTATAGGACTCTGGAAGTTTCGGCAAAATGTAGGTTTGGATGCCCTCTTCATCGACTTTTTCAACCCCAATTTTCGAAAATTTTCATGTGAAAACGGAAAAGTGAGATTTTCTGGCTTTTTGAAGCGTTTTCAGGGGTCAAGCTGGGCATTTGTTACCCCATCTTTAGATGGCTGTATCTTTGAAACGGTTATACGACCCTGGAAGTTTCACCAAAATGTAGGTCTGAATGCCCTCTTCATCGACTTTTTGAACCCCCAATTTCGAAAATTTTCATTTGAAAACGGAAAAGTTCGATTTTCTGGCCTTTAGAACCGTTTTCAGGGGTCAGGCTGGGCATTTGTTACCCCATCTTAAGATGGCTGTATCTTTCAAACGGTGATAGCTAGGACTCTGGAAGTTTCAGCAAATGTAGGTCTGGATGCCCTCTTCATCGACTTTTCGAACCCACAATTTCGAATTTCGAAACGGTGATAGCTAGGACTCTGGAAGTTTCAGCAAAATGTAGGTCTGGATGCCCTCTTCATCGACTTTTCGAACCCACAATTTCAAAAATTGTCATGTGAAAACGGAAAAATGCGATTTTATGACATATATAAATAGGAAAGGGACTTTTTGCCCACCCTGTATTACCCTTGTGATAAAGCTCTTTTCATGTTGGTGGAAAAGGAGATCCTGACTTATGTCACTCAGCTGTAAAATCTGATTTAAATTTACGCTACTATATTTGCTGTACAGGTAGTAAACTATTGACGTAAATATTATAGAAATCGCAATATAGAACTAAGGGTACATAATGCTAAAAGAATATTCTTGATTCAAACCAGAAAATACCGTTGTTCTGGTGCCCCCGAATGCCAAAAAGTATTCAAAATCATTTCAACGACTTCTTCTAACCCGCCCCTATCGTTCGAAGCCCATCTTGCCTATCCACAACAATTTTTTTTTCAGGAGAAAAGATCCTTTCCTGAATTGAAGAATGTACTATTATAGTATTCCGGGACACTATTCTAACCAAGTCCTGTACTTTCATATCCATATTGCTCATATTGGACTTCTTAAGCATAAAAGGACTTTTTGTCCTTACGGGCATTCCCTATAGGATTAGTATGCTCTTTTAGATATAAAATGTCCTTCTGGTAATTAACTACTATGTCTTATTGAAATTAGTAGACGTGATTCTCTTCGTCTGCTAAGCTAGTCAAGCAATTAAGAGTAATTGGATTGTTTACTCTTACAGAATGATTTACTGTTATTCCAGTCACTGGTCAACATTGCCATCTCTGGCATATTCTTGTGGACACCAATGGATCATGAAATCATAAAAATCGCAAAGAAATGGCTAAAGATCTGCTTGAACTTGTCGAAAAATTAATTTAAATTGATCTGCATTCGGATTTGGTATGTTATATTGCCTGATAATTACATTTCCGGTAACAGGATCTAAGTCAAGATCATCGAAAGTATGTCCGGAAACTGCCGCATAAACGCACCGGATTGTGATTCCTCATGTGATTTCCAGCAAAAAAAAAGTTGCATACCCCCAAGTCTTCTCAACCCTTTAGCTAGCGCAGGCATTTGAAGATTTTTGAAAAAATCATTTTCTTGTACGACTTAAACCTCAATATCTCCAAAGCTAGATTAGCTAGAATAGCGAAATAAGCCAACAAATTTACCTAAAAAATAAAACTAACCGCACTAAAATCGGATACGCGGTTTGGTTTTTACAGAGCTTCAAAGTCAAATTTTTGTGATTCGATCCAAAAATAATATATTTTTCAATCTCAATTTTCTGTAACTTCTGTCAAGGTGTGGTGCTTGTACGATTCTTTTAAAAATTGGCGCATAGCCTTGCAATCATATCTTCTTTACATCATTTTATTCTAGCTCCACGTTAAGTGTAGAAAACCAAGTTTAATTTTAGCTCAAATCCAATTCAACTTTTTTCAAACTGCCCCTCAAGTTCTGCAATTTGGTAAAATTTATTCAAATTATGTCAAAATCGAGCCAAAATTAACCCTAGTTTTCTGCACTTAAGGCAATGTTAGAAATAATGGAGCTAGAATAAAATAGTGTATGAAAGATAAGATAAGACTATGCGCCAATTTTTAAAAGAATCGTACAAGCGCCTCACTTTAGCAGAATTTGAAGAAAATTGAGATGGAAAAATATATTGTTTTTGGGTCAAATCACAAAAATTTTACTTTGAAGCTTTAATAATCATCTTATTTCGCTATTCTGGTTAGTCTAGATTTGGAGATATTCAGGATTATGTCGTGCAAGAAAATTATTTTTTCAAAAATGTTCAAATAGCTGTGGCACAGTGGCGGATTTACCAGTAGACTTAGTAGGCTGGAGCCTAGGGCGGCAGATTATACGGGGGCGGCAAATTCGGGGTATTTTTTTTTTGTTTACGTTAAAAACATTACATACACATTTATTACAGTGGACACCGAATTCGGGATACGAATTTCAATGTCCAGATATATAATTTATACTTCTCATGAGATACGTTTTGGGAGCAGTATGTGAAGTGTGTTTGAGATACAAAAGTGAACAACAGTTTGTCACTCAGAGTTTCTAACACCAGGAACGATTTGTAATTTAAGACGAATCTTCGAAAAGGCCTCTTACAGTCAATTGTTTACAGGCCAAACTTCGAAACGAAGCACTTTTTCTTTTTTTAATGGTGTCTTGGTCCTAGACCTTTTTTGTTGGTAAAAAACACCAACAACTTAATCTTGCACTGAAGATCCCGGTTTCTTGTCAGTGCCATAAAATACAAGCAAAAGGCAAATCAATGTTTAAAATCCCAAAAGGGAAAACGCTATAAATCTCATAAATTGATAACTTTTAATTTAAAAAATTAATCACCTCGTACTAAAATTAAGACGGCCGATTTTCGAAGGGGTTTCAAGTATGAAAAGTGCAGCACTTCAACTGAATATCAGGGAAGGGAAGAGATATATTTTTGTAGTATTTTTATCCTCCAGCAACGGCTGATTTGAAAACTTCAATTTTTTATTGTACGACTAGAAATTTTAAAATCTTTAACTCAATCTGTAAAGTCTGCAGTAAGCTAATTTAATTTAAAAGATTGTTCTCCCAAAATTGTTGAATCATGCGTTGGAAAGTAATCACACTAAAGCGAATTTGCAGATTCATTACTTCATTAGATAAAAGTACCGTTATGAAATTAGTTTTTAAAATATTCATTCAAAAAACCAAAATTAAATTTCCTAAAGATATTAAAAGTGTATCATACGAGTAAAAGTGACGTTGATAGAAAAGTATTTGACACCGGAAAAATACGGTTTCAATGAAATTTCAAGTATGTACAGTGAATCTCCGACATTCGCGATCCCCTCATTCATTTTCAATTGTAAACGAAAAATTGACATTTGAATTAAATTTTCACACATACTATGAACTGCAATAGTGTGAATACAGTGCCATTTTTATTTTCTGATGCCCTCTGGACTAACGCATGCACATGGGTTGCTATGCTTTCTCTAAGGTTTTTGCTCAAACAAATTGTACCATCGATTCTATCAGTGTTGCTGAATTGTGCATTAAAAGCGGGACACTATGAAGAAGAAGAACATACCCTTCAAACCGACTTTCCAACCAATCAATTTTTGTATCGCTGGTTTTTTATATTATTTATCTATTACATAAAGTTTGAAGAATGCTCAGGACCCACGAAGTGGAAGCACGCATCCATTAAAGTGCAAAGGGGAAAGTTGAGAATAAATGAAGGTCAATCAGCAATATTCTCGTAGAGCCTGGTAGGGGCGGCAAAATGTTAACAGCCTACTAGCGGCAAATGTGGAAATCCGCCACTGCTGTGGCAGCTAAGGGGTTAAGAGTTGGGAGTATGTTGTTTTCACCTTTTTTGCTACAAATTCCATGAGGAATCATATTCCGGTGCGTTTATGCGGCAGTTTCCGGACACCCTGTATAGATACCAAGTTTCATAAAAATTAGATCACGAGAAATAAGTTTAACACAATGCACCGACTTGATTTCTTTATCGGCCGTTAATTCGCTTGTTTGTTTTCACCACCCCTTTTAACTTTCCCGGTCACAATAATTAGTTCAGCAGTTTCTATTTTATTTTTTTTGTGTTTTTGTCAAAAGATTTAACCTTTTTCCAATATAAAAAACAATAATTAAAGTTAAGAAAATTCCTGAATACGTGTTTCTAGCATTTGGTCTAAACAGAAAATTTAAAAAGCAAATTTTCTTCCAAAACTACATTTGGTTAATTACGTTAGTAATAAAACGAAAGAATAATGCCAGCAAAATTTTCGGTAAAGACACAATTGAAAAACATTTCTTATGAAATTTCAAGTAACACTCTACTATTACAGCATATCGTCAGACAAATAAATATTTTCTAATCGATTTGTTCTACTAAATCGGCCAACAGGACAACGTCAGAGTTTTGAATGAATTTAACTTAATTCACTCCCCATCTTCAATGCGTTAGCACTTCAGCAATGCCTTTGCCACGTTTTGGGATTCTTATTAAATTGAACGTCTACGAGGGTGTTGAGGAATTCAGGCCATAAATGCCATTACGAATTCCTTGCGACTATTTCCAAACCCATACTGCAATAACGGCACTGCCTGCGTTAGGATTGCGCTATGGTGTGTGGTGAATGTTAGTTGCATGACTTTATATAGTTGACGAGTTAACGAGAGGCAGAAAATATAATGATTCTTTTTTGCGATACTGCTTACTGAAATTAATTTTTTGAACGACCTGGAGAATTTGTTTTTTGTTAATTTTCAAGTATACATTCGAGTATTTAACCGAATTTTTAAAATAACAATTTCCTTTTGTTTCAGATAACAGCTCAACAAAATGATGCACTACAAAAAGGGTAAAAATGTGGAGGAGGAGTTGACCCGTGAAACTATTCCAATTGAATCTTTGCCTTCGGATTATCTATGGATGCATGTAGGAGAAGACACGACTCACGACCATACTTTAGTCTTTAATTTTTATTATTTTCCTTCAATTAAAGGTTAAAGGCGGCACTAAAGTTCCGCAAGTGGTGGATTTTGCGAAAAAAGCCATTGACAATGGTGAACATCGTACGATTGTGTGGAGCGGTTCGGGTGGAGGAATTGGCAAAACAATTTCATGCGTGGAAATTCTAAAGAGAAATTATCCTATTCATCAAGTGACACGTCTTTGCTATCGCAAGTGAGCGTTACAATTGCATTACACATTTACGGATGAAACTTGATGAACGATTTAATTAATTGAATTTTCTATTCTATGTTGCCAGGGTGGAGGAGTATTGGGAGCCTCAAATGCCAGGTCTTGAAGAAATTGTCGCGACAAGACAAATACCATGTATACACATATTGATAACGTTGGATGCGTTGGATACGAACATTTTGGGGTAAGTAGCGAGCATTTTAGTGATGTTCTAAAATTGTTATTATTTTAAAAATGACAAAATTTAAGCCAAAGTCGTAAGTAGGGAATTGAGCCATTCCATTTGAAAAAGTCACATTTTGAGATATTGAAGGATTTGCGTTTTGATATAATATAAAGTCATAGTAGAAATTGATTTTATTTAAAAAAAAATTGTGAAAAAAATGGCCAGAGAGTTGATAGGAGAGAGGGAAATACATATAACTGTTTTGCTTTTTTTTTATTATTTTGGAAACAGTAAAAGCTGCTGAAAAATCGTGCAAGGGTCAATTAAAGCAAAGATAATTTCCTTTGTAATGACGTATAATACTCATGCAAAATTATACCCTAGACAAAAAAAAAGCGATAAATCGATTGAGCGATGCCCGTCTGTCTGTCTGTCTGTCTGTTGCAATACAAACTAGTCCCTCAGTTTTTGAAGCTATCGGGTTAAAATTTGGTACACAAGTTTCTTTTTAGTGTACGCTGTATATATGTCGGAACAAATGGAATCAGACCATGACGTCATGGGGCTGCCATAGAAACCCAAAATCCAAAATTAGGTTCTTCTAAGAAAAACTTTTTTCTTTATAAACCAATCTTAACCAAACTTCACCCAATTGTGTTCCTAGCAAAGCCTCAAAATATATCCAGGGACAGATGGAATCGGAACACGTCATAGGGTTGTGGTAGAAATTATTAACAGAAAAGAATCTTAGGATTAATTAATTGATTTTCATCTACGGACGACCATTTCACCAAACCTATTATGTCACAACATGCATATTGTTGTTGTTGTTGTAGCGATTCAAGAGATTTTTTTTCTTTTTCTTCTCTTGAATCGAAGGGGGTCTTGGCAGCTCTTGGCCGTTTTAACAACGGGTAGCTCCGGGACGATTTACATCGAAGAACCGGCTGCCGTAGGAGCATTTTATGGACAACACAAACATCCATGGGTCACAGTGGGACTCGAACCAACGCACCGGCAACTCAGAGATAGAGTGACATCTCTGCCACTGAGCCACCGAATGCCCCACATGCATATTGGAAAGGGAGGTCGGTTGACACAGCTTTGCATTCGCTGGTTAGTTATATTGAAGAATCTCTTCAGCATAAAGAATACACTATGGTGGTGTTTCTCGATATTGAGGGGGCTTTTAACAATATTGAACCCAGAGCGATCACGGATGCTCTTCTTGATTGGTCCAATCTGCACCCTCGTGGATATGTTACTTACCTCTAGACGTATTCAAAGCAATTTGGGCGCTGTGTCTGTTTGTAAATATGTATCTAGAGGTAGCCCACAGGGAAGGGTTCTATCCCCTCTACTTTGGAATTTAGCGATAAATAAATTACTTTTGAGCTTGGAAGGAATAGGATGCAAAGTCACTGCTTATGCTGATGACGTTGCTATTGCCGTTAGAGGCAAATTTCCTGATACTCTTAGAGGGCTATTAGAGAACGCCTTAGCTATCCTAACGGATTGGGCAGATCTCAGTGGAGTCGGAATTAATCCATCTAAAACGGAATTAGTCCTCTTTACAAGAAAGCGTACAATTCCTAACATTAACCTTACCAGACTAGGAGGCTTTCAACTTGAGCTTTCTGAAGCCGCGAAATTTCTTGGCCTTATCTTTGATAAGCAACTAAAATGGAAGCCCAACATCGAAGAAAGGGTGAATAAAGCTACTATAACACTATACTCGTGTAGGAAAGCTATCGGAAAAACCTGGGGCTTGCAGCCAAAAGTTGTGCATTGGATGTATACCGCTATTGTGCGGCCAGTTTTGCTGTATGGAGTTAGTGTCTAGTGGATAGCACTCAAAACGGCTACCTATTATAAATTTCTGACTAAAGTTCAAACGTTGGCTTCTCTTTTTATTACAGGAGCTTTTCGAACTACTCCTACATTCGGATTAGATATGGTCCTGGGACTGATCCCATTGGACATTTTCGGCCAACGAATGGCTGCTAACGTGGCCTTACGCCTACGTGAAACTTTTGTGTGGCGAGCGCTGAACTATGGGCATTCAGCGATACTTCGTAAGTTTAACCTGCCCCAGCTACTGACTACACTGTTCCCAATTACTTCTTTGGTAGGAACCATTGTAGCTTGATCCCCTCAAGGGAATCTTGGGATAAAAACAGGTACTTGGTCAGTGGATCCATTTCAATCAATACTGATGGTTCCAAGACAGATGCAGGAGTTGGTATAGGAATCCACTCGGATGAATTGAATATTAATTTGTCTTTCGGCTTCTCTAGTTATTGTAGCGTCCTCCAAGCGAAGATCTCCGCGATTTCGGAAGCCCTAACTTGGTTGGGCTGTCACGTCGTCACTGGTAGGGACGTCTTTTTATTCGCAGATAGTCAGGCTGCAATTCGATCAGTTGATTCAGCTCTGACCACATCAAGAACTATTGAGAAGTGTCGCGCAGCACTTAGAGAAATGGGTAGATTCTTCAACATTACGCTATGCTGGATACCGGGCCATAGTGGCTTTGCAGGTAATCGCAATGCAGATGACTTGGCCCGGCATGCGTCAGCAGGTAGAGTTGAAGACGGTTACGCCACCTTGAAAACACCTATTGCGGCTTGCGCATTGATAATAGACACCGCTACAGAACGCGGAACCAACACAAGATGGATCCATGGCTTGACTTGCGCAACGACGAGAATGATCTGGCCAAAACTAGACAGATCCGCTCTACCATGCTACTTTCCTTAAGACAGAAACCATATACGCTGTGTGGTGGGAGTAATAACAGGGCACTGTCCTATTGGTGAGCACGCAAGAAGACTCCAATTTCCTCACAACGACTTTTGCAGAAGTTGTGATGATGAAGAAGAGGAAAAGAGTGTGTATCATTTACTTTGTCACTGCCCCGCCCTGGCTGAGAAACGAATGCGTTTTCTGGGCTCTAGATATTTCTACGATACCGATGATCTTCGGGATGTGAGCCCAATACTGCTCAATAAATATGTTGTGAGCACGGGCTGGTTCCTAGCTTAGGCAGTTAGTAGAGACATGATTCTCTCGGTGGTATCACAATGGACCAAATTCTGGTGTAAGTGCGCTGGATGCAAATCTGGCGGCCCCTGTACCTAACCTAGGTTTAATTCAAGTGTGACTTTACATTTACTATGTATATGGGCTTTTAACAAATTACCTTTTTGCTAATTTACGCACCGGTACATTTTCTTTTTCACTTACATTGATACTAGTAATTTCCATTTGTTTTTAAAAGATAGTGCCCTAAGTCAGTAGTGATTACTTTTGGGCTTGATTCCGAAAACCTGACTGAACTGATATAAACCAACACTTCACAAATATATACATTAAGTACACTTGATCTACTTTTTGTTATTTAGACCAAATTTTGTCCGTTTAAGAGAAATCCGTGTCAGGGGGCTATTTTGTCTGATTTCATGGGAATGTGTTGTTCGGGTTAGAGGGGGTCATCATCACTCATTCTATTAGATCAGGGCAATGCAGGGTGGAGAGGGGGTGGTAAGCAAAAATCAGTCGTCTCAGTCGACACGAGAACGATACCCAAAATATTTCTATTTTTTGTGATTTTTGTTACTTTAAGTCAGTGGCGGCTCGTGCCATCCTAAATTGGGGGTTCACAAATGAAACAAATAAGAGCACCTAATTCTTCAAAATTATGTAAATATCTACCTAACTTCACTAACCCTTTGTACTTGTACTTTGTACCTTTTCAACATTTTTTCAATTGAAGAATTTCCTTCTTGGCTTCATTAGCCGTTTCGTCTATTTTTATACATATAGAGATTTTTTTGTGGTTAATATTATTAAATTTTCGGCCAATAAAAATGATCGAGTTTAGGAAGATACGAAGAGAAATATCTTGAAGGAGATCCCAAAGTGCAACAAATATAAATTAATATTTCATTTCTGCTAATATGGTTACCGATAAAAAACGTTTTTCAATTGACGTTAATTCAATAAATTAAAAATTTAACGATTTTTCAATAATTTCCCGAATAATAGGTACACAATAGTTAATATCAGAGTTCTAGTTCCAAAAGTTAATTTTCGAACCACTTATATCCGAAATTATTTATCAGGAATTATTTTTGAACGGATTTTTAATCAGTGGAGTTTTAAAAGCAACACATTCTAAGGAAAAAGCTCTAAAAGTGTGTACAAAAATTGTGCAACATGGTTTCGAACAGTTTTTAATTACAAAATAATCACGATTTTGTTGATAACACTACATCATCCATACATGTTTCCAAATTCTAAACACATATAAATTTATAAATATTGTTTACTACATAGCCATAATTATTACGAATACATTCGTCATTACTTTCAACTTTATTTTTAAATACATATGTGCCTATACCTTTCCACATAACGAAGCAATTATGTAATACGTAATCATACAGATTAATAAAAACAATGCAAAATGCACTAATTCATAAAAATCAACCGAAAAAACATCACCGATTCTCAAGCTCGCACGCAATTCTTCCACTGTTCGCACATATTTTGTGTGCTCCTATGCCAGCGAGTGTGCTTCGATTGATACTATGGGACATCGCATAGGATTGTATGGAGACGGATGACGGGTACAAGCAACTCTAACCGCACGTGCGATTAGAGAATAGAGATGGCTTGTTGTCTTTGACTTGTGTTAACAGTTTCGGTTATTCTTCGCGGGTTTGAGATAGATGGAATAGATTTTTATTAAAAATTGAATTTTTGTTATATATTTTATGGTAGAAAATTTTACGTAGAGAAGCAATTTTACGATTTGATGGATATGATGAGTGTAGGGGGTTCACGTGCTCATGTGCTCCTAAGGAGTAACCGCCACTGCTTTAAGTGTATCCGGAGTAATTTTCCAGAATTTCTGCTCAAATTGCTGTGTATGGGAGGTACCCTTAGTTTTGATCCGATCGAAATAATTTTCGGTCGAGAGTATAAGAGGGCTTGCCTTAGGCACTCAGCCAAATTTTTGTTGCCTCGCGTAATTTAATGAATAGTTACAGGCATGCCTTCTTGAGAAATGTTAACAGGAGCGTGGGAGTCGTTATTGACCGGATCAAGCTTATTTTTGATATAAATAAAATACATTTAATTGGCAGCGCCAGCCAGTTTTTATCACTCTACCTTTACTCTATTAAAAGTTACATTGCGAAATGTAAATATCAAAAAAATGTAATTCCACAAAATACTTTTGGGTCTAGGATATAATTTTTCATGAAAAGGTCTGGAGTATTACATATCATTGCAAAGGAAATTAAATGTAGTTTATATTGTCACTAGGACATTTTTCGATCGGACTAATAGTATCCTGCAGTCTACTTCGTATCCCCCTCCCCCTTAACGTGAGGCTCAAATTAGTGTAACTTTTTTAGTGCGTACAGAGGGGAGGGTGTGCAACAATTTGGCAGCAAAACTTTCCTCTTTTTTTTATGTTTGGGTCTACAGCTAATAGCATTATATTACAATTCTAAAGCTCGCACGAAATTTTTCCACGCCAGACGCCAGCGAATTTGTTTCAATTGATACTATGGGTATCGTACATCGCATGGCATCGTATGGGACCGAATGGCCGGCACAAGCAACTCTGATCGCACATGCGATTAGAGATTTAGTGGCTTGTTTTGTGTGACTTCTGTTAATTTTTTGTCAATATTTTTTAATAGAAAATTTTACGATTGAATGGTTATGATGAGTGTAGGGTTTCTCGTGCTCATGTGCCCCTAAGGAGTAACCGCCACTGGCTGAGATGGTACCGCCAGAACGGTCGATGTGCCTGGTTGGTTGATTGGAGCATTTAAAAAAAACATGGCAAGGAAATGTCATCGTGTTGATGTTTTGCTGTCCTCTGCAGCAGTTTCCCTAACAAGCTCTATGTTTTCGGCCACTCGTCAAAATCGAGGTCTCCCGCTCTTACAGACAAACAAAAAACTTATTCGTTTTACAAATTGCCAAGTTACTTATTGCCAACCTTGTAGTATGGAAACACCTACATATTCAGTGGTGCCTACACTGACGCAAGGGACTAACATTTGCTATGAGTATCTTCGTCATCGTAGAACTATCGTTAGTGTTGATTCTCCTTACAATACCGTCACGGCGAATTGCTTATTTTTAGTTTTTTTTTTTTTCGTCTGGTTTTCACTACCAGAAAGGCGTGACGTGACACTGTTGTACATCTGTGTAGAATTGTCTAAGGTTTTTAGCAGCTTTCGCCTATGGTGCCCGGGGGCCAGAAAATAGCTATCCTGTACATGCTATCTATGACGGGTTGATGATTGTAAGATCTACAAATTCTGTATTCCACACAAAAGTCTTTATTTTTAGTACGATTTTCGACCGTTTTAAAAAGACTTTTTCATTCGTGGTAATAAAAACATATTTTCGTTTATATATATTTCAGATATCAAGATTCAAAAGCCAAAACGACATTCTGGCTGGAACGTCAAACCAAACCTAAAAGTGACAATAGAAAAGAACTCAAACCCGGTCAAGGACAAAAGAAATCGCAACCGGCTCAAAAGAAATCCCAACCTGGTGGAAGTCGTGAGAATAAGACGCCATCAGCTGAAGGTGAAAGTTCAACGAAAACCAAGAAGAATAAAAAGAATAACAAGGGCAATAAAGATAACAAAAATGTTTCCGCAACTGAAACCCCACCCGCAAACAAATCCAGCTCAGAAAAGGAAACACAAAATTCATCCGATAAGATGGAAACTTGATTTAGTTATTTCACTAAATAAAAATAAAATGTTTTGTTTAAAAAAAAAAAGCGTTTTTATAAAACAATGCAAGATTGACTGATTGACTAATTGGACCACTGAAGAGACCGATCAAATTTGGTTCCATTAGCAGGTGATATTATTATAGAGTATCTAAGATTTGAAAGACACGGGCTCAAGTTCGGTTGTAGCCAGTTTAAACGAAAATTTCAAATATTCTTCAATAGTTGATCGTTTTTTTACGCGCAGATTTATTGTTTAGGATTATGGCAATTCGTCTAGTACTGCTTCAGGCAATTGGAGTCAGCAATCCGTGGTCCATAATCCGATTATAAGGTGGTTTGTAAGGTTAAATGTATGCGAATATATAAAATTTGTCGATTTCATGATTTTCTAATTGTCAGGTTTGCACATTTATGGAATGTGGAACGTGAAGTGTGAAATCTTCTTTCCATTAATCATTGGTTCGTGTATGCAGGCCCGTGCGAAGAGGGGGGCGAAGGGAGCACTAGCCCCGGGCGACTTGTTCCAAGGGGGCGCCTAGGCCAAAGCCTTAGCGTATTTTTTTTTTAGAGAAGTAAGACTTTGTTCTTTAAACTATCATACAGTTTTTGACCTCGTTATACATTTTTTAAGCCCATGCTTTTTTCAATTTTAAATTACAGAAAACCTTTGAGAGTATTTATACACGCTAATTTTTTTACATTTACCAACAATTCAATTTTAAATATTATTGGCACAAAATTTGCAGCTTACTGCCACACACGGACGAATTTAATATTGTAGACCAGCGATTCTTAACCGATGGGACGCGCCCTCTAGGGAGCGCAGGATAAGCTCAAAGTTGCAAGGTATTCCTACGACAAAATGGTGACCAACGAAACTGATAGGAAGCTAGTTTGGAAGTCCACAAAAGGCGCCCACTATATGGAAATCGGAATTGTAAAGAAAAAGTGTTAATACGAGTACATCCACTTTTTAAGTCAAAACTAAAGAGAAAGTCGTAGTCTATCAGTGAGTAAAAACTATAATAAAGCAAAATATGATCGTGAAATTCGTTATCATTAAGAGAATTCCGTTAGACCTTCTGGTCGAAAAATTACATACTTTTCGAATTTTAAATCACATACTTTTCATTCAAAATGGATAGGAAATTAAGAGTCCATATCAACGAAATTCACGATGCGAAATACTTTGCCAAAATTTCTGAAAATGCTCCATCGAAGAAAGATTTCTTTGTTTTGTCGAATCGGAAGTCCAAAATTGGTGAAGGATTGGCAAATGAAAATGAAGACTTACTAAGTCCGACGATCTATATTTGAAATATTGTCGAGCTCAATGCTCCGATAATGGCGCAAATATGGCAGGAAAGTACAGAGGTGTTCAATCCAGTTTAAAACTTCTATTGCACACTTTGTTCCATGTTCCATTTTTCGGAATAATTCAGAGTTTGTTGGTTTTCTTTTCATCATCTCATCTCCCCTCAAATGGTATGTCCTTTTAAGTTATTTGCCTGTATCGCTAAAAAAAACAGAGACATTCGTTGGTCATCGAAACAGTAGGCTGTGTCTACAGTTCATAAGGCAAACGTTTTTTAAGACATTGGCGGATTTAGCATCCAATAAATCTAATGAAGAAACATACAATGGTGCAAAGATGCTTATAACTCAATTAAAAGATTTCCATTTCTTATGTAGGTTGGTTATTTGGAACAAAATCCTTAACGAAATTGATAAAGTTAATAAAATATTACAAAAAAAAAGAACATTAGCGTAGCAATAGCTAGCAACTTAATTGAAGATATTCGTCCATGAACCCATTGAGAAATAAAGGACTTGACACATTACACAACTACAACATTGACCACGCTTAACCTCTGGATATAATCCCAGAATTAGTGAAATTTTAGTTGCGAAAAAAATTTACCATCCTTGAATAAAAATTTTCAAAATATGAACCATTTCGAAATACCGCAACTTATTCATGGCTTTGACTTAGTACCGAGTTGTAAATACATGGAAACGGAGTACAGAATATTTTTGACAATACCCGTGTCTGCTGAACGTTCATTCAGCAAACTCAAAATAATAAAGAATTATTTGAGATCTTCAATGGGCCAAGAACGGTTAACCAATTTATCAATAATATTAATTGAGAATGAAATCTCGAAATAGCTCGATTTAGATAAGATCATGATTTTGCTACAATAAAGGCTCGAAAGATACAGACAATTTAATATAGAGAAGCTGAGAATTTTTTATTTTCTGAACTATGTTTTAATTTGAAAAGCAATATTAATCGTAAATACCATGTTATTATTTTACAACTCTAAGAGTCAGAATGGTATTTTTCGAAATCGAAACTTTTGTTTTAGATTCAAGGTTATTAAAATCTGCTGAATTTACTGTTTATGGTTTCTCAATGTTGTTTTATTATACACGAAGTCAATTTTTACATTAATTCGCTTGGTCCTTGGTCCTAATGTCCTTCGCTGTAACATATTTTCTACTATGTACGTACATCAATTTCGTTAAATACACTACGCACAACAAAATATGGGCCACCAAACTTATTCTCTTTTAAATTCATTTCTATTCTCTAGCGTCCCTGTTCGCTGTAGCTTCGATGAGTTTTATACGATTTACAATAATGGTTTGCTTTAAGGGCGTTTGTATTTCGTATTTTGTCAAAAATGGCATAAAATAGATAATTATTGATATTCACGATCTTTAATTTTATTTGAAAGCAATTTTATTAACTGCTATGATTGTCTTAGCATTTAGACCATTTTAACTGGGCCTTAACAGTTATTATAATTAGGTTATGTTATCGAAAATATACCTTCAAAAGGATACTAGAATAGAGTGTTTGGATTTTGCAAAATTACAGTTGAAATATTATGTTAAGGCTGTCCGGTGCAATTTTTTCAATGAAAATGCTGGGGAATTTCATAAGCTATAATCCGAAAATAAGTTCCATAATTTTTCTCGGCCATTTTGTGTATTATTTTCGATTCTCCGGTCATTTCATCGTAAAAATATCTAATGAATGACTGGGGAATCGAAAAAATACATAAAATGGCCGATAAAAATTATGGATATGGATGTTTACGGATTGCAGCTTATGGAATTCTCCAGCATTTGCGACATGTTCCACGACAATAAGTATGAATTTTCATTGAGGACGCCTTGATCAAAGTGTTGCCCGGGCGCCAAATTGTCTTCGCACGGCTCTGCGTGTATGTGCTGGGGGTACCTACTTTCTCTGTTTTTTTTTTATTAACTCACTAAACCCATGAATGGTGTAAAATAAATAATAACTTACATTTTTAAATATTTATTAAGTGACTAGCAAAAACTGCAAATACAAAGTGATGGGTTTTTTTATTTATAAAATTTTGTCAGCCTCAATGGAAGCGGTTTCCTTTCTCAACTGTTTGCAATCATCTATCGCAAAACTGCAAAAAAAATAGAAAGCATTATCAATTCTTACGTATGAAACAAACCAATAGTACTACCAACCTGTATATAATAAAAGCCAACGGCACACTCGATAAATGCCATAAGGAATGTGCATCAAATGTCCACAAAAACGGTGGAAAGTCTAAATATTCTAAAATGAACGCTGGTCCTAATAAGAGATAAAAGTACAAGATTTTCCGTGAGTATGGACGACGTTTCCATACTATCACTGACCAGATAATCCAACCGACTGCCGAGAAAATTCCTAACAAAAAGGAAAATCAAAACACCAATAACACTGTTTACATTAGTAGACTTAAGACTAATCTACATACCTGTCGTAATATTTGCTCTCATATTGAAGGAATAGTCAAATTGTCCTTCATGCAAATACATGAAATAGTTCATATAGTATGAAAGAAATGAAATTGTAACAAGTACCCGTAAAAGTTTCGACTTATCGAATAAAAATCTAAAATGAAAATTGAATTGTACATGACCACGTTTAAACGATTGTTATGTAAATTTTTCTTACCTCATAACCATACAATAAAGTGTAGCTAAAACTATTGAATATGCAAAAACATAATCGAAAAATTCAGTGAGTATTGTATCACGTGCATGGAAGATCGTTGACCAGAACCAACCGTTCAAACATACCTGAAAAATCATATTCATATCGAATTAATTTATTTAACATTTTGGAATATATCAATTGTCAAACTTACTATTGCAAAAACATGCCACAGTCTATAGCATGGACTATCATTGCGAACTTGCTTACGAAATTTTCGAATTTGATAAAGATGCGCCAGCAAGTTCATAACCGAGAATATCACCGAAGCTGGTTCTTGCAAACCGAACAGGCGTACAAAGGGCCACTGCAATAAAGCAAAGAATCTCCGCAATTATGGCACAACACAGCAATTACCCAAATTTAGTTAAGAGTAATGTAATTATTGAACATACCTTTCCATAAAATTGTGGTACCCTCCAGCCACGTTCAATAAAAGCGGCAACCGTTCTCCACATACACACATCTTGACACTCCTCGCCGCACGACCATTTGAATAATTTATCAAATACATTTTGTTTTTGGGCTAATTTGGAGTAGGACAGGAATTTTATACCATCTGTAATGAAATGGAAAAATTAAACGTTTAAATTGAAGGCAGAAATTGTGGTCCTACTGGCAACCATTGCTTCATTGGAATTTCAAGCCTCTCCGGGGCGGACCAAACCCGTTTGTTACAACAAACGGTCAAGAGTTGCCAAAACGCCTCCCTGGTAAGAGCCTCGAAGGGCTCGATGCAAAAAGGTTGTGTATGTCTGTGTATATGTATGGATTTGATATATGTATGTATGTATATGTTTTTTCGTCATATTGGGAGCATCACATCTCGGCGCGACTGCTCTCAATTCTCCTTCTATGCGCCGGGATTGAAGCAAATCCAGGCCCAGTAAGGGTATGGATGTGTAGTGTCTGCAACCGACGTATCGGTTCGAACGCCAGGGCACTTCAGTGTAGTTGGTATTCGGAGTGGGTGCATTTTAGATGCTCCGGTTTGAGATGGATGGGCCATTACATTGAAGGAACATTTGTTGCACCAGGCTGTAGGTTTACTGGGCAGCCTCGGGTAACACCAGGCCCCTCCCAACGTCCAAAGCCCCCTACTTCCCCCAACAATGTTGCCTTCAATGTTAGACACAGTTTAACTTCTACCCCTCCGCCAGCCATTTTTTTTTGTGCCTATACTGCAGTTCAACTGCAATGGCATCTTAGGGAAAATTTCTGAAATCACAAGCTTCCATCCATCCAAGAGACGAAGTCCACGCAAACACGCCTTTTAGCGTCGAAGGCGAATATATCATCCTACCTAAGGACAGCAAAGGCGCCACAAATTATTCTCACCCTGCAGGTGGACTTGGCTTCCTAATACACAAGTCCGTACATTACAGTGTATTAGATGTAGTTTCAGACGGTACGGCGGAGTTGTAAGCCATCTCAGTTTCGTCAGGGAGCACCAATATTGAAATTTTTAATATCTATATACCACCACATTCTAGCTGTTCATCAGACTATCATTTCAATATTGGTCCTCTTCTTAGTGGAGAGCACAGGATCATTCTTGGCGACTTCAATGACCATCATGAACTCGGGCACTCCGCGCTTCACAACGATGCCAGGGGTCAAGCTATCGCCGAATTTCTGGACGCGTCAGAATTCTGTACCCTCAACGAAGACTCGCCAACTCGTGATGCTAACAATTGTATTAGCTCCCCAGATATTACAATTGTCAGCGCCAGCCTAATGGGTGAGACTTCCTGGGAAACACGTATCGGTCTCCCCTCTGATCACCTCCCAATTATTGTCAGAATTGACAAACCAGCTGACCTGACCAAATCAGAGAAGCCAGCGTTTGTTAACCACAAAAAAGCCAATTGGGAAGGGTTCAAAACTTTTACATCGGCGAAGTTCATCGAGCTACCCCCTCCCTCCCACCATTATACATAATGCCGAACGGAATATTAGGAACGTCATGACCAAAGCTGCGGTACGTTTCATTCTTGCAGGGCGCATTCCAAAGGTTCGACCAAACTTTCCAACAAGTGCCGCAAGGTTAGCCGATGAACGTGACAACATTAGGCGCGCCAACCCTGGTGACCCCAGAATTCGGGAGCTCAACATCGAAATACGACGACAAGTAAAAGACCACAGGAAGGCAAAATGGAACGAGCACCTCAATGACTGTAAACTGAATGAAGGTGCTAGTAAGTTATGGTCTACTGTCCGTGCCCTTTCGAACCCCACAAAAGATAAGGGCAATATAGCCATAACGTTCGGCAAAAAAAAAACAAGCAATCCTCTTCACTGTGCGAACCAGTTCAATAAGCAATTTATTAAACATCCCAAGTCCGATGGCCTCAAGCGCAAAACTAGAAGACGGATTCGCAGACGAATTGTTGACTCCGTACTAATATACACCGTGGACCAGGTTAAGAAAGTCATTGTGAATGCAAACAACTCCAAGGCCCTCGGACCTGATGCCATTTCGATGGCCATGTTAAAACATCTTGACCTTCCAGCTATTGAGTACCTCACAACGGTCTTTAACTTGTCAATGTCCACGCTTGCCATCCCCGACATCTGCAAAATTGGACGCATAGTCCCGTGTCTCAAACCAGGGAAAAGTGCAAAACTCGGAACATCATATAGACCGATAACAATTTTATCACCTGTTGCAAGGACGCTGGAGGCCCGTATCTACCCCACACTTGTATCCCATGCGAAGCTGGAACCCCATCAGCATGGATTGCACAGTAAGACCACCGCTCTTGATGCGATCACTACACGCGTAAGAGACGGATTAAATTAACGTACCCCTTGCCACAGAACCATCTTGGTGGCAATTGACCTAGCAAATGCGTTTGATAAGGTCAATCACTCAATGCTTTTGGCAAACCTACTAACATGCGCATTCCTACACAAGAAAAATCAAATTAGGTGTTCCACAGGGTGGGGTTCTCTCTCCCACTCTGTTTAATATCTACACGGCAGGCCTTCCAACACCACCGGAAGGCATTGAAGTGATTTCCTATGCTGATGACTTCGCCGTTCTCGCTATGGGAGCGGATAGGGATGCGGATGACATGTGCCTCCTTATCAATCGATATCTAGCGAAACTAGAAGCTTTTTTCCACAGCAGAAATCTAACTATCACAGCGTCAAAATCTTCTGCGACCTTCCTCACCATCTGGTCAGGTGACTGTCGGTGGCCGGTTGAGGTACGTATTGGCAACAAACCAGTTCCTACTGTAGCAAATCCTAAAATTCTCGGGCATCACCTTGAGAAAATGATGACTTCAGCCCATCACGCGAAAGCGGTTTGTGAAAAATGCGCAGTAGGAACAAAATTCTTAAAGCACTGGCTGGTAGCACTTGGGGCAAAAACAAAGAAACCATGCTAGCCACTTACAAAGCGGTGGGTCGAGTAGCGGCTGATTTTGCGGCACCAGTTTGGTCGCAATGTCTTTGTAATACAAACTGGGATAAAATTCAAGTCTGCCAAAATGCTGCTCAACGCACAGCCACAAGTGCCTTCCGATGTCTGCCCAGGATCACCTACATCAGGAGACACATTTGATGCCAATACGTGACCACAATCGACTACTCTCAAAACAGTGTCTTGTTGGTTGCTATGGAGAGGGACATCCCAATCGTGACCTTATGGACCGAATTCCCCCACCACCCCACATCAAACGTGGCCTTCAAGACCTTGAGAGAGAGGTTCAGGGTTACAAACGGGATCTTTTCGATGAAGATTCATACCGGGCCGCCATTGCAATGATTCACACTGATGAAGTTAGTCGGTCTATTGCGAGTTTAGGTACGAACAGCGGTTCCACCACCTATTTCGCCTGAGGAGATTGGGCTTCCGAGGGCCACCAGAGTGACTTTAGCCCAACTCCGGTCAGGATTACCTATCTCGTATAGACTCGAGCATACAAAACGAGCCCAAATTGCGCCCCCATTGTGGGAAAATCCCATTGCAGCTGCCACGTTTTTGTCCTTGGAGATCACGGATGAAAACGACGACGAACTATAAATCGAATCCATACAGATACACAGCGGTTCACACCTTTCTGTACCGCTAAAAGAAGAAGAAGAGAGATTTGCTCTGCGATTGCCCAGGACTTCCAGGTCCCGCTACCGCTACCGCGCGTTATGATGTGCGTTTTTGGCAACCTAGAGGATGGGTTGGAGGCGAAAATGGGGTAGCTACTATACTTCCTAAATCTCCCTGACTAGTTCTAGACGCATCTCTACACTCGAAAATAAATTTCACGTAACCTCCACCTTAAAGCAACTTAACGGAGTTTGTAGTCTCAAAACGGCGCATCTTGTACTAATTGGGCTTCTGGCGTGTATCGCCATATCCACCACTTTTACCAACATACCTCTGCATGTTGTTGTACTGTGCCGCAGGTTGGTTATATCAAGGCAGCCGATAATTATAACCACCTGCAAGTACCCTGTAGTTATCCCTCTTCCTTGCGTGTTTTATGTCTATACAGAGTGTCCGGAAACTGCCGCATAAACGCACCGGATTGTGATTCCTCATGTGATTTTCATCAAAAAAGTTGTACGGAACATACCCCCCTAGCTTAACCCTTTGGCTGCCACAGGCATTTGAAGATTTTTGAAAAAATCGTTTTCTTGTACGACTAACTATTTTAGCTCGATTTCGACATACTTTGAATAGATTTTACCAATTGCAGATCTTTAGGAGCAGTGTGAATTGAATTGTATTGAATTCGAGCTAAAGTTAACTCTTGTTTTCTACACTTAACGTATAAAAACTGTTAGAAATAATGAAGCTAGAATAAAATAATGTAAGGAAGAAATGATCGTTAAACTATGCGCCAATTTTAAAAGAATCGTACAAGCCCCTCTCCTTGGCAGAAGTTGGAGAAAATTGAGATGAAAAAATATATTGTTTTTGGGTCACAAAATCACAAAAATTTACTTTGAAGTTCTGTAAAAACCAAACGATTTTAGTGCGGTTAGTTTTATTTTTTAGGTAAATTTGTTGGCTGTAATAATCATCTTACATTGCTATTCTAGCTAGTCTAGTCTAGTTTGAGATATTGAAGTTTTATTCGTACTAGAAAATGATTTTTTCAAAAATCTTCAAATGCATGTGGCAGCTAAAGGGTTAAGCTAATGGGGTATGATGATGGGCAAAGCCCGAAATTTATTGGTTATATAAAACATTAACCCCTTTTTTAATTTTTCGTGGATCAATTGGAGGCAACACAACACCAGCACCTTAATGTTTTTCGATCCCGGCAACTACAAAATCCGTAGTTTATTAAAATTTTAATAAACTGCACGAATAAGGGGATATGTTCCATACAACTTTTTTGCTGGAAATCATATGAGAAATCACAATGCGGTGCGTTTATGCGGCAATTTCCGGACACCCTGTATAGGGTTTTCACTTTAATTTCACCTTTTTGCAAATGGAACTCACTCTTTTGCAAACGGAACTCACCTATGTGCAAATAAATTTAACCCTTTTGCAAATGGAATTCAAACTTTTGCAAATGAAATTCACCATTTACGAAATATAAAAAAAAGGTTAATTAAGAATTGTATTGTAATTCATAATGTTACAACATAATGTATGTATGTAATGTATGCAACATGTAAATTAATATGTAATTCGAAATGGTATGTATGTAGTTCTATAATGGTTCTCCTGCAGCGGCCGCTGGTAGCTTTACGTACATATTCATGTAGTAAAATAATAAAAGTCTCCAGACGTTAAAGTTGTAATAGCCATATTAATATCATCTACTAAATTAGGATGTTTGAAGGATCGCCTAATTATTCCTCGCAGCACACTTAATTTTTGAAAAGACTTTTTCTGTTGGGTTTAGCATCGGGGAATACGGTGGAAGAAAAACAAGTGTATGGCTTGTTCGACCAATAAGTTCTTGAACTTTGTGTGACTTGTGGACACTTGCGTTGTCCATAATTAGCCACACTTGGTCCAGGTTTTCTCCTTCTAATTTCTGCACTAATCCTCGAAGAAAATCACAAAAACTACTCGAGTTCACAGTAGAGCGCTGAATTACTTCATGCTATATAACACCTCGAATATAATTGCCGCAATTACGGAAATATTTCTATTCTATTCTCTATCATTTTCTATTCTCTAACAGCTGGTACCGTCACGCGAGTCGGTGTGTTAACTCTCATATGTAACAGATTGTATACAAAACGGAATATTCTGGGCTACAATTTTTGTATGTACATAGATACCATCTACGAGGTATACCGTCAGGGGAGCACCTAGCCGTTACGGCCTTATCTCCCGGTCCTTCGGGCGGTTTAGACCTTCGGCGTTTTACTGACAAGGTCTTATTGTCAGATGGGGATTTCTTCATCCAGTGAATGCACTCACCTTTAGAAACCCAACCCCGGGGCAGCATCACCAGCTCGATGTCTCGGGTAACAACCTACAGCCACCTCGAGGCCAGCACCTTGATGGACAAGGACGATGGTCCCCTGGGCACACCCATCTCCGAGGTACACTATTCGCTAAAAACTTCTCTATAGCAGGTGTGATCCTCCTTCGGTCCCGACCAGCTAGATAATTGACAATCCAACGAATCTCTTGTGCAGGAAGATGCATATTCAACAAGTTTGCTAAGAGCATTGAATGATTGACCTTATCGAATGCATTTGATAGGCCTATTGCCACCAGAATGGTTCTGTGACAACGACTGCGTCTATTGGTTAGACCTCACGTACAAATTTAGATATATGCACATCCCAGGCTCGTTGGACCTGTGACTACTCGTCTGCTTAAAGCAGACTCATAGCGCTGTTACACATCCGGGTGGCCACTTCAGTATACTAGTCAGCAATGCGGTTCGGGCCGTGTGTTCATCAATCCACAAACTAGTTAGATGTATGCGCGTAGCCATCTTCCACCAAGGCGAAGCCGCCAGCTCCGAAGCTCACACGATTAACCGTATGGTGAACACCCCCCCCCCCCCCCCCCACCAGGGACTATTTATGACTTCCCTCCCGTAAGTTATGGGAGGAGGTCGGTCATGTCAAGAGCTACCCGTACATAACTAGGGGAGCTCGGGAACGTTAGCGCCCGAATCGTCTTTGTACAGATCCACGCCATGGCATATCAACCATACTAGGGGCCTCCCTGCGCTGCTAGGTACGTGGTGTCGCAACTCATCAAAGATCTCTGTCCCACTACACAGCCTTTTTGACTGATGTCACAAAGACCTAGACCCCCTGCGGGATATGTAATGTACACCGGGCCGATTTAAGGGCTCCAGTACACAATCATATTTGGTAATATTTCTATTATAATATGCTTAAGCCTACTTGATTTCGCTTATTGCAAGTCTTAAAAATTTATACTGAATGAATCGAGTAGGCTTAGGCATATGACATACATATCTTCTATATATATAAAAATGGACGTGTATTTGTGTCTGTTGCCAAAAAACTTCTAAACCACTGGACCGATTTGGATGATTCTTTTTTTGTTTTATCCGTCTTACATTGGAGAAGGTTTATGGACCAAAATTTTTTTTTAAAATATCAAAGGAAGTGGTGGTAAATATCGAAATTCCATTTTGTGTGAGAGTAAGTGATTAAACCTACTCGATTCATTCGCCTTAAATTTTTATACGTGTACTAAATGAAATCGAACCGGCTTAAGGATATGATCTTTTCGAAACAGCTGGACCGATTTTTATGAAATTTTGTATACAGTGAAAGCTCCCGTAGGCGGACACTGACGGTTCCATTAATTTTGTCCGGCTACGGGAGATGTCCGCTTGCGGGAGAGGCTGAGTATAGCGAACACCAAAATTATTTAAATGTATTTACCTTTCAGACCCCTTTAAATTCAACATAATTAACAATTGAATATCGGTGTCGGAAATTATTGATATTTTTCAAGATTTTCTACAATTATTCTCAAAATTTCCTCTGCACAAGCGGACGGACATCAGGAGAGACTAAAACTTCAAACTTAAAACCCTTTGTTTGTCTACAAAAATTAGAAAAGTACTTCAGCAAGTTGTTTTGTAGTCATTTCTACCATTAAATCTCTCAAAATGTCGTTGATGAGTAGTCCTAGAATTTACTTTTTGTCCGTTTACGGGAGAGTCGACCTAAAAAATGTACTAGATATTAGTGTCCGCGTCCGGCCAGGGGAGCGTCCGGCTACGGGAACGTATTTTGTTCGAAAATTGTATTGAAAAGCTTGGGACCGAGAAATTTGTCCGGCTACGGGAGGTGTCCGCTTACGGGAGCTGTCCGCGAACGGAGCTTTCACTGTATATCCTTCCTAGGTATGGTAATCGGTCGTAAACTATATTTCATGCCCCGAAGTGCACTCCGCTTCTTTTTATCGTTATTTTACTATTTTGTACAGTAAGTGATTAAACCTACTCGATTCATACGCTTTAAGGATATGATCTTTTCGGAACGGCTTTACCGATTTTTATGAAATTTTGTATATATCTTTGCTAGGTATGGGAATCAGTCGTAAGTTATATTTTATGCCCCAAAGTCCCCCCTCTTCTTTGTATCGTTAATTTAGTATTTTGTACAGTAAGTGATTAAACCTACTCGATTCATACGTTTTAAATTTTTATACGTGTATTAAATGAAATCGAACCGAAGGATATGATAGAAATATGATGATATGACGTAGTGTAATGGAGCCATAATTATCCAGAGAAGTTTAAACTGTATTAGAGGTGGGTACATCAACTGTTAAATACATAAACAACACTGCTTAACACTATTGAGCAACTCTGTCGAAAATTTGTAGTAGGGTAGGCTACCATGGAACACTTGATAACGTCACTTCCAGTATAGGAAAAACTCTTAGGATTATCCTGACGATAAACTGCTTCGTTTTATACAGAAGATAAGAAGGTGTTTGTTTGTTTAATCCATCTTAAGCGCAGTATAGACCTCGGGCGGAATGAAAATGAAATTTTTGTCCGCTGCGATTTTTTCAATGAAAATGCATGCTTACTGTCGTGGAACATGTCGGTAATGATGGGGAATTCCATAAGCAACAATCCGAATATGGTTCCAAAATTTTTCTCGGCCATTTTATGTATTATTTTTCTATTCCCCGGTCATTTCACCGTGGAAAATATCTAATGACGGGGGAATCGAAAAATAATACATAAAATGGCCGAGAAAAATTTTGGAACCATATTCGGATTGTAGCTTATGGAATTCCCCATCATTACCGACATGTTCCACGACAGTAAGCATGCATTTTCATTGAGAAAATCGCAGCGGACAAAAATTTCATTTTCATTCCGCCCGAGGTCTATTCAGGCCTTTACGCTGAAGAAAGTTTACAGACCGAGAAAATTTTGAAAGTCTCAAAGGAAGTGGCGGTAAATTCCATTTTGTATGTATGGAATATTTAGTCATTGGGTCAAAGACAGTGTAACTTAGATAAATGTGACTACGTTTTTGCGAACATTTATCCTGGATGTTGGTCACAGCAATTTCATAATCAGCTACTACTTCGGAAATCCGTTGATACAAGTATATCCGCAATTTTTTAGCGGAGCGACACGGTTGAGGTGTTGCCGAACTCACGACAAAATTACCTAAAAGATCATCGGACCCTCTTCCCGATTCCCCTCTTACGTCGATCCCAATAAATTCAAAATCGCTCATAAAGTTAAATTAGTGTAAAGTTGTGAGCCAAGAGTAGCGAGCACTAGATAAGAGAGCGAGCGAAGCGAGCTCTCTCAGTTAGTTATAATATAAATATGACTGTGTAATAGAGCCCTAAGAATGGATTCGTTTACTATTTATACATATGCCCAATTCAAATCATCTATCACAAGCTGAAGCGCCTGCCTATTAAAATTAATTGATGTTTTTCGTGTTTTTAGTAAACGGTGAATTCGATTTGCAAAAAGGTTAATTTTATTTGCAAAAAGGTGAATATATAGCAAAAGGGTCAAATGCATTTGCAAAAGGGTGAATTTTGTATTTACAAAAGTCCCTTTGCTGGATTTGATCTAATTGGAAAAATAGTACAACAGTTATACAGCAAACGGAATAATCATAAACAGGAATATCTTTGTTATTCACATTTCTTGAAAGAATCAATATTGCACTAGGAAACATCTTACCTGTGGTGCAATTCTCCCGCTGGCATTTAAAACGACATTCTCGGAAGAAATCATTACTATCACCTCCGGATGAGTGAACACCGCTTACGATGACTAACAGTATTAGGGACAATAATATTACACGATTAATTATCATTATTTTATGTTAATTCCCTCACGCACAACTAAACTTTATCACTAATAACATTCTGTCTTGACGACTTCCTTCCGAACCGAAATCCAAATCTCAAAAAAAGCTGAGTTGACATAAAGAAGCCTGTGCGGCGAATTGGAACATTTGAAATAGAAACTATGAAATGGAATAAGTGGAATAAGAACGAAGAACTGACGGTTCTGATCTGATAAGAAAAATAGAAAAATATAAATTAGTTTGACAGTCCTCCCTAATTGGAGATTGGACTGCCGATTCTCGTTGCTGCTGCGGACGGATAATGTGAGAGTCCTCGGCAATTATAGTGATTTCTCAGTAGACGGCCGGACGAAAATGCTTGCCATTACAAAAAGGATTGGGCAACGGAATGCCCAGATGAATGCACTTCTGTTTTCGGTCGAAAACTTAAGGTGAGTGCTTGTAAATTTAATCTAAACTTGTTTGTTTATGTTTCCTCCTTACATAAGTGTCAAGTGTATGAATTTTTTGTTTAATTTTTGAAATGCTTTGAAGGAGAAGAAATGCATCAATTACGTTGAATTTCTAAAGTTATTACGCCTAAAATATTCATCCACGTGCGAGTTTCGATTCATGAATTTCCTCTGAAATTAGTTCACTTCGGCGCAGAACGTATGGCCTTGTCGGACAAGGTCGCAAGCATTGAACTTGCGATACGTTTTCAATGGCGTGATTTTGCAATTTGTTTATTTGTCGATACAGTAGTAATGTGCTTCCTGATGTGCGAAAGAGGGAAATAGGCAAAGAAATGCCACCTTCCTCTTTGCAGCACTGAAAAGAGGAAACTAATTTACAGGGGAAGATTTTGTTTTTTTTTTAATTGACGTAGATGTTCAACGTTTTCTTTCTGGGAAAGGATATAAGTGTATACATACATAGAACGACGTGCGATCTTCTTCTTCTCAATACCGTATAGCCCCATGTGGGGCCATGATGTGTTAACTCAGCCGTTTGTAGGCAATTTCTAGTCAACGTTACATTGCATATCATTTTTCCGCGTGCGATCCCTTAACTGCATTTAAATCTCTGTCCAGACACGTTACCAATTTGGTAGGTCGCTACCAAAGTGTGTGATTGCATGGCTACCATTAAAATGGCAAATTTTAATTAAGATCAAAACACGCTACCATGTTGCATGCCGGGCCGGGCGTGTCTGGACAGATTCATAAATATCGAGAATTCATTAGCGTTTTAAACATACATATTATGCTTGAAACAGATTAGACGTGTTGAATGCTGCCGAAGAAAGCAGTACAATGCATTTTAAATGACTGAAAAGTTTGCTGCTGTTCAACACCAAAAAATATCTCAGCAATTCTTCGGCAGCATTCGACGCATCTAATCTGCGTTCCTATTGCGACCGGGTCTATAAACCGGAACGACTCATGCTATCCAGCATGAGATATAAAATCAAAGGCACACAGCTTCCTTGACTACTTTATTTGGACTGCAATTATAATGATTCTCTTAACCTAATTTATACTATTTCTTATCACTAAGATACATAATATATGTACTTATCAAGTATCTATACCTACATGGGATCTGTTGACCACATGTGGCATATGGACTTAAGGTCCACGGGGTCATAAAATATTCGATGCATATACAACTCAATGCATCTGCACCATTTGTGCATTTTATGACTCTCGTCTTATGAAGGTTTGATAACCAAATGTATCTTTCTGGTTGGTACATAACTCATGGCCAAGGGTCGCAAAGACCCCCTTCGACGCAAGGAGGAGGAGGAAACTATGTGTTTTATTCATACCGTTTTTATCCTTTTTCGCCGGCGCAGCTGCTCCTCACATTGCTACTACATGCCGGCATCGAATCGAACCCAGGTCCATGGATATGCTGTGTCAGCGGAAATATGATTTGGACCAATGTACAATCGTCGGTTGAATGCACGTGCTGTGGAGAATGGGTCCACTTAAAAAAATTCTCGGGACTTACTCATCTGAGTCAATGGGGCTCAACGTATACTGCGAGCAGGTGTAGAGGTAGAGGACAACGCTCATCATCTAACTCCTCTCAACAGCCGATCAGCCAATGTTGTCAATAATTATCACCCTCTACCCCTGCAAACGCTGTCCGACCTGTCCCACCAATACCGAATTTGACCCCAGCTCCACGAACCATCGACGTGAACTACTCCACCACTAAAATCGTCCAAATTAATTGCAACGGACTCCAGAATAAAATCGCCGAGCTAACAGAATTGATGGACAGACACCACATCCAGATAGCAGCTGTTCAGGAGACTAAACTCAACTCCAATAATTCTCTTAGCTCATATGGGAATTATCATGTTGTAGTAGCGGTGCAGAAAGGCGTGGGAATTATCATCGTCACTTCCGCCGATAACACCATTGAACAACAGGCGATAACCGTCAAATCAGGAAATATTGACTTTGAAACAACATATACATTTCTCCAGCCTCCAGCTACCTCTTCGTCAGAGGTAATATCATCGCCTATCGACTGGATGCATCCGATTTCTGTCCCTTCAACGACGATAAACCGACTCGTATCACTGGATCATGCGCCAGCTCGCCTGATATTTCCATCACTAGCGCTGGACTTATCAATGACATCACATGGGAACCAATCCTCACTATGTATTCTGATCACTTACCAATTGTACTAACGCTGGATATGCCGTCTAATTTCGTCCATCCCGACAAGAAAACGTACACTAACTTCAACAAAGCTGACTGGTGATAGCTTTAAAAGGTTCACTAGCGAGGCTTTTGCTAGTCTTACCCTCCCCCCAAGTGATGAACGCCGAAAAACAACTGAGACGGATAATTCTCACTGCATCCAAGAGATTCATTCCAGCTGGCCGCATTCCCAGACTTCCTAACTTCCCAACAGCTGCGGCAAAATTAGCTAAACCAAGGATCAGCTAAGGAGTGCAGACCCAAGTGATCCACGCATTGGTGACCTTAACGCAGTCATCGTTGAGCAAGTCAATGACCACAGGAGAGGTAAATGGTAATGGTACTCGCACCTCCAAAATCTTAATACCACCACAGGTGTGAGTAAACTATGGAATACAGTAAGATCCCCATCAAACCCCACTACAGCACAAGGAAGCGTCGCTATCGAGTTTCGCAACTCTACTGTGTTGGCTCACACGAGCCATCCGAAACACCACCTTAGATGAACACCTACAAATCACCATCATAGAAGTCGCCAATGCCATAACGAACGCTAAAAACTCGAAAAGCGCTTGGTCCGGACGGTATACCAATGATAATGCTAAAACACCTTGTCACGTCGGCGATAGAGTATATCTCTGCCACGATGAACCTTTCGCTTCGAGCATTCATCATACCAGAGATTTGGAATAAGGGCCGCATCATTCCATTACCCAAACCTGGTAAACAACAGTCTTTAGGAGAAGCCTACCACGCTTTTATCTCCTGCGGCAAAAATACTGGAATCGCTTACACATAAAACTCTTGCAACGCACATACAACTCGACAATCACCAACACGGCTTTAGGAAAATGCATAGCACCACTATTGCATTAGACCGAATCGTGTCCAAGGTCTTTAATGGAATTAACCAGCAGAAGCCGTTGAAGCGCACCATCCTAGTGGCATTAGAATTGTCGAAAGCGGTTGATACGGTGAATCACTCGTTCTTACTGACGGATCTTCGTAACACATCCACACCGTCACATACAGTAAAATGGGTTGCAAACTACCTTTGCCGGACGTCAATCCAGTACGGAGTTTAGAAATGGAAAATTGAAACTAAGAAGGATCAAACAAGGAGTACCACAAGGTGGAGTCTTATCCCCACCTTGTTTAATCTCTACATGTCAGGGCTTCCCACCCCACCCGAAGAAATAGGACATAATATCCTACCTACGCTGACGACTGTACCATCATAACATCCGGCAACGATATTTCTGACATTTGCGACCTAATTAATGGTTACTTGGAAGACCTCCATATCTTCTTCAACGGCAAGAATCTGAAGCTATGAAAGTAAACAACACCGTAGTCCCCACTGTGCGTCACCCCAAAATCCTCAGCGTCGCAATTGACAATCATGGCATTTTCAACAGCCACGCCAACAATTTATGTGACAAAATGAAAACCAGGAACAAAATTCTAAAATCTCTTTGCTGGCAGCAAATGGGCAACAAAAAGGAGACGTTGCTTACCACATATAAAGCCATCGGTCGTTCTGTGATAAATTATGCAGCACCCATATGGACGAATAATCTCTGCAACACCCAATGGAAGCGGATTCAAACGTGTCAGAATGCAGCGATGCGTTCAATTACTGGATGTGTACGCATGACATCTCAAGATCACCTTCACCAAGAGACAAAGCTGCTGAAAAGTTACAATGAGCTTCTCGCTAAGCAATATCTTGTTAGTTGCTATCGTAATGAACACCCGAACCACGATCTTATAGACAAAACCCCACCGCCACGTCACGTAAGACGTTCGCTAAGGGGCAAGGAAAGGTCCAAAGATTCAAAAGAGTTCCCCTCGATAACACCAACACTTTCAAGGCGAGCAATTGCATACTAGCGAGGTAATCAAAGCCACGAATGATCTGTCGGAAAATCGTGTCCTACACGTTCGACCACCTGACGAAGACAAGCTACCTAGAGCCACACGTACCACCTTGGATCAGCTTCGCTCAGGATGGTGCTCGAGACTAAATTCATTTTGGTCTCGCATCGATAGCACCATTGCATCATCTTTTCGACTGTGCAGCCGCACCTAACACCCATCCCGCTCTTGGAAAATTCCATGGAGGTGGCAATCTTCCTAGGTCTCGAACTGGAAGAGAGGTGGCCAACGATTTACGAATAACGACGCTAGCCCCCCCCCCCCCCTTACTTGTGCCGCTACAACAACAACAACGCATCTAATCTGTTTCCAGCATTAGCCTATTTATTTAGAAATCGATACATAGTATTAAAATATGGAAGTAATGTATTTTATTTCGCCTATTTTAGCGGATTTCAACAACGATTTTTACTAACAATCGCCGGAGTTACAAACAAGAGAAGAGAATATACCAAAAAGGAATTGCTGGGGTAAGTTCATACAATACAATCAAACACGGAATTCGGCGCTCTAATTCTTTCAAATAATTTCCACTTTCAGCTATTCCATGCATGAAATGTACGAAGTTGTCTCCGACGTGTCCAACTACTATAAATTCGTGCCCTACGTAAAGAAATCTCTAGTCCATAATCGCAAAGATAATCAATTTAAGGCCGATCTAATTGTTGGCTTTCCGCCTTTTGAACAAAAATACACATCCCTGTGCACCCTGAAGAAACCATTTCGCGTTCAATCGATCAGTAAAGATGCCCAACTCTTTCATCATCTATATAACGATTGGCGTTTCAGTCCCGGCCTAAAAGATATTCCCGATTCGTGCGTGTTGGACTTTCACGTTTCGTTCGAATTCAAATCCTTGCTGTACAGCAATATAGCGAATTTATTTTTCGATTTGGTGTGCGATAAAATGGAGCATGCCTTTATATTGGAGGCGGAACGACGGTTTGGTAGACCGTCAATACGATCGCATATTTTAGCGTCGCACAAGTCATGACGAAAGTAATTTAATTAGGAAAATGAGAGAGAGATGAATGTATATAAATGTAAAAAGTTTGTTTTTGCTTTGACACTGTGTACATACATTAAGCGCAGGAAGATCGAAGATTATGTTTTACGTTCTGTTTTTATTTATTGAGCCAGAATAAGGCTTCGAATGTGGGATGTTTACCGAGTATTGTAATCGCTAAGAGATATGTACAAATTCACGCACCGATCATGAATAAAACGAGTATTTAATAATTTAGTTTTGCAACTTGCGGAAGTCCTTTTCTGTCTAACATAACTGAGAGGGTCAACCTCATTGTCATTTTCTGCTTAATTTACCATGTTTTTCTATTATGTATTATGTCGTAGCCTCCCCTATGTAGTGATTTTTAAATGACGTCGACACTGATCTGGGGCCCTATCATGTAACTCGAAACGAAAGCGAAAGTGCCCACACTTTCGTATTCGATTCGAAAGCAATTTGGTATCATGTAACTCGTTCGTTTCGAGTATTTGGTATTGCCTCATTAATGTAGAAAATTTCCCTTAGTGTGCTAGATTCAATCGACGGTCGAATGTCAAATAGAAAATATGTTTGTGTTCAGGCTCAATTTTTACTGCTTTAAACTTAATTAAACAATTCAATTTAAGCCAAAAGTGTCGAATTAATAATATTATTAATTAATTAATTAATAGTAGAATTAGTTAATATTTAAAAAAAAAGTGAAAAAATTTCTAAATAAAAAGTGCGAGACTTGAGTGGGATTTGACCTCATGACCAAATTCCGGAACACGAGAAAGCATTCCCCCAGCGATGACCAGGGCCGGATTTCCCATATGGGCAACCTGGGCTACTGCCCGGGGCAGCAGAATTTGAGGGGCGGCAAATTCTTAAATTTTTTCATTTGTCTAAAATTATGGGAAAAATAGATTTTGACAATTCAAACATAATTGTAGAAAATAGTTTGCTTTTTTAATTTATTCTAGTTAGATGTACATATTCGTCCTAATTCAAAGCAAATAATCGCAACCTCAACTCAAATTATAATGTGATTCCGCCTCCAAAACTTAGGACTACTCAAAATTTTTGCTTGAAGCATACACTCATTCACTCTGAATGGCGTGGCGGCCTTTAGTTCAGGAGTATATTTAGAGTAGGAGTATAAATCATCTTTGGCTTCACTTTAAACATTATGCCTGAAGACACATTAAATGATATAAGTACGCTAGAACTTGGCTGCCATCTCCTGTTTTCAAGCCTCTAAAATTGAAAAAAAAAAAAAGAAAAATATTTTTGGTGATAGCGATCCTTTGGAAAGTTCAAAACGCCCCCAAGCAAGTAAATCATCTAACCACACATTTTCGTGTGTTCAATTACTTCTTAAATTTGTCCCCACATCAAATTCGCTGGGAAGCAAGGATTTGGTTTCGGGAGAGGTCCAAGTCTCAATATTAGAAATGCGGCATTGGCTATCAAATTTTTGAGTTTCTATCGGGTTTAACTAAATTTTTAAGAATTTTTACGCTTAAATTTTCGGATTTGCAATTTTTTTCAGAGAAAAACGGGAAATTCCACTTAAAATTAAAAAAAATATTTAAAATAGTTGAAATCAGGAAAATCTAGAACTCTTTAGGCACCGAATGATTTTTGGTGAATAGCATCAGTAAATGCTCTCCCAATTCGTTTTCGTTATCTTTATCACCGAACACAAATTAGGTCAAGGTGTAAGCTTTCTTAATTTTGGATTTTTTCGGTAGGACGTTTTCTGGTTAAATATAATGCTAATATAGGAAATTTCATTTGTTGGGGTAATTCGCAAATTATTTCCAAAACGATGGAAAGAAAAAATTTAGAAAACAGGAACGCATTTCTAAAAAGGTGAAAAACCGAATGTAATAAGAATTGTACAGTTTTCTATGTTATCATTGGAGTTTTCAATCATTCCTAAAACATTTTTGGGAGGTGCACGGAACACCTGGATTCCTCCCCTGGGAAGCAACATAAAAAAATTTCAAGCAAACAAAATAAGCTTACTGGTGAAATATATTAAATTTTCAATTTTTCACATACGCCCGCTAACGTATTGCCTACATTTCCTTTTTGAGCTGACAACTGCTACCCTCAAACTTATCTGGTGGCGGAGGGCGGAAAATTCGTTATTGCCCAGGGGCGCCATAGAGGCTAAATCCGGCCCTGACGATGACCAATAAAATAAAGAATATTCTTTAAAATTATATGAATAAAATTTTACTATTTATACATCGAAACCATTATTTAACTTTTCTCCCCATTTTTGAAGTTATCGATAAGCTCCAAGAAAAATATATGTTTCTTTCCATCAAACGAACTAGTTACAACAAATATACAGAGATTATATTTGTTCGCACACAATTATAAGCGCAATACATTGTCCTAAAGGCGTACTACTTTATGTTAAGAAGTCCATTATGCTTTAGTTTATAATTAAAACCCGGTTTTAACATCTGAAAACCTTTTTTGCAAGTTAAAAATGCATATAGCGATAGCTTCTCGAGAGTGGTCTATCTCTCGAATAAATTTTCGATGCAATTCTTTCATATTCTCCAACGTTTTCGAATTACATGATAGGGGACTTTCGTTTTCGTATGGTCAAATTCGAAAGTCAATTCGTTTTCGAGTTACATGATACCACTTTGTCCAAATCGAAAGGAATCGCTTTCGAATCGAATTACATGATAGGGCCCCTGTTTTGTGCAAGGGTAGTGTATGTTGTGCCGACTAGTTTTCGCATTCCATGGTCCATAATAGTTGCGTTTTTTCGCTATCGCAGTTAACTCTGACTCAAAAAAAACGACCGTGTGCAACTTCCCGGTTAAGATCAGCTGCTCGGCCAATCAGTTGTTTTGCATCTTTATCTCACTCTCGTCGGCTTATTTTTTAGATTTGGTGGATTTCATCACAAGATGATTATTGCTTTGCAAAATCTTTTCTCGTGATGAGAAAAACTCTCACATTTGGTTTGAAAAAACAAATTCCCTCCTATTTCCCCTATGCGTCCGCCATCTACATTTGATTAATCTAAGCTCTATCCCGTATAGGGTAGTTGCACGCGTGAACTTTACCTAAGTGTCATTGTTTTTATATGAAGTTCTAACCAAACATGCACGGGATAAACACAATAAAACGTGCCTATTTTTTAAATATGGAGTTCGTTACCGAAACCTGCACGGGATGTAGTAAGTAACGAACCTATCGTCTCAGATTCGGGAGTCTTCGTGGTTTTTTATCACCTCTATGGTTCCAATGGGGTGTCAGTTATGCTCGCTAGATGTCTAACCCATTGCCACTTTACATTCGTGCTAATATCTGCGTTTTCGCAGATGAAGAACCTAGTACATACATGAGAAATTCGGGAGTCTTCGTGGTTTTTTATCACCTCTATGGTTCCAATGGGGTGTCAGTTATGCTCGCTAGATGTCTAACCCATTGCCACTTTACATTCGTGCTAATATCTGCGTTTTCGCAGGTGAAGAACCTAGTACATACATGAGAATGAGATTGCATAATGAGGTAAAAAAAAAATTCTTAATGCTTTTTTTTTGGTGCTGAGCACGATTCCATAACTTCCCCATAAAATTTCGTTGCGAAACAGGGTCAAAATAAAAATAAACTTCAATAGTAGCGATACCGCTTAACGAATTTTGTAGATTTATTTCGCGTTGAACCATGTTTTCTCTAACATTTTCATGGACAGTGTTTCGCCGAAATGTACAGTTTCAGAGTTATAAGCCAAAAAAGGAAAAAACACCGAAAATTTTCGTGGGAAGGTCCGGATTCGAACTCAGCACCCCAAAAAAACACAAGAAACAAAAAAAAATCCCCACCACATTTTGCAATCTGAAATCACGTTATGATTACACTACAGCGTTGGTTTGCAGTCTCTCTTCTGTTGTTGTTGTAGCGGCGCAAGAGAGGGGGGGGGGGGGGGGGGAAACTTGTATCATCATTCATAAATCGTAGGCATCCTCTCCTCAAGGTCAAGACCTAAGAAGATCGCAACTTCGATGGGGTTCTCCCATAGTGCTATAGGTGTTAGATGCGTAGGTGCGGCAGTGCAGTCAAATATATGATCCACGTCGTGTGAGCTGGCTCCACCTGCTGGACAAATATTTCCAATGCTGTTGTCAATGCGTGACCAAAACGAATTTAGTCTGGAGCAAAATCCAGAACGAAGCTGAGCCAAGGTGGTACGTGTGGCTCTCGGTTGTTGTTGTTCGTCGGCTGAGATGTCGGGTGGCTGTAGCTGGAGAACGGTTGTGACTAAGAGAAAAAGACTTAATATCCATTGTTTGGGAGCGAGACCTTTCGATTGACTTCAATTTCACTAAACGTTACGGAAACTCATCCCGTACTGAAATCCATTTTGTGGGTTGTAGTGGAGAAAAAGAGTTCAGATCCGCTCCTAGGGCGTCAAGACCTTTAGCGACAAAAAATAATAAAAAGTGTCCGTTTTTGGCACCGAGTGTATGTATTTAGTTTTATATTGCCAGCTCTAAGGAATCTAATTATTTTCCATCATGTGACAGTCTTAGAGGTTGCCTGAATTCATAATATATTTTTCAATTATTCTTTTGAGCTCTAAAGAGTATCCGCTCCTCCATAAGCAGTCCAAACATCTTTCTAAGAAGTAAATGAACTGCAATTTTTTGCTACTTCTGCCGGAAACTAATTATTCGACAAATTAGTGTGATTTGTCACCAAGCCTGTATATTATATATACATACATATGTATGTATATACATATGCACTTCTTTTTGTTGCAAATAATACTTTTGGTTTAACCCTATGTCATACGTTTTAAGAATCGGCGCTACCGCATATTCTGCAGTGACGCCTATACTATAAATCAGATCTCTTTGTTCCTTAAGTCGATCAATAAATGAGGACTAATTCACCAAAACCTGTAAGCAATTCTTGAAGTTAATACCAATTTCAATCGGGCCGGATTCATAAGAAACGTTAATTAGTGGACAATCATCGAGTCAAAGAAAGAACAACTTCAAATTATCCATATCGAACGAGTCAGATAAAAAAAGATTCGTTGCTTCAATTTGGCTTTATTCGACCTCCATAAGACGTAGCAATTGGGGAGTACCAATCCGGCAACGTGTGGCACGCTGGTCTTCATATTTGCATCCTTCGCAGCATATCGTTCAGTTCGCAAAACAATTTTGCTTCATAGTTTGACAAAACTCTAATCATAATTTTATAGCTATGAAAAAATCAAGTACTCATACCTTGATGCGTTTCATAGAGATGTATGTATGAATTGTATAAATCATAGATCCCTTTTCAATAAATTTCATTATGTGAAAATATTTTCAGGAATTGGACGTATGGTAAGTTTTTTGTGAAAATATTAATAATTTATTAATATAATTATATTTTTAGAATATAATTGGATAGAGAGAAAGAAGAAGATAGAAGAAGAAGAATAGTGGAAGAAAAGTGAAGAAAAGGTTGAAAAAAGTGATAAAAAAGGTAAAAAATTTAAAAATAATTATTGAGATTTGTAAAAGATTAATAATATTGGTATTTCATTTGTTTTAGCAAGAAATAGAAGAAAATAGAAAAGAAAAATAAGAGAGGAGGAGTTAATAAATAAGGAAGGAGAAGAAAAATTGAAGAAAAAGTAGAGTAAGATATTGAAATATAATTAGTGTTAAATTTTGTGAAAATAGTGTTTTAGTTAGTGGGTAATTATGACTTATTTCGGAAATATGAATTTAATGTATATTTTTATTATAAGACCTTTTTGTTTATACTTTTATATGGGGTATTTTAGATTTATGATGAGATTTATTGAACATGTGGTAGGGGGGATAAGGATTTTATATTACATAGATTGTTTACATAAATATTTGTTGTTAGGAGTAGCAGTTAAAGGAATTTTGGAAGAAATTTATATTATATATAGTAATTTTAAATTAGGATATTTAATTTATATAAATATTAGATTTGGTTATTATATTATTAGATTTTTGTTAGATTTAATTAGTATAGTTTGTAGTTTAGTAGTTAGGTATATTATTAATTTTATAATTTTTGAATTTTTGTATAGTTTCTGGGTGTTATATTTTGTAGTATGTGTGGTAGTAATGGTAGTTTTTGTCTTCTATTTAATTTGTTATTGTATTTTATATATTTTTGGTAGGTATAATGGGTTAATTTAGGTGAATTATTAGAATTTAATAATATATTTTGTTGTTGTTGTAATTATTAGTTAGAATTATTAGTATATGTAGTTTAAAAATTAGGTAGTAAGAAAATTTGAAGTAGTTAGTGTAGAAAATGTGGTTTTTTCCTAACAACCTATTAAAAGATTTATGTTTCCTAAAATGATTGAAATTGTAATTTGTTGAAATTAGAATTTTGTTAGTTTGCATGAGTAAATTGTTTTGGGAAACATAAATCTTAACTATAGTGGGTTATTTAACTTACAAATAAAGTAAATTTTCAACTTGAAGAATTTAATTTAAAATTTAAATAAAAAAAAATATGTTACCAAAAATATATTAAAAAAAATTAAAAAAAAATAATTTTAAAAATGTTTATGAAATACATATATATTTTTGGTAACGTTAAATTAAAGCTTTTATTTGTCGAGTCATTTTATCAATGAGATATTTGCATTTATTGAAGATGGAGAATATGATATCAGTTTTTAATAGAAATTGTTGGAAATTGATATCATATTCTTTAACTTCAAAGAATAGTGAAATCGGAATTGAAAGCTTGACTCGACATTCAGGAGCATTAAAAGTGACGTTATTAAAAATATAAAAAATTATTTAAATTGGTAAAAATAATAAAAAATAATAAATTGATAAAAAATTATATTTTTGGTAACATAGTTAATTTGAATTAATAGTGAAATATTTTTTTTAAATAGAAAAAAGTTGAAAATTTACTTTGTAAGTGTAACCTAATGTAGTTAGATAGGTTGTTAGGTTTTTCCACATAACCACACACACACACACAATCTTTTTTTACGATCGTGTTTTTTGTCAAATCAGTATGCTGACTAAAATCTCCTCACTCTTCTTTACCACATTATGGACTACTCTGCTTAACAGAATTGCGAACCCACGCTGTCCAAAAATTGTTATTTCAACTCGTTCTATAGATTGTTGAACTTCCAATTAATCTGTCAAAAAATTGGTTACCATTTCAGGCAACAAGTATCAGGAGCAGAAGCTGACCCATGTATTTGTTCATTAACGAGATGCGAACTTAACCATATTTGCGAAGTCCGGAAAGAGTACCAAGAGATCAATGTGAAACGGAACGTGAAAGGTTTGGATGCATAGAAGCGTCGAGTGCGCAGGAGTGTATCGGTCCGCATACGAAGAACCCGCCAACAGTCAAATCATTGGAACATTTTAATTATTGCATTTGATAAAATTGATATTTTTCTGATTAAATGTAAAAAAATAATTATGTAATCTTATATAAATTTTATGAAAATATGAAATGGTTTCCAGAAGATTTTATGCAGTGTATATTCTTTATCATTTAGCGGAATGTAGATGCAATGATAGGAATGGCGCGCAACTACATTGCATATTACTGGATCTTGGAGAGGGCTTCTTCTTTTAGCGGTGCAGAAAGGTATGAAACCTCTGTGATTTATGGTTCGTCAACGTTTGTGTCCGTGAGGTCTAAGGACAAAAACATAGCTGCTGCGATAGGGTTTTCCCACAGCGATATAGGGGTAAGATCAGTGGGCGCAGCGGGGCATTGAAACAAATGACCCACATCATGAGGAGTACCATTGCAGTTTGGACAAATGTTTTGGATGTCCGGGTTTATACTTAAGGCGTGAACAAAAGCCCGACCGAAGTTGAGCTAGTGTTACTCTAGTGGCTCTCGGGAGCCTAATCTCCTCAGGCGAAATTGGTGGTGGGCGCTCTGAGAGGACTCTATTCGCACCTAAGGTCGCAATAGACCGACTCACTTCTTCAGTGTGGATCGCTGCGATGGCGGCTCGGTATGTAACTTCATGGTAAGGGTCCCGTTTGTATCCCTGAACCTCTCTCTCAAGGTCTCGTAAACCACGCCTGACATGTCGTGGTGGAGGAATTCGGTCCATGAGATGATTATTGGGATGATCCTCACGATAGCAACCAACAAGATACTGTTTTGAGAGTAGGAGATTGTGGTCACGTATTGGCATCAATTTTGTCTCCTGATGTAAGTGATCCTGGGCAGACTCGCCTAGGATGACCCTGTGCTCTCCGGAAAGGAGAGGACCAATATCGAAATGATAGCCAGAACGGCAACTAGATTGCGGTGGAATATACACGTTAAAAATGTCGATATTAGTACTCCCTGATGGAACTGCAAGTTCGTTTCGAGCTTGTTGCTGAGCTGTTGCACTGATTTTTTTTAAATTTTGGTAAACGTTAAGGCTGAGTCCCATTAGACCCTCCACCAAATATTACTTCGATCGGATTAAAACAAAGGGTACCTCCCATACAAATTATTCAAATTCAATGCCACTAGTTTATTAAGAAATAAGGGAACAAGTCAACCAAAATTAAAGTTTTGCTCGTAGGCAATTTTAGGGAGGTACCCTTTGTTTTAATCCGATCAAAGTAATATTTGGTGGAGGGTCTAATGGGACTTAGCCTTAACGTTTACCAAAATTTTTCCCGCCTGCTGTGATTCGGCGAAAAGTTACAGGCATGTCTTTTTTTAAATGTTAATAGGGAGTATAGGGGAATGCTTTGTCGGGGCAGCCTGAGTCTCCGTGTGGGACAGCTATATATTGTTAGGAATAGTTATCCAAATTACCATGGCTCCAATTCAATTACTTCAGGAGCTAAAGCGCCAAATGTAACTATCAAAAAATCTAAAATACACCAAATGTTTTAAGGTCTAGTATATAATCTGCCAAGAGAAGGTATATGATATAATATATCATTAGAAAGGAATTTTTGTGTAGTTTAAATCGTCCTCAGATCATTTTGCTGTAAATGTTACAGTTAACAAGATATTGGCGAAAAATCATAATTTCACCCCTTTGCCACCCCCTCCCCCCCAAATGTGACGCGCAAAAAAGTCTAACTTTTTACTGCGTAATGCGGTCAGGCCATAGAACAATTTGGCATCAAAAGTCAGCTCTTTTTTTGGATGTTTGGGTTTCATCATTTTTTCAGCTAAAATCACCATACTAATATAAATGCTTAAAAATTCCTTTTTCATATGATTTGTATATTTATTATGGTTGTGACAAACAGGGCCGGATTTACCCTCTGTAGCGCCCCTGGGCAGTAGTGGAGTCGCCGCCCTCCGTCACTAGTTTACTCTTTAGAGCTCTAAAGAGTATCCGCTCCTCCATAAGCAGTCCAAACATCTTTCTAAGAAGTAAATGAACTGCAATTTTTTGCTACTTCTGCCGGAAACTAACGTATGTCAAAAAAAAATTGTACACCTCACATGAATGTGACTGATCTACTTTCAGCTTAAACTAGTGACGGAGGGCGGCGACTCCACTACTGCCCAGGGGCGCTACAGAGGGTAAATCCGGCCCTGTTTGTCACAACCATAATAAATATACAAATCATATGAAAAAGGAATTTTTAAGCATTTATATTAGTATGGTGATTTTAGCTGAAAAAATGATGAAACCCAAACATCCAAAAAAAGAGCTGACTTTTGATGCCAAATTGTTCTATGGCCTGACCGCATTACGCAGTAAAAAGTTAGACTTTTTTGCGCGTCACATTTGGGGGGGAGGGGGTGGCAAAGGGGTGAAATTATGATTTTTCGCCAATATCTTGTTAACTGTAACATTTACAGCAAAATGATCTGAGGACGATTTAAACTACACAAAAATTCCTTTCTAATGATATATTATATCATATACCTTCTCTTGGCAGATTATATACTAGACCTTAAAACATTTGGTGTATTTTAGATTTTTTGATAGTTACATTTGGCGCTTTAGCTCCTGAAGTAATTGAATTGGAGCCATGGTAATTTGGATAACTATTCCTAACAATATATAGCTGTCCCACACGGAGACTCAGGCTGCCCCGACAAAGCATTCCCCTATACTCCCTATTAACATTTAAAAAAAGACATGCCTGTAACTTTTCGCCGAATCACAGCAGGCGGGAAAAATTTTGGTAAACGTTAAGGCTAAGTCCCATTAGACCCTCCACCAAATATTACTTTGATCGGATTAAAACAAAGGGTACCTCCCTAAAATTGCCTACGAGCAAAACTTTAATTTTGGTTGACTTGTTCCCTTATTTCTTAATAAACTAGTGGCATTGAATTTGAATAATTTGTATGGGAGGTACCCTTTGTTTTAATCCGATCGAAGTAATATTTGGTGGAGGGTCTAATGGGACTCAGCCTTAACGTTTACCAAAATTTAAAAAAAATCAGTGCAACAGCTCAGCAACAAGCTCGAAACGAACTTGCAGTTCCATCAGGGAGTACTAATATCGACATTTTTAACGTGTATATTCCACCGCAATCTAGTTGCCGTTCTGGCTATCATTTCGATATTGGTCCTCTCCTTTCCGGAGAGCACAGGGTCATCCTAGGCGAGTCTGCCCAGGATCACTTACATCAGGAGACAAAATTGATGCCAATACGTGACCACAATCTCCTACTCTCAAAACAGTATCTTGTTGGTTGCTATCGTGAGGATCATCCCAATAATCATCTCATGGACCGAATTCCTCCACCACGACATGTCAGGCGTGGTTTACGAGACCTTGAGAGAGAGGTTCAGGGATACAAACGGGACCCTTACCATGAAGTTACATACCGAGCCGCCATCGCAGCGATCCACACTGAAGAAGTGAGTCGGTCTATTGCGACCTTAGGTGCGAATAGAGTCCTCTCAGAGCGCCCACCACCAATTTCGCCTGAGGAGATTAGGCTCCCGAGAGCCACTAGAGTAACACTAGCTCAACTTCGGTCGGGCTTTTGTTCACGCCTTAAGTATAAACCCGGACATCCAAAACATTTGTCCAAACTGCAATGGTACTCCTCATGATGTGGGTCATTTGTTTCAATGCCCCGCTGCGCCCACTGATCTTACCCCTATATCGCTGTGGGAAAACCCTATCGCAGCAGCTATGTTTTTGTCCTTAGACCTCACGGACACAAACGTTGACGAACCATAAATCACAGAGGTTTCACACCTTTCTGCACCGCTAAAAGAAGAAGAAGAAGCCCTCTCCAAGATCCAGTAATATGCAATGTAGTTGCGCGCCATTCCTATCATTGCATCTACATTCCGCTAAATGATAAAGAATATACACTGCATAAAATCTTCTGGAAACCATTTCATATTTTCATAAATTTTATATAAGTTTACATAATTATTTTTTTACATTTAATCAGAAAAATATCAATTTTATCAAATGCAATAATTAAAATGTTCCAATGATTTGACTGTTGGCGGGTTCTTCGTATGCGGACCGATACACTCCTGCGCACTCGACGCTTCTATGCATCCAAACCTTTCACGTTCCGTTTCACATTGATCTCTTGGTACTCTTTCCGGACTTCGCAAATATGGTTAAGTTCTCATCTCGTTAATGAACAAATACATAGGTCAGCTTCTGCTCCTGATACTTGTTGCCTGAAATGGTAACCAATTTTTTGACAGATTAATTGGAAGTTCAACAATCTATAGAACGAGTTGAAATAACAATTTTTGGACAGCGTGGGTTCGCAATTCTGTTAAGCAGAGTAGTCCATAATGTGGTAAAGAAGAGTGAGGAGATTTTAGTCAGCATACTGATTTGACAAAAAACACGATCGTAAAAAAAGATTGTGTGTGTGTGTGTGTGTGGTTATGTGGAAAAACCTAACAACCTATCGAACTACATTAGGTTACACTTACAAAGTAAATTTTCAACTTTTTTCTATTTAAAAAAAATATTTCACTATTAATTCAAATTAACTATGTTACCAGAAATATAATTTTTTATCAATTTATTATTTTTTATTATTTTTACCAATTTAAATAATTTTTTATATTTTTAATAACGTCACTTTTAATGCTCCTGAATGTCGAGTCAAGCTTTCAATTCCGATTTCACTATTCTTTGAAGTTAAAGAATATGATATCAATTTCCAACAATTTCTATTAAAAACTGATATCATATTCTCCATCTTCAATAAATGCAAATATCTCATTGATAAAATGACTCGACAAATAAAAGCTTTAATTTAACGTTACCAAAAATATATATGTATTTCATAAACATTTTTAAAAATATTTTTTTTTAATTTTTTTTTAATATATTTTTGGTAACATATTTTTTTTTTATTTAAATTTTAAATTAAATTCTTCAAGTTGAAAATTTACTTTATTTGTAAGTTAAATAACCCACTATAGTTAAGATTTATGTTTCCCAAAACAATTTACTCATGCAAACTAACAAAATTCTAATTTCAACAAATTACAATTTCAATCATTTTAGGAAACATAAATCTTTTAATAGGTTGTTAGGAAAAAACCACATTTTCTACACTAACTACTTCAAATTTTCTTACTACCTAATTTTTAAACTACATATACTAATAATTCTAACTAATAATTACAACAACAACAAAATATATTATTAAATTCTAATAATTCACCTAAATTAACCCATTATACCTACCAAAAATATATAAAATACAATAACAAATTAAATAGAAAACAAAAACTACCATTACTACCACACATACTACAAAATATAACATCCAGAAACTATACAAAAATTCAAAAATTATAAAATTAATAATATACCTAACTACTAAACTACAAACTATACTAATTAAATCTAACAAAAATCTAATAATATAATAACCAAATCTAATATTTATATAAATAAAATATCCTAATTTAAAATTACTATATATAATATAAATTTCTTCCAAAATTCCTTTAACTGCTACTCCTAACAACAAATATTTATGTAAACAATCTATGTAATATAAAATCCTTATCCCCCCTACCACATGTTCAATAAATCTCATCATAAATCTAAAATACCCCATATAAAAGTATAAACAAAAAGGTCTTATAATAAAAATATACATTAAATTCATATTTCCGAAATCAGTCATAATTACCCACTAACTAAAACACTATTTTCACAAAATTTAACACTAATTATATTTCAATATCTTACTCTACTTTTTCTTCAATTTTTCTTCTCCTTCCTTATTTATTACTCCTCCTCTCTTATTTTTCTTTTCTATTTTCTTCTATTTCTTGCTAAAACAAACGAAATACCAATATTATTAATCTTTTACAAATCTCAATAATTATTTTTAAATTTTTTACCTTTTTTATCACTTTTTTCAACCTTTTCTTCACTTTTCTTCCACTATTCTTCTTCTTCTATCTTCTTCTTTCTCTCTATCCAATTATATTCTAAAAATATAATTATATTAATAAATTATTAATATTTTCACAAAAAAACTTACCATACGTCCAATTCCTGAAAATATTTTCACATAATGAAATTTATTGAAAAGGGATCTATGATTTATACAATTCATATGTACATACATCTCTATGAAACGCATCAAGGTATGAGTACTTGATTTTTTCATAGCTATAAAATTATGATTAGAGTTTTGTCAAACTATGAAGCAAAATTGTTTTGCGAACTGAACGATATGCTGCGAAGGATGCAAATATGAAGACCAGCGTGCCACACGTTGCCGGACTGGTACTCCCCAATTGCTACGTCTTATGGAGGTCGAATAAAGCCAAATTGAAGCAACGAATCTTTTTTTATCTGACTCGTTCGATATGGATAATTTGAAGTTGTTCTTTCTTTGACTCGATGATTGTCCACTAATTAACGTTTCTTACACCCTAGATAGACGGCATCAGTTAAACATAATTAACTCTTGATTATGTTTAACTAATGCGTATGTCATGTGCTCATTCACTTGATGATATTCGAATAACTTAATTTAAACATCATTAACAAAACGTCATTAAAATTAAATGATGTTTACTCGTCATGTATTCCGGTCTCGACTACTATAAAAATATTGGAATTCTGGAAGGAACAGCTGATTTGGGCTGTCAAGTCATGTTAAATTTTAATCGAAAAATGGCATAATTCATCTTAAAAAGGTAATACAATTAATAAATAATTAATTTTAAGCATTTTGAATTGAACACAATTTATTTCAGCTCAATAACAAGCGAGCAGTTTGGCGGTAGGATGACATCTCTAGTTTGCATCTTAAGGAGCCGAATTTTTGTGCAACATCAACTGTGAACAAAATATAATTATGTCCATAAAGTGAAATGAAGTGAAAATTTAAATTAGAAGTGATTAGGTTCGTTGGTGTTCGTGTGGTGAGCAGGCAGGTGAAAGCTAAATTTTGTTCGTGTATAATCGTGCATAATGAAATGTATATGCAAATTAAGGTATCCTGTTCTATTCTGGAGAAAAAACAAAACCCCAACAAACGGGTCTAATCACTTCCACTTTTTTTTTTATTGAAAGTGCTATTATATAACTCGATAGTTCTAAGCTGGACAGTTATTGTAATATTAATATCAGTGCCTGTAATAAACAGCGAAGGAAATAAAGTTTGTGTGTTCTTTATTTATTGCGTCTGCACTGAGCTGGCTTACGAGCACCTCCGTTATTATTTGAGAGATATTTCCTCCTAATTGCTCACTCGTCCTGGATATGTCCTTGAATTCATATTTTAGTATCATGCTTGAAACAGATTATAGTAGAAATAGAATGGAAAGCAGGAATAATAACAGCAGCAGCGTCCCAATGCATTTTAAATTACGTCATCTATTTCATGCATTGTGCTGCTTTCTTCGGCAGCATTCAACGCTTCTAACATATTTCAAGCATCAGGCGCGTTGAATGCCGCCGAAGAAAGCACAATGCATTTTAAATGAGTGAGCGCATCACCCACCCATCCATTTCTACCATTATAGCCTATTACTGCTTTAAAAAGAGAGAAAAAAACAACAAACAGTATTTTATTATACTACTTATAAAATTATTAATTCAAAACAATTTTATGAATATAAGAAAATATAAAAACAAATCATTTGCATGAGAATCCGGCCTCTAATTAGTAAAATATTTAATTTTGACAGTTCAAATGTAATTATGTATTTTAGCCGTGTGTCACTAGATGACTTTAAACATGCTTGAGTTCAAATATCATTAACTCAAGTATGTTTAACTCCAATCGTCTGTCTAGGGTGTTATGAATCCAGCCCGATTGAAATTGGTATTAACTTCAAGAATTGCTTACAGGTTTTGGTGAATTAGTCCTCATTTATTGATCGACTTAAGGAACAAAGAGATCTGATTTATAGTATAGGCGTCACTGCAGAATATGCGGTAGCGCCGATTCTTAAAACGTATGACATAGGGTTAAACCAAAAGTATTATTTGCAACAAAAAGAAGTGCATATGTATATACATACATATGTATGTATATATAATATACAGGCTTGGTGACAAATCACACTAATTTGTCGAATAGTTCTGACCGTTTTTAGGGTTTTTTAAGCCTCGTCTCCATTGTAAACAATTGTGGCGCAACTGTATACGAACATGATGTTTCAGTGCTCCCCAATTGTTCGCGAACAGTTGCTGAACAATAGTGTCACGTCCACACTTGTAAACAAATGTTCCTGAGCTGTTGCACATATTTTGGAGCACTTGTTTTGCGTCCACATTGTAAACAGTTGTATCGCAACACTGCTCCTGAACAATGTTCGCGAACAGCTCAAGTTTGTTTCGAGCTTGTTGCTGAGCTGTTGCACTAATTTTTGTAAGTAATTCATTGATGTTCAATGTTTTCCATTCAAATGGAAAACACGGGGAACATTGCACGAATTAGGACACTTATTTAATAAGAACTGGGTCAATTTTAGTTCGAAAGGAGGAGTTTCAGTAATAGATTTTGATTAATGGAAAACACGGGGAACGAATTGGGACAACTTTAATTAGAAATTTGGGGTTCAATTAAAAAAAAAAGTAAATGAAAACAGGGGAGTTCAAATTCTATCGGTATAATTCTGTACAACAGAGTTGTTGAAATAATCAGGCCAGTTTCTACATGTTTTCAGTTGAAGAATCATTGGTATTTAAAAAATCGTATCTTTACAAAAAGTTACAAAAGATTACAAAAGTAGTTTTGACTCCGACAATTTCTGTGTTTATCAGCGGGACGTTACTATTGTACATTATCCAAGTAAGGTGATGGAAGAGAATACCTGTCTAATTGTCTTGTCGAATAAGTAACTTCGACACTTGGGTGCTATGGCTACCAGTCAGTGTAACGTTACAACATTGGATATTAATAATAATATTTAACTATTCAAAGCTGTGCGTTGTGGAATCAAGAAAAAAATCTTAATCTAATCGAACATTTACATGCTGCACCTTGCTTGTGGGATGTTAAATCTAGTGACTATAAAAACCGTATTAAAAAAAGAGACGCGCTAGAGGGAATAGCCAACGTCCATTCCGTAAGTATATCTGAAATAGAAAAAAAATCCATGTTCTCAAGTCGCAATTTCGACGAGAACACAGGAAGCTGGAAATGCTAAAGGCCAGTGGATCATCTAAAAAAAAATGCAATTGGTTCGGTTATGAGCCATTATTGTTTTTATTAAATGGCGTGACTGCCAGCCGAATTGATGGAGGAATACACTGCCTTAATGTTGTATTTCTTCTAGTTATTCTTCCACGAACCATATTGAGAAGCAAGTCGAAGTCCCTGGCTGGCATTCTTAAAAAATTTCGAAAGCCAGCTCCATCCTCGTACTGAAGATCATTCAGAATGCTGTCTCCATAGCTGGTCCCTTCCATCAGCGATTTTCTAACCCAACATTTTCTGGCTTTTCTTGACCTTTCTGCCTACTTTTTCTTTCTTTTTGCGATAATAATGGCCAAATTAATGGCACTCATCGCTATAATGGCCTCCCAACACATTTCTAATAAGATTTGCGCACAGAAAATGTAGAACTGTCAACTAATTTATTATTATTTTTTAAGTGTCTATTGAAGTGTTGAGCAACAGTTTATAAACAGTATTCGAACATGTTGCGCAACTGTTCGCGAACATTATAGATTCTTGCTCCGCAACTGTTCAGAAAAAGTTGAGTAAAATGTTGCGCAACTGTTCGCAGACAATATTTTGAACTTTTTTGCAACTGTTCGTCAACAAATGTTTACAATGGAGACGAGGCTTAGATTTTTCAAAAAACCCTTATGAAATCGATTTTGTCCGTCCGTCTGTTCACTAAAAAACTCGCGAACGGCTTAAACGATCGTCATGAAATTTGGTAGGAATGTGTAGAATGGTAACAGTCTTTGGCACGAAATACTTAGACGTTGGTAGGACAAAGCAAACAGGGTGTCCCGGAGATTTGAAAATTTGTTCACTAAATAACTCGCGAACGGCTTAACGGATCGTCATGAAATTTGGTAGAAATGTGTAGAATGGTAACAGTCTTTGGCACGAAATACTTAAAAGTTGGTAGGACAAAAATAACAGGGTGTCCCGGACATTTGAAAATTTGTTCACTAAATAACTCGCGAACGGCTTAACGGATCGTCATGAAATTTGGTAGGAATGTGTAGAATCGTAACAGTCTTTAGCACGAAAAACTTAGACGTTGGTAGGACAAAGCAAACAGGGTGTCCCGGAGATTTGAAAAAGTCGACTTTTTTAGTTTTTATCAAATCCACGAACTCGATGGGTACATTTCATATCATTCGCTTTTTCCAGTTTGGAGTCATGGTAACGGCGTTACAGCTAATAAATCCAGTTAATATGTGGAGCCATGATACATAGTAAAACTATTTTTGGATTGGTCTAACTAAAAAGTTTATTTAGACCAATCCAAAAATATATTTACGAGAAGCATTTCATTAACATTGTGCATTATTCTTATTAATTACCTATAAAATATATGTGCAAAATTATTCACTATGTATGTATCCAAAATCTAAAAAACCCTCGTATTGCGGGCGCAGCCCTCTGTACGCCGGTATTTTTCAATAATTTGCAACTATTACCGACTTTGAAGTTGTCTGCCACCTCTTTAGCCCAACTGTCCAGGAGGCAGACTACCGTTGGGGCATCTCCAATCATGAAATTTGAGATAATAGCGACGTTTTTTTCGTATCGCGTGTAAGTTAGACTCGAAAAAAACGATCGCGGGTAACATCCCGGTTAAGACCAAACAGCTGACATTTAACAGTTTTTGTGCATCTTTGACTCGCTTTCGTCGGCTTAGTTTTTAGATGTGGTGGATTTTATCACAAAAGATGATTATTTCTTTGCAAAATCTTTTCTCGTGATTAGAAAAACTCTCACATTTGGTTTGAAAAAACAAATTCCCTCATATTTCCCCTATGCGTCCGCCATCTACATTTGAGCTCTATCCCGTGTAGGGTAGTTGCACGGGTTAACTTCCCAGCCAGCATTTAACACATTTGTAATCATTATTTCATGCAACACGCGTAAGCACATATTGCTTATTCATTCATCACGTTTTCATACAAGCAGTATATGACGATGTCCCCCTATTTCATGTATATACGCATTTGCGCCTTATTACGGATAATCATTATAAAATCGTTATTCGTAAGCATTATGTAATAGTTACCTTGCATACATTTTTAATGCATCAATCGTAAAGACTACATAATCGTTAGTTATAAAGATTACGCAATACTTATGTAACATATATTTTTAATACATTGCTCGTAAAGAATGTTAATGGCTTATACGAAATGGATCAATAATGCATGATTCGGGGAGATTAAAAATGAATTATGCTACATGTATTTATAATGGTTTATATGATTACTGAATATTATGGAATTAATGATATATTTTTTGAGAGATAGAGTTTTTAAGACGATATTCTTCAATGGAATTGAAAATATATGAACACTTGAATCAAATTAAATGTGTTCAAGTATATTTTACAAGTTGGCCTTGGTTACCTTGAAATCGCATATCATATTAAAGCTTGATGTCTCATCTTTATTTTGTACCAATTTTATCAAAGCTTACTGATGATTTATGGAGAGAATCGGCCGGAGACAAAAAAACCGACCGAAAATAGGATTATAGGTATTTGTATGAAAACAGTGTAACTCTAAGTTTTTTTTTTATATAAACAAAGCTTCTTGAAGGAAATTTTAGTATTCATTCGCATAGTTTTTGCTACTATATCTAACCTAAGAGGTTTGGTTTTTACAGAGTTTCAAAGTCAAATTTGTGTGATTTGACCCAAAAACAGTCAATTTTTCATCTCAATTTTCTCCAACTTCTGCCAAGGAGAGGTGACTGTACGATTCTTTTAAAAATTGGCGCATAGTCTAACGATCATTTCTTTCTTACATAATTTTATTGTAGCTCCATTATTTCTAACAGTTTTAATATGTTAAGTGTAAAAAACTACACGGTTGAAATTTTGGGAGTATCAGAGTATTACAATTTTCTTATCGATTCAACTAAATATTATTGCGTGAATGATATTTACGATTGAAAAGTATTAATTGTATACCCAATAATAACTAAAGGAAGATTTTTATCTAAACATTTATTATTTTTATTCTTTTGTGTGTGGAATTATTCAACACATAGAATGCATCATTTTTACACCCTCTAAGTATTAAACGAAATTTTATACAGTTGCTTTCTATAAATTCTATACAATATTTTGCATGGACCTATATGTATATATTTTTTTATTAAATTTACTCCTTAATTTCCGACCGTGTAGGGATAGGATAAAATGATGTAAGAAAGAAATTATCGTTAGACTATGCGCCAATTTTTAAAAGAATCGTACGAGCACCTCACCTTGGCAGAAGTTGGAGAAAATTGAGATGGAAAAATATATTGTTTTTGGGTCAAATCACAAAAATTTGACTTTGAAGTTCTGTAAAAACCGAACCTCTTATCGGATTTTAGTGCCGTTAGTTTTATTATACCCTTCGCTCATTGAATGAAAGGGTATATTAACTTTGGCATGAAGTTTGTAAGGCATTAAAGGAAGCATCTCCGACCATATAAAAAGTATACATATATGATCAGCATGACTTGGGGAGTCGATTGGAGCATGTCCGTCTGTCTGTCTGTCTGTTGCGACGCGTTTTACTCGGCGGGTATTGAAGCTAGCAAGCTGAAATTTTGCACACGTGCTTCTTATTGCTGCAGGCTGTTTGTATGTTTGATTCACCCAAATTGGATCACTGGGCCATGGGGCTGCCATACAAACCTAGCTCCCCAATTTGAGTTCTTCTAAGAAAAACTTTTTTCTTTGTGCACCAATTTCAACCAAATTTCACACAAATGTGTTTCTATAGATAACACAAAATATATGCCAGAATGGATCAAATCGGACCATGGGATCATGGGGCTGCCATACAAACTTAACCCCCCAAATTAGGTTCTTCTAAGAAACATATTTTTACACCAATTTCACAAAACCTTGAATTAATGTGTCTTTATCAAAGCAACTAATGCTCAAAACGAATGGAATCGTACTGTGGGGTCATGCTCCGGCAACCCCAATAACATTTTCCGAGCAAATATTTTTATTTGCCCACTTATTTCAACCAAGCCCAAAACTTTTGTCAAGTCGGAAGAAAAAGAATGAGGAGGGGGATTAAATACAAGTCATAGGTACGCCCGAAAAAACTTTTAGCCCAAGCGAAGGGTATCCAAATTTCGGCCGCGCCCGAAATTAGCCTCGGCCCCGGGGTTGGCGAGCGAAGCGAGCAGGGGGCGAAGCCCCCTAGTTTTTTTTAGTCGTTAGATTATGTACAAGAGTAATGTGTATAAACTAATCTGTTGAGTTTTGAACAAACCGAGACCATGGTCCTTTTGGAACTAGGTAAATAAAGTATCACTTACTTGCAACGTTATGATTTCAGGCCCACAAAAAAGAAACATTTTAAACACAATAACACTGAGCAAAAGTACATCAAAAATAAATAATTACTTCACTGCAATCGCGACGTACACACTTTTTAAACACTTTCGTTTTAAAAAAAAAGTTTGTTTTTTTTCATCCGATTGTTGCGAACTTAGGTACGCAGTCTCAACGAACGGAAGAAATCACGAAAACTAAGCCCATCCAATATCCAAATAGTGGGTTTCAAACGAAAAAAAAAAAAAATAGCTATACATTGTAGTGAATAGCTGATGCGTGGGCATTCCTTCAGCTGGCCATCATGTGTTGCACTTCAACAGCGTGGTCTATCGATACAGAACGTCGATTTGTGATGCATGAAGTAAAGATTATTTTGGTCTATGTTTACGATATATGATGCCAATGCTGGCTGGGTTTACCTGGGTAAGTGTCATTTTTTTTTTATATGAAGTTCTACCCAAACCTGCACGGGATAAACACAATAAAACGTCCCTAATGTGTAACAGAATGGATAGGAAATAGTTGTAAATAGTCTTATGCTTGAAATACATTTGACGCGTCAGCATCGGCATCAGCAGAAAAATTTCAATTTAGAACACACGCATTTGCCTTTGATGACCCACATTGTCAGCAGAAGCAGAAAAAATGCTTCTGCCGCTGCTGCTGCTGTCAATGGCAAATGCGTGTGTTCTAAATTGAAATTTTTCTGCTGACGCATCCAATCTATTTCAACTATTAGACTACTCGTATAATCGTTTGCTATGCCCTACGTATTTCTTGTTGCATTCGGCCTTTCGGCGCATGATATTGTGTAAACTTTTTTCCTCTTTTATCAGTGGGTCTTTTGCGTTGGTAAGCCGTGTTTTCAGCTGTTCGTGTTTACTTGTTCCCACTATTTCGACACCATATTTCTTCAACTTTTCTTCTTAATTAGGTACAGGAGCTTCGATGTAGGGATACTCACCCGAGTTTTTAGCTGTTAGAATTGTGTTAGAAAAGCTGCAAACAACGGTGAAAAGAATATTATTATACTGAAGGCTAGGGTTTATACTCGCGATTAAAGTTGCTCTAATAGTTCAGGGCCCATATATTAACGGATAAATTAAAAATGGTGGGTGAAAAAAACAGTTCACATTATGCATTTATCATTGATCGCTTTGGTTTCCTAAATTTAGATTAACGTGCAGATGCCTGAAGAGTGAAGAACTATTTTTGGAAGAATAAGCAAATTCAATCTGCATCAACACGGTAACCGTTAGCAAGCTGTATCGGATAGTAGTAGGATAGGATTAATAGAACTTCCCACTAGGTAAAATTAAGCAATTTTAGTTTTATCTTTTATCTAATTTTCTTGTGAAAGATACCCTGAAACTGGCGTTTTGATATTTTAATCTGATTTTGTGTCATTTGTCAAAAGCTCAAGGACTTAATCCTGACATTCATAATCCGCATACGGCTAGTGTGTCATGCCAATCGAGTTTATAAGGCTCAGACCTCAGAGCTTTTAGCGGGTTATCAGTTATCATTTTATTAGTTATTTATTTCCCACTGAAACCGCATCATCAGAGTGCCGGATGAAAGGGCCATTTCATACTATACGAAAACGACCGTACGATCAAGCTTTTACACAAACAAACGGCATGGATAATAATCGTATGTACGTACGCGTCATACGACCGAAAAACAATTGTACATACGCTGTTTGTTTTTGTAAAAGCATGATCGTATGGTCGTTTTCGTATAGTCTTAAAGGGGATTCAGACTATCGACAAGATTTACTAAGTCCTAGTTAGCAGCTGAACCATGTTGTACTGCAATTTGAATAATGCAAGTACATACTACGATGCATTTTGAATTTATTGACATGCGATTTAATCTACATAGTAGGTGGGTTTCAACTCGATTAATTTAGTAGTTTTAGTAAATCTTGTCAGTAGTGTGAATCCCCTCTCAATTGGCCCAAAGAATGTGTATTCAAAGCTTGAAAGTAGCGTGCTTTCATATACTTTGACGATCTTCTTCTTCTTTTAGCGGTGCAGAAAGGTGTGAAACCTCTGTGCATCTATGTGGGTACGATTTATGGTTCGTCAGTGTTTGTGTCCGTGAGGTCTAAGGACAAAAACATAGCTGCTGCGATAGGGTTTTCCCACAGCGATATAGGGGTAAGATCAGTGGGCGCAGCGGGGCATTGAATCAAATGACCCACATCATGAGGAGTACCATCGCAGTTTGGACAGATGTTTTGGATGTCCGGGTTTATGCGAGAAAGGTACGAATTAAGGCGTGAACAAAAGCCCGACCGAGGTTGAGCTAGTGTTACTCTAGTGGCTCTCGGGAGCCTAATCTCCTCAGGCAAAATTGGTGGTGGGCCCTCTGAGAGCACTCTATTCGCACTTAAGCTCGCAATAGACCGATTCATTTTTCAGTAAGGATCGCTGCGATGGCGGCTCGGTATGTAACTTCATCGTAAGGGTCCCGTTTGTATCCCTGAACCTATCTCTCAAGGTCTCGTAAACCACGCCTGACATGTCGTGGTGGAGGAATTCGGTCCATGAGATAATTATTGGGATGATCCTCACGATAGCAACCAACAAGACACTGTTTTGAGAGTAGGAGATTGTGGTCACGTATTGGCATCAATTTTGTCTCCTGATGTAAGTGATCCTGGGCAGACATCAGAAGGCAACCTGTCGCGATGCGTAGAGCGGCATTTTGGCAGACCTGAATTTTGGACCAGTTTGTGTCACATAAACTATGTGTCCAAACTGGGGCTGCATTTTCAGTCGCCGTTCGAACCACCGGTTTATAAGTAGCTTGCATGGTGTCTTTATCTTTGCCCCAGGTGCTAGGATTTTATTCCTACTGCGCATTTTCTCACAAACAGAATCTGCATGATTCGCAGACGTCATCATGCTCTCTAGGTGAAGCCCGAGAATTTTGGGGTTTGCTACAGTAGGAACAAAATTGTTGCCAAAACGTATGTCAATCTCCCATCTTGTGCAGAAAGATGCATATTCAACAGGTTTGCTAAAAGCATTGAATGATTGACCTTATCAAAAGCATTTGATAGGTCAATTGCCACCAGAATGGTTCTGTGACAAGGACGACGTTGATTTAGGCCATCGCGAATGCGTGTAGTGATCGCATCGAGGGCAGTGGTGGTACTATGCATCTTTCTGAAGCCCTGCTGGTGAGGTTCTAGCTTTGCAGAGTGGGTTGAATAAGGGCCTCCAGCGTCTTTGCGACAGGAGACAGTATCGTTATGGGGCGGTAGGATTCCCCGAGATTTGCGCTCTTCCCTGGCTTGACAGGGCTACTGAAGAGGATCGCAAGTTTTTTTTTACTGCCAAATTCAATGGCGTTATTGCCCTTTTCTTTCCTAGGATTGTAAAGGGCGCGGACAGTAGACCATAATTTGCTGACACCTTCATTGAGGTTACATTCATCGAGGTGCTGATTCCATTTCGCCCTCATAGCCTTTAACTTGTCGGTCGATTTCGGAGCTAAGCTCCTGAATTCTGGGCTCATCAGGGTGAGCGCTTCTGATATGATCACGTTCATCGCCTAATCTAGCGGCACTAGTGGGGAAGTTAGGCCGAACTTTCGGGGTACGTCCTGCAGGAATAAAACGTGCCGCGGCTGTAGTAATGACGTTCCTAATATTTTTCTCGGCCTTATGTATGTTGGTAGGTGATGGTAGCTCGATGAACTTCGCCGACGAGTAAGCTTTGAAAACGTCCCAATCGGCTTTCTTGTGATTGACAAACGTTCGCTTCTCAAAACTAGTCAGGTTCGCTGGTTTGTTAATTTTTATAATGATTGGGAGGGTAGAGATTTGAGGGTAGACGTAATTCCCATCGAGTAGCCGCGATTAGGCTGGCACTTACAATAGTTATGTCAGGAGAACTACTGCAAGTGCCCACGACTCTAGTCGAGAGTTTTCATTGAGTGAACAGAATTCTGAGGCGTCAAAGGATTCGGCGATAGTTATTCCCCTGGCATTGTTGTTGAGGTCCAAGTGCCAGAGCTCATGGTGCGCATTAAAATCGCCAATGATGACCCTGTGCTCTCCGGAAAGCAACTACATTGAGGTGGTACATATATTTTAAAAATTTCGATATTAGTACTCCCTGATGGAACTGAGATGGCTTGTATTTCCGCCGGACGGTCAGCAACTACATCTAATACACAGTAATGTACGGACTTGTGTATTAGGAAAGCAAGTCCACCTCCAGGGTGAGAATCATCCGTGGCGGCCGGTCGATCTTTCCGCAGTATAACATATTCGCTATGGACGCTTAAAGACGAGTTTACATGAAGTTGCGTCTCTTGTGGTCATAGTCTGTCTGAAGTGGCTTCTGAGAGAAGGCGTTTTAAAGAATGAAAGAGTAGTAGGATCGTCCTAATAAGGAAAAAATATACAAGTTTACCTTTAATTAGATTAACAACAAATTTAGCCTCTCGTAATGACTGTTATGCTTGAAACAATTGGACGCGTTGAATGCTGCCGAAGAAAGCAGCACAACGCATTTTAAATGGCTGACATGTTTGCTGAAGCTGTTTCACAGCAAAAGCAAAAAACATGTCAGCCATTTAAAATGCATTGTGCTGCTTTCTTCGGCAGCATTTAACGCGTCCAATATGTTTCCAGCATTAGAAAGATTAGTGAGTATGGGAATGTCTCAAAACAACGACGGTACCTTCTTATTTCCAGGAGACATCTCGAAGCGTATTTTGTATAAATGTTAATCTTACATTATCACGCTCCCAGCACTTTGATCCGACATTATGGAATTTATGGGGTCCCCATAAAAATATTAGCCGCTGTCCCCAAAAAACCTAAAACAAACCCTGTCCGGACAATATGAGTTAACCTAGAGTACCAGCACCATACCAGGGAGTTGTAAAACAAAAACCATTCAAAAACGTACCATATTTCCGAGACACTAGTAAAGAAAAAAAAAATCCACAAACATTTGAGTACATACATAAATTTTTATTGTTCTTAAAACATTTTTTTTACCATAGAGTTTGTTTTTGTTACTTTTGTTGTTCTACTTTTTTTTTGTCTCATAACATGCATCCTTGTTACTGTTGTTGCCTTGATGTTTCCTTTTATAATTATGGGCTTCAACATATTCCTTACATTTTCCAGATTACTATTCAAACGGCTATACACAGGCATTTTATGTATTAACAGACGTTTAATTGTTTTATACATACATACTCTCCTTCCGTCGATTGATCGAGCACTTCGTGTCATTCAACAGAGTACATTGCATATTAAATTTAGTAGGAGATACCGTTTTCTTCTGCTAATTTGAAAATCTAATTATATCGAGGAAGAGGGAAAAAGCCAGGAGAACAAGATGCATTTGTAAAAATATCGAAAAGTTTTAGAGTGGTTCACTAAAATTTATTGAGTTTTCTGTTAATGCTTTTTTTTTTTAATGTGTGACTTAAAGTCCAGGATGTGTATGCTTTATAGTCTTAAGATTCAGTTTTGTTTGTTATTTATTATCATTTGTTGTTGTTGCTGTTTCTTTACGGGCGAAATTTACATTTTCCCTTATTTTATGTTTCACTACCTTACACATGTATTATGCATTCGAATTTATAATTATTTTTGCCCTAAATAGAAATCGGCTACAAAAAAGAATGATGACACTTGCAACTAGATGATATCATGAAAAACGAAAGAAAAAAAAACAATTAATAAGAGTTACAAATTAATCGATTAAAAATGCAAAGCGGAACTAAAAGCAGCAAGATAAAATACCGAAAATGCAACAGTTTTTGTTTCGCACGTTTTACTGGTTTGAAAAATAATATATTAAATATACTAAAAAAAATGTTAAAAGAGGTTACTACGCTTAACATACACAAGATAATTTGAGTTATTTTTCTGCTTGTTTTAAATATGATTATATGAATTTTTGAAGGCTACAGATGAGTTTTTTTTTTGTTTATCCTATTCATGTTTTCATTTTAATAAGTTTAATTTTTCTTATTTATTTTTCCAATGTCCTTGGTAATATATAATACGTTTTAACAATATATTTTAAATAATAAAAATAGGGGATATAGATAATTAAACATATACATATATCAGACACTAACATTTTTCTGTTTTGTTTATCCTTCCGGTTTGTTGATCTATGTACGTTTTGGGGAATTTATTTATTTTATTGTTTCTTAAGTGTTTCATCTATATTTATTATTTTGCATTGTGTTTACTGATTATGATGTTTGTTTGTTTCTTTTCCATTTCACTTGTTTCTTGTTTGAATATGTTGTTCAAGTTTAATTATTATTATGTATTTATGCGATAGTTTTGAAGCTTCAAGCTTCACTTTCGCCGGGTGTTGCGTTCTCCTCTTCGGTTATTGGAACGATAAGATTCTCTTTAGACATGAGGTCGTATTTTGTAACGAAATGTGTAAAACGGTGGCATAAATACGTTTCGGCTTCGAACTCATCGAATATTCGTCTATGATGAAAATATGCGTGCGAAAATATTCTATAGACACGTCGGCAAACTGAACCTAATTTGGCGACAGATGATTCTTTTATTGATACCCTGAGAGAAATAAAAATGAAAACGGTTAGATATCATCCGGAAATTGACGAAAAAGGTTATAAGCGCAAAATGTTTACCTGCTTGGAAAGTATTTATTGCTATTTAATAAAGAGGCAGCGCCATCAAGTGTATGTCGAGTATAATCGATAGCCGGACATTCTTTTGGTGTTTTGTGGGCAGCGCAAAGGAAAATCCATTGTTCGGTTGCAGTCATTTGTGTACATGTTGCTGGAAAACATTGTGATTGCAAACGGACGGCCAGTCCATTCAACTCCATACAGAATTGTCTGTAAGGTATAATAAGAGTAACTTAGAATTTATTACAGTCCATGGTAAGTGTCTCATAAAAGTTCATTTGCTAAATTTATTTTTGTTTTCCTAAGTTATAGTTTCCTTTCAGGAGTTCCATACTGTGGTCTTACGGCAACTGCCTCTACGGGGCGGACCACACCCGTTTTGTTATTTCAAAACGGCCAAAAGCTGCCAATATGCCTTCCTGGCAAGAGCCCCGGCAGGAGCCCTGAAGGTTCGATGCAGGAAGGTTGTGTTTGTCTGTGTACACTCCCAATCAATAGGATAGTTCCACTTGTAAAATGGCTGTATTTCAGTAAGTGATAATGGTATTTTCTTCAAACTTGATGACAATATTTACAGTAGCCTGCCTGTTCTTTGAATAACAGGATGTCTCAAATCCGGAGTCCCGTTAGGATTTTCTTACGAGAATTCTTAAAAACAGTACAAATGGTGAAGTCAATAGGATAGTTCCAGTGGAAATAAAACATCAAATAACGGTAAGAAAGGATAATTTTACTTTGGAAAATGAAGCTGGTAATAAGAAGAACTTTATTTAGGTAATTAGAGCTCAAAAAATTAATCAGGGATAGAATTGTATATGTTTTAACGGTAAATTAAATTAATTTCGCCCAAAACGCTTCTAAACGTTCGCAGAAGAGCTTCAGTGTTCTTAAACTATTGTCTAACGGTATAGATCTTCGTTGTCATTCATCCCCACACATTTTTGATGGTATTTAGATCTAGGAAGTATGGAGGTCTATCCCAAACCTTGATTAGTTGGTCTGGAAACAAATCTTTTATCAGTCTTGCTCCTTGACTGACGCCATTATCTTGTTCAAATCTCAAAGAAGTTGAATGGAAAATGTCGGTAATTTTAAGAACTATATTGCCCAGAACTTTTTTGTAAGCCTGGACGTTGTGAATACCACAGTCTCAATAATTCCACACAGAGACATTCTACCCCATACTTCGACTTTTTTTACTCTGAGTAATGCGTCTACAAAATTAATTCCTTCTCGCTCAAATCGTGGAAATAATACCTAAATCCATCTGAACCGACGAGATTTAATCTTTTCTATCAGTAAAAATAACGCGTTTGTCCAATCCATACAGTTTCTCCATTGGGGTTGAATATCTTGGTATGGAACTACTGAGCTTTCTTAAATTAAGGGTACTCAGAGTACCCAGGCTTTTAAAGATATTCTTCCTAATGTATTGCCTAAGACTTCCGACATTTTCCATGCTATTCCTATAAGAATTTAGCAAGATAATGACTCCAATTATGAAGCAAGGCTGATGAAAATTGATTTGAAGACCAACTAATCAAGGTTATGGAAAGACCTTCATACTTCCTAGATCTAAATATCATCAATAAAAGTGTGGAAATGAATGACGAGGAAGATCTTTACCGTTAGACGATAGTTTAAGAACACTGAAGCTCTTTGGCGTACGTTTAGAGGAGCTCGGGACGAAATCAACTTAATTTACCGTTAAAACCTATACAATTCTATCCCAGATTAAGTTTTTGAGCTCAAATTATTAAAATAAAGTTAAAGTTCAGCTTCATTTTCCAAAGTAAAATTGTCCTTTCTTACCGTTATTTCATGTTTTATTTCCACTGGAACTATCCTATTGACTTCACAATTTGTACTGTTTTTAAGAATTCTCGTAAGAAAATCCTAACGGGACTCCGGATTTGAGACATCCTGTTATTCAAAGAACAGGCAGGCTACTGTAAATATTGTCACCAAGTTTGAAGAAAATACCGTTATCACTTACCGAGATACAGCCATTTTTCAAGTGGAACTATCCTATTGATTGGGAGTGTATATGTGTGGGAACGATATATGTGTTTTTTCGTCATATTGGGAGCATTACATCTCGGCGCGGCTGCTCTCAATTTCACTAATTCGCGCCGGTGTTGAAACAAATCCAGGCCCAGAGAAATGGATTTGTAGTGTCTGCAACCAACGTATCGGTTCGAATGCCAGATCAGTGCAGTGTAATTGCTGATTGGAATGGGTTCACTTTAGGTGTTCAGGTTTACGAAGACAAGAGCAACACTCCTTAGCCTATGTTGCGGCAGGTTGTATAAATGCTGGGCAACCCAGGGCTGCTCCCAGCCCACCTTCTCCACCACTGCCCCCTACACCGCCAAACAAAATGATAAGGAATGCCAGACCCAGTCTTACGCCTGGCCCTCCTCCAGCAGTTTTCACTGCACTATCTATATTACAGTTTAACTGTAATGGCATCCACCGAAAAATCGCTGAGATCACACACTTCTTGAGTTCCAACAGAATTCTCATCGCCGCCATCCAAGAGACGTTGCTTCACGCAAACTCGTCTCTAAGCGTCCATAGCGAATATGTTATATTGCGGAAAGATCGACCGGCCGCCACGGTTGATTCTCACCCTGGAGGTGGACTTGCCTTCCTAATACACAAGTCCGTACATTACTTTGTATTAGATGTAGTTGCTGACGGTACGGCGGAAATTCAAGCCATCTCAGTTCCACGAGGGAGTACTAATATCGAAATTTTTAATATATATGTTCCACCTCATTCCAGTTGCCCTTCAGGCTATCGTTTCGATATTGGTCCTCTCCTTTCCGGAGAGCACAGGGTCATCCTTGGCGACTTTAATGCGCACCATGAGCTCTGGCATTCAGACCTCAACAACAATGCCGAATCACTTGACGCCTGAGAATTCTGTTCACTCAATGAAGACTCGCCGACTAGAGTCGTGGGCACTTGCAGTAGTTCTCCTGACATAACTATTGTCAGCGCCAGCCTAATTGCGGCTTCCCGTACGTACCACCCTCAAATCAGATCACCTCCCAATCATTATAAAAATTGAGACAAACCAGCGAACATGACTAAGTCTGATAAGCGAACGTTTGTCAATCACAAGAAAGCCGATTGGGATGGTTTCAAAGCTTACTCGTCGGCGAAGTTCATCGAGCTACCATCACCTACCAACATTCATAAGGCCGAGAAAAATATTAGGAACGTCATTACCATAGCCGCGGCACGTTTTATTCCTGCAGGACGTATCCCGAAAGTTCGGCCTAACTTCCCCACTAGTGCCGCCAGATTAGCCGATGAACGTGATCAGATCAAAAGCGCTCACCCTGATGATCCCAGAATTCAGGAGCTTAACTCCGAAATTGACCGACAAGTTAAAGACTATAGGAGGGCGAAATGGAATCAGCACCTCGATGAATGTAACCTCAATGAAGGTGTCAGCAAATTATGGTCTACCGTCCGCGCCCTTTCCAATCCTCGGAAAGAAAAGGGCAACAACGCCATTGAATTTGGCAACACAAAAAGCTGCGATCCTCTTCAGTGTGCTAGCCTGTTCAATAAACAATTTATTGAACATCCCAAGTCTGACGGCCTCAAGCGCAAAATTAGAAGACGGATTCGCAGCCGGAATGTTGACACCATACCATCTTTTACCGCGGACCAGGTTAAAAAAGTCATCGAGAATGCCAAAAACTCCAAGGCCCTTGGACCAGATGGCATTTCGATGACCTTGTTGAAACATCTCGACCTTCCAGCCATTGAGTATCTCACGGCCGCCTTTAACTTGTCGATGTCCACGCTTGCCATCCCTGAAATCTGGAAAACAGGTCGAATTGTTCCCTGTCTCAAGCCAGGGAAGAGCGCAAATCTCGGGGAATCCTACCGCCCCATTACGATACTTTCTCCTGTCGCAAAGACGCTGGAGGCCCTTATCCACCCCACTCTTGTTGCACATGCGAAGCTAGAACCTCACCAGCATGGAAAATGCATAGTACCACCACTGCCCTCGATGCGATCACTACACGCATTCGTGATGGGCTAAATCAACGCAGTCGTTGTCACAGAACTATTCTGGTGGCAATAGACCTATCAAGTGCATTCGATAAGGTCAATCATTCAATGCTCCTAGCAAACCTGTTGAATATGCATCTTCCTGCACAAGAGATCCGTTGGATTGCCAATTATCTAGCTGGTCGGCACTCCTTCACCGAGTTTCGAGGCAAACGTTCTAAGCTTAGGAAAATCAAATTAGGTGTTCCACAGGGAGGGGTACTCTCCCCCACTCTGTTCAACATCTACATGTCCGGCCTTCCCACACCACCTGAAGGAATCGAGGTGATTTCCTATGCTGACGATTGCACCGTACTCGCCACAGGGAATGATAAGGATGAAATGCGCCTCCGAATTAATCGCTATCTAGGACGATTACAGGCATTTTTCCAAAGCCGAAACCTCACCATCCCTGCGTCCAAATCTTCTGCGACTTTTCTAACCACTTGGTGGGAGGACATCAGATGGGAGATGGATATACGTATTGGCAACAATTCTGTTCCTACTGTTAAAAACCCCAAAATTCTCGGGCTTCACCTAGAGAACATGATGACGTCTGCGAATCATGCAGCTTCAGTATGTGAAAAAATGCGCAGTAGGAACAACATCCTAAAAGCTCTGGCTGGTAGCACCTGGGGCAAAGATAAAGAAACCATGCTAGCTACTTATAAAGCGGTGGGTCGAGCGGCCGCTGATTATGCAGCCCCAGTTTGGACACATAGTCTATGTGACACAAACTGGTCCAAAGTTCAGGTCTGCCAAAATGCCGCTCTACGCATCGCGACAGGTTGCCTTCTGATGTCTGCCCAGGATCACTTACATCAGGAGACAAAATTGATGCCAATACGTGATCACAATCTCCTACTCTCAAAACAGTATCTTGTTGGTTGCTACCGTGAGGATCATCCCAATAATTATCTCATGGACCGAATTCCTCCACCAAGACATGTCAGGCGTGGTTTACGAGACCATTGCAGCGATCCACACTGAAGAAGTGAATCGGTCTGTCGCGAGTTTAGGTGCGAATAGAGTCCTCTCAGAGCGCCCACCACCAATTTCGCCTGAGGAGATTAGGTTCCCGAGAGCCACTAGAGTAACACTAGCTCAACTTCGGTCGGGCTTTTGTTCACGCCTTAATTCGTACCTTTCTAGCATAAACCCGGACATCCAAAACATCTGTCCAAACTGCAATGGTACTCCTCATGATGTGGGTCACTTGTTTCAATGCCCCGCTGCGCCCACTGATCTTACCCCTATATCGCTGTGGGAAAACCCTATCGCAGCAGCTATGTTTTTGTCCTTAGACCTCACGGACACAAACATTGACGAACCATAAACCGTACCCACATAGATGCACAGTGGTTTCACACCTTTCTGCACCGCTACAAGAAGAAGTAGTCACAAGTCCAACGAACCTGGGATGTGCACATCTGAATTTAACGTGAGGCGTAACCATAAGGGGGCCGAAGGAGGATCACACCTGCTAAAGAGAAGTCTTTAGCGAATAGTGTACCTCGGGGATGAGAGCGTGCCCAGGGGACCATGGTCCCTACCCATCAAGGCGTTGGTCTCGAGGTAGCTGTCGGTTGTTAAGCAAGTCATCGAGCTGGTGATGCAGCCCCGGGTTTGGGTTCCTGAAGGTGCATTCACCGGATGAAGAAATCCTTATCTGAAAATAAGACCTTGTCAGTGAAACACCGAAGGTCCAAACCGCCCGAAGAACCGGGAGATAAGGCCGCAACGGCTAGGTACTCCCCTGACGGTATATACCGTAGATGGTATCTATGTGAATTTTATTATTCTGTTATTCGGAATCGAGATCAATTCGGCGTAGCAAATTTAACGAATTCCGCTTATCCTTTCCGGATACAAACGCAATAGTGTGTGAAAAATAATAGTATCCATAATTTTGTGCACATACTTATTCTAGTATTTGGGATGAAGTCCAATCCTTCTTCTTCCATGCTTCTTATACCGCTCCATGGCGTCGCGTTGCTTGGACTGTGGTGTACGCCGGTTCTGGCGGTAATGTCTCAGCCTTTTTTCCACAGTCAGCTTTATTTTGGATTGTGCCATCGCACCAATTCGTTATTGTTGCATTTTCATTTGATATATGCAGGAGTCCAATCCGATGGTGCAAATTTACTCAAATCCGAATTTATTTAGAAGATATAGGCAGAAATATCTGCTCATTGTGGAAGCTTTTGAATGTTTCAATAGGTTTTCTGCTGTTTGGGAAGGATATTAATAATGGGGCGGGTAAATCTTTTAATTTCTGCTAAACTAGTTATGGAAATCTTGAATGCCAAGCCACAAAAGCAAGTGAAAAACTCATTGCGAATTGTTACTCATTGTGGATTTGCCGCATGTTTCAATTGTTATACTGCTATTCCGGGTGTAGACCAATCCGGTTGGGTCAATTTACTGAAATCCGTTCAAGAAATACAAAATTAGATAACATGTAAAAAGGATCTGTCTTCATAACTTTGCTCATTGTGAATTGTTCATATGTTTCAATAGTCGATCTGTTACTCGGAGTAGATACCAATCGTGGGGGGAAAATTTACTGAAATCCGCTGATAAGTTCAAGAAATGCAAGCAGTGTGCAGCATTTTGATTATTTTGTTACGAGCCACTCGAACAAGCTAAAAATATAGCTCCTCTCGGGGGTATTAATCGATTTTTGGCATTAAATTTAAAGTCGCAGAAGATACAATTGTGTCATAACACCCTTAAGTTAAAGTTAAAATGTGACGCGCTTAGGAGTGCGGGTAGTAGTGACAAATTGATTTAATTTCTTTATAAGGCAACGTTAGGAGAGCCTGTAGTCAGTACATTTTAGCGTTATAGAGATTTTCACTTTGTAACGCTGCTAGCGACTCGCGTTTCCATCTGTACGTGTCATACTAACAGCTTTTGGGGTCTTTTTTAGAACCTCAAAAAATCCAAAAAGCCAGCTTTCCCTTAATATTTTCTCAGTTTGGCCAAAATCCATATTTGTGAGATTTGATCCTTGAAGAAAGAATGTTCTTCATCGCGGAACCTGCTTTTGGGGGTCAGCTTTCTATGGCAGTCTCATGACATAGAACACGTACCCTGTCTTGCCATTCTGCTGCATACCAAATTACAGGTAAATTGGTTCAGAAGTTTAGGGAGAGAGACATAGCATACACACGTATAATAGAGTTTCATACATTAGATAACTCAATAATCCACCTGACTTCGAAGTTTCTTCCAAACGTGCGGCCTAACGCAACTTGGAAAGATTATGCTGTAATAGAGAAAGTTGGCTGTAAAAAAAAGTAAAAACTCTTTGGACACTGGTAAACTTTTGAAAAAAAAGACTTTTGCTTCTGAATCTTTTGCAATTTTTCCCCCCGTCTCATAGACACTATCCATTCATGTCACGTATCCGTCCCATCCCATAGAACAAACTCTTCCTTTACAGAGTCCGTTTAACATCTGCTGATTTTTTGATTCATCATTGACCCGAAAACGAAACAAAGCCCTCTCAACGACTCACCTCAAATGTTCATATTTCCAGACACCCTCATCCTGCGCCTCGGGCATTGTTAGGATCAACTCAACGCTGGACGGGTCCCTTCGTATCAGCTGCTGAATGTATTGTTGTACGGCAAGCGTACTGTCCATTTCTTCGAGTGGTTCATCGGGCCAACGGCTGAAGTCCTGAAATGGCACAAATTCAACATATCACTAATTTTTCTTCTAGAGCACTTGAAAGGCTCGGTTTAAGTGGGAATCCACTTGGATTTTCCTCTCCCGATTTATGGAAAAACAACTTTCATAGTGCTGACAGGAGCTGTCATCCAAGCAAAAGGAAGACGGACGAGGGCAAGTCTTGATTTCGGTCACTGGTATGATAACACAAAAACTCGGAAATGGCGCAGCACTTGTTTATGGTTGACTTGCAGTTGAATCTGGTTTCGATAGATTATTACCTTTGCTTTTGTTCCGGGTCTATTTCTTCGCAAAATAGTAGAGCCGTCGGCCATCTTCATGATTAGGGCTGCTGCTTCAACTTCACGTCGTTTTCGTACGCGAGTGAAAAGTTTTGACAGTAGCGAATTGTGCTGAATCGTCAGGCTGGCCAATTGTGCGATGTAAAAATAACAAATGTAGCAATCGTTAAGGGCTCCATTACACAGTCATATTTATATTAGGGACGTTTTATTGTGTTTATCCCGTGCAGGTTTGGGTAGAACTTCATATAAAAAAATGACACTTACCCAGGTAAAGTTAACCCGTGCAACTACCCTACACGGGATAGAGCTCAAATGTAGATGGCGGACGCATAGGGGAAATATGAGGGAATTTGTTTTTTCAAACCAAATGTGAGAGTTTTTCTAATCACGAGAAAAGACTTTGCAAAGAAATAATCATCTTTTGTGATAAAATCCACCACATCTAAAAACTAAGCCGAAGAAGGTGAGTCAAAGATGCGCAAAAACTGTCAAGTGTCAGCTGTTTGGTCTTAACCGGGATGTTACCCGCGATCGTTTTTTTCGAGTCAGACTTACCCGCGATACGAAAAAAACGTCACTATTATAATATGTATGTCATATGCCTAAGCCTACTCGATTCATTCAGTATAAATTTTTAGACGTGCAATAAGCGAAATCAAGTAGGCTTAAGCATATTATAATAGGTGTGTTTTTTTGGTTATCCCGTGCAGGTTTGGGTAACGAATCTTCATATAAAAAAAATGACAGGTGCGTCAGCTGTCATTTTTTTATATGGAGTTTCGTTACCCAAACCTGCACGGGATAACCAAAAAAACACACCTAATATAAATATTACCAAATATATGATTGTGTACTAGAGCCCTAAGATTGGTTGACACAGTCAAAATATACAGGAGCGACGTTTTTTTCGTATCGCGTGTAAGTCTAACTCGAAAAAAACGATCGCGGGTAACATCCCGGTTAAGACCAAACAGCTGACATTTGACAGTTTTTGTGCATCTTTGACTCGCTTTCGTCGGCTTATTTTTTAGATGTGGTGGATTTTATCACAAAAGTTGATTATGTCTTTGCAAAATCTTTTCTCGTGATTAGAAAAACTCTCACCACAGCCGAATCTCTCACATTTGGTTTGAAAAAACAAATTCCCTCATATTTCCCCTATGCGTCCGCCATCTACATTTGAGCTCTATCCCGTGTAGGGTAGTTGCACGGGTTAACTTTACCTGGGTAAGTGTCATTTTTTTTATATGAAGTTCTACCCAAACCTGCACGGGATAAACACAATAAAACGTCCCTGTGTCCGGAAACGGCCGCATACACGCACCGGATTGTGATTCCTCATGTGATTTCCAGCAAAAAAGTTGTACGCAACATACCCCCTCAGCTTAACCCTTTAGATGCCACAGGCATTTAAAGTTTTTTTTAAAAATCATTTTCTTGCACGACTTAAACCCTAATATCTCCAAAGCTAGACTAGCTAGAATAGCGAAGTAAAATTATTATGACAGCCAACAAATTTACCAGTGAAATAAAACTCGCCACACTAAAATCGGATAAGAGGTTTGATTTTTACAGAGCTTCAAAGTCAAATTTGCGTGATTTGACCCAAAAACAATCTTTTTTCCATCTCAATTTTCTCCAACTTCTGCCAAGATGAGGTGCTTGTACAATTCTTTTAAAAATTGGCGCATAGTCTTACAATCATATCTTTCTTACATCATTTTAATCTAGCTTCATTACTTCTAACAGTTTTTATACGTTAAGTGTAGAAAATTTGGGTTAATTTTAGCTCGAGTTCAATACAATTCAATTCACACTGCCCCTAAAGATCTGCAATTGGTATAAAATCTATTCAAAGTATGTCGAAATCGAGCCAAAATTAACCCTAGTTTTCTGTACTTAAGGTACCAAAACCGTTAGAAATGTATAATTTTGCACTATACATTCAATCAATTTGCACTATACATTCAATCGTGTTCGATTTGTGATGTGATTCTCAACCATATTATCATGTTTAGTAGTTTAGTCAAAAGAGATGGGTGTTGCGATATTGGTAAGTAAAGGCATGCATTACCTGCTTAATGGTTCTTTCAAATAGCAACATTAGGTGTGGTTTTTTGGTTATCCCGTGCAGGTTTGGGTAACAAAACTCCATATAAAAAAATGCCAACTGACCCACCTGTCATTTTTTTATAGTTTCGTTACCCAAACCTATACGGGATAACCAAAATAAGCACCCCTATATTCTCAGTGTGTTTTTTTGGTTATCCCGTGTACCTACACGGGATAACCAAATACCTAATAGGTGTGTTTTTTTGTTATCCCGTGTGGTTTGGGTAACGAAACTTCATATAAAAAAATTACAAGTGGATCAGCTGGCATTTTTTTTATATGGAGTTTCGTTACCCAAACCTTACGGGATAACCAAAAAACCACACCTAATGTAATTAAGCCTCGATTCCATGCAGCCTGTTCACAAACGACCGCGATAAGCGAAAAGACTATGAATTAGAGCTCCTTATAATCCATGCCCCAGTTAGATTTAGAGGCCAAGATGCCAATTCTTGGCTAGTTTGGAAATAGTAGATGCCCTGAGTTACGTTATTAACTATGGGGATTCCAGCGCTACACGGCGTAATAGTGGCCGTTGTATAGTAAAGGCATGCAACATGCCCGTGGAAAACCCTTCTAAACACATGAAACTCAACCTTACGAATAGGTAGGAATCCTATTATTGAGACTCTCCTTGCTTGAAATAGATTAGACGCGTCAGCAGAAGCATCAGCATCGCGAAACGTCAAGCCAAATGTATTTTATATTGCTGACAAAAATGTTGAGCAGAAGACTTGGCATTCAGCATATTTGTCAGCTATGAAACTCTGCCGATGCTGCTGCTGACGCGTGTAATCTATTTCAACTATCTAGCGAAATGCAAACAAAAAATCAAATGATAAAAATTGATGAAAAACCGATTTTAAAATATCTTTAAATTTTGAACGGGTGAATCTCGGAAGATGCAAGCAACTTCGTAACGGGCAGGTGTCGTTTTATTGGAAATTGTATGTAGTTTCAAAAAGTGAAGTCATATCTCGGCAGCAAAATGTACAGCATTCCCAATGCCACACAAAAAACCTAAATCGCTACATAAGCTCCTCGGTTAGGCCTGTGATCAGACTTGTCATTTGGCAAGCGTTCATTTTCGATAACTCGGGAGCTCTATCGTTTAGAAATTTAACACACTTGTAGAGCTATTTGACGCTCACATTGCCTTCATACTTTGAGGACCTATACCTATCAGCGTTCGACAGTTACAGCTGCCCAAATCGCACTTTTGTCTTTTCTAATCGAAAATTGTCCATAACTCGGAGCGGGAAATTTTGAAATTTGGCAGATTTGTATAGAGCTCCGCACTGACCTATCATTCATCGCTTTGTAACAAAGGTCATTCTCAATTGTCCTTTCTTAAAATAAGTTTTACAATTTCTAACCTCTTTTCTAACAAAATGGGACCGCCAATTTAAACTGACTGGAAATCTTACGGGAATGCGTATCAATGCCTAGTACCTACCCCTACCCATACCTCTAAGAAAATGATGGGCTTGCACCATTTAAAAGTGATCCTGGCTACACTAGGCCTTTGCTTGTTATACTCAAATCAAAGAACTCGATGGGTATATTTTACACCAGTTGCTTTTTTCCAGTTTGGAGCAAATGTAACGGAGTTACAGCTAATAAATTCAGTTAATGTAGCGATGATATATTAGGCACGTTTTATTGTGTTTATCCCGTGCAGGTTTGGGTAGAACTTCATATAAAAAAAAATGTCACTTACCCAGGTAAAGTTCACGCGTGCAACTACCCTACACGGGATAGAGCTCAAATGTAGATGGCGGACGCATAGGGGAAATATGAGGGAATTTGTTTTTTTCAAACCAAATGTGAGAGTTTTTCTAATCACGAGAAAAGATTTTGCAAAGAAACATTCATCTTTGGTGATAAAATCCACCACATCTAAAAAATAAGCCGAAGAAGGTGAGTCAAAGATGCGCAAAAACTGTCAAATGTCAGCTGTTTGGTCTTAACCGGGATGTTACTCGCGATCGTTTTTTTTTTCGAGTCAGATTTACCCGCGATGCGAAAAAAACGTCGCTATAGTAAATGTATTTTTGGATTGGTCTAATTAAAAGTATTTACTAACGCCTTTCATTCTGGAACGCGTTTATTTAGACCAATCCAAAAATAGATAAATAGCAAAATTAATTCACTATGTATGTATCCAAAATCTAAAAACCCTCGTATTGCGGGCGCAGTCCTCTGTACGCCGGTATTTTTTTTTACTTCTACCCTATAATAGGGTCTTGACCACCAATGAACAGATATGTTCCCATGACCCCATGGTCCGATTTCATTAATTTTTGCTTATGTTTTGTGACATCAATAAAAATACTTTTTCAAGAGGTTTGGAGTAAAAAATAAAAAAAAGCTTTTCTTAGAAGAACCTAATTTGAGGAGTTGGGTTTATATGGCAGCCGCATGACCCCATCGTTCGATTTCATCCATTTTTACATATCTTTTGTGCCATCAGTAGGGATCTATTTGTATGAACTTTGGTTAAGATTGGTTTATAAACAAAAAAGTTTTTCTTAGAATAACTTAAATTGGGGGGCAAAGTTTTTATGGCAGCCCCATGATCCAATGATCAAATTTCGGTGATTCAAGCAAACAAACAGCCTGCGACAATAATAAGCACGTGCGCAAAATTTCAGCCTGCTAGCTTCAATACCCGCCGAGTAAAACGCGTCGCAACAGACAGACGGACATTGCCCAATTGACTCCCCATATACTTTTTATATGGTCGGAAATGTTTCCTTCAATGCGTTACAAACTTCATGGCAAAGTTTATATACCCTTTCACTCTATGAGCGAAGAGTATAAAAAAAATATTTTACAACTCACATGCGGCTGATCTACTGACGGAGGGCGGCAACTCAACTTCTGCCCAGGGGCGCCACAGAGAGTAAATCCGGCCCTGTCTCAGTCTGTGAACGTGAGAGAGGTAAAATTCTCAATTTCAAACACATTTGATGAACTACGCCCGAAACAATGCTGTACTGACTTAAATTATCAAAAGTGTTCGAATATAAGCAAATGTCCTAATCCACGGTGGAACAATGTCAAAATAAAGAGTGCGCTTGATAGATTTCAACCGCATTCGTATTTAGTATTCTAACTTTACTCCAATGCCTCCTTTGGCTACACGTATGGTTATTTCAAACTATCAAGACAAACCAATTGGCCTTATAGTTATGTAAAATCATCGACTGTATTTATGCCGAAGTTCAAAAAAATATTTTAGTGTTTCTGTACTAACAATTCGGAACTAGGACCGTATTTATCGTAGTCTAAGGCCACACAAACAATTCATGGATTTGAATCCATAAAATGGATTTTCGTTCTATCAAATGAGCCTATACGTGGGCGAATTAGAATTTTAATCCAGTAAAATCCATGTGAAATCCATGGCCTGTTGATAAATTGGTTCAATTTTATGCAGGATATACGACACATAACGGATTTTGAAGCAAGAGATTGCATCATCTCTCACCAGCCGTAGTATTTAAAGTTAGTTGCAATGATGCAAATGTTGTGTTCTTGATCGAAATTATACTGGAAGCCTTTAAGAAACATTATTACGTAAAATTTATTTAAATATACGATTTCAAAGATAGATTTCTATGTAAAAGCAGCGGTTATAGACACTAATATGTAAGTCTGTAAGCAAAAAGCTCGAAAAACTGTTAAAATTATTTGGTGAAAAATTAACAAAATAAAACCTCAGAGTCTACTTTATTTGAAAAAGATCTAATCGTAATTAATTTTCTCAATTTCTGATTTTTAATACTTTTTTTGCCATACTCATTACAAGTGCGGCTATAATTATGACGGACCGTGAAATAAGTTTTTCCTTTATATAAGAATAACGGTTTAAAATAAAAGGAAACTTTTTCTAAAATAGTTCCTCTTTAAGATAAATCCTTAAGTTTTCAGTATATGGAATAACTGTGCTCTCTTTAAATTTCCAAAGATAAGCATATTTTCTGGTGCGGCTATAGTTATGACAGGCAGTGTATATCGCAAGCTTACAATAAGACACTACGCTCCCAGGCTCGGCATCCATTGTACAATCCGCAATGTCGCAGCTGCGGAAATATAGACGAGAGTGAAACTCTGACTCACTTTCTACGTGAATGTCTTGCTCTCGGCAGACCCGGTATCGCACGTTGGGCAGGGTATTTCTTGAAAGATTGGTGCAGCTGCTTTACTTCCTAAGAAACTATGTGTTCAAGGCATCTATTTATACCCTATACCCATATAAGATGGTATAGGGTATATTGTTTTTGTTACGCCGATATTATGTAACACCTCAAAGGAGCCACCGGACGTATGGCAAAGTATATCTATAAATGACCAGGGTCGGTCCCTGCATCGAATAAGCCATGTCTGTCCGTCTGTCCGTGTGTTTGTCTGTTCGCACGATAACTCCCGAAATAATGAAGCTAGCGGTTTGAAATTTTGGTCAAATGTTTGTTTTGCTAAAATCTTGGACGGTTTGAAAATGGGCCAAATCGGACCACGGGTTCCCCTACCTCCCATACAAACTACCCCTCCTTGATATTTTAATTCGGCCATAACTTTCGGTAAATATCGCTATCGACTTGACCGTTGGATGCCTTGATAATCTACCCCTCCCTCCCCTACAAAAAATATGAAATCGAAAATTTTAGGTTTTGCGTGCCTTCTTTTCTAATTAAATATATGCTATAGGGTATACACTCATCGTGCTATTCGCACGATTAGAACTCGGTCTCGTTTTATCTACACTAGCCGGCATATGTATTTTGACATCTGGTACTCTCGAGCCAAGATACGGATTTTGTTTAACTAGAGCGAATAACGGTAAATTTCTTAGAAGGAAATCAAAGTACATAACAACAGCAATAAATATGCTCAATATTTTTCCTGTCCGTTTTCGCACTCTCTTGCTATAAAGAAGAGAACAGATTGGTGCGAAATTTTGATGCGACATAAGTATTTTGACAATATTTAAATCTTTGATTGTACACCAATTTCTCTAGAAAAAAATTGATAAAACATAATTTTATTAATGGTTTGTGTTTATATTTTGAATTCCAAGTAGAAAATGTGTCCAGTGGCTTGAAACATTGGATTAGAAATTAGAAATTCGAAGTTTGGTTTAAGCCTCCGTAGAGGCAAACTTCAATCCTGGTTTAAAGGTTGGAGACGCTGCAATTGAATTTAATTTCATAAGGTAGACTGTTCATTATTAAACACCAAAATTGAATAAGAGAAAAGAAATAGAAAACTATTCCATGCATCACAGAAATGGGATGTGTATATCAAATAATTACCTAAAAAACTTTCAAATATTTATGGAAAATGTCCTAATTGAACCAAAGGATATTATGAATATGATGAATGTGCCATCGGATGCAGAGATGATAATAACGACCACCTTCGGCCTAGAACTAAAAAAGGCAAACTGCATGCATACGCAGATAAATTGAAACCAAAGAAAGATTTAAAAACCATACCAAAAGCAAACCTCTGTTATTAAGGAACAAGTTCAAGCTACTGCAGCTTTCGGAAAAAGCTTTTTAGGCTAATATTCGTTGTTTTATTACATTTTTACATAAAAAAACAATATTTAAAGAAAATGCCCAATTTATGTGGAAAAACGGATACCTGGTTATCAAAATGAATACCACAGTGGAGGCTCTCTTATGATGAAGGGATATATTACTTACAATAGCCTAGGCTGCTTAAGTTCAAATCACTGTTTCCATGGCCAAAGCTTTTTTTGGTCGTCATTGAATCGTCGAAAGTCATAATCGATCTTTTTGCGGCACAATTTGATATAAATTTCACTTCTTTCTTAGAGTTCTTCATCGTGGCTCACTCATCACTCGGGGTTCACATTCGCTTTCTTTCAGAGAGCGCCAAGATTTGTTTTTATTTTGTTTTAAAACATTTTTTTTGTTTGGTAATAAACAGTTTACAGTATAAAATAGAATTCAATAGTAGCGTATTCAATGTGTAAACCAGGACTAAGGCTTGCATCAATCGATGCTCAAACCAATCTTCGAAATTCTGATTTTTGTTTATGTTTCGAGCCACTGGTGATATTTTTTTTTTGAAAATAAATATGGGGAACTCAAAAATTAATAAAAATATGTTTTGTGCATCAGTTCTTGCGTAAAAGTGGGTGCAATCAAAGATGTCAATGTTGTCAAAATACTTACGGCACACCAGAATTACGCCTCCATCTTTTCTCTTTTCTATAGCATGAGAGTCCGAAAGAGGACAGGAAAAATATTAAGCATATTTATTGCTGTCGATATGTGCTTTAATTTTGATAATATAAATTTACCGTTATAGGCTTTTGTTAAACAAAACCAGTGTCGGGGCTGCAGGGTATGAAATGTCAAAGTACATATGCCGACCAGTGTAAATTTAACATCTAACCTTCATCATATAAATTAACCTTCACGAAGTTTGTTGTTTCAAAACGGCGCTTTATGTGCTAATTGGGATTCAGCCACCACTTCTACCAACCAACCAACCAACCATGCTACAAATATATATCGCCTTTTAACCGCAGGGAGCAGCAGTGTGTTTTCACACAAGAACAATAAACGACAATGGGCGAGCGAAGGCTTAACAGATTGCTCTTTTAAAGAGAGCCGAGAAAATTAAGAAGGCATTAATCCACTGAAGATGGCAGCAAATAACTGCCGAAATACGTATATGGTAAATAAATCATCTTCATCGACAATAAGGAAATACAAGTATTTTAACTTAAAAAAGAAATTATAATTTAGACAGTAAAGCATAATTTTGAAAATCCACTCAATTTTGTGTGAAATTCATTTACAATATGTACACTAAATAAAAAACGTAATTTGGCATGCTCCACAGACGGAATAAGTAGCTACATGTATGAACTACCTGCATACATTTCTTCCCTGCGGCTATGGTCCACTAGGCGCCAGTCGTCTTCTTCCCGAAAGTGTGTCAGTATGACAATAATATTATTTTCCCCAACTGGATCCATTCCATTATATATTTATATTTTTCTCCTGAACATACTGTTCTCACCTTAAGATAATTGCAAAACGGCATAATGTACATACAACAAAAATCAGTCCCTCAGAGCCTAAGAGCGCGTCCACAAAAGCTGAAAAGTACACATGAACGAGGCAGTGAAAACAAAACTAAGGTGAAGCCAAAGTGCAATGAATGGATCAGTGGATAAATTACGGATTGATGGTGCAGCAAACAGAAAGTAACCGAAAAAATAACTGACAAAAAAAAAAAAAACAAGAAACAAAAACACTATCTCTTCTAGACGTTGAACATATTTCACGGATCATCTACCACATATGACTGACTACTGGGTTACTAATAACAGAGTTAACGTAGCGCATGTAAACCAACGTACTCCAGGTCATAATTTATATGGTATACGAGTACTATGCGCCTCTAATAAAGCAATAAAGTCTGCATATTGCTTGATCTACGGTATTTCTTTTGCAGTGAATATGCCAGCTTGCCGTGCATCTTACATGAAGTGTTAACGGTTGGAAGATCAGATCAAATGGTATCCGTGTTCAAACACTAGAGAATAGTTCGATAAATACACACTAAAGTTACAAATCAACAAATCAAAAACGAAAGATTTTAGCGAGAAACTCGTCTTAAATTCATGAGTTCATGAATGAGGATAATCCTTTGCATGTTTGGAATTTTGAAGAAATTGAATTGAATTGTTTTTGATATGAGCTATTAATATATGAAATTAAAACACGGGACGTATTCGCAGTGTAAAGTTCCATCCATGTGGATTTGGCTCCATTTCAGAGACTCCCACTGTACATATGCCTTTAGTACGTTCGAAAGAGTGTATCTTTTTATACTTACCTCTGATGCTTAACGTCCCCAAGAGATCTTAATATACACAACCGACCACCAGATAAGAAGTTTGCTGGGTTCGACCAATATTCAGTGTTGCGGACAAGTTCAAGGTATTCGGTTCGTCTTTTCATAGTTGCGGTTTTAAAAAGGTGCTAATTCATCTGCAATTCAGTCAATTTGTTTTCATTTTCACCGGAGAATTAGTTTGTTAATACCTCAACAATGTCCAAATTGAGGATTTGTTTGATTTTGTGCTTTATCGTGAGTGTATACTCGGCTAGTATTTTGGGTAAGTTAAGTAAATAAGTTAATGAGAACTAGGCGTCCAATCGACGTATATCTATAGAAAAATCCATTCCATTTGCTATAAGGTCGGCCTTAGCTAGCAATAAAAAGATAATTCTAACCAGACGACTACGACGACAGACTATATCTTGTGCATAGAATGTCTGCGCTTTTAACGGAATTGCGCCACATATTTCTGCAATCTTAATGGAATGGTGACAATGGCCCATTTCTTCGGATGAAGTGTTGTTGCTACGATATCTATGTTCAATGGTGTGTCTATAGAAATTAAATCAATGGTTTTTCCATTTGCAGACTTTATTGCGGGCACAAAAGGTCGAGAGGAGAACGAAGGACTGAGGAATTGTGTATGTAACGGACCATCGTGTATATGCTGTTTGGACTTCAACATCTCGCTAGTGGATCTTGGCGGACCAGGTGAGTTAATGCATATTTGCTCTGTTTCTTTCTGACCGTGTCAACTATACAACCATGCCAGTCATGATGGCAAACAAACTGGCTGTAGTTGTACTGTGAATCATGTTTTGATGATTTTTTTTTTTACGAAACAAATCGCCAAAGAGAAAGTGTTTCTGCAAGATATACAACACCGATCATATTATCTCTCCCTTTGACTATATATCGAGTCGCCCCATCCAAGTTGTGGGTGCCCAATGATATAGGTGTAAGGCGCGTGTGTGAAGCACCTACAATGCAAGAGCGAAAGGTGAAAGTAAAAAAAATCAATCACAGATAGAAGATGAAAAGATCTTTTGATTTATGTCTTTTATGCGGATATGTATTCAAAGATGATTATATAAGATTAGACATCTCAAATTTATGATGCTTTATTCTTGGTATACCATAGTCCATATAGTGACTCACCGTGAATGTGCCAAGGTTCAGGAACACTGAAAAATGAGAAATAGCTTTTCGTGTTGTATTCATTTTACAGTGCACAAGGTGTGTTAAGTGTGTAATTAACAATGATTGCAAAAATGCCTTGCACCAAAGAACGTAGATACGTACACCTCTGACATAGAAAGTTCGTTGATTTTTCTGGGTTAATGGCTTCAAAACGTATGGGCTGGTAAGCAGACGATGAGATGGGGTATAGTTCACAGATGCAGTACTCTTCACGGGGATGTATTACACTAAGCTGACCATACGTACAGAATTTTGCTGTACAGTACAGCATTTTGTCCTGTCGTACAGCATTGGGTAATGTACAGCAAATTGTACAGCATTCTAATTCACTACATAATAAGGTCCCCGGTGAGGTCTATGATCAGTCTTGTCTGCTTTTAACGTATATACTGTACGATTGATATTTAGCGAGATAATCGCACATTTATCTTTGCAATCCTTCATTTTCGCTAACGCGGGAACCCTTCTCGATCTTTCTGAAATTTGGCACACTTGTAGAGGTAGTTGCGGCTCACACTTTCTCCAAATTACACGGTCCTGCCTATCCTCGTTTGAAAGTTACGGCTGCCCAAATCCAAATTTTCAGTTTTCAAATTGAAAATTGTCCATAACTCGGAGATTTGTAAGCAAAAAGCTTTGAAATTTGAATAACTGGTAGAGCACCGTACTGTTCATATTTTATAAAAATTTCAAGGCTCTAGCTGTCAAGTGATATAGTCGCACTTTTATGTTTTCCAATCATTAATTTTCCATAACTCGGAACCGACCGAAATTTCTGAAACTATGCACACTTTTAGAGATATTTGACAAATATTTAATCCAAGCTCCAAAGTCCTTTCTATCCGCGCTCGAAAGTTACCGCTGCGCGCTGCCAAAATCGCACATTTGTGTTTTCTAAGCTTTTGGATCAGTAGTGACTTTGCGAGCATAACGAAAAGCCAGATACCAGATCATACCACTGTCCAACTTTCAGAAATCTTAAATTTGTGAAATCTATCTGTTATTTTATGCGTTTAAATTTTTTTTGAGTAGGTACTCTTCCTTGTTTTAGCTTTTCGTGTTAAAACATACATTTGTGCTTCACCTGCTGATGATTTTTTTGTCAATTAGAACCAGTAGCGTAGATAGCTTTAGGAGAGGGAGGAATCGGTGGTTAGGATTAATATTTTTTCAGCACAGAAGAAATAAAAAAATAGACTGTCAATCGAAGGCTGAGATTCCGGAGGAAGAGGTGTTTGGCACAGCGAAGCAAATATAGCAAGTCGAACTACGAAACACTAGACCCCAGATGTAATGTTGGTGTACCTACTTAATCGAGGTTGGACCAGCGACTCTGAGAAGATTATAGAATCGTCTGAAGATTATGAGTGCGCAAAATACGCTCTACACCTTGATAGATCGATCCTCGAACTCGAAGGTTATGGGGTGAACTTAGAATTGAAGGTTCCGAGCGCATATGATTCATAACGTTGTGAGTGATTTTTTCTGCAGCATCCAATAATGTTCTGCAGAGCGAGGAAACATACGCTGAGGCCGCCTCTATGAAGTACATAATACTAAAAGATGGTCCGGCGTATGAGCGAACGAGATTGTTGTGATTTTATTCGAGAAAAATCGGGTAGTATGATGCAGCATTTTTCAACCGAATTCGTCCTGCATGTGCCGTAATCCCGTCCAAGGACAAGATTAGAAGCCTATTGTATCACTAGATATTCCACAATACTGATTTTCACTCAAATTAGTAAGTTCCATCCGATCTGTTCGTGCGGCAGCCACACTTACTGAAAAACAACGCTTGAGAAATCAAAAACTCATGTACGGCAGTATACGCTAGGTATTGTTAAATTTCTAGCCAAGGCAGTAACATTCATACAATTGAAAATACTATAAAAAGGGTTAGGGTCACCCTATGGATAGCATTTCGGTAAATATTGTTACGAAATGTACCCAATTAATAGCAAAAAGCTAAATTTATATAGTAATTTTGTTTGAAAAAAATATGTGTGACCACGGGTATTACTCCTCTTAAACCACCCCCCCCCCTTATCTACGCCACTAATGAGAACACTGAGAACTTTAGGGTACCCTGTTTAGTATCAACAGAACCTTGCCGTCCCTAGGCTCACCACATATTTCACATATATCGGCTAATATTCATTCTCAGTTCTCTTCACGAAGATATCACTTATCAAAAGAAGGATCATGATTATTCTTCCTCCAAATCGGCGTGAAAGGGAGAGGGGAGGGGTGGTAGTATGGCTGGTAATTTGCCTGAAACCCGAATTTGGCAAGTGTGTACAGCATTGGGTCTTCGGAAGTCTGGTCACCTTATATTACACTATTACACATTTTCAAGATGTATATAAAAGGCATAAAATAGTATATTGGCCAATAGCTTTAGTTTTTCAAGAAATATAAAAATCATTCTTTAATCTCATAGTGTTAATATGTGAGGACCTAGGATCACTCATTTTTTATATGTGATGTTTTTTTTTTCAAATAATTATGACAATACCCATGAATTTATGAAGCTCTAAAGGCATTTATTACTCTTTCACTACACAACACTGTTCCTTCCCAACTAACATTGCGTATGCATTAAACAACTTCACCATACAGTTTTTTGTCTCGAGTCGGACCAAATACATCGTCTAATATATTCCATTTTCAAGTCAAATTCAGCTTTTTCTCGACACAAAATAACTATGCATAAAATGGAATTAGCGATCTCGCACATGAAATTAATGCTTTAAAAAGTCAAGTCAACGATTTCGCAAACAAAATTAACTTTTAACAAGTCAAATAAACGATTTGGCAATGAAAAGTGGTTTGCTGAATGAAACAGTTTATTTCATTTGCGATTGTTAATTTGACTTGATAAAGCGTTAATTTGACTTGATAAAGCGTTATGATTATAAGAGCCAGAAAAAGATCATGAAACGAGACCGAGGCTAATTTTGGGAGCAGCCAAAGATTGGATACCCTTCACTCTCCTCCAGCCAATAGTTTTTTTCCGGCGTACCTACGACTTGTATTTAATCCCCCTCCCCATTCTTTTTCTTCCGTTTTCACAAATGCGGGTTTGACACTTCGAATTTCTCGAAAATTCGTAGCGTGTTGGTGTTGATCACTTGCATCCTAGTCTGCAATCTTAGAACGATTTCAGTCTCGGGATTTGGTCGAGGCTTATAAAGCAGCTCGTAGATCCATAAAACTAGCAATTAAAAGGAGCTTTAAACATAACCCAAGTCACAATTTCATCCCTATAATACTTCGTAAAATACTCTCTTCCAACAATAATAGGGACACTTTACAGGGTATAATCACTCAATAACAGTCCAATAATGGCATTTGGCGCCGTTTTTTAATCCAATTGAACCTTATTGTAGCACTAAATTATGCTTCAAAAAAGGATACGTACGTCATTTGCTTTATATCATCATTTTCTGTCATTGAACGAATTATTTGCAAAAAAAAAATAGAAAAATTTCCGCAGCTAGCATCGAACTCGTGTCTGTTGATTGCCCGTCCTACACGCTACCACTCAGCTAACCTCACATATGGTCAGCATTGCTCGGAAACACTACAAATGGTTGTTGCTACTATAGAAATGCTTGTCAATACTTTATCGACTCTCTGAAATGCACCCTATCATACATTTATCAATAAAATAGAGTGAATTTCTGCGCAGAGATCACCTTAATTGGTTTCGAAGATGACAATGAGTGCATACATGTGGGTTTCATGCAAGATTTCAAGGATTTCTAATGCAGAAATTGTGTATTTAGGAAAACTTCATAAGTGTCAATTCAATAAAAAATCACAAAGTCCATCCTTCTATACAACTACGGTGAACAATTTATTGGATGACCATACGAATGTCACACTATAAAAATGACACCGACTGTGCTATAGAAGAATATAATGCATGTGTGTGAGTTAACTTAGAGAGACTATATTGCATGTGTGTGCTGTATCATCCAATAAACACAAGAGTGGAGTATTTAAAGAAGCAGGGAGTAGATAAGGAAGGAGATGGCATACGTAAAATGAGACGGGACAAGTTTGCTTGTTTAATGGGAGAGGAAAACAACGGTACATTAATTGATGAGTGAATCATAAACAACCCGTCGATAACACACTACGTTTGCATTTTATGACATAAAACAGCTCCTAACAACCACAAATTACCCGAGCAACGTAATGTTGTAGTCAATAACGTAACTATTTCGCGCAATCGAATTAAATCAAACGAGATTCGCGGCGAGGATCGTTTTCCGCGTTTACCGAATTTGACAATAGAGAATGCGCGCGTGCTACAGAACTAGCAGAACCGGATGACTTTGTCGGTGTGTGTATTGATGTGAGTGGCTGAACTAGTCGATTTTGTCGCTGTGTGCGGCAAAACTGGTCGCATTTGACGTAAGTGTACCATGAACCGCTGAACGAGAGAGCCCATGGACAAGATTTTTCGTCCCATGTAGTGTTGTTGTTTTTACATGCAGTTTCATCATTATGTCTACTCCATATCTACTCCCTGTAAAGAAGTATCTTTTTAGGTTAACGTTTAGAGACAGTTTTATCGAAGGCTTATACAACCATCTTCAAATTTATTCCATAATGATGATAGAAGCTTTCCGGAAAATACTTTAAGGATGTTTTATCGGATCGAAATATTACTTTAAGCGATGTCACACGATAAATAAATTTCGTGGTACTATATGATTGCTACAGTGTGAAGTGCTTCTTTAAAGCAAACGAATTGTTGCTTGGGAAGCTCTGTGAGGACGCGGACACAAATCCATGGGGAACGCGGTCATGGATGGTCATGAAGAAAATTGGAACTTAAATGTCCGCCGCTGCTCAAAGATATTATCTCCACTTTGTTTCCTCAGCATGTATTGCAACCAGCGAGACAAAGCCTTACACCGATTAGTGGCATCACACCCCCGATTATAGAGTCTGAACTTCTAAAGGCAGCATCCAGGCTTGAGGATGGTAAAGCACCAGGCCCTGATGGTGTCCTTTATAGGGCGTTGAAGGCAGCAATTCTGACGATGCCCGGAAAGTTCATTGCCGTTTTTGGAATCTGCCTAGAAGAACGGACTTTCCCGCAATCATGGAAAAGGCAAAGATTGGTGCTTATTCCCAAAACCCAATAAGCCTGCTGGTGAGCCTAACTCGTAATTTGTTTACTCGACACAACGGGAGTGTTCCAAAGAATTATACAGGGTGTCCGAAAACTGCCGCATAAACGTATCGGATTATGATTTCCAGCAAAAAAGTTGTACGAACATACCCCCTAAGCTTAACCCTTTAGCTGCCACAGGCATTTAAAGATTTTTGAAAAAATCATTTTCTCGCACGACTTAAAGCCTAATCTCTCCAAAACTAGACCAGCTAGAATAGTGAAATAAAATGATTATTACAGCCAACAAATTTACCTGAAAAATAAAACTAACCACACTAAAATCGGATAAGAGGTTTGGTTTTTACAGAGCTTCAAAATCAAATTTGCGTGATTTGACCCAAAATCAATATTTTTTTCTATCTCAATTTCTGCCAAGGTAAGGTGCTTGTACGATTCTTTTAAAAATTGGCGCATAGTCTTACGATCATATCTTTTTTACATCATTTTATGCAGTTTTAGTACCTTAAGTGCAGAAAACTAGGGTTAATTTTGGCTCGATTTCGACATATGTACTTCGAATAGATTTTACCAATTGCAGATCTTTAGGGGCAGTGTGAATTAAATTGTATTGAATTCGACCTTAAATTAAACCTAGTTTGTGTTAGAAGTAATGGAGCTAGATTAAAATGATGTAGGAAAGATATGATCGTAAGACTATACGCCAATTTTTAAAAGAATCGTACAAGCACCTAACCTTGGCAGAAGTTGGAGAAAATTGAGATGGAAAAACAGATTGTTTTTGGGTCAAATCACGCAAATTTGACTTTGAAGCTCTGTAAAAACCAAACCTCTTATCCGATTTTAGTGTGGTTAGTTTTATTTTATAGGTAAGTTTGTTGGCTGTAATAATCATTTTATTTCACTATTCTAGCTTGTCTAGCCTTGGAGATATTAAGGGCAAAACAGAACGCTTACGTTACGTTACGTGCCGAACACCTGTCAAAGATGATTCAACGGAGTTTGTATGCAACTGCACAGAATGCACGTAACGGAACGGAAGCTTTAGAAAAACTATTCGAACTATTCACGGCACGGGAAGGAACGGCACGTAACGTAACGTAAACGTTCTGGTTTGCCCTTTAGGCTTTAAGTCGTGCAAGAAAATGATTTTTTCAAAAATCTTTAAATGCCTGTGGCAGCTTAAGGGTTAAGCTGAGGGGGTATGTTCAGTACAACTTTTTTGCTGGAAATCAACTGAGGAATCATAATCTGGTGCGTTTATGCGGCAGTTTCCGGACACCCTGTATATAACCGGTTGTCAGAAGTAGTGGAAGAGCAGGAGCGTTTATCAAACCGTAAATACGGTTTTACGAGCGCGGTCTACAGTAGACGCAATAACCACGGTAACTACTATAGCGACGGAATCACTAAGTAAAAGTACTTGTTGCGCTGTTGTGACTTTAGACATCAAAAACGCATTCAATTCTGCGAACTGGGAGTGTATTCACGCCGCTCTGCAAAAGATAAATGTACCCGACTATCTAGCGGCTATAATTAGGAGCTACCTCTATATATCCTATATCCTGTCTTAAGTTATGACACTAGTGAGGGACACAAGGAATACGTGGTGTACCGCAGGGATCTGTTATTCCACTTTTGTGGAATATCATGTACAATGCTATCTTGAAGCCAGCTATGCCGAGTGGTAGGTTTTGCTGACGACATAGCTGTCGTATCTATCGCAAGAGACCCGGAGTTGGTCGAAATGTATTTGGGGGTTATTATTGACTCGAAACTAAGTTTTGGGGAGCACTTAAAGTGTGTAGAGGATAAGGCCGCGAACGCCACGGCGGCTTAGCAAGAATGATGCTAAATATAGGTGGTTCGAGAACAAGTAGGAGGCTGCTATTGTCGAAGGTGGTATATACCTCGCCAATTTGGGCCAGTGCCAAATTCTTACCGGGCCACGGAGGGCTCCGACAATATTTGCATCGGTTCAAGTTAGACGACTCGCCAGAAAGCCCGAGATCCATGTGCCGTCCACATGGAGCTACAGTGGGAGGAGCGTAGACGCAAGTCTGCTACTCTTGGTGATGGCTGATTAGCCTAAATTGGCCCTACGAAGCAATACTGAAAGGTGGTCCCCGTAGGGTCAAGCGGTGACGAAAGAGGTCGGTAACACTCCGACATAAGTGTATGCTGGCAGTCTCTGCTACATGGCATATATACAGGGTGTCCCGCAACCGGTGGTACATAGGATAATGGGAGATAGTACAGCTCATTTGAGGACAATAAATGTTCTACACGACCCCTCTATCTTTAACCGTTAGAAAGTTATAGCATTTTTTGATAAAAGTGTCAGAAACCCCGACTTGCCGAGCAAAATCACTATTTGCCACGCTCCCAAATATTGGATCCGAAATTTGACTTCACTTTCTGAAACTGCACAAAATTCTACATAAAATAACGGTTTTGCCAATTAAATTATTTAAAAACCTACCCAGATACAACCACTCAAACTTTAAAGAAATTTGGAAATTGATATTTTCTTGTAAATTCAAATTGCAAAATCGTAACGGTACTTTGAACTGACAAATGTGCAAAGTTTACAAAAGTTGCATCATTATGTCAGCTTTCGAACGACATATAAAAAATAGGGTCTTAAGGACTGAAAAATTGAAAATATTACGTGTAAAAGAAAAAAAAACGCGAAACTAAAGCAGAACAAATCTAATTAAAATACATACATACTTCAATTATTATTAATGGTTTTCAAAAAATAGTGAAATTAAGGTGTCAACGAACTTTGCCTTGAAGATGTTTCATTCTGGAAAAATGTGAAAATGTACTTGTTGAGAAAACGGTAATATTAACGGTTAATCCTTGTTATTTTAAAGTCATTTGCTTCAGTTCGTTATTCCACCAGTTTAATTCAACTGATTAGCATTGATTATCACACAATTGATCTGTTGCTAGAACGTTAATATTAAAACAGGTATTATTATTAGTAGTATTTATTAAAATCGTTATTAGTGTGATGTTTTATTAGATGGCGACAAAATATTCGGATATCGAGTACGCTGATATGGTGTTGGTGTATGGTATAGCTGGATGTAACGGACGCGAAGCAGTTCGCGAGTATGGTCGTCGCTTCCCCCAAAGACAGGTTCCGGACAGCCGAACGTTTGTTAGGGCGTTTAACACACTGCGACAAACTGGTAGAACACCGAACCATTACACGTTAGAGCGAAGTCAACGTACTACGGCACGGCTGCAAGAAGAAATTCTTCGTCACTTCAGGACGAACTCGGATTCAAGCACGAGAAGGGCGGCTATTCAAATGGGTGTGCCTCGTATGACAATTCACCGAACACTACAAGAGGATAGTCAATATCCATATCATTTAACGGAAGTGCAAGATCTACTGCCTTCCGACTTTGAAAGAAGAAGGACTTTCTGTAGTTGGTTCATACAAAGATTGGCAGCGGATCGGCACTTCCAAAGAAAAATAATATGGACAGATGAGGCTACTTTTACTCGGAGTGGTGTATTCAATACCCGCAACACCCATTTCTGGTCTCATCAGAACCCCCGCGAAACTCGTACTTCGAGATACCAGCACGAGTTTAGTGCAAATATCTGGATCGGTGTTCTTGGAGATGAACTACTACCTGAAATTATTCTTCCTCAAAGACTCAATTCATCCGCGTTCCACCAGATTCTCGAAACAGAAGTCGTGCCGAAGGTCGTAGATGAAATTCCATTAGCTAGATTATCAGAAATATGGTGGCAAATGGACGGATGTCCGGCTCACAGCGGAAGAATTGTTACGGAATTTTTGAATAGTGAGTTCCATGAAAAATGGATTGGACGATACGGGCCTGTCACTTGGCCTCCTAGAAGTCCCGACTTAACGCCGCTTGATTTCCATGTATGGGGTAGACTCAAAAATGAAGTTTACGATGAGCCAATAGTGTCCCGGGAACATCTTTTGCAAAAAATTAAAATGGCTTGCAATAATTTGCGCGAAAAAAGGGAAGAGATGCTTAAGGCGGTCTCTTCTGTTGGTAGAAGGTGCCGAATTTGTGTCCGATATGGAGGAGGACACTTTGAACAGCATTTATAATATAAAAGTTCCTATTCTCAATAATCTTTCTTTTTAGTTTTTATAAAAAAAATATTGTTTACTTAATAAAATGTATACTTTGAATTTCTCTTGAGACCATGTTTTTTTCTGTTAAACACGTAATATTTTCCATTTTTCAGTCCTTAAGACCCTATTTTTTATATGTCGTTCGAAAGCTGACATAATGATGCAACTTTTGTAAACTTTGCACATTTGTCAGTTCAAAGTACCGTTACGATTTTGCAATTTGAATTTACAAGAAAATATCAATTTCCAAATTTCTTTAAAGTTTGAGTGGTTGTATCTGGGTAGGTTTTTAAATAATTTAATTGGCAAAACCGTTATTTTATGTAGAATTTTGTGCAGTTTCAGAAAGTGAAGTCAAATTTCGGATCCAATATTTGGGAGCGTGGCAAATAGTGATTTTGCTCGGCAAGTCGGGGTTTCTGACACTTTTATCAAAAAATGCTATAACTTTCTAACGGTTAAAGATAGAGGGGTCGTGTAGAACATTTATTGTCCTCAAATGAGCTGTACTATCTCCCATTATCCTATGTACCACCGGTTGCGGGACACCCTGTATAGTATCTATGCAACATTCCCGATCTCAACCCAGAAAAAAAGTCTCTGGGTTTTCAGGGCCGGATTTCCCATACGGGCACCTTGAGGCAACTGCCCGTGGCAGCAGAACATCAAAACTTTCATACATATTTTCAACTGTTTTAGTAATGTTTCGGGATCTGAAGAAGCTGCTTACATGCATGATTACAAAAAGTAAATTAAACTCTACAAAAACGGTCGGTTACAATCCGACGATTTATCGATTGATCCTTGATTTGTTCAATATGACTGCCTAAAAAAGGTTAAGCCAAGAGTTATATACAATCGCAACGAAGGACCCAAACTTTTAACTTTTGCCGCATTTTATTTCATTTTGTGTTGCAAGCTCCTAGGGACGTAAAATGATGCACCCACCACACAACAATTTTAGATAATTGTTTATGTTTAAATTCATCCCTTTTCAGATATTCAGCCCTAAAATTTGCCTTGTCCGGGAGCATTAACATTGATTTGGTAGCGAAATCCTAGTAAATGGGCTAACTACCATTTTTACTCATGTTCTGTTAGTTCAAAACGGAAACTGTTTGTTTTTTTTATTTTTCCTTTTCGGGGCTTATCTTTCTTGCTACCCACATGATTCTGTTTCCTAACAGAATAATGATGGACAGTATGGCCTCTGTAATGTCATTCCGAAATGTAGTGTGGTATGCTGGTATACGTCGTAGAACAATTGTTCTACAAAGATCAATAAGCTTAAGCTTATTGATCTTTGTCACTCTGGCATAAACGAGCAGCAAAAAATCAACAGAAAATTTATCAGCTGACAAAAAAGGGCTTGAAATGACTGCTTTACTTTCAGCTTTTACTAGTGATGGAGGGCAGAAATTCGGCAGCTGCCCAGGGGCGCCATAGAAGACGAATCCGTCCCTGGACATATTCTGAGACAGTGAAACTAAGAGACTGTCTCTGTCATCCACACAATGATGCTGAGACTGCAGTTTCAGACAATAATATCCGAAACTGGGATACGCACGTGATTAATTGATGACATCATTGGATCTTGTAATTTCGCGATTCGATTAGTCTTTCCAAACGATTTTTTTCCGTCAGTGTGGTTTTGTTTTTATGAGGATTTCAACAATCAATGTCTCAGAAGTGAAACTGCCATCTTTATGCTTTCAAACATCTTAGAGCACTTTCTTTAATGGATAATAGTGCACATCACTAAGTAAAAAAATCATCGTGATCATCGTCCAGGGTGGAGCGCTTGCAGCATTTATTTTCATTTAACCGCACAATCTTTCTAAATCGGTTGCAGACTGCTCGTAGCTCTTCAGTGTATGAGGAGTACACTTTATAGTGTTCTTAAGACTCTCCTATAGTACGCAGGTTATTCTCATCTTTGTGTTTTGTTCATCTTTTCCAATAAAATTTTAAAAATTTAATTATTTTTATGAACGGAAATTTTAAATATTTTTTCAGGTTGCGTACGCATGACCTATCTATCACCGGAAGAAGGAATCGATCTCAATGTATCTTACGGCGAAGATTTGCTACATAGCGAAAGAGTCAAAGGTGAATTAGTTATACCTGGAAATAAAAAAGAAGACCAAGTAAAATATCATTATTATTACAGGTCCCGATCCCGAGCCAGTTTGCTTGAATTTACTGTCGAGTTTTGCTCAAATCTGTGCCCGATTCAATGAACTTCTGCCTACAGATAATGGACTGCGCGGTTGCATTCAATTTGAGCCAACTATTTTGGGAGATGTAAATTTCAATTGATTTTTCATTTTAGATTGATTTGGCAGTACAAATGAATATTTCATTTTTTTTTCCTACAGCCTCAAATTGAATTCCCAATGGGTTGTTTCCGAATGGGACCCGAAGGTATGAAAGTAATTGATCCACCACCAGTTGAAGCAAATAAAGTCAAGCCAGTAGAAAGTGGTGTTCCAAGGTATGTTTGTATTTGTTAATTTGCAATTTTATGTTATTTTCAATTTTATTCGAATTTATTGGCTGCAGTTTTTTTCGATCGGATACAGGACAGTACAGCACATATAGAACAATACCGTAATTAAATTTGCATGGAAGTTGTGCTGTCCTGTACGCGATAAAAAAAAATACGCGGCTTATTGCATTTTGCTGGGCCGGGAACCAACGTTTCAAACGAATTTGAGAGGAGTTGAATTGAATAAATCTATCTGGGACATATATTTTTGGCAAACTGGGTTATCACTCGTCTTGTTTTGAACCGAAAGAAGCGTATCTAGTATTTCTCATGTTATTTAAATGTTTTCCCATCTTTGCAGTGAGACGAAACAAAATCAAACTTCCCCAACAAATGAAGAGTCAGACAACGATGAAATTGTCGCCGGCTTGAATGCTGATGATATCCTGGCAGTAGTAAATGATACTGCAAACAAAGGAATTGCATTAATAACTGATTGGCTGGGTATTGGCACTGTTGGTGCCAATAATACAACGGCTGCGGCAGCAGAAGCGGCAGAAGTTGAGACAACAACTGTAAAACAGGAGCAAGAATAAAATGTGTTACAACGAGGCAGTATATTATGTATTAATTTATTATATTTATTTTAATTTATTTAATATTGATAAAAGATAAGGTTATTTATGTATGTTGTACTAAATTAATTGTTGTGATAAACGATCATTCTTTAAATATAGGCGGAATAGCATTTTTACGTAGACCTTCTAATTTTTTTTATGATTCCATAAAAATAAAAATAAATAGGTACAAACGGAAAGATAACTTTCCATATATTACTTGTTGAAACTCTCTGTGCTCTGGCCCTGATCATTTGGTCGCCACTCGTTTTATAACAGGTGGTCCAACTAGAATCTTCTTCTTCTCAGTACCATATAGCCCTATGTGTGGCCATGGTGCGTTAACTCAGCCGTTTATAGGCAATTTCGAGTCAACCTTACATTGCATATCATTTCGGAGTGTATATAATGTTGCAAGCACTATATATTTCCTATCCGCACATGTACGGACATTTTGAACCACGCCACGAGATTCGATCTCCGGACCTCTAGATTCTCTCTAGCATCGTAGAGTGCGACTCAACCAAGTGAGCCACAGAGCGTGTTAACTAGAATGCACGAGGTTAATTGAGTGTAGTCACACCTTAACGGTTAGTTTCTCGCCCAACTTTATTAGAATTTCTTTGCATCAGTGTTTGGTAAATTCAACCATGGAGAAGTACACAATTGAGCAGCGCGTTAAGGTCATTGATGCCTTTTACGAAAATGGACATTCAAATCAAAATGTTTTTCGCGAACATCGTGATTTTTTTGGTCAACATAATCGGCCAAATGCGTCCACATAACGGACTTCTTGTGGCCAGAAATCGAGGATATGGACCTGGACGATATATGTGGTTCCAACAGGATGGGACCACTTGCCCCGCAGCCAACGAAACAATGGCTCTTTTGCACGCGAAATTCAATGGCCGTGTTATCTCTCGTCTTGGCGATGTTAATTGGCCGCCACGATCATGTGATTTGACACCGTTGGACTTCTTTCTCTGGGGATATTTAAAAGAAAAAGTGTACGTCAATAAGCCAAAAACAATTCAAGAGCTAAAGGATGAGATAATTCAGCACATTAACGATATTCAACCTCAATTATGTCTCAGAGTCATTGAAAATATGGACCGTCGGATAGAAGTATGCCACCGTAGCCATGTCGAGCATTTGGCCGATATTTTGTTTCACGCACATAATTGCCATTGATCCTTCTATCATATTGAAAAAAAAAATTAGATAATTCTCTAAAAACTTTTTGTTTTGTTAACAATTAACTTCGTGCATTCACGTTGGACCACCCTTTATACAGGGTGTCCGGAAACTGCCGTATAAACGCACCGGATTGTGATTCCTCATGTGTTTTTCAACAAAAAAGTTGTACAGAACATACCCTCAGTTAAAGGGTTTTCTGCATTTAAGGTACTAAAACTGTTAGAAATAATTGAGCTAGACTAAAATGATTTAAGAAAGATATGATCTTAAGACTATGCGACAATTTTTAAAAGAATCATACTAGCACCTCTCCTTGGCAGAAGTTGGTAAAAAATTAAGATGAAAAAATATATTGTTTTTAGGTCAAATCACAAAAATTTGACTCTGAAGCTCTGTAAAAACCAAACCTCTTCTTGGATTTTAGTGTGGTTAGTTTTATTTTTTAGGTAGCTGTGTTAGCTGTAATAATCATCTTATTTCACTAGCTGGTCTAGCTTTGGAGATATTGAGGTTGAAGTTGTACAAGAAAATTATTTTTTCAAAAATTTTCAAACGCCTGTGGCAGCTAAAAGGTTAAGAATTGGGGGTGTATGTTCTGTACAACTTTTTTTTTGCTGGAAATCACATGAGAAATCATAATCCAGTGTGCACTCCCCAATTTGGTCTAAAGCTGTACAATGGATGTTCTACTAGCGACGCTGAAGGCGAATTTACTTTTATTGATCATCAAGGCCAATCTGTCATCGATTTTTGCCTGGCCGGAGGGGACTGGGCGCCCCTCATAACGGACTTCATGGTAGGAAACCGATCGTTCTCCCATCATCTCCCAATTATCACAACGATTGGGCTAGATTGTATCGGGAGAACAAACACAAGGAAAATGAAACTGCTTCCAAAAATTCATTGGCGAAAAGACTTGGTTACTCAATACAAGGCAAACCTGATTACGAATACAGCGCATAATACTGATATCAACATAACGCAACTGGCAGAAATTATTAAAAAGAGCTCTCATAAAACATTCACCTCCAAAAAAACATACAAGAAACCATGGTTTGATGAGCAATGTGAAAAAAGGAAAGGAATCGTGCTTTCACATGGCTAAAACTATTTAGAGAAAATAATAACACCTATGCAAGGAAGATGTACTATCAGGCAAACTGACAGTTCAAACTTTATGCAAGCAAAAGAAACTGCGCTTTCTCCAGGATCTGGCAGAACAACTAAGTAAGTGCAAATCATCCAAAGAATTCTGGGAAACCGCGAAACGCTTAAATGGCGAGGATGTGTATACAACTGGACAGGGAGTTGATGTAAACAGGCTACAGCAACATTTCAAGCACATCCTAATGAGGACTGAATCTAATAACAGAATTCAATTTGCTAGACCTAAATGGAGTAACCAAATACTGGATGCACCAACCTCCGAAGAAGAAGTACGCGCCGCTCTCGAATTATGCAAAAACAACAAAGCTCCTGGGAGTAACCGAATTCCAGTTGAGTATTACAAGTACGGTGCTGAAATCCTCCAGGGAATTCTTACGAAAGAGTTCAATCGGATATTTGATAGTGGACATGTTACTGATGAGTTCCGCGAGTCGATAATTTTTCCGGTCTATAAAAAGGGAAATGTGAATAACCCGACGTGCTATCGAGCTAATTCCTTTCTTAATGCTTCCGGGAAGGTATTCATCACGCTCATGCAACAAAGGTTTACTAAATGGCTGGATACTGAAAAAAATATTAAAAGAGAATCAGGCAGGATTCCAGACAGGATACTCCACAAATGATAATATTTTTGTTCTACATAGTTTTGCTCAACACTTTATAAGCACAAGCAGAAAACTCTACGCATTTTATGTGGACTTCGAAATTCGCAAATGTGCTAGAAAAACTGTATGGGAATACAAGCGCTATGATCTGGAATGGGGAACAGCTGTCTGAACCGTTTACTACGAATGTCGGAGTACGCCAAGGATGCAAGCTGAGTCCAGAGGCTTTCGCCGTATTTGTTAATGATATCTTGGATGACATCCCGGGGGTGCCGAAGCTTTTGGTTTCGTCTTGAAAGGGTTACTATACGCAGACGACATTATATTGCACAATCACCAGATGAGCAACAACAAATGATACACCATATTGAATCTTACTGTAAACAATGGGCGCTAACCATTAACTTAGAAAAGTCAAAAATTATGATATTTAAGAAACGATACAGCATAGCACAGGATGAAAATGGACGTTTAATGGACAAGAAATTGTAGTGGTGAAAGAGAGTACAAGTGCCTTGGAATCACAATATCTAGTAATCTTTCGATGAGGCCGCATTTGATGCAAAAGACTAAAGAGGCGAAGTGGGCTATGAACACGGTCTGGGGAAACTGCTTCAATAATCCTGACCTATCTCATGGTGCGAAATACGAAATATTTCAAGCAGTATCAAAATCAGTGCTATTATATGGTTCGCAGGTATGGGGCGGCAGAGAATATGAGGAGGTTGAAAAACTGTTGCGCTATTATCTAAAGCGGATGTTTTATCTCCCAAGAGCAACGCCGAATTACATGCTGCTGCAAGAAACAGGACTCAGACCACTGTTTATGGACACGCTGCGAACACACATCAACTATATTATAAAGGTTGCAGCCATGCGAGCAATGAAAGACTTCCCAAAAGAGTGCTAATGCAGGAAGTGGTAATAAGGAAAGTCTACAGGAGTTGGCAAATGAGTGCGGAACGAATATTAATTGGGATGGCTCAGCAGAACGAGCCATATTCTTAAGAGGTTGATAAACGACTACGAGCAGATATCAGTCAGGAGAACAGCAGAAAGGGCATCAGCGTCGCAGCACCGCGAAATATATGCACGCTTAAACCACAATCTGGATAGCCTTAACTATTTCCGAAATTAATTCGCAGCCAACAAAATCTCCCGGATATTTAGAGCTCGAGGAGAATTGCTGCCGCTGAACTATATTCCGCATCGACAAGATCTTCCAATATTATGCAGCCTATGTAATTTAAGGGCCAGGGAAGACCCGCGACATTTTCTAGGCAAATGCCCAAAACTTAGAGAGACTAGGAGAGCGTGTTTTGGAAAGGACTCGATGAGCCCCATGGAGGTGGAAGCAGTCTTAAATGGTCGAGATTGGGACAAGTTGTATGAATTCTGCGGTATAGCCCTAAATTATAGACAACGAATCATTGATGAAAGTTTCTAAGCAATGTAACAATGATAACATACCTAAATAATAAAGAAAAACTCTAACGAATAAAATTTTTAAAATAATAACTACAAAAATACTATAACATATAAGCAAATCACTATATTTAATATTGTAATAAACAGATATGTAGTATGAAATTCAATCAAATTAGGCAGACGGCTTAATAATAGTTAATGATTTTTTCAAAAATTTTCAAATGCCTGTGGCAGCTAACGGGTTAAGAATTGGGGGTGTATGTTCTGTACAACTTTTTTTTTCTGGAAATCACATAAGGAATTATAATCCGGTGTGCACTCCCAAGCAATAGGATAGTTTCACTTGAAGAATGGCTGAATGTCGGAAAGTGATAACGGTATTTTCTTCAAACATGGTGACAATACGTATTTTCAGTAGCCTATTTGTTCTTTCAATAACACAAGGTCTTAGATCCGGAGTCCCGTTAGTATTTTATTGCAAGAATTATTAAAAACAGTACAAATGTGAAAGCCAATAGGATAGTTCCAGGGGAAATAAAACACAAAATAGTATCAAAAGATAATTTTACTTTGGGAAATGTTGCTAATAATAAGTTGAACTTACGTTAAGTGATATTAGCTAAACAATTTTATCGGCGATAGAATTGTGTAGGTTTTGAAGGTAATTTAAATTAATTTCTTCCCAAGTTCCCCTAATCGCTTTCAGAAGCTCATCATCATCCTCAATGTAGCACGATAGCCCGACGTCGGGCTTTGGCCGCCTGACCGAGGCTTTTGTTTCAGGTTTCTTGACTTGAAGTTTTTTCTTAGGATGAGTTGTCGGCACATCGCTAAACCATGATAGGGTTTAATCGTTGAGAAAAGGCCATCATGGGCATGCCTCGAAGATGCTGCTTCAGTGGTTGAGTTAAACGTTTTCTGTCGCCTATCACGTAGGTAATCTTAGGAGTCAAATTATGTAGAATATTTGTATAAACCTATTGGGCGCTCTAAATACCCCTGATTTCCATAAGCTCAATAGTTCCATAGATATAGATTTTCAACCCCAATGTAGAAATTGTATGTTTTAGACAAATGAATGGAAGCGGAAGATTTAGGTATTATTTCCACAATTTGAGGAAGAAGGAATCAATTTTGTAGACACATATCACTCAAGAGTAAGAAGTGCGAGCTATTATTATTATGCTTGTGGAAATTGTAGGTATTCAGAACATCCAGGCTTACAAAAATATTCTACCTAATGTAATGCCTAAAATTACAGACAATTTTCATGCAACCCCTTTTAAATTTTAACAATTCGTAAAGGCTTATAAAGGATTATGGTTTCGATACCAAACCATCAAGGTTATGGAAAGACCGTCGCCGTACTTCCTATCCTAAATCTAATTTCATCAAAATAGTTTGGAGATGAATGACAAGAAAGATTTATACCCGTAGATGACAATTTAACAACACTGAATAGCTTACTGTAAGCGATTAGGGTAACTAGGGACGAAACTAACTTAAATTGGAGAACTTTTGTTTTCCTTATTTTTCACTATATGGCGGCTGGAACAGTTAGTATCGCTGGTGTTGATAAGAAGAAAAAGAAAATTCTTCTCTGGAGAGCCGATAGCGTAATGTTCGATAATTTTCAGCCTCCATTTGGTAGCTATTGTATATGCTAAGTAGCTGCCAAATGGCAGTTTGCGATGCCAGGTTTTTCACGAGCATCCATTATTTTTTGCGGATCAGAAATAATCTCCGGTTCTTTTCGTTTAAATGTTTCACAATGGGTGAGGTTATAAAACACAACGTTCGCGCAACGTTACCTTTAATTTCAAATCAACCGGCCGTTACGGATCAGAAACTTCTGCAACGTTACCTTTAATTTCAAATCAACCGGCCGTTACGAATCAGAAACTTCTCCCTACAAACAGATCCCCTAAGCGCTTAGGGGATCTGTTTGTAGGGAGAAGTTTCTGATCCGTAACGGCCGGTTGATTTGAAATTAAAGGTAACGTTGCGCGAACGTTGTGTTTTATAACCTCACCCAATGACAGACAAACGAATCGGAGTATTTCTGATCGGCAAAATGGCAGTTAGGGGTTCAGAACGGCAAACATTTGTTTGCGGAACATACGCAACTGTTCTGTTTCGAAACCTCACCCAATAACTGATAATCTATCAATTTTGATACACCACCAATCCAGAAAACTGAATCCATCCACCTCTTCTGAACTTGTGGCTACTAAGCAAATTTAAGAGAAACAGAAATTCAAATATAACGATCTTCTCCAACAAAAAGTACCCTCTAGAAACATCGCACAGAAATTCACCACTCGCACCTCAACCAACTACCACCAACTTCATACCAAAGTTGGGTATTTGTTGACTGCAGGCGCTGCACGTTCTGCACAAGTCTGTATATATATGTGAAGTTCTGTGAATCGGCTCGCGCGAAGAATTGCTCGTTGTCTTCTTGTTTGGGAGCGTTTTGTTGGCGTCAAGTTGAATAGTTTCCGGTGAAAATCACACTGACCGCAGCCTGCCTGAATAGTAAATTGGATACTCACGACACACGACATCATGGGCAAAAAGGATAAACATTTTGAAATTGGCGATTTGGTGTTTGCCAAAGTTAAAGGTTATCCACCTTGGCCGGCAAAAGTGAGTCGGTTTGCCATTTTCTTTCTTTCAAATTTGCAACATCAAATAAATACGATTTTTCTTATTGTAGATCACCAGGATTGCGAATAAAAAGTACAATGTGTATTTCTATGGGACTGGTGAAACGTAAGTATAGTGGGGTCCACATAAAACTTGATTTTCAGGTGATGTAAGCTGGCGCGAAAAAAATTGGTTCTCGTCGGCGTCTCGGTTTTTGGCTGGACCTGATGACTTTACGTGTGGTGTGGCTTCATTTGTGACAACTGGCAACGTGTGTCCAATAAGGTTGCTTGGCAGTGTTTATAAAAGTCACAAGATGATAATTCATGTTGCCCGACAGTAATTTCGATGTGCGAAATTATTTTCTGGGGCAATTGCTTGCGCAGACAGAACATGAATGATGTATGTACAGACCATACTTTAAAGTGTACATTGAGTTCCTAATAGGGGAAGACTGTATTATGGGTTCCGCTAGAGCTAACCTACTGCCTTTCCAGCTTAAATAAGCTATGCTCTGTGTTTTGTCCCTCGTGATCGTGTCAAAGTCAATTCAACATCCAATAATACCATCATGAAAGCAATATTCTACCAGTACACGATTATGATTATCTCCTTTTTCGAGAGCATCAGCTAAATCATTTGCTTATGGATAAGCCTTTAGGTCAAGCGTTGACTCAGAGATTTCGAGGGAGCAGTTCAAAGATTGAAACGGGTACCTGTATTGTTTTGGTGACACAGAAGACCATGGACCATCTTAAGACGCAGCAATTGGGAATCATAGTAGATGTTCCTTATTGAGCGATAGATAGGACTCAGTGCCTCCACCAATATTGCAAGTTTTTGCGCAAGGGTAAGCTTTCAGATCCTTTTTGGAGTGAGACAAGGTTGCATTTTGTCTCCTATTCTTTTCCTCATAGCCATAAACGATGTACTAGTGAGCGCGCTTCAAAACCAAACGAAAGATTTCAGATTTAAAATGTTATCAACTGCACCACCTGGACTGTGCTGACGATATTTGTCTTCTATAAAATAAAAAGGAGGATGTAGCTCAAATGGTCGTTGATCTGCATTGCGAAAGTCGTAATGCTGGGCTCAAGATAAACGCTGCCAAGACCAAGTACTTGAGCTCTGATCCAGAGGGACATCCATCCTGCGTCTACCTCGCACTTGCCATTAAGAGTACCTGAGCCAGGCGGCCATAACCTCTCTCCCTTGCGGGACGGCAATGTTTATTCGGCTTAAAGCCGGAAGGGTATTCTCCGCCGGGAATGCTTCCCTTTGGAACCTCACCTTGGGATGCGACTCTAGCTGGTCGAGCACCACCTACCCCCTCGAGTCCAACGCCATGATGAGCAGGGACCATGGTCCACTGGGCACACCCATCCCCGAGGTATACTATTCGCTAAATATTTCTCAATAGCAGGTGTGATCGTCCTTTGGCCCCCTTTCGGTTAGACCTAACGAATTCGGCTTGCCAGCCGCAGGATCGTTATGCCTGTTTACTAGTCCTCTGCTTAAAGCAGACTCGTAGCACTACCGTTCACTTCAGAGTGGCCCCAATCGCTTACTAGGGAGCAATTTGACTCAGGCCGTGTGGTCATCAATCCACAAACTAGTTAGGCATAGGCGCATTGGCCATTTTACCTAACTAGCCCCTTCGTGCCTTGGGTTATGCGAAGCCGCCAGCTCCGAGGCGAGCCACGTACGCTTATGATGGGTTTCTCCCCTACGCGGAAACGCTGCGTCGTGTGGGCTTGTATGACTGCCTTTCCGAAGGAATAGGGAAAAAGTCAGCCATGCCGTGCCAGGTCTGTGTACAGATCCACGCCATGGCGTATCAACCATACTAGGGGCCTCCCTGCGCTGCTCACGTCCGTGGTGACGCAACTTGCCAAAGATCAATGTTACAATGACGCCGACCCCCTTGCGGGAGGATCCAGGGGACAAAGCGGAATTTGTGTTTCGGGCCAGGCACTGGAAAAAGTTGACGAATTCCGAATCTTCAATTCAATTGTAAAATCTGTGCTTCTTTATGGCTGTTCAACTTGGAAGGCGACCAATGAGATAACAACTAAGCTGTAAACTTTCGTAAACCAGTGTATACGCCACATCCTACAAAAATTCGCTGACCGGAGATTATTTTGAATGATAATCTCCTCAATGTCACAGGCCTGTATTGGATAAGCACTTCTGTCAAAAGGCGAATGTGGCAATGGATAGGTCATACTCTTCGAAGAGGGGCAAAAAAAATATTGCAAAGCAGGTCCCCTAGATTGGAACTGACAAGGAGCCAATTCAAGACGCGCGCCGTGTTGGACGAACTAGAAACACGTGGAGAGGATCTGTTAATAACAAGGCTGCTTTATTAAACAAACAGTGGTCAGACCTAAAGACGATGGCACTGAACAGAACGAGGTACGGCAACTGCCTCTACGGGGCGGACCACACCCGTTTTGTCAATTCAAAACGGCCAAAAGCTGCCAATATGCCTTCCTGGCAAGAGCCCGGCAGGAGCCCTGAAGGTTCGATGCAGGAAGGTTGTGTCTGTGTATATGTGTGGGTACGATATATATATGTTTTTTCGTCATATTGGGAGCATTACATCTCGGCGCGGCTGCTCTCAATTTTACTTATTAGCGCCGGTGTTCAAACGAATCCAGGCCCAGAGGTATGGATTTGTAGTGTCTGCAACCAACGAATCGGTTCGAATGCCAGATCAGTGCAGTGTAATTGCTGCAGGGAATGGGTTCACTTTTTAGGTGTTCGGGATTACGAAGACAAGGTCAACACTCCTTGCGGCAGGTTGTATAAATTCCGGGCAACCCAGGGCTGCTCCCAGCCCACCTTCAACACCACTGCCCCCTACACCGCCAAACAATATGATAAGGAATGCCAGACCCAGTCTTACGCCTGGCCCTCCTCCTCCAGCAGTTTTCACTGCACTATCTATATTACAGTTTAACTGTAATGGCATCCACCGAAAAATCGCTGAGATCACACACTTCTTGAGTTCCAACAGAATTCTCATCGCCGCCATCCAAGAGACGTTGCTTCACGCAAACTCGTCTCTAAACGTCCATAGCGAATATGTTATACTGCGGAAAGATCGACCGGCCGCCACGGATGATTCTCACCCTGGAGGTGGACTTGCCTTCCTAATACACAAGTCCGTACATTACTGTGTATTAGATGTAGATGCTGACGGTACGGCGGAAATTCAAGCCATCTCAGTTCCATCAGGGAGTACTAATATCGAAATTTTTAATATATATGTATCACCTCATTCAAGTTGCCCTTCAGGCTACCGTTTCGATATTGGTCCTCTCCTTACCGGAGAGCACAGGGTCATCCTTGGCGACTTTAATGCGCACCATGAGCTCTGGCATTCGGACCTCAACAACAATGCCAGGGGTATAACTATCGCCGAATCACTTGACGCCTCAGAATTCTGTTCACTCAATGAAGATTCGCCGACTAGAGTCGTGGGCACTTGCAGTAGTTCTCCTGACATAACTATTGTCAGTGCCAGCCTAATTGCTGCTTCCCGATGGGAAGTACGTACCACCCTCAGATCAGATCACCTCCCAATCATTATAAAAATTGACAAACCAGCGAACATGACTAAGTCTGAAAAGCGAACGTTTGTCAATCACAAGAAAGCCGATTGGGATGGTTTTAAAGCTTACTCGTCGGCGAAGTTCATCGAGCTACCATCACCTACCAACATTCATAAGGCCGAGAAAAATATATTAGGAACGTCATTACCACAGCCGCGGCACGTTTTATTCCGGCAGGACGTATCCCGAAAGTTCGGCCTAACTTCCCCACTAGTGCCGCCAGATTAGGCGATGAACGTGATCAGATCAGAAGCGCTCACCCTGATGATCCCAGAATTCAGGAGCTTAACTCCGAAATTGACCGACAAGTTAAAGACTATAGGAGGGCGAAATGGAATCAGCACCTCGATGAATGTAACCTCAATGAAGGTGTCAGTAAATTATGTTCTACCGTCCGCGCACTTTCCAATCCTCGGAAAGAAAAGGGCAACAACGCCATTGAATTTGGCAACACAAAAACCTGCGATCCTCTTCAGTGTGCTAGCCTGTTCAATAAACAATTTATTGAATATCCCAAGTCTGACGGCCTAAAGCGCAAAATTAGAAGACGGATTCGCAGCCGGAATGTTGACACCATACCATCTTTTACAGCGGACCAGGTTAAAAAAGTCATCGAGAATGCTAAAAATTCCAAGGCCCTCGGACCAGATGGCATTTCGATGACCATGTTGAAACATCTCGACCTTCCAGCCATTGAGTATCTCACGGCCGCCTTTAACTTGTCGATGTCCACGCTTGCCATCCCTGAAATCTGGAAAACAGGTCGAATTGCTCCCTGTCTCAAGCCAGGGAAGAGCGCGAAACTCGGGGAATCCTACCGCCCCATTACGATACTTTCTCCTGTCGCAAAGACGCTAGAGGCCCTTATTCACCCCACTCTTGTTGCACATGCGAAGCTAGAACCTCACCAGCATGGCTTCAGGAAGATGCATAGTACCACCACTGCCCTCGATGCGATCACTACACGCATTCGTGATGGACTAAATCAACGCAGTCGTTGTCACAGAACTATTCTGGTGGCAATAGACCTATCAAGTGCATTCGATAAGGTCAATCATTCAATGCTCCTAGCAAACCTGTTGAATATGCATCTTCCTGCACAAGAGATCCGTTGGATTGCCAATTATCTAGCTGGTCGGCACTCCTTCACCGAGTTTCGAGGCAAACGTTCTAAGCTTAGGAAAATCAAATTAGGTGTTCCACAGGGAGGGGTACTCTCCCCCACTCTGTTCAACCTCTACATGTCCGGCCTTCCCACACCACCTGAAGGAATCGAGGTGATTTCCTATGCTGACGATTGCACCGTACTCGCCACAGGAATGATAAGGATGAAATGCGCCTCCGAATTAATCGCTATCTAGGACGATTACAGGCATTTTTCCAAAGCCGAAACCTCACCATCTCTGCGTCCAAATCTTCTGCGACTTTTCTAACCACTTGGTGGGAGGACATCAGATGGGAGATGGATATACGTATTGGCAACAATTCTGTTCCTACTGTTAAACACCCCAAAATTCTCGGGCTTCACCTAGAGAACATGATGACGTCTGCGAATCATGCAGCTTCAGTCTGTGAAAAAATGCGCAGTAGGAACAACATCCTAAAAGCTCTAGCTGGTAGCACCTGGGGCAAAGATAAAGAAACCATGCTAGCTACTTATAAAGCGGTGGGTCGAGCGGCCGCTGATTATGCAGCCCCAGTTTGGACACATAGTCTATGTGACACAAACTGGTTCAAAGTTCAGGTCTGCCAAAATGCCGCTCTACGCATCGCGACAGGTTGCCTTCTGATGTCTGCCCAGGATCACTTACATCAGGAGACAAAATTGATGCCAATACGTGATCACAATCTCCTACTCTCAAAACAGTATCTTGTTGGTTGCTACCGTGAGGATCATCCCAATAATCATCTCATGGACCGAATTCCTCCACCACAACATGTCAGGCGTGGTTTACGAGACCTTGAGAGAGAGGTTCAGGGATACAAACGGGACCCTTACGATGAAGTTACATACCGAGCCGCCATTGCAGCGATCCACACTGAAGAAGTGAATAGGTCTATCGCGAGTTTAGGTGCGAATAGAGTCCTCTCAGAGCGCTCACCACCAATTTCGCCTGAGGAGATTAGGCTCCCGAGAGCCACTAGAGTAACACTAGCTCAACTTCGGTCGGGCTTTTGTTCACGCCTTAATTCGTACCTTTCTCGCATAAACCCGGACATCCAAAACATCTGTCCAAACTGCAATGGTACACCTCATGATGTGGGTCACTTGTTTCAATGCCCCGCTGCGCCCACTGATCTTACCCCTATATCGCTGTGGGAAAACCCTATCGCAGCAGCTATGTTTTTGTCCTTAGACCTCACGGACAGAAACATTGACGAACCATAAATCGTGCCCACATAGATGCACAGAGGTTTCACACCTTTCTGCACCGCTACAAGAAGAAGAAGAACTACGCTTCCAAGGTAAGTAAAGTCCTCGACTTTTTATATCGGTTGTCCGGAGATAGAAATGGTATTTTGCCCTCCTGATGACCAGCTTATGTATTTAGTCTTAGCGGCATTAATTTGTAAAGCAGCACTTCGACTTTCACGATGCAAAGCATCCGTCATTTGAGCCAAATGATCTGGTGTGTTTGAGAGAAGTCAAATGTCGTCGGCGTAGTCCAGGTGCTGAAGGTAATCGAATAATTTCCACCTGATACCCTTACTTTTATGATCGCGTAGAGAATCGCAGATTACGTCGTTGATGGTAATAAGGAACAGCATTGGTGATGAAATACAGCCTTGCCTGACTCCATTATTCACCTCAAAAGGACTGGACAATTCACCCTTCTGCAAGACATGACATTGGGCTCCGTTATCTCTCTCTCTCTCTCTCTCTTCATTACCGTAACTCCTAGTGGAGCATGGTGCGTTGATGACTACCGTGTGTAGTCATCAACGTTGCAAAGACAACTGAATTCGGAGTGTCATATGGTTGTCAGCCATACCACTTCCTAGTCGCATTGTTAGTTTATTATTTTACGATAAGAATATTTCTTATCATCTTCTTCCGAATAATATACTTGCGACGAGTCGTGCCGAGTTTGGAAATTCGTTTCTCTATGAGTGTCTATTTCACAGAGTGGCGACCGAACGATCACGGACACAGAGCACGCCACGGGACCCGTTATAGGACTCCTTTATGATGGGAATAAGTTTCTCTGGTATGCCTTTCCTACATAACGCTGTCCAGATATAAGCCCGGTAAACGCTGTCAAACGCCTTCTCGAAGCCAATGAACATAAGATGTAACGGGGATCTCCATTCAGCGGATTGTTCAATTATATTTCGGAGGGTGTTGATGTGATCGCTACATGTAAAAACCTCACGAAAACCAGCTTGTTCATTGTTCAGAGTGCGATCGATCGTTTTCTTGATCCGGTCCAAGATTATTTTGGCCATCAGTTTAGAGACTGCAGGGAGGAGACAGATTCCACGCCAATTATTGCAATCCACAGGATGAAAATGCTTCAAAGTTTTTTCCTACCAACGATAAGTACACGGAATTAGCATTAATGGTCAAGTCAATCCTAAAGCTAGAGGTTACACTTTCTTACAGCGCGCATTACACCTCATATTCATTCATTTCTAGAAAGCGCTCGAAATCGTTGACCGGGAACACACTGTAGTGTAGAGCTTTTGTAGTAGATGCAATCCGTAAATTAAATAATTTTTATAATTGAGGAGGCATACAAAGGAGCCCAATAGGACGTCTCACACGTATTATTTTCCTCATAACGATGTACTAGGGTCTAGGGAGCTTCAAGAGCTGAAAGATGTTTGATTACTTTTAAAGACCTGGTCTGCTGACGACGCTCCGTATCATGTATGTATTCTGTGCGCATATTCTTATTTTCTCTTACTACACGAAACATGTGTACGGAGTAATCGCACATCTCTTGTGGTGGTTGGCGGTGCATGTACATCTCGTGATCGCACTACGTAGTCTAATTTTTTTAATGTGTATTATTATACAAAAAAAAACAGTTCCTAATTTTAGTCCGTCCCATTAAATCTACACTAGCTCCTCCGACACAAAACATGTGAGTGCACGGCGATTGCGCCTGATCTGAAGAAAAATTCATGTAATAAGTCTCGCACCCGCCTCTCGGGTTAGACCTAATAGACCTACTGATACCTAAAAGGACACATTTGCAAATGTATTCGTTTTTGTCGCAATCGATGGAAGTAAAGATATAGCAGTTAAATCGTCTAGTTTGTTAACTGACTTACTACCACTTCCAATATAAAACAATCGAATGTCTGCCGATTAGCATTTACAAGTCAAATGCTGATGCGATTCATCCGAACAGATTTGCTTTATTAAGAAGTTGTGTTTGATGATTGTATTCGTCAATTTGTACTAAGATATTTCTTCTTTCTTTTTTTGTTTCTTAGCGCGAATATCAAAGGCGAAGACGTATTTCCCTACGTTGATTCTAAGGAAAAATTCGCAACGGACAAAAATATGAAACGGAACAATTTCCGTGAAGCTATGGATCAGATTGAAGCTGCATTGAATGGACAGGATTCGGCTCCAATAAACGTATGTATTGTAATTCATACTAGGCAAGTTCTCATCACTGGTCGGTACAGGTTAGCGAATTTTCTGTCATCAGTTTTGTAATCACGCAATTTTCTGCTGCTTCGAAATTCGCAGCTAATAAAAAACGAAAACGAAAACACAGCTTGTTCCCATAGAGGACTAATGCCAAAACAAAAGTTAGGACGAAATTTCCTCTTCGAGGCTTTGACCTTCTGCTCAATCGTCATTGTCTCAAAAAGGATGCAGAAAATATCGACTCTGTATTCAGAAACTTGTACCCGGCGTACCGACCAGTGAAAAAGCTGCCTATACGTTTTCTCATGTATTGTTTTATTATCATTTTAGTTAGCTGATGTCTCTGCAACAGGAAATGAAACTCTAAATGAGGTAAGCTACGTTCTTTGAACTAAAAAATGTAAAACCCTATCAAATTCCTAATACTTATAATAAATACTTACGCCTTTCAGTCAAGGCCGGATACAACACAGCCTGATTTAGACGATACGGCCGTCACAAATGACACATTGAATGAGTCGGCATTGATCGAGCCGAGTGAGAAATCGACGTTGACTTTACCGGAAACACCGGCGAACAAGGATTTGGCAGAGATTACAAGTCGAAGTGGACGGAAGATCAAACCCAAAAGGTAAGGTACATTTTTAATTAATGAAAATTATAATTTTAATTATGCATATTTTATATTTGAAAATTTCATAGATATATGGACGAAGAAGAGACACCAACAATTAAGCGTCGCACAACGTCTGAGAGCCAATCGGCGAAACCAGCTAAGATGGCAAAAGTAAGTTTATTTTTTGTTTTTTTTTTTTACTTAGCATTTTCATATATAACAAACGATCACTATTATATTGTAGGTGGAAAATAACACTGACGAGCACAAAGTTGAAGGTGAGTAATTTTTATATCTTTGTAAATATTTTCGAAGTGTTTTGGGTTTTTCGATTATATTTTTTTTCATTCTGTGAGTTAATTATTCACAGAAAATAATAAGAATCAAAGTTGCAACTTGGAAGTAGTTTGAGAGTAACAGAAAGTAAGAGAGTGAGGTCACGTCTCCAAATTAAAAAATTCATAGATATCAAAACATCCGTTGGAAACTTGATACGTACAGGAGAATCATGGCTTATTGATTCGATTCTATATTTTCTAACATCGTATCTGCCTGTTGACGGGTTGCACTATGAGAATCCTCATACCACAAGTAAAATAGATTGAAAGTAGTCCTAGTATGGTCAGACCAATGAAGAAGAAATAGCGGGATACGAAATATCTGAAAATAAAGGGGACAATTTAGTGTTTGGGGCTGGTGTGGTTTAATACTTTTTGGCTTTTTCATTGCTTTGAGTATTGCACTTCAATACACACTATTTAAAATTTTGTATTTAAACGAATTTATACCACGCAACACTTTGCAATCCCATTTAAATGTACTTTTCACAATAGTGTAAATTTTGATGCTGTTGGGATACAGCTATGCAACAGGAACGTTGGTGATTAATTAATTTTAAGCATTTATTAATTTTGAAAAAAAAAGTCGCATATCTAGTGTATTATGCGGTTATTTGCATTTCCTTTTTAGATTTTCTTATTACTTGGGTCAGACCGATGACGGGCAGGGAACTTATTATTTTCAATTTTAAGAAAAGTTTCTTTGATACCCATTGAGAATAACCTGTTTTAGAAAGCTTGAATTCGGAAATTTTCGTTGCACGCCAAAATCTGATTTTTGAGAGGTGATTAATATTCCATACATGTAGCATAATTTTGATACCCAAAAAAAAAACATTTTTGGCAAGGATATACTTGAAAAGGACCGCCTTTCTATGGGGGTAATGTGAAACTGAATTGTCCAATATACAATTATTATTTTTTGGGTATGCTTTTTTGTCCGTTTTAAAAACAGAGTTTTTCCTCAGGTCTTAGTAATGAACTGAGGAAATAATTGTATTCGAAAGTTATAAAATATCTCGTAAAAGGATAAACCACTGTTTTTAAATAAAAACAGTTATTCTGGAGAAGAGAAAGAAGAGCCTATTCATATTTATGAGTGGGGTTTTGCGATTCGTATCTATTACAAACTCTTAACTTTGCATTTTGAATTCTAATAAAACGGGAGAACTGTACATAAACCTGCGTAAAGTGAAAGAAAATTATCGAAAACGACTATTGGAAGCATGATTTTTTTTTAAAGAGTATCATCTAAATTCCGCAATTGTCCTTAGTGTTTTGGAGCCAAACAAAATTTGTAGCATACATTTTCGGTTTTTTATTACGCTTTTAAAATTGTTAGGCTCCCATGTGCCACTCTGTATTTTGTGTATTTTTCCGAAATTGATCGTGAGTCGGATACAAAGTCTGCGCGGATCGAATTATGGCCCACGGACCGTATGTTTTCTTGGTTGTAGGCTGGACAACCCTTTCAAGAATCTGCCAGTTGTTGGTTATGGTCATGGCAAACAGTGTCAAAAGCTTTTGACAGATAAAGATTCGGCTTCAGACCTGGTTGCTCAACGACCGTGAAGCTCAAAAAGTGCAGGGTATTTTTTTTTATTTATTTATTAAAGGAGTACTATAACATAACTAGTGTTTAATAATACCTAAAATTAAAGCACTGACAACAGAGTGCTGGAAATAAAACATCGACGTATACCAAAACTTTGATGACTTCAAGCGGGTTGGGTTCTATACAAAATCCAAAAAGACAAAATCAAAAAAAATGAAAAATCCACAAAGTCAAAATCCACAAAGTCAAAATTCACAAAGACCAAATCCAAAAAGACGAAATCCATAAATTCATAATCCACACAGTCAAAATACATAAAATTCATATTCACAGTATATAGAAGCAAGAATTTACATCAGTTTGCTTATCACAATTGACTATTGGGAATATTTATGTACGTTATTACGTTAACTAGACAATTACCAAATCCCGGAGCATATGCGCTTTAGCTGTAGACACGGCAAAGACAACTAAAGCGCATATGCTCCGGGTGCATCCTTCTCCGTGTCTTCAGGTAGAGCGCATATGCTCCGGGGTTTGGTAATTGTCTAGTTAAGCGACTTTTCTGAAAATCAATCTGGTTTTTAACTAAAAAAACACGCTGAACTTTCTCAAGCTCTGCCACTGGAAATTAACGTTTTGGACCATTTCATGATTATTTTTGTAAAAAAAAACAAAACCCGCACTGACATCACCGAATCGGTGCCCACGCAGCATTATGGCTCTCTTCATCCAAAAATTTCATTTCATGGATTTTGCATTTGTGGATTTTGACTTTGTGGATTTTTCTTTTTGACTTTGTGGGTTTTGTATAGAACCCGCTGGGTTGTGGTCAAAATCCACAAGTCAAAATCTAAAAGTCATAATCCATAAAGATAAAATCCATAAAGACAAAATCCATAAAGTCAAAATTCACAAAGTCAAAATCCATAAAATCAAAATCCACAAAGTCAAAATCCATGAAGACAAAATCCATAAATTTTTGTATGAAGAGAGCCATAATGCTTATTGTGTGGGCTCCGATTCGGTGATGTTAGGGCGAGTTTTGTTTTTTTTTTTACAAAAATAAGCATGAAATCGTCCAAAACGTTAATTTCTGGTGGCGGAGCTTGAGAAAGTTCAGCGTTATTTTAAGTGAAAAACCAGAAGTGACAGCGATGGGGAGATTGGAATTTTAGTTTCCCGGAAGGTGATTAAGATTCTTCTACTGTACATTTGTAGCGTTTGATCAACGATCAGCAAAAAATCTGGTCCGGACATTTGGAATATTAGTTTTAAAAACACTGAATTTTTCCAAGTTTTAGATTGATTTTCAGAAAAGTCGCACAATTACCAAACCCCGGATCATATGCGCTCTACCTGAAGACACGGTGAAGGATGCACCCGGAGCATATGCACTTTAGCTGTCTTTACCTGAAGCGCTTATGGTCCGGCTGCATTCCTCTTCGTGTCATCGGCTAAAGCGTATATGCTATGAATAAATCCTTTTCCGTAACTTCCGGTAAAGCGCATATGTTCCGGGATTTGGTAATTGTCTAGCTAACGTAATAACGTACATAAATATTCTCAACAGTCAATTGTGATAAGCAAACTGATGTAAATTCTTGCTTCTACTGTGAATATGAATTTTATGTATTTTGACTGTGCGGATTTTGAATTTATGGATTTCGTCTTTTTGGATTTTGATTTTGTGAATTATGACTGTGGATTTTTTAAATTTTTTTTGGATTTTGTCTTTTAGGGTCTTGTATAGAAACCCTTCAAGCACGCATAGAACGGTATGATCGCAGTATATTTCGTTCTTATCGCAAAAAAAGTCAATCGGTTCCCATAATCAAAGGACCATCCTCAACAATCCTGTGAAAATTCAGAGATACATGACTTTCGCCGCTCGATGGATGGCCATATTCTGGTTAATATCTCTTCGGCTATACGAGGATACAACTAATTAAGGAACGGTGTTTTTCTTTCTTGTTTTGCGTTGAAGGACGTTGTGGCGACTATGGACCATGCTTGGAGGCTCGGACAATTTCGGGACAGCGGACCTTCTACCCGCAAGAGTCAATTTCACATGGAGTGCTTCAGCAGCTGCGAGAGCTTCCATTCAAATGTACGGACAACAGTTACATTACTTGAAAAATACTAAAGTCGCGATATAAAAGGGGATTAGGCACTTAGGGGCAGGAAATATACTTTACGGGCTATTCCCATGCCTAGCAAGTATACACAACAAAAATCTGTCGAGCCGTTTCGGAGAAGTTTGGCAACAAACATATATACATAAAAAAAAACTCACATCAAAATGTTTGTTGCCAAACTTCTCCGAAACGGCTCGACCGATTTTTGCTGTGTATACTTGCTAGGCAAGTATATATATATATATATATATTATTCTGTTCGATCGGCCCAGAGACCCATATTTTTATATTTTTGTTTGTTGGCGATTGTTCCATTATTTGTTACATTCTGACAAGAAATGCCAACATTCCTCAGCAGCTGGATTTAGCCTGAATGGTAGTTAATTTATCATCATCATCAGCCCGACGTCGGGCTTTGGCCGCCTGAATCGTTGACCTGCAATTGTCGCGGTTACGTGACTTTGTCCTCCAGTTTCGTAAGCCCAGCAGCTGATGGGCGTCCTAACTTACAGAGTTCTCCCAGCGAGCTCTCGGTCGTTCACGCAACCTCGCTCCGTCAATACGTTGTACCTTCAGTTAGTTAATTTATGCATGGAGGAAACTCTACACAGTTACAGGTTACCTTATAAGGTAAAGTAACTTCATACAGCTTTTGAACTCGATTAGGTGCTGAATATATTGTCATTACCTTCGACTTGTTATTGTGATTCCTGTTGTCAGCCGATGCAACGCTAGCAACTTTATAATTTCCTAGATTAAAGCAACGAAGAAAACTGACATCAACTTTTTAGACTCAGTGTTGTAGTGTATTGTGTAATTTTCGAAATTCAAATTCAGCTCCAAATGTTGCACATTTCAGACACGGTAGACGTTTTGGATTCGGTTCCGGTCAAAAGCAACTTTAATGCCGATGGTTGGTTGGTTGGTAAAAGTGGTGGCCTGGGCAGAGGCTAGCCAAAAGCCCAATTAGCGCATAAAGCGCCGTTTTGAAACCACAAACTCCGTGATGTTGAACTAGTGTGTATGATGAAGGTTAGGTGATGAATTTAGGAGTGGAGAGTTGCCTTGAACCAGTCAGTGTTATTTAGGAAGTACAGCAGCTCCCTCAATTTCACATTTGCTGTATCCTCCAAACTTCCCAGAAAAGCCCTACCGAGCCCTACCTACCGGGTTCTGGCAAGACCGGGCATTCACACAGAAAGTGAATCAGGGTTTCACTCCCATTTACATTTCCGCAGCTGCGGCAATGCGCGTTGTAGGGGATGCCCAGCCTGGCTGCGTGGAGCCCCTTGACCAGTGCCAGTGAATTTTGGCAGACCTGAATTTTGGTCCAGTTTGTATCACATAGACTATGTGACCAAACAGTTTAGGTCTGAAAAGTATGCAGTCACAGTCTCTCTTCTGTTTTCGTATCGAATCTTAGGAACGGAATATTCAAATTGAAAATTTGGCAAATCTTGCCTGATTAATGGAAGTCAATGCATCTAATGAAACCTTTCACAAGAACAAAAAATCAGGGGTGGCGAGTTGAAATCTTGCCCGGGGCGGCATAAGTGCTAGAGCCGGCGCTGGCTCCAATGCAAACTCTTTTTATGATAATAAACGTTTAAGCTGTGCTATGATGCGCTATGTCCCACAAATGATTTAGGTAACTTGGTCGTAGTACACTTAAGCTAGAGACCAATAAATTTTTGTATATCCAACAGAAAAGTATTTGTTCATATACCCTAAACATTGATTAAATTCATATCTAGATGCAAATACTAATAGCATTCCTAGGGTAAAACACTTCTTTATTTTCTTGGACTTTCAGTGAATGCACTACCCGAAGTGTCAATCCAAACTAATAAACAAGATACGTCTCACAAGTCAAAACTCCAACAATCGCCAACATCGCCACCATTGAGCAAATCTGGCGATAGTGTTCCAATTAAGGATGACACAGTGGTGAATTCTAAAAAACAAGTACCAGTCTCTGCAACCATGCCTGAACGCCATAAGAATCTCTTGTGTGTCATTACACCTACGGGCAAATGTGTCGGCATCAAAGTAGATAAGGACAAACCCATTTCGTTTGCCAACGTATCGGATCGCGAAAAATGGCAAAAGGAAACAATGAAAAAAATCTTAAAGCTTAAAAATGAAATCGAAAAAGGACAAACAGATATTGAGACAGTAAAAGATATGTTAGAATTGAATCCGGATGTTCCAAACTTTCAGATTGAAAGAATGAAACGTGACATGAAAATTGGTTTGTTGTTTTCGTTTTTCTCCTTCGTCATACGTTGAACGTTTTCTACGTTTATTACTATAAGGGCGTTGATGTAATATTTTCTTTTATTTTCATTTGACAGATAATGATATGGGACCGCTTAAGTATTTGTCTCTGGAACGCACTCTTTGGGAGCTAAATGTACAAATAAAGTCGTCGACAGGATTGGCAAAAGCAGACGGAAGCAAGTGTTTAAGGCTTTTGGATGAACTCAAAGGTAAGATCAGTAAAGAAAAGACAATAACACGTAAATATCGTCCGTAGCTGTATTATTACGAACGATGTGTGTACGTTGTGTTGTTCACATTTGAATATGTCGAATATTCGCGAATTTAAGGCACCATGTCACTATTGGCGTTTCGTCTACCAAAGATTTTTCGGTTCGACCGACATTAATAATGTTGTGATTCATTTATAAATGCGTTCGGAAGCACAAAGTCAGCTAAATCTTACTTTATTCCTTTTGCAGAACTTGAAATAACGCCTTCCATGCTCGTCCGAAACCCTCATTGTGTCGATACTATAAAACGATTACGGCGATATGTTGGCAATTTGGCAGAATGGAAATTCACAGATGAAGAAAAACTGGAATTTTTGGATAAAGCCGAACAAATAAGATATAAGTCAGAAACTATTTATAATAATTTTAAGGTAATTGCAAACATTACATTTCGACAAAATGCCGAATAAACAAAGCAAAGTTAACATTTTTCAATACAATTTCAGAAAATGTTCACAATCCCGCCAGGAAAAACCTTTTACGATGTATTTATGGACGAAGTGGAAAAGTTCAAGGAAAAAACTAAGGATCTTAGTGTTAATGAAATTGTCGCTCTTGTAACGAAATCAGGTAAAACATCGCTTTTTTGTGTATAAGTCGAATATCTCTTTTTTGCTTGCTTTTTGCCTGAAACGTATCGATTTTTTGTCTTCCCTTTGAATGCTTCCCATGGTCTGTTGAGAAGGCTATTACTAAACTAAAAATAACAACAAAAACAACATATCCAAGTAGTATTTGTTAGTCTAATATAATATAGTAAATTTCTTTTCTGTAGTCGACTCTGATGAAAAGGCGGGAACTATTGTGGAATCGACGCATGAGGTAATTTCCAAAGTTCTAATATTAGTGTAGTAGATAAAAATAGTTTTAATTGAATTTTACTTATATAATGGTTAAAATAACGGTAATGCATAGTAGTTCTAGTAGTAAGGGTGGTAAGATGGAATTTGGCCTATATCATTTGTAATAACTAAAGAGTCCACATACACTGTCCAATCGATTGTACAATCTTTTTGATCGTCAGATAAATTGGATGGTGTATGTGACGATGTAGTCTGGCTGGTCTAGCGGTTAGTGCGCGCACCTTCGGTGCACAGGGTCATGAGTTCGAATCTCACCGTGGATCATGGTGTTTTTCGAACTCACGAGCTTGTGACGGACTATGATCTCACTCAGATGTTAAACGAGTACCCATTTATGGGGATAAATAACACTGCTGAGCGTGATGCTGATCTCATTACCTCAACAAAAAGCAGATAAGATCTTGGAAATAGGATGTCACTAACACATCCTGCGGCCTTAGTCCAATGCTGGATTGTCGCGCCTGTTATTTTTATGTGACGATCCAATCAATTTTTGATTGGAAGTGTAGAACATATTGCCATGCGATTTTTCGTACAAGCTGTCATGATTGATTGACAATCATGTGTTTTCAGTTTTTGAAATTTTCACATAAACCGGTATTCATTCTTCATCGAAAGTAGCGATGGATGTCGCCGGATATCAAAGCCCTGGAAACTATAATATTCCGTCTTCGAGACTGCAATCTCAGCAGCAGTGTACGGTTGATAGTCTCTTAGCCTATTTCAGATTATCCGAGTCCCCAGGACCGTATCTTCCGATTTAACGCAGATCTTAAATTGCGATTGAGACTAGTGGCCAATTGATCACTTCATACACGCAGTTGTTTAGGGCTTTAAAAAAACTGTTTAAATCCAAAAAATAACAATGACAATTTTATGAACCGAAACTTTGTAGTCAATGGAAATTTTCATTCTGCGACGCTTAGCTGAAACTTTGGATTTTTAGCCCAGCTGTTGAACTGGTCTTCCCTGCTTTAGGCCGCACACACACGGAATCTCATAGATTTCCTGAAACCAACGAAACTTCATATAAAAAAATTACAACTTGTTTAAGGTTTGGGTTCGTAGAGACGACTCATGGGATCATCGCTCAGCGATCGAAGTTAAACCATCGGTTTTGAACACTATATGGGTATATTTTCTATACAGACATGTTCCTTTAGTCCATAGTCGATGCTAGAAAAGTAGAACCATTAAAAAAATATTTAAATACGGCTCGAAATCGGATGCAAAATTACGATCGCTGAGCGATCATCATATGAATTGTCTCTACGAACACGTACCTTTTGCTGTTTTTTTTATGGAGTTTCTTTGGACTCGGAGAATGCATGGATTACGTGTGTCTGCGGCTTTAGGCATCACGCTCATTACGTCGCGATGGGTTGTTTTTTTTTTAAGATACTAACACACTAACATTTTAGGGTTCTGGCAGACGACAGTTACTTTGGGCTAATAAGGATGCAATTCTTGGATTCAGAAATCCGTGCTGACATCGAGTAATTTTGGACAGACTTACCAAAAAAAAACGTCGTAATTCAAAGGTTTTTCTTACCTTACCGTTCCAAAAACTCTAAAATAACAACAAAATCCATAAAACATGTCACGATATCATCTTTACTAATAATGTTCCAAGAAATTGACTCAGTACTAGTAATAACTCAGTTACAAAATCCACCCGGCAGAAACACCAGTCAAAATCCACATTGTCATTTACTTTGCTTACTTAGAAGACCTTAGTTATTACGGGAAAATGGTGATTATATGGCACTGGCAACCATTGCTTGACGGCAATTTTAGGTGTGTTTTTTTGGTTATCCAGTGCAGGTTTGGGTAACGAAACTCCATATAAAAAAAATGACAGCTGACGCACCTGTCATTTTTTTTATATGAAGTTTCGTTACCCAAACCTGCACGGGATAACCAAAAAACACACCTTTTGTCTTTACGGGGCAGACCACACCCGTTATGCGAACGGGCAACAGTTGCCAAAACGCCTCCCTGGCAAGAGCCTCAATGCAGGGAGGTTGTGTATGTCTGTGTATTATGGATTCGATTTATGTGTTTTTTGTTCGTCTTATTGGGAGCATTTCATCTCGCCGCGACTGCTCTCAATTCAAGTTATACGCGCCGGCTCTGAAACAAATTCTGGCCCAGTAAGGGTATGGATTTGTAGTGTCTGCAATCAATGTATCGGTTCGAATGCCAGGTTACTTCAGTGTAATTGCTGTTCGGAGTAGGTCCATTTTAGGTGCTCAGATTTCAGAAGGATGGGTCAGTACATTGAAGGATCATATGTTGCAGGGGGTTGTAGGTAAGGTAACCAGACTTCCGAAGGCCCAATGCCGTACACATAGTTGCGGAATTCAGTTTCCATACAAATCTTCAGCCATACTACGTTTCCCTCCCCTTCGCACCTATTCTTTAGCTGGTGGTGGCTTTCCATGCACAGTTTTAACGTAGCTATGGAGTGGAATCCGAGGAGAACCTCCAGAGCGGTGGAAGGGTGGCATAACTTGGTTTCGAGATTTCTGGAGGAGAATCCCGGTTCCCTGAGCTCACAAATTTTAATGGATTTAAAGGACATGTGGGAAAGAACAGGAATTTCGGTTGGTTCCCGATTTATCGAAAATAAAGGATTGAAGTGTTATTATCTCGCTAAATATCGGGTCCAACTTAACACCTTGAAACGCATTTTTCGGCAGCTGCAACTTCTGAACGTTGACAGTTAGAGGCTTGAAATTTCCACCAAATGTAAAGAGTACGGTGCTCTATAAGTTTCTAAATTCCAAAATTATTCACTCACGAATTTTTGTGTGATAGAAAATTTTAAATTAGAAAACTCAAAATGCAGTTTGGGCACCCGTAACTTCCGAATGCGGATCGGTAGGACCGTGTAATTTGGAGGAAATGTAAGCGCTAGGTAGCTCTACAAGTACCTATACCAAATTTTCGAAAGATCGAGAAGGGTTCCCAAGCTGTTGCAAATGACCGATTGCCAAACGTAAAAATTCGATTATCTTGCTACGCACCATAAAATCAGACATGAGTGATCACAGGCCTTAACGAGGAGCTTAGTATGTAGTGAAGTAGATTTAATTGTGCGGCATGGAGAATGCTGTACATTTTGCTGTACATTTCCCAATGCTGTACGACAGGTCAAAATGCTGTACGTCTGGTCAGCTTATTGTAGGTTTACTGTGCGGCCTCGGGCAACATCAGGCCCTTCTTCACCACCATGCTGACGCACCTGTCATTTTTTTTATATGAAGTTTCGTTACCCAAACCTGCACGGGATAACCAAAAAACACACCTTTTGTCTTTACGGGGCAGACCACACCCGTTATGCGAACGGGCAACAGTTGCCAAAACGCCTCCCTGGCAAGAGCCTCAATGCAGGGAGGTTGTGTATGTCTGTGTATTATGGATTCGATTTATGTGTTTTTTGTTCGTCTTATTGGGAGCATTTCATCTCGCCGCGACTGCTCTCAATTCAAGTTATACGCGCCGGCTCTGAAACAAATTCTGGCCCAGTAAGGGTATGGATTTGTAGTGTCTGCAATCAATGTATCGGTTCGAATGCCAGGTTACTTCAGTGTAATTGCTGTTCGGAGTAGGTCCATTTTAGGTGCTCAGATTTCAGAAGGATGGGTCAGTACATTGAAGGATCATATGTTGCAGGGGGTTGTAGGTAAGGTAACCAGACTTCCGAAGGCCCAATGCCGTACACATAGTTGCGGAATTCAGTTTCCATACAAATCTTCAGCCATACTACGTTTCCCTCCCCTTCGCACCTATTCTTTAGCTGGTGGTGGCTTTCCATGCACAGTTTTAACGTAGCTATGGAGTGGAATCCGAGGAGAACCTCCAGAGCGGTGGAAGGGTGGCATAACTTGGTTTCGAGATTTCTGAAGGAGAATCCCGGTTCCCTGAGCTCACAAATTTTAATGGATTTAAAGGACATGTGGGAAAGAACAGGAATTTCGGTTGGTTCCCGATTTATCGAAAATAAAGGATTGAAGTGTTATTATCTCGCTAAATATCGGGTCCAACTTAACACCTTGAAACGCATTTTTCGGCAGCTGCAACTTCTGAACGTTGACAGTTAGAGGCTTGAAATTTCCACCAAATGTAAAGAGTACGGTGCTCTATAAGTTTCTAAATTCCAAAATTATTCACTCACGAATTTTTGTGTGATAGAAAATTTTAAATTAGAAAACTCAAAATGCAGTTTGGGCACCCGTAACTTCCGAATGCGGATCGGTAGGACCGTGTAATTTGGAGGAAATGTAAGCGCTAGGTAGCTCTACAAGTACCTATACCAAATTTTCGAAAGATCGAGAAGGGTTCCCAAGCTGTTGCAAATGACCGATTGCCAAACGTAAAAATTCGATTATCTTGCTACGCACCATAAAATCAGACATGAGTGATCACAGGCCTTAACGAGGAGCTTAGTATGTAGTGAAGTAGATTTAATTGTGCGGCATGGAGAATGCTGTACATTTTGCTGTACATTTCCCAATGCTGTACGACAGGTCAAAATGCTGTACGTCTGGTCAGCTTATTGTAGGTTTACTGTGCGGCCTCGGGCAACATCAGGCCCTTCTTCACCACCATTGCCCCTACTCCCCTAATAATATGATCTTGCATACTAGACCAATTTTGACTCCTGCCCCTCCGCCAGCAATTTTTACACCGGTGTCCATATTGCAGTTCAACTGCAATGGCATTCTTCATAAAGTGCCAGAGATAACAAATTTCTTGAGTAAACATAGAATTCAAACTCACGAATATGATCTCACTCATATGTTAAACGAGTACCAATTTATGGGGATTAAGATCTTGGAAATTGGACGCCATTAACACACTTGCGGCCTTAGTCCAATGTTGGACTGTCTCGACTGTTATTTATTGAATGACATAGAAGGCGCCACGAATGATTCTCACCCTGGAGGTGGACTTTCCTTCCTAATAAACAAGTCCGTACATTACAGCGTATTAGATGTAGTTGCTGACTTCTCTTCTCAGTACCGTATAGCCCCATGTGGGGCCATGGTGCGTTTATAGGCAATTTCGAGTCAACGTTACATTGTATATAAGTTCGGAGTGTATATAATGTTGCAAGCACTATATATTTCCTATCCGCACATGTACGGAAATTTTGGACCACGCCGAGAATCGATCTCCGGACCTCTAGATTACTAGCATCGTAGAGTGCGACTCAACCAAGTGAGCCACAGAGCGTGTAGTTGCTGACGGTACGGTGGAATTGCAAGCCATCTCAGTGTAATGAGGGAGCACCCCTATCGAAATCTTTAACATTTATATACCACCTCACTCCAGCTGCTCGTTTGACTATCATTTCCATATTGGTACTCTCCTTACTGGAGAGCAGAGGATCATTCTTGGCGACTTCAATGCCCACCATCCATTCTGGCATTCTGGGCTTCACTACAATGCCAGGAGTAAAGCTAAAGAGTACTTTCAATGAAGACTCACCGACTGACGCTAATAATTGTATTAGCTCTCCAGATATAACTATTGTTAGTGCCAGGCTAATTTTGGTATTCCGGCAAAGTTCGTGCGACTCATAAGGATGACGATGACTAAAACCGTCTCGCAGGTCAGAGTGCAGAACAGACTCATTTGAAACTCGTACTGGACTCAAGCACGGCGATGGACTGTCGCCGACGCTCCCTCTAAACGCTCTCACCACCTATTTCGCCTCATGATGTGGGTCATTTGTTTCAATGCCCAGCTGCACCGACTTATCTTACCCCTTTATCACTATGGGAAAACCCTATGGCAGCAGCCACGTTCCTGTTCCTGGTGACCGCAGACGAGAATGATGACGAAACATAAATCGAATCCATATAGAGCACGGCTCACACCTTTCTGTACTCCCAAAAGAAGAAGATTACGAGAAAATATTGAATTGTAAATGCGCGAATTTTACCGGAGTAGCTTCCGGCAGCAATATTTACACTCGGTGAAAACTCGTCAGAAACACCAAACACTAACTAAGCGTGTCTTAAAGTTTCAATGTACATTAAAAAGCGTCGATGTCGTAGGTTGAAACCTTGTCAAAACTTGTACGATTCACGTTTTCTAGACTACTCAAAATTTATCGACGGTTGAATTGTCCTCCTTTATATAAGTGCATGTTGTGATGAACAACAGTAGAATCGATTTTTTAAATCCTAGCTAGGGAATTCGGTATTTGAAATTTCAGGTAAATTACTATACAGAGTCTACGTAAGTTAGAAAAGCAGTGCAGTTACATCCAATCGTGTTCTACGCCAACGGTTGGTTGCAAAAATATTAGCCTGAAATTATGTGTATAAATATTGCTTTTCACTTTACCATCCTTATCGTCTATACTAAATCGTTTCCGTTATTTGTACCGAAGTCCTTTCTATACAATTTATATTTATTCCTAAAATTGCATGATCAGTTTTATTTCTATTATCATATTTTGTTCATTTTAATGATTTTATTTTCTGTCTTTAAAATTATTTTTAAAATACCAACCAAAAATCTTTTCAGGATCAGCAAAATCCGAAGAAGGAATTGTCCAATAAAGACTCCATAACTGATGACTTACCAACTTCCACAACCGAAATCTAAACCGCACCAGCAGTGTGTGTATGCGTCCACGAAGTCGACTCGGTTTCCATTAAATTGAATAACTAATACATCTCTCATTATTATAAAATGCATGCATATGATTGCATTGTACATAAAAATTTGCGTTGCTGTCGTTATAGAATTTGTTTTGAATTTATTATATGCGCACGTATATTCTATCTTTCTATATATTTACGACTACAATGGAAAAAATGTTTTTTTGTTTTAATACAACATAATGAAAGCTACCCCTGTTTCGTTCCAATTCGTATTGAACCCTATATTACCCCATACCGATTGGTATGACTTTCTCGACAAGAAACAACTGTATGTGTGATTACGTTTCCGCGTGAAAAAAAAACATAAGTTACATCCATACATATTGAGAAATTCTTCTTGGTAGTTTTCATACTACATAGTAAGTTCCCGTGTCATAATCACACACAGTTTGTGTCGAGGAATGCACACTATGGGCCGCCTCGTACATCTTATCCGCTAGTTAGTCTTATCGTATAGTCAAGACGCACATCCTTTTCTGAAAGCTTTTACATTATATTGAATTTGCTTGGTTTCGCCATTGTATGAAATTGCGTAGCAAAATATGGCGTAACTGTGCAAAGTAAACACACATTCAATTCGATAAAATGTAGAAGCTTTCGGAAAGTGGTGTGCGGCTTGTCTACACGATAAGACTAACCACTAGATAAGATGTACGAGTAATAGGCCCTATGTATTTTATATTAGATGTTGACGTAATTTTATACATTTCAAAAATATTAGTTGTTTATAAATTCCTGCAGAACTGGGAACATTGATCATTTTTTTTTTCACGTTTAAGGATAATTTCACTAACCATAGTGAAAAACAAATATACTTACATTAAATGCGGATAACTTAATAGTTAAGTCAATACTCGGAGAAGTGAATTGTAATCATTGACATTAAACAAAAAAAATGTCAGCATATTGAATAGATAAATGTGTGTTTTATTCTATGTAAAGGCTTTTTTGGGGTTTTCCAGTGAAATGTATGTATTTTGTCTGTCCGTTTTTCACTGGGTAAATTCAGGCTTAAGGGTTGTGTTCAGTATCTACTTTTTCTATAGGAGTCGCTATACATATAATCCATCGTCCTATTTATCGCATGAGAATATCTTACGACTTTCGCTGCAAATCTTTCTCGCCTTCCTTTCATTGTTAAATTACAATCAAACCTCTCTAAGTCGAAACCTCCTTAAGTTAAGCTGACCAGACGTACAGCATTTTGCTGTACACTACAGCATTTTGACCTGTCGTATAGCATTAGTAAATGTACAGCATTCCCAATGCCACACAAAGAAATCTAAATCACTACATTAACTCCTCGGTGAGGCCCGTGAGCAGTACTGTGTGTTTAAAGGTTCATTTTCCTCGGAAGACTCCAGCGGCTCAAGCGACAGCGACTCGCTTATTCCATATAAAAATTCGTTTTACAAGCGCTCAGCATTATTATTAAAGCGAGTTTTTATATGGAATGAGCGAGTCGCTGTCGCTAGAGCCACTGGGATCGTGTCGAGGAAAATGTACCTTAAAGGTGTTTTTAGCAAAATAATCGCACTTTCATCTGGCAAGCGTTTATTTTCGATGACTCGGAAACTCTTTGGTCGATCGTTCTGAAATTTAACACACTTGCTACTTGCTACTTGGCGCTCACATTTTCTCTATACATTTTCACATTTTCTCTATACTTTAAGAAGCGTTCGACAGTTACAGTTGCCCAATTGCACTTTGGTCTTTTCTAATCGAAAATTGTTCAATAAATTTGAAAATTGTGGAGAACCGCACTACCCATATTTGGTGTTAATGTGTAAAGTTTGACTCCTTGACTACGATCAATATTTAGGAAGATAGTCGCTCTTTTATGTTTGGCAGTCGTTCATTTTCGATAACTCGGGAAAACTTTGATCGATCTTTCTGAATTGGCACTCTTGTAGTTTGTAAAGCTACTTGGTGCTCACATTTCCTCCAAATTTCAAGGTCCTATCCATCCGTGTTTGGGACTCACAGTTGCCCAGATCGCACTTTTGTGTTTTCTAATAGAAAACTGTTTATAACTCGGAGCGGAAAATTTTGAAATTTGGCACATTTACATAGAACACCCCACGAAAATATAAGGTAAAAATTTCAAGTCTGCTTAGCTGCCACGGTTAATAAGCTATTGCCGTTGAATGCTCCATCCGATTCATGTATCACCCTCTATACGGAAATGCATACTAACGGGTTTCCAGAGTTTTTTTCCCACAGTATGTCCATAAAATCCAATAAAATGGCGCTTAGAGCCTAAAGGACCGGCATGGCATCACTAATATAATCATGGAGGAATGCATACTCTCCTCCAAAAACATCGCAACCAGAGTCACTTCCATCGCCCCGCAGGTTCTCCTCGGACTCCACTCAGTGGATGGGCCAGGAAAGTCGCCAAACGCTAAAGAACTTTCTATCTTATCTATTGAATAAACGAAAGGAAATGAAGCCTTTAAATAAGTAGAGACGAGGTGGGTTCCCAATTGGCCTTTCTTAAAATAAGGTTTTAATTAGTAACACAATTTAAACTGACAGGAAATCTTAATTTCTATCGTAGATTTCAATTACATTAATCTAAGAAAATACCTTAAGTTGAATAATTCCTTATCTCGAACAAATTTGGGGTTTCACTGGCATTCCCGTCAGTGTCGGATATTAAATGCAACCTCTAAGTCGAAAACCTCCTTAACTCAAACAATATTTTATACTTCTTCTATGCAATTTCTTATAGCCTTACTTCCCCTAAGTCGAACCAGGTTAGGTACAGGGGCCGCCAGGTTGCACCCAGCGCACTTAGACCAGAATTCGTTCTATTGTGATAGCACCGAGGAAAATATGCCTCTGCTATGCTAGGAAACCAGCCCGTGCTGACAATATATCTATTGAGCAGTATTGGGCTCACATCTCGGAGGTCATCACTATCGTAAAAAATAGCTTGAGCCCAGAAAACGCCTCCGTTTCTCGGACAGGGCGGGACAGTGACAAAGTAAGTGGTGTACACTCGCTTCTTTCTCTTCGTCGTCACAACTTCTGCAAAATTCATTGTGAGGAATTCGGAGTCTTCTTGAGTGCTCCCCAATAGGCTTTCAATATCGCTGTAACAACTGCTTGGAGGACGCTACAGAAATTATGGAGGTTGAAAGACAAATTAATTAATCAATTCATCCGATTGAATTCCCGTACCAACTCCCGCATCCGTCTTGATATATCAGTATAGATTGCAATGGGTCCACTGACCAGGTGCCTCTTACTATTCCAAGATTCCCTTGACGGGATCAAGCTACAATGGTTCTACCAAAAAAGTTCTTGGGAACCAGGTTGTCAGTCGATGGGGGCCCATAATCCAGCGTATAGATGAGTGCCCATTATCCAGCGCTCGCCATAGCCCATTTTCACGTAGGCGTGAGGCCGTACATGCAGCCATCCGTTCACCAAAACGTCCAATGGGAGCAGTCCCAGCACCATATCTAACCCGATTGAAGGTGTAGTACGAAAAGCTCCTGTTATGAGAAGAGAAGGCAACCTTTGAACTTTCGCCAGCAAATTACATATAATAGGTAGGGGTGCTGAGTGCCATCCACCACACACTAACTCCGTAAAGCAAAATAAGGCCGCATAATAGCGGAATACATCCAATATACAACTTTTGGCTGCAAGCCCCAGGTCTTCCCGAAAGCTTACGAGTACAGTGTTACAGTAGCTTTATTCACCCTTTTGTAATGGTTTTCACTTAGCACCTAGGGTGCAACCAGGACAAGGGTGTGTAGGGCTGTGAAAGCCTAAGGCCGAAACCAGAGAAAGGACTAAGTCCCGAAAAACCCTCTTCACTCGACTGCCAGGTACGCACGCTTGTAGACCAGCTCAGCTATCGTGAGAAATTGGGGTGGTTCTTTCCAAAGCGGCAGCGGTGACCTGACCATTACTTAAAACAAATATCGTGCGTACAGCCCGTTTACAACATAGCAAAACGAAACCCAAGCAATTAAAACCGAACCGAGAAAATTTATCTACGTGCAAGCTCGTCTGTGCAAGCGAATACTCCTTAAAGTAGTCTACGAATCCCATAAAGGATGCCCAAACGAAGCACGCAGGTTAAACCCGAAAGGAATATCGAAACGGGATTAGGTTGCAAAAAAAAATCAATCAAAAACGAGAAAAGTTACCTACTTAACCTCACTTCTTCTTCTCTTAACCGATGCTAAGCCTCTAGATGTTGAACGGCCCTAAATATAGCCGAGATGTTATTGGCCTTGGCTCTACACCCAACCCAGCCATGGAGTCAATAATGCAAAAGTAGTTGTTTTGACTCCCCTCTTCATGAAGAAAAACAAAACTCAAAGTTTAACGGTCCATCAGACCATAGATATCACGCGAAAATTCTCTAACTCAACGGCCCTTCAGGCCAAATATAAAACTTGACATTGAAATCAGCAGTCCATCAGACCACATATAAAAACGCGCAACAAGTTGAGAACCACTGTCTCATCAGACCGGCAAAAGTGTACAAAAAAAAAATTGAAATCAGCGCTCTATTAGACCAATAGAATGCGTACGCATCAAAGGGGCAAAGATGCAAGCGAGTTCATCAAACCAACCAGTCCGTAATCAACGGGGAAAAGAATTAAAGAATTTGAAATTTAAGGTCCATCAGACCTAACAAACAAAGTGTAAAAGCTGAAAGCAGAAATCTATCAGACCTAAGAAAGGAGTAAAACTGCAATCAGCGGTCCGACCAAAGAACAAAGGTGAGACATTTCTAAATCGACGGTCCATCAGACCCCAAGGAAAAGAGAGAGGTGAAACTTAGCAGGCTTATTCAGTCATCTTCGATAGACTGTGTATAGACTATAAAAAAAAAATTTGGAGCGTAAAGATGCATTGGGATTTCTAATGCCTCATTAATTCATTCATTATATATATATTATTACTATATTATATTTTTTTGTTCCATTCAGACTCAGACTTCAGAATTCATTTTTTTTTGGTCCGAGTATAATAAACATATCAATGGAACACCGCAACTGTTATTAAAGCTTTGTTTTCTTAAAAGATTTTTTTTTTTGTATATCTTCACATATGTATTTACCCAACTTATACTCGATCGGCTACTTCATATTAGCCGTAAATAATGGAAGAAAACAAATTTTATTAAATTCAATATAAAAAGAAAAAAAAGGGTGTGTAATATAAAACAGAGAAATTCAAATTTTTGATCAAAACTAGAAATTTATACGCCTACAACTTCAAAATTCATTATACTGAATGTGTAAATATATAACACATTCCTTTGAGTAAACGCATTTACACAAAAGACTTTGATGATCGCGGAAAGTCAGCCCCGTGAGAGTCCTTTTCGCTTCAAGACTCCATTCAATAACGTCTCTGAATTTCGTTCGGTATGGAAACGGATCCACAACCGAACACCACGGACCGCGGCGGCTGGTCGCGGAGCAAAAAAAATCTTTTCTGTTTTTCAGAACAAAACGAAACAGGTTTTCCGTTATTTCGGGGCCATGTGGTCGTCCAACAAAAGCCTCGACACTACACGTCCCTGCTGTCCGTGACGACTTTTTCACAAGCACTATTAGGCAAATTTTTCATTGAATCCTTTTTTCGCACTACTTCATTAACGCAGAAATATATGCATAATACACTCTCGTAGCATTATCCCATAAAATTCTTTAAGCTACCGCCTATTCAGTCTTTGGAACATTTGACCTCAAAACGCACGGGCTCTTCAATTCCATCCAAATCTGTAAAGCATGACACCAACGACCGAGACCGCACCTTCCCAAAGCGGTACAATGGCACAGCCAAATCGCGCGCCCCATCCAATTACGGTGAATGCCACAGATTTCACAAATCCCGTTACACTATCACAATTTTCTTAATTGCAAACTACTTACCTTTTTCCGTAATGCGAATTTTCCGTAATGCGACACAATTTTCTTAATTGCAAACTACTTGCCTTTTTCCGATAGAAAGAAAGTTTATTTATCGCTATATTCCAAAGTAGAGGAGATAGAACCCCAGCTTGTGGGGTACCTCTAGAAACAAATCTACAAACAGACGAAGTACCCAAATTACTGTGAATGCGCCTAGAGGTAAGTAACATATTGACGAGGGTGCAGATTGGATCTTCAACCTGTAGATTAAGAAGAGCATATGTAATCGCTCTGGTTTTAATATTGTTAAAAGCCCCCTCAATATCTAGGAACACCACCATCGTGTACTCTTTGTGATGAAGAGATTTTTCAATATAACTGACCAGCGACAAAAATTAACTTTTTTGTATGGAAAAAGTCCAAATTAGAACATTTCGCATTTATTCGCATAAATGAGTAATTTTCGCCGAAATTCGCATCTATTTCGTAAAAACGAAATTTCCGTACCTCTATCGATGGCTTATGGCCCAAAGGTCCTTTGGTCTCGCATGCGCATCCCGTTTTAGAGATAAAAGTAACTCTCACTTCTCTCCAGATAAGAGGAGTGTGTTCTAAATTCAGGCATGATGTAAGAGTGCGTTCAATCCAAGGATACGTAATATCAGAACACTGTCGAACAAAGTACCATTTTATTTAAGAACAAATAAATTAGAAGCTGTTTGTGAGAGTTTCTCAAGTCAGGATAATTGTTGGCTAGTCTCGCCTCGACTTTCAGTTACGAATGTAACGACGTAATATGATACTAGGGATGCAGGATAAAGTAATGCATAAACATTCGGGATAAAATAGGCTTCGACTAAGAGAAGAGTAAAGCATTGGGTTTTATTCCCTGGATGTTGAAACAACAGTGGCTTCTGTATCCATGAGGTCTTTGAAGATCCCACATGCCTATTCCTGTAAATGTTTTCTTCAGAATTATCGCAAATTATTTTCTGAAAAGATGAGGAACTTATTCAAGCATATTTTTTATCAGAATTTAGCCATGTACTATGTACATACTAACTCTACTAGATGCTAGACTAAATTATTCGGCGAAACCTTTCATATGAGTCCAATATTGTTTTTGCATTATTTTTTTTTTACGAAATGAATAGATACAAAACTCTTATTGGATGGCTTCACGCTTAAACTCCATTAGTCGAACTTTCCTTACTTGAACATTTTGAGTTGGCAAGTCGTAATTCCAGTTAGAGAGACTTGACTGTATTTTACAGATAAACAAAACACAATTGTTCAAATAATATAAGTTTATTAACAAAAATCACAATCCACAATTCATAGTTCATAATAGAAAGAAAATAAATGACTCGGGCATTTTGTTTTCTGATGTTGACATTTTCTTAACAAATCGAGCGATACTAACACTTCGTGATGTGCGTCGCAGTTTATATTTTAAATGTTAATGCAAATGGAATAAACAGATGATTATTCAAATGTTTGTTAGTGTATTTATATAATAGCATAAAACATGTAATATACTAAATCAACATAACTTTGAAATAATCAATCATTTCGTCATAGATCTTATCCGGAGGAGAACAAAAAACCACATCAATCGTACAAATCAATTCAATGAAAAGTGTGTTAATATTATTGGTCGTGGCGATCTTGCTAGTCTTGTACGTGATTCCTAAGGCTTTTAAAATATCATCTGCACGTTGTTTAGAAGAAATGTATTCGTGTTCCGCTTCTTCGCCATTTGCAATAGCCAAAGCTTTTTGTCTTTTCTCGGCCGGCATATTTTTAAAGTAATTATGCCGCTCACTCAACAATATGCCTGGATGATCTTTCACGTCTGACTCGATTGCTTCTTTGTAGATTTTAAATTTGGATCGATTGTCCTCTTCCTGCAATTTGATTAGCTCCTGTAGGCCGTCCATGACTGGTATCTGTAAATGGGATGAGAACAAACAATTAAAATTGTATTGATTGTAACTATAGTTATTTTTAAAAAGGCGTAGGTATTCAGAGTGTGTCCTTGTAGCATAAAAACTGCCAAAGGTGCCACCAATTTAAATAAAATAAATTACCAATGAATTCTGTACCAGCCAAGCAAGATGCAGATGAGATAATATTTTCTTATTATTTTGTCCTTAAAATTGAAATATTAAAGCCACCCTTTAGCTTTTAACAAATGAGGCCCGTATTTATGAACATTCCTTAGGGCTCCATGACACAGTCATATATTTATATTCATATTTCTAGTAAAAACTATAGACTACTAGATTACGCGGATAGCTGTACGAAAATGTTTCGTTCTGCGCATCTACGTCACAATAGACCTATAGTATATGGGTAGTATTCGAGAATTATAAGTTCACGAACAAATTTGTAAAGAAAAGTGTAATTGCTGTTTAGACGGCCGCAAATTTTATATATTCTGGTGGTGAGGAGTTGTTAAGTTAAATGCCGAAGGTAAAGGCAAAAAAGGTGTGAGGAATATACCCCTAATTCTTAACCCTTTCTGCTTTTACATATTTCTTTGTTATTGCTTTTGAATCATTAACGGGGACAGAGTGCTCAATGCAAAAAAAACATATTGGTCAACCCTCTCAAATGAATTGCTATTTTAAATTTATAATCTAAAATAATCGATTATGACGTAATTGTATGCAGTTTTCATATCTGTTTTCAGCGAAGGAACCTGTAACAATGATTAAAACAACCGAACTTAGTTGGGAAAGCTGCTTTCGCTAGCTAAAAAACCAACTTTTATTTCTTGCCGCGTCTGTACCAGTGGTACAGCTTGCACGCACTCAGATTGATGATCTCTGAATGACTATCTGACTGATGCTAGTAGCCAGCTAGACAAGCGCAGTATTGCTAGCTGGTACACGCATAGTCACATAGAATGCTTGCACTCTGTACAATATCTTTTTGTAGGTGCTTTCTTCTATTTCTTTATTTAGTTTCCTGATTTAAAAAAAAAAATATTGTCGCTCGAAAGAACAATTTTTTAACCTTAATATTACAATGAATATGGGTAGATTGGTCAGTATCCTTTTATAGTAGTATAGTACAATTGGCTCAAAAAACACCCAAATCCAACAATTCAAAACAAAAAAGAAATTTTTGATGCCAAATTGTTCAATACACTGCCAAGTATACACAGTAAAAAGTTACACTAAATTGCGGAAAGGGTGGCAAATGCGTAAAAATTCAGGTTTTTTGCAAATATCTGGAAAACTGTGAGTCTGGCCGCAAAACGTCTTGAGCACGAAATTAAGTACATAAAATTATAGCACTATGAGTGTATACCCTATACCCATGTAAAGACCTAAAATGTGCGTAAAACCGAAAATATTCAATTTCATTTTTTCAAGGGGGGAAGGGGTGGATTGGTCGAATTCGCATACATATTTAATATCTTATAAAAGCATCCAGCAGCTATTATTTGCTATAAATTTGAAGTTTTTCGCGACATTCTATCAAAAGATATGACGGAATATTGCTTTGTAGGGGATGTAAGGGTAGGGGTAGTCAGACCTTCTCCACTTTCCACAACGTCAAGCATATGTCACAATTAGGCATTGATGAAAATGTCAGGTCGCAAGCGATATTCTGTCGAAAAATAGGGCCGAATTGAACTATCCCGGAGGGGTCATTTGTATGGGAGGTAGGGGAACTTTGGACCGATTAGGCCCATTTTCAATACCATCCAAGCTTTTACCAAAACTAGTTTTTACATAAAAAATAGACACTTGGGAGATATGTTTACACTATGTTCGAAAAATTATATTATATAATTATATTATAAATTAGATGACCGCCCCGGGCGATTTCGCAAAGACGGGATAGTTCTATGGTATGTTCCATTACCTTTCGCAATATTTCTGGCTGCAAACCTCGGATCTCCGCTACAATATTTTGCTTCAATTCCTAAATTGTTCTTGGTTTTTAATTGTAGACTCTCTCCTTAAGGTATCCCCACAGAAAAAAATCTAGTGGAGCTAAGTCTGGAGATCTAACCGGCTAGTTAATTGCAGATCCTCTGGAAATGACTCTTTCGCCGAAAACGTCCGTTAAAATCTCCATTGTGGCTGCAGCGGTATGGCAAGGCGCTTCATCTTGCTGCAACCACATATCTGGTCGGTTTTGGACAAAAAGACGAATAACATTGTTGAGCATCTCACAACTGAAACGACCTTCTTCGGGTTGATGATGTTGCATCTGATTCGAGGCTGGCTTCCACCCGCTCAATGATTTCGTCCGTCCTCGCACGTCGTCTCCGGGCTTATCGAGGGCTATTAACGGTTCCTTTTCCTAGTTCATTTTTAATGGGCCACCCTGTATATTGCACTATCGCCGCCTATATATGCAGTTTTTTTTTACATTGTGTACGGAACTTTGTATGTAAGTATGTACAGTGCGTACTCGATAATCCGAAGCCTCGAAACCTCGAATTTCCAGTAATCCGGATCACCTCAAAGATTGCATTGTACACTCTGTAGTCCGAATTTTAAGAGCTTCTCTAATCCGAATCTGACTTTTGACATGTCTTTGCGGAGGCTACCTGAGAAATACTGGGTGTCGTTCCGTGAAAAAGCGCCACGAAAAACTGTAACGAAAACGTTTAACGCTTAAAATCGACCTTCCCGTAGTTCGATTTTCACCAAATTTGGTATACATTATCCTTTGATCGCTCTGACTCAGAATCGACAATCACGATTTCGATAAGTTGCGGGAACGAAAATTCATCCTTCAATTGGTTCTCCTGGCTCTCCCCGTGGACCGATGTCGACGAAACTCGGAGGGAAGTTAAGTGGTGCGATCCTTAATATTTTGGTGCCAGCACTTTTTATGAGGAAGATGTCATTGGACACAAAATGTCCTTTTTCCTGTGGGAATGCATTAAAGACGCTATGTATAAGGATATGGATATCAAAATACAGAATCCGTTGCGACGAATCTTGTAAAATCATGACAAGTTGATTTTGAGTTTTGTTAAAGGATATTACCACCAAAAAGGACATTTTTCTAGCAGTGACATTGTAAAACATAGCGAAAACCTAACGAAGCTTTAAGTCAACCTTTCAGTGGTTTGATCATTGCTTCATTTAGTATACATTTTCCTTTGATCGCCCTTACAAAGAATCGACAATCACTGATGAGTTGCGGGAATAGCGGTAAATTCGCCGTTGAAGAAATAATGAAAAGTTATCTTTCAATTGGTTCTCTTGGCTCCCCCTGTGGAGCGATTTGGATGAAACTCGGATGGAAGTTAAGTGGTGCGATCCTTATTATTTTGGTGTTGGCACTTGTTATGAGAAAGATGTCCTTGGACAAAAAAGGTCTTTTTTTCTTAGGAATGCATTATAGTCGATATGCATATCAAAGTATTCGGTGAGTTGAGCCCTTTAAAATCACCGCAAGCTCATTGTGGGTTTTCAAAGGATATTATGTATATATGTATACCACCAAAAAGGACACTTCTCTAAGGAAACTGAGAATGGTTGTCGTTCGAAAGTCGACATTTCGGGTACTGTATGTTATCGGTTTGAAAGGATTTTTGGGCTTCTGGAGTGACAAGATAACGGCTGAGGCAATGTGGATTATTTTGTAAGCAATAACGTAGACATATACATGATCTAAGATTTTTCCCCTAATGGAAAACTTCTCGGAGTTTTTTCTTATAAAAACGGTGATATTATCGTCCGAAATAAGCAAAATTTTTCTTTGTTCTTGGAAACAACAAAATCTAGAATAACAGAGTGAAATTCTTCGAAAATAGAAAACAGATTCTTCGAACAATTTGATTAAATTCGTCCATTTCCTCGAAATTTAGAACAAATTAAAGGTTTCCACTAGTCCGAATTCCGCTGTAGTCCGGATCGACCCTGGTTTTCATTAGTCCGGATTATCGAGTACGCACTGTATTTACATATAAAACTAGCTGAGAAAGCTCGCTTCGCTCGCGTTGTTCACTTCGCTCACAATTTGACACAACTTTAAATTTTTGAGCGATTTTGACTCCCAACCAACCTCCTAACTATATCCCAAAAAATATTCGCCTTGCCCAAATTCAACGCCTTCAAAAAACTCTACAGTGGTAATAAAACACAGATAGTTCAATTTTCAGTGTGATTTATTTGACTGGAATCAAAATCAGTAGAGAGCGATATTATAAACAATGTTTTTCGTTTTGTTTTCTGGCGAAAAAAAAAACAAACAACGAAGACAGTTTGCCAACACGCGAACAAGCAACATACAGCTGACCGTGCGAAAAACAGGAAAATTCGAGATTAATCCTACAGACTTCCAACGATTGACCTTGCGATTTATTGATTGTCATTGCAAAAGCCAATCGAACGGGGAACTGATCCGCTTGAATTGGAATGGAAGATCAGTTGGAATAATCGGAATTCGTGGGATAAGTTCTTCCTCTCCTTTGAATTTTCCCTTGATGATTGTCGCTTGGATCACATTGTTCATCATTTTCTTGACGAACAACCGCGAACCGTTGCACAATTTCGGATGATTCAGATTACGTAACATGTTTATGATCGATTCCACCTTCAGCTGTAAATTATGCGGCGGGGCTCCTGGCACACCAAGCGAGTTCCGTCCAATAGTTGGTCGATCACGGTGTCAACGGATTTTTACGAATTTTTGGAAATTCAGAAATGGGTCGTTCTGCAATGCGACTCTCATGTTCGTAGTCAATTTCAACTTCTTCACATGCCGCCATAAAGATGACAATTTCAGGCATGCATTAAGTTCATCCGAAGCAGTAGATTTCGGGATGACGGGAAGCGTTTGACGAAAATCTCCGGGGAGTAATATCAGAGCCCCACCAAATCGTCTCGAATCACCTCTTAAGTCCTTCATCGTTCGGTCAAATGCCTCCAAAGCTCGTTTATGTACCATCGTATATTCATACCAGAATCAACGACATGACGAATGTCTTGCCTGTCCCACCAGCAGCATCGAGAAAGTAAATGCCTCCTGTTCCATCGTCAACAACCTTCATAAGCGAATCGTATACGTTCTTCTGGTCGGCATTCAAAAGCGGCATATTTATTCGAACTCGTTCGGCCAGCTCTTCTCGATCATAATCTTGCTTCCGTTGCAAGTCGCGATTAATTGCATCCATCAAACGATTTTGCGCTGGCATTCCCAATTTCGACAGCAGACTGCCGCACATGAGCACGGTCATGTCTTCGATAAGAACTAACGCTTCGTTGCGCATCTCGTCGTTAATTTCAAGAACGAAATTGGAAGTTGTTATGCGAACTATGCAAAATGTCGTCAGCCTTCTCGTCCTTGTATTTGTTCCACAATGCGGTCGGGATACGCCAATATTAACAGAAGAAGATGAAGGTAAAAGTGTGAGAAAATGCACTTTCCTCATAATTTTGCGCGTGTTTGATAGTTATTCGCAGCACAGCACTTATTATTTATCTCGTTAGCTTCTTCACCCAAAATTTAACGCAAAACGTCTTTTATCACAATGAATTCCACAATTATTCGAAATTATCAAAAGCTTCATAACTAATTTTCCACCTTTGCATCGTCTAAAATCATCAAATCATTCGATAAAATGCAAAACTTTCATCCTGAATTTTCCGAGTTTTCTACTAAGAATTTTATATTTCTTCATTCGAAAAGCTATTGTGGAAAAAATACAAGCAAAAAAAAATGATTTTCAAGTTTTCGAATTTTCCGACTTTTCCGGAGGGTCTTCCAAAATTTTCTTTCGTAAAAACCTTCTCCTGGCAACTGAAAAAAATTGAACTAAATTGGCCCAGCCGTTCTCAATTGATGAATTTTTTGGATGTTTCCAATTTTCCGACTTTCCCTGAGCGTTTTCCCAACATTTTCTTTCGTAAAAACATTCTCCTGGTAATTGCAAACAAGTGCAAAACACTTGAGCGAAATCGTTCCAGCCGTTCTCAATTGATGAACTACTTCGATTTTCCCAATTTTCCGTCTTTTCCGGAGGGTTTTCCAAAAAAAAATTTCGTAAAAACTTTCTCCTGGCAATTGCAAACAACTGAAAAGAAATTTAAACCAAATCAGTCCAGCCGTTCTCAGTTGATGAATTACTTCGTTTCTTCCAATTTTCCGAGTTTTCCGTAGGGTTTTTCCAAAATTTTCTTTCGTAAGGACCTTCTCCTGGCAATTGCAAACAACTGAAAAAAATTTGAACCAAATCGGTCCAGCCGTTCTCAATTGATGAATTACTATACATTTTTTTTCGCTCCATTTTTATATATATAGAAGATAATTGAGACGATACTGTATATAATGGTGTACGTAGAGCCCTAGCATAAACACAGAGAGCAGATTTTCATAAACTTTTCTGCCCGACCGGGAAAGCTAAAGGTTTCTCACCTAAATCCACAAACACTGTTATAATTCTAATAAAACATGAACAATCCCATAAAACAGCACAGTTCGGATACAATACAATCGCACTGCACAAATTCCAAGCTTGTTTTTGATTGTTCAAGATATTTATTAATTTGATTATAACAAATTGGTAAAGTAACAATATTCGCAGATATGTAAATACATAATGTATGTAAGCATTTACCAACCTCGTTCGCGTACGATATCTCACCGCTTCCAGCAATTCAAGAAATCACAAATTGATGACTGCACACTAAACAAACGACTTCCGACTACCGACTATACGAAGAATGTTCTGTACTGAATTGGATCTATAGATGTAATCATGTAATTTCACCACTCTATTTCTATATTGCAGTCACTCTCGAATATAACACGTCAGTGGCTGGTTCCGCTGACATTGATCTCAAGACGCTTGTGGCTATCGACTTGGTCCGTCTTGGGTAGAGTACAGAGCATTGACATTTCAAGCTGAGAAAGTGTAATTTAATGGATAGTATGTTGATATCCCAATGGAATGCATGTTGATATCCAGATCATCAAATGTGTGGACAAGTGAGCGCGTTGGTGCATAGATTCGTTTGAACGTTGTGCCTTAACCAATTGTCAAGAGAGTATCAAAGAATGGAATTCGGTAGTATGTACATACTTAAGCGATAAAGATATTTCCAAACGATTGTGACTGTCTGGAATAATGGAATGGAGTGTGGATTTTTTTTTGTTGGGAGCTTTAATAAATAGTTTCGGGGAAAACCCCATTTAAGTAGAGTAAAATAAATGAATTCGCTGATATTGGGTGCGGTTCTGAAACGCACCGGTCGCAAAAAGAACGAGGCAAGAAAGAAGATAGGAATATATAAGAAATAAACGAAAAATAGGAGCAGTATCGCAAACATATAGGAAAAATGTGAAATATAAGAGTACGGTCATATTTTTTCGATCACGACTTGATCATGGTCTGCAAATTTTTTTGATTTCTCAATTCTAGGTATTATGCTAGCACGCATGCCGAAAATGTTGTTAATAAAGCCACTCGGAGTGAAGTGTGACGCGAGAAAATCCATTTCAAGATATCACGACACATTCCATGGTTGTTGGCTGCTGCTAAGGTGTCGGTAGGAAAAGACGTTGTGCGTAGGTGAGTACACTGAGCTTGTAGTTGTATCTATTGTGGGTAGTACTTATTGTGTGAGATCTTATTTATGGCGGACTAGGTTTTGCTGTGTGTACAGCACCGAAAATTACCTACAGGTATTCTAAGATTCAGTATTGAGTGAGTGTTGTATGGAAAGGTTGAGGTTTCCCCCTTTCCGGAAATTAATGATAGGTTGAGAGGTTGTGGTGTCTCCCCTCTCAGTGAGATGTTTAGAGCCGTGTGGGCTCCACCTCGGAGTTGGTCCCCTCCGATTGAGTCGTTGAGAGGTTGTGGTCGTCCCGCTCTCAGCGTTGTGTTTGTAGAAAGGTTGTGGTGTCTCCCCTTTCTACTTGTGATAAACTCGAGAGGGTGTGGTGTTCCCCCTCTTTGCACAGAGTTTACGTCTTGGAGAGGTTGTGGTGTCTCCCCTCTCCATGTTGAGTTGACGTTCGTAGAAAGGTTGTGGTGTCTCCCCTTTCTATTGGTGGTAAACTCGAGAGGTTGCGGTGTTCCCCTCTTTGCACAGAGTTTACGTGTTGGAGAGGTTGTGGTGTCTCCCCTCTCCTCGTTGAGTTAATGTTTGAAGAGGTTGTGGTGTCTCCCCTCTTCGTGTTGTGTGTTTGAGCGGTTGTGGTGTCCCCTCTCTGAAATGTGATTAGAGGCGCGGTGCTCCGCTCCAGATTTGATCCCCCTCTGTATTAGCTAGGAGGTTGTGGTTTCCCCCTCCGCATTCTACCATCGAATACCGAATGATAATGGTTTCGCCGGAAGTTGTGTGCCTTAGGTAGAAAGGCTTTACTTCTGGATATAGAAGAATGAGGATGGTAGTGAAGTGGGATTGCACCCAAGGAGAAGCAGCCGAATCAACCGATACATCCATTCTGCGTCTACCTGGATATAGATATTTGAATTATTATTCATATTACGTTTCAAGTATCTTCAATGCATGAACTGCAGGCTCAACTGCTTTTTCTCATTACAGGTGAGTATGGTATTTTATGCATACAAATGTCCAGTACGCCATGTTCATTATTTATCATAATAAAGTAATAGTCTCTTACATATCTATGCATATTTCTACAGGCAGCTCTATCTTGGATCGTGTCAATACCGAGACCAATGCGTTGTTGTAGCTTTTTCATTTGACATATCCGTATATATCCTACATTGGCAATTGAAGATATTATTGGCCTAACTCCCCTGTATATTATTATTCATGAATCTGCGGCTCTAAGTCCTTTCTGAGTGTGTTTAAATTACGTTACCCACGTACATAATCATGGCTACATGAGTATTATAGATGGAATCCCCAACTTACAAATTTGTTCGAGGTCAGACTATATGACGAACGGACTCTGCTTCGGAAGCAAATTCTCAGTTTCCATCCCTCATAGGCCGGAATGGGATGATAGTAAGATTTAGCTACTAACCTTAATATCTCCATGTGGTGTACCGATGGATCAAAAACTGAGAAAGGAGTAGGTTCTGGGGTATTTGGACCTGGCACTAGAATATCAGTCGCCATGGCCATATGGCCAACCGTATTCCAAGCGGAAATTCATGCTATTGAGAATTTCATGCTCATTTGAATTATTTTGATCACCAACTCTACCAACTTCAATCCGGCCAATCTCATAGTGGATGGATTGCCTTAGTTGGTCTTAGTTCTAGCATTGAGAGGATAAATTTCGAACAAGATGGAGCCAGATGGTGAATCGCGGTTAAGAGTCTGAATTGTAGACTGTTAACCGAGAGTTAAGAGTCTGAATTCTAGCATGTACTAGTTTCTAGTACATGCTAAGTCAGCCTTCACTAGCTCAGTGGGTAGAGATTCTATTTTCTGAATTGCAGCTTTGACGTTCGAATCCCACTGTGACCATGAATTCTTGTATTGTCTTTATAAAAATGCACCTTCGGCAGCCGGTTTCAAAGTGTAAATCTTACAGCAACCAAAAGCTGGCAAACTAATTTTATTCTCCAAAACATGGAGGAATTGTCTCATGGACGTCAGGGCTAAGCGTGGTGCTGATGTAGGTAGCGATCACCAACTTGTCATCGCAAAAATTCGCTTGCGGACCGCTGCTATTCGTCGCACACAAAACGAGCGTGTGTTGCCACGATTCAATGTGCAAAAGCTTAAAGAGCCGTGAACAATACGCGCAGTTTCTAGCGCATTGTGCGAGGTAGCTATTGCAAAAACACCAGATGCTTCTTCTAACGATGATAGATGGACCATTGTGAAGGAAGCTTTTCTATCGTGTGGCGAAACATTTGTGGGCAGACTACAGCGAGGTAGAAGACCATTTATCAGTGATGATTAGATTAGATTAGATTTGAAATGAACTGTGGCTACATGGTAGCCCTGGGCACTGCGACCGTTGGTCTATTGTGCCATTGCCCAAACTATGGGATCAGTGATCAGTGATGATACATGGTCTCTGATAACTGCACGGAAGGGAATTAAAGAGCAAATAAACTCGGCTACTGACAATTCAGTTAAGCAACAACTGAGAACCGAGTACTCTTCAAAAAAGAGTGCAAAGGAGCGTTAGACGTGATAAACGCAACAACATCAACGCGTTAGCTTTGGAGCCAGAAGATGCGGCTTACCGTGGTGACAGTGGAACCCTTTACAAGCTCATAAAGCCACTGACTGGCAAATCTTTTACCAATGACAATTCTGTAAAAGATAAAGACGGATCTCTGCTAGTCACAGATGAACAACAACTGCGCCGATGGAGATAGCATTTCATGGAGGTTCTTAATAACAACTTTAACCCTTCAAGCCCATCTCCACCGGAGGCAGTAAGTCTTCCGCAAGTGGCCAGAATTAACACCGGCGTACCATCCAAGCTGGGAATAACTAAGGCCCTTCAATCATTGGAAGCAGGTAAGGCCCCGGGGGCAGACGGTATCCCGAAGGAATTTTTGAAAGCGGACATCAACGCTACAGCGGATATTCTTCTTCCCCTGATCCAAGAGTGTTGGACAACCGAGACTCTCCCTCAGGAATGGAAAAAGGGAGTCATTATTAAAATCCCCAAAAAAGGAAGTCTCAAGGATTGCAATAATTGGCGTGGAATCTGTCTCCTCCCTGCAGTCTCTAAACTGATGGCCAAAATAATCTTAGACCGGATCAAAAAAACGATCGACCGCACTTTGAACAATGAACAAGCTGGTTTTCGCGAGGGTTTTTCATGTAGCGATCATATCAACACCCTCCGAATCATAATTGAACAATCCGCTGAATGGAGATCCCCGTTACATCTATTGTTCATTGACATCGAGAAGGCGTTTGACAGCGTTGACCGGGCTTATATCTGGACAGCCTTACATAGGAGAGGCATACCAGAGAAACTTATTGCCATCATAAAGGAGTCCTATAACGGAGCCCAATGTCACGTCTTGCACAAGGGCGAATTGTCTAGTCCTTTTGAGGTGAAAAATGGAGTTAGACAAGGCTGTATTTTATCACCACTGTTCCTTATGACCATCAACGACGTAATCTGCAACGCTCTAGGCGACCATAAAAGTAAGGGTATCAGGTGGAAATTATTTGATTACCTTCAGCACCTGGACTATGCCGACGACATTTGCCTTCTTTCAAACACAGCAGATCATCTGTCTCAAATGACGGATGCTTTGCATCGTAAAAGTCGTAGTGCTGCTTTAAAAATTAATGCCGCTAAGACTAAATATTTGAGCTTGACTTCAGAATGGCAAAGAAACATTTCTATCTCCGAACAGCCGATAGAAAAAGTCGAGAACTTTACTTACCTTGGGAGCGTAGTAGCAGCGGATGGTGGAGCTGATGCTGATGTAGAGTCGCGCATAAATAAAGCCCGAGCAGTATTTTTCAGTTTGACTCCTTTCTGGCAAAACAAAAAAATCTCCAGAAATACCAACCTCCGGATCTTCGAAAGCAATGTAAAATCCGTGCTTATATATGGGTATTCCACTTGGTGATATTACAACCAAACTATAAACTTTCGTGAATCAGTGCCTTCGACGCATCCTACAAATTCGCTGGCCTGAGATAATCTCTAACGACGACCTCCTCCAAATTACTGGCCAAAATAGGATAGGCGGAAGTGGCAGTGGATAGGTCACACACTTTGAAAAGAGCATTACTAATAGCATGTGATTGGCGCTCACATTTGCTACAAATGACACGGTCTATCCGCGTTCGGATGTTACGGCTGCCCAAATCGCATTTTGAGTACTCTAAAATTTTCGGAAATTCTCCATAACTTGGAAATTCCATATCAACCTCTATAGGTAAAAGCATACTAAAGAAATGACTCTGCCAGGGGTTTTTAGATAAAGGTTTTTTTTTCCACAAAATGTCCTTCGAATCAGTTAAATTGGCGAGCCTAGGGAACCGGCGTAGCATCACTAATGTAACAATGAAGAATTGCATACTCTCCTCCAGAAATATTGCAACCAAGACAAGCAACCCTTTCACCGCCCTGGAGGTTCTCCTTAGACTCCACTCCGTAGCTACATTGAAACCGTGACTGGAAAGCTACCATGTGTATAATCTTATTGCCAGTACAGTACTCTTCCCTGTTAAGCTTCTTGTCTTAAAACATTACGTTTGTGCTTCAAATTCTGATAATTTATTTTTTTTGCCAGGGAGAACCAGTGGCGTAGATAGCTTTTCAGAAGGGATCAGTGATCACTATATTTTTTTCGGCACAGGAGAAAATCATTAAATTGAGGATTTCTAAATAAGGAATTTAAGGTATAGTCACCTCCACTATTTCCTTTGATCGTTTGAGGTCTATTGATTAGATCGAAAATGGCCTGTGGCTTGAAGGTTTTGAAATGGTACAATTTTGCTTGTTAAGCTGAGATTCGGAAAGAATAGGTTTGGCACAGTGAAGTAAATATTGTACGTCGAACAACGTAGCATAATCCTCACCTTAATGTTGATATACCTACTTTATTCAAGTTGGACTAGAGACTCCTGAATGATACGCGGAAGCGTAATCCCGTCAGGCGACAAAACATCTTAGGAAGAACTGAGAAGTGTATAGTATCGCCTGAAATTATCAGTATGCAGAATACGTTCTAAACCTTGCAAGTTCAATCCTGGAAGGTTGTGGCTGAATTTCAAATTAAAGGTTCTTCTGCAATACCGAGTGCAAATGTTAAGAATCGTTCCCGTACTGGAGATGGATGCGGTCAAACTAGGCCTCAGTGAGTGGTTTGTCTGTAGCATACAATAATGTTCTGCAGAACGAGGAAGCAGGACGTAAAGACACTGAGACCGCCCCTGTGAAGTAATACCGAAAGATGGTCTGGCGGATAAGTGAACGAGATGGTTGTGATTTTAATCTTTAAAAATCTTACATAACTGTATGCCTGGTAGCATGATGCAGTATTGTTTACGCAAGTTAGTACAGCATGAATATGTGCTGTAATGCCGCTAGAACTCTAGTGTATCACTAGATTATCTCACAATGCTGATTTTCGCTATAATGTTAAGTTATCTTAGTCCAGTACAATTGGTTCAAAATAGCCCCAAACCTAAACATCCAAAAAGAAAAGAAATTTTTGATGCCAAATTGTTGAATACACTGCCTAATATACGCGGTAAAAAGTTACACTAATTTGCGCCATGGGTTAAGGGGGGAGGGGGTGGCAAAGGGGTGAAAATTCAGTTTCTTGCAAATATCTGGAAAACTATGAGTCTGACCTTAAAATGTCCTGAGGACGAAATAAACTACATAAAATTACCTTTGCAATGATATATAACAGTCTATAGATTTTCTCAGAAAATTATACCCTAGACCCAAAAGTATTATAGTGAATTTACATTTTTTTAGTTTTACATTTTGCATTGTAACTCTTGATAAAATAGATTTAGGATCATAAGATCTTGCCCATATATTGTTAACAAAACTTGCTTGATTTGTACCAAAAATTGAAGTGCGCCGCCCATTGACGCCCCCCTCACTCCTCCTAGCATTTTTCAAAAAGGCATGCATGTAGCTCCATTTCAAATTAAGCAAGGCAGATCAAATTTGGTGGGGTGCCTAGTCTAAGCCCCATTATGCTCCTTACTAAAAATTATTAGCATCCGATCAAAACTAAGGGTACCCCCCATACAAAGTGACCCAAATTTCTAACAAATTTTACATTTTTTCACTTCTAAATTCTACCTAAAATAGAAAAAAAAATTATCTCTTAGAACGTCCTAATAACAGTTAATTGTAGTCTTCTGAATGTACATCCGAAAGTTTGTACCAGAGCGTGCCTTAGAAGTACAAAAAATCGAGTTTGAAGGTTGCTAGTACACGTTACTCGAAATATTCGCAAATAGTCTTAAAACTGGTATCACTGACCTTCAAACCCAAGTTTTTGATACTTGTAGCGTACGCCTTGGTACAACCTTTTGAATATACACTGCTGGTCAAAATAATAGGTGTGAACTAATTTTTTTTTAGTAAAAACAGCAACAATATTTTTTACTATGAAAAATATCAATTTGGAAATCTAGTAGCACGATGTTTTGAATGAAACTGAGGAATCTTCACGCGGAAACTGTGTGTTATCATAGGTAACGGCTCCTTCATTTGTTCAATCTTCAATTTGAGTTGAACAAAAAAAATAGGTGTGCATTGTTTCCTTTATACAGAATATCCATTTTAAGAATTATTCGATTGTAAAAGGTGAGATATTGAGAAAAATAAATCAAATGAAGGCATAATAAACATACTCTAATGCAATTTTAAAACTAAAATTAACATTAGATGGGTCGAGGGCTCACTGCATTTTAGAGGAGAGAAGGCTTGTTCGTCAGCTCCGAGGTAAAGGAAGAAGCTACAAATTTATTGCCACATCTTTGGGACGGTCCGAAAATATCGTACCCAATGCCCTGAAACCAGAAAAACTCTTGAAACTCGTGGGGCACCTAAAAAATCTTCACCAGTGACCGACCATCGAATCGTTACATTATCCTAACGCGACCCATTCAAATCATCAAGGACAATTGCGACCGAGATTGGGAATGTCCTTTCATCACGAACCGTTCGACGCCGATTGGCAAGCTCAAATTTGCCCGGTAGGATTGCTCGCAAAGTTTCTCTGCTTAGATCCGTGAATTTGAAGAAGAGGAAAAATTTTGCGTTGGCTCATAAAACATGGTGCGGTCCACAAGGCGAAAAGAAATGGCGGAATATCCTTTTCAGCTATGAAATAAAAATCAATTTATTTGGTAACGATGCAGGAAGAAACGTTCGTCGTCCTAAAGGAAAAGCATTTCACATTCGGTTCACAAAAAAGACTGTGAAACATGGCGGAGGCAACATAATGGTATAGGGCTGCTTTTGGTGTCAAGGTGTCGGTCCCATATACCGAACCGATGGGATTATGGACAGATTTGCCTACAAGAATCTCCTGGAGACTATTATGCTGCCTTACGCTGAGGATAATATGCCCCTTTTGTGGACATTTCAGCAGGATAACGATCCGAAGCACTCATCACGATTGGCCAAAGCTTGGTTCGAGGAGCAAAGTGTTAACGTTTTGGAGTAGCCAAGTCAGTCCCCGACCTGAATCAAATAGAAAACCTTTGGGGTGAGCTTAAAAGGCAAGTGTTAAAAATGGATTGCCAAAATAAAAAGCAATTGTGGGAAAATATCCAAAAGGTTTGGTACAATATTCCCCTAGAAACTTGCCGGAAGTTGATATCGTCCATGCCCAGAAGAATTGATAAGGTCATGGAGAATAATGGCGGATATTCTGGGTATTAACTGTGGTCTACCAAAACTAACATTAACTGTCATCATAAGGGACGAAATTAAATTTTATTACTTAATTCTGTAATCACACCTATTATTATGGCCAGTCGAAAATTGGTGTAATTCCTTATTTATTTAAAAAAATTTAAGTTTCCATTCAGTTTTCAAACTCATTTTTGTTTGGTGCAACAATGAAGTATGCTGAAGTTCTAAACTAATTGAATTTTTGTGGAATAATAAAGTAATATGTGATAACCAACCATGTTTGGAAAATTAAATGCGTACACCTATTATTTTGGCCAGCAGTGAATGTACACAAGACTACAATCAACTGTTATAGTGACGTTCTAAGAGATAAATTTTTTTCTTGTATTTTACATAGAATTTAGAAGTGGAAAAACGTGAAATTTCTTAGGATTTTCTTTCACTTTGTATGGGGGGTACCCTTAGTTTTGATCCGATGGTAATAATTTTTGGTGGGGAGGATAATGGAGCTTAGAATAGGCACCCCATCAAATTTGATCTGCCTGGCTCAATTTACAAAGAAGCTACAGGCATGCCTTTTTGAAAAATGTTAGGGAGGAGTGAGGGGGGCGTTAATGATTGGAGCACTCCAATTTTTGGTACAAATCAAATACATTTTGTTATCAATATATGGACAAGATCTTATGACGGTAGGTATATTCTATCAAGAGTTACAGTGCGAAATGTAAAACTAAAAAAATGTAAATTCATTATAATACTTTTGGGTCTAAGGTATAATTTTCTGAGAAAATCTCTAGACTGTTATATATCATTACAAAGGTAATTTTACGTAGTTTATTTCGTTCTCAGGACATTTTAAGGTCAGACTCATAGTTTTCCAGATATTTGCAAGAAACTGAATTTTCACCCCTTTGCCACCCCCTCCTCCCTTAACCCATGGCGCAAATTAGTGTAACTTTTTACCGCGTATATTAGGCAGTGTATTCAACAATTTGGCATCAAAAATTTCTTTTCTTTTTGGATGTTTGAGCTATATGTACTAGACTATTAGTAAATTCCAGCTGATCTGCTCTTATAGTTATTTTTCTTTCTCCAAATCGGCGTGAAGGGTAGGGGGGGAGGTATTTAAAGAGATTTTCATCGAAAAGTAAAAATCGAACGAATCCTCCCCTTCTCCTCCTACCCTACCCTATGCCATGTTATGGATTAAGGGTATAAAAATCTACTTACCGCCTGAATGATATCGATGATAGCCTGTGCCGCCAACTGTCTGGCCCATTTCTTCGTCGATGACGTGCCGTATCGCGTTACGCCCGATACGCTGCATTTATAGGTGAACTCAGGATTGGGCGGAACAATTTCATGGACCAAATTAAATTCCGGAAAAGGATAATTTCGTTGCAAACACAAGACACGTAATTCGCACACGGCATCAACCGTTGGCATTTGAGCTTGTGGATTGAAACATATTTTGTCGTCCGTTCCTTGAAATTCCCGCAATAAATTGTTGGCCGCCTCATGTTTAGCTTCACGCTTGGAGCGACCATGTCCCATAGCCATAGAGTCGCCCACAGACACAATACACTCGAACAGGCCATCCTGGTTCATGTCGCTGAACTCGTACGTTGGAGGTGTTTCCCCTTTTTTCATTATATATTCCTGAAGAGCCGAAACGGGCGCTTTGCCCACGTCTGCCATTTTGTCAAACTGAAATTTATACGATGCGTGCACTTAAAAATTTTGGTGTGAAATCTGCGAAATCTTCACGCTGAGCCGGTGTTCACGGTGCTCAGTAAAAAACATACACAAATCAGCTGATGTGGTGAATATAAGCAGCGTCTTTTTGTTTTTTTTTTCCATCGGGTACAGGATGAAAAAAAACTGCAGCAAGAAGAATCTCAATATTTCCTTTTCTCCACTGATACATTATAAATTCTCAATAGAAGAGAGTGAACTATAATTTACTTATGTTATTCAAAACGAAATACATAATGCTATTATTAGAAAGAACAACATTTACCATATCCACAATTTAAACTTTCCGCCATTTGTGCAATTCTCCTCATGATTCTTGAATTCACAATCAACTTCAATCTGGTCGAATAATCGCACGGCAAGCAAAAAAAAATTGGCGGCGAACGTCTGCAAAAGGTAAACACATCTGTCATATCCGTGTGCGGCGTGACTTGTTTTGGGTGGTTCTCCACATTTTAATCGAAATTCCTTTTTACGTCTCTCTGGCGGTAGTTTGTAAGTAAAATTTGCCAGATTTTTCCTTTTTTGGTACCAAATAGTTTTAAACAGATGTAAACGCATTATCTATTTCGTAGAACCTCATCGCAAACACATACTTCACAATGTCTGGACGTGAAGGTGGCAAGAAAAAACCATTAAAGGCTCCCAAAAAGGCCGACAAAGACCTGGACGATAACGATATGGAATTCAAGCAGAAGCAAAAGGAAGCCCAGAAGGCGTTAGATGCGGCCAAACAGAAGGCATCACAAAAGGGACCATTGGTCAGTGGTGGCATCAAAAAGTCCGGGAAGAAGTAGAAAAGAACACAATGGAGGAATGTTTTTATGAATAAATTATTGATATTTTGATAATTGAATAGTGTTTTTGTAATTATTTTGATAAGAAAAATGTGTCGATGAGATTTCCGATGGTTGCACTTAACCTAAAAAGTGTTTCTTTTGGGCTAAACCTGGAAAGGAGCTGTAAGAGCGCCTGCACACTACAAACTTTTAATCGGCCGATAGTTTGATCGTTCTTCTAATTAGCACGAGACCAACTGAGATCAAGTGTGCGCACTTCCATATGGTCTCGTGCTGATTAGAAGAAACAATCAAACTATCGGGCGATTAAAAGTTTGTAGTGTGCAGGCGCTCTAAGGCGGCCCACACACGAATCGTCCGAATCGATTTTTTGGATTCTTCGTTCTGTTGAATTCATACATTTTCTTAGGGATACTAGCAGAAAATGTGCCTTGAAAAAGAGTTTCGGTTGTTGAGTCTTTTTTAGGAAGCTAAGAGGCTAGGATGGACCGTAATGGTAAAGAACTTGATACGAATGATATAAATCGGATCAAATTCTGATTGCAAAACCCACAAATTCAGGTCCAATAATCCTTTGCAGTTTATTAGCAATAAGCATGGCACTGGTATCTCACACATTGAAACTGATTCGTAGTTGAATTCAACAATCATTCAATCTGCAAAGCTACTTGACGTTATTTACACAGCTGATCGCCATATGTACATATTTATGTATTACATTTTGCTGTGCTCGCTAACAATTAACAATACTCAATCGCGGTCTGTAGGATACGGGCGTTTTCGGAATGAAATTCTTCCAAAGTTTACTCAAATCTAGAGCCATTCTATCAGGAAAAAGGTTTAGTACAAGTGCGTCACGTCTGAAGGAGATTGACAAGAAAATCTGCATTGTAGGCGCTGGTCCGGCCGGCTTTTATGCCGCTCAATATTTGTTGAAACATTTGCCAGGATGTGCTATTGATGTGATTGAACGTCTTCCGGTGCCATTTGGTTTGGTAAGGTAAGGTTTTCGTTTGTGTCCTCATGGACACCTTTCAGGATATTCAGGGTCGTAGCCCAAAGCGAACGCTCGAGAAATACGAGCCAAACTACGTGGATGACTCGGAAGGAATGTTGCTGGTTGACAATACGGCAATCTGTAGCAGGATGCGAGAGTAATTTGACGAACTTCTGAATGAAGAATTTCCTCGAACAGGTTTTCAATATCATATAACGTGGAAAGGCAGTCTGACAAAAAAAAAAACCCGCGGACAAAAATTTTGGTTGAAAATAAAAAGTGTTGTGCTTAGTTGCCTCACAGTTCTCTTCAACAGAATCAAAGGTGGGCAACCGATGCCTGACGCTTTTAGGGAAAGTTTTGTTCTTCTTCCTTTCTATAAACACAACGGAGGCTGCGCAAACTCAACTCTATGAGGCTATAAGGCTTGCCATAGACCTGCCAATCGATTGAACATTGTTTTTGATCCACGGATAAACTGCAAGGTGTATGTGACCATCCAATCCAATTTTTTTATTGGACGTTAACTTGCTTTTTTTTGTAATCCATCTGTGGTTCTGCCTTTTTTTAATCTGGAATATAATTATACCTAGATAAGACCGATAAGACTGAACATTATGTAGATAAATACATAATTTTCTTTTGTTTTGTCTATCGCAGTCCCAACATAGCCGATCCGGACAGTGACCGCCATTTTGCTGCTATCTCGTCTAGAATTATAGACGAATTATTAGAAACGTATCCATCGTCAAAAATCGCGCTAGCGGGTGATTTCAATGTTCATAATGTGAATTGACTAAAATACTCGTCTGCTGAACCGATTCAGTTGGGAGAGAACTTGAATTATTACATAACCAACCCGAATCCCTGATAATTTCGACGAAAGAGCTTATCTATTAGACTTGATTATGTCCTCACATCGGACATCCTGATAAATACTCAGTTACAATTTCAACTCCGATCTCCTTCTAATATCGGTTAGTTTTTCGTCAACATCGGTAGCTCGTAAAAAGAACCCTCCTAATGAACGTCTTTTATGGCATTACACAGAAGCCAATTGGATTGGTTTTACACTTGACGTCAAATAAAGCGAGCCACTCGCCACTTTCTACAGGAAGTGCATTTCATGACAATTAAAATGAATGGGCACACATTGGGATTTCTCAATTTATTAACCGTTTATTAAAGATTTTACACATAAGAGTAACAAATTTAAAAAGAGAAGGAATTGTGTTTCCTAAAGCCCCGTCTCCATTGTAAACATTTGTTGATGAACAGTTGCAAAAAAGTTCAAAATATTGTCTGCGAACAGTTGCGCAACATTTTGCTGAACTTTTTCTGAACAGTTGTTATATACGTTCACAGGATGTTTATGAACAGTTGCGGAGCAAGAATCTATATTGTTCGTGAACAGTTGCGCAACATGTTCGAATATTTAATTTACAGTTCTATTTTTCCGTGTGATTTTTTGCAATTTCTTGAAGTAACTGGCGCGATTAATTTGCCGGTTGAATTTAATACTTTTATTTGAGTAACTTTACGCGTTTATCGTCGTGTAACCAACTTCAACATTGAAAAGTTGAGTTGGCAGTGTTCAAGTTTATATCAAACGCTCCAGAATAAAAATGAAGAACGAATCTTCCTTTGGCGGCCAGCGTTGTCATTTCCGAGGATTCGAAAGATCATGAAGTCACAGATATTTCGACATTGAAATGTACGGCAAATTTCGACTTATTGAAATTGAAAGTTAGGCGTAAATGAGCCATTATTTGTTTCCGAAGCTGTTGATCCATGAAAAGGAGGAAGAGGTCAAAGGGAGATAGCCGTTATATTTAAGTTTATTTATTTGTAACAATCGTTATAAATATAGGAACTCATAAAAAAAAATAATTACATTTTAGTTTGAATTAGTTAAGAAAAGTAAATATTATTTATAGCACCCGCCTATACATACAAATCCTGTCCCTTTAGTTGTCTTATACGACAAGCTGACTGGTTTATTCTTCCCCTCACTTTACTCGGATAATCCGGGTTAAAAACGTCCTGTGGAGAAACACTGAAATTGATCGAATTAGTTCAACCTATGCAGTTACATACTACATAACACATGTCCTCAACTGAAAAACATATAAAACTCGACCAGGATCTTTTAACAAGTCTTTTTATATCTTCCGCCTTACGGGTAAATAAAGTCGACACGCTAACAAGTGGTTAAAGCACTGAACATTGTGTCGTCCTTCGTGATTGTCTTACAGAATTCTGCCAGCATGTAGAACTTTTTTTGTACTCTATCTTCAAGTAGGTGCAAAGAAATACCATACGGCCGAAAGTTAATGGAAATACATAATTAATGTGTAGTCACGCTCGCGAGTTTTAACACAACTTTGAACCTTAATAACTTCTAACTAATTTGATTTGCACTAAAAATTAGTTTTAGACGGGATTAGTTTATTTTTTGTAAATGATCATTTCGGGCACCAGTTGTGCCCTTCTTCAGTACAGATCCACTGATTTCCATTAGGTGTTGACTGTATTTATCAATCAAATATCAAATCTCACCAGGAAGAAGAAGACCAGGATGGAGGAAGGAACAACAGAACGAGGAGCCGATGAGGAGGATTGGAATAACACATTCGAAAATATCAAGCCGGGTACGATCAGCTATTCATCTATCTATCTATCTTCTATATATATAAAAATGGATGTGTATTTGTGTCTGTTGCCAGTAAACGTGTAAACCACTGGACCGATTTGGTTGATTCTTTTTTTTTGTTTTATCCGTCTTACGTTGGAGAAGGTTTATGGACAAAATTTTTTTTGAAAATCGCAAAGAAAGTGGTGGTAAATATCGAAATTCCATTTTGTGTGAGAGTAAGTGATTAAACCTACTCGATTCATACGCTTTACATTTTTATACGTGTACTAAATGAAATCGAACCGGCTTAAGGATATGATCTTTTCGAAACGGCTGGACCGATTCTTATGAAATTTTGTATACAGGGTTATTGGTTAAGTCGACCTATTCCCTGCAACACGTTATAATAGGGTCAAAATGCAACAAAATGAGGCCATAAATGTTAGGCCGATTTTCAATGGTCACTGAGATATATGCATTTTTACGTTTTTTTAAATAACCTAGAATTTTGCCATTTAAAGTAAGAATTAAAAAAAAAACTACTAAGGTAATGGGCTTAAACTTATTTTTGGATTTTAGTCAACACTATAGCAGACATTTCTTAATCATTTAAAATTTGAAAAACCCATCACAATTCGAAATTATTAAATTTAAATAAAAAAATATTTTCTTAAATTTTTTTAAAGATATTTTTTAATGTAGTATTACTAAAAAAAATATATGACATGGAGTCTGCAGACCACTGGAAAAACATACGCGTGTTGTCAGCTTTCCAAAAAGGTGTCAATGTCAATACAAATATTTGAAATAATTGAAACAGCTAGCTGCAACTTGTTCGGGGACCATCATTTCGTTTGATAGAAAATGAAATAAATGTCATTAAATTCAAAATGCATAGTACGAGTACGTATAATGTACTGCTTTATTTCATTTTTTATCAAACGAAATGACTAAATTGACTAAAATCCAAAAATAAGTTTAAGCCCATTACCTTAGTAGTTTTTTTTTTAATTCTTACTTTAAATGGCAAAATTCTAGGTTATTTAAAAAAACGTAAAAATGCATATATCTCAGTGACCATTGAAAATCGGCCTAACATTTATGGCCTCATTTTGTTGCATTTTGACCCTATTATAACGTGTTGCAGGGAATAGGTCGACTTAACCAATAACCCTGTATATCCTTGCTAGGTATGGAAATCGGTCGTAAACTATATTTCATGCCCCGAAGTGCCCTCCTCCTCTTCTTTTTATCGTTATTTTACTATTTTGTACAGTAAGGGATTAAACCTACTCGATTCATACGCTTTAAATTTTTATACGTGTACTAAATGAAATCGAACCGGCTTAAGGATATGATATTCTAATATATAAAATTCTCCTCAAAAAGTTTGTTTCCAAATTCCTTCGAAACGGCTGGACCGATTTCTATGAAATTTTGTATATATCCTTGCTAGGTATGGGAATCGGTCGTAAACTATATTTCATGTCCCGAAGTGCCCCCCTCTTCTTTTTATCTTTAATTTAGTATTTTTTACGATAAGTGATTAAGCCTACTCGATTCATTAACTTTAAATTTTTATACGCGTACTAAATGAAATCGAACCGGGCTTGAGGATATGATAGAAATACAGTAGGACCCCGATATTCCGGACCTCGAAAATCCTGAAGTTCGATAATTCGGATTCGGGTTTGTGGCAAGTTTTGTTTAAATTTTCATAAAATTCGACAATTTCATAAAGTTTGTTCAAGCTTACTGCTATATAAACTCAAGATAAGGCAAATTTCGAAAACGATATTATTAATTATCGTTCGAATGGTTATTTTTTTATGATTGGAGTATAAATACTGTCCACCATGGTGTAAATTAGTGAATTTCGAAAATTCGGACAGTTCGATAATCCGGATAGGGTCGGGTCCCAATCAATCCGGAATATCGGGGCTCTACTGTATGGTGATATGACGTAGTGTAATGGAGCCATAATAAATCCGTGGATATCTCCGCAATCCTTTGGCGGAGTGACACGATTGAGGTGTTGCCGGACTCGCCACAAAATTGCCTAAAGGGTCATTGGAACCTCTTCCCCAATTAGAGCTCAGGGTCGTCGGAAATTCGTCGATATCTCTGATAAATTGCATTCAAGGTGAAAATGTTTTTATGTACATACATCCTGGATGTTGTCACAGCAATTTCACAATCAACTTCGTACTACTTCAGAAATCCGTCGATATCTCCGCAATCCTTTGGCGGAGTGGCACGGTTGAGGGAGGTGTCGCCGGACTCGCCACAAAATTGCCTATAGGGTCTTTGGAGCCTCTTCTCCGATCAGTGCACAGGGTGGTCAGAGATAGCCGTCAACCTGGATGTTGGCCATCTCCGCAATCCTTTGGCGGAGCGACACTATTGAGGTGTCGCCGGACTCGCCACAAAATTTCCTAAAGGGTAAATGGATCCTCTTCCCCAATTAGAGCACAGGGTGGGCGGAAGTCCATCGATATCTCCAATAAATTGCATTCAAGGTGACTACGTTTTTACGTACATACATCCTGGATGTTGTCACAGCAATTTCACAATCAACTTCGTACTACTTCGGAAATCCGTCGATATCTCCGCAATCCTTTGGCGGAGTGACACGATTGAGGTGTCGCCGGACTCGCCACAAAATTGCCTAAAGGGTTATCGGACCGAACACTGCACAGGATGGTCAGCGATAACCGTCAACTTGGATGTATGACGGTTTCTGGGTTAGTATGAACAGTTTTCAATATTTGGCGCGCTAACATTAAACTGAAATATATGTGTAATCTAAATTTAGTTTTTGAATATGCCTTCCAAACGAGAATCTATCGGCCGATCAGCATCGAGTATTTCTTTCATTTACCATCTTGGAATCAGTAATATTAATTAATGATTTTCGAAATAACTCACGCTAATAATAACACTCACAATATTTTTTAAGGACAAGTGCAATCTCATCAATCAGTCAGGGGGTTGAGTATGTTGTTGTTGCCTTGACCCCCTAAGAAGTAGTGGCGCGACGCAAATTTATTTTGTTTCCATATCCACTTTAGTTTCACCATCGATACGTCGAACCCGATAAATTATAATTAGCAGGTGTATTGGCATTCAAAATCGCTTATAAGGTTAAATTAGTGTTAGCGAGCGTAGCGAGCACTAGATAAGAGAGTGAGCGAAGCGAGCTCTCTCAGCTAGTTATCTATAAATTGTTAAATGTTGGATAGCTAAATTGTGTTGAAGCATTTTACTACTTCACGGAAATATGAACGATTGTTTGTAGTTTAATTTTACATTTGAATAGTACAATCAACAACTTTTGTGGAAGAATTGACTAAACTTTTCCTTCTAATCTTGCGTGGTTAAATGAACGAATTTAATAGTATTTTCTGCTGCGAAGATTAGAGAAATCAACTATTTCTTTGGTAAAACTATCTAAATTTAAGTTGATTGCATAATTAATTTGGTAAAATAAAAAAAACAAAATCTAAAATATAACAGAACTTATAAAAAAACTAAAAACTATAGCTCAACTACCGTACACCTTCAAGTACAGCCAAGGGGCGCAATATGCAAATCCTAAGGCGCAACAGAGGGTTGCGCCGGCCCTGCGTCAGACACATTTGAACGAAAGAACCGGAATCTCCACTTGTTGGGGCTAAACATTTTTTGTTTGGATTTTGGTAGGGGCCACCATAATCGATTTGTCCCAGGGCCACTACATTGCTAAGACCGGCCCTGACTCTGCCTGTTAGAAACCTAGGTTATTTAAAGCCGAGTTTAGCGTTTGAACAGTATCCCAAGAAAATATAAACCGGGCATAATTAGAAATAAACTGCCAAACATGTTTGCTCCTATCACGAAGATCATCAGATATCAATTAAGTGTTAATGTATTAACGTTAATATTAAACTAAAAAACACTTAAATTTATCGGTAGGTACTTGCTCTTTATTTATCCAAATATTAACAATATAAATTGCCAAGCGCTTATGTGATGCATGTACAATAACCGTCTGTAGCACAAATTCCACCTTGTTGGAATCCGGAGAACAAGCAATAAATTGTGCACGTGGCATTACCGTATCCGAAAGCATTGGTTGTGTTACAAGGCTTATTTTGACTGCCTCCTACCGAATAAAAAAATCACAAAATTAAGGATTTATAAATCAACCCGAAAGATTTAATAATTTTACCAAATAGGCTCAGAAAGGTTCGACCATGGCCACGGGGATCTGTAACAAAATCAAAATATTTTAAGTAAGAGTACTTGTTTGCTTTTGTAGTATTTACTTATAATTCCAAACGGCGGCAAAGTATCATCCTTGTCATCCTGTTCAATTTGCGTTTCTTGGTTGAAAACTACGCCAATAAGAGCGACTGAAAAAACAAGTAGAACTAGAAAAATTTTCATTCTGAAAATCGGTGAAACCTTTCTTTTCGCAATGGACAAATTCACACTGAACCTGACTTACCGTCTTGCCGGTTATATACTAAAGTCGTAACATTAAATCTCAATTAGGAAAAGTTAGAAGCAATTTATCATTTGTCAGTCTTATCTGAAGAAAAATAAATGCAAAATACAAATTTTGCATAAATAGTTTCGTGTAATACTTTCTGTGTGGTAAATAATTAAATTATCGGGAATGAGCTCTATTTTTCTTCTAATTTCGATTCGTCATGTTGTGTCGGCCATATAAAAAGCGATGACCTAGATATTGGCCGTTCAGTGCAAAATGTCAATAAAATTCTTTATAATGTTCAACCAAAGGACTAGACTCTTATTTATGATGATCATTTCAATTTTATTGATCATTGCTAAGAGCGAGGATGTCAACCGAAATGAGATCGCAATTATACCAGTGCTAGCTTGTCCATGTAAGTTTTTTGATCTTTATTAATAGAACTAGGAGGTTAATTAACAATATCCAAAAATTTCTTATTTTAAGCTTTCGGACCATTGACGAGTACTCTGTTCGGATCGCCTTGTAATGTTAACAGTTTTTACTATGGATATCCGGCATGCACTATTTGTTGTCTTAGTCTGGGATATGCTAGCGGATACTGTGACAGTTACTTAAGTTGCTTTTGTCTCGATTAATAAAAATATTTGGAACACTGTAAAACAGTTTTTTTTTCAAGTAAAATTAAATAATTTAAATTTTTAAAAAAAGCTTTTTTGTTTAATTTTAAGTTGATTTGCGACGGATTACCAAAGAAATTGGCATAATAAAAATATCAACTGTGGATGAGACACCAGCAGCAGTTAAGCTAAGCTGACAGCATTTGTACAGTACAGCATATTGACCTGTCGTACAGCATTGGGAAATGTACAGCATTCGCCATGCCACACAATGAAACCTAATTCACTACATAATAAGCTCCTCGGTGAGGTCTGTGATCAGTCTCGTCTACTTTTGAGGTGTAAAATATCGATCGTACAGGGTACATGAGTCAAACTTTACTCCTGTACCCTGAACGATCGATATTTAGTGATATAATCGTAATTTTATGATTGGCAATCGTTCATTCGCGGTATCTCGGGAACGATCTTTCTGAAATTTGGCACACTTGTGGAGCCACTTGGCGCTCACATTTCCTCCGAATTACACGGTCCTATCTATCCGCGTTTCGAAGTTACGGCTGCCCAAATCGCAATTATGAGTTTTCTAATCGAAAATTGTCCATAACCTGGAAATTCCTGAACGAAATTTTGAAATTTGACAAACTTGTAGAGCAACGCACTGTACATATTTAGTGAACATTTCAAGGCTCTAGCTTACAAGCCTCAAAAGTTGCAGACGTCGAAAGATGAGATTTTAATTTATTTTTTCTATCAGAAAATGATGGAAAATCAGCCACACACATCCGATTCCCCTATCTACATCTATAAGTAAAAGCATGCTAAAGAACGAACTCTGTCAGGGGTTTTAGATAAAGTTTTTTCCCACAATATACTCGTATCCGTCGAATCCGTTAAAATGACGTTAAGAGACCAGGGAACCGGCATACATCACTAATGTAACCATAAAGAATTGTATACTCTCTAGAAATATCGCAACCAGGATAAGCAACCCTTCTACCGCTCTGGAGGTTCTCCTCAGACTCCACTCCATAGCTACATTGAAATTGTGCCCGGAAAGCTACCGTTTTATGTGCGTATAATCTTATTTCGAGTAATGTTCCCTGTTAAAGCTTTTCGTGTTAAAACATACGATTGTGCTTGAAATGCCGATGATTTTTTGTCAAGGAGAACCAGTGGCGTAGATAGCTTTTCGAGGGGATCAGTGATCTGGATTATTTTTTTCAGCACAGGGAGAAAGCATTAAATGTATGAGTATTATATGAAGGAATAGTCACCACCATCTTGTTTCTATGCTTTTCTACCGAACAAAAAATTCCTTTAGTTGTTTCGAAATTGGGGGTTCGAAAAGTCGATGAAGAGGGCATCCAGATCTACATTTTGCTGAAACCTTCAGGGTCCTGGCTATCACTGTTTCAAAGATACAGCCACCTAAAGATGGGAAAGAATTTGCCCAGTTTGACCCCCAAAAAACGCTTCTAAAGGCCTAAAATCGCTTTTTTAGGGTTTCATATGAAAATTTTCGAAATTGGGTGTTCGAAAAGTCGACAAAGAGGTCATCCAGACACACATTTTGCTGAAACCTCCAGTGTCCTAGCTATCACCGTTTCAAAGATACAACCACCTAAAGATGGGAAAGTATGTGCTCAGTTTGACCCCCGAAAAACGCTTCTAAAGGCCTAAAAATCGCAATTTTACGTTTTCATATGAAAATTTTCGAAATTGGGGGTTCGAAAAGTCGATGAAGAGGGCATCCAGACCTACATTTTGCTGAAACCTTCAGGGTCCTGGCTAAAACTGTTTCAAAGATACACCCACCTAAAGATGGGAAAGCAACGGGTGGGCCAACTACAAGTTCGTTTTTAAATCATTGGTTTGACACTGACAGCTGTTTTTCGCTCGAAATCTGAATAGAAAGTCAGTATCATACCTCCGCGGAACGAAATGAGTCGCTTTACGCTTGAACAACGTTGGGAAATATTGAAAACTTATTTTCAAAGAAGAAGTTTTGGCCGAGATGAAGCACCTACCGAGCGTCACGTACGCAAGTTTGCGCAAAAAGCTCGTGAGACTGGCATACTAGTGGACAACACTCACGGTCCCCGTCGTCGTACGGTGCGCACAGATGAAAATGTGGCTGCTGTAGCCCAGAGTGTCAGACTCAACAGTTAAACGTTTCACGCACTAGTCTGAGAAGAATTCTGCACAAAGATCTCGGATTATTCCCTTACAAGATCCAATTGACTCAGCAATTAAAGTAGCACGACTATCCACTTCATTATCGCTTCGCAGTTTGGGCCTTAGAGCAGCTTGAATTGGCTAACGATTTTGGGCGAAAAATGATCTTATCTGATGAGGCGCATTTTCATCTCGGTGTTCGAAAATTCGATGAAGAGGGCATCCAGACCTACATGTTGCTGAAACCTTCAGGGTCCTGGCTATCACCGTTTCAAAGATACAGCCACCTAAAGATTGGAAAGTATGTGACCAGTTTGACCCCCGAAAAACGCTTCTTAAAGCTTAAAAATCGCACTTTTCTTATCTCATTTGAAAATTTTCGAAATTGCGGGTTCGAAAAGTCGATGAAGAGGGCATCCAGACCTACATGTTGCTGAAACCTTCAGGGTCCTGGCTATCACCGTTTCAAAGATACACCCACCTAAAGATGGGAAAGTATGGGATGACCCGTCAATTCAATGTTTTGACCGGTTAAATAGGCCCTAGTTTGAACTGATGTGATGATGTTCGCATTGTGATGATGAAAAATGATACGTCTTCTCTCTTGTTCGTTTTGCAAATTTCCCCGAAGACTTCGGGCAAGCAAATAGTCGTGAACCACTCGGAATTGACCGTACTACGTTCCTCAAGTGGAACAATGGCCATAGGACCCATTCGGACGAAGAAACAGGACTCCATTTGCTTCGCAGTGCTTCGTGCTCGAATTACTTTTCTTGGATTGGGCTCGTCTTGAAACACCCACACGGTCGACTACTGTTTAGTTTCCGGCTCATAGACATAGATCCATGATTCGTCGCCGGTGACGATTTTATTCACGTCATTTGATGCCCCGTTATGGTATTGTTTTTTATAATTTTTCTGCACCAATCGACACGAGCCTTATTTTGAGCTAATGTCAAATTATGCGGGATCCAACGGGAACAATCCTTTTTTTACGGCCAAGTGTTAATGCAGCATCGAATGTATGGCCGGGGGAGAAATGCCCAAGGATGCCTCTATCTCACGGCATGTCACCGGTCTAGCGTAATCATTCCACGCACGGCATCCACGTTTTCTGGCACAATGGCTGTTTTTGGAGGACCTTCGCGAAATTCGTCCGTGAGTGAATTATGCCTCTTTAAACCAGTTATAAAGTGTCGGTCGAGATAGTGCTTCATCCCCAAATGCAAAATGAAGCCGATCGAAACACTGTTATTGTGATAATCCAACTTTAAAATCGTAGAAAACATTGCACGAAAATTTTCACGTGTTAATTCCATTTTTTTTTTGCTAAATTGACTTTTATAACTAACTGTAACTTACACGAGTATCACTTGTCATCAAAGTGTTCTGAGCAGGCATATGGTAAAAAAGGATAAACTTTCTGATGGAAATAACATATTTGACGAAAACGTACTAGAACATGTCTAATCTAAAAACTTTTGAAGTAGCTTACGTACCTGCATACCGGGTAGCATGATGCTACTGACATGTTAGTACAACATGTGCCGTAATGCCGCTCAATTAGAACCCTATTTTTTATTCATCCGAGCAAGGGATAAAAACATGGCTGCTGCGATAGGGTTTTCCCACAGTAAGATAGGGGTTAAATCAGTGGGCGCAGCTGGGCATTGAAACAAATGACCCACATCGTGAGGAGCGCCAGAGCAGTTTGGACAAATGTTCTGGATGTCCGGGTTTATGCGAGAAAGGTACGAATTGAGGCGCGAACAAAAGCGCGACCGAAGTTGGGCTAATGTCACTCTGGTGGCTCTCGAGAGCCTAATCTCCTCAGGCGAGATAGGTGGTGGACGCACTGAGAGGACTCTATTCGCACCTAAACTCGCGATAGACCGACTCACTTCTGCAGTGTGAATCTCTGCGATGGCAGCTCGATATGCGTTTTCATCGTAAGCGTCCCGCTGTTATCCCTGGACCTCTCTGTCTGTCGTGGTGGAGGAATTCAGTCTATGAGACTATGGTTGGGATGATCCTCACGGTAGCAACCAACAAGATACTGTTCAGAAAGAAGGAGATTGTGGTCGCGTATTGGCATCAATTTTGTCTCTTGATGTAAGTGGTCCTGAGCAGACATCAAGAGGCAACCTTTGGCTGTGCGTAAAGCAGCATTTTGGCAGACCTGAATTTTAGACCAGTTTGTATCACATAGACTATGTGACCAAATTGGGGCTGCATAATCAGCGGATGCCTTCTCAAGATTCAGCACATATTTCCCTCGAGAGATATTATTCTTCCTTCCAATCGGCGTGAAGGGGTGTTAATGATTGGCTTGAAACCCGAATTCCGCAAGTATGTGTACAGTCTTCTGGAGTCTGGTCACCTTATTTGGCGGCGTGAGACCCTGTAGCATATGGCGTTCATTTTGTTCATCAGCAGAAGCTGAACGATACCTGATATTTTTTTTATCATAATGCCGTTGGTCGGTGCTAATTTTGCATACATTTCTGTTGCTTTCTCGTTTCAACAGATTCGGCGTAGCCCCGGACCATCCCGAAGTCAAAAATGTCATCAATACATTCAGCAAAACGGCCGGACATCCAAAATTCCGTTTTCTGGGCAACTTATCATTGGGCAGTGATATAACACTACGTGAACTTCGCGAACAATATCATGCCGTCCTGCTCACCTACGGGGCGGAAAAGGATAAAAAACTAAACGTTTCCAATGAAACCGGTGCCCATAATGTTTTATCGGCACGAGAATTTGTGGCTTGGTATAACGGTTTACCGGGCGCCGAAAACCTAAACCCCGATCTGAGCGGCAAAAGTGTTGCACTGATTGGACAAGGAAATGTAGCAATTGATGTTGCACGAATTATTCTCTCGCCAATTGATAAGCTTAAGGTAAATTGGTTCAAGCTCTTCATTCAATTATGTTCGTGTCATAAATTTCTGTTTTCTAGGAAACGGATATAACCGAATATGCTCTTGAAGCGCTATCACGAAGTAATATTGAAAAAGTTTATTTAGTCGGTCGTAGAGGTCCTCTTCAAGCCGCATTTACGATAAAGGAGCTACGCGAAATGATAAAATTGCCAAAGGTGAATACTATATGGCGTGAAAAGGATTTCGATGGTAAGGATTGTTTTTCTACTAGTTTATTTTTTGTTTTATGATCACATCGATTGATTGTTTTTCTCAGGAATAGCTGACGTACTGCCAAATCTTCAGCGTCCACGCAAACGACTTACTGAATTAATGATCACCAGCTTGAATGCACAAAATTCTTCTTCACAATCAGGACACAAACAATTTCTACCTATTTTCTTACGATCGCCAAAGAGTATTTCAAATAATCAGTTAGAACTAGTCGTTAATCAATTAAAGGGTGATAGTGCCGTTTCAACGTCTGATCATGAAATTTTGACGACTGATTTGATTTTAAGGAGTATTGGTTATCAATCGACGTGTGCGGATGCAGATATCAATTTTGACGAGAAGAGAGGACTAGTCTTTAATGAAGCGGGTAAGTCTATTAAGCCATGTCGTGGTGGCACTCTGATGATGTATTAAGTCAATGGTGGGAGCTAACTTAGCTATAGTTCTAGTATATACTCACTGAAATACTTACCTGCTAGTCATTCTTGTTTCTTTCACTTCACCATTTCAATGTCATCTTTTTCTTATTTTAATTTCACAGGTCGTATACTATGTAAAATTAATTCACATTCCGACAAAACGCACGAGCCAGGACTCTATGTTGCCGGATGGTTAGGAACAGGTCCTACCGGTGTCATTCTTACGACAATGAATGGAGCATTTTCAGTTGCACGAACTATATGTGATGATTTTGCAGCTAATAAAATCGGCCACGATATAGCCAAACCAGGACTTGATGTGTCCAACAAACGCGTTGTAACCTGGGAGGGATGGCAAAGAATAGATAAAGTTGAAACGGATAGAGGATCAAAGTGTGGAAAACCACGTGAAAAACTTGTTAAAATCGATGATATGCTTAAAGCAGCCGATGTCTAGTAGCTTTAGTATTTTTTTTACTGTTTTGTAGTTTATTAGTGTTTATTGTTATGTGGTATAGTGGTCGGGAAAATTACAAGGACTATTTTTATATTTTTTCCTAAAAAAGCACGAAACTTGTTTTTTTATAATTCAAATATCTCGTCTCCGTTTTTTCTAGAGATGGCTAATATCTTGTTGTTGTTGTTGTTGTTGTAGTAGCGATTCAAGAGTTTTTTTCTCTTGAATCGAGGGGGGTTGGCAGCTCTTGGCCGTTGTATTAACAACGGGTAGCTCCGGGACGATTTTATCGTAGAACCGGCTGCCGTAGGAGCATTTTTAAAGACAACACAAACATCCATGGCCACAGTGGATTCGAACCCACGCTCCAGCAACTCAGGGTTAGAGTGTCATCTCTACCACTGAGCCACCGAATGCCCTGGCTAATATCTCAAAGATATTGCACGCGCGCCCTGTAGCTAAGACTCAGCTTGCAGTTATGTCTACCAACTAAAAAATCGTATTTCATGGCCGTAATATCCTGCAGGACCACACTTCACTGTTGATTCATAGGGACAGTTCTGGCCAATCAGCTATCAGTGCGGATAGCAGACTTGCGTTTACGTTCCTCCATCTGGAGCTCCAAACGAACTGCATAAATTGGCCTATTGATTGCATCACAGCTGTGCTACGACCAGGACAAAAAAAATTAAAAGATAGCCTTTTGAAGAAATAGTCGGTCGTCCATTTTTTGCATTCCAGTCTTTCTACGAGATGATTAGCTTTCCAAACGTTGCATTTGCGATTTAGCAATTCGGGCCAATTATCGCTACGTATAGACAGAAGTAGGACAGTTATCAAGTTGATGTTTGGTTCCAGCGTTGAAACCGCCTGGCTTTAACTCAAAAAAGTTTCCCCAGCTCTGTAAGTACAAGTTGGCCAACTTGTGGAAGTTCCGCAACTAATCAAAACTCTTGTCTGCGCAAGTAGAGACGCTAAAAAAATTGACCTTTTTTTATTACATGTAAGCGCTGGATTAGATCAATTTAACCATGTATTTCTGCTTATTTGGTGGATGAAGACATACAACTCGATAAATGTGTTGCGCTAGCATATCCTTTTGCAAGCAGCTGAAGCAGCTCGGGGACCGCGGCAAATTGCGTCTGTTGCTCCCTATTCTGCGCGCACCTGGTTAAAGCTTGGGCAGTTGAAAACCACGTGATTCGCATCCTACCAACCTGCGCCTGCCGCACTCTGAGGAATCGTCTAGCTTAACGACGGTGACTCTTGGTCCGGACGGTGCGGTGTAGCAATGATTATGCTCAAACACCTCGACACGCCGGGCTTAGAGTATATCACTGCCAAGATGAACCTTTCACTACGAACAGTCATCATACCTGAAATTCGGAAGAGAGGTCGAATCATTCCTTTACCCAAACCTCCTTAGGAGAGTTCTACCGCCCAATCACGCTTTTATCTCCTGTGGCAAAGATATTGGAATCGCCGATACACAAAACTCTTGCGACGCACATACAACTCGCTAATCACCAACACGGCTTCAGAAAAATGCACAGCACCACCACTGCATTAGACCGAATCATGTCTAAGGTCTTCAATGGGATCAACCAGCCCCCGCCGTTTAAGCGTACCATTCTTTTGGCTTTAGATCTGTCGAAAGCGTTTGACACGGTGAACCACTCGCTTATACTGACAGATCTCCGTAATTCATCCACACCATCGCATATAATCAAATGGATCGCAAACTACCTTGCCGGATGTCAATCCAGCACAGAGTTTAGAAATGGGAAATCTAAACTAAGAAGGATTAAACAAGGAGTACCGCAAGGCGGAGTCCTTCCCCCCCCCTTGTTCAACTTATATATGTGAGGGCTTCCCACAACACCTGAAGGAATCGACGTTGTATCCTACGCTGACGACTGCACCATCATGACATCTGGCAACGATATTTCCGACATGTGCGATCTTAGAAACGGTTACTTGGAAGAGCTCAACTTATTCTTCAATAACAAGAACCTGAAGCTATCAGCGCCCAAATCCTCGGCCACCCCGAAGAGTTCAACCTACGGCTAGACATAAAACTAAACGACTCCGAAGTCCCAACTGTCCGTCACACCTAATTTCTCGGTGTCACTATCGCCATCAGTCACAAAATGAAGGGCAGAAACAAAATCCTAAAATCCCATGCTGGCAGCAAATCGGGAACAGATAAGGATTCTTTACTTACCACCTACAAAGCCGTCAGTCGTTCCGTGGTAAACTACGCAGCACCGATATGGGCAAATAAATCTATGCGACACCCAATGGAAGCGGATTTAAACGTGCCAGAATGCAGCTATGCGTACTATTACGCATGTCATCACAAGACCACCTGCATCAAGAAACAAACCTGTTAAACCTTAAGGCACAAAATCAGCTCTGGCAACACCCGAATCATGATATGATATGATCATGATATTTTTCCAGCGTGTGGAGCCAGCCCACACAACGTGGACCATCTCTTCGACCGCACCTACGCACCTTACGCCAATTGCACTATGGGAGAACTCCATTGAGGTGGCAACCTTCTTAGGTCTTAAACTGGAGGAGAGGATGCCAACCATCTACGAATGACGATACTAGTCCCCCCCTTACTTGTACCGCTACAACAACAACGGAAGCGTAGGGCGCACCTCTATTAAAAAATTCAGCTCGTCATCCGGCTTGTTAGATTTTGGAATCAGCTCCAGCCGTTTCCACCTTTGGTTTAAAAAATCTCAATACATAAATTTTCCAGGCATTGTATAAACTGCCATTTTTAGAGTTTTGTTGGGAACACTAACGACCTGGCGACTAAACTCACCGCCCTCCAGCGTGGACGTGGTTTGGAGTATGTATTTTGAACGACTAGATACATCTGCAGCATAATACTGTTCGCCGCAATGGCATAACGTACGGTGTTCCATGTGTTCGGTCGAACACGGGCCACCAACCACTAGGGGCATCCTACCGTAGTTGCGAAGAGTAGCAAATATTGGACTGTTTTGTGGATTTCTGGGTCAAACATAGAAGCTGTTGAACATGTTCCGCATCATTACTACGAAGCGGGTTTAAGCAAGAGTTTCATGGAACATTTTAGTGCTATGGTGACGTAAATGCGAGGTCCTGGATAATTATCTTGCTCGGCACCCCCTGAAGCTGTTGTCTCATCAGATGCCTCTACTTATGCAGCGCGTCATGTACTATCAGGAGAGGCATGACCGGACTCAAGCAGGCAGTGTGTACGATCCTCTTATATAGGACTCGAAATACACCCTGGTATCGAATCTTTTTTGAGTGGGGCTAGGCATTGGTCCGGTCATGCCTCTCCTGATAGTACATGACGCGTTGCATAAGTAGAGGCATCTGATGAGAGATGCAGCGCGCCATGTACTATTAGTCGAAACCGGCTCGAAATGCACTCTGTGTGCCGCATCAATGTTGGAGCATGCATCAAGGACATTGTTGTATATTTATGATATTTACGATCATAAATAAACGTAGATATTCCACAGATCACTACCGGCAAAATCCAGCTCTCGCAGATTGCTATACATTCTCCTTTTGTAACTCTGACTTCTAATGGGGCATCGGATAATGAAACCAATGAACCAAACCATTAACAATAAATGTATTTAACTTCCTATATTGAAGCGGAATTGATCACAGTGAACTTAGGAGTTCAACAGTCCTATCAGCTTATCACATCTTCTATTTGTGTATGATATATTGTGGGTAGTCGAATAAGACTTTACACAGAACACAATTTCAAGTATGAGCGAAGATAAAGTTGCAATAAGACTTTTCTACTTCACATATTAGCTTTGATTGCAGCCATTTGTCCTTTGATATTTTTAGCATTTCAATCATCCTTCGGTGCAAAGTTTTTTATTGCTACAGCAATAAACCTTAATAGCATGTACATTGTTATAACGCGCTACCCAGCAAGTAATAAAAGAAACACGATGATTGAATCTGGTGCTCCTCGTGCCATAATGTCTTATGGCAATTTGTATATCCAGTCGTATTCAGTCCCAGTATGCTAGGTCAAGTTACATGACACGAATCTACTTACATTGGCATTTTATGTTTTAAATTAGACGTAAAAGTAGGTGCATAAATCCTCGCTATTTTTACAAGTGATTTCCAAATTATCTGTGCGCGAAAAGATAGAAGAGTTTCATCAAAATTAGGATGTCAGCATTGGACGCAATCTCGACTCCCGATCCGCACTATATTCCCGGGTGAGTTGGGTTGAAAATCTTTTCCAATAATTTCAAAGTTGTCCAGTTATACAGGCTATTGTCCGCAATACCTTTATCGGGTAGGCGATACATACGGCAAGTTATCACACAAACTTCTGCTTGATCCTTGCGTTTCGCATGCAGAGAAAATTATCCTATCCAATCGAAATGAAGACGACTATCAAGTATTTCGACCAACACTACGAGAAATTGACTTGGTGAAGTTACACGAGAAAAGTGGTGATCCAATCTACAAGTACCCAACTATACCTGGCTATGAAGGATTCATTCCACATCTCAATAATAAGATTGGTCATCGATATTCGGTTGCGGCTACTGATGCGATCGGTGAATTTGAAAAGCACATGCAAAAGAAACGATGTGAAGCGAGACTACTGAAACATAGAAGTGCTATTCAGGATGCAAATGCTTATACGCGCAGTGTAGCCGAAAGATCGGTAAGACTATTTTAACCAAGATCAATTGGCTTGCAATTATAATTTTAATGAATTTCAGCTTCAATCTACTGACTATAAGCTACCGCTCAGTGTTGTGCGACCTGAGGGTCGCGGTTTAAGAGAGATTCCAAATAATGAACGGCCAATAGCTCCTCCAATACCATATTCCAAACATACGCCACCGCATTTCATGCAAAATTGTAGTCCCGAAAAGTACATAAAATTAGGTGAGTGTTTTTTATAGCATAGCAGTATATACCAGACTAAAATGAATACTTTTGGAAAGTAGTAAACATGCAAATATACATATATCAGTGGCGGCACTTCAGGTGAAGTAGGTGAAGAGCCCCTTCACTACAAAATATAATTGAAAATTTCCTCTAATACTATTATTTTAAAAATATTCAAAAGTAGCTTCTAACAATAAACAACTCCTCAATAAATCATCAATAAAAAACTATAATCAAAATGTACATAAAATACATATTTTGCATATCACAAACCGACATTTTTCTACTTCAAATTCTGTGCCCTTGCACAGCAAAATTTCTCCTATCCATAGAATGATTAACAAGTGAAGAGGTAATCGTGTCACAGCTCCACCTCTTCACTTCAGATACACGATTCTACTGCAACAATGTATTCAGCACGAAATGTGTACACTGAATTTTCTTAGCAAGTGAATAGCTTTTTGGCTGGTATGTACCTCATCTTCACTTCCGTATCGTATGAGGTGATTTGTTTTTAGTTGATGCAGAATTTTATTTGTGGATAATTTGGAAATTGATAAATTGTTTTGGATGTACAAATTTGTTCGGTTGAGTTATGCAAGTCAATGAAATGACAAAGATAGTATTTTGCCTTTGTAAAACAAAAGGTTTGAGAATATCGTTTACATTATATCGATCCTTGTTTTTAATGGTCACTTCACCTACTTTTGGAGTCACGAGCCGCCACTGACATATATACGTATTATATGTATATGTATAGCTTGAATTTGAATTGAAGTGAGGACTCTTGCTCCGCTCCCAAATGTGGGTTTTAACAAACAGTCCATTAGAAGAACCCAGGGGCGGCGCATAAGGGCCCGCGTGGCGGGGGGGCCAAAAGCCACATGAAATATTTCTCGAACCATGAAAACAGCACGACTAGGAAAAATAACACTTCCGACATAGATATTTCTTGTAGATAAGAAGATCTATATGTACACTTTTCGAAGTCAAATGCTAAATTTATTTTTTCTCTTTCAACAGGTCCCTTAGATAAACTAGTTTAATATTGTCCTAAAATCTTTAAAAGTTCATGAAACAATCCGGATCCTCAAATTTTTCAAAAAAAAAAATTGCATTGCATGGCTGCGCTATTTGCGCTAACTGTAGCCGCGGTTTGTAATCTGACCCAAAATAGTTTGAGAGTGGTACTAAACTTAGTTCAAACTAGTTAGTAAAATACTTTATCTTGCTTGCGGTATACAGGGTGTCCGGAAATTGCCGCATAAACGCAGCGAATTGTGATTTCCAGCAAAAAAGTTGTACGCAACAAACCCCCAATTCTTAACTCTTTAGCTGCCACAGGCATCTGAAGATTTTTGAAAAAAAAAAAAAACATTTTCTTCTACGGTTTAGACCTCAATATCTCCAAAGCTAGACTAGCTAGAGTAGCGAAATAGGATGATTATTACATAACAACAAATACACCTAACAAATAAAACTAACCGCACTAAAATCGGATAAGAGGTTTGGTTTTTACAGAGCTTCAAAGTCAAATTTTCGAGTTTTGACCCAAAAACAATATTTTTTTCCATCTCAATTTTCTCCAAATCCTACCAAATGCTAAATTTATTTTTTCTCTTTCAACAGGTCCCTTAGATAAACTAGTTTAATATTGTCCTAAAATCTTTAAAAGTTCATGAAACAATCCGGATCCTCAAATTTTTCAAAAAAAAAAATTGCATTGCATGGCTGCGCTATTTGCGCTAACTGTAGCCGCGGTTTGTAATCTGACCCAAAATAGTTTGAGAGTGGTACTAAACTTAGTTCAAACTAGTTAGTAAAATACTTTATCTTGCTTGCGGTATACAGGGTGTCCGGAAATTGCCGCATAAACGCAGCGAATTGTGATTTCCAGCAAAAAAGTTGTATGCAACATACCCCCAATTCTTAACTCTTTAGCTGCCACAGGCATCTGAAGATTTTTGAAAAAAAAAAAAAAACATTTTCTTCTACGGCTTAGACCTCAATATCTCCAAAGCTAGACTAGCTAGAGTAGCGAAATAGGATGATTATTACATAACAACAAATACACCTAACAAATAAAACTAACCGCACTAAAATCGGATAAGAGGTTTGGTTTTTACAGAGCTTCAAAGTCAAATTTTCGAGTTTTGACCCAAAAACAATCTTTTTTTTTCCATCTCAATTTTCTCCAAATCCTACTAAGGTAAGGTGCTCGTACGATTCTTTTATAAATTGGCGCATAGCCTTACGATCACATCTTTATTACATCATTTTATTCTAGATCCATAATTTCTAACAGTTTCAATGCCTTGAGTGCAGAAAACTGGTGTTATTTTTTTTTAATTTGGCTCAATTTTGCCTTTATTTGAATCAATTTTACAAAATTACAGAACTTTATGGGCAATTTGAATTGAATTGAATGGAAATCCAGCTAAATTTAACCCCAGTTTTCTACACTTAACGTATCAAAACTGTTAGAAATAATAGAGTTAGAATAAAATGATTTAAGAAAGATATGATCTTCAGACTATGCGCTAATTTTTAAAAGAATCGTAGAAGCACCTCACCTTGGCAGAAGTTTGAGAAAATTGAGATGGAAAAAAATTGTTTTTGGGTCAAATCACATAAATTTGACTTTGAAGCTCTGTAAAAGCCAAACCTCTTATCCGATTTTAGTGTTTTTAGTTTTATATATATATTATATATATTTTAGGTAAAATTGTTGGCTATAATTATCACCTTGTTTCGCTATTCTAGCTAGTCTAGCTTTGGAGATATTGAGGTTTAAGTTGGGCAAGAAAATGATTTTTTTCAAAAATCTTCAATTGCCTGTGGCAGCCAAAGGGTTAAGAATTGGGGGTGTGTTCCGTACAAGCTTTTTGCTGGAAATCACATGAGGAATCACAATCTGAAGTATTTATGCGGCAGTTTCCGGACACCCTGTATACACGGTCATTAGGACTGTGGTGTGGTGCAGAGGCCACATTTGGTTTGAAAGGAGTCTTGCCAAGATTGCTTTATTGAGTTTAATGTTAAGTGCAAACGTTCTTAAAATTGAAGGATTAAAATTCGAGCAAACTTAAATTTAAAACTAAAACAAGGTTTAAAGTTGAATTAATTTCGAATTAATTAATTCTTTAAAGTTTGAACGGATGTGTCTCGGAAGATACGAGCAACTTCGTAACTGGCGAGGTGTCGTTTTATTGAAAATATTATTTAGTTTCAGAAAGTGAAGTCATATCTCGGATGAAATGTTTGGTGGTGTGGCAAATTTTGATTTAGTTCGGCAAGTCGGGTATTTTGACAAAAAATGCTATTACATTGTAACGGTTAAAAATAGAGGGGTCCCGTGTTGTACATTGACATCTGTCAACTTGTATGGAAAATTACTGTGACTGATGACTGAAATGAAAAGTGTGAATCGACCTCCAAAAGTGTTTTTGATTGATTCCACTCTGCTTTTTTCTCAGTGTAGGGGGCCCACTCAATAAATGCCATGAAGGAGGTTTAACGTCCGTGCCTACCGTAAAGGTTTAAGCCTACCTTCTATGTGTCGGATAGGGGAATTGCCGCCCATCGGTGCCCCTTGGCTGGTATCTCGAAACTCCGTGCTAACAGATATGGGACCTCTGCTCCGGACTCGCAGTGGCCTTACGCCACTGCTGCAGTGTGGGCGCCTTGCACACCCACATAGGACTGGTGGCCTAACTATTCGGGTAGAGCGGGATAGTCATTTCCCGTGGGTCCCTACGTGTATCGACGTATAGTCTTTCTCCCAGTAGGGGGTCCCGAGTGAAGTTGTTCCGCCACTGCCTATACCCATAAGATGACATAGGGTATATTGTATTTTTTACGCCGATATTATGTAACACCTCAAAGGAGCCACCGGAGGTATGGCAAAGTATACATATAATGATCAGGGCCGGTCCCTGAATCCATTCTTGTCCTTGATATATTAATTCGACCCTAACTTTCGATTTTACTTGAAGTTGAAGGAAAGTTGAGTAGGTCTGACGACCCCTACCCATACCTCCTCTACAATTCTATACTCAGCCATATATTTTGATAGAATGTCGCGAAAAACTTTGAATTTGTATCAAACAGCTGCAGCGAAGTTGGCATCAATACAAAGACTGGCCTGCGCAAGCATAACGGGCGCCATGCGCAGTGCACCAACTTTAACTCTGGAGAAACTACTTGACCTGCCACCACTAGATCTTACAATTACAGAAGAGGTAAGACTGGCAGCGTACAGACTACAATCATCGAACATATGGACACCTCTAAATGTAGGACACTGTAAGATTACAGAAATCATTGCAAACCCAATCCTAGATATGGGCAGCGATTATACCCCGGCCATGTATACCTTCGACTCCAACATTCAAACCTCTACAGTAAGGGAAGCCTGGAGTAAATGGAACGACGACCATCTATCAAAACATATAGTGTGGTACACAGATGGTTCGAAGACAGACGAAGAACAGTGACAGGAGTTTAAACTAAAACCAACAACTATAGTATCTCTAAACCCCTGGGTTACTATACAACTGTCTTCCAGGCAGAACTTATATCCATAAACCTTGCAGTAGGAGAGAGTACTCGAAAGGGATATACAAACAAGACCATCCATATCCGACAGTCAAGCTTCCATAAAGGATATTGCAAGTCCCAAAACAACCTCGAAATTGGTTTGGGAATGCCAACAGAACCTCAAAACCTTGCTACCCAAATCAACGTAACTCTCAAATGGGTTAAAGGACATAAGGGGATCGAAGGCAATGAGAAAGCGGATGCCCTTGCAAGAGAGGGTTCCGAACTACCTTTCACCGGTCCCGAACCAGCAATCGAAATTAGTAAATCCACTGCTAAAACCGTTCTCAAACAGTGGACCGAAGAAAAATTCCAAAATCGTTGGAGACTAGTTGAAAGGCTCAGACATAGCAACGTATGCTGGGAACCAACTGGCAAACCAGCTCCACCGAAGTCCTAAGCCTCAGCAAAATGTACCTCAGGTCAGTAACAGGTCTCATAACCGGTCACTGTACCCTACGAAAACATCTGCATACAATCGGGATCTACACACAAGACCCACTATGCCGCATCTGTAACGAAGACGGGGAATCAGCCTCGCACATAATTTTCGAATCTCTCTCTCGACTACCGTAACTCCTAGTGGAGCATGGTGCGTTGTTGACTACCGTGTGTAGTCCATCAACGTTACAAAGACAATTGAATTCGGAGTGTGATACGGTTGTCAGCCATACCACTTCCTAGTCGCATTGTTTGTTTACTATTCTACGATAAGAATATTTCTTATCATCTTCTTCTGAATAATAAACTTGCGACGAGTCGTGCCGAGTTTGGAAACTCGTTTCTCTATGAGTGTCTATTTCACAGAGTGGCGATCGAACGATCACGGCCACAGAGCACGACTAATTTATAATAATTTTCGAATGCCCCGCTCTTATGAGCTGGAGACAAACCTTTGTTGGGGCTCATACCAATGGAATCGGCGCACCCACAGTAAACCTGGTTAACTTTCTTCTAAGCCTTTTACGAAGGACAGAGCTAATAACCTGAAACTCTTTCGCTTTAATGGGAAATACGGAGGTTGCCTTTTATATTTCGGGATTGGACAACCCTAGTGTTGCAATCTGCCAACTGACAGCTCTATTGTAAAGTTTGACATTTTTGAGGTTATACGTACTCAGAACATTTTGACATACGAGCGCTTTTTGTGTTTTTTACAGTAACTTAACCAACTTAACTCATTGCCGGACACAACGCCAAAATTTGACACGATTTGTATGTCAAATGCTCAAAATTGGACGTCTATAGACGTTCTGTCCGGGAAAGGGTTAAAAGATTCATTTCGGCCAAATAATGGAATTAAATCGTGATCGTACGATTATTTTTTACAACTTTCGACGTGGATTAACTCAGCATCAACAGTGCATGGATGAACTGAATTCAATTTTTGGCGATGAAGCTCCATCAAGGACCAGTGTTTATCGATGGTATGGTGAATTCAATCGAGGTCGTAGTTCACTCCAAGACGAATTCCGTGAAGGTCGTCCAAAATCGCAGTTGTTGTTCCGGAAACCATTGATGCTGTGTGCAAACTGATTAAGCAAGATCGTCATGTGACCTATCGTGAGATTGAGACAACCTTAGGCATTAGTGGGACCAGCATACATTCAATATTGAATGAACATTTGACTGTCAAAAAAATTTGTTCGCGTTGGATCCCACACAATTTGGCAATCGCTCAAAAAAAGGCTCGTGTCGATTGGTCGAAAGAAATGCTCAAAAAATACGATCGCGGTGCTTCAAAACACGTCTATGACATCGTGACAGGTGATGAATCGTGGATTTACGCGTATGAGCCCGAAAGTAAACAGCAGTCGACTGTATGGGTGTTTCAAGATGAGCCAAATCCAACAAAAGTTGTTTGCGCACGAAGCACTTCCAAAAAAGGGCGCTTGTTTTTCGGAAAAAACTGGACATCGCATGTCGGTTTTCCTGATTTCTTGGAAGACAACTGGCAAACAAATGGTTGTGTACCACTCAGAATTGATTCTTCGATTCTTTTAAAAAATGGCGCATAGTCTTACGATCATATCTTTTTTACATCATTTTGATCTAGATCCATTACTTCTAACAGTTTTTATGCAATTGGTAAAATCTGTTCAAAGTATGTCGAAATCGAGCCAAAATTAACCCTAGTTTTCTGCACTTAAGGTACTAAAACTGTTAGAAATAATGGAGCTAGAATAAAATTATTTAAGAAAGATATGATCGTAAGACTATGCGCTATTTTCAAAAGAATCGTACAAGCACCTCACCTTGGCAGAAGTTGGAGAAAATTGAGATGGAAAAAAAGGTGGTTTTTGGGTCAAATCACTCAAATTTGACTTTGAAGCTCTGTAAAAACCAAACCTCTTATCCGATTTTAGGGTGGTTAGTTTTATTTTACAGGTAAATTAGTTGGCTGTAAAAATCATTTTATTTCACTATTGTAGCTGGTCTAGCTTTGGAGATATTAGGCTTTAAGTCGTGCAAGAAAATGATTTTTTCAAAAATATTTAAATGCCTGTGGCAGCTAAAGGGTTAAGCTGCGGGGGTATGTTCGTACAACTTTTTTGCTGGAAATCAACTGAGGAATCATAATCCGGTGCGTTTATGCGGCAGTTTCCAGACATCCTGTATAGTCGGAGATGCTTCCTTCTATGCGTTGCGAACTTCATGACAAAGTTAATATACCCTTTCACATAGGTACGGGTATAAAAATAAGATCGGACCTAGATGTGATCCTTGTGGAACCCCTGATGTTACTTTAAATTGCATCGATAAATTATCATTGAGGTTTAAAATTAATGATCGATTCCTTAGGTAATCGTTTATGCAGTTAATTATCGGACCAAAAAAGCCAAAGTTTTTCAGTTTTTTAATTAGTTATCGACGTAAAACTTGCTACTAAGCACTCATCAACATCAATCCAATAATCAAACTAGAAATGCAAAGTTACTCTTCTATTTTCGAAGAAATTGATTTAACATTTCATTGAAAGGTCTGACGTAACTAAATAGACTACACATTCACCCAAACCATAAATCCCCAACTAAATAGGTAAATAAAGATTCTCATTACGATATGCACGTAAAGTATCCTTTCTTTACCAATGTGTTGTTTATGTTTATTACAATCATCATCCTGTTTAATGCTCACATGTCGCGTCATGGGGGCGAAACTTTAATAACTTCCGCACCTACAGTGGAACTCAATCTAACTAAGTCTGCATGGTTCAAGTAAACTTATTTTACGTTAATCGATCAAACGTGTTTTTATTAAAACGTATGTAAATGTAGTACAGCGTTGTCCTGGAATTTTTGCATTTTTTAACCGAATCAAAGTCGCATAACAGTCACAGAGTCATAGTAGTATCGCGAACATGTCTTACGCTACGCGAACTTGTAAATGTCGTGAAGTGGGTTGTAATAATCTTATGTGTGTTATATTTCCTACAGGATATGCCGGTCATATTCCGCATGCTAAGACCCGCTTTGGAATGCCACATAAACAATTGACTGCCGATGCACTATGTGAATTTGTGAATCGTTATAGTCAGGATCGAGCACGAGAATGGGCTCCAATCAAAGGATACACAATTAGCATGGCAAAGTTGGATAGTCCGATGCAAGAGATTTATCCGAGAACAGGTGGTATGATTCCGAATTATGCAGGCCACGTACCAGGAGAAATGTTTAGGTAATTATAGTTTGCAAGAATCTATAAACTGATTGAAACTTTATGATTTTTTGTGTAGAGTTGGAATAACGTTTGGAAACACTACGATCAATGCGAAGCAGTGGCTCCCAGGATAGTCAGTCTCTGTCTCGTATTTACATTATAATTTGTAAATAATTTGTAAAAATATAAGGACATAATAACTATTTGCGAAACATTATACAAAACTATGTGATGTCTGTTCGAATTTAAAAGAAATAATTTCTGCACAGTTCAGTTAAAATACATACGCAAAAATGAAAAAATAAACATGGTTTTGTGCATTTTTTATTTGTAACTACCCAATGTGAGTTCGCTATTTATATGGGTCACATTCACCACCTCCCCTTTTCAAATAAATTAGTAAATAAAAACTGACCAAAACAATCGATTTCCCAGGAAAAAACAGTCATAAATTTATCTTCGTTAATGACTTTTTGTGTGGAGGCAGGCTTGGGAAAAAAGATGACACCAATTTTCGCGACAGCAGTAAATTAATACAGTCGTGGATGAAAACCTTTTCAAGGCTTTCCTCGGGGGTTTGTAAGAAATTCAATTCAATTTACCTAACATTTGTATGTACATATCTATGAAAAGCCATTGACCATCATGTTCATTTTCATATCGTACCTGTATCTATGTATCGTACACATTCATCTGCGTGCAAAATTTGTTTTGTATCGTACAGACAAAACGTATTTACCTAATTCACTTCTTCTTCTACTTTTTTATGACAGCGTGTATTTTTGGGTATCTACACATCATTCACTCATAGATCCCCTCTTCAAACTCCCACAAAACAATGGGTTTCGTGTGTCCTTAAAATATCCTCTGTGTCTTGTACAATAATTAGATAGGAAGGACGGTGAAGCGTTTTGCTAAGCAATTAACGTAATTTCACAAAATTCTGTATTCCGTGTTAGAGATGGGCAGTGGGGTCTTTTTTATCGTATTATTGATGGATTCCACTACATTTTTCGCATGTTAGTTTTATAAAGTCGTTTGGCCATCATTTTGCGTTGGCCCGTTAGTGCATTATCAAACGTTGTGAAGTGAACATCGATTTAATTAATGTAAGTAGTGTCTTTTTGGAAAGTGATATATGCCTCCCAATTTATCGCGAAAAGGTAAAATAATAAGATTAACCACATAAAGGGCAAATTTTGGTTTGTTTCTACTGCACTCTCTAGTACTGTGTAATTGTGCATAATTATGATAGTCGCTTACACTTTTGCATATTGCTTATCAGTGGATGGCAGATAACCAAGCAATATCACATCATTACATTAGTTACAGACAAGCTAACAAAAGCTTATCATTATCACATTTACAATTGGCTGGGCTATAAAGTTGCAACATACAGCTGGCAACTAAAGGCTGAAATAGTTGTCAAGATTCTTTTTTCCCAGAAATATTTTAAAAATAAGTAAGGAGACCGAAGGAAGAGTTAACGTAAGGTAAAAATATTCTAACATTAATTGTACATTCGGTGTTTAAGTGACTAAAAAAGGAATATATCAAGAGTGAAGCGTCTTTGCCTTATTTTGAAATTAAAAGCTCGGAATATTTGTTTTTTTTTTCACTTTAATTTCTTAATGTTGGTATTTTACACAATGAAGAAAAATCTAATTATGTTAGCGAAATGCAAAGAACAGAAAAAATGAGAAAAGAGAAAAGAATTTGTTGTGTCTGCAAACAAATAAAATGATAATAATTAAAATTTAATATTAATGAAAATTACCGCTTGACGTACTCAAGTTATACAAAGTGACGAGCAAAATAGCTTATCTGCAAGCAGTATATGCGACAGGTTTTGCCCTATCCGCATTTACCTGCGCACGTCCAATCACGAAGATCGCTCGAACAAAAGTGATTCTAATTTTCAAAATTTAATTTTCAATGCAGTTTTTGTATAACAATTTAAACCTCGTATAAAACATTTGGTAAAGCTTTTTGCAAACACAATTTGCAATGTTCGAAACGAAAGCTGTTTTCAGTGGCGCCGGAACGATTTTTTTATTGGGGGGGGGGCAAGATTTTTTTCTCAAATTCATATTAAATTAAGCGGTCACCATATACCGGACCTCTATCTCTAGCACTTTTATATCCTGTGAAACGGTACTAAAAAGGTAATTATGAAAAATATTAGAGAACAACAGCGATCAGAAACCACCTAGAATAGTCTTCAATATGAGACAAACTTTTAAGTTTCATTTTGTTACCCATTTTGATCCCATTGTAATTTCCAAGTGTTGAAGATTATAAACATATTCTTTATTTTATATCTCTCTTTAGTTCCTGTCAACCCCTTGTGGGGCATAGGGCATTAACCACGCCTACTCTCCACCTCGTTCTGTTTTGCGCCAACGGCGCTAGCTGCGACCATGTAAGATTTAGCGTTTTCGCTTCGCTAGTTACCGATCTTCTCCATGTGTTCCTTGGCCGCCCAACACGGCGTCTTGCTCGGGAGTCCTGTGGATTCCAGTTTAGAGCCTTTTTTGCGACGTTTTTGGGCCCTCTTCGGAAGGTGTGACCTATCCATTGCCACTTAAGTCTTTTGATCGAAGTGCCTATCCTTTCCTGGCCAGTTATAGTAAGGAGATCCTCGTTCGAAATGATCTCCGGCCAACGAATATTTAGGATGCGCCGTAGACACTGATTAACAAAAGTTTGCAACTTATCAGTGATCTCTTTAGTCACCTTCCAGGTTGAACAGCCATATAGCAGAATGGATTTCACATTAGAATTGAAGACACGTATTTTGGTGCGTCTGGAAATATTGTTGTTTAGCCAGAAAGGAGTCAAATTGAAGAAAGCCGCCCTAGCCTTGTTTACCCGTGATTTTACATCAGCATCCGCTCCACCATCTGCTGTAACTACACTTCCGAGATAGCAAAATTCATCAACTTTTTCGACTGCCTGTCCTGAAATACAAATTTCGCTTTGCCCACCTGGATATGTGCTCAAGAACTTAGTCTTGGCAGCATTGATTTTCAGCCCCGCATTACGACTCGCGCAATTTAGAGCTACTGTCATTTGAGCGACATCATCCGTGTTTGTTGATAGAAGGCAAATGTCGTCAGCGTAGTCAAGATGTTGAAGGTGATCGAACAATTTCCATCTGATACCTTTGTTACGATGTAATTGGAGTGCGGAGCCGAGTACATCAATAGTTTCACTAGTCTTACGGTCATATCTTTCTTAGATCATTTTATTCTAGCTCCGTTATTTCTAACAGTTTCAATGCCTGGGGTGGTAGTCCTAACTTGACGGGGGTAGCTTTTAAGGGAAGGAGAGACGCGACAAATTTGTCCAGGGTGGAAATATATCAAGCAGCCCTTGTCATAACTTACTGGACACTTTTAGTATTCGGGCGATTCTTGGAATTCGAGTTTGGTGATATGAGGCTCAAACACACTTAAGGGTAGATTTTAAGGGGGAGAAGGGGCTCGACAAATTTTTTGAAGGGTGCAATATTTCTTTCGGTCTCTACGACAATTAATTGGATACTTTGTGTTTTGGGGAAATTGTTGTATTCGCCGCTACTGGGGTGGTAGTGCTAACTTGACGGGGGTCGCTTTTTAAGGGAATGAGGGGCGCGACAATTTTTTTCAGGGTGGAAATCTCTTAAGCAGGCCTTGTGATAACTTGTACTGTACACTTTTAGTATATGGGCGATTCTTGGAACTCGAGTTTGGTGATATGAGGCTCAAATGCAGTTGAGGGTAGTTTTTAAGGGGAAGAAGGGGCGACATTTTTTTTTTAATTTTTCCATTGAATTACGACAAAATCGCGACATTTGATGCGCTGTAACGTTTGTTGAAGTTTTAAAGTGGTAGTGCTAACTTGACACACTAACTTATAGATCTAGACAGGCCATTGGTTGGTAATATATCTTGGTGAAAAATATACAGGGTGTCCGGAAGCTGCCGCATAAAGGCACCGGATTGTAATTCCTCAGATGATTTCCAGGAAAAAGTTGAGGAACATACCCCCAATTCTTAACCCTTTAGCTACCACAGGCATTTGAAGATTTTTGAAAAAAAAAAACATTTTCTTGTACGAGTTAAACCTCAATATCTCCAAAGCTGGACTAGCTATAATAGTGGAATAAGATGATTATTACAGCCAACAAATTTACCTAAATATTAGAACTAACCACACTGAAATCGGATAAGAGGTTTCGTTTTTACAGAGCTTCAAAGTTGAATTTTTGGTGATTTGACCCAAAAACTAATTATTTTTCCATCTCAATTTTCTCCAATTACTGCCAAGGTGAGGTGATTGTACGATTCTTTTAAAATTGGCGCATAGTCTTACGATAATATCTTTCTTACATCATTTCATTCTGATTTCATTATCTCTAACTGTTTTGATATGTTAAGTGTAGAAAACTAGGGTTAATTTTAGCTCGAATTCAGTTCAATTCGAAGTGCCCCTAAAGTTCTGCAATTTGGTAAAATTTATTCAAATTACATATATCAAAATCGAGCCAAAAATAATCCTAGTTTTTGGCACTTAAGGCATTAAAGCTGTTGGAAATAATGGAGCTAGTGTGAATTTATGTAAAAAAGATATGATCGCAATTTTTAAAAGAATCGCACCTCATCTTGGCAGAAGTTGCAGAAAATTGAGATGGAAAAATAATTAGTTTTTGGGCCAAATCGAAAAAATGTGATTTTGAAGTTCAGTAAAAACCAAAACTCTTATCCGATTTTAGTGTGGTTAGTTTTAATATTTAGGTAAATTTGTTGGCTGTAATAATCATCTTATTTCGCTATTCTAGCTGGTCTAGCTTTGGAGATATTGAGGTTTAAATCGTGCAAGAAAACGATTTTTTCAAAATTATTCAAATGTCTGAGACAGATAAAGGGCTAAGAATTGGGGCTATGTTCCGTACAACTTTTTTGCTGGAAATTACCTACATGAGGAATCACAATCTGGTGTGTTTATGCGGCAGTTTCCGGACACCCTGTATACATACATATATATTTCCAGATTGAAGGCAGCGACAGAAGGGTTAAAAATTGCATCGACAAATTTTGACATTTGAATTAATTCGCGGGGTGTAGTGAAAATAATTTAGAGTCAAACACATATGGGTTGTGTGTGTACATATAGCCACTCTGGACTAACGCATGCAATGGGTTGCTATGCTTTCTCTAAGATTGGAAGAGAATACATACATATTCTTCCTGTCCTAGTCCAATAGAGATGCAATTTTAAATAGAAAAATTCACCTAAGACCAATTTTTGCTGTTTTGGAATCTGTAGTAGTCTGAAACTAATTTTTCTAAAAAAAAAATATTGGTCCCAAAAAGGACAAAAAGACACTATGTAAATTATCCTTGATCTGAGGTAAGCATGATGTGTATCATATCAAATGGTCATTGGGTACATTACATATCCGGTGTTTTTGTAAAAGAATGGCCTAAATTGGGTAAAAAGAGGACATAGGAAGCGCAAAAAATGACCCGTCATAGTTAGGCACAGACAAGCTAGTTATTAATATGTGACTTATGCCTTGATTACACAGTGCGAGCTATCGTGCGAGTTGGCCTAGACAGCTACTGCAGAGTAGCTACTTGCACCATGTGACCGCATCACGTATGATGCACCATGTGACCGCATCATACGTGATGCGATCACATGGTGCAAGTAGCTACTCTGCAGTAGCTGTCTAGGCCAACTCGCACGATAGCTCGCACTGTGTAATCAAGGCATTAGGTCAACGCAAATTAGTCATTATCATCAAAAATAAAGTCTAGTTTGTTTTTAAACCCTCGGTTATAAGCATTGTAACCATTCCAGGATACTCGGTTCCTTATATATCATGACCGATTTTCAAATTCGGTATTTTTATGAAAGATACACATTCTGCTTTGTTGTGTTTTTCAAACATTTCCGACGCCACACAACATACTACTTCACTAACCATTTTATCAAAAATATTATAAAATCACTAAACATTCCTGATATGAATGAAATCATCTTCAAATCGACTACTGGACATGAATGACAATGAGCCCAAAAAGTCGCGTAATGATGGTATCTGCGAGGCACATAGCGAGTGCGGATTCATAGCAATCCGCCTCGTTAGCGTTTTTCGATTTAAATTTGATGGGAAAATTTAATGAGGCCCGGCGCGTATTAGGAAGTCGATCGCAATTAGTGACGAATACGCAGCGCGAGTATGTATCTTTCGATTCTAAATGAACGAATACTCGTTCACTTTGTTCTAATCTAATGCATAATATGCCCTGGAGGCATACGCACGGCTAGGTGGCGAATTCTATTAGCCAAGCTAACCGATACCTAAAAGCACATTAGATCTTCACGTTTAATAATCTTTAAGTTGTGTTTGTTGTTTTAGCACAAATTCAGTGAACGCGGATTCTATTTTCACTTTTTTTTTTGGTGCATTTCATTTTCATTTCGCGAGGACGACGTCATCAAAATTGAAAATTTGAAATTTTACTTAGATTAGTGAAGAAGTGCTCTGTGAAACGTGCAAAAAATTTCAACGTGTGCCTCGTGAAATTATTATCGGAGAGTCTCTATTGTGTCGAATATGTGGAACAATCTGGCCGATAGGGTTACTCGAGCATGGGATACTAAAGTAAATAGACGTGAGTGTTTTACGGAATTCAAATTATGTTTTTTGATAAGTGCAAATGGATTTATCCAGCAATCATTTATGACCAGTTCGTGCATGTGCATACATATAGATTCGGATAAAAGAGAAAAGTTCAGTAGAACGACTTAAGATTGCATTTTGTCGTTTTATTCTTTATGTAGTATGTGCAATATATCTCGTATAGTTACAGTGTACCGATGGCCTCTTTAAATGGTGAATTTATCTCTTCCCATAGTCACTTCAAGCTCACTTACCTGTTTTTCATGGTTACCAACAGTTCCACATTTGTTTGCTTCCGGAAGTAGAATAAATCCAGTTGTTGTAGCAATTGCAATAGGTAATAATATTATGTGGTATTCGTCTTTTATTGAATCTTCCCAACATTCCATTCCAGTTTTCAAACAATATTATTGGGACGCTCCTTAAAATTTGACAATGATGTAAGAGTGTACAGTACACTCAGAAAAATGGACCTAGTAAACTTAAAAGTTGTTGTACCATTATTTTAATTGGACGGCCATTTACCATATTTCTTCACAAAAGTAAAAAGATGAAATAATTAATATAACTGGATGAATCCTATTGAGATATTTTGTATGGAATGAAATCTGTCCCAGAAATCTAATGGGACATCAGATTACATTTTAATCAGTTTGTCCCATTAAATTAACAAGATCTGATATGATTAACTAATAATAGGATGGATCCCATTAAAACAAATACAAAACTAATAAAATCAACTATATCGATCAGAAAAATGCATCCCGTAAAGTTAATATTTTCTGTCTTATAAATTTAACAGGGCGGCAAAAGACAAGACTACTTCCGAAAATAGACCAGCTGCTTTGTGTTATATAACGCCCTATTGCATTAATGGTATAGGCCTTTTAATTGAATTTCAAGCATATAGATGTATTTTGCAAGATAACCAACATCATGCTCCGTAGCCGAGATCGTTCAGTTGTCTCCCCGTGACTTAAGTTTAAGTTAAGTAAGGTAAGTTTTAAAGAGTACTACCAAATCGGATGTTCAATACTCGGCCTTGAGAAAAAACTGTCGCCCATGCTTGATAACATCAATAATCTAGGCATCCATGAGTTCTGGGAGGAGCTCAAAGACAGCATCAAGGGGGTCGCAGAAGAGGTCGTGGGCTATAAAGGCCGGCGCAGACGAGCAGACTGGTTCGACGACGAATGCAGGGCCTCGATTGAGGCGAAATATCAAGCCTATCGCCAATACACACAACGCGCATCCCGAGCCAAGAAAGAAAGATACAACGAACTTCGGCGAGTATCTAATACAGTGGTTCTCAACCTTTTGGATCCCGTGCCCCCCTTGAGCAGGTTACAAATCCTGACGCCCCCCCCCCCCTAAAAATCGAAATGTAATGTACCGATTTACGGTGAATAGGAAAGAAAATAATTTGTTTTCTAACTTAGGGAAGTTTTTTTCCGTTACCTCCTTTCATGGTGTAATATCTACATACTATGCTCATGTCATAAAATAAAAAATACAAGCGACACTGATTAGAAATTATATAATTATATTAAACGCACGCAGTATTATAACATATTTAAATTTTTGAATTCATTATCCATACCCATACATATTTGTTAACTGTTTTGAAAAATGAAGCACTTAAGTCCATTGTTCAATGCGACCTTCGATGTTGAATTTTTTTTACTAAATCGGATATTCGAGGTGCAATATTTGTCACGGCAATTCTCATATCAGCAGCAGCATCAAGTCTATTCCGTTGTTTGTTTTTTATTAAGAGAAGAGAGCAGAAAATCCTTGCTCGCATAAGTATGTCGTCGAAAAGGGCACCAAAAATTTAACCGCAACATTTTGAAAGTTTTTATATGATCTCCCACTTTTAATCCAGAGCTCTTCCAAAACTCGTGCTTCATAACTATCATTCACCGTTCTATCATTTTGCAAATCGATAGCTTCCTCCTGCAGCTCATCAGGTAGTTCTTCTACGTTAGAAGTAAACGGATTGCGTACCATGTTTTTTATTAGTATTATGTCACTTCTTTCTTTGGGAAAATATTTTGAAAACTCGGATGCGAGAATCTGAAGATGTTGCGGCCAATTCCTTATCTGAAACTAATTTCGCCAAGTTCACGAAAGATGCAAAATGACCCATTGAAACCTTTTTTTATCCATAAATTGATTTTTTTGACAAAGGCCTGGATTCTATCCTCGTTTTAAAAAATATTGCTGTTGTAATTTTTCCCGAACCTTGCAAACTGAGGTTGAGCTCATTTAGATGGTCGAAAATATATGCGAGGTACGCTAATCCCAGGAAATTATGTTCGGAATGAAATGTTGAAAGTAAAGGACTTTTTTTCTTGTCGTTGTCATAATGAATAAAATACCCGAGTCCAATTTATTTGAAGCATACATGGAAGCACATCGTCTACACACCACGAGCGGAACCACCAAAATCATAAAATAATATAAAATATAAAAAAAAAATATAACTAACTAAATAAAATAATAGTCTGGCTGGTCTAGCGGTTAGTGCGCGCAACTTCGGTGCACAGGGTCATGATTTCGAATCTCACCGTGGATCATGGTGTTTTTCGTGCTCACGAGCTTGTGACGGACTATGATCTCACTCAGATGTTAAACGAGTACCCATTAATGGGGATAAATAACACTGCTGAGCGTGATGCTGATCTCATTATCTCAACAAAAAGCAGATAAGATCTTGGAAATAGGATGTCACTAACACATCCTGCGGCCTTAGTCCAATGCTGGATTGTTGCGCCTGTTATTTATTTATTTAAATAAAATAAAAGACCAAAGAAACATAAATTAATATAGTTAAAATAAATGAAATTACCTGGAAACTAAATGTACATATTTATCACCTATGTAAATATCAAGGCAATCGAGCAGACGGCTCTACTGTTTTTAATATATGAATGGTAATTGTAATGAAAGAAAAATTGTACAAATAACACACTTATCTATCTATCTATCTATCCATTAACCCATTAGTGCATGCAGTTCCCTGGCGACATTTTTTGACTATATTTTCATCAAAATGTGAATTTCCTTTGGCGCCCCCCTTGGAAGGCCGTGATGCCCCCCTTGGGGGGCGCGCCCCACCGGTTGAGAATCTCTGATCTAATAGGTTAATTAGACGTAAGAAACGCAAACATTTTGACGAGCAGTTACAGCAAATAAACAAAAGATTAGCCAGTAAGGACAAGGATGGTAACATCGAAAGCGTCAACAAACGATGGGCCTCGCATTTCGAAGAGCTCCTCAATGCACCATCAACATCCCCCGCGAAGCCAGCTCTTGAGCAGTTAGCCGAACCAGGCCCTCCCGCTCTACCCCCAACAGTAGAGGAGGTGAGTCTTGCCATACAATCGCTTCAAAATAATAAAGCTCCCGGCGCTGACGAGATCCCAGAACTGCTGAAGCATGGTGGAATGTGCCTGACCAACGCTGTACATGTGCTACTGCTGAAAATATGGAACGATGAGGTAATCCCCGAAGATTGGGGCAAAAGCATAATCTGCCCAATCCACAAAAAGGGTGACAAGCTAAAGTGTGAGAATTACAGGGGCATATCATTAGTTTGTGCGGCCTATAAGATATTATCGAAAATTCTTGAAAAGAGAATTAATCCGTACACAGAACGAATCATTGGCGAGTATCAAGGCGGCTTCAGACCTGGTCGTTCAACGACCGATCAGCTTTTCACAGTGAAGCTACTACTCTGGGAATATAACATCGACGTATACCAAATATTTGTCGACTTCAAGCAGGCATACGACAGTATCGATCGAAGTGTACTGTACAACATTATGCTGAGTTTTGGTATACCGGCAAAGTTAGTGCGACTCACAAGGATGACGATGACTAATACCGTCTCGCAGGTCAAAGTGCAGAACCGACTCACTGACCTATTTGAAACTCGTACTGGACTCAAGCAGGGCGACGGGCTGGCGCCGACGCTCTTCAACCTGGCTTTGGAGTATGTAATTCGAGCCTTGAATATGGACAGCAGCGGAACACTACTCATCAAGTCGACTCAATTAGTAGCGTACGCCGACGATATCAACATCATGTCTCGAAGGTTGGGTGATGCAGAAAGCCTTCTGCATAACCTCAATAACGCCGCAAAGGAAGTTGGACTACATATCAACGAAAGCAAAACAAAGGCCATGATGCAATCGATAACAAGGACGCCAGCAAATTCAAGCATCACAGTGGGGCACCTTAGTATCGAGTATGTAGACAACTTCAACTATCTGGGTTGTAACTTATCAAAGGAGGCCAACGAAACCGACGAAATTAAGCGACCGATACAACTAGCCAATAAGACATATTTCTCGGTCCTCCCTATAATTAATTCGAAACTTGCGCACAGGAACACGAAGCTCCGCGTGTACAAAACGATCATCCGACCCGTGCTATGTTATGGCTTCGAAACATGGACCCTTACCCAAGCCTCCGAAATTTTGCTAGACCGATTCGAACGAAAGGTCCTTCGGCGAATTTTCGGGGCCGTTCGTACAACCATGAGTTGTATCAGCTGTACGATGAGCTGGAAGTATCGAAAATCGTGAAGCTTCAACGTCTGCAATGGGCGGGGCATGTACAACGGATGGACGATAATCGCATGCCAAAGAAAGTGATGAACGCACAACGAATTGACGGAGCGAGGTTGCGTGGACGACCGAGAGCTCGCTGGGAGAACTCCGTAGGTGAAAACGCCCACCAGCTGCTGGGCTTCCGAAACTGGAGGACAAGGTCACGTAACCGCGACAATTGGAGATCAACGATTCAGGCGGCCAAGTCCCGACACGTCGGGCTATCGTGCCACATTGATGATGATGAATACTCGGCCTGGCCAAATATCGTGATTCTTAAAAAAAATCCACAATGACGTAGCGTGGATGGTGAAATAATATGGTACTTATAAAAAAAATAGTTCAATCAGATTACGAGTGAAAGTAATGTTTTCTATATTACTAAAGTAATCTGATTTTTCCAATTGACTAAAAATAATGGGACAAAATGATTAGTTTAATGGGATTTCCCATTGAAATTTTCCTGAGTGTACATACATATCCAGTAGATTTATTCTTGTAATTGTTACTGCATAAAGAACATGGGCAATAAATAGCCAACTTTCTCCTCAATTGGGTTTTTTTTTTAATTTTTTAGATATCTTTAATGTTTATAGCAGATTAAAACGACACCGAGGGTGATTTCAGGCTCAGCCGAAATTGGAATATCCATCACATTTGAATGAAATTCAATCTTCTTTTGGGCTAATAATTTCTACCGCAGCCCTATGACGTAGTGTTCCGATTCCATCCGTTTCAAAGTATGCTTAACTAGGAACACACTTGGGCGAAGTTTGGTTAAGATTGGTTCATACGGAACAATTTTTCTTAGAAGAACATAAGTTTGGGGTGTTTGACGCCATGGTCCGATTCCATTCGTTGCATTATATATACAGCGTACACTAAAAAGAAACTGGCAAACAAAATTTCAGTGCGATAGCTTCAATGGACGGACTAGTTTACACATAAACAGAGAGACAGACGGACATCGCTCAATCGATTTCTCTCATCACACTCATCAGGAATGTACATTATATACTTTTTATAGTCGGAGGGGCTTTCTTCTACGTGCGTTGCAAACTTCATTACAAAGTTAATATACCCTCTCATATAGCGATGGGTATAAAACTATCAAACCATGTTTAGTATGTATTCTCATTCCATGCAGACTATTCCAGCGCTACGTTAGAAAAAGTACTCGAAGTTTATTAGGCTGATACAACACGACATGAACATAGGAATAAATGGATTATTACCGTTTTTCTTCTTATCTGTTTTAGATCCTTACTGGATATACAGTGTGTCCCATAAGTCAACGTCAACCCGAATGTGGATGATAGCGCAAATAGTGCCCACTACAAAAAAAACTTATATCAAATTGGCTAATAAGCACTATCTGAAAAACCATTACGGAATAGTATTGATCGGCTGCAAATCGTTAGCTCGTATTTGCTCGGCACTTAAAAAAATGTGAGCTATCCTATTTATTTAATTATAGTAAGTTGAACTTTCGGAGTATCAAGTTGGCTCAGCATGTTCAAAACAGATCGTATGGGTATAAATCTGGTATCAATAGAAAGGGAATGATAGCTATATTCATTTTCTGAAATTGAGCGAACAAAAAACGCGACTATTCATTCGTTATTAACGATTATCTATTCGGTTCGGGTCCTGACTACGGCCACCAGACGGCCAAGCGGACCTTTTCGTAGACTCGAATCAGAGTGTGTTTCAATTATAGCTTGAATTGGAAAACATTGTGATTCGAGTCTACGAAAAGAGGTCAGCCAGACTACAGTCTCAGCAGAAAATGTTGCGTAGTGCCTGGAATCAAACTAGCATTTTTACGCCTTCAGGCATTGTAAAGTTCAGCGATTTTATTTACCACATCGGTAAGAATTTTTTTTACCATAATCATCGACCAGGGGGGATCAAGCTTCCCACCATGCCCCTCTGGCTACGCCCATGGAAGCGATATATTATCATCGGAATTCCGAAAGATGACGCCGATGCTTGTTTTACTATTTGTTTTACTATGGCTGACTTCAGCTTTAATAAAAACATAATTTATTTCGCGACCCACATTCAAGGTTTTACATCATCTACATAGGAACTTCTTAATACCCCGCACCCTGGCTCCATCATGTTCATTCCCTACATGTTCAGTGGGTAGGTTACATAACCTCTGGTTAATATGGCGGTGGAAAAAAGTTCCAACCGCTAAAATACTCCAGCTTTCTGTTGAAGGAAAACGTCTTTTGTCGTTAAATGATGTCTCGTCGCAATGTAAAAAGGTGTTCCAAAAAAGGATACTTCAAGTTTGTCAGATATAACATATAGCCAGAACAAGTAAAATTAACTTAGCTCGTCTGCCCACCTTTAACAATTGTGGACGATACGTTTTAAGATGCCGATAACGAAGAGCCAAATGTGCTGAAATCTTATTACAGTCATTATTGGATGTTTCGTGGGTGTCGAAACCTATGCGGCCCGGAATAAGAGGGGGTCTCATTTCATCTAATGAGACTCCTGTGTTTATTTGTGGACAACTGGCCAAAAAGAGAGCAGGTTTTATAACCACCTACTGAGAGGCCAAAACGTAATCACTTGTCATTCAGACAGGAAAACAACAGTATTCTAAATTATGCTGTCCTCAAAGAACGCGATCAACATGACACACCTGAAAGATAGACAAGTTTTAAGGGCTATATCTCGGGCCTGTTATTCCTACAGAACTACGGACTTTTTTATAGCCTTCGCTCGTAGAGTGTAAGGGTATATTAACTTTGTCATGAAGTTTGTAACGCATTGAAGGAAGCATCTCCGACTATAAAAAATATGTATGTATATATGTACAGGGTGTTCCATTCATGTAATATACAAGGGGACCCCTCTATTTTTAACCGTTACCATGTAATAGCATTTTTTGTCACACCTCGCGCTCGCCCGTTACCAAGTTCGTATCTTCCAAGATATACCCGTTCAAACTTTAAAGAAAATTTTAAAATTGGTTTTTCATCAAAAATTCAAATAATAAAAACGTATACAATTTTAAAATTTCTTTAAAGTTTGAACGGCTGTATGTCAGAAGATACGAGCAACTTCGTAACGGGCGAGGTGTCATTTTATTGGAAATTTTGTGTAGTTTCAGAAAGTGAAGTCATATATCGGATGAAATGGTTGATGATGTGGCAAATTTTGATTTAGTTTGGCAAGTCGGACATTTTGACAAAAAATTATATTACATTGTAACGGTTAACAATAGAGAGTCCCGTTGTACATTAACTTTCCCAAAATGAGCCACACTACCTATCATTAAAATATCCTCCACCATGAATGGGACACTCTGTATCATGATCAGCATGAGTCAATTGGGTGGTGCAAGAAGACTAATGTCGCGATAAAAACGATGGTCAGTCCGAATCTTGTCAGAGCCTTTCAGCAGTATGACCATTCGAGGCTTTCTCCACGAAAGCACCTCCATGACGTTTCTCTAACCCCTCGGACAAGATTCTTGCAGGATTTTTTCTAGAATTGGAAGAAGACCAACGCCGCGATAGAAACGATGGTTAATCCGAATACTGTCAGAGCCTTTCAGCAGTATGACCATTCGAGTCTCTCTTCACAGAAGCATTCGCTCAATAAGCAGCTGATATAGTCCGAAACGGCCTGCCAGATGAGCTTACCCATTTGGCTGGTCACTCCATCTAATCTTGGTATTTTTCTGCTTCTCAGCCGGGCTATACTGCTATCGACTTCCGCCATGGAATCTTATTAACGAGCAACATCGGAGGGCAATTTTGTAGAAGTTAGTATGCTGCTTTAGTAAAATAAAAAAAAAGGCAAGAACAGGTTTAGATTATCCTTTAGACATATTCTCATGGAGGCGTTACGCTTAAATATGTTTTTCGCTGTCAACTAAACTTTAGGTCTAGAATAAGTTAAAGATGTTTCCGATGGTTGCCAACTGAAGAGTTTAATAATCCCATGCATTCACTCTCTGCTGCCTAGGTTGAATGTTGGACCTTTGCGACGGTTAGTTATTTATGTATCTTATTCGAGTTAACGTCCGCCCTAGTTTATTAATTGGTGTTGCAAATGTAAATTTTCCAAATAATAAATAATAATTAAACAACTTACCTCAACAGGACAAAACATGCATCACTCTCACGCTGAAGACGATGATGATCCAAACGATGAAATAAATGCCGCAAAAGTATCGAAATTTCTCCACGATAATCCCGACTATCTGGAACAGTATATTATGAATGAAGTCGAACTCGAACAGCTTGAAAGATGGATGATACGCCGAACGCAACGTGCTAATAAGAAACAGCCACATCTAAACCAAAACAGAAACGGACGCAAAACAAGTCTATCACGTTGGAAATTTTGTGTGCATGCCGACAAGCGGCAAATGTTGCAGGAACTGACAAACTCCCTGCAAAAACGTCCAACAAAAGCTCATGTTCTATGGGAACTGGCCAATTGTATATCATCGGCCACCAATGCAACCGGTTTCAATCTGTACTTGATCGATGGCGATCCGGACACGTTATCTCTCTACACGGAAAAGGATCAATCGACACCGACAATGCAACGCGTTAAGACGGGCTTTTGGATACCGAAATTTGTAGCAAGGAGTCGCGAACCGGTGCGTGTGTCAAAAGGTGATATCGATTCCAGATTTCCTCAGGGAATTGTCAGATCGGTAAGTTGGTAGTTAGGACGAGGTGTGAGATCACATGTGATTCGTTTTTACATTTTTAGAAAGACGTTGAACATATCCTGTGTCAGGCTGTGGTTCAGCCCGACAATACAGTGATTGCAATCATCGAACTCTACAGAGACAAGAACGGCTATCCGTTTCACGAAGAAGATGAAGAGATCTCCTGCAGCTATCTCGTTTGGGGTGGTATTGCCCTGCACTACGCACATCTCTTCCTCAGCATGAACAAGCAAAAAAAGCTGAACGACTTCCTTCTGGCTGTGGTCAAGTATTCTGATTTTATGTGCGCTAACTAATCCCGATAAACTCATCATTTCATTAAAATCTTATTTAGATCAATTTTTCAAGATATGGTCAGCATGGATACGCTAGTAATGAAAGTCATGAATTTCGCTCAGCGCCTGGTCGACGCTGATCGCGCGTCCCTATTTCTAGTCGACTCAAAAACCAAAGAGCTCTATGCCACGATATTTGATGTCGGGGTGGAGGATTCAAAGAGAAGTTCGCGCGAAAAACGTGAAGCTTTGTCGTCGGCAAAATCGAACAATGAAATTAGATTCCCCCTTGGTACCGGGATAGCCGGTCAAGTTGCAATGAGTGGTGAGATTTTAAATATAACGGACGCGTATGCCGATCCCCGATTCAATCGTGCCGTTGATCAGCAAACGGGCTACAAGACAGAGACGATTCTGTGTATGCCGATCTTTATACGAGGTGCAGTGATAGGTGTGGTTGAAATGATCAATAAGCGAACCGGCTTTTTTACCAAAGAGGATGAAGAGGCATTCGAAACGTTTGCAATATATTGTGGACTGGCCTTGCATCATGCCAAGTTGTATGATAAAATCAAACGATCAGAGCAAAAGTACAAAGTGGCTTTGGAGGTGTTGAGCTATCACGGCACGAGCACTGAGGACGAGGCTAATGAATTGTTGGAAGCCGGACTGCCGGAAACAATTGTCAGCATCGATACGTATCGATTCAATTCGTTCGAAATATGTGATTTGGAGAAGGTCAAGTGCACGACTTATATGTTTATAGATTTGTTCGGTTTGAAGAAGTTCGACGTGAAGACTTTGATGCGATTTTCGTTGACTATCAAGAAGAACTACCGACGGGTGCCGTATCATAATTGGACGCATGGATTTTCAGTGGCAAATACAATGTATTCCATTCTCAAGAAGACATCGGAAGTGTTTAGACCTGTAGAGGTGAATTATATTTAAATGCGATACGACATTCTTCCTAACTACCCAATATTTTAAAATGTGACTATTTTCAGAAATTGGCTCTATTCATCGGCTCGCTTTGTCACGATCTGGATCATAGAGGCAAAAACAATAAATTCATGCTAGACACTGAGTCTCCATTGGCTGCAATTTATACCACTTCAACAATGGAACATCATCACTTCAATCAAACTGTCACAATATTGCAGCAGGTATGACATTTTATTCTGTCTCTCATTCAAATGCTGGTAAGGTGTTGATTCTTTACAGGAAGGTCACAATATTTTCGCCAAGCTGAACGGACACGAATACAAACAAGCGCTTGGCTTAATAAAGCACTGCATTTTGGCAACAGATCTTGCACTCTTCTTTCCCAACAAGGCGAAACTTAACAACCTGATTGTCGAAGAGAAATTCTCGTGGAGCATAATGGAACATCGACTGTTGTTACAGGCCATCGCAATGACGGCCAGTGATCTGTCGGCTTCGGCAAAGCCGTGGGATGTTCAAATTCGCACAGTAAAAGTCATATTCGAGGAATTCTATCAGCAAGGCGATGATGAACGGGCAGCTGGACGAACGCCAATACCCATGATGGATCGACATCAGCCCGGTCAACAGGCTTTGTCACAAGTTGGTTTTCTAAAGGACATTTGTATACCGTGCTATTCGCTACTGTATCGACTAGTTCCCGAGACCAAAGAATTATTGGATTTGTGTCAATCGAATTTGGATCGATGGGAGCAGATAGCCGCGGGGAAATCTGAAATATAAAAATGTCTGAAATATTTTGTCATAGATGATAAATGTAATTGAGAACACAGTGACTTTAGTTTTAGATGAAAATTTCACTTTTGCATAAATAATAAAGCAATAATAATAAAGAATGAATTTACACATTATTTAACACTAAATAGAAGAGCGCACATCACGTAATGCAAAGTGAAGCTAAATCGATGTATTCCCACCATTAATCTGATATAGATTAACTAAACTAACTTAAATACTGCTCTTTAGACACCTAGTTTGACTAATTCTCAGCTCTTGCCTTAATCGCTCGCTTTTGCATCACCCAAAAGTATAGGGAGGGACACATAAATCTTAGCCAATATGCAATTTTCGCCGATGTTTGTGCAAATATGACGTCCTTCTCCCCGCGTAGTGTAGCTCGTAGTATATCTCGGGCCATTTTATCAGGACTGCAACCAGATTGTGTTGTACTGTCCATAACTGAAAGAAGATGAAAGCGTGGTAAAAAAAAATAAGTACATACTCCTCCAATTGTTGTGCTAATTTAGCCTTAAACTGGACTGTTTATTAGGAAGAAATTACTAAATCCGGCCGGCCGGATGTTTAGTCGGAATTGATTTCATGGCTAAAATTGTTTAATGGAAGGGAGGATTTCCCTCAGTAACAAAGGGGTAAGACCAGTGGGCACAGTGGGAAAAGCTTGACTGAAGTTGGAGCTAATGTCACTCTGGTCCTTTAAGAATTTTGTAATGTTGGGATTGGATATTACAACCCCAATCCAGCTTAAAATTTAAGAATTTTGTTCTTACTGCGCGTCTTTCGTATACTGCTGCAGCATGATGAGCATATGCCATCATATTCTCTAGGATCAAGGTGAAGCCCGAGAATTTTAGGATTAGTTAAAATAAATGCTATGAAGCTGCTTTAAAATCTGTGCCTATCGTTGAGGTTTTACCCGACGGTCCTCGTCGAAGACCGTTGCTGTTTGTGACATCAATCAGTGCCCCTCGAGCAGTGCAAGGTAACAATTTGTCTTACCAAGTTTAAAGTTTGGCGTTTACATACTGCTAGATGCGAGGCTTTTCTACCACTTCTGCATACCACAACTCCACGCCGTGTAAAACCACAGACCGCATGATACTCCCCTCTGGGGGGGGGCCTACTTCATGTGTCGGTTGAGGGGAATAGCACACCCCGTGCTAACAGATATGGGGCCTCTGCTCCAGACTCGCAGTGGATCTCCGCCACTGTTGCAGTTGCAGTGTAGGCGCATTGCACACCCACATAGGACTGATGACCTAACTATTCGGGGGAGCGAGACAGTCATTTCCCGAAGGTCCCACTGGAATCGACGCAATGTCTTTGAGCCAGTACCCCCACTGGCTCCACAGGGAGGATGGATAGCCGAACAAGCCGCCATTTCCTCTCACGTCGCTAACCTGCCGAACGTACTCGTAGGTAGTTATCTCAAGATACGCTGTTTTTCACCTAGATTGCCATCTAGACAGGACACACTTCTCAAGGAAGCTAATGATTTCTCGGCGGGATCTCCCAGAGACTCTCTCGGGGTATATCAAATCACTAGAAAGTGCTTCGTATATAAACGTCGTAGAATCTCCAGGTCAGGAGGGGCACTCATCAGGACCTGCAGAGCCACGTGTTACACACTCGGAGGCACGTTGACACGTTTCGCAAAACTCCCTATCACTAACGGTAAGGGCGTAGTCCAGAGCTACGGATCCATATGTTGCACAGGCAACAAACAAGGATTCTTGTGGGCTGCACCCCTACCCAAGCCCCAATTCTTCCTAATTATACGTGTCAACTTACAAATACTTACAAATATCCACAAACTTTTCCGTAACAGCCGTGAAGTGGAACCTGAAGTGTATCCTCTCCCCCATTGTTATGTCCAAGTGTAAGAGTAGCAGATGAATTGCTGAACATAATTCACTTTAATGTGTAAAAAAGATTTATATTCGAAAGTTGGATACCAACTAGCCGGTTCGTATCTTGTTCCACACTCGGTGATCTATGTTACTCGTCTTGTAGCAGAACGGTGAGGTCGTCATCGCCCTCGTACTCGGTCCATAGCTTCATTCTGTCTGCGCTTATATTTATAGTAACCTTCCCGCCTCCGTTTTCGCCAACCTTCTGGACGTCATAACGATCAAATACCTTGATTGAAGTAATCTGATAGGGACCAAGGAACTTCGGTTTGATCTTCAGTCCTGTACCAAACTGCACTCCCTCTATCGCAACCAGGTCCCCAACTTTGCAGATGGTAGCTTTCTTTCGTTTCTTGTTGAAATTTTTCGAATTTTCACCCTGCATCTTCGCTATAGCCTCTTTCGCCTGATTGCGTAATTCTGCTCGAACTTCGTCATACTGTTGAGATATATAAATAAATAAATAAAATCCCCATGAGCCATATGTCCTTTCCAGAATTCATCTTAGTACCGACCATTAATTCAAATGGTGCCAGCTCTCTGAATGTTTTTTTTTTTTTAATTTTCGGACCATTCATCAGGTTTATCAATAGTACTTCGTAACCATTTCCCCTAGATACACCAGTAATTACAAGATGCAACTCAATATTGTGGTCGCTGCAGCACTTCTTGAAATTTTGAGATATTAACGCTCCTCCTCGGTCGGATTAATTAAATGAAGAGGGTAACCACACGGCTCAGTAATTACCTCCATCTTCTGCAGGACTTCATCGCACGCAAGTATTTTTGTCGGGAAAATCCAACAAAATTTTGTAAACCCATCAATAACCGCCAGAATACAACGACAACCTTTCTTCATGTCTTGCATAGGCCCCAAAAGGTCGAGTGGTACAAAAAGCCGTCTGCTTTGTTCAATGCGACGATCCAGATCAGTGATATATACATATATGTAAACTCTTGCAGCATATCCTTCATTTTCTGCATACGAAAATGCCCTTTTTCGTAGACTTCTGGCCGATTTCATTAATTTATGGAACCACAAACAAACTGTTATTATTTAAAATTTTACATAAAATATCATGATGCATTTCGTTACTATGTTGTGTCTCGCTCAATCGTTTGAAAAAGTCGTCATTTTTAATCATCATAACAACCGGATTGTGGCTTAAGGCATCGACATGTCGTATGCCCGTTCCAGCATGGTGCTCTACTTCAAAATCGAACTCTTCAAGCAGCTTAACCCATCTGGCAACCCGCGTCGCCAAATCCTTCTTTTCCAAGGTGCATTTAAACCATTAACAATCTGTGACAATTTTGAAGCGCTGTCCAATCAGGTATATCCTAAATTTCTTCAAGCTTCGACAACAGCCAATACCTCAAGTTCGTAGGATACATCAAGTTGTCTTCCTCGTCCCTCTGAAGAAGAGCAGCTCCGTATCTTTGCTGGCGTCAGTATGCAACTCCGTAGGAACACCATATTTGAGGATCTTCAGAACAGGATTTGTTGTCAACGCATTTTTCAAATAGTGTAGCTCGAGTTAGTTGCCGCAATTTTCATATTTATGGGCAATTCTTTTGGTTGTGTCGGTGAATATTCGGAGATGATATTTTTAACTTCAGAATGTACATTCGTATTGTACACGTCTGTGCTAAGCTTCTTGCAACGCTTTCGTATTGATTGGCATAAGAAAACATTTCGTTGGGTTGGATGCATCCATCGTTTTTTACTAACTGCCTCCACGTTTACTTTGGTAATTGTGATTCTTAGAAAAAGCATAGTAACCCATGCCATGCGTTAGTCCAGAATGGCTATGTGATCACACAACCCATATGTGTTTGACTCCAAATTTATTACACTACACTCCACGAAATAATTCAAACGTCAAAATATTGTCGATGCAATTATTAACCCTTCTGTCGTCGCCTACGAGCTATTATGCCTAAGGTGTAGCTGAATTTTCTGTGAAATCAATCTTAATTTTTGAAGAGGTCTAATTTTGGATCTTGAAACAGTTTACATACTATGTCTTACGATGATGCGCCGTTTTTTCGTTTCTTTAGACATAGTTTACATTTCGCCGAACGTTTGATCGCATTTGTGGCCGTCGGTCCCTTTGAAATATACACTGCGCGACAAATGCTTAGGTTCACACATATTTCCTTCCAGGAAACGGTAAAAAAAAAGTTTACCGGTTCAAGAAATGTTATTTTCGAAACTATTAAATATCACAAATAAAATGGATGGACTGAGGCCCTACAGGACATTCTCCTTAAATTACAGTAATTGATTTCATTCAAAGAGCCTTTTTTCACTGCGACAATTGCTTAGGTTCAGGGACGATTTTATCGTTATACTTAATGTTTTCGCTGAAAAATATTTCAGAAAAGTGTCAAGCAGGAGAAATACAAAAAAACAAGAGCATTTTTTGTTATTTAATAGTGTGTATTTCCGCCATTTTTATTTATAATTTTATAAAGCCTTCAAGGTAGGGAATTGTGTAAAGAATGCAGCACGGATAGCGGTATTTTAGACCGAGCTGTCATAATTCCACGAATTAACTCTTTTTTAGGGCTTTACTGTTTACCACTACTGTAAACCTCCCGAACATGCCACCCCCAAATGTTTTCTAATGTGTTAATGTCAGGGGAGTTGGTCACCCGGTCTAACAAAGTCACATTTTCCTCCAAAATAAACGATTTAACTACCCTCGCTGTATGAATTGGGGCAAGATCATGTTGCAATATCCAAGGGTCGCCTTCGTCCATGACATTTATCTTAGGGATATCCTCTTCTAAGAGCGGTTTATAAGATGAACTCGTTTGGCGACCTCGTAGGATGACCAAGACGATAGTTCCATGATATGATATGGCTCCCCATACCATAACGGAACCTATTCGGGAGTGATGGCGTGACAGGTACATAGGTTCCTTCCTAATATCATGATAATAGTAAGAGAACCCATCTGGACCGTCCACCCAAAACCGTTTTTCATCCGTAAATATTACCTCTCCATTGCGATGTCCAGTTCATGAATCTTGAGGCGAATTCCAGGCGCTGTAGGCGATGCTGCGGGGTTAAGGCTGGTTTTTCTTTAACCATAAACGTTTCAAACAAGAAGAAGATCTAAGAACTCGTTGGATGGTCCTCACAATTGTTGATAACCCCAAATTCTCCCCATGCTTACGCTCAGTAAAGGACGAATTCGAGGGTTATCTTAAGAGACGTCGCCGTAATGCACCGGAAATCGCTTTTTTTTCTGCCTCCTGCGTATCGTCGGCCATAATTTTCACTATCTCGTATAAAATTACTTGCAACGTTCGAGCTCCGCTGAATCCATATTGCCATTTGTCCGTTTGAATATCCTTCTTGCTTTAGTATGGAAATTGTCGCCTTTTCCTCGGCAGAAAGTTGCTTGCCTTTTGACATTATCCACTATACGACTCACAAAGTATAACGCGAAAAAAATGTTCACAGAAACACTTCTCACCAGGACGAGATAACTCTTTAAAGTAAGTGAACCTATACAATTGTCGCAGTGGAAATTGCGATTTTCATTTTAAAAAATTCCGTTAGCTATGCGAGTTGCTTGATAGAGTTGCAATATTTATTAAAATAACCGTTAATTGAGAGAGCATTATTTAAAAATTATTTCTGATCAGAGTACATAGAAATTATACAATTTTAAAGGAAAATATCCATGAACCTAAGCATTTGTCGCGCAGTGTATATGGAAAGGGGTGGAAAATATTGTTGAACGATATTTTTCATCAAGATATAGTACCAATGGTCTGTCTGGATCTATACGCCAACAGAAGGGTTAAATATCACGTTGGCATTTTAAGAGAGTAATAAATATTACGCGGATTTTATATTCTCAATTGTAAACAACAAATTGACGGTTGAATAAAATTTCCACGGACGTATGACGATCCCAGACGCTCTAGCGCAGCACGCTATTTACCTTCCACAAGCAAAATTTTCAGGAGAGGACAAAAACTGTTGCATTAGGTTGACTGGTTGCAAACGATATACCAATAGGTCAGCTTCTGACTATGTTAAACATTTTACACGATAAGTCGCCAGTAAGGATTATATTAGCATGAAACGTATGTGGGTAGTGGGTAGTAAACTTAAATATGTACTCAGCTTCCGGTTAAGCTAAGTATTTTCATGGTAATAACTCATACGCTAAGTATTTTCATGGTTCTATGACTGTCACGCTCTGTGGCTCACTTGGTTGAGTCGCACTCTACGATGCTAGTAATGTAGAGGTCCGGAGATCGAATTTCGGCGTGTTCCAGGAAAAATATAGTGCTTGCAACATTATATACACTCCGATATATGCAGTGTAACGTTTACTCTAAGTAACCTATAAACGGCTGAGTGAACGCACCATGCCCCATAAGGGGTTACGGTACAGAAAAGAATGGCACGGACGACGTTGATTTAGTCAATGCGTATAGTGATCGTATCTAGGGCACAGCACATCCATGGACCAGGATTTTTTTCGATGCCGGCATGCATAAGTAGAATTTGGAACCGGCCTGGTTCCGGGATATAGACCCAATCGCTGTAGGAACCATTCATTTTTTTCGCTGGCGAAACGTCAAAAACCGGTGGGGAGACATTTGTGCAAATTCGATTTCAAGATCATCAAAGTGTTGACAGTATTTGTATGGATTTCACGTGAAATGCCGATGTTAGTACCACGTAGGAGGCACAAATCTAATAAAATGGAATGGAAAATTCTGTTTTTAAAGAAATTTAACTAGTTCCGTGCTCAAATATGCTGAAATACGAGAGTCCAAAATAACGAAATTGGTTTTTTTTTAATGTTACGAATTCAATGTTGCATAATTACGAACTTGATCTTCCAAAGTTATGAACTTGACAGAGAAATGCTATAACTCGATTGTCTGTACCGCCTTAAATTAAAAAACAACTTACCACCGTGTTTATCACCACTTCCGGTCAATGCATTCATCGAAAGGGCTGTTTTTATATATCCCGGACTGACGCATAGAACTTTTATACCACTGTCAGCTACTTCTGCTCTTAACGAATCAGCAAAAGCCTGCATTGCATGTTTCGATGCGGAATAGGATGACCTATACGGAAGAGCGAATTTCCCCTGAACGCTACTTATGAATATAATTTGTCCTTCTTTACGTTTCAGCATTGATGGAAGCGCAGCTGAAATTAGACAATTAGTTCAAATTTTTAGAAACTGTTCAATGATCAATGTAGAAATTCGTACATAAAGTCAATGGGGGTAAAAAACCGTTTGAAATTGAAATATTTACCTTTCGTAAGTGCAACTGATCCAAAATAATTCACCGACATGATTTTCATATCGACATCAAGACTTGTAGATAGAGCATCCGAACGAACACTCAAGCCACCATTGTTAATCAATATGTCAATGCATCCATGAATTTCCAGAACCTTTTCAACACAACCCGGCAAACTATTCAAATCAGCTAAGTCCAATGGCAATATAACTGGCGGATGTGTAGGATCTGTCTGTGAAGAACAAAACTCCATTACAATTGATGATTAGACACAATCCACAGTTTAACTTACTGAATGGAATTCCAATAGTTCTTTCCGAACTCTTTGCAACTCATCTTCTCGACGAGCTGCCAAAACAACTTTACATCCGGCACGATAGAAGACATGCGCCAGAGCCTCGCCCAAGCCGGAGCTGGCTCCAGTTATTAAAACTACCTATTGAAAAGCAATCAAGAAGTTATTTACTGAAATAAATTTATTACATGGTTCAATTTTACCTTTGAGGGTAAAGTATTTTTTAGCTGACGTTCCTTAAGTCGCGACCACACTCTCAAGAAAACGTAGGGAATCGAAATTGGTGCAAAAATACTGCATAAAATCCACCACACAAAGTTATTCTGATTGACATCGTTTCCAGTTCTTTCTTCAAATTTAGATCTGTTCATCTATGAATGAATTGTAAAAAATTTAACAATTATAAAATTAGTAAACGTTCATGGTTTGATAAAAAATGATATTATTTAAACGATTCCTGGCGTGGGGTAAAACGGAGTTACAGCTGAAGTGTAAAGTTTGACCCCCTCTCTTTTATGTTTTCTCAATCGAACACTGCTATCAGCGTTCGGAAGTTACAAGTGTAATATTGGATGATCAATATTTAACGAACACTTTCTTTAAATCAAGAGCTCCTTCCTGAAATTCGGCACACTATTGTAGCAGCACAGCAATTTCCTATATAATTACATATTATTCCACTAGGAATAATCAGAAGGCCATCTCAGGGAAGGGTCTAAGGAGGTCTATTTCATTCCGAGGAAGCAAATACGCAGGGGCTTAGAATGAGTTTTGAAACGAATAGCATATCATTCCCGAGAAAGTCGGGCCAAATTTGAAGGAATCGTACTGAAAAGAAGTTATTTCTAGAAGTCCTTCTCCAATCATTCCAAGGTATTCCCCACAAATACCTTCTCCGAATGAGTTCCTTCCGCGGGAGATAAAAAGAAGGCATAATTTTCATTCTTATAAGGTCTTTTGAAGGCCTTTCTAGAATTTTTTCAGTCGGTTAAGGCCTTTGACACACTCTGTAGCTCACTTGGTTGAGTCGCACTCTACGATGCTAGTAATCTAGAGGCTCCGGACCTCACGAATCTCGGCGTGGTCCACGAAATATATAGTGCTTGCAACATTATGAAACTCTATATGTGCTGAGTGAACGCACCATACCCCACAAGGGGTTACGGTGCAGAGAAGAAGAAGGCATTTTCAGAAATTCATTCGGAACTACTGAAAGGAAGTCCTTTCTTTCCCGCGGAAGCAAAACCGATTTGCTACATGGATGACGTTACGCAATTTAAATGCATTGTGCCGCTGCTGCTGTTGTCGCATCCATTTATTCAAGCATTACTTCAGATTTTTTCCTACCGGGAACTTAACATTTGTCTTCATAAAGGAGTATTAATCCTTCTCGAACACTGAAAGTGATTTGAATTGGCCTGGCTCTGACTATTGAGGGTAGAAACTTTGGCGATTATGCCGATCGAACTGACTTCTTCTTCTGTTACTCGTTACCGTTCTGGCGGTAATTTATCAATCTATTTCTACATTCTATAGACAGCCTCTATCTTGCGTGGTATCTTGGCCGAGACCAATGCGTTGTCCTGCAATCTTGCAAGGTTGGCCGTGTTTATACTTCAAATGATAGCCGAAATTTGGCGGAATTTTAATCACTATTTTACGCCTCATTCCATTTTTAACTGATCTAACCCGCAATCTTTGTCAATGCTCTTTGTCCCATCGCAATAAAAAGTCTAAAGTCCAATGTTTTTCAGACCTCAACAAACAGTTCTTACGATTATTTTTTGGAAACACAAATACTCACTTTTTCCGCAGGGTTTTCGGTATGGCCAATAACACTAGACTAACAAAACTTTAAACCTTTAAAAATGATTTTTGGATTTAAAACCGACAAATCGCGTGAAATCTCCAACCTTTTAGAAAATTTGTAAACAATTTAGTGACAGCCAAAACCATCTTTATACAAAGCCCGGAAGCAGAACACGTTCATATACTTAAGCGCCAAATCATAGGCCTGTTCAGATCGAAAATTAACATTGCGGTAAAGGCAAATCGGGTTGGGTCGCGACAAACTTTACACGAAAAGTATTGGTTCCCGGTCGATTTTCGTCGCGAAAAGTGGAATGTGTCGTGAATTAAAGTGTCTAGAATGCAGTGAAAGAACAAAATCCCGACAAAAAGTGAATTTTCTACATGTTTTCGCGATTTTTATCAGAGCAGACACGGTTTTTTTACATGCGCTGTGCTTGTGTTAGTGCATCGTGCAACGTATATACGACATGTTCATAGGCTCGTTTTGTGTGCATGTATTGCTGCTTCCCGGCTTCTAGTGAAGGTGGTTTTGGTGACAGCTGATTGTCAGTGGTTGGTTGTTGAATGAACGCCGTTCAATCTCATGTTCATCTTTCGTTTCAACTTTAAATCAATCATTTATCGCAATGCAGACCTTTTAAACAGCCTAGACTGTCAATTTTGGGAAAAGTCGTTACAAATTGACCAGCAGTTAAATAGTTAGTAACGTTTTGCAAAGCCACTTAACAATAAATATAAAATGAATATTTGTAGTCTTTTTTCTTCCTGAATATACATTCTCTTATAAATATAAAATTACGGAGAAACACCCATCTAAAGACAAGCTAATATTTTGTCGATTTTTACCCCTTTAAAACGCCTTTAAAGGCCCGAAGATCGCATTTTTCTGTTTCATATGAAAATTTTCGACTTTGGGGGTTCCAATAGTCGATGAAGAACGCATCCAGACCCACATTTTGCTGAAACTTCCAGGGTCCTAGCTATCACCGTTTCGGAGATACAGCCATCTAAAGACAAGCTAATATTTTGTCGATTTTTACCCCTTTAAAACGCCTTGCTGAAACTGCCAGGGTCCTAGCTATCACCGTTTCGGAGATACAGCCATCTAAAGACAAGCTAATATTTTGTCGATTTTTACCCCTTAAAACGCCTTTAAAGGCCCGAAGATCGCATTTTTCTGTTTCATATGAAAATTTTCGACTTTGGGGGTTCCAAAAGTCGATGAAGAGGGCATCCAGACCTACATTTTGCTGAAACTTCCAGGGTCCTAGCTATCACCGTTTCGGAGATACAGCCATCTAAAGACAAGCTAATATTTTGTCGATTTTTACCCCTTTAAAACGCCTTTAAAGGCCTCAAAATCGCATTTTTCTGTTTCATATGAAATTTTTCGACTTTGGGGGTTCCAAAAGTCGATGAAGAGGGCATCCAGACCCACATTTTGCTGAAACTACCAGGGTCCTAGCTATCACCGTTTCGGAGATACAGCCATCTAAAGACAAGCTAATATTTTGTCGATTTTTACCCCTTTAAAACGCCTTTAAAGGCATCAAAATCGCGTTTTTCTGTTTCATATGAAAATTTTCGACTTTGGGGGTTCCAAAAGTCGATGAAGAACGCATCCAGACCCACATTTTGCTGAAACTTCCAGGGTCCTAGCTATCACCGTTTCGGAGATACAGCCATCTAAAGACAAGCTAATATTTTGTCGATTTTTACCCCTTTAAAACGCCTTTAAAGGCATCAAAATCGCGTTTTTCTGTTTCATATGAAAATTTTCGACTTTGGGGGTTCCAAAAGTCGATGAAGAACGCATCCAGACCCACATTTTGCTGAAACTTCCAGGGTCCTAGCTATCACCGTTTCGGAGATACAGCCATCTAAAGACAAGCTAATATTTTGTCGATTTTTACCCCTTTAAAACGCCTTTAAAGGCATCAAAATCGCGTTTTTCTGTTTCATATGAAAATTTTCGACTTTGGGGGTTCCAAAAGTCGATGAAGAACGCATCCAGACCCACATTTTGCTGAAACTTCCAGGGTCCTAGCTATCACCGTTTCGGAGATACACCCATCTAAAGACAAGCTAATATTTTGTCGATTTTTACCCCTTTAAAACGCCTTTAAAGGCCTCAAAATCGCATTTTTCTGTTTCAAAAGTCGATGAAGAGGCCATCCAGACCCACATTTTGCTGAAACTTCCAGGGTCCTAGCTATCACCGTTTCGGAGATACAGCCATCTAAAGACAAGCTAATATTTTGTCGATTTTTACCCCTTTAAAACGCCTTGAAAGGCCCGAAAATCGCATTTTTCTGTTTCATATGAAAATTTTCGACTTTGGGGGTTCCAAAAGTCGATGAAGAACGCATCCAGACCCACATTTTGCTGAAACTTCCAGGGTCCTAGCTATCACCGTTTCGGAGATATAGCCATCTAAAGACAAGCTAATATTTTGTCGATTTTTACCCCTTTAAAACGCCTTTAAAGGCCCGAAGATCGCATTTTTCTGTTTCATATGAAAATTTTCGACTTTGGGGGTTCCAAAAGTCGATGAAGAACGCATCCAGACCCACATTTTGCTGAAACTGCCAGGGTCCTAGCTATCACCGTTTCGGAGATACAGCCATCTAAAGACAAGCTAATATTTTGTCGATTTTTACCCCTTAAAACGCCTTTAAAGGCCCGAAGATCGCATTTTTCTGTTTCATATGAAAATTTTCGACTTTGGGGGTTCCAAAAGTCGATGAAGAGGGCATCCAGACCTACATTTTGCTGAAACTTCCAGGGTCCTAGCTATCACCGTTTCGGAGATACAGCCATCTAAAGACAAGCTAATATTTTGTCGATTTTTACCCCTTTAAAACGCCTTTAAAGGCCTCAAAATCGCATTTTTCTGTTTCATATGAAATTTTTCGACTTTGGGGGTTCCAAAAGTCGATGAAGAGGGCATCCAGACCCACATTTTGCTGAAACTACCAGGGTCCTAGCTATCACCGTTTCGGAGATACAGCCATCTAAAGACAAGCTAATATTTTGTCGATTTTTACCCCTTTAAAACGCCTTTAAAGGCATCAAAATCGCGTTTTTCTGTTTCATATGAAAATTTTCGACTTTGGGGGTTCCAAAAGTCGATGAAGAACGCATCCAGACCCACATTTTGCTGAAACTTCCAGGGTCCTAGCTATCACCGTTTCGGAGATACAGCCATCTAAAGACAAGCTAATATTTTGTCGATTTTTACCCCTTTAAAACGCCTTTAAAGGCATCAAAATCGCGTTTTTCTGTTTCATATGAAAATTTTCGACTTTGGGGGTTCCAAAAGTCGATGAAGAACGCATCCAGACCCACATTTTGCTGAAACTTCCAGGGTCCTAGCTATCACCGTTTCGGAGATACAGCCATCTAAAGACAAGCTAATATTTTGTCGATTTTTACCCCTTTAAAACGCCTTTAAAGGCATCAAAATCGCGTTTTTCTGTTTCATATGAAAATTTTCGACTTTGGGGGTTCCAAAAGTCGATGAAGAACGCATCCAGACCCACATTTTGCTGAAACTTCCAGGGTCCTAGCTATCACCGTTTCGGAGATACACCCATCTAAAGACAAGCTAATATTTTGTCGATTTTTACCCCTTTAAAACGCCTTTAAAGGCCTCAAAATCGCATTTTTCTGTTTCAAAAGTCGATGAAGAGGCCATCCAGACCCACATTTTGCTGAAACTTCCAGGGTCCTAGCTATCACCGTTTCGGAGATACAGCCATCTAAAGACAAGCTAATATTTTGTCGATTTTTACCCCTTTAAAACGCCTTGAAAGGCCCGAAAATCGCATTTTTCTGTTTCATATGAAAATTTTCGACTTTGGGGGTTCCAAAAGTCGATGAAGAACGCATCCAGACCCACATTTTGCTGAAACTTCCAGGGTCCTAGCTATCACCGTTTCGGAGATACAGCCATCTAAAGACAAGCTAATATTTTGTCGATTTTTACCCCTTTAAAACGCCTTTAAAGGCATCAAAATCGCATTTTTCTGTTTCATATGAAATTTTTCGACTTTGGGGGTTCCAAAAGTCGATGAAGAGGCCATCCAGACCCACATTTTGCTGAAACTTCCAGGGTCCTAGCTATCACCGTTTCGGAGATACAGCCATCTAAAGACAAGCTAATATTTTGTCGATTTTTACCCCTTTAAAACGCCTTTAAAGGCCCGAAGATCGCATTTTTCTGTTTCATATGAAAATTTTCGACTTTGGGGGTTCCAAAAGTCGATGAAGAACGCATCCAGACCCACATTTTGCTGAAACTGCCAGGGTCCTAGCTATCACCGTTTCGGAGATACAGCCATCTAAAGACAAGCTAATATTTTGTCGATTTTTACCCCTTTAAAACGCCTTTAAAGGCATCAAAATCGCGTTTTTCTGTTTCATATGAAAATTTTCGACTTTGGGGGTTCCAAAAGTCGATGAAGAACGCATCCAGACCCACATTTTGCTGAAACTTCCAGGGTCCTAGCTATCACCGTTTCGGAGATACAGCCATCTAAAGACAAGCTAATATTTTGTCGATTTTTACCCCTTTAAAACGCCTTTAAAGGCATCAAAATCGCGTTTTTCTGTTTCATATGAAAATTTTCGACTTTGGGGGTTCCAAAAGTCGATGAAGAACGCATCCAGACCCACATTTTGCTGAAACTTCCAGGGTCCTAGCTATCACCGTTTCGGAGATACAGCCATCTAAAGACAAGCTAATATTTTGTCGATTTTTACCCCTTTAAAACGCCTTTAAAGGCATCAAAATCGCGTTTTTCTGTTTCATATGAAAATTTTCGACTTTGGGGGTTCCAAAAGTCGATGAAGAACGCATCCAGACCCACATTTTGCTGAAACTGCCAGGGTCCTAGCTATCACCGTTTCGGAGATACAGCCATCTAAAGACAAGCTAATATTTTGTCGATTTTTACCCCTTTAAAACGCCTTTAAAGGCATCAAAATCGCATTTTTCTGTTTCATATGAAAATTTTCGACTTTGGGGGTTCCAAAAGTCGATGAAGAACGCATCCAGACCCACATTTTGCTGAAACTTCCAGGGTCCTAGCTATCACCGTTTCGGAGATACAGCCATCTAAAGACAAGCTAATATTTTGTCGATTTTTACCCCTTTAAAACGCCTTTAAAGGCATCAAAATCGCGTTTTTCTGTTTCATATGAAAATTTTCGACTTTGGGGGTTCCAAAAGTCGATGAAGAACGCATCCAGACCCACATTTTGCTGAAACTTCCAGGGTCCTAGCTATCACCGTTTCGGAGATACAGCCATCTAAAGACAAGCTAATATTTTGTCGATTTTTACCCCTTTAAAACGCCTTTAAAGGCATCAAAATCGCGTTTTTCTGTTTCATATGAAATTTTTCGACTTTGGGGGTTCCAAAAGTCGATGAAGAGGGCATCCAGACCCACATTTTGCTGAAACTTCCAGGGTCCTAGCTATCACCGTTTCGGAGATACAGCCATCTAAAGACAAGCTAATATTTTGTCGATTTTTACCCCTTTAAAACGCCTTGAAAGGCCCGAAAATCGCATTTTTCTGTTTCATATGAAAATTTTCGACTTTGGGGGTTCCAAAAGTCGATGAAGAACGCATCCAGACCCACATTTTGCTGAAACTTCCAGGGTCCTAGCTATCACCGTTTCGGAGATATAGCCATCTAAAGACAAGCTAATATTTTGTCGATTTTTACCCCTTTAAAACGCCTTTAAAGGCCCGAAGATCGCATTTTTCTGTTTCATATGAAAATTTTCGACTTTGGGGGTTCCAAAAGTCGTTGAAGAGGGCATCCAGACCTACATTTTGCTGAAACTTCCAGGGTCCTAGCTATCACCGTTTCGGAGATACAGCCATCTAAAGACAAGCTAATATTTTGTCGATTTTTACCCCTTTAAAACGCCTTTAAAGGCCTCAAAATCGCATTTTTCTGTTTCATATGAAATTTTTCGACTTTGGGGGTTCCAAAAGTCGATGAAGAGGGCATCCAGACCCACATTTTGCTGAAACTACCAGGGTCCTAGCTATCACCGTTTCGGAGATACAGCCATCTAAAGACAAGCTAATATTTTGTCGATTTTTACCCCTTTAAAACGCCTTTAAAGGCATCAAAATCGCGTTTTTCTGTTTCATATGAAAATTTTCGACTTTGGGGGTTCCAAAAGTCGATGAAGAACGCATCCAGACCCACATTTTGCTGAAACTTCCAGGGTCCTAGCTATCACCGTTTCGGAGATACAGCCATCTAAAGACAAGCTAATATTTTGTCGATTTTTACCCCTTTAAAACGCCTTTAAAGGCCTCAAAATCGCATTTTTCTGTTTCATATGAAATTTTTCGACTTTGGGGGTTCCAAAAGTCGATGAAGAGGGCATCCAGACCCACATTTTGCTGAAACTACCAGGGTCCTAGCTGTCACCGTTTCGGAGATACAGCCATCTAAAGACAAGCTAATATTTTGTCGATTTTTACCCCTTTAAAACGCCTTTAAAGGCATCAAAATCGCGTTTTTCTGTTTCATATGAAAATTTTCGACTTTGGGGGTTCCAAAAGTCGATGAAGAACGCATCCAGACCCACATTTTGCTGAAACTTCCAGGGTCCTAGCTATCACCGTTTCGGAGATACAGCCATCTAAAGACAAGCTAATATTTTGTCGATTTTTACCCCTTTAAAACGCCTTTAAAGGCCTCAAAATCGCATTTTTCTGTTTCAAAAGTCGATGAAGAGGCCATCCAGACCCACATTTTGCTGAAACTTCCAGGGTCCTAGCTATCACCGTTTCGGAGATACAGCCATCTAAAGACAAGCTAATATTTTGTCGATTTTTACCCCTTTAAAACGCCTTGAAAGGCCCGAAAATCGCATTTTTCTGTTTCATATGAAAATTTTCGACTTTGGGGGTTCCAAAAGTCGATGAAGAACGCATCCAGACCCACATTTTGCTGAAACTTCCAGGGTCCTAGCTATCACCGTTTCGGAGATACAGCCATCTAAAGACAAGCTAATATTTTGTCGATTTTTACCCCTTTAAAACGCCTTTAAAGGCATCAAAATCGCATTTTTCTGTTTCATATGAAATTTTTCGACTTTGGGGGTTCCAAAAGTCGATGAAGAGGCCATCCAGACCCACATTTTGCTGAAACTTCCAGGGTCCTAGCTATCACCGTTTCGGAGATACAGCCATCTAAAGACAAGCTAATATTTTGTCGATTTTTACCCCTTTAAAACGCCTTTAAAGGCCCGAAGATCGCATTTTTCTGTTTCATATGAAAATTTTCGACTTTGGGGGTTCCAAAAGTCGATGAAGAACGCATCCAGACCCACATTTTGCTGAAACTGCCAGGGTCCTAGCTATCACCGTTTCGGAGATACAGCCATCTAAAGACAAGCTAATATTTTGTCGATTTTTACCCCTTTAAAACGCCTTTAAAGGCATCAAAATCGCATTTTTCTGTTTCATATGAAAATTTTCGACTTTGGGGGTTCCAAAAGTCGATGAAGAACGCATCCAGACCCACATTTTGCTGAAACTTCCAGGGTCCTAGCTATCACCGTTTCGGAGATACAGCCATCTAAAGACAAGCTAATATTTTGTCGATTTTTACCCCTTAAAACGCCTTTAAAGGCCCGAAGATCGCATTTTTCTGTTTCATATGAAAATTTTCGACTTTGGGGGTTCCAAAAGTCGATGAAGAGGGCATCCAGACCTACATTTTGCTGAAACTTCCAGGGTCCTAGCTATCACCGTTTCGGAGATACAGCCATCTAAAGACAAGCTAATATTTTGTCGATTTTTACCCCTTTAAAACGCCTTTAAAGGCCTCAAAATCGCATTTTTCTGTTTCATATGAAATTTTTCGACTTTGCGGGTTCCAAAAGTCGATGAAGAGGGCATCCAGACCCACATTTTGCTGAAACTACCAGGGTCCTAGCTATCACCGTTTCGGAGATACAGCCATCTAAAGACAAGCTAATATTTTGTCGATTTTTACCCCTTTAAAACGCCTTTAAAGGCATCAAAATCGCGTTTTTCTGTTTCATATGAAAATTTTCGACTTTGGGGGTTCCAAAAGTCGATGAAGAACGCATCCAGACCCACATTTTGCTGAAACTTCCAGGGTCCTAGCTATCACCGTTTCGGAGATACAGCCATCTAAAGACAAGCTAATATTTTGTCGATTTTTACCCCTTTAAAACGCCTTTAAAGGCCCGAAAATCGCATTTTTCTGTTTCATATGAAAATTTTCGACTTTGGGGGTTCCAAAAGTCGATGAAGAGGGCATCCAGACCTACATTTTGCTGAAACTTCCAGGGTCCTAGCTATCACCGTTTCGGAGATACAGCCATCTAAAGACAAGCTAATATTTTGTCGATTTTTACCCCTTTAAAACGCCTTTAAAGGCCCGAAAATCGCATTTTTCTGTTTCTTATGAAAATTTTCGACTTTGGGGGTTCCAAAAGTCGATGAAGAACGCATCCAGACCCACATTTTGCTGAAACTTCCAGGGTCCTAGCTATCACCGTTTCGGAGATTCAGCCATCTAAAGACAAGCTAATATTTTGTCGATTTTTACCCCTTTAAAACGCCTTTAAAGGCCTCAAAATCGAATTTTTCTGTTTCATATGAAAATTTTCGACTTTGGGGGTTCCAAAAGTCGATGAAGAGGGCATCCAGACCTACATTTTGCTGAAACTTCCAGGGTCCTAGCTGTCACCGTTTCGGAGATACAGCCATCTAAAGACAAGCTAATATTTTGTCGATTTTTACCCCTTTAAAACGCCTTTAAAGGCCCGAAAATCGCATGTTTCTGTTTCATATGAAAATTTTCGACTTTGGGGGTTCCAAAAGTCGATGAAGAACGCATCCAGACCCACATTTTGCTGAAACTTCCAGGGTCCTAGCTATCACCGTTTCGGAGATACAGCCATCTAAAGACAAGCTAATATTTTGTCGATTTTTACCCCTTTAAAACGCCTTTAAAGGCATCAAAATCGCGTTTTTCTGTTTCATATGAAAATTTTCGACTTTGGGGGTTCCAAAAGTCGATGAAGAACGCATCCAGACCCACATTTTGCTGAAACTTCCAGGGTCCTAGCTATCACCGTTTCGGAGATACAGCCATCTAAAGACAAGCTAATATTTTGTCGATTTTTACCCCTTTAAAACGCCTTTAAAGGCCCGAAAATCGCATTTTTCTGTTTCATATGAAAATTTTCGACTTTGGGGGTTCCAAAAGTCGATGAAGAGGGCATCCAGACCTACATTTTGCTGAAACTTCCAGGGTCCTAGCTATCACCGTTTCGGAGATACAGGCATCTAAAGACAAGCTAATATTTTGTCGATTTTTACCCCTTTAAAACGCCTTTAAAGGCCCGAAAATCGCATTTTTCTGTTTCTTATGAAAATTTTCGACTTTGGGGGTTCCAAAAGTCGATGAAGAACGCATCCAGACCCACATTTTGCTGAAACTTCCAGGGTCCTAGCTATCACCGTTTCGGAGATTCAGCCATCTAAAGACAAGCTAATATTTTGTCGATTTTTACCCCTTTAAAACGCCTTTAAAGGCCCGAAAATCGCATTTTTCTGTTTCTTATGAAAATTTTCGACTTTGGGGGTTCCAAAAGTCGATGAAGAACGCATCCAGACCCACATTTTGCTGAAACTTCCAGGGTCCTAGCTATCACCGTTTCGGAGATTCAGCCATCTAAAGACAAGCTAATATTTTGTCGATTTTTACCCCTTTAAAACGCCTTTAAAGGCATCAAAATCGCGTTTTTCTGTTTCATATGAAAATTTTCGACTTTGGGGGTTCCAAAAGTCGATGAAGAACGCATCCAGACCCACATTTTGCTGAAACTTCCAGGGTCCTAGCTATCACCGTTTCGGAGATACAGCCATCTAAAGACAAGCTAATATTTTGTCGATTTTTACCCCTTTAAAACGCCTTTAAAGGCATCAAAATCGCGTTTTTCTGTTTCATATGAAAATTTTCGACTTTGGGGGTTCCAAAAGTCGATGAAGAACGCATCCAGACCCACATTTTGCTGAAACTTCCAGGGTCCTAGCTATCACCGTTTCGGAGATACAGCCATCTAAAGACAAGCTAATATTTTGTCGATTTTTACCCCTTTAAAACGCCTTTAAAGGCCCGAAAATCGCATTTTTCTGTTTCATATGAAAATTTTCGACTTTGGGGGTTCCAAAAGTCGATGAAGAGGGCATCCAGACCTACATTTTGCTGAAACTTCCAGGGTCCTAGCTATCACCGTTTCGGAGATACAGCCATCTAAAGACAAGCTAATATTTTGTCGATTTTTACCCCTTTAAAACGCCTTTAAAGGCCCGAAAATCGCATTTTTCTGTTTCTTATGAAAATTTTCGACTTTGGGGGTTCCAAAAGTCGATGAAGAACGCATCCAGACCCACATTTTGCTGAAACTTCCAGGGTCCTAGCTATCACCGTTTCGGAGATACAGCCATCTAAAGACAAGCTAATATTTTGTCGATTTTTACCCCTTTAAAACGCCTTTAAACGCCCGAAAATCGCATTTTTCTGTTTCATATGAAAATTTTCGACTTTGGGGGTTCCAAAAGTCGATGAAGAGGGCATCCAGACCTACATTTTGCTGAAACTTCCAGGGTCCTAGCTATCACCGTTTCGGAGATACAGCCATCTAAAGACAAGCTAATATTTTGTCGATTTTTACCCCTTTAAAACGCCTTTAAAGGCATCAAAATCGCGTTTTTCTGTTTCATATGAAAATTTTCGACTTTGGGGGTTCCAAAAGTCGATGAAGAACGCATCCAGACCCACATTTTGCTGAAAATTCCAGGGTCCTAGCTATCACCGTTTCGGAGATACAGCCATCTAAAGACAAGCTAATATTTTGTCGATTTTTACCCCTTTAAAACGCCTTTAAAGGCCCGAAAATCGCATTTTTCTGTTTCATATGAAAATTTTCGACTTTGGGGGTTCCAAAAGTCGATGAAGAGGGCATCCAGACCTACATTTTGCTGAAACTTCCAGGGTCCTAGCTATCACCGTTTCGGAGATACAGCCATCTAAAGACAAGCTAATATTTTGTCGATTTTTACCCCTTTAAAACGCCTTTAAAGGCCCGAAAATCGCATTTTTCTGTTTCTTATGAAAATTTTCGACTTTGGGGGTTCCAAAAGTCGATGAAGAACGCATCCAGACCCACATTTTGCTGAAACTTCCAGGGTCCTAGCTATCACCGTTTCGGAGATTCAGCCATCTAAAGACAAGCTAATATTTTGTCGATTTTTACCCCTTTAAAACGCCTTTAAAGGCCCGAAAATCGCATTTTTCTGTTTCTTATGAAAATTTTCGACTTTGGGGGTTCCAAAAGTCGATGAAGAACGCATCCAGACCCACATTTTGCTGAAACTTCCAGGGTCCTAGCTATCACCGTTTCGGAGATTCAGCCATCTAAAGACAAGCTAATATTTTGTCGATTTTTACCCCTTTAAAACGCCTTTAAAGGCATCAAAATCGCGTTTTTCTGTTTCATATGAAAATTTTCGACTTTGGGGGTTCCAAAAGTCGATGAAGAACGCATCCAGACCCACATTTTGCTGAAACTTCCAGGGTCCTAGCTATCACCGTTTCGGAGATACAGCCATCTAAAGACAAGCTAATATTTTGTCGATTTTTACCCCTTTAAAACGCCTTTAAAGGCATCAAAATCGCGTTTTTCTGTTTCATATGAAAATTTTCGACTTTGGGGGTTCCAAAAGTCGATGAAGAACGCATCCAGACCCACATTTTGCTGAAACTTCCAGGGTCCTAGCTATCACCGTTTCGGAGATTCAGCCATCTAAAGACAAGCTAATATTTTGTCGATTTTTACCCCTTTAAAACGCCTTTAAAGGCCCGAAAATCGCATTTTTCTGTTTCTTATGAAAATTTTCGACTTTGGGGGTTCCAAAAGTCGATGAAGAACGCATCCAGACCCACATTTTGCTGAAACTTCCAGGGTCCTAGCTATCACCGTTTCGGAGATTCAGCCATCTAAAGACAAGCTAATATTTTGTCGATTTTTACCCCTTTAAAACGCCTTTAAAGGCATCAAAATCGCGTTTTTCTGTTTCATATGAAAATTTTCGACTTTGGGGGTTCCAAAAGTCGATGAAGAACGCATCCAGACCCACATTTTGCTGAAACTTCCAGGGTCCTAGCTATCACCGTTTCGGAGATTCAGCCATCTAAAGACAAGCTAATATTTTGTCGATTTTTACCCCTTTAAAACGCCTTTAAAGGCCCGAAAATCGCATTTTTCTGTTTCTTATGAAAATTTTCGACTTTGGGGGTTCCAAAAGTCGATGAAGAACGCATCCAGACCCACATTTTGCTGAAACTTCCAGGGTCCTAGCTATCACCGTTTCGGAGATTCAGCCATCTAAAGACAAGCTAATATTTTGTCGATTTTTACCCCTTTAAAACGCCTTTAAAGGCATCAAAATCGCGTTTTTCTGTTTCATATGAAAATTTTCGACTTTGGGGGTTCCAAAAGTCGATGAAGAACGCATCCAGACCCACATTTTGCTGAAACTTCCAGGGTCCTAGCTATCACCGTTTCGGAGATACAGCCATCTAAAGACAAGCTAATATTTTGTCGATTTTTACCCCTTTAAAACGCCTTTAAAGGCCCGAAAATCGCATTTTTCTGTTTCATATGAAAATTTTCGACTTTGGGGGTTCCAAAAGTCGATGAAGAGGGCATCCAGACCTACATTTTGCTGAAACTTCCAGGGTCCTAGCTATCACCGTTTCGGAGATACAGCCATCTAAAGACAAGCTAATATTTTGTCGATTTTTACCCCTTTAAAACGCCTTTAAAGGCCCGAAAATCGCATTTTTCTGTTTCTTATGAAAATTTTCGACTTTGGGGGTTCCAAAAGTCGATGAAGAACGCATCCAGACCCACATTTTGCTGAAACTTCCAGGGTCCTAGCTATCACCGTTTCGGAGATACAGCCATCTAAAGACAAGCTAATATTTTGTCGATTTTTACCCCTTTAAAACGCCTTTAAAGGCCCGAAAATCGCATTTTTCTGTTTCATATGAAAATTTTCGACTTTGGGGGTTCCAAAAGTCGATGAAGAACGCATCCAGACCCACATTTTGCTGAAACTTCCAGGGTCCTAGCTATCACCGTTTCGGAGATACAGCCATCTAAAGACAAGCTAATATTTTGTCGATTTTTACCCCTTTAAAACGCCTTTAAAGGCATCAAAATCGCGTTTTTCTGTTTCATATGAAAATTTTCGACTTTGGGGGTTCCAAAAGTCGATGAAGAACGCATCCAGACCCACATTTTGCTGAAACTTCCAGGGTCCTAGCTATCACCGTTTCGGAGATACAGCCATCTAAAGACAAGCTAATATTTTGTCGATTTTTACCCCTTTAAAACGCCTTTACAGGCCCGAAAATCGCATTTTTCTGTTTCTTATGAAAATTTTCGACTTTGGGGGTTCCAAAAGTCGATGAAGAACGCATCCAGACCCACATTTTGCTGAAACTTCCAGGGTCCTAGCTATCACCGTTTCGGAGATACAGCCATCTAAAGACAAGCTAATATTTTGTCGATTTTTACCCCTTTAAAACGCCTTTAAAGGCCCGAAAATCGCATTTTTCTGTTTCATATGAAAATTTTCGACTTTGGGGGTTCCAAAAGTCGATGAAGAGGGCATCCAGACCTACATTTTGCTGAAACTTCCAGGGTCCTAGCTATCACCGTTTCGGAGATACAGCCATCTAAAGACAAGCTAATATTTTGTCGATTTTTACCCCTTTAAAACGCCTTTAAAGGCCCGAAAATCGCATTTTTCTGTTTCTTATGAAAATTTTCGACTTTGGGGGTTCCAAAAGTCGATGAAGAACGCATCCAGACCCACATTTTGCTGAAACTTCCAGGGTCCTAGCTATCACCGTTTCGGAGATTCAGCCATCTAAAGACAAGCTAATATTTTGTCGATTTTTACCCCTTTAAAACGCCTTTAAAGGCCCGAAAATCGCATTTTTCTGTTTCTTATGAAAATTTTCGACTTTGGGGGTTCCAAAAGTCGATGAAGAACGCATCCAGACCCACATTTTGCTGAAACTTCCAGGGTCCTAGCTATCACCGTTTCGGAGATTCAGCCATCTAAAGACAAGCTAATATTTTGTCGATTTTTACCCCTTTAAAACGCCTTTAAAGGCATCAAAATCGCGTTTTTCTGTTTCATATGAAAATTTTCGACTTTGGGGGTTCCAAAAGTCGATGAAGAACGCATCCAGACCCACATTTTGCTGAAACTTCCAGGGTCCTAGCTATCACCGTTTCGGAGATACAGCCATCTAAAGACAAGCTAATATTTTGTCGATTTTTACCCCTTTAAAACGCCTTTAAAGGCATCAAAATCGCGTTTTTCTGTTTCATATGAAAATTTTCGACTTTGGGGGTTCCAAAAGTCGATGAAGAACGCATCCAGACCCACATTTTGCTGAAACTTCCAGGGTCCTAGCTATCACCGTTTCGGAGATACAGCCATCTAAAGACAAGCTAATATTTTGTCGATTTTTACCCCTTTAAAACGCCTTTAAAGGCCCGAAAATCGCATTTTTCTGTTTCATATGAAAATTTTCGACTTTAGGGGTTCCAAAAGTCGATGAAGAGGGCATCCAGACCTACATTTTGCTGAAACTTCCAGGGTCCTAGCTATCACCGTTTCGGAGATACAGCCATCTAAAGACAAGCTAATATTTTGTCGATTTTTACCCCTTTAAAACGCCTTTAAAGGCCTCAAAATCGAATTTTTCTGTTTCATATGAAAATTTTCGACTTTGGGGGTTCCAAAAGTCGATGAAGAGGGCATCCAGACCTACATTTTGCTGAAACTTCCAGGGTCCTAGCTGTCACCGTTTCGGAGATACAGCCATCTAAAGACAAGCTAATATTTTGTCGATTTTTACCCCTTTAAAACGCCTTTAACCCTCATCCAGCGGGATAGGTACAGGTGTACCTTTTTCGTTTTTAAAACACCGTAACTTTTTTGCTATGGGTCCGATCGGTCTGGAATTTTCTGACATCTCTACGATTTTTGTTTAAAATATGTAATCCAAATTTCAGAAATGTATGACCACCCATCCCCAAGTTAGGGAGCAAAATTAATCTTACACCCTTTAACGGCGGCAAAGGTACATTTGTACCTTCATATATTTTGTATGAAAGAAAATTTACAAAAGACGAAAATGAAATATTTTTGGTGAATGCTCATGCTTAGAGAGACTTATTATAGCATCAATAAGTTGAGAATCGGGTGATGTACAAAAGTATTTGATTTACTATTTTTCTCATTGATCGGTTTCACCGCTGTTTGTAGCTTATTTTGAATTTGTATTAATCAAAAACACTTTTTCCTTACTACAATTTATTTTTATTTTTGCAAATATATATTTCGAATGCAACTTGCATTCTTCTTCAGTGCGAGTGTTTCTGAAGTTTAGATGGCTTGTACATGGTAATTTATTATCAGAATGTTTTGTTATCACTACCTGGTTAAAAGGTAAAAAAAAAAAAAAAGGGGTTTTCTAAAAAGTTAATCCTGTTTAGCGCACCTGCGCGGCTAGTTTAATGATTCGTGATGGGCAATTTCCTTCGTCGTCGTTGAGGCGGTTACTACCTGGTATCTTCATGATCTCCAAGCTTTCCCATGCATCCAGTCTAGAGGGTTTATTGACTTTACGTAATATCTCGATATCCTCCCAGCTTATGACGTGTCCTTCGTTTACAATGTGGGATGCGACCGCTGATTTAATTGTTGTGTTGCTTCTTCGTGCTGCTGCTTCTGCCTCTTTCTCGTGCTCGTTGAATCTCGTCCGGATGAGCCTCTTCGTTTGTCCTACGTATTCCTTGTTACAATCCTTGCACGCTATTTTGTAAATTCCGCTCAGCTCGTCTTTCTTGAGTGGGTCCTTTTCGCTACCTAAAAGAGATTTTAAGCGGGTATTAGCAGTAGATCCTACAATCTGTATATTAAATTTTTTGAGGCGATTTTTTATCTGGTAGAGAAGGTTGGAAGTTGGAACGCTAATGCGAGTTGGTGTGTTGTCCTCAATTTGTGTGTTGAAAAAGGTAGAGTATTGCTTTCTTTCGGTTTGTTTCTGCTTTCGGTAAATCAGTTTCTTGATTGTATCCTCACTATATCCGTTCTTCGTTGCAGTGTCTATAATATAATTCATTTCATTCTCGTAACCTTCCTTTGTAAGCGGATATGTAATGAGGCGATGGACCATAGAGTTAAACGCTGCCATTTTCTGTGGTACGGTATGGTTTGATGAGTTTGGTATAGTGCGTTGGGTGGTGCTTGGTTTCCGGTAGATTTCATATGTGAGTGTGCTTGCGTGCCTTATAATTGTTACATCCAGGAATGGCAACCGTCCGTTTTTCTCGTGCTCTATTGTAAATTTAATGTTCTTATGGATGCTGTTGATCCCCTGTGCCAGGGTGTCCAGATTTTTCGCTTCTACTACGGCGAAGACGTCGTCCACGTACCTATACCAAATCCGAGGCATCATCTCTTTTTCCTCGATTCTCCTTTCAATTTGCGACATGAACATTTCGGTTATTAATGGGGAAAGTGGGTTGCCCATCGCCACTCCCTTCGTCGTTCTAAAAAATCGTCCTCGGAAAGTGAAATAATTTTCGTTCATACATAACTCGGCCAATTTCGTATATTGTGCAACCTTTTTTCGCCATTCAAGCGATCTTCCTTGGCTGTTAAGCCATTGTCGGAGTTCGAAGGTACCCTGCCTTACTGGTGTATTTGGGAAAAGGGCAGTTACATCAAATGACACCATAACCTCATCTTCTTTCAGTTCGACACTTTTTAATTTTTCTGTTAGTTGCAAAGCGTTTTTTATCGAATACTTGCTGTTCGTATCTCCGATATCCTGGAATTCTTTGATAAGCCATTGTGCGATGTTGTAAGTTGGGGAATTGGTGTCAGCAATGACTTCCCTTAGTTCGTTGCCTGGCTTATGTATCTTTGGCTGACACCTTATCCGTGGTAGTGAAGGATTAGGCATTCTCAGTTTGGATGCGTTAGGGAATACTAATGTGGCTTCTTTGATTGCTCTATCCACCCTCTTTATCGACTCCTGCAATGGGTTGGCACGCAGTTCGAGGTAGTTGCCATTAGATAGCTTTTCATTAACTGCATTGTCGTACTCGGTTTTTTCCATTATTACAATGTTGTTCCCTTTATCTGCTTTCAGATAATACACCGGTTTTTCTTTCAGGCTTTTGACTAATTTTTGTTCCGTCCTCGTGATATTCGGTTGTGTGGGCTTTGGGTCGTCGGTGCCCTTTTCGATTACTCGTCGCACGTTTTGCCTAATTGCGTCCTTTACGTCCCCGTCTTTCCACTTGATGGCTGCTTCGATGTTCACTATTGTCTCCGGTATGGGGTTTATGGCTGTTACCATGTACAAGCCATCTAAACTTCAGAAACACTCGCACTGAAGAAGAATGCAAGTTGCATTCGAAATATATATTTGCAAAAATAAAAATAAATTGTAGTAAGGAAAAAGTGTTTTTGATTAATACAAATTACTATTTTTATTTGTAATGATCAAGGTCCTTGGAGATATCGATCTATAAGCACTAGGCTAACTCATACAGCGGTTTTTGGTTATTTGACATCAATCTGAAGACTTTTACTGGCATACCAAACTTTTTGAAGCATGTAATGGCTTGGGGCAACCAATACAATGTATTACGCCTTCTTTCCCCCATAACATCTAGTGAAAATTAGGTTTGTAACAAATGCTAAAATTTTGGATGCCAAAATATTGGAGTTTCAGCTGAAAACCAGCAGAAGCCTCCAACCAAAATTTCTAAATGGATGTTTGGGTGGTACATAAACTTGGTTGAATTAGACGTCGGTACCATATATAGATACCGATAACTGCTATAGAATATGCCACATGTCTTCGGTTTCTTGTTTTAATTTTTCAATCGATCCTTGGATTTAATTACATATACGAGAAAATATATTATGTACAATTAACCGACATCAATCACAATTAAAATCTTAGATATTTTTCTACTACAGGAATTGGCCTGAGTTTAGATTTACAAAGATTAGAGACTGAAAATTATACTAGCCGATTCTACTTGCTTGTTGCTTGAGAGGACCTTTCTTTCGTATAATAACACATTTACTCATTTCTCCAATATATTTATTGCTTCAAATATTGTTGTTTTAAGGAAAATAACGAGAATGTGATAATTATTGACGTTTTTTTTTTGTTAGCGAAAACGGGTTCTAGTAACAGAAGAATATATTGGGGGCAGGGGGGTAAATTTTAACCAAAGACTCCACAATTCGCAAATCAAACATACCAAATTCTTCTAAAATCATAAATGACTTAATTTGAACCGTTTTCTACTTTTCATTTGTAAATCAATTTTAGATTTCGTCAAATTAAAATTTCAAGCAACCCATTTTTTCAATTTTCTTTTTAAAATTTTGCCTATTTTCTAAATTTACCCACTCCAAAAATTAAATCCACATAAACCCAACTTCTTAAAACATTCACTTCGGCAAAAACAGTTACTAATTTGTGACTAGTTAACATAATATAACGGTTTTACGTTCAAAATTCATACAAATAGTGAAGATTTTCATACAAAATGTACTAAGGTACAGGTGTACCTTTGCCGCCGGCAAGCGTTGTAAAAATCTGCCGCTGGATGAGGGTTAAAGGCCCGAAAATCGCATGTTTCTGTTTCATATGAAAATTTTCGACTTTGGGGGTTCCAAAAGTCGATGAAGAACGCATCCAGACCCACATTTTGCTGAAACTTCCAGGGTCCTAGCTATCACCGTTTCGGAGATACAGCCATCTAAAGACAAGCTAATATTTTGTCGATTTTTACCCCTTTAAAACGCCTTTAAAGGCCCGAAAATCGCATTTTTCTGTTTCATATGAAAATTTTCGACTTTGGGGGTTCCAAAAGTCGATGAAGAGGGCATCCAGACCTACATTTTGCTGAAACTTCCAGGGTCCTAGCTATCACCGTTTCGGAGATACAGCCATCTAAAGACAAGCTAATATTTTGTCGATTTTTACCCCTTTAAAACGCCTTTAAAGGCCTCAAAATCGCATTTTTCTGTTTCATATGAAAATTTTCGACTTTGGGGGTTCCAAAAGTCGATGAAGAACGCATCCAAACCCACATTTTGCTGAAACTTCCAGGGTCCTAGCTATCACCGTTTCGGAGACACAGCCATCTAAAGACAAGCTAATATTTTGTCGATTTTTACCCCTTTAAAACGCCTTTAAAGGCCCGAAAATCGCATGTTTCTGTTTCATATGAAAATTTTCGACTTTGGGGGTTCCAAAAGTCGATGAAGAACGCATCCAGACCCACATTTTGCTGAAACTTCCAGGGTCCTAGCTATCACCGTTTCGGAGATACAGCCATCTAAAGACAAGCTAATATTTTGTCGATTTTTACCCCTTTAAAACGCCTTTAAAGGCCCGAAAATCGAATTTTTCTGTTTCATATGAAAATTTGCGACTTTGGGGGTTCCAAAAGTCGATGAAGAGGGCATCAAAACCTACATTTTGCTGAAACTTCCAGGGTCCTAGCTATCACCGTTTCGGAGATACAGCCATCTAAAGACAAGCTAATATTTTGTCGATTTTTACCCCTTTAAAACGCCTTTAAAGGCCTCAAAACCGAATTTTTCTGTTTCATATGAAAATTTTCGACTTTGGGGGTTCCAAAAGTCGATGAAGAACGCATCCAGACCCACATTTTGCTGAAACTTCCAGGGTCCTAGCTATCACCGTTTCGGAGATACAGCCATCTAAAGACAAGCTAATATTTTGTCGATTTTTACCCCTTTAAAACGCCTTTAAAGGCCCGAAAATCGCATTTTTCTGTTTCATATGAAAATTTTCGACTTTGGGGGTTCCAAAAGTCGATGAAGAGGGCATCCAGACCTACATTTTGCTGAAACTTCCAGGGTCCTAGCTATCACCGTTTCGGAGATACAGCCATCTAAAGACAAGCTAATATTTTGTCGATTTTTACCCCTTTAAAACGCCTTTAAAGGCCTCAAAATCGCATTTTTCTGTTTCATATGAAAATTTTCGACTTTGGGGGTTCCAAAAGTCGATGAAGAGGGCATCCAGACCTACATTTTGCTGAAACTTCCAGGGTCCTAGCTATCACCGTTTCGGAGATACAGCCATCTAAAGACAAGCTAATATTTTGTCGATTTTTACCCCTTTAAAACGCCTTTAAAGGCCCGAAAATCGCATGTTTCTGTTTCATATGAAAATTTTCGACTTTGGGGGTTCCAAAAGTCGATGAAGAACGCATCCAGACCCACATTTTGCTGAAACTTCCAGGGTCCTAGCTATCACCGTTTCGGAGATTCAGCCATCTAAAGACAAGCTAATATTTTGTCGATTTTTACCCCTTTAAAACGCCTTTAAAGGCCTCAAAATCGAATTTTTCTGTTTCATATGAAAATTTTCGACTTTGGGGGTTCCAAAAGTCGATGAAGAGGGCATCCAGACCTACATTTTGCTGAAACTTCCAGGGTCCTAGCTGTCACCGTTTCGGAGATACAGCCATCTAAAGACAAGCTAATATTTTGTCGATTTTTACCCCTTTAAAACGCCTTTAAAGGCCCGAAAATCGCATGTTTCTGTTTCATATGAAAATTTTCGACTTTGGGGGTTCCAAAAGTCGATGAAGAACGCATCCAGACCCACATTTTGCTGAAACTTCCAGGGTCCTAGCTATCACCGTTTCGGAGATTCAGCCATCTAAAGACAAGCTAATATTTTGTCGATTTTTACCCCTTTAAAACGCCTTTAAAGGCCTCAAAATCGAATTTTTCTGTTTCATATGAAAATTTTCGACTTTGGGGGTTCCAAAAGTCGATGAAGAGGGCATCCAGACCTACATTTTGCTGAAACTTCCAGGGTCCTAGCTGTCACCGTTTCGGAGATACAGCCATCTAAAGACAAGCTAATATTTTGTCGATTTTTACCCCTTTAAAACGCCTTTAAAGGCCTCAAAATCGAATTTTTCTGTTTCATATGAAAATTTTCGACTTTGGGGGTTCCAAAAGTCGATGAAGAGGGCATCCAGACCTACATTTTGCTGAAACTTCCAGGGTCCTAGCTGTCACCGTTTCGGAGATACAGCCATCTAAAGACAAGCTAATATTTTGTCGATTTTTACCCCTTTAAAACGCCTTTAAAGGCCCGAAAATCGCATGTTTCTGTTTCATATGAAAATTTTCGACTTTGGGGGTTCCAAAAGTCGATGAAGAACGCATCCAGACCCACATTTTGCTGAAACTTCCAGGGTCCTAGCTATCACCGTTTCGGAGATTCAGCCATCTAAAGACAAGCTAATATTTTGTCGATTTTTACCCCTTTAAAACGCCTTTAAAGGCCTCAAAATCGAATTTTTCTGTTTCATATGAAAATTTTCGACTTTGGGGGTTCCAAAAGTCGATGAAGAGGGCATCCAGACCTACATTTTGCTGAAACTTCCAGGGTCCTAGCTATCACCGTTTCGGAGATACAGCCATCTAAAGACAAGCTAATATTTTGTCGATTTTTACCCCTTTAAAACGCCTTTAAAGGCCTCAAAATCGAATTTTTCTGTTTCATATGAAAATTTTCGACTTTGGGGGTTCCAAAAGTCGATGAAGAACGCATCCAGACCCACATTTTGCTGAAACTTCCAGGGTCCTAGCTATCACCGTTTCGGAGATACAGCCATCTAAAGACAAGCTAATATTTTGTCGATTTTTACCCCTTTAAAACGCCTTTAAAGGCCCGAAAATCGCATGTTTCTGTTTCATATGAAAATTTTCGACTTTGGGGGTTCCAAAAGTCGATGAAGAACGCATCCAGACCCACATTTTGCTGAAACTTCCAGGGTCCTAGCTATCACCGTTTCGGAGATTCAGCCATCTAAAGACAAGCTAATATTTTGTCGATTTTTACCCCTTTAAAACGCCTTTAAAGGCCTCAAAATCGAATTTTTCTGTTTCATATGAAAATTTTCGACTTTGGGGGTTCCAAAAGTCGATGAAGAGGGCATCCAGACCTACATTTTGCTGAAACTTCCAGGGTCCTAGCTATCACCGTTTCGGAGATACAGCCATCTAAAGATAAGCTAATATTTTGTCGATTTTTACCCCTTTAAAACGCCTTTAAAGGCCTCAAAATCGCATTTTTCTGTTTCATATGAAAATTTTCGACTTTGGGGGTTCCAAAAGTCGATGAAGAACGCATCCAGACCCACATTTTGCTGAAACTTCCAGGGTCCTAGCTATCACCGTTTCGGAGATTCAGCCATCTAAAGACAAGCTAATATTTTGTCGATTTTTACCCCTTTAAAACGCCTTTAAAGGCCTCAAAATCGAATTTTTCTGTTTCATATGAAAATTTTCGACTTTGGGGGTTCCAAAAGTCGATGAAGAGGGCATCCAGACCTACATTTTGCTGAAACTTCCAGGGTCCTAGCTGTCACCGTTTCGGAGATACAGCCATCTAAAGACAAGCTAATATTTTGTCGATTTTTACCCCTTTAAAACGCCTTTAAAGGCCCGAAAATCGCATGTTTCTGTTTCATATGAAAATTTTCGACTTTGGGGGTTCCAAAAGTCGATGAAGAACGCATCCAGACCCACATTTTGCTGAAACTTCCAGGGTCCTAGCTATCACCGTTTCGGAGATTCAGCCATCTAAAGACAAGCTAATATTTTGTCGATTTTTACCCCTTTAAAACGCCTTTAAAGGCCTCAAAATCGAATTTTTCTGTTTCATATGAAAATTTTCGACTTTGGGGGTTCCAAAAGTCGATGAAGAGGGCATCCAGACCTACATTTTGCTGAAACTTCCAGGGTCCTAGCTATCACCGTTTCGGAGATACAGCCATCTAAAGATAAGCTAATATTTTGTCGATTTTTACCCCTTTAAAACGCCTTTAAAGGCCTCAAAATCGCATTTTTCTGTTTCATATGAAAATTTTCGACTTTGGGGGTTCCAAAAGTCGATGAAGAACGCATCCAGACCCACATTTTGCTGAAACTTCCAGGGTCCTAGCTATCACCGTTTCGGAGATACAGCCATCTAAAGACAAGCTAATATTTTGTCGATTTTTACCCCTTTAAAACGCCTTTAAAGGTCCGAAAATCGCATTTTTCTGTTTCATATGAAAATTTTCGACTTTGGGGGTTCCAAAAGTCGATGAAGAGGGCATCCAGACCTACATTTTGCTGAAACTTCCAGGGTCCTAGCTATCACCGTTTCGGAGATACAGCCATCTAAAGACAAGCTAATATTTTGTCGATTTTTACCCCTTTAAAACGCCTTTAAAGGCCTCAAAATCGCATTTTTCTGTTTCATATGAAAATTTTCGACTTTGGGGGTTCCAAAAGTCGATGAAGAACGCATCCAAACCCACATTTTGCTGAAACTTCCAGGGTCCTAGCTATCACCGTTTCGGAGATACAGCCATCTAAAGACAAGCTAATATTTTGTCGATTTTTACCCCTTTAAAACGCCTTTAAAGGTCCGAAAATCGCATTTTTCTGTTTCATATGAAAATTTTCGACTTTGGGGGTTCCAAAAGTCGATGAAGAGGGCATCCAGACCTACATTTTGCTGAAACTTCCAGGGTCCTAGCTATCACCGTTTCGGAGATACAGCCATCTAAAGACAAGCTAATATTTTGTCGATTTTTACCCCTTTAAAACGCCTTTAAAGGCCTCAAAATCGCATTTTTCTGTTTCATATGAAAATTTTCGACTTTGGGGGTTCCAAAAGTCGATGAAGAACGCATCCAAACCCACATTTTGCTGAAACTTCCAGGGTCCAGCCATCTAAAGACAAGCTAATATTTTGTCGATTTTTACCCCTTTAAAACGCCTTTAAAGGCCCGAAAATCGCATTTTTCTGTTTCATATGAAAATTTTCGACTTTGGGGGTTCCAAAAGTCGATGAAGAGGGCATCCAGACCTACATTTTGCTGAAACTTCCAGGGTCCTAGCTATCACCGTTTCGGAGATACAGCCATCTAAAGACAAGCTAATATTTTGTCGATTTTTACACCTTTAAAACACCTTTAAAGGCCTCAAAATCGCATTTTTCTGTTTCATATGAAAATTTTCGACTTTGGGGGTTCCAAAAGTCGATGAAGAACGCATCCAGACCCACATTTTGCTGAAACTTCCAGGGTCCTAGCTATCACCGTTTCGGAGATACAGCCATCTAAAGACAAGCTAATATTTTGTCGATTTTTACCCCTTTAAAACGCCTTTAAAGGCCCGAAAATCGCATGTTTCTGTTTCATATGAAAATTTTCGACTTTGGGGGTTCCAAAAGTCGATGAAGAACGCATCCAGACCCACATCTTGCTGAAACTTCCAGGGTCCTAGCTATCACCGTTTCGGAGATACAGCCATCTAAAGACAAGCTAATATTTTGTCGATTTTTACCCCTTTAAAACGCCTTTAAAAGCCTCAAAATCGAATTTTTCTGTTTCATATGAAAATTTTCGACTTTGGGGGTTCCAAAAGTCGATGAAGAGGGCATCAAGACCTACATTTTGCTGAAACTTCCAGGGTCCTAGCTATCACCGTTTCGGAGATACAGCCATCTAAAGACGAGCTAATATTTTGTCGATTTTTACCCCTTTAAAACGCCTTTAAAGGCCCGAAAATCGCATGTTTCTGTTTCATATGAAAATTTTCGACTTTGGGGGTTCCAAAAGTCGATGAAGAACGCATCCAGACCCACATCTTGCTGAAACTTCCAGGGTCCTAGCTATCACCGTTTCGGAGATACAGCCATCTAAAGACAAGCTAATATTTTGTCGATTTTTACCCCTTTAAAACGCCTTTAAAGGCCCGAAAATCGCATGTTTCTGTTTCATATGAAAATTTTCGACTTTGGGGGTTCCAAAAGTCGATGAAGAACGCATCCAGACCCACATCTTGCTGAAACTTCCAGGGTCCTAGCTATCACCGTTTCGGAGATACAGCCATCTAAAGACAAGCTAATATTTTGTCGATTTTTACCCCTTTAAAACGCCTTTAAAGGCATCAAAATCGCATTTTTCTGTTTCGTATGAAAATTTTCGACTTTGGGGGTTCCAAAAGTCGATGAAGAACGCATCCAGACCCACATTTTGCTGAAACTTCCAGGGTCCTAGCTATCACCGTTTCGGAGATACAGCCATCTAAAGACGAGCTAATATTTTGTCGATTTTTACCCCTTTAAAACGCCTTTAAAGGCCCGAAAATCGCATTTTTCTGTTTCATATGAAAATTTTCGACTTTGGGGGTTCCAAAAGTCGATGAAGAGGGCATCCAGACCTACATCTTGCTGAAACTTCCAGGGTCCTAGCTATCACCGTTTCGGAGATACAGCCATCTAAAGACAAGCTAATATTTTGTCGATTTTTACCCCTTTAAAACGCCTTTAAAGGCCTCAAAATCGCATTTGTCTGTTTCATATGAAAATTTTCGACTTTGGGGGTTCCAAAAGTCGATGAAGAACGCATCCAGACCCACATTTTGCTGAAACTTCCAGGGTCCTAGCTATCACCGTTTCGGAGATACAGCCATCTAAAGACAAGCTAATATTTTGTCGATTTTTACCCCTTTAAAACGCCTTTAAAGGCCTCAAAATCGCATTTGTCTGTTTCATTTGAAAATTTTCGACTTTGGGGGTTCCAAAAGTCGATGAAGAGGGCATCCAGACCTACATCTTGCTGAAACTTCCAGGGTCCTAGCTATCACCGTTTCGGAGATACAGCCATCTAAAGACAAGCTAATATTTTGTCGATTTTTACCCCTTTAAAACGCCTTTAAAGGCCCGAAAATCGCATTTTTCTGTTTCATATGAAAATTTTCGACTTTGGCTGTTCCAAAAGTCGATGAAGAACGCATCCAGACCCACATTTTGCTGAAACTTCCAGGGTCCTAGCTATCACCGTTTCGGAGATACAGCCATCTAAAGACAAGCTAATATTTTGTCGATTTTTACCCCTTTAAAACGCCTTTAAAGGCCTCAAAATCGCATTTGTCTGTTTCATATGAAAATTTCGACTTTGGGGGTTCCAAAAGTCGATGAAGAGGGCATCCAGACCTACATTTTGCTGAAACTTCCAGGGTCCTAGCTATCACCGTTTCGGAGATACAGCCATCTAAAGACAAGCTAATATTTTGTCGATTTTTACCCCTTTAAAACGCCTTTAAAGGCCCGAAAATCGCATTTTTCCGTTTCATATGAAAATTTTCGACTTTGGGGGTTCCAAAAGTCGATGAAGAGGGCATCCAGACCTACATTTTGCTGAAACTTCCAGGGTCCTAGCTATCACCGTTTCGGAGATACAGCCATCTAAAGACAAGCTAATATTTTGTCGATTTTTACCCCTTTAAAACGCCTTTAAAGGCCCGAAAATCGCATTTTTCTGTTTCATATGAAAATTTTCGACTTTGGCTGTTCCAAAAGTCGATGAAGAACGCATCCAGACCCACATTTTGCTGAAACTTCCAGGGTCCTAGCTATCACCGTTTCGGAGATACAGCCATCTAAAGACAAGCTAATATTTTGTCGATTTTTACCCCTTTAAAACGCCTTTAAAGGCCTCAAAATCGCATTTGTCTGTTTCATATGAAAATTTTCGACTTTGGGGGTTCCAAAAGTCGATGAAGAACGCATCCAGACCCACATTTTGCTGAAACTTCCAGGGTCCTAGCTATCACCGTTTCGGAGATACAGCCATCTAAAGACAAGCTAATATTTTGTCGATTTTTACCCCTTTAAAACGCCTTTAAAGGCCTCAAAATCGCATTTGTCTGTTTCATATGAAAATTTTCGACTTTGGGGGTTCCAAAAGTCGATGAAGAGGGCATCCAGACCTACATTTTGCTGAAACTTCCAGGGTCCTAGCTATCACCGTTTCGGAGATACAGCCATCTAAAGACAAGCTAATATTTTGTCGATTTTTACCCCTTTAAAACGCCTTTAAAGGCCCGAAAATCGCATTTTTCCGTTTCATATGAAAATTTTCGACTTTGGGGGTTCCAAAAGTCGATGAAGAGGGCATCCAGACCTACATTTTGCTGAAACTTCCAGGGTCCTAGCTATCACCGTTTCGGAGATACAGCCATCTAAAGACAAGCTAATATTTTGTCGATTTTTACCCCTTTAAAACGCCTTTAAAGGCCCGAAAATCGCATTTTTCCGTTTCATATGAAAATTTTCGACTTTGGGGGTTCCAAAAGTCGATGAAGAGGGCATCCAGACCTACATTTTGCTGAAACTTCCAGGGTCCTAGCTATCACCGTTTCGGAGATACAGCCATCTAAAGACAAGCTAATATTTTGTCGATTTTTACCCCTTTAAAACGCCTTTAAAGGCCTCAAAATCGAACTTTTCTGTTTCATATGAAAATCTTCGACTTTGGGGGTTCCAAAAGTCGATGAAGAACGCATTTAGACCCACATTCTGCTGAAACTTCCAGGGTCCTAGCTATCACCGTTTCGGAGATACAGCCATCTAAAGACAAGCTAATATTTTGTCGATTTTTACCCCTTTAAAACGCCTTTAAAGGCCCGAAAATCGCATTTTTCCGTTTCATATGAAAATTTTCGACTTTGGGGGTTCCAAAAGTCGATGAAGAGGGCATCCAGACCTACATTTTGCTGAAACTTCCAGGGTCCTAGCTATCACCGTTTCGGAGATACATCCATCTAAAGACAAGCTAAGATTTTGTCGATTTTTACCCCTTTAAAACGCATTTTAAGGCCTCAAAATCGCATTTTTCTGTTTCATATGAAAATTTTCGACTTTGGGGGTTCCAAAAGTCGATGAAGAGGGCATCCAGACCTACATTTTGCTGAAACTTCCAGGGTCCTAGCTATCACCGTTTCGGAGATACAGCCATCTAAAGACAAGCTAATATTTTGTCGATTTTTACCCCTTTAAAACGCCTTTAAAGGCCTCAAAATCGAACTTTTCTGTTTCATATGAAAATTTTCGACTTTGGGGGTTCCAAAGTCGGTGAAGAGGGCATCCAGACCTACATTTTGCTGAAACTTCCAGGGTCCTAGCTATCACCGTTTCGGAGATACAGCCATCTAAAGACAAGCTAATATTTTGTCGATTTTTACCCCTTTAAAACGCCTTTAAAGGCCCGAAAATCGCATTTTTCTGTTTCATATGAAAATTTTCGACTTTGGGGGTTCCAAAGTCGGTGAAGAGGGCATCCAGACCTACATTTTGCTGAAACTACCAGGGTCCTAGCTATCACCGTTTCGGAGATACAGCCATCTAAAGACAAGCTAATATTTTGTCGATTTTTACCCCTTTAAAACGCCTTTAAAGGCCTCAAAATCGAACTTTTCTGTTTCATATGAAAATCTTCGACTTTGGGGGTTCCAAAAGTCGATGAAGAACGCATTTAGACCCACATTCTGCTGAAACTTCCAGGGTCCTAGCTATCACCGTTTCGGAGATACAGCCATCTAAAGACAAGCTAATATTTTGTCGATTTTTACCCCTTTAAAACGCCTTTAAAGGCCCGAAAATCGCATTTTTCCGTTTCATATGAAAATTTTCGACTTTGGGGGTTCCAAAAGTCGATGAAGAGGGCATCCAGACCTACATTTTGCTGAAACTTCCAGGGTCCTAGCTATCACCGTTTCGGAGATACAGCCATCTAAAGACAAGCTAATATTTTGTCGATTTTTACCCCTTTAAAACGCCTTTAAAGGCCCGAAAATCGCATTTTTCCGTTTCATATGAAAATTTTCGACTTTGAGGGTTCCAAAAGTCGATGAAGAGGGCATCCAGACCTACATTTTGCTGAAACTTCCAGGGTCCTAGCTATCACCGTTTCGGAGATACAGCCATCTAAAGACAAGCTAATATTTTGTCGATTTTTACCCCTTTAAAACGCCTTTAAAGGCCCGAAAATCGCATTTTTCCGTTTCATATGAAAATTTTCGACTTTGGGGGTTCCAAAAGTCGATGAAGAGGGCATCCAGACCTACATTTTGCTGAAACTTCCAGGGTCCTAGCTATCACCGTTTCGGAGATACAGCCATCTAAAGACAAGCTAATATTTTGTCGATTTTTACCCCTTTAAAACGCCTTTAAAGGCCTCAAAATCGAACTTTTCTGTTTCATATGAAAATCTTCGACTTTGGGGGTTCCAAAAGTCGATGAAGAACGCATTTAGACCCACATTCTGCTGAAACTTCCAGGGTCCTAGCTATCACCGTTTCGGAGATACAGCCATCTAAAGACAAGCTAATATTTTGTCGATTTTTACCCCTTTAAAACGCCTTTAAAGGCCCGAAAATCGCATTTTTCTGTTTCATATGAAAATTTTCGACTTTGGGGGTTCCAAAAGTCGATGAAGAGGGCATCCAGACCTACATTTTGCTGAAACTTCCAGGGTCCTAGCTATCACCGTTTCGGAGATACAGCCATCTAAAGACAAGCTAATATTTTGTCGATTTTTACCCCTTTAAAACGCCTTTAAAGGCCCGAAAATCGCATTTTTCCGTTTCATATGAAAATTTTCGACTTTGGGGGTTCCAAAAGTCGATGAAGAGGGCATCCAGACCTACATTTTGCTGAAACTTCCAGGGTCCTAGCTATCACCGTTTC